>CM060945.1:455507700-460507700 GCA_030765085.1 Allium cepa | reverse complement strand
TTTGGAGTATGTGTGGAGCTTGGGTTTCGAGTTGCACGTCCAGATTTTCTAAGCATAAAAGTTAGCATCAACTTGAGAGGTCGGTACCGAGTTTTATGGGTTGGCCTAACAAGTCAGTGGTTTTAGGAAGAGTAAAGGTGATCCTAGTAGAGGTTGCCTAAGGTGATGGATCAGTGATTAGTTAAGTGTTGGAGGCAATTATGGATTGTTTCTAAAATATGAAGAAGGGTGCTTTGAAGAGAAGACTTGTCTTATGATGACTTAATTTGTGTAAAGAAGTTGGAGTCAAAGCATCTGGTTGTGAAGAACAAAATGCAGGTAAAGAGTGAAAGAAAAGTTTGCCATTGGTTGGCTAAGTATGGAGTTCTGGGTCAAGTTGAGAGGTCGATGCCGACATCTAGGGTTAGGTCCAAATGAAACGGAACTTCAAGATGGTGAAGTAGAGTCCTGTAGATCATGCTAGAGGTGTTGGCTCATTCATACCAGGTAGGATGACGATATAATAGTATAATGAAAAACTATGGTCTTCGGATGTTGGCTCGTATTGGGAGTAACCTCTGAAGATGGCGGCTCGTAAGGAGGATGGGCCATATGATCGGGGAATATGGAAGGGTTCCTTGTGAATAATGGAAACTGGATTGAGCAAAAGGGGCTCGGTATTAAAATACAAAGATGGGCTCGGGTGTATGTGCTAAGGAATCGTTGATGACTTGAAAAGTTTTCAGTTGTACTCAAAGTAAGGGTATTGTAAGTGGGAACGCCCATAGGTGAATGAAGAGACCTGTATTAACTTGGACCTATAGCTTTGTGTCTAGTGTCCAGCTTTGGGTTGCGAGACACTTATCCAGCTTTGGGCTACGAGATACAAGAGTACAACAGGGAACCGAGTTTTCCATTAGTCCCTGACTTGGAATCGTATGAGTTATCATATATTCGGAGTACATGGTTTGATAATTAGTGTTGTTTAATGGATGTTATGGATGCTATGGTTGCTTTGCTTGCTCTCTTTAGTAGGATATCTCTCAAAGGTATCAGGAGAAGTAGGTATTGAAGATAGGAATACTAAAAGACTGATATCCTTTATATGGTTCGTGGTATATCCCTATGATATTGTAGAGTAGCATGTTATCGTGTTGATTGCTAACACTTATGTTGCAGAGACTGGTCGATTTTTTTTGTGTACTTTTATTCCTTACCATATATGCCTATTTTGTAATTTGAGACTCATTTATTGCTCATATTTGACTGTTGACTGACCCAGAATTTTATGCTTTGCTTCTTATTATCTTAGGTACTCTTAAATGAGTAGACTAAATAATAGGTCTAGGATACATAGTAACTATTTGAAGGATAAGCTAGATGAGGCTATCTCTTATTATATACATATGTGGAGTCTACGCTTATTCCGCTGAGCAATGCTATGGAGCCCATGATAGCGCTTGCTAATTACTATTTGTTGAGACAGTTTATTTGAGTTTGTTTCCGTTGTATTAACTCTATTATTAATGTATAACTCCATCGATATTATACTTTGACGATGATGGTTTGTTCACGTTGTTACTAATGTCAGTTTTGTTATATATGTGATGTTATATTTTATCCATGTGCTATGAGATATGACAAGTTATATGTTATATTGGTTTATTCAACATTAATGATCCTCCAATATCGACCGGGCATGAACATCGCACTATTCATATATTATTAGTGTCGATGGTTTAGGACGGTCGTCACAATTACAACATACAATAGATTTTGAAGAAAAAAGTTTAGCAATGATAAAGAACAGTTTTTAAATTCTATTATTTACTTACCTTCAATATTAAGTATATGTTGCTATAAGTAAAATTTTATACGAGGTGCATAATATGCTAATTTTTGAATCATATCATTTAAATCTAATTATATATAACTTACCTTCTTCTAATGAATTATAAATAAAATGTGACATGGTATTTAAGCGTTAAAGTCATTTTAATAAATTAGAGTTTTGGTAAATTACGAAAATTACTGTGGTGCATTTAACACCACCCTTTAGTAATCACAATAGCTTGCTACAATGATTTGAATTTAATTTTGTTGCACATTAAAGTCATTTTATTACAACTATCATCCTACATTCTTTTTAACGACATGTGGTTGGATTATATACAGCAACTTCTAACCTTTTCTAATTCAAATTTTAAATAAACTTTTTAGTTACATCCATACTTTTTAATTAAACTTCCTAATTACAAAAGTTATTAATGTTTGTTAATAGTAGCTTTTGGTGATTCAAATCATTTAACTTTGATGTTAACCAAACACGAATTTCCAAATGTAATTTATCTTTACTAATTCACTTTTGACGATATATATTGGTTGATTTCCTTAAACATTGTTTTTAACATCAATAGACTATATAATATAATGTATAAAAGTAAACAAAACTATTTACTATATAATGATATGTACCAGTTTAACAAATCATTAAGTTAAAAAAAGATGAATTAAAATTATGAAATAATAATTTAATTATTTAGTATTTGGAAATGGCAACCATATCTGGAAATTTTAATTCCTTCCCTCCTCCTTAATCGCTACCCCATCCTCCCCTCTGTCCCTTATTTGTTTCCTCCCCAATCATTGCAGGTAACTTCTCGATGCTTGGAGATATGTGCCTGCTATCTAAACTAACGGCTATGATAACTAATCTCAATGATCGATCACCTCCACTTTAGCCTCATCCCTTGCATCTAGGAGATCTCTTTTGCATATTACAGGATATCTATTCCACCATGTTAAGTAAGGGCTATAGAGAAAATCCAAAGGGAAAGCTTCGAGATTAGATATATGATGGTTGTTCGATGAAGTATACATTCTTGTGTGACCTTTGCTTTATTGCACTTTTTTATTTTGTTATCTCCTCTACTTCTTGTATTCTTTTTAAAAGGTAAAATGAGAGAAAATTATGTAAATCACATTTTCTTGCCATAAAATCGATACTAGAAACTTCATCAAATTCCTTAAATTTCAAACGAAAATGGCTACAACAACAATTCTGCCTCAATGAAACGGTTTGAATGTAACAAAGCCGGACACATGAAAAGGAATTTCCGGTGCCTAAAATGAAAGAAGAAGATACAAAAACATGGAGGAAAACAAAAGGAAAACTTTTCAAGCGACGTGGGATGACTCTTCTTTTTTTGATAACGACAATAATTGTGAACAAGCAAACATTGCTCTTAAGGATGAGCACAAAACGAATATTCTTATAATAATCCATTGAAAATTAATGTTTGTCTATTGCAAAAATATAAAATATAAAAGAAGCTAAAAACGATTTGATAGGTAAATACAATAGACTTGAATCAAAATTTAAAATGTTTAAACTTGAAAAGTGATTCTGGAAGAAGAATAAGAAAAATCATAAATATCTTACAGTAATCTATCACCACAACATTTATTACTAGAAAATGAATGTAAGATATATAGAAATGGAAATGTATAGTTATCCAAAGGTAGCTGTGATTTGATGTCCAAAATAGAAACATTATATAGCAAAGTAAAAACATCAAAAGAAAATTTGGAAAAACTCACCACCAATGATTTTGAATTTAATAAAGGTAGAGAAAATCTATATAATTTGGTTAACATTTCAAAATTCCCTGCAAATAAAAATGAATTAGGTTTTAAATCTAAATACAAGGGTAGCAATAAGAAGCATGTTTAACTTGATAAGAATATCCCTTAAAACATGCTGCTTTGTGTACCAAATTTAAGAAACCCATCGATAGTCAACAAAAGCTTTAAAATGAGACGACTAAAATATGAGTCCCGAAAACTAATCACCATTTAATCAAAAATAAATACATTGAAAAATTTATTTCTAAAGTATGTAAAAATAGTTATTTTATTTCCAAAGGTGCAACCAAACCCAGTTGGGTCTGTTTACTAAAACAAAGGAATATATATCATGAAGAGCACCTTACTTACACTGACACTAATTAAAGTTGACACCCTATAAATTTATTTTATTTTCCTATCATGTTATAACCATATCAATATTTTTATATGGTTATCATTAACATTTAGAACCCACCTATATATATTTGTTTTTAGGTAACTCAAAATAAAATTGAAATACGGATACTAGACGGTGGACATTCCCAACACATGAAAGGAAACACCAACACGCTAACAGTATCATCTATAAGATAGGTAGAACAATCACCTTTGGGGACAATTTCAAATGATTGGAAAGTGGGACATCGGTATACCAAAATCTACCCTTATTACAAACATTTTTATTAGTGAAATTTTGAAATGTAATTTCTTAAGCATAAGTCAACTTGGTGATAAAGGGTTCAAAATCTCATTCGAAAATAAAAAATGCCATATTTATAATGAAATTAATAATTTGATTTTTGAAGGATTAAGAAAAAGTGATACTTATATTTCAAATGTGAATTTAAACCACAGAAGAGATATGTGCTTAATTGCTAACATTAAGGACTCATGGTCATGGCATAAACGCTTTTGCCTCATTTACTTCAAAAGTACTAATAAATTATCTACGAATGAGAATGCTAGAGGGTTACTTAGAATAAACTTTAAAATTGATAACTTGTGTAATGTAAGTCAAATTGGTAAACTAAGAATATCTTCATCTAAATTTGAGGATGAAATTTCCATTACTCAACCACAAGAACCACTTCCTACGCAAAATGTTTTCATAATTGTTGATGACTTCCCAAGATACACTTGCACGTTCTTTTTGAAACACAAAAGTGACACTTTTGAAACATTTAAATAAATTCAAAAAGAATTTAAAACTTGAAAATTTTAAAATAAAATCCGTAAGAAGTGATTATGGTGGTGAAATCAAAATGACCTTTTAATGAATTTTTCATTAAACAAGATGTAGGCCATTGTTTTTCTTTACTTAGAACACTTCAATAAAGCAATGTTGTGGAAAGAAAAAATTATGACCTTAAACGAATATGCCAAAAATAGTAGTACTCTTATCATAATCTTTGGGTTGAAGTAGTACCTACCTCATATTATGTTTTGAATCACTATTCTCTAAGGCCCTTGGCCACAAGTATCCCATATGAGTTATGCAATGAAAAGAAACCCAACGTGAATTATTTTAAAATCCTTGATGTATAAAGCTTTCTTTATACTCAATACAAAAGATCAGTTAGACAAATTTGAATCTAGGATGTCTACGACGGTATCTTTGTTGGATATTCTAAAAGAAGTAAAACCTATATAATCTACAATCAACACACCAACGTTATATGTATCTTTACACGTTTTCGATGAAAATTTTAAAAAACAAAGGTATTTGTTAACCCCTCTGCTCAAGCGACTCAAGAAAGGCTCACGACTCACAATGATTACCGACTCACAATTATTACCGACTCACAATGATTACCGACTCAACTGATTACCGACCTGACATATGGACCGAATCAACGACCTACTTAGTTACGACTCAACAGCCTTAAGGAGTTGCCGACTCAACGGCCTTGAAGGGTTAACAGCTGACTTAACGACTCAAGAGGGACAGCGACTCACCAGGTTATAATCTTAATGCCTTAAAGGTGTTGGCCGACTCAAGGTACTTCACGACTCAAGGTACTTCACGACTCAAGGTACTTCACGACTCAGCAAGTTACCGACTCAACAATTGAGGAGTTGCACGAGTTAAAGAATTATGCTTACGACCTACCTTAAATTGTCAGCGACTCAAGCAAGCAAACAAGAAGCTACGACCAGTTAACTCGTGCGCGACCACAGCTCACAACTTGCGACTTAAGAAAGTCCACGACCTAAAGGAGTGACGAATCAAAGCGCTAAAAGGAAGAGTCAACAACACTTAAGTCACTGCTGACTTATAACTGCAGATAAGTCGTTCGCGACCTAAGACTAGGAGACAAGTTCAATACCATTCTGTAATGAAATGACTCGTTGACGACTTACGGCTTATGACGAGTCATGTACGACTCATGCTAGCATAAAGGAAGTCGCATTTGGTTAACTCAGGAACGACTTAGAACTTGTATCATTCATTCAGATGGGTGCATAACTTTGGACCAAGCCATGAGCTAAACCCAATAGGTCGGCCGCTACCTACCATGAGTCATCTACGAGTCATGACTTATCATGAGTCGTGTACGAGTTACGACCTAACTCCGAGAAATGTCTATAAATACGACCCTAGCTCCAACTAGAAAGGGCCTTTTGGCTCATTCTTTCCAAGCACCGATACTCTACTGCATTCAAAACCGACTCGATACCCAAAGCTTTTAAGACACGTAGAACGCTATCAACAAATTCAAGAAGGAATCCCATACATCCGACATGGATTTGAAGACTTTCTCTTACATTGAAGTTTAAGCTACTCGTTCAAAGTGTTTAGTAATTCAAAGTGTATTGTACTTGAGAAGAATTGTATAAACTTGAAACGAAATCATAAATAAAGATATTCAGAGTGGACGTAGGCAAACTATTGAGTCGAACCACTATAAAATCGCTGTTATTTACTGCTTTTTCTGTGGTTTTCTACTTATACTCTGTTCCCGAATCATCGGGTGGTGCTTTCACAACTACACTTTACACACCGGGGTGTTAGCGTTTAAATTTTAGCGTTGACATTTTTGGTGCTTTCACTGAGAATCGAACTCAGGCGAATTATCATCATTGCTCCACGAAAGTTCGTTGAAGTAATCTCTCTGAAGACTAGAAGTTTATCTGAAATCATGGCTCCGGGGGGAAAGAGTAGATCTGTTAGATCTGCAAATGTTCAAGAGGGAACCTCCGCTTCCCCAGCACCTAATCAAGCCACTCCACCTGTTGGGGTTACAAAAGCGGAGTTGGATGCTGTAATCTTAGGGCTCAACCAGCAAATAAATGCCCAAAGTGCACAGTTGGAGGCTCAGAATGCCCAAAATGCCCTAATTTTGAATAAGTTGAACGATTTGCTTGGGGTAAACCGTCAACCAATGGGTAATGAAAGGAACTTTGCTAGCAACATTCATGAAGCTGAAGAAAGAAACATTCCTGAGAGGGCTGCCAGCCCCTTTGAGCGGACATTTCCTGAAGTTGGTGGATCTAAAGCTCGAAATGATGAGGGGTATCTTTCTGAAATGGTTCGACAAATCATGAAAGAAAGCATGCAAAGGAATGAAGACGAGAAGGAATGGGGTTTCGCTCCAAGTAAAACCCCATTTACCGAAAGGATCTTAAAGGCTGAATTCTCAAGGAAGTTCGCCCCTCCAACTATTCCAGCTTACAAGGGAACAAGTGATCCGAACGAATTCTTGTATAAGTATGATTGGCACATGACAGGTACCAGAGCTTCTGATGAAATAAAGTGTCGATATTTTCCTGTATATTTGGAGGGTGTAGCTCTGCTTTGGTTCACCAAGCTACCAATTCGGTCTATAGATCAGTTTTCTGACCTAACCCGGAAATTCAAGGAGCAGTTCAGACTATATGCTTCAAAAGCCAAAGATATCATATCGTTGTCAAGTTTAGAACAAAATCCAGGGGAAACTATCAGATCTTTCTTGAATCGCTTTAATATAGCGCTGGCCGAGGTAGACAATGCAGAACCACGAATGATCTTGACCTATCTGATGAGGGCCATCGACAAGACGAGCGAATTTGGAAAATGGCTTAACATGAAGGAACCAAATTCCGTTGAAAAATTCTACAAGAAAGCATATGAGTTCATACGCCTGGAAAGCCGTCCTGTACCGGTAAAGGCAGTATTGGAAAAAGATGAAGATAACATTGCTGCTCCACGCAAGAATGAATCTGTAGGACAGAAAAGGGAAAATAACGATGGGAAGAAACAGAAAAATCTAAAGAAGGCCCGTTCCTTCAAGTCATCAGAATATACCACTTTATCAGATACGCCGGAGCGCATTTACCTTGCCACTAAAGATTCGGTCGATTATCCTAAACCTCCCATTTTGAGAGCCGGAAAAAAAGCTGTACAAAGCGGGAAGTTTTGTCGCTTCCATAATCAACCCGGTCATGATACCGATGAATGCCACCAATTGAAAAATTTGATTGAAGAATTGATAAGGGAAAACAAGCTGCAGCAATTTGTGGAAAAGAATAGCAGCAATCCCGCTTCGTCTAGTCAGGGGCAACGAGCTCCTACTCATCAGCCCAGGACAAGTGAGAAGACTGCAGGGCATGAATCTGGAAGGCCTGCTATCAATGTCATTACGGGAGGACCTCACCCAGCAGGCAGGAGCTGGGGTGAGATGGAAAGGTATACCCGAGCTTTGAAGTATGTACCGGCCGAGGAAGATGTCTTTGTTTTGGAAGGTGCTACGCCCCTGAGGCAACAAAGAACTTTCAATGAAGATATTGTGTTCAGAGCCAGGGATTCCACAGGTATTGAAGCTCCTACCTTGGATCCCTTAGTCATCTCGGCTGGTATCGGGCCAGCTATTGTGAGAAGAGTTCTCATTGATTGTGGCGCATCCTGCAATATCCTCTTCAAGAAAACATTCGACCAAATGAAGATCCCTATGGTTGATGTGCAAGCCTCATCGCAGAAAATCGCTGGCTTCACTGGGGAGCCAAAACAGCCGATAGGAACCGTTGATTTGCCTGTACAACTTGGAGAGGGAGAAAGAAAAGTGGTCCGCAAGCAAACTTTTGTGATTGTCGACGAATTTTCTGCTTATAATGCTTTCCTTGGCCGTCCAACTCTCGCAGCATTCAAAGCTGTTCTCGCCCCATGGTGCCTCACCATTAAATTTCCCACAGATAATGGAGTGGGAGTTATAAAAGGGGATCAGAATGCTGGGCGGGAGTGTTATCTGACAGAGCTACGAGAAACAAGGAAAAGAGAAATGGGAAAGGATGCGGCAACCCCAGTCCGCATCGAAGAACCAACCTTGTAGCAATTACAGGGCGGACCCCGCACTGGCGAGCAGAGCGGAGCACGAAAAGAGATGGATCCTAGAAAAGCCAGTGCTGGGGAGAATAGAGTGGTACCAGTGGAATCGACAATAGCAGTACCTGTTGACCCAAAGGACCCAAACAAGGTGTTGAATGTGGGTTCACAACTTAATGTGTCAATTCAGAATATCTTAATATCTTTTTTAAAGGCAAATTTGGATGTTTTTGCTTGGACTCATGCCGATATGTGCGGAATATCCCCAGAAGTTGCTGTGCACACTCTGAATATTGATCCAAAATTTACACCTGTGAAACAGAAAAGGAGGACTCAAGGTCCAGAAAGGTCAACAACATTAAAAGAAGAAGTTGATCGGCTCATGGAGAATAACTTTATCAAAGAATCTACCTATCCGAATTGGGTTTCAAATCCAGTGCTGGTCAAGAAAGCCAACGGAAAATGGAGAGTGTGCATCGATTTTTCAGATCTAAACAAGGCCTGCCCCAAAGACTGCTTCCCGTTACCCAGGATCGATCAACTGGTAGACGGAACAGCGGGACATGAATTGTTATCTTTTATGGATGCCTACTCCGGATATAACCAGATCATGATGCATGAGCCAGATCAGGAGGACACGAGCTTTATCACTGATGTTGGTCTTTACTGCTATAGAGTTATGCCCTTCGGGCTGAAGAATGCGGGGGCAACCTACCAAAGACTTGTTAATGCTATGTTCAAACCGCAATTGGGCAAGACTATGGAAGTCTACGTCGATGACATGTTTGTAAAGTCTAAGATAGCAGTGGATCACATAGAACACTTAGCAGACATGTTCGCAGTCCTTCGAAAATACGGAATGAAGCTTAACCCTTTAAAATGTTCATTTGGAGTTGAATCCGGAAAGTTCTTAGGTTTCATCGTGAGCGCTAGGGGCATTGAGGCTAGTCCAGCTCAAATTACCGCCTTAAAGGAAGTCAAAGCTCCTAGAATGAAGAAGGAATTGCAGAGTCTCAATGGAAAAGTCGCCGCCTTGAGTCAGTTCATTTCCAAAGCCACTGATAAATGCATCCCATTCTTTGACGCCCTAAAGAAAGGAAAGAAAAACTTTGATTGGACTCCCGAATGCCAAAAAGCCTTTGATGAATTGATTCTCCACATGGAAACGCCTCCAATACTTTCTAGGCCTGGCGATGGTGAGGATCTTCTTATATACTTGGCAGTATCATCTCATGCTTTAAGTGCAGCGCTGATACGAGAAGACAAGAGGATTCAACATCCAGTTTACTATATCAGCAAAAGACTCACGGGGGCAGAGATGAATTACTCCAAGTTGGAAAAACTCGCCTATTGCTTACTGATTGCATCAAGGAAGTTGAGGCAATATTTCCAAGCTCATCCTATCAGAGTCCTCACCGATCAACCTTTAAAGCAAGTCCTGTTTCGCCCTGAGACTTCGGGTCGTCTTCTAAAGTGGAATATTGAACTCAGTCAATATGACATCACTTATCATTCCCGAAAAGCAATCAACGGACAAGCTTTAGCGGATTTCATCGCAGAATTCACAGATAAGGGTAACAGTGAGGAGGAAACGATCGATGATTCCCCAATCCAATGGAAGTTATATGTTGATGGCGCGAGAAATGACTACTGTTCTGGAGCCGGAGTTGTACTTGAGACCCCTGAAGGTCGGTCATTATGCTATGCACTAAGATTGGAATTTCCTTCAACGAACAATGAAGCAGAATACGAAGCTCTTATCGCTGGCCTAAGAATTGCTAAAGAACTAAACATCCGAGCATTACAGATCTTCAGTGATTCTCAGCTTATTGTATGCCAAGTCAAGAAGGAATTCCAAGCAAAAGGGGGAAACCTGCCTGCCTACTTGTTAAAGGCTTGGGAACTCCTGGGTGATTTCGACCATTACATGATAAGTCATATTCCTCGGGAAGAAAACACGAAAGCATATTCTCTCGCAAAGTACTCTAGCACAGGCGAAGCTCAATTTCTGGGGTTGACTCCAGTGGAGGTCCTGTCAGCTCCAAGCATTGATGAGATAGATATTGATTGAATCATGAGCGTGTCTCAAGAGCAAGACTCATGGATGACTCCAATAACAGAATATCTGCTCAGTGGCTCTTTACCGGAAAATTCAAAAGAACGAAAGAAGCTACTGAGGAAAGCCTCTCGCTATATAGTCCAGGATGGCCAATTATACAGATAGGGATTCTCAATGTCGTTACTTCGATGTGTATCCGGAGAAGAGTCCAAAACAATCCTAGCTGAGGTGCATGGGGGAGAATGTGGTGATCATTTAGGTGGTCAAAATTTAGCAAACAAGATTCTCTTGTACGAATATTTTTGGCCAGAAATTAATCGAGATGCAGCAGACTATTCCCGAAAATGTGACAGGTGCCAAAGATTCGCAAAAATTCCTAGAGCACCTTCCACTGAACTCACACAGATGGTCAGTCCATGGTCGTTTGCAATATGGGGGATAGACCTTGTAGGACCGTTACCAACTGCCAAATCTGGAATTAAATATGCCATTGTGGCTGTAGATTATTTTACTAAATGGGCAGAAGCTGAACCACTGGCTACTATCACCTCTAAAAAGATGATAAGTTTTGTGACTAAAAATATCATTTGCAGGTATGGTGTGCCTCAAAAGATAATTACAGACAATGGTACTCAGTTCGAAAGTGAAGAATTCCAAGATTTTTGCAAACGATTCAAAATCCGAAAAAGCTTCTCAGCAGTAGCTCATCCGCAGGCAAACGGGCAGGTGGAAGCAGTAAATAAAATTATCAAGTCAACCATCAAGAAGCAACTTGAAAGAGCAAAAGGTGGTTGGGTCGATAAGCTACCACTAGCACTATGGGCGTACAGAACTACCCATAAGACTGTGACTGGGCATACTCCGTTTTCATTGGCATACGGATCAGAGGCAATGATTCCGGTAGAAACAGAGGTCCCTTCACATAGAAGAATCCATTTCAATCAAGCGGAGAATGAAAATCTACAGCTTGAGGCACTAGATCTCCTTGATGAAAAAAGAGAAGAGGCTGAGCTCAGAATCGCATCTCATCAGCAAAGGATAGCCAGACATTTCAATTCCAAAGTTCGCCAACGCAGCTTTGAGATTGGAGATCTAGTCCTAAAGAGAATTATGACAGCGACAGGTACAGTTTCCAAAGTAAAAAACAAAAGAAAAGCGGGGGGCCGGTACCCGCACAATTTCCGGTTAGTACATGCAAAAAAGGCAAAAAGCGATATGAAAGCCACAGAACCAGAGCCATCATTTCTTCTTCCGCCCACCTTTTGAGCCCGCACCTGGCCGAATGACCAACTTTTTAGCCCGGCTTGCGAGGGTAGGGGATGAAGGAGAGAGGGGCTCGGTCGGACTTTCTTCCGTCTCTTCTTCGCCAGTCAAAGATCCCTTCTTCTTCTTCTTCTTGGAAACTCCCTTCTTTCCTCTCTTCTTGGAGGAAGACCCACTCCCTGGAGAAAGAAGTTTGGATAACGGTTCAGCGTCAGAGCCAGTTGGTTCCGGAGTCCTCTCGCTTCCTTCAGTCTCTTCTCCTTTCGGATCTTGAGAAGCAACGGGATCATCTAAGCCGTGAAGAGCTTCTATTTGCTCCTCTTGTGACCCGGGTTGCGAGGCAGAAGGAGGAGTGACCTTAAGAGGCGGGGAAGGAATAATTGGAGGAGGAGAAGCCTGAACAGTGCCCGACGTTTTCTCTGCAGAAGGAAAAAAGTTCAAGTCAGTAAAAAGAGGAGACAATGGCTCGCTGAGATTCAAGAAGTAGTCAAAAGGCTCATCAAGTTCGTAAGAAACAAATGAGCACTCTACTTGGGCAAGATTGTCAGTAGGGTTACCTGCAGAAGTCAGTTCCCTGACGTCAACTTCGTAAGCCTGTGCCTCGGCACTCTCGCCGCCTTCATCTCCACCTTGTATGCCTGTGATATCAGTGGTAACTTTAGTAGGAGATGGGGAATGAGAATTAGAACCGATAATGTCAATTTCGGCTGAAGGAGAAGGTTGAATTGGAGCAGTTGAGATGATTTTTCTTGAATATTCTCCTGCCGTTGTTTCGGCCCTTAATTTTGCAAGCTGTTCTCTCCCCCTAGCGAGAGCGGCACGAGCATCATCATCAAGATAGTGCTCCTCAAGAGCTGACTCAGCATAGCCAGCGTCGCTACCACCGAGCATATCGAGTGCGGCCTCCCAAACTTCAGCCAGTGTAATTTCATACTTGGGGCCTAGAAAGGCGAGGCTACCGCGCCCCAAGATGCTATGCAGATAGAAATCAAATAATGTTGAGCTGATGTTGGCCCTCGTTGCCTCGTGAGATTCTTCAGCTGCAATTTTGCCGGCAACGGCCTCATCACGCTCCGTTTCGGCTTTAGAAAGTTGAAGCTTAAGCATTTGAATCTCCGCCTCTTGGGAGCTGTTCTTCTTCCGAAGCTCTTCAACATCAGCGACATAGCCCTCACTAATTCTTTTCTGCACTTCAAGCCTGTCTTCGGCATCCCTTTGGCTGGCATGAGCATCTCTTACTTGTTTTAGGAGCATTTCTTCTTTTTGAGAATAGGAAGTAGAGGAAGCAGCGAGCTCTTGTTTCAATTCTTCAACTTTTGCTTCAAGCTCTTCATTATAAGAAGCAATGCTCCTCATATCAGTGTCGTGTTGCTCAAGAACTTTTTGCCACTCGGCTTTATCGTTTTCCATAGTGAGCATGGCCTCTATGTTCGCACGATTAACCCTTTGGAGCTCGTCAACAAGTTTTTGCCAGTTCGACGTCCTCTCGATATCAAGCTTGACGGCGTCGAGGTTTCGTAACATAGCAGACTTGTCAATGGGGACCAAGTCAAGGTCAAACCTTACTCCCTTCAGAAACCACTGTGGAAACCGACTCTGCAAAGTGGCTGGACCCGGTCCAACTTTGAATTTGGGCCTACTAATTATTGATTGGACGTCTGCCTTCCCGAGAGCAGGAGGGCCGGAAGGAATGTCGAGCGAGGCAGGAGCAGTAACCTTTTCAGGAGTTGTAAAGGTGTGCTTCTCACCATGTCGGGCTCGCTTGCTCGAATCTTCAACCATATGACTTTTTCCTCTGTCATCATGGGATTTTATTTTATGGGAATCGTCGCCTCTCTGCGAAGAGTCGTGGCGCTCCTCCCTCTCTCTTCTCTCGTAACGCTCCTCTTGAGCCTTCTTCTCTTGAGCCTTTCGAGCGGCTCTTTCTTCATCAGATTCTCTGTAAGAAGGAAGGTAACGCCTGTAATCATATTGGCTACGCCTCCCGTAGCGCTGGAAATCATCATAGTAGGACCCGCTGCGCCCCATCGGAGAATCTGAAATAAAAAGAACTAAATCTTAGAATTCTTCAAAGTACAAAAAACCAGAAGCATAAAAGTGACAAAAAAGAAATTCTAAGTGTGTGTGGCGTGCAAACTACGCGCATAAAACTACGAACCACTCTTTAATTGAGGAGTGGTTGTGGGTGTAATAGTTAGCGTCAACTCTTGAGTCGACGGAGTCTGTTGCAGGATAGAAGTCGCTTCAATTAATGAAGAAAAAATGCCGGTTGTGATAGGATCATCTTCAAAGATCTCTTGCGAGGTGGCAAAGAGGTCGCTCAGCCCTTCGAAAGTATCGTCCCTGCTCTTCTTGGCAATGCTAGTTTTTTTGGCTTCTTCGCCAGGTTTCTGTGACAGTCGAGGAGATCCCTGGGGCTCTTCTTCCTCAATAACAGGGGAAAGCTCGACAGATGGCCCCGCAACATCAACCGAAGTGGAGCACTTCACTAGCGAAGCCTCGGGAGCAGGACCTTTTGGCATGGATGTGTCTGTAGAAACCAGAGCATCTGATGCTTTAGGTGGGCAGTCCAGAACCTCGCAGGGGTATGTGGAGCGAGAAGGATGAAGAAGTCCGAACTGGTGAAGGAATTCGTCGTTCAGCAAAAATTTCACGTCCCGTTCTTCAACCGGTACTGCTACAAGCCTCTCCAGGGTTGGCTTGTGACTGGGATCTCTACAAGGAGGGGGAAATACTGAAATAAAAGAAAAGAAATGATGACGAAGTTAACACTTGGCAATTCGAACTTCAAAAGACTCAGAATATAAAAGAGGTAAAGTAGATGATCTTACTTCCTTCTCTCCACACAGCGTAAAACCCCGAGGGGCAACGGACATAGAAAAATTGAGTCAAAAACCCATGAGCGCTGTCAGGAAGACCGATGATCAATTTACGATTTCGAGCACTTCTCACGACAGTAATAGAGGGTTGATCTTTAGTCCTGGTGAAAGAGCATAGGAAACAAATCTCGTCAAAGCTTGGGAATTGATCAAGCGTCCTCCTAAACAGTACACACAACCCCATAAAAATGGCATAACCATTGGGGTGTAATTGGGACGGGACGATGGCCAATTGACGAAGAAGTTGTTGGAAAAAGTCATTGAAAGGAGGAACGCCCCCACTCAGGCACATTTTTCGATTGACCGTTACAAAGCCAGAAGGTGCTATGTCAGCAGTGTTACTTCTCTCGGGAAGAATGGCATCTGATTCAGCAATGCCAAACTGAGCGCACAATTGGCGGAAAACTCTGTACGATAAAGTAGAAGAGGCTCTTTCGGGAGGATTGACCAGAGGAGCAGGAATTACAGTGGCCTCTCCAGTCTGAACCATTGTATCTTCTTCCTGAGAAGTCATTCTACACAAACAACTGGATATTCAAATGTGAAGGTGCACGTTTCCTAAAAGTGTGAAGTGTCGTGCAAAACTAATAAAAATAGCAAGTAAATATAACTGGAGTTAAAATAGTCGACGATTGGTCAACTACAAAATTTCAGAACTTGTTAATCTAAAGTTCAAGCATAATATTAGTGCAAGCTGGTCGGTTTCAATTGACTATTTCAGTGTTGCTTTAATATTTTACTTGAAATTGATGAGTTGAAAGCACTTCGTTCACACAATTTATTTAAATGAATTATCTGTTATTAACTAATCTGTCATTTGATATGGGCGGTCGATGGCAGTATATTCGTCCTAATTTTCTGTAAATGTTGTATTGGACAGATTGTTAGCTTGCAAGTTAAAGCAACCTGTGAATGAATGCAATAAAGTTCAACAGTTCAAAGTCCATGCAACGGTTCAAAGCACAAACAAAATTCACACAAGTCCTGACTCGCCAACGACTCAAAGCCTAGGTCTCATCTACTTGAGGCGGTCAGGGGTTAAGCCCCATGAAGCAACTCGGTATGGAAAATAACCTAAGTGCTGAGTCGTTCACGACTTATGGCTTGAATCGTTCACGGTCTAAAGGATGAGTTGTGGTAAGGATCTAAGGGGTTGAGTCGCTCGTACGACCTAAGTCCTAAATCATCAGGAAGTCAACACGACCCAAAAATTAGGTCATGGACGGATGAGAGTGCAAGGCCTTCCTAAGTCGGTAAATCCAAAAAACCAACTATGTCGTGAGAATTTTAAGTCGTCTCCACAACCAGTTAACTCCTTTCTAACCCATTAACCCGCTAAGAACTTTCTCATCTCCTCCAAACCCACAGACCAGCTAATTCGAGACACTGTAATTCATTATCTTCTCCTCACATCATCGAAAATCACCCAAAAACCAATTTGAATCGCTTCAAGCGTGCGACGAATATGATGCACTACTATGGTTCACGAACGATAACAACAATATGATTGATGGCAGTCGCAAATCGATCAAAAACATGGCTCGCAATGGAACGCGACACAAAAGTGAATTGGAGTCAGAAAATGGGGAGTCCAGATTCGTGAGTCAATGGCGATCGTGGATTGAACAGAAAGTGAATTCACTTACGCAATAAAAAGGTAAAGATGAGTTGACGACTGATTAGCTTGGATGCGTCTCTGGAAACTTGAAGGATCGTTAATGGCAGGATTGAATAAAACAGATAAGCAATGAAGTGAGGAGGAAGGACCGACTCAACAGCTTATATACGATGCAGGGGGGAAGATGAAAGGACTAACGAGTCATGAGTCTCTTTGAGTCGTTTAAGACTCAAGCACTGGGTCGAAGCACACGACTCATGACTTGAGCGTGTACTTCGAGGGGCAATTGTTAACCCCTCTGCTCAAGCGACTCAAGAAAGGCTCACGACTCACAATGATTACCGACTCACAATGATTACCGACTCAACTGATTACCGACCTAACATATGGACCGAATCAACGACCTACTTAGTTACGACTCAACAGCCTTAAGGAGTTGCCGACTCAACGGCCTTGAAGGGTTAACAGCCGACTTAACGACTCAAGAGGGACAGCGACTCACCAGGTTATAACCTTAATGCCTTAAAGGTGTTGGCCGACTCAAGGTACTTCACGACTCAGCAAGTTACCGACTCAACAATTGAGGAGTTGCACGAGTTAAAGAATTGTGCTTACGACCTACCTTGAATCGTCAGCGACTCAAACAAGCAAACAAGAAGCTACGACCAGTTAACTCGTGCGCGACCACAGCTCACAACTTACGACTTAAGAAAGTCCACGACCTAAAGGAGTGACAAATCAAAGCGCTAAAAGGAAGAATCAACAACACTTAAGTCGCTGCTGACTTATAACTGCAGATAAGTCGTTCACGACCTAAGACTTGGAGACAAGTTCAATACCATGCTGTAATGAAATGACTCGTTGACGACTTACGACTTATGATGAGTCATGTACGACTCATGCTAGCATAAAGGAAGTCGCATTTGGTTAACTCAGGAACGACTTAGAACTTGTATCATTCATACAGATGGGTGCATAACTTTGGACCAAGCCATGAGCTAAACCCAATAGGTCGGCCGCTACCTACCATGAGTCATCTACGAGTTACGACTTATCATGAGTCGTGTACGAGTTACGACCTAACTCCGAGAAATGTCTATAAATAAGACCCTAGCTCCAACTAGAAAGGGACTTTTGGCTCATTCTTTCCAAGCATCGATACTCTGCTGCATTCAAAACCGACTCGATACCCAAAGCCTTTAAGACACGTAGAACGCTATCAACAACCTCAAGAAGGAATCTCATACATCCGACATGGATTTGAAGACTTTCTCTTACATTGAAGTTTAAGCTACTCGTTCAAAGTGTTTAGTAATTCAAAGTGTATTGTACTTGAGAAGAATTGTATAAACTTGAAACGAAATCATCAATAAAGATATTCAGAGTGGACGTAGGCAAACTATTGAGCCGAACCACTATAAAATCGCTGTTATTTACTTCTTTTTCTATGGTTTTCTGCTTATATTCTGTTCCCGAATCATCGGGTGGTGCTTTCACAACTACACTTTACACACCGGGGTGTTAGCGTTTAAATTTTAGCGTTAACAGTATTGAACTAGAAGTTTCAAAAATAAATGAAATAATAGTTACAAAACAAAATAATTCAATTATTAGTGAAGTTGTTGAAAATAATAATATTGAAACCCAAGTGATAGAAATAATGTTTTAAAATCTCCCCTTGTCATCCTATTGAAAACTTTTTTGGTGACATAAACACAAATGTTCTATGTAATGAAAGTATTTAGCTACTATGTTTAATTTGTCTATATTTAATATACTGATCTCATTTACACCACTGGAAGATTAATTATGGTAATGATTGCAGCATCATCAACGTTCATCTTTGAGTCTTAAAGTATGGGATGTTACAGTTTGGTATCAAAGCATAGGTTAGCAAAACATTAGTAAAACAGTGCTACAAAAAATGAAGCAATATTTAGAATAATATGAACACCTATTGGAGGGGATGCACTATTTTGTGTGTGTGTATAACATACTTGTATGTTTCAATATAGATATACGAGAAAATATACCTATCCTTCTACTATTATTGACTCCTGTTAGCACTAAAATTGGTCGCTAACACCCTTAGAAAGATTGTGTAGAGAGATTAATGAAGAAAGTAAATTAAAATAGAGAACAATATATAATTTCAATGCAGAGAGCAAGAACACTAAATTTATAGTGGTTCGGCGTAACTGCCTACGTCCACTTTGAAGTTGATTTCTATTGATTTCATTGATAGTTGATTACAGATACAATCCGTTTCTGATACTTGAATACAATTGTGAAAATAAAAGATTAAGTCTCGAGTGAGTGTTGAATGCAGCAGAGTTTCCCCAGCGTTCCTAAAAAATTGATCCCTTTTCACTGTGCCCCTGCCTCTCTATTTATAGACGAAGGCGGATTGGACTTCCCTGGTGGGCCTAGTAGCCGAACATCTTGGCCCAAATGGAATAAGCTCTGCGTGCCAATCCGAACATGTCGAATGGCCAAATGCCGAACCATCACTCTCATGCCGAACGAAATGGGGTTGTGCGGGAAAGTAGGTCGAGCGACAATGGAAGTCGGTCGAGACTGAAAGAATGCCAAACAATCTTTGGTTGCCGAACGTTCTCGGGAGGCCGAACAATCTTTGGATGCCGAACGATCTTATACCTAACGAACTTTAGATGCCGAATGATCTTTTGCCGAACGATCTTTAGATGCCGAAAGAGACTTATGCCGAATGTCCTTGACATACCGAACGATATACAATACCGAACGTTTCTTAATGCCGAACGCTTCTGGATGCCGAGCTCTCCTTTATGCCGAGCGTTCTTATGATTCCGAACGAGACTTATGCCGAATGTCCTTGGCATGCCGAATGATATACAATACCGAACGTTTCTTAATGCCGAACGCTTCTGCATGCCGAAAGCTCCCTTATGCCGAGCGTTCTTCTGATGCCGAACGCTCTTGACTGCCGAATGCTTCCTTGTGCCGAGTACTACCGAATTCTTTTGGACCGTGAATGCCAGATGAACCATTTTTTGTCGAGCATTTAGAATGTCGAACGATCCATACATTGCCAATAAGTGTGCTACTGCCGAGTACTTAGTTGCCTGGTCAAATCCCCAGAAACACTTGCCCCTCAAAGTGTATCGTGTGACCGAACGTGATGCGCTTTGTACTACGTGTCCTTTGTGCTTCGCTTCGAACCCTGGCCCATCACACTTGGGGGTTGTTTTCTTGTGAATACCAGATGTGGAGGTGTATGCCGCCCGTAATGTAAATGCCGAGCGATACAGCCGAAGCCGAACATCCTGTGCATGCCAGACAAACCGATGTCGAACGATGTTGCTTTGATCGATTCTACCGATCATGGTCGTTTTGCCTTCTTCTTCTTCCCTATAAAGGTTAGCACGTTCCTTCTTATTCTCTTTCCACTTTTTTTACCTCTGTTACCTTGTACTTACTAACCTCGCCAGTTAACAACCTCCAACGATTTATCAATCCTTTCCAAGTCTTGATCTACTAACTAGGTATCGATCCTTCTATCTAAGTCCTTTCCATAACTAAAAAAGTTTTTATGCTCAAGTTCATAGATTGGAACCGTAACCGATAGGATGAAAGGGTCAAGCCTTTATTAAGATATTTTAAGAGTTTTTAGACTTAAATGATGAGGAGGAAAGGAGGAGTGAATAGAGACGGGCGTACGAGGTAGCTGTTGGGAGACGTATTGTGGTTCGGCACGGTTCCCTTGTGCTGAACGAGATTGGAGGAAAAAAGAATAGAGGAGGAGTAGGAGATGGTTAGGATGCTGAACGGCATGGTATGGCATGACTTGCTGAACGATCAACCCTCGTTGTTCGGCGTGGATGGAGGAAGAGAGGAAAAAATGAGACCGTAGTTAAGGACGCAGTGCCAAGCGTTGGGGCTCGGCGTAAATTTGGTTCGGCATGGATCGCCACATGCCAAGCAGTGGGATGGAGGGTTAGGGAGGAAGTATGAATTAGGTTGGATGCCGAACGTTACTTTGGCCGAGCAGAACTTAGGCTGGTCGTTACTTAGGACGAACGATAGTTTGGCCGAACGATAGCTTGGCCGAGTAATAGCTTGTCCGGTCGACAGTTAGGCCGAGCAACATTTAGACCGGCCAATCATGAATGCCGACCCATATCTCAACCGAACAATACTTAGGTCGAACAAACATAAATGTCGAACCATATTTTATAGGCCGAACAATTATGAATGCCGAACCATATCAAGGTCGAACAATCATAAATGCCAAACCACTTTTTGGCCGAACAGAACATAGGCCAAACGATCAATTGCCTTGCATAATCATATAATAAAACAAGGACTGGGACTCCACCATACTAGTATATCGAACTGATCCGGAATGATAACTTAAATCGACGAGAACAGATAAAAGTTTTTAACTCACAGTGCCAATATCCGAGTCCAAAATTGAAAGCATCGCAAGGCTGGTTTTCGGAGACAGTCGGCGATGACGGTCTTCGAAAGCAACAGTTCAAAGCTCGATTTTATGTCATTAATTCTGTGATTTATAATTTCTCAGCGCTTACACACGAATGAACGCACTAATTCACACACCACACGGGGGGAATTCTTGTGTTGTTAATTCTGAAGTCGATTATTTTTCATGTATAGTTCAATTAGGTACTCTGCAGGATCCAATTTCCATTAAAGATGTCTAGGAAATCTAGCTCTGCCACAATCTCTTATAGACTGGGCCGTCTTCTAAACAAGGGGTCGTAGATACTTCTAACCCGTCGACTTGCCCCGCTCATAACTTAGCTCCCGATGCCCTGGAGGCATCGATTTTCTTGGACAACCCGGTCGACTCACAAGCTTCGAAGGTCAATGAAGTTACGCTCCAGCGAATATGCTCTTCCATGGATTCCCTTTCGACGACATGTTGGTTCCATCGGGGCACGATCATCCACACCTGCCCCCAATTGGATATACCGCCTGTAACAAGTTTATGTGTTGGGTCGGCAGTGTGCCACCATTTAACTTATTTCTTCGGGATATGTTGTAATACATCGACATTGTCCCGTCGCAACTGCACCCGGAAGACCATGCATTCATCTACGGGACTACATCCTTTTCATGAACGTCCTCTCTAGGCCTCCAATTCCGGGCGACATCATATACATATATATATGATCAAGAAGCGGGGAGATAGCCCCTCTTACATGTTTCTCGAGCCATATCGCAAATGCCAAATCCTAACTGGGGCGCGGAGCAAATTTTCCCTATACAAACAGGAATGGTTCTATGTACGTTGCCCTCCTGCTTTCACGAGGAGTTGGGTGGAAGGAAGTAAGTGAGGCCCCTTACGTAGGTGAGGCTCCCGGTCTCTATGCTCAGGTGATTAGGGCGCTTGATGAGGACAAGTCCGAAACATCCTCTCCTATCGACGGGGGTTATGAAGTAGAAATTACAGGCGCCTCTGAGCACACATCCGAATTAAGCATGAAGGAGAAGCTCGAGAAAGAGAAGGAGAAGACGGCCAGAATCAAAGTTGAGCCCCGAGTTGTGGACCTGAACGATGCCCTGAACAAACCGTTGAAGGTCATCCTGGCGGGTCCAAGCCCATGGATGTCCCCCGTACATCTTCAGCTGCTACCCCTCCATCAAAGAAGGGTACCAAGGGTAAATGCGGAGGTGAGGAGCCGTCCGAGAAGGCAATGGAGGTGAAGAAGTCGAAGAAGCAAAAGAAGTAACCATTACTCTCGTTCAAAGAGAGTTAGTTTAAGTTATGTAATTGTTTTCATCTACTTTCGTAGTTCTTATAAACAGATTGTCGACTCTGAACTTTGGAGGGGTTGTAGTAGAAACTTATTCCTGAATAAAGTTTAGTTCCTTTTTCTGTCTTACAAAAGACACTTATCGTTTAATTTTCTTTGTGATTGTGATTTAAATTCGAGCTGTTGCGAATAACATGGACTTCTCGTTTCACCTTCATATAGCTCGGAGATTCTTTGAGAGTTGTTCGTTTTTCCTTCCACGCTTCAAGCACTTGGAATGTTTTCTAATACGTGCGTAGAAGGCTCGATGACTTTAGGTCATTTATATCCAGTCCGCATTCAGGGGACCTGATCATTTAAATCGTTTACACTTGAGTCCGCATTCTGGGGACTTAGAGTACTCCAGTCCACACTCCGGGGACTAGGAGATTTTGAATCGTTTATACTCGAGTCCGCACTCCGGGGACTTAGAGTACTCCAGTCCGCACTCCGAGGACTTGGAGATTTTGAATTGTTTATACTCGAATCCGCACTCCGGGGACATAGAGTACTCCAGTCCGCACTCCGGGGACATGGTGATTTTGAGTCGTTTATACTCGAGTCCGCACTCCAGGGACTTAGAGTACTCCAGTCCGCACTCCAGGTACTTAGAGATTTTGAGTTATTTATACTCGAGTCCACACACCGGAGATTTAGAGTACTCCAGTCCACCCTCCAGGGACATGGAGATTTTGAGTCGTTTATACTCGAGTCCGCACTTTGGGGACTTATAGTACTCCAGTCCGCACTCTGGGGACTTGGAGATTTAGAGTCTATTATACTCGAGTCCGCACTACGGGACTTAGAGTACTCTAGTCCGTGCTCCGGGGACTTAGAGATTTTGAGTCGTTTATACTCGAGTCCACACTCCGGGGACTTCGAATACACCAGTCCGCACTCCGGGGACTTAGAGATTTTGAGTCGTTTATACTCGAGTCCGAAGTCCATGGACTTGGAGTACTCCAGTCCGCACTCCAGGGACTTGGAGATTTTGAGTCGTTTATACTCGAGTCCGCACTCCGGGGACTTAGAGTACTCCAGTTCGCACTCCGGGGACTTGGAGATTTTGAATTGTTTATACTCAAGTCCGCGCTACGGGGACTTAGAGTACTCAAGTCCATACTCCGGGGACTTGGAGATTTTGAATGTCTGCACGTGTTCATACGTCAGCCAGAATAATATGGTTTCATCTGCCTGTCACAGGATCATCATATGCAGAAACATTAGTAATTTATGAAAAAGATAGCTTCAAGCCATTATTAATGAAAGCAAGCTGAATTGTCTTACTACATGTCAAGAACTAGAAATAAAAGCATACTGGAAATAAATGCAACTAATACATGAAAGAAATAGACTAAGTATAATAATGCCGCAAGTGCTCGTTGTTCCATGCTCAAGGGAGTGTCGCACCATCGACGGTCGTTAGCTTGAAAGTTCCTTCTCCAAGCTTTCGTTCGATGATGTATGGACCTTCCCATGCAGGATTCATATGAGATGGGACAGGAAAAACTCTTTTCAAAACGAGGTCTCCTACATTAAAAATTCTCGGTCGGACCTTTTCGTTATCATATTTAGCGACTCTATGTCTACATGCAGCCGCTCTTAAATTGGCTTCTTCGCGTTTTTCGTCAATGAAGTCCAACGATTCCAGCAAAAGATTCTGGTTCGACTCAGGGTCGTAATAAGTTACCCGACGTGATGGAACTTCAAGCTCCACGGGTATGACAGCTTCCGTGCCATATGCCAATGCGAATGGAGTGTGGCCAGTCGCGGCCTTGTGGGTGGTCCTGTAGGCCCAAAGCCCTATTGAAAGTTCATCTACCCACTTGCCTCTAGCCTTTTCTAGACGTTTTTTCAATATGGACTTGATTATCTTGTTTACGACTTCCACTTGTCCGTTGGCTTTCGGGTGAGCAACCGCTGCAAACTTCTTCTCAATGCCGTATTTCTGGCAAAATTCTTTGAACTCCTTGCTCTCGAATTGAGTTCCGTTGTCTGTAATGATGGTCCGTGGAAGGCCAAAACGGCATATGACACTTCGTACGATGAAATTAATAACCTACTTGGTGATTATTATGGCCAGAGGCTCTGCTTCTGCCCATTTGGTAAAGTAGTCGAGCGCAACTATTGCATATTTCGCTCCAACTTTGGCTATGGGTAAAGAGCGAACAAGGTCAATCCCCACATTGCAAACGGGCAGCGACTAAACATCTGTGTGAGTTCCGTCGGTGGAGCTCTCGGGATTTTTGTGTATATCTGGCATTTGTCACATCTTCTCACATAGTCTGCGGCATCCCGATTCATGGTTGGCCAATATTATCCATAACGGAGGACATTCTTTGCTAATGTCTGCCCCCTAGTATGGTCACTGCACTCTACCTCATGGACTTCCTTTACATATTCGTTTTTTCTCATCATGGGCCATGCACCGGAGTAAGGTGGTCGAGAATCCCCTCCGATACATTACCCCATCCTGCATTATATATCGTGAAGCCTTACGAAGGACTTGTCGTCTTTCGCTTCTTCCTTCGGGTAAGATCTCGGGTAGCAAGTACTATTTGATTGGGGTCATCCACGATTCCTTCTCGATATCTGTTTCTAACACGAAATCTACCTCCATCATATTTATACTCGGAGCATGTAAGGTTTCGACAGAAAACAATCCCATCTGTTGCGCATCACCAGTGCTCGCGAACTTTGCCAATGAATCGGGTGCTCTATTTTGTTCACGCGGGACATGTGAAATATCATAGTACTCGAGAATCGCTAGCAGCTCCTGAACTCGGACCAAATATGGGGCAAGTCTCTGCCCCCTTGCTTGGTAGTCTCCTCGCACTTGGTACACCACCAGTTGAGATTTGCTAAAGATTTCAACCGATTTTACTCCCAGTTCTTTGATAAGTCTTAAGCCGGCAATCAACGCTTCATATTCGACTTCATTATTCGTCACTGTGAATTCGAGCTTTGAAGCGCACCAAACTGATCGGTTCTCAGGATTTATAAGAACTATGCCAACCCCCGAACAACGGTCGTTGGATGCCCCATCAGTGTACATCTTCCATCGAACGGGAGGTACGACATTATGGTCGTTTGGTTCGTTTGGCATAGTAAATTCAGCAATGAAGTCAGTTAGCGCTTGTCCTTGTATGGCCCTTCGCGGCAGTTAGGTAATATCAAACTGACTTAACTCAATATTCCATTTTAACATCCTTCCGGAAGTTTTCGGCCGTTGGAATATCTGCCGCAAAGGTTGATCAATATAAACACTGATTGAGTATGCCTGAAAATACGGATGAAGCTTGCGCGATGCAATCACCAAGCAGTAGGCTAGTTTTTCAATCTTTGGATAATTTCTTTCTGCCCCCGTCAAGCGTTTGCTAACATGGTAAACTAGCTTTTGAACCCGGTCATCCTCAGGAACCAAAGCTGTACCGATAGCGTGTTGGGATACAGCCAAGTACACCTACAACATTTCATGGTCTATTTTTTTTGATAATACCAGGGGACTTTCTAAGTGCATCACAAGAGCTCGGAATGCTTGCTTACAGTCGGATGTCTATTCGAAATTCCTTTTTCCTTTCTTTATAACATCGAAGAAACGAATACACTTGTCTTTGGCCCTGGATATGAATCGGCTTAGCATGGCCACCTTTCCATTCAAGCTTTGCACTTGTTTTATGGTTCTGGGGACATGTATATCTCAGATAGCCTGTATCTTCTCTGGGTTAGCCTCGATTCCCCATGCATTCATAATGAATCCCAGAAACTTTCCTGACGCTATGCCGAATGAACACTTCAAAGGATTGATCTTCATTCTAAAATGCTTGAGTATGTCAAACATCTCTGCTAAGTCTTGGATGTGGTCGTTTGACTGTCGTGACTTCATGAGCATGTTATCCACGTAAACTTCCATCGTTTTACCAATCTGGTCTTTGAACATCCAATTTACCAGATGTTGATAACCCACGTTTTTCAATCCAAAGGGCATCACTACTAGCAATATAACCCAACGTTTGTGACAAAACTGGTGTGTTCTTGGTCTGGGAGGTGCATCGGGATTTGATTATATCCAGAGTATGCATCCATAAATGATAGTAACTCATATCCGGCAGTTGAATCAACCAGCTGGTTAATCCTAGGCAACGGGAAACTATCCTTCGGGCATGCTTTGTTTAAATTAGAATAATCAACACAAGTTCTCCATTTTCCATTTGCTTTCTTTACTAGCACCGGGTTAGATACCCATACATGGTAGAGGGCGTCATGGACGAACTCATTGGCCTTGAGTTTGTCCACCTCCTCTTTGAGAGCCGCGGACCTCTCTGCGTCCATGCCACTCCTTTTCTATTTCACAAGAACATGTCTTGGGCGTATGTTTAACATATGACTCGCGATTGCAGGAGAAATCCCGCACATGTCAGAATGTGTCCAAGCGGAGACATCAAGATTCGCTCAGAGGAAGTCAGTGAGGTTCTCGGCCACCACGGAGTCGAGTTGCGTTCCAATTTTAAGAATTCATGACGGGTCATCCCGACTGACTGGGATGTCAATTGTTAGTTCAGTCGGTGCTGCCTTTGTTTCCCTGGGTCCCCTATTATCATCTCTCGGATCTATGTCTCTATAGATCCGAGAATGTTGCCCGAGCCAGGGCTCGGGCGCTACTTGTCAATCATCAGAATTTTGGATGCGGACGGAGCTATCCACAACCTTTACTTTCTCTCTACGCTGAGTCTCTCTCAGCTCAGCCACATAGCATGTACGTCCGGTCTCCTGATCGTCATGTACCGCTCCAACACCACTGTCTGTTGGAAATTTTAACGTTAGACACCAAGGGGCCAATGCAGCCCTAAATTCTGCCAGGGCTGGACGTCCTAGAAATACGTTACATAGATATTCAACATCCAACACTATGAATGGTAGGATCGGCACCCTCCTACGCTCGCCTTGCCCCAGTTCAACTGGTAACTCCACATATCCCACTGCATCCATTGCTGCGCCGCTAAAGCAGTGGATTTTGGCTTTAGACGATTTCAAATCCTTAATCTCCAGCTTCATTTTGTTGTACGCCTTCTTGAAGATGATTTTAACGGAACTTCCACAATCAATTAGAATTCTCTTCACAAATGCCGGCCCGATTGTCGCAGATATGACCATCGGGTCGATGGTAGGGGCCTCCACCTTATCCGCATCTCTGCTCCTAGATACAATATCATCATCCATCGTGCGTTGTTTCTTTGCAGGAGTTGATGTGCACGTAAATATGCATATTTTTACCACCATATTTATTCTATTTAAATTAAATAAATGATCATATTGGGTATTTTAACTTGTTTTAACCAAAATTCATATTAATTTCAAATTTTCACATATTCATCTTCATATAAGGGCAAAATGGCCATTTGTGCGCGTATATTAATTTGAAAGAATTTAATTGGCAATTTCTATAATATTTTGTAGGAATTTAGCTTCTCATATTAGTGGGTTCATGAAGCAACATGCATGCACAAAATGGATATAAAGGAATGAAGATGGAAATAATTCAAAGTGAAGATCATGGAGGACCCCACCTACCCACCTACCTTAATGTACAAATTAAAGGCTAATGCACATGCTTTTGGACTTAATGGCTTCATGTACACTTAATGGGGGATTAAGACATGTTAATGATTACTTGGCCTCCAAACTTCCTTAGGGGCATTTTGGGCATTCCCCAAAAAGTGAATTAGGGTTTTAAAACTTGTATATATACCCCTTATGTTTCATGTAACCAACCTCCTCTTAGAGTTAGTTTTAGTTTAGAAAATAAATCAAATCTCTCTTTCTTTCCATGACTACTTAGCCACTTCTTCTCTTATGTAATTCTTTTTTTTATGCAATGCTAATTATTGTTTCTTTTTAATTACATGTTCATTTCCTTTTATGCAAGTAGTGTAGATTTTCCTTTATGCAATTAGAATAGTTTTCCATTTCACTTTGCTCTCTTTTCCTTTTCTTTTTCTCTTATGTTGCAAGCTACATTTGTTCATATGATAACAAATATGAGAGGCTAAACCCCTTCAATTTAGGGGTAATGAAGCTCTCTAATCATGTAGCTTCAACTTAATTTGATGTTTATGCTCTCTTTTTGTGCTTAATGAGAATGATTGAAGTGGTTTAATGATGTTGTTTAGCTTTGAATTTGATAGTCTATGTTGTTTATAACAAATAGGCTATGCTTAGTCAAACAAAACACAAATTGCCTCTTCATCTACATATGATTATGGCAAAGAAGTGATTGTTGAAATTAAAATTTGATGGCTTATATTTCTAATTAATAGTTAATAGGCCATGCTTAAAATAGATTTTGCTTTCAACTTTCTTGTCATATTTTATGAGATTTAAAAGTGTATTAGTGGTTGTGTTATAGTTTGATGGTTTATATTGAGCTAATTAATAGCACAAATATACCATACTTATGATAAGCGCATCAACTATTTCACTAATGACAAGAAAAGAGAGATCATAACTTCATTTTATTGATTTATGTGATCTAGAGAGTGGAAATTGCCACTAAATTGTCTTAACACTCATATTTTTATCAACTTTCTTTTGCTTGTTTTTCTTCTTTTCTAGTTTAACATTCTCTTCAAGATTGGTTTAATTTGATTGAATAGATTTTTAAAATCATCAATTCCCTGCGGATCGACCCGTATTCACCGCGTGCTACATTCGTACACCGTGCGCTACATTCGTACACCGTGCGCTTGCGGTTATTTTTAAATTAAATTCGTTCGACGGTTTTCTAAACTGATAGAATTTCCGTCGTCCGAACAAGTTTTTGGCGCCGTTGCCGGGGAGTTTGTTTTGATTTTGATTTTCTATTCTTCGGATTAATTTTGTTTGATTTTGTGTGTTTGTTGTATGTGTTAATTTTCTTTTCTTTTTTTTAAGAAAAATTGTGTGCTTGTGTGATTTGTGGTTGCATTTGATTTGGTGTTCTAGTTTGCTTTGCATTGGAATTTATAACAAAAAAAAAACATTCACAATTTCAAAACAAAACCAAAAATATTTCATTTCCATTTCATTTACAATTTGTATTTCTTTTTACTCTTTACATTTCATTTTACAATTCACATAAACAAAAGGAAAAAAACAACATTGCTTTGCCACTGTTTGCTCTCTGCTTCTCTGTTTACTGCTCTGTAACCAGAACTACATCATTTCCTCCCTCCAAGACTGTTACTCCACTTACAACATCCCTAAACTGTGTTCAACCACCTCCATCACGACCATCCTTCATTCCTACCCATAGTCAACATTACATTCCGAAACCACTGCCTCACCACACAGCTGCTTGCCTCTGCCCTATCTCTGATCATCTATCATCACCTGCATTGCTTCTGCCTGGAACTTCTATCACCACTTCACATTCCTTTACCACTGACCATATTTTCATCCTTACCAACCCCCATCACTCAACTACAAACATTCAACAGCAGCAACCCCGCCTTAGACCATCAACAGCATCCCCTACAAACTCACAAACACTACTGCCTTCCATCAACTTCGACAACCCAGCCAAACATTTTTCACCATTTCACCCTCCAACCTTCACTGTGCCTTCTCTGCATCACTGTCTTTCCACCATTACTGTTAACATCCACCATTACTTTCAATTTCCACTCAAACCTCAAACTCAGCCAACCCATCACAGTTCTACCATCTCACCACCTCCACTACTCATTAGCCATAAATTATCAATCACCTACATCAGCCAATTCATACCATCCTCTGCCTAACACTCTAGCAAACTTCATCTGCACCACCTCGCAAGCATCTACATCCAAGCAGCTTGAAACCACAATCACCTCGTTCCCACCACAGTCACCATCCTCATCCACTTCAATCGCAAATACCCAAAACAATACCCAAATCCAGAACATCTGACAACTCAACTTGCCACTGCAGATCATCACCAGAACATATAGGACAATCAGCAAACCAATATTCACCATAGCTCATCACATTCTTCCCAGTAGCCTCTACCATCCTCCACTTCAATTCACACTCATCCTCTCTGCCATTTTGCCCACATCACAACGCTGACTTCACAGTACCGTCAAGCCAAACAATACAACTCCTCCAACAACCCACACTGCAAACCTAAACAAGCCATCGCCATAGACCTGAAACAAGAAACCGCAATCGATCCCTGAACCTTCCTCCATCAACCACCTGTCAATCTCGCCCAATTCCAATTCCGCGACCTCAATTCCTACGCGCGACCCATACTTCAACGCGACCTCATCACAATCGCTGCAAATTAATCGCCTGCAACTTCCAATTCCTGATCAAACGCCTCAAACAGCCACCAGAAACTCCATCAAAGCACCTCAAACTCGAATCCCTCAACTCGACATCGGCTCCAACAAATTCAAACATCAGCACTAACTCGCAGCAATTCACTGCAACCTTCGACCCTAACCACGACTCGCGTTTTTTGCTTCAATTCAATTAGATTTCGAGTTGCAAATCACGTCATTAGTAAGTTGTATTCGAAAATTCTATGCAAGCCGATTTCTACATGATTTCTGATTTTGGTTTTAATTTTGGTCGATTGTAAAGAGAGAGGCGCATTGGATTGTGAATCTGGTCTTTGTTTCTTAGTGGGTCGGGTATATATTGATGTGGGCTGGGTAATATGTGGGTCGTTTTATATTTTTAGGTGATTATTAAGTGTGTTTTGAGTTTTATTTATTTTTTAGAGTTTCTTCTTTGATTTTCAATTTTTTTCTTTTTTTTGGTGTTTGTTGTCATTTGTTTTATTTCTTAATTAAAAAAAATTGTTTTAACCTCCATCCTCATATATTAATTTTTTTTTTAAGTAAAACCCTACTTTTAAGTTTCCTTTCAAAAAAAAACAAAAAACAAAAAAAAACAAAAAAAACAATTGTATATGTTTTATTTTTAATTTCAGGTTGCAAAAGAAGAATTCAAAGGAGAGGAACTGCTGCCAATGCTTCGCTTTGCTTTATAAAAAGAAAAAAAAACTGCTTGCTTGGTTTATCTATTGTTTTTATTTTCCTTGCATTGTATATATCTCTTGTTTTTATTGTAGTTGCATTGTTGATTGCTTGCATTTGCATATATATATTTTAAAAAAAATTCAAAAAAAAAATACATTCGTAATTGCATTGTTAATACACGTTTATTTTCTGCTTTGCATTTCATCTTAGATTTTGATTAATAATAACGGTTAGAAATCAATAACACTTAATTGTATATTGACAATTAGTCTTCTTTGAACAATTTAATTTCTTGGTGTCTAGGCTACGGCAGAGTAATAACCATTTATAAATATTACGGTGATTCGTAAATATTATAGTGGTTGTTCCTCTGAAGGTACTTAAACCTTCGGCTGCATTGCTACGGTGATTCGTGGTGCACCGATAACCCATGTCCGTTACCTGGCTGAGAACTATCTTGTTTATCTAAGACAATTTGTGATTATACAATTTTGGGTTAAATTAGGATAAATCATTTGTAATTAACCCATGCATTCATTTAGTTGCATTAGTTCATGCATATTTAAAAAAAAACAAAAAATTCAAAATACAAAACTAAGAAATTGTAAATATTCCTTTTCCTTTGAAATTTTTAAATCCTTTTCTTTGAAATTTCAAAAAAATCCAAAAAAAAATTTTTAGGAAAACTAAAATTCAAAAAAAAATTGAAAAATAAAAACAAAACAAAAATCGATTTCCCTTTTCAAAAATATATTTTCTTTGTAAATATTTTTCGTTTATAAAAAACAAACCCAAAAAAAACATTCTTGAAAATGTCTGAATATCCATGTCCACTTGAATTTTACAATAGTTGTGAAAATCAATATAATCCATATGATTTCAGTCCAAATTCGTATGGATATTTTAAATAGTTGTGAAAATCAATATAATCCATATGATTTCAGTCCAAATTCGTATGGATATTTTAACAACAACTATTTTGTAAATAATTCAAATTTCGAACAACAAAATTTTCAAAACGATGACCAACGTTCGACTCTTGAAAATAGCATTGAAATGATTTCATCTTTACTCGAACTTTCTGCACGACAAAATCAAGAGATAAATGATTTATGTAATTCTGATTTGTGTAATAACTCGAGTCAAGGATTTGAAAATTTGAATTCAATTCAAAATTCAAACGATTACGATTATAACCCATACCAATTTAATTTTGAACTCCAAAATGAATTTCAAACTCAGCATGAAAATGGGAACAACTTTTCAAACGAATTTGGCAATGGGAATAGTTTCAATTGCGATACGATTGAAAACTTTGGTTATCAACAAATTCAAAGTGAAAATTTTCAAATTAATAATCATGAGTTTGATTTTGTTGACGAAACGAAAAAAGATAACGGGGATTTATTACTTGAAAAATACAAAAATTATCGTGAAAATCATAATCAAATCTCAATCCACGAAGAATCAAATAATAATCTACCGTTTATCGAAATTGACAATTCTTGTTCTCAACAAGTCCAAATCAAAAAAATTCAAGTTAATAATTACAAAGTTGACTTTTGTGAGCAAATGAATGAAATTTACGATGATCACACGAATTTGTTGATTAAAACATTGGAAAATTTTCGTGAGAAACAAAATCAAGTTTCAATGTGTGACGAATCAAACGATAATCCATCTTTTACCCAAATTTTCAAACAACTTTTGAAACTGAAAATGATGATCTTAACGAAGTTGTTGAAAAGACGGTAATTGTGTTGGATTCCAATTCTTTTGAGGGTGAGAAACTCGATTTAAATTTCGATCTTCCTTTTTCTGAAAATTTGAATACACCAACTTTGAATTTTGAACTTGAGACATGTAATAAAGTTGTTGATAATCCAATAAAGGAAGACGAGTTTAATGAACATGAATTTTTTGGACTTTTGGATGACGAGTTGTTAAATTCCGAAGGGGAAGATGAAAATCACCATTTTGATTTTGAAATCAATAATTGTGAAAATGTTTTCAATGATAAGCTTGAATTTCAAATTGGTGAAAATAAACTTAAACTTCAATCAATTGTTTTATCGACCCTGAAAATCATCGAAAATAAAACAACTCGTATGATTTTTAATAAAACGACATTTGTTTTTCCAAATCGACAATCAACTTCAAATTCTTTTACGATTTGGTTTTTCGTGCTTAAGCCGTGTCTCACACATTTGACGAGACAAATGAATTGGTCTTTGGAAGACCGTTTCATTTACTTTTTGACTATATACTTTCTCATCTCTTGTAAATAGTAATCTTTCATGTAAATATAGGATTTTTATTTTATTTTTCTCCTTCCATTTGGGTTGACTGTGGGGACACAGTCAAAATCAAGTGTGGGGGGGACTCATCTTCATTTTTTTTCATGGTTTATTTTTGCTTTAAAATCAAAAAATAAAATAAAAAATATCCCAAAAACAAATTTTCTTTTGATTTATTTTTAAAAGAAACACTATAAGATAAATATATGGCTTTGGTTTATTAAATTGAATTTTTTTGCAAATTTATTAGTCTTAACAAAAATAAAAATGAAGTTTGATTACAAATAATAATGGTTTAACTAGTATCTAGGAAGATTCATATGGGTTAATTATGAAGTACATCCTAATTGAAAATCTTTGTTTTAAAAAGTGGTTGATTTAAAGTAAAGGATATAACAATTTTTTTTGTCTTCTAAGTTAAATGGTGCTAAGATGATTTTGCAAAACTCCCTCTCAAAAAATATATAAATTAAAAAATAATAACATCCAAGTATTCAATCTCATTTAAAAGTCCTCACGGTTATGCATGGGTGATTACTTGGAATTTTTGATTATGTGATTTCATACTCATTTAAAAGTCCTCACGGTTATGATGTATGGAACACATGTTAAAAAAAAAGACTTAATAAAAACCACCTACGGTCGATAGTGTATGCATGAAAGTGTGTGCACTCGCCATGCTCTGTACTCCCCTCACATAAGCCCGAAAGGCAGTGCATGGGTGGTATATCTGGCCTCAGTTTATCTGAGCTAGGTGAGTAATTTTTCTTGCAAATAATGAGAGAGCAAGCAATTGAAATCCTAGCACTATTTTTACTTAGTTGTTTTGATTTGTTATTGAAAAGAAATGAAAATACCACTTTGACAAACTTTGACAATCAACTAAGGATCCATTTCATAGTTACACTTTGTTATTAACCAAAATAACGAGTTAAACTATAGTCTATTTGATATGATAACTTGATTTTTGTTGGAAATTTTAACGAGTAAATGACATAAATTTTCAAGATAATAACCAAAACCTATATTTAACTTATTCATGTCAATTTAAAAATAAATCCTTCATTTGTAAATATTTTCAAAAATTTGCATTCATCTCTTTGTAAATATATCTTGCATTTTATAAATATTTTCATCCTGCATTTGGATTTTGTGGGTAGTATCCGCTGAAAACCCTCACGAGACAACACTCGTCCTACTGGGGACACCCAGAGGTTTAACGGCTTGTTGCATACGCTCAATGCAATTGTGCTTCCTACGAAAAAGGATTTATCTTAGTTTTAGTTTATTCGAGGACGAATAAAAAGATAAGTGTGGGGGTATTTGATGTGCACGTAAATATGCATATTTTTACCACCATATTTATTCTATTTAAATTAAATAAATGATCATATTAGGTATTTTAACTTGTTTTAACCAAAATTCATATTAATTCCAAATTTTCACATATTCATCTTCATATAAGGGCAAAATGGCCATTTGTGCGCGTATATTAATTTGAAAGAATTTAATTGGAAAGTTCTATAATATTTTGTAGGAATTTAGCTTCTCATATTAGTGGGTTCATGAAGAAACATGCATGCACAAAATGGATATAAAGGAATGAAGATGGAAATAATTCAAAGTGAAGATCATGGAGGAACCCACCTACCCACCTACCTTAATGTACAAATTAAAGGCTAATGCACATGCTTTTGGACTTAATGGCTTCATGTACACTTAATGGGGGATTAAGACATGTTAATGATTACTTGGCCACCACACTTCCTTAGGGGCATTTTGGGCATTCCCCAAAAAGTGAATTTGGGTTTTAAAACTTGTATATATACCCCTTATGTTTCATGTAGCCAACCTCCTCTTAGAGTTAGTTTTAGTTTAGAAAATAAATCAAATCTCTCTTTCTTTCCATGACTACTTAGCCACTTCTTCTCTTATGTAATTCTTTTTTTTATGCAATGCTAATTATTGTTTCTTTTTAATTACATGTTCATTTCCTTTTATGCAAGTAGTGTAGATTTTCCCTTATGCAATTATAATAGTTTTCCATTTCATTTTGCTCTCTTTTCCTTTTCTTTTTCTCTTATGTTGCAAGCTACATTTGTTCATATGATAACACATATGAGAGGCTAAACCCCTTCAATTTAGGGGTAATGAAGCTCTCTAATCATGTAGCTTCAACTTAATTTGATGTTTACGCTCTCTTTTTGTGCTTAATGAGAATGATTGAAGTGGTTTAATGATGTTGTTTAGCTTTGAATTTGATAGTCTATGTTGTTTATAACAAATAGGCTATGCTTAGTCAAACAAAACACAAATTGCCTCTTCATCTACATATGATTATGGCAAAGAAGTGATTGTTGAAATTAAAATTTGATGGCTTATATTTCTAATTAATAGTTAATAGGCCATGCTTAAAATAGATTTTGCTTTCAACTTTCTTGTCATATTTTATGAGATTTAAAAGTGTATTAGTGGTTGTGTTATAGTTTGATGGTTTATATTGAGCTAATTAATAGCACAAATATACCATACTTATGATAAGCGCATCAACTAATTCACTAATGACAAGAAAAGAGAGATCATAACTTCATTTTATTGATTTATGTGATCTAGAGAGTGGAAATTGCCTCTAAATTGTCTTAACACTCATATTTTTATCAATTTTCTTTTGCTTGTTTCTCTTCTTTTCTAGTTTAACATTCTCTTCAAGATTGGTTTAATTTGATTGAATAGATTTTTAAAATCATCAATTCCCTACGGATCGACCCGTATTCGCCGCGTGCAACATTCGTACACCGTGCGCTTGCGGTTATATTTAATTTAAATTCGTTCGACGGTTTTCTAAACTGATAGAATTTCCGTCGTCCGAACAGGAGTCCCATACTCTGCATTCGAACAACAATCATACTCCGCATGTCTTAAAGAGTTAGCATATCGCTCCATCTCCTGCCAATTCTTATTCGTAGGATGAGGTCCACCTGCAATCTTGTTGATAAACAATCTACCAACAGTTCGAGCAGGTTGTTCTGGTTGGCGTGGAGCTGGCCCGCGTCTGGGGTCCGATGTCTCTTGTCTTCCGCCCTGTGGGTCTTTGACAAACTCCTGTAGCTTCTTTTGTCTAATCAACTTTTCTATAGCGTCATGGAGGTGTCTGCACTCCTCTGTGTTGTGCCCATAAGATTCACGGAAGCGGCAATACTTCCCGGTCCGCTTCTGTTCCTCTGTCGATTCCTTTGGGCGTGGTTTTCTACATTGAAAAGTGTTGCAAGTTGACAAATAGATGTTCTCAAGAGATGCGTTAAGTGGGGTGTATTCATTGTAGGTCGGGATCCTTGACTTCCATTTCCGCGTCTCTCTTTTCTTTCCGGGATATCCACCTTTGGATCCTTTAGACTACCCAGGCTTGTTTTGGACGTTAACTTGAGCTTTTCCCGAATTATCGCTGGTTTCCTGTATTATCATCGGTTTTCACAATCTTCTGAGCAGGCCTTGGTGCCTTGTCTCGTCTTGTCCATCGAGCTTCTTCTCTTCTTATGAACTGATGAGCTTTCGAATAAAAACACTCCAGCATGGCTGGGGGCTTTCCCGCCAACCAATCTCCAAATTCAGAGTCCGAATCCACTCCATGCATTATCGCCATCAAAATTGCATGGTCATTTGGATTACTCATTTCGATAGCAGCAACATGAAATCTTTACAAGTATGCTTTCAATGACTCTCCCGGAGCTTGGATCACGCTTGATAAGGATATCCCGTCCTTTGGACGAGTGGTGTGTATCTTGAACTATTCTATGAATTTCATTGCCAATTCGTTAAAGCGGGATATAGACCGTGGGGGAAGTCGAGTAAACCACATGGTGTAAATTCCAAAAAAAGTGATCGGGAAGCACCTACACTTGGTTGCATCATTAGCCCTTGCAGAATCCATTATCCACCCGTACCTCATCACATGCTGCCTGGGATCGGTCTTCCATTCGTAGGCGGGGATAGTTGGCATATTGAACTTCTTGAGGTACTCATCCTACAGGATACCATCCGTAAAGGGAGTATTGCTTCTGGACACTCCCCAATCTTCATTGGTCAAGCCTTGGTTCTCTCTCATCAACTGCCTGACCATAGCTGTTAAGTGTGGAGTTTGCATGGAGGATGGAAGGTTGGGTTCCGTCCCATGGGACCGTGTGGGTTGATGTCCCGCCTGATTTGGGTCTTGGGGATTCGGCTGTCCAGTCTCTTCACGGGCTTGATCCTTAGTCAATGGATCTGCAGCAACTTCCTGTGCACCTTCATCCTTATGGTGTTTATGCCTAGGAGGTTCATCAGCTGAGGTTAAACTATCAGATTCAGAATAAGGGGCAGGGTTACCTCCGGCATTCTAACGCTGCTGCTGAGCGAGCTGAGTCATGAGGTTAGTGTTGGCTTGAATTTGTTCAGCAAGTTGCCTTCTATTGTCCTTGAGTTCACTTTTCAAGTCGTTGAACTCTATTCGGGAAACAACTTCCGCTTGGTTTTGGGTAGAGGGCCCTACACCTCGTGTTGCTTGCTGATTTCTAGGTATGACTTGTTGCACGCTAGTAGTCTCATGGACATCTGCGTTGTGGGAGGCCGATCTGGTTCGTGGTCTTCCCATGGTAGAGTCGTTGGTTGTAACTCTGAATAGAATCAACAGATGCCCTGTGAATGATCTTGGATCTTCTCCGGGGGATTTATGTAATCCAGTAGCTACAAAGCAGATCCTAACAGCCTGAGAATTCAATTCTCAGTGAAAGCACCAAAATGTTAGCACCAAAATTGGTTACTAACACCCTTATAAAGATTGTGTAGAGAGATTAATGAAGAAAGTAAATTAAAATAGAGAACAAGAACACAAAATTTATAGTGGTTCGGCGTAACTGCCTACGCCCACTTCGAAGCTGATTTCTATTGATTTCATTAATAGTTGATTATATATACAATCCGTTTTTGATTACTTGAATGCAATTGTGAAAATAAAAGATTAAGTCTCGAGCGAGTGTTGAATGCAGCTGAGTTTCCCCAGTGTTCCCAAAAAAAACTGATCCCTTTTCACTGTGCCCCTGTCGCTCTATTTATAGACGAAGGCGTGTTGGACTTCCATGGTGGGCCTAGTAGCCGAACATCTTGGCCCAAATGGAATAAGCTCTGCGTGCCGATCCAAACATGCCGAACGGCCAAATGCCGAACCATCACCCTCATGCCGAACGAAGCGGTGTCGTGTGGGAAAAGTAGGCCGAGCGACAATCGAAGCCGGTCGAGATTGAAAGAATGTCGAACAATCTTTGATTGCCGAACGTTCATGGGAGGCCAAACAATCTTTGGATGCCGAATGATCTTTAGATGCCGAATGAGACTTATGCCGAACATGCTTGGCGTGCCGAACGATATACAATACCGAACGTTTCTTAATGCCGAATCCTTCTGGATGCTGAGCGCTCCTTTATGTCGTGCTTTCTTCTGATGCTGAACGAGACTTATGCCTAACATCCTTGGCATGCCAAACGATATACAATACCGAACGTTTCTTAATGCCGAACGCTTCTGGATGCCGAGCGCTCCTTTATGCCGAGCGTTCTTCTGATGCCGAATGCTCTTGACTGCCGAATGCTTCCTCGTGCCAATTACTACCGAATGCTATTCGACCGTGAATGCCAGATGAACCATTTGTGCCGAGCGTTCAGAATGCCGAACGATCCATACATTGTCGAGCAGTGTCCTAATGCCGAGTACTTAGTTGCCTGGTCAAATCCCCAGGAAACAACTCCCTTACTTTCCATTTCTAATGAAGACTTGCTTAATAGAAGAAATAGGTTGGATTTGAGGAGTAGGCGAATTACAATAAGAGGGGCAAGTGTAAGAAGGGAGGTTGAAGGTACACAGACCAATGGAGAAAATAGAGGAGAAGTTCTCATAGCACTAGAGGACAAAGCTGCACAACCAGCAAATAAGGGAGGTGTGGATGTGAATGTCATGTTTAGATAGTTCATGGCTCAAATGATTAGGAAAGTTGCACCGAAAGCTAACTAGCCAAGACCTGGAGCAGTGATAGAGGACTTCCCAAAGTGAACAAAGACTACAGCAGTTTCAAAGGAAAGACATTTATGGGAAGGAGCCTACAGTTGAAGTGCTGAGCTGGCTGAGGATTTGTGAGTGCATTTTTAGGTATTTAGGATTGAATAATGTGCATAAGAGAAGTTTGGCATCAAGGTAGTTCAAGAAGATGAACTGGACTAGTAGGATGTAGTGACTGTTGAGACCCCAAAGGAAGAGATCACCTAGGAGCAGTTTAAAGGCAGGTTCGACACTCGGGTCATATCGAATTTGTGTGACAACCATCATTCACTAGGAAGAGATCACCTAGGGGTGCATCCACAGGTTTAAATCTTTTGTGTGACAACCTAGAATTTTACCACTTTGATTTATGAATATTTAATTAATTTAAATATTCAATTTATGATTTATAATAACTAAATAACCCTCATTTAATGAATAAATATTAATAGAAAAATTATTTTTGAAATGTTTTTACAAAAATATAAACTTTAAAGTAATGTTGAAAATATGACTGAAAAACATTTTATTGAAAATCAGTTATTTTTCGTTAAAAGCTACATAAATATTTTGAACTTTTATAGCAACATACATACACATTAACAACAATTTAAATCACCAAACTTACTAATAAAAGTTTAAATTATACATAAGAAAATTAAAGGGACAAGGGCACATGATGTTAAGGCATGAAACATGCCTTAAATCAAGGCATGATTCAAGGAAGGGCAAGGAAACTTTTCCCACTTTCATATCAAGGCAAATTGTTAAGGGTAGGGAGGTCTTTTGGGTTGCTAAGATATTCTTCTTCACTTCACTTTTCATTTATTATTCTTTTTCAAAAAATTTGGAGAAAAAAAAGATCTGTAAATTAAAAGACTCTTCTACATCTTCCCTTCTCTCTTCCAAATAAACTCAAATCTCCTCTAAAATTCACTAAACTCTACAATATTACTTAAAACGTCCCTACAACAAGATTTAGCATCTCAAGGTATAATGCTTGAACGTGCGCAAAGGTGGGGATATCTAGGTCATAAACGTGAGCATAATGAGGTTAGGGAGTAGTTTTTGGGTTGTTTTGGTTAAATGGTAAAATGGTCTGTGTGCTTTTTTAGTTGTTGTAGGATTTAGTAACATCTTCGTCGAAGTAACAGTGAGTTAAACTCACTTCGAATGGCATTTAATTGAAATTATATATTGTATATAATTAATTAACATGAATATGTTGATGTATTATTTGTAATTGTTTGTTGGATTGGTTCTGCTTGGAGGCATATGACATAACAACCATTCTTTATTGGGGCCTAAAGCAAAGGAAGCCGAAATGCTTTGTGGTGAATAGGTCATGATGAAGTCACATTGAAGAATTTGAATTTTGTAGAGGGATCCAATGGGACTACTCGCCATCGTTCACTTGGATTCATTTAGATACGTGTATTTGAAAAGTTTGTACGTCGGAAGCTTAGTAGCCCATCCATCGCATGTGTAAATTTTGATATGACTTAGAAGTTGACTTCTTTTTTATGTAGAAGTAATTTGTAGCACTTAATGATGTGCTAGAGTATTTGTTAAGCCTCTTTCCATTATTTGAAAAGTTATTTCTTATAGTTTCGATTTTCTTTTTAAAAACACTAGGTTTAATTTGCAATTTCAAGAAATGGAGTTTTAAAGGCTATTTGGCTTACATAACAATGCTTTAAAAGTTATGGTACATATATCAATAGCCGATATGGATGCATTTTAGAAATCTATAGTTCTAGTAAACTATAAAAGGTTATCAACTTTAGATATTTTGTAAATTCTCAGCAAATATGTTGTATAAAGGTTTCTTTAGTATTTAAAAAGGAAATAGAAGTTTTAAATATATTTTTAAAATTCATTCGAGTTATTTAAGTAAGAGGTTTTAATTCTATAAGGTAAAAATCTTATCTTTTCAAATCAAATTTGATTTTTATTTAAAGATTCTCAAGTAAAGTTCGTGTAAGAGTTTTGAATTTTAATTTCAGTATTTTAAAAATGTACCTTTGAAAAGTAGAAATGTTCAAAAAAGATTTGAGATTTGAAGGATTTATTTTGACGAATTTAAATAAGTAGTTTATATAAAGGAAGTCCCTTTAACTTTTAAAGTCGAATTCTCTTTTAAAGGTAATGGCTTTCAAGTTATGATTTGGATGAAATTTTAATATAACAACCTGTAGTTGAGTAGCAATTAATTAATGGTAATTAATAATAATTAATCAAGTAAATTTGGATAAATTAATTATTATGCAATTAATGCGATGATTATAGAATTGGATGGAAAATATTGTATTGTATTAAAATAAATTTAATTTGAAAATGATGTAGATTTAGTAATACCTTTAGTTATTTTAAAATGTGAGTTTATGAATTATTATTTGAAATAAACTAATAAAATATCACCTTATGGGGTTTTATAGTAAATAATAATTGAAATAAATGTTTTGGAATTTATTTAGATGGTAGAAAGAATTTTATAATGGTAAAAGAATGTAAAATGAATTTAGAGATAATATTGAATAGGAAATAAAGTAATTTAAATGAAACAAATTCAAAGCATATTGCTACACAAGTCCAAGCCTAATTTGATTCCATGTATATGATGTAGGCAAGTAAAGTGTTGGAATTGTTTTCATATAAACTAAGAAAAAGAAAGAAATGATTATACATAAAACAAGCCCAAATTGACTAACCCAAAACAAGAAAATAAGTAAAACTATTGTCATGGAAAAAATAGTTCTAGAGTTTTCTTACACTAGAGGCTTCACGCTCAATTATATATAAAAGCTAACCCCCTCATTTTGGATACATCGAAATATTTAAATTTCCCACCAAAATCATACACTTTAAAACCAAAATTAATTCAATTAAAACACTATTGATTCACACAATCAAAATCAAGCTTTAAGTTAAATAACTACACCAAATAGCATAACAAAGAACATGTAACGACCCCGAATTTTAATTTATTTTAAATTGATAATTAAATTTATTTTTGAATAAAATTGTGAAATTTATTTGAGTTTCCCCCAAATTCCAGTTTGATATGTATTAAATCATTTAAATTGAGTTTTAAGTAAATGGTTTAAAGATAATTTGAATTTATAATATAGATAGGAAAATAAATAAATATCTTAAAATTTTAGTTATGTAAACTATAAAATAAATTCAAACGATATGTTAGTTTTTGAACTTCCTTTATACTATAAAGTAACAAGACCAAAGAAAGAAATCAATTAGACAAATTCAAACAATATATAAAATAAACTATGTAAAATACAAAAAAGAATGCACTAGCTAAATTTAGACAATACAGTAACTATAGGATTTCATTTAAATTACAAAACAAAACAAAAGAAGATGTATATTCAAGTATGAAACAAAAGAAAATTTGTAAATATATTCAATGGCTTGCAAAAGAAGGAACAATATAAAAAAAATAGGTACACATGAAAATAAAGATTTGAGAAAACAAACAAAATAAACGCCAAATAGATCTTTAGCAGCCGAAATATTATTTCATTAGCCCCAAAATAATACACAACACATGGTTATCATTATCAGCCGTGACAAACTATGCAGGCAAGAACAAAGCAAAGGAAAAATATAAAATATCTTTGTATACAAAATGGTTAAGAGAAACATAAAGTACATTAACATTTAATGGCTTCATCTTAGCAGCAAAACAATGTCAATTCGGAATATATAAAGATCATTTCTGCCCCCATATGATCAAACAAAATCTCTGATCAATGAAAAAGTGTACCAGCATTTGAAAACCCAGACAACACCTCCCACGGTAATCCTTTTCTTTTATATATAGCCCTTCTTAATTCATTCGTTCACTACACAGCAATCAGAAAAATTATATTGCAACCATTTTTATTTTTTTTCAAACTCAAACATCATTTAAACAATAAACAAAAAGTAAGAAGAGTTACAGAAGAATCAAGCTTACAATTTCACAGCCTATTTCCAAATAATCAAGCTCTGTTCATTTTCTAGAAACACAAGTGAGTAACATTTTTTTTAAGACTTGAATCTACTACATAGATATGTCTGTGAATAAGTATGTTCCTACATGTATATGAATCCTTTGAACATGATGGGAACTGGAAGTATTGCGTATAGGTTATTGTTGTATATGTTTCCTAAGATTTTAAGATACCAGGTTTTTAATTCAAAAAAAGAAAAATCATTTCTTTTTAATCTACTTTCTTTTTGGGTTTAATTTTAAAACATAAATAGTTGTTATAGCAAATACTTGAGATTAAAATTTTATTCCAGTCAAAATAACTTGTAAATATTTCTGGAGACCAAAACATCTGAGTAACACCTTAATTTAGTCAAAATTCAAAATTTTTAATTTTTAAATTCAGGTATATAAATTGAATCCTCATACTAAAACAAGATTTTTAAAACAAAAATGAGAATTTTTAGCTGAGAAAAGAAGGAGCAGTTTACATATGAACAAAAATCATATTTTTACAAACTTCTGTTGTTTTGATGAATTTTAAATGTTGAAATTAATGGTGAAGCTAGCTTAATGATCCACGAGCACGGGAAAAATAATAGAAAAATTTTCAAATGCATGAATTTTTGGGTTGGATCGAATATAGGGTTTTTGGTTAAAAATTTACTGTGCTCTGTGAATTTTTGTTTTCGTCGCCGTCAGGCGATCGAGTGCCGTAGGGTTTCGTGAGGAGGTAGCTCGATCGTACTTGAGTTCATGGCCGGAGCTATCGACCTCAGGTGATCGAGGTCTCGAGTTTGACGCATTTTCAGGTTTGCGGTGGTGTTCCTGTTTGTTTCCAGGTTTCGTTCGAACATCTCGATTTCGATACTGGTTTAGTCTTAGGGTTAGGGTGGTTGGAACTAGATGGGTAGGCGGACGTCGATGTGCTCGACGTCAAAGTGTCGCCTGTACTTGGTCGGAGGTAATGCAGACGTGCACCGTGCACTAGTATTGGTGATCTGGGAACATTGTGTAGTTTGGGGGATGGAGCTAGGTTTGTTTGCAAATTGACTCGAGCGTTTACTCGAGGGTTATTGATGTCGGACTCGAAGCAAGATTTGTCAAGGCTCGGGTCAGTATTTTGTCCAGATTTTATAACAGACCTGTTCTGTTTTCTGAATTTTTTTTTTAAAATTTAATTTTAAAACAAATCTTAAACAGGATTTAAAAACAAAAGTTTAATTATAAACTTAAGTTAGTTTGCAACTTAGTGCAGGGGCATAAATAAGTTTTTAAGTTTAAATTGTTTTGATAACAATTAAGTGTTGTTTTAAAAAGGGGAATTGAATTTAAAATTAGAATCTGATTCGTAAAGGAAAAGATTTAAACAAACTTAAAGGAAAATTTGAAACTTGAACTAAAAATCTAAATTTGAAATCTAGATTTGGAAATGAAATAAGTTTATAACTTTAAATGTTTACCTAAGTTAATAAATAGGTGAATTTAAAAAGGAATTTGATTTTAACTCATTTAAATTTCTTTTAATAACAAGGATACCACTTTACATGTAATTTAAAGGTTTTAAAAAAAAAATTAGTGGTAGACTTTATTAAAGATAAACTGGTATTTTATTTTAAATCTTGAATTTAAAAATGAAATTTAAAAGTAAATTTGGATGAAAAGTTAATAAATTAGTTTAACTCAATTTGTAAGTTAAATAAATCAATTTATCTTTAAAGCTGGAATGTAAAATAATTGGATTTAAACTTAAATACAAAATGGAACTAAATTGTAAGTTCAAAAGTAAAATGTTTAAAATATATATATGTTAATGTTAATTAAGTCATTAATAAAAATGAGTTATCTTGGAGATAATTAAGGTAATTAAAATGATTTATTTAATAAGGTATTTAAAGAATGATTTATTTTATTTATAAATTAATAAATTCAATTAATTGAAATGATCAATAATGATTTAAGTCTAAGAAATTTTCTTAAGAAAGCAATTGAAGAAATAATATTGGTTAATAAAGATAATTAACTAAGGATTATTAAGTAATTGATTAAAGTGATTAATGTTAATAATTAATTGGATTAATTAATTTAGATAATAAATTATTTAAATGTAGTCACTTAATGAAAATAATAAAGGGTTAATCACTTATTGTAATAAATTTTAATATTTTGGTTTATTAAGGTTAATCAATTATGAAATTGGTTTAAAGGCTAATTTAATTTAATATGATTAATTAATAATTAATTGATTAATTAAGGTGATTGATTTATTAATTTCTATCCAATGGTTTGAAATTAATTAACCAGAATTTGGAAATTAATTCATAAGTAATTTATTTACTTGGAAACAAATTGAATTAATTAAGATTAAATGATAAATTAATCCTGCTTATAAATGATCATTGAATGATTGACCTTACTTATGAATGGTTACATTGTATGAGATACCTTGAATTGATTGTCCTATCTGATCTGTGGTATTTTGTTCTGTGGTTTGTGCCGTGCATGATTTATTCATTTATTTACATCTGCATATTATCTGTGAATTATTAATGGAAGATAAGCGTTATACTTTATATCGCTTATCAACTATATTTCTGTGTTTGATCCGTGATGATTGAATGTTGTTGCACTATTGTGTAAAACCCCTGGACCACACCATACACACACAAACATGGATTTCACGAGGAAATCGATTAAGTCACAGATTTTAAAATGATTTTTAAATTGAATATTTGAATTCAAATATTTTGAAATGGATTGGGTTTTAAAGTGAAAAGCTTTTGAAATGAAATTTCAAAGATGAAATTTATTTTGAATAACTTGATTGAGTTTGGAAATTTAAATATTTTGATTTAAATTTAAATTCAATATTCAAAATTGAATTCTATGATTTGGAAACTAGGGACTAAAGATATTATACCAGTTTATATGGGTTAAACTAGTTTAAAGGTATTGATTTGGAAATTTGAATTTAAATTAAAAGGCTTTAACTCATGTAAATAAAATGGGAACTTTCTGACATGAAAACTATTTGTTTTCAAATGATAAAAGCTTTCGCTTAAGTAATGAACATCCAAATTGTGTTAAAAGGGATTTCAAGTTAAAAATGAAAATGATTTCCTAAGTTATGGAAATGGTTTGAAAGCTATAAGTTAAATCCTTAAAGATTTAAATGAGTTAATCCAATTGAAATGGAAATTGTTTTGAAATTCGTAAATGGATCTTTGTGAAAATGGGTGAACTTAATGAAATAAATCTTTTGTTTAAAAGATTTGAAAATGGTAATTTATTTAAACCATTTGAAAGAAAGTTTCGAATTATTAAGTTGTGACTTAATTGAAATCCTATATCCATATGTTTTAAATGTGCGCTCACTATTCGGTTTAGCCAGGAGAGGACCTTTGTGTCGTATAATCCATTCCGAATATGTGATATGTCGTTATGGATAACATTTGAAGACCGGTGGTGAAGACCGGGTATTTGTGAGAACGATAGGATAACCTATCGATTGTCTCTGCACCGAGTAGCTACGGTATAGAGATTCCCTAAGTGATGGGAAGTCCGATCGGGATTGTGAATACCCGGATTGCAAGGGCTTCTTCGGAAGTGCCTTCGGTTCTGTTCGAACCCGGAACAGACTTGTATGGTTGTATGTCTGACACTACACTTTGAGATATAAAGCAGATTTCTTTCAAATACATTTCTGTTGGTGGCGGAGAATTTATTCTTTTAGCTTAACACCCTTCTCTGAGACGTACGAGCTCAGAGGTTATGTAGTTGAAGGTTATCAACGATATATTCCCAATTTGGTAGTGTGGCATGCTGAGTGCTGCTGTGTGTTGATGATCATTTGTTGATCATTCATTTGTGATCAGAGCATGGCTTTTGTATAAAGTGTAGCTTTGTGGACGAGACTGCATCAGGACCTCACACCCCGAAAATGGTCAAAACAGGAAAGATGCGGCAAGGTTATGAGGGTCGCGCCCTTTAGGGTGTGTCATTCCCTTATGGTAAAGGGTGATATTAGGTATGGAGCCCTGATATTTAACCTATGTGGTTGCTCCAAACTCATTTACTGTGTGGTTGTTGCTTAGAGGCGCCTCGGATAAAGGTCCTAAAGGACCGGGGATGAAAATGCTGGGGGTATACGATTATATGTGCTAATATAGTATACACGGATCGTGTAATATGGATTACAATACAAATGCGGAAATAGATGATAATAGCATTGTAAATAGAAAATAGAAAAAATCACACCAGAGATTTTTATACTGGTTCGGAGCACCGTCCTACGTCCAGTCCCAGACTACTATCTGGATTTTCACTAATTACAACCTCGCTTCACCCGGAGGAACAGGTTTACAATTACCCGAACAGCCGAACGGGATTTCACGCCTCTACAACACTGAGGACTTCAACACTTGCCTCTTACAATACCGAGGACTTCAACAAAAACAATTACAATTGTTGTTGACAACTTGTGCTCTTGTAAACACGGATTTGTCACTTGTAGTACACTCTTCCTATAATCTTATCCTCAAATTGTGAATGATGTTTGTGAAGATTATGGAATTTATATTGCTTATTGAATCAAAATATATGAGATAGTGTCAATGATTCAATAAGGATTGAAAGTAGTTTAGAGCTTTTTGAATGCAAGTGAATTCAGAGAATAGATAGAGAGCATATATAATCTTAATAAAACTTGTTGTTTTAATCAATGATATTGATGTGTATTTATAGAGAGAAAATAGTTATAACCCTTGGTGAAAAGTTGCAGTCAAAAGTTATGATCATTGATGAAGAAGAAGAGACGCAACCATTGAAGAAAGATGTGTCTTTTGGAAGAAGTTGCTCTCTGTTTAAAAACGGTCGACAGGTCAAAAACTAACCGGTAGACAGGTTTTTAAAAATATAGTCGTTATGTGCATGTGTGCACGTTTATTGTGCACATTCAACAGGAACGGTCGACCGTTCATTTTTGGACCGGTCGACCGGTCTCTGTTAAGTTGCACAATAAAGTGCACAACCTATATAAATGTGTATATATATATATTATATTTTGTGCATGATTATTTGAGGATAGATTTTGACAATTTTATTACTATTATATCATCAAATAATCAACCTATAATCTAGAGTACCATATGTAGGTCTTGATTTGTCGATCGCTTTAATATTGTTGTCAGCAATCAAAATCTTCATAGAAGCTGTGACTCAACATTCTCCCCCTTTTTGATTGATGACAATATAAAAACTCAAGTATAGAATCTCCCCCTGAATATGTGATTTCCTGCAGACAATTATTAGCTTCTTTCATCCTGCAAACAATTATTAGCACCTTTCTCCCCCTTTGTCATCGACAAAAAGGAGTAAACAATAGAAAATATAAACCAAAGAGAACAATGCATACATTCAAACACAGGATGTTTTGATGAAGTACAATGCAAGTCATAGTCTACTACGAATAAAAAGATGGACACTATTTAGTACAAGTGCCATAGATGTTTTTAAAGAAATGAAAAGAAAAACAAACTAACTTCATTCCGACTGAATCTCTTCCTCATCATCATCATCATCATCGTCGTCGTCATCTTCATCGTCATCATCATCGTCATTGTCCCCACCACCTTGTCCGCTTGTACCACCGGATTCCTCGGATGTCGACCAAGTAAAAGTTGGAGGAGCCGGACGTTTTCCGGGGTCTTGATGTTGGGTCGAGACGGATGTGCTACATGATATAGCATCCCATATAGCGCCGAAGAATGACTTTACCTTATTGAATCGTCTATCAATTTTCGAATCCATTCGTTTTAGTCTTGATTCAAGTAAAAATTGATTCCGAGCGATGGTTTCAAGAGATTCTCTTGTAGATGATTTAGATTTCAATAATCTAACATCTTCAGAACGACGACGAGATGGTGGAGCTTGTTGTTCTTGAGTATCGCGTTGTTGCCATTGTTCGAAAGGCATAATATGAACATATGGAGGAGGAAGCTTCATCCGTTTGATAGTAGTGGAGTCAATACACTTTGGTGTAGAATACGCCGAATCCGGGGGTGTGACTCCACATGCAAGCAACATACGCATAATATACTCGTTATAGAAGAAATGTGGACGAGTAGAGTTATTTACCTTAAGAATTTCATCGAAAATCATGTGAACCCAATTTATTTCGATATCATGGTAGATAGCATAAAGAGCCTTGAAATTCTCTTTGTAAACGGCATCATAGTTTCCTAATCGAGGAAATAGAGAGTGCATTAGGACATTGTGTAACAACCTTGCAGTCGGTCGTAGCCCAATCGATTTGGTGCCGTTACTATCATCTTCTATAAATTTATGACTCGTACTATTCCGGGTGAAAACTTCACAAAATGTCGATGAAAACTCTTCACCCCTATTCGGTATTCCCAAAATAGAAGCAATTCTATCATAAGTGAGATAGATTCGTTTGCCACATACTACTGACCAAATAACTCCATTTGGATTATCCGGTGTATATTCCTCTAAATTCATATTCGCGTAAAATAGCTTAATCATCAAATGATTAATTTGTATGCTATTTATAGAAAAATCAATAAGAGGAGAGATACGAGATCTATTTGCTAATCTTTGAATACCGTATGCAGTGAAATCGTCGAATTTGATGAATGAGCCCGGATGGAACTTGTAATTTGTCATTTGATTCCATCTAGTTACTGCAACCGGAGATTCTAGCCATTTTCTAGCAGAGAGAGTAAGAGAAGAAGATTCTGATGTTGCTCTTTTCTTTGATTTCTTCTGAGGAGGAGCCATTGAAGAGAATTTGAGAGTTTGTGAAGCTTGAGAATATGAACTAGGGTTTGGAAATGGGAAAATTTTCAGTAGAGAGTAGAAAGTAAAGAGGGTTGGTGGCAAAATATATACGTGAAGTATATAAAAAAAGAAATAACTGCCGACCGGTCGACCGCCTGCATATTGCCGGTCGACCGTTTTCAACCTGAGAGCAAAACGGTCGACCGGTCATATTTCAGGCTGTCGACCGGTTTGGCTCTGTGTGCAAAAATGCAGAATTTGGCAAAAATTTTGAAAACGAGTCGAATGAATATATTATATATTATGTTATTATTGCAAAAATATACTGTATTACAAGAATTATATATGAAAGCAAAATAATATACATTATGGAATTCTAATGAGAAGGTGAGTTGTTATTAGAATTCTTGTCGTTTTCAATGCGTTTAGCCCACGGACTCCACTTATATCGAGCTCCTTCATTCTCGTTATAGTTTTTATCCCAAGAGTTTGGAGTTGTTGAAGTCGATGGTCTTGACGGCATTGGTTCATGAACATCGTGTTTGTTTGAACCGCAGAAGAATGAAGCCATTCGTTCTAAAGCGGATAAACGAGTTGAAGTACGTTGTTGTTCATGGTATAGTAGGTTTTGACCATAATGTAGTTGTCGTTGAAGATCGATTTGATGCTTTTGGTAGTGATGAATTTCATCGATTTGCGCCTTCGTGCGCGGAGAGCAGAATAGTGCTTTCTTTGCACGCTTGGATGTTGGAGTATGGCCAGGTGTGCGAAAACAATGGTGAGGGCATTCCGGCCTTTGTTTCGGTGTAATCGGAGAGTATTGTTCCTCCGACTCCGAGCTTGTGATAGAAATATGAGATTCCTCTGCGCATTTGTCACAAATGCGTGCCATGATAGCTTGTTTAAGATGATTTATAATTTTCAGCAAGAAGGTGAATGAATGAAAGTGTATTTTTCAAACGTTTATATAGAAAAAAGTTTGCCAATGAACTTGAGGATAGGATTTGTTAGAGATAATTAGCCGTAAACAAAAACAATGATGCATAAAAAAATTATAAAAATAGGTATAGTTTGTTATAGGCTGAAATTTAAGAATTATTTGAAAAATATATAGCCTAAGTTTGAAGGTTACTTATTCTATTCTAGATCTTTCCGAGATACTAAGCCAAGCTCTCTTCGTAGTTTAATAAAACTAGATTCAAGTAATGGTTTAGTGAAAATATCGGCTATTTGATTGTCAGTGTGAACATATTCAAGATGTATATTACCTTTTTCAATATTATCTCTAAGGAAATGATGACGGATATCAATATGTTTGGTTCTAGAATGATTTACTGGATTTTTAGAGAGATTTATTGCACTCGTGTTATCACAGTATATAATAGAATTCGATAAATGTATATCGAAATCTTGAAGTGTTTGTTGCATATATAGTACTTGAGTACAAGCGAGAGCCGCTGATATATATTCAGCTTCACATGTTGATAGTGAAACACAATTCTGTTTCTTACTAAACCAAGAGACAAGTGATTTTCCAATAAAATGGCACGTACCACTTGTACTTTTTCTATCCGTCCGTGAGCCACCAAAATCAGCATCACTATATAATACTAATTCAAATGGACATTCTTTTGGATAGAAAAGACCAAAATCTTTGGTATTATTAAGATAACGAATTATACGTTTCACTGCTCGTAAATGTGATTCCTTTGGATTGGCTTGAAAACGAGCACATAAACAAACACTCATTAATATATCTGGACGACTAGCTGTAAGATAAAGAAGAGAACCAATCATGCTTCGATATAATTTCTGGTCAACATTCTTACCACTTTCATCTTTTTCAAGATTTGTAGTTGTACTCATAGGAGTTGGTTTACCAGATGTATTTTGTAATCTGAAGCGTTTGATAAGATTTTCACAGTATTTTTCTTGATTGATAAAAATACCGTTTGAAAGTTGTTTGATTTGAAGTCCAAGAAAATAAGATAGTTCTCCCATATGAGACATTTCGAATTCTTTGGTCATAATACTTGCAAATTCCTTGCAGAGTTTATCGTTTGTTGAACCAAAGATGATATCGTCTACATATATTTGGATAACCAGAATATCTTTTCGAGAATGTTTAATAAACAAAGTTTGATCGACTTTGCCTATTTCAAATCCTGAATTAATAAGATAGCTACGTAATCGTTCATACCAAGCACGAGGTGCTTGTTTTAAACCATACAGAGCTTTCTTAAGTTTGAACACATGGTCAGGATATTTTTCATGTACGAATAAAGGAGGTTGTTCGACATAGACATTCTCTTTGATAAATCCATTGAGAAAAGCACTTTTGACATCCATCTGATAAAGTTTGAAATTATGATGACAAGCAAAAGATAATAGAATTCTAATAGCTTCTAGTCGAGCAACTGGTGCAAAAGTTTCTTCATAATCGATACCTTCTTCCTGATTGTATCCTTGTGCTACTAATCTTGCTTTATTTTTGGTGATATTTCCTTGTTCGTCAGCCTTATTTTTATAGACCCATTTAGTACCAATTACTGACTGATCAGTTGGTCTCGGAACAAGTTCCCAAACGTCATTGCGCTCAAACTGATTTAGTTCTTCCTGCATGGCAATGATCCAGTAATCATCTGTAGCAGCTTCTTTTGAATTCTTGGGTTCGATATTTGAGAGAAAAGCGACATGACCCATTTGATTGAGTTGACTCCTTGTTCTGACATGTGATGTTATTTCACCTATTATATTTTGGGCCGGATGGTCTCTTAATATTCTTGGTGGTGATTGTAATTCACATATTTGAGGAGTATTCTCAATAATTACTTCTGAGTCAGAATCAGTATTTGAGATGATTGGATTATTAATGACTATTGATTCGTCATCATCTGATATTGTGTGAGGATGCTGATAGATTTCATCAAAAGATACATGAAGTGATTCTTCAATAGTTTTGGTTCGTTTATTAAATATTCGATAGGCCTTACTTCGTTCCGAATAACCGACAAATATTCCTTCATCGGCTTTTGGATCGAATTTTCCAAGCTGGTCTTTCGTATTTAAAATAAAGCACTTAGAACCAAAAACTTTGAAGTACGAGATTTTGGGCTTTCTTTTGTTAAACAATTCATAAGGAGTATTCTTGGTAAGAGGTCTTATGGACACACGATTTAAAACATAACAGGCAGTTGCAACAGCTTCTGCCCAGAAGTGTTTTGGTAAGGTGGTTCCATTTAATAATGTTCTTGCACATTCTTGTAAAGTTCGGTTCTTTCGTTCTACTACTCCGTTCTGTTGTGGAGTTCTGAATTATGATTAATATTCATATTTAGAATATATATATTTCTGTCTCTATAACCTTCAAAAACCAAATTATGGTCTTTATCTAAAATACTACACTTATTATTTGAAAAGGAAATTATAAAACCCTTGTCACATAACTGACTAATACTAAGTAAATTGTGTTTTAAATTTCTAACTAGCATGACATTAGTAATAAGAGGTAAGTTAGATGTACCACAATTGCTCACATCGCCTTTGCCGATGATATAACCTTTTGAATTGTCTCCAAAAGTGACTGAGCCACCATCTGAGTATTTAATATTTGTTAGTAAGCTCTTGTCTCCCGTCATATGCTTTGAGCAACCACTATCCAATATCCACTTTCCTCTTTTCTTCAGTGGGACCTGCAAACATAGAATTAAGTTCATGGTACCCACTTTTTATAGGGTCCTAAGAGTTAGGTCTTAGGAGTCCAAACCCATTTGGGTCCGGTATCCCCTTTATATATATAATTGTTATTAAAATGTACATTATTCATGAATTGCTGAATGTATTTGTTCCTAATCAAATTATTATTTGTTTTAGGAACCCATATTTTGATAGTCTTGACATTTCTCTTTTGAAATTTCACAACTGGTTTTGGTTTGAAATATAATAAACTAAGATTTTTCTTAGCTTCAGTTTTTTATACTTTCTTCTTCCTTTTATTTCTAAGATGTTTCTTAGTTTCATGTTTGTTATATCCCAAACCTTGTTTATCTGAAATAGATTGTGAACTTTCAATGATTTTAGTCAAATTTTCTCGACCTTTGTTAAAGTTAGAAACATTTTGAGTAATGTCATCAAACTTTGTTTGTAAACTAGCTTTTTCTAGGTCTAGAATTTTGACTTTTGCTTTAAGTTCATGATTTTCAGTAGTGAGAGCATTATTTTTCTCTTTTTGAGCTTCTATTTCTTGACTCAAAAGAGATATTTGAGAGTCAACATTAGATGATGATTCTTGAATATTTTCAAGTTCTTCTTCTAATATTTTCTTCTCATCTTTTAACATATCTCGTTCAAACTCTGCTCTACTTAAATCTGCTTTGACTACTTTTAATTGACGTTTTAAGTCTTTATATTTGACTATCAATTCAGCATTAATATCAAGTAATTCATCAAATGTAGGAATTTGTACCTCATATTCTGTTGCCATAAAGCAAACATTAGCTTGTTCATTCTCCGAATCACTTTCACTTTCTGATGAAGATGACTCTGAATCATCCCATGTTACTGAGAAGGCTCGTTTCTTTGATTTGTCCTTCTTATATTTGAATTTGTCATTTTCTGACTTTTTCTTTTGTTCTGGACAATCCTTCTGCATGTGTCCCTTTTTATGGCAGTTGAAACATTCTATAGCAGATGAAGATGGTTTATTTGATCCAGGTTTCCTTTTATTGTAGCGACTGGCTTTTCGATATTTTAGGAATTTTTTGAAACCTTTAGCAATGAACGCCAAATCTTCATCTTCAGAATCTGATTCATTTTCATCTTTCTCAACATGAAATGCTACATTTTTCTTTTCTTCTTTCTGTTCTTTTCTAGCCTGCAAATTTGCTTCATAGGACATTAAATTTCCTATCAATTCATCTGGCTTCATGACAGAAAGGTCATTAGCTTCTTCAATTGCTAATACTTTTCCTTCCCATTCATTAGTCAGAGAATGTAGGACTGTTGAAACAACATCAAAATTAGAATACTTTTGTCCTAACCCAATAAGTGCATGGTGAATAGTTTGAAACCGTGAATACATGTCATTGATTGTTTCATTTGGTTTCATTTTGAAATTTTGAAATTGACTTTTCAGCATGGCTATTTTGGCTTGTTTAACCTTGTTAGTACCTTCATGAGTGATTTTTAGCGTTTGCCAAATTTGATATGCAGTAGTGCGGATACTAACACGGTTATATTCATTTTGGTCTAATGCACAGAACAACATATTTATTGCTCTTGCATTTACGGCTGCTGCCGTTTTCTCAGCCACAGTCCATTCTGAATAATCAGTTGTTGGATTTACTATTTCTCTTTGAGTAGCATTCCAAGCATCATAGCTACTTGATTGCATAAAGAATGACATACGTGTTGCCCAATAACTGTAGTTAAGACCATTGAAAAATGGAGGTCTTTGTGTCGATTGCCCTTCTGTGTAAGTGGTGTTTTGAGTGCTAGTACTTGCGTTATTTGCCATATTACAAGAATGTATCAAATAACTGTGTTACGGTTATATGAAAACCTGGCTCCGATACCAATTGAAAATGCTGGGGGTATACGATTATATGTGCTAATATAGTATACACGGATCGTGTAATATGGATTACAATACAAATGCGGAAATAGATGATAATAGCATTGTAAATAGAAAATAGAAAAAATCACACCAGAGATTTTTATACTGGTTCGGAGCACCGTCCTACGTCCAGTCCCAGACTACTATCTGGATTTTCACTAATTACAACCTCGCTTCACCCGGAGGAACAGGTTTACAATTACCCGAACAGCCGAACGGGATTTCACGCCTCTACAACACTGAGGACTTCAACACTTGCCTCTTACAATACCGAGGACTTCAAAAAAAACAATTACAATTGTTGTTGACAACTTGTGCTCTTGTAAACACGGATTTGTCACTTGTAGTACACTCTTCCTATAATCTTATCCTCAAATTGTGAATGATGTTTGTGAAGATTATGGAATTTATATTGCTTATTGAATCAAAATATATGAGATAGTGTCAATGATTCAATAAGGAATGAAAGTAGTTTAGAGCTTTTTGAATGCAAGTGAATTCAGAGAATAGATAGAGAGCATATATAATCTTAATAAAACTTGTTGTTTTAATCAATGATATTGATGTGTATTTATAGAGAGAAAATAGTTATAACCCTTGGTGAAAAGTTGCAGTCAAAAGTTATGATCATTGATGAAGAAGAAGAGACGCAACCATTGAAGAAAGATGTGTCTTTTGGAAGAAGATGCTCTCTGTTTAAAAACGGTCGACAGGTCAAAAACTAACCGGTAGACAGGTTTTTAAAAATATAGTCGTTATGTGCATGTGTGCACGTTTATTGTGCACATTCAACAGGAACGGTCGACCGTTCATTTTTGGACCGGTCGACCGGTCTCTGTTAAGTTGCACAATAAAGTGCACAACCTATATAAATGTGTATATATATATATTATATTTTGTGCATGATTATTTGAGGATAGATTTTGACAATTTTATTACTATTATATCATCAAATAATCAACCTATAATCTAGAGTACCATATGTAGGTCTTGATTTGTCGATCGCTTTAATATTGTTGTCAGCAATCAAAATCTTCATAGAAGCTGTGACTCAACAGGGGAGTGGCATGCTCGAGTAGTAGTTACCTAGTTACAGAGGTAACCCGGCCTTGTGTTGGCAGAGAGCCGGGTAGGTTCTTGGGACGTCCCGCCAGAGGCGATCCCATGTGGCAGTAGGAAATTCCTTAGCCTGACCATTTGTTGGAAAATCCAAAGAAACAATACGAGCCCTGTACAGTTTTAGTTGTATTACCTGCCATGGAATGTGGTGGTAACCTGCTTTTGAACATGGTAGCTATAGTAGGCATAGTGCGGAATGCCTATGTTGGCTAAGATTTATATTCTACTTTCGAAATGTTTTCTGCACTTTGCACTTATAATAATAATATCAAAGAACTTTCTATGTATTAAGCATGTTTGACTATCATAAGAAGAAATCTCCTCCAATTATGCGTTTGCATTGTGTGTGTGGCGGGAGGTCTTATGATAGTTTCATTTTCTAAAAAGCATATCAGATTTTCTTTTATAAATCTTGTTTTATTTAAAAGATAAACTGTTTTTGTTGCTCACACCAGTCCCATGACTGATCGGGAGTTTATTGTTCCTTTCCTAAACTCTGGGTGCTCACTAATTTCCACACGAGCAGTCTAGAGTTGGGTTTTTCAGATAGTTAGGTTTGGTAGCTGATCTGAGGTTAGTTCAGTCTTTGGATGTGGACGAGTCTTTCTTATCTTAGTCCATCGTTATTGGGAGTTCGTGCTATTTCTGGATTGGTTCGGGGAGATGGAGTTGCAAGTTTTGGAGTTCTTCCATGAAGACTGTCTTGAGTTATATTTGTTCCGCTGTTAGTGTTATCTATTTTTCCTTTCCGCTGCTATTATATTGTATCATATCTCTGATGTATATCAATATCTATTGTATCATCAGTTGTATCAGATGTTGTATATTGGTATTCATTATTTCTTTCGCTGTGTTGTTTGTTTACTTAATGGTGTTATAAGCTCCGGCGACTCGGATTTGAACGGTCGAATCTATGACATTCGAGTACGATGTGAAGTATGGATGTCGATTTTCGAATGGACAAAATCCGCTTCGTTACATTTGGTATCAGAGCTGAGGGTTAAACTTTAGCTCAGGAGTATAACACGTTAAGTAGCTCATTAGAGATAGGGTGAAGTAAATCCTAGAATGAGTATATCCCTAAGATATCCGTTCGAATGCCTCAGTAAATTCTCTAACTATCCACTGATAGTGAGTATGAGTGCAGGAAGAGAACGAGATAGGGGACAGGGAAGTACCACTATAAATGGTCAATACCCTGCAACAGTGGAAACAATCTTTTTTATCAATTTCCTTTGATTCATTCCCAAATTCTTTTGATTTCTTCATGACAGCTCCAGAGGAAGTTTCAGTGTGATGATGGCCCTACGAATCGTTGTAGAAAATTCTTACTTCGTATCTTCATCGATTTCTTATCAGTTTTCGATTTAAACTTTAATAAATGTGAATAAATTGGAAAATTTGGAATTAGAAATTTAAATAAATTGGAAATTTTAAATTGAGTTAACTTGATTAATAGAATATGAAGGATAATTTGAATTGAATCGATAAAACGATTTCGTTTAAAACCAAATTTAAAATTCTATTATAATTTCTTGGGTTGATCGAAGTCCGAAGAGGGACAAGTTGATGTATACTTTGAGATGTTCTGACTTGAATTTGGAATCCATTCCTAGTATTTGAAAAATTATAGAAGATTAAATCTATCTCTTTTGTTCAGCATCTCTTGTCAATTTTTCGATGGTTCCTGGTAAATACAGGAAGAAGATTGGATATATTAGTATGGGACACAAACTCCGGATAGACCAAAATTGTTGTTTGGATGTATTGGTTGTTTTGTTTGCTTTAGTTGCTATGGTTGACAGATATACTTTGGTTTCTAAACTAAATTTTTTGAAATTATACTCAAAAGTAGACAGATATGTGAATACAATTTGAGTCCAAATGTATTTTATGAATGGTTAGTTATCCCTTCGAATTAACCAGTGCTTTGCATATTTCATGGAATTTATGACCCGAGTATCCTGTGTAGTATTGTATGAGTTTGTTCTCATATTATTGATATTCTTATTTGGTAAGCCAAATGCAGAATTTATATCTAGTTGATCTGGAAAGATATTTCTCTATCTTTCATCTAACTCTGTGTTATTTTCGTGCCTGTAAATTTCGGGGACGAAATTCCTTTTAAGGGGGGAAGTCTGTAACGATCCCGAATTTTAATTTATTTTAAATTGATAATTAAATTTATTTTTGAATAAAATTGTGAAATTTATTTGAGTTACCCTCAAATTCCAGTTTGATATGTATTAAATCATTTAAATTGAGTTTTAAGTAAAAGGTTTAAAGATAATTTGAATTTATAATATAGATAGGAAAATAAATAAATATCATAAAATTTTAGTTATGTAAACTATAAAATAAATTCAAACGATATGTTAGTTTTTGAACTTCCTTTATACTATAAAGTAACAAGACCAAAGAAAGAAATCAATTAGACAAATTCAAACAATATATAAAATAAACTATGTAAAATACAAAAAAGAATGCACTAGCTAAATTTAAACAATACAGTAACTATAGGATTTCATTTAAATTACAAAACAAAACAAAAGAAGATGTATATTCAAGTATGAAACAAAAGAAAATTTGTAAATATATTCAATGGCTTGCAAAAGAAGGAACAATATAAAAAAAATAGGTACACATGAAAATAAAGATTTGAGAAAACAAACAAAATAAATTAATGTAGCACACCAAATAGATCTTTAGCAGCCGAAATATTATTTCATTAGCCCCAAAATAATACACAACACATGGTTATCATTATCAGCCGTGACAAACTATGCAGGCAAGAACAAAGCAAAGGAAAAATATAAAATATCTTTGTATACAAAATGGTTAAGAGAAACATAAAGTACATTAACATTTAATGGCTTCATCTTAGCAGCAAAATAATGTCAATTTGGAATATATAAAGATCATTTCTGCCCCCATATGATCAAACAAAATCTCTGATCAATGAAAAAGTGTACCAACATTTGAAAACCCAGAAAACAGCTCCCACGGTAATCCTTTTCTTTTATATATATCCCTTCTTACTTCATTCGTTCACTACACAGCAAATCAAAAAAATTATATTGCAAGCATTTTTATTTTTTTTCAAACTCAAACATCATTTAAACAATAAACAAAAAGTAAGAAGATTTACAGAAGAATCAAGCTTACAATTTCACAACCTATTTCCAAATAATCAAGCTCTGTTCATTTTCTGGAAACACAAGTGAGTAACATATTTTTTTTTAAGTCTTGAATCTACTACATAGATATGTCTGTGAATAAGTATGTTCCTACATGTATATGAATCCTTTGAACATGATGGGAACTGGAAGTATTGCGTATAGGTTATTGTTGTATATGTTTCCTAAGATTTTAAGATACCAGGTTTTTAATTCAAAAAAAGAAAAATCATTTCTTTTTAATCTACTTTCTTTTTGGGTTTAATTTTAAAACAGAAATAGTTGTTATAGAAAATACTTGAGATTAAAAATTTATTCCAGTCAAAATAACTTGTAAATATTTCTGGAGACCAAAACATCTGAGTAACACCTTAATTTAGTCAAAATTCAAACTTTTTAATTTTTAAATTCAGGTATATAAATTGAATCCTCATACTAAAACAAGATTTTTAAAACAAAAATGGGAATTTTTAGCTGAGAAAAGAAGGAGCAATTTACATATGAACAAGAATCATATTTTTACAAACTTCTGTTGTTTTGATGAATTTTAAATGTTGAAATTAATAGTGAAGCTAGCTTAATGATCCACGAGCACGGGAAAAATAATAGAAAATTTTTCGAATGCATGAATTTTTGGGTTGGATCGAATATAGGGTTTTTGGTTAAAAATTTACTGTGCTATGTGAATTTTTGTTTTCGTCGCCGTCAGGCGATCGAGTGCCGTAGGGTTTCGTGAGTAGGTAGCTCGATCGTACTTGAGTTCATGGCCGAAGCTATCGACCCTCAGGTGATCGAGGTCTCGAGTTTAACGCATTTTCATCTTTGCGGTGGTGTTCCTGTTCGTTTCCAGGTTTAGTTCGAACATCTCGATTTCGATACTGGTTTAGTTTAGGGGTTAGGGTGGTTGGAACTAGATGGGTAGGCCGACGTCGATGTGCTCGACGTCAAAGTGTCGCCTGTACTTGGTCGGAGGTACTGTAGACGTGCACCGTGCACTAGTATTGGTGATCTAGGAACGTTGTGTAGTTTGGGGGATGGAGCTAGGTTTGTTTGCAAATTGACTCGAGCGTTTACTCGAGGGTTATTGATGTCTGACTCGAAGCAAGATTTGTCAAGGCTCGGGTCAGTACTTTGTCCAGATTTTATAACAGACCTGTTCTTTTTCTGAATTTTTTTAAAAATTTAATTTTAAAACAAATCTTAAACAGGATTTAAAAACAAAAGTTTAATTATAAACTTAAGTTAGTTTGCAACTTAGTGCAGGGGCATAAATAAGTTTCTAAGTTTAAATTATTTTAATAACAATTAAGTGTACTTTTAAAAAGGGGAATTGAATTTAAAATTAGAATCTGATTCATAAAGGAAAAGATTTAAACAAACTTAAAGGAAAATTTGAAACCTGAACTAAAAATCTAAATTTGAAATCCAGATTTGGAAATGAAATAAGTTTATAACTTTAAATGTTTACCTAAGTTAATAAATAGGTGAATTTAAAAAGGAATTTGATTTTAACTCATTTAAATTTCTTTTAATAACAAGGATATCACTTTACATGTAATTTAAAGGTTTTAAAAAAAAAATTTGTGGTAGACTTTATTAAAGATAAACTGGTATTTTATTTTAAATCTTGAATTTAAAAATGAAATTTAAAAGTAAATTTTGATGAAAAGGTAATAAATTAGTTTAACTCAATTTGTAAGTTAAATAAATCAATTTATCTTTAAAGTTGGAATGTAAAATAATTTGATTTAAACTTAAATACAAAATGGAACTAAATTGTAAGTTCAAAAGTAAAATGTTTAAAATATATATATGTTAATGTTAATTAAGTTATTAATAAAAATGAGTTATCTTGGAGATAATTAAGGTAATTAAAATGATTTAATTAATAAGGTACTTAAAGAATGATTTATTTTATTTATAAATTAATAAATTCAATTAATTGAAATGATCAATAATGGTTTAAGTCTAAGAAATTTTCTTAAGAAAGCAATTGAAGAAATAATATTGGTTAATAAAGATAATTAACTAAGGATTATTAAGTAATTGATTAAAGTGATTAGTGTTAATAATTAATTTGATTAATTAATTTAGATAATAAATTATAAATTATTTAAATGTAGTCACTTAATGAAAATAATAAAGGATTAATCACTTATTGTAATAAATTTTAATATTTCGATTTATTAAGGTTAATCAATTATGAAATTAGTTTAAAGGCTAATTTAATTTAATATGATTAATTAATAATTAATTGATTAATTAAGGTGATTGATTTATTAATTTCTATCCAACGGTTTGAAATTAATTAACCAGAATTTGGAAATTAATTCATAAGTAATTTATTTACTTGGAAACAAATTGAATTGATTAAGATTAAATGATAAATTAATCCTTCTTATAAATGATCATTGAATGATTGACCTTACTTATGAATGGTTACATTGTATGAGATACCTTGAATTGATTGTCCTATCTGATCTGTGATATTTTGTTCTGTGGTTTGTGCCGTGTATGATTTATTCATTTATTTACATCTGCATATTATCTGTAAATTGTGAATGGAAGATAAGCGTTATACTTTATATCGCTTATCAACTATATTTCTGTGTTTGATCCGTGATGATTGAATGTTGTTGCACTATTGTGTAAAACCCCTGGACCACACCATACACACACAAATATGGATTTCACAAGGAAATCGATTAAGTCACAGATTTTAAAATGATTTTTAAATTGAATATTTGAATTCAAATATTTTGAAATGGATTGGGTTTTAAAGTGAAAAGCTTTTGAAATGAAATTTCAAAGATGAAATTTATTTTGAATAACTTGATTGAGTTTGGAAATTTAAATATTTTGATTTAAATTTAAATTCAATATTCGAAATTGAATTCTATGATTTGGAAACTAGGGACTAAAGATATTATACCAGTTTATATGGGTTAAACTAGTTTAAAGGTATTGATTTGGAAATTTGAATTTAAATTAAAAGGCTTTAACTCATGTCAATAAAATGGGAACTTTCTGACATGAAAACTATTTGTTTTCAAATGATAAAAGCTTTCACTTAAGTAATGAACACCCAAATTGTGTTAAAAGGGATTTCAAGTTAAAAATGAAAATGATTTCCTAGGTTATGGAAACGGTTTGAAAGCTATAAGTTATGTCCTTAAAGATTTAAATGAGTTAATCCAATTGAAATGGAAATTGTTTTGAAATTCGTAAATGGATCTTTGTGAAAATGGGTGAACTTAATGAAATAAATCTTTTGTTTAAAAGATTTGAAAATGGTAATTTATTTAAACCATTTGAAAGAAAGTTTCGAATTATTAAGTTGTGACTTAATTGAAATCCTATATCCATATGTTTTAAATGTGTGCTTACTATTCGGTTTAGCCGGGAGAGGACCTTTGTGTCGTATAACCCATTCCGAATATGTGATACGTCATTATGGATAACATATAAAGACCGGTGGTGAAGACCGGGTATTTGTGAGAACGATAGGATAACCTATCTATTGTCTCTGCACCGAGTAGCTACGGTATAGAGATTCCCTAAGTGATGGGAAGTCCGATCGGGACTGTGAATACCCGGATTGCAAGGGCTTCTTCGGAAGTGCCTTCGGTTCTGTTCGAACCTGGAACAGACTTGTATGGTTGTATGTCTGACACTACACTTTGAGATATAAAGCGGATTTCTTTCAAATACATTTCTGTTGGTGGCGGAGAATTTATTCTTTTAGCTTAACACCCTTCTCTGAGACGTACGAGCTCAGAGGTTATGTAGTTGAAGGTTATCAGCGATATATTCCCAATTTGGTAGTGTGGCATGCTGAGTGCTGCTGTGTGTTGATGATCATTTGTTGATCATTCATTTGTGATCAGAGCATGGCTTTTGTATAAAGTGTAGCTTTGTGGACGAGACTGCATCAGGACCTCACACCCCGGAAATGGTCAAAACAGGAAAGATGCGGCAAGGTTATGAAGGTCGCGCCCTTTAGGGTGTGTCATTCCCTTTTGGTAAAGGGTGATATTTGGTATGGAGCCTTGATATTTAACCTATGTGGTTGCTCCAATCTTATTTACTGTGTGGTTGTTGCTTAGAAGCGCCTCGGATAAAGGTCCCAAAGGACCGGGGAGTGGCATGCTCGAGTAGTAGTTACCTAGTTACATAGGTAACCCGGCCTTGTGTTGGCAGAGAGCCGGGTAGGTTCTCGGGACGTCCCGCCAGAGGCGATCCCATGTGGCAGTAGGAAGTTCCTTAGCCTAACCATTTGTTGGAAAATCCAAAGAAACAATACGAGCCCTGTGCGGTTTTAGTTGTATTACCTGCCATGGAATGTGGTGGTAACCTGCTATTGAACATGGTAGCTATAGTAGGCATAGTGCGGAATGCCTATGTTGGCTAAGATTTATATTCTACTTTTGAAATGTTTTCTACACTTTGCACTTATAATAATAATATCAAAGAACTTTCTACGTATTAAGCATGTTTGACTATCATAAGAAGAAATCTCCTCCAATTCTGCGTTTGTATTGTGTGTGTGGCGGGAGGTCTTATGGTAGTTTCATTTTCTAAAAAGCATATCGGATTTTCTTTTATAAATCTTGTTTCATTTAAAAGATAAACTGTTTTTGTTGCTCGCACCAGTCCCATGACTGATCCGGAGTTTATTGTTCCTTTCCTAAACTCTGGGTGCTCACTAATTTCCACACGAGTAGTCTAGAGTTGGGTTTTTCAAATAGTTAGGTTTGGTAGCTGGTCTGAGGTTAGTTCAGTCTTTGGATGTGGACGAGACTTACTTATCTTAGTCCATCGTTATTGGGAGTTCGTGCTATTTCTGGATTGGTTCGGGGAGATGGAGTTGCAAGTTTTGGAGTTCTTCCATGAAGACTGTCTTGAGTTATATTTGTTCCGCTGTTAGTGTTATCTATTTTTCCTTTCTACTGCTATTATATTGTATCATATCTCTGATGTATATCAATATCTATTGTATCATCCGTTGTATCAGATGTTGTATCAGATGTTGTATATTGGTATTCATTATTTCTTCCGCTGTGTTGTTTGTTTACTTAATGGTGTTATAAGCTCCGGCGACTCGGATTTGAACAGTCGAATCTACGACATTCGAGTACGATGTGAAGTATGGATGTCGATTTTCGAACGGACAAAATCCGCTTCGTTACAGAACATATGTTGTACATCCAAATGGAACTGAGGAATTCATGTAGTGAAGATTAGAAGAGGGTAAGAAGCTAAACAGTCATCAAGTCAAGGCGAGTTCCCTTACTACTATGTCTAATTCGATTAGATGATCAATTGATGAAGTAATCAGATATATTTTGACATGATTGATCACACCTCTTCCATGGCTAATTTTGTTTTATATGTTGATTTGATTGGGGAATCATCATATAATTGATGAATATGTGGTAAGTAGTCATAAACCCCAATCATGAGAAGGCATAACTAGAAGAATTAAAGTGGATATTAAATCGATTTCAAAAATCATCAAGTTCAGGAATTACCGCTATCAAGTAGTCAGACATCTGAATCCAAAATTCAAAACCTAAATCAAAAATTCAAACATTTGAATTAGGTGAAATTTACATGTAATATTCTCTGATTTGAATTTGCATCAGGTCAGACGTCTGACCTAGGTCCTCCAAACCTCTGAAAAACCATTTGCATTGTTTTCTTCATATGTATAATGATTTAAACATCTAAAACGTGTATCCAGATATCTAAGCTATGTTCCTAGATATTTGAATACCTGTTTTTCATTTGTTTTGAATTGTCTACTTGAAGTATTTTTTTAATATATTATATATATGACTGTTAATTATGAAATTTAAAAACACTCACACACATATACTCATTTATTTTACTATAAAAATGAATATATTTTTCAATGTTAATAATTACATTTGATTTGTATATAATTCTCATTTATACATGACGAGAAATCCGAATAAAAAGTTTAGTGATACCGTCTAGTATAGGATTTTCGTAAACAATTTTTCGGTTATTCATTAGACTTATCAAATTGAAATATCTATTATGGGTCGAATGTAATTTACAAGCATTGAATAATTATCCGAATAACATATAGTGTTATGTGATGTTGTTATATTATTTATTTGATTATTCATTATAAGTAAATATCACTCAATCGGGGATAACACTCATGTGTATGTATGATACTCGCTGCCGCGAGTACGTTATAGTTACATTGTGACTTATCTGAGCCATGTGTCAGCCTATGATTAGAGATACGTACAGTTATAGGTTATGAGTACTATATGACCCTCCACCATGTTTGCAGCTCCCTTTATGGTTTAAGAGTGAACCAAATTGGCCAGAATCCACCCTGGTGGCCTTATCACGGGTCGCACCCTAAATCTGTGACATCTTACTTAATGTTGGGTTGGGTGATCCAAAGGTTAGGTGCTCCAGGGCCAGTTGTGTCGGTTACTTATAGGGGAAAAATAGGGTTATGAACAAGACTACATAGTGACGAGTCATTGGTGGATAAGTGTTACGATGTCTGTCGGGGCAACTAAAGATTGTAGGAACAGGTCGACTACAGGCATACGGTAGTAGATCTTAGGTTCCTCTAGCGGGCATAGGGCCATTAGTCTCCCGTTTAGTTTCAGTATATATGTGTGTGGTGGATTGGCATACATTGTTCTCGTTCCTATAACGAGCTGACAATACTAGAGGCTATGTCTAAAGTGTATTCAGTCCCTATGTATCCATTCTATTCCGATTTATTAATATACTAGGAGACGAGATTATACTGGATAGGTGTCAATAGTATCGTGGATTGTAACGATCTGCCTGTCTTACTCCTAAAGACGACACTTAATTCACCTACGATATTCATTTACCGATCATTCATTAGTCAGAAAGACAAGCCGTTAAATAAAAAGGAAAAGAAAATGACAAGAACAAATGAAAACGCAGAATCTCATATCGCTAGGCAATCACATATAATAGTCAACAAAAAATATAGTACATGGCATCATTCCCAAATTGAATATCGGAGTTACACAAATACCAACATCAGCTAGGAATATTTATATTTGCCTGTCCCTATAACACTGACATAAAATATACGTACATAGCGAAAAATAAAATAAACAACTAGATAACAATGAAGCCACCTACTCCATGTTCCTCCAAATGCATCCGTAAAACCTGAACTACTTGATTACTCATACAAATTTGAGTATACAAGAATTATAAGAAAATAAAGAAAATACTCCAGGTTGGACATGGGTCTGGCATGAGTAGACTCCAAAAAAATGGATTATTAAACTCATAAAACTCTTTAAAAATAAAGGTGTTTCGTAAGACCATGTCGTACATAAACACAAACGAGTTTTTACCTTATGATAACTAAACTATTTTTATAGAAAATCCATTAATATTATAACAATGTCTAGGGTATAAAGTAAATATGAAAAAAAGAGTTCATATACTCATCCCCACTTTTCGATTTTAAATATTACTATCTTGATTAAAATGAAGTCAAAAAATTTAGAAAACCAACATTGACTCGACATACATTCATACTTTTCGAGATAGAGACGAGTTTCCATACTTTGGAATTTGGTGTGTATATATGATGAAATAACTTCCATATATTTAATTTATCATGACCTATTTATCAAAATTAACTCTCTTGTATTTATCACGTTTTCGACATATCGACTTCTTTATCCCTCGCCAAGACAATCGAGGTATTAAATCTCACAGACAAAGAGAGAAGCCAACTCATCAGCATTTAATTCTAAATACAAGATGACTTACTTCTAACAAATAGGTGTCAACATTTGAGTATAATGTAACAGCCCAAAATTTAAGCTATAATAATTAATTAATGATTAATTAAATAATAAAACAAGATTGTGAAATTATCAGAATTGAGCCATGGGAGCTGCACCATCGTGTACGTGGTAATTTTATTATCAATTTCCATATATAGTTTGTCAAATCCAAGCTAAAACGAAGGAGATACGAATTAAACAAGAAACGAAAAAAAAAGGTTAGGTCAACCCAAAGCTAAGCCAGGTTAACCCCCAAAGGCTTATGCCGACCTACGTGTCGACCAGCATAGTATATTGATCAACCTGCCTTTACATTTTGATGTTTTTTGTCCAGATTCATTCGTAAACGTCATTTTTCCATCTCTTCAATCCTGTGCATTTGTGCTTCCATCTGACGGTTCCCAGCAAGCCTATGATGTGGTTGCATCAAATTTAATCTTCAATTCGAATGGTCTAAAATACCTAAACTACACAATAAATAAGACCCTAGACCTAGCTATTTTTCTCATTCATATTTTCTCCTATTTGGGTTCATTGCCAGAGGTTGGATCCTAAATAGAAAAAATTTCTAAGGAAGAAATCTTTTTGATAAAAATATTCTATGTTCTAGAAGTGGATCAAGAAAGACCAAGAAATAGAGCTATGGACCACAACTAAGTGTTTAGTAATTATTTTAGAATTTAATTAATTTTAAATAATATGGTTCTCAATAGTTGTAGTTTTTTTGCAATTTTGTGGAAATTTTTATATAAGTTATTTATAGTTAATTTTTAAAGTTCTTTTCAGTCTATTTTTATTTAGCTATTTTATTTAGTTATTTGCAGTTATTCACAGTTATTTACATTTATTAACATCTGTTTTACATTAGAATTCAATTTTTAAATATTAGTTTCTTTTCATTACTTCTTACGCGTATACAATAATAAAAGAGAATAATTCGCAAATATGGATTAAATTGAATTAAACACTAAATTTACAGAAACTGAATGTAAAATAAGAGAGACTGTAATTTAAAGAAGATAGACCAAAATAGGCAAATTTGAGACATTTGGAAGCATGTTTATAACTAGTGGTTATAACTAAAATGATAGAAAAGAAGAATAACAAATATAACGTAGGTTATAATTAAACAGAAAGAACAGAAAGGCTTATTTTAAGACTTATAATTATGTTAATAAGCAAATATAACAGTGATAATAGAAAATTCTTATTTTAAAGACTTATAATTAAGTATTTAAGAAAATATAGGAGATATAACAGAAAAGGCTTATTTTAAAGACTTAGATTAAGTTAATAAGCAAACAAAGCAGAAATAACAGAAGAGGCTTATTTTAAAACTTACACTAAGTTAATAAGCAAGAACAGAAATAGGGCCCGTACCAACAGCATTTCTTTTTAGACTAGGACTGATGGTCTCACAACAGATTAGGTGAGGCTGGACAGGACCCCTTCAGACTAGGACTGATGGTCTCATAATAGTTAGGTGAGGCTGGGACACAGGGTAATAAGTGACCAATAGATAGAAGCTCAAATCGAGGAACTTGGGCAAGGGGCGCAACTAGATTTCGTTTGTTAGGACCCGTACCGGCAGCATTTCCTTTCAAACTAGGACTGATGGTCTCACAAAACACTTAGGTGAAGTTGGGCAGGACCCTTATAGACTGGGGCTTATGGTCTCACAACAGATCAGGTGAGGTTGGGCACACTTATGCTAATTAGGGTAGAAAAGAGGTCAAAATAGGGAGTGATAGTTAGTGTGTATCGGCGGTAATCGAGCGTGCGACATCGATTAGGGTAAATAAATCGCTACTGCGTTCCAAGCACTAAACATGTGTCTTTTGCTGTGGGAATCATAGGATAAGACTAGCTCATAGTGGCATAACAGGGATAGAAGGCCGATCAACGGGTAGAATTAGGATTTAGCCTAAGTAAAATAGGATTAGGATTTCAGCCTAATCACAGCAATCGAAAAGAAGTGCAAACAATCGAAGCAATCAAAGAAAACAATTAAACTATATTTTATCCCAATTATATCTTTCTTTTATTTCCTTCTATACTAGAACCGTTGCTATGTCTATTATCTTTATCTCGCTTAAAAATACTAATAGTTACTTTCACTCACAAGACTTATAGTCTGACCCACTCCTCTATTTCCCCTTTTCTCCTATAGGCTAGTAGAGGCAAGGACAGTAGATTCAGATTTCTTGGAGATTCGGCTGTAGAGCTTTCACATTCTTCATGTATTCTTCTTCCTTTTAGTTTTCTTTTCACTTGACTTTGGATGTACTTGTACTTTGTGAGAGGGATGACTTTTATGTACTGTGATGATGTGACTGAGATTTCACGAGACATGTATATTTGGTTTTTATGACTTATTTTATAAAGTAATGATAAGTACTTTAAATGTTTATGCTGTTATTATTATTTATTTGTCTTGTTAATCTTAGTCTGTGTAATGCTTTAGTTATACCTATAACGCACCATATTTTTTAATGTGTCTGTTTTAAGTATATTAAGGGGTATGGGGGTTTTTCACTTGGTATTAGAGCCTAAGATTATAGGATCCCTAAAAACTTGTTTTGAAAGTAAAGTATTTTTCAAAAATAACTTATCTTCAAACTAAAATTGTTTTAAAGAAACTCTTATTATAGAATTGGTTTTCAAGTATAAAAGAGTTTTTATAAAGATCCTCTCGAGGTCTAGTTCAATCTGCTTTTGATTCCTTCGAGCCTAAATTTACTTTTCTTTGCATGGTATGGCTGACTAGTTCTGTAGAGCTATGGTACCAAAGGTGCAAGGGCAAGCACCTAATACAGCACGAGTGGAGATCCCGTTAATCCACTTGCAGTAGCCAATTTTTCAAAGCTATGGAAGGACTTTGCTGGTCTTGGAGGAAGAACGTTTTCCAGTACGGAGGATTTCTTGGAGGTACGAGCTTGGTTAAGGAATACAGAGCAGATATTTGGGCAATTAGGATTGAAGGACCGATAGAGAGTTCAACTTGCATCTGTGCAGTTGAGGAGAGAGGTTAAGGAGGTCCCTAAATCAAAAAAACTCTAAGAAGTAGTGGTGAAAGAATAAGAAGGATAAAGACAAGAGGGAAGATGAAGGGCCTCAAAGGCAGACCAGCAAAGGCGGGAGATGTCATAATTATGGATTGGTTGGGCATTTTGCAAAGGACTGTAAGAAGGGCTTGATGAAGAGGAGGTGTTACAATTGTGGGCAGCCTTGTCACCTTAGTAGAGCTTGACCTCAAAAGATGGGGCAAAGATCATGCGCACCTATGCAAGTACAAACTTATAATGCAGCACCTTCTGGTAGTGGACTAGATCGAGGTAGGAAAGTCTCTGTAGAAGATTTTATCTCTATTTCGAGTTTTCCTATTTGGACTTTTTTTGACTATGGAGCATTGAATTCTTTCATTTCTAGTTCCTTGGTTGATTGTTTGCACTTAGATATCTCTCTAATAGTAGACCCTATAGTTTTTTCAAACCCCATAGGAGGATTGGCATATTTATCCATGATTTGTAGGGGTCTAAATTTTTTTATAGTAGGCGTAGAGTTTGATTGTGACGCCTATGTACTAGGATTTTCGGGATATGGGATGATTATGGGGATGGATTAGCTATCCACTTATGGAGCAATATTAGACAGCGAAAGGAGAGTCGATAGATTAAAGATATATAGCGGTAGAAATCTCAAGGTATCTTGCGACCAATGGGGGAGCTTCCTTTATTCCCTTGATTCATCACTAGGAGACTTTGATTCCATTCCAGTCGTTAGAGATTTCCCAGACGTTTTTGAGGAAGTTAGGGGACTACCTCCTAAGAGAGAGATCAGCTTTAGAATCTATCTAAATGACAATGCGAAGCCAGTGGCATTGCCTTTGAGACTTATGAATCCTAGGGAGAGGAAAGAATTAAGAAAATAATTCGATGAGCTATTGGAGAAAGGCTTCATTAGATGGAGCATATCTGAATAGGGAGCACCAATCGTCTTTACTACAACCTATTTTTTGAGTAGTTGGTTATGTCGTTTGGGCTGACCAATGCCCCAACCTATTTTTTAGATTTGGTGAGCCGTGTTTTTCGAGATGTCCTAAGTATATTCGTGGTAGTATTCGTGGACGACATTTTGGTGTTTTCCAAGAGTATGGAAGAGCATGCTATTCATCTTGAGGAGGTTCTTTGCACACTTCGTGTTCATTAGTTGAAGGCAAAATTCTCGAAGTGTCACTTTTAGCATGAGGAGGTGCGTTTCTTAGGACATGTAGTCTCAAGAGAAGGATTAGCAGTTGATCCCACTAAGGTGGTAGCAGTAAAAGATTGGAAGTCGTCAAGAATGCTATCGAAGTTAGAAGCATCCTAAGTTTAGATGGTTACTATATGAAGTTTATCAGATATTTTGCTAAGATTTCAACATTACTTACTCACCTCATAAAGAAGAATACAGCATTCGTATGGGACGTAGAATGTGAGGATTACTTCACAACGCTAAAAAGGGACCTTACTAATGCATTAGTGTTGCTTTTACCCGATGAGGCTAAGCCTTTTACTGTATACGCCGATGCATGTGGGACGTGTCTTAGAGCAGTATTAATGCAAGAAGGAAGGATACTATGTTGTAGAAGTAGACAGTTAAGGACTCATGAGAAGAACTACCTTACCCATGATTTGGAGTTGGTTGCTATTGTTTCTGCGCTCAAGTTTTGGAGGCATTACATGTTAGGAGAGAGGTTCGATCTTTTCACTGACCATAAATCATTGAAATACCTATTCTCACAAAATAATTTAAACTTGAGGCGGCGGCGTTGGATGGCGTTTTTGGCATCATATGACTTTGAGATAGCTTACACACTCGGTAAAGAAAACGTGGTTGCATATGCTTTAAGTAGAAAGAAAGCAAGCATTAGTCCAATGTTCGTTGAGTGGAAAAGCCTAAAGTTTATTTATACCTTTGATTTTAAGCCCTCTACGGATATTACCCCTACATTACTGGTGAAACTTGAGGTTAAGCCTACCCTCATGGATCAGATTGGCTCAAGAAAGAGAGAGGATTCAGAGCTTATGGATATTTTAGAGACAATTAGCAAAGGAGAGGTCTCTAGACATCTCCAACGCTATTCCATCGATATAAAGGGTGGCTAAGGAGAGATGGATGACTTTGTATCTCCTTCACTAGTGATTTGACGAGAGCAGTTCTTGCAGAAGCATACCATTCTCGAATGACTATTCATTTGGGTGGGGATAAGATGTGTAGGGTTATAAAAAGAGTGTTTTACTGGAGCAGCAGGAAGAAGGATGTAGCAGAGTTTGTAGCTAAGTGTCTTATATGCCAAAAAGTTAAGGCAGAGCAGCAAAAGCCCAACAGATTGCTTCAACCATTGGATGTGCCTGAGTGGAAGTGGGATAGTGTTTTGATGGACTTCATAGATGCTTTACCTCAATCTAGGAAGAGGAATATCGGTATTTGGGTGATTGAAGATCGTTTGACTATGAGCGCCCACTTTATTCTGGTCAAGAGTAAGAGTACAACAACTTATCTGGCATCCTTGTATGTTCTTGAGATAGTCTGACGTCGTGGACTTCCCTCTAACATAGTGAGCAATAGAGGCCCTATCTTTGCTAGCGAATCTGGGAGAAGCTTGCAAGAGGCTTTGGGTACGTAGCTTAGATTGAGTATGGCCTATCATCCTCGGATGGATGGCCAAATGGAGAGATTAAATAGAGTTCTTGAGGATTTGTTGAGGATGTGCAGTCTTGATTTTGGAGTTAACTTGGGAGGAGCGTCTTCCTTTAGTGGAATTCGCTTATAATAATGGTTTTCAGCCTATCATTGGGATAGCACCTTTTGAAGCTCTTTATGTAAGACCGTGCAAGTCTCCTTCAAGTTGGTTAGAGTCTACAGGAAGATTGCTACTTGGTCCCGACATGGTTAGAGAGACGTCGGAGAAGGTCGATTTGATTAGGAGGAGAATGAAGACGACCCAAGATAGACATAAATCCTATGCAGATAAGACGAGAAAGGACATTGAGTTTGAGGTAGGAGATTTGGTTCTCATTAAGGTGTCTCCGCTAAGAAAGTAGTGAGATTTGAATCAAGTGGAAACTTGCTCCCGGATTCGTAGGACCATTCCCCATTGTGGAAAGGGTAGGAAAGATGGCGTATCGGATAAAGCTACCATAGAGACTCGTAGGAGTTCATAATGTTTTTCATGTTTCGTACTTGAGCAAGTATTTACATGATTCAGCAGAGGTAGTGGAACCTAGTCAACTTAAGGAAGTTGAAGTGGAGAGAGAAGCATTGGTTCATCATATACCTACCAAGATTGTTAGGTATAATATGAAGAAGCTTTGGAATAAGGAAGTCCCTTTGGTTAAGGTGTAGTAGGGAGACAACATTGAAGATGCTACATGGGAGGCTGAAGAGAAAATATGTACCTCATATCCATTTCTTTTCGATGGTATATTTTGAATTTCCTATTTCCATCTTTAGTTTTGAATAGATTCTTTCCTTTAGTATCCTTTGGAAGGGTAGATCTTAGGATTTAACTTATGGATGGTAGGATGCAATGTAAATTGTGCTACTAGAACATGTTATGTATGATGGACGCTAGTGGTTGCAAGTGTTTGCTAGTGGATGCTAATGGACGAATATATACACACTAGGCACTATTATCTCTTAGGGATCGGCCTAACTAGGTCACTAAACCATATGCATATGGATATGTGCATATTTGCATTTCTATTTTATTTCCATAGTTGCTATAAATGGATGATTATCATATGATCGTTGCATTTGGATGATGATTGTAGCACGCATATAGAACTACCAGTTTCATTAGGAAACTTGCATTCATTAGGATAAATGGTACAGACATGATTTCATAAAAAGGAGATCGACTGAATCAGTAGACCGTCCAATCTTTTTTATTAGTTAGGAATATGGACACTACACTATTTGCATATATATATATATATATATATATATATATATATATCATAAATTGCATTATAAAACTTAAGGTGTAACGACCCGTAAATTTTCGATAATTAAAATAGCTAATTTAATAAGATTTCGTGATTTAGTGTTAGAAAAAAAAATTGTAAGTCGTTTGGAATAATAATAAATGTTGAATCTATTGGGATTATAATAGAGTTAATAAGATTTTTAAAACTGGAATTTATTGGATAAATTGAATAACGGGTTTAATATGATTAAAAATGATTTGTAAAATTTTATTTTATCATATTGGAGTTATAGTGATGTTATAGAACTTTTAAAACTGAATTTAAAATTTATTTGTGAAAATTGAATATTTTAATATTTAATTATCGACTGGAAAATAGCCAATTTTTAAACAGTCTCAGAATTGAACGAAACTAGTTCCATTGGATCCGTAATAGTTAGTTATTATCGGATTTAAATTTTCGTAGCAATCGGAGTTGTCGTTTGACCGTGGCAGCTCGAAACGCGTTGAAATTGTTTTAATATTAATTTGGCGAGTTAAAATAGTCATTTTTCAAACGGTCTCGGATTTCGACGAAACTAGTTTTATTGGATCCGTAATGTGATATTATTGTAAGGTTTCAAATTTCAAGTCAAACGGATTTACCGTTTGTCCGGGGCAAGCCAAAACGCATAGAAAATCGTTTAATCGGTTTAATTTATAATTGATCGTTTATTTCCGTAACTCTCACATACGGTCGAATTAGCCTCCGAAACCTATTCCATTGCGTCCGGAATGGGGGTAAAACCTTATAAACGCCTGGCGGCACGTCTCGATTGGAGTTCGGATGATTTTGGACCTACCTATATAAATACGCACGCAAACCGAGACAGTTTTATTATTATTATAATCCAGAAACCCTAATTGACTTCAGCCCTAGCCGCCATTTCCTGAATCAATGGCCACGAAATTCGAAACTTCTTTCTCATTTTCCTCTCAATCCATCAACAATTAGCAAAAACTCTCAACTACAAAGTTGTAGAGCACGATGAAAGCTTCAAATCCATACGGAGATGATCGAAAACGGAGCTTCGAATCAACGGGAAATCGTGTAGGAAGGGGCTGCGTTTTTCACGTTTTTCGAGGTGATAGGGGAGGCCGAGTTCAACATGGTGGCAGCCGATGGTGGCTCCCGAGCGGGGCTTCGCAACGATGGTCTCTGATCAACTTCCCGACGCTTGTGGTGGTCGCAAAATGGAACCCTAGTTTGAAGCTTGATGGGTTCTATGTTGCGTCTCTAACCTGTAGAAGTAACGTGAGAGAGGAAGAAGGAAGGCACGCTTCAGATCTGAGGTAAAAGGAATGAATGGCCTGATTTGTTTCAGGGTAAAATTAAAATAAAATTGTGAATTTATATATATATTAATTCGTTCAAACTTTAAAGATGCATAACTTTTTCATACGAGGTCGAAAACGCACGAAACTTTTTGCGTTGGAATCGTATCGACGAGGACTACGCAATGGAACTGGATTGGAATCATTTGGAGCTAGAGAAAATTTTAAATCAAATCGAACGTCGTTCGATTTGATTTAAAATTGTAAAATCAAGGTGAGTGTTTTATAACGCTCACACCGTACTAAATATCTTTATGCTAGTTAAATTTGATATTATGAAGTGTTATGATTTTATTTGTCGTTGTTTGGTAAAAAATTTAATTGTCATTTGCATTAACCGTTGAAAAATTAAATTGACAGTTAAATTGAAATTAAAATTGAATTGCGATTAAATTACCTGACATTGATAAATATGAAATTGCCGTGAATTGTATTACCTATTGGATGATGTATTTCGATGGATGTTATTGGTTGATATTTAAATGTTTGGATGTTTATTTGTTTATATATATCCTGCTATGCATACATATGACACTGTGATTGATTTAAATGATATATTCATCCCTGACATTTAATTATAATAACTAATCACTTGGCCATAGGTTAGAAAATTATATACGGACACCGAGTTGGTTAAATTAAATGATTTTAAAAGTTGTTTTGAAATTATTTAAATGAATTGATTTTAAGAATAAAATCCAATTTATGGAAATTGAATTATTTTGAATTGGAGCTCGAAATGTTAGAATTTAAACTTGGTAAACGAAATTATTAAATAAAATCGAAGTTTAGATTTAAATTGAAAATTGAAATACGGTGTAAATTTTTGAAAGTTGATTTGTTTTGAAAGATTGGACTTTTAATCGAACTCTGAATATTTCTAAGAAAATTGATATGAAATGATATTTCAAGTTTGAGTTTGGAATTGAAAATTTATTTGAAATTTAGATTTAAATTAATTTGGAATATATGATGATTTTGAAATGATTTGATTTTAAAGCGAATATGATATTTTGTTATCAATCATGAATCAATTTGAAATATAAAAGAGCCAACGGTGTAATAATATGTAGTTATTAAAGAGACCGGGATCGGATATGGACATACTCTCTGTCGATACCGAAAACCACTTTAATAACTATTATACGCGGAGTGTTGATCCAGAATGAAGTGGATGGTTTGGTGAACGCGTTGACTGAAGAAAGAGAACGATTATTGGATGACCCCTGACATGACTAAAACAGGAGCCGCGCCGGGCCATTGAGGTTCGCCACCTCTAGCGGACACACTTCTTCGATACCATTTCTATTACATTTGTGATTCGATTTGGGTGCACCCCTTGATTTGGGAGTGTTGTTTCGCGGTGTTGGGGTAGCTGCTGGCTATGCCCAACATCAGTCTGGATCACGCAACTACTAGTATCCTAGTTGGTATTGCCTCATGTACCTTGTCATACTGATTATCCTATTCGCGACCACTACGTTTTGATTTGTACCTTGAGTATATGGATTGCCCTCTGGTGACTTCCGGTTTTGGGGAAACTACGGTCTTGTATATGCTTTTGGGAATATAAAAATGTGTTAAGGGGGATTATGGTAACGCCTTAACGCTATTTTGATACTTTATATTACTGATAGGCATTATCTACTTAGCGTATATTACTACATAGTAGATAGTTTCACGGATCCTTGAGAGATGGAAAATCCCGTAACATCTCTTAAGTTATTGCACGCACGTTGACACTGGATAGGAGATGTCAAACCCCGTAAACATCTCCGACGCCGTTACACTCATATTTATTTACGATTGACTTAACTTACATGAGGATATTTAGTCCTGACTCGAGTGTTTGTCTTTTCATTACGCTCGGGTCAGTCCTGAGTTTTCAGTTTAGGTTGAAGATCATTTCCTTGGAGGACGGAGACGAAGATTTGGTATATTATCTACTACTATTATATTCATTCCATTCCGCTGCATTGTTGTATGATATTTGCTGTATATGTAACTCTGATAAATGTTGTATAGTAATAATCAAATGTATTCATTTCAAATGTATTCATTAAATTAACAGCTTCATGAACTGTTATTTTATTATTATACTTTAGCCTTCCGCTGTGAGATTCTGTGTTGTTTCATTTCCTTTATTTCCCTTCCTTTTCTTTTCTTAATTACCCCAATAACTATCTGCCCTTTTAATGGTTTGGAATCGACATGTGTATTTGATCGTCGGTTTAAACTGTCCAAAAAGGCGGGTCGTTACAGTTGGTATCAGAGCTTTGGTTTAGCGATAAACCTTGGCTCTAGTGGGGAATAACTCATTGAAATAGAGGTAAACTATATGAATGAGTTGAGTGTATATGAGAGAGCGTACTTGTTATTTGATATAAAATGGTTTTATATTGTGTTAATTTGTTCCGTTGAGTATTTATGAATTCTGGTCGATACTTGGGACGCCAAGGCGTCGATAGGAATTTCTAAACACTCGAATAGGACAAACCAACACAATATCGTTTTGGAATATATTTTATATAAAAGAATTATTTGAATATTTATTCATTTTGATTGAATTGATTGTTAGGAGATGATAATATTAGATTATTATCGTTATTGTTTGATCAGTCAATATTTACAACAATTGATTAAATAACAATGGATTTAGGAAAATGAAATCTTGTAAACACAATTGATAATGAATATAAATGAATTTTAACTTGGATTTGGGAATTTAAATTCCGGTGCTTGAAATTGACTTACAAGAATATGAAAAACATAATATGAGTATTATATGATAGTATAATTGAGTTGAAATTGTTTTCGAAGGATTTTTTTTATGATAAGTGTTATATTCCCTTCTCTTGACGCTAGAAAATGATTTCGGTGATGAGTGCACGCATCATCGGCGTTTATTTTCGAGAGTCCGAGTGGGGGAGACCACTTAATAGCTTGTCTAAACCTTGTTTTGACTCAAATTTTATTTTGTTTTGCATTCTCTATAGTATGATTTGATATATAAATTATATAAGTATATATTATTTCAAACCTTGATTTGAAATGAAACCGGGATTGGAATTCTTAAGTTCTTTAATAATTAATGATTTTTTTTTATGATTGAAATGAATTTAGACTTGAATCATTAAGGAACTTCTGAATTGTGAAATGAGAAATGGACCTAAGAGCTAAGTAAAAAATATCAATTGTAGTAGAAATCCTTAGAATTAGGAAATCATGAACTTAAAATAAAAGTGAAACTGTAAAACTCGCGTAGTATTAAAATTCATTCTATAGCATAGATATAACTTACCAAAATATTTAAGAAGTTCAAAAATGTTATATGAATTGTTAATTGGATAATATACAAGTATAGGTTTGAATAATGAAATATGCATTTAATTAATGGTTTGCAAATATAAATAAAATTGTTAGTAAATAATTGGAATTTAAATTAACATTTAAAGGTGATTCGCAATTATGTTAATATAAAATGGAAATACTATATGTGAATGTAAATGTGAAAAAAATTATAGTGAAATTTAAGTAATGACTTAAGAATTAATAAATTGAAAATTCAACTTTAAATGGAAAGAAGTTGTATGTTGTTTAACTACATTCTATTTGCATAACTATAACTTACCAGATACTTAAAAGGTTTAAAATGCTAATAAGGATAGTAGAGAAATAATATACTAGTGAGAGAGTGAAAAATAAAATGTGAAGATCTATTTGATAGTTGTAAATATAAAAGAAATTTAAGCGGTAAAATTAATGATATATATAAGCGAATGAATAAAATTTAAACTTAATGAAATATAGAATTGGTAAATGGAAACTAATTAAATTTGAATATAACTAAATGTCTATAAGCTTGGAAGTGTATGAAATTAAAATTGACTTGTAAATGTATAATTGATTTAGTGTAGATTTTGGATGGATGTTAATGTTTGATATGCATTGGTTGTTAGATGGATGATAATTGATTAAGTAGAATTCATTAGTGTTAATGGAATTGAATAAATGGAATAAAATTTTAAATAATTAAATTCAAATTGGGAGCAAATTGACTTGAATTAAAAATGTGAATGAAACAAACTTGAATAAATCGAAAACAAATTGAATGTAAACCTATTGCATGGATGAATAAGAAAATAGATGACTTTGTGTTTATGATTGTTCTTTAGAAAATTTGAAGTTTTGATGTTTTGTACTTTGAAGTAATAAAAGCAAATTTTTGGAAGAAAAAAAAATCCAACATTGTCCAATATATGCTGAAACGAAAACAAGCATAACTTTTAAATGGCTGAACGAAATTCGACGATTTTGGACTTTTCGGAAAGCTTAGAAACTATAGCACAACTTTTGTTTAGATAATTTGAGAAAATTCCTTCGTCTGCTTGGTTAAAAACTTGAATGTTACTCGCTGTCCTGTGTAAAAATAAGTAAAATCAGTAGTATACACCCTTAGTATTTTCGCCATATCTTTTGACTGGTTTATCAGATTTTGATGATCTTGCACTTTCTGGAAAGCTAAGAACTTAAGCTAAAACTTTTGTTTTAAGTGTTTTGTGTTTTGATATCGTTTAAAAGGTCGAAAACATGGGTGAACGTCGCTGACCTGCGCAATTCATTGCCTAGGCTGAAGCGTATCCCCTAAGTAAAACGGCCATAACTTTTGAACGGATGATCCGAATTCGATGATTTTGGACATTCCGGAAAGCCTGAAATAAATGCAACAACTTTTGTTTAGATTCTATTGTCAAATTTTACCGTTTAGGTGACCTAAAGCTAAAATTTGTTTGCTATCCAGAAATTGAAATCTCAGTTTTGAAGATAAATATATTGTATATATGTTGTGTAGGCTAAGTATAGCGGTCTATCTTTATATGCATGGTTCTAACTTAGTTATTGAGCATTTTAGTAGGTAGCAAAGGGGTTGCGCTTCGTGTGGAGCTCGCTTCTATGCTAAACGCATAATGTAAGTAAAATGCTAATAAATGCTAAATAAAAGGTACGCTTACGGTTTTATATGATATTGGTGATATTTATATGTTGTTTCCCCACATATGGGATGCCTCATCATTGAGATGAGATGTATATTTGTGATATATATGCTATTATATTTTTTTCTGATCGAGCCGCGCAAAGGAGACTCTGCCGAATTTTTCCATAAATTCGGGTGTTAGAAAATTTTTCAACTTTTAAAATTTTTTTTATAACTTGTTTTGATAATTATCTTTTAAGTTTAGAAAGCCGTTCGGAGTAACTTAGTGGAAGCGTAGTTATGACCTTATAAATGGAATTTCATTATTTTATAAGTTGGTAACTTTGAATAAAATATATCTAATGTTGAATTCTATACTTAGTTTCTTTTCCCTTCTTTTCCTTTTCGGGGACGAAAAGTTTTGAGTGGGGGAGAGTGTAACGACCCGTAAATTTTCGATAATTAAAATAGCTAATTTAATAAGATTTCGTGATTTAGTGTTAGAAAAAAAAATTGTAAGTCGTTTGGAATAATAATAAATGTTGAATCTATTGGGATTATAATAGAGTTAATAAGATTTTTAAAACTGGAATTTATTGGATAAATTGAATAACGGGTTTAATATGATTAAAAATGATTTGTAAAATTTTATTTTATCATATTGGAGTTATAGTGATGTTATAGAACTTTTAAAACTGAATTTAAAATTTATTTGTGAAAATTGAATATTTTAATATTTAATTATCGACTGGAAAATAGCCAATTTTTAAACAGTCTCAGAATTGAACGAAACTAGTTCCATTGGATCCGTAATAGTTAGTTATTATCGGATTTAAATTTTCGTAGCAATCGGAGTTGTCGTTTGACCGTGGCAGCTCGAAACGCGTTGAAATTGTTTTAATATTAATTTGGCGAGTTAAAATAGTCATTTTTCAAACGGTCTCGGATTTCGACGAAACTAGTTTTATTGGATCCGTAATGTGATATTATTGTAAGGTTTCAAATTTCAAGTCAAACGGATTTACCGTTTGTCCGGGGCAAGCCAAAACGCATAGAAAATCGTTTAATCGGTTTAATTTATAATTGATCGTTTATTTCCGTAACTCTCACATACGGTCGAATTAGTCTCCGAAACCTATTCCATTGCGTCCGGAATGGGGGTAAAACCTTATAAACGCCTGGCGGCACGTCTCGATTGGAGTTCGGATGATTTTGGACCTACCTATATAAATACGCACGCAAACCGAGACAGTTTTATTATTATTATAATCCAGAAACCCTAATTGACTTCAGCCCTAGCCGCCATTTCCTGAATCAATGGCCACGAAATTCGAAACTTCTTTCTCATTTTCCTCTCAATCCATCAACAATTAGCAAAAACTCTCAACTACAAAGTTGTAGAGCACGATGAAAGCTTCAAATCCATACGGAGATGATCGAAAACGGAGCTTCGAATCAACGGGAAATCGTGTAGGAAGGGGCTGCGTTTTTCACGTTTTTCGAGGTGATAGGGGAGGCCGAGTTCAACATGGTGGCAGCCGATGGTGGCTCCCGAGCGGGGCTTCGCAACGATGGTCTCTGATCAACTTCCCGACGCTTGTGGTGGTCGCAAAATGGAACCCTAGTTTGAAGCTTGATGGGTTCTATGTTGCGTCTCTAACCTGTAGAAGTAACGTGAGAGAGGAAGAAGGAAGGCACGCTTCAGATCTGAGGTAAAAGGAATGAATGGCCTGATTTGTTTCAGGGTAAAATTAAAATAAAATTGTGAATTTATATATATATTAATTCGTTCAAACTTTAAAGATGCATAACTTTTTCATACGATGTCGAAAACGCACGAAACTTTTTGCGTTGGAATCGTATCGACGAGGACTACGCAATGGAACTGGATTGGAATCATTTGGAGCTAGAGAAAATTTTAAATCAAATCGAACGTCGTTCGATTTGATTTAAAATTGTAAAATCAAGGTGAGTGTTTTATAACGCTCACACCGTACTAAATATCTTTATGCTAGTTAAATTTGATATTATGAAGTGTTATGATTTTATTTGTCGTTGTTTGGTAAAAAATTTAATTGTCATTTGCATTAACCGTTGAAAAATTAAATTGACAGTTAAATTGAAATTAAAATTGAATTGCGATTAAATTACCTGACATTGATAAATATGAAATTGCCGTGAATTGTATTACCTATTGGATGATGTATTTCGATGGATGTTATTGGTTGATATTTAAATGTTTGGATGTTTATTTGTTTATATATATCCTGCTATGCATACATATGACACTGTGATTGATTTAAATGATATATTCATCCCTGACATTTAATTATAATAACTAATCACTTGGCCATAGGTTAGAAAATTATATACGGACACCGAGTTGGTTAAATTAAATGATTTTAAAAGTTGTTTTGAAATTATTTAAATGAATTGATTTTAAGAATAAAATCCAATTTATGGAAATTGAATTATTTTGAATTGGAGCTCGAAATGTTAGAATTTAAACTTGGTAAACGAAATTATTAAATAAAATCGAAGTTTAGATTTAAATTGAAAATTGAAATACGGTGTAAATTTTTGAAAGTTGATTTGTTTTGAAAGATTGGACTTTTAATCGAACTCTGAATATTTCTAAGAAAATTGATATGAAATGATATTTCAAGTTTGAGTTTGGAATTGAAAATTTATTTGAAATTTAGATTTAAATTAATTTGGAATATATGATGATTTTGAAATGATTTGATTTTAAAGCGAATATGATATTTTGTTATCAATCATGAATCAATTTGAAATATAAAAGAGCCAACGGTGTAATAATACGTAGTTATTAAAGAGACCGGGATCGGATATGGGCATACTCTCTGTCGATACCGAAAACCACTTTAATAACTATTATACGCGGAGTGTTGATCCAGAATGAAGTGGATGGTTTGGTGAACGCGTTGACTGAAGAAAGAGAATGATTATTGGATGACCCCTGACATGACTAAAACAGGAGCCGCGCCGGGCCATTGAGGTTCGCCACCTCTAGCGGACACACTTCTTCGATACCATTTCTATTACATTTGTGATTCGATTTGGGTGCACCCCTTGATTTGGGAGTGTTGTTTCGCGGTGTTGGGGTAGCTGCTGGCTATGCCCAACATCAGTCCGGATCACGCAACTACTAGTATCCTAGTTGGTATTGCCTCATGTACCTTGTCATACTGATTATCCTATTCGCGACCACCACGTTTTGATTTGTACCTTGAGTATATGGATTGCCCTCTGGTGACTTCCGGTTTTGGGGAAACTACGGTCTTGTATATGCTTTTGGGAATATAAAAATGTGTTAAGGGGGATTATGGTAATGCCTTAACGCTATTTTGATACTTTATATTACTGATAGGCATTATCTACTTAGCGTATATTACTACATAGTAGATAGTTTCACGGATTCTTGAGAGATGGAAAATCCCGTAACATCTCTTAAGTTATTGCACGCACGTTGACACTGGATAGGAGATGTCAAACCCCGTAAACATCTCCGACGCCGTTACACTCATATTTATTTACGATTGACTTAACTTACATGAGGATATTTAGTCCTGACTCGAGTGTTTGTCTTTTCATTACGCTCGGGTCAGTCCTGAGTTTTCAGTTTAGGTTGAAGATCATTTCCTTGGAGGACGGAGACGAAGATTTGGTATATTATCTACTACTATTATATTCATTCCATTCCGCTGCATTGTTGTATGATATTTGCTGTATATGTAACTCTGATAAATGTTGTATAGTAATAATCAAATGTATTCATTTCAAATGTATTCATTAAATTAACAGCTTCATGAACTGTTATTTTATTATTATACTTTAGCCTTCCGCTGTGAGATTCTGTGTTGTTTCATTTCCTTTATTTCCCTTCCTTTTCTTTTCTTAATTACCCCAATAACTATCTGCCCTTTTAATGGTTTGGAATCGACATGTGTATTTGATCGTCGGTTTAAACTGTCCAAGAAGGCGGGTCGTTACATAAGGAAAATGGATGTAATGGATGGTGGTTGAGTATATGGTTGTAGAATTTGGATGAAAATATATATTTCATTCTTCTGTACTTAAAGATTACAGGGACGAAATCCCTTAAGGAGGGGAGAAGGTAACAACCTAAAATTTAAGCTATAATAATTAATTAACGAATCAAATAAATAATAAAATAAGATTGTAAAATTATAAAAATTGAGCCATGGGAGTTGCATCATTGCATCCGTGGTAATTTTCTGGTCAATTTCCATGTATAGTTTGTTAAAATCTTAGCTAAAACGAAGGAGATATGAATTAAACAAGAAACAGAAGAAAAAAAGGGCAAGTCGACCCAAAGCTAATCCAGGTCGACCTACATGTCGACCCCATAGGGCTATAGTATATTGGTCGGCCTGCCATTGGATTTTGACGTTGTTTTGCCCAAATTCGTTCGTACGCTTCATCTTTCCATTTCTCTTCAATCCTGCGCGTTTGTGCTTCCATCTGATGGTTCCCAGTGAGCTTATGACGTGGTTGCACTAGATTTAATCTCCAAATCCAACGGTCTAAGATACCTAAACTACACTATAAATAAGATCCTAGGCCTAACTATTTTTGTCATTTAGATTTTCTCCTATTTGGGTTCATTGCCAAAGGCTGGACCCTAAATAGAAAAACTTCTGAGGAAATCTTTTTGATAAAAATATTCTACGCCTTAAGGAAGACCAAGGAATAGGGGTAAGGACCATAGGTGAGTATTTAGTAATTATTTTAGATTTTTAAGTAATTTAAAATAATAAGGTTCTCAATAGTTGTAGTTTTTCTGCAATTTTGAGACAATTTTTATATAAGTTATTTACAGTTAATTAATAAAGTTCTTTTCAGTCTATTTTATTCGGCTATTTTTATTTAGCTATTTTATTCAATTATTTACAGTTATTTAAATTTATTTACATCTATTTTACGTTAGAATTCAACTTGTAAATGTAAGTTTCTTTTTATTCCTTTTTAGATGAATAAAATAATAAAAAGAGAATAAATCGTATACATGGATTAAATAGAATTAAACATTAAATTTACAGAAACTAGATGTAATATAAGAAAGACTGCAATAAAAAGAAGATAGACTGAAATAGTCAAATTTGAGACATTTGCAAGCATTTTTGTAACTAGTGGTTATAACTAAGAAGATACAAAAGAAGAATAACAATTATAACGCAGGTAATAATTAAGCAGAAAGAACAGAAAAGCTTATTTTAAGTCCAAAAATTAAGTTACTAAGCAAACGTAGAAGAGATAATAGAAAAGGCTTATTTTAACGACTTAATTAAGCTAATAAGGAAATACAACAGAGGTAACAAAAAAGGCTTATTTTAAAGACTTAGATTAAGTTAACAAGCAAACAGAGCAGAAATAACAGAAGAGTATATTTTAAAACTTACATTAAGTTAATAAGCAAGGATAGAAATAGTATCAACAACATTCCCTTTCAGAATAAGATTGATGGTCTCACAACAAACTAGGTAAGGTTGGACAGGAACACTTAAGACTATGACTGGTGGTCTGACAATAGTTAGGTGAGGCTGGGACATAGGGTAAATAAGTGGCCAATAGATAGAAGCTCAAATCGAAGGATTTGGCCAGGGGGCACAACAAGATTTTGTTTTTTAGGACCCATACCGGCAGCATTTCCTTTCAGACTAGGACTGATGGTGTGATGCTCCACACCGAGACCCACATTAACAAGGAGTATTACTGGGTAATATTGTCTGCTAATGCAAAGAATAGGGCTGGATAGGAGCGACCATCTATAGCCTTGTCTTAAATATCTATGTAATACGTCGACAATGCCATATTTTTTCTCTATCTAAAGTGGATCGACTTATCCAATAAATACTTAATACAAAGCCATAAGTGGCTATAGGATATATAGAACAAAATACAACAACTCAAATGCAAAACACATCATAGAACAGCAGATAATCCCATATATACATACATATGCAGATACATCACAGAGTATACAAAATGATACATCACATATGTGGTATGACGACCACAATACAAACACGAGTCAAAAGAATATACATATTAGAGTAACAAACCAAAAAGGACTACACAAAAATCTATAACAAAAAGAGCTAGCAGAATAGAGTCCATGCGAAAGCGGAATAGGCTAAGTCCAAATGTACTTAACATGAAATACCTTGGATTGACCCGAGGATAAAATACACGGGTTAATCTAGCTAAAAAAAATTAGTTAACAAAGATAAGCGATAATATGAGCATAAGGATAATGTGATAATATTCTAGAGTGAGAATGGACAGCTAAAGTATTTGATTACATCAAGTGATAATATTAATCACTACACAAACATATAATCTCAAAAGAGATAAAGTAACCCATAAAACGCTAAAAGTAGAGAGCCTCGTATCATTGGCATTCATAAAACATCAAATATGGTTTAGAGGAAAACCTAAACCTTCCATCTTGGAAAACCCAAAATATGCATAAAGAGTTCTCATCTCAAACACGCCATAAGGAAAATATATATTCAAAGAGGAGAATACAATCTCAAGTAAATGCCCAAAGGAAAATCTCATATAACGCCAGTGCAGGCAATTCAAATCTTCAAAATAGAACTTCTAAGAGTTTAAATTCCGAAAAGGTAATTGCCACAAAGATATATCAAATGGTTCAAAGGACCAATTACGAAAAGAGGCGACACACTAGGGAAAATAGTCAAAGAAACCATCTCAGAAGTGTTTGCAAGTGCATGTGGACGAAGCCTTGCCAAGTACCATTATCTCAAATAGGTACCTCGCTTGAAGGAAAAACGTTACAATGAAAAATACGCCGCAATGGTAAACGTCTCGAAGACAATTATGCCGCAATGGCAAACGCTGCAATGGCAATGACCCGACGGTCTAGTACTAGCACGCCGCAATGGCAAATGTGTTACAAACTCCCGAATAGGAATCCGAATAGTGTTAACATGAATCCCATACCATACGTTCTCCCTAAATTATTTACTAACCGCTAGTAAATTTCACACTCAATGCAGTAAAAAAATTACCTTATCCCATCGGTAAACTTGACCAGAAGGTCAAAACGAACAAGTCATGAATTAACGGATAAGATATACGCACGTGTCCCATAGCACATGTTTTACCAAACCATTTAATTCTCCTTCTCATTCACTTAAATAGTGAAAAAACATGAATTTGATATATAAAATAATTTATTTGAGAAAACAATTTTTTAAAACCATTTTTCGAAATTAATTTTGAAGACGATATTTGAAAATTCCCTTATTATAGAGAATAAATAGGTTTTATAGCTTAAAAAATTTAAAAATATTACATAATAATAATTGTAAATGCCAATTTATTTTAAAATTATTTCAAAATTGTTTGGAAAAATCTGTAATCGAAATCAAAGAAATCATTCAAAATTGTCAGTCGAATTCAATTCGAATTCAAGTCGAATTCAATTCGAATTTAAATCGAATTTAATTCAAATTTGAATTTCAAATTCATCAAAACTTGGCTAGCCTATTGATAGACATCATAGCCCTTAAAACATTTTAGAAATACCACAAAAACATGAAGTAAAAGTCAAAATTCGGACGGAAAAAGAACATAAAAACGCTTAGGCAAAATGATACCCAAGTCTGAAATCTTCTCTAGGTTCAACTTTTGGACATAAAATAGGTGGCCAAACTATCTTTGGTTGAACTAAAAATTGGTGTGCAAAAAGTAGAAAACATTATCTTTTGAACAAAAGAAGAATCAATGAATTCCAATAGAAAATGAAAAGGTTACGTTGTCTCAAACATAAACTCAAACAATGTTTATAACAGTTCAACAAGAATATGCCCAGGATTGAAAATCCATTCTGGGTTCAACTTCGAGGCTTAAATAGAGAACCAAATGGCATCAGATTGAGCTCAAAATTTGTACACACAGAGTAGAAAACTTTATCTTTAAAAAAAAGAATTATACAATTTGAATAAAGTATGAGAAAGTTATGATGTCTCAAAATTGTGCCCATGCAGTGTTTTCACTGTAAATGGTTTGCTTATAGTAGGAAACGTCAACTTTCAAACAAAAAGAATTGATGAATTCCAGTAAGAAATGAAAGAATTATGCTATCTCAAACATGGACTCAGGCCATGTTTGCAGCAACTCAGCAAACAATTCTATAGGCAAAAATCTACTTTCGAGATAATTTTCTACCACTTTTTTAGACATTCAAATGACAATATTATTCTATCAAAATTTGCAGAAATGAAGTTCAACATGCTAGCTACCCAATGCAAGAAATTGGGCAGCATTTCGTTGCCGAAATCAAGAGTTATAGGCATTCAAAGAGGCAATACGAAACGGATTTCAGACAAAAAAACCACAAATTTATCAACAAAAGCTAGGTTTTTGTTTGCTTTTGCAACTTCTTGAGCTTGGCTCAACTAGATTATGTGAGTATTTCAACTCACTTTTCTCAATACTTGAGCTATAAGAGAAAATCGGTGAAAAAGAGCAAGCTTAGGCCTTGAAAATGGCTTCAATAGCCTGAAAATGGAGCTTTACATACATGCAACACAAGATATAGAGTAAATTAGAAACCTCCTTCTCAAATTAAGAATTTGATGAAATTATAAGGTTTATATACAGTTTGCCTTTAGATTATCACTCTAGATTGAAAAAGATTTAATTTTGTTGAATTAACTTGAAGGTTTGAGCTTGAATTGAGGGAATGGTGGATTTAGTTTACTGTATTTTTTTTTACCGGAGAGGAAGAAGAAGAGGAACAATGAAAAATGAATGCACAGTAAGTTGTGTCTTCTTTTTCTCAATATCACGGAAGTGAATTAATGGGCCTAATGGACTTAAAATTAAAAGAAAACTATTTAGCCAAAAGAATTAATTCACACTTAAATCTAATGCAAACATACATTACACTATATTATAAAATAAAAATGCGTTCTCTTCCAATTTTTATACAAGAAAAATATGTAAACTTACATACCTATAAAATAAAACATTTTCCACCATATTAAAAGATAAATTTATATTTTTAAAACATTTTTGTTATTAAAATCCTTTATTTTACAATAATAAACAATTTTCACCAAATAAATGTAAAAGTCTACATTTTTAATTTCTAAAATTCAACAAAAATATTTTTCTTGCTTAGAAAAATATAAAAAATCATTCTAAACATAAATTTATAATTAAAACTCATTTTTTCACCAAATTCCATCTTTTTTTAATAAACACCATTTAAAAATCAAATACCTCTTTTAAATTTTATTAAAAGAAGTAATTAGCAGTAATTAATGAAATTATTGCATTTTCACTAAATAAAACCCATTTTCCATCTGTTATCAACCTAAACAAAATAAAGTAAAGTTCCATATTTTATTTTCACAATTAAATTTCCAAAATTCATTGTTTACTTCAAATAAACAATTTAATTTCTCCAATTTTATTTTAAATCACAATATTAAATTATAATTATCATTATAATTCAATATTGATAGGTAATCTTCAAACTAGGGTTGTTACAGATAGTGTCACAAAACACTTAGTTGAGGCTGGGCAGGACCCTTTCAGACTAGGGCCGATGGTCTCACAACAGATTAGGTGAGGCTAGGCATGCTTATGCCAATTAGGGTAGATAGGAGGTCAAATAGAGAGCGACGGTTAGTGTGCACCGATGGTGACCGAGCGTGCGGCATCGATTAGGGTAGATAAATCGCTAATACGTTCCAAGCGCTAAAAGGTGTCTTTTGCTATGTGACCCATAGGATGGGTCTAGATCACCATGGCACAACAGAAATAGAAGGCCGATCAACGGGTAGAATTAGGATTTCAGCCTAATCACAGCAATCAAAGACATGTGCAAACAACCGAAGCAATAAAAGAAAACATTTAAAAAGTATTTTATCTCAGTTATATCTTTCCTCTATTTCCTTCTACACTAGAATTATTGCTAAGTCTATTATGTTTATCTTGCTTAAAAATTCTAGTAGTTACTTTAACTCATCAGACTTATAGTTTGACCCATTTCTCCATTTTCCTTTTTCCCCTATAGGCTAGCAGTAGCAAGGAAATTCAGATTTCTTGGAGATTCAGTTGCAGAGCTTTCTCATTTTTCATGTATTCTTCTTCCTTTCAGTTTTCTTTTCATTTGACTTTGGATGTACTAGTACTTTAAGAGAGGGATGATTTTTACGTACTCTGATGATGTGACTGAGACTATATTTTTCACGATATTGTGTATTTGGTTTTTATGACTTATTTTATGAAGTAATGATAAGTACTTTAAATGTTTCCACTGTTATTATTATTATTATTATTATTTATTTATCTTGTGAATCTTAGCATCTGTGATGCTTTAGCTATACCTATAACGCACCATATCTTTAGTGTGTACGTTTTAGGTATATTAAGCGATGGCGGGTGTTTCAAATAACGTATTCATATTTGTTTGCTATTTAATGGCATAGAAAAAGAGAACCCTTGTATTTAGACTATTCTTTGTAAAAGAAAGCTAATTTTTTAATAAACCGATCCTTGAAAATAAAGTAATTAAAAATTAAAGCCTTCATTTAATTAATTTAAAATGAGTTTTTACTTTTATTTAATAATATCTAAATCTTAATTAAATTTTAGTTAAATCCTCACTTAATTAATAATTCAGAAATAATTAAACCCTACCTAATTAATAATTAGTTAAAAATTAAATCTCAATTAAGTAACATTTAATTAATAATTAAACCTTACTTAAATAGTAATTAATTAAATAATTAACCGTTAATTAATTCATAATTAATTAACCCTTACTTAATTAACTGATTTCAATTGCCATACTTAATTAATTTCAAGTACTAGTTAACTTTATTTAACTAATAATTGAGTATTAATTACCTTTAATTAATTAATTAATTAATCATTAGATCCTTAGTTAATTTATTAATTAAATAATAATTTAAACTTTTTAATACTTATAATATAGTTTTAATTACTCTTCAAAAATATCTAAATGAAAATCCTATTTTAGTTTGCATAATAATTATTGTTTTTGCAAATTGCATTCATAGCAACCGCTAAGATATCATAACCATATATATCAAATAGCCCTTAAAACCTTTAGCCTTTTACATTAAATTAATTTATAAACGTAGTATAAATAAAGTTTGAAAACTTATAAAACATTTTCTAGAAAATAAAGTAAAAACAAGTTTGAAATACAAAGGATCTCAATGCCTCAACATGCAAAAATTCGGATGCTAACTTTTCTTAGTATACAACATCACATACATGATCATAACATATATACACATGCCAAAACATCATATAGCACATAAAAATCACAACTTGCGAACCATACTTGACTTTTGACTTTTTTTCCAAGTCCACAACCAACATCTCATATAAAAACATATATGTAAAGCAAAAAAACAACACTATTTTCCAACCAAACAACCAACAACATTTAGCAACAAAACAAAGTTTAAAACTAGATTAAAAGGGTAAGCTTTACTCACCAAAAATTTCCCGAATCAAGCCTAACAACCACTACAGGTAGTATTGACGCTAGATCTTGGATTTTCTTTAAAAAAGACGTATTTTTTAAGCCTAAAAGGAAAAAATGTGTTCGCCCTTGGGGGAGGAGGGCTCGGCCTTGGGTTGTAGGGGAAGTTTCTGTTTTTTTTGAAAGAGAAGGAGGTATAGGGTAGAAAAGAGTATTTTTGAATATGTTTTACAGTATTTGAAGTAGAAAATAAAGGATTTTTATTCGGAAAATTTTATAAGGAAGCCATGGAATTTTTATAAGAAGCTTGGGAAAGAAGATGACGGAGGTTTAAAAATGAAAAGTGAAATGAAATTGAGAAGAAAAAACTAGGAAATTGTTTTTATACGAAATGAAATAAGTGAATTACTTAAATACCCTTAGGTCCATTACCCTCCACTCATCTATTGCCCCATCATCACCTTCTTTATTGCCTTGTTGAACACGCAAGTTCAACACCCCTCACTATCTTTCCATCACTCCACTTTCTTTGGTGATGTTCAGGATGAGTTGTCTTGACATACATTATCTTTTTGTCTTATTTTTAATTTTTTTTGAAAATAATAGTCAACCTTACCATTTTACTTTAATTAAAACTATTTCAAACCTATTTTTACCTTACCCATCTCATATGTTATAGACACAAGTGTGTATTTGTCTGCTCTAATATAAACAATATTATTCGATGGCTTTTTAACAAAGAAACGTCGAAAATTTAAAAAAAAAATGATTTTCGGTCACATTTTCGATTTTCCTTTGTACTAATTATTTCTGTAAATACATTTCAAAAACAATTTCACCATCACTAGTTATTATGTAAAAGAGGTTTATTTAACTTATAAAACCAATTAATTAATTATTTAGAAATATACTAAATATTTACATTAAAAGTATTTAAATTCCTGGGTCATTACATTCTCCCCTCTTAAAAGATTTTCATCCTAAAATTAACGCTCAAAAGATAACTCAAAATAAATAAAAAGGGGATATATTATATATCGTGAAACCCATATAAAAGATATAAACTAAGTGACTATGTTCAAAATAGTGCATACACAATCCAAACAACAAGAAGAGAACTATCTTAGCTTCATTTCTTGATAAGCTTCCCTCATACGGTTTTCTGTCTCCCAAGTACAATCTCTGGGATCTTCACTCCTCTGGACCTTAACTATACTTGCGACCTCGTGCCACAATTTCTTCACATCATGATCCACAATGCCAACTTGATGTCTTATCATAGTCATGTTTTGTTCTACCCACAAATCCTCTTGCTCAGATAGCTCACAATCACTTATGAGTCATGCATAACATCCTCAAATGGGACACGTGGAAGACATTATGGACCCCCAAAAACCTCTCAGGTAATTTAAATCTATAAGAAAGTGGCCCAATGCTTTCCATAATTCAAAAAGGTCCAACATACCTAAGTGCCAACTTCCCAGATCTCCCAAATCCAACACCACCTCTAATCGGTGAAATCTTTACAAACACAAAATCTTCGACTCTAAATTCCAAGTCACTTCACTCCTATCTGCATGACTCTTCTGTCAATCTTGGGCTTCGTTCATCCTTTTCCTAATCAATGCAACCTTCCCTGTTGCTTTTCGAATCATCTGGTCCAAGCACTAGTCGATCCCCGATCTACACCCAACATGCTGGTGACAGTACGGCGGTCCATAAAGGGCTTCATAGGGTTCCATGCCAATGCTAGCTTGATAGCTATTGTCATAAGAGTATTTCAACAAGTGTAGATCATCTTTCAATATTCCTCCAAAGTCAAAAATTATGCTCTCAACAGATCTTCTAAGACTCAGTTCACCCGCTCAATTTGACCATCGGTTTGAAGGCAGTTATAACAACCCGAAATTTTATCACTTTGATTTATGAATATTTAATTAAAATTAAACATTCAAAATTAATGATTTTAAGGGTTAAATAAATCTCTTTTAAAAGTAACTAATGATGATGAAATTATTTTCTAAGTGTGTTTATGAAAATAAATAGTTTAAAGGAAACTAGAAATATGATTAGAAAGCTTATTCAAATTTTCCAAGTTTTCACCAAAAAAGTTGTAAACACTTTTGTTACACATTTTAAATTACCTTAAGTACGAATTAGAAATAAAATAGGTATTAATAACATAAGTACATTTATGAAAGATGATGTGACCATTTATACGCTAAAAAATTCAAATTAAATTAAACAAAGGATGAAACATCATCTTAACCAAAGTTCAAAATTGGTATTACATGTTGGCTAATAAGGGAGGAAACATTGTTATACACGTGTAAAACATAAAGGAGAGGATAAATTGGTGAGGTGGCAACACTTGAATGGAGAGAAAATGTACTAAAAGTTGGAAAAGTAATTTTACTTTATTTTATAAAACAAATATTTTTCTACCCCTCTCCTTCCACTCTCACTTTTCAGACTTCCAAAATCCTATTAATTATTTGGTTATGTTTGATGAAAGCTGGCACCTTTGTACGCAAAGGAGACAGGAGATTGCTTAGAAAGATCAACAGTGTTTAATTGTTTTCAAATTAAGAGAAAACATTTCAAAAAAGAATTATACAAATTTTTAAAGAGAAGTAAGTAAGAGTAAAGTTAGAATTGAAGTTTAAAATTAGATCTAAACTAAATATAATTTTGACGAGGTGCATTTATAGCAATAATTGCTATGAATGCAGTTCGGAAAAATTTGGTGTTTACATTCTAAAAATGACTTTTTTTGAAATGGTTTTGAAAATCTTTTCAAAATATTAAGTAAGTTCAAAAGTAAATTACTTTTATAATTAAATAAGAGTATAATAATTAATTTATTAATTAATTATTTAATTAAGATACTTATTAATATATTATAATTAAGTTAGTTAATTAGGGTTCAGTTATGGATTAAAGTTAATTAATTTTAATTAATTAATTAAGGAAGTTTAATTAATGGTCAATTAAGATAAAAGTAATTAAGAAATAATTTTGATAACTAAGTATAGTTTTTTAATTGATTATTATTTAGTTAGGGTTAATTAATAATAGTTAAATAGGATTAAATTTGTTAATCTAATTGGATTTACCTAAGATTGTAATTAGGGTTAAAGTTTAATTAAGTTTTAAATTAGAGTCAATTAAGATTTCATTACTAACTAAATAATGATTCAACTAGTAACTAAATAAATATTTAATCATTATTCAATAAAGGTTTAAAACTAAACTTTATAAATTATTTCCGATTCGGTTCTTTTTATAAGTAAACTGATTAAACCAAGGGATCTCTGGTTTGTGTTATTAAGTAGACAATGACTATACATAAGTTATAAAAAATTTGGACATCTGATAGCAGGATAAAACGCCATTCTGCTATAACTTTAATTGAATTGATTATTTGGACATCCTTTTAGCAAAATAAATCCTCATTCTGCTATGAAAAACTTAATAGATTGTTTAGACATCTACTTAGCAGGATAAATCACCATCATGTTATTAAGTTATTTGAACTTGTATTTGCTAGTTCGTTTATATTGTCATGTTATTCTCTGATTTTTTTTTATGGTTTGTATTTACATACATGATGACTCATGTAAATGACTGTAATATGATTTAGAAGATAAATTTAAATAAATATTTAACTTTATTAAGTACCATTATGATCACTAAGCCTCCTTCAAATTTGTAACGTTAGTATTTCTAAATTAACTTTATTTCTATATCAATTTGAGATTAAGTGTTTTGAATGATTTTTGAATATTTATAGAAGGAGTTTTATAAATGACTTTTGGATATTTATAAAAGGTTTTATAAATGGATTTAAAATTTAAGAAAAAACGTGATTTCATATATGAAAGAGATTTATTAAAAGTACTTATTTAAGAAGTTTATAATAGAATTTGAGATGAGATTTCCGTTCTAACCTTCTTAATTTTGATGGCATGGAACTTTTGTTCCATGCTTAACACTGAAGGAATAATGTTTGGGTTATCCTTATCTCTAATTTAAATAACATTTGTTTTGATTCTTTTAATATGATTTTGAAATAAGAAATCTTTCACAATGATTTGTGTATATACTTATGCCATTGAGATAAGTATATGAATATTTTGATAAATATTTTGGAAAGAGATTTAAATAAATTAAAGATTTTTTTCTTTGAGGCTTACTGATTGTTGTGGGTAATTAAATATCTGAATTATTGCTTATTTGTTTATTTGATAGTTAAATAACTGACTATCAATTCTGGACCAAAATATATCACGGAAAATATCTAGGAGAAACACATGAGTTATATGGCACAGTCATCTTCGACGATGATGCACTATGCATATAAATCCTATTTTGTTCACTTAGGACAAATGATAAGAAGATCACTCTACTTAAATGGTTAGGAGGTGATCCATGCTCCTATGTATTGTCTGATTATTACCAAAAGAACCAGGTTTGAATTTACTGGAAATTATCGAGTATTGTTTCAAAGAGACCGAGATTGGATGGATAATTCGAAACCACTTCAATCCAACTCAAGCAATGCATTAAAGACAAGATGAAGATGTGGGATCGAAGATGGAGCTTTTAAAGTGCAAGGGCCACTTGCTACTAATCATGAGGGTGATTCCATAAAGGATATAGTATAAGTAGTGCCTTTGGTTTGTTCATATCTTGAATAACTTATATGGATGGATGTTGGCACTGCATTGCTTTTTAGAGGGCAGTTTTAGCATTCCAAGTAGGTTTGCTATATAAAAAGTTAAAACGTAGCCTCTACCCTCATCAACTGGGAATGACTAAAATAGAGGATATGCAGCAGGGATAAGTAGGCCGCTCAGTTAGGGTGTATCATCACCTTTCAAGAGACGCATTCATTTTTTGGATTCGTATAGAGCTCTTGGAAACGGTTGCGAAGCAACTAGGGTGATGACATATTCGGTATTATCCAGGAAGGAGCAAGCCGGTCCCGTAAGCAGGGGTGCAAGACATTCTTATTGGCCTTGGTACAATTTCCTAGAGGTGTACTATGATAGACGTATCTCAGTAACCTAGTCATTGATAGAATCCATTGTCCAACACGTGCCTTTACGGATTTAGTTATATATCTTTATGCTAGAATTTAATTAACTTAACAATTTCGGCTATATTTATAATTTATTTGAAAACCCTAGACATTATTACAATATCACTGGATCTTTTATAGTAAATATTTTGGTTATTATATGGTAAAAACCCATCCACGTCTATGTGTGGCATGGTCTTACGAGATACCTTTGATTTTAAAAGACCTATAAGTTATAATAAATAAAATTCCTTGTAATTTGAGTTTCTCATGCTAGTTTTACCAGATTGACCCAAGCGCTGTTTTCCTATATGCTCGGATCAGCTCAATCATATTTTCAGATTTAGCTGGACACTTTGGAGTTTTCAAGAGATGAGATGGATGCCTAAGACGAACTTCTATATTTTCTTTTTATTTTCGTTGTATTATTGTTGTATTATTTGACAATTATAAGGGCGGGTAGTTATAGCTGTCCAAATTTGTTAATAGGTTAGAGTTATACTCTGATGTGTTTATGTAAACTAAAGTTCTTTAAATTTGTAAAGACTTGATTTTATGTTATATATAATTCGTTGCGATATGAGATTCTGTGTCGTTTAGTAATTTCATTTTGTATTCTTCCTTCTTCTTTCCCTTAACCATCTGTCTTTTCGAAACTTGGTGGTTTCGCATGCAAATACCGTAGATGTATTAATGTTGAGTTATAAGGGTCGAAAATGCAGGTTGTTACAGTGGTAAGCAGTGCTCAAACTTATCTTTGTCCTCAAAGCTACTTGTAACACTTACCAAAATTGGCTGGAGAAGATGGGATCCTGATCACTTATAATGCTTACTAGACCTCCTGCAATTGGATGATCACTCTCATATGAATATCTGCCAATGATACTACAGCCCTCGTCCGCTTGACTGGAATAAAATGAGCACTCTTAATCAGTTGATCCACAATGCCCCATACACTTTCATTTCCTTTCCTCGATCTGGATAAACCATCAATAAAATCCATGGATATTTGTTTCCACTTCCAATTTGTCATCTCCAATGGTTGTGGTAGCCCAACAGTCCTTTGGTGGTAACCCTTGATCTGCTGGCAGTTTGCACATCTACATATAAAGATAGACATACCTCTTTTCATTTCCTTTCCACCAGAATACATGTGTCATACCACGGTGCATCTTCGAAAACCCCATGTGAATACTCAACTTGGACCAATGACATTCTGTCTAAACTTCCTACCTAAGGCTATCGACATAGGAACACATATCTTCCCATTCATCCTCAAAACTCCATGGCTATCAATTTCAAAACTTGCATATCGACCTTCCTCAATATCGTAGATGATTTCCATCAAGCGCTTATCTTTCCTTTATTTACTCTCAATCTTCTCGAGGAGAGCTGGGGTGACTTCCAAAAAAGCATAAATCGTATTCCTACTCAAAGCATCTACCGCTTTTCTCGGCGTATAAAGAATATTCAAGTCGTATGCCATAAGAAATTGCAACCATTGTTGCTGCCTCAAGTTCAAATCCTTTTACGTGAAAAGATACTTCAGAGACTTGTAACCCATGAAGAGCTCGAACTTTTCACCTAAAAAGTAATGTCTCCACATCTTCAACGCTACAGTTAAGATTTCCAAATCATGTATTCCATAGTTCTTCTTATGGGGCTTCAATTGTTGCTAGCATACGCAATCCTTCCCATGCAACATCAAAATTGTGCCTAACCCTACGCCATAAGAATCGGTATATACAGTCAACCCTTCCCCTCCATACGTTATAGCTAACACTGAAGCGATGGTTAACCTCTTCTCCAATCCACAAACGCTTTTCACATTTTGCGGTCCAAACAAATTTCTCATCCTTCTTCGTTAACTTGGTCAGGTGAGAGGCAATCTTGGAGTAGTCCTAGATGAATTTTCCATGAAATCCGGCAATGCCTAAGAAATTTCCAACTTCGACAGAAGTCTGCGGTCTCTTAAAATCTTCAATAGCCGCTGCCTTCTCTAGGTTGACTAAAATGCCATCTCCTGCCACCATATCCTAAGAAACCTTACTTCTGGATGCCAAAAGCGACACTTAGAAAAATTTTCCTTTAGAACATGTTTCCTTAACATTTTTAGCACCACTTCTGAATTGTGCATATGCTCTTCCTTGGTCTTAATATAGATATGGATATCATCTATAATGACCAAAAACAAACTTATTGAGAACATTTCTGAAAATGCAATCATAAGATCATGAAATATGCGAGTGCATTTGTTTGTCCAAAAGGCATAACCAATAACCCAATGAAAAATTATGGTCCTTTAAATGCCGTTAAGGGTATACTATCCAATATTACCCTTAACTGATGAAGTCCAGTAGTTGGGTCCATCTAGGGGAATACTCAAGCGTCGGGAAGTCAGTTATAAAGGTCGTCTATTGGGGTAAGGGATACTTATTCCAAATAGTCTGCTTGTTTAACTTTCGATAATCCACACAAATTCTTAAAGAACCATCGGACTTTGCTACAAAAACTAAAACTGATCTCCAAATTAAATGACTTAGTCTAATCAGTCCCCTCCTCAACAACTCATTGCTTTGATTTATTAGCTCCTTCCACTCTCTTAGGCCCATTTTTTGCATAGGTTGAATAACGGGTCTCGCACTGGGAATTAATTCAATTTGGAACTCAATCTCCCAATGTGGAGGTAAGCTATTAACTTCTTCAAAGACATCGGGAAAATCCTTAACAATTTCTAAAGACTCTAACCTTCTTGGGATAACTCTAAGGAAAATAATAAACTACTCATATGTTTGTTAGGCTTCCTACATATTATATTTTCCAATATCCTTTTGGAATATGTTTTCAAGTTACTTTTCTCTCTTAACATTATCCAGAATAGCTCTATATTTCGATAACCAATCCATACCATGTAAAATATCAATTCCTCAGGTCATAAATGAAATGGTGTTTTAGGTAAACAATTTGTACTCTTTCACAGATCATACACACTCCTATTGGGTTTAGCACACAAATAGGGGTTTCTAAGAAATTAGTAAGAGTTGCAATCTATCTACCAATTCTAGAGAAATAAAACTACGAGGAACCTTAGAATCAAATAATACTCGAACTAAATGCCATTAACATACAAAGTACCTTCAAGAACTCCCTTTCCTTCCACGTTTTCCGAGGTCGATGGTTCATCTTGATAATGTACACCCTGACCTATTGTCCCTTCGTCAGCAACGGGCAATCTTTTACCATGTGCCCTGGTTGCTGACCGTTATAGAAAATCATCATCTAAACCATTAAGGAGATAGATCCTGCCTTTTGAACTTTTGGATTCCTACATAATTTTGGAGTGTGATCCTTTTTATTACAACTGTGATAAGTAATATTCTCATATCATTTCTCCCGGGCCCTACCTCCTAGCTTTCCTTTCGACTGCTTCTCCTAGTTTAGGTTAAACTTCATCTTGTTTGGATTGTTGTTACTTTTACTAGGTGCTGTTGCCGACTTCCTCTTCTCTAGAACCTCGTATCTTAGAGCCATGTCTACCAAAACCATTTCAAATGGACAGTCATTTTCTTCTAGAAACCTTCCATCATTCCCATCACAGACATTTCATTCTTTTTCAACGATGTGTCAATTAACTTTGGCCTAAACCACGATAGTCCATTAAACTTCGCCTCATACTCGGCTAGCAATAAGTTTCCTTGCTTGAGATCCAAGAAACTCCTATACATACGAGTCTTTTCGACGGCAAGCATGAACTGGTCCTCAAATACTTCCTTAAATCTGGCCCAAGAAAAATCATCTTCTCGTACCTTTGTTGTAACAAAGTTACACCATGTCGCCGCTCCATCTTGCAAATGCCAAAATGCTAAGAATTACTATAAAGGCCCACAAACCCATCAAATTCGAGCTGACAGTAAACTACACATGTCATTGTGTAGTTAAAGCGCTCGGCAGACTCAATGCAGTGGACGTACCAAAAGTCATAGCGGGGATACTACAAGGATAAAGCGGGATATAGCGGATGACTCTAATATAGCATATAAAACTCGTACTTAATGTTTTTACCAATATATATATATATATATATATATATATATAAATGGTAATTAAATGAAAAATAACATTCAATTGAATTATACTTAATACATAAATAATTATAAATAAAAACATGTGCGAATATACTGTAAATAAACGTAGAACTACTGTTATATAACATAATTGAATTTAGTAGAATATTAGAGTATTTTCATGTCTAAAAATATATTAAAAACCCAATTAAATAAACTAATTTAAAAAATTTATAGTGTATAAATGTCATTTTTCAATTCATTTTTTAAAGAAGATATAGCGGAATATAGCGAAAATAATGGGATATAGCGGGGATTAAAGCGAAAAGGCTATATTTGGGCTATATGGAAAAATTATAGCGGTAGAAATCCGCTATGAGATTGTTAGCACCAGAATTGGTCACTAACACCCTTGAGAAAGATTGTATAGAGAGACTAATGAAGAAGGTAAATTAAAACAGAAAAATAGTGTAATTCAATGCAAAACGGACAACAAAAAAGAGAACACTAGATTTATAGTGGTTCAGCGTAATTGCCTATGCCCACTTTAAGGTTTAATATTTACTACTTTCACAAGTGTCTGAATACAGATACAATCCGTACTATAAAGACTTGAATACAAATGCCAAATAGAATGAGTCTTGAAAGCGGTAGAGTCTCCCCAGTGTTCTCGTAAAAAGTTCCTTTTTCACTGTGCCCTTGCCCTTCTATTTATAGACGAAGATGGGTTGGACTTCCCTCATGCACTTAGGAACAAGGTATCTCGGCCCGTAGTAGGTGACTTCTACGCATCGGGCCTGAGATAACGAAACATGTCGATTGCATCAAACCCTTATACCGTCAGGCTCTTCTTAGTCAGAATCTTGTCTAGTGCTAATAATAATATCTTCAACTGTCATCCTCTAGCCGGGCCAAGTTGCCGGGTAACATTTGCCCCCCAAAGTGTATCATGTGAAGCAACACGACACGCTTTGAATCAGTGAGTACTCCTTTTTTCAGAAAGAAATCCATCATGTTTTCTAAATAGTCATTATCTTTCGACTTTTTCCTCCCAAGCTATCATATCCTTCTTTGGTCGTCTTGACGCTTGGTTGATTCCCAATATTATAAATCCGGGGTTGTAGTTCATCAGTGGCCATCCATGTTCGGTTCTACAGGGCAAGTAAGCTTCGGCTAACTGATCCAATCTTTTCTTAATGACCTTAACTAAGAATCCAATTTTTGTCCATTTCAAGAAGTCGAACTTTATTGGATGTACACATGCATGTTTTGGTACATGTTCTTCCCATTGGCTCTCGAGTGCATTTTATATGCTCATAAGCCGTCACCAATTCCATCTAGTTTAATTGCAATTCAAGTGTGATTCCTTATTTGTATTTTTTTGTGAAATAAGGGTTGTAATCAACCACTTGACGGGAGGGGACTTCAAGTTTTACATGGATGACGACCTCAAAGCAGTAAGCAAGGGCGAATGGAGTATGGCCAGTCACGGACCCATGGATAGTTCTATAAGCCCATAATGTTGTTGCGAGTTCATCCACCCATTTTCCCCTAGCCTTTTCCAAACTTCTCTTCTGAACAGACTTTACGATTTTGTTCGCACCTTCAACCTGTCCATTTGCAGTTATAATGGATCATGGAAGGTCATAAGGACAGATGACGTTACGGACAATGAAGTTAATTATTTTCTACATCTTGATTGTGGTTAAAAGTTCTTCATCTGCCCATTCGGTGAAGCAATCAACTGCTATGATGGCGTATTTCTGTGATAACTCGGATTTAGAACATCTGTTAATTTGGAAATTTATCTGATTTTAAACAATTAGGATACTGATTTATCTAATAAGCAAATAAATCTGATGGATGCTTATATAATTACTTAAAATTGATAAATTAAATTTGGGTTTGTTTAAAACAAATATATATTTGTTGAGCTGATTTTTAAATTGGATTTTTAATTGAATTTGGGTTGACTTTGAAATTGAAATTTGAAATTTAAAGGAAATATACCTTAACTATATTTTAGTTTAAAATTTGAATTTGAAAACTTCAAGAGTAAACAATTTAAGAATAAATTGAGTTTAAAATAATATGTATATATATGATTAGTCTCATATCATTGTCTTTAAAAGGGTTTTATAAGTATAACTTATAACTTATCAAACTACAATCATTTTTAAGTGTGTAAATGGATTTTTTTTATCTTCTTTTAAAATTACATAATATATATATATATATATATATATATATATATATATATATATATATATATATATGAACAACTAAGTAAAAATCTATTTAATACACATGTTAACTAATAACATCATCATATTAGCAAGTGTTAACAAAATAGATAAGGATATTGACAAGTGTCCTTAATCTCTTATTTCAAAGAAATTAACAAATGAGAAAAACTGAGTAATATAAACATCTTTCTACTCCTCTTTCATTTTTCTTTATTCATTTCATTTTCTAAAATAAAAACTAGAAGCAAAACCTGTAAAGCAAAGATCAAAGCAGAAAAAAAGAGATGAAATAAAATTAAGGCTTTAACCTGATCCAAGAAAGGCAAGTACCAACTTCAGTTTTTAAGATTATCATTGAATCAAGAAATCAGAAGCAAGGAGTTTTATCAACAAAACAATTCAGATTCAACTAAAGCGGAAATTCAAACAAGCCTGGAAGCAAGAACATGCTCTCTGTTCTCTGCTTCAAAACTGTGAGTAAACTGCTATCCTTTAAAATGCTAAATTTTGTTTGCAAATTTATACTTGTAAGTAAGCAAGTTTGATCTATATTCAGTTTGGATTGCACGCAGTGTATCTTGAGGTGGTTACATGATTGATTATCTGATCGAATGAGTTTGTGTATATAGATATTGGTGTTCATGTAGAAGCTTCAGTATTTTTGCCTCTGTTCTTTATTTCTAGATTGCAAATGAAATTCAAAATTTAGGGCTTTTCATCTGAATCTTTATGGACTTATATTTTTAAAACAAAACTTATTTGGAATTATAAGGTGCATGATTTTCAAAAAAAAATATTTTCAGATAAGTTTTAAGGGAAGTCTAATATAAAGTAGGAATAACAGCCGAAATTCACTCATTTCCAAAACCTCGATTTTTATAATTCATTGTTTCGGGTATATAGTTTGATTTGTTATCAAAATTTATGATTTTTGAAAACAAAATCGGGATTTTAAAGTTTTTAATTTGAGAGAAATCGCTAGAAGACCGAATATTGGGTTTTCATCAATCTTTGATGATCGGTAGAGACAAGGATCTCGTGTTCATAGCCGAAGCTGGCCGGGGAATAGGTGATGCTGGCAAAAATGGTTATTGGATTTTTAAACTTCGGTGGTGGCGGGGCATCGTCATTTTAGGGTTTTGGGAGCTAAGGGTATTATCTGGTTTCAGGAAGTTCGTGAGACGTCGTCGGAGTTCGAGCCTCGATCGGTCGTGGGGGAAAAGCGTTATGGGTCTTCGACGAGGATCAGAACATGACAGTAGGGATGTGGATGGTCGGAGATTGGCGAAGCGTGATGTTAATGGCAGTGATGTTTGTTCCAAGTGGGGAGAATTTGTTGTTTTCGATTTTTGGAGTGATACCATGTTTTGGTTAGTGAAATGGATTGTTACGATCATCAGCGACTGGGGAAGATGATTGGCGACTGGAAAAGGTGGTCGCCGGTGATGTGTATGTGCACGGCGTGCACGGTTCTGGGCTTGGAAATAGGTAAAGGAAAGGGATATTTGAGAGGGAGGCAGGGGTGTTTTGTGTTGCGTGAATTTAGGGTTTTACTTCGGGAAATTATATGAAAGCTCGGGTTATTACATGTGTTTGTTGAGTTGCATAACAGCAGTTTTATGTTGTCCAGAGTAAAACAATTAAGATAAAAGGAGAAGGAGGAGGGAGTTTGGGCTTTGGGCCGGTAAATTTTACTTTGGGCCGAGTTTCCTTTAGTATAAATGGAATTAATGTAAGCATAAAGGAATTTCCACGTTTAACATAACCCATAACCTAGGTCACTAGTGATGCAATGTAATTATGTAAGATAACTGTATTTATGATAATTAACTAAAAGTGTATTTAATAAGAATTTAAATAAGCTAATTAAGACTAAGGACTTATCATTTAAATAAATTAAAGTTTGATGAATAAGTATAATTAATTAATGTAATTAATTTAAAAATCAATGCAATTAATTATGGTAATTTAATTACTTTGAAAGTTAAGAAAAATTACTTAAAGACTAATTACTTATTGTACTTAAAAGTGACAATTAAGGATGGATTAATCAAGGTTAACCAACTAAGAAGTAATTAAGTGATAAGTAAGTAAGAGGATAATTACTTAATGTAAAAGAATCATTATGAGTAATTACTTAATGAAGAAATTAAAGGAATTAATTAGTAAGAATGATTAATTAATTGGAAGTGATTAATTTTGATTAATTAATTTAGTTTAATTAATTAAAGTTAATCATTTGATGTTGGGTTAAGTATAATTACTGAAGGTAAATTAATAAGGTGTAATTACTTAGTAAAGTAATTGGTATAAAATTACTGAAAGTAATTAACAAAAAGGAAATTGCATGTTGGAAATAATTAAGGGATAATTTTATAGTGGGAGAAATTAGGTGATAATTACTCAATGGAATTAAAGGATTAATCAAAATAATTAATTAGGTAGTTGGTTTAAATTGATGGAGTAATTAAGGAAAGTTAATTTCTGATTATGATTAATCAAGATTAATTAATGGATGTAATTAAGTCAAAGGTTAATTATTATTTGAGATTTAATTAATTAATGAAGGTATTTAGGGAATCATTAATTAATTAAATTAATTGGAGTGATCAATCTTGCTTATTAATGATTGAATGATGATGGGTGTCTTGAATGGGGAGATATCTATGATATGAATTGTTTTGTGGTATGATATGCTAAATGGACAATGATAGTGTGATTATCAATCTATTATGAATTGCTGCGTAAAGGTGTTATCTGACAATTAAAGTTGAATTGTATTAAATTGGATAACTTGGGTTTAGATGACATTGGATTCGAAGAGACCGGAGTCGGGTATTAGTTAATACCCAAAGCCACTTTGATTTTTTATAAAATTGATATGTGGAAATAAATGTGCTGGTTTGGGATGATTTAAATAAATTGGACCATTTAATCTAAGTACTGGTACTTAGAAATTGATGTGAGAAATAAGTGATGTTTATAACATCTTGTGAAGAGTAAATTGATATAAGTTACCCCGGGTTTATATAAGTTGGATGTTTTTGTATTCCATATTAGATGGATTTACTCACGCTGGTTTCCATCCTGACCCGGGTGTTACTTTGATGTAATGCTCGGGTCAGACCGAGTATTACAGATTTGTAGGTAAGGACGTTTAGGAGTTCAGGAGACGAGCTGGATGGCAGGAATGCATGGAGCATACCGCTGTTTATATTGTAGTTGTCTTGGCATGTTGTTTTAAACTGTCTAGTGTTGTGAGATGGATTGTAACCCTGATGTATAGAAATATAAATATATTGATACAGTTCTTCTTTGTATAATTATTATTTATGTGATATTATATTTTGATCCGCTGCGAATGTGAGGTTTGGATGACTTGTTTCTGTTTCTTCTTCTTTCCTTTCTTCTTTTCTCTAACTATCCGGAATTTTCGGGATCGGAAATTCCGGGTTGTTACATTTGGTATCAGAGCGGAAGGTTAAGCGAGAACCTTGGCTCTGTCGGGATTACTCATTAAGGAAAGGGTCAACGGTACCCTAGAATGAGTTGAGTGTATATATGAGAGAGCGTACTTGTTATTTTCTTATATAAAGATTTTAAATGGTTTCATGTAAGATTATATTTTGATATATAAAGCAATATTTCTTTCTAATAAATATTAAGGTAATCGGTTGTTAAATTATTGAAACTAAATTTAAGGGTAATAGAAGTACAACCGAATTGAAATTAAATAAAGATAAGTTTGAAAATGGATTCAAACTGAAATCAAAATCTTGAATTAGAGAAGGAGTTTTAGAATAAGGTAATTATGAGTTGGTTTCCAGATATGATAAGCTTGGTTATTATCATAAATGGTTGTTGTATTTAATAATAAAGTGTGTATTAATGAGAAAGAAAAATGAAATGTTTTAAGGAAATAAAACATTTAGGTAAGTATGAATTATAAATTGGAATTGAAAATGATCTGAATAGTAAAGATTTAAATCTGGGCCCAGAATTTGAAAATTGTTTCAAAGTGATCTGGAAATAATAAATAATATTGAATGAAGGGGTCCTACTTTCAAACAAGAGTTGTTTGAAAATTTAAAATAAATTTGTTTTTGAATTAAAAACCAAAGGTGGTTTAAACTTTTAAAGTATAACTTGGTATGTGAAAAAAATTAATATATATGTGGATATACTCAAATATCAAAGGTGGTTTGAGATAAACTCTAAATGTGGAGTTTTAAATCTGGAATGAGATATGATACTCAAAGTAATAAGTTTTTGAACTTAATAAGTGGAAGATTACTTATGTGAACTTTAGAATTTGAAATGGAAATTCAAATTGGGTAAGATTGTTTGGATTAAGTGAATTGAGTTTAACTGGGGGAAAAGTTAAATAAGTTGGAATGATCAACCTGATTTGGAAATTTAAAGATGAAATTAAGATTTAACTTGGGAAGTTAAATGGTTGATTTGAATTTAGAGTTTGTGTGATCTCAAAATGGGTTTGAGATCTAGAAATTGAAAATGAATGGATATTTTAAAATAAATAGTTGATATCATCCTATTATTATTAATAATCTTTAAATTGTGAGTTGGATTTGTTTAAATGAATAAGAAATGGAGTATGGTAATCCATTGTTGAGATAAAAGGGAAATTAAACTTTAAATTGAAGCTAAGGGGATGGAATTACCTTGAACTAAAAATTTGAGTAATTGGGTAATAAATTAAATTGTTTAAAAGCTTTTAATAAAGGTTAACTTGGTTTAAAGGGTTAAACCAACCTTAGTGAATTTAACTCGAATTTATATAATTCTAGATGGTTTAAGTTTCAAATTTGAATTAATTCAAATCGAATTTGATTTGAATTAATTGAAATTATGATTGAAGATGTATAAGTATAAAATTCAAATGGAAAATTTGAATTGGATTAATTTGAAACTATTTGAAATTGAAAAGGATTCAATTTGGAATTAGTCCAAATTTATTTAAATAATTTGGAATTTGTAATTAAAGTTGAATAATTATAAATTCAAATGGAATTTGAATTGAATTTGGAAGGAAATCAAGAATAATTTAACTTGTTTTGGGAATGGGGTTTGATATTGGGATTAATTCAAACTGGAGTTGAAATGGATTGGAATTGAAGTGAGATCAATTGAATGGATATTAGTCCAAAGTGATTGGGATAACTTGGGATTGTAATTAAAGTTGAATATGTTTAAAATCAAATGGAATTTGATTTAAATTTGGAAAGAAACTTAGATTAATTCAACTTGAATTGGGTTGAATCAATTTCAATAGAAATTGAAGTTATTCAAATTGGAGTTAAGTCAATTTAAATGAAAATGAAATTTAAATTGAATTGATGAGAATGGAGATTGGGAAGTGTGCAGTTGTGACTCTGGACTATTTTTAATATAAATTGTTTTAAACCTATTTTCTAAGCTATTTATTATATATACAACTTTTCTTTTAAAAGCCAAATTAACTTATACTTTTTTTACAATTATTTTTGAAACTGTTTAGCAATTTTCCAACTGATTTATAAACTAATTACTCTTTTACTATTATTTGAAATTATTTAAAATTTCTATGACTATTTAACTATTCTCCAATTATTTTACAATTACTGAACTATTTTACACCTATTTTACAGACTAGTAATTACTTTCCAACTACTTATCTATTTTTAAATATTTCAAGCTATTTTCTAAATTAACTGGTCGGAGTTCAAACAGTTATTGGTTAAATACCCAATCGGGATAAGAATGGAGATAATAATCCGAATGGATTGAAGCAATTGAGAGTAAGTAAATGAAAATCAAAGTGAATGTGAATAGAAATGGAATTGATTTGGCTAATAACCAATAAAGATAAATACGTAGGGTGTACGTATGTTATTCTATTCGCATAGTGATTTGATCCAGATTCGAGCATAGAATTTCGAGATAGTTATATCAATCCGAGTGGGATTTTTCACTCGATTTTCGACGACGAACCTGGATATGGATTGTTGATTGGTTCAGGATATTCTCTATCATAGTTATGACTATGCAACGAGAATGGCGGTTTCTGATCAAGAAACCAGATCTGTGTCCACACTAGGCTGTTGGGTGGACGATACTAGTTCGGAAATGAAATTGTGTGATTGAGTGAGCGATCAGATTGGTATAGCGAACGGATGATATGTGTACATCATACGGATTTGAATGAAAATGATATCGAAAGGAGTAATCAAATTTGAATATTTGATTTTGAGTAAACAAAGTTAAATATCTTTGTTTAATAAAATGAAACTTTCCTTGTTGAATTTTTTTTCCATAAGAAAAGAGTTTTTTGGAAATGTTTTGAAGTGTACAAGGAATTTTATACAAGTTTGAAATGATCCAAAGTTTTAAAAGATTTTATATATCTGAATATATATATATATATATATATATATATATATATAAAGGATCATATGAGGATTTTGGAAAAAGGAATTTGGGAACCTTTGGATTTGGAAAAGGCTTTTGATGTTTGGGTAAAATCAGTATGAGGATTTGGAAAGCCTAGCTTGAGAATTTTCGATTTTGGAATAATCGATTTTGTGTAAAGGAGCTTTGTTTGAGATCATACTAGGTGTATGATTTGAAAATACTATATGTGTATAGTATAAAATGTTTTGATGATGGCCCCGGGGAAAAAGGCGCTCCCTTGAAATGAACTTCTCAGGAGTACCACCGGGTGGTGCTGCCTTGAGCCCCAAGGGGGGTTCTAAAGTTGATCCTGTGAGGAGTCCGGACAAAACTAGTTCCTGGGGATTTTGAGTAGAGGATACCATAGTGGAAGTCGTGTGTGCCGCTGAGAGCCAACAGTCTACATTTGATTTTATATCGGGAGACTGCGACCTATGTAGGAGGGGAGAAGTTTCATTTCGACAGTAAAAATCAGAGGCCGCTTAGAGCCTGCAGTTACATGGACTTTTGCTGTGATGGCAACGTAACCTTGGGTGTAACTGTGATCTGTTGTGTAGGTTCCATGGTGTAATCGAGAGGCCGTGGAGGGCCTGCAATTACATGGACTTTTGCTGCGATGACAACGTAACCCTGGAATGTAACTGTGACCATGGATAGGGGTGATGATTTTCAGAGCATTCTCACCAAAGATATATCCTCTCTTTTCAAAACTGTTTTCAATATTTAAAAAAAAAAAAAAAATTTCAAAATATTTTCACTGGATGTTGAAAACGAGTCTACTAAGCACTTGTAGATTTTTAGTCATACGCCTGATCAACGTATGACCGAATTTCTAGGAGAACAAGGATAGGCTGGTTGAGACATCGAGTTATAAAAGTATTTTTATAAAAACTATTTTAGTAATATTATATAGATTTCTAAAGTGTTTTAAAAATGATCAATGAAAATTTATCTGATTTTAAGCATTTTAGTAAATTCTGATTTCGTTCCTTTTCGAGGACGAAAAGATTCAAAGGGGGGAAGAATGTGATAATTCGGATTTAGAACATCTATTAACTTGGAAATTTATCTGATTTTAACAAACTCAAATCTGAGAAATTGTTTCAATCGTAACTTTTGAACCATTTGTCCGAACTAAATGAAAATTTTATTTTTTAAAATCTAAATCATTTATCTACAATTTTCGTGTATTGAGTTTTTTGTAATTTTGAAGTTAGCTATGTCAAAATTGAATTTTCTTTCAGCTATTTTGAGAGCAAAATATATATTTGATTTGTGTTTGAAGCTGAAACAAAATTAGACGTAACTTCTTCGTTTCTTAACCGAATTTAATGATTTTGGATGTTTCGAAAAGCTTAGATCATGTAATATGAGTTTCATTCTTTGTGTTTTCTATAATTTTAAATTTTGTTTGGTCGAAATTATGGTTGTATGTTGCTGTCCGGAGAGCAAGATGACAGCAACAAACATTCATTGAACTTAGAATTGTATTAGCTTAATGTTGCTCCCATTCTTATTTGATTTTAATGTTGTTTTGAGATGTTTTGAGAGCTATGATGCCTATCAATAGGCTAGCTATATTTGGAGAATTTGAAACCTAAATTTAAATAAAATATAAATTGATTTTGGGTTAAATTTGAATTGAATTCGTATTGAATTCAAGTTATCGGTCTTGAGTTATCTTTCTTGTTTTTCATTTTTTTCGAGCATGGTTTTCACTAAACAATTTTGAAGCGATTTTTTTGAAATAAATGGAAATTTTAAATTATTATTATATAATATTTTAAAATTATTTTTAATATAAAATCTATTTATTTCCTATAATAACGGAATCTCAAATATAGGACTTATTAATCTTTTTGAGAAAAAATTTTAAAAACTTCTTTTCTCTAGTAAACTATTTTAAATATTTAACACACAATTTTGCACTATTCGAACGTATGAGAAAGAGAATTAAACGATTTAGTAATACACGTGGTATGGGACATGCGTTTACTATTTCGGTTAATTCCGGACTTGTACGATCGAAACTATCTGGGTTATGATTTCGGAGTTACTTAGCCAATTTATGGCGGGTATTTAAGATTATAATTCCTATATTTAGGAAATATTTGGGAATGCCAATATTTGGCGAGTTTTATGGTTTGAGATTTCTACTTTGAGATTTATGGCTTATGAGGAACCATCACGATGTTTTCATTTTTCGATGAGATATGATGAATTGCGATGCCATTTAATACTTGTCGATGAGATGAGACGAGTATGGTGTCTCTTTATCATTCGCCAATGAGATGAGGCGAGATATGATTTTCTGAGTTTTATGATGTTTCAGTCTGGCATCGACTAGCGGCTAGTAAACCGCTAAGTGCGAACGTGTGGTATGGGACATACGCTAACACTTTTTGGGTTCCTATCCGTGAGTTTGTGACACATTCACGATATTTACCTAACAGAACTGTTTTGGGAGGTGTTAGCGACCTTGTCATGAGGACGAACTGCTTTGGGAGGTGTTAGCGACCTTGTTAGGGCTGACAAAATAGCTTAGAGAGGTGTCAGCAACCTTGTCATGAGGACGAACTGCTTTGAGAGGTGTTAGCGACCTTGTCTGAGGCTTCGGCCGTCTGAGTTTAGCACGTGCAGCATTGCTTTAGCATTGCAATCGGGGATTTGGCCAATCCGGGTTTTCTGTTTTATTGTGATTTCACCATTTTAAGATGCTTTATTACATTGATAGCTTAGTGCTATATGAGATGTTATGTATATGGTGATTTCATTTATGATGTTTTGAACTCTTATTGAGTTCCTTGAGTTATGAGGTTAGATGATTTCATGATTTTGTAGGATATTTTGGGTTTTGCCAGTTTGGCGAGTTGAGATTTATATTTATATAAATTTATACCGAGGAGAAGAGGTATAATTGAATTTGGAGATTCTTCTATATTTGAGTTTTGAATCATCCTATATGAGAATGTTTTATGATTGCCATTTTGGTGAGAGTTTGTATTGATGTTTCTCCTTTTCAAGGGATTTAGTTCATGGAAACCATGTATACATTTTGGGATGTCGCCGATGATATGAGGCGAATGTTTATATTATTTGAGTATTATTGTTGAGTTTACCTCTTTTGAGGCCTTTGTATACTTAAGTGACATTGTTTCACTTAAGTCATGAGTATTTGTTCTTTCTTTTGCCTCTTCTCATTTGAGAAGAATTATTACCTTGTATTTTATGCTTCATATTATCGCCTATCCTTACTAACTGATTGTTTTAGCTAGACTGACCCGTGTATTTTATACTCGGGTCAGACCGAGTTATTTCAGGTTAGATATCAGTTTCGGGACATAGATTTGATGCATCTGCTTGGATATCAGCCTAGCATTTTTGTGTAGTACACATTTCTTTCCGCTTGGCTCTGCTGTGTATTTTGAATCGATGTGGGTAGTGTGGTCTCTGAACCACTTTTGTATATCGTTTTGTATTATACTGGGATGTATCCATGTATATGTATTTATATATATGACGATTACTGTTCTGTGATATGATATGCATTCTATTATTGTATTTTGTTCTGATAGATCCATTAGCCACCTATAGTTTTGTATTAAGTATTTATTGGATATGTCGATCCACTTGAGTAGAAAAAAATAGAAAACAATTGTCGACGTATTCAATAGTTATTTAAGACAATGCTATAGATGGTCGCTCCTAACTAGCTCTATTCTCTGCATTAGCAGACAGAATTACCCAGTAATTCTCTTTGTAAATGTGGGTCTCAGGGTGAGGCGTTGCAGCTTGGTATCAGAGCTGAGTTCAGAACAAAATATGATAAACATAGAACAGAAACATATATTACGGTACATCTAAGTGTAATGCAAGTATTATGAATCCCTTAATCATCGTGTCCTTTACCTTATCCTGTCTTTAGGAGTATATAATTTGAGATATGTCTAGGAATATATTTTATTCCATAATATTCCCAAATCTAATTGATGATATTTTATCTTGTGAGTAATCCAAATCATGATTGTTTATTCGAGTCCTCTTCAAAACGGGTGCTTGATACCCATCCGTATCGAAGGAGTTTGTTGATGCTTTTCGATATCCTCCTCTTGTTCTTTTGTGAGGATTGCGAATCCTATTGAGGGGTCCGCAATATTTAGCATGATTTATGAGGATTTGGGATTATTGCTTATATCTTATCTTTTCATGCGAATTAGCACTCTCTGTCTAGAGTTTGGAGCGTTTGAGATGAAGTGGTTTGCCTATTATCAAGCCACATTCTATGATTCGAAGAATCCTATATTAGGTATCCTAGTTCGGTCGATTCGTTGTTTCTTATCCTTTGAAATATTAACAATTATTCCAAAGTCTCTATATTCACTCTTGAGTTCAAAGATGTTGATGATGTATCTCGAGTTCCAATCCTTGTGACTTTGTTGATTTCTATGAGTCTGCCTTGGGTATGACACCCAATCGGGCAACCGAGTATTGTATTGACCTCCTTTCCTAATCTTAGTCGTTAGATCATCCTTCCATGAGGGTGTCCACTAAGGAATGAGGTGATTCGTTGAATTTATTTGTTATTTCCGTTCTTACTCCTTTTTGAGAAGAAGTAATAAATTATGTTTTCAAATTTTTCTAAAAAAAATATTAAAAGATATGTTTCTAAGGGAAATTGGATTATATTTTTGAGAACAACAAAGAATATTTTGAGTATTATATATGAGGTTTTTCTTTTAAATATGATGATTTTTGTGTTGGGTTGTCTATCAAGTGCTTTAAGAGTTCTGGTCGAGGCGTCTGGCCAACGTTATCGATAGGAATTTCCTAAATGCTATGATGAGACAATCAAACATGGTAAATTGAGTTTTAATAAGCAAAGTTGGAAAATAATTAATATGGTGGAGTATTAATCTTATTTTAAATGTATAATGAAACCAATGAACCATAATGAGTATTGGAGGAGTGGCGAGGCAGTTTTGATCATTTGATCAACTCTGCAGCCAATCGATGTGGTTATTCACTATAAACCAATGGCGATGCAATACCCATATATTGTTTGGAATTTGAGAAATTGAATATGTTAATTTGGGTAAGTAAATTGAATAATTCTAATTAAGAGGATGTCTTAATTAGAAGAAAATATCATTTGATGCTTCGATTAATAAAATGATGTATTTAAGGTAAAAGAATACTTTGGTTTGAAAATTAAAATATTAATTGAATATTTTGGTACAAGTAATTAATGATGACTATAAAAATTTATTTTGATGGATGATTAATAATCATCTCTTGATAATGGAAGAAATTAGTTATCTCTTCCAAAATGATGTTTCATAATTAATTGTTTTAAAATCTAGATTTTGGAAAGCAATGAAAATATTTCCACTTAATGAAATGTTTTATGATAATTACGTAAGGTTGATCATAATTTTATATGTCTTAGCTTTATAAGGAAAAAGAGAATCGTTAAATAAATGATTTAGAAAAAAGCTTGTTTGAATTTGTAGTTTGAAATTAAAATGGTTTGGGAGAATTTCAAATTTTAAATTGATTTTAAAGGCTGAAATTTCATTTGGAAAAGTGTTGTACTGAAATAGCGATAACTTGAGATTTGTAAATCCAAATGAGATGAATCTTTTTGCAAATGAAAGAGCACTCAGTAAGAAATAAAGTTTGTTTTTACCACTTTTAAATATTTTGCCTTTTACTAAGTCTAAAATGAGTTGGAATATGGATAGACAGTTCAGCCATATTACAAAATTCTCTAAGATTAAGCTGAAAGTAAATTTGACATAACTTTCAAACCGTAAATACGATTTTGTTAATCTTTATATTTCTAGAAATCATAAACTGAGTAGAAAAACTTTTCTTTTTTAAAGTTTTTCTGATTTTGTAATTTTCTGGGACAAAACGGGACTTCTTTACAGCCGGTCTGAAATAAAATTGTTCTATTTCCCTCAATAGTTAAGTGTACCATTTCTTATTTATGATCAAGAACTAATATCATATATTTAAGTTAAGTACAGGTGAAAAAATGATTGTTGGACTATATTTTGAGCAAAAAGTATATATATAAGTTTGTGCAAACTAGCTAAAAAAAAGCTAAAAAGGAAGGTATGTTTTCGAATTAATTTCAAAGTGTTAAATAATGATATATATTGTGTTTCCGACCTAATGGTCGTTGTGTACTATATAAATCATTTTTATAATATTGTATACGGCCTCCGTACAAAGGAGACTCCGTCGATTTTTTTTCTTCAGAAATTCTAACACTTAAAAAAAATTGAGAAACAAATTGAAAATAATAATATGTATTGCAAATTAGAGGATGAACAACTTAAACTTTATTTACTCTAATGAAGAGTAATGAAGTTATATTTAAAAATCTAAGTAAGAAGCTTTGCAAATTTTCGAGTGTTGAAAATTAGAATTTTAAATCTTGTAGATAATGGGTTGGAAAACTTTATGAATATTTGATTAGTAAGAGAGAGTTTAAAAATATATTCCTTGAGTCTTAACTTGCCTTTTTGCAATAATTTTACGATTTGCAGCTATGCAATTCTTTGAGTCTGGTGGTATTGGTGGGAAAACTACCTACATCTTGTTGGGTTTGTTTTTTTCGTAATAGTGGCCAATATTATATCGGTATGACACCCTTCGTAGTGTTATAAGGAAAGTCGTATTGATTATCGTCTCGCAGGCTGTAGTTCGGGATAAAGTTATGACTAAATCCCGACTCTGTTCGTAAAGCTTCTTAGGAATCAATCTCACTAGATTTACCGGTTGCGTAACATCCTATCCATATTTTTTTCTTCAAATGTGAAACGCCTTCGAAATAGGGATGTATTGCTCGTAGAAATTCAATGGTTCGTAAATCCTGGTAATTTCACTTGGGAAACCTTAGAATTAATCAAGCAATCTTATCTTAATTTTCTATCATCTTGTTTATAGGGTGAGAAAATTTTAAACTCGAGCTTATCTATCTTCCTTTGATTGTTGAAATAAATGTGTTAATACAAACTCTTCTCTAAAAATTGCGAGGACGCAATTTTTATAAGGGGGGTAGTCTGTAATAACCCTGATTTTGGGGATAAATGAGAAAATAAAGTTTTGGGAACTTTATTATAATAATTTGAGTTAATAATAAGTGGAAGATGATCTTTATTGGGTGATAAAGCAATAATTTTATTAATTATTGTCATTGCTTCTTTTAATAAATTTTAAAAGAAGTAGTCAATTCTTAAAAGGTGTTATATTTAATAAAAAGGTGAAATTGGGTTTAAAAATATGTTTTGATTATGAATTGAAGTTTAAAGTGGTTTGCCATTTTCTTTTCCAAGTAAGAAAACAATTTTTTGTTGTATTTTAGAAGTTAAAAATGTGAACTTTTGCATTTATTGGTGAAAATGGTGCATTTTTGTAAATTAAGGTTTATGATGACATAATGTCTTAAAAATAAAGATTTTTTTTTTGTATGATAGAAAATATTCTATTTTGTATGTATATAAATCTACATATTTTATTTGAGTGAAAACTTGAAAATATTGGTTGGTTGGATCCATTGCATTAGTGTTCATATGTATTAAGTGTCAAAATAAATAAACATAGGCTAATTATTCAATTTGGGTCCAAACTCTTTATTTCTTAGCCCAACTTGTTAGTAAACTAGAAAGAAAAAAAAGGGGGTACGTACATTCCTTTTTCTTCCTGCTGTATATTCCAGAAAGCTTCAGAGAACAGAAACTCATTTCCTCTTCAAACGCTAGCCAAATCTTAAAATTAAAACTCAAACCTTGTGTTTTTAAAATCAAATTGAAGCTAAATCTACAGTTTTACAGGTTGTAGAAGCTTAAATTCATGCCAAACTTCTTTCTTTCAGCGAATAATCCGGGTTGTTATTTCGGTATAGCAAGGTGAGTTGAAAACTCACAATCTCTTGCATAGATTGAGATTTCAAGGTTAGAAATCCCAATTTTATTTTTGTTGCATGTTCATTTGTAAACTACTGTAAGTAAATTGGGTATAACTTTTTCGTTTTACATCGGAATTTTATTTTTTTTGAAGTTATGGAAAGCATGAAGAAAGTGTGATAACTTTCATGTTAAACACTTTCGAAAATTTTGAGTATAGACGGTCGGAAAATCTAATACAAATTCGTTGTCTTGTCATTGTAAAATTGTGACTTTCTGTGTTATATATTGTTGGTAATTTCATCATAACTTGTTCGTTTGATGTCCAAATATGATGATTCTTTAAGTTCTAGAAATCCAGTACCATGTTCTAAAACTTTCATGCTGTATGTTTTTGAAAATTCTGTGATTTAAAGGATCAAAATTGGGTTTGAAACTGATACATGCTTTGCTGTGTCAATTTTCTAAGTTGAAATCTGAAATAAAAATGATCATAACTTTTTATTGGCAAGTCGTAATTGAGTGAGCTTTTTTCAGTTGAAAGGAGCTTTTATAAGGAATAACTTTTATGTTTTGTGTTTTGCATAATTATGAAATTTAAATGTTCAAAAACTTGTTTTTTTTGTCGCTAGCCTGTTGATTAAATGACAGAATAACAAACTCAAATCTGAGAAATTTTTTCAATCGTAACTTTTGAACCATTCGTCCGAATTAAATGAAATTTTTTTTGTTTAAATGCTAAGTCATTTATCTACAATTTTTTTGTATTGAGATTTCTGTAATTTTGAATTTATCTATGTCAAAAGTGAATTTTCTTTCAACTATTCCGAGAGCAAAATATATATTTGATTTGTGTTTGAAGCTGAAACAAAATTAGACGTAACTTCTTCGTTTCTTAACCGAATTTAATAATTTTGGATGTTTCGAAAAGCTTAGATCATGTAATATAAGTTTCATTCTTAGTGCTTTCTATAATTTTAAATTTTTCTTGGTCGAAATTATGGTTGTATGTTGCTGTCCGGAGAGCAAGATGACAGCAACAAACATTCATTGAACTTAGAATTGTATTAGATTAATTTTGCTCCCATTCTTATTCGATTTTAATGTTGTTTTGAGATGTTTTGAGAGCTATGATTCTATCAATAGGCTAGCTATATTTCAAGAATTTGAAACCCAAATTTAAATAAAATATAAATTGATTTTGGGTTAAATTTGAATTGAATTCATATTGAATTCAAGTTATCGGTCTTGAGTTATCTTTCTTGTTTTTCATTGTTTTCGAGCATGGTTTTCACTAAACAATTTTGGAGTGATTTTTTTGAAATAAATGGAAATTTTAAATTATTATTATATAATATTTTAAAATTATTTTCTAATATAAAATCTATTTATTTCTTATAATAAAGGAATCTCAAATATTGGATTTATTAATCTTTTCGGGAAAAATTTTAAAAACTTCTTTTCTCTAGTAAACTACTTTAAATATAAAACACACAATTTTGCACTATTCGAACGTATGAGAAAGAGAATTAAACAATTTAGTAATACACGTGGTATGGGACATGTGCGTTTACTATTTAGGTTAATTCTGGACTTGTACGATCGAAACTATCTGGGTTATGATTTCTGAGTTACTTAGCCAATTTATGGCGGGTATTTGAGATTATAATTCCTATATTTAGGAATTATTTGGGAAGGCCAATATTTGACGAGTTTTATAGTTTGAGATTTCTACTTTGAGATTTATGGTTTATGAGGAACAATCACGATGTTTTCATTTTTCGATGAGATAAGAAGAATTACGATGCCATTTAATACTTGTCGATGAGATGAGACAAGTATGATGTCTCTTTATCATTCGCCAATGAGATGAGGCGAGATATGGATTTCTGAGTTTTATGATGTTTCAGTGTGGCATCGACTAGCGGCTAGTAAACCACTAAGTGCAAACGTGTGGTATGGAACACACGTTAACACTTTTTGGGTTCCTATCCGTGAGTTTGTGACACATTCACGATGTTTACCTGACAGAACTGCTTTGAGAGGTGTTAGCGACCTTGTCATGAGTACGAACTGCTTTGGAAGGTGTTAGCGACCTTGTTAGGGCTAATAAAACAGCTTGGAGAGGTGTCAGCAACCTTGTCATGAGGAAGAACTGCTTTGAGAGGTGTTAGCCACCTTGTCTGAGGCTTCGGCCGTTTGAGTTTAGCACGTGCAGCATTGCTTTAGCATTACATTGGGGGATTTGGCCAATCCGGGTTTTCTGTTTTATTATGATTTCACCATTTTAAGATGTTTTATTACATCGATAGCTTAGTGCTATATGAGATGTTATGTATATGGTGATTTCATTTATGATGTTTTGAACTCTTACTGATTTCCTTGAGTTATGAGGTTAGATGATTTCATGATTTTGTAGGATATTTTGGGTTTTGCCAGTTTGGCGAGTTGAGATTTAGATTTATATAAATTTATACTGAGGAGAAGAGGTATAATTGAATTTGGAGATTCTTCTATATTTGAGTTTTAATCATCCTATATGAGAATGTTTTATGTTTGCCATTTTGGTGAGAGTTTGTATTGACGTTGCTCCTTTTAAAGAGATTTGGTTCACAGAAATCATGTATACATTTTGGGATGTCGCCGTTGATATGAGGCGAATGTTGATATTATTTGAGTATTATTGTTGAGTTTACCTCTTTTTAGGCCTTTGTATACTTAAGTGACATTGTTTCACTTAAGTCATGAGTATTTGTTCTTTCTTTTGCCTCTTCTCATTTGAGAAGAATTATTACCTTGCATTTTATGCTTCATATTATCGCCTATCCTTACTAACTGATTGTTTTAGCTAGATTGACCCGTGTATTTTATACTCGGGTCAGACCGAGTTATTTCAGATTAGATATCAGTTTCGGGACATAGCTTTGATGCATCTGCTTGGATATCAACCTAGCATTTTTTTGTAGTATACATTTCTTTCCGCTTGGCTCTGATGTATATTTTGAATCGATGTCGGTAGTGTGGTCTCTGAACCACTTTTGTATATCGTTTTGTATTATACTGGGATGTATCCATGTATATGTATTTATATATATGACGATTACTATTCTGTGATATGATATGCATTCTATTATTGTATTTTGTTCTGATAGATCCATTAGCCACCTATAGTTTTGTATTAAGTATTTATTGGATATGTCGATCCACTTGAGTAGAAAAAATAGAAAACAATTGTCGACGTATTCAATAGTTATTTAAGACAATGCTATAGATGGTCGCTCCTAACTAGCTCTATTTTCTGCATTAGCAGACAGAATTACCCAGTAATTCTCTTTGTTAATGTGGGTCTCAGGGTGGGGCGTTACAAGATTTATAGTGGTTCAGCGTAATTGCCTATGTCCACTTTAAGTTTTGATCTTTATCGCTTTCACAAGTGGCTGAATACAGATATAATATGTACTATAAAGTCTTGAATACAAATGCTAAGTAAAATAGAATGAGTCTTGAAAGCAACAGAGTCTACCCAGTATTCTCGAAAAAAGGTCCCTTTTCATTGTGCCCCTGCCCTTTTATTTATAGATGAAGATGGGTTGGACTTCCCTCGTGGGTTTAGGAATAAGGTACCTTAGCCCACAGTAGGTGACTTCTACGCACCGGGCCTGGGATGCCGAAACATGTCGATTGCATCAAACTCTTATACCGTCAGGCTCTTCTTAATCAGATTCTTGTCTAGTGCTAATAGTAATATCTTTAACTGTCGTCCTCTAGCCGGGCCAAGTTGCTGGGTAACAGAGATATAGTAGGGTTATAGTGGGGGGTAATAGCGGGGCATTAACTACACAGGTACAGCCTAAGTTGAATGGAAAACTAGATCTTTATATGAAAGAAAGAAGAAGAAAGAAGAAGAAGAAGATGATGAAAAGAGAAAGAAAAGAAAGAATATAAAAGAAGAAGAGAAGAAAGGGAACTAAAACATATACAAAATCTCACAATCGTTGCGGAACAACGTATAATATAATATAAATGAGCTTTACAAAAGAGAAACTATAATCATTAATATACATACAGCAATCAGAGTACAACAATCAAATCAAAATCATCAGCCTGGACAGCTACAATAACCTATCCTCACAAATGCTGATAATTTAAACAATAATGCAGCGCAAAATAAACATATAGGTGGAATGCAACTTGAAGACTTCAGGCTCGTCTACTAAAGCTTCAAAGCATCCAAAAATGAATTTGTAAATATGCTCGGTCTGACCCAAGCATTGAAAGAGAAGAACGCCTGGATCAATCTGGTAAACCAGCATGAGAAAACACATCTCAAATTTATTTTTAAGTTATAAAAAATTTCTTTATCAAAACAAAGGTACCTCATAAGACCATGGCTCACATAAACACGAACAGGTTTTTGCTTTATGATAACCAAAACATTTTATATCAAATCATCCGATATTATACTAGTGTCTAGTATACAAATAATATTCAGATAGCCGAAATTGTTACACTGGTTAAATTTAACAATGTAATAAGTTTACAAACAAACTGGCAAGCATGTATTGGAGAATGGATTTCATAGAAATGAGAAGGTAAGGGACTACCTTCCAATAGTACATCTCTAGAAAAATGCATCTAAGATCCAGATACTGAATGCTTAAACTAACATAGAACCGGTCTACCCCTTCCATTTGAATAGTATAGAATATGACATCACCCGGGTCGTTCCCGATCTACCCATAGCCATGACATACAAATACTCAAATATATAGGGCAATCTAGAAAGGTGATGAAAATATCCTTTTAGGAGCGACCTATGCAGCCTTACCGCTTCTAACCTGTTTCAGTTATTTTCGGGTGATGAGGCATAAGGCAACAATTACATTTCAAGTAGCACATTTCACTTTGAATGCCACACTGCCATTCCTACAATCACACAACTAATTTCTATAAACGTATAACTCCTAAGCTCGTATGTCTCAGGAAAGGGTGTTAAGCTAAGGGAAATTGCCTTCTCCACCACTAAACAGATGACACATTCATAGAGATCAATTAATGCAATTTGAAATGCAACTTCAAACATTCATCCATACAAGTTGTCCAACAATATGAAAAACCGAAGGCACTCTCCTACCACATCCTATAGGGGATTACCCCAAGAATTAGGAAGAGAAGTCCTTGCATATCGTAGATTTTAATAATGAAGCACTACTACCACCATAAATATATGATATGGTAAATTTCACCTCAAGGGACTAGTGGCAAATAGCCTTGCCTCATGAAGATGTCCGTCTTCGAAAATCATAATCATAAACTTGCACTTTCGAACGCATACATTGGTCTGAAATGATTCTTGGATAAGTCTGACCCCGGACTCTCCGAACCAACAACGATAAACAAGCCAAATTTGATGGTCGGTTATTGAACTATCAAAGCAATAAACCATATCTAGCATATAAGCAGTCACTAAACCAATTTAATTAATCTTTTATTAATTAAATCAATTTCCAAATCTTTACTTCAAACTACTTTAAAAAGATATATCTTAAAAACCATTTCATCATCCAACATTGGAAAAAAATTCCACATATTTATATCAATAGTACAAGTATATTTAATAACACTATCATTTAGAGACACACTAAATAGATCTCTATAATCGCACAACTCTAGAGTTCATACTTCATCGGATGGATGTTAAGTATAGAAAGAAAAGCTCCTACACCACCAAGCCTTTAGTACGATTATAAGAATCAATTCGTGTATTTCACGATGGAAGGTCAAACACAATTTACTGGGTCAAAACAAATATTGCATAAAAAATCGGTATGACAACTCAGTGACATTAGTATATGAATTTGATTAATTATATATAAATTTCTTATACTTTATAAAACATTTCCTTTTAGAAATAATTTACTATATTAGCAATGTTGTAGTCCATGCCATCCATACTTCCCTGAAAATGTCTACTACAACAATAAATGTTGAAAATCTAAGTTTTTAATACATACCACATTTTAAATCATTTTTAAACTACTAAATTCCATTTGGAATTATTGCTTTCAAAACTTTGCTTTTAAACTTATCACTTTAAAACCATTGACTTCATCAAAAAACATTATTTTCAAAACAATCCTTTGAAAGGTTGCTTTTGACTTTTCAAAACTTTACTTTAAAATGATAAATTACTTTTTAAAGCCATTAGTTTTATCAAAAACATTACTATCAAAACAATCCTTTGAAAGATTGTCAAACTCTTAAAAACTCTAGTATATTTCCTTTATATAAAATTCCATATTTAAATCTCAACATAAATCATTTCCCTATTTATAAAAACTAGGTTTATAGATATCCTTTCTATTTTATAAAATCACTTTACTTACAAAGTTTATTTATAAATCATTCTTTACAAAAATTCCTTTACTATCAAACACCATATATAAATCCATTTCTTTACAAAATCTAATTTATTTACAAAATCTACTTATAAATACATTTACTAAATCATTTCAAATCCAATTAAAAAATATTTAAAAATTCTGATTACAAATCTATTTTATTATTTATAAATTTCGCTTTTAAAAATCCTTTATAAACTAATTTAAATCTCTATATAAAAATATTACACTAAAAGCATATTTTTTTATAACATCAAAAATCATACTTTTATTTTTTTGAATAAAACAAAATATTTCCTTTTAGTAATTTAAAAATCATTCAAACATATATGCTTCTAAAAATCACTTTGACAATCATTTCAATTTTAAATCATTATTTTATAGTATTTCAAAATACTAAAAACATAGCCCAGTGCTACCATAGCACTAAATAAGTAAACAAATCCATGTCATCAATTATGGCATCCAACACATCAAATATCGAAATATGAAAATAAAATCAATGGTGTGACGAATCCGGTTGGATCCTTCCAACCTATCCTCTTGCGTCAAATACAGCATATAATCAAATAATATAAAAATAAACCGCTTCGAGGCGGGATTGGCATATAAAGGGTCGTCCGCTCTTACATGGGAATGTAATAGGGTCTCATCCGCTCCAATAGGCGGGAATATATAAAAACTAACAAATAAACATAATATATCATCCAACCAAGCAACAAATACCATAAATAAAATTATTCTCACTCATATAAAAATATAAATCGACCAGAGAGGTGAGATTTACTCACAAAAATGCCAGAAATCGCCTAAGTGCTTTGGTTCGAATTTAAATTAAAATGGTCGTTCAAGTTAACCCAAAATTCCAACTGGCTCCGAATTCATCCAATTCAACTCCATAGCGTAGTACATGTTGATAAGAACACAATCTAATTTATCACGTTCGAAATGGACCTCGTACGAGAAAGTTATGAATTTATAAACATTCGAATATAATTAAAATTTAATTAACATAATTAAAATAAACTCAAAATTTTAACCTTTCTTTATTTTTTTTCGTTTTCCCTCCTCATGCTGCAGGCTGTCCGTGTTGCTTTTCGGTTTTTTTGAATGATGATCGTTTTCCATGCCTCCATGAACGACGCCGCCTGCATCCATCGCCGAATCCCTTTCAGCGCCATCACGCTCGTGCATGCGTTTCTTGAGCGAAAAAATGGCGGTTCGCTGTAAATGAATGGAGCACAATTTCAGTCTCCACTCGACACCAAGCAACGATCCATCCGTTGATCGAGTTCGTATCAAAATGCGTTGTGTTTTCCTAGTTGAAGTCGAAGGCAAATTCACTCTTAGAGGCTCCGATCAACCATGGCCATTGATTTCTAGGTATTTTAATAGCGGCTGTAAATTAGGGTTTACAAATGAAGGAAGTTGAGGGCTATTTATAGAAAATTTCCTTGGCGCTATTCATCCATGAAAGTTTTCAAACTCGAAGGGAATCATGCCACCTAGAATTCTATATGTTAACTCATATTCCGAGTATAATGAAATATATATATCGAGAGCCAATTCCATCATATTAAGAAGATACCCTTTCAAAATAGAATTATTTTAAATTAAATTTCTTTAATTAATTTCCACGCGTTTCAAAATCGCACAATCAAACAATATGTCCAATCGCCACGAAATTCTATAGCATATAATAATTCACTATTACGGATCCAATGAAATTGGTTTCGTCGAAAGTCGAGAAAGTGCCCCAAAAGATTATTTTTACATGTTAATTAAAACAAGTAATTTCTAAAATCAGTTTAATTACTTTTAAATCAAATTTAAAAGTTTACTATCTTCATCCTGATTCAAATAGAATTCAAATCAACCTTAGAGATTGTTTTCATTCACATTAAAATCAAATTTCAATTATTTAAGAAATTTATTCAATTTGATAATTTAGTTATCCAAATAATTCATTGTATTTGAAATATAAGTTATTATTTTATAATATTAACTTTCAATATTTAAAATGAATTAAATATTCCAAATTCAAGTGACTGAAATTATCTATCATTACATTCTCCTACATTAAAAGAATTTCATCTGTGAAATTACTAGGTAAGAAAAAATGCCACAAACCCACTAACTTTACGAAAACAATTAGTTGAAATAGATTACCAAATTCATTTAAACATTTTAACTTTCGAAATCATTAGTTAAAATTTTTATAAAAACTTTTTCTAAGCCTTTAAATTCATTCATAGTTATTAACTAATACTATTCAAAGTTATAAAACCAAAAACCAAATTTTAGTTATCAAAAATTCTCAAAAAAAATTTAACACCTTAAATTTATGGAAAATTTCACCAGCATCTCCTTTGCACGGTTCGATCATAATAAAGCACAATATATATATATATATGTATATGTATATATATATATAATTGCAAATATACATTTCATCTTCGAGGATGAGGCATCCCATAGGAAAAAAGTGTAAAAGTACAATATATAATCCGAGATATGTAGCTTTTATATTTATTAGTAAGCATATACAATCAATATAGCGCGAAAGTGAGCTCTAAATGCGATGCATACGTCATCCGCACCTACTAAACACTCAACAACCAATGAGAACAGTATATATAAAGTAATATCAATATATAACATAACCACTACAATTACTATATGCAGACAAAACATATATAACATGTGAAATCATCCAACAAACAATATCCATTCAATTTATTCATAACCATTTAGATTTGCGTTTTCAATGTTAGCTTTTAATTTATATTTCCATTTGCATCCAATTCATTTACCCTCAATTTTTTCAGTTGACTTACATTCGATTAATTTACATAACGGCAATTTACATTCCAATTATTATCCTTCAATTCATTAACTTTTAGTTTCATTTACATTTATATTCATTCTTCACTTAGTATTTTTTATACTATTAACACTTAATAACCATTCCATAAAATTCCTTACTAAAGTTAATTTAGAACATTTTATACAACATAACTTATATTCATTATCACTTAACAATTTAAGTTCATATTCAGTTTATTCATCACATATTCATTTAATTAATTCACTTTAAATTCTTTTCATGTTTAACAACATTTTAAAACATACCCCATATAAAATTCATTTAGGAACAATTGTCATAAAGTTCCTCTTTAAGTTCATAAACATTTTCCTTGATACCATTATCATTTGTAAACCATTGCTTAAGTTTATAGTCATTCCATTATTTATCACAAATCAAATTCAATTTCATTTTCAGTTAACTTTGCTTGTCAAATTTCATTTCAAAATTCATTTTATTTACTTAAGTTAAATTTCATTTCTTGTTTAGTTATCACATTTTCTTTTCTTAATATTCATGCTCAATAAATTTAAATTTTAGTTTTAACTCAATAATTCTTAAATTTTATAAGTTATAAAACTTTTTTTCTTATGCTTTCAGCAAAACACTCAATTTTATTATTATTCGAATCAACTTAAATCATATTATGAATTTCTTTATATATTGGTTACATAAAACCATTTCTTAATTGTTTATCTTTGTTTACATTATAATAACAATAATTATTAGAACATAAACAACAAGAAATAAACGGTAATAACCAAATATTATCATTTACAAACAACCAACAAACACTATATAATTTCGAAAAATTATTCCTTTATATATAAAATATAATTTAGGTAAAATTATTTCATTTACCCAATTTCAAAACAAAAATCATTTGTATATATCATTAACAAATATGCGCTCATATATATACACTCAAACTCGTTCTAAGATGTTACTAACCCTAATTATAATGAGTACCCAACCAAAACCTAAGTGTTTGCTAACCTCAGCTCTGATACCACGTGTTAAGTCCTTCAACCCGATCCAATTCGCCTGACAATCCAAACATGTTCAGCCCGAACTGAATGGAAATCCGGATCATTATGGTTAAGAAAGAAGAGAGAAGAAGAGAAAGAAGAAGAGAAGAGAAGAAGAAGAAGAAGAAGAAGAAGAAGAAGAAAAGAGAAAGAAAGGAAGATAAGAGAAAACAAGAAGCAAAAGAAAGAAAACCAAAACAAACATAGAATCTCACAATCACAGTAGAACAATATATAATATAATATAAATGAGCTTTACAAAAGTGAAACAATAATCTTTAATATATACATACATCAATCAAGTACAATAATCAAATAAAAATCATCAGCCTGGATAGCTATAATAACCTGTCCTCACAAATGCAGATATTTAAACAACAATCAAGTGGAAAAATATACATATACGTGAAATATGACCTGAAGGCTTCTAGCTCGTTTGCTAAAGCTCCAAAGCATCCAAAACTGATTCTGCAAATATGCTCGATCTGACGTGAGCATTGAAAGGGAAGAACGCCTGGATCAGTTTGGTAAACCAGCGTGAGAAAACACATAACAAACTTATTTTAAGGTTATAAAACTTTTCTTTATCAAAAAAAAGGTATCTCATAAGACCACGCCGCATATAAACAAGAATGGGTTTTTACCTTACGATAACCAAAACATTTTATATCAAATCATCTGATATTATACTAGTGTCTAGTATACAAATAATATTCAAATAGCCAAAAGTGTTACATTGGTTAAATATAACGGCGTAATAAGTTTATAAACAAATTGGCAGGCACGTATTGGAGAATGGATTCCATACAAATGACAAGGTAAGGGACTACCCTTCGACGGTACATCTCTAGAAAATGCACCTAGGTCTATATATTGAACGCCTAAACCAATACAGAACAGGCCTACACCTTCCTTCTGGATAGTACCGGATATGACATCAACCCGGTCTTTCCCAAAATATTCATGGCCAACTATACAAATACTCGAATATATAGGGTATTCTAGAAAGGTGATGACTATATCCTTATCGGAGAGACCCACATATCCTTTCCACATCTATCCTTTTCTGTCACTTCTAGGTGATGAGGCATAAGGTAACGATTACCTTTCACATAGCACATTTCACTTTGAATGTCACACTGCCATGCCCACAATCGCACAACTGATTTCTACAAACGTATAACTCTTGAGCTCGTCTGTCTTAGGAAAGGGTGTTAAGCTAAGAGAAGTTACCTTCTCCATCGCCAAATAGATATAAATTCATAGAAATCGATTGATTAGAAATGCAATGTTAGACTTTCATCCATATAAGTTGTCCAGAAACAGGACAAACTGAAGGCACTCTCCTACCATATCCTATCGGGGATTACGCCTAGAATTAGTAGCGAGAAGTCCTTGCATATAATATATTTTCATAACAAAGCACTATTGCCACCATAAATATATATGATATGGTAAATTTCATCTCGAAGGACTAGTGGCAAGTAGCCCTGCATCATGAAGGTCTTTGTATTCGAAAATTATAGTCATAAACGTGCACTTTCGAATGCTTATATTGGTCTGAAGTAGTTCTCGGATAAATTTGACCTCGATCTCCCTGAACCAACGACGATAAAGAGGCCAAATTTGGCAGTCAGTTATTCAACTATCAAAACAACAAACAATATCTAGCACATAAACAGTCACTAGGACCATTTAATTAATCTTTTATTAATTGAATAAATTTCCAAACCTTTACTTCAAATTATCATTAAAAGGATATATCTTCAAAACCATTTCAATCTTTCAATATTGAAAAATAAAATTCCATATATTTATATCAATGTTATAAGCATATTTGGTAACACTATAATTTAGAGACATGCTAAATAGATTTATATAACTACACAACTCCAAAGTTCATATGCCTTCGGATGGGTATTAAGTATAGGAAGCAAAGCTCCTACAGCGGTAAGCTTTTAGTACGATCATAAGAATCAATTTGTGTATTTCAGGATGGAAGGTCAAAACATAATTTATTGGGTTAAAATAAGTGTTGCGTAAAATATCGCTACAATAACCCAAAAATATTAGTACATGGATTTGATTAATCATGTATAATATCATATACTATATAAAATATTATTATCCAAAAATCATTTACTATAACAATAGTGTTATAGTCCATGCCTTCCATACTTCCTCGAAAATGTCTATTACAACAATTAATGTTGAAATCTATGTTTTCGTTACATATCACATTTCAAATCATTTTTCAAACTATTAAATTCCATTTGGAATTATTATTTTCAAATCTTTGATTATAAACGATATCACTTTAAAACCATTGACTTCATTAAAAAACATTATTTTCAAAACAATCCTTCGAAAGATTATTTTAACTTTTCAAAAATTTACTTTAAAATGATAGATTACTTTTAAAAGCCATTAATTATATCGAAAACATTACTTTTAAAACAATCCTTTAAAAGATTGTTAAACTCTTAAAAACTCAAAAAAAAATCCTTTATCTAAAAATCTATATTTAAATCTCAACATAAATCATTTCCATATTTATAAAAACTATGTTCATAAATCACCTTTCTATTTTATTAAACTTCTATTTTATAAAATCGCTTTACTTATAAAATTCTATTTATAAATCATTCTTTACAAAAATTCCTTTACTATCGTAAACCATTTATTAATCCTTATCTTTATCAAATCTAGTTTATTTAAATACTCTACCTATAAATTCATTTGCCAAATCAATTCAAATCCATTTATAAAATATGTCTAAATTCTGATTACAAATCTCTTTTGAAGTGGCGACAAATGTCTGACATTCTCTATAACAGGAAAGTCCCATAGAAACTTAGGTACCATTCTTTAGCTGAGTTGGGCAATCAAATTTGGCGTCCGCATCCGATGCATCTAGCATGGGCCCCACTTTGCTACCCAGTTCGAAGCAACGGTTGGATATGAACCATTTGCTTTAGACCATTTCCTTTCATTCTCCATATATATCAAACCATTTCCTTCCCAAATGACCAAAACATATCCATACAATCTGAAAATTCAAAAAAATTTACAAGCTTCGTCGTCAATTTTTTAGGTAAATTTTTTTATATCTGCTTTTTCGTATTATTATCTTTCACACATATTTTTTTGAATTTTTATAGATTATTTTTTTAATTGCTTTTTCCAAAATGTCTAGCTACTCTGCTACTTCTTTTACCCACACTAGCATCGATTGGAACGCCAATAGGACAAACGCATTCATCGATGTTTGTTTCAAAAACATTGGTACGCATGCCCACCGTGTTGCACAGTGGTCCTAAGAAATATACTATCTTGTTTAATGAAAGAACTGGCTTGGATTACAACGCTAGGAAAATGAAAAACAATTTAGATAATCTAAAATGTGAGTGGAGCCCATGGAACAAGCTGCTACAGATTTCATATAGCTATTGGAACGAAGAACAGGACACGGTCGGTTGATTCAACGAGTGGTGGGATACAGCTGCAGCAAGGTACCGCAAATACAGACATGCCTCGCCTGCACATTTTAGGCTGTTGGACGTGCTTAGTTTTATGGTGATTATCTTCGGGGTAATGCTAAGGAGATCACCAGTCGTAGAATGCCTAGACAACAACAGCCAACTAGTGGTACTTCTAAGTCTGTTGGAAGTTCCTTGCAAGATCTGACTCTTTCTTGGTGTATGGAAGTGAAGCAGGAGGATAATGATTATGAAGAATGGGAGGTCACGATTTGTTCAATTGAGTATGATAGCAAAGGTGTCAATCCTTTTCTTTCCCTGTTGGACAAACTTGAGCAGCTTAAGAAGCCCGTTATTTATCTTGTTAGGCAGATGAGAAGGAGAATATAGTTTATTTTATATGTATTTTATTTCTACGTTTTTATTCGGTACTTTTATTTCTGCATTTGTAATGTGAATAATGAAGAATGAATTTTTATTTCTGGACTTGTATTCTGTATTTTGTATTTAAAAATAGTTAACGTAAATAAAATAATAACATAAACAAACAATAAAATAATAACTTTGCTCCTTTCGCATTGCCCCTTTCATAAAAAGAACGCATTCTCCTTTCACAAACTTTCCCCCTTTCTAGCCCCTTTCGTTTGCCCCTTTTATTTACCCCTTTCGGATCGTAAAAGAACGTGCTCTTAAAGGAAAGTTCTAAAAAATAGTAATCAGGCATGCGATGTCGTATGGTGCAAAATGTTGGCCTACTAAAAGCCAACACGTCCAAATGATAAGTGTGGCAGAGATGCGTATGCTGTGATGGAGCGGTGGTCATACAAAAAGAGACCGAATTAGAAATGATGATATACGTGATAAACTTGGAGTAGCACAATTGAGGAGAAGCTAATTCAACATCACTGAAGATGGTTTAGACATCTACAATGGAGGCTGTCAAAGGTATCTGTGCGCATTGGAATTATACGCCACGTCGAATTCTCAAAGAGAGGTAGAGGTCGACCAAGGTTGACATGGGAGGAAGTAGTAAAAATGGATTTGAAGATTTGGAGTATATCTGAAGAGCTGGTGTTGGACAGGAAATGTGGAAGCTAGCGATCCACGTATCGGAATCAAGAGCTATGAGTTTTATAAGTTTTAGATTACAGAACCGGGGGACATGAGCCTACAACGTAGAGTTTGCTTTGTCCAACAAAACTATTAGTACCATTATCACTATTAGTATTATTATTATTATCATTTATTTTACATATACATATACATATATATATATATATATCTTTATTTTTATTTTACTTAGTTATTATTTCTATTAATTTTCTTATTTGACTTTATTTTATCATTATTATTGTTATTATTATGACTTTTAAATTGACTGACATTTAGGTTTGGGTTCCATCTCTAGCCGACCCCAACTTCTTTGAGAATAATGGCTTAGTTATTATTGTTGTTGTCTTTGATTACAAATCTATTTTATTATTTATAAGATATCGCTTTGTAAAATCCTTTATAAACTTATTTAAAATCTCCATATAAAGTTATTTCACCGAAAACATATTTTTTTATAACATCAAAAACCGTATTTTTTATAACAACAAAAACCATATGTTTATTTGTTTATATATAAAATAAAATCATTCCTTTTAATAATTTAAAAATCACTAAAACATATATACTTCTAAAAATCACTTCGAAAATCATTTCAATTTGAAATCACTGTTTTATAGTATTTCAAAATACCAAAAACATGGCCACATACTACCACAGCACTAAATAAGAGGAACAAATCCATGTCATCAAATATGGCATCCAATACGTCATATATCAAATATACGATAATAAAATAAACAGTGTGAGGAATCTTATTGGATCCCTCCAACCAGTCCCCCCGTATCAAATACAGCATATAATCAAATAATATAAAATTCAGCTCCTTTGAGCAGGATTGGCATACAAAGGGTCATCCACACTTACACGGGAACATAATAGGGTCTCATCCACTCCAATAGGCAGGTATATATCCAAACCAACTAATAAATATAATATATCATCCAACCAAGTAACAAGCAGCATAAATAAAATTACTCCTACTTATATAAAAATATAAGTTGGCCAGAGAGGTGAGTTTACTGACAAAAAAGGCCAGAAATCGCCTAAGCGCTCCGGTTTGAATTAAAATCGAACGGTCGTCCAATTTAATCCAAAATTCCAACTAGCTTCAAATTCATTCAATCTAACTCTATAGTGTATTACTCGCTAACATGAACGCAACGCAGTTTATCATGCTCGAAACAAACCTCATACGAGAAAGTTATGAATTACAAAACATTCGAATATGATTAATATTTAATTAACATAATCAAAATAAACTTAAACTTTTAACCTTTCTCTATCTCTTTCATTTTCCCTCCTCGTGCTTTAAGCCGCACGCGTTGCTTATCTTTTTTAATGATGATCGTTCGCGACACCTCCATGAACGATGCCGCATGAATCCATTGTCGAGCCCCCTTTCAGTGTCGTCATGCTCCAGTACGCTCATGCACGCTCGTCTCATGGAGCACGATTTCATCCTCCACTCGATGCCAAATGATGATCCATCATTTGATCGAGTTCATATCGACGTGCTTTATGTTTCCCTAGTTGAAGTCGAAGGGTAATTCAGCTCCTAGAGGATCCGATCAACCATGGCCATTGATTTCTAGGTTTTTTTAATGGCAGCTGTAAACTAGGGTTTGCAAATGAAGGAAGTTCAAAGCTATTTATAGAAAATTTCCATGGCACTATTCATCCATGAAAATTCCAAGTGTGCCGCCTGGCGTTCAATATGTTATACCCATATTCCAAACACAATGGAATATATATCGAGAGCCAATTCCATTATATCCAAAAGATAGCTTTTCAAACTCAAATTATTTTAAGTTAAATTACTTTAATTAATTTATACACGTTTCAAACTCACACAATCAAACATATATCCAATCGCCATGAAATTCGACGGCATATAATAATTCACTATTATGTATCCAATGAAACTGGTTTCATCAAAATCCGAGATAGTGCCCCAAAAGACTATTTTTACACGTTAATTAAAATGAGTAATTTCTAAAATCAATTTCATTACTTTTAAATCAAATTTAAAAGTTCACGAACCTCATTCTCATTTAAATAGAATTTAAATCAACCTCAGAAATCATTTTAATTCACATTAAATTCAAATTTCAATTATTTAAGCAATTCCAAATATTCACTTTGACAATTCAATTATCCAAACAATTCGAAATATTTGAAATATAAGTTATTTATATTATAAAATTAACTTTTCAATATTTAAAATGAATTAAATATTCCAAATTCAAACGATTGAAACTCTGGATCATTACATCTGCTTATGCTCATCTGATATATCTAATCCCTTGAAAATATTTTCACACGAGCGAAGCCAAGCTTGGACTTTGATGATGGATTTTGTTCCCTTAAACGACTTTCTTTCCAAATTTGTATAATCCTTATATAGAGCTACGAAGTTCACACAGGGCTGCACTAGCATTGCCTCTTCAAATATTCCAACTCTTCCAACATTCAAAGCACGGTGGTTATGGTACTACTAGCTCATCTACTTCATCTTGTCCTATTGCTTATTCTTACTACTTAGATATAGTGAGATAACCATTTAGAATGCATAGACGAGATAATTTAAGAGAAAGGGTACAAATTAAACATATCAAAGCTGATCAATCTAATTTGAATATACACGAATAAAAATTCATATACGCGTCTAAGAAACTGAACTCATTCTTGGGTATTATTGACCATATATTGAGTAGATTCCAACCAAAGTCTAGGAGTTCTCTTAACCTAAGCACTGATACCACTTGTAACGATCCACCTTTCTTACTTCTAAAGATTACACTTAATATACCGGCAGTATTCATATGTCAATCGTCTAAGAATATGAAAGACAAGCCGTTAGGATAAAAAGAAAAGAAAAGGAAAAGAAGAAAGGAAAACATAGAATATCTCATTGTAAGGCAATCAAATATAGTATTTAACATAAAGCAGTACATAGCATTATTCTCAAACTGAATATCAGAATTATAGAAATACCAATTTCAGCCAGGGACAGTTATAATTTCTTATACCCACATTGCTGACAAATATACATATACGGCGGAAAATAAAAATAAAAATCTAACAATAAAGCCACCTGCCCCATGCTCCTCTAAATGCATTCATAAAACTGGACTACTTGGCTACTCATATAAATTTGAGTACCCAAAAGTTTTAGGGAAAGAAAGAAAAAAAAATCTAGGTCAGACATGAGTTTGATCTGAGTAAATTCCAAACAACTAGATTACTGAACTTATAAAACTATTTAAAAACAAAGGTATCTCGTAAGACCACACTGTACACAAGCACAGACGGATTTTTACCTCACGACAGCCAAACCATTTTTATAGAAAATCTAATGGTATTATAATAATTTCTAGGGTTTAAATTAAATACTGAATCATAGGCAAAAAATTTATATGAATAAAATTCCAGCACACTAGGTATACAATCAACTCCGAAGGCACTTATTGGAGAATGGATTTCAACGATGACAAGGTAAGGGTCTACCTTCCGCATGGTACACCTCTAAAGAAAATGTACCGAGGCTGCTTTAATTGCACCTACGCTACTCAGGATCAGCGCAACCCTTACTTAATAGTACCAAATAATCACCCTTTCATTGCGATCAACAACAATACCGGGTCCAAAGCATACATAAGTTCACAAATACCGATATAGATTAGACGATGATATACCCTAATAGGAGCAACCCACTTAGCCTTTAGGCACATCCCTGCTTTAGTCATATTTCGGGTGTGAGGCTTAATACTACATTTACCTTTCTTAGCAATTCCTAGATTGAATACTAACACTACCCTCTAGGCGATAATGCAATGCAAGCATTCATCCATACAAGTTATTCAGGATATGAACAAATCGAAGGCACTACTTCTGCTACATACATTTTGGAATAACTCTTTGGATTAATAGCAACTAGCTATTTCACTTCTAAGATCTTCATCTTCGATTCCATCATATTTCAGACGTTTCCAATTTGAACGCTTACGTTAGTTCACAGTGGTTTTCGGATAACACACGATATCTGATCCTAGTCTCTTCGAACCAAAATTCCATAATTTTAAAGGGTCAAGTTATTAATAAGGGACAAATCCACTATTCGGGTATGTATAGGTTTGCATATAAAAATAAGACATCCTATACCCCTTCGCACTTTCCAATTTCAAATAGTATTATCCCTTGATTAACAATGAAGTCGAACAAGCTAGAAAACTAACCTTGATTTGACGTACATTCTTACTTTTCATGATAGAGACAAGTTTCTATACCTTGGGATGTGGTATTGAGTATATAATGAAAAACTTCGGTATACTTAATTTCTCATGAATCGTTTATCGAATTAACTCCCTTATATTTATCACATTTTCGACATTTTGACTTCTCTATCCCTCACTTAGAAAATCAAGGAACTAAATCTCACAGATACAGAGAAGCCTACTGATTTGCTTTTGTGTTAAATACAAGACAAATTACTTCCAATAAAAGGGGTCAACGTTTGAGTATAACTTTTCATATTTGTTTGACTATTTAACGGCATAGACAAAGAGAACCCCTTATATTTAAACTATTCTATGTAAAAGAAAGCTGTTTTTTAACATATTGATCCTTCAAAATAAAGTAATTAAAAATTAAAACCTTTATTTAATTAATTTAACATAAGTTTAAAATTTTATTTAATAATAGTTAATCTTAATTAAATTAATAATTCAGAAATAATTATACCCAACAAGATTAATAATTAATTAAAATTAGACCTTAACTGATTAATAGTTAATTAATAATTATACCAGATTTAAATACTGATTAATTAAATAATTAATCTTTACTTAATTAATAATTAATTAACCCTGACTTAATTAATTAATTTTAATTATTTTACTTAATCAATAATTAAGTATTAATTAACTTTACATAACTAATAATTAAGTACTAATTATCTTTACTTAATTATTTAACTAAACATTCATTAAACTCTTAATTATTTCATTCAAAATAATACTTTAAAAATTTTAATACTTATAATACAGTTCTACTCTTCAAAAATATCTAAGTGAAAATCCCATTTTAGTTTACATAAAAATTATTGTTTTTGTGAACTGCATCCGTAGCGGCTATGGATATCATAACCCTAAACTAGTTATACATACATCAAATAGCTCTTAAAGTCCTTAAACTTTTAATTTTAAATTACTAATTAATATAGAGTTTGGAAACGAAAAAGTATACTTTGAAAACTTATAAAACAATGTCTACAAATAAAGTAAGTAAAAACAATTTTGACATACAAAGGATCTTTATGTCTCAACATGAACAAATTTGCATGCTAACTTTTCTTAGAATACAACATCACATACATGAGCAAAACCTATGCACACATGGTATAAAATCATACAACTTACAAAAATAACAAGTCGCCAACCATACTTGACTTTATTCCCAAGTCCATAACCAACATCTCGTATAAATAAATATGTGTAAAGCACAAAACAACTATATTTTTCAACCAAACTACCAAGAAATTTTAGCAACAAAAAAAGTTAAAAATTGCTTAAAGGGATGAGCTTTACTCATAAAAAATCACCCAAATCTAGTCTAACTACCACTATAACTTCTATCGACATTAGATCTTGGATTTTCTTTGAAAAATATGGATTTTTGGAGGCCTAAAGGGAACAAATAGGTTCGGCCTTGATAGATGAGGCCTCGGCCTTGTTTGTTGTGGAATTTTAGGCTTTGCTTTTGAAAGAGAAAAAAGGTGTAGGGTAGAAAAGAGTATTCTTGAATAAGTTTTAAAGTATTTAAAAGTAGAAAAGGAAGAATTTTTATTTTACAAATTTTGTAAGGAAGCCTTGGTAGTTTTTTAAGGAGCATGGGAAAGAAGATGACGGAGTTTTAAAAATGAAAAATGAAATTAAAATAAGAAGAAAAAACAGGAATTTACTTTTATACAAAATGAAATAAGTGAATTACCAAATACCCTAAGGTCCATTACCCTCCACTCATCTTTTGTCACATAATCACCTCCTTCTTTTGCCTTATTGAACAAGAAAGCTCCATATGCCCACTCTTTTGTCCATCACTTCACTCTCTTATGTGATGTTAGCGACGAGTTGTCATGAAGTGGCATTACTTTTTAATTAGTTTTTTTTAAATAATGGTCAACCTTACCATTTTATTTTAAGTAAAGCTATTTCAAACCTATTTTAACATCGATCATTTTACATTTTATATACATAAGTGTGTAATTCTCTACTTTATTTCACAACCTTATCCGATATCTTTTAAATGATGAAAAGTCATAAATTCAAAAAACGATATTCGGTCACATTTTTAATTTTCCTTAAACTAATAATTTTTATAAATAAATTTTGCAAATAATTTCACCATCTCTAGTTATTATTTTAAAGAGGTTTATTTAAGTTACAAAATCCATTAATTAGTTATTAAAAATATATTAAATATTTGTATTAAAAGTGATAAAAAAATTGGGTCATTACATGGATCCTCGTATCTTTTATTGTGTGTTGATACACAGCCTACCATATTTTTCTATGTTAAGGATGATATACTTTACTCAGATTCAAAGATATGTTTAGGAATTATGGTTACTTAACCTAAATAAACTTGATGATATCTCCTTATCGATGATTTCATAATTTTAATGATTTCTCGATTTGGATGATTCACCCATTTTTAGTTGATTTTGTAATTTCTGACTAATTTACTTTGAGAAGGACGATAAGATTAATATTTGTAATTTGTGACATTTGGAATTATATAATACATTTGAGATTGTTTAAGATGTTGTGATTAAATACTCGGTATGTATATGCGTGCATTTGTGTATATGCATGCATGCATGTATGTGTGTGTTTGTGTGTATATAATCCCGTATATATCAACATTATGGATATTATCAGATTACTACATGCTAATATATTGAATCATAAACATATTAAACATTGATTTAGACAAAGTCGGATCCCTGTGTTGTTTAAAATACTCGAGTCGGTCCAAGATAATTCAGGTTCAAGGACAAGTTGACCAGTTGTGAATGCTTGGTTTTAGAAGGAGGATAGGACTTTATTTTACTACATAATAATACACTTTGAAGTATAATTTGATTAATGTATTGTATAATTAGGAGATAGTGTATATTTTACTATTATATATTATATTATGTATTGTTCTATCCTGAAGGAACACAATTTTGTTACTTTGTACCAAGACCGTGTACAAATATGGTAAGTTATATTAATATTTGAGATAAAGTACCAGTGTTAGTCCAATTAAATATTCACGCATGTGCTCCACGTCACTTCATTTTTCATATTACTTGAAAATATTACCTAGTAATACTCTTGGGTAGTATGGGGATAGAAGTGGTGGATTTACAAAGTGGTATAAGAGAAATGTTTAAACAATACATTGTATGTGTGTGTGTATATATAAGAGACACAGGTCATTGGCCTAGCTGAGACTTAGTGTCCCTGTCCCTTTGGCAGCATTGGGATAGTTTGTTTACAATAAGAGATGATAGGATATAAATATCTACATATTATTTATTCTATGGTGATTACTCTTGCTGGAGTAATCATCTGGGAGCATACTTCTATTTTGAAAATACAATGTTTTATTTTATTTTATTTTAAAACTATTTATTGGAAAAGAAAATATAAAATGATGGCCTATGGTGGCTAGGAATAAATTATAGTATTCTAATTTATGAATAATCGGAGTGCACAGGGGAATCTAAAGAATTATTCTCCACTGTATGTATCAATTATTTGTCTTTATGTATATTTATTGGTGATGATTAATTACATCAAATTTGTAATATTCAGTATTAACACCTTGTGCTGTCTTAGGTGGTAAAGTTACTAGTAGGATTTTTAGAGACCATATTTTATAATGTAGTACTTTATATTTAGATATCATTATGCAATGTAATTTTGACAGTGTAATGATGTTTGATGAAGTGTTATGAATGAATTATTGGAAGTAATTTGATACTTGTTGTAAAAGAGAGTTCTCGTATATATTTCAATAAAAGAAAGTTTATGGTTTTAAAAATTTATATATATATTGTATAAGAAAACATTTTATGGAAGTATATAAATATTTTCATTAGAAAAATCTTTTGATAAAATCTATGTTTATAGATGATGTATTTGATGTGGATTTATTTGAATGATTATTTATAAAATGAGATTTTATAAAAAGAATGCATATAAAATATTTCAGCAAGTTTTAAAAAAAGACTGGTGTCAATTTGTTCATGAGTGATTAAGAATTTCGGTCAATGCATTTGGCCAACGTTATCGATAGGAATTTCTAAACACTATGATGAAAGATATGGACATGAAGCATGTGATATCCCAGAATTTCAAACCAAAATTTGAAATGTGATAATCATTTTAATAAATTAATTAAAATTGAAAAAATTGTTATTTTGTACAATAATAATTGTGTTGTAAAAATATTGATTTTAAATAGAATTATTATATACAAATGGAAAATGGATTTGTTAAAAATTATATGAATTTGGATATTTAAATTAGAATTCAAAGGATAGTTATTTATATCTTAAATCGCACTTTCGTTTTAAAGTGTATTTTTATGATTTATTTAAAATATAAAATTGTTTTATATTAATTTCTTTTTAAATAGATTGATTTATATATAAATTAAAATGTATTTATAAAATAGAAATTAATTATAAAAACATTTAAAAAATCTATTTTTACATGAGAATTTACATGAGAATTACATGTGTTAACTTGTGAATATCCCTAATAACATGTGTTAACTAATTAAACATGTTTAGTGACAAGTGTCACATTTTTATTCTATTTTCTTAATTTTAATAAATCAAAATTTTAAACTATATAACTTAACTTCTTCATCTTCATTCATTTTTCCCATCTCATTTTCTAAAAAGCAAGAAATAAATCACTAATTCATTCGCAAATCTGAAAAATTATATAAGTTTTCACCCTTTAAGCCAAAAATTAAAGCAAAAACTCAAGTTCATTTCAAAATTTCCAAATCTATAAGCAAAAATACAAAAGCCTGTAAATCAAATTCCAGCAAAAAGCTTAAATCAAGAAATTCAAAGCTTCAGCAAATCTGCAACAAGTCTTCACAAAATTAGGCTAAAATCATCAGGGAGCTTTCTTATAATTTAAAAGCAACTAAATCTAGTCAGGCATTTCCAGTTTTTAAGGATCTGCAGTTCAAGCTTTCCAGATTTGCAAAATTTTTAGTCTCTACTTAAAAACAAGTATCAGGTGGGTAAAATCTAATATGTTTTAAATTAAATCTGGATGCATGACTAGAAACTTGATGAAAATGTGTTGCATGCTGTTGTACTAAATGTATTTGCATATAATGTGTATGCATGTGTAGAGACATCAAAGCTTATCTCTATTTAAAAGTGCAGAGTATAAAATTTAGATAAAAATTCAATTCCTCTTGTTTTAATCTTTATTAGGTTAGGATATTCAAACAAAATATGATTGTTTAGGATTAAGCTATGAGTTAAAAATATTTTTAAGTTTAAAAAAATATTATCAGGACAAGATAAAAGAACAGAGGAACATTGGTTTATGTTAAAAATCAAATGTCTTGATTTGTAAATTCATCTATATAATCTGAATTATCTTTTCGAAACTTGATTTTTAAAACTAAAATCATGAATTTTAGTTAAGATTTGAGATCGCATTCCTGGGTTGACCAGAAATGAGTTTTTGTTTGAAATCAGGCGACTGGGTGGATTCTGGTGGTCGAGGCTTTGGTTGGAGCTGGTATGGTGATCGACGAAGTTGAGAAAAATGGTGGATGTGGAGTTTGTTCACCGTGGTGTTGGCAATAGGCAATTTGGTTTTAAAACCCTAGTTCGGTATGGGTTTAAAGAAATGGTCACTGTGGATTCCTCGTTGTATCGAGCTTGGCCAGACTGGAGGAGATCATACTGGAGGCATGGAGGTAGGCCTAGGCAAAGGCACGACGATTCTGGTGATCAGGATTTCCGTGACGAGGAGGATTATGGTGAGGTCGTGTGTTCCAGAATTCGACTGAAAGGCCTTATTCTATTTTAATCTTCGCGTTGTTCGTTCGAAGGTCGAGATCGTACGTAAGGTTGATCGACGACGTGTTCATGGTGTCATCGAAGGTGGCGATGCCATTGATGGCGTGTGCACGTGCATAGCCATGGTTTTGTTTCTGGTTGATGGGTTCGTGTGCATTCTCAAAATGATGCTCGAGAGTGAAGGAAGATAACTCGGGTTGGAACCCGAGTTCATAGGTGTGACTTTCCTGTTTGTTTTAACTTGATCTTAAACTAAACTAAATAAAAAAAAGGAATGAAAGGGAAGATGAGGGTGAAAACTCGAGTCAGTACTCGAGTTGATTGTGGGTCGAACCCGAAGATTAAGTTGATGTTTTAAAAAGGTTTTTCAAACTAGTTTTAAAATTTAAATTAAATTGGTTTTAAACTACTTTGTGATAAAAGTATAAAAACTATTTAATTTAAGAAAGTTTTATACTTTGTTAACTTAAATTTGAGATGTTTATGTCTTCTTTAAAATTTAATTTTTAAAAAAGTAATTAAGTTTATGTAAAGATGAAATGTTTTAAACAAGTAATAATTTTAAGTAATGAATGAAATTGTTTTATTTTGAAAGTTAATTAAGTTTTATGATCAAAGATTACTTTAATTAATAAATTAATTAAAGTAAAATTAATTAATAATTTTGGATTAACTAATTTATAAAGGTTTAATTGATTAATTAATTATGGATTAATTAATTGATAATTAAGAATTAATTTAATTAAGTAATTAAGGATTAATTGAATTATAATTAATAGATAGTTAATTAAATAATTAAAGATTAATTAATCAATGATTAGTAATTGATTAATTAAGTGATTAGTGATTAATTAATTAATGACTAAGAATTAATTAATCAAGTAATTATTAACTTTTCGGGTGTTTCTATCAATTGTTTTAAATTTATTTAGAAGTCCAATGCCCCTCCAAAATCTAAGATCCATATGTGGCTCATCATTCATAGTAAATTAAACACTATTGAATTTTTAAAAAAGAAAAACATTAACATTGATAATAAGTGTTATTTTTGTAACACATTCTCTGAAGATATTAATCATATTTATTACGAATGCATGGATACTCATTTTATTCTTATAAAGACCCTTAGTATCTTTGAGTTTAATATTAGTTCTAGAATTTCCGATTGTTCTTTCTATTGGAATTCTTTTAGATTTATGTTCAATAAGGATTTTAGATACTTGCTTGATACTTTATTCACTATTACTTGTTGGTACATTTGGTTTGAAAGAAATCAAAGGATTTTTAATAATAAAAGTCAGCTTTATTATAATTTGATAATTTTATTTTCAAATTTCTGCTCAAATTGGATTTCAAATCCCAAATATAAATTAGCCAAAAATAATTGCTTTAAGGATTACCTTAACAAGGTTAGAAATAATATTAACATTTTCAATCTTAGCATTAATAATTTTGTTTCTAATAATACTTATATTTATTCCTATTCTAATTCAAATAATGTTCACATAATGCATCATAATTCTCTTACTTTATTAGGCCTTTAAGATTGTTTCTTATATTGGTTTTTCTTTTTCTTTTTTCTTATTTTAACACTTTTTCCCTTTACTTTTTTAGGTTTGTCTTTGGTTCTAGTTTTTCCTCGCTCTTATTTACTCTTTGGTTTTTATTCTCACATATATGTATATAAATTATATTTATATACATATATGTGATTCATTCTAAATTGATTTCCTAGTTTTGTTTCAGGTTTTGTTTAGATAGGTTGCTGGTTTTTCTCTTGATTGGTTTGTAGGATAGCTTGCAGCTTTATACAGGTTGGCAGGATAGCTTTTCTCAGGGATTCGGATTGCGTCAGGCATTGCTTTTTGGTTACTCCAGGTCTTCAGTGTGGAGCTCTTGATCCACCTATTGGAGTCCTTCTTTATGGATCTTCTGAGGCATTTTATTTGAGTTTTGTTTTTTGTTTTTCTGATTTTAGATACCTCTATCACCCTATTATTGGGCGGTGGCCTTGCCGGAGCTCGGTATTAGGGTGTAATGGGTGGTTGCTTTGCCGGAGCTCATTTGAGGGGTATCTTTACCTTTATTTTTTCTAGTTTTTTAAACTTGCCACCTGCCCAGGCATGTTGGCAGCTCCTTATTATTTGTTATATATATAGTGCCACATGTGTGCTCTCCTCTTTTATTAGAGGATCACACATTTTTCTCAAAAAAATAATCAAGTAATTAGGATTAATTAATTAAGTAATTAAGCATTAATTAATTTATAATTAATAGTTAATTGATTAATAATTAAGAATTTATTAATCAAATGATTAAGGTTAATTAATTATAATTAAACTAGTGATTAAGATAAATGAATTTATAATTTGTAGTTAATAAATTAATTAAGATTAATTAATTTTTAATTAAGAATAATTACTTGTTAATTAAGGATTAATTAATTAATTAATAATTAAGGAATGAGTAATTTTAATCAAGCTTTATTAATTAATAATTAAGGTTATTAATTAATAGTTTAAGGATAATTAATTAATTAGGAATTAATTAATTGATTTTAAAGATAAATAAGAAGTAATTAATAATTAAATGATTGTAATTAATTAATTAATTAATGATTGATTAAGCAAGGTAAAGTGATTAATTCTTAAGTAATTAATTTAATTTGAATTAATTAAATTAATTATAACATGGATTAAAATGCTTGCTTATGGATGATTGTTTTGAGTTGAATGTTTCGATTTAGTTGTATTGAATGATAGTTTGAGATATTCTGTAATGAGATATTGTATATATCTATGATGGATGTTTCTTATTATCTATGGATAATGCTGTGTGGATTCAATGTGTTTAATTGAATTGAATTTTTTAAATCTTTAAACAACTTGACCTTCTAAGACACGTTTGGATTTCGATGAGATCGGGAACGAAAATCAAGTTTGATTATCCGAAAACCACATCGATCTAAGTTAAACGTTATGTCGTGACATCTCAAAGTGAAGATCGAGATGGAGTTTCAGATTATAAGGGTTATTGTCGTTAACTCTGAGGGTGATTCCAAAACGAATGTAACGAGATAATGCCTTCGGTTTCGTTCGAACCCGGAATGAACTTGTATGGATTGAATGCTTTCAGCATAACGTTAGGTGGACGATGAGCATTCTAAGATAGATGTGTTCTATAAATGTAATCGTAGCCTCAAGCCTCATCAACCAGGAATGGCTAAAACAGGGGAAGTGCAGCAAGGTTAAGTGGGTAGCTAGGACAAGATTTACCCCTGTCTAGAGGTCCCTTTTATTTCGGCTGTGTGGGCAGTTTTTGGCCACAACAGCGGGGTTGTCTTATTCAGGACTGTCCAGTAAGGGATGGTTCCGGCCTTGTGTTGCAGGGGATTTAGGGTGGATCCTCGGTACGGTGATCTAGGTCCCGTATTGTGACGGGCGGTACCCCAGTAGCCCTGCCATTGATGGAATTTCATTCTTCCTACGTGCCCTTACAGTTTTGGTTGTATAACCCACTTTGTGGCTAGTATGCTGGAATTTAATCGTGTAACAATTTTAGCTATTTCTTATTTACTTGAAAACCCTAGACCTTGTTATAATATCACTGGATTTTCTATCAAATGATTTGGTTAGCATAAGGTAAAAACTTACCCATGTTTATGTGTGGGAAGTGTTACGTGATACCTTTATTTTCAAAAGATTTTTAAAGTTAAACAACTTTAACCTATTTACTCACACCGGACTCATGTCTGACCCGGAGTTTATTTTGTTTTTTTAAACTCTTAGGTACTCGAATTTTTATGAGTAGCCAAGTGATCAGGTCAGAATTATCAAATGGTTTGAAGCTGGAGCCGAAGTCCAAATGTATCTATCTATATCCGTTGTGTTGTGACATTTTGATGTTGTATTTTGGATGTAATGGTTAGGAAGACTCTTATAACTGGCTATTGTAATGTAGTTGTATTATTTTGTGTACTCTGATATGTAAGACTATGTAATGGATATGTGCAATATTATATTTTGCTCCGTTTCCGCTGTGAGATTCTAATGTTGTTGTTCTTTTCTTTTTATCTTTTCTATTTCTATCTCTTTCTTTTCTTATTGATGATACATCTTTCTGTGGAATGAAAGATGGGTCTTCACAGTTGGTATCAGAGCATAGGTTGAGAAACACCTAGGCTTTGGAATAGCATCTATCTTGAGAGTGTGTATTTGTAATTTTCTTATATAACTTTATCTTTATCTAAAATTGGTTGGGTTACTTGTCCAGGTAGCCAAAATGAGTTCAAGAGGCAGAAGGGGAAGAGTAGTAGGAGGCACATCAGCTAATGATAGGAGAGGTCAGGTAGATAATGAGGCTGTTAATCCACCACCTCCTCAAGTCAGTTTTGCTGCCTTATGTAAGGACTTCATCAACCATGGAGGTAAACCATTTAAAGGGTCAGAGACTATAATTGAGGTCCAAGCTTGTCTACGCTCTTGCGAGCGTATCTTTAAGAGTATGAAATTGTTGGATGAGCAAAAGAGGGTAATGGCTTTATGGCAAATACAAGAAGGTGCTGCAGCCTGGTGGGATGCAGTGGCAGCAAACATACCTGAGGATGGCATTTCTTGGGAAAGATTTATAGAGTTCTTTGAGGAGAAATTCATGCCAACAGCGGGGAAATCTCGTCTGTATTGGGATTTTATGAATTTGAAGCAAGGAAGCATGACTATAGCGGAGTACGAGACCAAATTCAATGAACTGTCTTGCTATGGACCAGGGCTTATTGATACTCATCTCAAAAAGAACGAAATGTTTGTGCAAGGATTAAGGCCAGAATTTCATGAAAATATGACGGCGCACTTGAAAGGATTTTTTGTGGAGTTAATTGATATGGCTCTGAGATATAAGGTTTTGATGAATAAGAGATCAGTGGCACCTGTAACAGCATCGAGAGGGAATTCTTTCAACCCAAATAAGAGAAAGTTCAATCCCAATTGGAAGAAGCAGGACAAGAAGAAGCCTGGAAGCAAACACGCAAGTGCTCTAATTGTCAGCAAGTTGGGCATTTGGCTAATCAGTGTCCTCAAGGAAGGAAGCAGCCGCAGCAGCCGCATCATAGTTGACCGTCTTCGGCTTTGATTCAGAAATCTCTATGCTTCAACTGCCACCAACCAGGTCATATGATTAAGGATTGTCCGCTCCTTCATAAAGCTCAGCAGAATAAGGTATTTGCTTTGGAGGGTGCCCCATCAACTTCATCTAAAAGAAAAGGAGTATTGGAAGGTACATTACGTTTAGATGGCAAGTATATTAAAGTTTTGTTTGATTCGGGTGCTTCTTTGAGTTTTATTTCTCTGGAATCTGTAGAGAAGTTCTTTATTACCCCTAGTACTGTTAACCGTCCCATTCTTGTATCTAGTCCTATAGGAGGGGTAACCAAATTAGATATGATCTGTAAGGATTTGAGAATCTCCTATCTATCCCGTAGTTTTTCTTGTTACCCTTATGTGTTGGATTTTAAGGGGGGATGGATTGGCTTGATAAGTATAAGGCTGTCCTGAATTGTGATGAGAGAACAGTTTCGTTGGAAGCTGATCTGGGTAGAATTGCTAGAGTGATGTGTGATAACTCTGGAATTCACTTGAGTAGTCTTTTACATGGAGTTGAGACTTCTCAAGAGGAGGTTAAAAATAACGATGTGGTCCAAAATTTCCCAGATGTATTTAAGGAAGTCAAGTGTTTACCGCTGCACTAAGAAATAGAATTTCGCATTGATTTGGTTCCAGGAGCAGTACCAGTGATTCATCCTAGTAGGAGGATGGCTCCTAAAGAGAGGGAGGAGCTAGTAAAGAAAACTCAGGACCTTTTGGAGAAGGGATTGATTAGGCCCTGTTTTTCTTGTTGGGGTTCTGCTGCGGTGTTTGTCACCAAGTCGGATGGGTCGCTAAGGTTCTGCGTACACCATCGAGAGTTGAACAAACTGATTATTCGAAATAAGTATCATCTTCCTCATATTGATGATCTCTTTGACGAGCTGCATGGAGCTTCCGTCTTTTCTCAACTGAATTTAGCATCAGGTTTCCATCAGTTAAGGGTAGCTGAGGACTGTATTCCCTTAACTGCATTTAGGGGACTTAATTGTTTCTATGAATGGTTGGTTATGCCTTTCGGATTAACCAACGCTCCAGCTTACTTTGTCGATCTGATGAACCGAGTTTTTAGAGATGTGTTGAATAAGTTTGTTTTGGTTTTCATCGATGATATTCTCGTCTACTCTAAGCCTGAAGAAAAGCACAAGTAGCATTTGAAGATAGTGTTAGAGAATTTGAGAAGGCATGTTCTAAAGGGGAATTTCTCTAAGTGCCATTTTTGGAAATCAGAAGTCAAATTTTTGGGGAACATTATTTCTGGAGGAGGAATCTCTGTAGATCCAGCTAAGGTTGAGACTATTCTGGAGTGGAAGCAGCCGCAGACACCGACCGAAGTTCGCACATTTCTAGGATTGGCTGGCTACTACAGGAAGTTTATCAAGGATTATTCTAAGATTTCTTCTCATCTGACTAAGCTGACAAGGGAAGGAGCAAAATTCAAGTGGACACTTGAATGTGAGGAGGCTTTTCAGAATCTTAAGGCAAAGTTGACAAGTGCTCCTGTGTTGGCTATTCTAGATGGGAAAAGCAAGTTTGAGGTTTATACATATGCCTATGTAGTTGGACTGGGAGCAGTTTGATGCAAAATGGAAGGGCAATTGCGTATGCGAGTCGACAATTGAAGCCTTATGAAAGGAACTACGCTACGCAAGATCTAGAGTTGTTGGCCATTGTTTTTGCTTTTAAGATATGGAGACACTATCTTCTGAGAGAGAAGTTCGAGTTGTTTACGGAACACAAACCATTGAAGTACCTCTTCTCTCAAAAGGATCTTAATCTGAGGCGGCAGTGATGCGTCGATTTTTTGGCATCGTATGATTTGGATATCCTGTATACTCTGGGGAAGGTTAATGTTGTGGCAGATGCTCTTAGCAGGAATGCAGTTCTGTCTCTTTTGGAAGTGGTTCCATCTCTTCTGGAAAGGATTTCGAGCAAGCAAGAATCAGATAGTAGGTTACGAGGAATCATCAGGAGAGTTAAAGGGTCAGTGTTCTAGTTTTAAGATTGATGACCAAGGGACACTAAGGATCAACGGAAGGATCTGTGTTTCGAATTTCAATGAATTGAAGCAGGAGGTCTTATCTGAAAGTCATCGCTCGAGACTGAATAATCACCCAGGAATCTCTAAGATGTATAAGGATATGAGAAGGGTTTTCTGGTGGCCGAATATGAAGAGGGATGTAGCTGTTTTCGTCAATAGTTGTGCTATCTGCCAGCAGGTTAAAGGAGATCGATAGAAGTCAGCTGGATTATTGCAACCTTTTAAAATCCCGATGTGGGAGTGGGAAATGATTTCGATGGATTTCATCGACGGTGTGCCTAGAACCAAGAAAGGAAACGAAGGAATATGGGTGATTGTGGACCGTTTAACCAAAAGCACCCATTTTATACCGGTTAAGGCAACCCATACTGCAGCTACTCTGGCAAAGATTTTCTTGAGAGAGATAGTCAGATTACATGGTGTTCCAGTCAGCATAGTAAGTGATCGCGATCCTATCTTCACCAACAAGTTCTGGGAGGCTTTACAATCATCTATGGGAACGAGTTTGAGATTAAGTATAGCATATCATCCCCAGACAGTGGACAGAAGGAGAGGCTTATCCAAATTCTAGAAGATTTGTTGAGGCCTGTGTATTGGATTTTGGTGGATCGTCAAAAGACCATCTACATCTAGTGGAATTCTCTTACAATAATAGTTAACAGGAAAGTATTAAGATGGCTCTCTATGAAGCTTTATATGGAAGACCGTGTAGATCCCCAGCCTGTTGGATAGAGTTGAGAGATTGTCTTGTGCTTGACCAGATCTGATCCGTGAAGCATCTGCTAATGTAGAGCTTATCAAGAAGAGGATGAGAGCTGCTCAAGATCGTCAAAAGAAGTATGCAGGTAAAAGATGAAGATAATTGGAATTCGAGATTGGAGATTTAGCCTTTGTCAAAGTTTCTCCGGTAAAAGGAGAAATAAGATTTGGAAAGAAGGGAAAACTCGCCCGAGATATATTAGTCCTTTCCGAGTGCTCGAGAGGATTGGTGCCATAGCATACTGAATTGAATTGCCAGTCCGGATGTCTAGAATTCACAATGCTTTTCCACGTATCTCATCTAAGGAAATAAGTGCACGATCCATCTCTTGTTGTGGAGCCAGCTATGCAGGAAGACTTAGAAGTTGAGCAAGACTTATCGGTTGTCATACATCCTGTTCAGATTGTTGATCAAGACGAGAGGCAACTCAGGAGCAAAATAGTAAAGCTTATCAAAGTCCAGTGGAGTGAGGATCCCAAGGACTGTACCTGGGAGACTCTGGATAGTTTTAGGAAGGCTTATCCAGATTTGTGTCCGGATAGCTAGTGATGTTTGTTTGAATGTATTGTTGTTTGGATGTTTTTTTTGTTGGTTTCTTAAGTATGGATGATATGTATGCTTGAATTGTTGAAATGAAATGGAAAATTTTGGATTATCTTTTGTTTAAATTTCGTGGACGAAATTCTTTTAAGGGGGGAGGGATGTGATAGCTCGGAATTTCAAACCAAAATTTAAATGTGATAATTCTTTTAATAAACTAATTAAAATTGATAAAATTGTTATTTTAAACAATAATAATTATGTTGTAAAAATATTGATTTTAAATAGGATTATTATATACAAATGGAAAATGAATTTGTTAGAAACTATATGTATATATCAAATTGATTTTTAAATTGATTTTTAAATTGAATTTGAAATTTAATTTGAATTTGGATATTTAAATTGGAATTCAAAGGATAGTTATTTATATCTTAAAACACACTTTGGTTTTAAAGTGTATTTTATGATTTATTTGAAATATAAAATTGTTTTACATTTTTTTTTAAAGAGATTGATTTATATATAAATTAAAATGTATTTATAAATTAGAAATTAATAATAAAAACATTTAAAAATATATATATTTTTGCACGAGAATTACATGTGTTAACTTGTGAATATCTCTAATAACATGTGTTAACTAATTAAACATGTTTAGAGACAAGTGACATATTTTTATTTTATTTTCTTAATTTTAATAAATCAAAATTTTAAACTATATAACTTAACTTCTTCATCTTCATTCATTTTTCCTATCTCATTTTCTAAAAAGAAAGAAATAAATCACTAATTCATTCACAATTCTGAAAATTTATATCAGCTTTCACCCTTTCAACCAAAAATTAAAGCAAAAACTCAAGTTTGTTTCAAAATTTCCAAATCTATAAGCAAAAATACAAAAGCCTGGAAATCAAATTCCAGCAAAAAGCTTAAATCAAGAAATTCAGAGCTTCAGCAAATCTGTAATAAGTCTTCACAAAATTAGGCTAAAATCATTAGGGAGCTTTCTCAGAATTTAAAAGCAACTAAATCAAGTCAGGCATTTCCAGTTTTTAAGGATCTGCAGTTCAAGATTTCCAGCTATGCAAAAAATTTAGTCTCTGCTTAAAAACAAGTATCAAGTGAGTAAAATCAAATCTGTTTTAACTTAAATCTAGATGCATGACTAGAAACTTGATGAAAAATGTGTTGCACGATGTTGTACTTAATGTATTTGAATATAATCTGGTTGCATGTGTAGAGATATCAAAGTTTATCTCTGTTTAAAAGTGCAGAGTATAAAGTTTAGATAAAAATTCAATTCCTCTTGTTTAATCTTTATTAGGTTAGGATATTCAAATAAAATATGATTGTTTAGGATTAAGCTATGATTTAAAGTTATTTTTAAGTTTAAAAAAATTGTCAGGAAAAGATAAAAGAACAGAGGAACATTGGTTTATGTTAAAAATCATATGTCTTGATTTGTAAATTCATCTATATAATCTGAATTCACTTTTCAAAACTTAATTTTTAAAACAAAAATCTCGAATTTTAGTTGAGATTTGAGATTGCATTTCTAGATTGACCAAAAATGAGTTTTTGGTCGAAATCAGGCGACTGGGTGGATTCTGGTGGTCGAGGCTTTGGTCGGAGCTGGTATGGTGATCGACGAAGTTGAGAAAAATGGTGGATGTGGAGTTTGTTCACCGTGGTGTCGTAAATAGGCGATTTTGTTTTAAAACCCTTGTTCGGTATGGGTTTGAAGAAATGGTCACTATGGATTCCTCGTTGTATCGAGCTTGGCCAGATTGGAGGAGATCATACTGGAGACATGGAGGTAGGTGTAGCCAAAGGCGCGGCGATTATGGTGATCAAGAATGCCGTAATGAGGAGGATTTTGGCGAGGTAATGTGTTCCATTTTTCGACTGAAAGGCCTTATTCTATTTTAGGCTTCGCATTGTTCATTCGAAGGTCAGGATCATACGTGAGGTCGATCGGTGACATGTTCGTGGTGTCGCTGGAGGTGGCGACGCCGTTGATGGCATGTGCACGTGCACATCCATGATTTTGTTTCAGGTTGATGGGTTCGTGTGCATTCTCGAAATGATGCTCGAGAGTGAAGGAAGATAACTCTGGTTGGAACCCAAGTTTATAGGTGTGAGTTCCCTTTTTGTTTTAATTTGATATTAAACTAAACTAAATAAAAAAAAGGAAAGAAAGGGAAGATGTGGGTGCAAACTCGAGTTGATAGCAAGTCGAACCCGAAGATTAAGTTGATGTTTTAAAAAGGATTTTCAAACTAGTTTTAAAATTTAAATTTAAACTGGTTTTAAACCACTTTATGATAAAAGTTTAAACACTATTTGATTTAAGAAAGTTTTATACTTTGTTAACTTAAATTTGAGATGTTTATGTCTTATTTAGAATTTAATTTTTAAAAAAGTAATTAAGTTTAAATAAAGATGAAATGTTTTAAACAAGTAATAATTTTAAGTAATGAATGAAATTGTTTATTTTGAAAGTTAATTAAGTTTTATGATCAAAGATTACTTTAGTTAATAAAGTAATTAAAGTTAAATTAATTAATAATTTGGATTAATTAATTTAAAAAGGTTTAATTAATTAATTAATTATGGATTAATTAATTGATAATTAAGAATTAATTTAATTAAGGATTAATTAAATTAAGGATTAATTAAATTATAATTAATAGATAATTAATTAAATAATTAAAGATTAATTAATCAATGATTAGTAATCAACTAATTAAGTGATTAGTAATTAATTAATTAATGATTAAGAATTACTTAATCAAGTAATTAGGGTTAACTAATTAAGTAATTAATCATTAATTAATTTATAATTAATTTTTAATTAATTAATAATTAATAATTTATTAATCAAATGATTAAGGTTAATTAATTATAACTAATCAGGTGATTAAGATAAATTAATTTGTAATTTGTAGTTAATTAATTAATTAAGATTAATTAACTGTTAATTAAGGATTAATAATTAATAATTAAGGAATGATTAATTTTAATCAAGCTTTATTAATTAATAATTAAGGTTATTAATTAATATTTTAAGGATAATTAATTAATTACGGATTAATTAATTGATTTTAAGGATAATTAAGAAGTAACTAATTAATTAAATGACTGTAATTGATTAACTAATGATTGATTAAGCAAGGTAAAGTGATTAATTCTTAAGTAATTAATTTAATTTGGATTAATTAAATTAATTATAATATGGATGAAAACGCTTGCTCATGGATGGTTATTTTGAGTTGAATGCCTGGATTTGGTTGTATTGAATGGTAATCTGAGATATTTTGTGATGAGATATTGTATATATCTGTGATGGATGCTTGTTATTATCTATGGATAATGCTATGTGGATTCAATGTGTTTAATTTAATTAAATTATTTAAATCTTTAAACAACTTGACCTTTTAAGACACGTTTGGATTTCGATGAAACCGGGATCGGAAATCAAGTTTGATTATCCGAAAACCACATCGATCCAAGTTAAACGTTAGGTCGTGACATCTCAAAGTGAAGATCGAGATGGAGTTTTAGAGTATAAGGGTTATTGTCTTTAACTCTAAGGGTGATTCCAATATGAGTGTAACGAGATAATGCCTTCGGTTTCGTTCAAACCTGGAACGAACTTGTATGGATTGAATGCTTTCAGCACATCGTAAGGTGGACGATGAGCATTCTAAGATAGATGTGTTCTATAAAGGTAATTGTGCCTCAAGCCTCATCAACCGGGAATGGCTAAAATAGGGGAGGTGCAGCAAGGTTAAGTGGGTAGCACCCAAGTAGGAGAGATTTACCCCTGTCTAAAGGTTCCTTTTATTTCGACTGTGTGGGCAGTTGTTGGCCACAACTGCGGGGTTGTCTTGTTCGGGACTGTCCGGTAAGGGATGGTTTCGGCCTTGTGTTGCAGAGGATTTAGGGTGGATCCTCGGTACGGTGATCTAGGCCCCGTTTTGTGGCGGGTGGTACCCCAGTAGCCCTGCCATTGATGGAAATCCATTCTTCCTACGTGCCCTTACGGTTTTGATTGTATAACCCACTTTATGGCTAGTACGTTGGAATTTAATCATGTAACAATTTCAGCTATTTCTTATTTACTTGAAAACCCTAGACCCTATTATAAAATCACTGGATTTCCTATCAAATGATTTGGTTAGCGTAAGGTAAAAACTTACCTATGTTTATGTGTGGGAAGTCTTACGTGATACCTTTGTTTTCAAAATAAAGATAAACAACTTCAACCAGTTTACTCACACCAGACCCATGTCTGACCCGGAGTTTATTTCGTTTTTTAAATTCTAGGGTACTCCAATTTTTATGAGTAGCCAAGTGATCAGGTTAGGATTATCAAATGGTTTGAAGACGGAGCTGGAGTCCAGACGTATCTATTTATCTATATCCGCTATGTTGTGACATTTTGATGTTGTATTTTGGATGTAATGGTTAGGAAGACTCTTATAACTGTCTATTGTAATGTAGTTGTATTATTTTGTGTACTCTGATATGTAAGACTATGTAATGGATATGTGTAATATTATATTATGTTCCGTTTTCGTTGTGAGATTCTGATGTTGTTGTTCTTTTCTTTTTATCTTTTCTATTTCTATCTCTTTCTTTTCTTATTAATGATAAGTCTTTCTGTGGAATGAAAGACGGGTCGTGACAAAGCATTGGGAAGTATTGGAAGTTGTATAGAGATTTACGAGATTTTGAGAAGCTTTGAAAACTAAAAAATACTTTAAAAAGGTTTCGAACTTGTTTTGATTTTGAAATATATGTTATTGTGATAAAGTAAAATAGTATTGTCGAAATGATATTTTAACAAATATTTTGAGATGAGTATTTAGAATTGTTATTTTGTATATTGAATTGTTTATGAGTAACAAATGTATTTTCATATGTTTACATACATACATACATATATATACTATATGATGATTGCAGCCATCAAGCATTAGTGAATAGTTGAAGTCGATGGCAAGAAATTGTTGATCATATAGTCAACATTGCAGTCAATCTGCAAACGTAATCATTAATAAATAAATAGCAAGGCAACATCATATACTTTAAATTAATTGTAATTTAAAATTTATGGCAAGTGTAAGTGATGTTTTAATGTTGTGAGATTAGAGTGGCTTATATGGAGTAATATAATATTTCCATTCTACTTGGATTAAATTAATGAATTAAAATATTTTGGTAAGGAATATTTTGTTATTGTAAGTTCGTAAATTAAATGCTTTGAGATAAAATAATTCTTTTAGCAATTGTATGTTACAGTTATTGTTACTATTACTAATTATTGTTGTAAAATATATTAGAATGATGATTTGCAAAAGAGAGATTTTTGAATAATTGGTTTAGAAAATAATTATCTTAGTAAAGATATTTTTTTAGTTTTAGAAATAAAGTTTGAATTATTGAATAATTTATTTTTAATTGAAAAAGGTCTCATTTTGTTATATGTTACTATTTATTAGTTAATAAGCCTTACCAATTTTGGATTTTTAAAATGAAAATTTAAAAGGTTGATTAGTAATGGAAATTGCAAGAATTTTCTTTTAGTAGGAAAGAGATATTTCATGAAATAGGCTTTTGGTAAGATTTTGAAGTATAGAAATTATTCCTTAAATGATTGTTTAAATTTTGATATGATTTTTTGAGTGTTAAAGTTTTTTTAGGTATACTTCAGGCCTTATAGAACACTTCGAAGTGTCCTGGAGGTTTTAATACTTTAATAACTTCAGTATATATTAAAATCTTCCAAGTGAGTTTCATACTAGTCCATAACATGAATAATAGGAAAGGAAGATAATATCATGAGTCTTGTATGCCATTAATGGAGGATCAAACCATTGATTTGTATTGCTTTATTTATATGCTTGACAGGTTGATGCAAATCACTGTACATGCTAATTCATAATAGCAATGATTATCTGATATTGAATATGAGATAACCAATGGTGTAGACAGCTAGAGCCTATCTAGCTAGTTATAGATTCTCCCTAAGTAGGAATTTCAAGGATATAATTTTCATAAGAGGTGGATACTATGACAACCCATAATTAAGTAGCAATTAATTAATGATAATTAATAGTAATTAATGAAGTAAATGTGGATTTTAATTATCATGCAGATAGAGAGACGATTGGAGAATTGGATGGAAAATAGTGTATATAATAAAAAGAATTTAATATGAAAAGGATGATGATTTAATAGTTCCCTTAGTTATTTGTGAGGTTATGAATTATTATTTGAAATAAATTGACAAAAAAGACTTACAGGGTTTTATGTATATAATAATTGAAATAAATGTAATTATTTGAATGGTGAAAGGATTTTATGATGATAAAAGAATTTAAAATGAATTTAGAGATGATTTAAATGGATAAGAAAGTAATTTAAATGAAATAAATTCATAGCCCATTACTACACAAGTCCAAGCCCAATTTGATTTCTTGTATATGATATAGGATTGTAAAGTGTTATAACTGTTTTTGTAACGACCCGATAATTTCAACTATTTGCATCCGCACATGCCGAACTTGAATTGCTCAAAATATCAGATTGTTAATTTAGATTTGGCAAAACTCAGCATATATAGTAAACAAATCAATCATAGAATCACAGAGACAGAATGATATAATAATAATGCAGCGGAATAGATAAATAGTAGTTCATGAAGCTACTATATAAACATTAGAGTTAGAAATAAAATACAGCAGAATACCTCAATAAATTGAAGTCTCAAATACAAACTGATGACATCTCTAAACAAAGCAACTGGAAAGACTGAAAGCTAAATCGATAGTTGGATCTCTAAGCGAAGTTCCAAACTCCGAAGGCGAGTCTCAAATGTTGAATTACTCAGTCTGAACCGAGCGTAAAGCAAAACACAAAACACTCGAGTCAGGATTAACATTCTTATATCAATAAATCCACCTCAAGTGAAATATCAACTGAAATACAAATAACTTAGAGGATGTTTGGGATAACCATCCTCTAGGGGTCCATGGAACTATCTACTATATAGAAATATATGCAATGACAATCCAACGTCATTATAACACCGTGGTTATTTCAAAATAATTTATACTTCAAACCCAAAATATAATTTCCATTTCACATATATATATTTCAAAATTATAGCACTTTCAAAACTAAATTGATAATTTCATATATCTCTTATTTTAACTTCATTATTATTTAGTTTTGAAATAGTCACTTAATAAATCCATTATCATTTAAGTAACCTTAAATTACATTAAACTAAATATTTCCTTCGATTTATTTGAAACTTGAAATATCCATTTAATCACTTTAAATCTAAATCAAGTTATTGAATCATATCGTAAAATCTCAATTTCAACAAGTTCCAAATCGATTTAATTAATAATATTCTTAATTAAATACAATTTCAAATAAATTCAAATTTATCTTCCCAATCTTAACTTATTCGAATTATTACAAAAATCATATTTTGAAATATAAATTTTAAATAAATACTTCAACATATTATATATAAATTAAATCAACCTTTTTTGAATTAATTATTATTATTAAATCTATAAATAAAATATCTTTTATATATAATATTTTAAGAATTAATATTTATTAAAATCATATATTTCTTTCCAAAACCATAGAAATTATATTTAAAAAATTTATATATAGACAACGGTGTCCGTATATAATTCTCTATCCTATGGTTAAGTGATACGGATATTAATCATCTCAATCCGTAATTTAAATACATATATATATATATATATATACACGAGTATATATCATTCAACCCGCAATCCCAAATTTGATTCAAATGAAAACCGCTTGGGTCTATCATTTCAACCCATAAAGATTTTCTCCTTTTCTAAAGTTTGTTCGGGTATGTATCATTTCAACCCATAGTGAATTATATACTAACAGGGAACTTGTAAAGTGATAACAGATATGATAATAGTAATAGCAGCCATATATTATCAATAACAGTATAATATAAACCATAGGATATGGTGTCATATCCCATAGGTGGACAATTAAAGATAATAGCATATATATAACAACTTAAATAATTACAGTAGCATATTTCAATTGTCGATTTTGAAATCAAATTTAATAAATACAAGAACGTTAATTGTGAATGATTGCTCACTTTTCGAGGTTAGAGATGAATGAGATTGAGATAAGTTACGAATCTAAGCACGAAATCCAAAGCAAAGCTAAATGGATACGGATTCGATAGCAAGCGAAAAGATAGGGAATTGACGAAATCAAATCAGAACTGGATCGATGATGATAATAGTATAAGTGAATATATATATATATATATATAAATTATATATAACTATGTATATACCAAATCATATTCTAAATGTAAACACAATTTTAAATTAAATATATATATATATATATATATTTAAAAATCATTGGTTAAACTAAAACATGAATGTCAAAACCTAACATATATACATAATATAATTTGAAATAAATACTTATAAAGATATGCGGACATATTACTTTGTACCTATACAACAGAAAACAACAATCTATGAAAACCCTTTAATTTAAATCCATATACATAAATTTCAAACCAATATTTAATCCAAACACTCAAAATAAATCTATACACATACATACATACATACATACATACATATATATATATATATATATATATATATTTGAAACCAAACACATATATATACGCGTTATCAGTATATACTTATAAACTTAATTATAAAATTAATACATTATGAATAAAAGAGTCCAACCCAACACAGATACCATTGATATAGATGCACTAACAACTAATATACTGCAACTTAGCTTAATATCTAACTAACATAGTTTTAACCAATCACCTATATACTGACTCTCAAAGTTTCTTTTTTTTTAAAATGGGTAGAGACAAATATACCTGAACCCATTATAACATATATATATATATATATATATAACTACTATATACGAACTTACATATGTAAAATACTTCGAAATAAAAATATATTAGTAAATATATATACAGCAAGTTTATATAACTATATATAATAGATCTTAAAGTCTTCATATAAAAATCCTTTACACACTATAATATAGGTCGAAACTTGTTTATGCATTCAAAGCTAAATATATGAAACTGGTTTATATATACTCATAAAATAACAGAATAACAGACTTATACAATAACACATGAAGTAAACGTTTTAAAACATATTATATAATAATAGCAGCCTAAACATAATAATGTAACAATATAGACAATTATTTTATATAGACAAATATAATCGAGCGTATCCTTGTGTGTGTGTGTGTGTGTGTGTATATATATATATATATATATATATATATAAACCACAACAGCTCTTATACAAACTAATGTAATTTTTTACATCCAGTGCATACGTAGATAATTTTTTTCATGAACCGAATCATTAAAGGCAGAGGAAGCTTGTAGGATCGGAGAGAACAGAGGCCGAAGGATGTAAACTTGGCTGGAGATCGGCATGGCTGGAAATAGTGGGTCGGAGCATGCTGACTGGTGACAAAAAATGCATGAAGTACAAGATAGGAGCGGGCACGGTCTTTGATGGCTTAGGTGGCGGAGGTCATATGGGTGGAGATGGCGTTCAAAGGCGGAGAAAGGCCCTTGATGATGACGGGGAGGATAGGTTGCGGTTGTCGTGGCGCGAGGCAGCGCTAAGGGGATGAAGACCGAAGGGTTGTTGATGCGTGAAGGGGTGTGTGGGAGCTGGGTTTTGCATGGCGGAAAGGGTTCAAGCGGTCTGGTGGAAGGTGGCCATTCACGGTTGTTGTAAATATTCCTTTTTTTATAAGTAGCATGCATGAAAAGAAGAGGAAATGTGAGATGAGAAGGCAAAAGAAATAGGTAAATGTGGACGTGTAGCCAGGAAAGATAAAATAGATTCAACTTGTATACTTTTATCAAAGAGATGAAACGACAAACATGAGAGAGGGAGCACGAAAAAGGTCGTACCATTAAATATGTTAGAATGCAATGGGAACTGAAATGGTAGAAAGAAACAAACCGATATAAAAGTGAATCGGCAAAATAATAAATTACTATGGAAAAAGTAACAGTCAATTTGCTTTGATTTTGGTGAATAATTAAAGCAACCTATTTGATTCCTTAGGCTGCACGTTTGAAATTTTGAAACTGAAGGAAAGTGTAAAGTCGAAATTTACGGTACCGTTATAACGAACAATTTATTATTTTCATCGCGTACCGGACCTCAAAGTACAGAAATGAATATATTATGGTGATCAGCACGATGAGACAGAAAAGTGGAAACCGAAATATCTATGTCAGGACCTTCCTATCAAAAGTCCATTTGGACACCGATATACGTTGCTATTCCGTACGGAAAAATCCAAACGGATCTAGAAACTTTTGAATTTTGCGAAACGAATTTCGCAATCTGATTCATAGTGTTCGAAATAAATTTTCTCATGTTGACATATTTGGGTTTTGGAATACTTTTAAATTCAACTGTTATTAACTGATTTAAACTGAATTTCTAGCGACTGATAGAATATCTATATTATTTGATGAAAATTTGCTATTTTTATGTCTAAAGCATAGCAAATATAAAATTTCCATCATAAAATTCTATTGTTTGTTTAAATGGTAGATTTCAGTTTATTATATTTGAAATAAATTTACCTTTATTTAATTTCAAAATAAATTATATTACTAGGATTGAATATACCATAGAGATCAGCACGACGAGATGATCAAAATGGCATACGGGTATTAGTGGTACGATTGAATTATAAAAATTCGAATTTCTACTAGTAGAAAATGCAGCAAAAGCACAGAAAATAAGATCGACGGAGCTACAGAAGTCCGAATTTGATGAAACAAAATTTGACGTCTCACTCAGAAGATGATTTACCAATTTTCTGCATAAAAATATTCAGATTTGAAAGACATTTTATTACCATCAAATTTTTTAACTGATTTAAATTGAAATAAATTTACAGAATAAAATAAACTTCAATATTATTAGATGAAAATTTACCAACTGCTATAATTAAATAGACATATTCCAAATAATAAATTTTTATATTCAAATTTTATTGTTTCAAATTTCACAAAACTTCAATAAATTTTCTTATTTAAAACCATTAAATTTTTAGGTCATTACACTCTCTCCCACTCAAAACTTTTCGTCCCCGAAAAGGAAGGAGGTAGGAGAATAGAAATAACCAGAAGGAAGAATAGATTGAAAGATAAGGATCAATTTAAAACTAAATAAATTTTACTTGAAATATTCATTTGGAACTGCATTTACAATTCAATTATCTTTGATACTTTAATATTTTTCGAACCCATTTGTAAAATTTCTTGTTTTCTTTATAAGTACCATTTATATGTTTAAATAATACCCTTATAAATACACGAAAACTATTTGAAAATAATTATTTACATCATTACTTATATTTACAAAGAAGATATTGAAAACATTAAATCCATAATTCATAAATTTATTAATTTATCTCAAGATACTTTTCAACATTATTAATAAATCAATAATCATTTTTTTAAATATGTTGTATTTAATTAATAACTTGTAAAATATTTACAACACTAATAATTTACTATTAAACCATGTAGTATATAAATAAACAATATTTTAAAAGGATATATTCAAAAAGGAAAAGAAGGTAGATTCCGAAAAACAGAATACAGGTGAATAAATAAAGTTGAAAAGATAAGGTAGATTCAAAAGAATGGCATCAGGCACGAATAGTTAATTTAGAACCATTTTAATTTAAATTTCAAATATTAATACAAAATTTCTTTGTTGGAAATACTTTTATATCGAAAAAAATTGCTTCCAAAAATACTTTTGTAACTCGAAGTTTCAACAAGTTTATCCTCGTTCTTACAGACTCTGGCCATGCGTTGATTGGGCGCAAAGCTAGAATTCTTCAAGTACTTAGTAGACCTATTTCAACACACAGTGAAAATATTTGAAAAACCTTCAAAACCGATATGGAAAGTACAATCCAAACAATCCAAACAAATTTTCTGGCAGAGAAACGCTAAGCAGATATTCCTTTATCGGAGTCATCCATGATTCTTGCTCTTGAGATACGGTCATGATCCAGTCAATATCCATTTCGTCAATGCTTGGGGCTGACAAGACTTCCACGGGAACTAATCCCAATAACTGAGCTTCACCAGTGCTGGAATACTTTGCGAGAGAATCTGCCTTCATGTTCTCTTCCCGAGGTATATGGCTTATTGTGTAATGGTCAAAATCATCAAGAACCTCCCAGGCCTTTGACAAGTAAGCAGGCAGATTTCCCCCTTTAGCTTGAAACTCTTTCTTAACTTGGCATACAATAAGCTGAGAGTCACTGAAGATTTGCAATACTCTGATGTTCAGTTCTTTAGCTAACTTCAAGCCAACAATAAGAGCTTCATATTCTTCTTTATTATTAGTCGAAGGAAATTCTAATCTCAACGCATAGCACAGTGACCGCCCTTCTGGGGTTTCAAGCACAACCCCAGCTCCGGAACAGTAATCATTTCTTGCGCCACCCACATATAATTTCCATCGAATTGGGGTGTTATCAGTCACATCTTCCTCACTATCACCTTTATCTATACATTGTGCGATGAAATCTGCTAAAGCTTGTCCATTGATTGCTCTTTGGGGATGGTAAGTGATGTCATATTGGCTGAGTTCAATATTCCACTTTAAAAGACGACCCGAAGTTTCACGGCGAAATAGGACTTGCTTTAGAGGTTGATCAGTGAGGACCTTGATAGGATGAGCTTGGAAATATGGCCTCAATTTCTTTGATGCAATCAGTAGACAATAGGCGAGCTTTTCCAACTTCGAATAATTCATCTCTGCCCCAATGAATCTTTTGCTGATATAATAAACAGGGCGCTGAATTTTATCGTCTTCCCGCACCAACGCAGCACTGGGAGCATGAGATGAGATTGCCAAATATATGAAAAGATCTTCACCATTGTCGGGCTTAGAAAGTATTGGAGGCGTTTCCATATGACGAATCAACTCATCGAAAGCTTTCTGGCATTCAGGAGTCCAATCAAAGCTTTTCCTTCCTTTCTTCAGAGCATCAAAGAATGGAATGCATTTATCAGTAGCTTTGGAAATGAACCGACTCAAGGCAGCAACTTTCCCATTAAGACTTTGTAATTCCTTCTTCGTTCTAGGAGCTTTGCTTCTCTTAAGGTAGTAATCTGAGCAGGATTAGCTTCAATGCCCCCTAGCACTCACAATGAAACCTAAGAACTTTACGGACTCCATCCCAAATGAACATTTCAAAGGATTAAGCTTCATTCCATACTTTCGAAGGATTGCGAACATCTCTGCCAAATGATCCATATGGTCCACTGCTTTCTTTGATTTTACCAACATATCGTCAACATAAACTTCCATAGTCTTTCTAATCTGTGGTTTGAACATCGCGTTAACAAGTCTTTGGTAAGTTGCCCCTGCGTTCTTAAGTTCGAAGTACATGACTCTGTAGAAGTAAAGACCTACATCGGTGATGAAGCTTGTGTCCTCCTGATCTTGCTCATGCATCATGATCTGGTTATATCCGGAGTAAGCATCCATAAAAGATAACAATTCAGGCCCCGCTGTTCCATCCACCAACTGATCAATCCTGGGTAACGGGAAGCAGTCTTTGGGGCAGGCTTTGTTTAAATCTGAAAATTTGATGCATACTCTCCATTTTCCATTAGCTTTCTTAACCAGTACTGGATTTGAAACCCAATTCGGATAAGTAGACTCCCTGATAAAGCCATTCTCCATGAGCCGATCTACTTCTTCCTTCAATGCTGCTGACCTTTCAGGACCCTGAGTTCTTCTTTTCTGCTTTACAGGTGTAAACTTCGGATCAATATTCAGAGTATGTACTGCAACTTCTAGGGATATTCCATACATATCAGCATGAGTCCAAGCGAATACGTCCAGATTTGCTTTCAAGAAAGATATCAAATATTCTGAACCATCACATTAAGTTGCGAACCCACATTCAGCACCTTGTTCGGGTCTTTTGGGTCAACAGGTACTGGCACCGTTACCTCCACTAGTACCACTCTATTCTCCCCTGCACTAGCTTTTATGGGATCCATTTCTCTTCGTGCTCCGCTATACTCGCCAGTACAGGGTCCACCCTGTAATTGCTACAAGGTTGGTTCTTTGATGCGGACTGGGGCTGCCGCATCCTTTCCCATCTCTCTCTTCCTTGCTTCACCCGACTCTGTTAGATAACATTCTCGCCCAGCATTCTGATCCCCCTTAATAACACCAACACCATTATCCGTTGGAAACTTCATAGTAAGGCACCACGGGGCAAGAATTGCCTTAAATGCTGCAAGAGTTGGTCGGCCTAGGAAGGCGTTGTAAGCAGAAAATTCATCAACAATTACAAAAGTTTGTTTTCGAACCACCTTTTTCTGCCCCTCTCCAAGCTCCACGAACAAGTCAATAGTTCCAATTGGCTGCTTCGGTTCCCCAGTAAACCCAACAATCATCTGCGATGAAGCTTGAACATCAACCATTGGAATTCTCATTTGATCAAATGTCTTTTTGAAAAGAATATTACAAGAAGCGCCGCAATCAACAAGCACTCTCCTTATAATAGCCGGCCCAATGCCTGCAGAGATGACCAAGAGATCTATGGTACGAGCTTTAACGCCCATAGAGTCCCTATCCCTGAAGACAATATCATCATTAAAAGTTTTCTGCTGCTTCAAAGGTGCAGCGTCTTCCAACACAAAAACACTCTCTTCTGCCGGTGCATACTTCAAGGAACGGGTGTATCTTTCCATCTCACCCCATCTTCTGCCAGCTGGGTGAGGTCCTCCCGTAATCAGATTAATAACGGGCCTCTCTGATTCATGCGCTGTTGCCTTTTCACTTGAGCTAGGACGATGAACAGGAACCTGTTGTCCTTGAGTTGATGAAGTTGGGTCGTTCCTGTTCCTCTTCACATACTGCTGGAGTTTGTTTTCTTTCAATAGTTCCTCAATCAACTCCTTCAAGTGGCGGCACTCATTAGTATCATGGCCGGGTTGGTTGTGAAACCAACAAAATCTTCTACTTTTCTCAGCTTTTTCCCCAACCCTCAATTTAGCTGGTGTAGGGTATTCGACGGTGTCCTTGGTTGCAAAGAAAATGTTTCTGGGGTATCAGTTAAGTGAGTGAAGTTGAAAGGACTATTTTTCTTCGCATTTCCTTGCTTCTTCCCACCATCTTTTCCCCTCTTGTGAGTGCCAGATTCCTTCTTATCTGTAGCAGCGTTATTATTCCCAACCTCCATTACCACCTTAGCAGGTGCCTGAAGGCTTTCCAAGCGCATGAATTTATCAGCTTTCTTATAGAATTTCTCAAGCGAATTCGGTTCTTTCATCTTCAGCCACTTCCCAAATTCATTTGACATGTCGATAACCTTCATCAAGTATGTCAAGATCATTCTCGGCTCTGCATTGTCTATTTCAACCAAAGCTATGTTGAAGCGATTCAAGAAAGATCTAATAGATTCTCCAGGATCCTGTTCCAGACTGGACAACGACATTATATCCTTCGCCTTTGAAGCATACAGTCTGAATTGTTCTTTAAACTTTCGAGTCAAATCAGAAAACTGGTCTATAGATCGGACTGGTAGCTTCATAAACCAAAGTAGAGCCACTCCTTCCAAGTATACCGGAAAGTACCGGCATTTGATCTCATCCAATGCCCTGGCACCAGTCATGTGCCAGTCATACTTGTACAAGAATTCATTAGGGTCGCTTGTCCCCTTATAAGCCGGAATGGTGGGGGGAACAAACTTCCTTGGAAATTCTGCTTTCAAAATCCTTTCAGTGAACCGAGTCTTGCTCGGAACGAACCCCTATTCTTTTTCATCCTCTTCCCTTTGCATACTTTCTTTCATGATTTGCCGAACCATTCCCGAGAAATATTCCTCATCATTTATAGGCTCTGCGGGGCAAACATCAGCCATTTTCTCGGAAGTTTGTCTTGATAAGCGTTCGCGGAGAGTTGGCTGCTGCCCTGACCCTCCAGCTTGGGGAGGTGTCCCTTTAGTGGGGCCAGCTGCCCTTTGAGGAATGTTACTCGCTTCAACATTATGAACATCATTAGCAAAGTTTTCTTCATTATTCACCGGTTGACGGTTAGCTCCGAGCAAAGCATTCAACCTTTCCAACATTAGATTGTTTTGGGCTTTCATTTGCTGATATAGCCCAGAAACTGCAGCATCTAACTCCGCTCGTGTAACTCCAACACTTGGAGCTGTTTGACTTAACGGAGGAGAAGTAGCAGTATTCTCACGAACATCATCGGATATAACAGATCTATGCTTTCTTCCAAGAGCCATTATCTCTGATAGACTTCTGGTTTTGAGAGAGATTCTTTCAACAGACTTTTGTGAAGCAATGATGAAAGTAGCCTGAGTTGGGTTCTTAGTGAAAGCACCAAAAAATGTTAACGTAAAAGTTAGACGCTAACACCCCGGTGTAAGTAGAGAAAAGGTTAAAGCACCACCCGTCGATACGGGAATTAGAAACAAGCAGAAATTACAGAAAAAATAGTAGAGAGACAACAGTTTTATAGTGGTTCGGCTTCAAGTTAAGCCTACGTCCACTTTAATCTTCTTTATTGCTGAATCGGTTACAACTTCACAACAATCTTCAATTACAACACAACAAAGACAAGTAGCTAGAACTCCGATGTAGAAGAACTCTTTGGATCCATGTCGAGTGTGTTAGATTTCTTCTCGAAGTTCGATGAAGTGCCTTGCGTGTTTGAAGTATCGGATGAGTTGAGAAAACAGAAGAGTGTCGGTGTTCCAAAAGTGAGACAAAAGGTCCTCTTCCAGTTGGAGTAGGTGGGGTATTTATAGGGAGTTTTCTAAATTAGGTCGTAGTCGTGAACGACCTAGAGATAGGTCGTAGGTCGTGAGTGACCTAGTGGGAGCGGCTTACGGCTTAACCAGAGTGTACTTGACCACCTCGAACAAACTAACAAGTCATAAGTCGTGAACGACCTAGGGAGGAAGCGGCATAAGTAGCTTCTTTGGTATGTTTAGGTCGTGAGCGACCTAGGGAGAATATCTGGCGACTTACGGTTTAGGAACGGCATAAGAAATTGCTTCATTCTGTGATAACTCGCTGGGTCGCTGGGTCGCTTAGCTACTAGGTCGCTACGTCGTTTTAGTCCATAGGTCGTTAGGTCGCAGATCTCTTGTGCCTTTAGCCCGTTATGTCGCGAAGCCTCTTTGTTGTGATATGTTGTTGCCCTGTGTTGATGGTTAGGTCGCTAGGTCGTTGATAAGCTTAGGTTTCTAGGTCGCGATATCTTTAGGTCGCTAGCTTGTTGTAGATTGTTAAGTCGTGAGCCTTAGGTGGCTAGGCTGTTAGGTCGTTCGGTCATTAGGTCATTAGGTCGCTGAACCATTAGGTCGCTGGGTCGCTGAATAAAAGAGGATTAACACTTTCCCCTTGGAGTATACGCCTAGGAGTTAAGACGTGTGCTTCGATATCTCCTAACCCGTGCTACTTTAGATCGTTAAGTCGTGAGCGACCTATGAGAGAGTTAGGTCGCTCGTGCCGATTCGTGTTCCTCTGCTCCTGTATATAAGCCGTTGAGACCACCTCTTCCTTTCTTTACCTGCTCTAACATTCTAACCTGCTCTCAAAGGATTTTCAAGCTCGAAGAAATCAATCAATTGCCGATCATCTCTATAATCACACTACGTAAGTGAATTCCGATCATCCTCCAACCACGATCACCGTTGAGTTGTGAACTCCCCAATTTTCGACCCTAACCCGATTTCACATGCCATATTTTGCTACGAATCACATTACGATAGATTTTTGACCGTTATTGGTCATGCCGTCACTGTAATTCATGTGAGCACAGCAATGTATCGGGTTCATGATGGATCTGAGGCGTTTTGAATTGGTTTTGGATGATCTGGTGGTGTGGGGAGACGGCGGAGTTTATTGTAGAGAGGATAACGGGCTATTTGGTTAACCGGTTAGTGGGTCAGGCGATTTGTTGAAAGAAAAGGAGTTTGCGAGTTAAGGAGAGTTAGGTCGTGCTCGATCTAAGAGCCTTGAACGACTTAGGGCTTCAGCAGTGTGGACATGAATCGCACGTCTTAGCTCTGTGAACGACATAGCGACTTAGCCATAAAACTCCAAACAACATAAGGGACAGCGACTTAACTTGCCAGGATTGCATGTTACCTAAAGTTGAACGACCTAAAGGACCAGCGACCTAATTTACCAGAATAACACACGGCTTAAAACTAGGCGACTTAAAGAATCAGCGACCTAACTTAACTCGCAGTATAGCTTTAACTTGTAGGAAGATAACTGATAAACTTCATAACTTGAGCAGAGCGACCTAGGGGAGCCCGACCTATGCTAGGTCGCTTGGACATGAACTGGATGACCTAAAGGAGTCTCAAGCTAACGTAAGTCGTTCCTGTGACTTAAGGAATGAACTGCACATGAACACTTGAAAAGTTCTTACAGAACTTGACTGAATTTCTGACTTGAACAGCTAGAATGAATTGCATGAACTTTGAACTGTTTGAACTTTTCTGCACTTCTTTACTGATTATATTAACTTGTAAGCTAACAACCTGCTAAATACAACATTTACAGAAGACTAGGGCGAATATACTGCCATTGACTGCCCACATCATATGACAGATTAGTCGATAAAAGATAATCAACTTGAATAAATTATATGAAATGCTGTAAATCAACAAACTCAAGTGAAGTATTAAAGCAAAGCAACGTTAATCAATTAAAACTGATTCGTTTGCATCAACACTGCACTTGTATTTGGACTTAAAACAACAAGCCCTGAAACTTTATAATTGACAAATGCCTGTTAGTTTAATTTCAGTTATATTTGCTTGTCGTTGTATTAGTTTTGCACAACACTTCACACATTTAGGAAACGTGCACCTTCATATTTGAATATCCAGTTCCTTGTGTAGAATGTCTTCTCAACAAGAGGAAATGGTAGGACAAGCCGGAGAGGCCTTCCCGATAGCCAATCCACTGGATAATCCCCCAGAGAGTACTCCAACTATCCTGAGTCAACGGGCGTTCAATCAATTAAGCACCCAGTTTGGCATTGCTGAATCAGATGCTATACTTCCCGGGCCAAATGATACTGCTGACAGGCCACCCCTCGGTTTTGTCACTGTTAATCGCCAGATGTGCCTGTGTGGCGCTATTCCTCCCTTCAATGAATTTCTTCAACAACTCCTTCTCCAACTAGCCATCTCTCCCTTTCAATTGCATCCCAATGGCTACGCCATCCTGGTGGGATTGTGTGTTCTATTCAGGAGGACACTTAATCGTCTTTCGAGCTTCGAAGAAATTTGCTACTTATGCACATTCGCAAAGAATAAAGACCACCCCTCCATCATACTCATGAGAAGTGACAGAAACCGTAAACTTATCACGATCTTTTCGAAAGTGCTCACAGTTTTTTGAATCAATTCTTCTTCGTTCGCTGCCCCCCAGGGTTTTATGCCATCTGGAGTGTAGGAAGTAAGATTGCTCATCCCCGTTATTTCCATTTCTGAGTTTTTCGAGATCCGGGTTGCTAAGTGCTAACTTCATTCTTTACTTTTACAGCACTTCCTCCTCCTTCTAGAGAATCTAGCCATAAGCCAACTTTTGAAGGATTAAGGGCCGTGGTAGTTGAGGAAAGAAGTATCAAATTTCTGTTAAAAGACGAGTTCCTGCACCAATTCGGACTTCTGCACTCTTCTCATTCTACTTATCCTCATGAAGTCCCTGATTCTCCATCAAAGACACCAGATGCCTCAGTTTCTGCCAAAGAACCTGTACCAAAAGAACCTACTACTGAGGCTTCATTGGTGAAGTGTTCTACTTCTATTGACGTTGCGGGGCCATTCGGCAAACTTGCACTTGCCCCAGTCATCGAAGAAGAGGAACCTCCTCAACACTCAGGGAAATATGGTGATGAAGGAGCCGAGAGAACGAGTCCACCAAGCAGAGCAGTGATGACATTTTTGAGGGGTTGAGCGACCTGATGATTACTTCGCAGGAGCTCTTTAAAGATGATCCTATCACTGCTAAAGTTACTTCTCCAGCAGTTGGAGCAACATATATCTTGCAACAAACTCCGTCAACCCAGGAGTTGACACTTTCTGTACAGTCTGTTATCACCCCCCAACCGAGGAGTGGTTCGTAGTTTGACGCGTGTAGTTTGCACGTTACACACACTTAGGATTTTTTCGACACTTATATGCACCTTGCTTCTTTACTTCAAAGATTCTTAAACTTTGCTTCTTTATCACTTTCAGGTTCTCCAATGAGGCGAAGTGGCTCATACTATGATGACTTCCAGAGCTTCGGAAGATGCGGCTCTTATGACCCCAAGAGGTATCTTCCTTCATCCTGGGAGACTGACGAAGAAGGAGCCGCAAGAAAAGCTCGTGAGAGACATGCCTATGAAGAACACCACGGGAGACGGGATGATCGACATGATTCTTCCCAGAGAGAGGATGATTCTCATAAGCGAAAATCCCGTGATGCTAAAGGGAAAAGTCACGTTGCTGAAGATCCGAGTAAACGGGCCAAACATAGCGAAAAGTCGGCATCCGAAATTTCTGAAAAGCCCGCTGCTCCCACACCTTCTCAATCTCCTGCCCTTACCCGCACTAACATTCAAACAATCTTCGGAAGGCCCTCATATCAAGTTGGACAAGGCCCGGCTACTCTTCAAAATCGGTTCCCGCACTGGTGCTTGAAAGGAGTGCGTTTCGATCTTGATTTGGTTCCAATTGACAAGCTAGCTATGCCGCGGAATCTTGATGCCGTCAGACTCGATATTGAGAGAATTATGGTTGGAAAAAACTTGTCGACGAACTTCAAAGGGTAAATCGCGCAAACCTTGAAGCTATGCTGACAATGGAGAATGACAAATCTGAGTGGCAGAAAATTCTTGATCAGCATGACGCAGAAATGAGGAGCATTGCCGCTTATAATGAGAAGCTTGAAGCGGAAGTTGAAAAACTCAAAGAAGAACTAGCCACTTCTTCCACTTCCTATTCTCCAAAGGAAAAAGTGCTTCAAAAGCAAGTGCGGGATGCTCACGCCGCTCAACGAGATGCTGAGGCTAAGCTTGAGAGTCAAGAGAAAATTATGGAAAGCTATCGCACTGATATTGTTCAGTCGCGAGGAAAAGCTAGCTCATAGGACATAGAGATTGCAATGCTAAAAGCTCAACTTTCTAAAGTTGAAATGGAGCGCGATGAAGCCATTGCCGGCAAAGTAGCAGCCGAAAAATCTCACAAGGCAACCAAGGCCAACGTCTCTATTTGAGTTTTACTTGCATAGCATCCTAGGGCATGGTAGTCTCTCCTTTTTAGGCCCTAAATATGAAATTACTCTGGCCGAAGTGTGGGAGGCCGCACTTGACATGCTTGGAGGTGCTGGCTGTGTTGAAGCAGATGTAGAGGCATGCTATCTTGATGACGATGCACGTGCTGCTCTTGCCAGGGGAAAGGAGCAACTCGCTAAAGAGCGCGCCGGACCGGTAGAAGAGGAACATTTAGGGAAGGCAATCTTAACCGACCGAGTTCAACATTTGGTTTCGGCCGACATCGATATTGTTGGCTCTAGTTCCCATTCTCCACCTCCTACTAAAGTTGTCATTGAAAATGCAACTGCTCACACTGGAGATGAGACTCAAGAAAGCACTGAAGCGCAATCTTTTGAAGTTGACATAATAAAGCCTACTTCTCCAAGTAACCTCAATGTCGATCTCGCTCAAGTGGACTATTCGTTTGCTTCGACCGAGTTCGATGAGCTTCTTGCTTATTTCTTAAGTGTCGATGAGCCATTATCCCCTCTTTTTATGAGGAATACTGACTTTAACTTTTCTTCTTCTGTAGTGAAAACGCCAAGTATTGTTCAGACTTCCCCTCCTCTAGTTATTCCCCCTCCGTCTCTTCAGGTCACTCCTCCTTCTGCTTCTCAACTGGGGTCGCAAGAGGAGAAGATAGAAGCTCTTCGAGACTTGGATGATCCCATTGCTTCTCAAGAGAAGAAGGCTAAAGAACCTGAAGAAGGCGAGAGAACTCCGGAACAAACTGCTTCTGATGACATAAAGTTATCTGCACTTTTTACTCCAGGTAGTTAGTCTTCTTCAAAAAAGAGGGGGAAACGTGGAGTCTCAAAGAAAAATAAGGAAGCTTCTGTCAGCGAAGAAAAAGCAGGAGAATAACTAATTGCAACCCTTTCTCCTTCCTCTCTTACAACCTGACCCAAAAAGTTAATCATCCGACCAAGCGTGGGCTCGAAAGGCGGCAGGAAGAAGAAGTGATGGGTTTGGTCCTATGCTTTTTGTCTCGCTTTTTGCTTTTTTGCATGTATATAAAAGCTTATGTTGACCGAAGATTGTGCGGGTACCGGTCCCCGCCTTCTTTTATTTTGAAACCTACACACGTATAAAATTTTCATAGTACGGAATAAAATGATTCTTTTACTTGTACAAACTTCTGTCTGTATTTGAGAATGCATTTATTTTTCTTTTTCATACACGTTTTTTTTATTTTCTTTGTGTGAAGTTGCAGTAAGCCTGTGGTATGTTACTTGAGCATTGCTTTTGTGAATGTAACTATGTTATATTGCCCCCATACCATGGCTTATTGCAATCTCCTTCACATTATAAAAACTTTGGAGAACAACTCTTCTGTTTCGAGAAGACTCGTACTCTTTCTTTAGAGAATGACTTTTCCATTTTGAAGAGGCTTTCATCCGTACTTTTAGAGAATAATTTTTCCTTCTTTTTTTTTAAGGAATTATTTCTCTGATTTAGTAGAATGTGCCTTGTATTGGAGAAGTTGTTCTCTCTCTTTTTTTTATACACTTCAACTTTTGGAGACAATCACTCTTCTTCTTCTTCTTCTTCTTTTTTAAAAAAAAAAAATAAAAGTAGTGAATTCTTTAGTGAGGTGAAGTGGGCTTCAAAAGAAGGCTTTAATTTGGTACTTCAACTTTTGGAGAAGAATATTTGTATTGTAGAGAGATTGATCTTCTCATAAGAGTAGAAGTACGCCTCCGAAGAGGGCTTTTTTCTTTCTTTCTCTTTATGCGAGGTAGCGGGCCTCCGAAGAGGGTTTTTTGACATTTCAACTCTGGTGATGTGCCTCCGAAGAGGGCTTTTCACATTTCAACCCTTGTGAAGTTTGCACTTCAGATCTTGGTGAAATATGTGCCTCCGAAGAGGTCTTTTTATCATTTCAACTTTGGTGAAATGGGCCTCCAAAGAGGGCTTTTCACATTCCAACTCTTGTGAAGTTTGCACCTCAAATCTTGGTGAAATGTGTGCCTCCGAAGAGGTCATTTTATCATTTCAACTCTGGTGAAATGGGCCTCTGAAGAGGTCTTTTCACATTCCGACTCTTGTGAAGTTTGCACTTCAGATCTTGGTGAAATGTGTGCCTCCGAGTAGGGCTTTTTCCTTGAAGTTACTTTCTCATGGTTGGTTGGATTCACGGGGCGGACGCAAGTTACTTGGATGTTTGTTTGCACAAACGATCTCAGCTAGTGGACAAGCACCCTGTGCCTTCCACTTGTGAAGGTGACTCCGGTCATTCCATGGATTCATGGGGCGAACGCAAGTTACTTGGATGTTTGTTTGCACAAACGATCTCAGCTAGTGAACAAGCGCCCTATGCCTTCCACTTGGGAAGGTGCCTCCGGTCATTCCACCAATCTTTTTTGTTGAGAAAGAGAACTTTCGTTTTATGGCTTGCCCTATTAGAGGTCTTTATCCTCCGAAGAGTTGTGCCTCCGAAGAGGGCTTGTGCCTTCGAAGAGGTCTTTTGTTGTTTCCTGCCTGCTCGCCTACGTCTTTTCGCAATTTGCTCATATCAGCGATTCCTTGTTATCATTTTCAAGCACACGTCCCTTTCTTTTGCAAGTTGTTTGTCTTATCCAAAGAAGTGTACTTCATAGTTAAGTGAGTTCGCAGGGGCAGACGCAGGCTATTTAATCGGATGCTTGTTTGCACAAACGATCACAATTAGTTAGCAAGGGCCCACCTCCGGCAGAATCACTAACTTTTTGCTTGAAGAACTTCTTATATAGGATTTGAGTCTGGAATTTTTATGGCTTATCATTTTTTTGTTGAGTGATGTCAGGGATCGATTGGTCTCGAGATGGGTAAGCTTTGTTTTAATTGCCTGCAGTATTAAATTGACTTTTTAGCAATACGTTTTAAGTACTTTGCATATCAAAATAAAACAGGCATCTTATAATAGTAGAGAACACAAGATTTATAGTGGTTCCGCCAAAAGCTGGGCCTACATCCACTTTATAGTTCTTATTATTCACTTGCACTGGCTTTACAATGGCTTTCAATACAAAAATCATACATCCATAATTCTTTTACAATATTTCAGCAAAGCTTTTAAGTAAAATATGGACGCAAGTGATTGCTGTTCCAAGCCCTCGGAAATGGATCTCCTTTGACAGTTGTAAGTTTGAATGTGCCATCAAGAAATTTTTTTCCTATGACATATGGCCCTTCCCAGTTTGCCCCGAACACACCTGTTGCTGTCATAATCCTTTTTAAGACTAGATCTCCGATTTCAAAGCTGCGTTGGCGAACTTTGGAATTGAAGTGCCTAGTTATCCTTTGCTGATGGGCTGCAATTCTAAGCTTCGCCTCTTCTCTTCTTTCATCGAGGAAGTCAAGTGGTTCAAGTTGTAGCTTTTCATTTTCAACTTGATCGAAATGGATTGTTCTGTGTGAAGGGACCTCTGTTTCGACCAGAATCATTGCTTCTGATCCATATGCTAATGAGAATGGAGTGTGCCCAGTCGCAGTTTTGTGGGTAGTTCTGTATGCCCATAGTGCTAGTGGTAGCTTATCGACCCAACCACCTTTCACTTTTTCCAGCTGTTTTTTGATGGTTGACTTGATAATTTTGTTTACTGCTTCCACTTGCCCATTTGCCTGCGGATGAGCCACTGCTGAGAAGCTTTTTCTGATTTTGAATTGCTTGCAAAAATCCCGGAATTCTTCACTTTCGAATTGTTACCATTGTCTGTGATTATCTTCCGAGGAACACCATACCTGCCAATGATATTTTTTGTCACAAAATTTATCATCTTTTTAGAGGTAATAGTAGCCAATGGTTCAGCTTTAGCCGTTTAGTAAAATAATCAACAGCAACAATAGCATATTTGATTCCGGATTTAGCAGTCGGTAAAGGCCCAATGAGATCTATTCCCCAAATGGCAAATGGCCATGGGCGGACCATCTGTGTTAGTTCGGTGGAAGGTGCTCTAGGGATTTTGGCAATTCTCTAGCATTTATCACACTTACGGGAATAGTCAGCAGCGTCTCGATTAATATCTGGCCAAAAATATCCATAACGGAGAATTTTCTTTACTAATGTTTGACCACCTGTATGATCTCCACATTCTCCTTCGTGCATTTCAGCTAGAATTGTCTTGGCTTCTTCCTTGGTTACACATCGGAGTAATGGCATTGAGAATACCCGTCTGTATAATCGGCCATCTTAAATCATATATCTCGAAGCTTTTCTTAACAGTTTCTGACACTCTCCTGAATTTTCTGGAAGAGAACCGTTAAGCAGATATTCCTTTATCGAAGTCATCCATGATTCGTGCTCTTGAGATACGGTCATGATCCAGTCAATATACATTTCGTCAATGCTTGGGGTTGACAAGACTTCCACGGGTAATAATCCCAATAACTGATCTTCACCGGTGCTGGAATACTTTGCGAGAGAAACTTCCTTCATGTTCTCTTACCGAGGTATATGGCTTATTGTGTAATGGTCAAAATCATCAAGAAGCTCCCAGGCCTTTGACAAGTAAGCAGGCAGATTTCCCTCTTTAGCTTGAAACTCTTTCTTAACTTGGCATACAATAAGCTGAGAGTCATTGAAGATTTGCAATACTCTGATGTTCAGTTCTTTAGCTAACTTCAAGCCAACAATAAGAGCTTCATGTTCTGCTTCATTATTGGTCGAAGGAAATTCTAATCTCAACGCATAGCACAGTGACCGCCCTTCTTGGGTTTCAAGCACAACCCCAGCTCCGGAATAGTAATCATTTCTTGCGCCATCCACATATAATTTCCATCGAATTGGGGTGATATCAGTCACATCTTCCTTACTATCACCTTTATCTGTACATTCTACGATGAAATCTGCTAAAGCTTGTCCATTGATTTCTCTTCGGGGATGATAAGTGATGTCGTATTGGCTGAGTTCAATATTCCACTTCGGAAGAAGACCCGAAGTTTCAGGGCGAAATAGGACTTACTTTAGAGGTTGATCAGTGAGGACCTTGATAGGATGAGCTTGGAAATATGGCCTCAATTTCCTTGATGCAATCAGTAGACAATAGGCGAGCTTTTCCAACTTCAAATAATTCATCTCTGCCCCAGTGAATCTTTTGCTGATATAATAAACTGGGCGCTGAATTTTTTCGTCTTCCCACACCAACGCTACACTAAGAGCATGAGATGAGATTGCCAAATATATGAAAAGATCTTCACCATTGTCAGGCTTAGAAAGTATTGGAGGCGTTTCCATATGACAAATCAACTCATCGAAAGCTTTCTGGCATTCAGGAGTCCAGTCAAAGCTTTTCCTTCCTTTCTTCAGAGCATCAAAGAATGGAATGCATTTATCAATATCTTTGGAAATGATCCGACTCAAGGCAGCGACTTTCCCATTAAGACTTTGCAATTCCTTCTTCGTTCTAGGAGCTTTGACTTCTCTTAAGGCAGTAATCTGAGCAGGATTAGCTTCAATGCCCCTAGCACTCACAATGAAACCTAAGAACTTTCCGGACTCCACCCCAAATAAACATTTCAAAGGATTAAGCTTCATTCCTTACTTTCAAAGGACTGCGAACCTCTGCCAAATGATCCATATGGTCCACTGTTTTCTTTGATTTCACCAACATATCGTCAACATAAACTTCCATAGTCTTTCCAATATGTGGTTTGAACATCGCGTTAACAAGTCATTGGTAAGTTGCCCCTGCGTTCTTAAGCCCGAAGGGCATGACTCTGTAGCAGTAAAGACCTACATCGGTGATGAAGCTTGTGTCCTCCTGATCTGGCTCATGCATCATGATATGGTTATATCCGGAGTAAGCATCCATAAAAGATAACAATTCATGCCCCGCTGTTCCATCCACCAACTGATCAATCTTGGGTAAAGGGAAGCAGTCTTTGGGACAGGCTTTGTTTAAATCTGAAAAGTCAATGCATACTCTCCACTTTCCATTAGCTTTCTTAACCAGTACTGGATTTGAAACCCAATTCGGATAAGTAGACTCCCTGATAAAGCCATTCTCCATGAGCCGATCTACTTCTTCCTTCATTGCTGCTGACCTTTCAGGACCCTGGGTTCTTCTTTTCTGCTTTACAGGTGTAAACTTCGGATCAATATTCAGAGTATGTACTGCAACTTCTCGGTATATTCCACACATATCAGCATGAGTCCAAGTGAATACGTCCAGATTTGCTTTCAAGAATGATATCAAAATATTCTAAACCATCACATTAAGTTGCGAACCCAACTTCAGCACCTTGTTCGGGTCTTTTGGGTCAACAGGTACTGGCATTGTTACCTCCACCGGTACCACTCTATTCTCCCCTGCACTGGCTTTTCTGGGATCCATTTCTCTTCGTGCTCCGCTATACTCGCCAGTACAGGGTCCACCCTGTAATTGCTACAAGGTTGGTTCTTTGATGCGGACTGGGGCTGCCGCATCCTTTCCCATCTCTCTCTTCCTTGCTTCACACGACTCTGTTAGATAACATTCTCGCCCAGCATTCTGATCCCCCTTAATAACACCAACACCATTATCCGTTGGAAACTTCATAGTAATGCACCACGGGGCAAGAATTGCCTTAAATGCTGCAAGAGTTGGTCGGCCTAGGAAGGCGTTGTAAGCAGAAAATTCATCAACAATTACAAAAGTTTGTTTTCGAACCACCTTTTTCTGCCACTCTCCAAGCTCCACGAACAAGTCAATAGTTCCAATTGGCTGCTTCGGTTCCCCGGTAAACCCAACAATCTTCTGCGATGAAGCTTGAACATCAACCATTGGAATTCTCATTTGATCAAATGTCTTTTTGAAAAGAATATTGCAAGAAGCGCCGCAATCAACAAGCACTTTCCTTACAATAGCCGGCCCAATGCCTGAAGAGATGACCAAGGGATTTATGGAAGGAGCTTCAACGCCCATAGAGTCCCTCGCTCTGAAGACAATATCATCATTAAAGTTTTCTGCTGCTTCAAAGGTGCAGCGTCTTCCAACACAAAAACACTCTATTCTACTGGTTCATACTTCAAGGCACGGGTGTATCTTTCCATCTCACCCCAGCTTCTGCCTGCTGGGTGAGGTCCTCCCGTAATCAGATTAATAACGGGCCTCTCTGATTCATGCGCTGCTGCCTTTTCATTTGAGCAGGGACGATGAATAGGAACCTGTTGTCCTTGAGTTGATGAAGTTGAGTCGTTCCTGTTCCTCTTCACATACTGCTGGAGTTTGTTTCCTTTCAATAGTTCCTCAATCAACTCCTTCAAGTGGCGACACTCATTAGTATCATGGCCGGGTTGGTTGTGAAACCGGCAAAATCTTCCACTTTTCTCAGCTTTTTTCCCAACCCTCAATTTAGCTGGTGTAGTGTATTCGACAGTGTCCTTGTTGCAAAGAAAATGTTTTCTGGGGTATCGGTTAAGTGAGTAAGTTGAAAGGACGATTTTTATTTGCATCTCCTTGCTTCTTCCCACCATCGTTTCCCCTCTTCTGAGTGCCAAATTCCTTCTTATTTGTAGCAGCTTTATTATTCCCAACCTTCGTCGATACCACCTTGGTCGGTGCCTCAAGGCTTTCCAAGCGCATGAATTTATCAGCTTTCTTATTGAATTTCTCAAGGGAATTCGGTTCTTTCATCTACGACCACTTCCCAAATTCACTTGACTTGTCGATAACCTTCATCAAGAATGTCAAGATCATTCCCGGCTCTACATTGTTTACTTCAGCCAAAGCTATGTTGAAGCGATTCAAGAAAGATCTAATAGATTCTCCAGGATCCTGTTCCAGACTGGACAACGACATTATATCCTTCGCCTTTGAAGCATACAATCTGAATTGTTCTTTAAACTTTCGAATCAAATCAGAAAACTGGTCTACAGATCGGACTGGTAGCTTCGTAAACCAAAGTAGAGCCACTCCTTCCAAGTATACTGGAAATTACCGGCAATTGATCTCATCCAATGCCCTGGCACCAGTCATGTGCCAGTCATACTTGTACAAGAATTCATTAGGGTCGCTTGTCCCCTTATAAGCCGGAATGGTGGGGAGAACAAACTTCCTTGGAAATTCTGCTTTCAAAATCCTTTCAGTGAACCGAGTCTTGCTCGGAGCGAACCCCCATTCTTTTTCATCCTCTTCCCTTCGCATACTTTCTTTCATGATTTGCCGAACCATTCTCGAGAAATATTCCTCATCATTTATAGGCTATGCGGGGCAAACATCAGCCATTTTCTTGGAAGTTTGTCTTGATAAGCGTTCGCGGAGAGTTGGCTGCTGCCCTGACCCTCCAGCTTGGGGAGGTGTCCGTTTAGTGGGGCCAGCTGCCCTTTGAGGAATGTTTCTCGCTTCAACATTATGAACATCGTTAGCAAAGTTTTATTCATTATTCACCGGTTGACAGTTAGCTCCGAGCAAAGCGTTCAACCTTTCCAACATTAGATTGTTTTGGGCTTCCATTTGCTGATATAGCCCAGAAACTTCAGCATCTAACTTCGCTCGTGTAACTCCAACACTTGGAGCTGTTTGACTTAACGGAGGAGAAGTGGCAGTATTCTCACGAACATCATCGGATCTAACAGATCTGCGCTTTCTTCCAGGAGCCATTATCTCTGATAGACTTCTGGTTTTGAGAGAGATTCTTTCAATAGACTTTTGTGAAGCAATGATGAAAGTAGCCTGAGTTGGGTTCTCAGTGAAAGCACCAAAAATGTTAATGTAAAAGTTAGGCGCTAACACCCCAGTGTAAGTAAAGAAAATGTGAAAGCACAACCCGTCGATATGGGAATTAGAAACGAGCAGAAATTACAGAAAAAACAGTATAGTGACAACAGTTTTATAGTGGTTCGGCTTCAAGTTAAGCCTACGTTCACTTTAATCTTCTTTATTGCTGAATCGGTTACAACTTTACAACAATCTTCAATTACGACACTACAAAGACAAGTAGCTAGAACTCCGATGTAGAAGAACTCTTTGGATCCATGTCAAGTGTGTTAGATTTCTTCTTGAAGTTCGATGAAGTGCCTTGCGTGTTTGAAGTATCGGATGAGTTGGGAAAACAGCAGAGTGTCGGTGTTCCAAAAGTGAGCCAAAAGGTCCTCTTCCAGTTGGAGTAGGTGGGGTATTTATAGGAAGTTTTCTAAATTAGGTCGCAGGTCGTGAACGACCTAAAGATAGGTCGTAGGTCGTGAGCGACCTAGTGGGAGCGGCTTACAGCTTAACCAGAGTGTACTTGACCACCTCGAACAAACTAACAAGTCATAGGTCGTGAACTACCTAGGGAGGAAGCAGCATAAGAGGCTTTTTTGGTATGTTTAGGTCATGAGCGACCTAGGGAGAATAGCTGGCGACTTATGGTTTAGGAACGGCACAAGAAGTTGCTTTATTCTGTGATAGCTCACTAGGTCGCTCGGTCGCTTAGCTACTAGGTCGCGAGGTCGCTTTAGTCCATAGGTCGTTAGGTCGCAGATCTCTTGTACCTTTAGCCCGTTAAGTCGCGAAGCCTCTTTGTTGTGATATGTTGTTGCCCTGTGTTGATGGTTAGGTTGCTAGGTCGTTGATAAGCTTAGGTTGCTAGGTCGCGATATCTTTAGGTCGCTAGCTTGTTATAGATTGTTAAGTCGTGAGCCTTAGGTGGCTAGGCCGTTAGGTCGTTCAGTCATTAGGTCATTAGGTTATTAGGTCGCTAGGTCGCTGAACCATTAGGTCGCCGGGTCGCTGAACAAAAGAGGGTTAACACATCATACTTATATAAAGCCCATTATATATAAGATTTCATTTTCAAATCGAATACTTTCCAAGATCAATAGTATATCAAATCATACTTATATAAACTTCGATTATATAAGATTTCGCTTTTCAAATTGAGTACCTTTCCAAATCAATAGTTTTCAAGTCAACCTCATACTTATACAAATTAATTTTATATAAGTTCGATAACTCCTAAATCAAGTATTTAGTAGAATAAGGTTCTCAATTTCAATTCTTTTCAATATCAGTTTAGTTTCAAAATCATGTACGATTTCACCAAATTTACGTCAAACAATTTCATTTCGAAAATCATCATATAAATACTAGGTTTAAATTCCAATCAATTTTCTAAACAAAATATTTTTCTCAAAATCAATTATACCCAAAATTTATAACCATCCCTTTTAAACCTTGAAACTATTTATTTCTATTTGAAAGATCCACTTTACCTTTTGCAAATTATTTAAAACTAAATTTTATTCAAAACATTTCCTATTATTATAATTCAAAATAGTCGTATTCATTTACTTAACAAAATAGTTTCAAACTTGTTTAAATCATATTACTTCATCCTTGAACATACAGAACTAAACTCATATACTTTATCAAATAATTTATACTTTTTGAAATTACTTAGCTTTGAAAATTAAACCTTGATTTGTAAGTGTTCGAACATTCAAAATAGTCGGAGAAATCAAATTTCAAATCCAAGAGTTGGAAATCAGCAACAAATTAGTGAATCAATTTCAATAGATAGGGATATCAAATCTGAAACTCGAGGACTGAACACTGGCTCACTTCAAATCATTTCAAATATATATACATATATCTTTCGAATATCAAATCATACTTCAAAATTTGAAATCAAAATCGGTTTCACAAAGTCAATTGCATGGCAAAGCTACTAAAGCGACCTCGCCCCCACTTTGAAACTCGAAAATCAATGTCGATGATGCTTGCACTCATCACCAAAATTATTTTCCAGCGACACAAGTGAATTCTAGACTTCTATTTTCTTGAAAATTCTTTGAAATTTCTTCGAAATCATTGGAATCCATTTGAATTCATTTGAAACATTCCTTACTCGGAAAATACTTTTAAATCGTATTATTATATATTTTTCGAAGTCTAAAAACCAATTTCAAAACATCGAAGTTTAATTCCTCAAAATTCAAATTCAAAACCCTTCAGTTATAATCATTTTTTTATAAGTCAAATTTCTTATAAAATTTTCAAAATTTCCGATCCTTTCAAAATTTCAAATTCTCGTTTTTAAAAGGTATATAATCCTTGTCGAAAACATTTTCACTTTTATATATTGAATAAAATCATACTTATCAGAATAACAATTTCGATATATAAAACAATTTCTAAAATACAAACAAACTCGATTTTTAAAGGATGATTCAGGAATGGATTTCAAAACAAAGATAAAAATTCAAATTAAAGGGACTCTAATCAAATAGAATATGATTCGAAGGTAGGCTCGAACGAAGATGAGATAATTATATTACAACAAAGAGGATGGGTACAAATATAAATCGTGGGCGACCTTAACCAAGTCAACCGTGACTTCAGGAATTGATCGATGCGGAATTCTAAGGTAAATCAATATTCGATCGCTCGAGATAGAATTCGGCATAGCAAAGTTAGCAGCACCTGAATCGAGGGTATTGAAATCTCCAGTAAACCAATGCCAATTGTAAAGGAGTTTATCCTTTTACGAATCATTCAAACATTGGTGGAATCGCCTATTCGTATAGAGATCATTTGAAGTGGAGTTATGGGATACTCCAGAATCAAGAAACATGAATAAGGAGAGAAGATGATGGATTTGGGAACCATGGAGAACGTTCCAAAGTCCAAAGGGAAAACCAAATCAAAGAGGAAGAAATTCAAGCTCGAACGAAAGTGATTCTGCAAATAAATTTACTATATATGCTAAGTTTGCCTAGAGCCAAAGCTCTGATACCAATTATAACGACCCGATATTTTCAACCATTCGCATCCTCACATGCCGGACTTGAATTGCTCAAAATATCAGATTGTTAATTTATATTTGGCAAAACTCAGCATATACAACAAATAAATCAATCACAAAATCATAGACATGGAATGATACAGCGGAATAGATAAATAGTAGTTCATGAAACTACTATATAAACTGTAGAGTTAGTAATAAAATATAGTAGAATATCTCAATACACTGAAGTCTCAAATACAAACTGATGACATCTCCGAACAAAGCAACTGGAAAGACTGAAAGCTGAGTCGATAGTTGGATTTCCAAGCGAAGCTTCAAACTCCGAAGGCGAGTCTCAAATGCTGAATTACTCAGTCTGACCTGAGCGTAAAGCAAAACACAAAACACTCGAGTCTAGGACTAAAATTCTTATGTCAATAAATCCAACTCAAGTGAAATAACAACTGAAATACAAATAAATCAAAGGATGTTTGGGATAACCGTCCTCTAAGGGTCCATGGAACTATCTACTATATGTATAACACCGTGGTCATTTTAAAATAATTTATACTTCAAACCCAGAATATAATTTCATTTCACATATATATTTCCAAATTATAACACTTTCAAAACTAAATTGATAATTTCATATATCTCTTATTTTAACTTTATTATTATATAATTTTGAAATAGTCACTTAATAAATCTATTATCATTTAAATAACCTTAAATTACATTAAACTAAATATTTCCTTCGATTTATTTGAAACTTGAAATATCCATTTAATCATTTTAAATCAAAATCGAGTTATTGAATCGTATCTTAAAATCTCAATTTCAATAAGTTCCAAATCGATTTAATTAATAAAATTCTTAATTAAATACAATTTCAAATAAATTCAAATTTGTCTACCCAATCTTAACTTATTCGAATTAATACAAAAATATAATTTTGAAATATAAGATTTAAATAAATACTTAAAAATATTATATATAAATTAAATCAATGTTAATTAAATTAATTATTATTATTAAATCTATAAATAAAATATCATTTACATATAATATCTTAAGAATCAATATTTAATAAAACCATATATTTCTTTCCAAAACCATAGAAATTATTTTCAAAATACGTATACATAGACCAACAGTGTCTATATATAATTCTTTATTCTATGGTCAAGTGATACAGATATTTATCATTTCAATGCATAATTCAAATATATGTACGGGTATATATCATTCAACCCGCAATCCCGAAATTGATTCAAATGAAAACTGCTTGGGTCTATCATTTCAACCCATAAAGATTTTCTTCTATTCTAAAGTCCGTTTGGGTATGTATCATTTCAACCCACAGTGAGTTCTATACTAACAGAGACTTGCAGAGCGATAACAGATATGATAATAATAATATCAGGCATATATTATCAATAACAATATAATATAAATAACAGGATATGGTGTCATATCCCACAGGTGGACAATTACAGATAATAGCATATATATATATATAACAATTTAAATAACTATAGCAGCATATTTCAATTGTCGTTTCAATTGAAATCAAATTTAATAAATACAAGAACGTTAATCATGAATGATTGCTCACTTTTCGAGGTTAGAGATGAACGAGACTGGGATGAGTTACGAATCTAAGCGCGAAATCCAAAGCAAAGCTAGATGGATACGGATTCGACAACATGCTAAAAGATAAAGAATTGATGAAATCAAATCAGAACTGGACCAATGATGATAATAGTATAAGTGAATATATATATATATATATATATATATAAATTATATATAACTATGTATATACCAAATCATATTCTAAATGCAAACACAATTTTAAATCAAACATATATATTTCAAAATCATTGGTTAAATTAAAACATAAATGTCAAAATCTAACATATATACATAATACAATTTGAAATAAATACTTATAAAGATATATAGACATATTACTTTGTACATATACAACAGAAAACAACAATCTATGAAAACCCTTTAATTTAAATTCATATACATAAATTTCGAACCAACATTTAATCCAAACACTCAAAATAAATCTATATTTTTTTTGAAACCAAACCCATATATATACACATTGCTTTACTTTATCAGTGCATACTTACAAACCTAATTATAAAATTAATACATTATGAATAATAGAGCCCAACCCACCACAGAAACCATTGATATACATGCTCTAACAGCTAATATACTACAACTTAGCTTAATATCTAACTAACATAGTTTTAACCAATCACATATATACTGACTTTCAAAGTTTCTTTTTTTATAAAATGGGTACAGACAAATATACCTGAACCCATTATAACATACATATATGTAAAGCTACTATATATGAACTTACATATGTAAATACTTCGAAATAAAAATATAACTGATAAATATATATACAGCAAGTTTACATAAATATATATATAATAGATCTTAAAGTCTTCATATATAAATCCATTACACAATATAATATAGGCTGAAACCTGTTTATACATTCAAAGCTTGGTATATGAAACTGGTTTATATATGCTCATCAAATAATAGACTTATACAATAACTCATAAAGTAAAAGTTTTAAAACATATTATATGATACTAGCAGCCTAAACATAATACTGTAATAATATAGAGTATTGTTTTATATATACAAACATAATCAAGCATATCCTCGCATAGATTTATATATATGTAAACCACAACAGCTCTTATACAAACTAGTGTAATTTTTTACATACCGTGCATATATAGATATATATTTTTTCATGAACCAAACCATTAAAGACAGAGGAAGCTTGAGGGGTTGGAGAGAACAGAGGCTGAAGGATGGAAACTTGGCTGGAGATCGGCAAGGCTCGAAATAGTGGGTCGGAACATGCTGGCTGGTGGGGAAAAATATGCATGGAGTGCAAGGTAGGAGCAGGGACGGCCTTTAATGGCTCAAGTGGTGGAGGTCGTATGGGTGGAGATGGCGTTCAAAGCGGAGCAAGGCCCTTAATGATGGCGGGGAGTCTAGGTTGCGGTTGCCGTGGCATGAGGCGGCTCTAAGGGGATGAAGACCGGAGGGTTGCTGATGCGTGAAGGGGTGACTGGGTGCTGGGTTTTGCATGACGAAAATGGTTCAAGTGGTGAGGTAGAAGGCGGCCGTTCATGGCTGTTGTAAATATTCCTTTTTTTTATAAATAGCTTGTGTGAAAAGAAGAGGAAAGGTGAGATGAAAAGGTAAAAGAAACTGGTAAATGCGGACGTGCAACCAGGCAAGATAAAATAGATTTAACTTGTATACTTTTCTCAAAGAGATGGAACAACAACAACAAAAATGAGAGAGGGAGCACGAAAAGGGACGTACCATTAAATATGTTAAATTGCAATGGGAATCGAAAAGGAAGAAAGAAGTAAACCGATATAAAAGTGAATCAGCAAAATAATAAATTATTGTTGGAAAAGCAACGGTCAATTTGCTTTGATTTGGTTGAATAATTAAAGCAACTTATTTGATTCCTTGGGCTAAACGTTTGAAATTTTGAAACTGAAGGAAAGTGTAAAGTCGAAATTTACGGTACCATTACAACAAACAATTTATTATTTTCGTCGCGTATCGGACCTCAAAATACAGAAATGAATATATCAGGGTGATCAGAGCGATGAGATGGAAATGAGGAAACATAAATATCTGTCTCAGGACCTTCCTATCAAAAGTCCATACGGACATTGATATACGTTGTTATTCCGTACCGAAAAATCAAAACGGTGCTAGAAAAACGTTTGAATTTCGCGAAACGAATTTCGCAGTCTGATTCAGAGTGTTCTAAATAAATTTTCTCATGTTGACATATTTAGGTTTTGTAATACTTTTAAATTCAACTTTTGTTAACTGATTTAAACTGAATTTCTAGCGACTGATAGAACATCTATATTATTCAACGAAAATTTGTCATTTGTTATCTCTAGATGGACACATAGCAAATATCAAATTTCCATCATAAAATTATATTGTTTGTTTAAATAGCAGATTTCAGTTTATTATATTCAAAAGAAATTCACCTTTATTTAATTTCAAAATAAACTATATTTCAAATTACTAGAATTGAATACACCGTAGAGACCAGCACGATGAGATAGTCAAAACGGTATACAGATATTAATGGTACGATTGAATTATAAAAATTCGAATTTCTGCTAGCGGAGCAGTAAAAGCGCAGAAAATAAGATCGACGGAGCTACAGAAGTCCGAATTTAATGAAACAAAATTTGACGTCTCACTCAGAAGATAATTTACAAATTCTCTGTATAAAAATATTCAGGTTTGGAAAACATTTTAATTTTATTACCATCAATTTTTTTTACTGATTTAAATTGAAATAAAATTAAACAATAAAATAAACTTCAACATTATCAGATGAAAATTTACCAGTTGCTATGTTTAAACAGATGTATTCCAAATAATAAATTTTTGTTTTTGAAATTTTATTTTTTAAAGTTTCACAAAATTTCAATAAATTTTCTTATTTAAAACCATTAAAATTTTCGGGTCATTACAGTTTTCGTGTAAACAAAGTCGTAGAAAGAAATGATTATAAATAAAACAAGCCTAAATTGACTAGCCCAAAACAAGAGAATAGTTAAAATTGTTCTAATGAAAAACGTGTTTTAGAGTTTTCTTACTATAGAGGCTGCATACTCAATTATATATGCAAGCTATCCCCTTCATTATTTTACATGGAAATATTTAAATTTCCTACCAAAATCTTATCACTTTAAAACCAAAATAAATTTAATTAAAACATTATTAATTCACACAATCAAAATCAAGCTTCAATTCAAATATCTACAACAAATAGCATAATGAAGAACATATGTTTTACATCCAAATTGAATTGAGGAATTCATATAGTGAATACAAGAAGAGGATTAGAAGCAAAAAGGTCATCAAGTCAAGGTAAGTTCTCTTACTCACTACTATGTCTGTCGATTAAATAATCAACTGATCAAGTAATCAAATATGTTTTGATATGAATGATCATTCCTCTTCTAAGACAAATTTTGTTTCATATATTGACTTGATTGGGTAGAATCATCATATAATTGATGAATAAGTGGTAGGTAATCATTAAACCCAATCAAAAGAAGATACAACTAGAAGAATCGAAGTGGAGATAAATCGATTTCAAAATCATCAAGTTTAGGAATTAGCACTGTCAGGTAGTCAGACATCCAAATTCTAAAGTCAAACATCTGAATCTAAAATTCAAACATCTGAATCCAAAATTCAAACATCTAAATTAGTTGAAATTTACATATAATACTCCCTGATTTCAATTTGCATCCGGTCAGACGTCTAACGTAGGTCCTCTAGATAATTCAAAACCCTTTGCATTGTTTTTCTTCATATGTATAATGATTTAAACAATGGGAACATGTTTCCAGACGTCTAAGCTATTTTACCAGACATCTAAATTCCTATATTTCATTAGTTTTGAATTATTTACTTGAAGTATTTGTATATTATAATATATATATATATATATATATATATATATTTGACTATTAATTTTGGAATTTAAACTTATATAATTATAAATCCATATATATGTACATATCATTACTATAAAATCAAATATAGTTTTCAATGATAATAATTATATTGGATATGTATATTATTCTCATTTCTACGTGACGAGGAATTTGAATGAATGGTTTAGTGATACCATCTGGTATAGGACATTTGGTTGTACTTTTCGATTATTCATTGGACTTGTCATATAGAGGTATCTAGTATGGATCAGTGTTAGTTCATGAGCATTGAATAATTATCCCGATAACATGCATTAGTATGGGACGTCGTTATGTTATTTGTCTGAATACTCACTGTAAGTAAATGTTTCTCAAACGAGAATTATACCCATGTGTATGTGTGATACTCACTACGTGAGCACGTTACGATCACATGGTGACTTATGTGAGCCATGTCTCCGCCTATGATTAGAGATATGTGTATTTATAGGATATGAGTATTATATGACCATCCAGCATGTGTCCAACTCCCTTTATGGTTTGAAAGTGAACTAGATTGGTCAGAATCTACCTTGGCTTCCTGATCGTCGGGTTGCGTCCCAAATCCATAACACCATAGTTATTGTGTGGTTAGGTGACCTATAGGGTAGGTGCCATATAGCTTCTGGTGTCGCCTAGGCCAGAAGTATGTTGCTGATAGGGGAAAAATAGGGTTATGACCAAGACTATGCTTTGACAAGTCATTGGAAGATATATGCCATGATGTTCGATGAGGTAACTAAAGACTATAGGAATAGATCCAGCTACATGCATATGGCAGTAGACCCTAAGTTCCCAGAGTGGCCATCTGTCTATCAGTCTCCCATCTAGCTCCGTGTGTGTGTAGTGGATTGGAAAATATTGTTCTCATTCTTATGATGAGTTGACTATATTAGTGACTGTGTCTAAAGTGTAGTTAATTCCCATATATCCAACTATTTCGATTCTTTTATATAAAAAGAGATAGGACTATATCTGAATAGATGTATAGAGCACGGTGGATCCGCATATCTTTTATTATGTATTGATAGGCAGTCTGTCCTAATTTTGTATGTTGATGGTCATACTTTTATTACTAAAATTGAGAGATACGTTTGGGATTTATGGTGAGTTAACCCAAATAAACTTGATGTCATCTCTTATCGATGATTTCTTAATTTTGATGATTTCTGGACTTGGATGATTCTCCCATTTGTAGTTGATTTTATAATTCCTAATTTGATTTACATTAAGATGGGAGATGGCATCAATACATATGATTTTTGACATTTAGAATTATATAATATATTTGAGATTATTTAAGATGTTATTTAAGATGTTATGATTAAATACTTATGTCTGTGTGTGCACATATATATATATATATATATATATATATATATATAATCTTGTATTTATTAACAATATGGGTATTACCATATTATCACATACTAGTATATCGAATCATAAAGATTTAAACCTTGATTTACACGTAGTCAGACCCATGTTTATTTATAATACTCGTGTTAGTCTGAGATATTTCAAGTTCAAGGGACAAGTTGACCAGTTGTGAATGCTTGGGCTTAGAAAGAGGATGGGATTTTATTATATTATGTAATAATGCATTGTTGAAGTATAATTTGATTCAGGTATGTTATAATTAAAAGATAGTGTATATTTTACTATTATATATCACTGTTGCGTTGATTGACTTTGTGTTCTCTATTACTTATATTATATTATGTATTGTTCTGTTCTAGAGGTATATATGTTTATTGCTTTGTATCGAGACCGTATATGAATATGGTGAGTTATATTAATATTTGAGATATGTATCGATGTTAGTCCAAGGGAATATTCACGTGTGTTCCCTATATCATTTCATTCTTTGTATTACTCGATAGTATTACATAGTATACTCTTGGGTGGTATGGGTATAGAAGTGGGGGCGTTACATTTAACTTTGTTTAAAGTGTTTTAAAGGCGGTTTTAAATTTATATAAGTGATTTAAAGGATTATTTGATATAATAAAGCTAGTGGTATTTTTATGAAAGAGGAACCTTGACTTTCCAAATCAAACTTAGTTTTAAATATGGATTTTCAAGTGAGATTTATATGAAATCTAAAAGAATAAGAAATCATGGATTATAATATCCTTGTTGTAATAGAGAATCTCGAGAAAAGGAAAAAGATTGTGGACTATAACATTTTTGTTAACATAAATAGTTTTGGAAGAAATGGGAAGGAGCTTGTTTATAATATTTGGTTTATTATAAATAGTGTACGGGATTTATGAAATCTTATACTTAAGATTAAGCTTTGAGGTAGGGAAACCTCTACCTACCCAAAAGATAAGAATATGTCAAGTTTAAAAGGTAATAATACCCAACTGGAACAGTTTATTGTTAACTAAAAGATAGTTTAAGTTTGAAATTGAAGATTGAAGTCAAACATATGAAGTATTATTCCATATATAAATTTGGTTACAATGGGAAAATAAGTAGTCGTTTACTTGGCACTAAAAGCCAGATTGATCCTTTATTTGTGAGATTCGAATTCAAAGTACATAGGCAAGGCCTAGAGCAACCAGTGCCCTGCCTTACTTGGCTTTGTTTTTGGGCGTGGGATGGAGTAATCAAAATATTAGAATATGGAAATTGTAGGAGATTTAATTTCTATAAATGTAACGACCCACTATTCTGTACCATTCAAATTCGACAATAATTTAAAACATGTCAAGCTTGAATAGTTCAAAATAATAGATTGTAAATAAATTAGAAGCAAATGAAATCAAATCACAGAATCACAGCCATAGAAATCAGAATACTTGCAGCGGAATTTAAAATAACTTAGTGGTTCATGAAGCCACTATTAAAACTCTCAAAACAATAAAATTTACATAGTCTTTAAACCCAAATATAGATTGAAAAAACAATAGTAAATCTCAATATTCAATATTCTTGATTACATAAATTAAGATAAGGAACTGAAAGGAAAATTTGCCAGCAGCTTGAAAAGTGATCTACAGAAGTCCTAGCTCCGGAATGAAGACTGAACTGCAACTTAGGCTGACCCGAGCGTGAAATAAAACATAAGCACTCGAGTCAGGACATAGATACTTAAATAGTGTAAGCTAATTCAAGTGAACTGTATTAAAGTACAAGTAACTTAAAGGATGCTTGGGACAGCCCATCCTCTAATGATCCGTTTAACTATTTACTATGTAGTAATACTTTGCTATTATAATAGTGTCTATTTGTAAAATAAACATACTTTAAAATACCGTTAAGGCTTTACATTTTCCACCTTAACACATAAATAGTGTCAGTAGTCTATACAGTACCTGCATATCTCCTGATCGGGAGACTATGAGAAGATACTCCATAGGTACGACACAAATCAAACTCGTACAAGGCCATGTTATGGTAGGTGACATGGCACAACTAGGCAATGCCAGGGTAGACATACCAATTACGCTTCCGGACCGATGGTAACGCGTAGCGCGGAGCTACCGCCCACCTCGAACAACACTCCCAAATCAAAGGTGCGCACCAAAACAACCACAAAAGTAATAGAATGGCATACGAAGAAGTGCGTCCGATCAGAGGTGCTACCTCATTAATCCGTCGATCGCTCCTGTTTTAGCCACTTTATGCCAACTCACGGGAGTCGGGTCCACGTACTTACCTCAAAGGAAATGTCACCACCATCCTACTTCATTCTGGAATCTCCACCGCGTATACGGTTGTCAAAGTGGTTATCGGTATCGACAGAGAGTATGCCCATATCCGATCCCGGTCTCTTTAACAACCAACGTTATTATTACCCATGGTTATAAACTTTCAAATAGTTATATTTAAATCAAATACTTCATTTTAAATTATTTAAAAGTGAAATTATAATTCCATAAAAAAAACCAATGTACAGCCCAAAGGTTATACTTTAGTTCATTTGAGTAACTTAAAATTTAACTTCAATATGATTTCAACAATAATTAAACCAATTTAACTTATAAATTCAAAATTTCCACCTTTTAAATAGTCATTTAAATTACTCAAAATTTATGACTTTTATAAAGTATATTATAGAAATATATATCTAACTTCTTTTACTTATACAAATCAAGTACAAAATTTTCTATGAATTTTGCTTGAAAATTTAGCAAATTACCATTCCAAAATAACTATACTTCCAATTTGATTTCTTAACTTATCTTTATTTTAAAACCAACCTCCCATTTCAATTTCCATCTCTTTTCATAAATTTACCTATTTAATTCATAGAAACTTAACCTTTATTAATTCGCTTTATATTCAAGTTATACCAATTCTCATGTATATTTTTCTTAACTTAAATCCTGTTTATTTCAAAATCAAATTTACAAGATAAATTTAAACTATAAATTAGAACATTCATTTATTTACATATTTAACTTGTAAAATATCACTATACTTATGATAATCATTTAAATCCACTTTTAAACAAAGTATTATAACATTTTTAATTTAAAATATTTAATATTTCCAGAAAATACATATATATATATATATATATATATATATATATATATATAACCACGGGCCTGTATAATATTTTCTAACCTAGGTCAAGTGATACGGATAATATATCATTTCAATCCGTAATTTTTAAAAATAAATCCGGGTTCTATCATTTCAAACCCGCAATCCCAAGTTAAATAATAAACTAAATAAACAAATAAATAAATATCGTTCAGGCCTATCATTTCAGCCTATAACGATTTCTATTATACAGGGAACTTGTAGTGTGATTAAACAGAAAAAAATTAAATAGAGAGTGCACAGCATAAATAAATAGTATATAATATAACTTATGATGTGTAGGTTTAAATAACGGGATTTTTAATAGATAAATGAAATAATAATTATTTTACAATCACACTTATTATCAATTTACAGATATATAAGTACGTTTGTCATGTGAGAATACTCACCTTCCTGCTGCTGAAGATTCAAATCAAAACTAAGATAACCACCTGAACCAGCGTACAACGGGCACGATCGAAATTTAGTGGAGGCGATGATCAGACCCAATTTCTTGAAACAAAACGTATATAACTCAGTACGAAAATTCAAATACGATTACATCAAGGCTGAGAAATAAAAGCTGGAACAAGCGATATCAAATTTTAACCCAAAAGACTCGAGTACAAATATGAATACAAAAGATAGACTAAGTGACTCGGCCACTCCCCCTACACTTCCCTAGTTCCCTCTACCCTGCCTTGCCTAATGTTCACGCATGCATGCATGCATAGGGTATTCTTTTTTTTTTTAAAGGTGACAAAATTTAGTTCAAGAGTGGATACGTATTTACCATGCTCAGCCTGCATATTTCCTCTTTCCTCTTTTTTTTTATTTTTCTATTGACACGTCCCTTCCCATCTATACTAGAATGCATGCACGCATAGGGTAAGGGTATATGTACGTCAGTGCTTTCAAGGCTTAGAGGCTGCATAATTTTTTTGTGGTTCAAACCTTTATATATATATATATATATATATATATATATATATATATATATATATATATATATTGTTACACAAAGGCATGGCCCAAGCCTATATCTAAAATGAATGCATGTACGCATGCACTGTTCCTTCCAGGTCTATCGGCCAAACTTGACATGGTACCTGCATGCTATTTTTTTTCTCTTTCGGGTTCAAAGACACAAAGTATATAGCCTGAGTATTTCGTTCTGTGCATGAAAAAATATTTTCCGTTGGCCATTACTTGGAGGAGAGGCTGATAGCAGTGATAAAGGGGGAGGGCAGGGATCTAGTGGTGAAGGAGGAGTCGTAGCCGAGCATAGTGGATGACAGAATAAATTAAAACAAGAAGAAGAAGGAAAAAAAGATTCATAAAGTTGTTACCTGAAGAGCACTCGAAAGAACAGATAGGAGGTGAAGTAATTCATCCAAACATTCTCAGTATTTAAAGATGGAGCTTGCATAAATTTGGTAACAAGAATAGGCAGGCAAGTCTTTAATTTCTTTGATTGACATTAAGAAAACGGCAAGCAATGAAATGAACTGAAATGGTAGTTTCTTTTATTTATTTTTGAACGTTGAAATAATTTTTAGGTAAGAAGAGTTGATTGCGGGAGGGAGTATGGCAAGAAAAAAAAATTCATTGATTGATAAAACAATGGTAAGGAAGCACGATTTGCAATTTCTAACGTTTTTTATTATTAAAACTTGCATTGATTTATGAAAGAAATGTCAGGAGTTTATTTGGCAAAGGTTTGCTTGGAATGGTAGATTTCTTTCCACTTGATTGCGTGATTTAAGGTAAATGAATAGGAAGGAAATAAAGTTTGAATTTATTTGTACGGTTTTGCTGAATTACACAAAGAAACGGCCAGAAATTTATTGGAAAAGATTTTGGAACGTTCTGAAATAAATATTATATACCAAATTTTAAACAAATTATAAAAGCGTTTTGTAAATAAAGCTTGCGTTAATTTGGGAACTATAGCAAGGATAAAGATGTGAACGGTTATGGAATTTGTGAATATTGTTCCTATTAAATCAGAAAAGCAAAAGGAAGGTGAATATATTTTGTTAAATTAAAATATTAAAATTAGAATTCAAAGATTTAACTTTCAAAACGTTAAACTTAACCAAAATAATAATCATATAATTTCATATATTAATAACTTTGGGTGTTTATTTATAATAAAGTTTAAAATTCAACTCTTGGAAAAAATAAAACCCCAAAGTCCGTAAATATAAGAATTAAAATATTAAATAAATATTGGGCTGTTACACTTTCCCACACTCAGAACTTTTCGTCCTCGAAAAGGAATGAAAAAAACAAGGGAAGATATGATGATAAAGCAAAGTACCTGAAACGAATAATTCTGGATTCGAAGCACAAATGCTCTCCTCCGTTTCCCAGGTGCAATCCCGTTCATCAGTGCTCCATTGCACTTTGACTAGACGGACAGATTTTCTACGTAGCTGTTTTGTACCTTGATCGACGATACGAAGCGGCTTCCTTTCAATAGTTGGGTCAGGCTCGATGTCCTAACTATCAAGAGCAGTAGGATGGATAATAAGAGATGGATCATGAAGACAGTGTCGAAGGTGGGATACATGGAATACATTATGTAGTCCAGCGAATTTCTCAGGCAAATCCAGTCGATAAGCAAGAGATCTAACCCTTTCCAAGATGCGGAATGGACCGACGAATCTAGGAGCTAGCTTCCCTCTACGTCCAAACCGAACCACATTTCTTAAGGGAGAGACCTTAAGAAAAACTAAATCACCAACCGTAAACTCCAAACTTCTTCTTCGACGATCAGCGTACTTCTTCTGCCTATCATGAGCAATCCTTAACCTCCTCTTAATCACCTCAACCTTCTCTGAAGCTTCTAGAATCATATCAGGACCAAGAACCAAGCGATTTCCGGATTCAATCCAACAGGATGGAGATCTACAAGGTCTCCCGTACAGAGCAGCAAAAGGGGAGATTTTAAGACTGGCCTGAAACAAAAGATAGAAGGGGATGAATAGGGAATTAAGATAAGATAAGAACAGGGGATTGGAATTTATACCTGATAACTATTGTTATAGGTGAATTCCACAATATGGAGATGATCTTCCCAAGATCCTTCATAATCCAAAATGCAAGCATGGAGAAGATCCTCCAGAATCTGATTCACCCTTTCTGTTTGACCGTCAGTCTGTGGGTGGTAAGCAGTGCTCAGATTCAAACAAGTACCCAAGGATTCTTGGAAAGCTTTCCAAAATTGACTAGTGAAAATAGGGTCTCGATCACAAACGATGCTAAGGGGAACGCCATGGAGGCGAACAATCTCCCTCATATAGATCTCAGATAAGCTTAAAGCCGTGGGGTAGACTTCACCGGAATAAAATGAGTGGACTTAGTCGGTCTATCCACAATAACCCATATGCTCTCATTTCCCCTCCTAGATCTCGGTAAACCATCGATGAAATCCATAGAAACTTGCTCCCACTTCCAATTCGGAATCTCCAGAGGCTGCAACAAACCCCGTGTCTTCTGATGATCTGCCTTGGCTTGCTGACAAGTCGCACATCTACTCACAAAGATAGAGACATCACGCTTCATACCCTTCCACCAATAAAGTTTCTTTAAATCCTGATACATCTTTGCTACGCCAGGATGAATGGAAAGCCGGGATTGATGACGTTCCCGAAGTAACTCCTGCCTCAAACCATCAACATTTGGAACAAAATCCGATTATTAATCCTTAAAATCCCTTTATCATCAATCTGAGCTCCACTACCATCAAGACTACTACCACCAACACGGCTATGGACATTCTCCTTAATCAATCTAATGGTCCTGTCCTCGTTCTGCATAGCCTTGATACGGTCCAAAAGGGGAGAAGAAACAAAAATCTGGCACAACAAGGACTTCTTTCTACTCAACGCATCTGCCACAACATTAGCTTTTCCAGGAGTATAGTTGATGTCGAGATCGTAAGAAACAAGAAAATCGAGCCACCGAACTTGTCTCTGATTTAAGTCCTTCTGGGTGAAGATATATTTCAAAGACTGATGATCGGTGAAGAGGTCAAAGTTAGCCCCCAAGAGATGATGTCTCCAAAGCTACAATGCAAAGACAACAGCCAGGAATTCTAAATCATGGGACGCATAGTTGGCTTCATGCGTCTTCAACTGACGACTAGCATAGGCAATCACCTTCCCATCTTGCATCAATACCGCTCCCAAACCCTCGCGACAAGCATTAGTGAATACTGTTAATCTCTCATTTCCATTCGGAACAGTAAGCACTGGTGCGGAAGTAAGCTTATCCTTTAACTCTTGGAATGCCGCTTTACACTTAACACTCCAAATAAACTTAGCATTCTTACGAGTTAGAGCAGTGAGAGGTGGAGAAATCCGAGCAAAGTTCTCAATGAAGCTCCGATAGTAACCGACAAGGCCCATAAAACTGTGAATATCCGTTGGAGTCTTAGGTTCTTCCCAATCTTTGATCGCAGCGATCTTGACTGGATCAACATAAACTCCTTCACTAGGGACAATATGTCCGAGGAATCGGACTTCCTCTTCCCAAAAATGACATTTAGAGAACTTAGCCTTTAATTGATGGTTTCGAAGAGTCTCTAAAACATACTTCAAATGTGACTCGTGCTCTTTCTTCGTCTTCGAGAAAACAAGGATATCATCAATAAAGACGAGAACAAATTTATTAAGCGCATCACGAAAGACTCGGTTCATCAAGTCAACAAAGAAGGCAGGAGCATTAGTCAAACCAAAAGGCATAACTAGCCATTCAAAGAAAACATTCTCGGTACGGAAAGAGGTTTTGGGAATGCTTTCCTCGGCGACTCTGAGTTGGTGGAAACCCGTGGCTAGATCAAGCTAGGAGAAAACAGTCACTCCATAGAGCTGATCGAACATATCATTGATGCGGGGCATAGGATATCTATTTTTCATAGTGAGCTTATTCAGCTCTCTATAATCAACACACATCCGGAGAGAACCATCAGACTTGGTGACGAAAACTATAGCTGCTTCCCATTCCGAGAAGCTAGGTCTGATCAGACCTTTAGAGGAAAAATCTTGAATTTGCTTCCTTAATTCGATCTTCTCCGTGGTGCCATCCTTCTGGGTGGAAGCACTACAGGTCGTGCTCCAGGAATGAGATCGATACGAAATCAATTTCCCACTTCGGAGGTAGAGAGATAACTTCACCAAATACGTCGGGAAATAGTTTGACTACTCGAGTCGAATGGATATCACCAGGGAAAGTATCGAGAGAATAGATGAAGCTACCAGCGAATTCCTGAGGCAAGCTACACTGAATTACTAAAGCATCACCCTGATCACCAACCAGAGAGACAGTACGGGAACTACAAGAGATGTGGGCATCATGCTTATCCAACCAGTCTCCTCCAAGTAGAAGATCAAAAGCGTCAAAATCCAGAACATAAAAGTCACCAGAGAATCGATAATTACCGAGGAAGAGTTTCACATCCCTACAAACCTTACTAAGGTTCGCAGATCCACCAATGGGGTTTGAAACACATAAAGGTATAGCAGAAAACTCGAGGGAAAGGAGATGCTCAAATTTATTACAGAGATCCGACGAGATGAATCTATGGGAAGCTCCGGTATCGAATAAAACACGAACAAGAGATTTAAACAAAGTAAAAGAACCCTGAAGTGTACCTTGTGAGTCGCTAGGATCCGGAGCAGGTGTAGGCTGTGGGGTTGGGGAGGATGCAGAAGTAGGAGCAAAAATCCCTGATGCCTTGCCCTTCTTCTGCGTAGGGCAGTCTCTCTTGAAATGTCCCGGCTGAAGGCAAATGTGGCAAAGGTCTTGCCTAGCCGACTGAGCGGGAGGTGGAATCGCAGCACCCAAGGTAGGACAACTATTTACGTAGTGTCCCTTTTGGTCGCATCGGTAGCAAGTAATGGTAGATAGATCCACAAGCTGCCTCTGGGATGAAGAAGACAATGATCCAAGCCCTGGAGTCTTATTCCTCTTATGACGGTAGAAGTTGGACTTCCTTTTCTTAGAATTTTTAGAAGACTGATACGGTGCAGATTGGGCAGCCGGAGTGGCCCTATAGGTAGGGTTCTCATACAGAAGAGCCATGTCCATCAGAGCGATGAACGTCCCATGCACGTGGGTAATAAGTCGATCATAGAACTCAGGGCGTGCTCCAGCAATAAATTTCTCGTTCTTCTTAAGCGGGGTGTCTATCGGATTAGGGCCATACTGCGATAGCTCATTAAATTTCCTCTCATATTCGGTAAAGGACATGTTGCCCTGCTTCAAATCCATAAAGTCTCGATATAGCTAGGACTTGCCCGCTTTGGGCATCCATTTGATAAGAAAGGCCCTCCTAAAGCACGATAAGAGATATAAGACAAATTTCAAAAATGAAGGAATTTAACCTAAATATGGACAACCGAAGGAGATACCTAAATTGCTCCCAGGTGATGTCAGCCTCATTGGTGTGAGCAGTAACTGTCAACCACCAATTCAAAGCGGCTCCTTTCATCTGCCAGGCCGCCAATTGCCGCTGCTGGGCATTAGTGATTTCAAGACAGGAGAAGATTCTCTCCAAGTCTCTCAACCACTGCTGAGCTTCTATTATGGTTTCAGACCCAGTGAACTTGGTGCCACCAAGCTCGCTATAATCTATGCACAGCTTAGTAAATCTAACAGGGGCAGCGGGTGGAGGGGCTGGGGCATCAGCTCGTCCCTACCTCTGGTATTTCCTCGATTCATCCTGAGAAATCAAGAATGAATTTAAGGACAGAGGAAAATATAGAGGCAAATATAGATTAGATAAGATAAAGTTTATTAGAAAGGCATTCAACAAAGGACCTTATTTAAAAAGGCGGATAAAAGAAAAGAAATTTATTTTAAACAAGAAAATTTTATATCAAAATACTTCTTTGAAAATCCCTTAAAAGTCATTCTATACATTAAAATACGTTCCCTCTCAAGGAAAGGATTCTAGGATTTGACTTCACTCATTCTAGGGTATTGCTACCCTATCTCTAATGAGGTTTTGCTCCTCGGGCTATGGTTAAACAAAGCTCTGATACCAATTGTAACGATCCGCTATTTTGTACCATTCAAATTCGACAATAATTTAAAACATGTCAAGCTTGAATAGTTCAAAACAATAGATTGTAAATAAATTAGGAGCAAATGAAATCAAATCATAGAATCACAGACACTGAAATCAGAATACTCGCAGCGGAATTTAAAATAACTTAGTGGTTCATGAAGCCACTATTAAAAGTCTCAAAACAATAAAATTTACATAGTCTTTAAACCCAAATATAGTTTGAAACAACAATAGTAAATCTCAATATTCAATAGTCTTGATTAAATATATTAAGATAAGGAATTGAAAGGAAAATTTGCCAGTAGCTTGAAAAGTGATTTACAGAAGTCCTAGCTCCGGAATGAAGACTGAACTGCAACTCAGGCTGACCCGAGCGTGACATAAAACATAAACACTCGAGTCAAGACATACATACTTATATAGTGTAAGCTAATTCAAGTGAACTGTATTAAAGTACAAGTAACTTAAAGGATGCTTGGGACTGCCCATCCTCTAAGGATCCGTTAAACTATTTACTATGTAGTAATACTTCGCTATTATAATAGTGTCTATTTGTAAAATAAACTTACTTTAATATACCGTTAAGGCTTTACATTTTCCACCTTAACACATAAATAGTGTCAGTAGTCTATACAGTACCTGCATATCTCCTGATCGGAAGACTATGAGAAGATACTCCATAGGTACGACACAAATCAAACTCGTACAAGGCTCGCTATGGTAGGTGACACGACACAACTAGGCAATGCCAGGGTAGATATACCAACTACGCTTCCGGACCGATGGTAACGCGTAGCGCGCAGCTACCGCCCACCTCGAACAACACTCCTAAATCAAAGGTGCGCAGTAAAACAATCACAAAAGTAATAGAATGGCATACGAAGAAGTGCGTCCGATCAGAGGCGCTACCTCATTAATCCGTCGATCACTCCTGTTTTAGCCACCTTATGCCAACTCATGGGAGTCGGGTCCACGTATTTACCTCAAAGGAAACGTCACCACCAACCTACTTCATTCTGGAATATCCACCGCGTATACGATTGTCAAAGTGGTTTTCGGTATCGACAGAGAGTATGTCATATCCGATCCCGGTCTCTTCAACAACCAACGTTATTATTACCCGTGGTTATAAACTTTCAAATAGTTATATTTAAATCAAATACTTCATTTTAAATTATTTAAAAGTGAAATTATAATTCCTTAAAAAAACCAATGTACAGCCCAAAGGTTATACTTTAGTTCATTTGAGTAACTTAAAATTTAACTTCAATATGGTTTCAACAATAACTAAACCAATTTAACTTATAAATTCAAAATTTCCACCTTTTAAATAGTCATTTAAATTACTCAAAATCTATGACTTTTATAAAGTATATTATACAAATATATATCTAACTTCTTTTACTTATACAAATCAAGTACAAAATTTTCTATGGATTTTGCTTGAAAATTTAGTAAATTACCATTCCAAAATAACTATACTTCCAATTTGATTTCTTAACTTATCTTTATTTTAAAACCAACCTCCCATTTAAACTTCCAACTCTTTTCACAAATTTACCTATTTAATTCATAGAAACTTAACCTTTATTAATTCGCTTTATGTTCAAGTTATACAAATTCTCATGTATATTTTTCTTAACTTAAATCCTGTTTATTTCAAAATCAAATTTACAAGATAAATTTAAACTGTAAATTCTAACATTCATTTATTTACATATTTAACTTGTAAAATATCACTATACTTATAATAATCATTTAAATCCACTTTTAAACAAAGTATTATAACATTTTTAATTTAAAATATTTAATATTTCCAGAAAATACATATATATAAATATATAAATATAACCATGGGTCTGTATAATATTTTCTAACCTAGGTCAAGTGATACAGATAATATATCATTTCAATCCATAATTTTTAAAAATAAATCCGGGTTCTATCATTTCGAACCCGCCATTCCAAGTTAAATAATAAACTAAATAAACAAATAAATAAATATCGTTCAGGCCTATCATTTCAGCTTGTAACGATTTCTATTATACAGGGAACTTGCAGTGTGATTAAACAGAAAAAAATTAAATAGAGAGTGCACAGCATAAATAAATAGTATATAATATAACTGATGATGTGTAGGTTTAAATAACGGGATTTTTAACAGATAAATGAAATAATAATTATTTTACAATCACACTTAATATTAATTTACATATATATATAAGTACATTTGTCAGGTGAGAATACTCACCTTCCCGCTGCGGAAGATTCAAATCAAAACTAAGATAACCACCTGAACCAGCGTATAGCAGGCACGACAGAAATTTAGTGGAGGCGAAGATCAGACCCAATTTCTTGAAACAAAACGTATACAACTCAATACGAAAATTCAAATACGATTACATCAAGGCTGATAAATAAAAGCTAGAACAAGCGATATCGAATTTTTACCAAAAAGACTCGAGTACAAAATTTGAATACAAAAGATAGACTAAGTGACTCGGCCACTCCCCCTACACTTCCCTAGTTCCCCCTACCCTGCCTTGCCCAATGTTCACGCATGCATGCATGCGTAGGGTATTCTTTTTTCTTTCTTTTTTAAAAAGGTGACAAAATTTAGTTCAAGAGTGGACACGTATTTACCATGCTCGGCCTATATATTTCCTCTTCCCTCTTTTTTTTCATTTTTCTATTGACACATCCCTTCCCATCTATACTAGAATGCATGCACGCATAGGGTAAGGGTATATGCACGTCAGTGCTTTCAAGGTTAGAGGCTGCATAATTTTTTTTATGGTTCAAACCTTTTATTTATATATACATATATATATATATATATTATACTGTTACACAAAGGCATGGCCCAAGCCTATATCTAAAATGAATGCATGTACGCATGCACTGTTCCTTCCAGATCTATCGGCCAAACTTGACATGGTGCCTGCATGCTATTTTTTTCTCTTTTAGGTTCAAAGACACAAAGTATATGGCCTGAGTATTACGTTCTATGCATGAAAATATATTTTCCATTGGCCATTACTTGGAGAAGAGGCTGACAGCAGTGGTAAAGGAGGAGGGCAGGGATCTAGTGGTGAAGAAGGAGTAGTAGCCGAGCATAGTGGATGATAGAATAAATTAAAACAAGAAGAAAAAGGGAAAAAAATTCATAAAGTTGTTACCTGAAGAGCACTCGAAAGAACAGATAGGAGGTGAAGTAATTCATGCAAAAGTTCTCAGTATTTAAAGATGCAGCTTGCGTAAATTTGGTAACAAGAATAGGCACGCAAGTATTTAATTTCTTTGATTGACATTAAGAAAACGGAAAGCAATGAAATGAACTGAAATGGAAGTTTCTTTTATTATTATTTTTGAACGTTGAAATAATTTTTAGGTAAGAAGAGTTGATTGCGGGAGGGAGTATGGCAAGAAAAAAAATTCTTGCATTGATTGATAAAAGAACGGTAAGGAAGCATGATTTGCAATTTCGAACGTTTTATTTATTAAAACTTGCGTTGATTTATGAAAGAAACGTCATGAATTTATTTGGCAAAGGTTTGCTTGGAACAGTAGATTTCTTTCCACTTAATTGCGTGATTTAAGGTAAATGAATATAGGAAGGAAATAAAGTTTGAATTTAATTGTACGGTTTTGCTGAATTATACAAAGAAACGGCCTAAAATTTATTGGCAAAGATTTTGGAACATTCTGAAATAAATATTATATACCAAATTTTAAAAAAATTATAAACGCGTTTTGTAAATAAAGCTTGCGTTAATTTGGGAACTATGGCAAGGATAAAGATGTGAATGGTTATGGAATTTTGTGAATATTGTTCCTATTAAATCAGAAAAGCAAAAGGAAGGTGAATATATTTTGTTAAATTAAAATATTAAAATTAGAATTCAAAGATTTAACTTTCAAAACGTTAAACTTAACCAAAATAAGAATCATATAATTTCATATTTTAATAACTTTTGGGTGTTTATTTATAATAAAGTTTAAAATTCAACTCTTGGAAAAAAAATAAAACCCTAAAGTCCGTAAATATAAAAATTAAAATATTAAATAAATATTGGGTTGTTACAATAAATAATCATTTTGAAATTTATGGTGGTATGGAAAGCATTTCTTCCATGCTTAACATCAAGTTTTGAGGTTACAAAACTTGTCTATATATGTGAAACTAAGAATGTATGTTCAGGCAAAGCTAGGTTTCTAACTTTTTCGACTTCATTTAATTGGTTGATTAAAAGTTTGAAATTGGAAAGTGGTGGTAAGTATATTTGGTTTAATTTACGTATGATCCATTTACTTACACCAAAAGAAAACTGTTTTGGAAAAAGAGAAACCTTCCTTAAGATTTTTGAGTATACATATACCATTGATACAAGTATATGGAGACGTTTTCTAAGTATTGAACTGAAATGGTTTGTGAATACACTTATACCACTGAGATAAATATATGAATATTTTTTAAGTATTGAAAAGAGTAGAGTGGTTTTATGAATATATCTTTTGTAAAAGGTATTGTTAAAGAATTTCTTCGTCAACACCCAATAGGTTGTACAAAGTATCATATTTGGAGAAATTTCAAATATACCCCTTGGTTTAAGATGAATCACAAATTCATTTCGATCATAGTTCATAAGTTCAAAAAATGATAAAATAAGCAAATTCGTATGTCAATAGGCAAAATATGAAAGTTCATTATTCAATAGGCAATAGAGGCAAGTCAAGTCCTTTTATTCAATCATGAATATGCTACAAGATATGAAAATATGCAATTTTTTAATTGTTCAAGCCCTAATTTGGCAAATATGTCTTCTTCTACTTTAAGCCTATTTCCATAAAAAAGTATTAAAACGAAGAAAGAAGTTAAGGGCCCATTTTATGAGGGGTACATCTATATTTATAGTGGTTAGAAGGAGGTAGGCTTGCTCCAATTAGTGAATTGGGACCTTTTTGGTGTCATGGAGCATGTAGTAAAATGTAAAGGCTCTTAAAGCATTATAAAGAAAATTACACTAAATCCTCTTGAATTTGCCCTTGTAAATGATTTCATTCTCCTTTCTTTGCATAACCTTCGACATGCTTTAGCATTAATGTTGTGTATCATCATAAATCATGAGATGCAGCTTCGATTAATAGTTCACGACATGATTTTAGACGATATCTTTTATGAACTTAATGGCGTGTGTAGCAGCCTAACATCGGAATCCAAGACTTTCGACATGCTTGGTCTCACAAGTGAAGGCGTGCAGCATCAATGCCTCCTGACACTTATGGCTGCTATTGTGACGATTGGCATTCTCCGTTGTTGTTAGTGGCATCAGTTAAGAATGGCCTTAAGCATCAATAAAGAGCGGCATTGATATGGAGTTGTGTTATGAAAGAGTGACTTCGCATATTATTGAAGTTGATGATTCTCGACGTTGATTGGTGCTTCTCACTAGCCGATGGCAATGTTGGGTTGAAGTGGCTTCGGTTGTTATGTCGACTTTGTGGACGTCGATGATATTCATCATTGACGCCATAGGAGTTGACAACAAAGGTAATCCCTAAACGGAGGATTGATAGCAACTTATCCCAACAAGGCTCGGTGTCATTGAAGGGGAGGCATCAATAAGAAGTATAACTGATGGGTTGCGAAATGGTCTATCAACGGTGTTGGTTGATTAGTGATGTTATCATGAGAAATATCATTTGATGGATGATGAAATGCGATATTGCTCGGAAGCGGCACTAAAGTGATGTGGCATCTATAAACCATTTGACTTTGATGATGAGCGAGGTGAGACCTATGCAGCTTTAATCGAATGTGATGTTGCTCTTTTTGATGGATTATGAAGTGATGAATTGCAGTGTGGTTAAGGGGAAACAACAAAGAGTTACAGCATCAACATTATATATTATTGATCCTACGGGACAATATTAATCTTCGACATAAAACTTAAATGCACCAGTCCCTTTGCGAGATGTCATCTATGGCATCACTTTTCATATTGAAATCAATGGGTAATATTTGTCCCCCTCCTTGTAGAAAAGAAGCTTTTTTACTCTTTAGGGTAAAATAAGGATTATTTTGCATTGTCGATTCTTCATAAGGCTATCATCTTACTTCTGTTTTCTTCCATGGTATAAAACAAACAGTAATTTTCATTATATCCTAGTATTCAAATCTTCATTGCTTCTGTATGGATATTTCCAAACTATGAATTGACATGTAGTAAAGAATTTCCCGCATTCTTTATATGAATTGAGATTATTTTCAATACCTTATTAAAAACAAATAATTTTTCGAATAGAAGCTTAGGAAATCAAATCATGTGATGATCTTATTTTCTTGAGTAATTAAGTTCAAAAGTTATATGATAATATTGTAGAAGGGAAGATTGGCAATTCTTCTTAGTGGTAGGACTAATTATCCAGAATAGAAGTCCACAAAAAATTATGGCAATAACAAAAGACCAAAAATTAATCTGGTAATAATAAAAGACCAAAAATCCATTGATAATAATAGAAGACGAGAAATCCATCCGATAGTAATAATAGAAAACCAGAAATTCATATCTAGCAGTAATAATAGAAGACCCAAAATCCATATCTGACAGTAATAATAAAAGAGTAGACATCCATATCTAATAATAATAATAGAAGACCAGAAATGCACATTTGGCAATAATAATATAAAAGAAGTAGAAATCCATAATTGGCAATAATAGAAGTAAACCAGAAATCTTTATCCGATAATAGTAATAGAGGACCAGAAATAATTATTCAACAATAGTAATACAAGACTAGAAATCCAAATTTGGTAGTAGTAATAGAAGACCAGAAATCCAAATCTAGCGATGATAATAGATGACCAGAAATCCAAATCTGGCAATAATAGAAGTGTAGAAATCCAAATGTAACGACCTGGATTTTTCGTCGTTGATTTGAAATATTTAAATGGTTTTAAATATTGAATTTGAATTATAAATTGACTTTGAATATGAAGATTTGAGTTTAATTTATAAATTAAACTTAGAATTAAATATAGTGATTTATTGGGTAATTTAGTTATCGAATTCTATAAATGAATATTGGGTAAATTATTGTATCTTGAGTTTTAAGCTCAATAAAAATAATTTAAAGGCTTGTAAAATTTATGTTGACGATAATGAAGACAATAAAAGTTTGAAATTGGGATTTAAAAGAAATTTTTCTCAGTTTTAAAAATATATTATTTAAATTGGCGTTGAAAATAGCCATCCAAGACACAGTCTCGAAATTCGACAAAACCAGTTCCATTGGATCCGTAATATTGTATTATTATCGGATTTCAAATTTCGTAGTGTTGGGAATTACCATTTGGTCGTATGGAATATAAAAGCCTAGAAATAATTTTATCATATTAATTTAAAATGTCGATCCAAAATGATATCTTCTCCATACGATCGAATTAGGACTTGAAACCTTTTTCATTACGTTTGGAATAGGGATATAGCATTATAAATGCCTAGCGGCACGCCTTGATAGGATTTTAAAATTTTAAGTTTCTAAAATGAGATATATTGAAAATTAAATAAAATTTTATAAAATCAAAGTCAAATAAAAATCAAATCAAGCCGCCTTCAACACGTCTCGTTCCCTTATTCAACACATGACGTTCTTTTCCCTTCAATCAATTCGAAAACCTATTCAAATAGACCTACCCCATCATCCATTCGTTCCAAAAATCGAACCAGTGCATTTCCAAAATAAAATCGAATCCATTCTTCAAAAGAATGGCAGATGAAACGAAATCGAGTGTTCCTCCACAATTTAAATTCCTGAGATCCCTTATTCCTTTCAAATTCGAATCAGTATATATAAATATATATATATATATATATATATATTTAATACTCGCATGTATTGAAATCGATTTCGATTCAAGTAGCAAGGTCCAAAGTCTTGGCATGGGAATCAAGCGCATGTGTGCACGGTGGGTAGCGGTGAGGGAATTTGGGTTCATAGATGTCCATTTTAGTTTCAACATAGCGAGGGGCTGTAGGAAGGACAAGGTGGAGGCCGGTGGTCTTTTGAGGGGGTGTGTACGGACCTGAGAAACTGGGCGGTCGCGTTTTTTTTAGTTCAGGCCTCGGTTGTTTCTGTTCAAGGGTGGGAGAGTGGGATTAGGAGGAAGGAGCAGCCAATGTGCTCTATTTCAGGCCTTTCTACCTTATGGTGGTTAAGCGAGAGAGAGTTCGGGGAAGTGGGTGGAAGGATGGGAGAGATGTGCATGTTAGCAGTATTTTGGCTTAAGCAAGACAAGGATCTGTTGGTGGTGGCATATCTTTAAGCAAATGGAGTGCAGTGGAGAATTAGTGTTGCCATTGCATTGAAGGGGGACTGGAGATAGCAGAAGGTCAGACGGTAGGAAGTGCAGAGGGCCAATAGAGAGAAGTGGGGTTTTGTCATGGAGAGAAACAGGTAAAGTAATTAACTTTAATTAAATTTAATAAAAGTATAATTAGTTTATCAATTATAAATTAAAATGGAAATCGATAATTTATAAAATTCTTAAATTTTTCATGCGAGGATTAAAATTGCAAACACATGTTATGTGGGATCATAGCGACAAACATTTCGAAATGGAGATAATGTAAGGAAATTGGAACGATTTACAGATTTGAAAATAAAGGTGAGATTTTCTCACTCATTTGAATTACCCTATTCAAGTTTAAATGTTAAATTTAAATTATTGGATACCTGACTGGATTGATAAATTTATAATTTATCTGTGGATGTCATATATATAGTAGTATATATATTAGTATTAGAGTGATATTCCCGCACATTATAGTGGATGAGACCCTATGCCCCCCGCATAATAGCGGATGATCCTATATATTGCGATATCCCCCTCGAAGTGGGATTGGTATTTATTTTTTGTTGTGTTAACATTTGTGGACGTAGGGAAATAGGTTGGAGGGATCCAACTGGATTCCTCAAATTATTCATTTTTCATATATAGTGATATATGAATTATGTAGGATAATCTGGTATAGATTATAGCAATGATTAAAATTATTGGATGCTATGGTAGCATTGGCTTGAATTTTGATAATATAAATACTATAAATATATATTTTTAAATTTATGGAATTAAAGGGAATTTGAAATAAAAATCTATATACTGGAATTGGAGTTATTTTAGAGGAATTGAATTAGAAAAAAAATATTTCAGTTGGTTATACTTAACTATTGTAAAGTAATAAATGAAGATTTTCAAAAATGAATTATAAGTGATATTCGAGAAATATAAAAAGAAGTTGAAATCAATATTGAAAAATGGACTGGAAGTATCAATGGAGTTTATAAGAAATAAAATTTATATCATGGATTTTTATAAGTAGATTTGTTTTTCATAAACAGGTAAAAACCAAGGGTTATAAAATTGATAAACAACGTTTATAATAAAAAAATTCGATGTCAGGTGATAAGTGGGAATATAAATATTTGGAAAGAATTTATGTTGGAATATGGAGATAGGGTGAGAAAAATAGTGGACACTATTTCTAAAGTGAGATGGTTAAGGAAAACCAGAATAGAAGCAATGTGATTGAAATCGAGAGGAAGTCGTAAATTAAAATTGGTTATGGAGATTTTAAAAATATATTTTTAATTTTAAGAAGTAAGATTGTTTTAAAAGGGGAAGTTTTTATAATTTTATAACTATGGAATTTTAAACCAATTGAGATTTAAATACTGGATAAGTAGAATTTTAAATGTGAAGTAATTATTTTAGTAAACTCGAATTTTTAAAAATCAGCTTTAAAGATAATTTATTTAACGGAAAATGAATTTTTTATGTTATAAAAGTGTTTCCAATATTTTAAATAATTACTTGAACATTTTTTTAAAAATAAATTATTAATGTTTTAAATACTTATTATATATACAGTTTTAAAGTAAGTGAAAGAAAAAAATTATTTTATGAATTCTCTCGAGATCCAAAAAGGGCTTATAAAGGATATTATTTTGAGGAGAGGAAACTAATTATGATTTCCGACGATTTTGGATTAAGTTATGGAATAATCTCCTGGGGAGTTAATATTGTAAGATTTTGGAAAATAAGACTGGTAATATTTTACTAAGTATAGAAAATAGAAATTTGGAAATATTTCTAAGTGTTGGGATGTTGGAAGTATTCTATTACGGATTTGAGCATTTGAAAAATGGTTTTCAGATGCTGAAAGAGATTGATATGTCTTTAAAGATATTTTGAAAATAAATATCTTGAGAAAGATTATATTAAGGCCAGATGATTACTTATGGATGCTTAATTTGATAGTTAAATAAACCGACTATCAATATTGGCCAATTTCGAATGTTGTTTCAAAGAGACCGAGATCAGATAAATTATACGAAAACCACTTCGATCCAACGAGTACGTTTTTGGAATGAAGACAAGAGCTTGGATTCGAAGATGGAGCTGTGAAATGCAAGGGATAATCGCTACTAATCCTAAGGGTGATTCCAAAATGGATGTAGTAGGAGTAGTGTCTTCAGTTCCGTTTGGACCGGGAACGGACTTATATGGACGAATGCTATCAGACCTTCATCATTGGAGGTCGATGAACATTCTAAGTGAATGTGTGCTAAAAAGTTAATCGTAGCCTCAAGCCTCATCAACCGGGAATGGCTAAAATAGGGGATGTGCAGCAAGGCTAAGTGAGTAGCACCCAAGTAGGGTAAGATTATCCCTGTCTAGAGTCCCTTATTTCGGCTGTGTGGGCAGTTGCTGATCCAAACTATAGGGTGATCTTATTCGGGCTATCCAGTAATGGATAGTTCTGGTCCTGTGTTGCAGGGGATCGGGAGTGGTCCTCGGTACACTGAACTAGAAGAGGTATTATGACGGGCAGTGCCCCAATAGCCCTGCCATTGTATGGAATCCATTCTCCAATAAGCGTCATACGGTTTTGATCATGCCCAACTATGCTGGAATGTGTGATGCAAGAATTTCAGTTATATTCTATTTTACTTTCTAAAGACATTATTATAATATCAGATGGATTTGATAAAAAAAATTGATTATCGTAAAGTAAAAACCCGGCATGTTTATTTATGGCGTAGTCTTACGAGATACCTCTGTTTTCAAAGGATTTTTGAAAATATAATAATAATTCAAATTGAGTGTGTTTTCTCACATTGGTTTTAAAGACTGACTCGGGTGTTATTTATTATAATGCTCAGGTCAGACCAAGCATTACAGATTCAGGTAAATGCTATGGAGCATAGGAGACGAGCTGGAGGAGTTCAGACATATATCATGTACTTGGTTACTTCCGCTGTGTGAATCATGTGTATCAGGACGAGTTATTAAACTGTCCAGATTGATGTATTGAATTATTGTACTCTGATAATGGTATGTATATTAACAGTACAGATCTTGTATTTAAAATCTATTTTTATATATCATATTTTTTTCTGCTGCGATTGTGAGATTCTATATTGTTGTCCGATTTTTCTTCTACCTCCTACCTCTTCTTTTCCCTAGTCATTCGCTCTTTCATACACTTTTGGTTGAACAAGGAAAAAATATTATCAACTCAAGGGTTACGGAAACGCGGGTTGCTACACCAAATCTGGCCATAAATAGCACATATTTGATGGACCTTCCTCTAGAAAATTTGTTTGATTTGAAGCACTACTTGGCTCGGATTTTTGATAAATCTTCTTCTAGAAGATTGATTAATTTGGAGCACTACTTGGCTATGACTTTCATAGGCCTTCCTCCTGAACTTTGATTGATATAGAGCACTTCTTGACCTTGGTTTTGATAGATCGACCTCTTGAAGATTTATTCGATGCTTTAGCGAGGCCTTTAATGACTAACACAAAAGTCTTACTCTGTCCTCCCTCTAAGAGGTACTTCAGTGAAGCCTTTGATGATGGCATTGAAGGCTTGGTTCGATATGCTGGAAAGGCCAGAGGCTTACTCGTCCTCCCTCTAAGAGACACTTTAGTAAGGCATTTGATGATGACACTAAAGGCTTTCTTGATGCTTTAGTGAGGCCTTTGATTATGACACTAAAGGCTTACTCCAACCTTCGATGATCTCCTAACCTTTTGATGAGATTAAATCTCAACTTCGATTGGAAACATTACTTTTTATGCATAGGTAATCTATCCGGTAGTGGATTGATATGTCTAAAGTATGATTGGTAGTTATCTCATCCAATTTGCTTCGTAGTAAGAGCTTGGGGAGGTCTCCTTTATGTGTGTAACCTTTTAGCGAGCTCATGCATTTTAAGAGTAATTTTCCTTTTCATTGTGCTTTGTGACTTCATTGGTACTGACACTCACGCTTTTATAGATGGAAATTCCATAATTATTCTAGATACTTTGCATTGATCAATGCTGGATCCATAATAAAATATGGATCATGAATGCTTTTAGAATTGGATATAGTCATGTTAGAGCCACACAATTCTGAATTCAATCTTTGTAGAATAATTTTACAAGTAGAAATCGAGATTGCGAGTGTTTTGGAGCTCGAAGCAAGCTATAATCCGGGATATCTTTTACTATTTTGTAACCTTATTATCCATTTTAGGATGATCTTTAAAGATCTAGTTTGAACTTTGTAGCTTGAAAATTACAGCATTGGATAACAATTTTACTTCTGAATTCTTGAGTTTCTTCCTTGCTTTGTCTTGATGTAGTGATCATCTCGCCTATGATTTCTTGTACTTTGTTTTTCTTTACTTGACTAAATTAATCCATATAAAAATCCTTTCATTAATCTTTCCTTTCTCAATAAGTTCTTATTTGATGGAATAACTTCTCCCGATCATGATCCTTGATGGATATATTTTTATTATTCGAAAGTTGTTTAGAGAATCTTTATGGTCTAGATAAGAGATTGTGTTTCCAATGTTTGAACTTTAAAGAAAGTTTTTTTTAGAATTATAGTCTCATAATAGAAATGTTAATCTCGAATAAGGGACTAAATGGTCATGATTCATGATCCAATTGTTTTCTAAGTGAGAATAGACTCTTCTAATTAGAGTTTTTGTAGCGTAAATGGGTTATGATGGTTTTGACAACATTTTATAATTCTCGATAGTATATAATTTAAAGATTTTTTAAATTCATTTTCAAAATAAATAAACATATGGAATAATCAGTAATAGCTTCTCTGATTCACAAAGAATATTTTCTCAGAGGCATGTATGGTAAAGTCCCTTTTTGTTAAACTTGCTTGCTAAGATAAATATTGATGTGTATTTACTCCTTTACAAAATGTAAAATTATACTCCATCGGATATTGCTTAGCGAAAAGAAATATCTTGTTTGTAAGTCTTAAAAGGCATGATCGTGAATTCATAGACTCCATAGACAAGAGCATACTCTTCTATAAGAATTCCTTTTCTTGAAGGATTATATTATTGTATTAAGAATCAGAATTTTATGTGTCATCAAAAATTCATTGGTATAAAAAAGTATCTTCTTTAATTTAAAGCCATGCTCGTAAAAAATAAATAAATAAATAAATGCGCACATACACACACATATTAGAAAGTCACGATATATGAAATTATATATAAGGAACTTAAGATATAAGAAATTAATATGTATGAGATCAATTAATGCAGATAAATCCATAGGTGCAGCCGACATTGCTTGATGTCATGTGATATGGTCGAAGTCATCATTTGCAACATTAATCCATGGGTAATATCTCTGATCATTATGGATGTCATCCAGTATAACTTGACATGTCCAGAATTCTCGACACTTATGACATTGTTTGATCTAGTCAATCATCACTTATCCATACGGCATTACTTAAGCCATGCTATATTACTTGGCAATATTCAAAATCAGCTTACACTTATGTCTTATCCGAAGCTTGAAGTTTTTTTTGAACTTGGAATCTCATATATACCATGGAACTATGCATACATGAGACCGTGCAAGTGCATCAAATCAATTTTGTTTAGAGCTTGATAGGATATGTAACGACTCGGAATTTCACTACTTTGATTACTGAATATTTATTTAATTTTAAAAAATTCAATATATAGGTTTTATAATGGAAATTAATTCATTTTAATAAATTAATAATGATGATAAATTCATTTTCAAAATTTGTTTAATAATTAAATAGTTGTTAGAAAGACAGAAAATGTGACTAAAGAACGTTTTTCGAACTTTCGACTTTTCGATACCGGAAAGTTGTTGGAAACATTTTTCGTCTTTGTGTACTATAAATACATATATATAAGAGTTAATTAGCTAGGTAATAATACACTAAAAAATAAATTATCTTATATTAATTTGGATTAATAAGTGATGTGACAAGACATAGATTTAAAAATAATAAACATTTTATATAAATATATATATTAAGTATTGTCACATCTTAGATTTGTAATCATTAACCATAATTATCTCTTGTCACATCTTAGTTAATTAATAATTAAACTTATATATATAATAGAAAGTGAATTGACTAAACATAATAGTTATATATATATATATAAAAGAAAAGAAAATGATGTGACTAAACATAATTATATATATATATAATGTAATATGACTAAACATAATTATATATATAAGAGTGATATGACTAAACATGTCTATATATATATATATATATATATATATTAACTTTGTGATGTGACTAGATATAATTATGACAAGTTATATTGTTTAATTCATTTTGTGCATATATATACCCACTATTCTCTTTCTTTTCTCCTTGCTTTCATTTCCTTCTTCTTCCTTGTTAAAATTTTCATGGCTTATTTTTTAGCCTTGAGAGAAGAGAGAAAATAAATCCTTAGAAAACTTGTTTAAATCACTTCTTCTTCCTTCCTACCTCTTCTCCTTGCATTATCAAGCTCACACATCTCCTAAACATGTCATGGCCAAGCTCACTTAGTAAGGCCAAACCTACTTTGGCCTTTAAGACCACAAAAACTTCATCTTTCTAGAAAGGAAAGCATAGTTCTAGCGTAGATTCAAGTGGTAGCTTTGTTTGGTCTTATTTGGATGGCATTTGGTGAGTAAACTACCCTATTTTGAAAAAGATTTTTCCTTTATTATTAAGTCATTATTGTAGTGATAATGTAGTATAGAAGTTGAATGATAATCATGTGGTTCGATAATGATTTGGATGGTTTATTATAGCTTTATTTGGTTATGGAAATCGATGTTGTATTATAAAGTTAGTAAGCATGCATATATGGATATATACGTGCAGCCTATGATGAAAGTGATTTGTGTTAGTAATGTTTTTATTTTAAAACATGAGCTATGGCATGACATTTGGTAAACAAAGTTAGCTACTTTGAATAATTGCGATGGATTTGAGATTCGGTTTAAATCGAAGTTGTTTTTCGAAGTTTAAAGTTTTGAAACAGATTAAAGTTTGTAGCTTTAGTTTCAAAGGTTTTTTTTATTTTCTAAAGAATGTTTAAACCATGAGAATAAAAGTAAAGGGCTGTGAAGTGGTTCGCTAAGAATATGTTAGAGCGAACTGTGGCCATAGCGGTAGTTGCTATGGATGCAGTTCGACGAAATTTATCGATTTTAGTTTCAGATAGTTTTAACTTGAAATTGTTTTGTAAAAGTTTTCAAAACAAACTTAATTAGTAATTAAAAATAATTAAGTTCTGTAATTTAATTATTTAATTAATTATTTAGTTAATTGGTTAAATAAATAGGTGATAGTAATTAAGAAGGTAATTAGTAATTAATTAACACTTAAGTACAGTTAATGACTATTATTTGATTAATTAAGTTTTAGTTGGTATTTAACATGGTTAAGAAGTAATTAATAGTTAATAATTATTTAATTACGTTATAGTTAATTAATTATTATTTGATTAATGGATTATTTAATTAATAGTTAAGTAATTAGGGTTTAACTTTTAAACAATTTGGTTTGGCCTTAACCAAGTTGCATTAGTAAGTTAATAGCACCTAATCAAGTTCATTAAGCCTAATTAGAATTTAAATATGACTTAAGCTTGATTAATAAGGGTTAATTAAGGTTTAATTGAGGTTTATGTCAATCAAATCTATTTACATCTTTTCAAATGTGATTTTAAAACTGAACCAAATGTGTTTTAAATCAATCTCTCTTGTTTTTAAAGTGGACTGATTCTAAATCCAAGAATCTCTTGTTTGGACCTTATGTAATCCTATATGATAAGAAAGACTAAAATACATCTGTTAGCAGAACCAAACAACCATTCTACTATAGTATAAGTGATTTGATTTTGTGGGCATGAGTTAGCAGTGCTATGAATTGATTGAATTGTTTGGACAACTGTTTAGCAAGAAAAACCACCCTCCCGTTATTATGTTATTTGATCATGTATAAGGTAGTTACTTCATATTGGCATGTTATTCCTTGATTTGGATATGAATTATATTTACATACATGTTGCTTATGTAAATAAATGTTAAGTGAATTGGAATTGAAAGTGAATGGTAACTTATATTAATACCATTGGAATTGTTAAGCCTCTTTTGAATGTATAAAGTATGTTTTTGAATTAACTTCAATTCCTAAATAAGTTTCGAGTTTAAATTTTATAAATGATTTCCAAGTTGTGCTATTATATTGTAAAGTTATTTATAAGTAATAACTAGTTTATAAAGGGATTTTACTAAAGGTTTACTTAAAGTGTTTTACAAAAGATAATTTGTAAATGATATTTTATAAAGGAAATTTTATAAAGATTTTATAAATAAGTTTTATAAAAAAAATTAAATTAGAAAGAGATTTTTAAATCATTTTAGAGATTTCGAAGGAAGTTTAAATCTAGTGTGGAAATTTATAAAGAGGTTTGGAATGTGAATTAAATGGGTTTAATTGTAGGTGATATTTTTAAAAGGGAAATGTTGGCCATTTAATATAGAATTTTGAATAGTGAATTTCCAAAATGCTTTTAGTAAATAATGTGAATTGTTTCCAAATTTAAAGGGAACGTTAGGGGTTTGTAAATAGTATTTTGAAAAGAGCTTTTGACCAAGTTTTGTAAAGTATTTTTTAATTAAAGAGAATTAATAAAGGCTTAGTGGGTCCCATATGGAAATTAAACCATGATTGGTTGTTTGTTCACTTGATAGTTAAATAACCGACTATCAAATTTGACCTAATTTGACTTAGGTAGTATGAATGTAAATTTGAGTTTCATGGTGAGGACTCGAATACTTATTCCCAAAAGTAACAGGAATGAGTCAACCGGAAATTATCGGTTGTTGGAACGAAGAGACCGGGATCAGATTTATATATCTCAAAACCACTCCAAACCAACATGTACGTTCAAGTAAAAGACATATTAAGATGATTGAAGATAGTGCTCTTTTAAGTGCAAGGGCTACTACTACTGATCCTGAGAGTGATTTCAAAATGGATGTAGTAGAGTTATTGCCTTCGATTTCGTTCAGACCTAGAATGAACTTGTATGGATGAATGCTGGCATTGCATTGGCGTCTAGAGGGCAGTGTTAGCATTCCAAGATGGATTGCTATTTAGAAAGGTAAAACATTGCCTCGAGCCTCACAACCGAAAAGAGTGGCAAAAGTAGAGCATGCAGCAGAGCTATGTAGTTAGCTACCAGTAGGAGCGGTCACCCCATTCTTGATGTCCCTTTCAGAGTTGGTTTGCATGCAAATACCATGGTAGTATAAGGCCTTAGTGTCAAGGGGGTGAGGTAATTCGGTCTATTATGTTAAAGGGGGATAGGCTTTGTGTTAGCATCGGTGCATTTTCTAGAGGTGTATTATCAGAAGGTAGTCCCCTACCTTACCATTGTTGGGATCCAATCTCTAATACGTGCCTTACATTTTCGATTATATAACCTAGTATATTGGAATGTGAGATGCAAGCATTTCAGCTATTTTATCTATTTACTTTAAACCTAGACCTATGATAATATCACTGGATTTTGATATAAAATGATTTGGTTATCGTAAAGTAAAAACTCGTCCGTTTTTATGTGCAGAGTGGTCTTACGAGATACCCTTTATTTGAAAGGTCTTCAAATGAAGAGAATCGGTTTGGTTGTTACTTGTTATCGAGTTTTACTCACGCTGGTGTACTAGAATGACCCGGGCATTTCCATGTAATGCTCGGGTCAGACCGAGCATGTTTTTCCAGGTTTAGTTGGATTCTTTGGAGTTAGAGAGAAGTTGAATGGTCAAGACATATTCACATATATTTTTCTTCTACGGTATTATAGAGTCAGTATATTTGTCAATAGAAAGACAGGTTTCTATAACTGTCCAAATTAGGATAAATCTAATGCACTTTGATGTTGTGCGTTGTGAGATTCTGTGTTGTTTAGTTTCCTTCTATCTTCTACCTTCTTTTTTCACACTAAGAAAATTGAAAATTTTGGCACTTAAATGTTCGGCATGCGATACTGTGGACGTATTAGTGTCGGTTTTCAAGGGTCGAAAATCTGGTTTGTTACAGGATATATTTTAAAATTGATACACATCAAACTATACTTTACGAAATTTTTGCTTCTTGAAACTAATTTGTTAAAAGCTAAAGTTTCACGAAATCAATGTTCAAAGAAATATAATTATGAAACTGTTTGAATTTATTTCCATAATTTTGATGGTATGATACACATAGTGACAAGACTAGATGTTTAATGACCTGACTCGACCTTCGAAAATTGGGACCAAATACATTATCCGTATCCAAAAGCCACAGATTCAAACGTCGAAGCTGGTTCGCCGGAGCTTATAACACATTAAGTACAACAACACAGCGGAAAATAAATAAATAACTTTATTGATACATAATAGATACAACATTTGATACAAATGAATATCAACATATCAAAGATAGATACAACAGCGGAAACAACCGCAGCGGAAAGATAATATCGTCAATGCTAAGCTTCAAAGACGCCAATCCAATAAGCTCGAACCATCCTAATGCTGAACTGAAGCAACTTGGTTCACAATGCGATTGCCAACCCAAAGACTCCAAAGAATTCCAAATAGAAAGCTGAAGGCTACTGAATCTATATCTACTAGCTGATTATCTGAAAATCTGACTCTAGGCAGCCCATGTAGAAAATTATGGGCACCCAGAGTTTAGAAAGGGAATAATAAACTCCAGGTCAGTCATAGGACTAGTGTGAGCAAACAAAAACAGTTTTATTTGAAACAAAAACAAGTCAAAAGGAAATAAAAAGAAACCCGCAATGCTTTTTGGAAAATGAAACTACCATAAGGCATCCCGGCACACACACAATGCAATCGCACACTTGGGGGAGATTTCTCCTGATGATAGTCAAACATGCTTGATACGCAAAATCCTTTTGATATTATTATTAGTGCATAGTGCAGAAAACCTTTCGAAAGTATAATATTAATTTCAGCCGGCATAGGTACCATTATATTATGCCAGCTATAGCTACCACCTGAGGTAGCAGGTTATACAACTTTAATCGTAAAGGACTCGTATTGTTTGATTGGATTTCCAACAATTGGTCAGGCTAAGGAACTTCCTACCCCACATGAGTACGCCTCTGGAGGGACACCCCAGGAACCTAACTGGATCTCTACCAACACAAGGCTGGCTTACCTCTGTAACTAGGTAACTATTGACACGAGTATGCCATCCCCCGGTCGTTACCGACCTTTATCCGAGGATCCTCAACCACAAAGCAATAGATTTGTAACAACCACATAAGTTTAAGTATCTAGGATCCATTACATGATACCACTTTTATCCAGAAGGAAATGGGGATACCCTAAAGGGCGCGACCCTCATAACCTTGCTGCATTGTTCCTGTTTCGACTATTTCCGGGTTGTGAGGTCCTGATGAGGTCTCATCCACAAAGCTACGCTTTTCACAAAAGCCATGCTTTGATCAACAAATGATCAGCAGTACTTAGCATGCCACATTACCAAACTGGGAATGTATCACAAGTAACCATTAACTACATCACCTCTAAGCTCGTACATCTCAGAGAGGGGTGTTAAGCTAAGAGAATAAATTCTCCACCACCAAACAGAAATGTATTTGATAGAAACCAATTTTACATCTCAAAGTGCAATGTCAGACATACATCCATATCAGTCCGTTCCGGGTTCGAACGGAACCGAAGGCACTTCATAGAAGCCCTTGCAATCTGGGTATTCACAATCCCGATCGAACTCCCCATCACATATGGAGATCTCTATACTGGCGCGACTCAGTGTAGAGACATTCGACAGGTAATCATTTCGTTCTCGAAAATACCAGGTCTTCACCACCGGTCTTCAAATGCTATCCATTTCATCGTATCATCATTCAGAATGGGTTTTATGACATAAATTCCTCTCCCGGCTAAACCGAATAATGAGCGCTTAATTTTAAAATGCATATCGGGATCTTAGTTAAGTCACAACTTATTACCCAAAACCTTTCTTTTGAATGGTTTAAAACAAATTTCCACTTTTAATCTTCCAAACAAAAAGAATCACTTCACTTTGAAAATAAAGTTCACCAATCTTTCACAAAGATTCATTCATAGCTTTCAAAACTATTTACAATTCAAATCACATAGCTTGAAATCCTTTCAACAAAAGTGGAAATTCTTTCGTTATATGAAAGCCATTATCATTTGAAAACAAATACTTTTCGTTTTGGAAAAATCCGATTAAATATACACAAGTTATAGCCTATAAAGATATAACTAGAAAATCAGCGAACTACCATATCATTGTCAAGTTCTATTTGAGTTAAATTCAAACTTCCAAAATAATTTATTCGGTGTACTTCAAAATGGTTAAAAAATGGTATAACTTGTATATCCCTTTCAAATCATAATTCCCGTAATAATTTCAAATCTTAAATAAGATATATTATATTCAAACTAAATTTCAATTTCAAAACTTCCTTTTCAAAAGCTTTTTATATTCAACTTAATTTCATTACCCAAAAAATTGGATTCAAAATTCAACTTTTAAAACCATTTCATAATATTAAATTCCAAAATATCTATGACTTAACCGATTTTCTCGTACAATCCATATTTTTGTGTATGTGGTGTAGTCCAGGGATTTTACACAGAACTATACAGTATCATCAATCATCATAATTCAAGCACAATAATATCGATAAGCGGTATAATCTTATAACGCTTACCTTCATTCACAGATTCACAGATAAATATGTAAATTCATCACAGATAAATAAGTAAATCACAGTTCACAGCTCAATCATAACACAGAACATCACACATCAGGGATATCAAACGATTTAAAGCATATCATACAATCCAAACATCCATAAGTAAGATTAATTAATCATCTGATTAATTTAAATTTGATTAATTACTTATGAAACTACTAATCGTGGTTAATTAACATTAATTAATTACAAACCGTATTAATTAATTATCCTTTAATCATTTATTAATTAGTCTTTAATAATAAATTAATTAACCTTTAATTATTAATTAATCAATCTCTGTTAATAAATCAATCTCCTTTTAATCATTAAATGATTTACCTTTAATCATTTAATTATCCTTTGATTAATTATTCTTAATTACATTAATTAATTAACCCTTCATTAATTACCATTTAATTATTTATCCTTAATTAATTACAAAAAGTGATTATCCCTAATCACTTATATAATTAATTACATTGAGTAATTATCTTTTAATCAATTGATTAATCAACTTTAATCATTAATTAATTACTTTTAATTAAGTAATTATCTTTAAGTAATTAATTACCTCTAATTACTTATCATTAGTTAAACTTTACTTAATAAATCGTCCTTTAATGTAATTACATAAAGTAATTATTTTTAATTAAGTAATAATCTTTTATTAATTAAATTAAGTAATTATACTTAATTGATTTCATTAAGTAATCACCCTTTAATAACTCATCATTAATTAATTAACTCTTAACAAATTAATTAATCCTTGATTAATACCTAATTATCCTTTAATTAAGTAATTATCATTAAATTTCAAATTAATGATCCTTCAATCTTAAGATAACCTATTTATCTTAATTAACTTCATAATCACTATTTAAATCTTATTTAAATAACCTTTGAAACAAATTAACAAACAATTTAACTTAAACCCTTTTAAGTTAATTGATAATCAAATCATTTTTTTCAAGATAAACTATTTACCTTTAAAATCTTATTTAAATAACCTTGAAAATAGATTATCATCAACATATAAATTAACTTAATATCTTCAAGTTAATTACAAATCAAATACATCATTTAAGATAAACCATTATCTCTTAAATCGGTTTCTTAATTTAAACTATTAAATTTTTTTTCAAAATAAACTTAAGAAAACAAAACTTCATTGTTTTTAAGTTAAATAAACTATACAACTTTCATTGACCCAAAATTTAGATAAACTTTTATTATATAAAAGAAATTTGTTTAAAAAAATTTAAAACTTATTAAAGTTCAAAACTGATTTTTTTCAAATACTTCAGACCCGAGACAACCCCAGGTTAAACCTGATAACACACTCGAGTTTCTTCCTCTACTTCATTGCTTAGAGTCACACACGAATTCATTCCGAGACCAATCCCGAACAACCTCCTTTCTTCCCAAATTTCACAGCCACCCAGGCACGAACGTGTATGCGTGCACATGCACCACTATTCCGACCATCTTCGATCGCCGTTGAGTCCCTAACCAAGTCGCCGACGACACTTACGAGCTTCCTAAACACACAGATCCGATAATAGCAACGTCAGTCCAAAATCGAGCATACGATGGTCATAGGGACCAAACTCATCGGCAAAGAATTGCCTCGACTCACCTATTCTGATCACCGGAATACTCGCGTTCCGCCCAAAGCCGCGCGAAAACACCATGCTTCGTTCCCCTTAGTCCAGTCCAACTCGACGCGACGTCGACAACGATATGGCCTAAAAACTGGAGTCGACCAAAACAAGCCAGTAAACCCTAAATCGCCACCCACCATCCACTTCGATGATCAATAAATTCCCCGGCTATTTTTTGATAATCATCATCACATCGGCCACCTTCAGCTTCAATCCCAAGGTCCACAACCGCTCCAATCGCCGTGAATTGCCAAAAATCCATTTCATGTTCAACTCACAAATTATAGCGATTTACTAAACTAAAATTCATGATTTTTCTTTTAAAAATCATAATTTCCAGAAGCAAAACATATTATATAAAGGAGTCAAGTAATTAAGATACTTGAATTTCGACATATATTTGGGTTTACTGTTTTATCTTCTTCCCAGACAAAAATTGTTTCCATTTTCAACTTAAAATTATTTTTAGAACTTCAATCTTTATTTTTCAAACAATTTATGTTTTTACTTTGAAGCCTAAGAAGATTTAGAGGGAGAGTTTTTAGATTTTGAACAGGTTTAATTGTAAACCTGGAAACAGAGATGTATGCCTGTACAAGTAGACATGCACAGCTAAATATATACATATTTGTATGTATCTAGACATATTCACAAACATTCAAACATTTTCCACAGCTCATTTTCACTATCATCAAAATATAACCATATCAAGGTTTTAAAAATAATATTTGCTCACCTGATTGCAGAGAACAGAGAAGCAAGCCTGGAATTTTGCTTTAAAACCTGGAATTGCTTGACATTTGAATTACCGAGTTGAATTTATAAATTTTGAACTGCTTCGGCTTTTTAGAATTTGCTTTGATCCGATCTTGGTTTTAATTGATGAAGATTGTTTTCCAGAATTTGATATTTGGTTTGAATTGGAAAAAAATTGAGAAATTGATTTTTGTTGAACTGCTTTGATTCAGGTTTATATCTTCTCAGGTTTAAATGCTTTGAGTTTTATCTCTGGTTTTGTTTTTACTTTGAGAAGATGATGAAGTTTTAACTAATAAATAAAAGAACCAGGTTTCCTCAAATTACTTATCTATATATATAATTTGATTTAAAAGAAAACATAACTTGCCACTTGTTAACTCATATGATAAAATAACTACACTTGTTTAAATGTAAGTTTAAATGGTTTACACTTGTTAATGCTTATTATTAAAACCTTACACTTGTTAAAACATAATTTACAAATGTCATAAATATCCATTTTTATGTTTAAACCCTTGTTTTATTTAATTTAAAATTTATGTTTCAAACCCTTACTTTATTTTAATTTATGAATTATTTTTTATTTTTTATTAACTAAGTATCATGAGATGAATATAAAAATTATATTTATTTTAAAAGAAAGCAAAAGGAAATGATTCTTTTGTAAAATCTATGTTCATATTTTCAAATTTTTACTTGTTATGTTTTTAAATAATGTAACATCCCGTATTTTTAAGCCATTGAATTTGAACATTTAATTCATTTTAAATGTTGAATATGAATTATAAATTGAATCTTGAAATAAAATAAGCTATAATTTTTAGTTATAGTAATTCTATTCAATTTCAAATAATTGAGAACAACAATTAAATATTGAATCGGGGATTTAATTGGTAACTGGATAATACTAATTCAATACTATAATTGGGGTAGTTGGTAATTTCGAGTGTAAATGGAGATAAAATTAGATTCTAAAATTTAATTTAGGTCTAATTGGGTTTGAGTTTTAATACTGGACCATTGGAAGAAATTAAAAGTTAATAGATTGAATTTGGGATTTTATATTAATTTAATAATAGGATTTAATAATATAAAAATGCAATTAATCGGATTTTGATTCGAAATGAGTCAAAATGATTGTTAATGTGTTTTTTTAAATGGTATATGATGTATTGTAAAGTTAATAAAAATGTTAAAAGTAAATTTCTAAGCGTTTTCGAAAATTTTGAAAATCGCTTGATTTAATAGACGAGTGAAAATAGCCTTCCGGGGCACAGTCTCGGAATTCGACGAAACTAGTTCCATTGGATCCGTAATACTTAGTTATTATCGGATTTCAATTTTCGTAGCAATCGGAGTTGTCGTTTGACCGTGGCAGCTCGAAACGCATCGAAATCGTTTTAATCGATTTAATTTGAAATTGATCGTTTAATTCCGTAACTCGAACGTATGACCAAATTAGCTTACGAAACTTGTTCCATTGTGTCCAGAACGCGGAAAAACCTTAGAATCGCCTGTCGAAACGCGTAGATTGGAGGTCGTTTCTATAAACTGTTAACTTGAGAAATTATAATAATAAAATAATATTAAATTACCATTAAATATACACTTAACATTCTAAACCCTAATCTATTCCTCAGGCCGCCGTTCTTAGCTTTCCAATGGCCGATATTTCTTCTCCTTCTCCTCCATTTTTCACTCAATCCATAAGCTTTCGCGAAAAGTTTCCAACTAATAAATCGAAAGGGGTGTAGAGATCTACGATGTGTGCGGCTGTGATTGAAATTAGCGAAGCGAGGACGATAGGAGACGGTCGCGTTCGTCACGCGTTTATGAACGCATCTCGAGGTCAGGGTCTGATCGAGCTTGGCCGCCTTCAGGCCATGGGTGCACGTGGGTTAGAGCTTCGGAATGAAAGCGTTCGATCGAAGTATAGACGATCGACGGTGATGCAGTTGGGAGCCCTAGGTTGCGTGTATATGGGTTCTTTTGCCTGGGTGATTCGTGCGTGGGGAAGATGGTGTGGACGGCCTTGATTCCACTTGAGGGAGTGACGGCTGTGATTAGTTTTGGGGTAATATAAATTAAATAAAAGGAAAACTGTTTTAAATTTATATCGAAACTTTATAATATTGTAACTCAGTCATACGTATTCAGAATTCGACGAATTCGGTAGCGCCGGAATCGCAGAAGAGAGTACTACGCAGTGGTGCAGATCCGGAGTCATTCCGAGCAAGTAGAAATTTGAGTTAAATCGGACATCGTTCGGTTTAATTTAAATTTCGAACGCTCGCCGAAACTCAAGGTGAGTTATTCTCACTCACATCTGGATATTGGCTGATTTGGATAATAAATATTTAAATATCTGTGTGATTGGTTGCATATTATTGTTATTATCAGTCTGGATGGCTAAATGAATTTAGTTAAAACTTGAATCTAAATTTGGAAAGAATTGAATTGGAAGAAATCTAATTGTGCTGAAAGGATATTGTATGAATAAATTTTTTTGACTCAACTAAATTCAAAGGGATTATTTGAGAAAGAATTTAGTATAAGTTGAATTAAATAAAGAGAAGCTTGAAGACGAATTTAGTATAAGCTGAATTAAATGAAAATAATACTGGAATGGATACAATTTTGGAAGCTTGTTAATAAATTGAAAGGTAAAATGAAACCCAATTCTTGTTTTGAACATTAGAAAATGGTCGTATTGTAAATAAGTTCAGTATGAATTGGGAAAGTGAATTAACACCTAATATGGATTAGGTTAGTGACTAAATTGAATTATAATTAATTGGGATTTGTATTGTAATGGATAGAATTTGATAGTTAGTCAAAATTTGAAGGTAAATAAGAATCCTGATTTGGATTGGGATCTAATTGTGGTAACAAATATTGAAGTGTGAATGAAAATGGAATAGAATTATAATAATGATGGTTTGAATTGTAAGTAGGTTCCAAGGAGTGAAATAATTTAAATGGTCTCTTTGTTAATAAAATAAAGTTGTAAATGGATTTGAATTGATTTGGATGAAAATTGATTTATAAGAAGATAATGAAAATATTGCGAAAGAACTTAAGCAAGTTGAATAATAGGTGTGATTAAGCTTTATAATTTTGTCTTGGATAAATTTTGGTTGGGAAATAAAGTTGAATGGTAAGTGAAATGGTTGTAAATTAAATATTGTGATATCATATGAATATAAGAGTTGTAAATAAATCCAGGATGGAATGATAAAAGTGAACTTAAGTTGAATAATGGAATATGAAAGTATGAATTTAAGATGTGTGAGAGTTGAAAATAGTCCAGGATGAAATGATATTAATTTAAACTTAAGCTGAATGTTTAAGCTAGTTGGATTAAAATTTGTAAATGGTTTGATTTGGTAAGAATCAAATAAAATGGAAACAAATTGAGATATTATAGAATTGAAATCACTTAAGAAAGATGATGAGAAGGTTATTTTTAAGCTTATGAAATAGCTTTAAATGAAATTTGTTTGGACAATAAAAATTTTGAATGCAAGCAAATGACTTTTAAGATTGTAATTGTAAGAATGAAAGAATATATGAGTCGTAAATAAGAATGGAATGATATATAAAACTATATATAACTATAAGAATAATATAATAACATAAACTTAAGATGATTCATAAATTTGAAAAGTGAGAGTAAGGATTGAGTTAATAATTGAAATGGAATAAGAATGCTTGGATTGTGAACCATGCAGAATTTGATAAATTAATATGAATCTAAGTGGAAATTAATTTTAAAATTATTATAAGCTTAAGTGTAACGACCCAGAATTTTATTTAATTAAAATTTGAATATTTAATTAATTTTAAATATTAAGAAGTGAATTTATAAGTCGAATAAATTTTTATTTGAATTATTGGATTTAATTGGATAATTTAATCGATAATTTAATACGTGAAATTATGGAAATAATTGAAAATTGGGTTAAAAATGATTGAAAATGATTTGTAAAATTTTATTTTATCATATTGAAGTTAGAATGATATTTTAGAACTTTTAAAATCGAATTAAAAGTTAATTTGTGAAAATTGAATATTTTAATATTAAAATCGACTAGTGAAAATAGTCAATTTTTGAACAGTCTCAGAATTGAACGAAACCAGTTCCATTGGATCCGTAATAGTTAGTTATTACCGGATTTCAATTTTTGTGTCAATCGGAGCTATCGTTTGATCGTGGCAGCTCGAAACGCATCGAATTATTTTTAATTTTAATTTGGCGAGTTAAAATAGTCATTTTTCAAAAAGTCTCGGATTTCGACGAAACTAGTTTCATCGGATCCGTAATGTGATATTATTGTAAGGTTTCAAATTTCGTGTCAATTGGATTTACCGTTTGTCCGGTACAAATTAAAACGCCTAGAAATCGATTTAAATCGGTTTAATTTAAATTGAACGTTTATAGCCATAACTCGCACAGATATCCGAATTAGCTTCCGAAACCTGTTCCATTGTGTCCGGAACGCGGGATAAACCCTAGGAACGTCAGTTTCGGCGCGTAAATCGGAGTTCGGAATTTCCGGATGAATAGTGTTCGATTTTTTTTTCCTATAAATACACCATAAATCTCAAAAAAAAAAAAAAAAAAAAAAAAACACCCTAGTTTCATAACTGCAGCCGCCTCCCCCCAATGGATGGCCGAAATGTTCTCTTCTTCTCCCTCAATTATCTTTCAATTCATTGATTATTATCAACAACTTCCAACTACAAAAACGTGGAGCTTCGCGAGCTCTACGATGTGAACGGTGGAGATCGTCTGAAGTTCATTGGTTTGGCGGCAAATTGAGGTGGAAGGGGGCCGGCTGTGCACGCAACTCGAGGAAGATGGTGAGGCCGAACTCTATGCTATCTTGGCCGAGTATGGAGCTTGTCGTGCTCTTCAAAACGCAAGTCCCTGATCGAGTTTTAATCGAGCGATGGAGTTGTAAAGTTAAACCCTAATTATGTGATTCATGGGTTTGTGCGGCCTGTAGGGGATGTTTGCGTGCAAAAGGAGGGAGATGGGAAGAAGCAAGCTACGGCTATGATGCAATGGTCATGAATCCTGTGGCCCAGATTGCATAGGTTTAAAATTAATTAGAATTTAGTTGTAAATTGTAAATATAAATCGTGTAAACTTCAAATATTAATATCTTTTTCATACGAGGTCAAAAATGCGCGAAACCAGTTGCGTTGGAATCGTATGGACGAGCACTACACGATGGAGTTGGTTTGGAGTTGTTTGGAGTTAGTGAGAATTTTGGGTAAAATTAAACGTCCGTTTAATTTTATTCGAAATAAATCGCTAAAACGGAAATAAAATCAAGGTGAGAATTTCTCACTCAATCGAATTAGTTTCGATTTTATTTTAAATAATTAGATTTAAAATATTTGAATGCATGTTTGAATGATGATTGTTATCTATTGATTGTTAAAATAGACATTATACGCCGTTAGTAAGCGGATGTTATTTATTAAAAACATATACCGCGAATATTTCATAAACAGTGAAATTGGTATTATATATAATAGCAATATATATATATTGGCATATGTATATATTGGAGTTATTGATTTCCCGCATTTATTTGTTTAGCGGATGAGACCCTATTGCACCGTCTATTAAGCGGATAATATTTTAAATCTCATATACCGCGATAATTTCGTACTGGAGCGAAATTGGTATTGTGCTAATGTTTGTGGATGCAGGAAAACAGGTTGGAGGGATCCAACCGGATTCCTCAACAGTATTTATTTGATTTTGAATATTTTGATATTCGTTGATTATCATATCGATATATGATATCGTTAGAGTCGTGATTGACTATTTTGGTGTGTAGCATCATTGGACCAAGTTTTGGAATTTTAAAATGATTTTTAAAGGGATTTTTGAAAATATACTATATGTTTGGAATTTGATCCATTTTAAATAAATAAACGTTATAATTTTTAAAGTTATAAAAATTATGATTTTTGAGAAAAATAGTTAAAAAATTGATTTTTGAGAATATGATGCTAATGATTTTATAAAATAGTTTAAATTGGATTTTTGAATTTATTATGAAAAGTTTAAATATAGGATTTATAAAATTTAATTATTTTATGAATCAAAATGGTGAAACAATAAAGGAGATTAAAGATATTTTAAAATAATAGTATAAATTGATTTTATAAAAGATTTATAAATGGATATTTATAAATTGAAATATTGACATTATAAAACGAGTTTTTATAAGTGTTTGAATGAAGTGAAAATGAATTTCATAAATTGAATGAAATTTATAGAATTATAAACGGTGAAATTATAAATGGAATTTTATAAACAGTAGGTTTATAAAATTTATAAAGTCATTATGAGAATGGTTTTGGATAAATAATTGAATCTTATAAGTTATAAAATTTATAATTATGATGTTCAAAGGAACGATTTTTGTAAAGTAATTGTTTTATAAGTATTTGACTTATAATATGAACCGTTGTTTTATAATTGAGTTATAAATCGAATAGGTTAATAAAGGAATTTATAAAAGGAAGTTGTTATAAATAAATAGAAATGGAATTTGTAAACGTTGTTTTATAAATTCACAAACGACTTATTTTATAAGTAAATTGTTATGATTTATTTATGGAGTTATATTCACGTTTTGACTGTGAATAATCCTTTAAAATAAAATGTATAAAAGGATGAAAATTTGTTAACATAGTATATTCACGTTTTTGAATAGTGAATAATATGTTGAAGAAATTGTTTGAATGTGATGTTTTAAACAGAATTAAAACGATCTAACGATGTTTTAAAATGCGTTGAGATTCAAAACCATAGATTTCAACATTGATTGTTGGAATAGACGTTTTCGAGAAATGAAAAGGAATAGTGGACTGTAACACTGTTGTTATAGTAAATGATTTCCGAAAGGAAATGTTTTGTTTAGTATTGGGATTTATATATCTATTTCAATTTCGAATCCCTATACTAGTGATTTTGGGTTGTCGTAACGATGTTCTACGCAACATTCGTTTTGGCCCAAATAATTATGTTTAAGAGAATGATTTCCGTAAAGAATGAAATATAGATTATATATATATATATATAAGTCATTAAAATATAAATTTAACTTTAGACAAATTTTGATAGTTATTTATATCTAATTCAAAATGTAACCTTCAAATCACAATGTGTGTGTGTGTATATATATACATATTATAATTACAAAACAAATTTTTATTAATTTTATGTTATAGAGTTTTCAAATTCAAATTATTTCTAAAATATTCATTTTAGAATTTAAATTCCAAAATTCAATTTATAATAAATTTATATACATATATATGAATAAACAAACAAATATCTTATTTAATTTGGAAAAATGCAAATTAATTCATAATTTAATTCAAAATTTTATATTAATTACCAAATTAAATTTGACTCAAAACCAAAAACGTTACAACATGGTAGCTGAGGTGGGCAACTGCCCTACCCAAGATTTTGAAAAAATAAAAATTGCTAGTACAATACAAATTTTTTTTTGAAAGTGTATAATATTATAGAAGTTTGATTATACAAAAATCATTTAAAAACCTTTCACCCATGGTTTTTTTATTTTTCTCCTACTTTCTCACCATGTCGTTCTCTTCCATTCTCATTCTCTGTACAATTTTGAAAAATAAAATTTACATTGTAAAAATTATCATTGGCCTAAAATTTATATAGTAAGCTTCACTACTTCATTCTTCACCGCTACAAGTTCGTTTAGACCACTACAAACTTCATCAAGGTCTTCACCAAACTTCTCTCGTTGTGCACTGCTACCATATACACAATTGTACCTGTATTGGTGCAGTTGTGCACTGCAGCAGTGTACAACGTCGGTTGTAGAACTTGAAGACCATCTACATCTCATCTACCTAACAATTTTATTTCAATATAGCTTGTTTTTAAATATATAAATTTTCATAAAAAAATCAACGGTTTGACCGGTTGAACCATCAAAATCTAAAACCTTAAGTTATCACGGTTTGATTTACGGTTTGGTCATAAATGCTATGCTTTCGCCCACGGCAAGCGAAAATTCTGGTTTCGTCGCATACACATGAAGTCCTTTTGATTCTTATGTGTGTGTTTAAAATCAATATGTTCTTGAAACAGGTACATTATTTAAAACCCATGTAAAACTATATGACAAAAAGCTTTCATAATATACGCATTTAAAAGCAGATAGTATTATATAAACTTGAATCGTGGCGATGTATTCGAGGTCAGTATATAGTCAAAGTTCGATGTATGAAACTATACGTATTTGATAATTCGAAATACTTGATATTGTATGTATAAAAATCTTTATGTACGTGCAATTGAAGCCTCTACGTTTTCAAAACAATATTCAATGCTATATATTCGCATGAAACCAGCATATCCGAAACCCATATGTATAAGAATCCTTCAAAGTTTGGCCGAATGCCATATTTTTTTGACAACTGGGTAAGGTCCTAAAATTCAGTGTCCGCACCAAACTAATACAGATATATATAAGGGTTTAAGGTTGCCGTCGATATTACCACCAATTGTACCGTAACCGTCATTGACGGTTATAAATTCTTATAACCGTTACCGCAACCTTTTATGATGGTTAATCGTTGTATTTTTAATTTTGAAGCATGTCGTACATATATTTTCAATTATATACATTATTAATGATAAATTTGATATACCTCTAACTGTTTCTTACAAATTTATTTATTATTTTATAAAACGACCAATATGCATGCACATGTTATTAGTTCATTAAAACACATATTATTGATGTACAAGTTATTCCTTTAACTTAAGTGGATAATTTTTATATTTAATGTTAAATATTACATAAAACAATCATGTATGATTGGTATATTTAACCGTAGTTTATAATTTTTCAACTGTTACAATAACCGTTACCGGTATAGTTGACAACCGCATAAACGGTTAGAATATATATATATATATATATATATATATATATATATATATATATATACGAGTAGTTCGGCACGTGCGATGCACGTGCATAGGAGGAGTTGGTACGAAAAACAATGTTTGTAAGATTTTTTAGATCTTATAAAAATAAATTGACATGAACGTAATGTTTCATTTTTTGTGTGTAAATGCATAAATCAATCGTTCATTGAAATTTGAATGAGACTAAGTTATTTTAGAAAATAATTAAATAGATAAAGAAAGTGATCAACTATTACATCAATAACTTGAGAAATGTAACACATATTAAAATTAGCACTTCGAGTAGTTTGGAACTTAGAAAACTTGCATCATCTCTCTTTTCAAAAGTAATATATAATTATATTAATATATAGAAAAAAATTCATGTCCTCGATAAAGGTTACATTTCAGTCAAGAATCTTTAGCTCAAATGGTTAGAGATATGACGTTTCAGACAGATGTTTTACAGGTCGTGGGTTCGAGCCCTTAAGACATCATTATGAGTGCTCTGCTGGATTATCTTGTAAATTTTCCATGATACTCTCTTCCTCACAAACGCTCAATGCTTGCTAAGTACAAAGCTGCTTGATGCTAGCATACAAATTTCGAGCAAGTGAGACCTGCAATTTCAAAGATAGAGTTGTGTTGTTAATACCTCATTGTTAAAAAATGTTGTCTAATATTGATGATATATTACTTCCATGATGATTGGCTATTACTGACATGCTGCAAGTTACTAAAACATTATGAAAACATAAATCAATAAATAAGCAAATAAGGGGAAAATCAAGCTTTAGCTGATATAACTTATATTATAACTTAAAAATATCTTGAAAATTGGTATACCTAAAATTAGTCATCTCTTCACTTGATGTATCCCTTTACTTGATGCATAATTTAAGGTGAAACTGCTAGAAAAGTAAATGGTGAAAACTGTACCTATATATGTTAGATTCTTATGCCATAATAGGTTTGCAATATACATATATAAGAGTTAACATATTTAAATATTTGATAATATCAAAATTGAAGCATAAGTGATGCTTTATTGAGATCAAGTTCTTGATATTCATCTTTTAATTCAAATGTATTTTTCTAAACTACTAATATCACCACATATTGTTATAACAAATATGTTTATGAAAAAGCAACTTTGAAAGCCGAAGTACTGTAATATCCAAACATGTCTTTCATTTAGTTATTTACTTTTGTAATAAGAATATGACACTTCGCTAAGTAAAAAGAATTTCTTTACCAATAGAGATAGATTTATGCACCTAGTGGTATAGCTGTTGTTAACAGGTATAGCTTTACTAATATAGTAATGCATATAGGTATTGTAATGCCCTATTAATACATGTATGATAAATTCACATTAACTGGTATAACTTTATTATAGTTTATTTCATGATATTAAGGGAAAAAAGCAGCCATTCCATTAACTATTATACGTTGTCTTAGAATGCTAATAAAACTCTTTGCATTTTAGATTGACGCGGTAGTTTTATTATTAAATTATAATATGGTAAGTTAGAAGACAACTAAAGTAATCAATCAAAAATTAATCGTACGCAACAGAGTTTCCTTTATGGATAATTTAGTTTTCATCGTGTCACAACTATTTCAAATGTGACCTTGATCAATCTAACATCACTTTTAATCAAATGAACTTATAACAGAAACTAAAATATTCAATTACCTTCCATAGTTTTATATAAAGCTTTACATTATAATTATCATTTACATTTAATAGTAAACATATACAAACATATACCTCCAGGCAAATACAGAGAATTAATCACCATAAATACTTATATGTATAAATACAATAGAAATTTAAATATTCCTGTACAAATTCACATACCACCTTAATCGCCATATATTCAAAACACCTACAACCATATTATTCTTAAATGAGCCATATAACCACCAAAGTATGTGCATATATATATATATGTATGTATGTATGTATGTATGTATGTATGTATGTATGTATGTATGTATGTATGTATATGTGTGTATGTATGTACGGACAACAACAACAGTTTTTTTCCATAGGAAACATAGATTCTCATATGTATAGATTGCCGCCACCTCTATCAGCCTCAATGGCTTGCCTTGTCAGTAAACTGCAGCAACATGGATCTTATGCAATATGCCATTTTCAACAATCTGCAGCAACATAGTATACCACCATTCATCCCAATTCTCTGCTCAGGCTAACCATTCTCCTGCACTCTCGGCTCAAACCAGCCATACAACCAACCATACGATTGAACAAAGATGTATGATTGGTCATGTTGCACATTATGGTCAATAGCTACATGTCTTCAGCAATTCAGTTAGCACTCTTCAGTTCACACTCTTCAGCACTTCAGCTCTCCATTTGCTTGACTCTGATTACTGTCAAGTGTCGATAACTACTAGCCTTTGATGGACTTGCTCACTGATGTTGCTTGATTGATTTAGGGCCAAATGCAGCTCATTGTTGATGTAGCAACAGCAACAACTTCTCATTTCTGAATTTGCTCATCCCAACAACATCAACGACAACATGCAACCTCGGCTACATCAAAAGCAAAATCATCAATAGGACCTGCACCATCTTGCACAACCTTGCAATACCTTGTTAGGACCAACTTGAAATCAACAAAAATAAAAGCAAAAACATGTTAAATGCCCTTGTAAGCACACACGCTCCTTAGATCCATCTCATTGAAACTAATCCAGCGGCGTAGCCATTGATATCTCCCCTCTCTTAGTTACTATTGTATTAACATAATAAAATGTAAGCATGTTATATTGCTTATTTATCTACGCCTTTTGTTAATCATCGTAGTGATGATCCTCTATATTTGTAATAAGTAATTACCAACAAACTTTTGTACGAATTTTGTTTTTTTTTAATAAAATATGAGTGCTCTCCTTGAAGAAGGACCACTCTTTCATCAAAAAAATGTTCTCTGACTCAAAGTTCCACAAAATGGATTGAAACCAATTATCCAAGGCTTTTGTCTTTGTATGCGTTTTCGTAAGTCAGTATTTTTTCTTGGCTTGTCCATAGACATAACTACAATCAGCAGTTGAAGGTACGGAAAGAAATTAAAATAACCATCATTATTTAACTAATACTGGATTTTGCACGGACTACATTGTAGAATTCTTCCATGTATGTCAAAGCATGGTTAACTATACCACATAATTAACCAAACCATCAAACTAAGCAAAGAACTCAACCATTAAGTAACCTTTATACTGGTATGCACACTGATGTGTATTTTACAAAATAGATATTTCTTAAATGTATTATAAAAATCTATAACACATAGAAGTGACTAAAAAATCTCAAATGGTTTGAGAAGTTAGAATATGTAAATAAATATGGATGAATGGATGTCAAGATGATAAATTAAAAGTTCCCCATTGTTTAATAAACACTCTAAGTGATCCATGGGAACAACAAAGGATAGTAGTGGGCCTACCTATTAGAAAAGCAAAAAAAAAATTCTTAGATCAAAAAGAAAAACTAAATTACTTTTATATGTTGTAATGAGATAAACTATATAAGCTTCAATAAATGGAGGCAAACTTATAACATTACCTTGTCAACAATTGTGTTTTGTCTACAATTACATTGTCACTTCCAGCATCACCTCTTTAGAGTATTCGGTACTTTGCTGAATCACCAAAAAAATCCATCAGTCATTAGTACTACAAAATATAATTACATGTAAAAAAAAATTGATATACAAACCAAAGCTGAAACTCTATTCACAATTGCCACAAAATTGGGCCTAAATGGCAAATAATTGAATAACCAATGTTTAAAGTAGCTATAATCCTATTTCCAAACATTGTTAATTTAGAATAAAATGTTGAATAACAATTTCTTAATAAATATTGGACACTGAACCAAATTAAACCTTCTCAAAAAGACAAACTGAAAACTATAATCTTACCCAACATTGTGAAAACTTTTTCAACGTGGAAACCTACTTGATTTTGATCTAGCAACTGTAATGGCTATGATTCTCCATAAGACATTTCATGGAAACTGGTGATGCAATGATGAATACCGTTTTGGAGAGTTTTCCAACCTGCTACCTACTGGAAAAAATATATTATGTACATAGACGCTGTTATACGTGAATCATAACCATACTTGATATAAACTATGATATGCTAGGCAACAATATTACATCTTTTTTGGAAAATTATAGGCGAACATGTCAACATAGAAGCATCCATAATTGTAGTAACCGCAAATAAATGAAAAAGAATGAACTTAGTAGTTAGATTCAAAACTGATGGCAATAATATAGTAATATAATTATCAAAGGCAACAATAGTTCTTCGCCATGCTCAAAGAGGTAGATTGCTTGAGATAAGCCTTATATCATTTTGTTGATAAAAAAGGTTATGTGTGACTTTGTCATTAGCGTTATAATATGGGTATGTCACTATAGTAGACGGTAAAAAGAAATCATGCACTCTCATCCTCGTATGAACAATCAATGAACCAGCAAATTAATAAAAAAAAAGTCAAAATATATCCTCCTTTAGAAAATTACATGATCATATGACATGTGTTTGCATTCATCCCTCTTTAAAAATCCATATACTTAGACAGATTCAAAACTATTTTATTGTATAGCGAAATCAATGGTTATTGTTTTTTGTTACAACGTTGCACTGAACGTAACTTACAATAAAATTTCTGGCAACAAATTCAATAGCTGTAAGATATGGTAGCTTAAGTGTTTTTAGTGTAATAAATTTGGCAATAAAGAATAACATCAAAATTTTAATCTCACATTCTTATTTTACCAAAAATAATAATAATAAAAAACCCTTAGTTTCGTATCTTCCTTATGAGTGAAATGTGTGTAGCGATATCAGTCATGAACAAAAAATACTGTCCAAATTATAAAACCTTAAGGTCGAATAATTATGCAATAACGTGGATTCATCTTATATCATGGATAAACTATCCATTTTTCCAAAATGTTATGTATACATCATAATAATGAACTGCAAAAAGGTTATGAATTACAACAAATTTAGAGTATAATTTCAAATTCCTAGATATGAAAGATGGAGAGCTTGAAATAAAAAAGAGAGAGGTAGTACTTATAATTATTACAGTTTCAAATAAATATATCTTATTGATGTAATAGAAAGGGTATGTACCATCTTCCGTTGAGGAAGAAAACACGTGCTGTAGTTAACATTGGAAGAAAAAACCCAAAGCATAATTTACCCAAAATCAATTAAGCATAAACTAAAATAAGCTATATTTCTATCAGTATTGAATTTAAAAAAGAGGGAATATTCAATCTAGTACACAAAAAATTGATCTATATTCAAATAGAATAATTTCAGATCGGTGGGTACCTTCCGAACATAACTGAAGTTGGTCTCTTTGTCTAACTATTTGGATGCGTTGGCTGTAGTTAATTTTGTTGGTAGTAACTCCATTTATGTACAATTTCCCTGGAGCAAATTTTAGCCTTTTTTCTGCTTTGGTTGATTTGCAGAGAAGACACAGGAAGAAAGGTAAGTGGGGTTGAGAAACTGGTTACGGGAGTACATGGGATGGAAAACCGAAACGTGGTGGATAGAACGGCTGAAGACAAATATGTCCCTTGTGTGAATAGTGGAGAGTAATCATGTTTTCTAGGTAGAACGGGGCATTTATGGCATTTCAAAAAAGGCTTCACTTCCTCAAGTATTTCCATTATATATAAGATATATATATATATATATATATGCATTTCGTTTGAAACTTTACATTCAAAAGCCGATATACATTTGAAATTCACGCATGTAATAACTTTAATATATATGGAATTACATGTGCTTGAAAACTTATATATCTGAAACCATGTTTATATTTGAGAACTGACACGTATCTAAAGGCTGATGATATATTTAATCTTAATACTTTTGAAACTTGCTTTATCTTCAAGACTCGTAAAGCTGAAATTTTTTGAAACTCGGATATTCAAATCACACATATGTGAACATCTGAAGCTAATATATATTAATTTCGAAACCTTTCACTTACAAAATCATATAAACTTTAGGTTTCGTTTGGTATTATTTTAAGTTTTGTGTTTTCCATTTTCAACGTATATTAAAAAATAATGAAGAAAACGGAAAAGATAAATAAAATTCTTAGTGATTACGGCGATGGACGGACGTCGAACGAAATAAATCGTTTTTCGTGCTTTCTTTTTTTGGAACATGAAAAACAAAATAAATTTGTTTTTCGTTTTTTGGGACATAGCAAAAGTACATATAGCAATCCATTTTTACCGTCATTCGTCCATCTTCGTAATGGCTAAGAATTTTAAATTATTTTTTCTACTTTTTCCTATTTTACAATACCATCGAAAACCTAAAACTTAAAATGAAGTCAAATAGACCTTTGATGGTCATGCAAATGCACCTGAAGCTTTAATATACTTGAAGTCTGATGACATAGATTTAGAAGCCAAATATATTACCAAACCATGTAAACTTGAATCTGGATAATTTGAAATTGCACACACAAGATATGTATTAAAGTCAGTACGGCTGAAATTGGTATACTCAAAAATTTATATGAATACTTCAAAACTGTGTCATTTGGGATTAATGTACATGACATTATATGTTGTTTATGCCTTTTGAAATCATGCATAGTTAAAACCATCTTGGAATCAATGGGCTATCATTTGAAAATAATTTATCTTCAAAACCTGGTAACCTGAAGCCATGTACCCTTGAAGTTTGATGTGTATATATTCTTGAAATTAAACATGCTTGAAGTTTTAAAATCACATATATATGTACACACTTAAAATTTACGTATATAAAAAAACGATTTTACATGTATTCGACAGTTGGATGTTTGAACTTATGCCTCTAAGAATCTGCAATATCTAAAGCTTTCATGTGCTATATGGTTAAATGCAAAACCAGTTTTGCATGTATCCTAATAATTATAAAAAAATGATCTTACCTCCTTTCCAATTTTCTTTAACAAATAACATTTCTATTTTCTCAAAAAAAAAAAATGAAATTCACGGAGATATTTAGATATTTTTAATAATCTTAACATGTACCCTTAGCCCATAAGTCATAACTCATGACCGACATAACACACGCTGATTTAAAAAATGATAGAAGTAAAAAAAAATTAAAAAAATTAAAAAAAGAGGGACTTGGAAAATAGTTACTAAAAGGAAGAACATAAAACAAATAAATTTAGAAAATAGGGATGTGTTCCTAGTTTTGACTTAAAACTGCAACGGATGGAACCATGTATATTAAGGTTCATATCTCCGTAAACTTGATATGCTTAAAAATGCCATTCTAGAATCAGATATTTAAGTAACTTGATAGTACATGTACAAACTTAAAATTAACTTATTTAAAAAAACGATTTTGCATGTATTCGAAATTTAATAACTGCCGCATACACCTGCATGTTTGAACTTATGCCTCTAAGAATCTGCGGTATCTAAAGCTTTCATGTGCTATATGGGTACATGCAAAACTGTTTGATATATATCTTTAAGATTATAAAAAATTAGTCTTACGTACCCTTCAATTATTTTTAATAAATTATATTTCTGTATTTATTTTTTTGGGAAAAAGAATGAAATTCATGGAGATATTTAGATATTTATAGTAATCTTAATATGTGTCTTTAGGTCATATGTCCATAACTCATAACCGACATAACACAAGTCAATTTTGAAAACGAGAGAAGTAAAAAATTAAAAAAATCTGAAAAATAGTTACTAAAAAGAAAAACATTAAACAAAAGATTTTAGAAAACAGGGATGTGTTCCTAATTTCAACGCAACAACTACGCTACAACATGAACTGTAAAAGCTCACATACGAACTATATTTTAGTAATCATTTGCCACTATCACAATAGTTGCCCCAGCCAGATCGATTGTCCTAGACGGCCGTCTTGCTCATCTTGCACTTGGACCGAGCCTGTATGTATGCATAAAACTGTATTTCAACCTTTTATATATCCAACATCGTGTAATATTCGAATTGTTATTCTTTTAGAATCGAAAATATGTGCCCTAAACTTTATGCATTTGGATCCTTATAACATTTGAAATTATATACCTTTTGAAATCATGTTTTCAAAGGCAAATTCTATTCCATCCCACAAATAACTTAGCTACCCCTAAAATTTAAAAAAGTTTGTAAACCCACAGAGTTACTCAGTAGCCTCACGTTTGTTTCAAAATTACCCTTAAACATTGCCGAAAACATTCCGTATGTAAAAAAAACAACAGCAGAAGATGTGAAACAGTTCCTCACCATGCCTCTTCCTCGCGCCTTCAATGTCTACAGCAACCAACGGAACAAGTATCAAACGCTAAAATGTGAAGAAGAAGAAACAAACTGAACAACCACGCAGAGCGACTACGGGGCTAGTATCAATACCACGCTGAAGTTTTGCGTGGTTGTGTACAGAATCATGCAGTATATTCGCCCCGTCATGCCATGAACCTAGTAGTGATCCTACGTGGATTATCACAAATTCCCGTAATCGACAGCCTATGTGACCCCACACCTCTATACTCACGCTAGCCAAGGACACTACGGTATAATGCCGTCAACTAGCACGGAGAATAAGGCTGTTGAGGAGCGACCATCCGTGTAATTGCTTTGTGCGAGTACCGATATGCCAGATAAAAATATAACTTTTCATCTCAAGAGGAAATCCGACATACCGAAACAAACTCAAAGCTACTACACAGTGGCTATATGTAATCTTCGGAAACAAATATAGAAATAAACATAACACAAATCAGTCACAGATAAATCATATCACAAAGGCGGAAATAGATATGAATATAACACATGAAAGTGTTCATTAGAGTAGTGGTCAAACAAGATCCACAATAAAACAAAAGAATAGATACAAGTGCAAGACAAAAGAATATGTATACATCAAGGAGTCTATATCTCAAATGTATACAACAAAAACTACTAAACTAAAGTAGTTAGCCAAAAGATCAGATGATGGTCCCAGATAAGAAGACATGAGGAAACACCTGTAAAACCTCAGTCTGACCCGAGTATTATTTAAGAAGAAAATAATAAACGGATCAGTCTAGATGTAATTATCAGTTAAAATGAGATATAAGAAGAGATATAATAAAAAGACGTATGATAACCAAAAATGTCATACTACGATAAGCATACATTAGAGAATCCACAAAAGTCATACGATATCTCAAGAATCTCATAGCATCAAAAAGAATGTCATATTCTTTATTTAATTCACCAAACCACAAATAATGACATACATATCAATGCCAATTGTAAATGCTGGTGAAACATAAATTCCAGAAATCATCATATAGAAATCTAGAAATCACAAGAAAAGATTGGCCAAGACATTGATGTAGTGCAAACGGTACATCCAATGAATCTAAAAAGCCAACACATTGATGTAGTGCAAACGGTACATCCAATGAATCAAAAAGCAAAGACATTGATGTAGTGCAAATGGTACATCCAATGAATCGAAACACATTAAAAGTACATGGGTCGCTAGCCCACGAAGAAATGAGACGAAGCTCAATAAAATGAGGTACAGTCCTCCATGTGGACAAAGAGACATCGCACATTGCTAGTCTAAACTATAAAATGATCATCATCGATCATCAAGAAGTGTCAATTACAATAAGCTAGTAAATATATGAGTTTAGCATCATGTCCCATAACCACTAGCTTAACTTAAATATTTGCGAACAAATTGTAGATCTCCACTAGAAAATTGTCATAAGAGTTTCATTCGAACAAGTCCAAGAATTAACCAACGAAGTAAACGCAAGCGTTTCATACCACTTGTTTTACTAAGTCGTTTAATTAGATTTCCCATACGAGTGAGGTAAAGTTTGTATATACTAGTAGATTAGAAAATGGTTTAAGAAACGAGCTCTGTAATAAAATAGTGTTGAAATTATTTTGAAGAAAGAGTTTTGATATTTACTACTAGTATTTAAACCTTTATATTTTTAAAGTAACAAATCACGAAATTGATTGTAGAAACAATCAATCACTAAAATTCACATTCAAAGACGTGAATAAAATCCAAAGAAATCGATACCGAATCCATCAAGATGGATATTCTCAAAAATCCCGAAGTAAATGTCATCAAAGTCGATAATAAGTGATAACAACAAAAGGGAATCAACTCGAATCGGTTAAAGTTGGAAATTCAAACAAAATAGGCAATATAGGCAAAAAGTGCAGATTCAGACGTCTGAATTCAAGGATTCAGACGTCTGAATCTGGAAAATAAAATATTTTCCAGAACAGAATTCAGACGTCCGAATCCTATAGTTCTGACGTCTGAAATAGGCACTTTTTAGCCTATTTCCTTTCTGGTTCAAAACGAACCAATTCAGACGTCTGAAATTCCAGATTCAGACGTCTGAAACTGGAATTCAGAGCATTTCCCGAACCTCGACCAAAAGTGGCCAAATGAATATCGGAAACGATCGGACGAGCAAGTGACGACTAAGGATTTACGCCACGCGACAACCCAGCCTTAACGGCTCTTCGATGCGCCTCAAATATCAATGTCCAAATATCCGTAATAGGATTTTCATAGATTTTGATTTCAAAACATCAAAAATTGGAATATACACCAAATCAATCCGAATCAAAATCAATTGCACAAGAATAAGTGTTAGGAATTCATACCTAACAATCGAAGATAATTATAGACAAAGATGTGAGATAAAAATCTCACCTTTGAACCCAAATCAATGAAGGAGAAGCTTTTAAAACAAGCTAAGACCAATTCCTCTTCAATAACAACTCAAGAAGCTTCAATCTAAGCTTACAAGTAAAATATTTCCTATGTTAGGTTTAGGAATTTGAAATGGAATGGAGAAAGAGTTGGAGAAGATGAAGATGATGCTTACCAATGGGTTCTCTTAGAATTTGAAGCTAGATCTTGGATTTTGCAAATGAACTAGGGTTTTGGATTTCTATTTCCCACTCTTCCACCATTTTTTGCTTTAGAACTAAAAAGAGGAGGAAGTGAGAGTGAATGGGGAGAAGTGGTTCAGATTTGGGTATTAAGTTGGCTAGTGGGCTGAACCCAAACCCAAACCCAAAGTGAAAAAGGTCAAATTTTTAGCTAGCTCCAAACATATCGAAGTTTATACTCAAAAGGATTGGAAACGGCATTTTGAAATCAATGGAAGGGGTCTCGAGTCCCAACTCGACTGTTTGCAAAAAGTAGCTTCTCGGACTAAAATCCGACGAACGGTAAAATATTTAAATATACAATTGATAAATATGCGGGTTGTTACAGACTCCCCTCCTTAAAGAAATTGCATCCTCGCAATACTTAAGAAGAAAATAAGAAGTAACAACCATAGAAGCATATCAACACAAAAGAAAATTTGAAATAGGAAGTTCACCATAAGGTGCATGAAAGAGTAAGCCTGAACGGGATCGCTCGATGAATTCTCTAGATTTTCCAAGAGCAATCCTTGGGATTTGAGAACCATTGAACTTTCATAAGAAAAACATCTTTATTTCGAAGATGCTCAACCTCCAAAGAAATGATGTGAATAGAATGTTGCTCAAAAGTCAAATCTGGTGAAACTTCAAGCCCTACAATAACACCAGGCTCAAGAATAAAAATCGAAAACATAAAAGCATTTCCATAGATAATAGACGTGGAAAACGTCAAGAATAGCAGAAAATTGAGCTGGTGCAACGACGTAGTATAATAACAGTACGTCCGAGAAACTAGAAACTCAAATAATTTGGGACAACAGCGTAGTACAAAACGGTACGTCCAATGAATCGAAGCTCAAATAATTCGGAACACCGACACAGTACAAAAACGGTACGTCCAATGAACCGAATACCATAAAAGAACATCGGACGCAAGTCCATACAAGAAATGAGATGAAACTCAGTAAAAAGAAATACATCAAAACGCCCGATGAACCTGGTAAAAAGATCATTTCATTTGGTCATCAACAAAGAAACAACCACCTGTTGCCTACGACTAAGTGCATAGGCAACACGATTTTCCTTCCGGGAATAAAAGAATATCAAGATCATAAGATGTCAGGAACTCGAGTCAGCATGAAGTTCCTTATGAGAAAATAAATATACCAAAGATTTATGATCGAGGTGGAGAACAAATTTCTCATCCTAAAATGATGGTGCCAAATTCTAAAAAGTGAAATCATTAGCCGTGAGCACTAGATCATGAATGGCATACCTAGTCTCGATCGGCTTTTATGACTTAGAAGCACAAGTGGTAGCACATTCTCTTTTGCAAGAGAATGACATCCAAACCAATACGATTAGCATTGGTACAAAAGACAAAACCTTGGTTCCCCTCGGGAAACACAAGAATAAGAGTATCGGAAAGAAAGAGTTTCTTTTAAATAATCTTCTTTCCCGAAAAGTTAAAACTTTCAAATTTACATTTTTATTTTTATGTAATAACCTTTCTACAAAAATTTACATTTTTACAAGTCAATATATCGTGTCTGATTGTCTCATCAAAGCGTTTAGAAAATTCCTATCGATAACGTTGATCAAGCGCATCGACCAGAATTCTTAAAGCACTCAATGGGCAATACAATCACAAAATCATCTTCTATGTGATAAAAATATCTCTCAAAAAGTTTTAAGAATATTATTTGCTCGTTTTAAGAGCAAAATCAAATTGTACTTATAAATAAATCCTATGAAAATAATTTGCAAAATTTTAAATTACTATTTTCATCCAAAATCCATAAATACAAGAATGGTCTCATCGAAATTTTCATAGAATACTGGATTTATAAAATGGATGAAATAAGCTAGACAAATTGAATGACATAATAAGTCATTCATAAGAATCATAACGAGTGCGGAATGCGGTAAGTGGAATGCTAACTCCCGCAACTCGTAGCCAAATGAAAATCGGTAGCAAGGTCGGACTAAAAAGACCTTAACACCACTCAAAAACTTGCTTAGGAGATAATCCTAGGACAAGCTCAAAAATTCCAGAAAATTTTCACAAACTATTTAAATGAGAGAGATAACATTTCCTCATCATGAGGGCTTAAAGAATAAGTATGATGCCACCAAATTGGAATCGAAATCTTTAAGAAAATATAAATCTGCTTAACAGATAGAGAATGTCGAAGATGAAGAGTCCACTCGGAAAATAGGATATGGGCTTCACAGTGATTAAGCCAATCCTTTCGAAAAATCAATTCCGAAGCCTAAGCAAAAATATAGGCTCGGAAAGAAAAATCACATAAAATATTTTTGACATCAATAGAAAGCAAATTGAGTGTTGCGGATCCACTAATCCGGATTCGCAATCCTCAAAGAAGTCATCAAGCCCATAAATGTTTAAAGAAAAAGAATCACAAGTTCTTTTGATATAAAATAACGAGATGATTATATCAACAAGAACTTAAAAAGGATAATCACAAAACAAACGAAATCAAGGACTGAACGAGAAATACCTTGACCAAGAGAAGAGTTGCTAGGGGCTTGCAGCTTTCCTTCTCTCTTGCTTGGAAGCTTAGGACACGAAGATAAAAGATGACCCGAACTTTTGCAATAACGACAAAAAAGGGGGTTTCGGGCACTCCCTTGCATAGTGGTCTGTGGAACCACAATTGTAGCATCGTCCACGACTAGAGGTAGGAGTCTTTTCTACCGGAGTTTGTTGCTTCCCTTTCTTATTAGAATTGGGGCCTTTGAATTTGATAGGCCTCTTCCAGTTATTGTCGAAGTTCTGTTGGGCACGCAAAACTTCAACATCACCTTCATTATCGGCCTCTTTAAGGCGAGAGCGATATCAATAAGCTGATCAAATGAAACCTCAAGTTTCAAAAGTAATGACTTCTTAAGATTCTTATTCAAGCCATAAACAAATCTCTGATTTTTCTTCAATGGTGTATTAATGTATTTAACCCCGTATTTGGAAAGAGATTCGAAGATGCGACATAGTCTGTCACAGAAGATTCACCTTGAACAAGGTCAATAAAACGCCGTGCTAATGTTACTTTCTAAGTCTCTGGCACAAACTTTAGTTTGAAACGTTCCCGGAATTGCTCCCAAGTAAGTTCCGCTTCGATAATCTCCGAAGTTAAGAGCTCATACCAATCAACGCTCTTTCTTGGAGCATGCTAGAAGCCACTTGGACGCGATGAAGGTCAATAAGATTCATGCGAGAAAAGATACGATCGCATGATTTGAGCCAAGCATGAATTTCAATAACACTCTCGGACCCCTGAATGGCCTTCCACCCAAATCGGTATAGTCTCTGCACAAGCGTGTGAAACCGGATCTAGGTGAGTAGGCTCTGGAATGGGACCGACTGCTTGAGCATTCTTAACAAGATCTAGAAGCTGTTGGGCAGACATAAATACTCCATCTTGTGGAATAGCACTAGATTGACCAGCGCTGGAACGGCCAGGTCTAACCATTTCTCTTCTTTAAGAAAGAAAGAAAGAAGAGGAAAAAGTTAATCTCAAAATAAATTTCAATCAAACTTGATTGATAAAACAAGGAATCATAAAGAAAATAGGATGAATCGGTACGAAGACTCGAATTAAATCCTAAAGCACGACTCCTAAGCTAGGACGATGATCCTTGTTAAATTATTCTACATTGTTCCGAAGTTTCGCTTTGATACCAAGCTGTGACGCCCCACCTCTACACCCACGCTAGCCAAGGACACTACGGTGTAATGCCATCAACTAGCATGGAGAATAAGGCTGTTGAGGAGCGACCATCCATGCAATTGCTTTGCGCGAATACCGATATGCCAGATAAAAATATAACTTTTCATCTCAAGAGGAAATCCGACATACCGAAACAAACCCTAAGCTACTACACAGTGGCTATAGGTAATCTTCGGAAACAAATATAGAAATAAACATAACACAAATCAGTCATAGATAAATCATATCACAAAGGCAGAAATAGATATGAATATAACACATGAAAGTGTTCATCAGAGTAGTGGTCAAACAAGATCCACAATAACACAAAAGAATAGATAAAAGTGCAAGACAAAAGAATATGTATACATCAAGGAGTCTATATCTCAAATGTATACAACAAAAACTACTAAACTAAAGTAGTAGCCAAAAGATCAGATGATGGTCCCAGATAAGAAGACATGAGGAAGCACCTGTAAAACCTTAGTCTGACCCGAGTATTATTTAAGAAGAAAATAATAAACGGATCAGTCTATCTATAATTATCAGTTAAAATGAGATATAAGAAGAGATATTATAAAAAGACGTATGATCACCAAAAATGTCATACTACGATAAGCATACATTAGAGAATCCACAAAAGTCATACGATATCTCAAGAATCTCATAGCATCAAAAAGAATGTCATATTCTTTATTTAATTCACCAAACCACAAATAATGACATACATATCAATGCCAATTGTAAATGCTGGTGAAACATAAATTCTAGAAATCATCATATAGAAATCCAGAAATCACAAGAAAAGGTTGGCCAAGACATTGATGTAGTGCAAACGGTGCATCCAATGAATCCAAAAAGCCAACACATTGATGTAGTGCAAACGGTACATTCAATGAATCAAAAAGAAAAGACATTGATGTAGTGCAAACGGTACATCCAATGAATCAAAAATAAAAGACATTGATGTAGTGCAAACGGTACATCCAATGAATCAAAAAGCAAAGACATTGAAGTAGTGCAAATGGTACATCCAATGAATCAAAAAGCAGAGACATTGATGTAGTGCAAACGGTACATCCAATGAATCAAAAAGCAAAGACATTGATGTAGTGCAAACGGTACATCCAATGAATCCAAAAGCCAAGACATTGATGTAGTGCAACCGGTACATCCGATGAATCCAAAAGCCAAAACATTGATGTAATGCAAACGGTACATCCAATGAATCAAAAAGCAGAGACATTGATGTAGTGCAAACGGTACATCCAATGAATCAAAAAGCAAAGACATTGATGTAGTGCAAACGGTACATCCAATGAATCGAAACACATTAAAAGTATATGGGTCGCTAGCCCACGAAGAAATGAGACGAAGCTCAATAAAATGAGGTACAATCCTCCATGTGGACAAAGAGACATCGCACATTGCTAGTCTAAACTATAAAATGATCATCATCGATCATCAAGAAGTGTCAATTACAATAAGCTAGTAAATATATGAATTTAGCATCATGTCCCATAACCACTAGCTTAACTTAAATATTTGCGAACAAATTGTAGATCTCCACTAGAAAATTGTCACAAGAGTTTCAATCGAACAAGTCCAAGAATTAACCAACGAAGTAAACGCAAGCGTTTCATACCACTTGTTTTACTAAGTCGTTTATTAGATTTCTTATACGAGTGAGGTAAAGGTTTGTATATACTAGTAGATTAGAAAATGGTTTAAGAAACGAGCTTTGTAATAAAACAGTGTTAAAATCGTTTTGAAGAAAGAGTTTTGATATTTACTACTAGTATTGAAACCTTTATATTTTTAAAGTGACAAATCACGAAATTAATTGTAGAAACAATCAATCACTAAAATTCACATTTAAAGATGTGAATAAAATCCAAAGAAATCGATACTGAATCCATCAAGATGGATATTTTCCAGAACAGAATTCAGACGTCTGAATCCTATAGTTCAGACGTCTGAAATAGGCACTTTTTAGCCTATTTCCTTTCTGGTTCAAAACGAACCAATTCAGACGTTTGAAATTCCAGATTCAGACATCTGAAACTGGAATTCAGAGTATTTCCTGAACCTCGACCAAAAGTGGCCAAATGAATATCGGAAACGATCGGACGAGAAAATGACGACTAAGGATTTACGCCACGCGACAACCCAGCCTTAACGGCTCTTCGATACGCCTCAAATATCAATGTCCAAATATCCGTAATAGGATTTTCATAGATTTTGATTTCAAAACATCAAAAATTGGAATATACACCAAATTAATCCGAACCAAAATCAATTGCACGAGAATAAGTGTTAGGAATTCATACCTACAATCGAAGATAATTATAGACAAAGATGTGAGATAAAAATCTCACCTTTGAACCCAAACCAATGAAGGAGAAATTTTTAAAACAAGCTAAGACCAATTCCTCTTCAATAACAACTCAAGAAGCTTCAATCTAAGCTTACAAGTAAAATATTTCCTATGTTAGGTTTAGGAATTTTTGAAATGGAATGGAGAAAGAGTTGGAGAAGATGAAAAGGATGCTTACCAATGGGTTCTCTTATAATTTGGAGCTAGATCTTGGATTTTGCAAATGGACTAGGGCTTTGGATTTCTATTTCCCATTCTCTTCCACCATTTTTTGCTTTAGAACTGAAAAGAGGAGGAAGTGAGAGTGAATGGGGAGAAGTGGTTCAGATTTGGGTATTAAGTTGGTTAGTGGGCTGAACCCAAACCCAAAGTGAAAAAGGTCAAATTTTTAGCTACCTCCAAACATATCGAAGTTTATACTAAAAAAGATTGCAAATGGCATTTTGAACTCAATGGAAGGGGTCTCGAGTCCCAATTCGACAGTTTGCAAAAAGCAGCTTCTTGGACTAAAATCCGACGAACGATGAAATATTTAAATAAAATATTTAAATATACAATTGATAAATATGCGGGTTGTTACAGCCTACGACTGTATTTACAAAAAATTAAAAAACTTCAATTTTTTTTGGAATTAACTGCTATGATTGTGACCGAAGATCATTCTCGTCTGTAGAATCCATTATCTAGTAGTTTAAAAATGAAATTTTTCTTCAACGATTTGAAAATCAGGATAGGGTTTTGGAGATTGGTTAAACTTACGTGAGAAAGGAAGAATCGAGAAGAACGCTTTTTAGGGGTATTTTTGTCTTCCATTTTTTTTATAGAGGATTATTAATTGAAATTACTGGTTGGAATAGAATTTGCCCTTTTCGAAATTATTAGTTTATTAAGTCAATATGTGTGGCATTAGATGACCTGCGGAATAACTTGTTGTCAACATTAATAGCTCAAACATCGATGTCATGAATTTCGAAACCATCCAATATCTATGTTGAGTACTTCGACGTCGATATCAACCACCTCGACATCGTACTTCATCCTCAATATTAACCATCTAGACATTATTGATCTTGCCACTTCGAGGTCTAAACCGATATCCAAATCGTCCAAATCCACCTCAAAATCATCAAGATCTACCTCAGATTTATGAGTTCGATTTCCACTTATATCTGAAAGCTATCCCTATCTGAGATTTAGCATGAGATTGGTATCCATATGAACTTTTTTCTATTTCAAAAATTGGAGACAAATCTGATGTTGAACTGACATTAAATGAGCTTTGAGTAGCTTTGAGCAAGGTAGATAAAACAAGGAGGAGGAGAAAGATGGTATAGAGCCATAACGCTTGCCCATGTCGTGAATCACAAGATGCTTTGAATGTGTCTAATTGAGGATAAAGGATGGCGTCAACGGGTGAATTATGTGAGATTGGATCCATGTTGTTTGTACTTCCCTGAAAACACATAATCATTAACAAAGTTAGTTTCAAATTTTAAATTCAAATATGAAATTATTTTAAAATACAAAGTTCAAAGAAAAATCCCTTATAGAGTAGTTTAGTTATTTTTCGAACATTCGAAGGCTAGTGCCAACATGCTAACATATTTCTTTATCAACACTCAAAAATTTGTACACAGAGATGAATCACGAATTCATTTAAATCATAGTTCATAAGTTCAAAAAAAGGTAAAGTAGGAAAGTCCGTAAGCCAATTGGCAAAATAGGCAAGTTCATAAGTCAATAGGCATTATAGGCAAGCCATGTCCTTTTATCCAACTATGAATATGCTATAAGATGTGCAAATGTGCAATTTTTTAATTTTTCAAGCCCTAATTCGACAACTATGTCTCATCCCCCCTCGTTAGCCAATTTCCATAAAAAGCATTACAAAGAAAGAAGTTAGTGGTCCCTTTTCATGAGAATATACATCCATATTTATAGTGGTTAAAAGTAGGGATGGCAACGGGACGAGTCTAGGATCTAAACCTAGTAGACCGATCCCTGTTTTGACCCACTAAGATTCGCCCTATTGGGTCATCAGGACAGGTAGACCCATGACCCACTTTTAAGAGCTCCGGGTCTAAAGTCGGGTTAGGGCTTGGCCGACTCGCTCCAATCCAACCCGCACTACTGAGATTTCATAAAATCGCTTTATTACGGTAACAATGATTTGTTAATCATTTATACATAAGCGGTTATAACTTGGATTTCCTATTATTCCATTTAATAAGTCATATAATTTTTATGATATTAAGTTGCATCACTAATAATTATAATAACATATGCATGTTTTTGTTAAACAGTTACCATACACCTTATTTTTATTACCTTACTTATTATTGTAAACACATTGATATTTATATTTATTTTATCATTTAGTTTGCAAATAAAATAAATAAATATACATTAATACATAATTTTGAATAAATATGTAATGCTTCACTAGGTCTTGGGGACGGGGCGGGTCTACCCTGACCCGTATAGGTTTCGGGTACATGGGAAGAAAGTTCACACCCGCATCGGGTCTACAGGGCAAGTCTAGTGTATGGTTTAAAAAACCCAGGGTAGGTCTGGGGAATAGAAAACTCACCCCAACCGCCATTTTTTCATCCCTAGTTAAAAGGAGGTTAGCTTACTCCAATTGGCAATGTGGGACCTTTTGATGTCATGGAGCATGTGGTAAAATGTGAAAGTGCTTGAAACTTTATAAACGAAAATACATTATATCCTCTTGAATTTGCTCTTATAAATGATTTCATTTAACTTTCTTTGCATGACCTTCGACATGCTTTAGCATTAATGATGTGCATCATCGACAATCATGAGTTACAACTTTGATTAATAGTATATGGTATGCTTTTAGACAATATCCTTCATGAACTTGATGGCCTGTATAGCAGCCTGACATCGGAATCTATAACTTTCGGCATGCTCGGTCTCACAGGTGAAGCATGGGGCAACGATGCCTCTCGGCATTGATGGCCTTTATTGTAATGATTGGCGTTCTCTATTAGTTGTTGGTGGCTTCAGCTACAAGCGGCCTTAAGCATCGATAAAGAGCGAAGCTGATATAGAGTAGTGTTGTGAAAGTGCGACCTCATATATTATCGAAGTTGATGATTCTCAGTGTCGATTGGCGCTTCCCACTGGCTAATGGAAATGTTGAGATGAAGTGGCTTCAATTGTTATCTCAACTTCGTGGATGTCGATGATATTCACCATCAATGGCTCAAGGGTTGATAACGAAGGTAGTCCTAAAATGGAGTATTGATAGCAACTTATCCCAATGAAGCTCGACATCATTGAAGTGGCAGTGTCAGTAAGAAGTAGAACTGATGAGTTGCAGTGTGGTCTATCAATGATGTTGGTTGATTGACAACGTTATCGTGAGTAATATCATTTGATGGATGATGAGTGCGACGTGTTTAGAAGTGGCATTAAAGTGATACGGCATCTGCAAACCATTTGACCTGATGGTGGACGACGTGAGACATATACTACTTTAATCGAATGCAATGTCGTCCATTTTTATGCATTGCAAAGTGATGGGATGCGATGTGGTCGAGGGGTGACACTAAAGAGATAAGGCGTTGACTTTTTACAATATTGATCCTGCATGGCACTATTAATCTTCAACATAAAACTTTGCAGCACCAATCCCTTTGCAACGCTATCACCTATGGCATTACTTTTGATATTGAAATTATATGTCTAACGAGTTTCTGGATACAAATAACTGAAATGAAATTTTAATTAATGAAAGGATCAATTAAAGAGTCTTAATAGTTGCTTATGTGCTTAATCATGTGGGGTTTCCATACGAAATTAAATCTTCGATATTTTGTTTGAGCGCAAACATGCAAATGGAAAGCAAGGGCATTTTTGGAATTTCAAAAAGACACCGAGTAAATTAGTTCAACGAATTTTGTTTATTAGTAGTAGAGATATGCTTTGTATCAGTTGTAGGGACGGGCTTTTATACTGTCCATGGGTAGAATTGTACTAGTATAACTCTGATGTGTCATTTTTGAAATGACTTTGTAAGGTAATATATTGATTATTATATATTATTCCATTGCGTTGTGAGATTTTTTGATTATTTAGTTTCTTCTTATCTTATATCTTCTTTCTTTCTCCTAACAATCTGTCTTTCGACACTTAATTGTTCGACACGTGAATACTTTCGATGTATTAATGTCGACTTCTAGGGTTCGGAAAGGCGGACCGTTACAGTTTGTATGTTGAAAGCTTGGTAGCCCATCCATTGCATATGTAAATTGTGATATAATTTGGAAGTTGATTTCTTTTGATGTAGAAGTAATTTATAGCATTTGATGATATGCTAGAGTAATCGCTAAGCCTTTTTCCATTACTCGAAAAGTTATTTCTTATGGTTTTAATTTCCTTTTTGAAAGCATTTGGTTTCAAATTTTAATATCAAGAAATGGAGTATAAAAGGCTACTTTATTTACAAAACAAAGTTTTAAAATTTACAGTAGATATAACGATAGTCGTTATGGGTGCACTGTGAAAGCCTATGATTTTAGTAAAGTATAAATGGTATGCTACTTTAGATATTTTGTAAATTCTATTTCAAATGTGTTTTATAATTTTTTTTAAGTATTTAGAAAGGAGATTGAAGTTTTAAATATATTTTTGAGAATTTATTTGAGTTATTAGGTAAGAGATTTAAATTCTATAAAGGAAAAATCCTATCTTTTCAAATAAAAGTTAGGTTTTATTTAAAGATTCTCAAGTAATATTTGTATAAAAATTGCGAATTAAAATTTAAGTATTTTAAAATGTACCTTTGAAAAGTAGAAATATTCAAAAGGGATTTTAGATTTAATGGTTTCATTTTGAGATAATTAAAACAACGTTTTATATAAAAGGAATCCATTTACTTTTCAAGTCGAATTCTCTGTCAAAGGTAACGGCTTTCAGGTTATGATTTGGATGGAAGTTTAAACTTTGTTTAAAGTGTTTTAATGGAGGTTTGAAATTCATGTAAGTTATTTAAAGGATTATTTGATATCATAAAGCAAGTGGTACTTTTATGGAAAAAAAGAATCTTGACTTTCCAAATCAAACTTAGTTTTAAACAAGGATTCTCATATGAGATTTATACGGAATCTTAAACAAGAAGAAATCATGAACTACAACATCCTTATTGTAATAAGTATTTTTGAGAAAAGGAAAAAGATCATGGACTGTGACATTTTTATTATAATAAATAGTTTCTAGAAAAGTGGGGAGGAGCTTGTTTATAATATTTGGTTTATTATAAATAGTATACGGAATTTATGAGATCTTATACTTAACATTAAGCTTCAAGGTAGGGAACGTCTACATATCCCAAAAGATAGGAATGTTGTCAAGTCACGTTTTGAGAGGTATAATACCCTAATTTTAACGTCTTCAATGTTAACCAAATGATAGTTTAAGTTTGAAATCGAAAATTGATGTTAAATATATGAGGTATTATTTCCGTATACGAATTCAGTTACTTGAGCAAAATAAGTAGTTCTATACTTGGGCACTAAATGCTGATGAGTAGCTTGATCCTCGATTTTTGAGATTCGAATTCAGGGTGCCTTAGAAAGGCCTGGAGCAACCAGTGCCCTGACTTACCTGGTTTCGTTTCTAGATGAGGGATATAGTAAGTCAAATTATCGTAAATGTTGCAAGTGTGCGAGATTTAATTTCTATAAATAATCGTTTTGAAATTTTTGGTGGTATGAAAAACATTCTTTTCATACTTAACACCTTCTGAGGTGGGGAAACTCATCTCTATCTTTGAGAATTAAGAATGTATGTCAAGGTAAGGTTAGTTTTCTAACTTGTTGACATCATTACTAATCTAGGGATAGTGCAATTTTAAAATGGAAAAGTGGTAATAAGTATATTTGGTCCAATTTCATTACGATCCATTTATTTTGCATCAAAAAGAAATGTGCTTTGGGTTTATAGTAATAATATTATTAAATGACATTTTTTTTGACCCCTAAATATGATTTTAGAAAAAGGAGATCCTTCCTTAAAATTTGTGAATATACTTGTACCATTGATATAAGTACACAAAGACGTTTTCTAAACATTGAAAGTGAAATGGTTTGTGAATACACTTATATTATTGAGATAAGTGTATGAATATTTTTTAAGTATTGAAAAAGAGGGTTTGTGAATTTGTCTTTATAAAGGTATTTTAATACAAATAAACGATTAGGGATTTTAATTAATGGAAGATTAATTAAAGAGGCTTAGTGGTTGTTTATATGCTTAATCATGCTGGATTTCAATGTGAAATTAAATTTCCAATTTGATTATTTGCATATTTGATAATTAAATGACCGACCATCAAATCTTGGTCATCTTTAAAACAATCGATTATTGATTCAAAGAGTCTGAGATCAGATAAGTTATTCAAAAACAAATTCGAACTGACATTTGCATTTGAATTGGATACATCTTGAAGATGATGGAAATTGAAGATGGGTTTCTTTTAAGTACAAGGCTGCTTACTACTAATCCTGAGGGTGATTCCAAAAAGTATATAATATCACAAAATTTTCTAATAAAAATGGTTTATTTATCATAAGGTAAAAACATGTCCGTGTTTTTTATGTATGGCGTGGTCTTATGAGATATCTTTATTTTTGAAGGGTTTTGCAAATGTAACAATCCGTATGATTTGAGTTTCTCATGCTGGTTTACCAGACTGATTAGCGTGTTATTTTCTTATAATGCTTGGGTCAGACCCGAGTATATTTTTATACTTATCTATGGACGCTTTAGAGCTTCAAGAGACGAGCTAGATGCCTCTAAAACTTGTTCGTGGATGTTATTTCTACCATGTTACTTGTTTGTATCAATCAACATTTGTGAGGACATGCCATTATAACTATACAGATTGATAATAGGTTAGTTTACTATGATTGTTGTATGTGCATTGAAGTTTTTTGTAAAGATCATTTGGATATTATATATTACTCGTCACAATATGATATTCCGCTTTGTCTTTCTTTTTATTTCACCTTGATAGTTTTCCTTTTCGGCACTTGGAAGCTTAGCATATGTATACCATGGATGTATTAATGTCGATTTTTAAGGGTCAAAAAGGTAGATTGTCACACTTTGGCTAAGTATGGGAGGGATATCATTAAACTCCTATGAAGAATTATGAAAAATTATTTAAGGGTATGAAGTAGGGTCAGACCGCAAGGTGATGGCTCACTTAGCAGCTCCTTTCAAGTTCAAGGTTAAAATGGCTAGAAGGTATAATGGGATGTACCAGGAGCCGGAGAAGAGTGAAAGTAAGACCCAAAGAAAATCAGAAGAAGAATTTTACCCCATATACTAAATGCAAGAAAGGAGCACAAAAGGGAAAAAGTATAGAGGAAACTAGCATAGAAGTTGCTTGTTTTAATTGTAAACAGAAAGGGTACTATGCAATAATGCGTTAAATGCTAAAGAACCTTGCAAAGGTGAAGTGCTTCAAGATTGATAAGATGGGATATTTGAAGAAGGGCTTCCAAAGCTTAAAGCACATGTTTATGCTTTGGAGGGACCAAGGGAAGGACCATCTGCCGAGGAAAGAGGCAAAGGGAAAGTCTTGAAAGGTATGGCTTTGATTTCGGCTATTTTAGTTAGAGTACTTATTGATACTGGTGCAACACACTTATTTATAGATAAAGGTATGGTTGATATACTTGGGTTATGGGTTACCTATTTAGCCACTTCCATATGTGTAACAAATCTGATAGGAGGGTATGCCACTCGTAGGTTGAGGTGCACTGATCTAGATATTGAGTTAGGTGGGTGCAAGTTTTCTTTATGATCCCTACGTGTTTAATTTCATAGGCTTCGGACTTATTTTAGTGATTAATTGGGTAGAAAATTATAAAAAAAGTGTGCATTACGTCAAAAGAATAATTACTATGAGTCACCCATGCCTAGAGATAGAGTGCATGTGGTCTTAAAATAATGTAGAGCAGAGTTCAAAGACGTTTTATTTGCTTCATCTTGGGAAGAAGAAGACCTTGAAGCAGTACATGTTGTAAGAGAGCTCCGAGATGTGTTTATACTGGTTTCGAGGTTGCCACCCCCGAGAGCGATAGAGTTTTTTATCGACTTGCTACTAAGGACCGAACCACTTGGTTGACCTCCTAGTAGAATGCCTTTGAAAGAGATGTAGGAGTTAAAGAAGTGGATGGTAAAGTTAGAAGGTAAGAATTTTATAGGGCCAAGTAGTTTACCTTAGGGAGCAATGATAGTACTTGTAAAGAAGTCCTACGGGTCATTAAGACTATGCATTGACAATCAAAAGCTGAATGAAAGGATGGTGAAAAATGAGTATCCTTTACCAAGGATTGATGACCTTTTTGATTAGTTGGATGGAGCTAAGGTATTTTCGCTGCTGGATTTGGTTATTGGATTACATCATCTTAGACTAATGGAGGAAAGCATTCCATTGACTGCATAAAGAACAAGGTATGGTTCATAAGAGTGCAAGTAATACCATTTGGACTAACCAATGCACCTGCATCCTTTGTAGACTTGACAAACAGAATCTTCCGAGATATGTTGGGCAGATATGTGTGTTAGTGTTCATAGATGACATCTCAGTTTACTCTAAGGATGAGGAGGAACATGTAGTTTACCTTAGGCTTGTGCTGGAGATGTTGGGACAACATGAGTTAAAGGAAAAAATTTCTAAGTGTCATTTTTGAAGAAGGGAGGTGAAGTTCCTAGGCCATGTGATTTCGGAATAAGTATTAACGGTGGACCCTTCAAAGGTTGATGTAGTAAATGGGTGAAAGAGACCTGAGATTGCGACTAAGGTGTAAAGTTTCTTAGGATTAGCTAGCTACTATCGGAGATTCGTTAAGGACTTCTCCCATGTATTTGTGTCGATGATGAGATTGACTTGGAAGAGTGACTGGTTTGTTTCGACATAGGAGCCTTAGTAGGCGTTCCAGAAATTAAAGTATTGGGTGACGGATGCACCTGTATTAGTGATACCTAAAGGGAATTATGGTATAGCCATTTATGCCAATGCATCAGGTTCGAGGTTTGGAGCGGTATTGATGTGGAAGTGTAAAGTAATTGCATACGCATTTGATAGTTGTGAACCCATGAAGTTCAATATTCAGCACATGATTTGGAGTTAGGAGCGGTTGCCTTTGCATTGAATATTAGGAGATATTATTGTAGGATCATTTTCACCCTAGAGGGGGGGGGGTAAATAGGGTCTACTAAAAATTAATGTGGAAATAAAATATAAACAAAAAGTAATGCAGTAGAGATCACACACAGATTTACCAGCTTCGACAAAAACCTGCCTACTTGCTGCCCCTAAGGTTTGTACTATAAATTAAGTACTCAGACACTTGCAAACACCCGCTAACTTGATTAACCTAACTCTAAGCTCAAAACCCTACCACAACTCAGAACTATCTCAAGACATAATGTATGATTAATATCAACACTCATCAACTTTTTTCAGTTACTATTTATCTTTTCAATAATCAATATGGAGTCAGACTAGTTAACATAGGCATTAAGATAAAAAAAATCAAATTTCTAAAATGCTTAAAATGAGACAAAGTCGACAAAAAACTATTTTTTTGGAAGGGGTTTTGTAAAAATTTCTACCAATTGAAATTCAGTTGAAATGAAGTTTATGCGGATATTTTCTTTGGAAATATGATCCCCAATGAAATGATGTCTAACATTTATATGCTTGGTGCGAGAATGATGTATAGGATTATTTTTTAGATCAGTTTTTCACTTTTGCTATCACACATAAGTGGGACTCGTTTAAAATTTAAACCATAGTCTTTCAAGTTTTGAATCATCCATAAGGTTGAGCAGAGCAACCGTTTAGAGAAATATACTCTACTTCAGTGGTAGATAATGCAGTGCAATTTTGTTTTCGACTAGACCATGCAACTAACGAGTGTCCCAACGTAAAACACGTTCCACTAGTACTTTTTCTATCAAACTAGACTACCAGCATAATCTGCATCTGAATACCCTTTCAACTCAAATTTATCATTAGTTGGGTACCATAGACCAAACCATGAGGTGTGCAACTGATACCTTTCCTCTTTCCTGAAAATAATGTTTCTTTTAATGATTGGTCAACAATTTTGCACAAATCAGAATCAAAAATAACATTCATTCCCTTATCACAAAACTGGCTGATTGAAATCAGATTATGGTGCATATTTTCGATACATCGTTTAAGGTAAATGTGCCACTACCTACTTTACCTTTACTAATATTTTATATTTATCATTATTGCCCATTGTGACTCTGCCACCTTTGTACTTCTCCAGGCTAAGGAACCTTAATTTGTCGTCCGTTGTGTGCTTGGAACAGCCAGAATCTAGGTACCACTGTTGCTGTTCCTTAGCCTGCCAACACACCGACATGAGAAAAGAGTTTTGTGACCTATTTGTTTTCATAGTTCCATGATTGTTAGTGACAAAAAAATTTGAAAAACAAGTAGAACCAAGACATGTTATGTTTGTTCCTTTTGGCACCCAGATTTGTTTGATTTTATGGGATTTTACATTTGTGCCTTTAGGAACCCAAATTGTTATGGTTTTCGTGTGTTGGGTCTATACCAGCCATTGTTGTGACTGTGTCCAATTTTTCCACAAATCGTGCAATTGGAATTGACATGATTAGCTTCACTTCTACCTTTTCAGATTGAGTATACCGATGTCCTTTTCTAATAGTATTAACAGTTTGTTTCCATAAAAGCATATTTAGTGATATTTCTCCTTTGGAGAATTTTCCTAAAGTAGTAGACAATTATTGGACTTGTGACTTGAGAGATTCATTTTCATTCAATAACAAAGTGCACCTTTTAACAGAATTTTCTAGGGTTGGGCATTTAACCGACCGAACTGACTTAACCGACCGAACCGATCTTAATCGAACCGCTTTAACCGAAAAAATTGGTTAACCGAACTTTAGGTTAACCGACCGATGTTAACCGACCAAAATCGGTTCGGTTAAAGGTTAACCGTGGTTATATATCGGTTAACCATTAACCGAATATATATGTAAAATTATCGGGCCTACCCAACAATTGCTACCCGACCCATTGCTTTCGTGCGACTACGTGCTTATATTTGCCCTAGTTTCCTCCGCCGCTATTCACTGGTCATTACTCCGTATTCAATTTCATTCACTTACAACAATTTGCCCCAAATTCAAAGAATCAAATTAGCTTGCTTAACCATTTAATTTTCGTTCTTATCAGAATCACAATCGTGATAATCCAGTCCGCCACGCCGAGTGCCGCCTTCTCTTCAGTCTTTGCTCACTAGATCCGTAGATCACCCATTTCAGCAATGGTTAATACCAGCAGGAAGAGAAAAAATGTGAGTTCAATTTTCATTTTGCATCGTTCCACTTCCAATCGTGATTTGGTTGCTTCTTTTACATAGATTTACACTTTCATCTTTTCGTTTCTGAGATTATTTATTGATCTGTTTGTATTTATTTTTTATTTTTTTGGTAAATTAATCTGTATATAATGTGTAATGGTTAAATGAAAGATTGCTCTTCCAACGTATATTATAGGCTAAATGTGCAATTTGATTCTGCTGATTCTTATGTTGACACTGTGATCATCGGTAATACCAAAATGAACATTTCATCATGCTAATGTTACCACATCAAATATAAGACAATGCACGCTTTTAACAAAAGATATATTGATACGATATTGATGCAGCATCTGCCGACAATGATACGCATGCTGCTCTGCATCCTAAGAGAGACATCAAATTAGCTAACAGAGAACTTGTGCTCATTATATGTCCAATAATTAATTAGCAGAAGCAAGAAAAAAAACCCAAAGGAAATATTTTAGGATTTGTTTGTTTTTATTTTTGGCCAAAAACGCAAGACAAATCTTTTACATTGAAAAGCAAAAATTTTATATCTATATAATATTTGCTGTAAAATAATGCTATTTGTATATAGTATTTCCTGTAAATATGTAATTTTTGCTATATTGCTAATTTAATTTAGCATTTATGCTGATAATGTTATACTGATATAGCATTGATAATGTTTTTTGATCAAATTTTTGGGATAGTGTCCATGGTTCGAAATTTTTTCCCAACTTTACCTTTTAACTAATTCAATCTACAAGTAAAAAATTAAACAAATGCTACAATGTTATTATATATATGGACTCCAATGTATAAAATATCATTTAAATAACAAATGACTAAATCAACCTTGATACCTTGATGCTGATTGATTATAATAACATCTTATGGAAAATATTGCAAAATATCTACTCTAACCACTAACTAATAAAAGCTTAGAAAAAATATTTTGAACAATCCAATCAAAACTATAACACAATAATGCCTGATATAAAGTGGAAAGATCAAAGGATCCACATTCATAATTCTAATTCTTGCTCTTTTATTTGCAAATATTAATTCGTTGTTGGTATATTACTACACATATTCAATTCCAGATTTTCTGTTAACTTTTCAAATTTGTCTGCTCTACCTTAGATTCAACTTATGTTCAAGATTTCTATTCTAGTTTTCTGTTCTAAACTTTTTTTAATTTCCATTTGTTAAATTCTTGTGTATGTCTCAGCTCTAAACAGTAGTCATGTCTTGAACCAGCAACCATGTTTTTTTAACCAGCAACCACCATTAACATATAGCTAATATACACACTTTGAACAATGGAACAAATGCATATATACATATATACCTAGTTCCCTTACTCATTTATTACCCCTACATATAGCTTCTGTTTCCGCTAATTTTATGTCTTTATCAATTGTAAAACAGGTGGAAATAGGTGGATCTTCTAGAGAAACAATGGATCTTAATGATAAGTATGCGGAAGAAGCGGATGATGAGGAAACCGGGGACGACAACATCAATGTTGGAAAACCACCTCCACACCAGAATCGCAAGCCTTCTTCTAGAAAGCCTTCTCTAGTATGGAAACATTTTACTAAAGATATTAATCCCAAAGTTAACAAATGTGCTTGCAACTACTGTGGTCAACAATTTGCATGTGATTCTGGATTTAATGGCACTACACATTTGAATTATCATGTAGTAAAATCATGTAGGTCAATTTCATGTGACAGTGATAAGAGACAAAAAAAGTTTAGTTTTTGGAAAAAATAGCGATCGTGAAGATAGTTGCACTCTTACCACATGGTCATTTAACAAAGATGAATGTAGAAGATCATTAGCTCGAATGATAATTATTGACGAACTCTCTTTTAGTTTTGTGGAGGGTGAAGGTTTTCTTGAATTTTGTCGGCAATTGTGCCCTAGTTTTGAAGTTCCTTCACGTAGAACAATTTGTAGAGACGTGCTTCAACTATATTGGGACTCGGTAGATTCTCTTAAAAAATTGTTCTCTGAATCATTGCATGGTGTTTGTCTAACTACCGATACATGGACTTCTATTCAAAACGTGAATTATATGGTTTTAATTGTACACTTTATTGATGGAAATTGGAATTTATATAAAAGGATTATAAATTTTTGTGTAATTACTAGTCACAAAGGAGAAAATATTGGAAAACTTATTGTCCAATGTATCAAAAAATGTGAACTCAAAAGAATAGTGTCGATCATGGTTGATAATGCTAGTGCAAATGAAGTGGCAATCAATTATGTGAAAAACAAATTAAAAGATTATAATGTTGGTTGTGTTTTGAATGGTGAATTCATTCATATACATTGTTGTGCCCCTATAATCAATTTAATTGTTCATGATGGGCTAAAAGAAATTAGTAATACTATAGTTGGAATTCGTACTGCAGTTACATTTGTGAGATCATCTCTGGCATGATTTTCTAAATTTAGAGAGATGTGTTCAAGTTTGAGAATTGAGAATAAATCTATGCTTGTTTTAGATGTACCCACTAGATGGAATTCAATGTATTTGATGTTGGAAGCATCTTTGAAATACAGAAGGGTTTTTGATGATATGAAAGAAAATGATGGTATTTTTGTTGCTTACTTTGATGAAGAAGTTCGTCCTCCGGGTACTGTAGATTGGAAAAATGCCGAACATTTTGTTAAAATCTTAAAGAATTTTTATGATATTACTTTAAAATTTAGCAAAACTTTATCTATTACCTCAAATGATTGTTTTTCCGAGCTAAGTGGAATTGAAGAAGAACTACGAGCATTGACTGTGAAAATGAATCCTTATGTTGGAAGAATGGGATTTAATATGAAAGCAAATTTTGACAAATATTGGGAAAGCGTAAGTAACATGAACAAAATTTTACTTGTTACGTGTGTGCTTGATCCAAGGTATAAATTTCAATTTTTTAAGTTATGTGTTGAAGACATGTATGATGAAGTAGTTGCAGATGACATATTAAAAAGTGTGAAAGATATGTTGATAAGGTTGTTTGACTTCTACGTGAGCGATTCTACATTTGGAACACAAATATGTGATGAACAACGATCTAGCACTTCCATTGATAGTGAAAGTGTTGTGAATGTTAGTGATGTTCTTTCTAGAAAAAGAAATACTTTTTTACGACAAGTTCGACAACGAGACAATGAATGCAATGAAGTAGAAAAGTATTTAAATGCACCGATTGAGGATGCACCAAATGATTTTGATGTTTTACTATGGAGGAAGGTAAATAGCTCCAAATATCATGTTTTATCTCTAGTCGCTCGAGATCTCCTTGCTATTCTGGTGTCCACGGTTGCTTTCGAATCCGCTTTTAGCACCGGAGGAAGGGTTATAGATCCTTTTCGTAGTACTTTGAGTCCACGAATGGTTGAGGCATTAATTTATATTCAAAATTGGTTAAGGTCCAAACCAATTTTTGTCGACCGCCGGATTGAGGTTCCAAACGATGATGTTTACTATTACGATGACGCTTTCTCAGGTGATATTATCATTCATAAAATTATCTTGTTTGATATTTGTTTGATTTTACATACAATACTCTAACTAATTTGTTTTCCATGTAGAATTTGTGCATGGTCATCAAGGTGAATTGCCATTATCTTCAATTTTCAATGTGGATAGTCCATCTCCATCATCAATGTTTTCACCATGGTTAATATCCCCTTAATCACAGTGTTTATATTCACTTCAATTTGTTCAGTTTATTTCAATTTCAGTCTAACTATTCAAACATATGCATGTGTACTGTAGTGTAAACATATACTCACATTCATGTTTTCCTTAAACACTAGTCAAATATATGCAGGTTTTCCTTATTTCAGTCTCACAGTGTTTATATATGCTGGTTCAAATATATGCAAGTTGACAATATTTGCATGGTTTATAACTACCAGGATTAACTAAAAATTAACAATTTAGGCCTCATATTATGCCTTATGTTATTACTTGTGAAGTAATTAAGTGAAGCTCAGTTGGTTCACAATAATAATTGTTAGATCACAGATATTTATCTTAAACATCATCACATTTGATACTAAATACATTCTGTATTGTTTCATTGCTGAGCATAAATACATTCTCTTTGATTATGCCAAGTGAATTTATGTGTTTAGTTCATTGCTGAGCATAAATACATTTTGAACAACCTAACATCACTAAATATATTCTGTATTGTTTCCCTTGATTCTGTATTGTTTCCCTTGATTCTGTATTGTTTCGTATTGGAACATTGGAAGTATTAGCAGATGCATAAATACATTCTGTATTGTTTCGTATTGGAAGTAATCCAATATTAGCAGCTGCAGATGCATAAATACATTATACATTCTCTCTGCATCTTATAAATGGCTGAATCTTTTTACTATGAAACAACCTAACATCACTAAACAATTGTAGTTTCTGTGCCGGTGCTAGCTACAACTATTGTTTATGTTTTGATACTAAAATATCTAATTAAAGAAGTCCACTTTACATTTTGGCTCGTGTTTTTATTTAATTCTTTTTGATTTTTTTTACTTAGTTAGTTTACACAATCTCATAATAAACTTCAATTTCATGCATCTTCTACTTCTAGTTTGAGTTGGTACTTATTGCTGAAATAAGGAAAACCGGCATATGCATATAATTACCACTATTCAAATATATGCAGGTTTTCCTTAAAAACTATTCAATTATGCATTGTATGGCTTAATTCTTTTCATACTCTTCAGCGTTATCTACTTACTGAAAAATTCTTATTATTTTATTTTCAGAAAATGTCGAAGAATATGAGGATGGAGAAGAAAGTTCTTGTGATTATTTATCGCCATGCAGCATTATCTAGTATCTACAAACCGATTTGTATTTACACCGTGTTCTGTATAACTTTTAGCTGCATGCAGCATTATTGTATTTGCAATGAACTGAGGTTTAAGTGTATGGTGACTTTAGTTTATTTTAGCTGCATGCAGCATTGTTGCATTATTTTCTAGATCATTATTGTATAGTTTGTATTTGCAATAAACTGAGGTTTGTACACACAAAGAGGTTTAAGTGTATGGTGACTTTATTTTAGCTGCATGCAGCATTGTTGCATTATTTTCTAGATCATTATTGTATAATTTGTATTTGCAATGAACTGAGGTTTGTACATACAAAGAGGTTTAAGTGTATGGTGACTTTATTTTAGCTGCATGCCGCATTGTTTTGCCGAGCTAAGTGTATGATGGCTGAGGTTTAAGTGTATGGTGACTTGTATTGTTCATGTTTATTTTATTTAGTTTCATTTACCTGATATACTATTAATTTAGCACATTAAGGTGCACATGTCTAGATAATTTATTTTCTATGCAAACATTTCAAAATTGCAAATAATCAATCGGTTAACCTTTCTAACTTTACCGATTAACCGTTTAACCGCGAATAATAGTCGGTTAACCGTTCTATGTGACTTGTTAACCATGGTTTAAATTTTGCGGTTCGTCGATACTACCAACAACAATTAACTGAATATCGGTTAACCGAACCGCATATTATTTTAGGTTAACCGCAAAAATTAACCGATTTGTGTGGTTAATCGACCGTGCCAACCCCTAGAATTTTCTCTCCTAGTATTTTCACTTTCATTCAAAATCATAATTTCATTTTCAAGCGATTTTGTTTCAGTTTTTTATTTTTTTATTTCCTCTTCTAGTGATGGACACTTATCACATTTAGGGCTCTTATTTCTATAGTTTCGAACCAATTGATCAAGCTGCTTATTTAGTTCTATCAAACTATCTCTTTGTGATTCAATTTTAGCGTATTTCTCCCTATGTCTTTCAAAACATCCATTTACTTCATGAAAATATATAAATAATTGCGAGTGAATAAGTTTTGATACCTCGCTTGGCTCATCATCATCACTGCCACTTGTTTCTCCTAAAAGACACTGATTTGCTCTTTCACTCTCACTGTCAGTGCTTTTATCACTTTCATCCCAAGTAGCTGCAAAACTTCTCCTTTTCACTTTCTTTCCTTTGCTGAATCGATTTTGAGGATAATTTGGCTTGATATGACCAGGTTTATTGCACTTGTAACAAATGATCTCCTGCTCTTCTGAGTTGTCTAGAACTTTGACGATTCTACTCTTCGGTTGTTGATTTAAGGCAGCATTTCCATATTTGTGGTTCTACCTTTTGAATCTCTTTGTTATCGGTGCCAGTTCAGTTGCTTCTTCATCATCATCTTCACTTTTCATTGTTCCTTTGAGAGCTATTGATTTCTTTCGCGTATCTCCTCCTCCACGTTCTTCCTTGAATTTGATTTCTAGCTCATAAGTGGTGAGGTTTCCAATGAGTTCTTCAACTATAACTTGTTTCAGATCCTTTGATTCTTGTATTGTAGTAATAAATGCTTCAAAATTTCATGGAATAATTCTAAGAAACTTTCGGACTTTTTCCAATTTTTTGTATGGTCTTCATAGGGATTTTGATTTATTACAAGATTAGAAAGTCGTCCACACATTTCTTTGACAATTTCATCCTTGGCCACTGTGAAGTTCTCGTACTCACTATTAAGCACGGCAAGGCGAGATTCTTTAACTTAGGAGGTGACTTCATGGGCCACTTCAAGCATGTGCCATATTTCGTGCGTAGTTAGACAATGTGAGAAACAGTTAAATTCAATTTGTCTAATGAACAAATAATAGAATTCATAACTTTAGCATTAGCATTTTGAAGTTTATTTTCAAGATCTATCCATTGATCCATAGGTTTTTCAACTTCTTAATTATCTAGCATTACTTTTGGTGTGCTATATCCCATTTCAACAATATTTCATGCACCTATGGTTTCTAGAAAAAATTTCATTCTAGTTTTCCATTATGTATATTCACTATTAAACATGGGTGGTATAGCTATGGACCGACCCTTAGCAAAAACATTAATAAAAGAAGCCTTTTTAAAAAATGTTAAAACAGAAAATGTTTTTGTTCCTAGCTCTAATACCACTTGTAGGATCATTTTCACCCTGGAGGGGAGTGAATCCGGTCTACTAAAATTTAATGCGGAATAACAGAAAGCAATGTAGTAGAGATCACACACAGATTTACCTAGCTTCAGCAAAAACCTGCCTATGTGCTGCCCCTAAGGTTTTTACTAAAAAATAAGTAATCAAAAGGAGGGGAGTGAATCCGGTCTACTAAAATTTAATGCGGAATAACAGAAAGCAATGTAGTAGAGATCACACACAGATTTACCTAGCTTCAGCAAAAACCTGCCTATGTGCTGCCCCTAAGGTTTTTACTAAAAAATAAGTAATCAAAAGCTTATAAATATACGTAAACTTGCGACACCTGCTAATTTGGTTAATCTAACCCTAAGCTCAAAATCCTAGCATAATTCAGCCACCGAGTTACGAATTCTCGAACTACAAAACCGTAGTTTGTAACCTAGTTAATCTAGAGTCTGATTTAAGTAAGAAACAAAAACAACACAAAACAACTAAAGTAAGTAAATAAAAAACCCTAATACTTATATGGACCAAATGAAAGCAATCACAAACATATGCTGCCCAAACAGAAGAACGTAAACGAGTCCCTTTTTTTATTTTTCTTCCTTCTAATCCACGTCGCCTTGTTTCTTCAGAATCTAAAACTAGGGTTTTTACAAATCGATGATGCTGCTTGAATTTAATATATAGAAGTATACTTTCGCTTCAGTTTGCTTCGTCAATCGATTTCTATCTTTGATTGCACTCGGTAGCTTCAATTGTGTCAAGCTCGAATGGTAAAAAAAATGATATGTGATTTGCTTTATTTTCTCTATTGGTTTTCTTGACCTCAAACTTGACGCTTTGCCGATGATGATATGGGTTCAATTTATAGGGATGGAAACCCTATTTTATCATTCATATATTTTGATTTGAATGTTTCAATTGCTTTCCTTGGCTGTTTGATTATTGATTGAATGCTTGTGATGAATTCTGACTTGTTCATTGTTTATATGTTACTCCATGAATTTAAATTTGCTCCATTCTTTTCTGCTATGAATTTGTCATTTGAATTTGTGATAAACTTGACTTGATGAATTTGACTTGTTGCCCTCTGCAAATGTAAATAATTTTTTGAATTTTTTTGTTGAACACTTCAACATAGTTTTTTTTTTTTTTGAATTACCTAGAGAACCAAGCTTTGCTTGTAAACTCTAGGGAAGTATGTGCCTGCCAAACACATACTTCGGGTACTTGTTACAGGGTTGTTTCCCTTGAAGACTTCACTGTTTTTACTGTAGTTGGTCTGAGTGCACCTCAGTATACTTTTCTGGTGCTCTGTAGTATTTGATTGGGACTTGTTATTCAAGTGTGTTCATTGATTAGAAAACTACTTTTATACATTTTATGATCTGGTTCCATATTGATGTAATTTTCATTGATCTGGTCTTCGTATGTACATTTACGTTGTTGCCTTGATTTGTTTTTGAAGTCTACTTCAGTTTATTGCCTTCGTTATCATGGTCTTGTTTCATCTACTCTGGATTTTGCCTGTGTTATACTGCCTTGACTCCGTTGAAGTCTAGTTTCATGTGTGAGTTATTGTAGCTGGTTCCATTTGAATAAAGTTTGCTCCTGACCATCCATGTGAGTGTGTTCTTGTTGCCTTTAGTCTAGTTGAGTTATTTTAAGTCTTGAGTTTGCACTATTGCATAGTGATTGCGGTCTTGTTCTAGGCTTAGTACATTTACGTTCTGGTTGAAAGACTGGTCAAGTTGATCTGATTTGAATTTAGTTAAAAAAAACACATTGCTTCGAGTCATTTCATTGACCTGGTCCGGTGGTCTTGTTCCATTGTTGCTTTTGAATTTGGTTCCATTTTGCTTTGCACTAGAAGTATGGTCTAGTTTTGTGTTTTCATGTGTCAATATTGGGTTTGAGTTAACTCATTTTGAACCTGAGTGTAGCTTGATGCATTGCTCTATCCGCTGTGCTAGTTGCTTCGAGTTCCATTTGTATTCTCTATCCTTGTGAAACTAAACTTGATTGACCATATTCAAGTGCTCGGACATTTTGTATAATTTCATGTTCAAGTTGCAACTAAGATTTGAAGTCTGGTCTTGTCTAGTTACATGTTTGCATGTTTGTTCGAGCTTGATTGCTTTATTTCATGTTAATGTAGTCGTGCCTGAATGTTGTCTTATGTGCTTGCGCATGTATCAGTACATGTATAGTGCACTTTGAAGTCTCTGAACTGTAGTCTTGTTTCATGTTGAGCTGCTGTTTTATTTTGTTTTTGCATTTGTGCCTGCATTGAATCCAGTCTCGGCTTGGACTTGACCTTGTGCTCACATGTCCCAACAATTTTAATAAGCAAGTGTATATCGGTGCTCGCATGTCACAAGTTGTTCGTGTAAGATGAATTTGAAAAATGATGACGAACAACCCAAATAACCAAGGAAAATAATATTTCAAACTCACTTTATTGTGCACTACAAAATATTCCTTTTTCAATTTTACTGCGTCAGTTTTTATTTTGCAGATAGTTTAGATGCTGGATATAGGCTCGAACAAGGTTGAAGATCAAGTATGAGTGATGAGTGAACTATGTGGAGATGCGAAACATGTATGAAAAATTGTATATTGAAAATTGTGTTGTAATTGAAACTTGTATAGTGAGAGCTTAAATTTTTTACTATTCGAGTTTGTAATAAATTATTTGTTTGAATAAAATATTTGTTTAAATATGAATTCTGAGTTATTTATTTTATTCAACAAATATTTATTTAATTATGTGGATAAATAAAATAGTACATTAACAAATACATATAAACGAATATATATATATATATATATATGTTTATTATCATCAAACAAAAGTCGTACACTAGCATATTTTACGATCTCCCCCTTTTGATAATAACAAACATATATTAAGATTTTGACTTTATTAAATGTATTTGGTCTTGATGAATTCTATTAGCTCCCCCTATTTGAATGCTCCCCCTACAACAAAGCTCCACCTTAACATATGCATGAAAATAAGAAAATATATGCAAATAAAAACATTAAAAATGCAATGCATCTAGAAAGGAATATGAAAATAAAAAATTTGAACTTATTTTCCAAAATCTTAACTTCACTCCCCCTTTTGTTATCAGCAAAAGAGTAATAGCATTAGAAAGTAGTGATAAAGTGATAGACATTAATACAATATTAATAGGGTTCTTATCAAGATTATCTACATTTAGTAGGGTTCTTATAGAACAACAAATGTTAGAGTAGCATTAGGATGATCCTATTTGAGATGTTGTATGGAAGGCCGTTTAAGTTACTTGCATGCTATTTGGAGGTTAGGGACAGGTTGGTGTTATGACCATATGTGGTTAAGTATGCTACCGAGAAAGTAGAGCCGATCCAAGCTAGAACAAAGGTAGCTCAGTCTAGGTAAAAGGGCTTTGCTGACACGAGAATGAAGGAACTAGAGTTTGCAGTGGTGATCTAGTGTTCATGAATATTTCTCTGATGAGAAGTGCAATGCGTTTTGCGAAGGTAGGGAAATTAACAGAAAGATATGTAGGTTCGTTTTCGATCATAAGTAGGACTGGAAAAGTTGGCATTTAAGGTGGAACAACCTAATGTTTTTGGAAGGAACATGTTTCATGTATCACATCTGCAAAAACGCATTAGAGATTCGGATGTAGTAGTTAATCCTAGGCTGGCAGAAGACCCAATCATAGAGCCGAATGTGATCTAGCTGTGAAAGCCAATTCGGATGGTGGTCGAGATAAGAAGTAGCTTCGAAATAAGGTAGCGAAGCTGGTATGTGTCTAGTGGAGTGTAGATCGAGAAGTTTTGCAAGCGAGAAACGGCAGATAAGGTTAAGGGGACCTACCCAGTGTTGTTCGTTTCAGATTAGCTTATGAGCTATATATTAAAGTGTATTGTTGTATACCATATATACATGAATATTGTGATTGTTTGTCATATTAATAAATAGCACTTTTATACTTTATATATGAATTGGGAATTCATGGCTATGCTTAGCGTGAGTGTGGGATATATAGTTGGCAAATCTCTGCCATGTCTTAATTGAATTTAGGGGAAAAATTCCTTTAAGGGGGAATATTGTGACAACCTATAATTTTAAAATTAATTTTATTTACTTATTAATGGGCCTAAAAGTTAGATAAGAAAGGAAGAGGGTAATGAATTAATGAAAAGGAGTATGAGGGCCCATGCCAAAATTATTGTGGGACGATAAGCATGGCCATTTGTAACACCACTAATTTAACTAACATTATTTAGGATATTTAATTAGAATGAATTAAATAGAATAATCTGGATAAGGAGATTGAGGTTGATTAATAAACTAGATGGTCATGCTTATTAAAACTAATGGACTTATGTAAATGGTTAGGAAATTAAACATAGAGGCATTAGGGTAAATAGCCGCCCATACATCCCACCCTTATGCCATTCCCATTAGGTTTTGCAAGTTCATTTTTATCTCAAACGAAAATAATTACAGCTATGAGAAGCAAGGCCTACCATTAGAAGAAGAGAAGAAAAATTTAAAAAAAGCTTAGGTTCAAGTTAAGGGAAATCAATCTCAAACAATCTCTAGTCTTCTTATCTCAAAAAAGGTGAATAATAGTTTCTACTTCTCTATTTTGATTTTTATATCAAATGGTTTCATATTTAAGGATAAATCTATTTTTATGATATATGAAATTATGATATGCTTGATTTTGGTTTATATGCGCTTAAACAAGATTGTTTGATAAGGGATATACACGGTTTTAGGGTAAAATCCAAGATAAAATGATGTTCAAATGCCATGGAAAATTTTATGTTATAGAAAACATGATTTTGGTGTTGGGTTTTAGTTTTTGTAATTTTCCAAGCCGTGGGGAACTTATTATGAATTTTCGAAGGAAAATATGGTTATTTGGATTTATTCATTATTTTGGAGAATATATTAAGAATTTGGATCTAAAATTTTAATATGTTAAATAACATGATTAAGGTGAATTTTTGGAATTTTTGGGAATATTTACTAAGTGATTTAGTATGGAAATTAAATTGTTTTGAAAGGAGGATCTAAACGACTTAATTGTTTTATAAGAGGAAGGGCTTATTTGTTAAATGTTAAATTGGTTCAGACCTAAGATAAGTGCAACAAATGTTATCCAAATTATTTAAAAAGTTATGAAAGCCAATCAAACATTTACAAGTAGGCAAGATAGTTGCAAAAACTTTACTTATTTTGGAAAAATCAGCTTTTACCCAGAAAAAGTTGGTTTCGCCTTCTTTGGCGAATCTTTCGACTCGGACCTCTCGAACAAGACCTTTCGATTTCAATAACCAATAAGACTGAAATTAATTCACATGATCTCATTTAGGATGTAGTGAATTGAACTAAGTTGAAAGGTATGGTGTCGAAGGGTTGTTTCCGAGGGGTTGCTTCCGAAGGAGATGGATCCTTACTTTATTTTGATTTGAAAAGAGAAATCATACTTTATTTTGATTTGAAAAGAGAAATCACTTGCCTATTTTCTAAAGACCTTTTGTAACAACCCGATATTTTCAGCCACTCGCATCCGCACATGCCGGACTTGAATTGCTCAAAACACCGCATTCTAAATAAATTTGGAGCAAATGAAATACAATCACAGAATCACAGACACAGATATATCAGAATAACTCGCAGCGCGAAATTAAAATACCAAAGTAGTTAATGAAGCTACTATAGAAAACTCTCAAAACATAATTCATAATACCAGTCTGAAAAACATATACAACATAAATCTCAAATACATAGCAATTTATAAATAGCAGAGCTGAAATAGAACAAATGAAACTGAAAGGGAACAGATGACTAGACAAGCAGAATCTCCAGTAATTCCTAGCTCCAAAAAAGAAATCCAAAGCTAAGCTGTAAATACTCAGGTTGACCCGAGCGTGAAGTAAAACAAAAAACACTCGAGTCAGAACATATATACTTATATAATGTAAAACAACTCAAGTGAACTGTAGTAAAAATGCACAATAACTTAAAGGATGCTTGGGATCACCCATCCTTTAAGAATCAGTTAAACTATAAATTAAATACATCCCATGGTTAAAATTTCAAAATGGTATTTTATACTTCGAAATCAAATATTATTTCAAAACTAAATGTCCTTCAAAAATCCATTTCAAAATATCGTATCTTCCAAACCACATTCATTTATTTAAAATACCATTTCAACACACATTTCAAAATAGTTTATATTTCAAAACAAATTACTTCATTTTAAATCATAAAAATGAAGTTAATATATTTAATAATTAAATTATTAAATTTTCAAAATCTAAATCTTTCAAAGTTCATTTAATCATTTAAACTTAATAAAATAATGAAAATTCATCTTTCGTAGCATTTAGAAATTGCCACGGAAAGTTATTTTAAAACAATTCAATTTAACAGAGGACAACATTCAATAATAAGATTGCTTTAATTCAAATAAAAATTTAGTTAAATTCAACAATTATATCACTTACAAAGTACTATAATAGCCTTTAATTCAATTTAGCCATCTAGTTCATTTATATTAACTACAGCATTTACAAATGCTGTAATATCCTTTACTTTAGAAATAATAGCATTTCAAAATGTTGTTAATTAAATTCCAAATATTCACTATACTTTCACAAACCATTAAATTTTTATTTAAACCATTTCAAACTTATAAAATCATATATTTTTCACTTTTATAACCATCATTTAATTTTCCTTAAATTCATGATTTTATAAAGTTAAATTTCCATTCAAAAATCAATATTTAATAATAATTCACTTATTAAATTCCAACAGTCAATTTCATTCATATAATTAAATTTTTAACTTAACACTTAAGTTTAAATTTCAAAATATAACTTTTTTTCATTTTATTTACATAACTTCAAAATTCACTTTTAAACAAAATTCAAAATTTTCCAATTTAAGTTATATTTCAAAATTCAACTCAATATTCATTTATTTCACATTTTTAACTTATTCAAAATCCATTAATATATTATAAAATCATTTTAAATTCATTTAACTCAAAATATCAAAAATTTATAATATTTTCATTTTTAATTTTTAATTCCATTTATAATTAAATCAAAATTTCCAAAATAACTTATATTTCAAATTTCCACTTTATCATTAATTTACTTCACTTATAAATTCTCAGAAAAATCAAAATACTTTACAAAGTAACTTTTGATTAAGTTTAAATCAAAATATTATAATATTTACATTTCTAAAATATTTTAAATTTTTTTAAAAATATATTTTAACCACGGGTCTGTATATCATTTTCTACACTAGGTAAAGTGATACGGGTAATATATCATTTCAACCCGTAATTTACAAAGAAAACCCAGGTTTTATCATTTCAAACCCGCAGTCCCAAAATGAAATAATTGAAAATCGTTCAGGCCTATCATTTCAACCCATAACGATTTTCCCCTATTCTAAAGTCCGTTCAGGTATGTATCATTTCAACCCATAGTGATTCTAGTCTAAAGGGAACTTGCAGTGTGATAAACTGATATAAATATCAAAACAGCATAAAATAACAGTAATATATGATATAACAGGTAAATAAGCATGGGTGAACATCATATGATCATAACATAGCAGATATAATATGGTGATGCATTTTACAGATTCAAACGTGATTGATTTACTAGTCATATAAGTATAAAACTGTCTGGTGAGAATAACTCACTGGTATAAGCTGGAGACACAATCAAAACACACAACAACAATCTTCAGTGGCACGAAAGCATGACAATGATTCGAGATTGAGAGAGCCAAAGATTAATTGCCTTGAACACATTCAAACAAAACAATATAAATAACATAAGTTTTCAACCCAAATTCAATTAAACAAAGCTAGAAATGAATGCACAAAACATCACCATATTTTTTGCACTTGCCTTCTACCACTTATGTTTCAGTTATAGGCTGGAAAGGCACGGCTAAGGAGTGTGTTTGGGTCAGGTTGTGGGTTTATATGGTCGGCCTAGCATGGGAAAAATATGGTGCAAAGGTGTGTGAGCTATAATTCACAAAACAAGGCCACTACAAGTGGTTTCAAGGCCTAAATAGGCTCGGCCAAAACAAAGAGGGGCACGACCAGGTTCAGGTGGGGTCAGGGGATGATGTGTCAATGGTGTCAGGTCAGTTAGGGGTGGAGATGGTGGTGCAAGTGGCGGCCAAGGTGGAGTTTGTGGTGGTGGATGACTTGATGTGCTCGGCTAGGTGGTGCAAGTGGAGTTTGGTGCATTTGTGTGGTGGATCTTCAACCTATGGACCACGACATGGCTTGGGGTTGGACTGGAGGTGGTGGATACTGGTTGTGGTGATGGTGGAGGCAGCCAAGGTGTTGGTAGTGGCAGGGGCCGAACTTAGAAGTGAAGGAAGCAAGAGCAAAATTACAAAATTCAAGCATAAAAATGGAAAAGAAAAGAAGAATTTTACCAAGCCTTTTGAAATGATGGTGGCCGAAATTGTTTTGTGAGCTTGAGAAAGAAAATTCATGTGAAAGTGAAAAGGAGTAGTCGGCTGTAAGGTAGGAGTTAAGACAGCAAAATGAATTAAAGTGATGGTTGAAATGTGAAAAGACAAGAAGACAAAAGCCTTAAGCAAATCAAAGGTCACAAATTCTTCAATTTACCATATTTCTTTTAGCAATTTTAAATAACTAAAAAATATGTATAAATTCAGATAAAACACAAAAATTTAATAAATAAACAAAAATAAATAAATAAATATTAATTATATATAATTTAATCAAGAAAAACAGCAAAAATTACAAACTAGTCTCAAAATTTTGAAAATAAATGCAACAAGTTTTGAAATTTTTTTTATGTAGCTGAAAAATATTTATAAATAAAGATAATAAAATAAAAATAAAAATTCATGCATAAAAATAAATAACTAAATTTTAATCAAATACAATTTAAATGAAGAAAATAGCAGAAAAATGGAAACTAGGCTTTAAAAATAGAAAATAAATGCACTAAGCTTTGGAAAAATTATAACATCACTTCAAAAATATTTTAAAATAAAATATGTACCTAACATGTCATATAACCCATATTATAACATAATTTGACAAATAAAAATATTATTTATATAAATTAAAATAGACAATTTTACTAAATAAATCAATTTACATACAATATTGTAAGAAACATAACTTTCACAATATTAATCAGATTTCAACGAAATGAAAAACAGTATTCTTGAATTAAATTTATTTTCATAATAAAGATAAAATTTAAAAATTCAAATATCTAAATTTTAAATTCAAAAGTCAAAGTTTGACCAGATCGACCAAATCCACATTTTTTGAAAATATCCTATTTATTCAGGTTTGAAATTGTAATTCACACAAAAATCCAAATATATTCTTAAAATAATAAAATTTATTCATTTTTAATAAATATAATAAAGTTTTTTTAAATCAGGAGTTTCAACTTAAATGATTAAAATAAACAATTAAAATAATCACAAAATACTGGGTTGTTACACCTTTCGACACAATCGAAAGGTTTAGTTTTCAAAAGATAGTTTTAAAAGACCTTTCGACAAGGTCGAAGGGTATGGTATAAGTTCTTTTATAAGACCTTTCGATAGGGTCAAAAGGTTAGATTTTGAAAGGATTTAATAGACCTTTCGACAAAGTCGAAAGGTTTTGTTTCAAATGGTTGTTTCAAAGAGATTTTGAAAAGGAATGCCACCTTTATTTTACTCAACCTTACGAAGGGGTCAAAAGCAAGAGCTTTCAACTTAGTCGAAGGGTTTTCTGGTTTTATAAATACAAGCCGCTTCCCAACCTTCTGAAGGGGTCGAAAGCAGGAGCTTTCGACACAGTCGAAAGGTTTAAATGTTTTCCCTAATATTTTATAAATAAAGAGTAGTTTCGAAAGAGACGCTTTCACCTGTTTTCACTTTGATCTAAAGTAATGTTTTAAGTACAAACCCAATGCTTTCGAAGGGTAACCTTCAATGGTTTTGAAAGGGTACTTTCAAGTGGTTTGAAGTTATGCCTCTACTCTTATATAATAATACTTTAACACGGCCAAAAGGTTTCAAAACTAGTGTTTGATGTATTGAAAAATTTGAAGCCTATTGTTTTAAAATATAAATTTTATGCTTTCGAAGGTGTCGAAAGCATAACTTTCGAAGGGATCCAAATCAAAGGTTTCAAAGTTGTCGAAAGGTTTTAAAAAAAACAAACTCAAATTTTTGGAGGATAACCCTATGACTTAAACAAAGGAGTTTTGTAATGACTATAAGTATGTAATTTTGAAGAAGTATGTTAAAGGAGTTAACTATGTTTTATATGAAATGTATTTCTAGGACCATTAGACCCACAGGCGTGATATTGTTAATTTTTATGTTTACTTCTTCAAATATGAGAATATTCACATGATAACCTATACTTGTATTTTGGGGACTAAAAGGGTAAAAGAATCAGCGAGTTTGACCCAACGGTGAATATAAATTGATTGAACTCCTAAATGAGTAAAATTGCATCCAGGAGGTTAGAGAGACCAGAATATAGGATGCTAAAATATAAAAGAAAGATGTTGGCGGGGGGTAATAGGTTCTCAATAAGCCCATGAAAACTGTGTATAGGAAAAGATATTGGCAGGGGTAAATAGGTTCATAGATAGTACATGAAAACTATGTATGGAGGAAGACGTCAAAAAGACAGGTCTATAGTGAGCCCATGAAAACTATGATTGAATACTGGCAGAGGCCAGTAGGTATGTAGTTAGCCCATGAAAACAATATCCGGATGAAATATTGACAGATGTCAATCGGTTCCTAGTCAACTTATGAAAACCTAAATAAGAAAGAAGTTATTGGAATTACCAATAGGTTTAGGGAGAACCCACGAAATGATTAAGTTAATTGGTAGGGCCAATAGGTTCTCAGTAATCCCATGAAAACTATGTAACCGGACAGGGAGTCCGTAAGTTAAAAATAGGTTAATAGTTAACCCATGAAAACTATGAAACTAGACAGGGAGTCTATAAACATTAAATAGGTTATTACTAAATGCATGTAAAATAATAGGTTGATAGTGACCTTAAAACTATGATACGACAGGGTGTCAAATTATTGGGAAGGGTAAATCTTAATGATTTTCAAGTATGCATATCATCCTAATATTTTTGAAACATATGTTTTGACCATAGTGGATGTAGGAGCGCAGTATAGGCTTTAATGGGTTTTAGGATACCAGTGAGGGGAAAACCCGTTCCGCTAAGCGGCGTGGTCTTACTAGATATCTAAAAGTATTGAGATGTTAGATTATTATTCATATTAGGCTTTATATTTGACTCGAATCTTTTGTTTTCCCCTTAAACTCTTGAGTACTCAATTGATTTTGAGTAGTTTGAGATTTAAGGTTTTCAGATTCACTTCTTAGACAAGTGAAGCTTCCGGAGGCATGTAGGAGGCAGATAGTTAATTAGAGTTTTCTTTCCGCTGTTTGATTTTTTAAAGGTAGATTTATTAGCCTTACTATATACTCTGATCAACAAAGAGGGCATCTTTATATCTCTCTTGGTGTATGTGTAATGATTATATTTTGCTAAACATGAGTAATGTTTTGGGATTATGTAATGAACATGAAATGTTTTGGTTTGAATCTGGAAATACTCTTTTGAATGTTTAATTTTTTTTACATATTTCTATGATATATGTATCAATGAATCTAGCACCACAATATTTGGTCGTCGAAGATTAATAACTATGGATGACTACAACATTCGGAGCCATTAGTTTTCGGCCTCCAAGTAGGGGATTGTTACAAGTTGGTATCAAAGCATTTGTTTGTGACACTTTAAAAGAAAATTTTAAACCCAAAAGCTTTTCCAAACATAATCCAAAGAATTCAAAAATATGATCAGGGTTTGGGTTAATGCTATATTAACGTACTTGTTTTTGATATATAGGTATATATCTAGGTACGTATTCCCCTCTCTCTTAGACCGTTCTTCAATATCTTACTAAGGCTCGTAAGCAGATATACAAGAAAGAGGATATGGAGGCAGGAAACGGAAGTGGAAATCTGGGTGGAGGAAGCACCACTACCAATGGAAATGCTCGACCTAATACTCGGAGATACCAAGGTCGACAGGCCAATGCTAATCAAGATGTCGAGGCCAATGTAGGTGCTGGAAATCCTCCAGTAGATGCTGGGATGGTGCTTCAGTTGTTGGCAAATCTTTTGCAAGTAGGAGCTGTTGGGAATATTGGTGGAGCTAATCCTGTAGTTCCAGCTGGTTTTAACCGTGCTAAGCTGAGTAGAGACTATTGTTAACCATAAAATATAAGTAAAGATAAAGAAGGTAATTTAGAAACCTTCCACATAGGTAAAGACATCAAGAGAAATCACCTTCTGGCAACGTCGAAAGGGTTGTATAACACTAGTAAAGAAAAAGCACATGATAACTTCAGTGTGAAGCTTTTGCAAGCATGCAGGAAAGAACTACTAAAGCACAATAAAATAGCTAGATACAAAACTGCTAGGCACTCCTAGACAAAATTGGAAAATTATTACGAAACCATCCAACGCAACACAAAGATTAGGGAAAAGAAGGTCACCCCAAACCTTTTTGAAAGGGTTGAAGGAATGCAAATAACAGTTTGCAGCAGTTTTAAACATTTCAGAGGAGACGGAAGGTTTCATCTCTCGTCATTTGAAGAGCCGTTACCTTTCGAAAAGGATAGATAAATCATGGCAAGGACATATGACTCTATAACATCCCTTTTGAAAGCATAATAAGCCTTTCGGCCCGATTGGAACACATATTTAGTACTTTTCGATAGTATCGTAGGATTAAGGTAAAGGCAGCATTCATAAGTCAACAGAAGACAACCTTCCAACAACATTCAGGAAAAGCATAGCTCTCGGCAGTAATCGAGTAAGGGATTAGCCTTCCAACAAGTTCAAAGTGTTCACATTACCTTATAGAAGACCCACCCTTTGAGGAGGACGAAGGGTTCATGAATACATTAGAAAATACAACCCTTCGACAACATTCAAAGGTCCATGATGATGTATAATGAACAAACCATTCGACAAGATTGATAGGTTTACAATTGCATATAAGAAGCAACCTTTCGTCCCCGATGAAGGCATGAGGCCGAAGGGAGGGCCACCTGCATCTATAAATAGGACCCAACGGGTCTAGTTTCGGGATCCGATTTTCTTCTCATTGTACTCTCGTTTAATTATTATTGCTTCCACTCGCTATATTTTAACCCTAATTTATAAATTGAATTGGGGATCATTTTCTTGAATTTGTATCAAACTTTATCATGAGGAAATAAAGAGAATTGTGGCTTGTGATCGACTCGAAATTTGGGGATACTCATGATTTGGAGTTAATTCAACATTAACGGCTGATCATATATGATTTATTTCTTATCTTCTTTGTTCATTTCGAGTATGTGCCTAGGAACTGTCATTAGAAATCTTCATAAGTCTTATTCCCTTTTCTTGATGTCAGACACAAAAAGGGGAATACGACTTGTAAATCAGTCCTTAATATGGTTCCATGGTATATTAAATTAGTTCTTATTTTTATCTGAGTATGTTTGGATGATGCATTCTTTTCGAAGAGTTTTGACAAGAAGAATATCAACCTGCCAAAAGCATCAAAAGAATGTATAGTAGAGTAACATCACCTTTCAATAACGTCGAAAGGTCTACTACCTTCCGACGAGGTCGGAAGGAGATGTGAATCATTAAATGATTTCTTTTGGTTTCCAAGGAAGATGGAATACAATAAAGTGAAAAGGTCAAAGGTTACATGATTATAGCAACCTAATGGAAAGGTTTAGATGGTTTCTTAAACCCACCGACCTGGGTGGAAGGTTTAACAATTCTGTCATCCCGGCTAAACCGTAAGGTTTCAATGGAACCTTAACTCTTCAACATGGTTAAAAAGTAAGATTATTCCTCATTCAAAACCATAGAAGAGGTAAAAAAAATCTCTTAAAACCTTTTGGTATTAACCACCTCATGTTAAGATTAAAACTAAGACCTTAAAACCTTTCGACTTAGTCATTTTATCCAAAAGATGTGAATTCGCTCAACCACAGCGTTGAACCATGTAAAACGTTCTTATGCAAAGCATTGGGGATGTTAACAAGAAATCTTATTAACATTTTTGGCGCTAGAAGAAGGTCAAACCTCCAACCTGCTATATTAATACAACTAATTGCGGAAATTTGGTTTGCTGTATGAAAATGAAAGCGAAATAGCCTCCTACCGTTAGTAAAAGGAATGAGCATGTTACTTCACTAGACGAAAACATCTCACCATCTTTTAACCCTGGGAATAGGGAACAGAGGCAGTCTTCCGCCCCAGCTCAACCAACTCCGCCATCAGCTCAGGTTCGACTGTCTCCACAACTGGCTCCGACTCAAAATCTTCAGCCAAAGGAACACATTGCTAAAATCGCATATTTAGAACAGCAAATGGCATAGAAGAAGGATCTCTTGAATGAAGTACCATCTCTCCGATCGTCTATGAAAGCTGCTATTGTAGGAGAGGAAATGTCTTTTTGAGAAGAAATATGAAAATCAACACAGATGTCACAAAGAGTAAAGTTAATATTTCTTCATCTAAATAGAAGGATTGCCTTCCACTAAAGGCAAACTATCAAAGAAGAGTTCAAGCGGAAGATAAGGATTGTTCACAAGCTCAATTTCGGATGGCTACAAACAAGATAAAAGGAACTACTTGAACAATGAGGCCTACCTCAAAGACGTAGCAGAAAAGGCTGTGAAGAACCTATTGAATGTCAAGTGTAAGAGAACGGAAGATGAAAGAGTAAATGACAATGAAAGGGTTGTCCCTTTCGTTGATGAAATCATGTCAGTGCCTATACCACCTTATATAATGGTTCCTACCATGAAATATCATGGGACAACTGACCCAAATGACCATTTGATGGCATTCGACAGACAGATGGATTTATACAATGCTTTCGATGCTGTTAGATGTCGGCTTTTTCCAATCAAACTACAAGGAGCTGCTGCTAAATTATACCGACAGTGTCGTGAGAATATGATATATTCTTGGAAGCAATTCTTCTATGAATTCTCTGCTCAGTTTTGCAAATGCAAGGACCCCTCTATTGACTATAACTTACTCATTAATATCATCCAAAACCATGGAGAGTCATTAGGAGATTATTTGAAGAGGTTCAACACTGATGCTTTGAAGGCCAATGGTATGAAAGATAGAGACAGGCTCATTTTTGTTCACTCGGGTCTTATAGTCAATTCTCCTTTCTGGAAGGAGTCATTTAACAATGGCTGCAGAAATCTACAGGACTTCCTTTCATGCTGACAAATTTATTTGGATGGAAGAATTGTACTACTCAAAGAAGAAATTCAATCACAAGAAGGATAGTGGTAAATTCAACCCAAAAAGGATTTATAAAATAGCTAGATGGGAGGATGCTAATACAATCGCGGTAGCGTTAAATCGACCGATTTCTTACATCTATGCAATGACCCAAGGCAAGGTCAATTTCCCTACTTCATTCAAAGCCCGAAATTACACTGAACGGAAGAAAGTAGACAAATATTGTTCTTACCACAAGATGAATGGTCACAGAACCAACAAATGTAAGGTATTGGCTTGAATAATTCAGAAGTTAATTCGAGAAGGGAAGTTGAAGGAATTTGTGAAGAATCCACAACAAACTTTCCCGCCAGACACTGAAGTAAAAAAGCCTGCTGGTAATGTTGTGAATATGATCGAGGATGAGGACCCACTAAGCCTGAGTGCACCTCAAAACAGAATTGATGTCATATATGGTGGGCTACATCCCTCCGGCAGAAGTCAAAATGCTCGGAATAAATACATTCATGAGGCCAAGAAAGGTGTATTTTCTATACAAGAAGAACCACCACTCGAGAGCCCAAAATACAACATCAATATGCACACACTGGTGATCAGTCCACAAAAATTGAGCAGGGAAATCCATCATCCCCATAACGATCCATTAACGATCACAACTCATATAGGGTCTTCAGTGGTCACAATAATCTTGGTTGATACAGGAAGTGCTGTAAATGTGATATTTTGTCATGCAATTGAATAGATGGGAATCTCTAAGGACAAGTTTGAGCCTAGTCCCGAACCTATCTTCAGGTTCAATAATAAAGGAACAACTCCACTTGGGCAAGTGAAGCTCTTTGTTCAACTAGGGCACCCATCATGCTCCCGAGTTTTTGAAACAAACTTTGTGATCATAGATCAACCATCATTCTACAATGGCATCTTTGGACGGCCGGCACTGGACGAAGTGGACGCATTTGTCTCACCAAAATATCAAAAGCTCAGGTTCGCACTAAAAGCGGCTGGGGCACCATCTTAGGCGAGTAATTTGCATCAAAAGAAATGTATTTTGCAACTCTAGAGCAATATAACAGGGAATTCACTTGTTATTTTGATTCTTACATTACTTTACAGCCTTCGAAAGATGGATTTCAACATCCATCATTCGAAGAAGCTTCAAAAATTCTGATAAAACTAACAAATGTATTGCTGCAAGATGTTTTGTAGTTTATGGGAAGAGAAAGAGAATGGATTCCAACTCGATAGAGGAAAGTGAAATTGTTACAGAGTTAGATTATCGAGGAAAGGTTGAAAGAGTTAAGCCGGTTGAAGAAACCGAAGAAATTCTAATAGATTCAACCGATTCTACTAAAATAATCAGAGTAGGAAAGGATCTTGAGGAGCACTTAAAGTCAAGATTAATAATAAAAATCAAAAGACGATAAGAATGTTTTTGCATGGACCCACTCTGACATGGTTGGAATTAGCCCTATAGTCATGAGCCATGCCATGACTATCAATCCAGACATTACTTCGGTTATGCAAAAGAAAAGACAATTTGATAAGGCGAGGACCAACGCCTTAAAGAACGAAGTCAAGAAATTGCAGCAAAATGGGTTTATTCGAGAAGTCTTGTACCCCAACTGGTTGGAAAATCTGGTTCTGGTAAAGAAATCTAACAGGAAGTGGCGGACTTGCTTGGATTACACGGATTTTAACAAAGCTTGTCCAAAGGATTGTTACCCGTTGCCAGGGATAAATCAATTGGTCGATTCTACCAGTGGACATAAGATGCTCTTCCTAATGGATGTATACTCTGGATACTATCAGATCCATATGTTTAAACCCAATGAGGATCATACCAGCTTCATTACAGATGAGGGAACCTATTATTATAAAGTAATGTCATTCATATTAAATAATGTTGGAGCAACTTTTGAAAGGTTGGTTAACCGAATGTTTAAAGAGAAAATCGAAAGGAATATGGAAGTCTATGTGGATGACATGTTGGTAAAATCTCAAGAGGCGAAGGATCATCTCGAAGATTTGGATGAAATGTTCAAAGTGATCTGCAAGTATCAAATGAAACTCAACCCCCAAAAATGCGACTTTGGAGTCCATTCTAGAAAATTTCTTGGCTATATTGTTAGTGCACAGGGAATTGAGGCTAGTCCAGAGAAGATCGATGCCATTAAGGATATGATAGAGCCTAAGATGAGTAAAAATGTCATGAGTTTAAATGGGAAAGTGGCTGCACTAAGCAGGTTTATATCAAAAGCCACTGATAAGTGCATACCATTCTTTGAGGTAATAAAGAAGAAGAATTTTTTTGAATGGAATGAAGATTGCACAAAGGTATTCCAAGAGTTGAAGCTACATTTGGAAAAACGTCCGATCTTATCCAACCCTGAAGAAGGAGAGGATCGATTCTTGTATATGGCAATTTCCGAACATGCGGTAAGCTCAGTATTGATCAGAAATGATAAGGGACCGCAACTATAAGTTTATTATGTAAGCAGGAGGTTAAAGGATTTCGAAATCCGATATCCAGTCATTGAGAAGCTGACATACTGTTTAATTTTGACAGCTCAAAAATTAAGGCCTTATTTCCAAGCACACCCGGTGAAGGTGTGGACCAACTTTCCATTAAAACAAGTCTTTGGTAAGCCCGAAACTTATGGAAGACTAATTAAGTGAAGCATTGAACTAAGTCGGTATGATATAGCATATCAACCTAGAATAGCTATAAAAGGGAAAGCTTTAGCTGATTTCATTGAGGAGTGTATGGGGTTCGTTTCAGAACAATCCGAAGAGGAAAAGGATGTAAAACCTAAGTGGCAATTATTTGTGGATAACGCCTTAAAGGAACAAGAGGCTGTAGTAGGATATGTGATAATTACCCCAGATGGACACAAAGTACATTATGTTATGAAATTGGGGTTCTTAGCAACTAACAGTGTAGCAGAGTATGAATCCATGATTGTAGAATTAACCCTTGCTTTGCAACTTAAAATCTTGAGGATTCTGGTATTCAGCAATTCTCAATTGATGGTTAACCAAATCAAATAGGTATATCAAACCAAGGATTCTAAACTAATCAGTATGTGAAGAAATTTTTAAAGATGCTCACACTTTTGAAGATTTCTCTGTACATCAAATACCAAGAGGTGACAATTCTTAAGAAAATTCACTGGCTAAGTTGGCAAGTTCAAGAAGAACCCCCGAAACTCAAATTGTACCTCTAGGATTCCAAGCCAATCCTAGCATTGAGGAAAACAAACAAGGGAAAACCAAGGAGCTATTAGTGTTAAACCGATCGCAAGCCTTGGCACCAGAATCAGAAGAAAGAGATCAGGAAATACCGAATGAAGAACCTGAAGCTCCAATAGCAGAAGAATATTATGAAAACACTTGGATGGCTCCAATTATGGGTTATATTATAATGGGACACTGCCTACAGATCAAATATAAGCACAAAAGCTAAATAAACAAGCCCAAAGCTTTACTATTATGGACGGAATTTTATACAAGAAAGGTTATGCCCTTCCCTATTTGCGATGTGTGAAACCCGAGAGCGGATTGAGGATATTAAAGGAAGCACATGAAGGGTTTTGTGGAGATTATTCTAATGGAATCAAACTAGCCAAAAATATAATGAGGCAAGGGTTCTACTAGCCACATTTGACTAATCAAGCAATTGAGTATGTTAAAAGGTGTGAAAGTTGTCAACGTTATTCGAAGATACCACGTCTTCCACCAAGTCAACTAACCCCCATTACTAGTCCATGGACATTTGACGTTTGGGGAATTGATTTGATCGGGCCACTTCTAATCATCAAGGGAGAAGCGAAATATGATGTGGTGGCAATTGATTACTTTATAAAATGGGTTGAAGAAGACCCACTCCCAAAAATCACCTCTGGGAAAGTGCTGAGATTTGTATTAAAAAAACATTGTCACAAGATTTGGGATACCATATTATATATCTGACCATGGAACCCAAATTGAGAGTAAAGAATTTCCACGATTTTGCCATAAGAATAGAATCATAAAAATCTTCTCTTCGTCACTCATCCAAAGGCCAACGAAGCCATCGAAGCTGCTAACAAAACAATAAAGACAATCTTGAAAAAGAGACTGAATAAGGAAAAAGAAAATTGGGTAGAGGAATTACTCCTAGTTATTTGGGCTTATAGAACATTAAATAGAACAAAAATGGGTCATACCCTATACTCACTAACATATGGATGTGAAGCAATGTTATCGATAGATATTAAAGTACCTTTTCATCAAAGGATTCCTTACGCTTTTAATCCAAACCATGAACTAAGAAAGGAATCCCTTGACTTGATTCATGAATTAAGAGATGAAGCAGCCTTAAGGACGGTGGAATGCCAAAGTAGAATATCGAAGTACTACAACTCAAAGGTAAAAATGAGCTCATTCAGACAAGGAGATTTAGTACTACGAAGAGTAATGGCCAACACAAGAAACTCATTACATGGGTCATTGGACCAAATTGGGAAAGTCCACTAGTAATCTTCAAAGAAATCCCCTCATGGGCCTACAAACTATGCATCCAAATGGAAATACGGTACCAAAAACCTGGAATGTAGAACATTTGAAACCATATTTTCCAACTTTGAATGAAAAAGAATTTTCAAGAATGTCTCTGCAATGACTCGTTAAGAAAATTCTAAATGGTTGGGAGTAAAATTCTCCTTAAAACTTGGAATATGTAAGATCGTAGAATGGTAGAAAACCCTTGGTTGTGCCAAGTAGGCCAGGTCAAGGCACCTCCTGGAGGGAGGGCGTAAGCCTTTATCCATGCCAAAACCAGAAATTGCCAGGTTAAAGTAGCACAAGCCCTTAACCGCATCACGCTATGGCCACGATAAGGCACCTCCTGGAGGGAGGGTGGGTAATCCCTTAGTCCCGCCATGCTATGGCCTAGCCAAGGTACCAAACAAGCCCTTAACCATGTCACGCTATGGCCAAGTTAAGGCGTCTCCTAGAGGGAGGTCGGGTGAGTCCTCAAGCCCTGCTTCAGAATAAGCTAGCCGAGCACACCGGAAACCCGAATTAAATGTCTTACAGACTAAGAAAAGTCCATGCCTGAAATAGTCACCATTAAAAATAGGCATAGCTTAAAATAGCAACAACTAAAAGGTAGGTAATGTCTAAAATGATAAACAACCTGAAATGGGCTCTGCTTAAATAAGCACAAAAATGGACAAAAGAGTCCCCGTCTTAAATAGGCCAAAACAAACAACAAATGGACAAAGAAAATCGAGACCGAGAAAGTGAAAGCATGCAAGACATCCTCAAAGCCTGAAGATGGCACATTCAACAAATAGAATCAGAAAAGAATTCTCTAACTTCTCTTCGAAATCATCTACCCGATGGGTATTCTGGTCTTCTATTATTAGTTGCCGAAAATGGTATTCTGGTCTTCGATTATTAATTACAAGAAATAGTATTCTAGTCTTCCATTATTATTACCAAAAATGGTATTCTAGTCTTCCATTATTAATTACTAGAAATGGTATCCTGCTCTTCCATTATTAATTACCAAACTTGGCATTCAGGAACTTTTGTTATTAATTATTAGAAAATGATGTCCTGAAAGTGGCATTTTGGACTTCTGTCGTTAGTTATCTAAAATGATGTCCTGAACTTCTACTATTGAATATTAGGAATAGAGATCCTGATCGTCTATTACCAACTACTAGAAACGACCTATTGGATTTCCATTATCAATTTCAAATTGGGTTTTCTGATCTTCAATTACTCATTATTAGATGTGCATTTCCGTTCTTCTATTGCTTATCACTAGAAATAGCTTTATGATCTCCCGTTGTTGAATGACAAAATAAATCATCCGAGCCATTAACCTTTACAGCCAAAAATAATTTCATGGACCTTTATATCAGAACGGATGATCAGATGGGTGCTCTGGTCCTCTCTCATTACTGCCATATTGATATGGAACTTTTAGCCTTTACTAACGCAAGACACAAACTTCTAAACTATCCATTAATGGTCCCCTTACATTCTATTACTGAGAAACTTTCATCATTCATGGTAAAATGGGAAATGATTGCCATCTGGATCAGAATGTTCAAAAATGAAGCTCTCACTAAAACAAAATCAGAGTTAGAAGTCAACCAAACAGAAAAGATACTTATAGCATGAATTAACCATGCAAATATTATTAGATGAATTGTAGGAATGCAAGGACAGTCTGGTGATCAAGGAATCTTTGTCCTATAGAACAAAAGCCTTCTTTATACAAGGAGGGATAAATGTTAACCATAAAATATAAGTGAAGATAAAAAAGGCAGTTCAGAAGCCTTCCACACAGTTAAAGAACAACAAGAGAAATCACCTTTCGACGACGTCGAAAGGGTTGTATAATACTAGTGAAGAAGAAGCACGTGATAACTTTAGTGTGAAGCTTTTGCAAGCACGCAGGAAAGAGTTACTAAAGCACAACAAAACAGCTAGATACAAACTACTAAGCACCTCTTGGACAAAATAGGAAAATGATTACGAAACCTTCCAGCATAACACAAAGACTTGGGAAAAGAAGGTCACCCCAAACCTTTTTGAAAGAGTTAAAGGAATGTGGATGACACTTTGTAGCAGTTTTAAAACTTTCGAAGGAGACGGAGGGTTTTATCTCCCATCATTCAAAGAGTCATTACCATTCGAAAAGGATGGAAAAGTCAGGGCTAGGACATATAACTCTATAACAACCCTTTCAAAATCATAATAAGTCTTTCGGACCGGTTGGAACGCACATTTAGTACCTTTCGACAGTATCGAAAGGTTTGAGGTAAAGGAAACATTCATAAGTCAACAGAAGACAACCTTCCGACAACTTCAACAAAAGTGCGGCTCTCGGCAGTAATCGAGTAAGGAAGCAAACTTCTAACAAGGTCAAAGGGTTCACAATACCTTGTAAAAGACCATCCCTTCAGGGAAGATGAAGGGTTCATGAATACATTAGAAAATACAAACCCTTCGACAACATTCAAAGGTCCATGATGATGTACAATGAACAGAACTTTCGACGAGACTAAAAGGTTTACAACTGCATATAAGAAACAACCTTTCGCCCCCGACGAAGGCATGAGTCCGAAGGGACGGCCACCTGCATCTATAAATAGGACCCAAGGGGTCCAGTTTCAGGATACGATTTTCTTCTTGTTCAACTATTATTGCTTCCACTCGCTACATTGTAACCCTAATTTATAAATTGAATTGGGGATCGGTTTCTTGAATTTTATAGCGAACTTCATCATAAGGAAATGAAGAGAATTTTGGCTTGTGATCGATTCGGAATTCGGGGATAGTCATGATTTGGTGTTAATTTGACATTAACGGCTAATCATATATGATTGATTTCTTATCTTATTTGTTCATTTCGAGTATGTGTCATGGAACTGTCATTAGACGTCTTCATAAGTCTTATTCCATTTTCTTGGTGTCGGTCACAAAAAGAGGAATACGACTTGTAAATCAGTCCTAAATACGGTTCCATGGCATATTAATTTAGTTCTTATTTTTTTCAGAGTATGTTTGGATGATACATTCTTTTCGAAGGGTTTTCACAAAAAGAATATCAACCTAGGAGGCCAAAAGCATTAGAAAAATGTATAGTTGTGTCCCAGGGTTCTCAAGGATGGAAAAGAAAATTCTTTAAGAAGAAGGAAGCCCAGAAAGGGTATGCTGCCAAGAAGGCAAAGGCCGAGTTGATGTTTTATAAGTGTGATAAGAAGGGCAATTATGCCCATGAGTGTAGAATTGGAAAAGGAAAGAAGCCTACAGAGAAGAAGAATGTGAAATGCTTCAACTGTGACCAAGTTGGGCATTGTAAGAACCAGTGTCCAAAGCCGGTCAAGACGGACAGAGGGAAGGTGTTAGCTACTGGACCATCATCTTCTTCTAGACCTATTGCAGCAGAGAAAGGTAAAAATGTGATGGAAGGTACACTTTTTTGATACAAATTAAACTAGTTAGGGTATTTTTGATACTGATGCATTCATTTATACCTCAGTATATGGTTGATAGGTTATTTATAGATCCCACATACCTAGATACTTCCAAAGGGTTGTGAATCCAATAGGAGGGTGTGCAACTCTTGGGATGAGATGTGACCTGTCAGAGTTTGATTTGTTAGGTCATAAATCTGCACGCATTTTGTATGTCTTTGATTTCATAGATTTCAGGATTATCTTGGGTATGGATTGGTTGGGTAAGTATTAGGCTAGGATATTTTGCCAAGATCGGGAAATATCATTTAAGCACCCAGATAGTCATAACCGAATCATTTTCCCAATAGAGAATTCTAGTAAGAGTGTTTGTGCTTGGTTGAGTGCCATCGAGGCTGGAGAAGAGCTTAGTCAAGTTCACGTGGCTCGAGAGTTTACAGATGTCTTTGAGCCGGCTACTGGATTACCTCCGAAACGAACTATTGAGTTTCTGATAGACCTTGTATCAAGAGCAGAATCAGTCAGTAGACTACCTACTAGGATGACACTGACATAGATGAAGGAATTGAAGGTGCAACTAGTGGATCTTGAAGGAAGAAATTTTATTAGACCAAGCAGTTCAACTTGGGAAGTAGCGTGGTGTTTCTTAACAAGATGGGTTGTTAAGGATGTGTATCGACTATGGTAAGTTAAACAAAAGGACGATCAATAATAGATACCTTCTGCCGAGGATAGATGATCTATTTGATCAGTTAAGCCGAGCTAGAGTATTTCCCAACTGGATTTGGCGATGGGGTTCCATTAATTGAGGATAGCGGAGGATAGCATTCCGGTGATGGCTATTTCGGACTAGATATGGTTCGTATGAGTGGTTGGTAATGCCATTCGGATTGACGAATGCACCTGGTTTCTTCGTTGATTTAATGAACTAGGTTTTTCAAGAGCACTTGGATAAGTTCGTGAGGTTCATCTTAGAGTAGTGTTGGAGATGCTAAGGCAGAATCAGCTAAAGGCGAAGTTTTACAAATGCCATTTCTGGAAGAGAGAAGTTTAGTTTCTTAGTCACGTGGTCTCAGATAAAGGATTTGCAGTTGATCTTGTTAAGATTGACGCAGCCAATAATTGGAAGAGACCAGACACGATAACCGAGATCAGGAGTTTTCTTGGACTTGCTGGCTATTACTGGAGGCTCGTTAAGGATTTCTCATGGATAGTAGTGCCTTTGACTAAGTTGACCAGGAAGGAAGTAAAGTTTGTTTGGTCTGAAAAATGTGAGGAAATATTCCGTAAGTTATAGCATTTTTTGACAAATGCTCCAGTATTAGTAGTTCCGGATGGTAACCAAGGAATGGTAGTATATACTAGTGCCTGTGACATAGGATTAGGAGCAGTATTGATGTAGAAGGGTAAAGATATTGCTTATGCATCTAGGCAGCTTAGACCGCACGAAGTAAGATATCATACTCATGAGTTGGAGTTAGCTGCAATGACTTTTGCCTTGAAGATTTGGAGGCATTATCTATTGGGAGAGAGATTTGAGTTGTATACTGATAATAAGTCATTGAAGTATTTATTCTCTCAGAAGGAGTTGAATATGAGGCAACAGAGGTGGCTGGAGTTCTTAGCTGCTTATGATTTTAGTATAGAATATACTTTTGGGAAAGGAAATAATTTAGCAGATGCCCTTAGTAGAAGACATCAAAATGTGGTATTAGTGATGCTGATAGAATGGAAGGACCTAGAAGCTATAGCCAGTTGTGGTGTGCAATTGAGACCTACTACAAGTTCTACTCAGGATACTACCATGTTGTCCTATCTAGAAGTTCGACCAGTGCTGATCGAAAGGATAGCTTCTAAGTAAATGGAAGAGCCAGTTTTAGCCAAGAAGATTAGATGGCTTGAGAAAGGATCATAGGTTGTTGACCTAAAGTAATTTAATCTTGACCAAAGAGGATGGTTGAGAAAGAAGGGAAGATTCTGTGTTCCGGATGTAGAGAACATAAGGATGGAAGTTCTTGATGAAAGTCATCGATCGAAGTTTACGATTCATCCTTAAGGGACCAAGATGTATCAAGACATTAAGAGGAGTTTCTATTAGGAAGGCATAAAGAGAGATGTTGGCTTCTGGGTTAGTCAGTGTATTAACTATCAACAAGTGAAGAGCCGAACATCAGAAGCCAAGTGGGTTACTTCAGCCTTTAGATATTTCAATTTGGAAGTGGGATTCAATATCGATGGACTTTATAGATGGGTTGCTACAGCCAAGTAGAGAAAATGAATGTATGTGGGTTATAATGGACAGGTTGACCAAGAGTGCCCATTTCGTTCCAGTAAAGTCAATCAGGACGACACATGTTTTGGCTATGTTGTTCATGAAGGACATAGTTAGACTTCATGGGATTTCTAGAAGCATAGTTAGTGACAGAGATGCATTATTCACTAGCAAATTTTGGAGAGAAGTCTATAAGAGGTATTAGGCACCAAGCTTAAGATGAGTATAGCGTATCTCCCATAGGCGGATGGGCAGACAGAGAGAGTCAATAAGGTATTCGAGGATTTATTGAGAGCCCATGTGTTAGACTTTGGTGGATCTTGGGAAGATCACCTACATTTGATTAAGTTTTCCTATAATAATAGTTATTAGACCAGTATAGGAAGGACGCCTTTTGAAGCTTTGTATGGAAAACCATACAAATTGCCGGCATGTTGGTTAGAGACTAGAGACAGATTGGTCTTAGGTGCAGAATTGGTTAGAGGGGCATTAGAAGAGATTTTGTTAATCCAAGGATGGATGAAGGAAGCTCAATCCAGGAAGAAGAGTTACGCGAATAAGAGGCGTAAAGACATAAAGTTCTTAGTGGGAGACAGGGTTTACATTAATGTATCACCGATGAAGGTGTGGTACGATTTGGAAAAATGGGAAGGTTGCCCCAAGATATGTTGGTCCATTTCAGGTTATAGAAAGGATTGGAAAGCTCGCGATAGATTAGATTGCCGAGCATTTTGGCAGATGTCTATAACATATTCCATGTGTTTCATCTTCGTAAGTATGTGCATCATCCGGAGGCTACTATTTCTCAGACAGAGTTGGAAGACTTAATAGTGGAGCCCGATTTGACTTTTGTTAGACAACTAGTCCAGGTTGTAGCGAGAAATGAGAAGAGATTGAGGACCAAGACAATCGAGTTGGTAAAGGTTCGGTGGAGCGACAACAAGAAGGACTATACTTGAGAAACAAAAGATAGGATTCGAGAGGCCTATCCTGATCTGCTTTAATGGTATGTCTATATTAGTTTTATATAGATTGGTTACTAGTCAGATATGTCAGTATGGTTGTTAGGAGATGTTACAGATGATTGCTATGATTGCTAGTTAGTCCTTATCGAAATTCAAGGACGAAATTCTTTAAGGAGAGGAGCATGTAACACCCCTAATTTTATTAATATTATTCAAGAGATTTGATAAGAATAAATTAAATAGAATAATGTAGATAAGGAGACTGAGGATGATTAATAAACTAGGTGGCAATGTTTATTAAAACCAATGAACTTATTTAAATGGTCAGGAAATTAAATACAAGGGCATTAGGACAAATAGCCATCCATGCAACCTACCCTTATACCATTCCCATTAGGTTTTGCACATTCATTTTTATTTCAAATAAAATGATTACAACAGGTGTCGGCCGTTAGAAGAAGAGAAGAGAATTTAAGAAAAGCTTAGGATTCAAGCTATAGGGAAATCAGTCTCAAATAATCTCTAACCTCCTTATCTCAATTAAGGTGAATAATTGATTCTACATCTCTATTTTTATTTTTACATCAAACAGTTTCGGATTTAAGGATAAATCTATTTTTATTATATATGAAATGATGATATGTTTGATAACGATTTATATGTGCTTAAATATGGTTGTTTCATAAGGATATTCACAGTTCTAGGGTAGAACTGAGATGAAATGATGTTCAAATGCCATGGAAAAATTTTATGTTATAGAAAACATGATTTTGGAATTGGGTTTCAGTTTTTATAATTTTCCAAGCCGTGGAGAATTCATTATGAATTTCAAAGGAAAATGTGGTTATTTAGGTTTATAAATTATTTTGGAGAATATATTAAGAATTTGGATCTAAAATTTTAAAATGTTAGATAACATGATTAAGGTGAAATTCTAAAATTTTTGGGGATTTTTACTAACTAATTTAGTATGGAAATTAAATTATTCTGAAAGGAGAACCTAAATGATTTAATTATTTTATAAGGGGAAGGGCTTATTTGTTAAATGTTAAATTGGTTTTGATCTGAGAAAATTGTGGAAAATATTATCCAAAATATTTAAAAAGTTATGAGAGCCAATCAAACGTTTAAAAGTAGGAAAGATAGTTGCAAAAGGTTTACTTATTTTAGAAAAATCAGCTGTTACCCAGAAAAGGTTGCTTTCGCCTTCTTTGCCGAACCTTCCGAATCGGACCTCTCAAACAAGACCTTACGACTTTAATGACTAATAGGATTGAAAGCAATGCACATGATATCATTTAATTGGTATGTAATGAATTGAACTAATTCGAAAGGTGTGGTATCGAAGGGCTGCTTTTGAAGCATATGGTCCTTCATTTATTTTGACGTTAAAAGAGAAATCACTTGCATGTTTTCTAAAGACCTTTCGACATAGTCAAAAGGTTTGGTTTTCAAAAGGTACTTTTAAAAGACCTTTTGACAAGGTTGAAGGGTATGGTTTCATAAGTTGTTTTATAAGACCTTTCGATAGGGTCCAATGGTTAGATTTTGAAAGGATTTAAGAGACCTTTCGATCAGGTCGAAAGGTTTGGTTTCGAAAGGTTGTTTCAAAGAGATTTTGAAAAGAGCTACTGCCTTTATTTTATTCAACCATCCGAAGGGGTCGAAAGCAGAGCTTTCGACTTAGTCGAAGGGTTTTTTGGTTTTATAAATACAAGTCGCTTCCCAACCTTCGGAATGGGTCGAAAGTAGGAGCTTTCACTTTGACCCAAAGTAATATTTTAAGTATAAACTCAATACTTTCGAAGGGTAACCTTCAATGGTTTTGAAAGGGTACTTTCAAGTGGTTTGAAGCTATGCTTCTACTCTTATATAATAATACTTTAACATGGCCGAAAGGTGTCGAAAGAAGTTTTTCAAGTGTTAAAAAGGATGGAGCCTATTGTTTTTAAATATAATTTTTATGCTTTCGATGGGGTTGAAAGCAAAGCTTTCGAAGGGGCCGAAAGCAAAGTTTCAACGTTGTCGAAAGGTTTTAAAAAATCCCAAACTCAAACTTTTGAAGAAAAAACTTATGGCTTAAACAAAGGAGTTTTTTAATGACTATAAGTATGCAATTTTGAAGAAGTATTGCCTAGGTAAAATATAAGTTAAAGGAGTTAACTATGTTTTGTACGAAATGTATTTCAAGGACCATAAACCCATAGGCATGGTATCATTAATCATTATGTTTACTTCTTCAAATATGAGAATATTCACATGATAATCCATAATTATATTTTGGACATTAAAATGGTAGAAGAACCAACTAGGTAACCCAACAGTGAATATAAATTGATTGAACTCCTGAATGATTAGAATTGCATCCAGGAGGTCAGAAAGACCTGAATATAGGATGCTAAAATATAAAAGAAAGATGTTGGCAGGAGCCAATAGGTTCTCAATAAGCCCATGAAAATTGTGTATAGAAAAAGGTATTGACAAGGGCCAATATGTTCATAGATAGCCTATGAAAACTATGTATAAAGGAAGACGTTAGAAAGACAAGTTCATAGTAAACCCATGAAAACTATGATTGAATACTGGAAGGTTTGTAGTTTGCCCATGAAAACTGTATCCGGATGAAATATTGATAGATTTCAATAGGTTTCTAGTCAATCCATGAAAACCAGGACAAGAAAGAAGTTATTGGAGTTACCAATAGGTTCAGGGAGAACCAATGAAATGATTAAGTTAATTGGCAAGGGCCAATAGGTTCTCAGTAATTCCATGAAAACTATATAACCAGACGGGGAGTCTATAAGTTAAAAATAGGTTAATATTTAGCCTATAAAATCTATGAAACTGGACATGGAGTCTATAAACATTAAATAAGTTTTTAGTAAACCCATGAAAACTGATATGTTGATAGTGACCTCAAAACTATGATCATGATAGGGTGTTAAATTAGACTTAGAAGGTAAACAACCTCTCTTATCATCCATCTACCCTATTATAAATTTATGAATCATACCATGAATTTTTCTATGACATTTCATTCAATTGTATAATCATTAGTCATCTTTTCCTTTTTGGGTCATAACCAAATCTAAATTTATTGAGTTATTAGATTCGAGTTAGTAAATTTTAATGATTTTCAAGTGTGCATATCATCATAATATTTTTGAAATGCATGTTTTAACCATTGTAGATGCAGGGGCATTATATATAGCTTTAAAGGGTTTTAGGATACTGGTGATGGGAAAACTCGTTCCGCTAAGTGGCGTGACCTCATTAGATATCTAAAAGGATTGATATGTTAGATTATTATTCATACCAGGCTTTATGTCTTACTCGAAGTTTTTGTTTTCCCTTTAAACTCTCGAATACTCCATTGATTTTGAGTAGTTTGAGATTTATGGTTTTCAGGTTCTCTTCTTAGAAGAATAAAGCTTTCAAAGGCATGCATGAGGCAGATAGTTAATTAGAGTTTTCTATCTGCTAAGTGTTTTGTTTGTAAAGGCAGATTTATTAGCCTTACTATATACTCTGATCAACTAAGTGAGCATCTTCATATGTCGCTCTTGGCGTATGTGTTATAATTATATTTTGCTTAAACATGGGTAATGTTTTGGGTCATGTAATGAACATGAAATATTTTGGTTTGAATGCGGGAATATGTTTTTGAATAGTTAATTTTTTTTACATATTTCTGTGATCTGTGTATCAATGAATCTAGCCCTATCGTATTTGGTCACCGAAGATTGATTATTATGGATGACTGCAGCATCCATAGCTTTTAGTTTTGGGCCTCCAAGTAGGAGGTTGTCACACCATATTCCATTCATTGGGACAAGAATAAACCGCGGGGACGCATGTAATATAAAATTATATAGGATATATGTGTGTGTGTGTGTGTGTGTGTGTGTGCATAAATGTCAGTTAATAGGGAACCAGATCCAAATAAAATGCTGAAAAGAAATATAATGGACAATGTAAATAACAGAAAGTGAAACCTTACTGTATGACATAGTGATATGAGTAACGACAATACCAGATTTGCCAGACTTTTTCTAGTACAGAGTTGAGGAGGTGACTAAATTTTTTATAAAAGAACTATGCACATGAAGAAGAGATGGTAATTTTCTGAAGGGATCTATGAACTTTCAGGGGAAAGTAGAACTACGCCACAATTTATAGAACACATTCCCCACCGAAATAATACAAAGACAACAGAAATAGAACAATGCTGCAATGTACAAAAGAGGTACCGTGTTGCAATGTTGAAGTATTCATTTAATAAGTAAAGAGTGAACCACGCACATAGGTTGGTGTTGGATTGTACTGCACCAAGGGAGGGTGTGGATGAAATCTGATAAAAGACAATTAGGTAGGACTCAAGGGAAGACCAGGATAGTAAGAGGAAAGAACTCCGGAGCTAAGGAATAAAGTTGGAAGGGCTATAGAAGTTGAGTGGGGACGCTTACTCGAATGCACATCTAGGGAAAGATGAGGAGAAACATTCAACTTCCATAGATTACGACGGGTGATTCTAAGCAGTTTCAAATTAAACAAATGCTTATGGACTGTAGGTTTGTCATTCACAGTAGTACAGAGTTTAAGTAAATAAATGAGGACTGCTAGTGGTTGTGTAGTAGTAGTCCATAACTTAAATAAATAAAAAGGGACTGCATCTGGTTGTTTCTTCGTGGTACATGACTTAACTAATGAATAATTAGATACTACATGTGGTTGGGACTACGTAGTTTGAACTAATGAGTCAATTGAAATAATACTACTGGAGACTAATTCTATGCAGTCTAAACTAAAAGAATGGATTGAAAAAGAGGTACTATATAGGGGGCTGATTCCAAGCAATATCAGGTAAAGGACAAACCTAAATGGGAAGTTAGGTCGGAATATTTCCGGGGGCGTGGTAGTAAATGGGAACCGCTTAAGAATGTAATGTATAAGGTCTAATAGTAAATAAGAACTACTTGTGTCTGAACTATATTTGCTTCGTTTATGATGTTTTAGTTAGTGGGGGGAGGGGGAGGGCAACCCATTTTGTGCAGTAAGGTTAGTTTCACTGTTAGATTATTTTGGGTAAGTAATATTCACACTGAACCTTATGTTTAACATGCATTTTTATTATTATTTTCCCCATAAAATTACGAATACTCATAGTATGCTGAACTTATGGGATAGGAGGTTAAAAATAAGGGTCGTATTAAAATGGAGCATGGGTACGAGTCGAGGGGGTTAATTTTAATGTAAATGTATATATTGAATATTAAAGAAAAATTCCTATGTAATGAAAATATTTAGTTGCTCTATTTACTTTTTACTTTTTCTATATTTATATACCGATCTCACTTACGTCTTTGGAAGCTAAATTTGGTGATGATTGCAGCATCATTAGCATTCATCTTTGAGTCTCGAAGTGGAAGATGTTACAAAACATCACACATGCGAGGATATATATAGTTAGATATGGTACTCACTATTGTGAGTAAGGATGGTTATAACTGTGTGTCGGTATGTATTTAAAATTGTGTTTGTATTTATACATAGTGTTGTGTGCCATCCATAGTTTATAAATGTGATGAGTTTGTCTATCACCGTCTGACTTCCTTTATGATATAGAAGTTAAACCAAATTGGCTATTATCCATCCTAGTGGCCTGATCAAGGTAGCCACGCCTCAGATTTATAAAACCTTATTCTTATAACCATGTGTCGGTAATGTGTTGCCCCTTATATCACCTAAGCCAGCAGTCTATTACCATTTATAGGCATGTGTGGGGTCGTAACTGAGTCCTCGCGTTGACAAGCACATTGATGCATATGAGTCATGATGACCGTCAAGGTAACTAAAACTGTAGGAGTTGTGTCAAATGGATATATTTGAGTCTCTTGGAGCAAGTGTGTGATGTCAGTCTCCTGGTTCCAGTGTGTATGATAGATAGACATATACTATTTATATTCCTTTGAGGATGAATACTACTATGCTAGAGATTGTGTGTATAAAGTATAGTCAGTCCCTATATTATCCGTATTCATCTTGTTAGCATGACATTTTCTATGGTATGGAAGTATGGTTTGACGTTATACATCTAAGTGGTATTAGAGTTACTTACAAATATCTCCATAGATTACTCATTATATCACACTTAAATTTAATTCAGACATTGTTTGACCCATTTGTTTTATACTTGGGTTAGTCTAAGACATTGTAGGCATAAGAACTATGTAGATAGCAAGGTAGCCTTGGCATTTTGGGGATGCTAGTAGTAGTTATAGGATTATATGTTCCATATATGTTTTTTGCCTCATTTATGTACGGGTAGTTGTATCTGATGATGTATTAAATAGCGGGCTAGAGATGATCATTTTATAGCCATGGACTATGTATTATAGTATGTAATATATTCTAACTGGTGCATTGTGACTCTATGTACTCTGATATTATTCCATGATTATGTAGTGTTCCATCCTGGATGCACACGTGTTTATTGCTTTGTATTGAGATCGTGTACATTTGTGGTAAGTATTATATGCTATAAGAGATGTACCGGTGTTGGTCTAAGGGAATATTCATGTGTGTACCCTATGTCTCCTCATTCTTTATATTATTCGACAATGCTACTTAACAACACTCTTGTGTGGTATGGGTATAGTGGTAGGGATGTTTACATTTGGTATCAAAGCAGGTTTAGAACAATACATGTCATGAGGAGACATGATTCATTGGCCTATATGGACTTTAGAGCCTTGTCCCTTGGGTGTTGGGTAAATAACCTAAATATATTATCAAGGTATATATGGTGATTACAGGGTGTAGTCACTGGATTGGTATTTTTTATTTGTGTGATTTGATATATTATTACTATTTTTGAATATTCTTAACATATGTCTCACTCAAGTGCCCAAGTGAGGAATGGTTGATCCTCGAACTGGTCATGCAGACCGAGGTCAGTCTAGTGGATCCAGGGGGAGTCTATATAACCACAGAGCAGCTCATGGAATTAGCAAGGAGAATCCAGTAGTCGAGCTCTTCCACCACTCTGAATCCTCCCACTCCTCAATTTTATTTCACCGTGATGTGCAGTGATATGCTAAACTTGGAATAAAAACCTTCAATTGCACAAAAGGAGTGATAGGAGTGCAAGCTTGGCTGAAACGTGAATGCATCTTCACACAAATATGTGTTACCGACTAACAGAAAGTCTAATTGCTTCCAGCAAGCTTCAGGAAAGAGCATTGGATTGATATGAACTTCTGGTAGCAGAGACTGATTAGTTGAAGCTGCATTGGGAAGATTTCAAGGGTTGAATTTAGAGGAAATTTATTCCAGAAACGGATAAGGCAGCTACGGCTCGTAAATTTATAGATTTGAAGCAGTCTATAGCTCAGTATGTTTCTATATTTGAAGCGTATCCGGGTTTGGAATTAAACTTATTGAAACACGCTGAAAAAGAATTAGAAATATGTAGGATTGATGAAATATTTGAGGAAGGCTTATAACAACCTGCCCTTTATAACACCCAAAATTCGGCACCTAACTTTCGAATAAAGACAACTTGTCGGGAAAAAGAAAGAGGGAAGAAGAAATAAAGCACCATAACCAGGCATATAGACATAATATCACATCAGAATCATAACATATAATATACTACATATAATTGAATGGAATGGGATGAACAATATATAGAGACTATGCTGGTGGAAGTAATTGATAAATAAACATTAGTACAGAGAGTTAAAATAAAACATATAGTATAATAGGTATCGTATACAAATAACATGTATCATGTACTATTATAATATCAAGTATATAAATATCTGACTATCGTGCTCGCCTCTAAATCTTCCGCTGCACCACTCTGGTAGTGTATCCATAAAAGCACTTGACTCTCAAACTACTTAATCGAGTACCCAAGAGTTTTCATGACATAAGCAGACAAAGAGAAAATGTGGGTCGGATATAAATCTTGGTTTGAGGGGAACTATCTCAAAATACTATATACCAAAACTATATACAAAATACAACATGAACTACTAAGGTACATCTGGTCCTCTCACAAGCATGGATCAGAAGTAACCGAAACAACCCATACACAAGTAAGTAAACCCACCACAAGAGATAGGAAATCATACCATAACCTTCTATTCTCTTGAAATTAAGAGTCGGCACAACCTGTATAATGTGACTGAAATGTAACGATCATCTATGACGGTGGTAACCAATGTCCAAAATTAGGGTAATCATAATATAAGTCTACCGTGAAGTACAAAATGATAGTAAATGCAGCAATCATAGCAGCAGTCAACTAATAACGCATACAACATAACAAACAAAAGGCATCTAAGAAATACAAATCTATACCCATCCTCTAAAATGGGCGAGTTCAACTATGAATAAGGATCGTGATCTAATGATCCCCTTTGAGAGTTCAAGATGAATAGAGTCGGCATTTGAATACACCATAGACCCTTAGCCTTAAGTCTCATGTAAATTTTATAGTACCCCTATAATAAGCATAAGTTATGATCTACTCTTGAAACTCAGTCCTAATAGTAAATAGAACCACTTCACCCTTATAATAAGCATAAGTGTTATTTATTCTATTCTAAATACCAAGGACCTTTATGGATCCCATTGTAGCACTATAATAATCATAAGTGTTCTAGGATCCCTAGTAGATGATTTTTATCGTCCCTCACTAAGACATCAAGGATTCCTCAAATAACTAGTGCACGCCTCTCATCCAAAAGAGAATGAAGTTCATGTCTCGCAGACTACGCTATCGAGACCACAAAGAAACACAGATGTTGTATATATGTGCACACATTAAATATAACATTGTGCAATCAAATACGCCTATCATAAATGAAGACTGACATCTCGTCGTTGTATATCTAAATGTGTGGTCATACTTAAAGACCAATAATATGTATGGCTGCTAATGTAAGCCCAATACGATGTCTAATCACTTATATATGATCAATATTGGGAACGATAATAATCATAAGATTGATCACATTCATCAAACATACCTACGCTAAGGTCAAAGCCAAGGTGTGTGGACTAACTCCGCACATTCGTACATGCTCACCAAATGTGACCATGTAATCAACCACTACACTGATATCATGCTCAATCATGATTGACCGCACACGTGTCAATATATTGCATCTGAATCTCCAGTTTTGCCTTGCATTATGCTTTCCCAAGAACCCAAAGATTTCCTATAATCATGCCAAGACCCTATGAAGAACCACGCTCGAATGGGGAAAATACCTAAAAGTCATTTGCTGACTGGGGTTCAATCATTTGGGGGTGTCACTGAGTCGACTGAATCCAGCTCCCCAGTCTTCTGTTCTAGGGCTTCCCTTGGGGACAAATTGCACATGCATTTTAGTCGAATCCTCTTCTTTCTTTCCTTTTCTCGACAAGCCATCTTTTGTTGGATCTGAAAGTCAGGCATTGAATTTTGGGTGTTACGAATGGCGGGTTGTTACAAGACTCCTCTACCTCAACTAGAGGTTACTTTTGAGAAACCCATGGATACAAGATTGAGGCTGGAAGAAGAGGAGAAATAAGTCAACAAAGATGAGGCAAAGACTGAGGCAGTGGTTAGGTAGAAGTGAAGATTCCCTTTCAAGAAGCAAAACCTAAATTTCAAGGCAAGAAGTTAGTGAAAGCAAGTACATCAGAGTTTGGGTGCAATGGGAGAGAAATGTGAAGTACTATAACTGTGAAGAGAGAATGTATTTCTCCAAAGAGTGTTCCAAAACTCATTGGGTTCCATTTCAGAAGAAGTGCAAGATCTGCTATAAGAAGGGACATCTTAGTTGCACTTATCCTACAGAAGAGTAGAAAGCTGGAAAGTTGAATGTTATAGAGATGGTTGGAAATACCACCCAAGCTAAAGGAAAAGTACCTAGAAATTTTGAAGGCACGATTCCTTTTAGAGGTTTTCCAATTAGAATTCTACTTAATACGGATGTGTCACATTCATTCGTATCGAAAGAAATAGTGAATAAATTTAATCTTAATGTGATATACTTAGTCAGATCTTTAACGATTACAGATCCTGTTGGAAGATATGCAACTCTTAAGATGTTGTGTAAAGATGTCGAATTGATTTTGGGTGGTTTATCTTTTCAACGTGATTTACATGTATTTCAATACATGGGATTTTGTATCATCCTTGGATGGATTGGCTAGATCGTTATAAAACACATATTTTATGTCATAAAAGAATTGTTACTTTCAACTATCTGGATTTTGAGGAAAAAAAGGTATAGATATTGTAAGTGTTAGCAAAGATTTGGGTGGATCTCTTTTTGTTGTTAAAGTTCGAGATGAGGATAAGATTTCTTGGCTACTATTGGTTAAGGAATACCAGATATTTTTGGACCTATATTAAATCTTCCTCCTAAGCAGGCTATTGAGTTCCGAATAGATCTTGTTCCCGGAGCTCAACCAGTCAGATGACCTCCAATAAGAGTGTTTGCGAAGGAAAATGAGGAGATTAAAAAGCAATAGATAGAAATAGAGTCGAAGCATTTTATTAGATCGAGACATTCACCATAGGGAGCTATACCTGTATTTGTAAAGAAGTCAAATGGATCCTTAGGCTATGCATTGACTATAGGAAGTTGAATGAGGAGACTATTAAGAACTAGTATCCTCTTTCTAGAATCGAGAATATGTTTGACCAGTTGAGTGGAGCTAAGATCTTCTCATAATTAGAATTAGCCATGGGATTTCATCACCTCATAATTGCTGAAGATTGCATCCTGCTGATCGCATTTAGAACTAGATATTGCTTATATGAATAGCTGATGATGCCATTTTGTTTGACTAACGGCCCATCTACTTCATGGATCTGATAAATGGTGTCTTTAGAGATGACTGGATAAATTCATCTTAGTCTTCTTTGATGATATAATGGTACACTCCAAATTTGAGGAGGAGCATGAGAAGAACTATAGGACGGTGTTGAAGACTCTAAGATAGAACGAGTTAAAAGCCAATTTCTTTGAATTTATTTTTTTGCAGAGTCAAGTCAAATTTTTAGACCATGTTGTTTAGAAGCGGGTATCTAAGTAGACTAGACAAAGGTGGAAGTGATACAGAACTAGAAATGGCCTAAAATAGTATTGGAGCTAAAATTTTTTGGGATTGGCTAAGTACTATCAGTGATTCATCAAAGACTTCTCAAAGAATGTATAGCCTTTGGCCAACCTTACTAGGAAAGGAGTGAAGTTCTAATAGAATGGCAAGTGCGAGGAAGCTTATATGAAGTTGAAGGAGTTTCTCACAAATGCATTTGTGCTTATAGTACCTGAAGGCACCAAGACCTATAAGTTTATGCATATGCATTTGGTTCTGGATTAGATGCAATACTAGTGCATAAAGGAAGAGTTGCAGCATATGCATCTAGACTATTAAGACCCAATGAAATTAGATATGCTACAAATGACTTAGAACTGGCAGTTATAGTGTTTGCATTAAACATTTGGCGATACCCCTTTTTTGGAGAGATGTTTTTTGTACATAGATCATAGGTCATTGAAGTATCTATTTAGATATAAGGATCTCAATATGAGACAATAGCGATAGTTAGAATTTTGTAGCAGCATACGACTTTGTGATTAGATATACACTTGGGAAAGGCAATCAAGTTATAGATTCTTTGAGCCGGAAGCACCAAGTTATTGTTTCTATGATAATTACTGAGTGGAAAGATCTTGAGACTCTATCTATGTTTGAGATTAGAGATAGGAACACTATAGCTTGTTCAGATGTGGTGTTAGCTAGCCTTGTAGCAAGACCATCTTTAATTGACCGGATCCCAAAAGCACAGAAGAAAGATCCGAATACTTTAGCTCTTATTCAGGGACTGGAATCTGGCGATAAAAGCAAAGATTTAGACAACTGTCCTGTAGACTCTCTTAGATTCTTACGGAGAAGGAACGGGTTGGTAGTATCCGATGTCAATGATCCTCATAGAAAAGTATGGAAGACAGTAATAGATTACGATACACAGTGCACCAAAGTAGTATCAAAGTGTACACATATATGAAACGACTTTACTGCTGGGAAGGTAAAAAATGTTATTTTGGAAAAAGTTTTAAGGAATGCATGACATGTCGTTAGTGAAGGTAGAGCACCAGAGTACGAGTGGTCTTCTACAGTCATTAGTTATTTATCTATAGAAATGGGATCAGTTATGAGTGAATTAATATTCAACGATTCACTTGTATAAATCCCATTAGAATAGTTTTTATATTTTGCGGTTACAAGTGTCGATGGATTTCATAGATGGGTTACCACAGTCTAGAAGTGGACATGACAGCATTTGAGTTGTAATGGATTGGTTGATTAAGTCGATGCATTTCATACCAGTAAAGTCAAACCACAATACACCTTATTTAGCTAAGTTGTACGTGAAAGAAGTGGTAAGACTTCATGGAGTTCCTAGCTCCATAGAATGTGACCGTGGTCCCCTGTTCACTAGCAGATTCTGAAAGAGTTTCCATGAAGCGTTAGGAATAAAGCTGAATTTTAGTACAACATTCCGTAGATAGATGGATAAATGGAGTAGATGAATTAGGCTCTTGAGGATTTTCTTCATGTCTTTGTACTAGACTTTGGTGGTAACTAGATACCATCTATGCTTGGCTGATTTTTCTTATAGTAATAGTTATCAAGCTAGGATTAGTATGGCTCCTGCAACACCCCTAATTTTCAATATTTAGGAGATTTAATTAGACAAATTACATTGAATAATGTAAATAATTAGAGTGATGAGGGGATTGAGATTTGAAAATAAAATCAAGGGTTGTGCTTAATTGTTTAAATAGGCTTAAGAATGGTTTATGAGCAAATTAATTTACACAAGGGCTTATTAGGAAATAGCTGCATATAATCCATTATCCCTAATATTTTTGTTTCCATCTATTCATTTTCATTTTAGTAAAACAAAAGCAAATGTAAAACATAAGAGGAGCCGGCTATTGCTAAGGAAGAAAAGAAGAAAAATTCAATCTAAAGCTAAGGATTCAAGCCATCGAAATCAATCTCGATCGAATCTCCTTATCCTTATCGTGGTGAGTGATAATATCATCTATTTTTCGGGTTTAAGATTAAATCCATTATGATGATGATTTTTGATTGATGACATGCTATGATGACATGTTGATTCAAACAAAATAATTTGATAATTATTTTACATGGTTTTAAGGGTATAACTGATTATAATGATTTTTATATGCCATAAGAAAATTTTATGTTATGTAAAACATGAATTTAGAGATGGGATTTAATTTTTATAATTTTCCAAGCTATGGAAATTTTATATTTTTGGGGATTTTTCCTAAGTAGTTTACTACGGAAATTAAATTATTTTAGAAGGAGGATTTAATTGTTTTATTTTTTCTGCTTAATGGAAGGGCTTAATTATGAAAATTAATCTTTTATTAGATCTGAAATAACGTGGCAATTATTTTGGTAAAGAATTCACAAAGTTAAGGCAACCAATTAAATGTTTACAAATAGGAAAATTAGGTATAAAGTAATTGCTTTAATTGGTATTAACTCAGCCTTTTTTCAGAAAATTAGGTTCTACCTCATTTAGAAGCATCTTTCAATTCCTATGCTTCCACCTTCATCTAATTCAAAACCCATCAGGTTAACTAAGCCGTTACCAACACACAAGGGATCACAATGTTGGTATGTAGTAGATTGGAGAGGGGCGAAAGGCATATTGTCGAAATAGATCTTTCGATGGGGTCGAAACCTTTATTTATTTTTAAAGGAAATGCGCTTGCCTGTTTTTACTAAATGTTTTCGAAGGATTCGAAACATATGCTTTCGAATGGGTCACTCTAAATTGCTTTTGAAAGAGGTTGCCGCCTCTTGTTTAAATTGTAGCTTCCGGAGGATTTTCTTAGTTTTAAAACTAATGCTTTCGAAAAGGGTGGGTTTGACCCAGTCGAAACCCTAACCGTTCCTATGCCTTTTGAAGGAATTGAAGTCATCAATGCTTTCGAAATGTAGCTTTATTTTATATTTTTACTAAAGGATTCAAGGGTTTCGAAGGCAACAGATTTGAAAGGGGTTTCGAAGCCATCCTACAAATGTTTTGCTTAAATGGTTTGAGCTTTCGAAAGGATGGTGTCGAACCATCTATTTTTCTCCAAACTCTTTTCAAAGGTTTTGAAAGGGATACTTTCGCTTGTATTCACTTAAGACCTAATAAGATACGTTTTAAATTAAATCCAATGGTTTCGAAAGGGACACCTTCAAATGGTTTCGAAGCTATGCTTCTATAGTTGAATGGTAATACTGTAATACATTCGAAAGGTTTTGGAAGAAAGATTTTAAAGTGTTTCGAAAGGAAGGTACTTAGTGTTTTGAAAAGAAGGTTCGAATTCTTTTGAAAGGAAGCTTTCCAATGGTTTTGAAAGTAATAATTAAAGGTTTCGAAAGCCTTTGTTTTCAAAGCAAACAACCCAATCTCATTTTAAAAGAAAAACCATGGCATAATAAAAAAGTTTTATGATAATTTTATGTATGGAGCTTTGAAGAAGTTTTCCTTAAATGTTATGTTAAAGGGAATGACCAAGTTTTATATAAAATGTTTTCAAGGATACTAGACCACAGGTGTTGGTTTTATTAGTTATTATGTTTGCTGCTTCACATGTACACATATTCACATTGTAATGGACCCATAATTGTATATTGAGCAAGAGCGGAATAACCAGCTAGGTTGACGCAGTAGTGAATATAAATTGAATAAACTCATGAGTGAATAGAATTGCATCTAGAAGGTCAGATAGACCAGAATGTAGGATGCCTAAATATTGAAGTTGTCATAGAGATGGTTCATAGTAAATCCATGAAAACTATATTTGGAAAAGTTAATGACGAATGTCAATAGGATCATACTGATCCTACGAAAAATATGATTAGAATAGTAATTGGCAGAGGCCAATAGGTTTTTAGTGAAACCATGAAAACTATATCTGGATTAATCTATTGACAGATGTCAATAGGTTCCTAGTCAACCTATTAAAACTAGGATAATAGGGAAGTTATTGGAGGTATCAATAGGTTTAGGAAGAATCCATGAATGATGTTGTTATTGGCAGGGGCCAATAGGTTCTTAGTGATCCCATGAAAACCATGGAACGGGCTAGGGAGTCCATAAGTGTCAATAGAATCAGCCTATAGAAACTATTAGGTTAATAGTGACCTTAGAAACTATAACTGAGACAGATAGTCAAAAATGAATGGGGATGGGTGATCCAGAATTGATTTACTTATTTGCGTATCATCATAATATTTTAAATTGCTATGTTTTCACATTGTGGATGCAGGAGCACAGTATATGGTTCTATAAAGTCTTGAATAAGATATCAGTGAGGGGAAAACCCGTTCTGCTAAGCAGCATGGTCTCATTAGGTATCGAAATAGTTTGAGATGGTAGATCATTATTCATACCAGGCTTTACATCCGACTCGAAGTTAATTTTTTCAACTTAAACTATTAGGTGCTCAGTTGATTTTGTGTAATTTGAGAGTTAAGGTTTTCAAGTACCTCTTTAGATAAATAAGCTTTCGAAGACATGCAGGAGGCATGATAGCTATTTAGAGTTTTTTCTATTTCGATCCCTCTGTGCTTTGTTGTAAAGGTAAAGATGTTTAAATTTCCTAGTTATATACTCTAATTATCTAAGGGGACATCATCATATGTCGCTCTTGGCATATGTTATAATAATATATTTTCTCTGAACGTGGTTCTCGTATTAGGATTATGTAATGAATTTGAAATGCTTTGAAATCGGATGAGAAAATTGTTTGTTGATTTAAATTTTTTTTCCATATCCATGTGTTTATGTTGTATTAATATATCTGACATTACCGTATTTGGCCGCCTAGGATTAATAAATACGGATGATTGCAGCATACCCGTTAGTTTTGACCTCCAAGCGGGGGATGTTATAGCTCTATTTGAAGCTTTGTATGGTAGATCGTGTAGATCGTTATCATATTGGTCGGAGAATGGAGACAAGTATGTTCTGGGTCTAGATTCTATCATGGAATAAATAGTGAAGATTGAGCTAATTAAACGAAGAATGAAGGAGGCCTAGGATCGATATAAGTCAAAAGCAGATCATAGAAGGAAAGATATAGAGTTTGTAGTTAGAGTTCTAGCGTATCTGAATATTTCTCCACCGAATAGTTATGAGATTCAACAATTCAGGGAAGTTAACACCATGCTATGTGGGTCTGTGCCCGATTGCTAAACGTGTTGAGAGGGCGACATACAGAGTAGCATTGCCTGATCATTTCTTTAGGATTCATAATGTCTTTCATGTATCTCAACTAAGGAAGTGTTTGAGGGATACAAAGACAGTTCTCGAGCCTAGAAACATTTAGGAGCTCAAGTTATCCCCAGATCTGAGTTACGAGCGGCATCAGTTCAGATAGTTGACTTTGAAATCCAACTGCTCAAGAGCAAGAGAGTTCCAATGGCGAAAGTATAGTGGCTCGATAATACATTGGTTTGCACTTGGGAGACGCATAAGCTCATGGAACAATCTTATCCTGAGTTATTCTTTGATGCTTGTAATTAATTCTTTATTTATTATTAATCAATGGCGTAGAGACATAGAATTTATCTAGCTAGTTATAAGAAATTGCAAGAATGCAGTTTTCTTAAAGGGGAGTTTGCAACAACCCGTTGTGAAGAAGGAACTAATTAACAATTAAATAATAATAATTAATGTGTTAAATATGATTAGAATTCCCGGTTTTGATGATGACAACTCCATACATATTTTTGGTAAGAAAGACAAGGAGATATCTTTACTAAGCCTTAAAGAGATAAAAGGAGCCATGCTAAGGCTCCAGAAGATCATCTATTGGAAGAATATTCAAAGACCTTGTATGTATATGTCATTTTGTCTTAGAGATACATTGTTAAAACTCAAAAGAATCACATAGTATCTTTTCAAAGCGTTGAAAAGCTCGAATATAATTTTTACATTTTTTTTGAAAACACACACACACACACACACACACATATATATATATATATATATATATATCTTTTCAAATGCTTTAGGTTTTGAAAAAATAGCCCACTGCTGCATGTATTTTTTTCTAGAATACTGTAGCCATGAGAAATTGTTTTCTTTTCAAAAGAAAGGTCACGTTTCTTCCTCCATCTTTAGACATAACCCTCTCCAATGGAAATCATATCTTTTCTTTGTATGTCTTCATACCTATAAATAGATATGGTTTCAAATGGATCAATCACCTAAATTTTTGCATTTGATTTCTCTAATCTATTTCTGAAACCATGATTTATCTGTTACTTCATATCAGCGATCATTCACTTACTATCATTGATACTCTAATTTCTAACCTCATAAACTTCTTCATATTCTTCTATAAATTGGTTCTTTTGAGTTGTAGGAGATTGTGCTATATTGGGAATTTCTGTGTATTGAAGACACATCTACTGCCAGATTTTATATTTTACCAAGTTAGTGTAAACATTTATTGAGCAGCTCAAGCAATTGTATAGAACTATTTCTCTAGGTGAGGCAAGGGTGTTTAGTTGAATAAAACTAGAATAAGAAATTTTAGGACTAGACGTAGGATGGTAGTTTGAACCAGTATAAAAGTCTGGTTTTCAAGTTCTTTACAATATTTTATTTTACCAGTAGTTAGCATACAAATTATAATATTATTTATACACTATATATAGTTTAGCGTCAAATACATAATGCAACACACTTTCAGATGTTTGAAAGTAGTTTCTTATGTGCTCAAATACCGATTTCAGCGCAAGATCCAGTCTTCGCATGGGTAGATTTCAAGAACGACTCTAAAGACACAGTTTCCTCTAATCATGCAAAAACATACTCAACCGGCCATCTTACCTCATTTAATGCCTACGCATGCCGATACACTCATTTATGCACATTCACACACGTGTACACAAGAATAATCCACTACAAAAATCACATTCGGACTTCATCGGAGCAATTACTTAACTGAGTGTATTCTGATGCAACTTATCGCACCTCAAATTCATTATGACTGCATGAGATGCTTGCGACGCAGTTATATACATCAGTATATATGTATTCATTTATTCATACAATTGCATACATATATTTATATACACAAACAAACACAACAATTCTAATTATAATATACAAATTGTTTTGATTATTATATACTAAACGTATATGTATAGATACTTATCCATACATATATACCTACACGTATATTTAAATAAGTGATTCAGTTATTATTTAATCAAGTCTTGCTTTAATTTACTAATATTTTCAGCAAAAATCTGATATGCCTTCTTACCATTTTATAAAATCATTCCATTATTTTATAAAATACAATACTAGCTTATTAATTATTTTAGTCCTTTTAATACTTAATTTCTTCATTTTAGATTAAGTACTTGTCTCATAATTATTTTATAAAACCATATAATTGTTTTATAAAATATTTCATTCATATAATTTCACCAAATCTCATGCTTTGGCAAAATATCTTTTTAATATTATTTTATAAAAATTTATTTCCTTATTTGATAAAATAGCTCATTCACCTATAAATTATTTCTTCACTTAAATAATATTTATAAACACTAGTAAATTAGCTTGCTAACTTTGTCAGAAGTCATCATTAAGATCTATAATAACTAATGTGTCAATATAACCTTGTTTTCTATATAAACATAAGTCCAAATAATCTCACATTATTTACTAAGTAACCATTAGTAATTATAACTACTCACTAACTTTTCTAAAATCGCTTCAAATAGTTTAACTAATAATCATATCACTTAATTAGCCTCAAATCAATATAAACGTCACATAAAATTACTAAATTAACCTTTAACCTACTTTTGAGCTTACTAGTTCTTCAAAAATAGTGTTATGGTACCTATTAAATAATGAATCAGCATAATCATGTTTACAACATAAACATAAGCATAAATCATCATGTAGTATTTTCTAAATAATTTCATATAACTTCATAATCATTAACAATTAATTTTATGAAGTATAATAAACATAGTTAGAGAATCATCTCACTCATCTTCTTCTTTACCATATTAAGCTCTAATCACCGGACCTATTTCTTAGCTCTCTTGAAATTTGAGACATAACTTCCAAGCCCAACTTTAAGCCAATTCAATGATGGGTTTTGTGAGGAATGAGGAGAGAAGAATTATATAGATTTTATCAGGATATATATGAATTTATTTAAGCATGAATTTGAAGATTGAGAGCTTAGGCTTGATGGAAAATTAGGAAAGTGATTAGGAGATAGAAATGAAAAGTAACATAAAATGAAAATGAATGAAAACTAAGCTAACTTATAAGCTAGCTTATGGGCCTTAGCCCAAATTCATTTTCATTCTCAAGAAATCATTATTCGCTTCAAAAACTTATCGAATCCAAATGAAACATGCTTATACTTATTTTTCTGGTGACTGATTCGTGGTCTCAATGGTAGGTGTCTCGAGCCTCATTCATCCATCTATGAAAAATCGAGTACAACAGGTGTTTCATCGATAAACAATTAAACATATAAATTAATCAATTAAATATTCAATCTTTAAAATTATGGGTTATTCATCGCATATCGGCTTGACACTCTCCTTTCTCTTTGGCCAACAAATTTGAAGTTATGCTACCATCGAGGTTGTATAATATCCAAGGCATATCACTCACAACCTCAAACAAAATGGAGAGCTACTCGAGCTTGGAGTCGATGAACTAGAAGAAAAGAGTGCGGAAACTGAACTTGGCATGAAAGCATTACAAAAAGGTAATCGGACATTATAAGAGTTAAACTCCCCATGTTCAAAGTCAAGGACCTGGTTTTGAACTGTGTGTTTGCAAGTACCAAGGATCCAGTTAAAGGTGTCCTAGGCCCAAACTGGAAAGACTCATATGTAGTCGTTGCTACCCTCACTAGTGGGGTGTACCACATCTCGAATCCCGATGGATGCAACGTATCCCATGCATTAAACCCAAAGCATTTCTGAGCATATTATGTTTGAAAAATATAAGTCATCATTATCAAACTTTGAAGTATTATGGTAGTTATTGGGCATTGTGACTTGTATTACCACTATTTTGGTATATGAAATGCAAATAGAATAACCATGGAATAGTCTCGACCTAATAATCAACTAGAACCAAAGATGCCCTACTAATGTTGGGGAACCCCACAACATCGGCTATCCAGAGGGGTTGGGCCACATACCCAACTTAACCACCGGGAATGCGCAAGAAACTTCTCTATGGGGATATACAATTCACTCAATGCTTCCTTCTGTATTGAGGCATTGATGAACCGACGTGAGACCACCCTTGTAATGGTCCCAATTCATTTTACCACAATGTTGCACGTCTCTCTAGATGGACAAGCATTGGTTCCCTGATAATGTAGTTACCCATGCTATAACATTGAAATAGGCATTTGTAGTGTTGCTCTATGAGGATGCGCAAGCTACTTAATGCTTTCTTCCTCACCAAGGCATCGATGAACCAATAGCGAGACCACCCCTACAGTAGTCCTAATTCGTTTATCCATGATGTTGCCTGCCTCCCTGGTGAAATGGAGCATCGGTGCCCTGACGGCATAGTTGCCTACGTTATAACACCGAACCAGGCATCCATAGTGTTGCTCCATATGGATGTGTTTGTCTCTCAATGCTTCTTTCCTCATTAAAGCATCAAAGAACCGATGGCCAGACTACCTTTCAGTGATCTCGATTCGATCATTCGTGATGTTGCCTAATTCCCCTTAGTGGGGTAATATACTGATGCCTGAGCATCGTGGTTACTTATAAAGTTAGGGGTATGCCCTAGAGGAAATTATGTAATTTGTTACATATATCTGGCTCGATAAAAATTCTTGTTCAAACAATATGCTTTTTTTCTATTATATACTTGTTATATTAATATAAATAGTAAAGTAATTAATTAAAGTCTATTTAGTAGAGTATCCATAATGATATGCTTTCTGATAGTAATTACAAAGTGTTATAATCATGAGTAATTTATCTCAATGAAATTAAAGATACCGTTTTGAATATTCCTAGTCAAGATATATTGAAACTAGTTATCGATACAACCATTGAAACTAGAGTGCATAATGCTCTCTAAATATTAGGAAGTGTATTACCCATGATTGTTAGGGGAACCAAGGGGTTACCTACTAATAGGTATTGGATAACTATGGAATGATTAACTCAGATTTATGTTGGTTAGTATAACTAAGTTCAAAAGGAAGATACCAATATGACAAGATTATACAGTTCTCTTGATTTGGGAATGCTATGAATCTTCAATGGGGAAGCTTCGCTTTGATTACAGTTAATTCATGGCACTACGTCCATTGTATGACTATATTTGGGTCAACTGAGAGCATTGGAAGTGAAACATTATTCAAGAGAGGATTCATCTACTCGGTTGTATGAAATTAGTATCATGGTCAATCGAAATCAACTTAAATCAAAGTCTCTAGCCAGAGATTTGGTTAATGATAATTGTTATTATTTAACCAATGACTTCATGTTTGCACTATAGAGTTGAAAATGGACATATTGGAAACTTGACAATTATCAAATTCTGTAAGTCCAAAGTGACAAACTCTGTATGTCCAAAGTGATATAGTTTTGATGCAGAGAATTTGTGTAAATAATTGCCACTATGATGTAATGCTTAATAAAGTGAAATTGGATTTTATTGATACCAAGTAATTTATAAATTTGGCTATAATGTCACACCACCTGCTAAGTAAAGTGTAAACATTAATATTTGAATTGTTCTATATTAATTACTGACCAAATTTACCCCTAAGAGTCACACAACCGAAACATTGGATATTCGTTTTACCACCTAATTTATTTAATTTGTAATTGACATAAAGTAAGTAAATTAATTGATAATTATGAAATACTAATTATAAAATTATTTCATGTTGTTTTATAATAGTAGTTATATATATATATATGTATATATATTTATGTATAATATTATACATGTTTAAATTGGATTTAAAGCCACAAATATTTTTCAAGGTTAAAACAATTTTAAGGCCCAACTGGGAGCTTGCTTAGCTAGCTATATATGTGTACAAGGGAGGGTCGGTCATATGATGATAGGGTAGGTGGTATTTTTAATAGAAACGAGAGAGAAATAGTAAGAGAACAATAGATCACGATCCTCATTTCACTCTCTAGTCACTCTTATATGACCTCTCTAACCATCACTTTGTATACACTTTTTGATTTCATTTTGCTGCTATATTTGACATCAATCATAATATTACAAGCTCCATAAATTTAAACATAAAATCAAATCAAATCACCTCAATTCAATCGTCAGTGTTAAAGAAATTCGGGAGCTAACAACTTCATAATTGGAATTGGATTCAAGGAGTTCACTTCTTCGTTTCAACATGTAAACATTAGGCATTGGTGAAAGGTATATATCTAATTTATATTATCAAAATTATTTATTTTATCAATTATTTGTTAATTAGCATTTTTATGACGAATATTTATATCAATATGTTGTCACATTTGGATGGTTGTATATATGAATGCATAATATATATATATATATATATATATATAATTTATGTTTGATTGCTTTATCACATGCTCACTGCCTGGTAATTAAAAAAATATTTTTTAATTAAATTATATTATTAAATAAACTTTTAATTAATTAAAAGCCATATTTAAAGGAATAATATTATACAATATATGTTTTAAATCTTATAAAATTTATTTATATGTAGAAAGATTCGACAGCAAAAAAATATTTCTTATTTTCATGTATTTTTTTTTACATGTATGTCTAAAATGAAATTATTATTTTTGCAAAGCAAGCTAGGTTTTTTAAAGAGGATTTATACCTCTCTTTATTAGTTAAGCAACAAACATGCAACACAACAACAAAAACAAACCATAGAAACAAAAACAGAAGGCACAAAACCAGCACACATACACAACCATAACAAAGCAGCAACATCAACTCAACGCACCACAAAAATGAAAAAATATAGCATAAAAGGAACACTCCACAACAAGCAACAAAAAACAAGCAAGTAGGAATATGTCAAGCCAGACTCCAAATTTTACAAATAAGATGATCACCTGGTTCAAAAGGAAGTTGTGCTCATGTAAACGAATAGTATCCTTCGAAACACACGTCATATCATGCAATAGCTCAGTGCTAAAACACCCTTCTATTCCTTTCCCTCTATACCACTTTTACGAACTTTCTTATCAAAGAATGATACAAATGATTCTTCAACCTTTTTTGTGCAAAGTGTTAATGTACAACCTATACCATTCTAGCTCGCTCATAAGGCAGTTGTTAGGAAAGCTAGAAAAAAAAGGAGATCATTCAACAGCTTAGAAATAATAGGACATTTGAAGAATGAATGCGTGTTAATTTCCACTTTGCTATTATATAAGGTACAAAGCGCAAAGTTAACGAACCCCGTATGACATAGATGATTTTTGGTTAAGATAGCATTCTTGATAAATCTCCAAAAAAGTACGTTTTAATTATCATTCTTGATAAATATCCAAACAAAAGTAAGTTTTAATTATTACATTGGAACTTATTCCAAATCCTAGTATAGCAAGGACAAATAATAATTGTTTTAGTCAGGTCAGTATAAACATTCTTGATGGGCCTTTTTTCCTCGTTCCCCATAATAAACCATCAATTATTTATTTAACCTAAAGTTGATTATGTAATCTAAATTATATGTATATACAAATAATAAAATTTGTACAAAATTTTATGCAACATATAATACATATTATATAATGGAAATAAATTTTAATTTAATTTTCCACATAGACTTTGTATGAAAAAAATGTTTTTAATAATTTATTAGAAAATATAAAAAAATTCCTTAGCCAATGGCAAACTATAGTATTTATTTATAAATTTTACTATCTGTGTGTGTTTATATATTTATATTATTTATAATTAATTATATGCTTATATGAATTATATATACATGGCTTTCTAATATAATGCACGTTCATATATTCAAAATAACTTTATAAACTAATATTTAATTACTTTAGTGATTTAACTAATATAATATATATATATATATATATATATTAAATGTTTGATATAAATTATTTACAACTACCATTTGAGTATATGAATATTTTATATTATATATTTATTTATATCTATATAATGTTTTGATGTAAACAAATATACATTTAGAAAATATATTTGTTCAAGAGAAGCTAACATGTCTGTTGTAGTATAAATCTCAGTACCAAATCATGGGCAAACCAAACCACATACATATTATATTGTTATAAATGCATGAACATGTATATGTGTATATGATACACATATATATAATATAATACAAATTATATATATAGCAAAACTTTATTTATAAATCTAAATAAAATATTAATTTTATTTAATATAAATTCAGAAAAGTTCTAAATGAATTTAGACAACATAGGCTAAATAAGGATCCAAATAGGTAAAAATATTGAAATTTATCCAATTAGTCCGTTGTGGGATGGTCTAATTCCAACAATGTTATCAAAGCTAAATAATATATATGGTCTAAATTAGCAAAATTATGGCTAACTGATTAAAGCCTACCCATATAGTACGATGTCTAGAAATGTAGTTTTTAAGGTTAAGTTGAGCAATCTAGTACTCTGCTCGACATGATTACTGATCCGGCCTAAAAAGGATTAGATAAATCCAAAGGTTATCCCTACTAGAAAAAGGTTTGAATTAGGCCTTATGCTAACTTCAAATTTGTTTTAAAAAATTATATAAAAGTTTTAAATTTAAAACATAAATTAAATAAAAAACACATATTATAAAAGTTATAATATAATTTTCAGAATGCTTGAAATGTTACTAAATTAATTTTGAAAATATTATTTATTAATAAGATTAATAAAATAAATTAGTTGAATAATTTAATTAATTATACACACACACATGTATAATTTATATAACAATATATGTAATGTTCTCTTGAATTTGTCTAAGACAATGTGAGTATACATGTGTGTATAAAAGTAGTAAAGGATCTAGCGTCATCCCATGTTAAGCTTCTCTCCTCTTCGCCATCCACTCGAAACAGTGATTTTTCGAATGTTGAAGACGTTGATAACGACGTTGAGTAAGATATGCACTAGATTGCTCCAGTTTATATGTCTACCGCTCCAACGTGATTAATTCTATGTTTGGATTAGTCCTTGTAGATGTTTTTGCTTTTACTTAGTTGATTTTTCTAAGATTTGTAAGTTTGCGTGTTTTATTTAGTTATGTGAGTTGTTATAGCTGCTGAAGCATCCATGCCTCACACTTGTTAATTTCGTAAAGTGGTATGATCACTATAAAACCAGCTTGCCCGTGCAAAATAGTAATGTTTTATTTTGCATACAATTTCTTTTCGAAATTAATAAAATTTAATTAAAATTATTTAACTAAAAAAATTAACTAAAAGTTAATTAATAAATTAAAATACATATATATTGATATATGTGTATTGCCATAAAGGTTATAGTATACATATATTCAATATAATATGTTATAATTGAAGAATATAATAATTAATTAAAGTGTTAATTAAGTAAATTGGTTAAATAAGACTTAATTAATGTAATGTTGTACATAAAATATTATATTAGTTAAATAAAATATAAAAGTTATATAATGATAAATCTTATATAATACAAACGTATAAATTAAAGGTGGAACATTAAGAAAGCTTAAATAGACTTAAGAAATAAACGCATACATAAAAGTAAATGTATCATGATTTCTGATGTGTCTGAAACTTGAATCACATTTATTTCATAAGAAATACATTATTCCATAAGTCGATATCACTCAATATAATATATTAAAGATTACAAACCTTTAATATAAATTTGTCCTCTATTATTTATATATTAATAAATTATTTGCATGATATTTATTTGTTAAGAAAACTAAAGCTAAAGATGTTATGTTTAGTATTATTAATGTATTGAATAGACGAGGTAAGATAAGTATATGTACTTCGTTAAGAAAACTCAAAGTACATATATTATACTCAGGCTATTGAGAATGGTAGGTACGAGTGAATAATCTCTTCCGATTTGTTGAGCAAACTCAAGGTCGAAATACGATTAGGATAGGGAACTATGGATTAGAAGTTGCATATGATACATCTGATAAGGAGATATCCATCATTTGTGGTGCTATGACTTGTTAAGCAAACTTAAGGTCAGAATCCCAAGAATAAACTAGTCCTGATAGCCACTAGTAAAGTCAAAAGACTTACATATTCTTCTTAGGGTTTGGAGAATCATAAACTATTAGTGCGATCCTTAATAGAAAAATGAAACGGAAAATTTTAACCTTTCTAATGTTGTAAGAACATCTCTTATGTAAAGTTATAATAAACTACATTGATAAATATGTGCAATTAATATAATTGATAAAATGTTTATCAATTAAAATGAACAGATGAACTAAATTAATGCTGACAATCGAAATATAGAATATACCGACCAATAATTTTTTTGCTTGTTAACCCAGGCAAGCGCCTAATTATACAATTGTTAATACATTCATAACTTGGCCATTTATGAGTTTATTTGCTCAAGACTATGTATTATCTTCAGCGAGTTTCAAACTTTAAAAGCTACATAAGAATAGGGATATTTGATCCATATACGACCATAAATAAATGTTACATAGTGATCAGTCACAATTCATAATGTACAAAAGCTCATGAAATTAGTTTATTGAAAAAAGCAACTAAACTATAGTGTAAGATCATGTATTCAATATGATCAATTATAATAATGATTTTATTTTATTAAATGTAACAGTAAACCGAAGGATAAAAGACAGATTTAAAATTTTGATCACTGAAATGTCAGTTTAACAGGTTTACGTAAAGTACAATTTATTTGAGATCCTTAAAATTAAGGATGACCAAATTCACTTTTATAAAGATTTTGTTATGATATTGTAATAAGGGTATACTTTGAATGGCTTGACCGTTTAAAAAGGAAATTGAATATATAAGAGTGGGCGTAATCTAAGGCACGATTGGACTTAAGAGAGTGAATGATCATTCTACTTCATAAAAAAATGTTGGAAATGATATTTGTAAAATAATGATAGATATTTAACAAGGTATAAGAAATACGATATCTATTTCAAATGTATTATCATATAGAAATTATTTTTTATGAGATTTATTTCTTTGAATTTCACATATTTAATTTGAAAATTTTCGACTATAAACTAGTTATAATAAAGAAATAATTAACCTATATTAAGTGATTGAATGAAGCTTCAAATTTCATAGGCTATTAAAGTAATGGTGGAATTAGTAAGAATATGTCATATAACACTTATTGATCACATCATGTTATGAAGTTATTTTCATAAAAAGTACCAAACATTATTTATGAAATAGCGACTATTTTTCATTGATAACTGAAAAGGGGATATAGTTTTATTTTAATATGATTGTAATAAATATTCATTAAAAATAAAACTATAATGTGGTATTAGTGTTGCATTAAAAAATAAAGAAGTATCTAAACTTATTTGCAATTATTTTGGAATTATGGACTAAGCCATAGTTTTGAGAAATAATTTTTGATTATATATTGTAAGTCATACGGTACTAATAAATTATTTCTCAGATACTAAGGCTAAAAACACCCATTTAATGGGATTAATTAAGAGTTAATGAACCCTAAGGATTGATACGTATAAATGTATGCAACTAAAAGACTACTAATTCCAAAATAGTTTCATGTACTTCATAGTATTCACCAATGAAGTATCACAAACAAGAACATATGTATATGATACATATGGTATGTTAATGACGAGTTCACAGAACATAAAACATAAATAAATAAAAATAACTTGTGACAGAAAATAAAATGATTCGATTTGATCGAATAGGTGCGTATATTAGAAAGAGTTCCAAAAATACATAAAAATGAATAAAGATCCAATCTCAAAAGTTACTCCTACCTATGATACATGATGATGTATCAATAAGGAGTAATCGGACTTTGTTGGACAACGTATAATTAATTATGAGTGAAGTTGAGTTAACTTCTTTCCATAATATTGTGTACCTAAAAGTTACTACGCAAGGTTAAAATTAATCTCATTTAAATAATGGTTTACAAAATCAACATATTATGGTTTATAAAAAACCACAACATATCGTAGGCCAAGGAATTGGCAGGTTGTGCGAGTCGAAAGATCGCAAATAGTAATTATTTGTGAGGGATTTTATATGAATATACCCAAAAGGAATTTGGGAATGATTGTCATCGAATGACCAATTTATGTTTTGAACATACGTATAGTAAACTAAAAACCAAATTAGTTTTATATGTAAGGTAATTTATAAAATGTTTATGAATACCCATTCCATTGAATTCAAAAACAATTGTTGTTTCAATAAATACCAACTTCATAGAGAAGGATTTTTTTTATAAATTATTAGTCGTAAAATAGATTTGGATAGGATTCAAGGATAAAACTGGTTACAATGAACGAAATGAGATTAACTGAATCTAAAATGAACACAACACATTAGCATGTCCAATGAGTACTTTTGCATATTAAAGAAAAACTATGAATTTCTTATCAATGTCAAGAATAGATAATCCTTAGCTACTAATAAACCACTATGAGTACTGACTTTACGATATGACAAGATGAAAATTCGAAGTGATTCCAAATGCATTATCAAAATATGTTTCTAATATTTTCACAAAAAGGGATATGATCTACCGACTACAAGTATGCCTTATAGAGAAAGACTGATGTGGTTGGAATACAATGAGCAAAATTGATAAGGATAACGTCCACGGAATAGATTCGTCATTCAACCTGCTCAAGTTAATGTGGACTTACTCATGAAATTATCGTTAGGTGTGACTTTATGTTTTGCTATATATGCGGTGGAATGGAAAATTTCTAAACTAATGATCTAAAGTAGGCCATTTGCACATAACAACCAAAATATCTCAAAGTTAGTGGAAGTGATATTGAGTTTGGACTTTGGATATGATCCAAGAAATGGTACGAAAATACCATTCTATAAGCATTAGTAATAAGTATTTTTGATAGAAATGCCGCTTTGTTTGATTTTCCGTAAAACTATAGAGGAAGCATGTTTCCATAAGAAAGAATACAAAAAGGTACATAGATATTTCTAAACTATAAGGAAGCAACATATTGTTGATTGTCAACATTGGGCTTATGTTAAAATCAGTAATAGTTTGGTTGTCTAATACTCGATATTGGATTTGTAAATTTAACTTTTAAATTAAGTATAAAGGATGCTGAGCATGCCTCAAAAAGATTTAAAAAGACACCTTATTAAAATGTTTGATATGGAACATGTAAGATGGATTCTTCATGCTTTAACAAATATCATACATGTTATATTGCCCACGATATCACAATCTACTTATGTATTTGATGCATGAAGAAAATAACAAATCCAAATTAGGATCATTAAATGGTAGTTTAGAGTGCTTCAGAGTATTTACGAAATAGTAAAGAGTTGTTCATAGAAACAATGAACTCCTTATGAAGGAGTATTCAGACTTAGACTTCATAAATGACATTAAGTATACAATGCCAATATTAAATCCATGCTCAAACCTTAATTAATAAGTTTAGTTCGAAAATGTTCCGAAAGCAAGGTTGTGGTTGATTCAACGAATGCTTAGTACATTGCCTAGAACAGCGTCACAAATAGAAGTTATGTATAGATATACAAGCATAACTTTATAGTAGAACCATAATTATTTCAAATATTGAGAATCCCATGACATTGTTATATGATAAATATGTAATGATATAGCTTGTAAAAGAACCTAAAGCTCACCAAGGGTCAAGAAACATGCTCTGAATAGTTTCATATGATAAAGGTAGTTTATCAGTGTCAGAAAGAGTTGATTGATAGAGTAGATAATTAGAATAAAATAGCACCCGTCCATTAAGGGACTGACCCAATTAGTTTGAGAAAATAGATCGAAGAAGTTGGAATAGGATTCCATAATTGAACCCAAGTATAAATGGGAGATTGATAGAATTAGGGATATATCCTAAGAGAAATTATGTAACTTCCTACATGGATCTAACTTGATAATCAATCTTGTTCAAAATAATAGATTTTTTCTTACTATTATACACTTGTTATATCATGATATAAATAATTGAGTAATTAATTAAGTATACTCAATGTAAAATCCATAAATCATATGTTTTATGATACTAGTTACAAAGTGTTGTAACCAAGAGTCATTTATCACAATGAAATTAAATATGTCGTTTCAATTATTCCTAGTCAAGATGTATCAAGCTCTCCAAATACCACACAATGTATTACTCATGACTATTGAGGGCACTATGGATTTCATACTGATAGTTACTGGATAACTATGGAATGACTCACTCGATAGTTTTCTATTGGTTAATATAACTAAGGTCAAACGGAAATTATCAATGGGACAAAACAACATAGTTCTCTTGACTTGAGAATGCTATTGATATTCTATATGGAAGCTCCACATTGATTATAGTTAAATCGTGGTGTATCGCCCATCGAACGACTATAGTTGGGTTGAGAAGAACCATTTAAGTGAAACATTATTCAAGAGAGGCTTTCCAAATCCAATATTGATTTTACCCAAAAATCGATAATTCTCAAACTAGGCTTTCCAAATTCAATATTGATTTTACCCAAAAATCAAAAGCCTTTCCAAATCCTAAGGTTCCCAAAACCTTTTCCAAAATCCTCATAAGATCCTTTATATATATATATATAAAGATATATATAATTTTTAAAACCTTGGATCACTTTAAACTCGTATAAAATTCCTTTTATACTTCAAACACTTCCAAAATCCTTTTTCTTCCAACAATAGATTCAACAAGGGAAGAATATGTAACAAAGATATAACTTTGTTTACCCAAAATCAAATATTCACATTTAATTACTCTTTCCAATATCAATTTCCCTTCTATTCACATTCGCCTTAATCCCCATTTGGATTATTACCTCAATTCTTATCCCAGTTGGGTATTTAATCATAAACAGTTTAAACTCCGACCAGTTTAGAGAATAGCTTGAAAATTTTAAAAATAGATAAGTAGTTGAAAAATAATCAATAGTTTGCAAAATAGTTGTAGAATAATTGACTAATTGTAAAAGAGTTAGAAAATAGTTAAATAGTTATAGAAATCTTAAATAATTGCAAAATAGTTGTAAAATAGAAATTAATTCGTAACTTAGTTGAAAATAAGTAATTAGTTTATAAACAGTTATAAAATAGTTAAAGAGTTCCAAAAGTAGTGGCAAAAACCAGTATAAAATAGTTCAGGTTTTTTTAAAAAGAAAGTTGTATAGTAAATAGATAAGAAAATAGGTTTAAAACTATTTATAATAAAACAATTTACATTGAAAGTGGTCTAGAGTCAAAACTGTTCACTCCCCCAACAAGTCAATTTAAATTTCCACTCCATTTAAATTAACCCAATCCCAATTTAATTTACTCCAATTTCCATTGGACTTGATTCGTTCCTAATTCAAATTGAATTGATTCTCAATTTTCTTCCAACTTCAAATCAAATTCCATTTGATCTTAAACCATTTCCACTTTAATTACAATTCCAAATTATTCAGATAATCTGGACTAATATCAATTGAACTCTCTTCAAGTTCAATACCCTTTTCAAGTTAATCCAATACAAAATTTCCCATTTGGATTTTAAACTTGTACAACTTTAGTTATAATTTAAATTTTACAATTCCTATTTATAATCAATTACATTCACATTTTGATTTTAACTTGGAGTTATGCATTTTATTTAACCAATATATTTTATTATTCCATAAACATTTTACACCAAGATTCCAGAGTTTAAACAATTTTCCAAAACTTAAATATCACCTTCGAATTCAACTATATCCAAAGTTCTTTGGAAAATTCAATTATCCCGTTGAATTTCAAAACCAAACCCAGTTCATAAACAATTCCAATTTAAAACAATTTGGTAGCAATTTCTCTTCTAGAAACTCGAAAATGAACATCGATGATGCTGCAGTCATCACCGACGTTATTTTCCAGTGACCGAAAGAGTTCAATGCTTTTATCTCTTTAAAAACATTTTTAATTTCAAATCTTCCAGATTTCAAATTCAATACCAAAAATATTTTTGAAATAATACTATTATTTCTCCAAAACCTTTGGAAACCACTTTCAAATCCAAAGGGATTTTAAATTTTCCCAATCCATCCAATTCATATTTAAACATTACTCTGGAGTTTTCATCTTACTTTATTTTCAAATATTCTTTGGAATTCTATTTCAACCTATAATCTCATTTATTTATGAAGTTTATTTCAATTAATAAATTACATTTACAATCTATATTTCAAATTTCTTTTTGATTTTAAACCAATTCCACCTAAATTACAATTCCAAATTTATTCCAATTACTTTGGACTAATATCCATTCAATTGAACCCACTTCAATTTCAATCATTTCAATTCAACCCAATTCAAATCTTCCATTTAAAATTTTGAACTTATACATCTTCAATCCCAAATCTAATTAATTCAAATCGGATTAAATTTGAATGAGTTCAATTCCAACTTCAAATTTAAACCATCTCGAATTATATAATTCGAGCTAAATTCTCAAAGATTGGTTTAACCTTTTTAAACCAAATTTAACTTTGTTCATTTAAAGTTTCAAACAATTCTAATTTCTGAGTTCTAATTCTATAATTTCATTTTTAATTATTAATTTTAATTTGGTTGCATTATATTACTTCTTAACTTAATTCCAATAATTTAACACCCAATCACCTTAATATTTATTAGAAGGAAATATTGCTTTATATATCAAAATATATTTTTATGTAAAACCATTTAAAACCTTTATATAAGAAAATAACAAGTACGCGCTCATATATATACACTCAACTCACTCTAGAGTACTACAGACTCTATTTAATGAGTAATCCCCACCAGAGCCAAGGTTCTCGCTTAACCTTTCAGCTCTGATACCAAATGTAACGACCCGAAATTTTCGAAGCCGAAAATTCCAGATAGTTATGAAAAAGAAGGAAGAGATAGAAGAAGAAGAAGAACAGAAACACCAAATATCTCACAATCGCAGCAGATAAAATATAATAATAAATAATAGTTTACAGAAGAATACTATATTTGTTGATTACATTTAATATACATCAGAGTTACACATATATATATAGTTACTGGACGTACACAAATCATGTCTCAGATACAATATACTACAGCGGGAATACTCTATACGTTCTTGTCATCCAGCTCGCCTCCTGAGCTCTAGAACGTCCCACCTGAAAATCTGTAATACTCGGTCTGACCCGAGCATTACACCAAAGTAACACCCGGGTCAGGCTGGAAACCAGCGTGAGTAAACCCATCTAACATGGAATACTAAAGCAAACAACTTATATAAAACCCATGGTAACTTATATCAATTTAACCAATTCACATTTCGCTATAAACAACACTTATTTCAACTATCAATTTCTATGTACCAAACTAGATAAATTTTCCAGTCTACTTAATCTTTTCAATCCAGCCTATTGATTTCACAAATCGATATATAAATATTCAAAATGGTTTCGAGTATTTACCAATACCTGACTCCCGTCTCTCCGAATTTAATACCATCTTGACACAAGTTGTTTAAGTGAATTTCAATTCAATTTTAAATACAAGATGTCACTTTTTTACTCAGCAATCGACCATCGATAGATAACCACACTATCATTGTCCTTCCAAACATATCATATCATAAAACATCCCATATCAGAGATGCAAGTCAATTCAAGCATTTAATCATCATTCAATTTTTCATATACAAGGTTTACCACTTCCAACATTAATTTAATTTATCTCTAGTTAAATTAATAACCAATTTTAAATCATTAAATTTAATCCAATTAATTAATCATCTTTTAATTTCCATTTTTAATTAAAAACTTTGGCTAATTATCCTTTAACTACAATAAGTAATTTATTTTAAATTAATTACTCAAATTAATTAGTCTTCACCCATCACATTACCCACATTGATCCTTAATTGATCACTCAAAAATTATCCTTCAATCACTTACATTGATAAATTATACTTTAATTAATCATATCTATTAATTCATTAACCTTAATAAATTTCCTTAATTAATCAATTAACCCTTTAATCAATTACGCTAAGTGATTAGTCCTTAATTACTTCACTTAGGTAATTTTCTTTCATCAAGTAACTAACCTAGTGGTTAATTATCATCAATTTATTAACTTGATCATTAAATAAAATTTTAAATTACTCTCATAAATCAATTTATTATAATTGCTTATCTTTAATTAATCATAAACCTTAATTAATCTCATTCGTAATCAACTATCCCTAATTACTTACAGGAGATAACTTACTTAATTAAGTTCATCAGTAATTATCATCTCATATTCACTGGTTTAAATTAATTATAAATATTAACTATTCTCCAATTACTTATGCTAAGTAATTACCTTTCATAATCATCATCAATTAATTAATCTATGAATTTCATAAATGATTAACTTATAATTTATTCTTTACTTCCCTAATTAGTCAAATAATCTTGGAATTAATTTATCATTAATTGGTAACTTAACTCAAGACCCTTAAGTCAGATTAATGATAAACCTTTTTATTTTCTCAATTTCCACTCAATCACATTATTGATCATGTTTAAATATATTTTTGAACTATCTTAATAAATTTTAAGTTAGAATAAATTACTTAACTCCTAGATTAACCAATCATTTTAACAACCCCTTTTTTTTGAACAGGTTAGGAGTCAATTAAACTTGACTATTATTAAACTTAAATGTTATGGGCCTTAACTTTAACCGATCCCAAACTAAATTCGTACGCGAAGCCTTCTTCCCAAAACAAACAGGGGAAACTCGAGTACTCTCTTCCCAAACAACAACTACTGATACAACGCTTCAGCCGTGCACATGCACCGTTGACGCCGCCATCTCCGATCAAAAATGGCAATCCCCACATGTCGACAACCACAATCTCAGACCATCAAAACTCCATCACCATCGATTCAAGTTCAAAAACTAAATTGAGTTGTCCAAACCAAACTGAAACCAAAACCTGAACCCACCCCATCAACCTGAAATTACCTCGTACCCACTTCCCCGGCCACCAGAAAATCAAGGAACCCAGCCACCACCTCGCCGACGTCCAAGCTTCCAATTACCGAAGTTTCGATGAACTCGATGCATCAGAGAAGCCCACGCGACCCCTAAACTTGGCCATGCCTAAAGCTAGGGTTACCCACTTCACCGATCAACCGCAGTCGCCACCGTGCACTGATCATCTATCCAATATTTTTCCCAGACCCTCTGTTCCTTCCTCCACCTTCAAAGGTGACCGCGACTTCCCCAAACAACAGAGATCTCCAGAAAAGACCCAAAATACATAATTTAGACACACCATACCGCTCTTTCATTCTTAAACTAAAAAAATATGATTTTGGTTGTAAAATAAAAACATGTTTTAGTTTAACTTTTCGATTTATAACCCTGAATTCATCAATCATGATAATTAAATCTGGACTTGTTTTTTTTCAGTTGCACTGATGTTTTTATTTTCCAGAGGAAATACAAACTTATTTTGACTTAGACAAAAAATTTAAATTAAATTCTATGGTTTCACAATCATATTTTGTTCAAGACACATGTCTTAACAAGGATTGGATCATGAGCAGATGGTATTTCAGTTGATCTTGAACCTGGAACCCAAAATCAGATGAATTCCAAACTCACAGCAATGCACACACCCATATGAACACACAGGGATTTACCCAAAACGTACTCACCAAACAACTATTTTTTTTCCAGAGATGGGCATGCAACAGAACCTTATACTTAATCATTTAAATGGTGATATTATTCACAAGCACTTCAAACCAATTCAGGGGAAAACAGGTTGGGAATACTCACCTTTATCAAGATGCTTGAACGGGGCCTGTGACTTGTTTCATGATGAGATGATCCTCTGTTGCTTGAGTTGTATTGTTTAAATCCTTTGGTTTGTGAGATGAAAGTGATACTCATCCTTGTTTTGCTTTTTTTTGATTTATATCCTTTTTTTTCTGGACCAAACATATATCCAACCACAAACATGAGTGTATATAGGGAAATGAAGTGTGTAGAGCAAGCAACCGTATGTACAAGCTTATGTTTTGTTTCCCAGGTTTTCATATATTTTCTTACATAAAAATCTTGGCCTGATTTTCCTTTTGACTTGTCAAAACTGATTTGATTCCTTAAGAACAGTTTTGATTTACTATTGACATTGATTTTATGTTTTTGTATGCTAAGCCTAAAATCTTGTCTCTTCTTTTATTTACATACTATAGTTATGTTTTTGCTGTGTAAAGATATTTTGTATACAAATGTTTACTTCGCAGTTATATGTTTGACTGGTGAATGAAGATATTTTATTTGGAAACATTTGTTTTGTTTTGAGAGCTGCAATTGCTTTTAAGTTTTTCTTTGATGATTTCATCTCAGTTTTGAGAATCGAGATGAAGAAGAGATGATGTATAAAAAAAGAAAAAAAAGGAAGTTGTACAAGCTGAAGTAGTATTCAGGTACAAGATTATATTGTACTATTAGATATATTTTTGTTTCTTGAAAACTTGGTCAGAGATTTTATTTGACCAAGTTTTGATTTTATACTACCGAAATGATCTTTGTTTTGTACGTGACTAGATAGCATTCTTATTCCATTGATATGCATGTACATATACATATATATGTTTGTTAAAATAATAAATTTGTATTTCAATTTAATTAGATTAAATGTTTATTAAAATGATATGCAAAAATGGCCAAGTTGATTTAGATCGTGTTTAAATTGAATGTACATATGTTTTACCATCATATAATATACATTTCAATATTTTATCTTTAATCTAATTCATGGGATTCACAGATATTTTATTAAAACCAATTTATATGCATCCAGATAATTTAACTATCAGAATCTTATTATTATTATTATTTTGAAACTCTTTACTCCAAATGAAATATTTATTAAAATAATACTGCCGAAAATTCCGGGATGTCACATACCCAATCTCCTCTTTAACACAATAATTGTCCCAGTAGTCCATCCAGTATCGACACATCTCCAGATCGAGAGACTACCCTAAATACTTCATGGGCCACGGGAGAAATCCAAAATCGTACAGGGCGCGCTATGGTAGGTGGCACGTCACACATGGCAATGCCAGGATAGATATACCAATTACGCACGCAGGCTGGTGGTAACGCGTAGCAGCTACTACCGCCTACCTCGAGCCACACCCCTAAATCAAGAATCAAAAGTGGCCACCAAATCAATCTCAAAATCATAATATAATATCGAAGGAGTGTGTCCGATAAGAGGGACAACCTCCTTGGTCCGAGATTGCTCCTGTTTTAGCCACCTTATGCCAACTCATGGGAGTCGGGTCCACGTATATACCTCAAAGGAACGTCGCCACCATCCTACTTCATTCTGGAATCTCCACCGCGTGCACGGTTGTTAAATTGGTTTTCAGTATTGATAGAGAGTCATATCCGATCCCGATCGCTTTAACAACCAACCGTTATTATAACACCGCGGTCATTTTCAAAATAGTTTATACTTCAAAACCCAATATCATTGCCTTTTCAAAACTAAATCAATACGATATCATTTTCATTTCAAATAAATCCTTTCCAAAAATCATAGCACTTTCAACATTATAACACTTCGAAATCAAAACACTTGAAATATAACACTTTCAAATCATAATACTTTGAAACTCATAATTTTGAAAACATAACTTCCACCACTTAAATGGTTAAAATATTAAAACACTTTATATAATAAACTAGCTTCTTCAATTTCACAAATCAATTTCAAAACAATTCGAATTTATAAATTTAAATTTAACCAAATCCCAAATCATAACTTTCAATACGATTCGGTTTCCAAATAAACTATCCCAAATTTTATTGATTTCAAAACAGATTTGATCCACAGTATAAACCATTTCCAATTCAATATATTTCAAACTTTAAGTATGCAACAATTTCAAAACTAAGTTTGGTAATTACGATTCAACAACTAAATTTTCTATTATTTAGTTTTGAAATATTTTACTTAATAAATCCATTATCATTTAAATAAAACTCAAATTACAAATAACTAAATATTTCCTTCAATTCATCTATACTTGAAATATTCATTTAATTCACCTTGAACCAAAATCAAGTTATAAAATCATACCTTCTAAAATTTCAAATTTAATAAATTTCACATCAAACTTATTACTGTTAAATAAATTTAATTTCAAATAAATCTCAAATTTATCTTCCAATCTTGATTTATTTAAATCATTATAAACTCTATATTAAAATATAATTTAAATACTTAACCATATTATCTTCAATAAAAATAAAACTTATTATTAAGCTTATTTTATATTAAAACAAATTATACATAGCTTGAAATCAACGATAAAATAACATTTATACAATATCTAAAATCAATATTTATCTAAAACCACATATTTCTTTACAAAACCATAGAAATCATTTCAAAATATTTTTATATATAGACCATGGTGCCTGTATATAATTTTCTATCCTATGATCAAGTGATACAGATATTTATCATTCCAATCCGTAGTTTAAAATATAAATACGATTATATATCATTTCAAACCGCAATCCCGAATGAAATAAAATCCATAGCAACTTGCAACTTATAACAATATAAAATGCAGCATCCATTCATCCAATATCAATCATCAACCATTTATCACAATCATCATCCAATTTAATCAATAACATCAATATAAAACAGATAATAAATAACAGGTATTTACTGGCAGTTTATATTCAGTAATAAATTAAATAACTATTTATCCAAATAAATTCAAATAAACTGAGATGATGATTCAAAATATGCCAAAAAGTCATAGATAAATTTCTAATCACATCATAAATAAATTTAACAAACATAATAAATTTTAGAAGTTGTGAGTGGGTTAAAACACTCACCTTTGAATTTAAATTGAATTTAAATTCAAAATAAACCCAAAATTTGAACGGTCTCAGAATTCATCCAGACCAGCGTCATACTGTCCAGAATTTTGATACGATCCTAAAGGAAGAAACCGCGCATGAAATGGACCTGGTTTGTAGAAGTTATGTGAGTTAGAACATTCAAAAGCTTGAATTTAAATCAAGTAAAATATATACATATAGACGAACCAGATGTCGCCACGTCACCTTCTTTTCCCGTTCAACCCTAGCTGATCCTCGTTCGAACACTACAGGACACGTACGCTGCCATCTCTTCAACGACGAACTCACGCTGCCTCCTACGGTCACCCAGCTGCACGCGCCACCTGACGAACCCCAACACCACGAGGCGCCGCCCCTACGCGATCAAGGCCTCTCGCGAGCCCCAAAGTGACAGCCGTCGCCACCTCTTGAAAACCCTAGGCGAATTTGCACGTTAAATCCAGCCGTCGATTAGCCAAGCGAACCTCACCGATGAGCTACGCTCATCGATCTCCACAGTCCCGTACAATTTATCTGACGAACGGTAGACGATTGACGAAGGCGTGATGAACGGCCAGATATTAATCATGCATTTCTGGCCACACGAAAACCCAGATCAAAAAACGAATTGTTACAGAGGATTACGCTCGTCGAGAGCTTCAGATCGATATAAAATTTGATGTTATTTGAGGCGTTCGAGTTTTTGAAGTTGAAATTGAATTGAAATTCGATTGGGAAAATTAGGGTTTTCAGCCATTGAGGAAGAGGAGCAACAGCAATTTCTGTATGTACAGAAATGAGAAATAGAAAGGCTGCTAAGGTTTATACCAGGGTATTTATAGACAAAGCTGAAAATAGAATAGATGGACAAGATTGATTTACACGTTGAACGATAAATGGTCCAAAAGACCGTTTCGACTCCGGAACGAAAATGGGACAACCCATACATCAAAATATATGTTTTTGAATATTTTAAACTCGATGGAACAACTTTCAAATCATAATTCCATCGTATGAAGAAGTTATGCTAAAATCAAGTTATTTCAAATTGATTTCAATTTCATTGATTTCTAAGCGTTTCGAGCCCGTACGATCAAATGACAAGTCCAATCGCTACGAAACTTGAAAACCTACCAAAATTCACCATTACGGATCCGATGAAACTTGTTTTGTCGAAATCCGTGTCAGAGGCCAACATGGCTATTTTCCAGTTAATTAAATAATTTAATATTAAATTAATTAATCGCTTCTTCAATTCAAATTTAATTATTTACCATTTCTATCATTCTGATTACAAATAAACTTCTAGTTCATTAACCAAAATTTCCATATCAATCAAATAAGGATTTATTGCAAAATTTATAGTGTTTACCTTCAATTTAAGTAAATTCAAATAAATTATATTTTTAATTTTAATTAAATTAATACAATTTGTATTCAATCTCTTTATTCAATCAATCATCATCTTATGGATAAATTTAACATTAATATATATCCAATTATCCCAATATTTTTACAGTCATTAACTAAATTCGTATTAACGTAGTTTTAGTTACTTTAATTGCATTGGATTTAGATCTAATTCAATAGATTAAATAAATGGGTAAACAATTAATGATTATCACCATTTGCCTAATTTAATCTCATTCATACTTTATTATCAATTAACAAATGTTATAATTACTTATCTAACATTGATTCTATCAAATTACAATTTATTACGTATTTTTCATCAATTAATACAACTTTGAATTATTTTTCCCAATTTACTAATAACAATCAATTATAACCTCACAATTGGTTTCAATTAATTGGGATTGCACTAAATTAATTAATTATTAACTTGCATTACTGTTATTTTCTCATATTCAATTTATAACCAGGTATCACTACTTCATTTATTAGAATTTTATTCAAATTGTTAATGATTCGTTTTAATTACCATTGCTATATTTCATTTTAGCGTTCATTTCAATATTAAATTATAAATTTTTTATTTCTTTCCAAATTAAATTACAAAATTTTGTTAAAATAACAAATTTTATTATCGGAAATTTACAGATCATCACACCAGCCATACTATTGCAAGCTTCATAAATCTAAACACAAAACCAAATCAAATTACTTTGATTCAATTGTCAGTGGTGAAGTAATTTGGAAGCTAGCAATTTCAGAATTAGCATTGGATTTAAGGAGTTCACTTATTCGGTTCAACGTGTATGCATTAATCGTGGGTGAAAAATATAAATTTGACCTATATTGTAAAATTTATTTATTTTATCACTTATCTGTTTGTTAAGCTTTTATAAAGAATTTCTTTATCAATATGTTATTACATTTGGATGGTAAATTATATATACAATGCGCATGTGTGTCGATGTACATAATTTTTTTTATATATGATTACTTTATTACATGCTTATGGCCAGGTAATAAAAGAAAATTTATTTTTGAATCAAATAATATTATAAAACAAATTTTTAACTAAATAAAAGCCATATTTAAAGGAGTAATATTATATAATATATGTTTTGAATCGTATATAAATTTATTTATGTATAGAAAACATTCAGCACTAAAAAGTATATATTATACGTACATATCAAAAATGCAATTATTTATTTAACCTAAAATTTCTCATGTAATTTAAAATATATATAAATTTATATTTAAAAATAATAAAATTAATATAAAATTGTGTAACATATAATACATTTATGTTCCGAAAATATTATTTTATTTTAATTAAATTTTCTATACGTATTTTGTATATAATAAATGTTTTTAATAATATATTTATAGAATCAAAATAAAAAATTCCTAGCCTAGTGCAAAATGAAGAAATATATTTATCTGTAATTTTATTTTTATTTTTTATATTAGTATATGTATATTATGTTTATAACTAATTATATGTTTTTATGAATTATATATAGATTAACAATAAATTTCAGGTCTTTCATAATATATGTATACTATATATTCAAAATTATTTTATAACTAATATTTAAATAATCTTGTGATTTATTTATTATACGCACACGTGCACGCATGCATGTACGTACATTTTAAATATTTTATAAAAAATTTACAACTAGCATTTCAATATATGCATATGCATATGCATATGCATATGCATATGCATATGCATATGCATATGCATATGTATATGTATGTGTATATGTATATGTATGTATAAGATTTTGATGCAAACATATATACGTTTAGACAAAATATGTGCATATAAGAGGTGCTAACATATCCATTGTCGTGTAAATTGTAACGACCCGGCTTTTTCACAGTTAATTTGCAATATTTAAAATGAATTTAAATATTTAATTTGAATTATAATTTGATTTTGAATATGGAAAGCTGTTTTATTTAATAAAAAGAATTCAAAATTTAAAATATAACGACCTATTGAATTAATTATTAAAGTGGTAATTAGATATTGGGTAAAATATAAAATCTGGTATAGTAAGCTTGTTGAAAATATTTTAACGGCTTATAAAATTTATATTGATAATACTGGAAATAATAGATGAATTAAAATTGAATTTAACTGTCGTTTGTTCAAATTTAAATTTGCATCGTTTAAATTGACATTTAAAAATAACCTTCCGAGGCACAGTCTCGGAATTCGACGAAACCAGTTCCGTGGAATCCGTAATATTGAATTATTGCCGGATTTCAAATTTCGTAATTTTCGGAGCTACCGTGTGATTGTACGATAAGCAAACGCGCTATAATTTAATTGAATTCGAGAAGATTTTTTTTAAATTTAAAATTTAACATAAAATAATTAATTAACGTAGCTTCCTTAACACACTAACACTATTGTTCGTCTTCTTGTATACCCTTCCCATCTTCTTAATCGCGATATTTTCTGTTCTTGCTTCGATCGGAAATAAACAAAAGAAATGGCCGCTTATTTTCTTCCATATCAAAGTTCCCTTTTCTTCACCTTTTCAGTTCGCAAATCATTAAACCGCTACTCCTTCCTTTTTTTTCCAAAAAAAAAACGAACGGAATCCTTCAATAAAAAAATAAAAAAAAGAATATCAGGCGAAATCGAATTGAGGGGAGCGTCGTTCGAGCGACGTGTGCGTGGGTAATTGGGTTCGATTCGTCATCGAAGGGGCGGAGTTGCTCGCGTAAGAGGCTTCTAGGGTTTGATGGCAGCAGGGTCGGCGTCGTTGGTGGTTGATGGATTTCGTATGCTCGGCAGCGTGAATCGCGGCGGCGGTGACGAGCGCTCGCGCGCGTGTGGAGGAGGAGGTCGCGAGCTCAGGCAAGGCTGAAGGGTAGGCTCAATCGAGGCGGCTCGGGTTGGAGGGATCGTTGTCGCGCAGTAAGGTATAATTTGTGAAATTTGAAATTTAAAGTTTTACAGTAAGTAGGATTTTAATTTTTGGAAATTTAAAATTTTACAGTACTAAGGTTTTGGTTTTTTTTTAAAAAAAAGGAGAAAATATAAAATCTTTTACTGTTAAGTAGTTTTATATTTTAGGATTGATATTAGTTTATTTTAAATATATGTGCATTCAAAGAAGGAAATGTTTACAGTGAAGTTTAAATGCTTTCTGTTGTAAATTTAAATTATCCGTTAGAAACATACTTTATTTTCTTTAGAATAAAATATAAAGATTTGATTTTTAAATAAATATAGGTCATTTTGGTATAAGTAATTACTAAGAAGAAACTAAAATAAATATATCTCTACGTTTTAAATATTGTTAATTCTTTTAAAACAATTTAATTAGAATGATTAATTGGTTTAAATTTACTTATTTAATTACTAAAAGTTTTTTTTAGGGGAATTAGTTAAAATTTAATTATTTGCTAAAAATAAATCATTAGTTAAAATTAAATTATTAGATTAACATAAATTTATTTAAACGGTAATAAATTGTTCGATTTGTTCGAATATTAATAAAATCGTATAATTGTTTATATAAGGTCAAAAATCGGGGAATCAGGTCGAGATTGGGAAGGATTGCAACAATTAAATCAAAGGTGAGTTAATCTCACTCGGTTAATTTTTAAATTTAAATTGTTGAATTTAAATTTATTGTTGAATTGCTTGAATGATGGTTGAAATTAGTGAATAATTAAATAGACCTTATATGCCGTATAATAGCGGATGATAATATATGAATCCCATATTCTGCAATATTCCACCATTTAAGTGCAATTGGTATTTTATTTGTGCTAATATCTGTGGATGCAGGGAAACAGGTTGGAGGGATCCAACAGGATTCCTCAAAGATATTTATTTTATCTCATATATATATTGTTCTGTGACAAGATGATAAATTGAGATGGGTGACCTTGTATATAAATTGAATTATTAATTGTTGAATAACAAAGAAGCTGAAATTTGAAATTTTACCACTATTGATAAATTAATTCAAAGATGTTAAATAAAACTCAAATAGGAAATATTATTGGAATCTGAAACTTCAACTTGAGAATGAAGAAAAAGAAATAAAAGCATCTTATAAACTGAAATTGTTAAAATTGAGTTTTTAGGAAAATTTAATATATTAACAAGAAGAATTATTGTAATCAACAAGTAAAATTTTATTTAAGAATAAGAAGAAAATGTTAAGAAGTACAAATAAGGGATTTTTATTAAGAAATAAAAAGGAATTTTATTAAGTAATGAATGGAATTTATTTAAAGAGCAATATGAAAATTTATATAAAAGAAATAAATTATTAAGGTGGAATTCATAAATAAAACTATCTTTATAAATAAAGTGAACTCAAAGAGAACTATATTAAGTACTAAAATAAGAGAACTTTATTAAGAAATGAAATGGAATTTTATTAAGGAACAATATGGAATTGAATTGAAGAATAAAATTATAAAATAGGATTTTTGAATAAATTGTTTTCCTAAATAAATGAAAAAGAAAACTCAGGGAGTTATAAATTTATAAATGGAGTTTATAAATGGGAAAGGAAGATATCAGTGGATACGAAAAGGAATAAGTCATGAACTTATATTGAGTTATAAATTTGTTTAAAACGGAAATAGTAGGATATTTTCGAAAGTAAGGAGTGTGAATTTGGACAAGAGGCATTATAGATGGATATTGGTTTTTTAAAATTATAAACTTATTTTATAAAGGAGTATTTAAATTACTACACTATAAATTTTTGTAAACTATTTCTTGAATTTAAAATGTTTTGAAGTAGTTATTTTTGAAGAATAGGCAAATATTTATAATAAACTTTAATTTTCTAAAATCAGTTTTACAATTTATCATTAACTGGATATGAACTCTAATTTTTATGTTAAATATTTCTTTTAAACCGTAAGTAGTATAAAACTATACCTCTTATTTCATAAATCTAAATGTTTTCAAATGCTTTTAAAATCCAATTAATAATCCTCTTGTGATGATCAGTGAGTTATTAAATGAGATAAGATTTAGAGGAAATCTTATTAAGTGAAGGAATTGAGTTTGAAAATTTATAAGCAAAGTATAAATTGATTTTGAGAAGGGAATGAGAAAATAAGAAATATTTTCAAAGGTTAAATCAAATTGAGTGTGTATGAGAAATCAGATAAGTGATTTCATGGAAATAAAAGGACCGTGAAATTAGATTTAAATGGGTTAAAATAGGAATAATATCTGAATGATATTGGAGATAAATAATTTGAGGGAATTATTTGATGGTTGCTTGTGTATGATTAATTGATAGTTAAATAACCGACTATCAATATGGGCAATGCGCTGATCGTTTCGAAGAGTCCGGGATCGGATTTAATTATCCGAAAACCACTTCGATCCGGTTTGAACGATTACGAATGAAGACCGTGAAGAGTTGAAGACGGTGATTCGGTTTGTCCGGACCCAAGGCAACTTGTATGGATGAATGCTTTCAAAACATCGTCAGGTGGACGATGAGCATTCTAAGTGATGCGTTCTTGAAAGGTAACGTTTAACCTCAAGCCTCATCAACCGGGAATGGCTAAAACAGGGGAGGTGCATCAAGACTTCGTGGGTAGCCCCCACTGGAGAGTGAGGTTTCCCCTGTCTAGATGTCCCTTTTATTTCGGCTTAGTGGATGGTTGGTCGCGCCAATCACGGGGTGATCTTGTTTGGGACTGTTCAGTAAGGAATGGTTCCGGTCTTGTGTTGCACATCACGTGTTTTCGGCCAATCACGTGTTTTCATATTTGTCTATTATTTCCGCTGTGTATGATCATATAGTAGTTGTCTCTGTATGACTGATTGATGTACTCTGATGATGGTATATATATATATGCATACAGTACAGATTTCTTGTATTTAAAACTGTATTCTATATATTATATTTTATTCCGCTGCGATGTGAGATTCTGATGTTGTTTTTGTTCTTCTTCTTCTACCTCTTTCTTCTTTTACCCGAAGACTCGTATTTTTATTCCACTTTGAGCTGAAGTGTGGTGGTTTTGGCCGGCTCAAAGGGGTACGGATTTGCGGGCCTTTACATAAATCATAGAAATTATATATGGGTATGTCAAACCATGTATACATTTTATTATTGCACATATAAGCACACATATATGTGTATATTATACATAAATCTATAATATGATACAAATTATACATAAAAAAATTATTTATAAATTTAAATAAAATATTGATTTTAGTCAAAATAAATTTAGAAAAGTTCTAAATGAATTTAGACCACATAAGCCTAATAAAGATTCAAAAGGTAAAAAAAAAATTACCCAGTTACTCCACTACGGGTTGGCCAAGTTCCAACAGTTACTTACGTCGTAACCCTAACCTAAGGCCCGGCAATAACGCACTCCCATCATGCAAAGATGCGGGTTAAGTAATTTCATGGAAAGAAAAGTATTATTTTGGCTAAATGTATTTTTGCCTTCGTCATATTTTCTTATGTTATCGTGCGCATAGATAACCTATGTGTTTACTTATGGATGTCAGAGGCGTCATAGCCGCCCAACCTCAAACCACAAAAAGTCTGCTTAGTGACATGCGAGTGTGTGCATATATATATATATATATACACATACGCCTAAGGTTGTGCGATGATTTAGTAAAAGAAAGGCAAGTTAAGCATAGATAACGCAAACAGACAAAACTGTTCAATAGTGGCAATGTTCAACATAAATGATAAGTAATGACCAAATTTCTATAAACACATTCACAGCCCTACCGAGGTAGCATCCCTAAAAGGCAAACAAACAAAAAACATTGTTGCTTATGAGAGAAGGAAGAATCGCGGTAATGCGACGGTCATCATCAAAATTTTGGCTCTTTATCCATCAGTGGAGGGTCGGAAGTAGTGTGCCTACTTGGTCCATCTACCAGGGATGCAATCTGCTTTAGAGTAAGAACCTTTCAGGGGATACCCCGAATGCCACCAAATCTGCTGCAACCTCAACACAGACCGCTTTGTAGTATTCCGTGGAAATAAAAGAAACGACAGTGGGATATAGTAATTGTTCGAAACAATCAGCTTTAACATCCTATTCCACTTACCATCACACCAGGCATTCAAGGCCGTGACTTCCTCATAATTGGAGTAGCTTAGGTGCCATTGAAGCGTAGACCTCGACCAATCTGCTTCATTATGGCTCGCATCCAAGTCCGCCCTCACATGTTGGAGCCCTTCCTCAAACCTCCTCCTCTCCCTAAAAAGATAGCCGATGGCAACCTCCTTGCCTCATTCAACCGTGTTTCAAGCTTCATCTGCCGTCCAATTCTTTCTTCCGAAAGCCTCTCCTGAGCCCTCTTTTGCAGTTCCTTCCTCTCTTCCTTTGCCTATTGATGTGTGATCCTTTCCTCTAATTTTTTAGTGAGATCTGCCAAACCTGTGATGGGCTTGCATCGCAGCCTACACAATGAGCATATCAAGTATAAATCTTGAAAAGAGAAGATTGTTTACCGAGTGTAAAGGCCTTTACCAAGTAAAATTCTGACGGTTGAGAGTTGAGGTCCTCATCCAGAGTATGAGTATCTCATCCCGACCGGGCCAGATACTTGTTGTACATACTAACGTCGCCACCTCATCCAGCACCTGTGCCAACGTTCAAAGATCATCATCGGCCTCAACCACCATTAGAGTGGTCGACCCCACCACTGTGAAGTATACATCTTTTTCGATGATAACAAACATGTTGTTATGTTTCATTTTTTTAGAGCGTGTTACAATTCAAAAGACATCAAAGCACAATTTTGTTTCCAATCAATTTATCATTAAATATCGTCTATTGATTCCAATGCAGATATTATACATAATATGCTTAAAAAATATCGGTGATTCACGCACAGTATTGACATCTATCTATAAAATAATGGTAAAGCAGAAGATTTTATGACTCTCTCCTTGATTCTACGTATTTTCTCTCTTCTCCTTAATTCTCTCTTTAAATATTTTATTTTCAAATTTTTAAATTTATTACTTTACACTTATTTTACTAATTCTCTTCTATTATTTTACATTTTGGTACATGTATAACGTTTATATAATTATTTACATATAATTTATCAGCTACCTTCTAATATTTTATATTTAAGTCCGCACATTTAGGTTAATTAAATAATCCAAAATTTAAGCTATTTAAATATATTCATTTAATATTTCTTATAAATACCAAAGAATGACAATTTAAATATGTACAACACTTAAACAACTAAACCATAATATTAATCTTTCATTCAACTATAAAGATATATATATATCACATAAACCAATAATAAAAAATGTAGTTAATTTATTTCAATAAATTTATCATACATTTCATTGTAAATTCTACTTTAACTTCAAATACCTACATTTAAAATTATTATAATTATTCACAAAATTTACTTCACTTTTCTTCTAATATTTAACTTTTCACCCTATATGTATCAATTAATTATGTGATCTAAATTTAAACTAATTAGATAAATCCAACTAACTAATATTCGTTAATTCGTTTACTAATTTATGAAATATCAATATGTACACTATATTCATATTAACAAAATTGGAAAAAATAATTAATGTAAAGATACCTAAGTTATATAACTTAAAGAACTTAAAGTGAATACATAAATAATAATAAAAAATCATTTTTTCACATTTCTCTCAATAAATTTATCATGACATGCATTTTTTGTACTCCGAATACCTACATTATAAATTTTCTATAATCATTTACAGCCTCCCCTCAATTCCTTTACAATATTTTACATTTAAGGTCATATATTATAATCAATTACATAACTTGAAAACTATTTAAATAATTTCACTATGCAATTTTTCACCGATTTGTCAAATAAGTTGATCAATATGAACCATATTCATATTAACAAAAATGATGAAAAAATTCGTTCAAATATATAAATACATCAATCACATAACATAAATTATATTCAAAAATAATAATTACAAGATTAAAGTTTTATTTATTTATATCAATATGTGTATCATGCATTACATTGTAAAACCCTTTTTTAACGTCAAAAACCTACATTTTGAATTTATCCAATTAGTTAAAAACACTTCACAATACACCTACCATTGTATACTAAAGTCGATATTTTCAACTTAATTATGTAATCTTGAATTTAGATAAATTCAATTAATAAATTTTTGTTAATTTATCTATTAAATGCTAAGATATAACGGTTTCAATATGTATATCATATTCATATCAGACGAAAGGTGATAAAATTAGTTTTTCATTTAAATACAAAGATATATAAGTCACCTAACATAAATAATATGCATAAGAAATATTTCCATATTTAGTATATTATTCATATATCTAAATTTTTTATATCGTATTACATTGAAAAATTCTATTTTTAGCTTCAAATACGTATATTTTAACATTTTTACAATTATTTCCTAAACCGCCCTCAATTATTTTCTATTATTTTATATTTAAATCCATGTATTCAAACTACTTACGAAATCTCAAATTTAAATAATTTCAATAATCTCAATGAATAGTTAATCTATTCTTCTAATGAATCATAAAAATATATTGTCAATTTTATCACACACACGCTCACATTATGAAAAATTGCAAGACTATTTCTTTATTCAACTATAAAGATACATAAATCTCATAACATAAATTATGTACATAAACATCATAACAAATTAATTTGTAAGTAAGTTATAATTCCTTTATATTAAGAATTTATCATACATTATATTACAAAATTATGTTTTAGCTTCAATATATCCACATCGAAATTATACGATTTTTTTACAAAATTCCTCTCGATTCTTCCTATCGTTTATTTTCAAGTCCATGTATGTAAAATAATTACATAATTTTATATTTGATTTATTTAAACAAATTTCATTAAATAATATTTTTCAGTTCATCTAAAAAATTACTAACATACGTCGGTTTCAACATGTATGTTATATCCATATTAACAAAACTGAATAAATTACTTTATTATTATATATATGTGTGTGCGCACGCGTGCTATACAACATAAATTATACACAAACATAATACCAGTTTTAATTTATAGTTCATTTATTTCACTAAATTTATCATACATTATATAACAAAGTTCTCATTTTAACATTAAAGATATAATATTATATTTTGCAATATTACCGTGTGCAACACACGGATTACACACTAGTTAATCATTAAGTGTCTTACAAATAAAATATCGTCAACAAGAATAATGAGCAATTTCAAGTATAAAATATCTTCCCAGAGAATATTTCTTTTTCCCAAGTGGTTATTTCTTAAATAGAATATCTTCAGTCCAATTTCAAATGGTTATAACGTATATAGATTGAACAACAAATTGATATCTTCGTATCAAAGTGATTAAAACAAGCATGTAGTTTAGACTTACTTATATACAGAAGACTATTTTTAATCAACTTCAAATTTAAACTACAAAAGAATATCTCTAAAGCACTTCAAATGAAAATTACATTTACCGAGTCAAAGCTCATAATATTTCTCACATTTTACAAATACTTCTTCTCACCTAATACACCAACTTTTTTAATTTTATATAAACTCACCTTACACTCACATTTTCGTTATTGTATTAAAGAGCAATTTCAATGGTGTATAACTTTCAAGGTAAATAAAAAGGAAATCAAAACAATAATTTTTCATCTCAACCCTAATTATAGTTTCGACCATCACATTTATCAAATTCAAGGAAAAGCAACAACCTCGTCAAATGCCAGAAAGTTAGAAGGATGAAATTTTTTATTTTTCCCATAATTACACATTATTCGACCAAACAAAAGAAATCTCAACTCATCATCATCATCAACTCTGGTCGAACAGAATACAAATGCAGATAAGCAACTTCTGGCATAGGAAACACCATGAAGTCAAGCAGCATCATGTCTCCTCCACAAACATGGTGACAATAGATCTCAGTGAAACATTTCATCAATAACTTAGTGCAACTACCCTCATTCACAATGTATCATCCATCCATTGTCATGTAACTTTAGGCATCATAGGACAATCATCGGGTAAAATGTAATTTATCAATCAAATAGAGGTGAACTGGAAACTTATAGGATCTGAGCAACTGATCTTCATTACGAGCATCGTGTGCGTCACTCACAAGCTCAATTGCTACCTCATTTATAGCAAGGATTAGTCAACAGTCGATAACATTCTTAGCCAAACATCTCAACCTATCACACAACTACAACATCATTCGTGCTAGATTCAAATGAACAGAACTTACTTTTGAGGAGTGAGCATCTTTTGATCTAACAACAGATACAACCACGCGTCATCATCTCAAGTGAGCAGAGGAAGAACATGTGACATGCCACATCATCGGAGCCAGGCGGAGAAGCCATCAATGGTCATCAGGTTACCTGTTCGAAGAAGAACCTGAGTGTTTAGTGTGTCATTCAATTGATCGAATATGTTGGTATGTATTAATCATAATGGGATAGAGGTGTTTGGGCCAATGTGTGTGTGCGCGCGCGCATATCACTAATACACTATGATTTTGGATTGTATAAACATCGCCGATACATTATCATTTTGAAATAAGAAAGATATTATAAAATTCACCTTATGTGTCACTTCTTCTTCTTCCTGCTTCTCTCCAAAATCACCAACTCCTCTTCCTTCTACTACTCTCGTCCTTCCATTTCACATTTCCATGGCCACAACCAAGTGGACCGACTCTCTGCTGTCACGCGTGGTATTAGATTCTCGTGCTAATCTTAACAATCCAGATCCACATCAATCCGATGAGATCAATTATGAAATTGATGTTCAAACTACTTTAGAAAAACTGGAAGCCCAATTACATAAGCAGGAACTTCTCAACTCACACTTTGCTTCTTAAATTATAATTAACAACAACCAGATTTAGTCATCAATTAAAGAATTTCAACACTCTTTGCGGTTAATGTTTCAGGAGCTTAAAGATCTTAAGCAAACTCAAAATCACAAGAGTACTAAGGAGCTACCTACAGGGAATTCACATCAAATACCAAGTCCTTATAATCAAAACTCCTCTTCGGGAATTTTGGGATATGCTCCCTTATCGGGTAATGGACCAGTACCTCCTCTATCTTCTAATGACTCTAATGTCAACTATAATTCTCAAGCAAATCTACATACATCTTCCTTTTTACATCATAAATCTATGAAGTTGGAATTTCCTTCTATGATGGATCTAATGATGTATTAGCATGGATTAAGCAAAAAGAACTTGTATTCAAATATTATATATTACTTATGATGAGAAAGTTCAGGTTTGTTCATTTCATCTTCGAAGTGGAGCATTCCAATGGTTTCACCGGTTGGCTATAAATGTACACAATTACTTTAAGTGGGAAGTTTTCAGAGAGGAGATCATTGCCGTATTTAGCACAATTAACTTTCATAGATCTTTCAAAGCACTATCATCTATTAAAGAAACTGGTTCTGTAAGAGAATACCTAAGTAAGTTTGAACAAATACTCAATTTACTTGATAATTACCATAAAAGTATATTCTTGATTGTTTTATGGGTAGCTTGAAAGATGAGAATAAATGCGGGTTATTGTCTGCTCAACCAAAATTCCTGAGAGAAGCAATTGCATTAGCAAAAATTAATGAGGAAAAATGCAATTTAATGAAGGAATCAACAAGACATCCTTATCAATACCCATTCAGACCTTATTATTCCTTTTAACAAGCTTCATCGCCTCCTCATCCAAAATAAAACACATTTAAACCCCCTACAGAATCTACTCCTAAATCTCCACTTCCTTCCCAACCAACAAATCTTCAACTGAAATAATGAGAAGAAGAAGTCAAGAGTTATGTTATACTTGTGATGAAAAATGGTGCCCTTGGCATAAGTGTCAACATAAAAATTTGTTTGTTTTGGAAGGAACATTGCAAGGTCACGAACCAATATTGAATGAAGAGAAGCATGCACAAGATGAAAAGGAGTTACATGCATTGGAACGAATTATAGATGTTATACTCTCTATTTCTTTGGACGCAATGTGTGGCGTAGTTGCAAACAATATTATCATACTTCAAAAAAGCATTAATGTCAAATGATAAACATGCTCATTGATTCAGGATCTCACATAATTTTATTAACACTGATTTAGCAAGAAAGTTAGGACTGCATATTGATTTTACTAGAAAAATTGAATTTTATATTGCCAGTGGAGAAAAACTTTATGGTCATGGCATTTGCTCTTGTGTAGAAATATCATGTCAAGGAACAAAAATTCAAGTAGACCTCCTGCTTCTTCCATTAGGAGGGTGTCAAGTGGTCTTAGGGGTGCAATGGATGCAAAAATTAGATCGCGTTATTTTTAATTTTAAAAATCCCCAGGTTAAATTTGCCTTATATGATCAACGGATTGTTTGGCAAGGAGTGCAGCCAAAAGAGACTCGGATAGTTTCAGCTCATCCTGTTACCGAAGAGATCAATGGCCAAGTATATGCTTCATGATACAATGACAAATTCTGCTGCTGCAAGCCCACCACTGAAACTCCTCCACAAAAATTCCACATCTTCCACACCTATTATTCCTCCAGACTTACAACTTATCATTAATGATTTCCCCATTTACTCAACTTCCTTCATTACCTCCATAAAGATAATGTGACCATCAAATTCCAATACTACCAAATGCTAAACCTATTTGTCTAAGGCCATACGGACATTCATTTCATTTAAAAAATGAGACTGAAAAAATAATACAAGAAATATTACAAACTGGGGTGATCAAACCAAGTTCCAGTTCTTATGCTACTCCGGTGGTCATGGTTAAAAATCCGATAGGTCGTGGAATATGTGCATTGACTTTAGGGAATTAGACAAAGCAACTATCAAAGATAAGTTTCCAATACCATTGATCGATGAATTGTTAGATGAATTGGCTGGCTCTATTTTCTTTTCTAAGCTTGATCTAAAGTCAGGATACCATCAAATAAGAATGCATGAGGAGGATATTCATAAAACAACATTTAGAACTCATGAAGTACACTATGAGTTTATGGTGATGCCATTTGGTATTATTAACGCCCCATCAACATTTCAGGCATTGATGAATTCTATTTTTAAACCGTATCTCAGGAAGTTTTTATTAGTCTTTTTTAATGATATATTTATAGTAGAAGTTGGCATGATCATTTCCTTTATATTTCTTTGACACTGCAGATATTGCAAGACAACAAGCTAGTTTTAAAACTCTCTAACTGTCAGTTTGCATAAACCGAAGTTTCTTATTTGGGACATGTAGTGCCTCATAAGGGTATTGTAGTCGACCCGAACAAGACATTGGTAGTTCAAGCATGGCCAACTCCCAAAAATTTAAAAGCATTAAGGGGTTTTCTGGGCCTTTTGGGTTACTACATGAGATTTGTGTGAAACTATGGAATTGTTGCTAAACCACTCACCAATGTAGAAGAAGAATTCATTTGCTTGGTCTGAAGAACCTCAAATAGCATTTGATACCTTGAAGCACTGCCTAGTCTCTATGCCAATACTTGTTATGCCTGATTTTTCCAAGACTTTGTAGTGGAAAGTGATGCATCTGGAGTGGGGATGTGTGTTGTACTATTGCAAAACAATAAACCAATTGCTTATATTGATGAAGAGCGTACCTTTGAAGGTCGCGGCCGACCTACCCTAGGTCGTGAACGACCTAACGTGATTTGCCGAAGCCCTAGATCACGTCTCCTCTTCGTATGTCACGAGCAAACTAGCGCATCCACTCGTATGTCACGAACGAGCTATGGCGGCCAAACTACCTCAAGTTGCGAGCGACTTATCAAAACCCTAAGTCGCAAGCTCCAAACCCTTAAGTCGCGGCAAGGATTTAAGTCGCAAACAAGTTCCTTAAGTCGCGACCGATCTACCTTAGGTCGTGGACGACCTAACGCGACTTATCGCGTCCCCTCCTCCTTAGGTCGCGCGCGAGATACCCCAGAGCGCGAACGACCTATGCTTCCACAGCAAATCGCGAACTCCAAGTCGCGTGCCTCCTCCCTAAGTCGCTACCTTCAGCGACCTAATTCCCGTATATTTAACTCGCGCAATTTAAGTCGCGTGTGAAGTTTTAAGTCGCGTACTACCTCCAATAGGTCGCGCTATCACAAACGAAGAAAGTGCAGCAGGACGCGAGCAAATGTCACTAATTGATAGGTCGTTGTTGTTTCATTTAGGACATACTTTGTGGTTTAAGTAGTTTGTTTGTGATTTCTTATGTTAATTCGTATTATGTTGTAACTGTTTGTACTGTTTGTAATGTGTTGTACGTTGTTTAGAGTTGTGATGTTGTAAGCCTATAAATAGGCGAGTCGTGTCATTTGTAAAGTAGTTGAATGGGAATAAAATTTGGTTTTGTGCTTCGTGGCTTCAATTTTAAATTGGTAGTCGAGTGTTATCTCCTATCTCCACTTCGGCATTCGAGTGCGCTCGAATCAACGATTGTTGAAGCCAATTCATGGAATCAAGTGCGCTTGATCAACGTTCGAAGAATTGAAGATCTTCTCTCACGGTATCGTGCGCGATCAACGTGTCGAAGATTGCTAAAGTCTGGTATCTTCGTGATCAACGGATTTGGGCCTTTCGGTATTCTTAAATCCATCGATTTATTAACGATTCACCGATTATTTTCGCTAATTCGTGTGAGATCCTGGACGGATTCGATTTACATCATCGAATTCGCTTTCCACGCTGTGTCAGTTTGGTATCAAAGCAAGATCGCAAGGAGATTGCATCATTTGGAGACTTGGGTTTCGAGAATTTGAAGTTTGGAGAACGGATTTGCAAATTGGGAGAAGTTGGTGTTCATCGTGTTCATCGAGAAGTTGCAACAAGTTGGGAATTTCAATCCATCTTACTTCGGATCAAAGTTAGGAAAGTGTTTGAAATTTATTCTTGAGTTTGTTTGAAGTTCAATCATGCCTCCGAGACGAGCTCAACGTCATCGCAACATTAATGCTTTGTATGGAAGAGAAGAGGCCGATGAAATGGAGCAACGAATCAACGAGAGTTTCACTGAAAAGTTGAATGAAGGAATTGGTCGATTAGAGAGAATGATGATTGAAATGAATCAAAGTAGAAGAAGAGTTTTACCTGAATCGAACCATGGAGGAAGTAGAGCTTCGATACATTCAGATCGGGAGAGAAGAGAAGATCAAGATCATAGAAGTGTTGATAATCGTGATAGGAATGTTGATCGAAGGAGTGGTAGTAGAGATGTTGGAGGTCGTGATCGACGTCAATATACTTCAGATTTTGATGAGGAGTTTGATGGCGATAGAGGAAGTGTTCATTATCGAGATAGAGCTCAAACACGACGTCAGTATCGAGATGTAGAGGATGATCGTAGATGGGAATCGGGAATGAAGATGGAGATTCCAGAGTTCAAGGGTGGAATGGTTGCAGAAGAATTCTTGGACTAGTTGTCTAATGTTGAGGAGATCTTTGATTTCAAGGAGGTTCCGAAAGACCGTCGAGTGAGGTTGGTTGCTACTAGTTTGAGAGGGAGAGCTATGGCGTGGTGGCAGCAAACCAAAATTACACGAGAACGGATGGGGAAGTCGAAGATTGTTGACTGAGAGAAAATGAAGAAATTGATGAAAGCTACATTTTTACCTTACAATTATCAATCACTCATGTATCAGAGATTGTAGAACTTGAGGCAAGGGACGAAGACTGTTAATGATTATGCTGACGAGTTCTATCAACTGATTGCTCGAAATAACATTATGGAGACAGAGGAACAGTTGACTGCTAGGTTTGTTGTAGGTTTGCGAATGCAGATCCAGGATATGGTTAATATGTTTGACCCTAGATATGTGGCTGAAGCGCACCAGAAGGCGTTGGCTTGGGAGAAGCAGGGAAGACGAGGAGGTGGCGTGTTTACAAGTTCCAATATTCAAAGCAAAGGTGTTAGTGGGAGTTCCAATGTTACTAAAGCTGTCAATAAACCAGTTGTGAATGAAGTGGCGAAGGCGAAGGTTACTAATAGTTTCAAGTGTTATAACTGCCAAGAAGTGGGTCATAAGAGTAACGAATGTCCAAAGCCAAAGAAGAGAACGATGATTGCTGAAGTTGAAGGCAAGGATGTTGGTGAAGGTGACTCTAGTCCAGTGGAGGAAGATGAGCAGGATATCGCATCGGGAGATGAAGGATGTAGTCTAATGATGAGGAGGTCTTGTTTAACACCGAAGCAAGAGGATGAGGCTAGTTGGTTGAGGAGCAACATTTTTCAATCTAAATGCACTATTCTGGGAAAAGTTTGTAAGTTTGTAATTGATGCAGGAAGTTGTGACAATATTATTTCTACTGAAGCTGTGAGGAAGCTGAAGTTGAAGACGGAGAAACACCCTAATCCTTACAAGTTAGCGTGGCTAAGAAAAGGAGGAGAGGTGAAGGTGGATAGGCGAGTTCGAGTCCCATTTTCTATTGGGAAGAAATATAAAGACGAAATCTGGTGTGATGTAGTTGAGATGGATGTTTGTCATTTGCTTTTGGGAAGACCGTGGCAGTATGATTGAGCAGTGCAGCATGACGGTCGAACCAATAGTTATAGTTTTATGTTTGAAGGCGTTAAGATTATTTTAGTTCTAAAGAAGAGACAGTAGGGAGAGAGTAAATCTTAGGAGATTGAAGAGCTAAAAACTTTGCTATCGTTGAAAGAGTTTGTTAAGAAAGTTGAAGAGGAGCCTGAAGTATTCCTGTTGATTGGGCGGGAGTGTAACGAAGTGGTTGAGATTCCCGAAGAAGTGAAACCAGTACTAGAAGAGTTTGACGATGTATTTCCCGAGGAGCTGCCAACGGAGTTACCACCATTAAGGAATATTCAACATCAAATAGATCTTGTTCCAGGAGCTGCGTTGCCACATCGACCACATTATCGTATGAGTCCCAAGGAACATGAAGAGTTGCGAAGGCAAGTGGAAGAATTGTTAGAGCAAGGGCGTGTGCAGGAAAGTCTAAGTCCTTGTGCGGTTCCAGCCCTGTTGGTGCCGAAGAAGGATAGAACATGGAGGATGTGTACCGATAGTCGGGCATTGAATAAGATCACTGTGAGGTACAGATTCCCAATGCCCAGATTGGATGATTTGTTGGACCAGTTAAGCGGAGCTATTATCTTTTCGAAGATTGATTTGAAAAGCGGATATCATCAAATTCGGATTAGACCTGGAGACGAAAGGAAGACAGCCTTCAAGACGAGAGAGGGATTGTATGAATGGCTGGTTATGTCGTTTGGTCTTTCAAATGCACCAAGTACGTTCATGCGGGTGATGATCAAATCTTTAGACCTTTTATCGGGAAATTTGTGGTGGTGTATTTCGATGATATTCTGATATACAGTGGAAGTCCGGAGGAACATTTACATCATTTGAGAGAAGTGTTGATGGTACTGCGACAAGAACAATATTATGCTGCAACGAAGAAATGTGTGTTCATGGCAAGAAGTGTCTTATTTTTGGGATATGTTGTGTCAGGAGAAGGAATACAGGTGGACCAGAATAAAGTGGAAGCAGTCAGGAATTGGCCACAGCCGAGAACAATAACGGAAGTGAGAAGTTTTCATGGACTGGCGTTATTCTACCGAAGATTCATTCCACACTTCAGTAGCGTGATGGCACCGATTACTGATAGTATGAAGGGAAAACAGTTTTCGTGGACAAAGGAAGTAGGGATTGCTTTCGAAAGAACCAAAGAACTTTTGACGACAGCACCAATTCTTGTTTGCCAGATTTTCAGTTATTGTTTGAGCTACATACTGATGCGTCGAAGGCTGGAATTGGAGGGGTGTTGAGTCAGAAGGGCCGTCCTATTGCATATTTTAGTGAGAAGCTATCGGGAGCAAAGATGAGATATAGTACGTATGATGTGGAATTTTATGCTATTGTGCAAGCTGTTAAGCATTGGAGACACTATCTATTTCAGAAAGAATTTGTTTCATTCACTGATCACGAGGCATTGAAGCATCTACAAGGGAAAGACAAGATTTCAGCAAGACATGCATCATGGATTGCTTATTTGCAGCAGTTTACTTTTGTCGTGAAACACAAATCAAGGGTAACAAATCGTGTAGCGGATGCTTTAAGCAAAAGAAATCACTTGTTGACAACGTTGAAGGTTGAAGTAACAGGATTCAAATTATTGCCAGAGTTGTTTGAGGAGGATCCTTACTTTGCAAAGTTTGTTGAGAAATTTAAGGATGGGAATACCGATGAATTTGTATTGGTTGATGGATTCTTGTTTAAGGAAAATCGATTATGCATTTCAGACTGCAGCTTAAGAATGAAGATCATCAAAGAGTTACATGAAGAAGGCCATGTAGGCAGAGATCGTACATTGCAGTTAATTTCTCAATCTTATTTTTGGCCATCAATGAGGAAAGAGGTAGAGAGATTTGTGGAGAGGTGTCATATCTGTCAGGTTTCGAAAGGAACAGCGACGAATGCCGGATTATATATGCCGTTACCTGTGCCTACCAGACCATGGGTTGATATCAGCATGGATTTCGTTTTGGGTTTGCCTAGAACTCAAAGGGGGAATGATTCTATATTTGCTGTGGTGGACCAATTTTCGAAGATGGCACATTTCATGGCCTGTAAGAAGACAGCTGATGCCGTCCGAGTTGCTCAGTTATTCTTTAAAGAGGTGTACCGATTGCATGGTTTACCAGAATATATAGTTTCAGACAGGGATACCAGGTTTCTGAGCCATTTTTGGTTGAGTCTGTGGAAGATGGTTGGAACGAAGCTGAATTTTAGTAGTTCTTATCATCCGCAGACAGATGGGCAAACAGAGGTGGTTAACCGATCGTTGGGAAATTTACTGAGATGTCTTGTGAAAGACAATTTGAAAAGCTGGAATTTGAAATTGTGTCAAGCTGAGTTCGCACACAATCACGCAGTCAATCGAAGTACTGGATTCAGTCCATTTCAAGTTGTATATTCATCCATTCCAAAGGGACCGTTGGATTTAACGACAGTACCATATCAGAAGGGAGTTGTTAAGCGGGCTAGTGATTTGGTGAATGAGTTACAGGAATGCCACAAAGTTGTATAGGAACGATTGCGTAAGACGAATGAGAAGTATAAAAAAATGGCGGATAAGAAATGAAGAAGTGTTGTCTTCAAAGAAGGGGATTTGGTTTATGCGGTTTTGACGAAATATCGTTTTCCAGTTGGAACTTACAACAAGTTGAAAGCACGAAAAATTGGTCCAGTAGAAATCTTGAAGAAGATCAATGATAATGCATATCGATTAAGGTTGCCGGAAGAGGTTCATACTTCAGATGTTTTCAACGTTAAACATTTGATTCCGTATTATGGGGAGGAACTTATCGAAGATGACGAGAGTATGAATTCGAGGACGAATTCCTTTCAACAAGGAGAGGATGATGAAGAGCGTACCTTTGAAGGTCGCAGCCGACCTTCTCTAGGTCGTGAACAACCTAACGTGATTTTCCAAAGCCCTAGATCGCGTCTCCTCTTCGTATGTCACGAGCAAACTAGCGCCTCCACTTGTATGTCACGAACGAGCTATGGCGGCCGAACTACCTCAAGTCACGAGCGACTTATCAAAACCCTAAGTCGCAAGCTCCAAACCCTTAAGTTGCGGCAAGGATTTAAGTCGCAAACAAGTTCCTTAAGTCGAGACCGATCTACCTTAGGTCGTGGACGACCTAACGCGACTTATCGCGTCCCCTCCTCCTTAGGTCGCTCGCGAGATACCCCAGAGCGCGAACGACCTATGCCTCCATAGTAAATCGCGAACTCCAAGTTGCGTGCCTCCTCACTAAGTCACTACCTTCAGCGACCTAATTCCCGTATATTTAACTCGTGCAATTTAAGTCGCGTGTGGAGTTTTAAGTCGCGTACTACCTCCAATAGGTCGCGTTATCACAAACGAAGAAAGTGCAGCAGGACGCGAGCAAATGTCACTGATTGATAGGTCGTTGTTGTTTCATTTAGGACATACTTTGTGGTTTAAGTAGTTTGTTTGTGATTTCTTATGTTAAGTCGTATTATGTTGTAACCGTTTGTACTGTTTGTAATGTGTTGTACGTTGTTTAGTGTTGTGATGTTGTAAGCCTATAAATAGACGAGTCGTGTCATTTGTAAAGTAGTTGAATGGGAATAAAATTTGGTTTTGTGCTTCATGCCTTCAATTTTAAATTGGTAGTCGAGTGTTATCTCCTATCTCCACTTCGGCATTCGAGTGCGCTCGAATCAACGATTGTTGAAGCCAATTCACGGAATCAAGTGCGCTTGATCAACGTTCGAAGAATTGAAGATCTTCTCTCATGGTATCGTGCGCGATCAACGTGTCGAAGATTGCTAAAGTCCGGTATCTTCGTGATCAACGGATTTGGGCCTTTCGGTATTCTTAAATCCGTCGATTTATTAGCGATTCACCGATTATTTTCGCTAATCGTGTGAGATCCTGGACGGATTCGATTTACATCATCGAATTCGCTTTCCACGCTGCGTCATATATTAGTCAGGCATTGAAATGCAAAAGCATGTACTTATCAGTATATAAACAAGAATTATTAGCCCTTATGCTAGCAATAAAAAATAGTCACTATATGAACTTGGAAGGAACTTTATTGTCGAAACTGATCACAAAAGCCTCAAGTACCTTTAGAGCAAAAGCTTCAATCAGGAATACAAAGCAAGTGGCTTGCTAAATTACATGGTTTTGATTTTGCTGTGGAATATAAAGATGACAAGGAAAATATAGTAGCTGGTTGTTTGTCAAGAAGAGATGAACGAAATAATTCTTCACCGGAAACTTTAATTCCATCTTCACTTGAACTCCATGCAGTTTCTATGGTATTATGTGATTGGATAGAAGAGGTTAAGTAAAGAATTATTTTAGATCCGTATTTTCAAGACGTGGACAATAAATTACAATTAGGGAAAATAGATGCATAGAAGTACAAGAAAGTTGATGGCTTGTTATTCTAAAAAAGAAAAATCATTATAAGTCCAGCTGATAATAAAGTTAAATAACTTTTGCTGATAGAATATCATTCTACACCGTTAGCTGGTCATTGTGAGGTTTAAAGAACCTTGAAGAGATTGAAGCAAGTTTTTTGGGCATGGATAGAAATCAGATGTACAATAATTTGTAAAAAATTATGATATATGCTAGAGAAACAAATCAGAAAATATACAATATCTAGGATTATTACAGCCATTGCCAACACCAGAAAGAGTGTGGGAAGACATTAGTATGGATTTTATTACTAGCTAACCTAAATGTAATAAATTCACAGATGTCTTTGTTGTAGTTGATATACTAACTATATATGCTCATTTTTTTCCCACTTTCTCACCCATATTCAGCACAACAAGTGGAAAGGGTGTTCTTTAATAGGGTATACAAGTTGCATGGGTTACCAAAAACCATTGTAAGAGATAGAGATTCGGTCTTTACTAGTAACTTCTGGTCTGAATTATTCAAATTTCAAGGTTGTTCCTTAGCTATAAGCTCTTCCTATCATCCACAATCAGATGGGCAGATAGAAATCACTAACAAGGCAGTAGAATATTACTTGTGAAGTTTTTATGGCCACAAACCACATGAATGGGTTAAGTGGCTCAGTCATGCTGAGTTTTTGTATAGTGCTACATGGAAGCTACCTATTCTAGCAACACCATTTGAAGCACTTTATGGTAGACAACCTTCTATTTTACTATCTTATGCCCCAAAATCAGCAAAAGTCCAAGCAGTAGAAGAGGAACTATATATAAGAGACATAACCTTGCAACTCTTAAAAGATGGTATTAAAAAAGCTAAGGAGAGAATGAAAAAATATGTCGGTGCCCGTAGGATTGAAAGAGAATTTTAAGTTGGAGATTGGGTGTTTCTTTGATTAGTAACCATACAGGAAATTGTCTGTTAGTAATCAGAAAACTATGAAGTTTTCACCGAAATTTTATGGTCTATATGAAATTATACAAAAGATCAGTTCAATAGCATATAAATTTAATTTACCGTCAACAACTAGTATTCATCTAGTATTCCATGTATCAAAACTCAAGCAAAAAGTAGGAACTAATATTATAATACAAGGAGACTTATCCACTTCCTCGATGAAGATAACAGCTAAACAAGAAAGAATTCTTGCTCAACGTCCAGTTCGATCACCTTATGACACTATAACTGAAGCTTTGTTAAAAGGGAAGCATCAACTAATTGAAGAGGCTACTTGGGAGGATTATTGGAAGTTAATAGCTCGATTTCAAGTCTTTGACCTTGAGACAAGTCAAAGATTAAAGAGAGGGGCAATTGTGACATGCCACATCGTCAGAGCCAAGCAGAGAAGCCATCAATGGTCATCAAGTTACCTGTTCGAAGAAGGAATTGAGCTTTTAGTGTGTCAGTCAATTGATCGGATATGTCATATGCATTAATTATAATGGGCTAGGGATGTTTAGGCCAATGTGTGCGTCCATGTATCACCGATGCACTATGATTTTGGGTTGTATAAATATCACTGATATACTGTCATTTTGAAATAAGAAAGATAATTATAAAATTTACCTTCTTTGTCACTTCTTCTTGCTTCTCTCCAAATCAACAACTCTTCTTCCTTCTACTACTTTCCTCCTTCTGATTTACATTTACATGGCCAAAACTAAGAGGACCGACTCTTTGCTATCACAGAACATGAGGTATACAAAGGGCATCAAATTCTAGATTGAACTCCTTAGATTTGCAGTATCTCGTTCACAAAACTAAATTCAACTCTCATCTTCAGAACACCATATCAACACCAAATTAACGGTAATAAGGTGTAACGACCCAGAATTTAAAATATACTATTTAGAATGATTTTAAATATAAAATATAAAAGTTTTTATGATTTAAATAATATTTGATAGGATTTGAAAATAGAAATATATATAAAAATGGTAACATTTTCCTATATCGACAAAAGTGACAAAAGGATGATTTCAGAAAAATATATTTCAATGGTTAAATAAATTATCTTAATTAATTTATGAGTATTTATATTTTTAAATAGCATTATAAAAATTTATTTTTAAATTTGGTTTACATAAATAAATAGTTTAACTAAAATGTCAAAATGTGACTGTAAACATTTTGTCGAAAATCAACGTTTTGTCGATTAAAAGTTGTCGCAAGTCGTCGCACCTTTATTTTCTTATATAGGGACATATATTTAAATAGTGTAAGTATTAATTAATTCACTAAATATGTTTAATTTTACTAAATAAGATTAGAAAACTTTTAGAAGTCATTAATAAAAGTAAGTAAGAATTAATAAAAGTAAGAAAAAGTAAACATCAAATCACATCAAATCAAAACCAACATAATTATGATATTCTTTACTTAATGTTTAAGTGACTAAGATATAAAGTAAGGATGTGAAAGATGATGTTAAGTATTGAAAAAGTGGATACTGTTTTACCTTAAAGTAAGGTTAGTTTGGTAATTTGGTAAGAGGTTATTTTGTTAAATTTACCACTTCTTCCTTTTTCTATAAATACACACGTCCTTCTTCACTTTCATTCACATTTCTTTTTCTTCTTTTCTCAAGCTTCTTCATCTTCTTCCTCTTCTCTTTAATGACTTTCATGCCGTATAAAAAAATTATAAAGAAATAACGTCAAAATATTTATAAAATATTCAAAAGAAATCAATGTTCATCCTCTTCAAATCAAACTCTTCTTTTCTCCACATTTTACATCTTCTTCCCTCAGCCATAACTTCTTCAAAACTAAACCAAAATACAATTTTTTTTAGATCATATATTTTTCCAGTGGCTACAACTTTTGTTTTCAACTCTGTCTCATTCTAAAGTTATCTATGCAAAAAATATACTTCTTTCAAGTACATTTTTTGGCTCATTTTTTAAGCCAGGGAATATGTCATTTTGTCTTGATCATAACTTGATAATAACAGACCAAAATTAAGAAAAAAATTTGGTCAAGCCATATGAAATTCCAGTGACTACAACTTTAGTGTTGATCACTTTTTTCAATTTTGAGGTTTCCTATACCTGAAACCTGTGCAGTTAATACGCTCGGTAGATACAAAGCGGTGGAGGTGCAAAATGTCATAGTGGGGATACAACGAGGATATAGCGGATGGCTCTAAAATAGCATATAAAACTCGTAATTAATGTTTTTACAAATATATAAATGGTAATTAAATGAAAAAAGTACCATTCAATTGAATTATAAATAATACATAAATAATTTTAAACAAAAACATGTGCGAATATACTTCAAATAAATGAAAAGCTGTTATATAACATAACTGAATTTGGTAGAATATTAGAGTATTTTCATTTCAGAAAACATATTAAAAAATAAATCAAATAAATTAGTTTCATAATTTTATAATGTATAAATGCAATTGTTCAATTCATTTTATTAAAAAAGATATAGCGGAATAGCGGAATATAGCGGAAATAACGGGATATAGCGGAAATAGCGGGGATTAAAGCGGAAAGGCTATATTTTGAGGCTATATGGAAAAATCGTAGCAGTAGAAATCCGCTATGAGATATAGCGGGGTTGTAGCGGGGTAATAGCGGGGTATTAACTACACATCCTGAAACTCAATTCTTTGAAGTGCATTTTCGGGCTTTATTTTTGTCAATCCGACAATACATTTTCTTCATTCTATAATATCTCCTTCAAAACAACTTGGATTCAAATGATTCTTTTTTTTAATTCAGGAGAAAAAAATTTGAAACAATTTTTCAGTTAACATGTTTTTCAAATTTTGAGAGTAAGAGAGCCAAAAACAAGAGAGAAGATGACCTATTTTTCGTGTCTAATTTTGAGAATTCAAGTTCAAAGCTCCTCCACTTCTTCTCTATACTTTCGGTCAACCTCAATCTCAAGCCTTGGAAAAGCACTAGGAAGGAGGAATTAGAGCTTATATTCATTTGGTTCTGAAGCATGGTAGGAAGTATGCATTAGATCTTAAGTTCCTTGCCTTAAAGTGTGACGGAGTGGAATCCAAAGTAAGTAATTTCTTATTTTAAGTTCTTTAAAACCATTGCTAAGCTGAAAGAACTTTAAGTATTAAGTGTTGTTGGAAAACTCTTGTTGAATGCTTGTTTACTTTGTTTTCTAAAACAACGGTTGATTTTCTTGCTCGATATTATGTTTGGATGGTTAATTAAGTAATTTAAAATTTACAAGTTAAATACTTAATGAGTATGCGGAAACGACTAGTACATGTGTTTCGTCTGTGAGATCCAAGGAGCCTTGGGCGAGGGACGGAACATGTCGAAAGGAAAGCCCGGATGCTCCAAAATAAATATTAAACCGTTTTAACCTAAGATAAAATAAAGTGATAAATATTTGACAAAATGAAGCATTGATTTATCATTTATTGTTGTGTTTATTTTGTTAACTGATTATTTGGTTGTTTGGATTGCGCTCGACCAGTTTATGAGCATTAATTATTATTTATTGATTGTTGACTTTGCTCGACCAGTTTATGAGCAAGTAATTATCCATTTGTATGGGCTGGGTAAAAAATAATTGTAGGCTAACACCTTCTGATTTATTTCGTAATTTTACTATAAGGTGTTTAGCGGCAATATTTAGTTCACTTCAATTTAATGAATTGTTTTGAAAATTGATTTTCAAATGGAAATGTTATGAAATGTTTTCCCTTTAAAAGGAATAAAAATGTTTGGTAATGAATATTTTGAAGTTATATTATATAAAAGTGATTTATATAAGAATGCTTTTATAAAAATGTTTTATAAAACGAAAAGAATTTCGAGGACTAAACCCAATGGTTTTAAGATGATTTTTGAAAGGATTTGGGAAAAGAAAATTATTATAGATTTGAAAGTACTTGTGCATATTAGTGTGAAATGATTTTATCACTTCGAAATATAAAATGATTTGTTATGTTACCAATGATTCGGGTAACCCGTAAGTAAAAAAGTGGGCATGCGTTTTTGGTATAGTCCGCTCTTAGAATAGAGGGACATACTTATTTATCGATTGTATTAAGGCTGGGACCTAGTTGCCTTATTATTAGGAGAAACCTCCCGATCTGCTTGCATATGGTTTGATATGTTTTTATTATAGTATTTGGGATTTTCAAATAAAACGTGATTTAATTTAAGATCCCAAAGTAAAGTATAACTTGAATATAAAGGATATATATATTTTAAAAGTTTTGAAATAAGAATTCGAGAATAAAGTCCAAAATTCCATAAAGGTAATTAGATTTGAAAATTTAAATTTAAAGATTAAGCCTAAATGGGTAGTTTTGGGAATTGCATATTTGTTTGTTGCATCGTAAGCTCTGTGAGTCCAATTTGCGATAGAAGAACTACGTTGGCTTGATCCTTCCAATTAGATAGGGGTATGTAGGCGGTCACAAGTGGTAGTGATGCAGCCCCTAAAATAATATAACCCATTCATGTTTATCTGTTAATGGCTGTTGTTTATCTCGTGTTATTGTATTTTTCATGCTTACTATTTTATTCCACATATGTTTATTGAGTTAGCAGGAATGGTTATTGTTGTTTCTCTTATTAGAGTTGTGCAGCGTTAGATTTATTTGTATTTGATTTATATATAAGCACACCTAGTAGATTAAATTGATTACTCTGATAACTTGTAAAATTTTAATTTTATCCTATGTATTTAGTAATGTTGAATAATTATCAAATAGGGTGTATTTAGTTAGTAGTTTTCATTAGTAGTCTTAGAACGGACTGATTTTTCGGCAATTTCAACTGGTACGAAAATCCGGGTCATCATACTCACTCTCATTTTCAGGCAAGCAATTCAACATCGAGCTTCGCACTAGAACAACAACAATCTTCAGAACTGGAATCCAAAACTACATCCATATAAATAGCATGACAACGCAAGCAATAGGCGAATCGACCAGTGGCAATAAGGCAGGAGATGAGAAATTGATGATATAAACTCATCAGATTTTGATGCCAATCGATGATTTTTTCTAGGAGCAGTGAACCATTGAGATCAAAGGCGGATTAGAAGAAAAAATAAAAGGTTTGATTTTTGTTCAATCGATTGTTTAGGAGAAATCAAAGTGGGAAGGAAAAGAGAAGTGTTGGTCAAAGAAGGATTCACATGAAAAGAAAAGGATTTTGCAAAGATGACCCTCTCTATTATATATTTGATCATCAAACTTTTTATTTCATTTAGGGGCAAACTTTTTATTATTTTGTTTTGCATTTTTGTTTTAATTTAGAACACTAAATATATTTAGGATTGAACTATGGTTTATAGTTTGGAAAATTCTCGACTTGAGGTTAAAGTCGAGACTGAGTTACTAGACGTCGAGACCTGAGGCTTCTTGGACAACCACCACTGCTCTGCCTCCTCCTCCTCTCGGTCCTACACAACCATCACCCACTCATGCATAGGCAGGTTGGTCGATGGAAAATTCTTTCCCCTTCACTGATCGGTATGGAGATAGTTGGGTGTGCGATGGCGCATTAGGGTAGGGATGATATCGTTGGGTAGTGCCAGTAGGGCTCCCAAGCTCAAATGGACCACTACAAAAAAATACAAGCATAAGTCAGAGATGTGCAAAGAAGAAATTAAAGAACGAAGTAATACAAAGCCAAGCTACTATCCACAATATGGTCACCCCATCACCTCTTAGTTAAGGGAGGATGGGTAGATTCCGTGGGACTACTGCTAAGTTATGCTCTCTCTGGGTTGTATGTATTAAGGGACACATTTTTGTTCACTTGTTCCAGAGAGCCATGGGCTGTCGCTTTAGGTATCCCTGATGAGATGGTGTAATCTAACGACTAATCTATTATGGTATAAGGATGAAGGACCATGACATCCTCCAAGAGAGCCTGGTGAAAGACTCCCACTCACCATGATCATCGCTCAGCCTCACCTGGAGTCCGACTCGATAGTCCCGTCCTCGTCATCAGCTTTGACCCTTATGGCCGTAGCTCTTTTCCCACTAATCATAACACCGGTCTGTCTGGCTGGTCATGCGATGGAATCCTGTCTATGGAAGCTCCTCCTCCCATGGCTTGCCTCAGACCTAACAGTCCAACATGGCAAAGATTTCCATCTTCAGAATCATTAACAGGTCCGAGTAGGCTTCTCGATCGCCTTGATCAGGTGAAGGCATTCTTTATACGAAGAGTTTACTCCGGTCTCCGGTGGGACTACTGCGACGAAAAAAGAATTGATTTTAAAACATCAACGTTAAAGTATTCTTCAATAGAAAAAAGAAGGAAACTTACAAAGCACACTAAAACCTAAGGTTCATAATCCAGGCTGATGGCCATGGGAACAAAGAAGAATTGACCTGTATACACCGATGCCATTCTTGAAAGACCTTAGATCGTAAAGGTGTTTCCAAACCTTGAAGATGATAGTAACCAACCGGTTTAGTTCTTACCTGCTAGTAAAGCTTTAAGGTCAAATAGATAAGTATGTGAGCAGGCTCAAGAAGCCCTAACTTGCGGTGGATAATGGAGAACCAAGGTCAGGAGCTTATAGTTGTTCGGGGTTAGTTGAATCGGTGCCAACCGATGTGCGTTTAAGAACCTGATGAAGCATGGGTGTAAAGGAAGGGTCACCACGACCTTCGTGCAAGCGAGTGATTAGGCGAAGTAGCCTGTAAGGGGGTTATTTGATCTATCAGAAAATAACGGGTATATGTAAGCAAAATTACCATAATCAAAGCTAAACAGTGAACGTTCAAGGTTGATTCGATCCTCTCGGATCGTGGAGGTCCACAAGGGATGGTAAGTCGACCACTAGTGTAATAACCCAACGTTAAGAAGTATTTATTTAAGAACTAAATAATAAAATTTAAATAACCAAATGGGTTTTATAAATTAAAAAAAATGAAACTTTAGAGAATAATTAAGAAAATACGATGAAAAATATGTATGTTATATGGTGAAAGGAGTTATAATTAATGAGTATTTGATATTGGTTAATTTACTTGGAAACTTGAATTTTAGATGATGAATTCCTTTAAATTAAGAAAAGATGATTAATTAAATAAATTATAATAAATAAAATAAATAATAATAGAAACTTATTCTCATAAAACAAGTTATATTATAATTATTAAATAAAAATAAAATAGTTTTACATAAATAAAAATTTAGAAAAATTATTTAAAGTGAAAAATAAATATAAATGGATTGAAAGTAAAGTAAATAGTTTTATAAGATATTTACAATGTTGCTTAGGATTGGAAAATTGGAAAACAATTTTAATTGATTAACTAGTAAGTTGGATATGTATAAGAATGATATTATAAAAGAAAGTGGAAATAGAGTAGGGAAAGGATTAACTAAATTTATGTTTAGTTAACTAAAAAAATTAATTAGTCCTATATTAATAAAATAACCCAAAGCCCAGAGATTTCCATATTCCAAACTTATCACTCATTCTATAAATATAGGATGCATACGGAGGAAAACAACCTATAACCGACATCTTTAAAGGATTGAACATTCAAATTTTCTCCCATTTTTAATTGTAGGACGTTCAAATTATCTCCACCGTCCGTCTCTTCTTCCAAATTAAAAATCAAACCAAATAAACAGTTAAAAATTCCCAAATTCAAGATGAGCTTACTGACATCTTTCTATACCAATTAGCAAATTGAAATCCAAGCTTCAACTTGTTGATTTTGTGTATCTGCATTTTACAAGGAGGAAAAAGAAAGGAGTAAAAGGAATTATAGCAAGTAGTTGAAGCTCTATGTCTTCAAGTGAGTTACTTGCTCACATCTATGTCAATAGTGATTATAACATGGTTGGAATTTCATCTGTTAGTTGAATGACGTTGAAAACTTATTTATAGTCGTTGGATTTTACCCTAAAAATGATGATTTTGAATGCTTGGCGTAGAGTGATGTATATATCATTGTATTTATTGGAGCTTGAATATATAGTTCTGTACATATCAAAATATAGGCTGGAAATAAGTGATGGATGGCCAGAAATTTGATCAGAAAAGCAATTGAATGGGCGTAAATAAGTTGCGACATTGGTCGGTAGCCATCGGTCGTTGACCGATCAACCTCCTAAGGTCGATCGGTGCTCCAATAAGTGGCGCATATTGTTTTAAAAAATTAAGTTAAAAATGAAATAATTTTTTTAATATAACTAAAATATAAATATGTATAACAGGTACATAAAAATGTAAATCAAAATTTGAAAATAATGTTAAAACCAAATTGCATTTTATTTAAGATGTTAATGTTAAATGTAGTTATTATGAATATAATTAAGAGTGTAACAGTTAATATTTATACATTGAAAATTTAGAAGGTAAAGTAGACAAATAAATAAAGATTAATATTACGATATTTAGGTTTGTACGAGATATACAAAAATACGCTATAAAAGGAAGAGTAACTAATGAACAAATCGTTGATTAATTAATTATGGAGTTAACAAATTTAATCAGTATTATTTAAAATGAGATATACTTTCTATTTAAATAAACTAATATATAAATTATATATGTGTGTGTATATATACATACAGGGATGTTCTGTGTTATGAGGAATATGTAATCAATGGAGTTTAATACCATCTAGGATAGGGCTTTGGGTAATATTTCTCTGGTTATTCAAAGAACTTGTGGCATAAATGTGTTGTAGTGAATGCGGTTTATAAGAATTTAGTAAACGATCGAGTAGCATGTAGTGGTATGGGACATTTCTGTGATATTTCTTCGGCTGGTTATTATAACAAGGTGGCACTTGAGTGATGGGTTAGTGAGATTGATATAGAGCTTACGTGAGAGGACTTACAGAGATAGGATAGGTTTCGTGCGTATAGTAAGTGAGCCAGGCTTTGTGCCGATGATATAGATAATATGTATTGTCTATCATGATGTACTCCTTTTATTGGTGCTGAGAGGATCATATTAGTCCAGCATCCACTCTAGCGACCTGACCGTGGCGTCGCACCCCAGATCCATGACACCTTATATTTACATAGCTCCATGCCATCACTTCGTGCATTTGGGATTTACATCTCCTAAGGATCCGTTAAACTATCTACTATGTAGTACAATACGCTATTATAATATGTATACAGTAAAGTAAATGTATTAAAATAGCGTCAAGGCTTTACATTTTCCACCTTAACACATTTTATATATTCTCATAGTCTATAAATACCGTAATTCCACCCGCATTGGGTGTTGTCAGAGGGCACTCCATAGGCATGGTACAAACAAACTCGTAGAAGGCGCGATAGGGTAGGTGGCATAGACTTCATGTAGACAAGTAAATGATGGATACATGTCACGACGACCATCGAGGTGACTGAAGGCTATAGAGTCTATGTGACCATGGAGCTAGCTTTATGCTATTAGTCTCCCCGTCTGATTCTAATGGAGCATTAGATAGCCAAATAATGTTTATGCCCTCACCTGGATATAGTTACAGGCTAGGAGACCCTCACATATAAATATGACTCTACTTAGACCTTGAGTCTGTTGTACAACCATCACCCGTCACTACTATTTATGAGTTGTATATTCACTAGGAGAATTTGGACATATAGTTAAACTGCGTAACGATGATATGTTAAAATATAAATACTTACATTCATGTATGTTTAAAATATGACATAAAATAGTAGCACCATGTCACCTTAAAAATATACATCTATACATAAACTTCATTGACATATTAACACGTCACATTTATGATCATTATTGATATATCGTTATACACATAGACCGACCCATATGTTATTATAATACTTCGGTCACGAACTCGAGGTATTACAGGTACATAGTAGCATATTCAGACTTACTAAAATTTTAGCAGCTAGCAGTCGCATTACCATGATGCATTCCCCAATGTATTTTATAGCCTTGCTGCATATGTAAATGTGTATATTATGATGTAATACAGTGAGGTGTGATGTATGTATGTTGTAGGTTAGTGTTTTGCCATTTTGTAACCCACTAGATATTGTATATGTGATATATTTTATTTTATATGTTGCGTTCTGACTCTGTATGCTCTATTTTATATTTTGCGATTGTTTACTATTCTATCCTAGAAGCGCATATGTTTATTATTCTACGACCATGTGCATTTAAAGTATATTATGATCTGAGATTTATGCTGGTGTTAGTCCAAGTAAATATTTATAAGTATACCCTATATCATTCCATTCTTCATTTATCCGACAATATTATTCAGTACTACACTTGGGTAGTATGGGCATAGGCATAGAAGGAAACCAGTCTATATGCCAACACATTGTTTATACCAATCCTATTGTATTCAACAATTTAATTTATATTAAATTTAGTTAATCCCATTTTTTAAATTAATTACTTTGAGGCAATTCATCAAACACTCAACCATCACCATTTAAACTACTCAAAATTAACTTGAGAATTTCATCCGTACCATTACCAACTAACCGTCTAAACCCAATAATGATAGTATACTTTAGGTGCAAATCAATAAGTATGTGGAATTAGGAATTCATTCAATGTAAACCAAGGTAGAGTGTTACACCCACCCCTCTACTTATTATCATGGTCGTGTCGTTCATCTCCTGAAGCACATGCACACGACTAAGCCTACATACACCATCGCAAGCCTACTACCTTCATGATGTCGATGCCAGAACATGCCCTCGGCAATTAATGCATGCACAAGCACTTAGGTCGTCAGCCCCATCACGTTGTTCCTCCACTATACACCATGCTCAGCCTTGAAACGCCCGTAGCTACCGATTGAAGCATGCGACAGTGTTTCCATGCATACTTTTCAACTTATGCTCTGTGTGATTTAAGGATGGGGTAATTGAGGGGCACATATTTTAAATGGATAAGAATTGATTGCTGAATGGTGGTTGGAGATATCGAAGATAAGAAATGGATTACCTAAGTGGGCTATGGACCTTAGGAAAAATATTTAGACCCAAGAATTAAAAGAAATTTCTATCCCTTTATATCTATTCCATTTTCCATTCAAATTCAATTATTTCATTATTTTTAAATACTAAAAATTAATTAAATCACTACAAAATTTCATGATTTTTTCACCTAAAATAATTTTTTTTGATAGTAATTAGATCTTTTTAACCTTTAAAACAATTTTAAAATAATTATTTTATTCCTTCAAATTATTTCAAAATTCACAAGTATAATTAAATTACTTTTGGGTTTTCAAAACATGATTCAAATATAAAATTGAATTTTAAACCAGTATTTTCCTTTTATTACCAAATAAAATTTTGATCATTTTCTCTAGAGTTGGTACTTTTAGAGATTCTAAACGAAACTCAACCAAAATATATGCATAGAAAGCGAGCCTTGGGCTTGACCGAGTTTTCCTCAAGATATCTCGTAGTTACAAGCTGTTTAGATAATGTTGTGAACAATTCTAAAATTGAGTAGGGTCGAAATCGAGTCACCTTAAACACATTCAACTCTCCACACATTTCTTCAATCCGTCCGCTTCATTCATTAGTTTACTCGATATTTCTTTTTGATAACAAGAGGGATAACTTAGTTAAACATAACACTCATTTTGGTATCTGTGAGGATCGAACCCAAGGCCTTTAGAACCATAATATAGAAATATCACCACTTGAGCCAATGGATCTTGACTATCGATATTAGTTTTCATTTCTACCGTTGTTCTTTCTTCAACTTTGACGGTTCTAAAATTTCAATTTCGACCGTCCTTAGCTCCATTTTGACCACCGTTGTATGGGTCAAATTCGAGCCCACCTAAGCTAATTTTTAGCAGATTATTTAGCCTACCTAAAAACACTATATTATGTTGCTTTTCCGATTGCGTATTGTTATCCCAACTTTTGGCAAAGTTGAGATACCCATAATTTACTAGAAATCAATGATTACTATTCGTGAATATCAACCATGCATTACAGGATAACCATGGATATCGATGAATTTTGTCCGAGTCCAGAACGGGCCACAATTGATAGGACACGACAAGAAAGATCATAGGAATCTGCATTCCAAATTTCAAGACAATCCGAGGTCGTATGCTCAAGTTATGATGGAATCAAGATAAGAGGAATTGACATTGCTCGGTTCGAACCCATAGTGTTCGAACCCATCATATTCGAAACCATCACCCTACTTATGTTCGAACCCATCTGGTTCGAACCCACGAAATAAGTCTGCGCCTCGAATCCATAAGCATTTGCCCCAGTTCGAATCGATGGAGTTCGTAGCCATCGGTTCGAAACCATCTATTTCGAACCCACCTGCGTTCGAACCGATAGCACTGCCATACCAATCTCGAACCCATCGGGTTCGAGTCCATCTAGTTAGCCTTGACTCCACTTCGAACCCATCACAAAACCTAGCTTCGAACCCATCACAGAGCCACACTTCGAACCCATCACGAGGCCATACTTCGAACCCATCCTGAGTAGCTTCATTCGAACCGACTGAGTCAACCAATCACGATGACGTGTCTTCCATCGGTTCGAATGCGCCGAGATATATGGAGTCGAAGCGGTCAACACGGAGAGAAGTCCGGATCGATTCGAAGCTTGCGCTCCACGTCACCACGAAGTCGCGTGCCACACTGGTTTCGAAATCATCGTTTCAAGCAACAGGGGTTCGAACGCAACAGCCTCACCGTGAAGTCAATTTCGAACCCTGCATATCTCCTAACCTACTGATCCAAATGCCATGAAATTTTCACAGATGCTTGCATACATGATGAAGAATGTCCACGCCAAATTTCACCTCGATTGGATGAATTCTTGATCGGTTCGAATGGAGTTCGAACCGATGCCAAAGTGGGCCCAAACTTTCCGAGACCGTACGTGTGGGCCCCCTCACGTGCCAGAAGAGGTCTCCCAAGTTTTCAGCGAGATAGCAGCAGCCTACGCCTATAAATAGACCTCCAGGTCATTCAGAAAAGGGATCTTTCCGCCATTAAACGCCAAGACTCTGCCGGATTCAAGTTTAACTATCAGAACCACCGTTGTACCTGAATTTCCGAACTACAATTCATTGTAATCCGCTGTAATCGATTGTAATCAGCGAAGAACATCAATAAAAGGAAAAACCTTTGAAGTGGACGTAGGCCGGAGATAGCCGAACCACTATAAAATCGTGTGTTCTTGTTTACATTTACTATTTTGCTACTTAGATCTGCGATTTGTGTTTGGATATTGCTGATTTATATTCCAACACTGGTGCTTTCACATTCATCGGGGTTTGTGACCAATTTTGGTGCAAACACTTTGGTGCTTTCACTGAGAAGAACCAGCACCCGCTACATCAGATTCAGAATTCAGATTCAAAAGTTTGAAGAAACTCCAATCCGGAAACAATGACTCGACATACGAGACAAAGAGTTGATAGAAGCCAACAAGGAGGAAGCCAAGAGGCATCCTCCAGATCAGGAGAAGGACAAGCTTCCGTCTACATCACCAGAGATGAGATGGAGGCCATGGCTAATTCATTGCGCGAAAGCATAATGAAGAGTCAACAGGAGATGCTGCAGAATTTCCTCGAGCAGATGAGGGCGGCAAATATGCAAAACCTTGGACCAGCTACAACAGCTACGAGTACGGGACAAGGAATAAGGATTGCAGATGCAAATGAAGGACAGGCTCAAGGCCAGAATACAGGGATTGAAGGTGGTCAACAAGGCCTTGGGGGCAGACCCTCAGGGTCCGATACTGGAAGACCAACAGACGGAGCCCAGCAGACAGGAGCCAATGCATACGCCAACGAGCCACCAGAAGAGTACGTACCGGAATTCCCTTCAAGGCTCGGGGGGCAGGACAGAAACTTGACAAGGGGGCAACCCCTAGACGGAGATGAGAGAATGATAGGCCTAATGCGACGAATCATGAGAGGAGGATTGCCTAGCGGAGGCCTAGAAGAAGTCAGTCGGAGTCCATTCACTCCGAACATCCGAAATGCAAGGAACCCTCCAAAGTTCAAATTACCAGCGCTAGATCCCTATGACGGAAGATCAGACCCAACCGTACACATCACAAGATATATCAGGCACATGGAAGTACTGGGGGCATCCGAGGAAGTGATGGCACGATGCTTCCCTCTATATTTATCAGATTTAGCTTCACTATGGTTCAGACAACTAGAGACTGGATCAATTGGAACATGGAGCGAGCTCGTTGATTGCTTCATGAGACAGTTCAGGGTCCACGTGACGCGACCCAAGAGTGTGATGACTTTAGCAACAATCAAGCAGAGGACCGGAGAGTCCATAAAAGATTTTCTACTCAGATTCAACGTGACAGTGACTTCTGTGGATCGCCCGGATCCATCAATGATTTTGATGGCGGCGGTGGCAGGAGTCGCGGAAGGCACCAAATTTAAGGATTCTCTAACTAAAGATCCACCGCAAGATCTTGGAGAATTCTTCCATAAAGCTGAAAAATTCATTCGATTAGAAGAATCACGAGTCGAGAGTCGTGAAATAAATGCCACGAAAAGCATAGGAACCTCTGGAGAGCAGTCCGGAGCGGACAAGGGAAAAAGGAAACAGGATGACAGACATGATGGTCCTGATAAACGGAAGAAATTCCGAGAACCAAGATTCAGGCAGTACACAGATCTGAATGCAAGCCTAGAAAGAGTCTTCACTGAAACCAGGGGGCAACTTCACTATCGAAAGCCACCTGTAAGGGATCCCACCGAGCGGGAGCGCAGGACTGGAAAATATTGCCTATTCCATGAGCTGGATGGGCACACCACAGATGAATGCCGTCACTTGAAGGATGAGGTGGAAGAACACGCTAGGGGTGGTAGATTGCCGCAGTATGTCAGAGAACGGACAACAGCGACAAGGCATGAACAACTACCGCCTCCACCTTGCAGGAACGATCCTGGATCGGGATCACGACTCGTCATCAACTGATCAAAGATGGCAAGGGCCAAGTCCACGATCTGGACTTCGGTCGAATAATTTTATTTAGATTTATTTTCAGAATAAAACGGTTACTCCACTTACACATGTACGGGAACCGGAGAGATCCCTAGGCATGCTCTGAGATGGAGATGAACCGCTACGCCCGGAGAGGCAATCCTTAGTTTTTTCTGATGTTTGAGATTGAACATCTAGAACTTGAATTTTAATAAATAAATTTGAACTTCTTGCAATAAACCTTTTGACCGGAGAGTCAAAGGATGAACATTGAACACCAGTATAAACATGATCGCTTTATAACCCCATCCGGAGAGACGGGGTCCGAAGGCAAGAAGTGAGTTGCTTCGCCGGAGAGCGACGGGATCGACTCACTTATACAAGAAAGACCGCCTTCACCCGGAGAGGTGAATCCAGAAGGCAAGAAGTGAGTTGCTTCGCCGGAGAGCGACAGGATCGACTCACTTATCGTCGTTTCCCCTTCACCAGAGAGTGACAGGATGGGATCCGACAAGAGTCCGGAGAGACTATGATCGGCCGATGATTCAGGTCATGACATCGCTTAATGTTCAACTGCTTTGAACCGGAGTGCAAGAAGTGGGTTGCTTCGCCGGAGAGCGACAGGATCAACTCACTTAAGCGCTGTTTCCCCTTCACCGGAGAGTGACAGGATGGGATCCAGCAAGAGCCCGGAGAGGCTATGATCGGTCCCGAACGACCATGATATCGCTATACGTCCTAACTGGGACCAGAGTGCAAGGAATAGAAGGCAACGCCAGAGAGCAATGGGATCTTTCTATTCAATCACTGAGTCTAGAGTGAGCTCAGTAAGGGTTTAGAGCAGCCAATAATAGTCCAGAGAAACTATGAAACTTCATTCTCAACTCCTACGGGAAGAACAAACATTGATTTGGCTTCGAACAGCCACATACTTGATCGATAATGCCACAGCTATCAACGAAACATGAATTTATTACACTTGATATAAGACCGTTCAAAACATACCTTTTACAAAAAGGCATGTTTTGGGGGGCAAAGTGTTATCCCAACTTTTGGCAAAGTTGAGATACCCATAATTTACTAGAAATCAATGATTACTATTCGTGAATATCAACCATGCATTACAGGATAACCATGGATATCGATGAATTTTGTCCGAGTCCAGAACGGGCCACAATTGATAGGACACGACAAGAAAGATCATAGGAATCTGCATTCCAAATTTCAAGACAATCCGAGGTCGTATGCTCAAGTTATGATGGAATCAAGATAAGAGGAATTGACATTGCTCGGTTCGAACCCATAGTGTTCGAACCCATCATATTCGAAACCATCACCCTACTTATGTTCGAACCCATCTGGTTCGAACCCACGAAATAAGTCTGCGCCTCGAATCCATAAGCATTTGCCCCAGTTCGAATCGATGGAGTTCGTAGCCATCGGTTCGAAACCATCTATTTCGAACCCACCTGCGTTCGAACCGATAGCACTGCCATACCAATCTCGAACCCATCGGGTTCGAGTCCATCTAGTTAGCCTTGACTCCACTTCGAACCCATCACAAAACCTAGCTTCGAACCCATCACAGAGCCACACTTCGAACCCATCACGAGGCCATACTTCGAACCCATCCTGAGTAGCTTCATTCGAACCGACTGAGTCAACCAATCACGATGACGTGTCTTCCATCGGTTCGAATGCGCCGAGATATATGGAGTCGAAGCGGTCAACACGGAGAGAAGTCCGGATCGATTCGAAGCTTGCGCTCCACGTCACCACGAAGTCGCGTGCCACACTGGTTTCGAAATCATCGTTTCAAGCAACAGGGGTTTGAACGCAACAGCCTCACCGTGAAGTCAATTTCGAACCCTGCATATCTCCTAACCTACTGATCCAAATGCCATGAAATTTTCACAGATGCTTGCATACATGATGAAGAATGTCCACGCCAAATTTCACCTCGATTGGATGAATTCTTGATCGGTTCGAATGGAGTTCGAACCGATGCCAAAGTGGGCCCAAACTTTCCGAGACCGTACGTGTGGGCCCCCTCACGTGCCAGAAGAGGTCTCCCAAGTTTTCAGCGAGATAGCAGCAGCCTACGCCTATAAATAGACCTCCAGGTCATTCAGAAAAGGGATCTTTCCGCCATTAAACGCCAAGACTCTGCCGGATTCAAGTTTAACTATCAGAACCACCGTTGTACCTGAATTTCCGAACTACAATTCATTGTAATCCGCTGTAATCGATTGTAATCAGCGAAGAACATCAATAAAAGGAAAAACCTTTGAAGTGGACGTAGGCCGGAGATAGCCGAACCACTATAAAATCGTGTGTTCTTGTTTACATTTACTATTTTGCTACTTAGATCTGCGATTTGTGTTTGGATATTGCTGATTTATATTCCAACACTGGTGCTTTCACATTCATCGGGGTTTGTGACCAATTTTGGTGCAAACACGTATCTCTTGAGTACATCTTCGAATATAATTTGTTATTTGAGGACGAAAAACGAGCATAATTTATTAGAAAATCACGATTTTGTTATAGTTATTAATGAAGATAAAAATACATGTTCAACACGTTAATTATTTTACAATCAAAACTTAGGTGTTCTAATACGATTGTTTTAAATTATAAGTTGATTTTGGTAGAACATTTATGGATTAAGTATTTGAAAGACTATGCTGATGCAATGATGAAATTTAGCTTCTAACATCGTTGATTTACCGTTTTCTAATTATTCTCCATGTTAAAATAAAAACCGTAATCTTTTTAATTACCTAGAGAACGAAGATTCATTTGTACATTCCGTGGAAGTACGTGTCTGCCTAATACATACTTTAAATATTATTACAATGTTATCAGTGTTAGGATTTTAACTAGCGACCTTTGGTCCCGCGCTTCGAACAATCAAGCCATTAAACCAATTTTTTAGCGGATCTTAAAATTATTAATTAAGATAAACTAATATGATCCATCCATTGCCATTGCTTAAAAATAAATTTTTCATCTCAGCTTTTATTTTCTCCACTCTGTTTATTTCAAAACTGCCATTATCTCTACGAGCGTTACGACATGCGCGAACATTAAAAACATAATCAATTATTAGTGGGTAAAATTAAAATTAATATTAATATTCTAAACGAGATGAACAACAAACAAAGGGACAATCATACACTCCCCCAAACTAACACGGTGGTGAATGTAGTTTGGACTACCATTTGTTGCTTATCAACATATTTGTGGCTTGGATTCACTTCGTATTTACTTTTAGGGTCCAATACGAAATTATAGTCACTCTGTAAAGTCCAATGTAACGTTATATTTCTATTTTTACTTTATTTTTACTGAGAGCCTTCTTGTTTCCACTGCAAAGTACTTCTCAAATGTTGCAGCCGTTGATCAACTCAAAAAAGCCAATGAAAGAACGATGTTGGTAATTAATCAGTTCTCCATTTATTTTCCTATCGCTTGATTTTTGGAAAAAATTGGCTTCCATCCGCTGTCATGAAACCTTGGTTTTTATTTGTTTTGTGATTTCGGTTGTGGATCAGTTCAAACCCTAACCTGAACTCTAACAGCAGTAGTAACCGTAGGCGTCTACCATTTGCTTAATGGCGTGTTGGATTAATTTCTGTATCATCCTTCAATTTAGTAATGTTTTCATATAACTTTGTTAACTTATTATTGTTCTTGTAACATGCATTTAGTGAATGTAGATTGGATGATAATCTATATGAGATGGGTTTCATTTGAATGTTGCATATTACCCCCGATTTCTGCAATCTTTAATTGATCCACATGATTCTGTTTTAGAGATAACATTTTTTTTTAAGCTTATGTAAACTTTCGATTCAATGTTTAATTTTTTGGTAGTTTTTGGGATGTTTTAAAGTTATACCAGGCAATGAAGATTTGCATGCAAGACCTAGTATCTATGGTTTGGTTTTCTTGTTTTCTTCTTCATCTTCATTATCTTCTTCTGCTACTATTTCTGCTATAAGGTCATATGGTCAGGCAATGCTTATTGTATTCTAATAAATCAGCAACTGTTGCAGTCATCTGGCAAAGAATGATGTTTTACATTTATTTTTCCCTTTAGTAGCTGATCCCTTTTAATCTGATAGTGTCACATAACTGAATGTCATTTAATAACCTCCATAGAGCAAAACTTTTAGCGTACAGATTTATATACTGACCAAAATGTGAATCTTTTGAATCTTAGGATTCACGATTTGAATCCAATTTTGATTTAAAATTTGAACCCAACAATTTATGTTTTGAGTTCAATTCTGAAAACCTAGGTAGATAATGATGATCTTGGTTGAAACATGAAAGACCAAGTGTTGCGGTTTTGATTTGTGTTTTCTTTTGCACCATCATTGTCATCTGCCATTGCTGCTACTATTTCTACTATAAGGTCACTTATCGAGGCCATGTTGGTTGTGCTTTCATACAGCACAAATGGTTTGAAGTTTATGATTCTCTCTCTTCAATTGATATTGTTAGATGCAGTAACCATATTTTGCACCAACTACTTTAGGATGATATGCAAATTTGAACCTGTTATGATTCATGTTGAGTAGCTAATACAACTCGTTGCTTATAATCCATTATTGTTTCTGATGTATGAATTTTTTGAGCCGTACAGAACTTCAAACCAATAGAGTAGGGTTTCCAGACTATGTTCAAGATATTTTGTTTGTGATTTATTCTTCCTTCTGCTGTGGCGCCCAAATCACTGATAAGGTTAGCAATTTAGAATTTTTTTTTGATTTAGTTACTAGTGCATGTATTAATATCTTATCTCTTGTATTTATTTTTTTATTAAACTGTGCTATTTGAATTGTGGATCTTTCAGTTCAATTGATTTAGATATTTCTCTTATATTTTCTTTGTTCATCTACCAAAATTTTGTTTTTTATATTTCTATAGTTTGTCTACAAAAATGCAATCTTATTATTTCTCATAATGATGCCTTGTGTGTTTTAGCTAATACGAAAATTGTTAATAATGAAGATCTTTATTTTATTTTCAAGCTTTAAGCAAGGTATGATTTCTGTAGTCGCTTCTTCAATATGTTGGTTGTTTGATTATATGCTAAAAGTATATGCTAAAAATATATGCTAAAAAACTGTGTTTGATTGCACAAATTAAGATGACCCTTCTGGTTTTCATAGTAAAATATTCCTATTGGCTTGGCAGCTAACATGCTGCCGCCGTTAATCGAAATCAAAACTGCCGATGAAAAAACAAGGTTCAGTAATTAATTGTTCTTTTTTCCATTTATGTTTTCCTTCCTCCCTCCCTCCCTTTTTTGGACATAACTTTCCTAGTGTTTTTTATATCATTTTTAGTTGTTTGGTGATTTTGTTTTTTAGATTAGTATTAGCCGAAACCCTTATCCTAATAGTAGTTGTAATTGCAGACCATGATTTGCTTAATGACTTGTTGGATTAGTTTATGAATTATCCTTTAGTTTAGGAAATTTTTTACTTATGTACCTTCACTTTTACTAACCTAGCATTGTCCTTTTATTTTCAAGGGTGATGCGTTTAATCATTGCAGATTAGATGATACTCTATATGTTCTGGTTTCATGCAAATATTGCGTATGATTCATGATTTTTACAACCTGTAATAGGAATTGTTGAAGGTAAAATTAAAATTGTCAAGGGGATTGCAGAAAACGATGATGTACATTGAAAAAATAATTTCATGTAAACTTGTTTGGAGATAAATATGCATAGTTACTATCCTGAAAATGATAATGAAGTGGATTAAGGGAAAAACAATTTGATGTAAACTTGTTGATATAGACGCATAATTACTATCCTGAAAATAACCTCATTTCTTTGTTTCGACTTGATCCCTCCTCTTCCATTCTTCTTCCTTTAATTGCATCTCCTATAAACCCTTAAATATATCGAACTGCAATTTCTAATTCCGAATTTGCTAAACCATAAATTCGTATTGGTGGAGATTGAGATGGTATTTTTGCGTGCGTGCGTATTTTTTTTTTTTTTTTTTTGTGGAGGGGGGGGGGGGGGGGTTAGGGCTGTCAATGGATACCCGAAAAATCCGTATCCGAAAAGAGGATAATATTCGATATTCGAAAAAACGGATGCGGATACGAAGACATCTGCATCCGAAAATTATCCGTCCGGTTTTTATCATGATTATAATATAAATTATGTGTATTTTAGTATGATGAAAGATATTTATTTATTGTTTTATTAAGTTAGTAGTTTATATTATATGCACTTAATGCTTATTAACTGCTCAAAACTATTTATTATCGCCATATTTGTTTATATTTAACACTTTTTTAATCAATTGGATTGAAAAAAATGTATGTTAAACTTAAAATTTATATTTCTTGATTTATCAGTCGTTAGCGGATAAGATAATTAATCGATATTCGTCCTTATCCGCGGATGTGGATATTCGATATCCAAAAATAATTATGGATGCGGATGCGGATATGACACTATCCCCATCCGAAAGTATCCGTTGACAGACCTGGGGGGTGGTGTAATTTAAATTAGCAAATTAGAAATTAAGGTTTTGGAATTGAGAAGGAAAGAGTTTTGACATGATGAATAAAATTGTATTTGAAAGAGAAGAAGAAGAAAAGACGAATAAGACAATATTTAACTAGTAATTGTGTCACTTTACAGGGGAAAACCAAATATTGTATTCAACATAAAATTTTCGGTAGTTTTTGGACTGCATCAAAGTTGAATATCATATTTTGGTCGTGTTTCTTTGATAAATACAAGGTAATGATGATTTGCATGCAAGACCAAGTTTCACTGGATTAGTTTTTGTCTTCTTCTTCTTCCTCTTTTTATTTTTCATCCACCGTCTGCTGCCATCGATTCTGATGTATGGGTGTTTGGTGAGGCACTGTTGGTTCAATTCTTATATACCAACAGTTGCAGCTATTTGGCAAGAGAAAGATATTTTATAGTTATCTCTCTCTTTCAATCGAAAATTTACCAGTTGAGCATCTGGTCTGATGCAGTATTCATATTGCATCAACTGATAGATGATTATATGCAAATCTGAACCTGTTATAGAATATGCCAAGTTGCTAATACAACCCAGCTCTTATCATTCACTGATGTTTCTTATGTGCCATTTTTTTGGGTCCAAGAGAACTTCAAACATTGAATTAGGGCTTTCAATTGGTATAAAATGATGTATTCAATGTATATCTTTTGGTAGTTTTTGGAATGCATCAAAGTTGCATATCATATTTCAGTTGTGTTTCTTTGATAAATACAAGGTAATGATGATTTGCACGCAAAACTAAGTTTCACTGGATTAGTTTTTGTTCTATCTTCTTCTTCTTCCTTTTCTTTTTCATTCACCATCTGATTTTGCTGCTACCGATTCTGCTGTATGGTTGTTTGGCGAAGCACTGCCGGTTCAATTCTTATATACCAACAGTTGCAGCCATTTGGCAAGAGAAAGATATTTTATAGTTCTCTCTAGCTTTCAGTCGAAAATTTACTAGGTGAACATCTGTTCAGATGCAGTATTCATATTGCATCAACTGTTAGATGATATATGCAAATCTGGACCTGTTATAATATTGTATATTGCTAATACAGCCCATCTCTTATGATTCACTGATGCTTCTGATATGCCATCTTTTTGGGTCCAAGAGAACTTCAAACACATTGAATTAGGGCTTTCAATTACTATGCAAGATTTTCTCTTCATGATTTATCCCCCTTTTCCGTTCTTTTGGCTACATAGAACAAGTTACTGGTGAGATTAACAGTTTAATATATGCTTTTCTTTGATTTAGTTACAAAAAAAAAAAAAAAAAAAAAAATCTATTTCTGTCACAAATCTCTTGTTTCTTTTGAGATTAACAATTTAATATATACTTTTCTTTGATTTAGTAACTAAAAAAAAAATATCTATTTCTGTCATAAATCTCCTGTTTTTTGTGTGATTAACAATTTAATACACACTTTTCTTTTATTTAGTTACTAAAAAAAACTATTTCTGCCATAAATCTCTTGTTTTTTTAATCAAATTATTATGCAATGTTATTTTGGATCTTTCGATTCTGTTGATTGAGATATGTTTCTTTAGTCTTTATTTGTCGATTAAAACTTTATGTTTTAGTTCTTATACAGTTCTACAAATAATGCAATACTTTTAATTTTCCTTCATTAGTCATTTCCTCCATATGTGTTCTAATATGAAATTTGTTAAATTAAGTAAAGCTTGATTGTTTATTTAGTTTTTTAAAAAAGGGTTTTAATTGCTCCTTCAGCGGATCACCTTTTTAATTTCATACTTGTAGTCTGCAAATGTGGCCTAGTGGTTGAGACACTTGCCTCCTGCTAAGCAGGTCGCATGTTCGATTCCCAGGTTGTCCATTTAAGGGCTTACCATGTGCGTATGCTAAGATCAGCCTTCGGGTGCCCGCGGACCGGGTAGGCGCACTAGGGAGGGTTTTACGGCTCCGGCCAGTTTCCCTCCTGAACGAATTCAAAAAAAAAAAATTTCATACTTGTATATTTGTATGTCACATACATATGCGTGTGTCTACACACACAACACCCCATCATTCTTTCATTTTTGCTACACCTCAACCCCCGATTCAGCCACACGTTTCGCTTTAAATAATTACAGTTTCTCTCTCTAATTATTTAAATCGAAACATCTGGTTGAAATCAGAGAAAATTGAGATGTGACAAAAAATGAAGTGTAGCCGATCCTTATCTATGTATATATAGGATACATATAGGAAATTATATTGAGACCCAAGTTGGTGATACAATGGATCTCAGCTATTGGACTGCCATCTGATTTTAACTCCTAATGGAACACCATGAGATTCATCGATCAAGATTTATTGTGTCACATTTTATGTTTTATCAAATCTGCAAATGTGTTTTTTCCGGAAGTTTAAACAAAAGTAGTTTTTGTGCATGTCGAAGTTTCTATCAAATTTTTATTTGTCATTTTTGTTCAACCACCATTCCCTAAACTGCCCATCCAACACATGAAAGTAAGTGCCATGCTATCTTCTTGGTTTTCGTTTATGGCGAAGGTCATTGTTTACAAGTACTTTAAATCTTACTATATATGAATCTTGTTTCAAACCCAATCTTTCCCATTATAGCTTGATTCTTAAATCTTGTGTAACAACCCGCATATTTATCGATTTTATATTTAAATATTTTATCGTTCGTCGGATTTTGGTCCGAAAAGCTACCTTTTGCAAACAGTCGAATTGGGACTCGAGACCACCCCCATTGAGTTCAAAATGACGTTTGCGACCTTTTTGAGTATGAGCTTCGATATGTTTGGAGATAGTAGAATTTTGACCTTTTTCACTTAGGGCTTTGGTTTGGGCTGAACCCATCTTACTAACTCAGTCCCAACCCACTCCAACTCTTCATTACTTCATTTCATATTCCTAACACTCAAGCTTAAGCAAAAATGGTGGAAGAGAATGGGAATTAGAAACTCCAAGCCCTAGTTCCTCTTGCTAGCTCAAGTTCTTGCTCCAAAATCAAAGAGAACCCATTAGTAAGCATCTCCTTCTTCTTCTCCAACTCATTCTCTCTTTGATTTCAGAAAATTCCTAAACCTAATTTAGGAAATGTTTCTCTTTTAAGCTTAGATTGAAGCTTCTTGAGTTGTTATTGAAGAGGAATTGATCTTAGCTTGTCTTAAAGCTTATACTTCATTGATTTGGGTTCAAAGGTGAGATTTTATCTCACATCTTAGTCTATATTTATCTTCGATTGTTAGGTATGAATTCCTAACACTTATTCATGTGCATTTGATTTTGATTTGGATTGCTTTTGTGAATATTCCAATTTTTGATGTTTTGGGTTCAATTCATTAAAAATCATAACTTTGATGTTTTGATCATGTTTTTGGTGATGAACCAAAAAGCTTCTATGGCCGGGTAGTCGATTGGCATAAACCCTTAGCGCCGTTGCTCGAGAGAATGCAATTCGGTCGAGGTTGGACCTCATTTGGATGGGCTGGGAAGGGACTGGGAACATGTCCGGCCGACCGAGCCTTACTGCCGGCCGACCGACCTGCTTCCAAGTGCATAAGGACTTCTCTGTTTGTGGTCCGGTCGACCGACTACGGGGTTCGGCCGACCGACCTGCTACCCCGAGCATTTCTGTTTTTTGGCCCGGTCGACCGAGCTCTGTAGCCGGCCGACCGACCTGTTGCTGTTTTGCCTATTTCGCCTATATTGCGTGGTTTTTCAAATTTAATCGATTCATGTTATTTCCCTATTTGTTGTTATCATTTGTTATTGACTTTGATGACTTATTTTCTTCGGGAATTCTTGAAATATCCATTTCGATGGATTCGGTATCGATTTCTTTGGATTTTCATTCACGTCTTCGAATGTGAATTTTAGTGATTGATTATTTCTACAATTTTCTTTGTGATTTGTCACTTTAAAAATATAAAGGTTTTCTATACTAGTAGTAAATATCAAAACTCTTTCTTCAAATGATTTCAACACTATTTTATTACAAAGCTCGTTTTCTCAAACCGATTTCCGTTCTAGTAGTATATACAAACTTTTACCTCACTCGTATGAGAAATCTAATTAAACGACATAATAAAACGAGTGGTATGAAACGCTTGCGTTTACTTCGTTGGTTAATTCTTGGACTTGTTCGATTGAAACTCTTGTGACAATTTTCTAGTGGAGATCTACAATTTGTTCGTAAATATTTAAGTTAAGCTAGTGGTTATGAGACATGAAGCTAGACTCTTACATTTATTAGCTTACTGTAATTGATACTTCTCTTTGATCATGAAGATCATTTTATGTTCTAGACTAGCATTGTGCAATGTCTTTGTGTTTTGGTTCATCGGATGTCACGCTGTACGACGTCGTTGTTCCCTTTGATTGTGTTTTGGTTCATCGGATATCACGCTGTACGACGTCGTTGTTCCCTTTGATTGTGTTTTGGTTCATCGGATGTCACGCTGTGCGACGTCATTGTTCCATTTGATTGTGATTTCTGAATTTCGTGTGTTGAATTCTGGAATTTATGTTTCACCAACTTTTACGAGTGGCATTGATATGTATGTCATTTATTGTGGCTTGGTGAATGAAATTAGGAGTATGACATTTCTTATTATCTTTGAAAAGATCCTTGCGATATTGGTTAATCTCTTATTGGTTTTTCAATTACTTATTTATCACAGCTTGGCATTGTGATTATTATACGTTTCGTCATATCTCTTATTCTATATCATTTCTTCTGATATTTAAAGTTAGACTGATCCGTTTATTATTTTCTTCTTAAATAATACTCGGGTCAGACTAAGATTTTACAGGTGCTTCTGCTACACTTCTCTTCTGGGGTTATCATATGATCTTTTGGTTAACTACTTAGATTCGTAGTTTTTGATTGTATACATTTGAGATATAGACTCTATGATGTATACTTATTCTTTTGTCTTGCACTTGTATCTATTCTTTTTGATATTGTGGATCTTGTTTGACCACTACTCTGATGTACACTTTCATGTGTTATATTCATATCTATTTCTGCCTTTGTGATATGAATTATCTGTGACTGATTTGTGTTATGTTTGTTTCTATGTTTGTTTCCGAAGACCTTTATAGCCACTGTGTAGTAGCTTTGAGTTTGTGTCGGTATGTCGGATTTCCTCTTGAGATGAAAAGTTATATTTTTATCCGGCATATCGGTACTCGCACAAAGCAATTATACAGATGGTCGCTCCTCAACAGCCTTATTCTCCATGCTAGTCGACAGCATTACTCCGTAGTGTTCTTGGCTAGCGTGGATATAGAGGTGGGGCGTCACAGTTTGGTATCAGAGCCAAACTTCGGAACAATATGGAATATTATAACAAGGATCATCGTCCTAAGTCCATCTTAGGAGTCGTGCTTTAGGATTTAATTCGAGTCTTTGTACCGATTCATCCTATTTTCTTTATGATTCCTTGTTTTATCAATCAAGCTTGATTGAAATTTATTTTGAGAATAATTTTTTCCTCTTCTTTCTTTCTTTCTTAAAGAAGAGAAATGGTTAGACCTGGCCGTCCCAGCGTCGGTCAATCTAGTGCTACTCTCCAAGATGGAGTTTTAATGTCTGCCCAGCAGCTTCTTGATCTAGTAAAGAACGTTCAAGCAGCCGGTCCCAATGCAGAGCCTACTCATCCTAGATCCGGTTTTGCACGCTTGTGAAGAGACTATACCGATTTGGGTGGAAGGCCATTCAGGGGATCCGAGAGTGTTATAGAAATTCAAGCTTGGCTCAAATCATGCGATCGCATCTTTTCTCGCATGAAGCTTATTGATCTACATCGAGTCCAAGTGGCTTCTAGCATGCTCCAAGAAAGAGCATTAGATTGGTATGAGCTTTTAATTTCTGAAATCATTGAAGCGGATCTCACTTGGGAGCAATTCCGGGAAAGGTTCGAATTGAAATTTGTGCCGGAGGCTGAAAAAGTAACTTTGGCCCGGCGTTTTATTGATCTTGTTCAAGGTGAATCTTCTGTGACAGACTATGTCGCATCTTTCGAATCTCTTTCTAAATACGGGGTTGAGTATATTAATACCCCGATGAAGAAAAGTCAGAGATTTGTCTATGGCTTGAATAAGAATCTTAAGAAGCCATTGCTTTTGAAACTTGAGGTTTCATTTGATCAGCTTATTGATATCGCTCTTCGTCTTGAAGAGGCCGATAGAGAAAGCGATATTGAAGTTGTGCGTGCCAAACAGAACTTCAACAACAACATGAAGAGGCCTATTAAATTCGAAGGCCCCAATCCCATCAAGAAAGGGAAGCAACAAACTCCGGTAGCAAAGTCTCCTATCTCTAGTCGTGGACGATGCTACAATTGTGGTTCCACGGACCACTATGCAAGGGAGTGCCCGAAACCTCTCTTTTGCCGTTATTGCAAAAGTTTGGGTCATCTTAAATCTACATGTCCCGTTCTTCAAAGCAGGAGAGAGGGAGAGCTGAATATTGTGCAAGCTCCTGGTAACACTTCTCGTGGTCAAGGTATTTCTCATTCAATCCTTGATGACATTTGCTTTGTGATTATCTTGTTTGTGTTCTTTTTGATATGGGTTCCATCTCACTGTTTTATATCAAAAGAACTTTTTGATTCTTTTTCTTTGAAAATATTTTGGGCTTGATGACTTCTTTGAGGATTGTGAATCCGGATGGTAGATCCGCAACACTCAATTTGCTTTCTATTGATGCCGAAACTATTTTATGTGATTTTTCTTTCCGAGCCGATATTTTTACTTAGGCTTCGGAATCGATTTTTGGAAAGGATTGGCTTATTGCGAAGCCCATATCCTATTTTCCATGTGGACTATTCATCTTCGACATTTTCAATCCGTTAAGCAGATTTCTGTTTTTTTCCCTTTAAGATTTTGATTCCAACTTGATGGCATCATTTTATTCCTTAAGTCCACTTATAAGGAAAGTGTTGTTTCTCTCATTCATGTAGTTTGAGAAATTTTCCGGTATTTTTGAATTTGTCTTAGGACTGGCACCTAAGCAATCTTTTGAGTAGTGTTAAGGTCTTTTCAGCTCGACCTTGCCACCAGTTTTCATTTGCTACGAGTTGCGGAAGTTAGTTACCGCATTCCGCACTCGTTATGATTCTTATGAATGACTTATTATGTCATTCGGTTTATCCAGCTTATTTTATTCATTTTATAAATCGAATATTCTATGAATATTTCGATGAGACCATTCTTGTATTTATTGATTTTGGATGAAAATAGTAATTTAAAATTTTGCAAATCTTTTCCATAAGATTTATTTATAAGAAAAATTGGATTTTGTTCTTGAAACGAACGAAGAATGTTCTTAAAAGTTTTTAAGAAACATGTTTATTATCTAGAAGACGATTTTGTGATTTTATTGCCCGTTGAGTGCTTTAAGAATTTTGGTCGATGCGCTTGATCAACGTTATCGATAGGAATTTCCTAAACGCTTTGATGAGACAATCAAATACGGTAAAATTCACTTCAAATAAGTAAAATTTTCTAAAAAGATGATTACATAAGTTAATTGTAATTTTGAAAGTTTTAGCTTTTCGGGAAAGAAGATTATTTAAAAGAACTCTTCCTTTCGATACTCTTATTCTTGTGATTCCTGAACGGGAACCAAGACTTTGCTATTTGTACCGATACTAGTCATATTGGTTTGGATGCCATTCTCTTGCATTGGAGAACGTGCTATCACTTGTGCTTCTAAATCATTATAGCTTATCGAGACTGGATATGCCGCTCATGATCTGGTGCTCGCGGCTATTGTTTTCGCTTTTAGAGTTTGGCATCATCATTTTTGGGGAAGAAATTTGTTCTCCACCTCGATCATAAATCTTTGGAATATTTATTTTCTCATAAGGAACTTCATGTTGACTCGAGTTCCTGGCATCTTGTGATCTTGATATTCTTTTTATTCCCGGAAGGGAAATCGTGTTGCCAATGCGCTTTGTCGTAAGCAACAAGTGGTTGATTCTTTGATGATGTCTGAATGGAATTATCTTTTTATTAATTTCATCGGACGTTTTGATATACTTCGTCTTATTGAGCTTTATCTCATTCCTTTTGTGGACTAGTGTCCGATGTTCTTTTATGGTGTTCGGTTCATTGGGCGTACCGTTTTTGTACTACGCTGATATTCCAAATTATTTGAGTTTCTAGTTTCTCGGACGTACCGTTTATGTACTACGTCGTTGCACTGGCTCAATTTTCTGCTATTCTTGACATTTTCTACGTCTTTTAACCGTGGAAATGCTTTTAGGTTTTCTATTTTTATTCTCGTGCCCGGTGATATTGTGAAAATTGAAGTTTCACCAGATTTGATTTATGAGCAACATTCCATTCGCATCATTGCTTCGGAGGTTGAGCGCCTTCGGAATAAAGATATTCTTCTTATGAGAGTTCAATGGTTCTCAAATCTTAGGGATTACTCTCAGGAATCTAGAGAATTCATCGAGCGATCCCGTTCGTGCTAACTCTTTCGTGCTCTTTATGGTGAACTTCCTATTTCAAATTTTCTTTTGTGTTGATATGCTTTTATGGTTGTTACTCTTTATTTTCTTCCTAAGTATTGCGAGGACGCAATTTCTTTAAGGAGGGTAGTCTGTAACAACCCGCATATTTATCGATTTTATATTTAAATATTTTATCGTTCGTCGGTTTTTGGTCTGAAAAGCTACTTTTTGCAAACAGTTGAATTAGGACTCGACATCACCCCCATTGAGTTCAAAATGACGTTTGCGACCTTTTTGAGCATAAGCTTCGATATGTTTGGAGATAGTAGAATTTTGACCTTTTTCACTTAGGGATTTGGTTTGGGCTGAACCCATCTTACTAACTCAGTCCCAACCCACTCCAACTCTTCATTACTTCATTTCATATTCCTAACACTCAAGCTTAAGCAAAAATGGTGGAAGAGAATGGGAATTAGAAACTCCAAGCCCTAGTCCCTCTTGCTAGCTCAAGTTCTTGCTCCAAAATCAAAGAGAACCCATTAGTAAGCATCTCCTTCTTCTTCTCCAACTCATTCTCTCTTTGATTTTAGAAAATTCATAAACCTAATTTAGGAAATGTTTCTCTTTTAAGCTTAGATTGAAGCTTCTTGAGTTGTTATTGAAGAGGAATTCATCTTAGCTTGTTTTAAAGCTTCTACTTCATTGATTTGGGTTCAAAGGTGAGATTTTTATCTCACATCTTAGTCTATATTTATCTTCGATTGTTAGGTATGAATTCCTAACACTTATTCATGTGCATTTGATTTTGATTTGGATTACTTTTGTGAATATTCCAATTTTTGATGTTTTGGGTTCAATTCTTTAAAAATCATAACTTTGATGTTTTGATCATGTTTTTGGTGATGGACCAAAGAGCTTCTATGGCCGGGTAGTCGATTGACATAAACCCTTTGCGCCGTTGCTCGAGAGAATACAATTTGGTCGAGGTTGGACCTCATTTGGATAGGCTGGGAAGGGACTGGGAACATGTCCGGCCGACCGAGCCCTGCTGCCGGCCGACCGACTTGCTTCCAAGTGCATAAGCACTTCTCTGTTTATGGTCCGGTTGACCGACTACAGGGTTCGGCCGACCGACCTGCTACCCCGAACGTTTCTGTTTTTTGGTCCGGTCGACCGACCTGTTGCTGTTTTGCCTATTTCGCCTATATTGCGTGGTTTCCCAAATTTAATCGGTTCGTGTTATTTCCCTATTTGTTGTTATCATTTGTTATTGACTTTGATGACTTATTTTCTTCGGGAATTCTTGGAATATCCATTTCGATGGATTCGGTATCGATTTCTTTGGATTTTCATTCACGTCTTCGAATGTGAATTTTAGTGATTGATTGTTTCTACAATCTTCTTTGTGATTTGTCACTTTAAAAATATAAAGGTTTTCTATACTAGTAGTAAATATCGAAACTCTTTCTTCAAATGATTTCAACACTATTTTATTACAAAGCTCGTTTTCTCAAACCGATTTCCGATCTAGTAGTATATACAAACCTTTACCTCACTCGTATGAGAAACCTAATTAAACGACTTAGTAAAACGAGTGGTATGAAACGCTTGCGTTTACTTCGTTGGTTAATTCTTGGACTTGTTCGATTGAAACTCTTGTGACAATTTTCTAGAGGAGATCTACAATTTGTTCGTAAATATTTAAGTTACGTGTGACGGACTGGATTTTTCGCGTTCGAAAATCGACATCCATACTTTACATCGTACTCGAATGCCGCAGATCCAAACGTCAAATCTGGTTCGCCAGAGCTTATAACACCATTAAGTAAACAACACAGCGGAAGAAATAATGAATATCAATATACAACATCTGATACAACATCCTGATACAACAGATGATACAATAGATATCGATATACATCAGAGATAAGATACAATAAAATAGCAGCGTAAAGGAAAAATAGATAACCCTAGCAGCGGAACAAAATAACTCAAGATAGTCTTCAAGAAAGAACTCAATACCATTTTCAAATCTCTTAAACAAAAAGATTCATTTCACTAAGTTTACCCAGTTTCACAAAGACTCATTTATGGATTTCAAATAAATTCCTATTTCAATTGGATTAACTCGTTTAAAATCTTTAAATTAAAGATTTAATTAATAGCTTTCAAACCGTTTCCATAACTTGGAAAATTATTTTCATTTTTAACTTGAAATCCTTTTAACACAAATTGGACGTTCACTTCTTATATGAAAGCTGTTATTATTTGAAACAAATAGTTTTCGTTTCCAGAAAGATTCAATTTTATTTACACAAATTAAAGCCTTTGAATTTAAATTCAAATTCCCAAATCAATAACTTTAAAATAGTTTAACTTATATAAACTGGTATAACATCTTTACTCCCTAGTTTCCAAATCATAGAATTCAATTTCAAATATTGAATTTCAATTTAATTCAAAATATTTAAATTTCAAAACTCAATCAAGTTATTCAAAATAAATTTCATCTTTGAAATTCTATTTCAAAAGCTTTTCACTTTAAACCCAATCCATACCCAAAACATTTGAATTTAAATATTCAACCTTGAAAATTATTTCAAAATCTGCGACTTAATCGATTTCCTCGTGAAATCCATATTGGTGTGTGTATAAGTGTGGTCCAGGGGCATAACACAATAGTGCAACATCATTCAACCGTCACAGATCAAATACAGAAATTTATTTGATAAGCGGTATAAACTATAACACTTATATTTGATAAGCGGTATAAACCATAATGCTTATCTTTTATTCACAGAACACAGATATATATATATATATATATATATATATATATATATCACAGATAATAAATACATTTATCTCAGATAAATAAATTACATTTCAGATCATAACACAAATCAAGACATATCACAAAGCATCAATATCAGGGATATCAAACAATTTTAATTATTCAGTCAAGTTCAAACATTCACAAGTAAAATTCATTAGTTGACTGATAAATTTAAATCAACTGTAATAATTATAAATCAAGGTTAATTATCCTAAGTTAATTGCAATTTATTAAGAATAAAATCCCCTTTTATCATTTATTATTTCACTTTTAATTATGGACTAATCAATCTTAATTAATGAATCAATTTGACCTTTAATTATTTGATTTATCTTAATTAATCACAATTATTAATTACTTCTCTAATTAATAAATTAAACTAACCCCTTAACAAATAATTATACCCAAATTGCTGATTAGCATTTATTAACTACATTCGGTAATTATCAATTAATTACTTTTCTAAGTAATTGCAATTTCTAAAATTTTCAGGTGGTTATTCTAAATTAGTGAACTGAAGTGATAAACCAGAACTAGTCCAATTAACTCGCTTAATTATATTTAATAATTAATTCTTTAATTACTGTCATTAAGTAATTACACTTCATAATTCCACAAATAATTATTATTAAATTAATCAATCTAATTTATTGTTTTCAAATTCCCTTTTTCAATCCTATTTTAAATTCAAGACTGAAATGAATTCTTATTTATTTTTAAATAAGTTTAAAATAGAATTTTCTAACATTTTAAAATTTACATGTAAAAAAACAATTTATTTTAAAGGAAATTCTTCAAGAGTTAAAAATAAATTTTCCTTTCCTCTTTTTAACTTTAGTAATTTGTTTTTTTTTTAACATTTAAGTTATAAATTAAAATTTATTTTAAAATTAAAAATCATGTAACGAGACGGATTTTGCCCGCTCGAAAATCGACATCCATACTTCATATCGTATTCGAATGCCATAGATTCGATCGTTCAAATCCGATTCGCCGGAGCTTATAACAACATTAAGTAAATAACACAGCGGAACAAAAGAATAATACATTGATATACAGCTTTAATACAATATCTGGTACAACAGATGATCCAATAGATATCAATATACATCAGAGATATGATACAATAAAATAGCAGCGGAAAAGAAAATAGATGACATCTAGCAGCGGAACAATATAACTCTAAGATAGTCTTCAAGGAAGAACTCCGAGAACTGCAACTCCATCTCCAAGAATCAATCCAGCAATAGCTCGAACCCCCAATAACGATGCACCAAGCTAAGCAAGACTGGTGTGGTCCAAAGACTGAACTACTCCAGATAATCTACTAAACCTAGCTATCTGAAAAACCCAATTCTAGACTGCTCGTGTAGAAAATAATGAGCACCCAGAGTTTAGGAAAGAAACAATAAACTCCGGATCAGTCGTGGGACTGGTGTGAGCAACAAAAACAGTTTATCTTTTTAAAAACATTCAACAAAAGATTTTCAAAGTCAATTCGCAATGTTTTTTTTAAAAAATGAGACTACCATAAGGCCTCCCGCACATACACACAATGCAAACGCAGAATCGGAGGAGATTTCTCCTTATGATAGTCAAAGATGCTTGATACGCATTAAAAAGAAACATTTGATATTATTACTAGTGCATAGTGTAGAAAAAAAATCATTTCGAAAGTAAAGATATAAATCTTAGCCAACATAGACATTTCGAACTATGCCTACTATAGCTACCATGTTCAATAGCGGGTTACCGCTATATTCCATGGCAGGTTATACAACTAAAACCGTACAAGGCTCGTATTTGAAGAATGGATTTTCCAACAAATGGTCAGGCCAAGGAACTTCCCATTGCCACATGGAAACGCCTCTGGAAGGACGCCCCGAGAACCAAACCGTTCTCTGCTAAACAAAGCCGGGAACCGCTTTTCCCAAGGGATATTACAAACCATCAGATATACCACCCCCGGTCCTTTGGGACCTTTAAACGAGAGCTCTCTAACCAACATCACACCATAATAATAAGTGTTTCAACATGAGTAAGTATCTGGGCTCCATACCATGATACTACCCTTTTCCAGAAGGAATGGTCATACCCTAGGGAAGCGATCCCTGGAAACCTTGCCGCACAATTCCTGTTTCGACCATTACCGGTTTGTGAGGCTCGACGAAGTCTCGTCCACAAAAACACACTTTATACAAAAGCCGTGCTTTGGGTCAACAAATGATCATAGAAATGATCACCAAGATAGACGATCAAACAAATGATCCTATCACAAATAATCAACACAATGATCATTTCACAGCAACACTCAGCATGTCACATTACCAAGTTGGGAATATATCGCTGATAACCTTCAACTACATAACCTCTGAGCTCTTACGTCTCAGAGAAGGGTGTTAAGCTAAGAGAATAAATTCTCCGCCACCAACAGAAATATATTTGAAAGGAATCAGCTTTATATCTCAATTGTAATGTCAGACATACAATCCATACAAGTCTGTTCCGGGTTCGAACAGAACCGAAGGCACTTACAAAGAAGTCCTTGCAATTCGGATATTCACTAATCACGTTCGGACTCCCCATCACATATGGAGTCTCTATACCGGGGACCATTCGATGCAAAGACATTCGACGAGTTGTCCTTACGTTTTCGAAAATATCCGGTCTTCAACACCGGTCTTCAAATGCTATCCATAACGACATATCACATATTCGGAATGGGATATATGACACAAAGGTCCTCTCCCGGCTAAACCGAACAGTGAGCGCAGTATTTCAAAAACATATGGATATTGGGATTTCAATTAAGTCACAACTTAAAAATCCAAAACTTTTCTTTCAAATGGCTTAACAAATTACCATTTTCAATCTTTAAACAAAAAGATTCATTTTCACAACCTTTAACGGTTTAAACAATTTTCACGTTTTAATCTTTTAAACAAAAGATTCATTCACAGATTTTCCAAATCAATTTTCATTTCAATTTGATCAACTCGTTAAATCTTTAAATCAAAGATTTAACTTATAGCCTTCAAAACAATTTCATTTCAATTTGATTTAAACAAATCATCAATTTAAATCTGTTAAAAATAAACAGATTTAATTCATAGCTTTCAAAAAGAATTCATTCATAACTTAGGAAAATCATTTCTCTATTCAATCTTGAAATTCCCCTAATTAGCTGGAATCTCAGTTCTTATCTAAAAGTGTTTATCATTTGAAAACAACAGTTTCCATTTTTGAAATCTGATTCATTTATACGAGTTGAAATCCTTGGGTTAAATCTAAATTCTCAAATAATACTTTTAAAAGTGGTTTAAATTCATATAACTTATACAGCATCTTAAATTCCTAGTTTCGAATCATAGAATTCAATTTCAAACTTGAATTTAAATTTAAATCAAATTACTTAAATTTTCAAAACTTAATTAAGTTATTCAAAATAACTTTTATCTTTGAAATCCCATTTCAAAAGTTTTTCACTTTAAACCTAAATTTCTAATTTCAAAATCAATTGAAATTAAAATTTCAATTTCAAAAACAGTTGAATTCAAATATTCAAATTTTAAAACTATTTCAAAAATCTGTGACTTAATCGATTTCCTCGTGAAATCCATATTGGTGGTGTATAAGTGTGGTCCAAGGGTTTAACACACTAGTGCAACATTATTTCAATCATCACAGATTAAACATAGAAATATAGTTGATAAGCGATATAAAACTATAACGCTCATCGTCCATTCACAGATTCACCGATAGTATACAAATGTAAATAAGTATACACTGCTCAATCTACGGAACAAAATATCACAAATCAGATAGGATAATCAATTCAAGGCATCTCATAAAATAAAATCATTCATAGTAAGGCAAACACTCAATAATTATTTATAAATAGGATTCATAAATCGTTTAATCCTAATTTATTTCCAAGTAAATTAATTGCTTACGAATTAATTACCCAATCTTGATTTATTAATTACAAATCATTTGATATAATTAATTAATCAAACTCTTAAATTAATTAAATTATTCTTAATTAATAAATTAATTAAATTAACCTTAAGTTAATTACAAAATCATTCAACCTTAATTAATTTCGTTAAATAACTATCTTTAAGTAATTTATTACCTTTATAAATAAATCAACTTTTTATTACATTAAATGTAATTATATATTGATCACTTGATTAATTACCATTTACTTTAATAAAATTCAATAGGTGATCATCCCTAACCACTCGATCAATTTTAACCATTAATTACTATAAATTAATCACCTCAAGTAATCTTTAATTTATCCCATAATTGATCACTTAATTGATCACATTAAATAAGTCTTTACGTAATCAAGTATTAATCCCTTGACAATTAATCTTAATTATCCATTCTTTAATACATCAAGTAATTTTATTTAATTCTATTTGAAAACAATCAAAATTTAATAGGATAATTAACTTAATACCAAATTATATAAACCAAACAAGTTTTAAAACAATTAAACTTTTAAAATCTAAATCCATAAAACTTGCCTATTTTACCTTTGAAAACATAATTTATATTTCTTAAAATATTATTTTAAAGCTTGCTTAAAATTTGAAATCTGGTAACGAGTTAAACGAACCCGAGCCTATTTTAAAACTCCCCCCCTTTTTTCTTCTTCTTTTGTTTAACTTAAATTGTTCAAACTAGGCAACAGGAAGCACACTCGCGAATGCGAGTTCCTCCCCGAAGCCAAGCACCATCTCCCCCGAGTATTTTCACAATTTCCTCGAGACGAACCCGAGCCTTCTTCTTCTTCTGTTTTTTTTATAACTGCTGAACACTTCTTTTTAAAACGTGAGCACCCCCACCTGACACGAGACCCAACGTGTGCACGTGTACGCTGGATCGAGTCGCCGCTGACCACCCCCAAAACCTCCGACACGTCGCCAACAACACCTACGACAAATCCAAACTTCCAATTCGTCGACATCCTCATGAATTCAAAATCGAGCTATTGAGCTCAACCTGGAAACTAAAACAAGTTGCCTAAATCAAGTCCGTGCCGACGATCTCGACCTCCGGTCACCCCGCCACTTTGACCTAGCCTCACCCAAAGACCTACTCACCTTTTCCCTTTGGTCTCGTGAAACCCGATCATCCATAGACGCCTCGGTAGCCATTTAAACTCAGACAACAAAAATTAGCAATCAAACCCTAATTCTACTTCGTCTCATCAACTCGTGCAATGGAAAATTTATTCAACAATTTTCCTGAAATCATCGATCAACCAACTAGCTTCAAACAAAAATCCAGCACCTAAGATTTACTCGATCACCTGAATTTGATTAAAATGCGTATCCTGTTCTACTGTGAACTGCTCATGGCATACACAACTAAAAATCACCATTTTCATTTTAAAAATCATAGCTTTAGGTAAGGATTCAAGTTATATTAATGAATCACTGTTTTGTTGAATTCGAAATTTCCAAGTTTTAAAGTTTCATCTGTAAAAGTTTTATTTTTCCTCCTGTATACATCTATAAAAAAAAATTAATATATTTTTAAATCATAATTCTTACTTGAATACACAACTTTGCTTTTGACATCACATCCTAACACTAAGTAGATGATGAGAAATTGGATTTCTTGGTTGTCATATACCCTGTGAATTAGCAGAGGATGATAATTTACAAAGCATTGAATACAGGCATCAACATACGAAGCAACATCCAGATAGATATATATATATAAATTAAAATAACTTGAGTTTTAAATCACTTGTTTACTCACAGGTAAAAACAAAGAAGTCAAATAAAAGAAAGAAAGTTTGCTCACATGTTTTGCACAGGAAGAAATAGAGAGTGATGTTTTTGAGCCTGTACACTTTTTTCTTTAAACTTCGATGTTTTGCTTTCCAGACTTCCAGCTTTGAATGCTCCAGACTTTAATCTTTGATCAAGTTAGAGCTTGCTATTGTTTTCAGTTGAATTATTGTTTGAGTTTTAAAGATGGTAAGCTTCAGTTTTCTTTTCTTAGTTTTGATTTCCTGTTTCAGTTATAAACTGAAGCTCTTTTTTTTTTCTTTTGGCTATTGCTATTTGTTGATCATATAAAAGAAAGTGTACAGGGTAATGATATGGTTTGCACAAAGTCATGGGTGAAGATAACTCAACCCTTTTTCTACTCGGCTGCTATCTTTTTCTTTGATATGCTATTGTACTTTATTTGTTTTAGTTATGTTTTGGTTGTACTTATTTACGCATATGTATATTTTAATTTGTTTTATGTTTTATTTTGTACTTATATGTTGTAATTTTTTCTTTGTTTAGTGTTGTTGGGGGCTGCACTATTTGATTTGTACCATTTCATATATATTCATATTGTCTTGTATACTTTATTTGCATTGCCTACATATTTAGTTCTATATTTGCTTGTATTTATTCAGGTTTGCTTTTATTTTTGTTTTGTGGATATTTATTTTACTTTATTTTCTTTCACAAGCTTTTGCATATATGTTTGTTTAAGTGTTCATGAAAACATATTTTTGTTTTAGTCCTTTGTATTTTATTTGTTTGTTTTATTTTCGTCTACATTCTTTTTCATATTTAAATGTATTTTATTTGTTATCATTTTATACTTTTGTTTCGTTTATTTTGCATATTTATTTTCAACTTTGTTTCATATTTAAATGTCATTTCTTTTCTTTTCTTATGACTTACATATTAATTTTCAACTTAAATACTTATTGTGTTGTATTTTTATTCCTATTTTATTTTAACTTAAATTGTTTATTTTACTTTAATATTTATTGTTTTATATTAAATTTATAAATTCAAATTATTATTAACCATCAATTGTAATACTTATTATTATCAATTATTATTAAACCATTCATTTACAATTCATATCAAATGTATACACATAACTCTATATTTATTTTTAAAATCATTTATTTAAAATTTTATTTCAAATCCAATTTTAAATATATATTCACATATATACAAATTGTCAAATCCATATGACTTTATATATTTTCTAGTCGAATTCGGGGAAACTCGCTTTCATTTAAATCAATTTTACAATTTTAATTCAAAATGTCATTTAATTATCAATTTATATTAAATTAAAATCTAGGGTCGTTACAAATCTGATTTAAAAATTTATTTCAGGTTTAAACCTTTAAATCTTCAACTTGTTTTAAATTTCCATTTACAATTCAATTCTATTTTTGAATTCAAACTTCTTTAATACACTTAATTGCGTTGAAATTATTAAATCAAATTGAATTTAAAACTTTATTTTATTTACAAACTAAATTTCAATTCAAACTTGAATTTTATTTACATTTTGATTTAAACCTCAGTTTTAAAACCTTGTTTTAAAATTTAAATTTTTGTTTTGAATTCCTGGAAGATAGGTTCAGGTAAAACCTGGAACCAAACCTTTAACTCGAGACCCCTCTTCCTTGCTTCGAGTTCCACCCCCAAAAACTTCGAGTATACCATTTGAACTTCTCGAGTCACTCGCGTGAATCTCCTCTGTGCTTCCCAGGCATACAAATACTCAGGCAACACAACATCATACACGTGCACAGTAGCTCTGACCAACGCCGGTCATCGTCGCGACTTCGAGCACATCGACCATCAACTCCAGAACGTATTCCGGTCATTCGAATCACTTCATCATCTCGAGATTCAAATTCGAGTTCGAGCTTGAAAACCTGGAACACACGAACCCAACATTCCCCGAACTTGTCAACGTGACGTTCCCATCGCCTCGGCCACCAGACCGCCAGCGCCTCTGGCCGTAGCCTCGTCCACCTCCCCTCTATCAAACCCCAACAGCACTTGACACTCGATCGAACGGTGACGTCGTACGAACGAAAAAAAATCCAAGCACCTCAAAACTAGGTCTATACAAAAGAAAACATCGCCGCCGACGCCACCGTCACTTCCATCACCTTCAACTATTTTTCCTAGGACCCCCGTAGGCTTCTTCATCCCCGCGCAAATCCCCGAGCAACACGAATCGATGGATCACCGTGGTTTGATCGAAGTTCAATTTTCAAGCAAAATCAAACTGCTCTTAAACCCCTTGCTCAAAAATCACCAAATTCACTTTAAAAATCATGACTTCAAGCAAGGATTCAAGCTATATATTTGAATCAAGATTTCATTAAATTCAAAATTTCAAAATTTTGAGTATCCTCTGTAAAAATTTAAATTTTTCTTCCTGCATACGTTTTTACTTCGTGAGATTATTTCTAGAACAAAGTTCTTACTTAAATACGCCTTTTTGCTTTAAACATCAAAGCTTGAAAATGAGTAGAAATGGAGAGATCGAATTGTTTTCAATTGGGTTTCATCCTAACTATAAACTGAGAAGAACACCTCAGTTCTGTCAAATTCGAATACATACACCCAGTGTTTAAACTAAGAAGATATCCCAACATCCATATTTAACATGAATCATATAGTGATTAAAATTAATCCAAGTTGTTTACTCACATGATTTTCCAGAAAGAACAAAGAAGAACAGAACTTGTTTTTGAACCAGGCCTTTGAGAAAATGCTTGCTGAAGATCTTCTTCTTGCTTCTTTGATAAATCTGGTTTGTTTTGATTTGTCTAATGCTTTTAACTAAAGTTTGTCTAAGTTTAAAATGACATTCACTTCAGTTTTGCTTAGTTTTGTTTGAATGGAACAAAATGAGATGAAGTTGATATATGAAATAAGTTTACAGGTTGGTATATAGAAGCTTACAGGTGAAAATAATTTGTACAAATGATATAATGTTGTTTTGTACAATCAAGATCAAAGATATTTTGTTTGGTGGCTGAGGTGATTTCTTTTATTTCGGCTGAGATGTTTGCATTTATTATTATTCATCTTCTTAAGCAAGCTTCTTTATACATGTTTACTTATTTTACTTTAAAATGGTGGCTGAAATGTTTGCATTAATTGTTGTTGTCTTGCATTATCTTCTTTGTCTTGTCTTTTTCTTATTGCTTTGTCTTATTATCTTAAAGATACTTATACTGTTTTCATATTTTATCTTTGTTTATTTGTACCAGGATATTTTGTGTATTGTGAATAGTTTGCTTTCTTTTATATTGTACAAATGTGTATACAGTAAACTACTTGTTATTTTTTTCTATGTTTATATTTTGGTGGCTGAGAGATATACTTTGTGTGCTAAAGATATGATATTGTTTGTAGATGTTTTTCTCTTGCATACTTTTGTTTCTATCATACTTCATTTGTATAGCTTCTTTTGCAAGCTTCATGGATATTTTTGTTTTACTTAGCAAGTTAATTCATACTGAACTATACATGTTTGTTCTATTGCTTTGTAGTGAAGTGTTAGAGTCAGTATATTGTATTGACTTTATATCTTATGAACTATACCATTTATTTATATGCTGTTTGAATTTGTCTAATTTCTTTCTTTCTTTTCTTTTGTCTTGTTACTTTATAGTATAAAGGAAGTTCTAAAATTAACGTATCATTTGAATTTATTTTATAGTTTGCATAACTAAAATTTTAAGATATTTATTTATTTCCCTATTTATATTATGAATTCAAATTATTTTCAAACTATTTACTTAAACTCGAATTCAAATGATTTAATACATATTTAATTGGAATTTGGGGGAAACTCAAACCAATTTATCAATAAATTTCACAATTTTATTCAAAATTAAAATAAATTATCAATTTAAAATAAATTAAAATTCGGGATCGTTACATTAAGCTAGTCGTTATGGGACATGAAGCTAGGCTCATATATTTATTAGCTTACTGTAATTGACACTTCTCTTTGATCATGACGATCATTTTATGTTCTAGACTAGCATTGTGCAATGTCTTTGTGTTTTGGTTCATCGGATGTCACGCTGTAACATCCCGCCTTTTTACACACTTTAAACGACACACGTGCCAATTCAAAGCATACGCAAGGGCGGATTGTTATGGGGTAAATAAGAAAAACAGAGAAGGAATAAAACAAAACAGAATCTCACAGCGGAAGGATAAAATATAATAACAAATATACAGTTCATAAACAGTTTACAAAAGCTTGATTTTACTTATACAATGAATATCAGAGTCACACATACCAATACGAAAATGCAGCGGAATAGAAAGAGTGTGGTGCAATACTATATATATAAAATAATACTGAATCTTCGTCTTCGTCCTCCAAAGCTAAAACCTGCTATCCTGAAACGCTCGGACTGACCCGAGCGAATTTGAAAAGACAAAAACACTCGAGTCAGACTAGAAAATCTTATGTGAGTTAAATAAACAAAAATAAATATGAGTACAGTAACTCAAGAGATGCTCGGGATTTACATCTCCTAAGGATCCGTTAAACTATTTACTATATAGTATATTGCGCTATTATAATAGTGTCTATTTATAAAATAAACTTACTTTTTAATAGCGTTAAGGGGTTACCCATATAGCCCTTAACACGTAATAGTCCCAGTAGTCCGTCCAATATCATAGTCCCTCCTGATCGGGAAGCCACTAGAGGATATCACACGGGCTACGGGAGAAATCCAAACTCGTACAAGGCGCGATAGGGTAGGTGACACGGCACAACTAGGCAATGCCAGGGTAGATATACCCATTGCTATCCAGGCTGATGGTAACGCGCAGCGCGCAGCTGCCGCCCACCTCGAACTAACTCCCCCAAAAATCAAAATATAGAAGTGGCCACTGAATCAATCCAAGTCAAAGTATAATATCGAAGAGGAGCGTCCGATCAGAGGAATGACCTCATTGGCCTGAGAATCGCTCCTGTTTTAGCCACCTTATGCCAACTCACGGGAGTTGGGTCCACGTATTTACCTTACAGGAAACGTCGCCACCACCTACTTCATTCTGGAATCTCCACCGCGTACACGGTTAGTCAAAGTGGTTTTCGGTATCGATAGAGAGTATGTCCATATCCGATCCCGGTCTCTTTGCCAACCAATCGTTATTATAACACCGCGGTTATTTAAAACATTTTATACTTTAAAACCAGAATATAATCCATTTCCAAACCATAATATTTCGATGTCATTTCTTCTTTTAAACCCAAACAACTCATTTTGATATTAATTTTATAAAACCCAAATCAATGATATCGTTTCCCAAATATTTCCTTTCCAAAAATTTTGTCACCTTTTATTATTAAAACTCCTTGAACCAAATATTTGGAAATTTAACTCTTAATATAATACTTTGAAATCCATAGAATTTAAAACCATTATTTTCAAAACCAAATGGTTTGGATATTCAACGGTATGCGAATTAAAAAGGTTTAACTTTACTGTTGCTTTATAAAGAAATAAATTACAAGGCTTTCCAAATATTTCTTCTTTTAAAGTTAAACCAAAATCCAAAATATTACTTCAAGTCCCAAAACCATTTCAACTTTATATATATTTATATCCATTTTTGAGCATTAATATTTCAACTAAAGTTGGATTTTTATCCTTTCAAAATCAATATTCTATTAATTAATCTTGACCATTCACATAAAATCCATAATTGATAAAACTTCAATTTCTAGTAAAATATATATATAAATTTTCCACTTCAAATTATACTAGAATATCCATTTCTATTTATTTTGGGAAAATCCAATTACAAATATCATATCTTAAAATTTCCAACTTTACGTTTAAACATAGGATATAAATTTACCGAACTCCATTTTCTAAATTTCTTCCATTCTCAATAAAGAAATTTATATTCCTTTTAATTTCAAAATTTCAACTTCATAGGTATATAAATATGGAAGAAAAATATTTACACGGTATAAAATTTAAGATTATTATAAACCGTATTCCATCCAAACCATAGCAATCACATTTAAAATAGTTGTATATATATACCGCGGTGCCTGTATATAATTTTCTATCCTATGGTCAAGTGATACGGATATTTATCATTTCAATCCGCAATTTAAAAATAAAACTTTGCGGTTTTATCATTTCAAACCACAATCCCGAATGAAATGAAAATGCATACTAACTTGCAGTTTAATAATATCCAAATAAAACATCCATTCAACAACACATCCATCATCCAATTTCAACCATCAATCAATATCAATCACTATCAACCAATATCCATCAATAACAATATTAGTTCGATAATATGCAACGGGTAATAACTGTCAGTTCATTCAAATTTAATTTCAACTATTAATCTAACCATTAATATTTAGAGATAATTTATATAACTGTTAACTAGCATTTCGTATGCAAACAAAATTCCTAACAGTCAAATAAGTACGCAATAAATCAATTAAATTAACAGCTAAATCAAATAAACTGCAATTCAACAGATATGAATGAAATAACATGCCAAAAGCTCATAAATAAATTTCTATTCATTTCTAAGATTTATTTAACAAACATAAAAGCTTCTAGTAATTGTGAGTGGGTTAAAACACTCACCTTTGGAATTTAAATCGAATTTAAATTCAATTTAAACCCAAAAATTCGCCCGTCTCAGAATTCGTCCAAACCAGCGTCATCGAGTCCGGAATTAAATTACGATCCTAACAAAAAAAATTTCGTGTGAAACGGATAACATATGAGAAAGTTATGCGAATAAATCGATGTTGAAAATCAAAATTAATTTAACCAAAATTGGTCCATATTCACACCTCAAAATGCACATTGCCACCTCAGCGTCATCACAAAATAAAAATAACGCACGCACAGTCCCCTTGCACGCACGCAGTCAAAGCAGCAGCCGCCTAAAACATGAAACCCTATTGAATTTTTGCCGCAAATCTGACCGTCGAAACGCCAAACTAACCACATAGATGCGATCCCCATCGTCCACTCTACAAAACCCAGAAACCGTTTTCCGATCCGACGAAGTTTTGCGCGACGATGATGAACGGTTTTGGGGCTGTTTGAATTTATTCTGGATGAACGACAGCTCCAATTGAAAAACGAATTTCACCAGTATTTTACGCGTATCGAATACTTCAACATATATTTTTTCTGGAATTTTCTGAAATTTTTGAGTTTTGACTTTTGATTTTGAACTGTGGATAGATCTGGAATTGGATCTGAGATGTATGCATTTGGGGAAGAGAAAAGAGTGAAGAAATGAACGTACAGCAAATGAAAAAGAAAGGAGCTAGGGTTTATAGATGTATATTTATAGATAGGCTAGAGGTAGGGTAGCTAGACTGGATACGCGAACGTGCGTGACAAACCATGGTCCAAAAAGCCCGCTATGCCTCCGGAGTCGGATTTGTTAAAACTATATATCCAAATAGGTGTTTTAAAATATTCTGAACGCAATGGAAAAAGTTTCGCGACCAAATTCGATCGTATGAAGAAGTTATGCCAAAAAAACAAAATTTCAAATTGATTTCAAAATGCGTAAATTTCAAGGCGTTTCGAGTCCGTACGATCAAACGACAAGTCCGATCGCTACGAAAATTGAAACATTATTATAATTCAACGTTACGGATCCGATGAAACTGGTTTCGTCGAAATCCGAGTCCGTGACAAAAATGGCTATTTTTAATATTTATTAAATAAATTAAAATAAACCATAAAATCCAAATTTTCTTTCAACTTTAAATATTGGCCAAATTTCATTACTTACATAATCCAATCAATTTCAAATAATTTAGCAAGCTTGGATATGAATTAAAATTTATAAGTATATCAATTTCGCAGTGTTAACCTCTGCGTTTTCTTATTATTTGGGAATTATAAATTTTATTCGCAAAACCCAATTATTAAATCATATACTTATACTCTCATCTTAAATCAAATTATATAAATAACTTGATTTCTATTATCCAACTCAAAATATATCAATTTTTCTCCAACTACATAGTTAACGTTTCTTTTATATATCACTGTGGTAATATTTCAAAATGTTCATCTTTTGTTTGCATAAATTACTGTATTTAGATAAAATTGTAATTTTGGTAACTTATCACATAAATAACTTAAAACCTCAACTAATACATTCCACCTTTGTTTCATCTTATTTATTCACTCATCAATATTCCGTACTAACTACAAACTTTGGTGTATTCCTTTAAATTGATCAAAATAAGACTTATCAACTAATAGAAAGATTTTCGTACAAAATTTATTGTCATACATCAAATTTACAAGCCTATACTTAATTATTATCCAACAATACGTTTTACGTTACTATAATGTTCATTCCTCCGTTCCTACGTTTCTATAAATTTATTCATTTATAATTTATTTAACGCAACACTTAATCTACACCTATTGCGATGTTTCAAATTTACTTGAATGAACAATTTCTTTACTCAAAATAGTTGTTGTAAACTCTTAATTCCACATTTATAAGTGTATTATTATTTTCACTCAAATATTATACATATATATAGAGTATTGGGTTTTTTTTATTTAATCATCATTTATCATATATATAAATAAATTAAATTCAATATTTAAGTCTGACTAAATTTATTCCCCAAATACACATTTACCTTTCTCAACCAATAAATATAAACAATCAAATTCTCATTTTATTGAACCTTGGTCAATTCCACACGTTAATTTTACTTAAAGTCTCAATTAATTAATTTACCTCGGTTTCATTACCTTATTACCTTATATGCATAATTGACATGGTTATATCTTCCATTAATTTCGATTATCATACTATAGAAATTAAATTCCCTTAACCACATAAATAAAAGTTGATCCCCATCTATTAACATTATATCACGTTTGCATAAATTTATTCAATGGTCACTTTTAATTAATAACTATCCAATTTCCAATCCAAATGTAAATCTTCCACCTTTGAATTCTTATATTAAATGGAATTTAATATTTACTGATTCAACATTTATATGTTTCTAAAAGTTAGCTCCTACCAATTGTGACAATTTACATTTCATTTCTATGCAATATATACTCATCTTATTCCATTTATTTGGTTACTGCATTGAAATTTATTTATTAACCAATACTAACGTTATTATCATTAAGTAAAATTTGATTCCCAATTTCACCCTTCTATTCAAACCAAGTATCATGCTATGATAATATTTTACGTTGTTCACACTGAATATAATCAACCTTTTCATCGTTATCAATTAATCATACATTGATTGCACTAATTTAAGGAATTAATTGCCATTGATATCCGATTAAATTTAATAGGCCATATAAATAGGTAATATATATACGAATTAAATAAATTCAATATTTCCATTTCGTTTTTCCTGTACTAAATTTATTACTAAGTGTATATACTCCACTTTATCAATATACCTGAAATTTCTACCTAAAATAAGGATACGTTTCCATTGGAATTTACATTTACACCTTACGTTACAACATTAATCAACTTGCTTAACGTTTTATATGATTTCTATCCTTTATTTCATAAATTAACCCATTCCACCTAAACCCTTATCTACAAAATATTTCAACATCAAATTTCACCACATACCAATTGACCTAATTATTTATTTATTAAGTCATCTCATTTAAATAATTTATCAAAGTGAAACGTTCATTCAAGGTACAGATTTATTACTTGCGTTACAGAATTCCTTAATTTATTCTAATTACCGTTTTCATTCCTTTACCGCATTAAATTAATTTAATATTCCCATTTATTTCTCATATTAAATATATATACAGGTAAAGCCTTTTCACTACTTAAATTCATTTGAATTAGCTTCGAATTCTATAAGTAGGTTTAATACATATTATTTTCTACTAAATTCAATTACAACTTATTAAAGAAAAACAAATTAAAACCATGAAATAAATGAAATCTTCCCATTTGTTTTCTTATATTAATTTCTTAGCCTGTAAATAACAATTTACAGCACTTAAATTTCTCGTCACTTTGTTCCAACTGGAAATTCTTAGACTTAAATTCCCATGGTTTCATTTCATTTAGTCATTTGCTTCAAAAAAAACCACAGATCTTAATTTCTTTCTAACTTAAATTATTTAAATCCTATTAAAATGACTAAATTGAATTAACGAAAATTACGGGTCGTTACACTCTCCCCCACTCAAAACTTTTCGTCCCCGAAAAGGAAAAGGAAGGGAGAAGGAAGAATAAACAGTATATCTAATTTCAAATATTAACTTATAACAATAATTTACTAAATTAATTTCCTTTAATGAATTACACTTGTTTTATAATCATTATGTCTTTTAATACTTGAATTATTAAAGTTGGAAAACAATTTCAACAAAATTCTAAGTCCAAAATTTACGAAAATTTTTGGCAGAGTCTCCTTTGTACGGAGGGACTCTGGAGAAAATATAATATCCAAATATACAAATATATTACATATATATCCAAAATAAAATATCCCACACGGGAAAATATATAAATAGCGCTTTAATCGTAATCCGAAAACGTACCTATCTGTCGGGCAATACGCTTATTATTTTGGAACCAAAAGCAGTAGCAGTTGCTTCCAACACCTGTATTCACTTATATAATCTAAGAGGTTAAATATTTATTTTACAGTGAAATGTTTGGGTAGATTCAATCATTTATATCCAATCAAATGCACAACCATAAATTTCAGCAAACAGCACATGCCACCAACAGACAATCATTCAATCAAACAACCAATTAGTTGTTAGGTTCAAATTCCGAAATTGTACGAAATGTAAAATAACTATCAAGTGCATCCTTTACTCAACAGTCTTAGATGGAACAAAGATAGATTATTTCTCCATCCCACAACTTCAAAATTCCTTACCCAACAACCATACATCAACCAAACAATTCAAATCAACACCAAAATAGCTTATTATACATTTATTTCATAATTCAGTGGTTAAATTTTGTTTCCTTCATTTATGGAGGAATTTCTTTGTTTCTTACAAGTTTTATTTTCCAACTATCACAAAATTCATTATATTTGTATTTCCTTTTTATTACTTAAGTTTATAAAATAAATTCTCATTAATAACAACAATTATTTGAATATCTTCATTTCCTTACTCTTCACTTGTAAGATTTCCCTTAAATTCTAAATCTGCTAACATTCATTCTTATAAGTGGAAGTTTTTATTTATCCATTGACTATGAATTGCAGTCATTTAATTTTTCCTATTTTCCATTATATTAGAATAGGGAAAATTAAAACATACTTAAGTCAATAATCATACAATCAATTCTTATTTTGAATTTCATTTTTCCTAAATTCCTACTTGTAAAATATTCAATTCCAGTTTCTCATTTAACACTTCAACTTTTATATTTGGGTAAGTTATTTATGTTAAGGAAATTGCAATTGAACTTATACAAGTTTAATCTCCATTCTTTTAATTAAATTTAATGTTTATTCATATTACCCATTGTCTCATATGTATGCAAATTCCTCTTTATAGCTTTGCAGTTATTCTCTTATTTCAATTAGAGGTTTCAATTCATTTATTACTTAACTTTTATTTCACTAACAAATTTTAAACAATTAATTAACGGAAAAATTTAGAATTAAATACCGGGTTAAATTTCAATTTATTTTCAAATAATAGATAAATAAGTTCTTACAACTCAATATCTCTAATTATAGTTAGAACAAATAAAAGAAAATTTTTAGAAAATTTCAAAATAAATTTGCAGTAGAATTTACTACAGTGGCCTTTCCCCTTCGAAACTCGAAAATGAAAGTCGATGATGCGGCCGCCATCACCGAAATTATTTTCCAGCGACAGAGAGGAAAGTACAAAATTTATTCTCTCCAAAATCTTCTTTAAAACAATTCTTCCAAATTATACTAAATACTTATATAAGAAAATACTTATAAACCAAATCATTATATTTCATAAATCCTTTGAAAGCAGATTTTCAAAATCCCGGACTTAAGTTCTAAAATCTCCCATTTGATTTATTATAATTTCAACTTAGCTTCAATTTATTATAAAATATTTTTTTTTCCTAACACCCAATCTATAGCAACCAAATATATATATATATATATATATATATCTTTATAAAAATATTTTTATATATAGAAAATATGATAGGCAAAATTCTTTCATTCACCTATATTAAAACAAATATTATGTCGGTCTGTCCTATTAAGTGTTTAGAAATCCCTATTGATGACATAGCGTCCCATGCATCAACCAGAATTTATAAATACAAAGCGGAACAGATTAACACAATATCAAAATCTTTTATCAATACTAACAAGTACGATCTCTCTTATATATACACTCAGCGACTCCCATAGGATATTTCTACCCTATTAACAAAGAGTCAAACCCCACAAAGCCAAGGTTTATCGCTAAACCAAAGCTCTGATACCAACTGTAACATCCCGCCTTTTTACACACTTTAAACGACACACGTGCCAATTCAAAGCATACGCAAGGGCGGATTGTTATGGGGTAAATAAGAAAAACAGAGAAGGAATAAAACAAAACAGAATCTCACAGCGGAAGGATAAAATATAATAACAAATATACAGTTCATAAACAGTTTACAAAAGCTTGATTTTACTTATACAATGAATATCAGAGTCACACATACCAATACGAAAATGCAGCGGAATAGAAAGAGTGTGGTGCAATACTATATATATAAAATAATACTGAATCTTCGTCTTCGTCCTCCAAAGCTAAAACCTGCTATCCTGAAACGCTCGGACTGACCCGAGCGAATTTGAAAAGACAAAAACACTCGAGTCAGACTAGAAAATCTTATGTGAGTTAAATAAACAGAAATAAATATGAGTACAGTAACTCAAGAGATGCTCGGGATTTACATCTCCTAAGGATCCGTTAAACTATTTACTATATAGTATATTGCGCTATTATAATAGTGTCTATTTATAAAATAAACTTACTTTTTAATAGCGTTAAGGGGTTACCCATATAGCCCTTAACACGTAATAGTCCCAGTAGTCCGTCCAATATCATAGTCCCTCCTGATCGGGAAGCCACTAGAGGATATCACACGGGCTACGGGAGAAATCCAAACTCGTACAAGGCGCGATAGGGTAGGTGACACGGCACAACTAGGCAATGCCAGGGTAGATATACCCATTGCTATCCAGGCTGATGGTAACGCGCAGCGCGCAGCTGCCGCCCACCTCGAACTAACTCCCCCAAAAATCAAAATATAGAAGTGGCCACTGAATCAATCCAAGTCAAAGTATAATATCGAAGAGGAGCGTCCGATCAGAGGAATGACCTCATTGGCCTGAGAATCGCTCCTGTTTTAGCCACCTTATGCCAACTCACGGGAGTTGGGTCCACGTATTTACCTTACAGGAAACGTCGCCACCACCTACTTCATTCTGGAATCTCCACCGCGTACACGGTTAGTCAAAGTGGTTTTCGGTATCGACAGAGAGTATGTCCATATCCGATCCCGGTCTCTTTGCCAACCAATCGTTATTATAACACCGCGGTTATTTAAAACATTTTATACTTTAAAACCAGAATATAATCCATTTCCAAACCATAATATTTCGATGTCATTTCTTCTTTTAAACCCAAACAACTCATTTTGATATTAATTTTATAAAACCCAAATCAATGATATCGTTTCCCAAATATTTCCTTTCCAAAATTTTTGTCACCTTTTATTATTAAAACTCCTTGAACCAAATATTTGGAAATTTAACTCTTAATATAATACTTTGAAATCCATAGAATTTAAAACCATTATTTTCAAAACCAAATGGTTTGGATATTCAACGGTATGCGAATTAAAAAGGTTTAACTTTACTGTTGCTTTATAAAGAAATAAATTACAAGGCTTTCCAAATATTTCTTCTTTTAAAGTTAAACCAAAATCCAAAATATTACTTCAAGTCCCAAAACCATTTCAACTTTATATATATTTATATCCATTTTTGAGCATTAATATTTCAACTAAAGTTGGATTTTTATCCTTTCAAAATCAATATTCTATTAATTAATCTTGACCATTCACATAAAATCCATAATTGATAAAACTTCAATTTCTAGTAAAATATATATATAAATTTTCCACTTCAAATTATACTAGAATATCCATTTCTATTTATTTTGGGAAAATCCAATTACAAATATCATATCTTAAAATTTCCAACTTTACGTTTAAACATAGGATATAAATTTACCGAACTCCATTTTCTAAATTTCTTCCATTCTCAATAAAGAAATTTATATTCCTTTTAATTTCAAAATTTCAACTTCATAGGTATATAAATATGGAAGAAAAATATTTACACGGTATAAAATTTAAGATTATTATAAACCGTATTCCATCCAAACCATAGCAATCACATTTAAAATAGTTGTATATATATACCGCGGTGCCTGTATATAATTTTCTATCCTATGGTCAAGTGATACGGATATTTATCATTTCAATCCGCAATTTAAAAATAAAACTTTGCGGTTTTATCATTTCAAACCACAATCCCGAATGAAATGAAAATGCATACTAACTTGCAGTTTAATAATATCCAAATAAAACATCCATTCAACAACACATCCATCATCCAATTTCAACCATCAATCAATATCAATCACTATCAACCAATATCCATCAATAACAATATTAGTTCGATAATATGCAACGGGTAATAACTGTCAGTTCATTCAAATTTAATTTCAACTATTAATCTAACCATTAATATTTAGAGATAATTTATATAACTGTTAACTAGCATTTCGTATGCAAACAAAATTCCTAACAGTCAAATAAGTACGCAATAAATCAATTAAATTAACAGCTAAATCAAATAAACTGCAATTCAACAGATATGAATGAAATAACATGCCAAAAGCTCATAAATAAATTTCTATTCATTTCTAAGATTTATTTAACAAACATAAAAGCTTCTAGTAATTGTGAGTGGGTTAAAACACTCACCTTTGGAATTTAAATCGAATTTAAATTCAATTTAAACCCAAAAATTCGCCCGTCTCAGAATTCGTCCAAACCAGCGTCATCGAGTCCGGAATTAAATTACGATCCTAACAAAAAAAATTTCGTGTGAAACGGATAACATATGAGAAAGTTATGCGAATAAATCGATGTTGAAAATCAAAATTAATTTAACCAAAATTGGTCCATATTCACACCTCAAAATGCACATTGCCACCTCAGCGTCATCACAAAATAAAAATAACGCACGCACAGTCCCCTTGCACGCACGCAGTCAAAGCAGCAGCCGCCTAAAACATGAAACCCTATTGAATTTTTGCCGCAAATCTGACCGTCGAAACGCCAAACTAACCACATAGATGCGATCCCCATCGTCCACTCTACAAAACCCAGAAACCGTTTTCCGATCCGACGAAGTTTTGCGCGACGATGATGAACGGTTTTGGGGCTGTTTGAATTTATTCTGGATGAACGACAGCTCCAATTGAAAAACGAATTTCACCAGTATTTTACGCGTATCGAATACTTCAACATATATTTTTTCTGGAATTTTCTGAAATTTTTGAGTTTTGACTTTTGATTTTGAACTGTGGATAGATCTGGAATTGGATCTGAGATGTATGCATTTGGGGAAGAGAAAAGAGTGAAGAAATGAACGTACAGCAAATGAAAAAGAAAGGATCTAGGGTTTATAGATGTATATTTATAGATAGGCTAGAGGTAGGGTAGCTAGACTGGATACGCGAACGTGCGTGACAAACCATGGTCCAAAAAGCCCGCTATGCCTCCGGAGTCGGATTTGTTAAAACTATATATCCAAATAGGTGTTTTAAAATATTCTGAACGCAATGGAAAAAGTTTCGCGACCAAATTCGATCGTATGAAGAAGTTATGCCAAAAAAACAAAATTTCAAATTGATTTCAAAATGCGTAAATTTCAAGGCGTTTCGAGTCCGTACGATCAAACGACAAGTCCGATCGCTACGAAAATTGAAACATTATTATAATTCAACGTTACGGATCTGATGAAACTGGTTTCGTCGAAATCCGAGTCCGTGACAAAAATGGCTATTTTTAATATTTATTAAATAAATTAAAATAAACCATAAAATCCAAATTTTCTTTCAACTTTAAATATTGGCCAAATTTCATTACTTACATAATCCAATCAATTTCAAATAATTTAGCAAGCTTGGATATGAATTAAAATTTATAAGTATATCAATTTCGCAGTGTTAACCTCTGCGTTTTCTTATTATTTGGGAATTATAAATTTTATTCGCAAAACCCAATTATTAAATCATATACTTATACTCTCATCTTAAATCAAATTATATAAATAACTTGATTTCTATTATCCAACTCAAAATATATCAATTTTTCTCCAACTACATAGTTAACGTTTCTTTTATATATCACTGTGGTAATATTTCAAAATGTTCATCTTTTGTTTGCATAAATTACTGTATTTAGATAAAATTGTAATTTTGGTAACTTATCACATAAATAACTTAAAACCTCAACTAATACATTCCACCTTTGTTTCATCTTATTTATTCACTCATCAATATTCCGTACTAACTACAAACTTTGGTGTATTCCTTTAAATTGATCAAAATAAGACTTATCAACTAATAGAAAGATTTTCGTACAAAATTTATTGTCATACATCAAATTTACAAGCCTATACTTAATTATTATCCAACAATACGTTTTACGTTACTATAATGTTCATTCCTCCGTTCCTACGTTTCTATAAATTTATTCATTTATAATTTATTTAACGCAACACTTAATCTACACCTATTGCGATGTTTCAAATTTACTTGAATGAACAATTTCTTTACTCAAAATAGTTGTTGTAAACTCTTAATTCCACATTTATAAGTGTATTATTATTTTCACTCAAATATTATACATATATATAGAGTATTGGGTTTTTTTTTATTTAATCATCATTTATCATATATATAAATAAATTAAATTCAATATTTAAGTCTGACTAAATTTATTCCCCAAATACACATTTACCTTTCTCAACCAATAAATATAAACAATCAAATTCTCATTTTATTGAACCTTGGTCAATTCCACACGTTAATTTTACTTAAAGTCTCAATTAATTAATTTACCTCGGTTTCATTACCTTATTACCTTATATGCATAATTGACATGGTTATATCTTCCATTAATTTCGATTATCATACTATAGAAATTAAATTCCCTTAACCACATAAATAAAAGTTGATCCCCATCTATTAACATTATATCACGTTTGCATAAATTTATTCAATGGTCACTTTTAATTAATAACTATCCAATTTCCAATCCAAATGTAAATCTTCCACCTTTGAATTCTTATATTAAATGGAATTTAATATTTACTGATTCAACATTTATATGTTTCTAAAAGTTAGCTCCTACCAATTGTGACAATTTACATTTCATTTCTATGCAATATATACTCATCTTATTCCATTTATTTGGTTACTGCATTGAAATTTATTTATTAACCAATACTAACGTTATTATCATTAAGTAAAATTTGATTCCCAATTTCACCCTTCTATTCAAACCAAGTATCATGCTATGATAATATTTTACGTTGTTCACACTGAATATAATCAACCTTTTCATCGTTATCAATTAATCATACATTGATTGCACTAATTTAAGGAATTAATTGCCATTGATATCCGATTAAATTTAATAGGCCATATAAATAGGTAATATATATACGAATTAAATAAATTCAATATTTCCATTTCGTTTTTCCTGTACTAAATTTATTACTAAGTGTATATACTCCACTTTATCAATATACCTGAAATTTCTACCTAAAATAAGGATACGTTTCCATTGGAATTTACATTTACACCTTACGTTACAACATTAATCAACTTGCTTAACGTTTTATATGATTTCTATCCTTTATTTCATAAATTAACCCATTCCACCTAAACCCTTATCTACAAAATATTTCAACATCAAATTTCACCACATACCAATTGACCTAATTATTTATTTATTAAGTCATCTCATTTAAATAATTTATCAAAGTGAAACGTTCATTCAAGGTACAGATTTATTACTTGCGTTACAGAATTCCTTAATTTATTCTAATTACCGTTTTCATTCCTTTACCGCATTAAATTAATTTAATATTCCCATTTATTTCTCATATTAAATATATATACAGGTAAAGCCTTTTCACTACTTAAATTCATTTGAATTAGCTTCGAATTCTATAAGTAGGTTTAATACATATTATTTTCTACTAAATTCAATTACAACTTATTAAAGAAAAACGAATTAAAACCATGAAATAAATGAAATCTTCCCATTTGTTTTCTTATATTAATTTCTTAGCCTATAAATAACAATTTACAGCACTTAAATTTCTTGTCACTTTGTTCCAACTGGAAATTCTTAGACTTAAATTCCCATGGTTTCATTTCATTTAGTCATTTGCTTCAAAAAAAACCACAGATCTTAATTTCTTTCTAACTTAAATTATTTAAATCCTATTAAAATGACTAAATTGAATTAACGAAAATTACGGGTCGTTACACACGCTGTACGACGTCGTTGTTCCCTTTGATTGTGTTTTGGTTCGTTGTTCCCTTTGATTGTGTTTTGGTTCATCGGATGTCACGCTGTACGACGTCGTTGTTCCCTTTGATTGTGTTTTGGTTCATCGGATGTCACGCTGTACGACGTCGTTGTTCCCTTTGATTGTGTTTTGGTTCATCGGATGTCACGCTGTACGACGTCGTTGTTCCCTTTGATTGTGTTTTGGTTCATCGGATGTCACGCTGTACGTCACGTTGTACGACGTCATTGTTCCCTTTGATTGTGATTTGGTTCATCGGATGTCACGCTGTACGACGTCGTTGTTCCCTTTGATTGTGTTTTGGTTCATCGGATGTCACGCTGTACGACGTCGTTGTTCCCTTTGACTGTGTTTTGGTTCATCGGATGTCACGCTGTACGACGTCATTGTTCCCTTTGATCGTGATTTCTGAATTTCGTGTGTTGAATTCTGTAATTTATGTTTCGCCAACTTTTACGAGTGGCATTGATATGTATGTCATTTATTGTGGCTTGGTGAATGAAATTAGGAGTATGACATTCCTTTTTATCTTTGAGAAGATCCTTGCGATATTGATTAATCTCTTATTGGTTTTTCAATTACTTATTTATCACAGCTTGGCATTGTGATTATTATATGTTTCGTCATATCTCTTATTCTATATCATTTCTTCTGATATTTATAGCTAGACTGATCCGTTTATTATTTTCTTCTTAAATAATACTCGGGTCAGACTGAGATTTTAAAGGTGCTTCTGCTACACTTCTCTTCTGGGGTTATCATATGATCTTTTGGTTAACTACTTAGATTAGTAGTTTTTGGTTATATACATTTGAGATATAGACTCTATGATGTATATTTATTCTTTTGTCTAGCACTTGTATCTATTCTTTTTGATATTGTGGATCTTGTTTGACCACTACTCTGATATACACTTTCATGTGTTATGTTCATATCTATTTCTGCCTTTGTGATATGAATTATCGGTGACTGATTTGTGTTATGTTTGTTTCTATGTTTGTTTCCGAAGACCTTTATAGCCACTGTGTAGTAGCTTTGAGTTTGTGTCGGTATATCAGATTTCCTCTTGAGATGAAAAGTTATATTTTTATCCGGCATATCGGTACTCGCATAAAGCAATTATACAGATGGTCGCTCCTCAACAGCCTTATTCTCCGTGCTAGTCGATAGCATTACTCCATAGTGTTCTTGGCTAGCGTGGGTATAGAGGTGGGGCGTCACAGTTTGGTATCAGAGCCAAACTTCGGAACAATATGGAATATTATAACAAGGATCATCGTCCTAAGTCCATCTTAGGAGTCGTGCTTTAGGATTTAATTCGAGTCTTCGTACCGATTCATCCTATTTTCTTTATGATTCCTTGTTTTATCAATCAAGTTTGATTGAAATTTATTTTGAGAATAACTTTTTCCTCTTCTTTCTTTCTTTCTTAAAGAAGAGAAATGGTTAGACCTGGCCGTCCCAGCGCCAGTCAATCTAGTGCTACTCCCCAAGATGGAGTTTTTATGTCTGCCCAGCAGCTTCTTGATCTAGTAAAGAACGTTCAAGCAGCCGGTCCCAATCCAGAGCCTACTCATCCTCGATCCGGTTTTGCACGCTTGTGTAGAGACTATACCGATTTGGGTGGAAGGCCATTCAGGGGATCCGAGAGTGTTACAGAAATTCAAAGCTTGGCTCAAATCATGCGATCGCATCTTTTCTCGTATGAACCTTATTGATCTACATTGAGTCCAAGTGGCTTCTAGCATGCTCCAAGAAAGAGCATTAGATTGGTATGAGCTTTTAATTTCTGAAATCATTGAAGCGGATCTCACTTGGGAGTAATTCCGGGAAAAGTTCGAATTGAAATTTGTGCCGGAGGCTGAAAAGGTAACTTTGGCCCGGCGTTTTATTGACCTTGTTCAAGGTGAATCTTCTGTGACAGACTATGTCGCATCTTTCGAATCTCTTTCTAAATACGGGGTTGAGTATATTAATACCCCGATGAAGAAAAATCAGAGATTTGTCTATGGCTTGAATAAGAATCTTAAGAAGCCATTGCTTTTGAAACTTGAGGTTTCATTTGATCAGCTTATTGATATCGCTCTTCGCCTTGAAGAGACCGATAGAGAAAGCGATATTGAAGTTGTGCGTGCCAAACAGAACTTCAACAACAACATGAAGAGGCCTATTAAATTCAAAGGCCCCAATCCCATCAAGAAAGGGAAGCAACAAACTCCGGTAGCAAAGTCTCCTATCTCTAGTCGTGGACGATGCTACAATTGTGGTTCCACGGACCACTATGTAAGGGAGTGCCCGAAACCTCTCTTTTGCCGTTATTGCAAAAGTTCGGATCATCTTATATCTACATGTCCCGTTCTTCAAAGCAGGAGAGAGGGAGAGTTGAATATTGTGCAAGCTCCTGGTAACACTTCTCGTGGTCAAGGTATTTCTCATTCAATCCTTGATGACATTTGCTTTGTGATTAACCTGTTTGTGTTCTTTTTGATATGGGTTCCATCTCACTATTTTATATCAAAAGAACTTTTTGATTCTTTTTCTTTGAAAATATTTTGGGCTTGATGACTTCTTTGAGGATTGTGAATCCGGATGGTAGATCCGCAACACTCAATTTGCTTTCTATTGATGCCGAGACTATTTTATGTGATTTTTCTTTCTGAGCCGATATTTTTACTTAGGCTTCAGAATCGATTTTTGGAAAGGATTGGCTTATTGCGAAGCCCATATCCAATTTTCCGTGTGGACTATTCATCTTCGACATTTTCAATCCGTTAAGCAGATTTCTGTTTTTTTCCTTTGTGATTTTGATTCCAACTTGATGGCATCATTTTATTCCTTAAGCCCACTTATAAGGAAATTGTTGTTTCTCTCATTCATGTAGTTTGAGAAATTTTCCGGTATTTTTGAATTTGACTTAGGACTGTCACCTAAGTAATCTTTTGAGTAGTGTTAAGGTCTTTTCATCTCGACCTTGCCACCAGTTTTCATTTGATACGAGTTGCGGAAGTTAGTTACCGCATTCCGCACTCGTTATGATTCTTATAAATGACTTGTTATGTCACTCGGTTTATCCAGCTTATTTCATCCATTTTATAAATCGAATATTCTATGAATATTTCGATGAGACCATTCTTGTATTTATTGATTTTGGATGAAAATAGTAATTTAAAACTTTGCAAATCTTTTCCTTAAGATTTATTTATAAGAAAAATTGGATTATGTTCTTGAAACGAACGAAGAATGTTCTTAAAAGTTTTTAAGAAACATGTTTATTATCTAGAAGACGATTTTGTGATTTTATTGCCCGTTGAGTGCTTTAAGAATTTTGGTCGATGCGCTTGATCAACGTTATCAATAGGAATTTCCTAAACGCTTTGATGAGACAATCAAACACAGTAAAATTCTCTTCAAATAAGTAAAATTTTCTAAAAAGATGATTACATAAGTTAATTGTAATTTTGAAAGTTTTAGCTTTTCGGGAAAGAAGATTATTTAAAAGAACTCTTCCTTTCGATACTCTTATTCTTATGATTCCTGAAGGGGAACCAAGACTTTGCTATTTGTACCGATACTAGTCATATTGGTTTGGATGCCATTCTCTTGCAATGGAGAACGTGGTATCACTTGTGCTTCTAAATCATTATAGCTTATCGAGACTAGATATGCCGCTCGTGATCAGGTGCTCGCGGCTATTGTTTTCGCTTTTTAGAGTTTGGCATCATCATTTTTGGGGAAGAAATTTGTTCTCCACCTCGATCATAAATCTTTGGAATATTTATTTTCTCTTAAGGAACTTCATGTTGACTCGAGTTCCTGGCATCTTGTGATCTTGATATTCTTTTTATTCCCAGAAGGAAAATCGTGTTGCCAATGCGCTTTGTCATAAGCAACAAGTGGTTGATTCTTTGATGATGTCTGAATGGAATTATCTTTTTATTAATTTCATCGGACGTTTTGATGTACTTCGTTTTATTGAGCTTTATCTCATTCCTTTTATGCACTAGTGTCCGATGTCCTTTTATGGTGTTCGGTTCATTGGGCGTACCGTTTTTGTACTATGCTGATATTCCAAATTATTTGAGTTTCTAGTTTCTCGGGCGTACCGTTTCTGTACTACGTCGTTGCAATGGCTCAATTTTCTACTATTCTTGACGTTTTCTACGTCTTTTAACCGTGGAAATGCTTTTAGGTTTCCTATTTTTGTTCTTGTGCCCGGTGATATTGTAGAAATTGAAGTTTCACCAGATTTGATTTATGAGCAACATTCCATTCGCATCATTGCTTCGGAGGTTGAGCGCCTTCGGAATAAAGATATTCTTCTTATGAGAGTTCAATGGTTCTCAAATCTTAGGGATTACTCTCGGGAATCTAGAGAATTCATCGAGCGATTCCGTTCGTGCTAACTCTTTCGTGCTCTTTATGGTGCACTTCCTATTTCAAATTTTCTTCTGTGTTGATATACTTTTATGGTTGTTACTCTTTATTTTCTTCTTAAGTATTGCGAGGACGCAATTTCTTTAAGGAGGGGAGTCTGTAACAACCCGCATATTTGTCGATTTTATATTTAAATATTTTATCGTTCGTCGGATTTTGGTTCGAAAAGCTACTTTTTGCAAACAGTCGAATTGGGACTCGAGACCACCCCCATTGAGTTCAAAATGACGTTTGCGACCTTTTTGAGTATAAGCTTCGATATGTTTGGAGATAGTAGAATTTTGACCTTTTTCACTTAGGGCTTTGGTTTGGGCTGAACCCATCTTACTAACTCAGTCCCAACCCACTCCAACTCTTCATTACTTAATTTCATATTCCTAACACTCAAGCTTAAGCAAAAATGGTGGAAGAGAATGGAAATTAGAAACTCCAAGCCCTAGTTCCTCTTGCTAGCTCAAGTTCTTGCTCCAAAATCAAAGAGAACCCATTAGTAAGCATCTCCTTCTTCTTCTCCAACTCATTCTCTCTTTGATTTCAGAAAATTTCTAAACCTAATTTAGGAAATGTTTCTCTTTTAAGCTTAGATTGAAGCTTCTTGAGTTGTTATTGAAGAGGAATTGATCTTAGCTTGTCTTAAAGCTTCTACTTCATTGATTTGGGTTCAAAGGTGAGATTTTTATCTCACATCATAGTCTATATTTATCTTCGATTGTTAGGTATGAATTCCTAACACTTATTCATGTGCATTTGATTTTGATTTGGATTGCTTTTGTCAATATTCCAATTTTTGATGTTTTGGGTTCAATTCTTTAAAAATCATAACTTTGATGTTTTGATCATGTTTTTGGTGATGAACCAAAGAGCTTCTATGGCCGGGTAGTCGATTGGCATAAACCCTTAGCGCCGTTGCTCGAGAGAATGCAATTTGGTCGAGGTTGGACCTCATTTGGATGGGCTGGGAAGGGACTGGGAACATGTCTGGCCGACCGAGCCCTGCCGCCGGCCGACCGACCTGCTTCCAAGTGCATAAGCACTTCTCTGTTTATGGTCCGGTCGACCGACTACAGGGTTTGGCCGACCGACCTGCTACCCCGAGCATTTCTGTGTTTTGGTCCGGTCGACCGAGATTTGTAGCCGGCCGACCGATCTGTTGCTGTTTTGCCTATTTCGCCTATATTGCGTGGTTTTGCAAATTTAATCGATTCGTGTTATTTCCCTATTTGTTGTTATCATTTGTTATTGACTTTGATGACTTATTTTCTTCGGGAATTCTTGGAATATCCATTTCGATGGATTGGGTATCGATTTCTTTGGATTTTCATTCACGTCTTCGAATGTGAATTTTAGTGATTGATTGTTTCTACAATCTTCTTTGTGATTTGTCACTTTGAAAATATAAAGGTTTTCTATACTGGTAGTAAATGTCAAAACTCTTTCTTCAAATAATTTCAACACTATTTTATTACAAAGCTCGTTTTTCGATCTAGTAGTATATACAAACCTTAACCTCACTCGTATGAGAAATCTATAAACGACTTAGTAAAACGAGTGGTATGAAACGCCTGCGTTTACTTCGTTGGTTAATTCTTGGACTTGTTCGATTGAAACTCTTGTGACAATTTAGTGGAGATCTACAATTTGTTCGTAAATATTTAAGTTAAGCTAGTGGTTATGGGACATGAAGCTAGGCTCATATATTTATTTGCTTACTGTAATTGACACTTCTCTTTGATCATGACGATCATTTTATGTTTTAGACTAGCATTGTGCAATGTCTTTGTGTTTTGGTTCATCGGATGTCATGCTGTACGACGTCGTTGTTCCCTTTGATTGTGTTTTGGTTCATCGGATGTCACGCTGTACGACGTCGTTGTTCCCTTTGATTGTGTTTTGATTCATCGGATGTCACGCTGTACGACGTCGTTGTTCCCTTTGATTGTGTTTTGGTTCATCGGATGTCACACTGTACGACGTCGTTGTTCCCTTTGATTCTTTTTTGGTTCATCGGATGTCACGCTGTACGTCATGTTGTACGAGGTCGTTGTTCCCTTTGATTGTGATTTGGTTCATCGGATGTCACGCTGTACGACGTCGTTGTTCCCTTTGATTGTGTTTTGGTTCATCGGATGTCACGCTGTACGACGTCGTTGTTCCCTTTGACTGTGTTTTGGTTCATCGGATGTCACGCTGTACGACGTCATTGTTCCCTTTGATTGTGATTTCTGAATTTCGTGTGTTGAATTCTGTAATTTATGTTTCACCAACTTTTACGAGTGGCATTGATATGTATGTCATTTATTGTGGCTTGGTGAATGAAATTAGGAGTATGACATTCCTTTTTATCTTTGAGAAGATCCTTGCGATATTGATAAATCTCTTATTGGTTTTTTAATTACTTATTTATCATAGCTTGGCATTGTGATTATTATATGTTTCGTCATATCTCTTATTCTATATCATTTCTTCTGATATTTATAGCTAGACTGATCCGTTTATTATTTTCTTCTTAAATAATACTCGGGTCAGACTGAGATTTTACAGGTGCTTCTGCTACACTTCTCTTCTGGGGTTATCATATGATCTTTTGGTTAACTACTTAGATTAGTAGTTTTTGGTTGTATACATTTGAGATATAGACTCTATGATGTATACTTATTCTTTTGTCTAGCACGTGTATCTATTCTTTTTAATATTGTGGATCTTGTTTGACAACTACTCTGATATACACTTTCATGTGTTATATTCATATCTATTTCTGCCTTTGTGATATGAATTATCTGTGACTGATTTGTGTTATGTTTGTTTCTATGTTTGTTTCCGAAGACCTTTATAGCTACTGTGTAGTAGCTTTGAGTTTGTGTCGGTATATCAGATTTCCTCTTGAGATGAAAATTTATATTTTTATCCGGCATATCGGTACTCGTACAAAGCAATTATACAGATGGTCGCTCCTCAACAGCCTTATTCTCCATGCTAGTCGACAGCATTACTTCGTAGTGTTCTTGGCTAGCGTGGGTATAGAGGTGGGGCGTCGCAGTTTGGTATCAGAGCCAAACTTCGGAACAGTATGGAATATTATAACAAGGATCATCGTCCTAAGTCCATCTTAGGAGTCGTGCTTTAGGATTTAATTCGAGTCTTCGTACCGATTCATCCTATTTTCTTTATGATTCCTTGTTTTATCAATCAAGTTTGATTGAAATTTATTTTGAGAATAACTTTTTCCTCTTCTTTCTTTCTTTCTTAAAGAAGAGAAATGGTTAGACCTGGCCGTCCCAGCGCCGGTCAATCTAGTGCTACTCCCTAAGATGGAGTTTTTATGTCTGCCCAGTAGCTTCTTGATCTAGTAAAGAACGTTCAAGCAGCCGGTCCCAATCCAGAGCCTACTCATCCTAGATCCGGTTTTGCACGCCTGTGCAGAGACTATACCAATTTGGGTGGAAGGCCATTCAGGGGATCCGAGAGTGTTATAGAAATTCAAAGCTTGGCTCAAATCATGCGATCGCATCTTTTCTCGCATGAACCTTATTGATCTACATCGAGTCCAAGTGGCTTCTAGCATGCTCCAAGAAAGAGCATTAGATTGGTATGAGCTTTTAATTTCTGAAATCATTGAAGCGGATCTCACTTGGGAGTAATTCCGGGAAAGGTTCGAATTGAAATTTGTGCCGGAGGCTGAAAAAGTAACTTTGGCCCGACGTTTTATTGACCTTGTTCAAGGTGAATCTTCTGTGACAGACTATGTCGCATCTTTCGAATCTCTTTCTAAATACGGGGTTGAGTATATTAATACCCCGATGAAGAAAAATCAGAGATTTGTCTATGGCTTGAATAAGAATCTTAAGAAGCCATTGCTTTTGAAACTTGAGGTTTCATTTGATCAGCTTATTGATATCGCTCTTCGTCTTGAAGAGGCCGATAGAGAAAGCGATATTGAAGTTGTGCGTGCCAAACAGAACTTCAACAACAACATGAAGAGGCCTATTAAATTCGAAGGCCCCAATCCCATCAAGAAAGGGAAGCAACAAACTCCGGTAGCAAAGTCTCCTATCTCTAGTCGTGGACGATGCTATAATTATGGTTCCACGGACCACTATGCAAGGGAGTGCCCGAAACCTCTCTTTTGCCGTTATTGCAAAAGTTCGGTTCATCTTATATCTACATGTCCCGTTCTTCAAAGCAGGAGAGAGGGAGAGCCGAATATTGTGCAAGCTCCAGGTAACACTTCTCGTGGTCAAGGTATTTCTCATTCAATCTATGATGACATTTGCTTTGTGATTATCTTGTTTGTGTTCTTTTTGATATGGGTTCCATCTCACTGTTTTATATCAAAAGAACTTTTTGATTCTTTTTCTTTGAAAATATTTCGGGCTTGATGACTTCTTTGAGGATTGTTAATCCGGATGGTAGATCGGCAACACTCAATTTGCTTTCTATTGATGCCGAGACTATTTTATGTGATTTTTCTTTCCGAGCCGATATTTTTACTTAGGCTTCGGAATCGATTTTTGGAAAGGATTGGCTTATTGCGAAGCCCATATCCTATTTTCCGTGTGGACTATTCATCTTCGACATTTTCAATCCGTTAAGCAGATTTCTGTTTTTTTCCCCTTTATGATTTTGATTCCAACTTGATGGCATCATTTTATTCCTTAAGCCCACTTATAAGGAAATTGTTGTTTCTCTCATTCATGTAGTTTGAGAAATTTTTCGGTATTTTTGAATTTGTCTTAGGACTGTCACCTAAGCAATCTTTTGAGTAGTGTTAAGGTCTTTTCATCTCGACCTTGCCACCGGTTTTCATTTGCTACGAGTTGCGGAAGTTAGTTACCGCATTCCGCACTCGTTATGATTCTTATAAATGACTTATTATGTCATTCGGTTTATCCAGCTTATTTCATCCATTTTATAAATTGAATACTCTATGAATATTTCGATGAGACCATTCTTGTATTTATTGATTTTGGATGAAAATAGTAATTTAAAACTTTGCAAATCTTTTCCATAAGATTTATTTATAAGAAAAATTGGATTTTGTTCTTGAAACGAACGAAGAATGTTCTTAAAAGTTTTTAAGAAACATGTTTATTATCTAGAAGACGATTTTGTGATTTTATTGCCCGTTGAGTGCTTTAAGAATTTTGGTCGATGCGCATGGTCAACGTTATCAATAGGAATTTCCTAAATGCTTTGATGAGACAATCAAACACAGTAAAATTCACTTCAAATAAGTAAAATTTTCTAAAAAGATGATTACATAAGTTAATTGTAATTTTGAAAGTTTTAGCTTTTCGGGAAAGAAGATTATTTAAAAGAACTCTTCCTTTCGATACTCTTATTCTTGTGATTCCTGAAGGGGAACCAAGACTTTGCTATTTGTACCGATACTAGTGATATTGGTTTGGATGCCATTCTCTTGCAATGGAGAACGTGCTATCACTTGTGCTTCTAAATCATTATAGCTTATCGAGACTAGATATGCCGCTCGTGATCTGGTGCTCGCGGCTATCGTTTTCGCTTTTAGAGTTTGGCATCATCATTTTTGGGGAAGAAATTTGTTCTCCACCTCGATCATAAATCTTTGGAATATTTATTTTCTCATAAGGAACTTCATGTTGACTCGAGTTCCTGGCATCTTGTGATCTTGATATTCTTTTTATTCCCGGAAGTGAAATCGTGTTGTCAATGCGCTTTGTCGTAAGCAACAAGTGGTTGATTCTTTGATGATGTCTGAATGGAATTATCTTTTTATTAATTTCATCGGACGTTTTGATATACTTCGTTTTATTGAGCTTTATCTCATACCTTTTATGGACTAGTGTCCGATGTTCTTTTATGGTGTTCGGTTCATTGGGCGTACCGTTTTTGTACTATGCTGACATTCCAAATTATTTGAGTTTCTAGTTTCTCGGGCGTACCGTTTTTGTACTATGTCGTTGCACTGGCTCAATTTTCTGCTATTCTTGACATTTTTTACGTCTTTTAACCGTGGAAATGCTTTTAGGTTTCCTATTTTTATTCTTGTGCCCGGTGATATTGTGGAAATTGAAGTTTCACCCGATTTGATTTATGAGCAACATTCCATTCGCATCATTGATTCGGAGGTTGAGCGCCTTCGTAATAAAGATATTCTTCTTATGAGAGTTCAATGGTTCTCAAATCTTAGGGATTTCTCTCGGGAATCTAGAGAATTCATCGAGCGATTCCGTTCGTGCTAACTCTTTCGTGCTCTTTATGGTGAACTTCCTATTTCAAATTTTCTTTTGTGTTGATATGCTTTTATGGTTGTTACTCTTTATTTTCTTCTTAAGTATTGTGAGGACGCAATTTCTTTAAGGAGGGGAGTCTGTAACAACCCGCATATTTATCGATTTTATATTTAAATATTTTAACGTTCGTCGGATTTTGGTCCGTAAGGCTACTTTTTGCAAACAGTCGAATTGGGACTCGAGACCACCCCCATTGAGTTCAAAATGACGTTTGCGACCTTTTTGAGTATAAGCTTCGATATGTTTGGAGATAGTAGAATTTTGACCTTTTTCACTTAGGGCTTTGGTTTGGGCTGAACCCATCTTACTAACTCAGTCCCAACCCACTCCAACTCTTCATTACTTCATTTCATATTCCTAACACTCGAGCTTAAGCAAAAATGGTGGAAGAGAATGAGAATTAGAAACTCCATGTAACATCCCGCCTTTTCGCACACTTTAAACCGACACACGTGCCAATTCAAAGCATACGCAAGGGCGGATTGTTATGGGGTAAATAAGAAAAACAGAGAGGAAATAAAACCAAATAGAATCTCACAGCGGAAGGATAAAATATAATAATCAATATACAGTTCATGATAACTGTTTACAAAATATTTATTTTACTTATACAATGAATATCAGAGTTACACATACCAATACAATCAATGCAGCGGAAATTTAGAGTGTGGTGCAATACTATAGATAATAATAATACGACTCCTTTGTCTTCGTCCTTCAAAGCTAAAGTCTTCGATCCTGAAACGCTCGGACTGACCCGAGCGAATTTGAAAAGACAAAAACACTCGAGTCAGACTAAAAGATCTTATGTGAGTTAAATTAACAGAAATAAATATGAGTACAGTAACTCAAGAAATGTTCGGGATTTACATCTCCTAAGGATCCGTTAAACTATTTACTATGTAGTATATTGCCCTATTATAATAGTGTCTATTTATAAAATAAACTTACTTTTAAATAGCGTTAAGGGGTTACCCATATAGCCCTTAACACAAATAATGCCAATAGTCTATATAGTACCGTAATACCTCCTGATCGGGAAGCTACCAGAGGATACTCCATAGGTACGACACAAATAGAAACTCGTAGTAAAGGCTCGGTATGGTAGGTGACACGGCACAACTAGGCAATGCCAGGGTAGATATACCAATTGCTATCCAGGCTGGTGGAAACGCGTAGCCGCAGTTACCGCCCACCTCGGACTAACTCCCCAAAATCAAAATATAGAAGTGGCCATTGAATCAATCCAAAATCAAAGTATAATATCGAAGAGGAGGGTCCGATCAGAGGAATGACCTCATTGGCCTGAGAATCGCTCCTGTTTTAGCCACCTTATGCCAACTCACGGGAGTCGGGTCCACGTATTTACCTTACAGGAAACGTCGCCACCACCTACTTCATTCTGGAATCTCCACCGCGTACACGGTTAGTCAAAGTGGTTTTCGGTATCGACAGAGAGTATGTCAGATATCCGATCCCGGTCTCTTTGCCAACCCATCGTTATTATAACACCGCGGTCATTTAAAAATAGGTTATACTTTAAAAATCAGAATAAACATTCCATTTCATAACCATGAATACGATATCATTTCAAAACCCAAAACCATATTTTATCACTTATCCCAAATATAATTCTTTTCCAAAATCAAAATGCTTTAACTTCATATCGTCTGAAAATCAAATATTTTCAAAGCATAGTATTTTGAAAATCATAATTTAAAACCATAACTTCTATAAAAAAAACTTGAATGGTTTGGACATTCAACGGTATATGAATTAAATGGTTTAACTTAAATGTTACTTTGTAAAGAAAATAGTTCTCATGGCTTTACAAATACATTTCTTTATTAAAGTCTAAACCAAAATTTATATTATCTCTCTCAAGTTCCAAAACCACTTCAATTTATTTATATATACGTATATCCATTTTGAGTAACAATATTTCAAACTAAAATTGGATTTTATTCTTTCACCAGATCAATTGTTCTATTAATTAGTCTTGAATATTCACATAAAATCCATAAATAATAAGACTTCAATTTCTAGTAATAATATATATATATTTTCCCAATTCAAATTATACTAGAATATTCATTTCAATTTATTTTGGGAAAAATCCAATTATAAATATCATATCTTAAAATTTTCAAACTTAACATTTAAACATATGATATAAATTATTAAACTCCATTTTCTTAAATTTTTTTCCATTTTTAAATAAAGATTTTTATACACCTTTTAATTTCAAAATTTTCAACTTCATATGTATATATATGGAAGAATAATATTTATACAATATAAAATTTAAGATTTTTAGAAACCGTATTCCATCCAAACCATAGAAATCACATTAAAATAGTTATATATAGACCGCGGTGCCTGTATAAAATTTTCTATCCTATGGTCAAGTGATACGGATACTTATCATTTCAATCCGCAATTTAAAAGATATAAAATTTTGCGGTTGTATATCATTTCAAACCACAATCCCGAATGAAATGAAATATGCATGATAATTTGCAATTTTATGATATTCAATAAACATCCATCAACATCATCCATCATCCAATCAAAATCATCAAGCAATATCAATCAATAACAATTTATATTTGATAATAGATAACAGGTACTAACTGGCAATTTTATTCAGATTAAATTTAACAACTATTAATCTAATAGTTTATATTCAGTAATAATCTATATAACTGTTAACTAGCAGTTTATAGGCAAACAAATAAATTCTAACTATCAATTAATATGCAATAAATAAATTAAATTAACAGTTAAACTTAATAAATGCAATTCAACAAATATGAGTGAAATAAACATGCCAAATACTCATAAATAAATTGCTATTCATTTCTAAAATTAATTTAACAAACATAAAAGCTTCTAGTAGTTGTGAGTGGGTTTTAAACACTCACCTTTGGAATTTAAATCGAATTTAAATTCAATTTAAACTCAAAATTTTGACGGTCTCCAAATCCATCCAAACAAGCGTCAAAATGTCAGAAATTCCGATACGATCCTAGCAAAACAAACCGCGCGTGAATCCGAGCTCGTATGCAAAAGTTATGGAAATTTGAAAAATGGAAAAATTCTTGTGACGACCGTCCATGACTCCCGCACCAAAACAAGAGAAAAGAGCGCTGAAGGGCGTGCCAGGTAGCCATGGACAGTAGTCAGGATAAAATAAAACAGCAAACTCTATCGTACATCTCACAGCGCATGGATAAAATACAATAGAAATATATATAGTGAAGCTCCATAGCAGAAAATCATCATATAAGCATCATAGTAGTTTTATACAAACGTATGAATCATCCATACATCCAAGCCTCACTACATAACACTCAATCAGATACAACAGCGGAACACCAAGTACATATAGTAAGAAAACTAATATGCAAAGCCTCCTGCTCGTCTTCGTCATCCTCAGCGTAGATCTCTAAGAGCAGCACCTGTCACCTGCTACCTAGTCTGCCCATCCCAACATGGATGAACAGCCCAAGGTAATAAGAGGAGACATAAAACCTTGAGTCAGACAAAGTCTTAGTGAGTAGTAAATCAACTATCAAACATACCAAAAGAGCATAAGGGATAAAAGGAATAGGAACCAAACCATCCCACTCCACCTCTTTCTACAGTGATAGCCCCCCAGACACACACTAAGGAAAAGCAAGCATAATATAGCAGATAATTAAAGTAAAGCAATAATCACTCGAGTCAAGGGCGATGCTTTCCAAATACAAACCCCCAAGGCCTAAACCAAGATCAGATAAGCACCCAGAAAATACCGCTCTTGAGACCGAATGATAATACAACCAAACATCCATGACTCTGGCTATCACTGTTATCTTTGCCATGATTTCACCGTTAATTGAATGACCACCTGTCAAGGGCTAATGGTAACCCTGGTTCTAGACATAACTCCGCACGTCGTCGCAGCCCGTGCCTAGGAATTTTCGCAACTACCCAGAGTACTAGCACGTCGTCGCAGCCCGTGCTTGGAACGTCGTCGCAGCCCGTTCCAACGTACTCTTGCTTTGAGCATGCTAGAACCTTCAACAACGATAATATCTCAGCCTCCTAGTCATCCTCCTCGACGACTATTTCCATAATAGCTCAAGCACCTCTCAAGCTAACCATTATCACCAACCCGGATCGCATCACCGAGTTATCAACATAACTTTGCACGTCGTCGCAGCACGTGCTTGGAACATCATCATGACCCGTCCCATCTCAACATCACACTTTGCTTCATCGCATCATAGCAAAGACCATCATCATCGAATCCATCCATATGAGCTTCCACATCCGCTTCATATGTCACCAGCAGCTTTCACCATTCAAGAGCCTTTCCACTTAGCTTTTGAATCATCTCCAACCATCTTGTTCCAAATCAACCATTTGCTAACTTGAAACAATCTAATCAATCATACATCCAAACATTCAAGCATTCAAACAAGATCTAATAAGCAATATTAACTATAGTGGCAATTTCGTAAATAAATGAGCATAAGTCTAACATACATGAAATCATAGTTTTAAGCATAGATCTATCAAATATAAAACATGGGTTTTGTTTCTATAACTTAATAAATGAACTTGCATAGATAAACATCTTCACAACAATGGATCTATACTTGGATCTAAGGAAAATGCACAAAATCACTATCTACAACACTCCAACAAACCACCAATCCAATATACTCCTTTGGGTCCGCGTGAGAGATAACTACCACTCACCAAATCACCTAAACACCTCAAAAAAACTAAACACTTCAGATCTGGACAGCGAAGATCAAGGCTTGATCCGGCGAAATCTCGCTTAAAACGATGAAATCTAGCTTCGTTGGATGAAGATCTTCAACTTTGTCTCTTGGATCTTCGATCTCAATCTTCGATCTTGGATGGATGTTAGAATTAGATTGGAATAGAGAAAAGAAGATGAAGAAATGTTGTAGTCGAGTTCCCAAAATGGCAGCACTTCGTCGCTTCAAAAACCGGTGCCAAAAAGTGAGCCAAACCCCTCTATTTATAGGCTGAAACCACTATGAGTCGTCGCTCCTTAGGTCGTTGCCGACCCACCCCTTGAGTCATCCCCGACTCATCATCATGCCGACTCAACTAAACACAGGGCCTCACGTCTAACTTGTACGCGACTCACCCCAGACACGACCTAACACTCCCTGCCGACCTAAGCCTCTACCGACTCAACTGCATACGACTCAACAGCCTCTGCCGACTCAACACCCACCGACTCAACAATACACACTCACGACTCAACTACGAGGCCGACTCAACTCAAACACGGGACCTCTCGACTTATCACATGAGTCGTTCAACGACCTAACTACTATGCGACTCATCGCCCCAGCTACCTAACGACTTACGACTCATGGCATATACGACCCATCTAGTAACCCTCTATCTCTTAAGTCGGTCCTTCTATGGGTTGCTGTTCCCCTCTTGAGTCGGACTTCTCTTAAGTCGGTCGCCACCCCTTAAACCGTTAACTCGCCTACGACTTAAGCTATAACTCGGCAACCCTTAGGTCGTTACTTCCACAAGTCTCTGAGTCGGTCCTACTATGAGTCGGCTACTCCATGACTCGTCCAAAATTGTAAACCGTTGCCTCTCTTGACTCGCTAACCCACTAACTTGGCAACACCTATGAGTCGGCCCTCTATAAGTCGGTCACGACTCAAAACTCTGACTCCCTAATTCAACACTTACCTTCCTTAAGTCGGCAACATCCCTAAGTTGTATGAACGACTCATTTACCTACCGACCTAAGCTTTACTCAAGCCAATTCCTACACGACTTAAGTACCCAATAACTTACTCTGAACAACTTATCAACAATACGACTTAAAGCAACTATTTTATGATTTTGTCGACACGTAAAATACGGGTCGTTACATTCTCTCCCCCTAAGGAATTTCGCCCCCGAAATTCCAAACAATCAAGAGCGAACAAAATTATTCTGCATGCCTACCATCCATAGCAATCAACAAACCATGCATCCAATTTCTAACCTAGCATGCAGAATTCTAAGACTTAGAACAAGCTACAAATTCATGAGATGTCACGACACTTTAGGGCCATACCTCGAAGAGTTCGGGATGAGCTGCCTTCATCCTCTCTTCCTCCTCCCACGTACAGTCGTTAACATCATCACTCCATTGTACCTTGAGCAACGTAATCGTCTTCCTCCTAAGCTGTTTCGTATCGGTTCCAACAATACGAAGCGGCTTACGAGGTTTCGTAACCACTGGATCAACCTCCAAATCTTCACAGCTATCAGCAGAAACCACTGTAGTTGGATCATGCACAAACTTCCGTAGATAAGATACATGAAAAACATTGTGCACACCCGCCATCTTTTCCGGTAACTTTAATCTATAAGCGAGCTTTCCAATTCGCTCTATAATCGGGAATGGTCCAACAAATCTCGGAGTTAACTTTCCTTTCTTTCCGAATCTAATAGCACTCTTTAATGGAGAAATCTTCACAAAAACCATCTCACCTACGTCGAATTCCAAATCCTTACGACGATTATCGGCATAACTTTTCTGACGATCTTGGGCTGCTTTCATTCGTTGCCGAATGATCTCTATACAATCCGAAGTCTGTCGAATCATCTCTGGCCCAAGTATCAGCTTTTCTCCAGTTTCCAACCAACATGTCGGAGAGTTACACGGTCTTCCATATAATGCCTCATATGGTGCCATACCAATACTCGACTGATAACTGTTATTATATGCAAACTCCACCAAATGAAGATGATCTTCCCATGATCCTCCGAAGTCCAAAACACAAGCTCTGAGAAGATCTTCCAAAACTCGGTTAACTCTCTCAGTTTGACCATCTGTTTGAGGGTGATAAGCTGTACTCAAACACAACTTGGTTCCCAAAACTTCCTGGAAGCTCTTCCAAAATCCACTAGTGAACAATGGGTCTCGATCGCTCACTATACACTTCGGAACGCTATGGAATCGAACTATCCACTTAACATACAACTCAGCCAACTTCGATGCAGTCCTAGTTGATCGAACAGGAATGAACCTTGCACTCTTGGTCAAACGATCTACTATGACCCAAATCCCTTCATTTCCCGCCCTTGTCCTAGGTAGACCATCGATAAAATCCATCGACACTTGCTCCCACTTCCATGTAGGAACCTCTAATGGCTGAAGCAATCCACTGGGCTTCTTCTGCTCAGCTTTCACCAACTGGCAGTTCATACACTTGGAAATAAAACTTCCAACATCCTTCTTCATGCCTTCCCAGTAGTAAGTTCTCTTCATATCCCGATACATCTTATTTCCACCTGGATGAATCGTCAACTTCGAGTGATGACTTTCCCTTAGAACTTCATCTCTCAATCCATCTATATCGGGAACAACCAGTCGTCCTTGCTTTCGAAGCCGACCCTCTCGATCGATCTCGAATCCTTTATCCTTCTCTGGTTCCAATCCAGATTCCAAACCACGGATAATCCTGACAAGCTTATCGTCTTGCTTTTGGCTCTCGCCAATCCTTTCCACAAGAGTAGGTCTTATCGATAAGTTTGCCAACATCTCAGGTTCCAATTCACATCTAGGCCTGAAGTCAAACTCAGCCAAATACTCGAGACTCTTCCACTCCGAAAACATGACTCCCAATCCTGCATGTCTTCGACTTAACGCATCTGCCACTGCGTTTCCTTTTCCCGGAGTATAGGCTATACCAAAATCATATGATGCTAGGAACTCTAGCCATCTTTGCTGTCGAAGATTCAAATCCTTTTGGGAGAACAGATACTTCAACGACTTATGATCCGTAAACAACTCAAATCGAACTCCCAATAGGTAATGTCTCCATATCTTCAAAGCAAACACAATCGCTGCTAACTCTAAATCATGAGTCGGATAATTTCTTTCATGCGGCTTCAGTTGTCGACTAGCATACGCAACAACTTTATCCTTTTGCATTAGCACTGCTCCAAGTCCAGTGCCACATGCGTCGGTGTAAACCACCATCTCATCATTCCCACTAGGAATAGTCAAAACAGGAGCACTCGTCAGTCGCTCTTTCAGGATTACGAAAGCTTGCTCACACTTATCATCCCATCTGAACACTTGGTTCTTTTTCGTCAATCCTGTCAACGGTGCAGCTATCTTGGAAAAGTCTTTAATAAACCGACGATAATATCCTGCTAATCCAAGAAAACTTCTTACATCAGATGCATTCTTAGGTCCAACCCAATCCTGGATTGCTGCCACCTTAGCGGGATCAACCGCTATTCCATTTCCAGAGATAACATGGCCTAAGAACCTCACTTCACTCTTCCAGAAGTGACACTTCGAAAACTTAGCCTTCAGCTGATGTTTCCGCAAGATTTCCAAAACAATTCTCAAGTGCGTCTTGTGCTCTTCCTCAGTTCTGGAGTAAACCAAAATATCATCCACGAACACAAGCACGAACTTATTCAACTGATCTCTGAACACTCTATTCATAAGATCCACAAAATATGCTGGCGCGTTAGTCAATCCAAACGGCATTACCAGCCACTCATAAAATCCGGATGGTGTCCTGAAAGCAGTCTTCGGCACACTATCCTTCGCCACTCTCAACTGGTGAAATCCCGTTGCCAAATCCATCTGAGAAAACACCTTAGCCTCGTGAAGCTGATCAAACAAGTCATCTATTCTCGGCAATGGATACTTGTTCTTCCTAGTCAACTTATTCAGCTCACGATAATCCACACACAACCTCAACGATCCATCCACTTTGGTTGCGAACACAACTGGTGCACCCCATTCGGACACACTACGCCGAATGAATCCCTTCCGTAAAAGGTCATCAACCTGCACCTTCAACTCTAGCTGCTCCCTAGGCGCCATCCGCCTAAGAGGCATCACAATAGGTCTGGCTCCCTCAACTAGATCGATACGAAACTCGATCTCCCTATGTGGCGGCAACCCTTTGACTTCGTCAAAGACATCCTCAAATCCATTCACAATAGGCACCGATGACAGTCCATCCCGTGGAACAACCAGCGAATACATGAAGCTCATGAAGACGTCTTCCTCATGCTTACATCGTATCACAACCTTTCGCCCTTCCACATTCCCGACTGTCACCTCAAGCCTTTCACAATCAATCCTTGCCGCATATTTCCTAAGCCAGTCCATACCCAAAATAATTCCGAACCCCGCAAAGTTCAGAACAAAGCAATCACAAACAAACGAGCAATCATGACTCGACACAACTAGACCACGGCATATCATACACAAACATGACGAACCCCCAACTGGACTAGTCACAACCAATGGCCTATCAACAATATCCGGTCTCAAACCTAACCGGTCTACCAAATCATTACAAACAAAAGAATGCGACGCTCCAGTATCAAACAACACTCTAACTGGAACACCACAGATAGAAAGAGTACCTTGAACCACCACACTCTTCCCCTTCTCTTCAGCAGTAGGAGCTTTTGAAGATGACGGCACAGCTCCCAAAGCATAAGCTTGCACAACCTGCCTGTCCTTCCTCGGTTCTGGACAGTCCTTCCTGAAATGCCCTGGTTTATCACAGTTGTGGCATTTCGCCGGCGCCTTTGGATTCCTACAATCCTTGGAGAGATGGCCCTTCTGCTGGCAATTATAACAAGTCATTTCGCCCTTCGGCTTCTTCTGGCCATCCCTACACTTCTGTTGCTGCTGCTTCCTCTTCCTATTTTCACCCCGCTGTGGTTTAGATCCTTCCCTGGTTACAGCAACAACAGAACTTTCCTTAGGAAACAAACTCTCATGCCTGAGAGCTTTCTCCACAAGCTTCTCAAACGGATCATCCAAGTGATCCACCAACTGCCTCCCAAGATAAGCATCCGGACCAGTCACAAACTTCTCATTCTTCTGATAGGGAGAATCAATATACGATCTGGCATACTTGGACAAAGCCTCAAACTCAGAAACATACTCAAGGACCGATCTCCCACCTTGCTTGAGCTCTACAAACTTCTTGAACAAAACAGATTTCTGAGCTGTAGAGATGAACTTAGCTTCAAATCTAGCTTGGAATTGCTCCCAAGTAATCTCCTCCTCCGGAGTATCAATGGTGATAGAATTCCACCAATCCGAAGCTCTCCCTTGAAGTTGCCTTGATGCGAGCTTTCTCTTGGTTGCATCCTCAATCCCTAAGTCACCAAAGATCCTTCGACATGCATCAATCCATCTCTGCACCTCAATAGTCGACTCCGTCCCCAAGAAAGCTTTTCCTCCAAGAGAAGTATAATCCTTACAAAGCTTAGCAAAATCCACCGGTCTTGGAGCTTGGACTTGAACTCCAACATCTACAGATGGCCCTGGAGCTGGTATCCTTCTCATGATCGAAGTCATCATCGCTTCGAACATAGTTCCATAATCAATAGCCCCTTCAGTAGCACGGCCTTCCCTTGCAGCTGGTCTCCCTCTTCGACTCATCCTTAATATCTGTAATAAGAATGATTAGAACACCTTAAGAAACAACTGCATAAGGAGTTCAAATCCTTCTAAACTACTATATTATATATAGTAATCATCCATCAAAATACAATTACGTCTCTCATACGTAGTTACGTTAGCGAGCGTTAGCTAAAATCGATTAACCAAAGCTCTGATACCAAATGTGACGACCGCCCATGACTCCCGCACCAAAACAAGAGAAAAGAGCGCTGAAGGGCGTGCCAGGTAGCCATGGACAGTAGTCAGGATAAAATAAAACAGCAAACTCTATCGTACATCTCACAGCGCATGGATAAAATACAATAGAAATATATATAGTGAAGCTCCATAGCAGAAAATCATCATATAAGCATTATAGTAGTTTTATACAAACGTATGAATCATCCATACATCCAAGCCTCACTACATAACACTCAATCAGATACAACAGCGGAACACCCAGTACATATAGTAAGAAAACTAATATGCAAAGCCTCCTGCTCGTCTTCGTCATCCTCAGCGTAGATCTCTAAGAGCAGCACCTGTCACCTGCTACCTAGTCTGCCCATCCCAACATGGATGAACAGCCCAAGGTAATAAGAGGAGACATAAAACCTTGAGTCAGACAAAGTCTTAGTGAGTAGTAAATCAACTATCAAACATACCAAAAGAGCATAAGGGATAAAAGGAATAGGAACCAAACCATCCCACTCCACCTCTTTCTAAAGTGATAGCCCCCCAGACACACACTAAGGAAAAGCAAGCATAATATAGCAGATAATTAAAGTAAAGCAATAATCACTCGAGTCAAGGGCGATGCTTTCCAAATACAAACCCCCAAGGCCTAAACCAAGATCAGATAAGCACCCAGAAAATACCGCTCTTGAGACCGAATGATAATACAACCAAACATCCATGACTCTGGCTATCACTGTTATCTTTGCCATGATTTCACCGTTAATTGAATGACCACCTGTCAAGGGCTAATGGTAACCCTGGTTCTAGACATAACTCCGCACGTCGTCGCAGCCCGTGCCTAGGAATTTTCGCAACTACCCAGAGTACTAGCACGTCGTCGCAGCCCGTGCTTAGAACGTCGTCGCAGCCCGTTCCAACGTACTCTTGCTTTGAGCATGCTAGAACCTTCAACAACGATAAGATCTCAGCCTCCTAGTCATCCTCCTCGACGACTATTTCCATAATAGCTCAAGCACCTCTCAAGCTAACCATTATCACCAACCCGGATCGCATCACCGAGTTATCAACATAACTTTGCACGTCGTCGCAGCACGTGCTTGGAACATCATCATGACCCGTCCCATCTCAACATCACACTTTGCTTCATCGCATCATAGCAAAGACCATCATCATCGAATCCATCCATATGAGCTTCCACATCCGCTTCATATGTCACCAGCAGCTTTCACCATTCAAGAGCCTTTCCACTTAGCTTTTGAATCATCTCCAACCATCTTGTTCCAAATCAACCATTTGCTAACTTGAAACAATCTAATCAATCATACATCCAAACATTCAAGCATTCAAACAAGATCTAATAAGCAATATTAACTATAGTGGCAATTTCGTAAATAAATGAGCATAAGTCTAACATACATGAAATCATAGTTTTAAGCATAGATCTATCAAATATAAAACATGGGTTTTGTTTCTATAACTTAATAAATGAACTTGCATAGATAAACATCTTCACAACAATGGATCTATACTTGGATCTAAGGAAAATGCACAAAATCACTATCTACAACACTCCAACAAACCACCAATCCAATATACTCCTTTGGGTCCGCGTGAGAGATAACTACCACTCACCAAATCACCTAAACACCTCAAAAAAACTAAACACTTCAGATCTGGACAGCGAAGATCAAGGCTTGATCCGGCGAAATCTCGCTTAAAACGATGAAATCTAGCTTCGTTGGATGAAGATCTTCAACTTTGTCTCTTGGATCTTCAATCTCAATCTTCGATCTTGGATGGATGTTAGAATTAGATTGGAATAGAGAAAAGAAGATGAAGAAATGTTGTAGTCGAGTTCCCAAAATGGCAGCACTTCGTCGCTTCAAAAACCGGTGCCAAAAAGTGAGCCAAACCCCTCTATTTATAGGCTGAAACCACTATGAGTCGTCGCTCCTTAGGTCGTTGCCGACCCACCCCTTGAGTCATCCCCGACTCATCATCATGCCGACTCAACTAAACACAGGGCCTCACGTCTAACTTGTACGCGACTCACCCCAGACACGACCTAACACTCCCTGCCGACCTAAGCCTCTACCGACTCAACTGCATACGACTCAACAGCCTCTGCCGACTCAACACCCACCGACTCAACAATACACACTCACGACTCAACTACGAGGCCGACTCAACTCAAACACGGGACCTCTCGACTTATCACATGAGTCGTTCAACGACCTAACTACTATGCGACTCATCGCCCCAGCTACCTAACGACTTACGACTCATGGCATATACGACCCATCTAGTAACCCTCTATCTCTTAAGTCGGTCCTTTTATGGGTTGCTGTTCCCCTCTTGAGTCGGTCTTCTCTTAAGTCGGTCACCACCCCTTAAACCGTTAACTCGCCTACGACTTAAGCTATAACTCGGCAACCCTTAGGTCGTTACTTCCACAAGTCTCTGAGTCGGTCCTACTATGAGTCGGCTACTCCATGACTCGTCCAAAATTGTAAACCGTTGCCTCTCTTGACTCGCTAACCCACTAACTTGGCAACACCTATGAGTCGGCCCTCTATAAGTCGGTCACGACTCAAAACTCTGACTCCCTAATTCAACACTTACCTTCCTTAAGTCGGCAACATCCCTAAGTTGTATGAACGACTCATTTACCTACCGACCTAAGCTTTACTCAAGCCAATTCCTACACGACTTAAGTACCCAATAACTTACTCTGAACAACTTATCAACAATACGACTTAAAGCAACTATTTTATGATTTTGTCGACACGTAAAATACGGGTCGTTACAATTCTGGTCCTGGGTCGACTTCGGGTTCGACTTCGGTGCGCCACCTCAATTCCCCGGTGCTTGCTTGGAGTTTTCGCCAAAACGACCCGGAGCGACCCGAGTCATTTTCTTCCTGACCCGAAGTTGCTCTAGGGTTTTCTCCCCTGAAACCCGAAGCGCGACCAGAAGCTGCCGCAGATCCGAATTTTTTTTTTTTTTAAATTTGAATTTTTTTTTTTTTTGAACTGACTGGATCTAGGGTTAGCACCCATTGAAGAAGAAGAGGAGCTTGAAGAAAGTATACGCTCAGATGAAAAGAAATTAGGTGGAGGCTAGGGCTTGTAGCTAGGTTTATATAGAGGGGTTAGAGATAGAGTAGATAGACCGTAGAATGAACGTGCGGAACAAACTATGGCCCAAAAAGCCCGCTATGCCTCCGGAACCGAATTTATTAAATCTATATATCCAAATAGGTAATTTAAAATATTCTGAACGCGATGGAAAAAGTTTCACGTCCAAATTTGATCGTATGAAGAAGTTATGCTGAAAACAAAATTTCCAAATTGATTCAAATTGATTTTAATTAAATTTGATTTCAAGGCGTTTCACGCCCGTACGATCAAACGACAAGTCCGATCGATACGAAACTTGAAACCCTATAATAATTCACCGATACGGATCCGATGAAACTGGTTTCATCGAAATCCGAGTCCGTGACAAAAAAAGGCTATTTTTATATTCATTAAATAAATCAAAATAAATTACAAAAATCCAAATTTTATATTATATTCTAAAATTGTCCAAATTTTATTACTTATATAATTTAATCAATTTCAAATGATTTAACAAGCTTGGATGTGAATTAAAATTATAAGTATATCAATTTGCAGTGTTAATTTCTGCACTTTCCTATATTTAAGAATTATAAAATTAAATGCTCAAAACCCCGTATATTAGATTTTAACTTTTATATACTCATTCTTTATCCAAATAGGGATGCCACATACTTTGGTTCATGATTCACAATATTATTCTTAAAGTTCATTTAAATTTCAGTAACGTAATATTTAACTAAATTCCCTTTATTTATGCAATAAGCGCAATTATTGAATTTGATACTCAAATTGATTTATAGATTCTGCTTTCAAAAAATCTATATCAACAATTTGGTCTAATTATAAATAGAATAAGTATTAACCTCATCTTATAGAATTAATTATTGCAATAAATCCAATTTACCATATCTTAAATCCAAATTAATAGATAAAGCTTGATTCCTTTATTAACTCCTTTGGTTTTCAATTAACCTTTTATGGTGAATATAAATTCCAATGTATAATTGAAACCTTATTTCCATTTGATTTCACTATTTCATTAAAAATCCTCATATTCCAGCTAAATTTCAACTAACGTATAAATTAGCTATTTCAATTTCATTTAATTGCGATTATCATACTATAGAAATTAAATTCCATTAAATAAATAAATAAATGTTGATTCCCATCTATTTACATTATATTACATTGGTACTTCTATTTACAACTTAGCTTTGTATAAATGTTTGAATGTAGAATCTTGTCTATTTCACGTATTAATTAAGCCTTAAAAATCAATTAATATTATATCCTTGGTCTAACCTCATTTTACCCATATTTATATTAATATATCCTTTGAATTAGGTAAATTACCATTGATTATCTACCTTAACTTATCAGACTCCACTAACGTAATGGTTAAATATTAATTCCGTTTGTAAAAAAAAACAATCCACAAGATTTGCATTTCACATTGCAAATGAATTCATAAATCTTGGCTTTCTTTTTCTTTGCTTCTTAACGGCCAAATCAAACTACCCTATCATCACTAATTTATGGCAATTAATTGCAATTGATTCTCCATTAAACTACATAAGTTATCCAATTAAAACCTAAGTGAAACGTTTATTTATTTAAAAATCCTACTGTTTAAAAGAGTATATCATCTACGGTATAATTTACATTTGACATGATTTCTCATATATTTCACACAACAGTGAATTCCAATTTCTACCAACATTATGTTTAATATAAATTGGAAATCCAAATCATTGGTATTTCACAACCTTATTGCGTACATTTACGTATAGTTACACTAAGTCCATACACTGATTCATGAATTCATTAATTAATACACAATTTGCCTTTGTTTTCTTATATTAAGTTTATTACCGTTTTTAAGTACATTCATTATCGAACAATATTCATAAAAATTTTTATCTACACTTATTGCATTGGTTTATTCAACGGTCACCAAATGAAACAATCCTACTATTTATTTTAATATTAAATGAATCCCATTCTAGTAAATATCTTATTAATATTCACTAATTCAACATTTATTGGTTTCTTAACATTAACTTTTAACAAAGTGTGACAATTACATTATCCAAAACTATTGTCATAAAAATTAAATTGTTACATTAAATTTCAATTACTATAACAAATTACTACATTTTCTCAAATAAATCTTAAAGCCTTTTTTTTTTCTAAATCAGGTTAGAAATTATATTAATTTAACTCATTTAATATTATTAATTTAACGGGTCGTTACAATCTCCCCCACTCAAAACTTTTCGTCCCCGAAAAGGAAAAAGAAGGGAGAAGGAAGAATAAAACATTACATCTTATTTCAAATATTAACTTATAAACAATAATTTACTAAATTAATTTCCTTAAATGAGATATGCCCGTTTTATAGTCATTATAACCTTTTATACTTAAATCATTAAAGTTTGGAAAATATTCAACAAAATTCTAAGTCCAAAATTTACGAAAATTTTTGGCAGAGTCTCCTTTGTACGGAGAGACTCTGGAGAAAATATAATATCAAAATATACAAATATATTACATATATTATCAAAATATTATCCCAACACGGGCAAAATTATAAAATAGCGCTTTAAACGTAATCCGAAAACGTACCTATTTGTCGGGCAATACGCTTATTATTAGGGAACCAGAGCAGTAGCAGTGGCTTCCATAGCCTGCATTTCACTTATAAAATCTAAAAGGTTAAATATTTATTTTAAAGTGAACTATTCAAGTGGATTCAATCATTAATCAACCAAACAATTCAACAACCATCAACCTTACAAACAACATACATACACACACAAAGCAATCATTTAATCCATCAAACAAATAGTTGTTTGGGTTCAAACTTGAAATTTGTATGAAATGAAATTAACTATCAAGTGCATCCTTTACTCAACAGTCTTAGATGGAACAAAGATAGATTATTTATTCATCCAACAACTTCAAGTTCCTTACCCCACAATCATAAATCAAACAATACAATTCAAACCAACAACCAAATTAACTTATTATACATTTATTTCATGCTTCAGTGGTTTGATTTTCTTTCTTTCATTTATGGAGGGATTTCTTTATTTCTTACAATTTTCGTTTTCCATTTATTACAAAATTCATTATATTTGCATTCCAATTTATTGACTAAAGTTTATATCATCTATTTATACTACTTACCTTTACTTATATAGTAAAATTTCCAATTTAACTTAAGTTTATACAATTAATTCTCATTAATAACAGCAAATTTACTGAATACCTTTATTACCTGAAGCTTCACTTGTAAGATTTCCCCTTACATTTTCTTACTAACATTGCAACTTTTATTATATGGTAAGTTATGTATGTTTTAAGAATGTAAGTGAAAATTTACAAGTTTCTTCTCAATTCCTTAAATTTATATATATTTGTTTTATAAATTACAATTTCAACTTACCTTTAATTTCATTCATTTATTTAATGTTGAAGTTTCTATTATATTTAATAGTAGTAACAATTTAATTACCCACTTTCTATTATATTTAATTACAGTAACCCTTTTTAGTTACACTTAAATTATTAACCCTTTAACCTTCATTCTTAAAAATAAGGAATTTTATTAATTAATTACTTAGGGTTTACAGTCATTTATATATTACTTACTTTCTATTATATTAGAATAGGGGGAAATTAAGGTGTACTTAAGTTAATAACCCTACAATCAAACTTTATAAATTAAGGAATTTCATTTTTACTTTCTTAAGGTTAAAATCACCTATTAATAATACAACCTTTAATTTTAGTAAAATTCCAATCATCACTTAAGTTAATACCATTAAATTCTTATTTATAACAGTAATTTATTGAATACTTCATTATTTCCAAAAATTCTACTTGCATAATATTCTATTCCACTCTTAATTCACATTTCAACTTTTTATACTTGGTAAGTTATTTATGTTAAAGAAAAAGAAAAAGATCTTATACAAGTTTAATCTCAACCCTTTTAATTCGTTGATTTTCAATAAATCTTTACCATTATTTATCAATTAAAATTTAACTTCCTTTATACCTAGCATTAATTTTCTTACTTAAATTAGAGGTTTCAATCCATTTATTACTTACTTTATATTTCCCTAAAAATAATTTAAACCATTAATTAGTGGAAAATTTTAGAATTAAATACCGGGTCAAATTTCAATTTTATTTTAAAAATAATAGATAAATGAGTTCTTACAACTTATATCTCAATTTATATTTAAAACAATTTAAAATTTTAGATAATTTCAAAATAAATTTGCAGTAGAATTTACTACAGTGGCCTTTCCCCTATGAAACTCGAAAACGAAAGTCGATGATGCGGCCGCCATCACCGAAATTATTTTCTAGCGACAGAGAGGAAAGTACAAAATTTATTTTCTCCAAAATCCTCTTTTAAAACAATTCTTCCGAATTACACTAAACATTTATATAAGAAATTACCTATAAACCAAATCATTATATTTCACAAATCCTTTGAAAGAAGATTTTCAAAAATCCCGGACTTAAGTTCTAAAATCTCCAATTTGATTTATTATAATTTCAACTTAGCTTCAATTGTTATAAATATTTTTATTTCCTAACACCCAATCTATAGCAACCAAATATATATATATTTTTATAAAAATATTTTTATATATAGAAAATATAATAGGCAAAATTATTTCATTCACCTATATTAAAAACAAATATTATGTCGGTCTGTCCTATTAAGTGTTTAGAAATCCCTATTGATGTCATAGCGTCCCATGCATCAACCAGAATTTATAAATACAAAGCGGAACAGATTAACACAATATCCAAATCTTTATTAACACTAACAAATACGCTCTCTCATATATATACACTCAGCGACTCCCATAGGGTATTACTACCCTATTAACAAAGAGTCAAACCCCACAAAACCAAGGTTTATCGCTAAACCAAAGCTCTGATACCAACTGTAACATCCCGCCTTTTCGCACACTTTAAACCGACACACGTGCCAATTCAAAGCATACGCAAGGGCGGATTGTTATGGGGTAAATAAGAAAAATAGAGAAGAAATAAAACCAAATAGAATCTCACGGCGGAAGGATAAAATATAATAATCAATATACAGTTCATAATAACTGTTTACAAAATATTTATTTTACTTATACAATGAATATCAAAGTTACACATACCAATACAGTCAATGCAGCGGAAATTTAGAGTGTGGTGCAATACTATAGATAATAATAATACGACTCCTTCGTCTTCGTCCTTCAAAGCTAAAGTCTTCGATCCTGAAACGCTCGGACTGACCCAAGCGAATTTGAAAAGACAAAAACACTCGAGTCAGACTAAAAGATCTTATGTGAGTTAAATTAACAGAAATAAATATGAGTACAGTAACTCAAGAGATGTTCGGGATTTACATCTCCTAAGGATCCGTTAAACTATTTACTATGTACTATATTGCGCTATTATAATAGTGTCTATTTATAAAATAAACTTACTTTTAAATAGCGTTAAGGGGTTACCCATATAGCCCTTAACACAAATAATGCCAATAGTCTATACAGTACCGTAATACCTCCTGATCGGGAAGCTACCAGAGGATACTCCATAGGTACGACACAAATAGAAACTCGTAGTAAAGGCTCGGTATGGTAGGTGACACGGCACAACTAGGCAATGCCAGGGTAGATATACCAATTACTATCCAGGCTGGTGGAAACGCGTAGCCGCAGTTACCGCCCACCTCGGACTAACTCCCCAAAATCAAAATATAGAAGTGGCCACTGAATCAATCCAAAATCAAAGTATAATATCGAAGAGGAGGGTCCGATCAGAGGAATGACCTCATTGGCCTGAGAATCGCTCCTGTTTTAGCCACCTTATGCCAACTCACGGGAGTCGGGTCCACGTATTTACCTTACAGGAAACGTCGCCACCACCTACTTCATTCTGGAATCTCCACCGCGTACACGGTTAGTCAAAGTGGTTTTCGGTATCGACAGAGAGTATGTCAGATATCCGATCCCGGTCTCTTTGCCAACCCATCGTTATTATAACACCGCGGTCATTTAAAAATAGGTTATACTTTAAAAATCAGAATAAACATTCCATTTCATAACCATGAATACGATATCATTTCAAAACCCAAAACCATATTTTATCACTTATCCCAAATATAATTCTTTTCCAAAATCAAAATGCTTTAACTTCATATCGTCTGAAAATCAAATATTTTCAAAGCATAGTATTTTGAAAATCATAATTTAAAACCATAACTTCTATAAAAAAAACTTGAATGGTTTGGACATTCAACGGTATATGAATTAAATGGTTTAACTTAAATGTTACTTTGTAAAGAAAATAGTTCTCATGGCTTTACAAATACATTTCTTTATTAAAGTCTAAACCAAAATTTATATTATCTCTCTCAAGTTCCAAAACCACTTCAATTTATTTATATATACGTATATCCATTTTGAGTAACAATATTTCAAACTAAAATTGGATTTTATTCTTTCAACAGATCAATTGTTCTATTAATTAGTCTTGAATATTCACATAAAATCCATAAATAATAAGACTTCAATTTCTAGTAATAAAATATATATATTTTTCCAATTCAAATTATACTAGAATATTCATTTCAATTTATTTTGGGAAAAATCCAATTATAAATATCATATCTTAAAATTTTCAAACTTAACATTTAAACATATGATATAAATTATTAAACTCCATTTTCTTAATTTTTTTTCCATTTTTAAATAAAGATTTTTATACACCTTTTAATTTCAAAATTTTCAACTTCATATGTATATATATGGAAGAATAATATTTATACAATATAAAATTTAAGATTTTTAGAAACCATATTCCATCCAAACCATAGAAATCACATTAAAATAGTTATATATAGACCGCGGTGCCTGTATAAAATTTTCTATCCTATGGTCAAGTGATACGGATATTTATCATTTCAATCCGCAATTTAAAAGATATACAATTTTGCGGTTGTATATCATTTCAAACCACAATCCCGAATGAAATGAAATATGCATGATAATTTGCAATTTTATGATATTCAATAAACATCCATCAACATCATCCATCATCCAATCAAAATCATCAAGCAATATCAATCAATAACAATTTATATTTGATAATAGATAACAGGTAATAACTTGCAATTTTATTCAGATTAAATTTAACAACTATTAATCTAATAGTTTATATTCAGTAATAATCTATATAACTGTTAACTAGCGGTTTATAGGCAAACAAATAAATTCTAACTATCAATTAATACGCAATAAATAAATTAAATTAACAGTTAAACTTAATAAATGCAATTCAACAAATATGAGTGAAATAAACATGCCAAATACTCATAAATAAATTGCTATTCATTTCTAAAATTAATTTAACAAACATAAATGCTTCTAGTAGTTGTGAGTGGGTTTTAAACACTCACCTTTGGAATTTAAATCGAATTTAAATTCAATTTAAACTCAAAATTTTGACGGTCTCCAAATCCATCCAAACCAGCGTCAAAACGTCAGAAATTCTGATACGATCCCAGCAAAATAAACCGCGCGTGAATCCGAGCTCGTATGCAAAAGTTATGGAAATTTGAAAAATGGAAAAATTCTGGTCCTGGGTCGACTTCGGGTTCGACTTCGGTGCGCCGCCTCAATTCCCCGGTGCTTGCTTGGAGTTTTCGCCAGAACGACCCGGAGCGACCCGAGTCATTTTCTTCCTGACCCGAAGTTGCTCTAGGGTTTTCTCCCCTGAAACCCGAAGCGCGACCAGAAGATGCTGCAGATCCGAATTTTTTTTTTTTTTTTTTTAAATTTGAATTTTTTTTTTTGAACTGACTGGATCTAGGGTTAGCACCCATTGAAGAAGAAGAGGAGCTTGAAGAAAGTATACGCTCAGATGAAAAGAAATTAGGTGGAGGCTAGGGCTTGTAGCTAGGTTTATATAGAGGGGTTAGAGATAGAGTAGATAGACCGTAGAATGAACGTGCGGAACAAACTATGGCCCAAAAAGCCCGCTATGCCTCCGGAACCGAATTTATTAAATCTATATATCCAAATAGGTAATTTAAAATATTCTGAACGCGATGGAAAAAGTTTCACGTACAAATTTGATCGTATGAAGAAGTTATGCTGAAAACAAAATTTCCAAATTGATTCAAATTGATTTTAATTAAATTTGATTTCAAGGCGTTTCACGCCCGTACGATCAAACGACAAGTCCGATCGATACGAAACTTGAAACCCTATAATAATTCACCGATACGGATCCGATGAAACTGGTTTCATCGAAATCCGAATCCGTGACAAAAAGGCTATTTTTATATTCATTAAATAAATCAAAATAAATTACAAAAATCCAAATTTTATATTATATTCTAAAATTGTCCAAATTTTATTACTTATATAATTTAATCAATTTCAAATGATTTAACAAGCTTGGATGTGAATTAAAATTATAAGTATATCAACTTGAAGTGTTAATTTCTGCACTTTCCTATATTTAAGAATTATAAAATTAAATGCTCCAAACCCCGTATATTAGATTTTAACTTTTATATACTCATTCTTTATCCAAATAGGGATGCCACATACTTTGGTTCATGATTCACAATATTATTCTTAAAGTTCATTTTAAATTTCAGTAACGTAATACTTAACGTTAAATTCCCTTTATTTATGCAATAAGCGCAATTATTGAATTTGATACTCAAATTGATTTATAGATTCTGCTTTCAAAAAATCTATATCAACAATTTGGTCTAATTATAAATAGAATAAGTATTAACCTCATCTTATAGAATTAATTATTGCAATAAATCCAATTTACCATATCTTAAATCCAAATTAATAGATAAAGCTTGATTCCTTTATTAACTCCTTTGGTTTTCAATTAACCTTTTATGGTGAATATAAATTCCAATGTATAATTGAAACCTTATTTCCATTTGATTTCACTATTTCATTAAAAATCCTCATATTCCAGCTAAATTTCAACTAACGTATAAATTAGCCATTTCAATTTCATTTAATTGCGATTATCATACTATAGAAATTAAATTCCATTAAATAAATAAATAAATGTTGATTCCCATCTATTTACATTATATTACATTGGTACTTCTATTTACAACTTAGCTTTGTATAAATGTTTGAATGTAGAATCTTGTCTATTTCACGTATTAATTAAGCCTTAAAAATCAATTAATATTATATCCTTGGTCTAACCTCATTTTACCCATATTTATATTAATATATCCTTTGAATTAGGTAAATTACCATTGATTATCTACCTTAACTTATCAGACTACACTAACGTAATGGTTAAATATTAATTCCATTTGTAAAAAAAACAATCCACAGGATTTGCATTTCACATTGCAAATGAATTCATAAATCTTGGCTTTCTTTTTCTTTGCTTCTTAAAGGCCAAATCAAACTACCCTATCATCACTAAGTTATGGCAATTAATTGCAATTGATTCTCCATTAAACTACATAAGTTATCCAATTGAAACCTAAGTGAAATGTTTATTTATTTAAAAATCCTACTGTTTAAAAGAGTATATCATCTACGGTATAATTTACATTTGACCTGATTTCTCATATATTTCACACAACAGTGAATTCCAATTTCTACCAACATTATGTTTAATATAAATTGGAAATCCAAATCATTGGTATTTCACAACCTTATTGCGCACATTTACGTATAGTTACACTAAGTCCATACACTGATTCATGAATTCATTAATTAATACACAATTTGCCTTTGTTTTCTTATATTAAGTTTATTACCGTTTTTAAGTACATTCATTATCGAACAATATTCATAAATTTTTTTATCTACACTTATTGCATTGGTTTATTCAACGGTCACCAAATGAAACAATCCTACTATTTATTTTAATATTAAATGAATCCCATTCTAGTAAATATTTTATTAATATTCACTAATTCAACATTTATTGGTTTCTTAACATTAACTTTTAACAAAGTGTGACAATTACATCATCCAAAACTATTGTCATAAAAATTAAATTGTTACATTAAATTCCAATTACTATAACAAATTACTACATTTTCTCAAATAAATCTTAAAGCCTTTTTTTTTTTCTAAATCAGGTTAGAAATTATATTAGTTTAACTCATTTAATATTATTAATTTAACGGGTCGTTACACTCCAGGCCCTAGTTCCTCTTGCTAGCTCAAGTTCTTGCTCCAAAATCAAAGAGAACCCATTAGTAAGCATCTCCTTCTTCTTCTCCAACTCATTATCTTTTTGATTTCAGAAAATTCCTAAACCTAATTTAGGAAATGTTTCTCTTTTAAGCTTAGATCGAAGCTTCTTGAGTTGTTATTGAAGAGGAATTGATCTTAGCTTCTCTTAAAGCTTCTAATTCATTGATTTGGGTTCAAAGGTGAGATTTTTATCTCACATCTTAGTCTATATTTATCTTCGATTGTTAGGTATGAATTCCTAACACTTATTCATGTGCATTTGATTTTGATTTGGATTGCTTTTGTCAATATTCCAATTTTTGATGTTTTGGGTTCAATTCTTTAAAAATCATAACTTTGGTGTTTTGATCATGTTTTTGGTGATGAACCAAAGAGCTTCTGTGGCCGGGTAGTCGATTGGCATAAACCTTTAGCGCCGTTGCTCGAGAGAATGCAATTTGGTCGAGGTTGGACCTCATTTGGATGGGCTGGGAAGGGACTGGGAACATGTCCGGCCGACCGAGCCCTGCCGCCGGCCGACCGACCTGCTTCCAAGTGCATAAGCACTTCTCTGTTTATGGTCCGGTCGACCGACTACAGGGTTCGGCCGACCGACCTGCTACCCCGGGCATTTCTGTTTTTTGGTCCGGTCGACCGAGCTCTGTAGCCGGCCGACCGATCTGTTGCTGTTTTGCCTATTTCGCCCATATTGCGTGGTTTTGCAAATTTAATCGATTCGTGTTATTTCCCTATTTGTTGTTATCATTTGTTATTGACTTTGATGACTTATTTTCTTCGGGAATTCTTGGAATATCCATTTCGATGGATTGGGTATCGATTTCTTTGGATTTTCATTCACGTCTTCGAATGTGAATTTTAGTGATTGATTGTTTCTACAATCTTCTTTGTGATTTGTCACTTTGAAAATATAAAGGTTTTCTATACTGGTAGTAAATATCAAAACTCTTTCTTCAAATGATTTCAACACTATTTTATTACAAAGCTCGTTTTTCGATCTAGTAGTATGTACAAACCTTAACCTCACTCGTATGAGAAATCTAATTAAACGAATTAGTAAAACGAGTGGTATGAAACGCCTGCGTTTACTTCGTTGGTTAATTCTTGGACTTGTTCGATTGAAACTCTTGTGACAATTTTCTAGTGGAGATCTACAATTTGTTCGTAAATATTTAAGTTAAGCTAGTGGTTATGGGACATGAAGCTAGGCTCATATATTTATTAGCTTACTGTAATTGACACTTCTCTTTGATCATGACGATCATTTTATGTTTTAGACTAGCACTGTGCAATGTCTTTGTGTTTTGGTTCATCGGATGTCACGCTGTACGACGTCGTTGTTCCCTTTGATTGTGTTTTGGTTCATCGGATGTCACGCTGTACGACGTCGTTGTTCCCTTTGATTGTGTTTTGGTTCATCGGATGTCACGCTGTACGACGTCGTTGTTCCCTTTGATTCTTTTTTGGTTCATCGGATGTCACGCTGTACGTCATGTTGTACGAGATCGTTGTTCCCTTTGATTGTGATTTGGTTCATCGGATGTCACGCTGTACGACGTCGTTGTTCCCTTTGATTGTGTTTTGGTTCATCGGATGTCACGCTGTACGACGTCGTTGTTCCCTTTGACTGTGTTTTGGTTCATCGGATGTCACGCTGTACGACGTCATTGTTCCCTCTGATTGTCATTTCTGAATTTCGTGTGTTGAATTCTGTAATTTATGTTTCACCAACTTTTACGAGTGGCATTGATATGTATGTCATTTATTGTGGCTTGGTGAATGAAATTAGGAGTATGACATTCCTTTTTATCTTTGAGAAGATCCTTGCGATATTGATTAATCTCTTATTGGTTTTTCAATTACTTATTTATCACAGCTTGGCATTGTGATTATTATATGTTTCGTCATATCACTTATTCTATATCATTTCTTCTGATATTTATAGCTACACTGATCCGTTTATTATTTTCTTCTTAAATAATACTCGGGTCAGAATGAGATTTTACAGGTGCTTCTGCTACACTTCTCTTCTGGGGTTATCATATGATCTTTTGGTTAACTACTTAGATTAGTAGTTTTTGGTTGTATACATTTGAGATATAGACTCTATGATGTATACTTATTCTTTTGTCTAGCACGTGTATCTATTCTTTTTAATATTGTGGATCTTGTTTGACAACTACTCTGATATACACTTTCATGTGTTATATTCATATCTATTTCTGCCTTTGTGATATGAATTATCTGTGACTGATTTGTGTTATGTTTGTTTCTATGTTTGTTTCCGAAGACCTTTATAGCCACTGTGTAGTAGCTTTGAGTTTGTGTCGGTATATCAGATTTCCTCTTGAGATGAAAATTTATATTTTTATCCGGCATATCGGTACTCGCACAAAGCAATTATACAGATGGTCGCTCCTCAACAGCCTTATTCTCCATGCTAGTCGACAGCATTACTTCGTAGTGTTCTTGGCTAGCGTGGGTATAGAGGTGGGGCGTCGCAGTTTGGTATCAGAGCCAAACTTCGGAACAGTATGGAATATTATAACAAGGATCATCGTCCTAAGTCCATCTTAGGAGTCGTGCTTTAGGATTTAATTCGAGTCTTCGTACCGATTCATCCTATTTTCTTTATGATTCCTTGTTTTATCAATCAAGTTTGATTGAAATTTATTTTGAGAATAACTTTTTCCTCTTCTTTCTTTCTTTCTTAAAGAAGAGAAATGGTTAGACCTGGCCGTCCCAGCGCCGGTCAATCTAGTGCTACTCCCTAAGATGGAGTTTTTATGTCTGCCCAGCAGCTTCTTGATCTAGTAAAGAACGTTCAAGCAGCCGGTCCCAATCCAGAGCCTACTCATCCTAGATCCGGTTTTGCACGCCTGTGCAGAGACTATACCGATTTGGGTGGAAGGCCATTCAGGGGATCCGAGAGTGTTATAGAAATTCAAAGCTTGGCTCAAATCATGCGATCGCATCTTTTCTCGCATGAACCTTATTGATCTACATCGAGTCCAAGTGGCTTCTAGCATGCTCCAAGAAAGAGCATTAGATTGGTATGAGCTTTTAATTTCTGAAATCATTGAAGCGGATCTCACTTGGGAGTAATTCCGGGAAAGGTTCGAATTGAAATTTTTGCCGGAGGCTGAAAAAGTAACTTTGGCCCGGCGTTTTATTGACCCTGTTCAAGGTGAATCTTCTGTGACAGACTATGTCACATCTTTCGAATCTCTTTCTAAATACGGGGTTGAGTATATTAATACCCCGATGAAGAAAAATCAGAGATTTGTCTATGGCTTGAATAAGAATCTTAAGAAGCCATTGCTTTTGAAACTTGAGGTTTCATTTGATCAGCTTATTGATATCGCTCTTCGTCTTGAAGAGGCCGATAGAGAAAGCGATATTGAAGTTGTGCGTGCCAAACAGAACTTCAACAACAACATGAAGAGGCCTATTAAATTCGAAGGCCCCAATCCCATCAAGAAAGGGAAGCAACAAACTCCGGTAGCAAAGTCTCCTATCTCTAGTCGTGGACGATGCTATAATTATGGTTCCACGGACCACTATGCAAGGGAGTGCCCGAAACCACTCTTTTGCCGTTATTGCAAAAGTTCGGTTCATCTTATATCTACATGTCCCGTTCTTCAAAGCAGGAGAGAGGGAGAGCTGAATATTGTGCAAGCTCCAGGTAACACTTCTCGTAGTCAAGGTATTTCTCATTCAATCTATGATGACATTTGCTTTGTGATTATCTTGTTTGTGTTCTTTTTGATATGGGTTCCATCTCACTGTTTTATATCAAAAGAACTTTTTGATTCTTTTTCTTTGAAAATATTTCGGGCTTGATGACTTCTTTGAGGATTGTTAATCCGGATGGTAGATCGGCAACACTCAATTTGCTTTCTATTGATGCCGAGACTATTTTATGTGATTTTTCTTTCCGAGCCGATATTTTTACTTAGGCTTCGGAATCGATTTTTGGAAAGGATTGGCTTATTGCGAAGCCCATATCCTATTTTCCGTGTGGACTATTCATCTTCGACATTTTCAATCCGTTAAGCAGATTTCTGTTTTTTTCCCCTTTATGATTTTGATTCCAACTTGATGGCATCATTTTATTCCTTAAGCCCACTTATAAGGAAATTGTTGTTTCTCTCATTCATGTGGTTTGAGAAATTTTCCGGTATTTTTGAATTTGTCTTAGGACTGTCACCTAAGCAATCTTTTGAGTAGTGTTAAGGTCTTTTCATCTCGACCTTGCCACCGGTTTTCATTTGCTACGAGTTGCGGAAGTTAGTTATCGCATTCCGCACTCGTTATGATTCTTATAAATGACTTATTATGTCATTCGGTTTATCCAGCTTATTTCATCCATTTTATAAATTGAATACTCTATGAATATTTCGATGAGACCATTCTTGTATTTATTGATTTTGGATGAAAATAGTAATTTAAAACTTTGCAAATCTTTTCCATAAGATTTATTTATAAGAAAAATTGGATTTTGTTCTTGAAACGAACGAAGAATGTTCTTAAAAGTTTTTAAGAAACATGTTTATTATCTAGAAGACGATTTTGTGATTTTATTGCCCGTTGAGTGCTTTAAGAATTTTGGTCGATGCGCTTGATCAACGTTATCAATAGGAATTTCCTAAATGCTTTGATGAGACAATCAAACACAGTAAAATTCACTTCAAATAAGTAAAAATTTTCTAAAAAGATGATTACATAAGTTAATTGTAATTTTGAAAGTTTTAGCTTTTCGGGAAAGAAGATTATTTAAAAGAACTCTTCCTTTCGATACTCTTATTCTTGTGATTCCTGAAGGGGAACCAAGACTTTGCTATTTGTACCGATACTAGTGATATTGGTTTGGATGCCATTCTCTTGCAATGGAGAACGTGCTATCACTTGTGCTTCTAAATCATTATAGCTTATCGAGACTAGATATGCCGCTCGTGATCTGGTGCTCGCGGCTATCGTTTTCGCTTTTAGAGTTTGGCATCATCATTTTTGGGGAAGAAATTTGTTCTCCACCTCGATCATAAATCTTTGGAATATTTATTTTCTCATAAGGAACTTCATGTTGACTCGAGTTCCTGGCATCTTGTGATCTTGATATTCTTTTTATTCCCGGAAGGGAAATCGTGTTGTCAATGCGCTTTGTCGTAAGCAACAAGTGGTTGATTCTTTGATGATGTCTGAATGTAATTATCTTTTTATTAATTTCATCGGACGTTTTGATATACTTCGTTTTATTGAGCTTTATCTCATACCTTTTATGGACTAGTGTCCGATGTTCTTTTATGGTGTTCGGTTCATTGGGCCTACCGTTTTTGTACTATGCTGACATTCCAAATTATTTGAGTTTCTAGTTTCTCGGGCGTACCGTTTCTGTACTACGTCGTTGCACTGGCTCAATTTTCTGCTATTCTTGACATTTTTTACGTCTTTTAACCGTGGAAATGCTTTTAGGTTTCCTATTTTTATTCTTGTGCCCGGTGATATTATGGAAATTGAAGTTTCACCCGATTTGATTTATGAGCAACATTCCATTCGCATCATTGATTCGGAGGTTGAGCGCCTTCGTAATAAAGATATTCTTCTTATGAGAGTTCAATGGTTCTCAAATCTTAGGGATTTCTCTCGGGAATCTAGAGAATTCATCGAGCGATTCCGTTCGTGCTAACTCTTTCGTGCTCTTTATGGTGAACTTCCTATTTCAAATTTTCTTTTGTGTTGATATGCTTTTATGGTTGTTACTCTTTATTTTCTTCTTAAGTATTGTGAGGACGCAATTTCTTTAAGGAGGGGAGTCTGTAACAACCCGCATATTTATCGATTTTATATTTAAATATTTTATCGTTCGTCGGATTTTGGTCCGAAAGGCTACTTTTTGCAAACAGTCGAATTGGGACTCGAGACCACCCCCATTGAGTTCAAAATGACGTTTGCGACCTTTTTGAGTATAAGCTTCGATATGTTTGGAGATAGTAGAATTTTGACCTTTTTCACTTAGGGCTTTGGTTTGGGCTGAACCCATCTTACTAACTCAGTCCCAACCCACTCCAACTCTTCATTACTTCATTTCATATTCCTAACACTCGAGCTTAAGCAAAAATGGTGGAAGAGAATGAGAATTAGAAACTCCATGTAACATCCCGCCTTTTCGCACACTTTAAACCGACACACGTGCCAATTCAAAGCATACGCAAGGGCGGATTATTATGGGGTAAATAAGAAAAACAGAGAGGAAATAAAACCAAATAGAATCTCACAGCGGAAGGATAAAATATAATAATCAATATACAGTTCATGATAACTGTTTACAAAATATTTATTTTACTTATACAATGAATATCAGAGTTACACATACCAATACAATCAATGCAGCGGAAATTTAGAGTGTGGTGCAATACTATAGATAATAATAATACGACTCCTTCGTCTTCGTCCTTCAAAGCTAAAGTCTTCGATCCTGAAACGCTCGGACTGACCCGAGCGAATTTGAAAAGACAAAAACACTCGAGTCAGACTAAAAGATCTTATGTGAGTTAAATTAACAGAAATAAATATGAGTACAGTAACTCAAGAGATGTTCGGGATTTACATCTCCTAAGGATCCGTTAAACTATTTACTATGTAGTATATTGCGCTATTATAATAGTGTCTATTTATAAAATAAACTTACTTTTAAATAGCGTTAAGGGGTTACCCATATAGCCCTTAACACAAATAATGCCAATAGTCTATATAGTACCGTAATATCTCCTGATCGGGAAGCTACCAGAGGATACTCCATAGGTACGACACAAATAGAAACTCGTAGTAAAGGCTCGGTATGGTAGGTGACACGGCACAACTAGGCAATGACAGGGTAGATATACCAATTGCTATCCAGGCAGGTGGAAACGCGTAGCCGCAGTTACCGCCCACCTCGGACTAACTCCCCAAAATCAAAATATAGAAGTGGCCACTGAATCAATCCAAAATCAAAGTATAATATCGAAGAGGAGGGTCCCATCAGAGGAATGACCTCATTGGCCTGAGAATCGCTCCTGTTTTAGCCACCTTATGCCAACTCACGGGAGTCGGGTCCACGTATTTACCTTACAGGAAACGTCGCCACCACCTACTTCATTCTGGAATCTCCACCGCGTACACGGTTAGTCAAAGTGGTTTTCGGTATCGACAGAGAGTATGTCAGATATCCGATCCCGGTCTCTTTGCCAACCCATCGTTATTATAACACCGCGGTCATTTAAAAATAGGTTATACTTTAAAAATCAGAATAAACATTCCATTTCATAACCATGAATACGATATCATTTCAAAACCCAAAACCATATTTTATCACTTATCCCAAATATAATTCTTTTCCAAAATCAAAATGCTTTAACTTCATATCGTCTGAAAATCAAATATTTTCAAAGCATAGTATTTTGAAAATCATAATTTAAAACCATAACTTCTATAAAAAAAACTTGAATGGTTTGGACATTCAACGGTATATGAATTAAATGGTTTAACTTAAATGTTACTTTGTAAAGAAAATAGTTCTCATGGCTTTACAAATACATTTCTTTATTAAAGTCTAAACCAAAATTTATATTATCTCTCTCAAGTTCCAAAACCACTTCAATTTATTTATATATACGTATATCCATTTTGAGTAACAATATTTCAAACTAAAATTGGATTTTATTCTTTCACCAGATCAATTGTTCTATTAATTAGTCTTGAATATTCACATAAAATCCATAAATAATAAGACTTCAATTTCTAGTAATAAAATATATATATTTTCCCAATTCAAATTATACTAGAATATTCATTTCAATTTATTTTGGGAAAAATCCAATTATAAATATCATATCTTAAAATTTTCAAACTTAACATTTAAACATATGATATAAATTATTAAACTCCATTTTCTTAAAATTTTTTCCATTTTTAAATAAAGATTTTTATACACCTTTTAATTTCAAAATTTTCAACTTCATATGTATATATATGGAAGAATAATATTTATACAATATAAAATTTAAGATTTTTAGAAACCGTATTCCATCCAAACCATAGAAATCACATTAAAATAGTTATATATAGACCGCGGTGCCTGTATAAAATTTTCTATCCTATGGTCAAGTGATACGGATACTTATCATTTCAATCCGCAATTTAAAAGATATAAAATTTTGCGGTTGTATATCATTTCAAACCACAATCCCGAATGAAATGAAATATGCATGATAATTTGCAATTTTATGATATTCAATAAACATCCATCAACATCATCCATCATCCAATCAAAATCATCAAGCAATATCAATCAATAACAATTTATATTTGATAATAGATAACAGGTAATAACTGGCAATTTTATTCAGATTAAATTTAACAACTATTAATCTAATAGTTTATATTCAGTAATAATCTATATAACTGTTAACTAGCAGTTTATAGGCAAACAAATAAATTCTAACTATCAATTAATACGCAATAAATAAATTAAATTAACAGTTAAACTTAATAAATGCAATTCAACAAATATGAGGGAAATAAACATGCCAAATACTCATAAATAAATTGCTATTCATTTCTAAAATTAATTTAACAAACATAAAAGCTTCTAGTAGTTGTGAGTGGGTTTTAAACACTCACCTTTGGAATTTAAATCGAATTTAAATTCAATTTAAACTCAAAATTTTGACGGTCTTCAAATCCATCCAAACCAGCGTCAAAATGTCAGAAATTCCGATACGATCCTAGCAAAACAAACCGCGCGTGAATCCGAGCTCGTATGCAAAAGTTATGGAAATTTGAAAAATGGAAAAATTCTGGTCCTGGGTCGACTTCGGGTTCGACTTCGGTGCGCCACCTCAATTCCCCGGTGCTTGCTTGGAGTTTTCGCCAAAACGACCCGGAGCGACCCGAGTCATTTTCTTCCTGACCCGAAGTTGCTCTAGGGTTTTCTCCCCTGAAACCCGAAGCGCGACCAGAAGCTGCTGCAGATCCGAATTTTTTTTTTTTTAAATTTGAATTTTTTTTTTTGAACTGACTGGATCTAGGGTTAGCACCCATTGAAGAAGAAGAGGAGCTTGAAGAAAGTATACGCTCAGATGAAAAGAAATTAGGTGGAGGCTAGGGCTTGTAGCTAGGTTTATATAGAGGGGTTAGAGATAGAGTAGATAGACCGTAGAATGAACGTGCGGAACAAACTATGGCCCAAAAAGCCCGCTATGCCTCCGGAACCGAATTTATTAAATCTATATATCCAAATAGGTAATTTAAAATATTCTGAACGCGATGGAAAAAGTTTCACGTCCAAATTTGATCGTATGAAGAAGTTATGCTGAAAACAAAATTTCCAAATTGATTCAAATTGATTTTAATTAAATTTGATTTCAAGGCGTTTCACGCCCGTACGATCAAACGACAAGTCCGATCGATACGAAACTTGAAACCCTATAATAATTCACCGATACGGATCCGATGAAACTGGTTTCATCGAAATCCGAGTCCGTGACAAAAAAAGGCTATTTTTATATTCATTAAATAAATCAAAATAAATTACAAAAATCCAAATTTTATATTATATTCTAAAATTGTCCAAATTTTATTACTTATATAATTTAATCAATTTCAAATGATTTAACAAGCTTGGATGTGAATTAAAATTATAAGTATATCAATTTGCAGTGTTAATTTCTGCACTTTCCTATATTTAAGAATTATAAAATTAAATGCTCAAAACCCCGTATATTAGATTTTAACTTTTATATACTCATTCTTTATCCAAATAGGGATGCCACATACTTTGGTTCATGATTCACAATATTATTCTTAAAGTTCATTTAAATTTCAGTAACGTAATATTTAACTAAATTCCCTTTATTTATGCAATAAGCGCAATTATTGAATTTGATACTCAAATTGATTTATAGATTCTGCTTTCAAAAAATCTATATCAACAATTTGGTCTAATTATAAATAGAATAAGTATTAACCTCATCTTATAGAATTAATTATTGCAATAAATCCAATTTACCATATCTTAAATCCAAATTAATAGATAAAGCTTGATTCCTTTATTAACTCCTTTGGTTTTCAATTAACCTTTTATGGTGAATATAAATTCCAATGTATAATTGAAACCTTATTTCCATTTGATTTCACTATTTCATTAAAAATCCTCATATTCCAGCTAAATTTCAACTAACGTATAAATTAGCTATTTCAATTTCATTTAATTGCGATTATCATACTATAGAAATTAAATTCCATTAAATAAATAAATAAATGTTGATTCCCATCTATTTACATTATATTACATTGGTACTTCTATTTACAACTTAGCTTTGTATAAATGTTTGAATGTAGAATCTTGTCTATTTCACGTATTAATTAAGCCTTAAAAATCAATTAATATTATATCCTTGGTCTAACCTCATTTTACCCATATTTATATTAATATATCCTTTGAATTAGGTAAATTACCATTGATTATCTACCTTAACTTATCAGACTCCACTAACGTAATGGTTAAATATTAATTCCGTTTGTAAAAAAAAACAATCCACAAGATTTGCATTTCACATTGCAAATGAATTCATAAATCTTGGCTTTCTTTTTCTTTGCTTCTTAAAGGCCAAATCAAACTACCCTATCATCACTAATTTATGGCAATTAATTGCAATTGATTCTCCATTAAACTACATAAGTTATCCAATTGAAACCTAAGTGAAACGTTTATTTATTTAAAAATTCTACTGTTTAAAAGAGTATATCATCTACGGTATAATTTACATTTGACATGATTTCTCATATATTTCACACAACAGTGAATTCCAATTTCTACCAACATTATGTTTAATATAAATTGGAAATCCAAATCATTGGTATTTCACAACCTTATTGCGTACATTTACGTATAGTTACACTAAGTCCATACACTGATTCATGAATTCATTAATTAATACACAATTTGCCTTTGTTTTCTTATATTAAGTTTATTACCGTTTTTAAGTACATTCATTATCGAACAATATTCATAAAATTTTTTATCTACACTTATTGCATTGGTTTATTCAACGGTCACCAAATGAAACAATCCTACTATTTATTTTAATATTAAATGAATCCCATTCTAGTAAATATCTTATTAATATTCACTAATTCAACATTTGTTGGTTTCTTAACATTAACTTTTAACAAAATGTGACAATTACATTATCCAAAACTATTGTCATAAAAATTAAATTGTTACATTAAATTCCAATTACTATAACAAATTACTACATTTTCTCAAATAAATCTTAAAGCCTTTTTTTTTCTAAATCAGGTTAGAAATTATATTAATTTAACTCATTTAATATTATTAATTTAACGGGTCGTTACAATCTCCCCCACTCAAAACTTTTCGTCCCCGAAAAGGAAAAAGAAGGGAGAAGGAAGAATAAAACATTACATCTTATTTCAAATATTAACTTATAAACAATAATTTACTAAATTAATTTCCTTAAATGAGATATGCCCGTTTTATAGTCATTATAACCTTTTATACTTAAATCATTAAAGTTTGGAAAATATTCAACAAAATTCTAAGTCCAAAATTTACGAAAATTTTTGGCAGAGTCTCCTTTGTACGGAGAGACTCTGGAGAAAATATAATATCAAAATATACAAATATATTACATATATTATCAAAATATTATCCCAACACGGGCAAAATTATAAAATAGCGCTTTAAACGTAATCCGAAAACGTACCTATTTGTCGGGCAATACGCTTATTATTAGGGAACCAGAGCAGTAGCAGTGGCTTCCATAGCCTGCATTTCACTTATAAAATCTAAAAGGTTAAATATTTATTTTAAAGTGAACTATTCAAGTGGATTCAATCATTAATCAACCAAACAATTCAACAACCATCAACCTTACAAACAACATACATACACACACAAAGCAATCATTTAATCCATCAAACAAATAGTTGTTTGGGTTCAAACTTGAAATTTGTATGAAATGAAATTAACTATCAAGTGCATCCTTTACTCAACAGTCTTAGATGGAACAAAGATAGATTATTTATTCATCCAACAACTTCAAGTTCCTTACCCCACAATCATAAATCAAACAATACAATTCAAACCAACAACCAAATTAACTTATTATACATTTATTTCATGCTTCAGTGGTTTGATTTTCTTTCTTTCATTTATGGAGGGATTTCTTTATTTCTTACAATTTTCGTTTTCCATTTATTACAAAATTCATTATATTTGCATTCCAATTTATTGACTAAAGTTTATATCATCTATTTATACTACTTACCTTTACTTATATAGTAAAATTTCCAATTTAACTTAAGTTTATACAATTAATTCTCATTAATAACAGCAAATTTACTGAATACCTTTATTACCTCAAGCTTCACTTGTAAGATTTCCCCTTACATTTTCTTACTAACATTGCAACTTTTATCATATGGTAAGTTATGTATGTTTTAAGAATGTAAGTGAAAATTTACAAGTTTCTTCTCAATTCCTTAAATTAATATATATTTGTTTTATAAATTACAATTTCAACTTACCTTTAATTTCATTCATTTATTTAATGTTGAAGTTTCTATTATATTTAATAGTAGTAACAATTTAATTACCCACTTTCTATTATATTTAATTACAGTAACCCTTTTTAATTACACTTAAATTATTAACCCTTTAACCTTCATTCTTAAAAATAAGGAATTTTATTAATTAATTACTTAGGGTTTACAGTCATTTATATATTACTTACTTTCTATTATATTAGAATAGGGGGAAATTAAGGCGTACTTAAGTTAATAACCCTACAATCAAACTTTATAAATTAAGGAATTTCATTTTTACTTTCTTAAGGTTAAAATCACCTATTAATAATACAACCTTTAATTTTAGTAAAATTCCAATCATCACTTAAGTTAATACCATTAAATTCTTATTTATAACAGTAATTTATTGAATACTTCATTATTTCCAAAAATTCTACTTGCATAATATTCTATTCCACTCTTAATTCACATTTCAACTTTTTATACTTGGTAAGTTATTTATGTTAAAGAAAAAGCAAAAGAACTTATACAAGTTTAATCTCAACCCTTTTAATTCGTTGATTTTCAATAAATCTTTACCATTATTTATCAATTAAAATTTAACTTCCTTTATACCTAGCATTAATTTTCTTACTTAAATTAGAGGTTTCAATCCATTTATTACTTACTTTATATTTCCCTAAAAATAATTTAAACCATTAATTAGTGGAAAATTTTAGAATTAAATACCGGGTCAAATTTCAATTTTATTTTAAAAATAATAGATAAATGAGTTCTTACAACTTATATCTCAATTTATATTTAAAACAATTTAAAATTTTAGATAATTTCAAAATAAATTTGCAGTAGAATTTACTACAGTGGCCTTTCCCCTACGAAACTCGAAAATGAAAGTCGATGATGCGGCCGCCATCACCGAAATTATTTTCTAGCGACAGAGAGGAAAGTACAAAATTTATTTTCTCCAAAATCCTCTTTTAAAACAATTCTTCCGAATTACACTAAACATTTATATAAGAAATTACCTATAAACCAAATCATTATATTTCACAATTCCTTTGAAAGAAGATTTTCAAAAATCCCGGACTTAAGTTCTAAAATCTCCAATTTGATTTATTATAATTTCAACTTAGCTTCAATTGTTATAAATATTTTTATTTCCTAACACCCAATCTATAGCAACCAAATATATATATATTTTTATAAAAATATTTTTATATATAGAAAATATAATAGGCAAAATTATTTCATTCACCTATATTAAAAACAAATATTATGTCGGTCTGTCCTATTAAGTGTTTAGAAATCCCTATTGATGTCATAGCGTCCCATGCATCAACCAGAATTTATAAATACAAAGCGGAACAGATTAACACAATATCCAAATCTTTATTAACACTAACAAATACGCTCTCTCATATATATACACTCAGCGACTCCCATAGGGTATTACTACCCTATTAACAAAGAGTCAAACCCTACAAAACCAAGGTTTATCGCTAAATCAAAGCTCTGATACCAACTGTAACATCCCGCCTTTTCGCACACTTTAAACCGACACACGTGCCAATTCAAAGCATACGCAAGGGCGGATTGTTATGGGGTAAATAAAAAAAATAGAGAAGAAATAAAACCAAATAGAATCTCACAGCGGAAGGATAAAATATAATAATCAATATACAGTTCATGATAACTGTTTACAAAATATTTATTTTACTTATACAATGAATATCAAAGTTACACATACCAATACAGTCAATGCAGCGGAAATTTAGAGTGTGTTGCAATACTATAGATAATAATAATACGACTCCTTCGTCTTCGTCCTTCAAAGCTAAAGTCTTCGATCCTGAAACGCTCGGACTGACCCGAGCGAATTTGAAAAGACAAAAACACTCGAGTCAGACTAAAAGATCTTATGTGAGTTAAATTAACAGAAATAAATATGAGTACAGTAACTCAAGAGATGTTCGGGATTTACATCTCCTAAGGATCCGTTAAACTATTTACTATGTAGTATATTGCGCTATTATAATAGTGTCTATTTATAAAATAAACTTACTTTTAAATAGCGTTAAGGGGTTACCCATATAGCCCTTAACACAAATAATGCCAATAGTCTATACAGTACCGTAATACCTCCTGATCGGGAAGCTACCAGAGGATACTCCATAGGTACGACACAAATAGAAACTCGTAGTAAAGGCTCGGTATGGTAGGTGACACGACACAACTAGGCAATGCCAGGGTAGATATACCAATTGCTATCCAGGCTGGTGGAAACGCGTAGCCGCAGTTACCGCCCACCTCGGACTAACTCCCCAAAATCAAAATATAGAAGTGGCCACTGAATCAATCCAAAATCAAAGTATAATATCGAAGAGGAGGGTCCCATCAGAGGAATGACCTCATTGGCCTGAGAATCGCTCCTGTTTTAGCCACCTTATGCCAACTCACGGGAGTCGGGTCCACGTATTTACCTTACAGGAAACGTCGCCACCACCTACTTCATTCTAGAATCTCCACCGCGTACACGGTTAGTCAAAGTGGTTTTCGGTATCGACAGAGAGTATGTCAGATATCCGATCCCGGTCTCTTTGCCAACCCATCGTTATTATAACACCGCGGTCATTTAAAAATAGGTTATACTTTAAAAATCAGAATAAACATTCCATTTCATAACCATGAATACGATATCATTTCAAAACCCAAAACCATATTTTATCACTTATCCCAAATATAATTCTTTTCCAAAATCAAAATGCTTTAACTTCATATTGTCTGAAAATCAAATATTTTCAAAGCATAGTATTTTGAAAATCATAATTTAAAACCATAACTTCTATAAAAAAAACTTGAATGGTTTGGACATTCAACGGTATATGAATTAAATGGTTTAACTTAAATGTTACTTTGTAAAGAAAATAGTTCTCATGGCTTTACAAATACATTTCTTTATTAAAGTCTAAACCAAAATTTATATTATCTCTCTCAAGTTCCAAAACCACTTCAATTTATTTATATATACGTATATCCATTTTGAGTAACAATATTTCAAACTAAAATTGGATTTTATTCTTTCACCAGATCAATTGTTCTATTAATTAGTCTTGAATATTCACATAAAATCCATAAATAATAAGACTTCAATTTCTAGTAATAAAATATATATATTTTCCCAATTCAAATTATACTAGAATATTCATTTCAATTTATTTTGGGAAAAATCCAATTATAAATATCATATCTTAAAATTTTCAAACTTAACATTTAAACATATGATATAAATTATTAAACTCCATTTTCTTAAATTTTTTTCCATTTTTAAATAAAGATTTTTATACACCTTTTAATTTCAAAATTTTCAACTTCATATGTATATATATGGAAGAATAATATTTATACAATATAAAATTTAAGATTTTTAGAAACCGTATTCCATCCAAACCATAGAAATCACATTAAAATAGTTATATATAGACCGCGGTGCCTGTATAAAATTTTCTATCCTATGGTCAAGTGATACGGATACTTATCATTTCAATCCGCAATTTAAAAGATATAAAATTTTGCGGTTGTATATCATTTCAAACCACAATCCCGAATGAAATGAAATATGCATGATAATTTGCAATTTTATGATATTCAATAAACATCCATCAACATCATCCATCATCCAATCAAAATCATCAAGCAATATCAATCAATAACAATTTATATTTGATAATAGATAACAGGTAATAACTGGCAATTTTATTCAGATTAAATTTAACAACTATTAATCTAATAGTTTATATTCAGTAATAATCTATATAACTGTTAACTAGCAGTTTATAGGCAAACAAATAAATTCTAACTATCAATTAATACGCAATAAATAAATTAAATTAACAGTTAAACTTAATAAATGCAATTCAACAAATATGAGTGAAATAAACATGCCAAATACACATAAATAAATTGCTATTCATTTCTAAAATTAATTTAACAAACATAAAAGCTTCTAGTAGTTGTGAATGGGTTTTAAACACTCACCTTTGGAATTTAAATCGAATTTAAATTCAATTTAAACTCAAAATTTTGACGGTCTCCAAATCCATCCAAACCAGCGTCAAAACGTCAGAAATTCCGATACGATCCCAGCAAAACAAACCGCGCGTGAATCCGAGCTCGTATGCAAAAGTTATGGAAATTTGAAAAATGGAAAAATTCTGGTCCTGGGTCGACTTCGGGTTCGACTTCGGTGCGCCGCCTCAATTCCCCGGTGCTTGCTTGGAGTTTTCGCCAGAACGACCCGGAGCGACCCGAGTCATTTTCTTCCTGACCCGAAGTTGCTCTAGGGTTTTCTCCCCTGAAACCCGAAGCGCGACCAGAAGCTGCTGCAGATCCGAATTTTTTTTTTTTTAAATTTGAATTTTTTTTTTGAACTGACTGGATCTAGGGTTAGCACCCATTGAAGAAGAAGAGGAGCTTGAAGAAAGTATACGCTCAGATGAAAAGAAATTAGGTGGAGGCTAGGGCTTGTAGCTTGGTTTACATAGAGGGGTTAGAGATAGAGTAGATAGACCGTAGAATGAACGTGCGGAACAAACTATGGCCCAAAAAGCCCGCTATGCCTCCGGAACCGAATTTATTAAATCTATATATCCAAATAGGTAATTTAAAATATTCTGAACGCGATGGAAAAAGTTTCACGTCCAAATTTGATCGTATGAAGAAGTTATGCTGAAAACAAAATTTCCAAATTGATTCAAATTGATTTTAATTAAATTTGATTTCAAGGCGTTTCACGCCCGTACGATCAAACGACAAGTCCGATCGATACGAAACTTGAAACCCTATAATAATTCACCGATACGGATCCGATGAAACTGGTTTCATCGAAATCCGAATCCGTGACAAAAAGGCTATTTTTATATTCATTAAATAAATCAAAATAAATTACAAAAATCCAAATTTTATATTATATTCTAAAATTGTCCAAATTTTATTACTTATATAATTTAATCAATTTCAAATGATTTAACAAGCTTGGATGTGAATTAAAATTATAAGTATATCAACTTGAAGTGTTAATTTCTGCACTTTCCTATATTTAAGAATTATAAAATTAAATGCTCCAAACCCCGTATATTAGATTTTAACTTTTATATACTCATTCTTTATCCAAATAGGGATGCCACATACTTTGGTTCATGATTCACAATATTATTCTTAAAGTTCATTTTAAATTTCAGTAACGTAATATTTAACGTTAAATTCCCTTTATTTATGCAATAAGCGCAATTATTGAATTTGATACTCAAATTGATTTATAGATTCTGCTTTCAAAAAATCTATATCAACAATTTGGTCTAATTATAAATAGAATAAGTATTAACCTCATCTTATAGAATTAATTATTGTAATAAATCCAATTTACCATATCTTAAATCCAAATTAATAGATAAAGCTTGATTCCTTTATTAACTCCTTTGGTTTTCAATTAACCTTTTATGGTGAATATAAATTCCAATGTATAATTGAAACCTTATTTCCATTTGATTTCACTATTTCATTAAAAATCCTCATATTCCAGCTAAATTTCAACTAACGTATAAATTAGCTATTTCAATTTCATTTAATTGCGATTATCATACTATAGAAATTAAATTCCATTAAATAAATAAATAAATGTTGATTCCCATCTATTTACATTATATTACATTGGTACTTCTATTTACAACTTAGCTTTGTATAAATGTTTGAATGTAGAATCTTGTCTATTTCACGTATTAATTAAGCCTTAAAAATCAATTAATATTATATCCTTGGTCTAACCTCATTTTACCCATATTTATATTAATATATCCTTTGAATTAGGTAAATTACCATTGATTATCTACCTTAACTTATCAGACTCCACTAACGTAATGGTTAAATATTAATTCCATTTGTAAAAAAAAACAATCCACAAGATTTGCATTTCACATTGCAAATGAATTCATAAATCTTGGCTTTCTTTTTCTTTGCTTCTTAAAGGCCAAATCAAACTACCCTATCATCACTAAGTTATGGCAATTAATTGCAATTGATTCTCCATTAAACTACATAAGTTATCCAATTGAAACCTAAGTGAAACGTTTATTTATTTAAAAATCCTACTGTTTAAAAGAGTATATCATCTACGGTATAATTTACATTTGACCTGATTTCTCATATATTTCACACAACAGTGAATTCCAATTTCTACCAACATTATGTTTAATATAAATTGGAAATCCAAATCATTGGTATTTCACAACCTTATTGCGTACATTTACGTATAGTTACACTAAGTCCATACACTAATTCATGAATTCATTAATTAATACACAATTTGCCTTTGTTTTCTTATATTAAGTTTATTACCGTTTTTAACTACATTCATTATCGAACAATATTCATAAATTTTTTTATCTACACTTATTGCATTGGTTTATTCAACGGTCACCAAATGAAACAATCCTACTATTTATTTTAATATTAAATGAATCCCATTCTAGTAAATATTTTATTAATATTCACTAATTCAACATTTATTGGTTTATTAACATTAACTTTTAACAAAGTGTGACAATTACATTATCCAAAACTATTGTCATAAAAATTAAATTGTTACATTAAATTCCAATTACTATAACAAATTACTACATTTTCACAAATAAATCTTAAAGCCTTTTTTTTTTCTAAATCAGGTTAGAAATTATAATAATTTAACTCATTTAATATTATTAATTTAACGGGTCGTTACACTCCAAGCCCTAGTTCCTCTTGCTAGCTCAAGTTCTTGCTCCAAAATCAAAGAGAACCCATTAGTAAGCATCTCCTTCTTCTTCTCCAACTCATTATCTTTTTGATTTCAAAAAATTCCTAAACCTAATTTAGGAAATGTTTCTCTTTTAAGCTTAGATCGAAGCTTCTTGAGTTGTTATTGAAGAGGAATTGATCTTAGCTTCTCTTAAAGCTTCTAATTCATTGATTTGGGTTCAAAGGTGAGATTTTTATCTCACATCTTAGTCTATATTTATCTTCGATTGTTAGGTATGAATTCCTAACACTTATTCATGTGCATTTGATTTTGATTTGGATTGCTTTTGTCAATATTCCAATTTTTGATGTTTTGGGTTCAATTCTTTAAAAATCATAACTTTGGTGTTTTGATCATGTTTTTGGTGATGAACCAAAGAGCTTCTGTGGCCGGGTAGTCGATTGGCATAAACCTTTAGCGCCGTTGCTCGAGAGAATGCAATTTGGTCGAGGTTGGACCTCATTTGGATGGGCTGGGAAGGGACTGGGAACATGTCCGGCCGACCGAGCCCTGCCGCCGGCCGACCGACCTGCTTCCAAGTGCATAAGCACTTCTCTGTTTATGGTCCGGTCGACCGACTACAGGGTTCGGCCGACCGACCTGCTACCCCGAGCATTTCTTTTTTTTGGTCCGGTCGACCGAGCTCTATAGCCGGCCGACCGATCTGTTGCTGTTTTGCCTATTTCGCCTATATTGCGTGGTTTTGCAAATTTAATCGATTCGTGTTATTTCCCTATTTGTTGTTATCATTTGTTATTGACTTTGATGACTTATTTTCTTCGGGAATTCTTGGAATATCCATTTCGATGGATTGGGTATCGATTTCTTTGGATTTTCATTCACGTCTTCGAATGTGAATTTTAGTGATTGATTGTTTCTACAATCTTCTTTGTGATTTGTCACTTTGAAAATATAAAGGTTTTCTATACTGGTAGTAAATATCAAAACTCTTTCTTCAAATGATTTCAACACTATTTTATTACAAAGCTCGTTTTTCGATCTAGTAGTATGTACAAACCTTAACCTCACTCGTATGAGAAATCTAACTAAACGACTTAGTAAAACGAGTGGTATGAAACGCCTGCGTTTACTTCGTTGGTTAATTCTTGGACTTGTTCGATTGAAACTCTTGTGACAATTTTCTAGTGGAGATCTACAATTTGTTCGTAAATATTTAAGTTAAGCTAGTGGTTATGGGACATGAAGCTAGGCTCATATATTTATTAGCTTACTGTAATTGACACTTCTCTTTGATCATGACGATCATTTTATGTTTTAGACTAGCACTGTGCAATGTCTTTGTGTTTTGGTTCATCGGATGTCACGCTGTACGACGTCGTTGTTCCCTTTGATTGTGTTTTGGTTCATCGGATGTCACGCTGTACGACGTCCTTGTTCCCTTTGATTATGTTTTGGTTCATCGGATGTCACGCTGTACGACGTCGTTGTTCCCTTTGATTATTTTTTGGTTCATCGGATGTCACGCTGTACGTCACGTTATACGACGTCATTGTTCCCTTTGATTGTGATTTGGTTCATCGGATGTCACGCTGTACGACGTCGTTGTTCCCTTTGATTGTGTTTTGCTTCATCGGATGTCACGCTGTACGACGTTGTTGTTCCCTTTGACTGTGTTTTGGTTCATCGGATGTCACGCTGTACGACGTCATTGTTCCCTCTGATTGTCATTTCTGAATTTCGTGTGTTGAATTCTGTAATTTATGTTTCACCAACTTTTACGGGTGGCATTGATATGTATGTCATTTATTGTGGCTTGGTGAATGAAATTTGGAGTATGACATTCCTTTTTATCTTTGAGAAGATCCTTGCGATATTGATTAATCTCTTATTGGTTTTTCAATTACTTATTTATCACAGCTTGGCATTGTGATTATTATATGTTTCGTCATATCTCTTATTCTATATCATTTCTTCTGATATTTATAGCTACACTGATCCGTTTATTATTTTCTTCTTAAATAATACTCGGGTCAGACTGAGATTTTACAGGTGCTTCTGCTACACTTCTCTTCTGGGGTTATCATATGATCTTTTGGTTAACTACTTAGATTAGTAGTTTTTGGTTGTATACATTTGAGATATAGACTCTATGATGTATACTTATTCTTTTGTCTAGCACGTGTATCTATTCTTTTTAATATTGTGGATCTTGTTTGACCACTACTCTGATATACACTTTCATGTGTTATATTCATATCTATTTCTGCCTTTGTGATATGAATTATCTGTGACTGATTTGTGTTATGTTTATTTCTATGTTTGTTTTCGAAGACCTTTATAGCCACTGTGTAGTAGCTTTGAGTTTGTGTTGGTATATCAGATTTCCTCTTGAGATGAAAATTTATATTTTTATCCGGCATATCGGTACTCGCACAAAGCAATTATACAGATGGTCACTCCTCAACGGCCTTATTCTCCATGCTAGTCGACAGCATTACTTCGTAGTATTCTTGGCTAGCGTGGGTATAGAGGTGGGGCGTCGCAGTTTGGTATCAAAACCCAAAACCATATTTTATCACTTATCCCAAATATAATTCTTTTCCAAAATCAAAATGCTTTAACTTCATATCGTCTGAAAATCAAATATTTTCAAAGCATAGTATTTTGAAAATCATAATTTAAAACCATAACTTCTATAAAAAAAACTTGAATGGTTTGGACATTCAACGGTATATGAATTAAATGGTTTAACTTAAATGTTACTTTGTAAAGAAAATAGTTCTCATGGCTTTACAAATACATTTCTTTATTAAAGTCTAAACCAAAATTTATATTATCTCTCTCAAGTTCCAAAACCACTTCAATTTATTTATATATACGTATATCCATTTTGAGTAACAATATTTCAAACTAAAATTGGATTTTATTCTTTCACCAGATCAATTGTTCTATTAATTAGTCTTGAATATTCACATAAAATCCATAAATAATAAGACTTCAATTTCTAGTAATAAAATATATATATTTTCCCAATTCAAATTATACTAGAATATTCATTTCAATTTATTTTGGGAAAAATCCAATTATAAATATCATATCTTAAAATTTTCAAACTTAACATTTAAACATATGATATAAATTATTAAACTCCATTTTCTTAAATTTCTTTCCATTTTTAAATAAAGATTTTTATACACCTTTTAATTTCAAAATTTTCAACTTCATATGTATATATATGGAAGAATAATATTTATACAATATAAAATTTAAGATTTTTAGAAACCGTATTCCATCCAAACCATAGAAATCACATTAAAATAGTTATATATAGACCGCGGTGCCTGTATAAAATTTTCTATCCTATGGTCAAGTGATACGGATACTTATCATTTCAATCCGCAATTTAAAAGATATAAAATTTTGCGGTTGTATATCATTTCAAACCACAATCCCGAATGAAATGAAATATGCATGATAATTTTCAATTTTATGATATTCAATAAACATCCATCAACATCATCCATCATCCAATCAAAATCATCAAGCAATATCAATCAATAACAATTTATATTTGATAATAGATAACAGGTAATAACTGGCAATTTTATTCAGATTAAATTTAACAACTATTAATCTAATAGTTTATATTCAGTAATAATCTATATAACTGTTAACTAGCAGTTTATAGGCAAACAAATAAATTCTAACTATCAATTAATACGCAATAAATAAATTAAATTAACAGTTAAACTTAATAAATGCAATTCAACAAATATGAGTGAAATAAACATGCCAAATACTCATAAATAAATTGCTATTCATTTCTAAAATTAATTTAACAAACATAAAAGCTTCTAGTAGTTGTGAGTGGGTTTTAAACACTCACCTTTGGAATTTAAATCGAATTTAAATTCAATTTAAACTCAAAATTTTGACGGTCTTCAAATCCATCCAAACCAGCGTCAAAATGTCAGAAATTCCGATACGATCCTAGCAAAACAAACCGCGCGTGAATCCGAGCTCGTATGCAAAAGTTATGGAAATTTGAAAAATGGAAAAATTCTGGTCCTGGGTCGACTTCGGGTTCGACTTCGGTGCGCCACCTCAATTCCCCGGTGCTTTCTTGGAGTTTTCGCCAAAACGACCCGGAGCGACCCGAGTCATTTTCTTCCTGACCCGAAGTTGCTCTAGGGTTTTCTCCCCTGAAACCCGAAGCGCGACCAGAAGCTGCTGCAGATCCGAATTTTTTTTTTTTTTAAATTTGAATTTTTTTTTTTGAACTGACTGGATCTAGGGTTAGCACCCATTGAAGAAGAAGAGGAGCTTGAAGAAAGTATACGCTCAGATGAAAAGAAATTAGGTGGAGGCTAGGGCTTGTAGCTAGGTTTATATAGAGGGGTTAGAGATAGAGTAGATAGACCGTAGAATGAACGTGCGGAACAAACTATGGCCCAAAAAGCCCGCTATGCCTCCGGAACCGAATTTATTAAATCTATATATCCAAATAGGTAATTTAAAATATTCTGAACGCGATGGAAAAAGTTTCACGTCCAAATTTGATCGTATGAAGAAGTTATGCTGAAAACAAAATTTCCAAATTGATTCAAATTGATTTTAATTAAATTTGATTTCAAGGCGTTTCACGCCCGTACGATCAAACGACAAGTCCGATCGATACGAAACTTGAAACCCTATAATAATTCACCGATACGGATCCGATGAAACTGGTTTCATCGAAATCCGAGTCCGTGACAAAAAAAGGCTATTTTTATATTCATTAAATAAATCAAAATAAATTACAAAAATCCAAATTTTATATTATATTCTAAAATTGTCCAAATTTTATTACTTATATAATTTAATCAATTTCAAATGATTTAACAAGCTTGGATGTGAATTAAAATTATAAGTATATCAATTTGCAGTGTTAATTTCTGCACTTTCCTATATTTAAGAATTATAAAATTAAATGCTCAAAACCCCGTATATTAGATTTTAACTTTTATATACTCATTCTTTATCCAAATAGGGATGCCACATACTTTGGTTCATGATTCACAATATTATTCTTAAAGTTCATTTAAATTTCAGTAACGTAATATTTAACTAAATTCCCTTTATTTATGCAATAAGCGCAATTATTGAATTTGATACTCAAATTGATTTATAGATTCTGCTTTCAAAAAATCTATATCAACAATTTGGTCTAATTATAAATAGAATAAGTATTAACCTCATCTTATAGAATTAATTATTGCAATAAATCCAATTTACCATATCTTAAATCCAAATTAATAGATAAAGCTTGATTCCTTTATTAACTCCTTTGGTTTTCAATTAACCTTTTATGGTGAATATAAATTCCAATGTATAATTGAAACCTTATTTCCATTTGATTTCACTATTTCATTAAAAATCCTCATATTCCAGCTAAATTTCAACTAACGTATAAATTAGCTATTTCAATTTCATTTAATTGCGATTATCATACTATAGAAATTAAATTCCATTAAATAAATAAATAAATGTTGATTCCCATCTATTTACATTATATTACATTGGTACTTCTATTTACAACTTAGCTTTGTATAAATGTTTGAATGTAGAATCTTGTCTATTTCACGTATTAATTAAGCCTTAAAAATCAATTAATATTATATCCTTGGTCTAACCTCATTTTACCCATATTTATATTAATATATCCTTTGAATTAGGTAAATTACCATTGATTATCTACCTTAACTTATCAGACTCCACTAACGTAATGGTTAAATATTAATTCCGTTTGTAAAAAAAAACAATCCACAAGATTTGCATTTCACATTGCAAATGAATTCATAAATCTTGGCTTTCTTTTTCTTTGCTTCTTAAAGGCCAAATCAAACTACCCTATCATCACTAATTTATGGCAATTAATTGCAATTGATTCTCCATTAAACTACATAAGTTATCCAATTGAAACCTAAGTGAAACGTTTATTTATTTAAAAATCCTACTGTTTAAAAGAGTATATCATCTACGGTATAATTTACATTTGACATGATTTCTCATATATTTCACACAACAGTGAATTCCAATTTCTACCAACATTATGTTTAATATAAATTGGAAATCCAAATCATTGGTATTTCACAACCTTATTGCGTACATTTACGTATAGTTACACTAAGTCCATACACTGATTCATGAATTCATTAATTAATACACAATTTGCCTTTGTTTTCTTATATTAAGTTTATTACCGTTTTTAAGTACATTCATTATCGAACAATATTCATAAATTTTTTTATCTACACTTATTGCATTGGTTTATTTAACGGTCACCAAATGAAACAATCCTACTATTTATTTTAATATTAAATGAATCCCATTCTAGTAAATATCTTATTAATATTCACTAATTCAACATTTATTGGTTTCTTAACATTAACTTTTAACAAAGTGTGACAATTACATTATCCAAAACTATTGTCATAAAAATTAAATTGTTACATTAAATTCCAATTACTATAACAAATTACTACATTTTCTCAAATAAATCTTAAAGCCTTTTTTTTTCTAAATCAGGTTAGAAATTATATTAATTTAACTCATTTAATATTATTAATTTAACGGGTCGTTACAATCTCCCCCACTCAAAACTTTTCGTCCCCGAAAAGGAAAAAGAAGGGAGAAGGAAGAATAAAACATTACATCTTATTTCAAATATTAACTTATAAACAATAATTTACTAAATTAATTTCCTTAAATGAGATATGCCCGTTTTATAGTCATTATAACCTTTATACTTAAATCATTAAAGTTTGGAAAATATTCAACAAAATTCTAAGTCCAAAATTTACGAAAATTTTTGGCAGAGTCTCCTTTGTACGGAGAGACTCTGGAGAAAATATAATATCAAAATATACAAATATATTACATATATTATCAAAATATTATCCCAACACGGGCAAAATTATAAAATAGCGCTTTAAACGTAATCCGAAAACGTACCTATTTGTCGGGCAATACGCTTATTATTAGGGAACCAGAGCAGTAGCAGTGGCTTCCATAGCCTGCATTTCACTTATAAAATCTAAAAGGTTAAATATTTATTTTAAAGTGAACTATTCAAGTGGATTCAATCATTAATCAACCAAACAATTCAACAACCATCAACCTTACAAACAACATACATACACACACAAAGCAATCATTTAATCCATCAAACAAATAGTTGTTTGGGTTCAAACTTGAAATTTGTATGAAATGAAATTAACTATCAAGTGCATCCTTTACTCAACAGTCTTAGATGGAACAAAGATAGATTATTTATTCATCCAACAACTTCAAGTTCCTTACCCCACAATCATAAATCAAACAATACAATTCAAACCAACAACCAAATTAACTTATTATACATTTATTTCATGCTTCAGTGGTTTGATTTTCTTTCTTTCATTTATGGAGGGATTTCTTTATTTCTTACAATTTTCGTTTTCCATTTATTACAAAATTCATTATATTTGCATTCCAATTTATTGACTAAAGTTTATATCATCTATTTATACTACTTACCTTTACTTATATAGTAAAATTTCCAATTTAACTTAAGTTTATACAATTAATTCTCATTAATAACAGCAAATTTACTGAATACCTTTATTACCTCAAGCTTCACTTGTAAGATTTCCCCTTACATTTTCTTACTAACATTGCAACTTTTATCATATGGTAAGTTATGTATGTTTTAAGAATGTAAGTGAAAATTTACAAGTTTCTTCTCAATTCCTTAAATTAATATATATTTGTTTTATAAATTACAATTTCAACTTACCTTTAATTTCATTCATTTATTTAATGTTGAAGTTTCTATTATATTTAATAGTAGTAACAATTTAATTACCCACTTTCTATTATATTTAATTACAGTAACCCTTTTTAATTACACTTAAATTATTAACCCTTTAACCTTCATTCTTAAAAATAAGGAATTTTATTAATTAATTACTTAGGGTTTACAGTCATTTATATATTACTTACTTTCTATTATATTAGAATAGGGGGAAATTAAGGCGTACTTAAGTTAATAACCCTACAATCAAACTTTATAAATTAAGGAATTTCATTTTTACTTTCTTAAGGTTAAAATCACCTATTAATAATACAACCTTTAATTTTAGTAAAATTCCAATCATCACTTAAGTTAATACCATTAAATTCTTATTTATAACAGTAATTTATTGAATACTTCATTATTTCCAAAAATTCTACTTGCATAATATTCTATTCCACTCTTAATTCACATTTCAACTTTTTATACTTGGTAAGTTATTTATGTTAAAGAAAAAGCAAAAGAACTTATACAAGTTTAATCTCAACCTTTTTAATTCGTTGATTTTCAATAAATCTTTACCATTATTTATCAATTAAAATTTAACTTCCTTTATACCTAGCATTAATTTTCTTACTTAAATTAGAGGTTTCAATCCATTTATTACTTACTTTATATTTCCCTAAAAATAATTTAAACCATTAATTAGTGGAAAATTTTAGAATTAAATACCGGGTCAAATTTCAATTTTATTTTAAAAATAATAGATAAATGAGTTCTTACAACTTATATCTCAATTTATATTTAAAACAATTTAAAATTTTAGATAATTTCAAAATAAATTTGCAGTAGAATTTACTACAGTGGCCTTTCCCCTACGAAACTCGAAAATGAAAGTCGATGATGCGGCCGCCATCACCGAAATTATTTTCTAGCGACAGAGAGGAAAGTACAAAATTTATTTTCTCCAAAATCCTCTTTTAAAACAATTCTTCCGAATTACACTAAACATTTATATAAGAAATTACCTATAAACCAAATCATTATATTTCACAATTCCTTTGAAAGAAGATTTTCAAAAATCCCGGACTTAAGTTCTAAAATCTCCAATTTGATTTATTATAATTTCAACTTAGCTTCAATTGTTATAAATATTTTTATTTCCTAACACCCAATCTATAGCAACCAAATATATATATATTTTTATAAAAATATTTTTATATATAGAAAATATAATAGGCAAAATTATTTCATTCACCTATATTAAAAACAAATATTATGTCGGTCTGTCCTATTAAGTGTTTAGAAATCCCTATTGATGTCATAGCGTCCCATGCATCAACCAGAATTTATAAATACAAAGCGGAACAGATTAACACAATATCCAAATCTTTATTAACACTAACAAATACGCTCTCTCATATATATACACTCAGCGACTCCCATAGGGTATTACTACCCTATTAACAAAGAGTCAAACCCCACAAAACCAAGGTTTATCGCTAAATCAAAGCTCTGATACCAACTGTAACATCCCGCCTTTTCGCACACTTTAAACCGACACACGTGCCAATTCAAAGCATACGCAAGGGCGGATTGTTATGGGGTAAATAAAAAAAATAGAGAAGAAATAAAACCAAATAGAATCTCACAGCGGAAGGATAAAATATAATAATCAATATACAGTTCATGATAACTGTTTACAAAATATTTATTTTACTTATACAATGAATATCAAAGTTACACATACCAATACAGTCAATGCAGCGGAAATTTAGAGTGTGTTGCAATACTATAGATAATAATAATACGACTCCTTCGTCTTCGTCCTTCAAAGCTAAAGTCTTCGATCCTGAAACGCTCGGACTGACCCGAGCGAATTTGAAAAGACAAAAACACTCGAGTCAGACTAAAAGATCTTATGTGAGTTAAATTAACAGAAATAAATATGAGTACAGTAACTCAAGAGATGTTCGGGATTTATATCTCCTAAGGATCCGTTAAACTATTTACTATGTAGTATATTGCGCTATTATAATAGTGTCTATTTATAAAATAAACTTACTTTTAAATAGCGTTAAGGGGTTACCCATATAGCCCTTAACACAAATAATGCCAATAGTCTATACAGTACCGTAATACCTCCTGATCGGGAAGCTACCAGAGGATACTCCATAGGTACGACACAAATAGAAACTCGTAGTAAAGGCTCGGTATGGTAGGTGACACGACACAACTAGGCAATGCCAGGGTAGATATACCAATTGCTATCCAGGCTGGTGGAAACGCGTAGCCGCAGTTACCGCCCACCTCGGACTAACTCCCCAAAATCAAAATATAGAAGTGGCCACTGAATCAATCCAAAATCAAAGTATAATATCGAAGAGGAGGGTCCGATCAGAGGAATGACCTCATTGGCCTGAGAATCGCTCCTGTTTTAGCCACCTTATGCCAACTCACGGGAGTCGGGTCCACGTATTTACCTTACAGGAAACGTCGCCACCACCTACTTCATTCTAGAATCTCCACCGCGTACACGGTTAGTCAAAGTGGTTTTCGGTATCGACAGAGAGTATGTCAGATATCCGATCCCGGTCTCTTTGCCAACCCATCGTTATTATAACACCGCGGTCATTTAAAAATAGGTTATACTTTAAAAATCAGAATAAACATTCCATTTCATAACCATGAATACGATATCATTTCAAAACCCAAAACCATATTTTATCACTTATCCCAAATATAATTCTTTTCCATAATCAAAATGCTTTAACTTCATATTGTCTGAAAATCAAATATTTTCAAAGCATAGTATTTTGAAAATCATAATTTAAAACCATAACTTCTATAAAAAAAACTTGAATGGTTTGGACATTCAACGGTATATGAATTAAATGGTTTAACTTAAATGTTACTTTGTAAAGAAAATAGTTCTCATGGCTTTACAAATACATTTCTTTATTAAAGTCTAAACCAAAATTTATATTATCTCTCTCAAGTTCCAAAACCACTTCAATTTATTTATATATACGTATATCCATTTTGAGTAACAATATTTCAAACTAAAATTGGATTTTATTCTTTCACCAGATCAATTGTTCTATTAATTAGTCTTGAATATTCACATAAAATCCATAAATAATAAGACTTCAATTTCTAGTAATAAAATATATATATTTTCCCAATTCAAATTATACTAGAATATTCATTTCAATTTATTTTGGGAAAAATCCAATTATAAATATCATATCTTAAAATTTTCAAACTTAACATTTAAACATATGATATAAATTATTAAACTCCATTTTCTTAAAAATTTTTCCATTTTTAAATAAAGATTTTTATACACCTTTTAATTTCAAAATTTTCAACTTCATATGTATATATATGGAAGAATAATATTTATACAATATAAAATTTAAGATTTTTAGAAACCGTATTCCATCCAAACCATAGAAATCACATTAAAATAGTTATATATAGACCGCGGTGCCTGTATAAAATTTTCTATCCTATGGTCAAGTGATACGGATACTTATCATTTCAATCCGCAATTTAAAAGATATAAAATTTTGCGGTTGTATATCATTTCAAACCACAATCCCGAATGAAATGAAATATGCATGATAATTTGCAATTTTATGATATTCAATAAACATCCATCAACATCATCCATCATCCAATCAAAATCATCAAGCAATATCAATCAATAACAATTTATATTTGATAATAGATAACAGGTAATAACTGGCAATTTTATTCAGATTAAATTTAACAACTATTAATCTAATAGTTTATATTCAGTAATAATCTATATAACTGTTAACTAGCAGTTTATAGGCAAACAAATAAATTCTAACTATCAATTAATACGCAATAAATAAATTAAATTAACAGTTAAACTTAATAAATGCAATTCAACAAATATGAGTGAAATAAACATGCCAAATACTCATAAATAAATTGCTATTCATTTCTAAAATTAATTTAACAAACATAAAAGCTTCTAGTAGTTGTGAATGGGTTTTAAACACTCACCTTTGGAATTTAAATCGAATTTAAATTCAATTTAAACTCAAAATTTTGACGGTCTCCAAATCCATCCAAACCAGCGTCAAAACGTCAGAAATTCCGATACGATCCCAGCAAAACAAACCGCGCGTGAATCCGAGCTCGTATGCAAAAGTTATGGAAATTTGAAAAATGGAAAAATTCTGGTCCTGGGTCGACTTCGGGTTCGACTTCGGTGCGCCGCCTCAATTCCCCGGTGCTTGCTTGGAGTTTTCGCCAGAACGACCCGGAGCGACCCGAGTCATTTTCTTCCTGACCCGAAGTTGCTCTAGGGTTTTCTCCCCTGAAACCCGAAGCGCGACCAGAAGCTGCTGCAGATCCGAATTTTTTTTTTTTTAAATTTGAATTTTTTTTTTTGAACTGACTGGATCTAGGGTTAGCACCCATTGAAGAAGAAGAGGAGCTTGAAGAAAGTATACGCTAAGATGAAAAGAAATTAGGTGGAGGCTAGGGCTTGTAGCTTGGTTTATATAGAGGGGTTAGAGATAGAGTAGATAGACCGTAGAATGAACGTGCGGAACAAACTATGGCCCAAAAAGCCCGCTATGCCTCCGGAACCGAATTTATTAAATCTATATATCCAAATAGGTAATTTAAAATATTCTGAACGCGATGGAAAAAGTTTCACGTCCAAATTTGATCGTATGAAGAAGTTATGCTGAAAACAAAATTTCCAAATTGATTCAAATTGATTTTAATTAAATTTGATTTCAAGGCGTTTCATGCCCGTACGATCAAACGACAAGTCCGATCGATACGAAACTTGAAACCCTATAATAATTCACCGATACGGATCCGATGAAACTGGTTTCATCGAAATCCGAATCCGTGACAAAAAGGCTATTTTTATATTCATTAAATAAATCAAAATAAATTACAAAAATCCAAATTTTATATTATATTCTAAAATTGTCCAAATTTTATTACTTATATAATTTAATCAATTTCAAATGATTTAACAAGCTTGGATGTGAATTAAAATTATAAGTATATCAACTTGAAGTGTTAATTTCTGCACTTTCCTATATTTAAGAATTATAAAATTAAATGCTCCAAACCCCGTATATTAGATTTTAACTTTTATATACTCATTCTTTATCCAAATAGGGATGCCACATACTTTGGTTCATGATTCACAATATTATTCTTAAAGTTCATTTTAAATTTCAGTAACGTAATATTTAACGTTAAATTCCCTTTATTTATGCAATAAGCGCAATTATTGAATTTGATACTCAAATTGATTTATAGATTCTGCTTTCAAAAAATCTATATCAACAATTTGGTCTAATTATAAATAGAATAAGTATTAACCTCATCTTATAGAATTAATTATTGCAATAAATCCAATTTACCATATCTTAAATCCAAATTAATAGATAAAGCTTGATTCCTTTATTAACTCCTTTGGTTTTCAATTAACCTTTTATGGTGAATATAAATTCCAATGTATAATTGAAACCTTATTTCCATTTGATTTCACTATTTCATTAAAAATCCTCATATTCCAGCTAAATTTCAACTAACGTATAAATTAGCTATTTCAATTTCATTTAATTGCGATTATCATACTATAGAAATTAAATTCCATTAAATAAATAAATAAATGTTGATTCCCATCTATTTACATTATATTACATTGGTACTTCTATTTACAACTTAGCTTTGTATAAATGTTTGAATGTAGAATCTTGTCTATTTCACGTATTAATTAAGCCTTAAAAATCAATTAATATTATATCCTTGGTCTAACCTCATTTTACCCATATTTATATTAATATATCCTTTGAATTAGGTAAATTACCATTGATTATCTACCTTAACTTATCAGACTCCACTAACGTAATGGTTAAATATTAATTCCATTTGTAAAAAAAAACAATCCACAAGATTTGCATTTCACATTGCAAATGAATTCATAAATCTTGGCTTTCTTTTTCTTTGCTTCTTAAAGGCCAAATCAAACTACCCTATCATCACTAAGTTATGGCAATTAATTGCAATTGATTCTCCATTAAACTACATAAGTTATCCAATTGAAACCTAAGTGAAACGTTTATTTATTTAAAAATCCTACTGTTTAAAAGAGTATATCATCTACGGTATAATTTACATTTGACCTGATTTCTCATATACTTCACACAACAGTGAATTCCAATTTCTACCAACATTATGTTTAATATAAATTGGAAATCCAAATCATTGGTATTTCACAACCTTATTGCGTACATTTACGTATAGTTACACTAAGTCCATACACTAATTCATGAATTCATTAATTAATACACAATTTGCCTTTGTTTTCTTATATTAAGTTTATTACCGTTTTTAACTACATTCATTATCGAACAATATTCATAAATTTTTTTATCTACACTTATTGCATTGGTTTATTCAACGGTCACCAAATGAAACAATCCTACTATTTATTTTAATATTAAATGAATCCCATTCTAGTAAATATTTTATTAATATTCACTAATTCAACATTTATTGGTTTATTAACATTAACTTTTAACAAAGTGTGACAATTACATTATCCAAAACTATTGTCATAAAAATTAAATTGTTACATTAAATTCCAATTACTATAACAAATTACTACATTTTCACAAATAAATCTTAAAGCCTTTTTTTTTCTAAATCAGGTTAGAAATTATAATAATTTAACTCATTTAATATTATTAATTTAACGGGTCGTTACACTCCAAGCCCTAGTTCCTCTTGCTAGCTCAAGTTCTTGCTCCAAAATCAAAGAGAACCCATTAGTAAGCATCTCCTTCTTCTTCTCCAACTCATTATCTTTTTGATTTCAAAAAATTCCTAAACCTAATTTAGGAAATGTTTCTCTTTTAAGCTTAGATCGAAGCTTCTTGAGTTGTTATTGAAGAGGAATTGATCTTAGCTTCTCTTAAAGCTTCTAATTCATTGATTTGGGTTCAAAGGTGAGATTTTTATCTCACATCTTAGTCTATATTTATCTTCGATTGTTAGGTATGAATTCCTAACACTTATTCATGTGCATTTGATTTTGATTTGGATTGCTTTTGTCAATATTCCAATTTTTGATGTTTTGGGTTCAATTCTTTAAAAATCATAACTTTGGTGTTTTGATCATGTTTTTGGTGATGAACCAAAGAGCTTCTGTGGCCGGGTAGTCGATTGGCATAAACCTTTAGCGCCGTTGCTCGAGAGAATGCAATTTGGTCGAGGTTGGACCTCATTTGGATGGGCTGGGAAGGGACTGGGAACATGTCCGGCCGACCGAGCCCTGCCGCCGGCCGACCGACCTGCTTCCAAGTGCATAAGCACTTCTCTGTTTATGGTCCGGTCGACCGACTACAGGGTTCGGCCGACCGACCTGCTACCCCGAGCATTTCTGTTTTTTGGTCCGGTCGACCGAGCTCTATAGCCGGCCGACCGATCTGTTGCTGTTTTGCCTATTTCGCCTATATTGCGTGGTTTTGCAAATTTAATCGATTCGTGTTATTTCCCTATTTGTTGTTATCATTTGTTATTGACTTTGATGACTTATTTTCTTCGGGAATTCTTGGAATATCCATTTCGATGGATTGGGTATCGATTTCTTTGGATTTTCATTCACGTCTTCGAATGTGAATTTTAGTGATTGATTGTTTCTACAATCTTCTTTGTGATTTGTCACTTTGAAAATATAAAGGTTTTCTATACTGGTAGTAAATATCAAAACTCTTTCTTCAAATGATTTCAACACTATTTTATTACAAAGCTCGTTTTTCGATCTAGTAGTATGTACAAACCTTAACCTCACTCGTATGAGAAATCTAATTAAACGACTTAGTAAAACGAGTGGTATGAAACGCCTGCGTTTACTTCGTTGGTTAATTCTTGGACTTGTTCGATTGAAACTCTTGTGACAATTTTCTAGTGGAGATCTACAATTTGTTCGTAAATATTTAAGTTAAGCTAGTGGTTATGGGACATGAAGCTAGGCTCATATATTTATTAGCTTACTGTAATTGACACTTCTCTTTGATCATGACGATCATTTTATGTTTTAGACTAGCACTGTGCAATGTCTTTGTGTTTTGGTTCATCGGATGTCACGCTGTACGACGTCGTTGTTCCCTTTGATTGTGTTTTGGTTCATCGGATGTCACGCTGTACGACGTCCTTGTTCCCTTTGATTGTGTTTTGGTTCATCGGATGTCACGCTGTACGACGTCGTTGTTCCCTTTGATTATTTTTTGGTTCATCGGATGTCACGCTGTACGTCACGTTATACGACGTCATTGTTCCCTTTGATTGTGATTTGGTTCATCGGATGTCACGCTGTACGACGTCGTTGTTCCCTTTGATTGTGTTTTGCTTCATCGGATGTCACGCTGTACGACGTTGTTGTTCCCTTTGACTGTGTTTTGGTTCATCGGATGTCACGCTGTACGACGTCATTGTTCCCTCTGATTGTCATTTCTGAATTTCGTGTGTTGAATTCTGTAATTTATGTTTCACCAACTTTTACGGGTGGCATTGATATGTATGTCATTTATTGTGGCTTGGTGAATGAAATTTGGAGTATGACATTCCTTTTTATCTTTGAGAAGATCCTTGCGATATTGATTAATCTCTTATTGGTTTTTCAATTACTTATTTATCACAGCTTGGCATTGTGATTATTATATGTTTCGTCATATCTCTTATTCTATATCATTTCTTCTGATATTTATAGCTACACTGATCCGTTTATTATTTTCTTCTTAAATAATACTCGGGTCAGACTGAGATTTTACAGGTGCTTCTGCTACACTTCTCTTCTGGGGTTATCATATGATCTTTTGGTTAACTACTTAGATTAGTAGTTTTTGGTTGTATACATTTGAGATATAGACTCTATGATGTATACTTATTCTTTTGTCTAGCACGTGTATCTATTCTTTTTAATATTGTGGATCTTGTTTGACCACTACTCTGATATACACTTTCATGTGTTATATTCATATCTATTTCTGCCTTTGTGATATGAATTATCTGTGACTGATTTGTGTTATGTTTATTTCTATGTTTGTTTTCGAAGACCTTTATAGCCACTGTGTAGTAGCTTTGAGTTTGTGTTGGTATATCAGATTTCCTCTTGAGATGAAAATTTATATTTTTATCCGGCATATCGGTACTCGCACAAAGCAATTATACAGATGGTCGCTCCTCAACAGCCTTATTCTCCATGCTAGTCGACAGCATTACTTCGTAGTATTCTTGGCTAGCGTGGGTATAGAGGTGGGGCGTCGCAGTTTGGTATCAGAGCCAAACTTCGGAACAGTATGGAATATTATAACAAGGATCATCGTCCTAAGTCCATCTTAGGAGTCGTGCTTTAGGATTTAATTCGAGTCTTCGTACCGATTCATCCTATTTTCTTTATGATTCCTTGTTTTATCAATCAAGTTTGATTGAAATTTATTTTGAGAATAACTTTTTCCTCTTCTTTCTTTCTTTCTTAAAGAAGAGAAATGGTTAGACCTGGCCGTCCCAGCGCCGGTCAATCTAGTGCTACTCCCCAAGATGGAGTTTTTATGTCTGCCCAGCAGCTTCTTGATCTAGTAAAGAACGTTCAAGCAGCCGGTCCCAATCCAGAGCCTACTCATCCTAGATCCGGTTTTGCACGCTTGTGCAGAGACTATACCGATTTGGGTGGAAGGCCATTCAGGGGATCCGAGAGTGTTATAGAAATTCAAAGCCTGGCTCAAATCATGCGATCGCATCTTTTCTCGCATGAACCTTATTGATCTACATCGAGTCCAAGTGGCTTCTAGCATGCTCCAAGAAAGAGCATTAGATTGGTATGAGCTTTTAATTTCTGAAATCATTGAAGCGGATCTCACTTGGGAGTAATTCCGGGAAAGGTTCGAATTGAAATTTGTGGAGGCTGAAAAAGTAACTTTGGCCCGGCGTTTTATTGACCTTGTTCAAGGTGAATCTTTTGTGACAGACTATGTCGCATCTTTCGAATCTCTTTCTAAATACGGGGTTGAGTATATTAATACCCCGATGAAGAAAAATCAGAGATTTGTCTATGGTTTGAATAAGAATCTTAAGAAGCCATTGCTTTTGAAACTTGAGGCTTCATTTGATCAGCTTATTGATATCGCTCTTCGTCTTGAAGAGACCGATAGAGAAAGCGATATTGAAGTTGTGCGTGCCAAACAGAACTTCAACAACAACATGAAGAGGCCTATTAAATTCGAAGGCCCCAATCCCATCAAGAAAGGGAAGCAACAAACTCCGGTAGCAAAGTCTCCTATCTCTAGTCGTGGACGATGCTACAATTGTGGTTCCACGGACAACTATGCAAGGGAGTGCCCGAAACCTCTCTTTTGCCGTTATTGCAAAAGTTCGGGTCATCTTATATCTACATGTCCCGTTCTTCAAAGCAGGAGAGAGGGAGAGCTGAATATTGTGCAAGCTCCTGGTAACACTTCTCGTGGTCAAGGTATTTCTCACTCAATCCTTGATGACATTTGCTTTGTGATTATCTTGTTTGTGTTCTTTTTGATATGGGTTCCATCTCACTGTTTTATATCAAAAGAACTTTTTGATTCTTTTTCTTTGAAAATATTTTGGGCTTGATGACTTCTTTGAGGATTGTGAATCCGGATGGTAGATCCACAACACTCAATTTGCTTTCTATTGATGCCGAGACTATTTTATGTGATTTTTCTTTCCGAGCCGATATTTTTACTTAGGCTTCGGAATCGATTTTTGGAAAGGATTGGCTTATTGCGAAGCCCATATCCTATTTTCCGTATGGACTATTCATCTTCGACATTTTTAATCCGTTAAGCAGATTTCTGTTTTTTTTCCCTTTATGATTTTGATTCCAACTTGATGGCATCATTTTATTCCTTAAGCCCACTTATAAGGAAATTGTTGTTTCTCTCATTCATGTGGTTTGAGAAATTTTCCGGTATTTTTGAATTTGTCTTAGGACTGTCACCTAAGCAATCTTTTGAGTAGTTTTAAGGTCTTTTCATCTCGACCTTGCCACCGGTTTTCATTTGCTACGAGTTGCGGAAGTTAGTTACCGCATTCCGCACTCGTTATGATTCTTATAAATGACTTATTATGTCATTCGGTTTATCCGGCTTATTTCATCCATTTTATAAATCGAATATTCTATGAATATTTCGATGAGACCATTCTTGTATTTATTGATTTTGGATGAAAATAGTAATTTTAAACTTTGCAAATCTTTTCCATAAGATTTATTTATAAGAAAAATTGGATTTTGTTCTTGAAACGAACGAAGAATGTTCTTAAAAGTTTTTAAGAAACATGTTTATTATCTAGAAGACGATTTTGTGATTTTATTGCCCGTTGAGTGCTTTAAGAATTTTGGTCGATGCGCTTGATCAACGTTATCAATAGGAATTTCCTAAACGCTTTGATGAGACAATCAAGCACAGTAAAATTCACTTCAAATAAGTAAAATTTTCTAAAAAGATGATTACATAAGTTAATTGTAATTTTGAAAGTTTTAGCTTTTCGGGAAAGAAGATTATTTAAAAGAACTCTTCCTTTCGATACTCTTATTCTTGTGATTCCTGAAGGGGAACCAAGACTTTGCTATTTGTACCGATACTAGTCATATTGGTTTGGATGTCATTCTCTTGCAATGGAGAACGTGCTATCACTTGTGCTTCTAAATCATTATAGCTTATCGAGACTAGATATGCCGCTCGTGATCTGGTGCTCGCGGCTATTGTTTTCGCTTTTAGAGTTTGGCATCATCATTTTGGGGAAGAAATTTGTTCTCCACCTCGATCATAAATCTTTGGAATATTTATTTTCTCATAAGGAACTTCATGTTGACTCGAGTTCCTGGCATCTTGTGATCTTGATATTCTTTTTATTCCCGGAAGGGAAATCGTGTTGCCAATGCGCTTTGTCGTAAGCAACAAGTGGTTGATTCTTTGATGATGTCTGAATGGAATTATCTTTTTATTAATTTCATCGGACGTTTTGATACACTTCGTTTTATTGGCTTTATCTCATTTCTTTTATGGACTAGTGTCCGATGTTCTTTTATGGTGTTCTGTTCATTGGGCGTACCGTTTTTGTACTATGATGATATTCCAAATTATTTGAGTTTCTAGTTTCTCGGGCGTACCGTTTCTGTACTACGTCGTTGCACTGGCTCAATTTTCTACTATTCTTGATGTTTTCTACGTTTTTTAACCGTGGAAATTCTTTTAGGTTTTCTATTTTTATTCTTGTGCCCGGTGATATTGTGGAAATTGAATTTTCACCAGATTTGATTTATGAGCAACATTCCATTCGCATCATTGCTTCGGAGGTTGAGCGCCTTCGGAATAAAGATATTCTTCTTATGAGAGTTCAATGGTTCTCAAATCTTAGGGATTACTCTCGGGAATCTAGAGAATTCATCGAGCGATTCCGTTCGTGCTAACTCTTTCGTGCTCTTTATGGTGAACTTCCTATTTCAAATTTTCTTTTGTGTTGATATGCTTTTATGGTTGTTACTCTTTATTTTCTTCTTAAGTATTGCGAGGACGCAATTTCTTTAAGGAGGGGAGTCTGTAACAACCCGCATATTTATCGATTTTATATTTAAATATTTTATCGTTCGTCGGATTTTGGTCCGAAAAGCTACTTTTTGCAAACAGTCGAATTGGGACTCGAGACCACCCCCATTGAGTTCAAAATGACGTTTGCGACCTTTTTGAGTATAAGCTTCGATATGTTTGGAGATAGTAGAATTTTGACCTTTTTCACTTAGGGCTTTGGTTTGGGCTGAACCCATCTTACTAACTCAGTCCCAACCCACTCCAACTCTTCATTACTTCATTTCATATTCCTAACACTCAAGCTTAAGCAAAAATGGTGGAAGAGAATGGGAATTAGAAACTCCAAGCCCTAGTTCCTCTTGGTAGCTCAAGTTCTTGCTCCAAAATCAAAGAGAACCCATTAGTAAGCATCTCCTTCTTCTTATCCAACTCATTCTCTCTTTGATTTCAGAAAATTCCTAAACCTAATTTAGGAAATGTTTCTCTTTTAAGCTTAGATTGAAGCTTCTTGAGTTGTTATTGAAGAGGAATTAATCTTAGCTTGTCATAAAGCTTCTACTTCATTGATTTGGGTTCAAAGGTGAGATTTTTATCTCACATCTTAGTTTATATTTATCTTCGATTGTTAGGTATGAATTCCTAACACTTATTCATGTGCATTTGATTTTGATTTGGATTGCTTTTGTTAATATTCCAATTTTTGATGTTTTGGGTTCAATTCTTTAAAAATCATAACTTTGATGTTTTGATCATGTTTTCGGTGATGAACCAAAGAGCTTCTATGGCCGGGTAGTCGATTGGCATAAACCCTTAGCGCCGTTGCTCGAGAGAATGCAATTTGGTCGAGGTTGGACCTCATTTGGATGGGCTGGGAAGGGACTGGGAACATGTCCGGCCGACCGAGCCCTGCCGCCGGCCGACCGACGTACTTCCAAGTGCATAAACACTTCTCTGTTTGTGGTCCGGTCGACCGACTACAGGGTTCAGCCGACCGACCTGCTACCCCGAGCATTTCTGTTTTTTGGTCCGGTCGACCGAGCTCTGTAGCCGGCCGACCGATCTGTTGCTGTTTTGCCTATTTCGCCTATATTGCGTGGTTTCTCAAATTTAATCGATTCGTGTTATTTCCCTATTTATTGTTATCATTTGTTATTGACTTTGATGACTTATTTTCTTCGAGAATTCTTGGAATATCCATTTCGATGGATTCGGTATCGATTTCTTTGGATTTTCATTCACGTCTTCGAATGTGAATTTTAGTGATTGATTGTTTGTACAATCTTCTTTGTGATTTGTCACTTTGAAAATATAAAGGTTTTCTATACTGGTAGTAAATATCAAAACTCTTTCTTCAAATGATTTCAACATTATTTTATTACAAAGCTCGTTTTCCGATCTAGTAGTATATACAAACCTTAACCTCACTCGTATGAGAAATCTAATTAAACGACTTAGTAAAACGAGTGGTATGAAACGCTTGCTTTTACTTCGTTGGTTAATTCTTGGACTTGTTCGATTGGAACTCTTGTGACAATTTTCTAGTGGAGATCTACAATTTGTTCGTAAATATTTAAGTTAAGCTAGTGGTTATGGGACATGAAGCTAGGCTCATATATTTATTAGCTTACTGTAATTGACACTTCTCTTTGATCATGACGATCATTTTATGTTTTAGACTAGCATTGTGTAATGTCTTTGTGTTTTGGTTCATCGGATGTCACGCTGTACGACATCGTTGTTCCCTTTGATTGTGTTTTGGTTCATCGGATGTCACGCTGTACGATGTCGTTGTTCCCTTTGATTGTGTTTGGTTCATCGGATGTCACGCTGTACGACGTCTTTGTTCCCTTTGATTGTGATTTGGTTCATCGGGTGTCACGCTGTACGACGTCGTTGTTCCTTTTGATTGTGTTTTGGTTCATCGGATGTCACGCTGTACGACGTCGTTGTTCCCTTTGATTGTGTTTTGGTTCATCGGATATCACGCTGTACGACGTCAATTTTCCCTTTGATTGTGATTTCTGAATTTCGTGTGTTGAATTCTGGAATTTATGTTTCACCAACTTTTACGAGTGGCATTGATATGTATGTCATTTATTGTGGCTTGGTGAATGAAATTAGGAGTATGACATTCCTTTTTATCTTTGAGAAGATCCTTGCGATATTGATTAATCTCTTATTGGTTTTTCAATTACTTATTTATCACAGTTTGGCATTGTGATTATTATACGTTTCGTCATATCTCTTATTCTATATCATTTCTTCTGATATTTATAGCTAGACTGATCCGTTTATTATTTTCTTCTTAAATAATACTCGTGTCAGACTGAGATTTTACAGGTGCTTCTGCTACACTTCTCTTCTGGGGTTATCATATGATCTTTTGCTTAACTACTTAGATTAGTAGTTTTTGGTTGTATACATTTGAGATATAGACTCTATGATGTATACTTATTCTTTTGTTGAGCACTTGTATCTATTCTTTTTGATATTGTGGATCTTGTTTGACCACTACTCTGATGTTCACTTTCATGTGTTATATTCATATCTATTTCCGCCTTTGTGATATGAATTATCTGTGACTGATTTGTGTTATGTTTGTTTCTGTGTTTGTTTCTGAAGACCTTTATAGCCACTGTGTAGTAGCTTTGAGTTTGTGTCGGTATGTCGGATTTCCTCTTGAGATGAAAAGTTATATTTTTATCCGGCATATCGGTACTCGCACAAAGCAATCATACAGATGGTCGCTCCTCGACAGCCTTATTCTCCGTGCTAGTCGACAGCATTACTCCGTAGTGTTCTTGGCTAGCGTGGGTATAGAGGTGGGGCGTCACATCTTGATTCAAAGCACAATTAAAATCACAATTGACAAATATCAATCAGCTGATGATGTTGACGTAGAAAATACAAGGACACTTTAGAGTATGCAATCCAAATGTAATTATTTTGTAGGCAAGCAACAAGCGCAAATCCCCCAACCCCCACAAGACACCTCTCCACTCCTTCCAAAAAAAAGGAGAAGAAGATTGTCGTAGAAACCCGAACATCAAATCACTTTCCAACATATGAATTATTACCCTAAAAACAAGGATCAGTGCCACTTACTGAGTGCATTTAATACAATTTTAAGTGCACGCGCTCGCGCACACACTATTTAAAGTGATATTTTTTTTAAGAGTGGTATCTTTATTCCAATGTAGCACTCATTTTGGTGTCTTGAAGTTCAAATCCAAGACCTCTAAACCTAAAGTGTAGAGTCCATTGTCACTTGCTATTGAGCTAGTGGTCTTTGATAAAAAAAATAGTGAATCTTTTGAATATAGGATTATTGAATCCAATTTTGATTTAAAGTTTGAACTTAGCAATTTATGTCTATTCTAATTTTGCAAACATTGGTAAAGGTAGTGACGATTTGCATGGAAGATCCACCGTTGAATTGGCTTTGAGCAGTATCCTTTTTCTTATCTTCATTGTCTCCCTCCATAATCCCTACTAGCTATCTCCTCAGCTATGAGGTCACTTGGCGAGGCAGTATTGATTGTATTATCATATACAGTCAGCAGTTGCAGCCATGTTGCAAGTGGGAATGTTTAGGCTCCGTTTCATTTGATCTTTGAAAATGATTTTAACATTAAAATTGAAAATTATTTCTTTTTGTTTCCACCTTTTGGAAAATATCAAAAACCATCTTCTCCCTTCCTCTTCTCCTCCTTTTGGAATGACTAGAATATTCCAACTTCTCATTTTCTACCATGCCATTTGACATACATATTGAAAATGTAAACTCGTTTTCAGATCAAACACCACCTTAGTCCTTACAATGAAGGAGAGAATATGGAAGAAAACGGTTTTTTGTGTTTATCAAATGCATATGGTTGTTATAAAAAGTGCACAGTGCAAACCAAATGAGGTCTTATTTATTGTTGAAAAGATAGAGAACAGGTCTATTTGTGAAGCTGATGCATGCATCAACTATAAAAGATCGGTATGCAAATCTGAACCTGTCACAATTTTCCCTGATACATGCTGTATGTATGTTTGTTTGTTTGAACATACATACATACATATGCATGCATCAATGCATGTGTGTATATGAAATAAACATACACAGTCACCATTTCAGTAATTTTAACAGAAGGAAATGTAGAGCATTGAATTAAACTGATGCATGGTTTAGTTAACTTCTAATTATTGGCTGAAGGACAAGCTACATAATAAGCGAAGACAATCAAGTTGAATGAAAAATCTAGCTGTTACAATTAACTGTTTCTTTAACTTTGTTAAATTCAAGACTGAAAGGATAATAAGTTGTGCATAAATTTAAAGTGAAAAACAAATGTTGATAAATTATGAATCTAGATATTAATAGAAAGAATGATTTCATACTAGTTTGTAAATTAGTTGTGGTAAGAATAAAAGTTTGCAGTAACGAGCCTCACCAACTCTTTATTCTCTACACTGGACCACAAATAAGCGAAATACAATGATATATTGTCCGCCTACATTATTTCCATGTTTTTTATTTTTATTCTAATTGTTTGTTTTTTTCTTAAAAACATCATTTCTGGTGTTATTCTTGTCCAAATCCCACAGAATCGAGTAATAAAAATGATATTAAAAAAATCAATTAATATTTTTTTTTTAGAATTTGATAGCTTTGTTCTGAATAATGCAGCTGACACTGTTATAGCACCCCATATTTTTGTAGTTCTTTACGAGTGATATTTCTTTGAAAATCTTAAAAAATAACCGTTTGAGGACTGTACTATTACTCAAATTTACAGCAAATTTCATGTTAAATAAATAGAAAATACATAATTTTTACTTCTACAATATAAATTTCAAGTTAAGGAATGTCTCTGTGTGCGTAAGAGGATCATTTTGGGAGAGCTACATATTGTTTACTGTTCATTGGGCTTTAAGGATTTTATTGTGGCACTCGTTAAGCCACAAAGTTTGACATACAATTGGTAAACAGCTACTGTGGCATTCATTAAGTAATTTATTGTTTCTCTGTCAATTGTTTACCATAAACCATTCAAGTCTCATCGTCATATATTCTTTTTTCTAAATTAGTTGCATTATAAAACATATTGACCATTCTTATGTTCATCTCTTACTCTATATTGGTTCATGAGATCTTTTGATTTGTGTTGTAGTTTATAGCATTATAGTAACGTGTGAAACAACACAGATTGAGTTATCTATATTTTTCAAAACTAAAACTTTTTGCCTTAAAAAAAATACAAAATTTGAAAGAGATCATAAATGATTAAAGTTGAACAATATAACTGATTTTTCCTTGTTACCGGGTTGGAAATTTCCTTATCTACTTTAGGTAAATTCCTAGCATTGTTGAACTTGATCGCTTGAAGGTTTCTGGTGATGTTTGGTTCGGATCAAACATAGTTCGTAATAATCTTTTTATTTTTATTTTTTCATTTATATGCATCATCTGTTCATTTTTATTCATTTATCTATTATTTTTGAAGGTGATGTAACCATTACTGCAAAGCCTGGAGTGAAGTTGGAGATCCCTGGTGGTGCTGTCCTTACTAATAAGGTTAAAAAAACTTGCAAACTTGCTGTCAATGTTCAGTTATTAATTTTCATTTTGGTCTAATTTTCAGGTTATCAATGGCCCTGAGGACATTTGAATTTTTCTTAATTCTTCTCTTGCCTATCATAATTTTTTGTGTTCCATCTTCTCTGGTGAGCCAGAGTGTTATATTGTATAAATGCTTAAGTAAATTGCTGTGGATTTTGAACGCATTTCTTCTGAGTTATACACACACACACACACAAATATATATATATATGTGATGAGAAACAAATCTGAAAAAAAACTCTTTATTTTTTATTACCGAATCCCTTTTTACAAGCACGAAACAGTTTTACATATAAATCTCAAAACAGGCCGAAGCCATTCAAATATAGGCCAAAGCCCATTAAAGACTAAAACCCAAGAAACATAAAAAAAACACTAAAACAAATGTGTACAACTCTACACCCCCCCTCAAGATTGACCCCATTCAAAGGACAATCTTGAAACAAAAACTGAGAAACCATACCAAGTTTACAAACCAAGCTTCTATGTTGATCACCAGCTAAAGGTTTAGTCATAATATCAGCAATTTGCAAAACAGATTTTACATACTTGGTTGCAATGAAACCTGACTGCACCTTCTCTCTAACAAAATGCACATCCAACTTTTGATGCTTGGTCCTCAAGTGCTTTGTCTTCTCATGGAAACAAGGGTCCTGTGCAATATACATAGCAGACAAATTGTCACAGTATAATGTAATGGGTGTGGGAACTTCAATACCCAAATCTGCTAATAATCTCTCAATCCAAACTAGCTCTCCAGTAGTGTAACTCATACACCTATACTCAGCTTCAGTGCTGCTTTTAGAAACCACTTTCTGCTTCTTTGTTTTCCAAGAAATCAAAGCATTACCAAAGAAAACACAATAACCAGATAAAGACCTTCCAGTATCATCACACATGCCCCAATCAGCATCACAATAAGCATTCAAAACTGAATCAGTTTTAGAAGGAAAACATAAACCCATATTTATAGTACCTTTGAGATATTTTAGAACATGAAATGCTGCATCAAGATGAGGAATCCTAGGTGTTTGAAGAAACTGGCTTAGCTGCTGCACTGAATATGATATATCAGGTCTTGTTAAATTCAAATAAAGTAATTTTCCAATTATTCTTCTATATATTTCTGGATCTGATAAAATATCACCTTCATAAGAACTCAATTTCAAACCCTTTGCCATAGGAAAAGAAACAGTTTTACATTCTTCCATATGATGATCCCTTAACAAATCCATAATGTATTTTCTTTGATTTAGAAAAATTCCTAAAGCTGACCTTGACACTTCAATTCCCAAAAAATATTTAATCCTTCCCAAATCCTTAATGGTAAATGCTTTATGTAAAAGATTCTTCAATTCAGAAATTATGGAAGGATCATTTCCAGTAAGAAGTAAATCATCAACATAAGCTACTAAAACAGTAAAAAGACTATCTTTCTTCAGAGTAAACATAGAATAGTCTTGCTTGGATTGAACAAAACCAAAATTGATTAAAAACTTACTTAGTTCCTAATTCCAGCATCTAGAAGCTTGTTTCGGTCCATAAATAGACTTTTTTAACTTGCAAACTTGATCTGAAGCAGCTCTAACATATCCAGCAGGAGGTGTCATATACACTTCTTCTTGAAGATATCCATGTAAAAAAGCATTATTTATATCCAATTGTTGAATATCCCAATCCTTTGCAGCAGCTAAAGCCATTACCACTCTTACTGTAGTGAATTTTGCAACTGGGCTGAATGTATGCTTGTAGTCTTTTCCAGAAATTTGCTTGTCTCCCCTTGCAACCACTCTAGCTTTACATTTATCTATTTGACCATCAGCTTTGAATTTTGTTTTAAAAACCCATTTAGAGGCTATGGGTTTCTTACCAGGAGGAAGAGTAACTAAATCCCATGTATCATTTTTCTCTAAAGCTTCTAGTTCTCTGTTCATTGCTTCAACCCATTCAGGAATACTTTTTGCTTGTTTATAAGAGGATGGTTCAAATGAAGAAAGAACATTTGAAATGCTATGCAAATCATCTGAATCAAGCTGAACAGGTAAAGGATCAAAGAAAATATTTGAAGAAAAAATATTTTCTATCTCTGAATTATTAACTTGTTTTGAAGGCAACTTTCCCACAACAAAATCAATATATTTCTTTGGCAACTGAGAAATTCTGGAAGATGTTCTTAATGGTACAATATGAGAAGTAGAAACATGATCTGAATTTGAAGAATCATTATCTGGAGAAGACTATGCAATAGGAGTTGATAGTGTATGTGAAGGAGATGCAGGTTGTTGAGAGGGTTCATGACAAATATTTGAAGGAATACTTTGGTCTAAAGCTGGATTAACAAGCATTATATCTTGCTGTGTTTGAGTCTGAACTGGAAGAATTGCTGATGTTGTCTTGAAAGGATACACATTTTCTACAAAATGAACATCTCTACTAAACACAACTTTGTGAGTATCCAAATCATAGAGCTTATACCCCTTTTGTCCATGAGGATAACCAATTAAAACACACCTCTTAGCTCTCTCTGCAAACTTGTCATGCAACTTTTGAAATGAAAAACATAAACACCCAATAACTCTCAGAAAATGATAATCAGGAGGTTTATGCATCAATAATTCATATGGTGTTTTCCAGTGTAAAATAGAACTTGGCATAATGTTTATAAGAGAAGTGGCAACCAGAAGACATTCTCCCCAAAATTTATAAGGCAAACCTGAATGAATTCTGATTGTCCTTGCAGTCTCAAGCAAATGCCTGTGTTTTCTTTCTACCCTTCCATTCTGCTGAGGATTGCCTGGTATAGACTTTTGATGAACAATGCCTTTGGAAGCAAATAATTGAGAGCAGGATGCTTGAATAATCTCAGTCCCATTATCTGATCTAAAAACCTTAATTTTCTTGTTAAACTGAGTAAGCACATATTCAATAAAAACAGCAATTGTAGAAACAACCTGAACTTTTGAATGTAACAAATATGTCCAAGTATTTCTTGTATGATCATCCAAAATTGTTAAAAAATAAGTCTCTCCACAAAGAGCTGGTCTATGATATTTACCCCACAAATCAACATGAACAAGATCAAAAGGATTTTCAGCATAAAAATCAGACTGATGAAATGGGAGTTTATGATGTTTTCCTAACACACATGCTTCACAAGTAAAATCTATATTAAGTACTTTGCCTGATACAAATTTTTGAAAATGTTTCATCTTGCTAAAAGAAGGATGCCCTAGCCTAGCATGTAAAATTTCTATGCCAGGCTTATTACAAGAAGTTATAGTGTTGTTAATAGAAGCAAGAGAACAATTATTAAGAAACAAAGAAGAAGATACAGAGGAATTATTGAACATAGATGGAAAAGAAATTCTGTAAAGACCAAAAACTCTTGATCCAACAGCTTGTAGATGTTTTGAGTCAAGGTCCTGGAAAACACAAGAAGATTTAGTAAAATTTGCAACTATATTATTTTGATCAAGAAATTTTCCTACAGATAAAAGATTATTTTTAAAAGTAGGAATGTATAAAACATTGTGTAGTTGCAAATTTGAATTTAAATTCACAGTTCCACTATGAGTAACATGAATTCTAGAACCATCAGGCAAAGATACTTGTATAGGTTTTTCTACTTTTTTTATTGAAGCAAAAAGTGTTAAATCAGATGTCATATGATCAGAAGCACCACTATCAACTATCCATGATTTTTGTTGAAGACTGTCGTGAATAATAGTTGAATAACTATTACCTGCATGATTAATGCAAGCTGCCAAAGGATTATCTTCAACACTGTTAGAAGAATTGGAGTTTTGCATCATCTTCATCACCTCATTGTAGAAATTTGTAACCAAGACTGGATCAAATTGTCCATTTTGAGAAATTGCAGAATTCATAGCTGCAGATGAAGCTTCAGCAGGATTTGGCTTGCTTCCAAGAATTCCTTGATTTGCAGAAGTATTACTCATGTTAACATTTTTCTGAACCACTTTTCCTCTTCCAGTACCATCTTTAATCCACCAGTCAGGATACCCAATGACTTTGAAGCATTTTTCAGTTGAATGCCCTTTCTTTTTACATAGATCACAAAAATACTCACTCTTTTGTTTCTTACTTTCTCTAAAAGTTCCTTGAACATTTTGCTTAGGCAAATTCTTAACAGCATTAAAAGCATTCATTTCTGGTTTTTCATTGCTCTTATCACCCAGTTTATTCTGATGCTCCACTTGTTGCAAGATATAATAAGCTTTGTGAACTGTAGGAAGTGGATCTGAGCTTAAAATGTTTGTTTTAACCTGATCATAATCCCTTGTGAGTCTAGAAAGAAGCTGCATTAATTTGTTTCTCTGATCATTTTCAAGAATTTTCTTTAAAATTCCACAAGAACAGTTTCTTAAAACTCCACAACTACAATCAGGAAACCCTTCAAGCATCTGTAGTTGATCCCACACCCCTTTAAGATGAGAATAATACTCAACAATAGTAAGATCATTTTGACGAGTAGAGGTTAAACTCTGATGTAACTCAAAAATTCTTGGTGCTGTCGTTTGACCAAATCTCTCTGCCAATTCCTTCCATAATTGTGCAGAAGAGTCAACAAACATAAAACTCTCAGATAAAACCTTATCCATCGAATTAAGAATCCAAGACATTATCATATAATCGTTCCTAATCCATTTTTGATAATTAGGTGAATTAATAGATGGTAAAGGTAAGGTTCCATCAAAAAATTGGAGTTTATTTCTTGCAATTAAAGCCATCTTAACAGTTCTTGCCCAATTGATATAATTCGATCCAGTTAAAGTATTGTTTCCAAGTTGCATACCTGGATGATCCGAATTTGAGAGAAAATAAGGATCATTAAAATTCACTCCCTGATTCGACTGAAAATTAGCTTCTGTTCCAGTTGAATCTGAGTTCGAATTCGCCATTTCAGTTGAGTAGAGCTGATTCTAGAGTTGAAAGAGGATCTAGGGTTGCGAGAAAGAAGATTACGAGAAGATTTGAAGAAGAAACGCCAGCAGATTCACCATCGCCAGCAGAATCGCCTGCTCCGATACCATGATGAGAAACAGATCTGAAAAAAAACACTTTATTTTTTATTACCGAATCCCTTTTTACAAGCACGAAACAGTTTTACATATAAATCTCAAAACAGGCCGAAGCCATTCAAATATAGGCCAAAGCCCATTAAAGACTAAAACCCAAGAAACATAAAAAAAACACTAAAACAAATGTGTACAACTCTACAATATGTCCCACTTGTTTTTTCAACGCTGTCGGCTTTCATTACATAAGTTGCAATTGATTGTTATGTCTCAAGAGCAGTTTTCTAACCAAAGAAGGAGCTGCTTAATGTATAAGTTTAAAATAAAGGTGCGTTTTTAGAAACATACTTGAGCCACTAGTAAAGATTAACGAAGTATAGTCAGGGTCGGTTTTAATGATTTGATTGTCCTAATCGAATGTATTTTAAATGTTTTCCTTAATGAATAAACGTCAATCTCTTGAATTATTTCACTGGTGATTTTGTGGGTTGCTGCAAGGGATGAGGGGCACTATGAGTCTCTTGGGTATCAAGCTTTCACCTAGATTATAAAAGGAGGCCCGTGGAGTCTAAACAGGCTAGTTGTCAGCTCAATATTGTCTATTGTTCTACGGTATTTAAAGGAGTAAATCAGTGTTCAAAATAATTTATTTAGTTCCTCATTTACTTTGTTTCACATGCTTTATTCAATTTTGTCACTATTGCATCAAATGTTTATTGAACACATATTTAATAGCTGCTGTTTTCATGATGATAATGCATGGCAACTGATTCGAAGCTTTCCTTTGTTGCAGGTTGTTTTAGCAGCTGCTGTTTATTAGACATGGAGTGTTTATTAGTTATAGAGTGTTTAAGGTACCGGACTATATGATATTTCGGTAACGTATATTTCAGTGGATTTTATTTTATGCAATGTACATTTCAGTTGATGTAGCCATTTACTTGATGAAAGAGTAGTCTTTATAAAACTATGGTGGAACTATTGTTTTTTATTTCTATGGAGCGTGCTTTGAATAAAAAAATTATGTACTTAATAAAATGTAAGTAATAACGAATGAGGATAAAATTTTACTATTAAATAATTTGTTTCTTTGTAGGACAATTTAATGAGAGCTTTTAAGTATAGAGCATCTTGCCACTCTTCGAGAGACCACTAGCGATGAAACAGTATAGTTGCCTTTGGAGGAAGGAGATAATGGATATCATATTCGAATCATTGTAGTACCAAATGCAAAAAAATGTTTTACCCCATCAGGACTCTAGAGGTATATAATTTCTATTATCCTTTTAACTATGTGCTTCATGGACATTATTAACAAAATAATATAGCCTAACATTTTCCATTAAGTAAAGAATTCATATAATTATGAGCAATAGCGTTAACAAATACATCTTAGTAATAATTCAATATTCTCAAATTCTAAAGTGGGATATGGTTAACCCTTCATATCAAACTAAAGTTGTGTTAGTACTGTTCAAGACATGTTATTACATGTCCTATATTTTTTTACTTTGTATGCTCACTCGTCCGTAAATGCTGGTTGAATAGGTAATGTGATCAAGCTTGTAGTTTGCATGGCAAGGTGATGTGGTTGATTGCAGGATAGTGTTCTGTTGAACAGATCATCTTTAACTTTTTAAAGGTAAAATTATTGAAGGATTTTAACAAGACTATACAGATGGATCAATGTTACTGGGTTAAGCCCTATTTGTTATAGTAATAACTTGCATGGTTTAATATAGACAAGCACCATTGTCCCAGTGGTTAAGTGATTTGGCTTTGGTGCGATAGGTCACAAGTTCGAAACTTGCCTAGCGTGATTCGAACGTTTACTGACATGTGATATGTTGTCTCAATGATTTGTTGTATATAAAGTACCATTTAAAAAAAAAGTATCTCATTTGTTTTAGTAATAACTTTCCTATTACCATTAAAAGAAAATAGGAAAACATGAGCACATTCTTAGATAATTGTGTGCCAAATTTGGTCAAAGTGGAACTTTTGGTTATCTGATTTGGGTCCGGCTTCAACGATTTCTACTATCATTTACATACAAAACTAGAGCCTTTCAAGTCAATTGGAATTTATGGATAATTTGCAAAAGTTGCTCAATAATTAAATTCTAAGACTTAGCTTTTGTGATCACTGATTTACTTTACATGAGTGGGTTTTTTGGATATTACTGTAACGATGGATCAGTAAGTTAAACTTCCCACTGATCTTAATTCGACAATTGGTTTTAATTTCAATTTTTTTATGTTGGTCTTACAAACAGTATGGTATTGCACATCACCTTCTCATATTCAAATAGTATTTCCCATTGATAAGTTTCTATCGTATTGTTCTTTTATGAGACTTAATCTAGTTGTATTTGACTAATTTATCACGCTAATTACGCTGGCAGTCATACACACCATCGCATCATGGTAGTATTAGTTTCCAAAACAGTCATATGCGATTGCTTGGCACAAGGACTTCGTCGTCGTCGTCGATTAGACCATTGTGCTTGGGTATATTTTGATCTTTTTGTTTGTATACACACACACATATACATATGGTCCAACATGTGTGTTTGTGTTGGAAACTATGATATTTTGTCTGTATTGTGTTGAAAGCAATGATATTTTGTTTGTATGATATTTTATCCGTGTTGGAACATGTGTTAGCTTATTTCGAATGAAGCGGTTTGGAAAGGTGTTCCATTTCGTTCGTGTTTTATATATTTAACTTACTATGGTAACATAATTCTATTTGTATAATACTATTCTGAAATGTAGCTGGAGCTTGGAATGCATATATAACTTTTGAAAAAATTGCAGTAAATATTACACAATATTCAAAAAACGTTGTAAAAATACATACTGCAACACTAATAAGAAGTAGTAAAAAAAAATCTATATTATAACATTTATAAAATGTTGTGATAATAATTTGTTGAAGTTGTAAAAAGGGTTTTCGATATTTATATTAGTGATTTACAACATCAGATAAAAGTTGTAAAAGAATTTATTACAACATTTCAAAAATGTTGTAGAAATGTTTATTGCAACGTTTCCATACAACGCTAGGAAAAAGTTCTAAATTACTCAGACGATGTTTGTAAAAATTTTGTGAAATCTCTATTACAATGTTTTTTTGATGTTGTAAAGTCATCTGGTGAGGTAGTGTCCGTTGTATTGTCATACATCAGCAACTGTTGCAACCTTTTGGTAAGGTATGCACACACGCCACATTGCACCAACTACAATGTGAGGATATGCAAATCTGAACCTATTCTGAGTTGCTAATACATTCCATTTCTTATAATCCACTAATGTTTCTGATGTACCTTTTTATTTCTTTCTTTTTTCCCAACAAACCTCCGAACCCTAAATTAGGGTTTTCAGTTTGTGCGCAAGTTATTTTCTTGGTGATTTATTCCTTCCACCCTTCGCTGCAGCATACAAAATATTGGTAAGATTATCAATTTGTAATGCATTTTTTAATTTAGTTACTAGCGCATCTATTGGTATCGCTTATCTCTCGAATTAGTTGTATTTAACTGTCATTTTGAGTTGTGGATCTTTCAGTTCGGTTGATTGAGATATATAGCTTATATATTTTTCTTGATAATCTACCATAATGTTGATTTTTGATTTTTAAAAAATATAATTTGTCTACAAAAACGAAGTGGTTTTATTATATATATCATATTGCTGGTTATGTTGGACATAAGTAGTTAGTGACATGATGATCGCTGGTTTGTAAACACTGTTTATACGTGAGTTCGGTATCGCTGCATTTTTTAGATAGCTAAGTACTTATTTTGATCATATTGCTTGTATCTGACAAATATCTGTCTTAGACAGTAAAAGCAAGCATGTAAAAAGTGTGTCCGCGGGTGCAGCGCAGTGGAAATGAGGTTTGAGTTCTGATAAAAAGACTCAAGTTTACCTGTCTGTCGGGTTCTCCTAGGTTTTAGTGAACCACATATTATCATAAAACCAATTGGTGATGTGAAACGAGATCTCTTAGTATTTATGCATGATTTATATTGTAAATTGTCTGATGTGAGACTAATTTCAACACCTAGGTTTTCATAAAAAAGAAATGCATGTAAAAAGTGAGTCAACGGCCTTGACCTATTAGTTGTTCAAAAATGTGTTTTAACTTTTAACTGTTAATTCAAATACCTTTTTATTTTTATTTTTTTTATTTTTTTATTTTTTAACCAATAATAAAAAGCAGAGACTACAATCTGAAGTTGATGAGACATTATATAGGGCTGATACCGACTAAAATTCATAAATTATTCGCTTGAAATGACATTTAGTACAATTTTGGATGTGCTGACTATAATACATGAAACATAATGGTAAAATAATGATATTAAGTTGTAGTTCACTTTAATCTACTTAAAATACCAAATAATATTGATCCAGAATGCTGCATTGGATTCTTTTTACAAAAAATACCGTTGCACATAATAGAAGAAGAGTTTTTGGTGTCTATTTATGATTTTCAAATATCAAATTAAATAAGCATATACATATACATACATATGTATGTGTATGTGTATGTTTATTGTGTGTACACACATGAAACTCTCCTTTTTAGTTGGTATAGTTACTAATTGATGGTTATGGACCTTTTAGATTTATGGTTCAATGACAAGTGATATAATATTCACACTTATTTTACAACCTTAAAACAAAATCATGCTCCATAAACAAACTCACAACGATATCATTTTAATTTGTTGTGATAACTAAATTGTGTAGTCAGATTAGCAATTTTTTATTTCTTACCAAACCGTAAATCGGAGATGGGAAATAATTGAGATAGAAGAATCCTACGATGCAGGATGATAAGATCAGTACCAAAGCTTTGATTGATAGCTCATAACAAGTATAGTAAAGGTAAAAGATGTATTAATTAAGACGATAACTTAGGGTCATAAGGTAGCTTCTTTTTTCTCCTAGAGTTTATGACCGTATAAGGAAAGGAAGTTCTACATGCACGGTGTCATTATTTCAAATTACGTTCACACTAGTACCGAAGAATTCAATAAACTTATATGGAAGAGAAAGTAACATTATTTAAACTGAAAATCTCAGCCAGGATGGTTAAGTGGGATATGAACCCTAATTTGTATCCTATAATTGGAATTGCAATGACAGCGAATGGGTTTGCAAGGTCGAGTAGACAACGAAGTAAGGGCGGAGGCGAACGACATAAGTTTTCTAGAGAGATGCGGTTACCAGAGGAAGATAGCGGTTACCAAAGGAAGAGCAATTATGGTTTGGCAAGGCACATGAGTGAGGATTTGCAGTTTTAAATTGCAAAGGGCCATGGACATCATTATATTCATAATGGGCCTGGCTCTTGAGTGTTGAGGACGATATTGGACTTGTAATGTGCACATCTTGGTGCTGTTTGGAAATTTATATTGAAGATTTAGGCTGGAATAGTTGTTTATCATTGTACGTTGTACATGCAATATTTATGTATGTGCGATGGTCTAATATATGACTAGGATATATGAGTCGATCTGTAATACTTCGGATATGTTAGAAATTCTTTACTGTTCGATCTTTTATGATTAATGATGAACAACTCAAGTAATAGCCCAAGCATCACCAATACCGAATATTTCACAAACAAAGCTTAATATGATTTTTTTTGTTTTTTGTTTAAGATGACGTACCTTGATTAACAGTGGAAGATGTAATGGCTGTCATCTTCTTCTTCTGACTTCTAATAATTACTCTTCTTCTCAGAATTCTGTGACGATCCGGAATTTTCGAGCATTTAAAATCGGAATATTTAATTGATTTTAAATATTCAATATAATAGTTTTAACTTGAATTACGAATATCACCATTTATTTGATAATTTAAACTATTGAAATAAATAATTCGAAGTTGGGTAACTTGTTGAATCTAGAATTTTAAGTCTGTTAAAAATAATTTGAAGGCTTGAAAAATTTACAGTGATAATACTGAGGATAATAGAAGTTGTAAAATTGAAATTAAAAGTGATTTGTTCAGTTTTAAAATTTATATCGTTTAAATTGAATTTAAAAATAGCATTTCGAGGCACAGTCTCGGAATTTGACTAAACCAGTTCCATTGGGTCCGTAATATTGAATTATTATCGAATTCCAAATTTCGTATGGATCGAAGTTAGTGTGTGAGTGTACGATATATAAACGCGGAAAATTTAAGTGATTATAAGCTAATGAAATTTGATTTAATTAATTAAGCTTCTTGTGTACGCCTGATCAAAATCATTATAAGCTTCCTTTGCACGCTTCCTTCCTTTCAATCACTTCCTGCCTACTTTTACATCAACACAGCCGAATAAATGAACAAGTCATTTCCCCCTAATTCTAATTCATTTCCCCAATTCGAAAAATCAAAATAAAATAGCCGCGATCTTTTTTTTTTCCTTCTAAATTTTCGAAATCAATTTCGTTAGAAATCAACTCAGAGCAAAGTCGATTCGTGATGCCGAAATGGAGGGAAGGTTCGTGACAATCGAGGCTGCTCGATCTCGTGAGGGCTGGGTTTGCGTTCGAGTTGTCAGGTTCTTGGCGGCACGTCGTCAAGTGTTAGAGGCGAGTCGCGATAATCGAAACCAATCAGGCGTGGCAAAGATGAGCGGGGTCGAGTGGCGAACTCGCGTCTATCGCGATTGAGTCAGGGTCGGTCACGACATCGATGATCGAAGGCGCGGTGATCGGGTGTCACAGTCGATGGTGGCCTTGGTTCGTTTGTTATCAGGAAGGTATTCGCTGATTTTATTTATTTATTTATATTTATTTGCAATTGTTTCCAGTGAGGGATAAACAAATACTAAGCATATACTCTCACATATTCATATTTCAATTTATATATTGATACACATGTGGGTAGTCAGAAATATATACATGAATTATAATTTTAAACTAAATATCTATTTTACAACAAGATAAAGGACTTTTGAATGAAATTTGTTATTTTTAAATTTCTAGGATTACTAAAATAAAATTTGTAAAGGGAATTTGGTTTTAAATCAAATTTCCAGCTAAATAAATTTATCGAAAGAGAGTTGTTTAAAACAAAATCATTAGTTTAAAATTAACATATTAGTTGCATTAAAATTTATAAAATGACAGTAAATTGTTTGATTTTATTTCGAATATTGATGAATCATATAATGTTATTTCAAGGTCAAAATTTGGAAATCAAGTTGGAATTGGATTGGATTGCAAACAAAAATCAAAGGTGAGTAAATCTCACTCAGTTAAATTTAAACTTAAATTTAAATGATTAAATTTAAATAATTGTTTGAATGGTTGAATAAATTGATGTGATATAGTATAGTATAATTTGGAATTGGCATATTATGTGGTGCTAACGTCTGTGATGCAGGGAAAACAGGTTGGAGGGATCCAACTGGACCCCTCAACTTTTATTTAAATTATTTAGTATTCTCTGTTCTGATTATTTGATAATTCTATAATGAATTATGTGGAAGTATTGAATGATATGGCTTGGATGATATAATTGGGTATGATGAATTACCAGAAATATAAATTTGATTTCGGAAAGAGAAATAAAGGAAATGAATTTATAAGTAAAATAATTATGGAAGCTTGAATAAATTTAAGAACGAATTGGAAAAGAAATAAAGTGCCTGTAAAAAAAAAATTCTAATAAACAAGTCTAAAGTTTAGTAAGGGAAATTTGAATAATCAGAAGATTAATGAATTTTAAGTTTCAGTGTTATTATTAAAAAAGAATAAAACATTTATTTAAAATTTAAATTTAAGATCTAATTTATTGAAAAGAACACAGAAGAAATTGGGAAGAAGCTGAAATTGGTATATTTCGATTAAATGATATAAAATCAATCGAAAAATAATAAATAAAATAATAATAATAATAAAGTCCATAATTAATGAATTTGAGATAGACTGATAAGTAAAGAAATTTATTTCAAATGGAATAAATTGGGAATCAATTTGGAGAAATTGATTTAAGTGATCGAAGTTAGAATTTTTCTCTGGATGGCCAAGTACATGTTTTTAAAAGTAGATTTGTAAATATAAATTAAAATGTTTTAAAGTTGTTTTTCAAGTTTTGTAAAAATTCATTATTTCTAATATTTAAAGTCTAAAGTAAGTATTTTCTTTTAATCTATTTTAGCAGTAATTATTAAGAAGTAATTTAGTATTTTGTTTTTAAAAGTAGAAATCTAGTTTTATGTTATTTAAGTAACCTTATTTTCAAACATTCATATAGTATGTATTTTCAACAATTTATTAAAGTGATTTTAACTTGTATGCTTTAAAGTATATTTTTAAAAGTAAACTGTTTTAAATTAATTTAGGAAACCTAGTTTTGTGCTTGGTGATTCCAGTGGAAATAGAAATACTTGAAATTTATTCTAAGAAAGGAAGATAGTTTGAAAACTGTTTTCAAAGGATTTGAAATTGGAAATATATCTTGTAAAGATATTTGAGGTTAATGAATAATTTGGGTAATTATTTATTTATTGTTTGATGGTTGTTTGTGAATATTAATTGATAGTTAAATCACCGACTATCAATACTGGACAAATACGTTGATCGTTTCGAAGAGACCGAGATCGAGATTTATTTCTCGGAAACCACTTCGATCCGGTTTGTACGTTTCGTGAAAACGAGTGTGGGTTCGAAGATGGAGTAGTGAAGTGCAAGGGCTAGTCGCTACTAATCCTGAGGATATTTCCAAAATAGATGTAGTAGGAATAGTGCCTTCGGTTTCGTTCGAACCCGGGACGGACTTGTATGGATGAATGCTTTCGAAACATCGTCAGGTGGACGATGGGCATTCTAAGGGATATTGTTCTAAAAGGTAACGCTTAGCCTCAAGCCTCATCAAATGGGAATGACTGAAAATCAGGGGTTATGCAGCAAGGCTAGGTGGGTAGCACCCAAGCAGGGTGAGATCAGTCCTGTCTAGATGTCCCTTTTTATCTCGGCTTAGTGGGCGGTTGCTGATCCCAACCGCGGGGTGATCTCACTCGGGATTATCCAGTAAGGGGTAGTCCCGGCCTTGTGCTGCAGGGGAATGGGCGTACTCCTCGGTACGGTGATCTAGGCCCCGTACTATGACAGGTGGTACCCCAGTGCCTAGTCATTAGTTGGAAATCCATTTTCCCTACGAGCCTTGTACGAGTTTTGTTTGTATTACCCACTTTGTGGCTAGTAGCTGGAATTTAATCATGTAACAATTTCGGCTATTTTATAAGTATTTGTATATAGACCCTATTATAATATCAGAGATTTCTATAAAAATTGTTTTAGCTATCGTAAGGTAAAAATCCGACATGTTTATTTGTGTCGTGGTCTTACGAGATGCTTTTGTTTTCAAAGGATTTTTGAAAATTTAATAATCAATTGAGTGTGAATTTCTCACGCTGGTATTCCAGACTGACTCGGGTGTTATTTAACTGTAATGCTCGGGTCAGACTGAGTATTATAGGATACATGATATGATGCTATGGAGCTCAGGAGACGAGCTGGATTGACGATACGCACATTCGTACTTGTTTATATATGTATATTCCGTTGTGATGAGTTGTTGTGTATCCATTGTACGATATTAAAGTTGAACTGTGATTGATGTACTCTGATGGTGTAATATATATAAACAGAGATATTTGATTTTTGAGTAAAGACTATTTATTATCTATTATATTTTATTCCGCTGCGATGGTTAGATTCTGTTGTTGATTTCTATTTTCTTCTTCTACCTCTTCTTCTTTAACCCAAATGGTTCGTATTTCTGTACAACTTGAGTTGATTTAGGTAGAATAGTGTTAACTCAAGGGGTACGGATTTGCGGGTCGTTACAGTGGTATCATAGCTTAGGTTGGTGATAACCTTGGCTCTGGTGGGAATTACTCAATTAAAATAGAGTCCGTAGTACTCTATAATGAGTTTGAGCGTATTAATAGATATGAGCGCGTATTTGTTAGTGAATATAAATTGTTTTAATATTGTGCTGATTGATTTATTGAGTGGCATATGAACCTTCGTCGACACAGTCTGCGCAACTGTATCGAAGGGGTTTCTAAACACTTGAATAGAACAATCGACACGGTATTGTTCTAAATATGGGTAAATAAAATAATTTTACCCAAAAATATATTTTGATATAAAGAATAGTTTTTGAAAACTATTTAGCTAATATATGGTTGCTTGGATGTTAGAAATGATAATATTAAAGTATTATCATTGTTAGGTGAGAATTTAACTAGAAACAGAAAATATAACCAAAGGTAAGGAAATAAATACATTATAAATTATAAAATTCATAAATATGAATTATAAATGAAATTTATAAATTGAAATATAATCAAATAAGAATTTGTATGAGCATAAGCTATGCAAATGAATTGTAGTAAAATTGAATTAAGAAGGATTTGGAAATTTAAAATTCCGGAGATTTGGAAGTATTTTGAAGATAAATGATGGCATTATTGTTTTAGAGATATTTCTGAATGGGAATCTGTTAAATGAATTGTGAAAGTGATATAGCATTAAAATCACTTGGATTATTGGAAAATAATTCTGATGATGACGGCCGCATCATCAGTATTCATTTTCGAATTTCTAAGTGACGGATTGCTGCCAAATTTTTTTTTTTGATTTGTTCAGAAAAACTAGTTGTTTTGAAAATTTCAAAGGAAATTTGTTGGGAATAAAACCAGGATTGGTTTAATTTTTGAGAAATGAGATTTCAAGATGATTCTAAACCCAAGCCGGGTGTTTAAAAAAATCCTGATGAGATAGGTTATAAACTTATAAATTGAGATGATTTTTAAATCAGGAAGGAAATATAAGCTTTGAATGTTGGAATTTGAATTAAAGGTGTAAAGTTAAAAAAAATGAAATTAACTTGGATTGGGAAACAAAAATTTAACTGGATTGGAATAAATTGAGTAAGTTGAAAATAATATCCAGTTGTATTCGAATTAAGTTGAAATCCAATTGAGCTAAATAAAATTGAATTGGAATAAGAATTCAATTGAATTATTGAATGAAATTAGATTCTTACCTGAATAAATGGAAATTAAATTGGTTAAGGATTGGATTGAAGTATATAAATTAGAATAACTTGTAAACGAATCAAAATCCATGGAATAAAATATGCTTGGGTTATAAATAAGCATAAGGCTTGAGTTAAAAATAAAAGAATAATATATTCAAGCCTATGAGGAATGGAATTGTGTAAATAATAAGTTGTGACTTATTAAATTGAAAATGGAATACAATACCCAAAATCAATATTTTGATGAATTGAAAAATGAAAAGAAAATACGAACTTGAATTATAAAATAAATGTGAACATAAGAAAATTTAAATGAAGAGATGTTGAGATTAAATCAAGTTTTGGATTATAAGTTGGGGAAAGACTATTTGGATAAATATTTAGATGATGAAATATGTAATGAGAACCCAATGCAGTTAAATAAAAAGCTGAATTGTGAGATAATAATGAAGTTTGGAAATAAAACTCAAGTTATAAATCAAATTCGACTTGAATTATTAGTGAAGAAAATATAATTGAAAGTGGTCTTGCAATTAATTAAATAAATAGAGTATGAAGTTGAATTCTAAGTTAATAAAATCTGATGGTAAGTTAAATGTGAATGGTGGAATCAAAACTTGAGTTATTAATTAAAATTTGACTCGAAGTGTTAACAAATTAAATATAATTAGAAAAGTATCGAATAAAAATGAAATTGGATTAAAATAGTAATGGTTTGTATTGCGAATAAAATCCAAATATGTGGAAATAAATTGGATATGGCCTTGGAATCAATTGAGTTAAGTTGAGTATAAAAGAGGAAAAGTTTACTTGTAAAATGAAAATGAGCTTAAGTATAAAATTTGAATAAATTGAAGTAAATTGACTTAAGCTAAATGCATGAAGGAGAGTTGAATTGAATTCAACTTAAACAAAGTTTAATAATATTGGATTGGTTTTAAATCAAGTAAAAATAAATTGGATCGAAATAGAATTTGGTGGGTTATAAATAATATTTGAGGAAATGAAAATTCAAAATGGATTGAGTGGATAAACTGATTATATTGGATACATAAATGGATGGAATTAATAAGAATAAAAGGGGAGTGAACATAAGTTTGAAGTGGAATAAATTGAGTAAATTAACTTAAATTAAGAATAATTAGAAGCTCGACTACGAGTAAATCTGGAAGGCCATTAAATTAAAGCTTGGTTTGAATTAATTTGGAAATGGGTAGTAATATGCAAGCTTTGAATGGGTCAAGCTAAATAAATGGTCGTGAATGAACTGAAATAAAAGGGAAATTTAATTGGCAATGAAGACGAACCTAAATTGTTAATGGTTTTGAATGAACTGGTTTGGTTAATAAAATGAAATGCAGGTGAATGTATTAAAATTTGATATGCAATGAAATGAGAATATATAGATTGTGAATAAATTTTAAAAATAGAATTAAGTATAAATTGAGTTGAAATCAATTTAAATTGGTTATAAACATAAATACTTATTTATTCACATAAATCTTGTCAAATTTGCATAGAATAAATTGTCATTGGTATAAGTAATTAAAATTTTATGTGTTGATAAGGGTAAAATAAATTGATTTTGAAAGCAATTGAATTAAATATGAGTTCAGTTTGCTTAAGAATAAATTAAATGTAAGCGATTGAGTTTTAAACCATTTAAATTGATGAAGTGGTATACGAATGGAGTGAAAACCATTCAAATTGAATGAAAATGGTTTATAAATTAATCGAAACAGTTGAATTAGTATGAAAGTTGTAAAAATTGCTTACGGAAAATGTTGGATCTGCATTTCTTTAGAATGTTTTAACCATTGCAACTAAGTGAAATATAGTTAAACTGCATATATTTAGCACTTACATGTTTAAATTGAGTAAGTACAGGTACCTGGATGCCGTGTGGCTGGATTTGGTTGTGCTATTTGCTAAAAATTATAAGCCGCTTGCTTAAAATGCTAAATAAGGTAGCCTACGCCATAAAAATAGGGAACATGAACTGTTTTTGGTTTTTCCGACCGTGTGGGTCGATGTATATATATTTATCTCTTTTGTCAAATTGCAAAACCTCCTCCGTACAAAGGAGACTCTTCCAAAAATTTTCAGAAATTTTGGAAGTTAGAAAATTTTTGAAAATTTTGGAAAATTTTGTTAACGACAGAACAATTTCAAACTGGAATTTGAAATAAGTTAGTAAATGAAACCAATTAAAGTAATGACATGAATTAGTAATAAATGACAAATAAAATTTATATATGCAGAGTTAAAAATAAATTGAATCAATATGGAAATTAATCAATTTGAATAGAAATAAATATTAACTAAAGTGGTAAAGTGAAAACAAACAAAGAAGCATATAGAATGCTTATACTAGTTTAAGAAAGGAATGATAAATTCTTAATTGAAAATTGAATATTGCAAATATATTCTAAGTTGTTATTTGAATGAATAAATATTGACATTTGTAAGAAAGTCGATACAATGTTTTGGGAATATTGTGATTGGATATTGGTGATAAACAAGATATGCAGGTATTGTAAAGGGACAAGAGAATTAGATTGATTTCAAAGATAAAAATTTGAAATGCTCGACAAAAAGGTATGCATTTAAATTTGGTATGAAATTTGATTGGGATTTGGATTGAGCCACATGGCCTTTTTGTTTTCTTTTTGGATTTGGGAGGCCGTAGAGCCATTTTGTAGTTGTACCGAGCTAGCCGCGCAAAGGAGACGCTGGCGAAATTTTTCGGGAATTTAGGGTGTTAGAGAAATTTTGAGAAAATTTTGATAATTCAAATTTGGTTTTAAGTTAAAACTTTGAATTGATAAGTAAGTAATTTTGTTTGAGGCTTATGGGTAAGTTTGAAAGGTTAGGAAGAGGGTTACTGAGTCTTTTGATAAAAGATTTGTTTGGTAAGTTGTTAAAAACTATTTGGGTTGAGGGAATAGTTAACGGGATATAGATCATTCTTCCTAACTAGTAATTTCGGGGACGAAATTCTTTTAAGGGGGGAGGAATGTGACGACCCGGAATTTTCGAGCATTTAAAATCGGAATATTTAATTGATTTTAAATATTCAATATAATAATTTTAACTTGAATTACGAATATCACCATTTATTTGATAATTTAAACTATTGAAATAAATAATTCGAAGTTGGGTAACTTGTTGAATCTAGAATTTTAAGTCTGTTAAAAATAATTTGAAGGCTTGAAAAATTTATATTGATAATACCAAAGATAATAGAAGTTGTAAAATTGAAATTAACAGTGATTTGTTCAGTTTTAAAATTTATATCTTTTAAATTGAATTTAAAAATAGCCTTCCGAGGCACAGTCTCGGAATTTGACGAAACCAGTTCCATTAGGTCCGCAATATTGAATTATTATCGGATTTCAAATTTCATATTGATCGAAGTTAGTGTGTGAGTGTACGATATATAAACGAGGAAAATTTAAGTGATTATAAGCTAATGAAATTTGATTTAATTAATTAAGCTTCTTGTGTACGCCTGGTCAAAATCATTATAAGCTTCCTTTGCACACTTCCTTCCTTTCAATCACTTCCTGCCTACTTTTACATCAACACACCCAAATAACTGAACAAGTCATTTTCCCCTAATTCTAATTCATTTCCCCAATTCGAAAAATCAAAATAAAATGGCCGCGATCTTTTTTTTTCTTCTAAATTTTCGAAATCAATTTCGTTAGAAATCAAGTCAGAGTAAAGTCGATTCGTGATGCCGAAATGGAGGGAAGGTTCATGGCAATCAAGGCTGCTCGATTTCGTGAGGGCTGGGTTTGCGTTCGAGTTGTCAGGTTCTTGGCGGCATGTCGTCAAGTGTTAGAGGCGAGTCGCGATAATTGAAACCAATCAGGCGTGGCAAAGATGAGCGGGGTCGAGTGGCGAACTCGCGTCTATCGCGATTGAGTCAGGGTCGGTCACGACATCGATGATCGAAGGCGCGGTGATCGGGTGTCACAGTCGATGGTGGCCTTGGTTCGTTTGTTATCAGGAAGGTATCGCTGATTTTATTTATTTATTTATATTTATTTACAATTATTTCCAGTGAGGGATAAACAAATACTAAGCATATACTCTCACATATTCATATTTCAATTTATATATTGATACACATGTGGGTAGTCAGAAATATATAAAGGAATTATAATGTTAAACTAAATATCTATTTTACAACAAGATAAAGGACTTTTGAATGAAATTTGTTATTTTTAAATTTCTAGGATTACTAAAATAAAATTTGTAAAGGGAATTTGGTTTTAAATCAAATTTCCAGATAAATAAATTTATCGAAAGAGAGTTGTTTAAAACAAAATCATTAGTTTAAAATTAACATATTAGTTGCATTAAAATTTATAAAATGACAGTAAATTGTTCGATTTTACTTCGAATATTGATGAATCATATAATGTTATTTCAAGGTCAAAATTTGGAAATCAAGTTGGAATTGGATTGGATTGCAAACAAAAATCAAAGGTGAGTAAATCTCACTCAGTTAAATTTAAACTTAAATTTAAATGATTAAATTTAAATAATTGTTTGAATGGTTGAATAAATTGATGTGAGTATAGTATAATTTGGAATTGGCATATTATGTGGTGCTAACGTCTGTGATGCAGGGAAAACAGGTTGGAGGGATCCAACTGGACCCCTCAACTTTTATTTAAATTATTTAGTATTCTCTGTTCTGATTATTTGATAATTCTATAATGAATTATGTGGAAGTATTGAATGCTATGGCTTGGATGATATAATTGGGTATGATGAATTACCAGAAATATAAATTTGATTTTGGAAAGAGAAATAAAGCAAATGAATTTATAAGTAAAATAATTATGGAAGCTTGAATAAATTTAAGAACGAATTGGAAAAGAAATAAAGTGCCTGTAAAAAAAATTCTAATAAATAAGTCTTAAGTTTAGTAAGGGAAATTTGAATAATCAGAAGATTAATGAATTTTAAGTTTCAGTGTTATTATTTTAAAAAAGAATAAAACATTTATTTAAAATTTAAATTTAAGATCTAATTTATTGGAAAGAACACAGAAGAAATTGGGAAGAAGCTGAAATTGGTATATTTCGATTAAATGATATAAAATCAATCGGAAAATAATAAATAAAATAATAATAATAAAGTCCATAATTAATGAATTTTGGGATAAACTGATAAGTAAAGAAATTTATTTCAAATGGAATAAATTGGGAATCAATTTGGAGAAATTGATTTAAGTGATCGAAGTTAGAATTTTTCTCTGGATGGCCAAGTACATGTTTTTAAAAGTTGATTTGTAAATATAAATTAAAATGTTTTAAAGTTGTTTTTTTTTAAAGAAAGCAAGTTTTGTAAAAATTTATTATTTCTAATATTTAAAGTCTAAAGTAAGTATTTTCTTTTAATCTATTTTAGCAGTAATTATTAAGAAGCAACTTAGTATTTTGTTTTTAAAAGTAGAAATCTAGTTTTATGTTATTTAAGTAACCTTATTTTCAAACATTCATATAGTATGTATTTTCAACAATTTGTTAAAGTGATTTTAACTTGTATGCTTTAAAGTATATTTTTAAAGGTAAAGTGTTTTAAATTAATTTAGGAAACCTAGTTTTGTGCTTGGTGATTCCAGTGGAAATAGAAATACTTGAAATTTATTCTGAGAAAGGAAGATAGTTTGAAAACTGTTTTCAAAGGATTTGAAATTGGAAATATATCTTGTAAAGATATTTGAGGTTAATAAATAATTTGGGGAATTATTTATTTATTTTTTGATGGTTGTTTGTGAATATTAATTGATAGTTAAATCATCGACTATCAATACTGGACAAATACGTTGATCGTTTCGAAGAGACCGGGATCGAGATTCATTTCTCGAAAACCACTTCGATCCGGTTTGTACGTTTCGTGAAAACGGGTGTGGATTCGAAGATGGAGTAGTGAAGTGCAAGGGCTAGTCGCTACTAATCCTGAGGATATTTCCAAAATGGATGTAGTAGGAATAGTGCCTTCGGTTCCGTTCGAACCCGGGACGGACTTGTATGGATGAATGCTTTCGAAACATCGTCAGGTGGACGATGGGCATTCTAAGGGATATTGTTCTAAAAGGTAACGCTTAGCCTCAAGCCTCATCAAATGGGAATCACTGAAAATCAGGGGTTATGCAGCAAGGCTAGGTGGGTAGCATCCAAGCTGGGAGAGGTCATTCCTGTCTAGATGTCCCTTTTTATCTCGTCTTAGTGGGCGGTTGCTGATCCCAACCGCGGGGTTATCTCACTCGGGATTATCCAGTAAGGGGTAGTCCCGGCCTTGTGTTGTAGGAGAGCGGGCGTACTCCTCGGTACAGTGATCTAGGCCCCGTACTGTGACAGGTGGTACCCCAGTGCCTAGTTATTAGTTGGAAATCCATTTTCCCTACGAGTCTTATACGAGTTTTGTTTGTATTACCCACTTTGTGGCTAGTAGCTGGAATTTAATCATGTAACAACTTCGGCTATTTTATAAGTATTTGTATATAGACCCTATTATAATATCAGAGGATTTCTATAAAAATTGTTTTAGCTATCATAAGGTAAAAACCCGACATGTTTATTTGTGGCGTGGTCTTACGAGATGATTTTGTTTTCAAAGGATTTTTGAAACTTTAATAATCAACTGAGTGTGAATTTCTCACGCTGGTATTCCAGACTGACTCGGGTGTTATTTAACTGTAATGCTCGGGTCAGACCGAGTATTATAGGATACAGGATATGATGCTATGGAGCTCAGGAGATGAGCTGGATTGACGATACGTACATTCATACTTGTATATTTATGTATATTCCGTTGTGATGAGTTGTTGTGTATCCATTGTATGATATTAATGTTGAACTGTGATTGATGTACTCTGATGATGTAATATATATAAACAGAGATATTTGATTTTTGAGTATAAACCATTTATTATCTATTATATTTTATTCCGCTGCGATGGTTAGATTCTGTTGTTGATTTCTATTTTCTTCTTCTACCTCTTCTTCTTTAACCCAAATGGTTCGTATTTCTGTACAACTTGAGTTGATTTAGGTAGAATAGTGTTAACTCAAGGGGTACGGATTTGCGGGCTGTTACAAATTCGGTTTCTCTCTCTAGCCCTATTTCTTTATATGTTTCTTCATGGAGAAGAATACATCTATATACAGGAGAGAGATGACCCAATCCTTTATATAACATTTAACTCTAAATCTGGTACGTCCATTATATACCAATTCAACGCTTAAGATTAATCACAGACATAATGTTCTAATTATAGAACGGTCTATTTATGACTTAATTAATCGGGTCACATTAAGATTGGAAACTGCATAACGTTAAAGGTAAATGAAACGTTCTATTTATGACCTAATTAATAGGGTCATATTAAGATTAGAAACTGCATAACGTTAAAAGTAAATGAAACGATTGCAGTTTCTAATAGCAGTTTTCTAACATTCTCCCACTTGACCCGATTATTCATAATATCAAGTGTTGAACATCATACTATGATAAATTGCTGAGAGTTATGGTGGTTGTGCATTATTAATTCAACGCACTCCCTTCCATATACTACAATACCAGCAATCCATCATTTTATACTCATAATTTATATAAAACAGCATAATGGTCCACATAATGTCTTATATCATAATGATTAAACATAATATCTTTATAAAACTCTTTCTTGTTTAAAATTACATAAAGTACGTACTACCACATTAAAACAAGAGACACATAATTATATATCAGAAACACACAAAGGAGCTCAGAATGTCACACATCAATTATTATTAATACAACCTAGACCCATTCTTTGAACATGTTCCTTAAATAGTCTTGGGTGTAACCCTTTCGTCAAAGGGTCTGCAATCATAAGTTCTGTCCTGATGTGCATGATTGACACTCTTTGTTTCCGAACCTCATCTTTCACAACATGATACTTCAGTTCCATATGTTTGGCACCTTTAGAGTACTTGTCGTTTTTTGAGAAAAACACTACTGTAGAGTTATCACAATAAATTTTCAGCGGCTTGCTAATGGTGTCGACAACCGTAAGTCCTGAAATAAAGTTCCGCAACCATAATGCATGAATTGTGGCTTCATAACTTGCCACAAATTCTGCCTCCATAGTAGATGAAGCAACGATAGTTTGTTTCGCACTTTTCCATGATATGGCTCCTTGAGCAAACATAAACATGTAACCAAAAGTCGACTTTCTATTATCTATGCATCCAACAAAATCTGAATCGCTATATCCAATCACCTCCAATTCATTGGATCTACTATACACGAGCATGTAATCTTTCGTGCCTTGTAAGTACCTTAAAACTTTCTTTGTAGCTTGCCAGTGTTCCCTTCTTGAATTACTTTGATACCTCCCTAACATACTGACCGCAAAACTAATATCCGGTCTAGTACAGGTTTGAGCATACATTAGGCTACCAACTACAGATGCATATGGAATTGATTCCATTTCCTTTCGTTCAGCATCATTCTTAGGACATTGCATGAGATTGAATTTATCACCTTTCTGTACAGGAACTTTCCTAGGTGAACACTTACTCATTCCAAATCTCTCTAGAATCCTTTCGATATATCCTTTTTGAGACAATCCCAATATTCCTTGTGATCGATCATGAAATATTTCTATTCCAATCACATAGGATGCCTCCCATATATCTTTCATTCCAAAGTTCGTTGAGAGAAATTCCTTAGTCTCATACAACAGGATTAAATTATTTGCAACAAGCAAGATGTCATCAACATAAAGGATAGATAAATAAACTTGCTCCCACTGATCTTTTGGTATAAACAGTGATCAACCGTATTTTTCTTAAAACCAAAAGATGTAATAATGGTACTGAACTTTATATACCATTGTCGGGACGCTTGTTTAAGCTCATATATTGACTTCTTAAGTATATACACCAATTGTTCTTTATCTTTTACAGAAAAACCCTCAGGTTGATCCATATAAACATCCTCATCAAGATCTCCATTCAGAAAGGCTGTTTTCACATCCATTTGATGCAATTCCAAATCATAATGTGCTACTAATGCCATTATTATTCTTAGCGAGTCCTTTTTCGAAACAGGAGAAAATGTCTCCTTGTAATCAACACCATCTTTCTGATTGTAACACTTAGCAACAAGTCTAGCTTTATAGCGTTCGAAATTATCACTAGAGTCGTGTTTAGTTTTAAAAACCCATTTGCATCCGACTCTTTTACAGCCATGTGGTAACTCAACGAGATCACAAACTTCATTCTGTTGCATGGATTTTAGTTCTTCTTTAATGACATTAATCCATTCCTTTGACTCTTTACTTTCTACAGCATGTGAAAACGAAACTGGGTCCTTATTGGTTCCTATATCATAATCTGATTCTTGCATATAAACCGTATAATCATTAGAAATAGCTGACCTACGATCTCTTTGAGATCTTCTTAATGCAACTTGTTGTGGTTCATGCATATCAGCATTATGTAAGTCATTTCCTTCAGGAAGTACTTCTTCATTTATATGTTGTTCATCATCATGCTGTTCTCCAACAGTTGGAACAACAGTTGGAGTAATAGTAGATGGAGGAACTATTCTAGGCAATGCAACATTTATCGTTGTCTCCCTTATTTTCACTATTTCTCTTCTAGCACTCCCACTGACTTTACCAATCTCAATGAATCTTGCATTACCAGTTTCTATAATTCTTGGACTGTGATTGGGACAGTAAAACACATATCCTTTAGATTTTTTAGGGTAACCTAAAAAAATACCCACTAATCGTTCGAGAATCTAATTTCTTTTCATGTGGATTATAAATTCTCGCTTCCACTGGACAACCTCAAACATGCAGGTGTCTTAAACTAGGTTTCTTGTTATTCCATAATTCAAAAGGAGTCTTTTGAACAGCTTTACTAGGAACCCTATTCAATAAATAATTAGTGGTTTTGAGAGCATACGACCACAAATTCTTAGGTAGTGTAGAATCTGACATCATACTCCTAATCATATATATTAACGTCCTATTGCGCCTTTCTGCTACACCATTTTGCTGTGGTGTACCTGGCATCGTGTATTGGGCACATATGCCATAACTTTCGAGGAATTTTGCAAATGGACCTGGACACTGGCCTGACTCATTATATTTGCCATAATATTCACCCCCTCTATCAAACCTTATGACTTCCACCTTTTTATCTACTTGCCTCTTAAATTCCTTTACTAACATCTCAAGGACATTCACAGATTGAGATTTTTCATGAAGCAAATAGACATAACCATAGCAGGAAAAATCATCAATAAAAGTGATGAAATACTTTTCTCCATTAAAGGCTGGAGTGTCCATAAGTCCCAAATATCAATTGTATTATTTCAAGAAGCTGGCTGCTTCTAGTAGCTCCTTTCTTATTATGCTTGGTTTTGTTTACCTTTAATACAATCCACACATAATTCCAGATCACTAAAGTTCAAATTTGACAAAATTTCATTACTTACTAATCTCATCATTCTTTCTTTGGATATGTGACCTAGTCTTTTATGCCATAAGAAAGTAGAATTTTCATTCAACATGCTACGTAAGAATCCAACATTATTTATTATATTGAGCAAGGAATTCACATAAGTGTCATTCAGTTTCAATTTATATAAACCATCAATTAGAATACCAGAACCAACATTATCAGTATTCTTATATAAATCAAAACAACCAAATCCAAACGTACATCTAAAACCAGAAATATCCAACTTACTTACGGAAATAAGGTTTCTAGATAATGAAGGTACATAAAGGGTACTATATAAGTCTAATACGTATCCACTTTCTAGAATTAGACAATAAGTCCCAATGCCTTTTATAGTGGATCTCATTCCGTTTCCCATAAAGAGAAAACGAACTTCATTTAGATTTATGGTTCGGATCATAAGAAATCCCTTTCTTTTCGAACCAAGCTATCCTTTTCAGACATTCATTTTGATAATGTCCTTTCCTTTTACAGAAATGACATCGAACATCCTTTAGTTTCTTCTTTTCCTTATCCTGCCCATTCTTAGCAGGTGCCTTTTTCTTCTTGAAATGACTTTATTTTCCATTCTTTTCTTTACCAGCTTTATTACTCACAAAGCTTACTGAGTGATTCACTTGATTTTTCAAATGTCCTTCTTCCTGAACAAGTCTACTGGCCAATTCATTAACATTCCACTTATCCTTTATAGTGTTATAGTTAATTTGAAAAGGTCCATATGCAGAAGGTAGCGAGTTCAGGATAAACTGGACAAGAAAAGAATCCTTTACTGTAAGTCCAAGGGAGTTTAACCTTGCTGCAAGATTAGTCATCTCTATAATGTGCTCTTGCATAGTTGGCGACCCATCAAACTTCATGGTCGTGAGTTCTGCCATAAGAGTACCAGCGAGTGACTTATCAGCTGAACGAAAATGCTCTTCCACAAACTGCATATATTCCTTAGCACTTTCTGTTTATGGAATTGTTGACTTGATGTTGTTAGCAACAGTCATCTTAATAAACATGAGGCTCAATCTGTTACTGCGTTCCCATGCTTTATGGTGTGATTTTTCTATCTCAGTACTAGCTGTAGCAAGCGCAACAAGTTTATCCTCAAGGAGTGTGTGACGCCCCACCTCTATACCCACGCTAGCCAAGCACACTACAAAGTAATGCCGTCAACTAACACGGAGAATAAGGCTGGTTAGGAGCGACCATCTATAGCCTTGCTCTAACTATCTATTGAATACATCGACAATAAAGATACCAACCATGTCGAAATACCCAATGAATACTTAAAACAAAACCATAGGTGGTTGGATCTATCAGAACAGAATATAATAACTCAAATGTAATATACATCACAGAACAGTAAATCATCATATACACATATATCGATACACAACAGAGTTTACAAACAATACAAGTCAAGTGGTATAGCAGACCACAATATACAGACGAGTCAAAAGAATACATATATCAGAGTTACTACAAAATGGGACTACACAAAAAGCTATAACAAAAAAAAGCTAGCGGAGTAGTCCATGCGGAAGCAAAATAGGCTAAGTCCAAAAGCGCCTAACCTGAAACATCTCGGTCTGACCCGAGTATAAGATACACGGGTCAGTCTAGCTAAACAAATCAGTTAGATAAACTGAACAACATTAAACCTGCAAGGTTACAAAGCATAATAGATATCTCTAAAAGAGATAACACAATCATCAACAAAAGATGAGTCATATGATGACAAGCCTCATATCATCGGCAACATATAGAAACAAAGGATACAAATATCCCAAAACAGGCCAAAAGGCAATAACAAATACCAATAAGGTATACAAGTTCCACAAGGTAAACGCTACGCATCATGCGGCTCATAATGACCAACACCGAAGGGCGATACCAAGGGAATATACATATGGATGAAACATCAGAATATTGCTCGAGTTCAGTACTGTATAAACAAGGATCCATGAGCCCGAAGACTCCAAACCCAATATCACCCATGAGGCTCATAACGACCAACATCGGAAGCGATACTAAAGGGCAACCCAATATCGCCCATGCGGCTCATAACGACCAACATCGAAAGCGATACTAAAGGGAAACAAACCCGAAGGCACAAACCCGAAGGCACATACCCGAAGGCAACAAACCGTAGTGGTGAAGGTCAGAGACCCAGTACTGGACACCACTAACTGGCGGAATGTGTCACAACTCTCGAAAAGGAATCCGAAAAGTGTTAACGTATGTCCCATAACCACTCGTTCGCACTAAACGGTTTACTATCCGTCAGCCACTTTCACACTCAAAGCAGTACAAAGTTCACCTCATATCATCGGTAAACCAAACCCGAAGGTTAAAACGATCAATTGAATAGGTCAGGAATTAATCGGAAGGATAAACGCACAGATTCATGGTCCGTGTTTTGCCCAATCATTTAATCACCCTTCCACTTCACTCGAAGTGCGAAATTGTACGTGTGGTTTAAATAGAATTTATAAATCGGGGAAGCGAACTTTTAATACGATTTGAAGAAATAATTTATAAAAACCCGTGAATGAATTCAAAAAGAAATTATCAAGGCCAAATATGCATAAACAACTAATTAGAATGAATATGCATCGATCTAATTTGGAAAATTAAACGAACAAGGCAAATTGGCCAAAAACAGCATATTCAGACGTCTGAAAGAAGGGATTCAGACGTCTGAATCTGGAAATCAATTTGTTTTCCAAGACAGAATTCAGACGTCTGAATCCTACCATTCAGACGTCTGAAACAGGCAATATTTTTCCTATTTCCTTTCTGGTCGAAATTTAGCCAATTCAGACGTCTGGAAATATAATTTCAGACGTCTGAATCTGGGGATGAAAATTCCCCTTGAACAATATTCAGACGTCTGAAATAGGCATTTCAGACGTCTGTAACTCAATGTTCAAGCATTTCCTGAACCTGGGCCAACTATGGCCAAACAAATCGAAAGCAATCGGATGCGTGTTGATTATGGGCTTACGTCAAACGACTACCCAACCTTAACGACACACCCAAACACTCCGAACAACATAAACATCAACCATATAGGGTTTTACATAGATTTGGCTTCAAAAATCATAATTTGGCAATTTCACCAAAACAATCCAAATCGAAAGCAAAAGCATATGAACAAGTGTTAGGAATTCATTCCTAACATCAATGATATCAAAAGAAGTAGATGTGAGTTCAAAACTCACCTTTTACCCAAAAACAAAGAAGATGGAGTTCAATTTGCAAAGAGAAGACCAACAAACACTACTTCAACTCAACAAGCTTCAGTCTAAGAATAAAACACATATTTCCCAATTTAGGTTTAGGAAATTTTCTGAAATTGAAGAAGAGAAGAGTTGGAGAAGATGAAGAAGAACTTACCAATGGCTTCTTTTTGATTTTGGAGCAAGCATTTGGAGTTTGCAAATGGATTTAGGGCTAGGAGTTTCTAATTTCCTTTCTCTTCCCCCATTACAGTTTTTGCCTAAGCTTTTATGAAATGAATAAGTGAATGGGAGGAGAGAAGGGCTGAGTTGAGGTTAATAGAACAGTTTGGGTGAAACCCAAACCCAAAGCCCACTTAGCAAATAGAAAAATTCGACTTACTCCAAACATATCAAAGCTTATACTCAAAAAGATCGCAAACGCCATTTTGGAATCAATGGAGGTGGTTTCGAGACCCAATTCGGCCATTTGCAAAAAGTAACATTTCGGACCCAAAATCCGACCAACGACGCTATATTTAAATAAAACATTTAAATATAAAATCGTTAATTATGCGGGTTGTTACAGATCTCCCCTCCTTACAAAATTGCGTCCCCGCAATTCCTAGAGACGATATTTGTAACAACTACATACATAAAACATTCCAAAGAAAAGGAAACAAGTTAGAAACGAAAAGATAATCTCACCATCGACAAGCAAAGATAGAAAACCCGGATAAGATCGCTCGATATACTCTCTGGTTTTCCAAGTACAGTCATTGGGATTAGCAGACCATTGAACTTTAACGAGCGGCACGTACTTGTTCCGAAGGTGTCGCACCTCCATGTCAAGCACGCGAATAGGTTGCTGTACAATAGATAAGTCCGGTGAGATCTCAAGTTCTTGCAAATCAGGAGAAGTAATAATAGAATCCGACTCCCGAAGACACTTCCGAAGTTGCGAGACGTGAAACACGTCATAAATGCCAGATAAATGAGCTGGAAGTGAAATTCTATAAGCCACAGGGCCAATACGCTCAGTAATAGAAAATGGTCCTATAAAGCGAGGAGCCAATTTCCCAGTCGTACTGAAACGCATAACCCCCTTCAAAGGAGAAACACGAATAAAAACAAGATCGCCGATCGAGAACTCGAGAGGCTTCCTACGGTTGTTCGCGTAGGATTTCTGACGACTCTGTGCCTCTTTCATTCTCAGAAGAATGACGAACAAAGTCCGGGCCAAGAATAAGCTTCTCCCCAGATTCCAACCAACAAGAAGGCGATCGACATGGCCTTCCGTATAAGGCTTCGAAAGGAGCCATACCGATACTAGACTGAAAAATATTGTTGTAGGAGAATTCTACAAGAGGTAGGTGATCCTCCCTACTACCACCGAAATCAAAAATACAAATACGGAGAAGATCTTCCAAGATACGATTCACCTGTTCAGTCTGTCCGTCAGACTTCGGATGATAAGCTGTAGAAAAATTAAGCTTTGTTCCCAAAGCTTGCTGAAGACTCTTCCAAAAATGACTCGTGAATAAAGGATCACGATCACTCACAATAGAACTAGGAACACTGTGAAGTCTCACGATTTTCTTGACATATAACTTAGCCAAAAGCGAAGCAGTCCTATTAGACTTAATAGGGACAAAATGAGCAGACTTAGTGAGGCGATCAACAATAACCCAAATACTAGAATGACCCGATCTCGAACGAGGTAGGCCGTCAATGAAATCCATAGAAATCTGATCTCATTTCCACAATGGAATCTCAAGAGGCTAAAGAAGACCCGAAGGACGCTGATGCTCGGCTTTAAAACGCTGACAAGTTATGCAATTGCTCACATAACTCGCCACATCGCGCTTAATGCCTTCCCAATAATAAAGACGACGCATATCAGCATACATCTTGCTACTACCGGGATGAATGGTATACTTAGAACGGTGACAATCATCAAGAATGTCATGCCTAAGCGCAAAATCAGAAGGCACAAAAAGACTGTTCTTCTTACGAAGACACCCATGAGAATCAATGCTGAAATCTTGCAACGCCTCATCGCAAGATCCAGACACACAAAGCTGAATAAGATGCAACAACTCAGGATTACGCCGCTGACCATCGGCAATACGATCCAATAAAATAGGTCGAGCTCCCAAACTAAATAATAGAATAGGAGAATCAGAAGATGAACCTCGATCACGAATTTCACAAAAAGATAGAGTCACAAGAACATCCCATTCGGCAAACATCATAGAAATAACAGCCGAATGTTTGCGACTAAGCGCATCTGCAACACGATTACCCTTACCAGGGGTATACTGGATATCAAAGTCATAAGAAGCAAGAAACTCGAGCCAACGCTGTTGCCTCATATTGAGTTCCTTCTGAGTGAACAAATACTTCAAAGATTTATGATCGGTATAGAGAATGAAGCGCTCGCCCAATAAATAATGTCGCCAAATCTTCAAGGCAAAGACAATGGCGGCAAGCTCAAGATCATGAGTGGCATAGAGAACTTCATTCGGACGCAGTTGCCTAGAAGCATAAGCAACTACCTGATCCTTTTGCATAAGAACAGCACCGAGACCACTACCACACGCATCGGTGTAGACAACAAGATCATGATTCCCTTCGGGAACCACAAGAATAGGAGCATTAGTGAGAAGTTCATTCAATGTCAAAAAGGAAGCTTCACACTTGTCGGACCAATCAAAACGAATGCCTTTCCGAGTAAGGCAAGTGAGAGGAAGCACAACACGGGAAAAGTTCTTAATGAACCGATGGTAATAACCCGCCAATCCAAGGAAACTACGAATCTCATGAACATTTGCAGGCCTCTTCCAATTCTGGATGGCTTCGATCTTTGAGGGATCGAAAGAAATGCCATCGGAAGATACAAAATGGCCTAAGAACTTAACCTTATTCTCCCAAAAGTGGCACTTGGAGAATTTGGCTCTAAGCTGATGCTGACGGAGGGTACTCAAGACAGTTCTCAAGTGATTAGCATGCTCAGCTTCAGACTTAGAATAAATAAGGATATCATCAATGAACACAAGGATGAACTTATCGAGGTATTCTCGGAATACTCGATTCATGAGATCAACAAAGAAAGCAGGAGCGTTCGTCAAAGCAAACGGCATAACGAGCCACTCAAAAGAACCATATCGAGTGCGGAAAGCTGTAAGAGGTATGTTATCCTCCACGACTCGTAACTGATTAAAACCCGTGGCAAGGTCGAGCTGAGAAAAGACCTTAGCACCACTCAATAGATCGAACATATCATCGATCCTAGGCAATGGATACCTATTCCTGATGGTTAACTCGTTAAGCTTGCGATAATCAATGCAAAGCCTAAGAGTTCCATCATACTTCTTCACAAAGACGACCGCGGATCCCCCCGGGGAAAAACTGGATTGAATCAACTGCTTGGACTCGAGCTCCAAAAGATGCTTCTTGAGTTCCTCATTTTCCTTTATAGACATCCTCGTGGGAGGACGACTAACTGGCTGCGCGCCTGGAATGAGATCAATGCGGAACTCAATTGCCCGTTTGGGTGGCAAACCCGATACAGGCTCAAAAACATCAGAAAAGTCACAAGCAATAGGAATACGAGATATATCATCATCATCTCGAGAATCAAGAGAATACAAAGCCATTTCGGAATTATCCACATCCCGAAGAATAAGAGATAGCTGAGTAGGCTAATCCGGATGTCGAAGATACAAAATTCTTTCCGAACAAATAATCCTGGCATCATATCTCACTAGCCAGTCCATACCCAAAATCATATCGAATCCCAGACAAGAAACAACGTGCAGATTCGCACGGAAAGAAAAGTCACATAAAACAATCTCAATATCATCACAAAGCAAACTAAGGGTCGCGGATCCCCCAATTGGATTCGCAATCCTTAAAGAAGTAATCAAACAAGAAACATCCAAAGATAATTCATCAACGAGCTTTTTCGATACGAAAGAATGTGATGCACCCGTGTCGAAAAGAACTCGAATACTATGGTCATAAAATAAAATAGAACCTTCCAAAATAGATGAAGATGTACCTTTGGACTGAGAAGGACCTTCAGAAGCCTTAACAGCATAAAGCCTACTAGACTTGGCACTAGCCGGAACAGTAGGGCAAGCTGAAACATGATGACCTTCCTTCTTGCAATAACGACAGAAGAGAGGCTTAGGAAAAGCTCGAATAATATGATCCGGAGAACCACAATTAAAACACTTTCGAACGAAAGGTGTTCCGGAAGACTGAGGCTGAGAGCTAGGACCACCGGTCTTCTTTTTCTTAAAAGGAAAAGGCTTCTTCTGAATTGGAAACGGCCTCTTGTTGGGGTTCTTGGAAACCTCAACATCAACATCACTATCACACTCCTTCTCGACGGTCTCGAGATGAAGTGCCGAATCAACCAACTCCTCAAAAGAAAGTTTAAGATGGAGCAACAAAGACTTCTTAAGATATTTCTTAAGACCAGAAACAAACTTCAAATTCTTCTTATAAGAAGTACTGATAAATTCAAGACCATACTAGATAAAGCCTCGAACGATGCGACATACTCAGAAACAGAAGATTTCCCTTGCTTCAACTCAAGGAAGCGACGGGTCAATAAAACTTTTTCAGATTCAGGAACGAACTTGAGTTCAAATCGCTCCCGAAACTGAGTCCAAGAAAGAGTAGACTCATCAATCTCGGCTACAAGAAGCTCATATCAATCAAGAGCACGCTCTTGTAATAAACTAGAAGTCACATGAACTCTATCATGGTCAGAAAGATCCATGCGAGAAAAGATACGCTCGCACGTGCGAAGCCAAGCTTGGACTTCAAGAACGGACTCGAAGCCCTTAAACGGTTTTCCTCCAAGATGAGAAAAATCACTACACTAGCGTGCAAAGGCAGACTTGCGAGGTGGAGATACTCGAGGAGAAACTGGAGGCTGAGTGCTCCTAAACAATTCCAAAAACTGATCAGCAGACATATATACGCCATCTGGATGTGAGCCACTGGATTGCCCAGCACCCGAACGTCGTCCCCTGCCTCTTCCAGCCATACGCTGAAGGTAAGATAAGAACAAGATTATTCACAAGGTAGATATTGCAATACGGAATACTACGGAATAAAATGCATTCCTAGACGTATTCCCAAACTCTATCTAACCTTGATGGAATAAAGAAACACGATGATTCAAAGATTTGTATCACCTATACACTTTGATGTACCATAATATGTGCATCTATTCTGTGTTTATCATACTTTGTTCTGAACTCAGCTCTGATACGACGCTGTGACGCCCCACCTCTATACCCACGCCAGCCAAGGACACTACAAAGTAATGCCGTCAACTAACACGGAGAATAAGGCTGGTTAGGAGCGACCATCTATAGCCTTGCTCTAACTATCTATTGAATACATCGACAATAAACATACCAACCAGGTCGACATACCCAATGAATACTTAAAACAAAACCATAGGTGGTTGGATCTATCAGAACAGAATATAATAACTCAAATGTAATATACATCACAGAACAGTAAATCATCATATACACATATATCGATACACAACAGAGTTTACAAACAATACAAGTCAAGTGGTATAGCAGACCACAATATACAGACGAGTCAAAAGAATACATATATCAGAGTTACTACAAAATGGGACTACACAAAAAGCTATAACAAAAAGAAGCTAGCGGAGTAGTCCATGCGGAAGCAAAATAGGCTAAGTCCAAAAGCGCCTAACCTGAAACATCTCGGTCTGACCCGAGTATAAGATACACGGGTCAGTCTAGCTAAACAAATCAGTTAGATAAACTGAACAACATTAAACCTGCAACGTTACAAAGCATAATAGATATCTCTAAAAGAGATAACACAATCATCAACAAAAGATGAGTCATATGATGACAAGCCTCATATCATCGGCAACATATAGAAACAAAGGATACAAATATCCCAAAACAAGCCAAAAGGCAATAACAAATACCAATAAGGTATACAAGTTCCACAAGGTAAACGCTACGCATCATGGGGCTCATAATGACCAACACCGAAGGGCGATACCAAGGGAATATACATATGGATGAAACATCAGAATATTGCTCGAGCTCAGTACTGTATAAACAAGGATCCATGAGCCCGAAGACTCCAAACACAATATCACCCATGCGGCTCATAACGACCAACATCGGAAGCGATACTAAAGGGCAACCCAATATCACCCATGCGGCTCATAACGACCAACATCGAAAACGATACTAAAGGGCAACAAACCCGAAGGCACAAACCCGAAGGCACATACCCGAAGGCAACAAACCGTAGTGGTGAAGGTCAGAGACCCAGTACTGGATACCACTAACTGGCGGAATGTGTCACAACTCTCGAAAAGGAATCCGAAAAGTGTTAACGTATGTCCCATAACCACTCGTTCGCACTAAACGGTTTACTATCCGTCATCCACTTTCACACTCAAAGCAGTACAAAGTTCACCTCATATCACCGGTAAACCAAACCCGAAGGTTAAAACGATCAATTGAATAGGTCGGGAATTAATCGGAAGGATAAACGCACAGATTCATGGTCCGTGTTTTGCCCAATCATTTAATCACCCTTCCACTTCACTCGAAGTGCGAAATTGTACGTTTGGTTTAAATAGAATTTATAAATCGGAGAAGCGAACTTTTAATACGATTTGAAGAAATAATTTATAAAAACCCGTGAATGAATTCAAAAAGAAATTATCAAGGCCAAATATGCATAAACAACTAATTGGAATCAATATGCATCGATCTAATTTGGAAAATTAAACGAACAAGGCAAATTGACCAAAAACAGCATATTCAGACGTCTGAAAGAAGGGTTCAGCCGTCTGAATCTGGAAATCAATTTGTTTTCCAAGACAGAATTCAGACGTCTGAATCCTACCATTCAGACATCTGAAACAGGCAATACTTTGCCTATTTCCTTTCTGGTCGAAATTTAGCCAATTCAGACGTCTGAAAATATAATTTCAGACGTTTGAATCTGGTGATGAAAATTCCCCTTGAACAATATTCAGACGTCTGAAATAGGCATTTCAGACGTCTGAAACTCAATGTTCAGGCATTTCCTGAACCTGGGCCAACTATGGCCAAACAAATCGAAAGCAATCGGATGCGTGTTGATTATGGGCTTACGTCAAACGACTACCCAACCTTAACGACACACCCAAACACTCCGAACAACATAAACATCAACCATATAGGGTTTTACATAGATTTGGCTTCAAAAATCATAATTTGGCAATTTCACCAAAACAATCCAAATCGAAAGCAAAAGCATATGAACAAGTGTTAGGAATTCATTCCTAACATCAATGATATCAAAAGAAGTAGATGTGAGTTCAAAACTCACCTTTTACCCAAAAACAAAGAAGATGGAGTTCAATTTGCAAAGAGAAGACTAACAAACACTACTTCAACTCAACAAGCTTCAATCTAAGAATAAAACACATATTTACCAATTTAGGTTTAGGAAATTTTATGAAATTGAAGAAGAGAAGAGTTGGAGAAGATGAAGAAGAACTTACCAATGGCTTCTTTTTGATTTTGGAGCAAGCATTTGGAGTTTGCAAATGGATTTAGGGCTAGGAGTTTCTAATTTCCTTTCTCTTCCCCCATTACAGTTTTTGCCTAAGCTTTTATGAAATGAATAAGTGAATGGGAGGAGAGAAGGGCTGAGTTGAGGTTAATAGAACAGTTTGGGTGAAACCCAAACCCAAAGCCCACTTAGCAAATAGAAAAATTCGACTTACTCCAAACATATCAAAGCTTATACTCAAAAAGATCGCAAACGCCATTTTGGAATCAATGGAGGTGGTTTCGAGACCCAATTCGGCCATTTGCAAAAAGTAACATTTCGGACCCAAAATCCGACTAACGACGCTATATTTAAATAAAACATTTAAATATAAAATCGTTAATTATGCAGGTTGTTACAGAGTGCCAAGTGAAGATCCTGAACACCTAAATGGAAATTGACTTGTTCTCTCCATTCAGAAAAAATAACATCAGTGAACAATGTAACAGATGAAGCATGTGTATTAATGGAAACTACTGCAAATTAAATAAAAAAAATTGAAATAACTATAAGCTCATAGCTAACGTGATTCAGATATGTACATAGTAGTATAATATAGCGCTCCTTTAGGTAGATACTATCTTATACTTAACATAATTAAATACCAAAACATAAGTAAGTAATAAATATATTCAATTAAATAAAACTGACATCTTTGGATGATCAATATTTATTTAATCAAGATATCTATTAAACCTCATCATGTCAACTAGTTATAGAACAAGACTTTCGTTTGGGTAAGTTCTCAGGTTCTACCATTAGTGATGCCAGTTTTTTTTTGGTATTATTATAACTGGAAATTTCTATCAATAATCATTATGTCACTTATGCACTAAATGATTATTCTGATTTTGACCACTTTGGTGATTAACAAAATCATAAATCTCATGTGCATAATTGACTTATGACACATACTTGATTAAACATCATGAGTAAAGCATAGAACATATCAATTGCAATCATAGAAAATATTCAGTTATTGATTGGTGGCTCTGGTACCAAATGTCAGAAATTCTTTACGGTTCGATCTTTCATGATTAATGATGAACAATTCAAGTAATAGCCCAAGGATCACCAATACTGAATATTTCACAAACAAAGCTTAATATGATTTTTGTTTTGTTTAAGATGACGTACCTTGATTAACAGTGGAAGATGTAATGGCTGTCATCTTCTTCTTCTGACTTCTAATAATTACTCTTCTTCTCAGAATTCGGTTTCTCTCTCTAACCCTGTTTCTTTATATGTTTCTTGATGGAGAAGAATACATCTATATACAGGAGAGAGGACCCAATCCATTATATAACATTTAACTCTAAATCTGATACGTCCATCATATACCAATTCAACGCTTAAGATTAGTCACAGACCTAATGTTCTAATTATAGAACGACCTATTTATGACTTAATTAATCGGGTCACTTTAAGATTAGAAACTGCATAACGTTAAAGTAAATGAAACGTTCTATTTATGACATAATTAATACGGTCATATTAAGATTAGAAACTGCATAACGTTAAAATTAAATGAAACGATGGCAGTTTCTAATAGCAGTTTTCTAACAGGATAATCTATAAAAATGAACTAATTTTTTTCCTGTATTTCATTGGTTTTTGTCTTAACAGTCAATTTAACAGGTTTAATAACATAAAAGTCAGTGTGCTTAAGTGAATTATGCTTCCTCTTTTTATTACAAATGCTTCTACCTTATTGCTTTTGAAACATTGTTAAATAGTCAACAAGAGGTTCACTGATCCTAATCCAGATTCTTCCTGTACCCATGTAAATGTATTGCTGTTGTTACCGGATGATTTAATGTGCCATAGTTTTTTATTAAATTAATTTGTACTGTTCATAGTACCAAAATTAAAAATCAAGTCAGGATTGGAATTCTATAAGATTAACACTCGCATTATAAACTACTGGCCTCATTTAGCTATCATTTTTCACATTATATTAAACATGCCTTGTCTAATGAACTCATCATTATAAATTATAGCTAAACCCGTCATTATAAATTACAACGCAGAAGATCGATTCCTTCATTTGTTCAAATGAATATGCAAATATAAAACTTTATCAAACAGTCAGGCATTATCCAAGCAATCCCCTACAATACTAAAAACAATTTTAATTTTTAAGTACTCAAAGAAAGGTGATCATTTGTCTCTATTTGTATTAATGTACCCTAATCTCAATCAATCAGTCATTAATGATATATTTATTAGTTTTATTTAATCTATTACGTCGTATTATGTACAAAATAAAATTTCTAACCATTTATATTCTTCATGTTTATTCATTCCCAACTCAAATACTCAATTCTAATTTAAATTAAGTTAAACTTTGTATTTATGGCCTTCTATTTTTTTGAAGTTTAATAAAATTATTTTTTTCAGTTTCTTTTTGCTTGCTTCAATAAATACAAGTTAATGCTACTGATGCTTGATCTCTCTCCCAAAATATTTTAGCTTACTTTTACTCTTTAAAATCCATTATATATATATATATATGTTCAATCTATTTATTGAAGAAGTTTATTTATAAACAATATCCATGTCACATCTTAAATTCTTAATCCTCATAATTTCTTAGTTTAAATTATATGATCTACCCCTCTATCACTTTAAATTGAAGAAACTGTGAGCCACGTCCTATTTTAAAAATTAATACCCAAGAAACTTTTTTTTTTCACGAAACAACCCTGTCATTATTTTCAATGAAAATGTATGGTATGGACTACAAATATTTGCATTGTGAAGAATACAAATACTTACAGTTCTAACAACACATTTTGTAAATCAAACATTTATCATATATACTACAAATATTTATAGTGTAGAATGCAAATATTTACTGTGTAAATAATAAATTTTTATTTCCAAAATTGTACGACTAAACTGCTAGTATTTATAGTGTACAATGCTACTATTTGTAATGCAGTACGTCGAATATGTGCAGTGTAGCATTGAAATTAATGATATGTTTTTTGTGCAACCTTTATCGAAATGGGGCAATTGTAAAATTTGAAACTTATGATGGGCGTTTGAAAAAAACGTCCCTCAAATATTTATTGGACAATTTTTCTAAGATTTTCCGTGTTTGTGAAGTATTCTCTGACAAACCAATGATATGCAAATTTCATTCTTCTAAATTAAAACATGAATTACATGCATTTCCTTCTACCTCTTCACCTTTTGGCAATGACATAATTATGTTCATTAATCTACATAATTCATTCAAGCGATCCGAGTTCAAGAAAACTAGATTGTCTTCTCTTCTTTTTACACCCATTTAGTTAAAAATAATTGTTACATCCAATTTTTCATTTCATCCCTAATTCATTTGAAAACGTCAACATTTTTCTTAAACCACCATCAAATATGACATGATTTATTCACGAGCCATGTTCAGGTTGAACGAGGTTATTATGTAAAGCTCGTTCAATCCGAATTAGGTTATTACATGAACCTCGCTCGATTCGAATAAGATTTTTATATAAACCTCGCTTCATTGGAGCTTATTTTGACTCTCCATTCTCCTAATTAAAATTCATCTGATATTCAAATTAGTTTTCCCATAGTCAGTTTGGAAACCAATCAATTCATTTTGACTTTCAAAATGTTAGAAAATAGTTTATTTAATATGACGCCCCACCTCTATACTCACACTAGCCAAGGATATTACGGAGTAATGCCGTCAACTAACTTGAAGAATAAGGCTGTTGAGGAGCGATCATTTGTGTAATTGATTTGTGTGAGTACCGATATGCCATATAGAAGGTCATGCATTTCATTTCAAGAGGAAATCTAACATATCAAATACAAATTGAAAGCTACTACACAGTTGCTATGTGGCCTTTAGAAACAAATATAAAATAAGTATAACACAAAATCAGTCATAAATATTCATATCACCAAGGCAAAAACATATATGAATACAATATATAGAAGTGAACATCAAAGTAATGGTCATACAAGATCCACCACATCACAAAAGAATAGGTACAAGTGCTAGACAAAAGAATATGTATACATCAAGGAGTCTCTATCTCAAATGTATAAAATAAAAACTACTAATCTAAAGCAGTTAGCCAAAAGTCAAAATCTAGTCCCTACTAAGAAATCAAATGGAAGCACCTGAAACACCTCGGTCCGACCCGATTATTATTTAAGAAGAAAAATAATAAACGGATCAGTTTAGCTATAAATATCATACAAGATGAGATAGGATAAGAGATATGAAAAAATATATGATAACAATAATGTCATGCTTTGACAAGTATATATTTGATAACAATGAAAATCATATAATATCTCGAATCTCCTCAAATATCCAAAAAGAATATCATATTCTTTAACTTGTTCACCAAACCTCAAATATTAACAAAACATATCAATGCAAAATACGAAAATTAGTGAAACAAAAATTCCAAAAATCAATAATTAGAAATCCAGAAAACACAAAGGGGAAGGCCTATCACAAACGGGAGCATGAAAACTCACCAACACGTATATCACAAACGGAACGCTATTCCATGGTCGCTAACCACCAATTTTAGGTCGAAGCTCCACAAACAGCCGAAGACCATGGGTCGCTACCCCACCAATTTGAGCCGAAGCTCCACAAACAGAGTTTAGTCCTCCATGCAGACAAAGAGACATTGCACATCGCTTGTCTAAATCACAAAATGATTATCATTGATTGGTAAGTGTATATTACACTAAGCTAGTAAATATATAAGTTAGGCTTCATGTCCCATAACCACTACTTAACTTAAATATTTACGAACAGATTGTTGATTTCCACTCGAAAATTATCACGGGATGTCAATCGAGCAGGCTCAAGAATTAACCGAAGAAGTAAACATAAGTGTTTCATACCACTTGTTTTGCTAAGTCGTTTCATTAGATTTCTCATACGAATGAGCTAAAGGTTTGTATATACTAATAGATTGGAATACGATTTTAAAAACGAGCTTTGTATTAAAAGTAACGTTGAAATTGTTTTTGTGAAAGAGTTTGAGTATTTACTACTAGTATAGATACCTTTATATATTAAAAGTGACAAATCACAGAAACGATTGTAAAAACAATCTACCACCAAAAATCCACATTCGACGACGTTAATTAAAACCATAAAAATCGATATCAAATCCAATCAAGTGGATATTCCCAAAAATTCAGAAAATAAGTCACCAAAGTCGATAATAAATGACAACAACTAATCAGATCAACAAAAATCGATAAAAATTGAAAATCCACTCAAAAATAGGCAAATAGGACAAAATTTCACAGGACCAGATGTCTGGTTGGTTTGGTCAGATGTCTGACATAGGTTTCAACTAATTTAAAGTTTTTCTCCTTTTTCCTTTTATTTTCAAAAGCTTACCAGACGTCTGACCGGTTTAACCAGACATCTGGTTCATGGCCTTAGAATTTTGTTTTTCTGCCGTTTCTTTATTTTTCTTTTGGTGCCCTAATCATATTTCTAGTTTCTTCAACCAGACGTCTAGTTGCCTATACTAGGCAACAATTCGCCTAGGCCAGTGATGGCCAAATCGATTCGGAAGTTATCGAATAAGCGATGGAGGCTAGGGATTTATGTCAAGCGACAACGCAACCCTATAAGCTCTTCAATACACCACAAATAACATGTCCAAACATCCAAGATAGTATCTTTAAAGGTTTTGACTTCATAACATCAAAATTGAAAAATTCACCAAATCAATTCAAATCAAAAGCAAATGAACATGGAATAGATATTAGAAATTCATACCTAACAACAATGGAAGTTACAACCATAGATGTGAATTATAGAACCCACCTCTAAAATCCAAAAAAAAGGAATGAGAAGCCCTAAAACAAGGAAAGATCAATTCCTTTTCAACTACACCTCAAAGATATTCAATTTATTATCACATGCAAAGATTTCCTAAGTTAGGTTACAGGAAATTCTAAAAATTAAAGAGAGATTGAGATGGAGAAGATGAAGAGGATGCTTACCTAAGTTTCTCTTTGATTTATAACTTGAATTTGGATTCCTAAGAAAAGCTAGGGCTTAGGAATTAGTTTCCTCTTCCCACCATTCTTCTTAGGACTTGAGAGTGTTAGGAATTATGAAAAGCATGAATGATAAGGTGTAGAGTGGGATGTATTTGGTAGGAGGTTCGGGTTCTCTTATTGGGTTAGTGGGCTAGAACGCAACCCAAAGCCCAAATAAAATAAAAATCCTAATTAACTCTAAACATATCGATGTTTATACTTAAACAAGTTGTAAACGTCATTTTAAACTTAATGGAAGTGGTCTTGAGTTCGATTCGACTGTTTACAAAAAGTCACATTTTGAACTTTAAATTCACTAACGATGCTACATTTAAATAAAACATTGAAACACATAATCGTAAACTATGCGGGTTGTTACAAACTCCCTTCCTTAAAGAAATTGCGTCCTTACAATACCTAAGAAGAAAATAAAAAGTGACAACCACTCTAAGGCATAACAATACAAAAGAAAAATTTGAAGTAAGAAGTTCACCTTAAAGAGCATGAGAGTATAAATCTAGATGTGTTCGCTCGATGAATTCTTTGGATTCCCAAGAACAATCCTTAGGATTTAAGAAGCATTGAACTTTCACAAGCGGAACTTCTTTATTTCGAAAGCGTTTAACCTCCGTAGCAATGATACGAATAGAATGTTGCTCATAAGTCAAATTAGGTGAAATTCAATTTATTCAATAACACCGGGCTCAAGAATAGAATCGGAGTTTCTAAGCATTTCCGTAGTTGAGAAACGTGGAATATGTCATTAATAGCAGAAAATTGGGCCGGTAATAAAAGATGATAAGCCATGGAACCAATGCGTTCGGTGATGGGAAATGGCCCAATATATCGAGATGCTAATTTTCCCGATCGACTGAAACACACAACATCCTTCATAGATGAAACACAAATGGATACCAAATCTCCCACAGAAAATTCTAAATTCCTTCTTTGGTTATCGACATTGGATTTTTGTCTACTTTGAGCTTCTTTCATCCTATGACGAATAAGGTCAATCTTTTCTATGGAATCATGAATAAAATATGAACCTAAAACCAGCTTCTCATCGGCTTCAAGCCAACACGAAGGAGATTGGCATGGCCTTCCATAGAGTGCCTTGAAAGGTGCCGTATTAATACTATATTGGAAGCTATCATTGTAAGCAAACTCAACAAGAGGAATATGATTTTCCCAACTTCCACCAAACTCAAGAATACAAGCACGAATGAGATCTTCAAGATTTCGATTCACACGCTTTGTTTATCCATCGGACGGAGGATGATAAGTGGTACTAAAATTAAACTTCGTTCCCGAAGCTTTTTGAAGACTTTTGCAAACTCCACTGGTAAATAATGGATCATGATCGCTAACAATAGAAGTAGGACCTCCATGCAATTTGTCAATTTATTTAACATGGAGTTTGGTCAAAAGAGGTACAGTCCGATTGGACTGAATGAAAATAAAATGGATGGATTTTGTAAGTCTATCTACAATCACTCATAGACTATCATGACTCAAACGAGAATGCGGAGGACTGTCAATAAAGTCCATGGGGACTTGATCCCACTTCCAAACTGGAATGTCCAAAGGTTGCAATAATGTAACGACCCGTAAATTTCGACGATTAAATTTTAGTTAAAAAGGGATTATGTAATAAAAAAAATTTTGTAAAGAAAAATAAAGATATATATAAAAGAGATAGAATTTATGCTGGAATGAACGCTAAATGAAAATCCAATGATTGAGATAGTGTAAGATGTATACCTGTGTGTAAGTTGAATAAATAAAGGAGATTTAAATTTATAACTAATAATGAATTGTAGAAACGGGTATTTAACTTAATTGTTGAAAGTTAGGTGAAATATCAATAAAGAAATAGCGTAAATTGTCGCACTTGAATAAAATGTAAATTAAAGAAATAAAGACAAAATTTAAATTACCTATGTATTAATATATTAAAAAGGACTGTAATTGTATGTGAATTAAGGTGGTAATATAGATAGCAGTTGATGGATAACCAATTTAATGCAAATCCAAATGCAATTGAAACGGCTGTTTGAGTTTTGGAGTGAAAATGGGAGTAGTGAATACAATATTATAACCTCTTAATTAAATATGATTGTTTAATTAATACTAAAAGTAATAAAAGTTGGTAATAGTATTAATGAAATAATAATAAGAAGAATTGAAATTGTATAATGGAAAATTTGTTAATAAATGGATGAAAATATTGGATGAACTAATTGATGGAAGTAAAATCTAAAAAAATGTTGGATAGAACATAAGTGATTGAAATTTGGTAGTGTGTATTGGAAATAAAGTTCATCTAAATATTGAGAAATTTTAATGTTGTTATTATGACAATGTTACTTTAGTAATTATTAAAATAGTAACGGGAAGTGTGAAGGTAAATTTATAAACGTAAAACTTATTTTAAGGAATTAATTGAGTGTAGACTTATGAAATAGATTTAATGACAATAATTATTGTACGTATTTATTCTATTTGTTGGTTAAGTTTTATTTTGATCAATTTCAATTAATGCACTAAATTATTGCAGTTAGTGTGGAATATTGGTAAGAGAATAAATAAGATGTAACCAAGGGAAAGGTCCAATTTATAATATAATAATTAGTGTGATCTTAGGAATGAATTAATTGAGGTTTAAGCTTTTATTTATGTGTAAAGTTAATAAAATTTCAATTAAATTGAAATCCAGTAATTTATGAAAATAAAGATGAGAATTGGGAAATATTACTGTAATGAATCATAAAAGAAATGTTAACTGTGTGGTTGAGTAATAATTGATTTATTTTGAGTTGTAATCCAATAAAATCAAATTTATTAGAATTTTTGCAATTAGTTGGATTAATTGCAGTAACCTTTGGAAATTGGAACTTAGTAAAAATAATCTGGATTGGATTTCAAATAAATAGGTTAGGGTGAGTAACTGAATTACATACTATGAATAAGTAAACCAGGAAGATTAAATTTAATTAATATAAAATAGTTGATTTATTGCAAATAATAGATTATGTAAATATTTAGTTAGGTGGAATTAAAGTTAATTACATAATAAGGTATGAATCCATTGCTAATTTTATTTATGGAAATGGAAAGAGTACCAAAAACAAGCTTTGTCAGTATATTTAAGTTTAATGTATAATAATAAGTTAATGGTAATAAAAGAAGTTTAAACATCTAAATATTCTGTTAATAGAGAGTTGAGTTTAAGTCTAAGAATATTAAGAAGTAGATTTTTGAATACAACATTTGATCCATCCACTTAAAATGTATAGATAGGATAATCGCTGATTTTTGATTTAAGTAGTGCAAACGGAGATTTATCTATTTATTTGGAATTGGAATTTATAAGTGTATAAATAGGAAATAAGTGAAATTTATTTTTAAATATTCATAAATGAAGATTTAGATGAAGGTGAGAATGGTAATGCTTTAAATAGTAGAGACGTACACAAATCAATGTAGGTAATTAGAAATAAAATGTTGTCGAAACGATAAAACGTTTCTTGTGAAAAATGGATGACATAACGAAAAAGGGTAATGTATTCACTTGAATATAAATTGAAACTTATTTAAGGTATTAATTACAATGGATAGAGATTTTGGGTAACATTGTAAATGATATGTAAGTAATGCAAATGTATGTCAATAGTAAGGGATTAGGATGAATTAAAAATTTGTAACATAGGAATTACCTGCTATTTGTTAATAAAAATTTGAATGGTTAGTAAGTGATAATAGAATAAGTGTACATTAGTGGAATTGAGGTAACGTTGGTTTTAATGTTGAGAAAATAAATGGGTATAGTAAAGTTTAAGTGGAATTGTAAGTATGTATAGGGGAATGAATTATTGCAGGGAAATATTTGGTAACCATTGCAATAAATGTAAATTAGTCTGCATTAATATGAAATTTAGTAATAGGTGTGAATAACTTAAATTTCTTCATAGGATAAAGAATGATGGAAATAACGTTTATTTAATATATCGGGATTTAATTGATCATAAAAGGTTGATTGCAAACCAAATGAAAAATGCTTAAATGGGAATTAAGTTATTTATACATTTGGATTTAAAGCATGATTGAAATTATTGGAAACTGAATAAAACGTTTTATGTTGATTGAAATTTAAGTTGGAAGTAATTAAGATAAATAAAATATGTATAATATGGAATTCAAATGTACATAGAAATGTGGATTTTAGTATGTAAACGTAAATCTATTGAGAATGGATAGAAATTTAATCTGTAATTATTACAGTAATTTAGAAATTTAGTTGAAATTGGAAATTTATCTATGTATTTGGAAATTTATGGAATTGTGAATATATATATGGAAATTTAAATGAAGCATCTAATTATACATGTGTGAATACGCTTAAAATGCAATGTAAATGTTGAGAAAGAAATAATTTAATCCGTAACGTGTATAATTAATATCCTTTTGGGACCACTTCTGTTTGCACGTTAAAATTCGTGCACACCTATCCTTTTGCGATCTATCTATAAATATGCTGTGATAAACCCTAGCCTCCTTTCTATTGTCAATTGGCTGTACGTTCATTTTTCTTCATCTCTTTCTCTTCCTCAATGGTTACAAAATCTAATCTATCCACAATTCAAATTTTCTAATAAAATTCGAACTCTCCACAAAAATTCCATAAAATTTTATGATAAAGTTCTCGAGACACGTAATCTGCTGGTACAATTCGTTTTCTGTTTTGGATATTCGTTTGACCAGAAAAAAATTCGACGATGTGCTGTAGCTTTTAGCTGACGTGGCCATTGAAGTTAAGTGGGTTTTGTTTTATTTTATTTTATTTTTGTTTTCAAATCGTTTAAAATGAATATCTTTTTCATACGTTCTCCGATTCACGCGAAATTTCTTTTGTTAGGATCGTAATTTAGTTTCGGATCTGATGACGTTGGTTTGGACAGATTTGGGGACCGTCGGATTTTTTGAGTTAAATCGGGTTTAAATTCGATTTAATTCAAAAGGTGAGTGTTTTAACCCACTCACAACTTCTAAAAGTTTTTATGTTTGTTAAATTCATTTTAGATATGAGTAGAAATTTAGTTATGACTGTTTGGCATGTTTTATTCATCATATCTGTTAAATCGCATTTATTTAATATAACTGTTAATTTAATTTTATTACTGCATATAGATTTACAGTTATAGTTATTTATTTGCATATAAACTGTTAGTTTAATAGTGTTAAATTTATTTTTGAATATAACTGCCAGTTATTACAGGTCATATATTCTCGGATATATATTGATACTGATTTAGTATTGGATGATGATTTTGATTTGGATGATGGATGATGATGGATGAATGGATGTTTTATTTTATATCATTTAACTGCAAGTTATCATGCATTTTTCGTTTCATTCGGGATTGTGGTTTGAAATGATATACAACCGCAAAATTTTATTTTTTTAAATTGCGGATTGAAATGATAAATATCCGTATCACTTGACCATAGGATAGAAAATTATATACAGGCACCGCGGTCTATATATATAAATATTTTAAAGTGATTTCTATGGTTTGGATGGGATACGGTTTATAAAAATTTTAAGTTTTGATATTTTATAAATATTATTCTTCTACATATATACAAATGAAGTTAAATTTTTTGAATTTAGGCTGTGTATAAATCTGTTAAATAAAAACGGAAAAATTTTAGAAAATGGAATTTGATAATTTGTATTATATGTTTAAGTTTGGAAATTTTAAGGTATGATATTTATAACTGGAGTTTTTCCAAGATAAATTTAAATGAATATTCTAGTATAATTAAATTTAAGGAAATATTAAATTTCTACAAATTAGAGTTGTATTTATGGATTTTATGTGAATATTCAAGACTAAATAATAGAACAATTGATTTGTTGAAAGAATAAAATTCCAACTTTAGTTTTGAAATATTAATACCCTAAATGGATATATATATATATATAGAAATTGAAATGGTTTTGGAACTTGAAAGTGATATTTAAATTATGGTTTAGACTTTAAATAAGGAAATATATTTGTAACGCCATGGAAAATATTTTTTCTTTAAAAAGTAACCTTAAAGTCAAACCATTTATTTTATATACCATTGAATATCCAAACCATTCAAGTTATAGAAGTTATGGTTTTAAAACTATGAATTTTCGAAATATTATGCTTTGAAAATATAATTCAAATGTTGGTTTCCAGATATTATAGATTTTAAAGCAGTATGATTTTTGGAAAAGAATTATATTTGGATAAAATGATAACATATTGTTTTAGGTTTTAAAATGATATCGTATTCATAGTTTTGAAATGGAAAATTTTATTCTGGTTTTAAAGTATAAACTATTTTTAAATGACCGCGGTGTTATAATAACGATGGGTTGGCAAAGAGACCGGGATCGGATATGGACATACTCTCTGTCGATACCGAAAACCACTTTGACTAACCGTGTACGTGGTGGAGATTCCAGAATGAAGTAGGTTGGTGGCGACGTTTCCTGTAAGGTAAATACGTGGACCCGACTCCCGTGAGTTGGCATAAGGTGGCTAAAACAGGAGCGATCGACGGGTTAATGAGGTCATTCCTCTGATCGGACACTCCTCTTCGATATTATACTTTGACTTTGGATTGATTCAGTGGCCACTTTTACTTTGATTTTTGGGGGAGTTTGTTCGAGGTGGGCGGTAGCTGCGGCTACGCGTTACCATCGGCCCGGAAGCGTAATTGGTATATCTACCCTGGCATTGCCTAGTTGTGCCGTGTCACCTACCCTAGCGCGCCTTATACGATTTTGGCTTTGTACCATACCTATGGAGTGCCCTCTGACGACGCCCAGTATGGGGGAGATTACGGTACTGTATAGACTATGGGAATATATTCTGTGTTAAGGGCTATATGGGTAACCCCTTAACGCTATTAAAAAGTAAGTTTATTTTACAAATAGACACTATTATAATAGCGCAATATACTACATAGTAAATAGTTTAACGGATCCTTAGGAGATGTAAATCCCGAGCATCTCTTGAGTTACTACACTCATATTTATTTCTGTTAATTTAATTCACATAAGATCGTTTAGTTCTGACTCGAGTGTTTTGTCTTTTCAATTCGCTCGGGTCAGTCCGGGCGTTTCAGGATCGAAGACTTTAGCTTTGGAGGACGAAGACGAAGAACCCGTATTATTATTATTTATAGTTTTGCACCACACTCATACTGTTCCGCTGCATTGATTGTATTGGTATGTGTAACTCTGATACTTATTGTATAAAGAAGAATCAAGTGTTTTGTAAACCGTTTACGAACTATATATTTATTATTGTATTTTATCCTTCCGCTGTGAGATTCTGTTTTGTTTTATTTTCTTCTCTGTTTTCTTATTTACCCCATAACAATCCGCCCTTCTGTATGGTTTGAATTGGCACGTGTGTCGGTTTAAATCGTGTGAAAAGGCGGGACGTTACAAATAATCCATCGGGCCTTTGATGCTCGACCTTTGTGAAGTGGCAAGTCATGCAATGCTTAATAAAGTTAGCAATATCATATTTCATTCCATCCCAATGATAAAGTTGTTTCATGTCCGCATACATTTTACAACTACAGGGATGATTGTTAAATTTAAAACGATCAAAATCTTCAAAAATGTCTTTACGAGGATCACTAATATTTGGCACAATAAGTCTACCAAATTTTTGAATACCTCCACGAGCATCGATTTCAAAGTCTTTCAATCCATCAATATTTATATTCCTACAACTTTGGTTAAGATGGGCCAATTCGGGATCATGCTTTTGAGCTTCAAGAATGCGGTCTACAAGAGAGGGATGAGCCTCATGGCTACATAAAACAAGAGATGAACATAAATCAGATTCACAATCTCGAATCTCACAAGTGGGCAAAGTCTTGAGATCGTTCCATTCAGATATCATCATGGAAACAACCACTTGTTGCATACGACTAAGGGCATCGGCAACACGATTTACCTTTTCGGAAGTACAAAGAATATCAAGATCATAAGATGCGATGAATTCGAGCCAATATTGTTGATGTATATTAAGTTCCTTTTGAGAGAACAAACACTTCAAAGATTTATGATTGTTATAGAGAACAAATTTCTCTCCTAAAAGATGATGACGCCAAATTCTAAGGGCAAAAGCAATGGCCGCGAGCTCTAAATCATGAGTGGTATATCTAGTCTCGGCCAGCTTTAATTCATAGTAGCATAAGCGATAACACATTTCCTTTGCATGAGAACGACTCCCAAACCAACATGACTAGCATTGGTATAAACAATCAAGTCTTGGTTCCCTTCGGAAATCACAAGAATAGGAGTATCGGAAAGGAATTCTTTAAACTTATGAAAAGAAGCTTCATATTTGTCTAGCCAAATGTCTCCCTTCTTTGTCAAGCTAGTAATAGGTATGGAAATTTTATAAAAGTCTTTTATGAACCGACGGTAATAGCCCGCCAATCCAAGAAAGCAATGAATTTTCGTCACACTCTCTGGTCTCTTTCAATTACGGTCGCCTCAATCTTTGAAGGATCCACGAAAATGTGAGAAATGCGGAATACAGATCTTAAGGCTAGGATTAACACTAGAGGGGTGGTGAATAGTGTTTAAAGAAATTACTAAATCTTTTTGAGTTTTTGTTAATTTGAACACATAGATATATGCTATATTCAAACATAGATATGATCACAGAATCAAACACAAATGCAAATGTAAAATAAAAGCAGTAAAGAAAAGAACACACCGGATTTTATACTGGTTCGAAGTTACCCTACATCTAGTCCCACATACAAGTACGGATTTCCTTTCAAAAGCAATTGTACAATTACACCCTCGATTTCAAGGCTACGAGGTACACCCTCTAGATTCACAATCCTTTGGGTAGAGATACTTGATTTCAGGGGCAACAAGTTCACCCAACTGATTTCCTAGGCTACAATCACACCTTTTCTAACTTGATTGATTTCCAAGGCCACAATCACACCTTTTCTCGCTAAATTGATTTCCAAGGCTACAATCACACCTTTTCTCGCTAAATTGATTGCAAAGAAGTCTATAACTCTGAATAACGCTGAGATCTTGTTGAGATAGTGATAGAGAATCAAACTAGAAATGATCTAGTTAGATTCAATGTTGATTTCGACAGAGTAATGGTAAGAATATGTATAAAGAAATGTGGAAGAAGAAGAGGAGTGAAAAATATCAATCAAAAATCGTTCAAAATAGCCCATATTTATAGAAGAACAACAGCCATGTCCATTCGTGAAAGGATATGACGAATAGACACTTCTTTTGAATCAAAATTTTGAAATTAACTGTCACCATGTCGACATGGGTACCTTGGGTATGTCGACATGCCAAAGGAATTTTTGGTGATTCATTTTACTTTGAAAATAACTTCTATCTTATATTAAAATTATTTTAAATTTTATAAATATACATAACTATAGTTAAAATACATAAGTAAATATAGAGAATAATATATATAAAATTTCACTATAATTTTATATTTAAATCTAAGTATAAATATTAATATATTATTATTAAAAGATAGTTTAAAACTTAGGATAATTTGATTTTGAAAATAAAGATTATTTTGAGGCTAAAAGTATTTAAAACCATGATAAATGTTTTTGATCTTTTTAAGAGGAAGGTTTTGAAAACATTTTGAAAATTAGATATAATTTTGTAAAAACATTTTGAATAAAAGTTTGTGGATACAAAACAATGTTCCACTAGATTTTTCGTAGGTTCCATCCTACATAGGGTTCCATCTCTTTAACGGGCTCGAAGTGGATTCCGTTCTACGAATAAATTGGATTTTAAGATGCCGGTGCTTTTCTAGGAGTTTTAACAAAATTCCTAATTAAATTACTTATTATTGAAATCTTGAACTCTTGATAATCTTGATACTCATGAGTCTTCAATCTTAATATCTTGAATCTCTATACTGTATAGTCTTCATTCTTGGTACCTGCATGGTTAAATCCTGTATATACATATATATCTAAACTATAATGTTAGTATTTATATTTTATAATCTTATTCTAAGGTTGTTGTCATCAAAACCATTATCTTAAGGACTAACAGAAAATTCTGAATTCAGAAATAATATGTCCTAAAAATTTCTCATGGGATTGCCAAAAGTGGCACTTAGTAAATTTGGCTTTTAAGTGATTGCTCCTAAGAGTTTCCAACAAAATCCGAAGATGTTTTTCATGCTCTTCCTCGGTTTTAGAATAAATAAGAATATCATCTGTAAAAATGAGGAAAAATCGATCGAGGAACTTTTTGGAAACTCGATTCATAAGGTCAATGAAATAAGCTGGAGCATTCGTTAAATCAAATGGCATAATAAGCCATTCATAAGATCCATACGAGTATGGAACGATGTCAAAGGAATGATATCCTCTGCAATACGAAGCTGATAAAAATCGGTTGCTAAGTCTAACTGTGAAAAGACTCTAGCACCACTAAGTTGATCGAAGAGATCATCAATACGAGGCAAGGGATATTTATTCTTGATTGTGAGATAATTAAGCTTGTGGTAGTCAATGCAAAGCCTAAGTGTACCATCGGATTTCTTTACAAATATAGCTAAAGCTCCCCAAGGAGGGGAACTAGAAAGAATAAACCGTTTTGCTTCCAATTCGGATAATTGTTTACCATATCCTTATTTTCCTTATTGGACGTATGATAAGGAGGACGAGTGATAGGTAGAGCTCCAGAGATTAGATTAATTCTGAACTCAATTACTCACTTAGGGGGTAATCCTAAAACAGGCTCAAATATTTCGGAAAATTTACGAACAACATGAATGAGGGAAATGACATTTTCCTCATCATCATTATCATCATCGCGTGGATTTAGAGAATATGAGGATGCCACCGAATTAGAATTTGAATCTTCAAGAAAAATAGAAATTTACTTAACAGATTGGGGATGTCGAAGATGGATCATCCTCTCAAGGCATAGGATGTGGGCTTCATAACGATTAAGCCAATCCATTCCAAAATCATTCTGAAACCTAAGTAACGCATAACATGCAAATCGGCACGGAAAGCATAATCACATAGAATAATTTTAACATCCTTACAAAATAAACTAAGTGTTGTAGATCCACCAACCAGATTCGCAATTCTTAACGAAGTCATCAAGCCCATAACACTTAAATAAAAAGTATCAACAAGTTCATTTGATATAAAAGAGTGAGATGCACCCGTATCATAAAGAACTCGAATAGGATGATCATGAAACATAATAATGCCATCAAGGACAGAATGAGAAATACTTTGGCCAAGAGAAGTGTTACTAGAGCTTGCACAACATTCCGCTTTCCCTCTTTCTTTCTTTGAAGTTTGGTACATGAAGATATAAGATGGCTCAAACTTTTGAAATAGCGACATGTAAGGGGCTTCAGACACTTATTTGCATAGTGGCCCTTAGAATCACAATCGTAGCATTCTCCACGACTAGAGATAGGAGTCTTTCCTACCGAAGTTGCTTGCTTCCCTTTCTTGTTGGGATTGAGGCCTTTGAACTTACTATCGAGTTGCCTATTCTTGTTGTTGAATTTCTGTTTGGCACCCACAACTTCAACATTACTTTTTTTATCGGCCTCCTCAAATCGAAGAGCGATATCTACAAGCTAATCGAAAGAAACTTCTAGTTTCAAAAGTAAAGCTTTTTTGAGGTTCTTATTCAACCCATAGATAAACCTCTGAATTTTCTTCAATGGGGTATTAATATACTCGACCCCATATTTAGAGAGGGATTCAAAAGATGTGACATAATCTGTCATAGAAGATACACCTTGAACAAGATCAATAAAGCGTCGGGCTAAAGTTACCTTTTCAGCTTCCGACACAAACTACAACTCGAACCTTTTTCGAAATTGCTCCCAAGTAAGACCCGCTTCAACAATTACCGAAATCAAAAGCTCATACCAATCTAATGCTTTCTTTTGGAGCATGCTAGATGCCACTTGGTGTAACGACCTGGAAATTTCGATCCTGAAAATTCCAGATAGTTGGAAAAAGAAGAAAAGAGAGAAGAAGAAACAGAGAAAACAAGTCACATAATCTCACATTCGCAGCGTATCAAAATATAATATCATATAATAACATTTATACAAAAGAAAACTGTATCTATCAAATTTACATTTATATACATCAGAGTTACAACATTTCACAATCACTGGACAGTTAAAATCAACATGACCCAGATAACTACAATATATTACAGGGCAATACACTCCATACGTTCCTGCCATCCAACTCACATCATGAGCTCCAGAACGTCCTTACCAAAAAATCTGTAATATCGGTCTGACCCAAGCATTACATCAAAGTAACACCCGGGTCAGGCTGGAAACCAGCGTGAGTAAACCCTTCTAACAAGAAATATTGATGCATAAAACATACTTAAACCCGGGGTAACTCGTTCATCACTACAAGTTCACAACTTGCTATAGTCAACACAATCAATCTCTAAGTACCCTTAATTTTAAATGGTCCAGTCATTTAAATTATTCCATTTCAGCATATTGATTTCACATACCAATCAATAAAGTATCATTGTGGGTTACAAATCGAAGTGGGTTCGGGTATTTACTTATATTCGACCCCGGTCTGTTCCAATTCAATACTATCTTAACCCAAGTTATTCAAGTGAAATATAACTCTACTTTATATGCAGGATGTCACTTATACACGGTAATTCGTCATAAATAGATAACCACATTATCTTAGTTTAACCCAACATATCATATCACACAGCATCACAAATCACACATTCGAGATATCAACCAATCTAAGGCATACAATATTATTCAATCATTCATAAGCAAGATAAATTAGTCACATTATTTATAATTAATTTAAAAAAATTAAATTAATTACTTCAATCACCCTTAATCCTACTTACTTAACATTAATTAATCATCCTTTAAATATTAAATAAATTAATCATCCTTGATTAATTAAGTAATTATCCCTTAATTAATTTCACCAATTAATTATCCTAAAACCAATCACATTAATTAACCTTTAAATACCATCTTAATTAATTATTTAAAGTTAATTTCTTTAACCCTCAATTATATTAATTAATTATTCAATCACTTTCTTTGATTAATTAACCTTTAGTTAATCTCATTCCTTAATTAACTAACATTTTATTTAATGATCTTAATTAGTCAATCCTTTAATTAATTATACTAAGTAATCAATCCTTAATTACTTCCATTAAATAATTTCCCTCTAATTAATTATTTCATCAAGTGATTACCCCATAATTACTTAAGTTAAACTAATTAACCTTTACTCACTTTTATTAGTTAATTATCTTTAACTAATTACATTCATTTATTAACCTTTAGTTAATCACATTAAGTAATTAATTATCCTCTAATTAATTACTTTCAGTAATTACTTTAATCACTCATACTAAGTACATAACTATCCATTAACTACATTCCTAATGTATATTCAAATTTGAAACATCTTAAATAATTATGATAAATCTCATACTTTAATTAATTACTTAGTTTCAACAATAAACTTATTTGAATTCAAAGGTTTGAAATTACTTTATTCAAAATACCTTTTTATTAAAGATTCTAATATACTTATATTTTTGAAACCTATTTGATAAAGGCTTTGAAAACTCATTCATTTCGTTTTGCTTTGAAACTGGCTACAAATTTCTTTTGTAAACCCTTAAATAAAAGAAATCAAAGCAAATCCGATCCCTGATGAAAATACTTGGGTCACAAGACAAAATGCTCGAATCAAATCCCGGGTTACTCACAAACTCTATTTCCTTCGAGACAAACGCGGCCGCGACTCGAGCTAAACACGGAACGACCTTCTTCCCCATTCCTTTACTAGCACCAGGCATCATCCCCAAAATTCACTTTGAAAACATCGCCTCGAAACCGAAGTAGACCCTGCTCCGATCAACCCAACATCTATCGTTCGAACATCGACGCAACCCAGAACCACTTGAATCGCTTCGATCGATTACATCATACCCAGAACTTTCCACTTGCATGCTGTGCACGTGTACAACCTCACCCGTGACGATGTCACCGCCCCGACAGGTCCAATCAATCACCCATCAGCCCTCGACTCCAACGCCATGTTGCCGAAGTTCCTCGACCCTCTAATTGAAAAAAATCGATCAACTCAGCAACCACCGGAACTGGAAAACCAACAGTAACCATGATCGACCCATTTCACCGTCACCTGACCACTATCTTGTACGCCACCTAACTCCGATGATAGCATACCCCAACGGCCACCTCCGGCCCAAAATTCGCACGCTCCGGTCATGCCATCAGCTTCCAATCAATGACGATTTCATCAAAGCTGCAGTCATCACAAAAACCCTAAAATCAACTTGCACAGCCAATCTAAACCCAAATTCAAAATTCTTCCACTGTCGCCCTCTCCCCTAAGACCGCCCGCCTCTTCTAAAACAAGCCGCAACATCTCTCGTCGATGAGTTCGACGGTAAATTTTTTTTGAATGAAAACATACAGTTGAAAATTTCTCAACACATAGATTACTAAAAATTAAAATTTAAGTGCTATAATTCATATTTTCATACAACAATCGACACTACATGTTTAAACTCCAGGATTAAACATATTTATTTTTCACCAAATTTTAGTTTTTACCGCAAATTCCCAATTTCCAAGTAAATTGCTTATTAATTTTACTTGTTTTGATTTTTAGAATTTGTATGATGTCAACACAAACAAATTCCTTTTGAACATCAGATGCTCAAAGAGATCAGGGAAAGAAATATTAAATTTTTAATGTAATCAACCCTGTTAAAAAATAATCAACCCTGTAAAATTTTAACAGAGGCATGTATATGCCTGAACACAGACATGCATTCAATTTCTTACATACATACATACATATATATATATATATATTTATACATAGTCAACATTTACAGCCATTCAAACAAGTTAATAGGTTTAAAACGTTGTGAAGGGAGTTTACTCACAAGCATAAATTTTCAAACAGGATTAAACAAAAAGAGTAGCAGTTTGCTCACAGAAAATATTGAACAGAGATGCTTTAGAAATGTTTTGATCTGGAAACAGCAACTTGAATTCTTGAATTTGTAGCTTGTTTGATAAACTGATCTTTGAATTGCTCAAATTAGAAGTTTGAAGTTGAATCTGCTTGCAAACTGATTTGCTTACCTCTTGAAACAGTTGAAGCTTAGTTTAAATTTCTTTTCAAATTGGATTTTTAGTTTCTTTTAAATTTTGAAGATGAAAAAAGATTGAGAGGAAAAAGATGTTTTGATCCGAAAATAAATAAATAAATTCAGGTTTCTTAAATGTTTATTTTATAATTTAATTTTAATAGAAATAATGAAGGTTGACACTTGTTAGCTTATATATTTCTTGACTTACAAATGTTATTAACAAGCATTATTGTAATGATCTCGAATTTTATTAAGTTTAAACTTATAATTAAATTTTATTTTTGAATAAAATTTGTGAAAATGATTGGTAATTAATATAAAATTTTAGTTAAATTTTAAATAATCGAGAATTAATTTGGATATTTGAAAATGAACATGTTTATAAAATAGATTGAAAAATTGAATTGGGATTTTGGATATGATTAAATTTGATGTTAGATAATTTAAACTTTGAAAGGAAATATGCATAAAACAAAAAAATAGAAAAAAATAAATAAAGTTTTTAGCCTGTAGTAGATGTGCAGGCAAGTAAAAGCAAATAAGTACATAAACAAGACTAAAGAAACAAAAATATATACATCAGTAGGCTTGCAAAAGTATATATTAGTACATATAGTATGTTCATGTACAAGTAAAGAAAGAAATGTAATAGTTTATAAAACAAGGCAATATCTTTAGTACACCCTAACTTCATCTACCAGCCGAAACAAAGTGATATTGTACAAAGTAATAAATGCATATCAAAAGCAAGATACATCATCCATTAAAATATAATTCCCTGTACAAAAAAAGATAAAATAAAGCATGAAGGACATAAGCAAGTAATGCAAGCCACCACCATTATATGATCTTATTTAATACAAACCAGAAAATATATACCCTATGTTGTACAAATATACATAAGTCTAAGCTAGCAAATAAGATAAGCATGTACACAACAACAATTAATGCAACATGCCTCCAATACAATTCAGCCATGCTTATTGAATAAACAAAGTTATAACACTGTATAAACATCACCTTGTATAAACAATATTTTATCACCTGCAACTTGTTTACATTTATTCACCTGTACACATTCTTTTATATATCACCAGTAAACTTCCCTCATATATATCAACTTCTTCTCATTTTAGTTCAGCATCATCACTGAGTAAAATCTAAAATGAACATCATTTCAAACTTAAACAAGTTCAACCTTAAAACAATAATACAAATCCAGACAAGCAAAGAAGGATTCAGTTTGCAACTTCAAGCCCGTTTCAAACAAAATGAGGATCTGTTTTTCTGGAAAAGCAAGGTGAGTAACATCACCATTTTAAATTATTAAGTATACAATTACGTTGCCTTCTTATCTTTGAAGTATGATATGCTTGTGAATATATTTTAAAAACTCTGTGTATATACAGATATGTTGGTGTGTAAAATGCTGTGTGTTTGAATTTCTGGTCTTTGGCTTTAGTTCCAGGTTCAAAAGAAAAAAAAACATTTGCTAATAATCCAATCTATGTTATGATTTAAGTGTCTTACCAAATATATTTGTTATGTCACCAGATTTAGTTAAGAATTTGTTTAAGTTACAAACAAAATTGCATTTGTCTCTGGATATAACAAAACAACACAGCAAACTTAAATTAAGCCAAAAATAAAATGTCAAGATTCTTTGATTCTGGTATATGTATCAAATGCTAATACCAAAATTTGATTTTTTAAAACTAAAATGGCAATTTTTAGTGAAGAGATTTGGATACATTTCTGGTTTAACCAGAAATTGAACTTTTGAGATTTTCTGGCAAACACGTCAATGGGGGAGGTTGGGTTTTCTCGTGGTGATAGAGGATGCTATGGTGGTGATGGGAAAATTTGTCGGAGGTGGCCACGGCCACTGTGGTGACGGCAGCGAGAAGTTTATTTCTGGAAACCTAATTTTGTCGTGCTTTTGCGTTTAATCCCATTCGTTGTCCACAAGCGATCGAGTTGCGCGTGTTTCTAGGAGATTGTAGTTGGGTCATTGACGAAGTCGTATACGGAGTTGTGTCGTCGCAGATGGTCGGCACGGCGTGGACGAGGCGATGTTGACAGGTTTGGGGGTGTTGAAGCTAGCGTGTTTCTAGGTTTGGAAATTTAACTCGATTTTGATTCGTTTTGTCGTGTTGGTTTGGGTGATCATAGTCACGTCTGAGGTTGGTAGGCGAAGTATTGAAGCGCTGGTGGGTGGCCGGAGATGGCCAGAACCACGGTGCATGTGCACCGTGCATTTCAAAGTTCTGATGAACTCTGTCCTGTGCAAGAAGAATCGATCTCGAGTTTTACTCGAGTGGTTCCGGGTTTTGCTTGATGCTTTTGGGTGTTTGACTCGGGGAGATTGGAGGGTTGGCTCGAGTCTAGTTGGTTACAAGGTGTTTTTCCCTTGTCTACAGGTTTTCAGAAACCTGTTACACTAGTTTTTTTTAAATAAAATTTAAAAGCCAGTTTAAATGGGAAGCAAAAATTCTAAAGCAAGTTTAAATCCAGTTTTAAGTTTAGTTTCAAATAAACTTTGAATTTAAAAGTTTTAAACAGAAATTTGATTTTTAAATCAAATTTGTAAATATTTACAAGGTGGATTTTCAGATTTTAAATCTGATTTTTAGAATTTAAATTAAAATCTGAAAACAAGATTTAATTATGGCTTCAAGTTTAAAATCTGAAATTTGAACCAGTTTTCAAATCATATGTGTTTTAAAACAAGTATAAATCAAATAGCTTTTTAAAAGTAAATTTGTTTTCAAACCAATAACTAAACTTGATATTTGATAATTTGAATACGTAAGTTAAATAGTGGTGTATTTTTAAAGGCTTAATTTTTTTTAAAAATAAAATTAAGTAAATTGGGTTAAAGGCTTACATAAGTTCATATATTAATAATAAATGTTCTTTACATTTATTTTAAGATTATAAGTGGATATTTAAATTTGGTTAATATTTAGATATGTAAGCATTTTGAATCATAAATTCAAAATGAAATTTGAGTCTAAATTCAAATTTGAAATGTTTTACACTTAAAATATTGATGAAGTCATTAATAAGGAAATTAATTATCTTAGAGATAAAGAAGGTAATTAAAATGATTGAATTAAGAAGGTAATTAAAGAATGATTTATTTAATTTATAAACAAGTAATCTAGATTAATTAATTAGAAAAGATTTAAAGATTTAATCTAAGAAATTTTCTTAAGAAGGTAATCAAAGAAAGTTAATAAAGATAATTACTAAAGATTTTCAAGTATTGATTAAAGTGATAAATAATTAATAATTAAATGGATTAATTAATTTAGAAAATCGATTATAAATTGTTAAATATAATTACTTAATGAAAGTAATTAAGGATTTATCACTTATTGTAATAAATTTTAGATATTTTGATTAACTAAAGTATTTGATAAATAAATTAATATCAAATGATTTGTAATTAATTAAATAATCAAGATTTGATAATTAATTCATAAGTAATTGATTAAACTGGAAATGAATTGAATTAATCAGGATTAAACGATTAATTTATCCTGCTTATAAATAATTACTAAATGCTTGGCATTACTTATAAATGTTTATATTGTATGAAATGCCTTGGATTGGTTATCCTATTTGATTTGTGATATTTTGATCTGTGAATTGTGCTATGTATAATTTTATTCATTTATTGATGATACATCTGTATACTATCTGTGAATCTGTGAATGGACAATGAGCATTATAGTTTATATCGCTTACCAACTATATATCTGTGTTTTGATCTGTGATGATTGAATGATGTTGCACTATTGTGTTAAACCCCTAGACCACACTTATACACACACCAATATGGATTTCACGAGGAAATCAATTAAGTCGCAGATTTTTGGGAATAGTTTTAAATTTGAATATTTGAATTCAAATGTTTTGGAAATGGATTGGGTTTAAAGTGAAAAGCTTTTGAAATGGAATTTCATAGATGAAATTTATTTTGAATAACTCGATATAATATGAAGTTGAATAATTTGATTTGAACTTAAATTCAATATTTGAAATTGAATTCTATGATTTGGAAACTAGGCTATAAAGGAAAGTTATTCAACTTATAAATGAGTTATATGGGTTTTTAAACCATTTTAAATGTATTGATTTGGAAATTTGAATTTAATTCAAGGGCTTTAACTCGTGTAAATTAATTGGATTTTTCTGAAATGAAAACTGTTTGTTTTCTCATAATAAAAGCTTTCACATAAGAAATGAACTTCCAATTTGTGTTAAAAAGATTTCTAGTTAAAAATGAAAATGATTTCCAAGTTATAGAAACGATTTGAAAGCTATAAGTTAAATCTTTGATTTCAGATTTAACGGGTTAATCCTATCGAAATGAAATTGTTTTGGAAATCTATGAATGGATCTTTTTGAAATAAATCTTTTTGTTTAAAGATTTGAAATGGTAATTGGTTTAAACCATTTGAAGAAAAGTTTTGGGTTTTAAGTTGTGACTTAATTGAAATCCCAATATCCATATGTTTTTGAAATACTGCGCTCACTGTTCGGTTTAGCCGGGAGAGGACCTTTGTGTCATATATCCCATTCCGAATATGTGATATGTCGTTATGGATAGCATTTGAAGACCGGTGGTGAAGACCGGATATTTTTGAAAGCGAAAGGACAACTCGTCGAATGTCTTTGCATCGACTAGTCCCCGGTATAGAGACTCCATATGTGATGGGAAGTCCGAACGTGATTAGTAAATATCCGGATTGCAAGGACTTCTTTGTAAGTGCCTTCGGTTCTGTTCGAGCCCGGAACAGACTTGTATGGATAGTATGTCTGACATTACAAATTGAGATATAAAGCTGATTTCTTTCAAATACATTTCTGTTGGTGGCGGAGAATTTATTCTTTTATCTTAACACCCTTCTCTGAGACGTACGAGCTCAGAGATTATGTAGTTGATGGTTATCAGCAATATATTCCCAATTTGGTAATGTGACATGCTGAGTGTTGCTGTGAAATGATCATTGTGTTGATCATTTGTGATAGGATCATTTGTGAAAGGTCAAGTCAGGATCGCTACAATTATTATGTCTACAAGTGTTTTAAATTTTCATTAAATATAATTTTTTTAATTACTTATATTTTAGTATTAATGTATAGTTTGTCTTAATCTTTATTAATATGTTTCTTATGTTAATATATTTATGTATTGCATGTATTAGCTTACACTTGTTTTTATTTATTTATATAATATGTTTACAAATGTGTGTGTATATATATACATATAAACTATGTTTTATTCCAAGCATTAAAAGAGAAGTATTTTAATTTTTTTTATTAAATCTCACATATATATTTACAAATCAATTTTAAGCATATATATGTTTACCAATTAGTTTCCAAAAGATATGTATATTTTTAAAACTTTTATCATTACTTGTTTTAATATCATATTATATTTACAATTCTAGTTATATACATATATTATTTTATTCAAAACACAACTTTTAAATCCAGATAATTTTTTATCAAATCGAACCAGATATATCTTATTATCAGAATTTTATCTGCTTAACATACAAATCAGTATTTTTAATAAATTTAATCTTGTTAATTACCAATTAACAGATGTTCAAAAATCCAGGCTATCACATTCCTTCCCCTTTGAATCTTTTCGCCCCCGAAAAGGAACGAAGCCAGAATTTATTAAAATACTTATATCGGATAAATTACTCTTTGAACATTTTTAAACTATAAACTCCCTTTTTATTAAGAATTTTTAAAACACTTTTGAAATCTAGATAGTATTACAAAAATAGTTTTGTAAAAATACGTTTTATAACTCGGTGTCTCAACCAGTCCATCCTTATTCTCACAGAATTCGATCGTACGTTAATAAGGTGTAGGACTGAAAATCTATAAGTACTTAGCTGACCGGCTTTCAACACCCAGTGAAAATACTTGGAAAATAATTTTATTGAAAATATAGAAAATATTTTTTTGAAAATAGAGGAAATATCTTTGGTGAGAATGCTCTGTAAATCATCACCCCCATCCATGGTCACAGTTCACCCGATGGTTACGTTGTCATTCCGGCAAAATCCATAGATGACTGTAGGCCTCCGCGCCCTCGATTACACCATGGAACCCGGTATAAATCGCAGTTACATTCCTAGGTTACGTCGCCATCACAGCAAAAGTCCATGTAACTGTAGGCATTAGCGCCCTCGAATTTTGCTGCGAAAAATGAAACTTCTCCACTCTCACATAGATCGCAAACTACATCTGTCAAGTCGCAATGTTGCCTTAGGCTCTCACGGCCTCTCGACTTTCGTTATGTCTTCATAGATCACAGTCTATTGATGTAAAATCAAACGTAGACTGTTGGCTCTCAGCAGCACACACGAATTTCTCTATATCACTATAGATTGCAGTCCACCGATGTAAAATCAAACGTAGACTGTTGGCTCTTAGCAGCACACACGACTTTCGCTATGGTATGTAGTATATCGCAGTGACATCGAGTTACACTATCGTCACAGCATAACCCAAATGTCTTTGTAGGCATCATGGTCCTCGACTTTCGCTACCCAATAATCCTCAGGAACTAGTTTATCCGGACTCCTCACAGGATCAACTTCAGAACCCCCCTTAGGGCTCGAGGCAGTACCACCCTATGGTACTCCTAAGAAGTTCATTTCAAGGGAACGTCTTTTTTTCCAGAACTATTTTCAAAACACTTTATACTATACACATATAGTATCTTCCAAATCATACACCTAGTATGAATCCCATATAAATTTCCTTTCTCAAAACAGATTATCCCAAAATCGATAATTCTCAAACTAGGCTTTTCAAATTTCCAATTGATTTTCCCCAAAAATCAAAAGCCTTTCCAAAATCCATAGGTTCCAAAAACCTTTCCTCAAAATCATTCTCATAAGATCCTTTATATATATAACTTTTAAAAATCTTGATCACTTCAAACTTGTATAAATTCCCTTTTTATACTTCAAAATTTTTCAAAAACCCTTTTTCTTCTGGCAATAGATTCAAAAAGGGGAGTTTATCAATTATATATACATCACTTTGTTTATACCAAACCAATATTCAAGTTTGATTCTTTATAAAGTCACTTACCATATTACTTACTTCCATAAAGTAAATTTTTTATCATAGAAATATCCAATTTCCACTTTGTTTCATCATATATCACACAAAGATACTTCTCATTTCAAAAACCATTTTACAGTTCTTATCCATAAATCATCTATATCAATATTATTCAAACCCGTACGATTTACACATATCATCCGTACGCTATACCAATCTGATCGCTCACTCGATCACACAATTTCACTTCCGAACTAGTATCGTCCACCCGACTTCCTAGTGTGGACTCAGATCTAGTTTCTTGATCAGAGATCGTCATTCGCCTTGCATAGTCATAACTATGATAGAGGATATCCAAAATTAATCAAAAATCTATATCTAGGTTCGCCATCGAAAATCGAGTGAAAAATCCTAACTCGGATCATTATATTATCTCGAAATTCTGTGTTTGAATCTGGATCAAATCACTATGCGAATAGAATAATATACGTACATCCTACATATTTATTGTTATTAGCCAAATCAATTCTCTTTCTATTAACCTTCACTTTGATTTTCATTCACTTACTCACAATTTGCTTAAATCCTCATTTGGATTATCACCTCAATTCTTATGTCAAATAGATATTTAATCATAAACAGTTTGAACTCTAACCAGCTTAAATTTAGAAAATAGCTTGAAAGGTTAAAAATAGATAAGTAGTTGAAAAATAATTATTAGTTTGTAAAATAGCTGTAGAATAGTTAAGTAATTGTAAAATAGTTGGAAAATAGTTAAATAATTATGGAAATTTTAAATTATTGCAAAATAGTTGTAAAATAGAAATTAGTTATAAAGTAGTTGAAAAATAGTAATTAGTTTAGAAAACAATTGTAAAATAGTTAATAGTTCCAAAAGTAGTTATACAATAAGTATAAGATAGTTTGATTTTGAAAAGAAAGGTTGTATAGTGATAGCTTGGAAAAACATGTTTATAATAAAACAATTTATTTTAAAATGGTCCAGAGCCAATTTGTTTAACTTCCAAATCTTCATTCCCATTAATTCCATTTAAATTTCACTTTCTCTTGAATTGACTCAATTTTAATTCTATTTATATAACTTCAATTCCCATTCCAAAATTAAAATTTATTCAACTTCACTTTCAATCTCAATTAATTCAAATAAATTTCAAATTGAACCAATTTTCAATTTCAATTCATTTCAATCCCAGTTTTGAATTAATCTCAATTCCAATCTCCATTTCCAATCACTTTCCATCCCACTAAATTTTATTCGATCCCAATTCAAGTTGAATTAACCTCGATTCTTTCCAAATTCAAATCAAATTCCATTTGAATTTAAAACTATTCAACTTTAATCACAAATCCAAATTATTTAAATCGAATTCAATTTGAATTAATTCAATTCGAATCTCAACTTTATATCATCTCGAATTATACAAATTCGAGTTTAAATTTTTAAATGTTGATTTACTCCTTTAAATCAAATTAACCTTTACTTTTAAATCAATAACTTATATCTTTAAACCATTTAATTCCGAGTCCAAACTTCAAAATTCCATTTCAAATTATCTTTACTTAACTTATTTCAAAGTTCAAATAAGAGTTTTCAAAAACTCTTAAATCTTCAAAATCCAATTTATTACCCAATTTTATCTTCAAAACTCATTCTTAAAGAACCTTTAATTTGCAAATTCATTATTTTAACCTTTGAATCTTAAGTCCAAAGTGAGTTCCTTTTTCATAAGTTCAAATTTAAATTCTATTTTATTTTAATAATGGATTTACATTATTTCAATCCATTTCCAATTCCAGATCTCAAGCCCATTTTGAGATCACACATACTCCCAATTCATATCAACCATTTAACTTCCCAAGTTAAATTTCAATTTCACCTTGAAATTTCCAATTCAAGTTGTCTATTCAAAACTTATTTAATTTCCCTTCAATTTATTCCAGACAACCTTACCCAATTTGAATTCCCATTTCAAATTTTAAACTTCATATTATTAATCATCCACTTATAAGTTTGAAAACTTATCATTTTAGGTTTCCACATCACATTCCAAGTAAAATTTTAAAACTCAACACTTAGAGTTTATTTCAAATCATCTTTGATATTATGTATATCCCTCATATATACATGTTTATTGCCTTTGCACATCAATTACACTTAAATTTTAAACCGCCTTGGTTTTAATACAAAACAAATTCCTTTGAATTTTCAAACAACTCTTGTTTGAAATAGGACCCTTTCATTCAAATACATTAAATAATATTATTTATTATTTCTTTATCATTTTGAAACAATTTTTGAATTTCTAGATCTAGATTTAAAACTTCGCAACTCAAATCACCTTCGGTTCCAATTTATAAGTCATACTTACCTAAATGTTTTACTTCCTTAAAACATTTCATTTTACTTACTCATTAACACACATATCATTATTAAATCAATCATTTATGATAATAACCAAGATTACCATATCTAGATAACCATTTCACTATTATCTTGTTCTGAAATTACTTCTACAAGTTTAGGATTTTAATTTCAGTTTGGATCCATTTCAAACTTATCTTTATTCAATTTAAATTTGGTTGTATTACAATTACCGCTTAATTCTCATTATTTAATTACAATAATCAACAACCAATTTATTTATATATGGGGAAAACTATTTCTTTATATATATTCAAAATATAAAATTGTTTAAAAGTCATTTTTAAAATCATTTTATAAGAAAATAACAAGTACGCTCTCTCATATATACTACACTCAACTCATTCTTGGGTACCACTGACCCTATCCTTAATGAGTACACCCACTAGAGCCAAGGTTCTTACTAAACCTGGCTCTGATACTAAATGTAACGACTCGAAAATTTCGATCTCAAAAATTCCAGATAGTTAGAAAAAGAAGAAAAGAGATAGAAGAAGAAACAGAAAACAAGTCACAGAATCTCACATTCGAGCGGATCAAAATATAATATCATATAATAACATTATACAAAAGAAAACTGTATCTATCAAAATTACATTAATGTACATCAGAGTTACAACATTTCACAATCACTGGACACTTAAAATCAACATGACCCAGATAACTACAATATATTACAACGGAATACACTCCATACGTTCCTGTCATCCAACTCACCTCCTGAGCTCCAGAACGTCCTTACCTGAAAATCTGTAATACTCGGTCTGACCCGAGCATTACATCAAAGTAATACTCGGGTATGCTCGGGTCAGGCTAGAAACCAGCGTGAGTAAACCCATCTAACAAGAAATATTAATGCATAAAACATACTTAAACTCGGGGTAACTCGTTCATCACTACAAGTTCACAACTTGCTATAGTCAACACAATCAATCTCTAAGTACCCTTACTTAGTTTTAAATGGTCCAGTCATCTAAATTATTCCATTTTAGGCTATTGATTTCACATAACAATCAATAAAGTATCATTGTAGGTTACAAATCAAAGTGTGTTCGAGTATTTACTGATATCCGACCCCGGTCTCTTCGAATTCAATACCATCTTAACCCAAGTTATTCAAGTGAAATATAACTCAACTTTATATACAGGATATCACTTATACATAGTAATTCATCATCGATAGATTACCATATTATCTTAGTTTAACTCAACATATCATATCACACAACATCGCAAATCACATTTTCGAGATATCAGCCAATCTAAGGCATACAATATGATTCAATCATTCATAAGCAAGATAAATTAGTCACATTATTTCTAATTAATTTAAACAAATTAAATTAATTACTTCAATCACCCTTAATCCTACTTACTTAACATTAATTAATCATCCTTTAATTATTGTCTAAATTAATCATCCTTGATTAATTAAGTAATTAGCCCTTAATTAATTTCACCAATTAATTATCCTCGAACCAATCACATTAATTAACCTTTAAATACCATCTTAATTAATTATTTAAAGTTAATTTCTTTAACCCTCAACTATATTAATTAAGTATTCTACAATCACTTTCTTTGATTAATTAACCTTTAGTTAATCTCATTCCTTAATTAGCTAACCTTTTATTTAATGATCTTAATTAATCAATCCTTTAATTTATTATACTAAGTAATTAATCCTTAATTACTTCCATTAAATAATTTCCCTCTAATTAATTATTTCATTAAGTGATTACCCCATAATTACTTAAGTTAAATTAATTAACCTTTAATCACTTTTATTAGTTAATTATCTTTAACTAATTACGTTCATTTATTAAACTTTAGTTAATCACATTAAGTAATTAATTATCCTCTAATAATTACTTTCAGTAATTACTTTAATCACTCATACTAAGTACATAACTATCCATTAATTACATTCCTAATGTATATTCAAATTTGAAACATCTTAAATAATTATGATAAATCTCATACTTTAATTAATTACATAGTTTCAACAATAAACTTATTTGAATTCAAAGGTTTGAAATTACTTTATTCAAAATACCTTTTTATTAAAGATTCTAATATACTTATGTTTTTGAAACCTATTTCATAAAGGCTTTGAAAAATCATTCATTTCTTTTTGCTTTGAAACTGGCTGCAAATTTCTTTTGTAAACCCTTAAATAAAAATCAAAGCAAATCCGATCCCTGATGAAAATACTCGGGTCACAAGATAAATGCTCGAATCAAATCCCGGGTTACTCACGAACTCTATTTCCTTCGAGACAAACGCGGCCGCGACTCGAGCTAAACACGGAACGACCTTCTTCCCCAATCCTTCACTAGTACCAGGCATCATCCCCAAAATTCACTTTGAAAACATCGCCTTGAAACCGGAGTAGACCCTGCTCCGATCAACACAACATCTATCGTTCGAACATCGACGCAACCCAGAACCACCTGAATCACTTCGATCGATTACATCCAGCCCTGAACTTTCCACGTGCATGCTGCGCACTTGTACAGCCTCACCCGCGACGATCTCACCGCCCCAACAGGTCCAATAAATCACCCATCACCCCTCGACTCCAAAGCCACGTTATCGAAGTACCTTGACCCTCTGATCGAAAAAAATCGATCAACTCGGCAACCACCGGAACTGGAAAACCAATAGTAACCATGATCGACCCATTCCACTGTCACCTGACCACTATCTCGCACACTACCCATCTCCAATGATAGCCTACCTCAGCAGCTACCTCCGGCCCAAAATTAGCACACTTCGGTCACGCCATCAACTTCCAATCGATCGCGATTTCATCAAAGCTGCAGCCATCACAAAGACCATAAAATCAACTTGCACGGCCAATCTAAACCCAAATTCAAAATTCTGCCACGGTCACCCTCTCCTATACGACCACGCGCCTCTTCCAGAACAAGCCGTAACATGTTTCGTCGACGAGTTCGAAAATTTTTTTGAACGAAAAACATAAATTTGCAAATTTATCAAAACAAAGATTACTAAAAATTACAATTTAACTGTTATAATTCATAATTTCATACAATAATCGAGACTGCATGTTCAAATTCTAGGATTAAACATATTTATTTTTCACCAAAATTTGGTTTTTTCTACAAAATCACAATTTCCAGATAAATTGCTTATTAATTTTACTTGTTTTGATTTTTAGAATTTGTATGATGTCAACACAAACAAATTCCTTTTGAACATCAGATGCTAAAAGAGATCAGGGAAAGAAATATTAAATTTTTAATGTAATCAACCTTGTAAATTTTTAATAGGGGCATGTATATGCCTGAACACAGACATGCATTCAATTTCTTACATATATGTATATTTTTATACATAGTCAAAATTTACAACCATTCAAACAAATTAATTGGTTTAAAACCTTGTGAAGGGAGTTTACTCACAAGCATAAATTTTTAAACAGGATTAGAGTAGCAGTTTACTCACAGAAAATATTGAACAGAGATGCTTTAGAATGTTTTGATCTGGAAACAGCAACTTGAATTCTTGAATTTGCAGCTTGTTTGACAAACTGATCTTTGAATTGCTCAAGTTAGAAGTCTGAAGTTGAATCTGCTTGCAAACTGATTTGCTTACCTCTTGAAACAGTTGAAGCTTAGTTTCGATTTCTTTTGAAATTGGATTTTCAGTTTCTTTTAAATTTTGAAGATGAAAGAAGATTGAGAGGAAAAAGTTGTTTTGATATGAAAATAAATAAATAAAATCAGGTTTCTCAAATGTTTATTTTATAATTTAATTTTAATAAAAATATTGAAGGTTGACACTTGTGCTTATATATTTCTTTACTTACAAATGTTATTAACAAGCATTATTATGTCCACAAGCGTTTCAAATTTTCATTAATATAATATTTTTCTGTTAATTACTTATATTTTAGTATTAATATATAGTTTGGCTTATTCTTTATTAATATGTTTCTTATGTTAATATATTTATGTATTATCTGTATTAGCTTACACTTGTTTTTATTTATTTATGTATTATGTTTACAAATGTGTATATATATAAACTATGTTTTATTCCAAGTATTAAAAGAGAGGTATTTAATTTTTTATTAAATCTCACATATATGTTTGCAAATCAATTTTAAGCATATATATGTTTTCCTATTAATTTCCAAAAGATAAGTATATTTTTAAAACTTTTATTATTCCTTGTTTTAATATCATATTATATTTACAATTCTAGTTATATACATATATTATTTTATTCAAAATACAACTTTTAAATCCATTTTTTTTTTCAAATCCAACATGTAATCTCTTATTATCAGAGTTTTATTTATTTGACATACAAATCAGTATTTTTTTTATAAATTTAATCTTGTTAATTACCAATTAACAGATGTCGAAAAATCCGGGTTATCACACTTGGACTCGACACACATCCACAAGATTCATGCGAGAAAAGATGCGATCGCATGTTCTAAGCCAAGCTTGGACTTCTATAACTCTTTCGGAACCCTTGAATGGTCTTCCATCCAAATTGGTATAATTACTACACAAGCGTACAAACCTGGATATAGGATGAGTAGGCTCAGAAGTGGGTTTGGCAGCTTGGGCATTCTTTACAAGATCTAAAAGCTATTGGGTAGACATGAATTCGCCATCTTGAGGAGTAGCACTTGATTAACCGGCGCTGGGACAGCCAAGTTTAACCATTTCTCTTCTTTAAGAAAGAAAGAAAGAAAGAAGAGGAAAAAGGTTATTCTCAGAATGAATATCAAACAAACTTGATTGATAAAATAAGGCATTATAAAAGAAAATGGGATAGAACGAGTCCTATTCAATTTATATCCTAAGGCATGATTCCTAAGAGAGACTTAGGACAATGATCCATGCTAGATTGTTCTACATTGTTCCAAAGTTTAGCTCTGATAACAAGCTGTGACAACCCACCTCTATACTCACACTAGCTAAGGACACTACAGAGTAATGCCATTGACGAGCACGAAGAATAAGGCTATTGAGAAGCGACCATATGTATAATTGATTTCTACGAGTACCGATATGCCAGATGGGAGGTCGTGCATTTCATTTCAAGAGGAAATCTGACATATCGAATAAAAACTCAAAGCTACTACACAGTGGATATGTGGCCTTCGGCAACAAATATAAAATATGCATAACACAAAATCAGTCATAGATATTCATATCACTAAGTTTGGAAACAGATATGAATATAACACATAGAAGTGAACATCAAAGTACTGGTCATGCAAGATCCACTACATCACAAAAGAATAGGTACAAGTTTTAGACAAAAGAATATGTGTACATCAGGGAGTCTCTATCTCGGATGTATAAAAATAAAAACCACTAAGCTCAAGTAGTTAGCTAGAAGTCACAAGCTAGTCCCTTCTAAGAAGTCAAGTGGAAGCACCTGAAAAATCTCGGTCTGACCCGAGTATTATTTAAGAAGAAAAATAATAAACGTATCAGTCTAGCTATAAATATCATACAAGATGAGACAGGATAGGAGATATGACAAAAATATATGATAATAATAATATCATGCTTTGACAAGTTTATATTTGATAACAATGAAAATCATGTAATATCTTGAATCTCCTCAAATATCCAAAAAGAATATCATATTCTTTAACTTATTCACCAAATCTCAAATATTGACAAAACATATCATTGCAAATTGCAAAAAGCGGTGAAACAAAAATTCCAGAAATCAATAACTAGAAAACTAAAAAACACAAAGGAGGAGGCCTATCACAAACGGGAGCATGAAAACTTACCAAACGTGTACCACAAAAGGAACACTATTCCATGGTCGCTAACCATCAATTTTAAGCTGAAACTCCACAAACGGCCCAAAGACCATGGGTAGCTACCCCACTAATTTGAGCCGAAGCTCCACAAATGGGGTTTAGTCCCCCACAAAGACAAAGAGACATTGCACATCGCTTGTCTAAATCACTAAATGATCATCATTGATCGGTAAGTGTAAATTACACTAAGCTGGTAAATATATGAGTTAGGCTTTATGTCCCATAATCACTGGATTAACTTAAATATTTACGAACCGATTGTAGATTTCCACTCAATTGTCACAAAATTTCAATCGAACAAGTCCAAGAAATAACCAATGAAGTAAACACAACTGTTTCATACCACTTGTTTTGCTAAGTTTTTTAATTAGATTTCTCATATGAATGAGGTAAAGGTTTGTATATACTAATAGAATGGAAAACGGTTTTAAAAACAAGCACTGTATTAAAACTAACGTTGAAATCATTTTTGTGAAAGAGTTTGAGTATTTACTATTAGTATAGAAACCTTTGTATTTTAAAAGTGACAAATCGTAGAAACGGTTATAAAACAATCTCTCACTAAAAATCCACATTCGATGATGTGAATTAAAACCATAAAAATAGATATCAAATCCAATCAAATAGATATTTCTAAAAATCCAGAAAAGAAATCGTCAAAGTCGATAATAAATGACAACTAATCCGAGCAATAAAAATCGATAAAAATTGGAAATCTGCTCAAAATAGGCAAATAGGCAAAAAATTCATAGGACCAGATGTCTGGTTGGTTTGGTCAGACGTTTGACATGGGTTTCTAGAAATTTAAATTTTTTCCTCCTTTTTCTTTTTATTTTCTGAAGCCTACCAGACGTCAGACCAGTTTAACCAGATATCTGGTTCATGGCTCTGGAATTTTGTTTTTTTACCTTTTTTTTCCTTTCGGTTCCCTAACCAGACATTTGGGTTCTTCAACTAGACGTTTGGTTGCCTATGCTAGGCAACATTTGCCTTGGCCAATGATGGCCATATCAACTCGGAAGCGATCGGACGAGCGATAGAGGCTAAGAATTTATGCCAAGCGACAACCCAGCCCTATAGGCTCTTCGATACACTCTAAATATCATGTCCAAACATCCAAGATAGGATCTTTAAAGGTTTTGACTTCAATACACAAAAATTGTAAATTTCACCAAATCAATTCAAATCAAAAGCAAATGAACATGGAATAGATGTTAGGAATTCATACTTAACAACAATGAAAGCCAAAGGCATAGATGTGAGTTTAAGAACTCACCTTTAAATTCTAAAAACAAGAGAAGCCCTAAAACAAGAAAAGGTCAACTCCTCTTTAACTACACCTCATAGATCTTCAGTCTATTATCACATGCAAAGATTTCTTAAGTTAGGTTATAGGAAATTCTAAAAATTGAAAAGAGATTGAGATAGAGAAAATGAAGAGGAAGCTTATCTAAGCTTCCATTTGATTTATAACTTGAATTTGAATTCCTAACAAAAGCTAGGGCTTAGGAATTTTAATTTCCTCTTCCCACCATTCTTCTTAGGGCTTGAGAGCGTTAGGAATTATGAAAGGAATGAATGAAAAGGAGTGGAGTGGGATGTATTTGGTAGGAGGTTTGGGTTCTCTTATTGGGTTAGTAGGCTTGAACACGACCCAAAGACCAAACAAAATGCCAAAATCCTAATTAGTCTTTTTTATGCATAGTTTATAAATATAGAATTGGTGCTAAATGAGCCCTATATTATTATGTGTATAACTCAGTCTTTTGTTTATCCCCACATATTCTTTTTTTTGAATATACCGAGGAGTAGCCAGCGTAACGATAAACTCTAAAGAGAAATTACATTATGCATGGTTTTTAACTCATGACATCTATAACTTACGGGTTCTATTTTTACGAGAAGTATATGTATGCAAGATAGGAGTTAAACCTGGATTTATTATCAGATCCAGGCTCTTCTTTTCAATTATGTCACATCTGTGGACATTCTCACATATTTTGTTGTCTACCAATTTTATAGAAACTAGTGATTGGCTCGTGCTATGCACACGAGCAGTTGTGAAGTTTGCAAGTTTGGGTTCTTATTGAATGCGACGTTGTTAATTTTTCTATTTTTCTTCACTCCATTAACTACATACATTGAGTAAAATAAAATTTATTACATTGATGCTATAATTTCATTTTCTCTTTTTATTGGATCCACTAAAATGCCTTAGAGGCTTGATATCAGGATGATTTATTATGTTTTTCAATTGAACAAAATTTTGATTTATGCTCCTAACAAAACATATTTCAACAATGGACATAACTATTCATAAAAATAGACTTGGTTTAATATAACTTGCGCATTTATGAAATGCACACATAAATGCGCAAGTTATATTTAAAAAAATTATGCCGGCACATTTTTGAAATGCGCGTGTTTTTTTAAAGAATATGTAGCTTGTGCATTTCGAAATTTCTCACATTATATAATTGTATTTGTTCATTTTAGGAATGCACAAATATATTTTTGGGACTGAAATAACCAATCAATACCTTTCTACCTATTTATATTTGCGTTCGTGCATTTTAAATATTTACAAGCTCAATTTTTCCTTTTAAAATATAATTTGTGCATTTCATAAATTAACAAGCTATATAAAACCGGATTTATTTTTACAATTAGTTTCGAAGCATGCCTATTGTTGCAAAACGTTTTTCAAAATATACTTTATCCATTCCATATATAAAAATTTTGTACTTCACATTTAGGATGAGCATATTGTAAATTGATAAATATATAAATTTATAAGGTGTGTTAGGTAAAAATTATGACAGAGACATTGGGATGCAATAATTTAAAGAAATAGGCATATAAAGAAATCATAATAAACTATGCATACCGAACTCCTTTTTATACACATTCTATGTACAAATGATGATGAGTAGTTGCAATAAGTTGATTTGTATTTTAAAAATAACAATTAGTAGCCATAAATAAGTAAATAAATTGATGTACGTCTTGGATATCCATGTGTTTTGAATATCACTTAATTGGCTAAACAAAGTCCATTTTAACTAACTATTCATTTTGCTAACCAACAAATCAATTAATAACATCATTATTACAGTTTATGTTATATCCGAGTCTGTAATATCCATATACTAAGATAGAAGATAGTAGTTTACAATATAAAAATAATAATATAAGCCTATTCAATACATACATCCATATACATATACATACATACATACATACATACATACATATACATATATACATACATATACATATATACATACATACATACATACATACATACATACATACATACATATATATGTTGTTTATAATGTACCTTATAGTCAGTAAACAATAAGTTATAAATTTTGCCCTAATTTTACATTGAAAACTTGTTAAACACTAATTTATATTGTAATATAAAAGCATAAATTTCAAAAAGAGGAATCATTAGATTTAATAGAGTCTACCCACAACAAATTTGTTCAAACTGCTTATATGTTACTATGGTTGACTTATCATGTGCCTGGACTAGGAACACGTTATAAAATATCTAATGTTATCCTTTAGAGTTTAAAAATTAAAAGGAGAAATATCTTTCCTGTGAAGAAATAGAGAAAAGGAAAACAAATGTCTTGAGGTTGCGTTGCTTGAGTTACTAAAGAGGCCATGAAGATACGAGGTTAGAAATTAAATTAGAAACTGCAAGTAAAATATTATAGTTTCATAGGAAGTAAGAACACGTAGCAGAGGAAATAAACAACTAAGAGCATCCAAATCACAAATTCAGTTTCTATGAATTTCTTTGCACTATTGGAAGTGATACCTTTTTTCCATAACAAATTAGATTTCTCTGTAATACACTATTTTGGAGGGTTCATTACTTTTTTGGTTGGTCATTAAAACTGTAGATGCATCCTTTTATATGATTAAATATTAACTGAGAATTTTTTGTTCATATGATTCAAATTTATCTTATTAATCAATACTTGATGCTCGAAAGACAACTGTGATTACACTTTGTAATATGTTTATTATTCAACTGATAACACAATGTAATAGTTAATCTTGGATTAATCTACTGTACAAATATACTAGAAATATAAAGATTCTTTGTTAACTTATTTTCCCACATTGATTACACTTTGCATTCATAATATGAGATACAGTCTACGGGTATTTTTATTGACACTCCAGTTTTGAATACGATGGAACCAAATTTTATGAGTACTTACTATAAAATCAAATTTTCATGAGGGGTATATATCAAATTAGTTAAACATATTTTTTTACCTCTTTCTCCCTTAGTTAAAACATCAAAATCCTAAATACTTTCATTTACTTTCGCATGCTCTTCCTTTTTTAAATACGAAAACAATGGCGAGAACAATAAAATTCATCTTGATCTTTACAATCAGATCCAAATTTTGCTAAGAAGGTGAAAAAAAATGTAGTTTCTTATTCCAATTTACTATGCACTTTTTTAACAATGATGAAAAGTAGGGTTTAATTTAATTGTGTTGAATGCTTTCTTGAGCAAGAAATAAATTTTGTCCCTATCTCATTTGCAATTCCTTTTGGTGTAGGGTTTGAATTCTTCATTATTTGATTAAATATTTTGAAAGACAAACTATAAAAAAAGGAAAATTAGAATCAAAATAATAATGACTCAATTTTATTGTAATTTTATGAGGGGGCTAGTTTGATTGGTACCCTTCATAGTTAAAAACTTTTTTTTATAAAAAAGGCACCATAATATTCTAAAGTGGAGTGTCAATAAAATATTTAATCTACTGACTCGCAAAATTAGACACAAGTCGACTTCAATATTAGACTTGTCCATTGGAAAAATAGTAACCTTAACAAAAATTCATACATTGGTTTTCCTAAATGGCAAAAAGAATAAACCAATACAATTTATACTTGTGAATATAACAACTATGACGCCCCACCTCTATACTCACACTAGCCAAGGATACTACGAAATAATGCCGTCAACTAGTACGAAGAATAAGACCGTTGAGGAGCGACCGTATATATAATTTCTTTATGTGAGTACCGATATGTCAGATAGTATAACATGAATTTCATTCAAGAAGAAATCCGACATACCAATACAAACTCAAAGATACTACATAGTGGCTGTGAGGTTTTCGGAAAAAATTAAAATAAGCATAACACAAATCAGACACAGATATTCATATCACTAAGGTAGAAATAGATATGAATACAACACATAAAACTGTATAGTAGTGGTCATACAAGATCCACTACACTACAAAAGATTAATTACAAGTGCTAGACAAAAGAATATGCATACATCAAGGAGTCTCTATCTCGAATGTATAAAAGAAAAAACTACAAAGCTAAGTAGGTAGCCAAAAGTCAGATGACAGAGCTAATAAGAAGTCAAGCAGTAGCACCTAAAATACCTCGGTCCGACCCGAGTATTATTTAGGAAGAAAATAATAAACGAATCAGTCTAGCTATAAATATCATATAAAATGAGATAGGATAAGAGATATGAAAAAAACAAATAACGCCATACTGTGACAAGTATATATTAAATAACAACAAAAATCATGCAATATCTCAAATTTTCTAAAACACCAAAAAGAATGTCATATTCTTCATTTTATTCACCATACCAAAAATATTGGCAAAACATATCAATGCCAATTGCAAAAATTGGTGAAACACAAATTCCAGAAATCATCAATTAGAAATCCAGAAATCACAAAGGGGGAGGCCTATCAAAAACGGGGGCATGAAAACTCACTAACACGTGTATCACAAACGGGTCGCTATCCCATGCTCGGTAACCATAGAATCGGTGCAATGACGTAGTAGAATATTGGTATGCCCGATGAACCTGAAACTCACATAATTCGAAACAACGACGTAGTACAATAATGGTACGCCCGACGAACCTGAAACTCACATAATCCGGAACTGCGACGTAATACAATAACGGTACGTCCGATGAACCTGATAAGCCGAAACAACGACGTAGTACAGTAACGGTACGTCCGATGAACTGAACTCTATAAAAAAACATGGGTCGCCAGCCCATAAAAATGAGACGAAACTCCAAAGAACCCATAGGCCACTAGCCTATATAAAAATAATGAGACGAAGCTCAAATGAACGAGATACTGTCCTCTATGTGGAAAAAGAGACAATGCATATCGCTAGTCTAAGCCATAAAATAATCATCATTGACCAATAAGAAGTGTGAATTACACTAAGCTAGCAAATAAATGAGTTTAGCTTCATGTCCCATAACCACTAGCTTAACTTTAATATTTACGAACAGACTGTAGATTTCCACTCGAAAATTTCACAAAAGTTCAATCGAGCAAGTCTAAGAATTAATCGACGAAGTAAACACAAGCGTTTCATAGCACTTGTTTTGCTAATTCGTTTGATTAGATTTCTCATACGAATGAGGTAAAGGTTTGTATATACTAATAGATTGAAAAAAAGGTTTTAAAAACAAGCTTTGTATTAAAAGTAATGTTGAAATCATTTTTGTTAAAAAGTTTGAGTATTTACAACTAGTATGAAAAAACTTTTGTATTTTAACGTGACAAATCAAAGAAAACGTCTGTAAAAACAATCGATCACCAAAAATTCACATTCGATGACGTGAATTAAAACCATAAGAATCGATATCAAATTCATCAAATGGATATTCCTAAAAATCCACAAAAGAAGTCATCAAAGTCGATAATAAGTGACAGCAACCAACCGGATCACCAAAAATCGATTAAAACATAAACCCATCTAAAAACAGGCAAGTTGGCTAGAATTGTCAACTGCAGATGTCTGAGCCGAAGGACTGGAAATTTTATTCCATATCGTCCAGCCATCTGGGAAGTATGATCAGACGTCTGAGATGAAGGTCTGGAATTTTATTCCGTAGCTTCAGACGTTTGAACATACTACCAGACGTTTGGGCTGAAGCTCAGGGCAATATGCCTAGGCCATTGATGGCCAAACCATATCGGAAGCAATCAGACGAGCAATGTGACGACCCTAAATTTTGAACATTTGAAATTAGAATAATTAATTGATTTTAAAATTTTGAATGTTAGTTTAACCTGAATTTCAATTATAACTATGAATTTTGCAATTAAATTATTGAATTTAAGTGTTTAAGCTTGGGTAAAAATATGAATCTTCAGTTTTAAGCTGATTAAAAATATTCCAAATGCTTAGAAAATTTATACTAATAATACTGAAGATAATAGAAGCTTCAGAATTGAATTTGAAAATGATTTGTTCAATTTTGAAATTATATCGTTTAAATCAATATTCAAAAATAGCATTCCGAGGAACATTCTCGGAATTTGACGAAACCAGTTCCATTGGATCCGTAATATTGTATTATTATCGGATTTCAATATTCATAGTGTTTGGAGTGATCGTTTGGCCGTACAATAAGAAAACGCGCTGAAATTTATATCGAAATTTAATTTAATAACTAGGTCCAAAAAGCTATCTTCTCCATACGATCGAATTTGGACTCGAAACCTTTTCCATTGCGTTCGCAATAGGGTTTAATATTATAATCGCCTAGCGGCATGCCTCGATTGGAGGTTGTAATTTTGAGTTGCACAATTCAAAAACAAATTAAATTTGAATTTAAATTCAAAATATAATATATACATTTAATATAAATTGTTCTCATAAGACCATTTTTACACGTTTCTTCCCTTCTAACATTTGTCATCTTTATCAACACGCATCTTCTTCCCTTCATTTTCTTTGCCGTATATTTCATAAAAATGTTTATATACAAATTAAAAGAAATGCTTCATTCGAAAGTGTAATCGAACTCGCAGAAAAAATGGCCGCGCTTCCCCTCTCCAAACTCAAATCAAAATTTATCTTGTTCGATTCGAAATCGAATACAACTGAAAATTAGGGACCGCGAAGATAAGTATTAGCGTCTGGATATCACGTTCGATTTGGAGGTATCATTGCGTGGAGGTCGAGATCTGGTGGTCGCGACCACGAGGCAGGTTTGAAGGCCGACGAACTCGAAGCGGCAGCATGAGCAAGTGGGATGGCGATTCGAGAGTGGCGATGTCGACGTGTTGAGTTGGCCTGGAAATTCGCTTAGGTGGATCGCGATGTGGGTTACGTCGTTCGTTTGCATGGGTTTGTTCTGGAGGGTTCGCCGACGATCGATTTGGGGTAGAGGCTCGTAGCGATTCTGGCATACTACTCGTTCGTCTGAGCTTCAGTATAGGGAAATTTCATGGTCACGACTATGAAGGAGCAGCACTCATCGATTCACAGTAAGGTATCAACCTAGTTTGATTTGATTTAATGCAAGTATATATGTGTAGAAAATTTAGGAAGAGTGGGAGATTTTAAATGTTTCAGATTATATAAAAATACTGATGTTTGAATCTATATAGATTTACTAATATATATGAGCAGTTTTTCAATTCATATATGTGTGTGTGTGTGTGTATATATATATATAGTTTCAAAAATAAAATAAGTATACATGTTTTAAATATAATTTTAAAATAATGTATTGAGTGATTAATTATTTAATTTACTTATTAATATTTTTTGGTTACTAAAATATTTTATAAAGGAAAGGAAAATTTATTTAGATTTAAATCACTAGTAAAAAATAAAATCATTGGTTAATTAAAATTATCCAGTTGATTTTAAATATTAATCAAATCATCTAATATTTATATGTAACGTCCTGCCTTTTCGCACGCTTTAAATCGACACACGTGCTAATTCAAACCATACGAAAGGGCGGATTGTTTTGGGGTAAATAAGAAAAAGTAGAGAAAGAAAAAAGAAAAATAGAATCTTGCAGCGGAACGATAAAATATAATAATCAAATATACATTTCATGAAGCTACTTACAAAATATTTAATTTTACTTATACAATATATAAATCAGAGTACACATACCACAGAATAATAATTAGTGCAGTGGAATTAAATGGTGTAGTGGAATAATATAGTAGATAATAGTACTACAAATCTTCGTCTTCGTCCTCCAGAATAAAATCTTCAAATCCTGAAACGCTCGGACTGAGCCGAGCGAATTGAAAAGACAAAACACTCGAGTCAGAACTAAAATATCTTATGTGAGTTAAATTTACAGAAATAAATATGAGTGCAGTAACTTAAGAGATGCTCGGGATTTACATCTCCTAAGGATCCGTTAAACTATTTACTATGTAGTAATATTTCGCTATTATAATAGTGTCTAATTGTAAAATAAACTTACTTTTAAATAGCGTTAAGGAGTGACCCAATATTCCCCTTGACACAGTAATAGTCCCAGTAGTCCATCCAGTATTAATGCATCTCCGGATCGGGAGACTACCCTAAATACTCCATGGGATACGGGAGAAAACCAAACTCGTACAAGGCTTGCTATGGTAGGTGACACAGCACAACTAGGCAATGCCAGGGTAGGCATACCAATTACGCTTCCGGGTCGGTGGTAACGCGTAGCTGCTACTACCGCCCACCTCGAACAACACCCCCAAATCAAAGAAATCAAAAGTGGCCACCGAATCAATCCAAAGGTCAAAGTATAATATCGAAGGGATGCGTCCGATCAAAGATGCTACCTCAATTAACCCGTCAATCGCTCATGTTTTAGCCACCTTATGCCAAATCACGGGAGTTGAGTCCACGTATTTACCTCAAAGGAAACGCCACCACCATCCTACTTCATTGTGGAATCTCCAACACGTACGCGGTTGTTAAAGTGGTTTTCGGAGTTGGCAGAGAGTATGACAACTTCCGATCCCGGTCTCTTCAACAACCAATCGTTATTATAACACCGCGGTCATTTTAAAATAATTATACTTCAAAACCAGAATAAAATATTCATTTCAAAACCATATAAATACGATATCATTATTATTTTAAGACCCAAATCAATATGATATCTTTTTATTTCAAATATATCCTTTTTCGAGAAATCATAGCACTTTCAAATCTATATACCTTGAAATCTATAGCTTTGAACATAATTTAATATAATTCAATGGTTTACATATTACATTACTATATATAATAAATATAGTTTCTTTAATTTCCCAAATAGATTCCAAATACTGATATGAACGTCCAAATAAACCATTTTAATTTTTCCATATATTTCAAAGCTTTAAATATTCCACCATTTCAAAACTAATTCTTTTGATAATTCCATATATATCAAATTCAATTTTTATTATTTAGATTTGAAATGTTTACTTAATAAATCAAACATCATTTAAGTAAAACCTTTAACTTCAAACAACTGGACGTTCTTTAAATTTTATTAACTTGATATATTCATGTACACCAACTCGATATTTATTCAAATCGCTTTAACCCAAAATTAAGTTATAAAAATCATGCCCTTCAAAAATATCAATTTTTTTATTTAAATTTCACATCCATTTTATTCAAGTAAAATTCTTAAATCCTTCAATTCAAACAAATTTCATAATTATCTTCCATCTTAATTTTTATTTAAGTCATCAAAACTTTATGTATACAATATCTTAGATAGGTACTTACCCATATAATAATAAAACAATCAAACTCCATTATTCAACTTATTTTTATTAAACTAATTTATACATCGCTTAAATTCAAGAATTTAACTATATATATAAAATATTATTTATATAATATTAAAACTTAATATTTATTAAACCGTATATTTCTTTCCAAACCATAGAAAATCATTTTAAAATATTTTTATATATGGTGCATGTATATAATTTTCTATCCTATAGTCAAGTGATATAGATATTTATCATTTCAATCCGTAATTTAAAAATAAAAATTTATGGTTATATATCATTTCAAACCGTAATCCCGAATGAAATGAAAATGTATAATAACTTGCAGTTTATACAATATAGAACACATCATCCATTCACCAAATATCAACCATCAAACATTTATTAAAATCATCATCCAATTTAAACAAACATCAATATAGAGCATATAAAAATTAACAGGTATTAACTGACAGTTTATATTCAATAATAAATTAAACAATCTATCTACGGGCAGTTTATATGCAATGATAAATTTAATTAAATAAATGCGATTAACTGAGATGATGATTAAAAATATACAAAACAATCATAAATAAACTTCAATTCATATCATATATCAATTTAACAAACATAAGAAATTTTAGAAGTTGTGAGTGGGTTAAAACACTCACCTTTTGAATTTAAATTGAATTTAAATTCAAAAATTGACTAGTCTCAGAATTCGTCCAAACCAGCGCCAAGAAGTCCAGAATTCCAATACGAACCTAGCGGAGAAAACCGCGCATGAATTGGACCTCGTATGCGGAAGTTATGCTTGTTATAACTTTTGAATTCAAAATAAAATAAAATAAAACAAAACAAAACAAAACAAACACTCACTTACGCCATGTCATCCATCTTCCCCACATTCACACGGCTACAGGAAAGAAGCCCCCTATCTCGTTCATACCCAGCTGATCCTGGACGCACGCGTGCGGCCCGAAACCCAGCGCTACCACCTCCTATGTCCACCATGCCACGCGACTCCCAAACTGCCTCCACCACGTCTCCGGCCCCACTCCCACGCGACGTAGATAGCCAATAAAACCCATAGCCGCCGCCTATTATTTGCAAACCCTAATCGAAAATTGCGCCACATCCAACCTTTGAAATAGCGAACAAACACCATAGATCAACTGCCCTCGGTCCCCTCTACAAAACCCAGAAACGGTTCGTCGATCCGTCGAGTTTGATTTCGACGTAATGAACGGCCGAGACTTCTTTGATTTTTACCGTTCAAACGACAATCCAAAACGAAAAACGAATTTCACCAGAAGATTACGCACTTCGAGAGCTTCAAAATATAATTTTTTCGAATTTTTCTAAGGAGTTTGAATTTTTAGCTTTGGATTGAATTTGCAATTGGATCTAGAAATATAGAATTTTGTCTGCCATTGAGAAAGAGGAGGAATAGATTGAATTTACATACAGACAAATGAGAATCAGGGAGGCTAAGGTTTATAGCAGGATATTATAGAGAAAGTTGAAATAGAATAAATGGATCGGGTAGAATACGCGCTAACGACAAAGTGGCCTAAAAAAGCCCGTTCTGACCTCGGAACAAAATTGCGTAAACCCATATTTCAAAATATGTGTTTAAAAATATTTTAAACGCAATGGAAAAGGTTTCACGTCCAAATTCCATCGTATGAAGAAGTTATGCTAAAAACAATATTTTCCAAATTGATTTCAATTTCGTTTATTTCAAGGCGTTTCGAGTCCGTACGATCAAACATCAAGTCCGATCGCTACGAAACTTGAAATCCTATAATAATTCGATGTTACAGATCCGATGAAACTGGTTTCGTCGAAATCCGAGTCAGTGGCCAAAACGGCTATTTTTCTATTAATTAAATAAATTAATAATTAATTAATAAAATCCAATTTTTAATTTAAATTCTAAAATTGACCAATTTTATCACTTTTATATTTCTCCATCAATTAAAATGTTTTAAACAATTTAAAAGTCATTTTAAATTTTGATTAACTTATCGATTTCAGTATTTTCCTCAATTCCATTCAAATACAGAAATTATCAATTTAATTTCCAAAATTTCTATTAAATTAAATTACCAAATCTTTATTATCAAACAGATGGATTTAACATTGCATTCAAAACTATTGCATTAATGTTTTCCAATTTCACTTAATTTTCATTTTACGTTATAATAAATGTTTAATTCTACTTAATTGCAGTAAACTCAATTACCTTAATTCTTTTTATTCAAATTAACAAATCTTGATTTAAAATCTTTACATTAACCAATAGTCATATTATAAACAAGATTAACATTATTTCCGATTATTACTTTCATTTATATTAACAAAACGTTAAATTTAGATTTAATTACAATTTATTACCAAAGTTTATTTAACACCTTACATAAACAAGCCTCCTATATTAATTGCATTTATAAGTTCGCTACCTATCAAACCAGATTTATAATTCTATATTCAACTCTAATTTTATTTCATTACATTAACATATGCCTATTTACATTTTATTTTGAATGAATATTATATTTTTAAATGTGTACTTCTGTCAATTTGAACACATAAATTAAGGTTTTTAAATACTTTACATTCTATTAAATTTACAACATTAAATTTACATTCTATTAATTACTTTACATACTTTACGTATTAATTTCCCAATTAACATAATTTGAACTTATTTCCCAATTCACCAATTACTTTTTAAAATAAATTTATGCTTATATTAATTTACATTCACACTTCCGTTACTATTTTAATAATCTTTAAAGCAACGTTTATTATCAATATCAACATTATAATTACTTAACATTTAAATGAACTTTATTTCCAATGAATTCATTGACCAATTAATTTGGTAATTTATAAACTTGTTATCATACCCTTAAAATTTACACTTAAGTTTATGTTATATTCAATTTGTCGCTAAGTATGCATCTACATTATTTCTACTGACTTGAATTTCATTCAATTAATTAATAATTTCCTCAGTTAACATTAACGTAACATTTTATTTATTTTTATTTCAATTGATTCGAAATTCAATTCCTAATTCTTAATATCCTCTAAATTACAACTTCCAAACATTGTATTACTCCTCACATTAATGTGACATTTATTAATTTCCAATAAACGTACTACTAAATTTTTCCTTAATTGCAATTTGATTTATAGCCTAATATAACATTTACATTAACCGATTTCATTCAACTTATACAAATTCAGCTTTGTCTAACTTTATTGTCTAAATTTACATGCAGTTACTTTTTAATAAATAAATTATTGCATTGGATAATTAAATGCTTACTTTATAAGTTTTCATTCCCAAACAATATTTCAATTACTACAAAACATTGATTTAATTCAGTTTACTATTTAATACTATCCATTCATTAAATTAATTCACATTTTTTTCTTTCTTTCTTCCTAAATTAAATTTCAAAAATTAAATTAAACTAACCAATTTATTTATCAAAAATTACGGGTCGTTACACTCTCCCCCACTCAAAACTTTTCGTCCCCGAAAAGGAAAAGAAGGGAAAAGAAGGATTAAGAAATCAACATATCTTATTCAAAATATTAACTTTATAAACAACTAAATTTACAAATTAATTACTTAAAATAAAATATACAAATGTATAACTATTAAACCTTTTATACTCAAATTAATAAAGTTTGGAAAACATTTTCAAAAATTTTCTAAGTCCAAAATTTACAGAAAATTTCGGCAGAGTCTCCTTTGTACGGAGAGGCTCGGGAGAAAATATAATATCAAAAATAACAATATACAACATATATTTTTCAAAATAATATATATCCCAACACGGGAAAATAATATAATAATGCTATAAACCATAATCCGAGAACGTACCTATTTGTCGGACAATTAACGCTTAATTATGAAACCAAAAACAGTAGCAGTTGCTTCCATAAACTATATTTCACTTATAGAATCCAAAAGAGTTAATAGTCATATAAAATGAAATATTTAGCGTTGTTTCAATAAGTAACAACCAAATCCATACAAACATCAATCACGAGCAACAAAGCACACAACCATCATAAAAAAATCAATCCACATCAATCATTCATTCATATCAAACAAAATAAATAGTTGTTCGGGTTCAAAACTTCAAATCATACGGAATGAAAAATAAACTAATAAGTGTACCCTTCATTCAACAGTCTTAGGTGAAACTAAATAGATTATTCATTCATCCAAACAATTTTAAAGTATCCTTACCCAAACAACCATAGACCAAACAACACAAATTCCAAACAATAAATCAAGTTAATTTTTGTTAATTTCATTTCAAACTATTGTCGTTTGATTTCCTTTTTATCCATATACTGATTTATCTTTTTAATTTTACATTATTTCTTGCAAATTTCCATTTTTATTTCGATTCCTTTGCATATTACTTCATTTATTTGCTTCTCAATTTCACTTATTTACAGTATTCATCTTTCTGTTTATTAAAATAATTAACTTCACATTTACTTAAGTCTATAAGTACCTACTTACAACCTTTACCTTTTATCATATTTCATTATAGTAATATTTCAATTATAACTTAGGTTTATAACAATTTCAACATCAATTCTTAAGAATAAAAGAAATTTTTTGAACACTTCATTACATACTTTTACTTGTACCACTTCCATTTCATTTTCTTATTAAACATTTCAACTTTTAATATTCGGTAAGTTATATATATGTTTTTAAGGATGTAATTTGAAAGTTATACAAATTTATTCTATTTCTTCTAATTAATTTAATGTTCGATAATTATATCCTTTATTTCATAGGTTAACGTTTTAAATTTCATTTAATACCATTTATAACCTAGCATTAAATCTCTTATTTCCTTTAGAGCTTTCAATTATTAATTACCTATGTTCCAATTCTACAATAATTGAAATTATTAATTAACGGAAACTTAGGAACTAATACCAGGTTTAATTTCAAATCATTTTAAAATAATAGATAAATATACTTACAACTTATCTATATCCAAGTATATTTAAAACAAATTAAAAATCCACTTTATCTGTAGTAAAACTACTAAAGTGGCCTTCCCACTTCGAAACTTGAAAATGAATATCGATGATGCGTGCACTCATCACCGAAATTATTTTCAGAGAGGGGAGTGCAAAAATTATTTCTTTTCCAAATTTCTTTTAAAACATTTCTTTCAAATTATATTGAAATAATTATAGCAGAAAATACTTCTAAAATATTATTATTATATTTCAAAATCATTCAAATGAGGTTTTCAAAACCCCCGGAACTTAAGTTCTAGAATTTCCAATTTTCATTATTTTAATTTCAAATCCTACTTTACTAATATTTATATATTACACTACCTAACAACCAATATTTTACAACCAACCATATATCATTTATACAATTTATTTTATATATATAGCAAATATAATAGGCAAAATTATTTCATTCACCTATATTAAAAACAAATATTATGTCGGTCTGTCCTATTAAGTGTTTAGAAATCCTGATTGATGTCATAGTGACCCATGCACCAACCAGAATTTATAGATACAAAATGGAACAGATTAACACAATATTAAAACCTTTTTACAACACTAACAATTACGCTCTATCATATATACACTCAGCGACTCCCATAGGGTATTACTACCCTATTAATAAAGAGTCAGACCCCATAAAGCTAAGGTTTTCACTAAACCAAAGCACTGATACCAGATGTAACGTCCCGCCTTTTCGGACGCTTTAAATCGACACACGTGCCAATTCAAACCATATGGAAGGGAGGATTGTTATGGGGTAAATAAGAAAAAGTAGAGAAAGAAAAAACAAAATAGAATCTTGCAGCGGAACGATAAAATATAATAATCAAATATACAGTTCATGAAGCTGTTTACAAAATATTTAATTTTACTTATACAATACATATATATCAGAGTACACATACCAGAGAATAATAATTAATGCAACTGAATTAAATGGTGTAGTGGAATAATATAGTAGATAATAGTATTACAAATCTTCGTCTTCGTCCTCCAGAATAAAATCTTCAAATCCTGAAACGCTCGGACTGACCCGGGCGAATTGAAAAGACAAAACACTCGAGTCAGAACTAAAATATCTTATGTGAGTTAAATTTACAGAAATAAATATGAGTGCAGTAACTTAAGAGATGCTCGGGATTTACATCTCCTAAGGATCCATTAAACTATTTACTATGTAGTAATATTTCGCTATTATAATAGTGTCTAATTGTAAAATAAACTTACTTTTAAATAGCGTTAAGGAGTGACCCAATATTCCCCTTAACATAGTAATAGTCCCAGTAGTCCATCCAGTATCAATGCATCTCCAGATCGGGAGACTACCCTAAATACTCCACGGGCTATGGGAGAAAACCAAACCAGTACAAAGCACGCTATGGTAGGTGACATGGTACAACTAGGCAATGCCAGGGTAGATATACCAATTATGCTTCCGGGTCGACGGTAACACGTAGCTGCTACTACCGCCCACCTCGAACAACACCCCCATATCAAAGAAATCAAAAGTGGCCACCGAATCAGTCTAAAGGTCAAAGTATAATATCAAAGGGATGCATCCGATCAAAGGTGCTACCTCAATTAACCCGTCAATTGCTCCTGTTTTAGCCACCTTATGCCAACTCACGGGAGTTGGGTCCACGTATTTACCTCAAAGGAAACGCTGCCACCATCCTACTTCATTCTGGAATCTCCACCGCGTACACGATTGTTAAAGTGGTTTTCGGAGTTCGCAGAGAGTATGACAACTTTCGATCCCGGTCTCTTCAACAATCAATCGTTATTATAACACCACGGTCATTTTAAAATAATTATACTTCAAAACCAGAATAAAATATTCATTTCAAAACCATATAAATACGATATCATTTTTATTTTAAGACCCAAATCAATATGATATCTTTTTATTTCAAATATATCCTTTTTCAAGAAATCATAACACTTTCAAATCTATATACCTTGAAATCTATAGCTTTGAACATAACTTAATATACTTCAATGGTTTACGTATTAAATTACTATATAAAATAAATATAATTTCTTTAATTTCCCAAATAGATTCCAAATACTGATTTGAACCTCCAAATAAACCATTTTAATTTTTCCATATATTTCAAAGCTTTAAATATTCCACCTTTTCAAAATTAATTCTTTTGATAATTCCATATATATCAAATTCAATTTTTATTATTTAGATTTGAAATGTTTACTTAATAAATCAAACATCATTTAAGTAAAACCTTTAAACTTCAAACAATTGGATGTTCTTTAAATTTTATTAACTCGATATATTCATGTACATCAACTCGATATTTATTTAAATCGCTTTAACCCAAAATCAAGTTATAAAAATCATACCCTTTAAAAATATCATTTTTTTATTTAAATTTCACATCCATTGTATTCAAGTCAAATTCTTAAATCCTTCAATTCAAACAAATTTCATAATTATCTTCCAGCTTAATTTTTATTTAAGTCATCAAAACTTTATATATACAATATCTTAAATAGGTACTTACCCATATAATAATAAAACAATCAAACTCCGTTATTCAACTTATTTTTATTAAACCAATTTATACATCACTTAAATTCAAGAATTTAACTATGTATATAAAATAACATTTATATAATATCAAAATTTAATATTTATTAAACCGTATATTTCTTTCCAAACCATAGAAAATCACTTTAAAATATTTTTATATATTGACTACGGTGCCTGTATATAATTTTCTATCCTATGGTCAAGTGAACGGATATTTATCATTTAAATCCGTAATTTAAAAATAAAAGTTTACGGTTATGTATCATTTCAAGCCGCAATCCCGAATGAAATGAAAATTCATAAGAACTTGCAGTTTATACAATATAGAACACATCATCCATTCTCCAAATATCAACCATCAACCATTTATTAAAATCATCATCCAATTTAAACAAACATCAATATAGAGCGTATAAAAATTAACAGGTAATAGCTGACAGTTTATATTCAATAATAAATTAAACAATCTATCTAACGGGAAGTCTATATTCAATGATAAATTTAAATAACAATTTAATTAAATAAATGCGATTAACTGAGATGATGATCAAAGATATACAACATAGTCATAAATAAACTTCAAATCATATCATATATCAATTTAACAAACATAAGAAATTTTAGGAGTTGTGAGTGGGTTAAAACACTCACCTTTTGAATTTAAATTGAACTTAAATTCAATTTAAATTCAAAAATTGTCCAGTCTTAGAATTCATCCAAACCATCGCCAAAAAGTCCGAAATTCCAGTAAGAACCTAGCGGAGAAAACCGCGCATGAATTGGATCTCGTATGCGGAAGTTATGCTTGTTATAACATTTGAATTAAAAAAAAAACAAAAAAAAACAAAACAAACACTCACTTACGCCACGTCATCCATCTTACCCACGTTCACACGGCTACAGGAAAGAAGCCCCCCATCTTGTTCGTACCCAGCTGATCCTGGATGCACGCGCGCGGCCCAAAACCCAGCGCCGCCACCTCCTATGTCCACCACGCCATGCGACTCCCAAACCGCCTCCACCACGTCTCCGGCCCCACTCCCATGCGACGTCGACAGCCAATAAAACCCATAACCACCGCCTATTATTTGCAAACCGTAAACAAAAATTGTGCCACATCTAGCTGTTGAAACAGCGAACAAACACGACAGATCAACTCCCCTCGGTCCCCTTTACAAAACCCAGAAACGGTTCGTCGATCCGTCGAGTTTGATTTCGACGTGATGAACGGCCGAGACTTCTTCGATTTTTACCATTCGAACGACAATCCAAAACGAAAAACGAATTTCACCAGAAGATTACGCACTTTGAGAGCTTCAACATATAATTTTTTTTGAATTTTTCTAAGGAGTTTGAATTTTTAGCTTTGGATTGAATTTGCAATTGGATCTGGAAGTATAGAATTTTGTCTGCCATTGAGGAAGAGGAGGAATAGAATGAATTTATGTACAGATTAATTTGAATTAGGGAGACTAGGGTTTATAGCAGGATATTTATAGAGAAAGTTGAAATATAATAAATGGATTGGGTTGAATACGCGCAAACGACAAAGTGGCCCAAAAAAGCCCGTTCTGACCCCGGAACGAAATTGCGTAAACCCATATATCAAAATAGGTATTTAAAAATATTTTAAATGCAATGGAAATGGTTTCACATTCAAATTCCTTTGTATGAAGAAGTTATGCTAAAAACAATATTTTCCAAATTAATTTAATTGATTTCAGTTTCGTTTATTTCAAGGCATTTCGAGTCCGAACGATCAAACGACAAGTCCGATCGCTACGAAACTTGAAATTCAACAATAATTAACCGTTACGGATCCGATGAAACTGGTTTCATCGAAATCTGAGTCGGTGGCCAAAATGGCTATTTTTCTATTAATTAAATAAATTAATAATTAATTAATAAAATCCAATTTTTAATTTAAATTCTAAAATTGACCAATTTTATCACTTTTGTATTCTCCATCAATTAAAATGTTTTAAACAATTTAAAAGTCAATTTAAACTTTGATTAACTTATCGATTTCATTATTTTCCTCAATTCCATTCAAATGCATAAATTATCAATTTAATTTTCAAAATTTCTATTAAATTAAATTACCAAATCTTTATTATCAAATTGATGGATTTTACATTGGATTCAAAACTATTGCATTAACATTTTCCAATTTCACTTAATTTTCAATTTACGTAATAATAAATGTTTAATTCTACTTAATTGCAGTAAACTCAATTACCTTAGTTCTTTATATTCAAATTAACAAATCTTGATTTAAAATCTTTACATTAACCAATAGTCATATTATATATAAAATTAACATTATTTCAGATTATTACTTTCATTTATATTAACAAAACGTTAAATGTAGATTTAATTACAATTTTTTACCAAAGTTTATTTAACACCTTACATAAACAAGCCTCCTATATTAATTGCATTTATAAGTTCGTTACTTATCAAACAAGATTTATAATTCCATATTCAACGCTAATTTTATTTCATTACATTAATATATGCCTATTTACATTTTATTTTGAATTAATATTATATTTTTAAATGTGTACTTCTATCAATTTGAACACATAAATTAAGGTTTTAAAATACTTTACATTCTATTAATTTTACAACATTAAATTTATATTTTATTAATTACTTTACATACTTTACGTATTAATTTCCCAATTAACATAATTTGAACTTATTTCCCAATCCACCAATTACTTCTTAAAATAAATTTACGCTTCTATTAATTTACATACACACTTCCGTTACTATTTTAATAATCATTAAAGCAACGTTTATTATCAATATCAACATTATAATTACTTAACATTTAAATGAACTTAATATCCAATGAATTCATTGACCAATTAATTAGGTAATTTATAATACTTGTTATCATGCCCTTAAAATTTACACTTAAGTTTATGTTATATTCAATTTGTCGCTAAGTACACATCTACATTATTTCCACTGATTTGAATTTCATTCAATTAATTAATAATTTCCTCATTTAACATTAACATAACATTTTCTTTATTTTTATTGCAAGTGACTCAAAATTCAATTCCTAATTCTTAATATCCTCTAAATTACAACTTCCAAACATTGTATTACTCCTCACATTAATGTGACATTTAATAATTTCCAATAAACGTACTACTAAATTTTCCCTTAATTGCAATTTGATTTATAGCCTAATATAACATTTACATTAACCCATTTCATTCAACTTATACAAATTTAGCTTTGACTAACTTTATTGCCTAAATTTACACGCAGTTACTTTTTAATAAACAAATTATTGCATTGGATAATTAAATGCTTACCTTTATAAGTTTTCATTCCCAAACAATATTTCCATCACTACAGAACATTGATTTAATTCAATTTACTATTTAATACTATCAATTCATTAAATTAATTCACATTTTTTTCTTTCTTTCTTCCTAAATTTAATTTCAAAAATTAAATTAAACTAACCAATTTATTTATCAAAATTTACGAGTCGTTACATTATACAAGGTCAATATCTGAATGGAATCAAGCCGAAATGGAATGGATTGCAAATAAAAGTCAAAGGTGAGATCTTCTCACTCAAATTATAATAATTAAAAATTTCAGTTATTGATTGATTGTTGAATTGTGATAGTTTAATTTAAAATGGTTGATTGTGTGCTTGGATGATTAATTATTATCAGTATATTTAATTAGACCCTATGCGCCGCATAATAGCGGATGCTATTATAATAAACCCATATACCATGATATTCCACCTCGAAGTGGAATTGATATTATATATATATTTGGAGTGATTGATTTCCTGCATTATATAGCGGATGAGACCTTATGCGCCGCATAATAGAGGATGAAATTTTATAAATCCCTATACCGCGATATTCCACCTCGAAGTGGAATTGGTATTTAATTGTTGTGCTAATATTTGTGGATGCAGGGAAACAGGCTGGAGGGATCCAACTGGATTCCTTAAACATTTGAATTTGTTTCATATGTTGTGTGTTGGTTTATCTATAATCTGTGTGATTATATTATGATTGAAATTGTGGAAGGCTATGATTTAGCCAAATATATTTTTGGTATCGTAGGATACCAGAAATAATTAAAATTTGATTTTTGAAATTTAAGTAGAAAATTTATAATAAATTCATTTAAAAAAATCTGGTGAATTTAAAAGAAGAAATTTAAATAGATGAATTTTTATTTTTGAATCCTATTGAATAAATTCCAAAAATATGGGAAAGAACTTTACTAAATGGATTTCAAGTAATATTTTTAAAAGTTGAAGAATTAATTTAAAATAGGAATTTTAAATTGTTTGAAAGAAATAAAGGAATTTATTTTAAAAATAAATAAATTTGGAAATAAATTTGGAATTTGATTCGGTGTTTGAAAATAAATCTTTAGGAAACCGATTTGAAATTGATTTGGTGTTTAAAAATAAATTTTGAGAAATAAATTCTGAAATCGATCTGGTGTTTGAAATAAATGTTTGGGAAAATCAATTTGAGATTTGATTTTGTATTTGAAATAAATTTGGAAATCAATTTGAAAATTGATTTGGTGTTGAAAGTGAATATATGGGAATCAATTTGAAAATCGTATATCAGTGGATTTTTGAAAATTTAAATTCACAATGGGAATTTCATAAAAGAAAGGGAAATCTGTTTTAAAAATAAATATCAGATTATTTTTAAAAGTGTGGAAAGAAATTTGCGGAATTGGAATGTAAATTTAAAATAAATCGAGAAAGATTTATTAATTGGTTTAAAGGACCATTTTGAAATGGAAAGTGTATTCTCCGTGGGAAGCCGAGTATGTTTTTAAAAGTAGCTTTCAAATAAAAATTAAAAAGTTCTAGAGTTGGTTTTAAAAGAATATTTTGGAGAAATTATTTTCTTAAGCTATTTTGAAAATCTTTAAAGTAAAGATTAATTTAATAAATTATAGAAGTGATTATTTAAAGGTTTAAGTGGATATTTGATTTAGAAAATGGTTATTTAAATATTTATACTCTATCTACTAATTTTAATTTAAAAATTAGTTTGGACTTGAAATTTTATATGAGATATTGGTATAATGTTTTCATAGCTAATATTTAAATAAGTGTTTAGAAATGATTTTTATTCTAAAGGTCTCCAAGTATATTTTGGACAAGTGATTTGAATTATTTTAAAGTATTTGTGCTTGGTAGATTTTCAGTGGAAATAAATAAATATTTGGAAATATATTCCGCCTAAGGAAAATGATTTGAAATTTGTTTTCAAAGAATTGAAAAATGATTTGAAATTTGTTTTCCAATGGTTGAAGCGCTAAAATTATATCTTGCGAAGATATTTTGAAAATTAATAATTGGGGGAAAATTATTTGAAATTTGGTGATTGTTGTGAATGTTGATTGATAGTCAAATAACCGACTATCAATATTGGCCTTTAAATGGCATTTGAATTTCGATGCGATAGAGAGTCGAATTCTAGGTGGTTATCCGAAACCCACATCGAATCTTGATGATGAATCTTTGTGATTGAAATATACATGTGTTTTTAAATTAAGCGCTCACTAGTCGGTTTAGCCGGGAGAGGACTTTGTGTCATATAACCCATTCTGAATAGTGATACGACGAAATGGGTAACATTTGAAGATGGTGTGAAGACCGGGTGTTTTCGATAACGATAGGATAACCTATCGAATGACTCTGCACTAAGTTGCTTCGGTATAGAGATCTCCATATGTGATGGGGAGTCCGATCGGGATTGTGGATGCCCAGATTGCAAGGGCTTCTTTGGAAGTTCCTTCGGTTCTGTTCGAACCCGGAACGGACTTGTATGGTTGTATATCTAACGTTACATTTTGAGATGTAAAGCTGGTTTCTATCAAATACATTTCTGTTGGTGGCGGAGAATTTATTCACTTAGCTTAACACCCTTCTCTGAGACGTACGAGCTTAGATGTTATGTAGTTGATGGTTGCTAGTGATACATTCCTAATTTGGTAATGTAGCATACGAAGTGCTGCCGATCATTTGTCGATCGAAGCATGGATTTTGTGAAAAGCATAGCTTTGTGGATGGGACTTCGTCGAGCCTCACCACACGGAAATGATCGAAACAGGAATGTTGCTGCAAGGTTTTTAGGGGTCGCACCCCTAGGGTATGTCCATTTTCTTCTGGATAAGGGGTGATATCATGGTAAGGAGCCCAGATATTTAACCTATGTGGTTGCTGCAAACTTATTGCTTTATGGTTGTTAGTGTCGAGCGCTCGAATAAAGGTCGGTAACAACCGAGGATGGCATACTTGTGTGGTAGTTACCTATGTTATAGTTTGGTTAAAGCGTGGGGTAACGTCGGCCTTGTGTTAGTAGAGATCCGGTTAGGTTCTCGGGGGCGTCCTTCCAGAGGCGTGCCCATTTCGGTAAGGAAGTTCATTAGCCTGGCCATTGTTGGAAATCCAAAGAAATAGTACGCGCCCTATACGGTTTTTAGTTGTATATCCTGCCATGGAATGTGGCGGTAACCAGCTATTGAACATGATTGCTATAGTAGGCATACGACAAAATGTGGTATGCCGGCTAAGATTAATATTATCCTTTCGAAATGTTTTCTACACTATGCACTAATAATAATATCCAAAGGTTTCCGTGTGTCAAGCATTTTTGACTGTCATAAGGAGAAATCTCCTCCAAGTGTGTGTTTGCATTGTGTGTGTGGTGGGAGGCCTTATGGAAGTTTCATTTTTCAAAAGCATAGCAGATTTCTTTTTATTTTCTTTGTGAAAATAACTGTTTGTAAGATCTCACACCAGTCCCATGACTGACCTGAAGTTTATTGTTCCCTTTCTAAACTCTGGATGGCCATAATTTTCCACACGGGCAGCCTAGAGCCAGGTTATCATTATTCTAGAGTGAAGTGAATCAAGAAGTACGCTGTGGAAATCTAGAGTTGAAGCTGGATGGTGAGGCGTATCATCTATACTATGTATTATCCATTGCGTTTGGGTTGGTGCAAAGTCAGTTCCTTGTAGTCAGGTTATAATGACTTTTATTGTTGTATTGTATGTCGTTGTAAACTCTGATGATGTATGTAAAACTGATATAGTGCTTTTGTTTTCAAAGATTATTCATTTATCTTTTATATGTTGTTTCGATGCGAAATGTGAGATTCTATTATTGTTTCTGTTTCTTCTTCTACCTTCTTCTTCTTTAACCCTAATGGTTCGGTTTTCTGGCATTCGATTGTGCGGCATTTGATACAGTCGATATATTGATGTCGACTTTCGGAAGTCGAAAAATCGGGTCGTTACAATATGGTATCAGAACATTTGGTTAAGCGACAACCTTGGCTCTGGTGGGTGTTACTCATTAGAGATAGAGTAAGTAGTACTCTAGAATGAGTTTGCGTGTAATAATAGATATAAGCGCGTATTTTCTAGTGAATATTAAAATTGTTTTATATTGTGTTGATTGGTTTGTTGAGTGGTATATGGATTCTGGTCAATACGAGTAATTAGCGTTATTGATAGGGATCTCTAAACAATTGAATAGAACAATTCGACACTATATTGTTTTAAAATTGGGCAAATAAAATGATTTTACCCAAACTATTTTTGTATAGAAAAGAAATCATTTTCGTAATTTATTATAATATATGGTTGCTTGATTGTTAGGAAGTGATAGTATTAAATTATTATCGTTGATTATTGAATAGGAATTGAAATCGTAACTCCAAAGTTAAGAAATAAATTCACATACAAATGGAATTCGGGAATATAAATTGTAAATGTGATTTGTAATTTGAAAGGCAATTCCAGAGAAATGTTTTGAAAAGAATTTGAAAATTTTGGAGATTTGGAAAAGATTAAATCTCTTTTGATTTGAAAATGGTTTCCAAAGGATTTGGAAAAATGTTTTTAAAAGAATGAAAGCTATGAACTCTTTGGTCGCTGGAAAATAACTTCGGTGATGACTACAACATCATTGATGTTCATTTTCGAGTTTCCAAGAGAGGAATTGCTGCCGAATTATTTTAAAATTTAAGTTGTTTGGAAAATTTGGGTTGGTTTTGGAAATTCAAAAGATAATTTGAATTTAATTCAAAAATTATTTTGAAATGTTGGAAATACTTTGGAGTCTGATAAAAATAGTTATGGAATAAAAATTTATTATGGTGGAAAATTAAAATTGTGAATGAATGAATTTACAATTGCAATTAAATGAAAGTGAAATTGAATGTTGGGGTTCATTTCGAATTTGTAAGCAAATAGAACTGGAATTGGAATTGAATTTGATTTGTGATAAACAAAGCAAAGTACGGAAATAAAATTAGTGAGTGAAACTAATTAAAGGTATGACAAATTCAATATGGCTTGAAAAGAATTAAATTCAATAGTTATAAATGAAAGGTAAATAGAATTCATATGAAATGGGAAATCCAGTTTAAATATAAGTAGACAAAAAAATTTCAGTGGAGGCGTGAAGAATAAATATAAGAAGTATGTAAAATACTTTTATGGAACTTAAGAAATAAACTACAAAATTCTTAAGTAAAATTTGGAGATGAGAAAATATTCTAAATTGATAAGTGAATGAAGATGAACTGGAAATTGTGAATATGGGAATGAAAATCAATGTGAATGAAAGAAAATCGATACATTTAATAATGAATTGGAATAAATACGTAGGATGTACTTATATTATTTTATTCGCGTAGCAATTTGGTCCAGAATTCGAGCACATGATTTTGAGATAATTATATCTATGCGAGTTAGGATTTTTCACTCGATTTTCGACGACGAACCTGGATATGGATATTTGGTTGATTCTGGAAATTCTCTTTCATAGTTTATGGCTATGCAAGGAGAATGATGGTTTCTGATCAAAGAATCAGATCTGAGTCCGCACAAGGAAGTCGGGTGGACGATACTAGTTCGGAAGTGAAATTGTGTGATCGAGTGAGCGCGAATGAGTGCATCATACAGGGTTGAATGAAATATATATTAAATTTTTTTGTAATGAAAGGTGCACAAAGATTTTTGAATGTAGAAACTGGGTATGATTGTTAAATAGCATACATGTATTATAAAGGAAAAGGAATTGGATTTGATTTTCGAAGATAAATTTGAATTGCTCGAAAAGGGTATGTATTTAAATTTGAATATGAAATTTGATGATTTTCTTGTCTAGCCACTTAGCCCTTTGCTTCTTTTGAAATCTGGGGGCCCGTTGTGGCATTTTGTAATCGTACCAACATAGCCGCGCAAAGGAGACGCTGGCGAATTTTTTTGAAAATTTAGGGAGTTAGAAATTTTTTAAGAAAATTTAAATTTTGATTTTAAATTTAAATTTGAATTGTTAAAGAAAACAATGTTGTTTGGAACTTATGATTGAATTTGGAAAGTTAGTTGAAGTAATGATGGGTTGTATTTCGGGACGAAAAAGATAAATTTCGGCAAGTTGTTAAAACTGTATGGTTTTGGGAAAGTAATAAGCGGGTTAAGGATCATTCTTCCTAACTAGTAATTTTGGGACGAAATTCTTTTAAGGGGGAAGGATGCGACGGCCCTGAATTTTGAACATTTGAAGTTAGAGTAGTTAATTGATTTTAAATATTTGAATGTTAGTTTCACTTGAATTTCAATTATAACTATGAATTTTGCAATTAAATTATTGAATTTAATTATTAAAACTTTGGGTAAAAATTTGATTCTTCAGTTTTAAGCCGATCAAAAATATTCCAAAGGCTTAGAAAATTTATATTGATAATACTGAAGATAATAGAAGCTTCAGAATTGAATTTGAAAATGATTTGTTCAGTTTTGAAATTATGTCGTTTAAGTCGATATTCAAAAATAGCCTTCCGGGGCACAGTCTTAGAATTTGACGAAACAAGTTCCGTTGTATCCGTAATATTATATTATTATCGAATTTCAATTTTCGTAGTGTTTGGAGTGATCGTTTGGCCGTAGGATAAGAAAATGCGCTGAAATTTATATCAAAATTTAATTTAATAACTGGGTCCAAAAAGCTATCTTCTCCATACGATCGAATTTGGACTCGAAACCTTTTCCATTGCATTCGGAATAGGGGTTTACATTATAAACATCTAGTGGCATGCCTCGATTGGTGGTCGAAATTTTGAATTGCACAATTCGAAAACGAATTAAATTTGAATTTAATATAATATATACATTTAATATAAATTGTTTCAATAAGACCATTTTTACACGTTTCTTCCCTTCTAACATTTGTCATCTTTAATGACACGCGTCTTCTTCCCTTCATTTTCTTTTCCGTATATTTCATAAAAATGTTTATATACAAATTAGAAGAAATGCTTCATTCGAAAGTGTAATTGAACTCACAGAAACAATGGCCACACTTCCCCTCTTCAAACTTAAATCAAAATTTATCTTATTCGATTCGAAATCGAATACAACTGAAAATTAGGGATTCCGAAGAGAGGTATTCGCGTCTGGATATCACGTTCGATTTGGAGGTATCATTGCTGCGCGGAGGTCGAGATCTAGTGGTCGTGAGCACGAGGCAGGTTTGAAGGCCGTCGAACTCAAAGCGGCAGCACGATCAAGTGGGATGGTGATTCGAGAGCGGCGATGTCGACGTGTTGATTTGGCTCGGAAATTCGCCAGGGCGGATCGCGATGTGGGTTTAGTCGTTCGTTCGCGTGGATTTGTTCTGTGGGGTTCGCTGGCGATCGATTTTGGGTAGAGGCTCGTAGCAATTTTGGCATACTACTCGTTCGTCTGAGCTTCGATCTAGGGAAATTTCATGGTCACGACTATGAAGGAGCAGCACTCATCGATTCGTAGTAAGGTATCAACCTAGTTTGATTCGATTTAATGCAAGTATATATGTGCAGAAAATTTGGGAAGAGTAGGAGATTTTAAATGTTTCAGATTATATAAAAATACAGATGTTTGAATCTATGTAGATTTATTAATATATATGAGCTATTTTTCAATTCATATATATATATATGTAGTTTCAAAAATAAAATAAGTACACATGTTTTAAATATTATTTTAAAATAATGGATTGAGTGATTAATTGTTTAATTTACTTATTAAATTTTTGTTTTGTTACTAAAATATTTTATAAAGGAAAGGAAAATTTGTCTAGATTTAAATCACTAGTAAAAAAGAAATCATTGGTTAATTAAAATTATCCAGTTGATTTCAATTATTAAGTAAATCATCTAATATTTATACAAGGTCAATATCTGAATGGAATCAAGCCGAAATGGACATGGATTGCAAATAAAAGTCAAAGGTGAGATCTTCTCACTCAAATTATAATAATTAAAAATTTCAGTTATTGATTGATTATTGAATTGTGATAGCTAAATTTAAAATGGTCGATTGTGTGATTGGATGATTAATTATTATCAGTATATTGAATTAGACCCTATGCGCCGCATAATAGCGGATGGTATTATATTAAACCCATATACCGCGATATTAGACCTCGAAGTGGAATTGGTATTATACATATTTTTGGAGTGATTGGTTTCCCGCATTATATAGCGGATTAGACCCTATGCGCCGCATAATAGCGGATGATATTTTATAAATCCCATATACCGTGATATTCCACCTCGAAGTGGAATTGGTATTTAATTGTTGTGCTAATATCTGTGGAATTCGTTTCATATGTTGTGTGTTAGTTTATCTATTATCTGTGTGTGATTATATTATGATTGAAATTGTGGAAGGCTATGATTTAGCCAAATTTATTTTTGGTATCGTAGGATACCCGAAATAAATAAAATTGGATTTTTGAAATTTAAGTAGAAAATTTATAATAAATTCATTTAAAAGATGAATTTAAAAGAAGAAATTTAAATAGATGGAGTTTTATTTTTGAATCCTATTGAATAAATTCCAAAAATATAGGAAAGAATTTTAATAAATGGATTTCAAGTAATATTTTTAAAGGTTGAAGAATTTATTTAAAATACGGATTTTAAATAGTTTGAATGAAATAAAGGAATTTATTTTTGAAAATAAATAAATTTGTATATTAATTTGGAATTTGATTCGGTGTTTGAAAATAAATCTTTGGGAAACCGATTTGAAATTGATTTGGTGTTTAAAAATAAACTTTGGGAAATAAATTTTGAAATCGATTTGGTGTTTGAAATAAATGTTTAGGAAAATCATTTTGGTATTTGAAATGAATTTGGAAATCAATTTGAAAATTAATTTGGTGTTGAAAGTGAATATTTGGGAATCGATTTGAAAATCGTATATCAGTGGATTTTTGAAAATTTAAATTCACAATGGGAATTTTATAAAAGAAAGGGAAATTTGTTTTAAAAATAAATATCAGATTATTTTTAAAAGTTTGGAAGGAAATCCGCGGATTTGGAATGTAAATTTAAAATAAATCGAGACAGGTTTGTTAATTAGTTTAAAGGACCATTTAGAAATGGAAAGTGTATTCTTCCTGGAAAGCCGAGTATGTTTTTAAAAGTAGCTTTCAAATAAAAATTAAAAAGTTCTAGAGTTGGTTTTAAAGAATATTTTGGATAAATTATTTTCTTAAGCTATTTTGAAAATCTTTAAAGTAAAGATTTATGTAATAAATAATAGAAGTGATTATTTAAAGATTTAAATGGATATTTGATTTAGAAAGTGGTTATTTAAATATTTATACTCTATCTACTAAATTTATTTTAAAAATTAGTTTGGACTTGAAGTTCTATATGAGATATTGGTATAATGTTTTCATAGCTAATATTTAAATAAACGTTTAGAAATGATTTTTATTCTAAAGGTTTCCATGCATATTTTGGATAAGTGATTTGAATTATTTCAAAGTATTTGGACTCGGTAGATTTTCAGTGGAAATGAATAAATATTTGGGAATATATTCCGCGTAAGGAAAATGGTTCGAAATTTGTTTTCAAAGAATTGAAAAGTGTAAAGTGATTTGAAAATTGTTTTCAAATGGTTGAAGTGCTAAAATTATATCTTACGAAGATATTTTGAAAATAAATAATTGGGGGAAAATTATTTGAAATTTGGTGATTGTTGTGAATGTTGATTGATAGTTAAATAACCGACTATCAATATTGGCCTTTAAATGGCATTTGAATTTCGATGCGACAGGGAGTCGAATTCTAGGTGGTTATCCGAAACCCACATCGAATATTGATGATGAATCTTTGTGACTGAAATATCCACGTGTTTTTAAATTAAGCACTCACTATTCGGTTTAGCCGGGAGAGGACTTTGGGTCATATAACCCATTCCAAATAGTGATACGACGAAATGGATAGCATTTGAAGACAGTGGTGAAGACCGGGTGTTTTCGAGAACGATAGGATAACATGTCGAATGACTCTGCACTGAGTTGCTTCGGTATAAAGATCTCCATATGTGATGGGGAGTCCAATCGGGATTGTGGATGCCTAGATTGCAAGGGCTTCTTTGGAAGTGCCTTTCGTTCCGTTCGAACCCGAAACAGACTTGTATGGTTGTATGTCTGACGATACACTTTGAGATGTAAAGCTGGTTTCTATCAAATACATTTCTGTGGGTGGTGGAGAATTTATTCTCTTAGTTTAACACCCTTCTCTAAGACATACGAGCTCAGAGGTTATGTAGTTGATGGTTACTCGTGATACATTCCTAATTGGTAATGTGGCATACAAAGTGCTGCTGATTATTTGTTGATCGAAGCATGACTTTTGTGAAAAGCGTAGCTTTGTGTATGAGACTTCGTTGAGCCTCACAACCAGGTAATGGTCGAAACAGGAAGGTTGCGGTAAGGTTTTTAGGGGTCGTTCCCCTAGGGTATGTCCATTTTCTTCTGGATAAGAGGTGATATCATGGTATGGATCCCAGATAATTAACCTATGTGGTTGCTGCAAACTTATTGCTTTGTGGTTGTTGGTGTCGAGCGCTCGGATAAAGGTCAGCAACGACCTGGGATGGCATACTTGTGTGGTAGCTACCTATGTTATAGCTTGGTTAAAGCATGGGGTAATGTCGGCCTTGTGTTAGCAGAGATCCGGTTAGGTTCTCGGGGGCGTCCTTCCAGAGGCGTACCCATTTCGGTAAGGAAGCTACTTAGCCTGGCCATTGTTGGAAATCCAAAGAAACAATACGCGCCATGTACGGTTTTTAGTTATATAACCTGCTATGGAATGTGGCGGTAACCAGCTATTGAACATGGTAGCTATAGTAGGCATATGACGAAATGTGGTTTGCTGGCTAAGATTAATATTATGCTTTCGAAATGTTTTCTGCACTGTACACTAATAATAATATCCAAAGGTTTCCGCGTATCAATCATTTTTGACCGTCACAAGGAGAAATCTCCTCTAAGTGTGCATTTGCATTGTGTGTGTGGCGGGAGGCCTTATGGTAGTTTCATTTTCCAAAAGCATAGTGGATTTCTTTTTACTTTTTTCATGAAAATAACTATTTTTAAGATCTCACACCAGTCCCATGACTGATCTGAAGTTTATTGCTCCCTTTCTAAACTCTGGGTGCTCACAATTTTCCACACGGGCAGCCTAGAGCCAGGTTATCATTATTCTGGAGCGAAGTCAATCAAGAAGTATGCTGTGGGAATCTAGAGCTGAAGCTGGATGGCGTGGAGTATCATCTATACTATGTATTATCCATTGCGTTTGGTTGGTGTAAAGTCAGTTCCTTGTAGTCAGGTTATAATGACTTTTAGTGTTGTATTGTGTGTCGTTGTAAACTCTGATGATGTATGTAAAATTGATATAGTGCTTTTGTTTTCAAAGATGATTCATTTATCTATTATATGTTGTTTCGCTGTGAAATATGAGATTCTATTGTTGTTTATGTTTCTTCTTCTATCTTCTGCTTCTTTAACCCTAACAGTCCGATTTTCCGACATTCGATTGTGCGGTATTTGATACAGTGGACGTATTGATGTCGACTTTTGGAAGTTGAAAAATCGAGTCATTACAAGCAACGATGGTTAGGAACTTATGCCAAGCGACAACCCAGCCCTATACACTCATTAATACACTCTGAACAACATGTCATAACATTCAATGTAGGATTTTCATAGATTTTGAATTCAAAATATCAAAAATTGGAAAAATTCACCAATCCAATTCAATCCAAAGCAAATGAACATGAAATAGGTGTTAGGAATTCATACCTAACAACTATCAAAGATATAGACATAGATGTGAGTTCAAGAACTCACCTTTAAACCAAAAAACAACGAATGAGAAGCTCTAAAACAAGGCAAGACCAATTTCTCCTCCACTTCACTTCAAAGACCCTCAATCTATGATAAAATGCAAATATTACCCAAGTTAGGATTTAGGATTTTCAAGAAATCGGAGAGAGATTGAACTGGAGAAAAAGAAGATGATGCTTACCTAAGCCTCTCTTTGATTTTGGAGCCCGAGTCTTGAATTTCCTGGTAACCTAGGGATTAGGATTTTTATTTCTCTTTCTTTCCCCTATTTTTACTTTAGCTTGAGTGTCAGGAAATAATAGAATGAATAAAGTGAGTTGGAGGAGGATTTAGGGTATTAGATGAGTTAGTGGGCTGAAACCCAAACCTAATAGAAAAATAGCAAAATTCTACTCAACTCTAAGCATATTGATGTTTACACTAAAAAAGGTCGCAAACGCCATTTTGAACTTAGTGGATCTAGTCCCGAGTCCTAATTCGACTGTTTGCAAAAAGTAGTATGTCGGATTCTAATTCGACTAATGATTCGATATTAAATAAAACATTTAAATATATAATCTTAAAATATGTGGGTTGTTGCAGACTCCTCTCCTTAAAGAAATTGCGTCTCGCAATACTTAGGAAGAAAATAAAGAGTAACAACCATAAAATCATATCAACATAAAAGAAAATTTTGAAGTGGGAAGTACACCTTAAAGAGCATGAGAGAGTAAGTCAGAATGTGTTCGCTTGATGAATTCTATGGATTCCCAAGAAAAATCCTTAGGATTTGAGGACCATTGAACTTTCACAAGCGGAACATCTTTATTTCGAAGGCGTTTTGTAGCAATGATATGAATAGGAGGTTGCTCATAAGTCAAATTAGGTAAAACTTCAATTTCTTCAATAACACCTGCCTCAAGAATAGAATCGGAATCTCTAAGGCATTTACGTAATTGAGAAACGTGGAAAACGTCATGAATAATAGAAAATTGAGCCGGTAATGAAAGGCGATAAGCCACGGAACCAATGCGTTCGGTGATGGCAAATGTACTAATATATCGAGCCGCTAATTTTCCCAATCGACTGAAATGCACAACATCCTTCATTGGTGAAACACGAATAAACTTCGAATATCCCACAGAAAATTTCAAATTCCTTCTTCGGTTATCGACATAGGATTTTTGCCTACTTTGAGCTTCTTTCATCTTATGTCTAATAAGGTCTTTTCTGTGGAATCATGAACAAAATTTGGACGTAAAAGCAGCTTCTCACCGGCCTCAAGCCAACCAGAAGGAGATCGGCATGGCCTTCCATAGAGTGCCTCAAAAGGTGCTATACCAATACTAAATGGGAAGCTATTATTATAGGAAAACTCAATGAAGAAATATGATCTTCCCAACTTTCACCAAAATCAAGAACACATGCACGACGAAGATCTTCAAGAATTTGATTCACATGCTCGGTTTGTCCATCGGACTGAGGATGATAAGCGGTGCTAAAATTAAGCTTCGCCCCTAAAGCTTTTTGAAGAATCTTCCAAAATCCACTAGTAAATAACGGATCACTATCACTAACAATAGAAGTAGAAACTCCATGCAATTTAACAATTTCTCTAACATAGAGTTGGCCAGAAGAGGTACGGTCCGATTAGACCGAACGACAATAAAATGAGCGGATTTTGTAAGCCTATCTACAATCACCATAAACTGTCATGAACTGATTGATAACGGGGAAAACCATCAATAAATTCCATGGAGACTTGATCCCACTTCCAAACGGGAATGTCTAAAGGCTGAGTTAGCCCATCGGGCCTTTGATGCTTGGCCCTAATGAGTTGGCAAGTCATGCAATGCTTAATGAAGTTAGCAATATTAGATTTCATTCCATCCCAATAATAAAGTCGCTTCATATCCATGTATATTTTACTACTACCGGGATGAATGGTAAATTTAGAATGACAAGAATCTTCTAAAATGTCTTATCTAAGATTACTAACATTTGGCATGATAAGCCTACCAAATTTTCGAATGCCACCATGAGCATCGATTTCAAAGTCTTTCAAACCACCAATATTTCCATCCCTACAACTTGGGCCAAGATGAGCCAATCGTGATCATGCTTTTGAGCATCAAGAATGCGGTCTAAAAGAGATGGATGAGCCTCAAGGCTATATAAAACAAGAGATGAACATAAATTAGATTCACAATCTCGAATCTCACAAGTGCACAAAGTCTTGAGATCATTCCATTCGGATATCATCATAAAAACAACCGCTTGTTGCTTTCGGCTAAGGGCATCGGCAATACGATTTCCCTTTCTGGGAGTATAAAGAATATCAAGATCATAAGATGCAAGGAATTTGAGCCAACGTGTTGACGCAAATTAAGTCCCTTTTGAGAAAACAAATACTTCAAAGATTTATGATCAGTGTAGAGAACAAATTTCTCTCCCAAAAGATAATGACGTCAAATTCTAAGGGTGAAAACAATGGCTGCGAGCTCTAAATTATGAGTGGCATATCTAGCCTCGGTAGGTTTTAATTGTCTAGAAGCATAAGAATTAACACATTCCCTTTGCATGAGAGCGGCTCCCAAACCAACACGACTGGCATTGGTATAAACAATAAAATCTTGGTTCCCTTCGGGAATAACAAGAATAGGAGCATAGGAAAGGAGTTCTTTTAATTTCTGAAAGGCAGCTTCACATTTGTCTGACCAAATGTACATAACTCCCTTCTTTATCAAACTAGTAAGAGGCACTGAAATCTTAGAAAAGTCTTTTATGAACTGACGGTAATAGCTCGCCAATCCAAGAAAGCTACGAATTTCCATCATACTCTCCGATCTCTTTCAATTTTGAATTGCTTCAATCCTTGTAGGATCCACGAAAATTCCGGATTCAGAAATAATATGTCGTAGAAATTTCACACAAGATTGCCAAAAGTGGCACTTAGAAAATTTTGCTTTCAATTGATTGCTCCTAGGAGTTTCCAACACAATCCGAAGATGTTTTTCATGTTCTTCCTCTGTTTTAGAATAAACAAGAATATCTTCTATAATGATGAGAACAAATCGATCGAGGAAGCCTTTGAAAACTCGATTCATAAGGTCAACGAAATAAGCCGGAGCATTAAGTTAAACCAAATGGCATAACAAGCCATTCATAAGATCCATAACGAGTACAGAACGATGTCAAGGGAATGCTATCCTCTACAATACGAAGCTGATGAAAACCGGTTGCTAAGTCCAACTGTGAAAAGACTCTAGTACCGCTAAGTTGATCGAATCGATCATCAATCCGAGGTAAGGGATACTTATTCTTAATGGCATTAAGCTTGCAGTAGTCAACACATAGCCTAAATGTACCATCAGATTTCTTCACAAAGATAGCTGAAGCTCCCCATGGAGAGGAACTAGAACGAATAAACTTTTTCACTTCCAATTCGGATAATTGTTTACACATCTATTAATTTTCCTTATTGTACATACGATAAGGAGGACAAGCTATAGTTAGAGCTCCATGAATTAGATTAATTCCGAACTCAATTGCTCGCTTAGGGGATAGTCCTAAAACGGGCTCAAATATGTTGGAAAATTCACAAACAATTTGAATGAGGCAAATGATATCTTCCTCATCATCATGAGGATTTAGGGAATATAGGGATGCCGCCGAATTGGAATCTGAATCTTTAAGAACAATAGAAATCAGCTTAACCGATTGAGGATGTCAAAGATATACAGTCCTTTCAGGACATAGGATATAAGCTTCATAACGGTTAAGCCAATCCATTCCCAAAATCATTCCGAAGCCTAGGTAATGCATAACATGCAAATTGGAACGAAAAGCATAATCACAATAAATAATTTCAACATCTTTACTAAGTAAACTGAGTGTTGCAGATCCACCAACCGGATTCGTAATTTTCAATGAAGTCGTCATCAGGACATAACATTTAAAGTAAAGGTATCAATAAGTTCTTTTGATTTAAAAGAGTGAGATGTACCCATATCAAAAAAACTCGAATAGGATGATCATGAAACACAATAATGCCATCAAGTATAGAATGAGAATTACCTTGACCTGAAGAAGTGTCACTAGGGACATGAACAATATTTTGCTTTCCCTCCTTTTTGCTTGGAAGTTTGGGACATGAAGATAAAAGATGTCCTGAATTTTTTCAATAATAACAAAAAAGTGGTTTCGGACACCCATTAGCATAATTTTCCTTAGAACCACAATTATAGCATTTCCCAAGGCTAGAGGTAGGAGTCTTTGCTACTGAAGTTGCTTGCTTTCCATTCTTGTTGGGATTAGGCTTGAACTTAATAGACCTCTTCTTGTTGTTGTTGAAGTTCTATTTGGCACCCACAACTTCAACATCACTTTCTTTATCGACCTCTTCAAGCCGAAGAGCAATATCAATAAGCCGAAGAGTGATATCAATAAGCTGATCGATAGAAACTTCTAGTTTCAGAAGTAAAGGCTTTTTAAGATTCTTAATCAACTGTTGGGTGCTTTTACACCACCGCCGAACCAACAAGGAAAGGCACTACCGAATCAAGGGAAGGAAGCACTACCGGTCCAACAACATTCCCTCGCACCACCGAACCAACCACTTCGGCCATGCCTGCCGAACCAACCCACCATCACCGGCCCAAAACCCACCACCACATAACTGAAGCCTACCGAACCACCACCTGCCGAACCAACGTCACTCCATCCTCCTGCCGAACCAACACTCACCACCGAGCCAACTCAACACCGAACCAAAGCCTCTCAACATAACACCGGACCAAGCTTCACCGGTCCAAGGCCACACCAACCCATGCCGAACCAACCCCCTCCACACATCACCGAACCAAGCTGCGCCAAACCAGATATGCCAGACCAGATTGCTTCAGCCCAGGCGCATCAGCAGCTATATACATCCAAGACCCATGCCCTCAGCCTCACTCTATAAATAGAGGGGCAGGGGTACAACAATGGCAGACAAGTTTGAGAGCTCAAGCACGGAAGGAACTTTCAAAGAACTTTCATATACTTGTATACAAAGCTTTGTACTTGTAATCTGAAAGAAAAAGGATAATAACATATAAAGTGGACGTAGGCACGTTCTGACCGAACCACTATAAATCTGCGTGTCTTTTTACAGTTCAGTCCCTGCTTTTTTACTTATTTTCATAACTCACCCAAATCATTGAAAACAACATAAAATCAACTAAATCATACGACTTTGAGATGTTTGTCCATTTTTTGTGCAAACTTTTTTGGTGCTTTCACTGAGAAACTTGGAACTCGAAGCTTCAACTTCCCTCATTCAACCTTCTTTCCCAATAGCACCCTTCATTGCCTAGGAAACATGACTTCCAAGACGAGAAAAGACGCCAACAAGGGAAAGAACGTTGCAACCAGCAGCGCTCCAGATCCAGTGGATCCAGATCAAGAGAACCGTCCCACTACGACAGCAGTGCTAAATGTAGATCAGGCAATTCCGACAGCCCCTGCCGCGGAACAACCGGCAGCAATCACTAGGGCAGACCTAGACAGAGTTGTGGTTGAACGGACTAACCGCTTCGCATCCCAACAAGAAGCTTTGCTGAACCAACTCATGTCATGCTTGAGGGATGCCGAAGAATGCAACCGCAATACTGAATCATGGGGTGAGTCTCAATCTGGAGGATCTCAGAGACAACAAAGGTCTTCCCTCTTCGAAGAAGCTATCAACAGGAACAACAATGATAGGGGCCGCGCCCGGACTCAGCCCGAACTCCGACTCGAGGAAGCGCTTGGAACCGAACCCAATGGGGGAGGCACCAGGCGAGGGTCGGATGTAGCTGAGCCAGTCATGCCGCCTAATCATAGAAACCCCACTGAACGGAGCCGAGCTAGAACCCAGCCCGAAGTTGACCCCATGGAAATGCTCGAAACAGAACCCCACAGGGGAAGATCAAGGCAGGGGGCAACTGTAGCTGGTCCTAGCATGCATCCGAGCAGCCAAAGACAGCCACTGGATAACGTCAGAAGTGATAGACTATACCATCCCTACAGGTCATCTGGACGAGATCGATCCCGCAGGGAAGAACCAAGTTCATTTTTGTCCGCTCCAAATTCTGATGAAAGAATGGCACGATTATTCAGGGAATACGTCCGACGGGAGCAAAGGGATCGAGGGATAGGCGCTAGGGTAACCAGCCCTTTCACCCGCGACATCGAAACCACCATCACCCCTCGAGAATGGAAAATGCCGACAATGGAACCTTACAAGGGAACCTCTGACCCCATCTTACACTTACAGAGATACACCCAGCATATGCTCATGAGCGGAGCAACGGAGGGAGTGTTATGTAAATGCTTCCCACTTTTCTTAGCATATCTAGCTACCTCCTGGTTCTGCCACCTACCTCAAGGGTCCATCAGCTCATGGGAGATGTTGAAAGAAAAGTTCATTAGCCAGTTCCGCATTCATGTGGAACAATACGAGGATGCTTATTCTCTATCTACTGTCAAACAGAAATCCGGAGAGACACTGCAGCAATACCTAACCCGGTTCAATGCCGCAGCGGCAGCAGTTCAAGATGCCGATGAGAAACTCACCCTAATGGCCCTCTGTAGTGGTGTGCACCCAGATACCAAGTTTGCTAGAAGACTAACTAAAGAAAAACCAGCTACCTTGCCCGATTTCTTCCATGAAGCTGGAAAGTACATGAGACTTGAAGAGGCTGCCGCTGAAAGGCAGACAGGACCACAAACTAAGACGGCTCATGGAAACGCCCCCGCCGCAGCGAAGGACATTCGGAGAAACGACTCCAGAGACAATGCAGGGGGCAAGAAGGGAGAAAAGCGCTTGTACCGACAAGGACCGAGATTTGACGCTTACACTCCTTTGAATGAAACAGTCGAGAACATCTTCCTAGCCACCCAGGACGAACTTACATACAAGCGCCCCCCGTACAAGAAAGAGTCAGATCGCGCAATCCAGTCCGGAAAATTCTGCCGTTTCCACGAGTCTCATGGGCACGATACCAATGAATGCCGCCATCTCCGAGACCTAATTGAAGAACACATCAGGAGAAAGAGATTAGAACTCTATGTGAAGAGATAGGACTGGACCCCAGCTCCTGCCAAGGAAAACCCAGGGCAGCTCCACCCAGAGACAGGCGGAGGAAATCGCAACACCAGCGGCTCCAGCCAAGAGAAGATAGTGGTCCATACAATATCAGGAGGGCCACACATCGCCGACAAGAGCTGGGCAGAAATGGAAAGATATGGAAACTCACTCAGAAGCGAGGAAGACTGCGTCAATTCTGTTATGGAAGAACGCCACCCTAAGCGGAAGGAAAATAATGACATCACATTCAGTGGGCGCGACCTAGAAGGAAGGCAGTACTCACACATGGACCCTATGGTCATCTCTGCCTGGTTCGGTCCAGCCAAAGTTTTCCGAATTTTAATAGACACTGGAAGTTCAGTAAATATCTTATTCAAGCATGCTTTCGACAAAATGAAGCTGTCAATGAAGGATGTATCCCCCTGCAACAAACCAGTACACGGTTTCACTGGAGAAGCAAAGATGCCCCTCGGACAATTGGATCTCTTTGTTGAATTGGGAAGTCATCCCCGCTCCGCCGTTCGGAAACAAACATTCGTGCTAATAGACAACCACTCGGCCTACAATGCCTTTTTAGGAAGACCAGCCTTGTCCGACTTCCAAATTGTCCTTGGCCCATGGTGCCTGAAGATGAATTTCCCAACGGATAATGGAGTGGAAGAAGTAGAAGGGGATCAAGACGCCGCTCGGGACTGCTATGTAACCGAACTTCGCAATAATCGTAGGAGAGATAAAGGGAAAAATGCAGAGACTATTCTCTGCATGAAAAGCTTGGAAGCATAGCAACTAAAGAAAGCCCCTCCTCTTCGGTGTACCAGTTATCCTTTCAATGAATTAGACCCCAGGGACAAAGAGGAGGAGGCCACCGCCGAGCCTGCAGAGGCTATGGAATTCGTATCTGTAGACAAACGCGACCCAAGTAAACTGCTGAGAATCGGATCTCAGTTAAAAAGAGAATTAAAGAATCAACTCATTGATTTTCTTCGCCACAACATGGATGTATTTGCATGGACACACGCTGATATGACTGGAATCTCCCCGGACATAGCATGCCACACACTGAACATTGATCCTACCAAGGTGCCGGTAAAGCAGAAGAAGAGAAGTATGGGGGCGGAACGATCAGCAGCCCTCGAGGAAGAAGTAAAGAACTTACTTGCCAATGACTTCATACATGAAGCCATCTACCCGGAATGGATCGCCAACCCGGTACTGGTAAAGAAAGCTAATGGGAAGTGGCGAACATGCATCGATTTCTCCAACTTAAATGACGCTTGCCCGAAAGACTGCTTCCTACTCCCCCGAATCGACCAACTCGTGGACAGCACTGCCGGACACGAACTCTTATCCTTTATGGACGCATACTCAGGATATAACCAGATCCCTATGCATGCCCCCGATCAAGACCACACTAGCTTCATCACTGACCGAGGATTGTACTGCTACAAGGTAATGCCATTTGGACTTAAAAACGCCGGAGCTACTTATCAGCGCCTCGTCAACAAGATGTTTGCAGAATTGATGGGACGAACTATGGAGGTCTATGTGGATGACATGCTGGTTAAATCAAGAAAAGCCAACGATCATGTAAGCCACCTAGACGAGATGTTCCAAGTACTCCGCCAATATGGAATGAAGCTGAATCCTCTAAAGTGCTCCTTCGGAGTGTCATCAGGCTAGTTCTTGGGATTCATTGTCCATGCCAGAGGGATCGAAGCAAACCCCGAACAAGTCCGAGCCTTGCAAGATATCAAAATACCATCCACTCGGAAAGAAATGCAAAGCCTAAACGGGAAGGTGGCCGCCCTAAGCCGGTTCATCTCTAAAGCAACTGACAAATGCATTCCTTTCTTCGAAGCCCTGAAGAAAGACAAAGGAAAATTCGAATGGACCGATGAGTGTTCAGCAGCTTTCCTTAACCTAATCGAGCACCTCCAACGGCCACCAGTACTCTCGACTCCGAATGAAGGCGAAGAACTATACCTATATCTTGCTATGTCATCCCATGCTCTAAGCGTCGCTTTGGTAAGAGAAGAAAACCGCACACAACGGCCAGTGTACTTCATAAGCAAAAGGTTCACGGGAGCAGAAGCCCGGTATCCCAAACTCGAGAAACTGGCGTACTGTTTACTAATCACATCAAGGAAGCTACGACACTATTTCCAATCTCATCCCATCAGAGTCCTAACCGACCAACCATTGAGGAAAGTGCTCCATCGTCCTGACACCTCTGGGCGAATGCTCAAGTGGTGCATCGAGCTAAGCCAATATGATATCACCTACCATCCTCGCACTGCCATCAAGGGACAAGCCATAGCCGATTTCATCGTCGAATTCACTATCAACGAAGGCTGGGACCAATCTGAAATAGCAGAAGATATCAGGTGGAATCTCTTCGTAGATGGAGCGTCGAACGAACAAGGCTCGGGGGCAGGCGTTGTGATCATCACTCCCAGAGGAAGAAAGCTGCGTTATGCACTAAGGCTAGAATTCGCTGCCACCAACAATGATGCCGAATATGAAGCAGTAATAGCCGGATTAGAGCTCGCCCTGGAGATCGGAGTCAGTTCCTTATGTCTTCACAGTGATTCACAACTCATCGTAAATCAAATACTAGGGGAGTTCCAGACTCGAGGAGAGCGGCTCACGGCATATCTGTAAAAGACCAAGCGGCTGCTCAATCAATTGGATCACTACTCGATCAAACACATTCCTCGAGAAGAAAATCAAGAGGCCGACGAGCTGGCAAAGCAAGCTAGCATGGGAGATGATACCACTTCTGGAACGATAACTGTCTCAAGGATACTAACCCCGAGTTTCGAGCAAGTAAATCTGATAGCTGCAACCGAAGAAGAAACATGGATGACCCCTATCCGAGAATACTTACAAAACGGCACCTTACCCGACGGGCGAAATGAAATTAAGAAAATTCTAAGGAAAGCCTCCCGCTACACAATGCAAGAAGGCGTCCTCTATCGGCGCGGCTTCTCTAACCCCTTATTGAGGTGCGTTGCTGGAAGAGAAGCCAGGGAAATTCTATCCAATATCCATCAGGGAAGTTGTGGAGACCAAACCGGAGGGCAGACCCTAGCAAAAAAGATACTCCGATATGGGTATTTCTGGCCCACTTTAAATAAAGATGCCTTGGACTTCGTCAAGAGATGCGACAGATGTCAGAAATTTGCCAAGATTCCTCGACTACCCACAAATGAGATTACTCAAATGACCAGCCCTTGGCCCTTTGCAGTATGGGGAATTGACTTGATTGGCGAACTGCCAACGGGCCGAGGCGGAGCCAAATATCCTATAGTGGCAGTTGACTATTTCACCAAATGGGTGGAGGCGGAACCTCTAAATAAAATATCTTCGGCAAAAGTTATCAACTTCTTGATCAAAAATATTCTGTGCAGGTACGGAGTCCCACTCAAGATCATATCAGACAACGGACTTCAATTTGACAACGAAGAATTCGCCAACTGGTGCCAAGAGCACGGGATTGACAAAAGCTTCTCATCCGTGGCTTATCCCCAGGCAAACGGCCAAGTCGAAGCTGTCAACAAGATCCTCAAAACCTTAATCAAGAAGAAACTTGAAAAGTCGAAAGGCGCTTGGGTGGACGAACTTCCTACGACACTTTGGGCCTATCGCACAACTTACAGAACTTCAACAGGGCATACTCCCTTCTCTTTGGCATACGGATCAGAGGCTATGCTCCCAGTTGAAACTATAGTGCCCTCTCACCGTAGGATCCACTACAACCCGGAAGAGAACGAAGAGCTCCTCCTCATGTCTTTGGATCTGATTGAGGAGAGAAGAAATGACGCAGCACTCAAAGCAGCAGCTCACAAACAAAAAGTGGCAGCACTATACAACTCCAAAGTCAAACATCGTAGCTTACAAGAAGGAGATCTTGTCCTCAAGCGAATCTTTCCGCGCCCCGGGGCACTGGACCCCATCTGGGATGGACCATATGTAATTCATAAAGATCTCCACAACGGAGCTTATATTTTGTCAACAGTGGACGGAGAGGTGTTCCAGAGGGCATGGAACATCCGACACCTCCGTCGATACTTTTCTTAACTTGTACTGCCCATATGAAGTGAATTAACAAAGAGAATCAGTGGACATAGGCATTTTCGTGCCGAACCACTTTAAAAAACTTGGCTCTTGTTAACTTATTCCTTTATATCTTGGCTACTTGTTAAGCTTTATCCTTTGCTGTTGAACAAAATCCTTTGCAGATGACATTTCAATTCAGAGCTTCACGACACAACTCCACCTGGACAAAATCTAACAGGTACGCTATGATCCTATGCCCTCGCCAATGAGACACTTTGCTCCGGTATCCCTCTACCGCGAGTTAACTCATTGTTTGCCTCGGCCCTTAAAGCCGACTGTAATAAGCCGAGTACAAGCCACCGAGAAGGCCGATTATGCCATGGCAGCTCATTACAGCGATTCGGCTCGCCGGCAACTGTGAACCGATCATAAGCCCCAACATAAGGTGTGGCCAGCCAGGGGAAGTTCACAGTTGACGATCGGCCCCCACGCTAGCCGGCCACAGTAAATCGAATAATACCCGCGATTACGGGCCATAATGGCCCGGGTAGTTACTGTGCGCGATCGGCTCCGATGTGTCTTAAGTGCGGCTGTGGTAAAAAAGAAAACTCCCCGGAGAGGCGTAAGATGGGTGAAAAATGTCTCCAACACCCACAGCTAGGGAAAGTGACTACAAAACCCGTTTGCCACGAACTTAAGCACATCGACGGCCTTCCGTGACTGGAAGTTTTACTTTTCCTATATTTCAATTTCATTTAAAACTTTTCTCCTATTCTCCGTAACGATGCTTGAAAGTACAGGACATGAAATAGGGAACGCTCGCTAATGGGAACAGAAACTTACAATCGGATGACGAGACACTCAACAACATTCCGTGCTTAGTCTTACAGGACGCACGAAGTTGCCGTCCACAGCCGAAACATGAAGTGCGGTACCTTCTACTTTTATACATTAATGCATAGCTGCAGTTCATATTCACGCATCACATTTACGTTGCAAAATGAGAAAATTATACTTTAAGCAAAAAAACTTGGCACCAAGCACAATCAAGTCACTAGTAACATGCATAGTTACATCACTTACACAGCACAACAAAATAGCGATAACATTCCAACATAAAGGAATCAGCTTATGTTATGAAATTACATAAAGTCATTCACCACAAACAATATTATTACAGTCACATCAATGTTTTGGACTAACATAAACAGCGATAAAAGGAAATCAAAAGGTGGCCGAATCCGGACAAGGAACCAGCTGCGTCCACGCTTCGCCCTCATCCTACCAACTCTCCAAGCCTACTTAGCCGCAGGGTTGGAGCTCCCAACATGTTGATCGGAAGTCCCACCTGTCCAATTCAGAAGAGGAATTCATTAAACAAACAGTAAACGATCAAGTTATGAAAATCTAAAAAGAAAAGAGAAAGAGAAGAGAGACTCACCAACGCCCGCCGCTTGATCCTCATCCTCCAATTGCACACCCGCTTCCTCCGCAGCAAGCAGCCGCATCCCCTCCTTCACCGCCGCCTGCTCCTCCTTCGAAAACTGAGCGGTGACTACATCCAGACTAAAGGCCGCTCCACCTTCCTTACCCGCATCAACCCTGGCCTCCTCTAAAGGCCGAAGATATACCTTGGCCATAACCCGGGGATAGTCATCCATCCAGGATAAGCTGCCCTCCTTCCAAGTGCGGAAGTACATGTCCTGCAGCATATCGTCCATCATCCCCTTATCCTCTTCAAACCTCTTCACCCGGGCCTCGGAAATCTACAACTTAGTGGCAGCAGTATCCCTCTCCTGTCGGTATCTCGAGCACTCAGCCTGGAGGGATCTCCTCATCTCCTCCATCTCTTCTTTCAACTTGTCTTGAGCAAGTTCTGCAGCTTCAAGCCTCCCAGATATCCCTTCAACCCGCTCGAGATCCGCCCTCCTAACCTCATCAACCGTGGTAATGGCCATGTCAATGCGTTTCTTGCAAGCGGCCTCCATTTTCCGCAACTCAGCTCTGCTAGCCTCTTCCATGGCCTTCTTCAGTCATTGGGAGTCAGCTTCATGCTGCGAAATCTGAATAGCCTGGTCGTCAAGTTGTTTGGCCTGATCAGCAACCACTAACCACAACCTTATATTGGCACTCCCTATCTCCTCCCCGGCCTTGGCCAATAGGGCATGATGTTCCATTAACTTCTTGACCTCCTCCGCGACCCGGTCAATGTTGGCCTTGGCTTCGTCCCCCATAGCAGCTATCCGAGTAGTGAGCAGATGCAGATCTAGGGACTTTGCCTCATCAAGAACCCGAACCATGGGATTGCAGGGGAGAAGATGCTCGCCCGTGGCCTCGTCAAATAAAATATCCTGAGAGCTTGGGTCCAAATCCGGGTGGCCGGCAAAGGGATTGCGAGGCACATCGGGATGTTTTATGCGGATAACAGTAGGATTCTCGGAAGGATGCAGAGAGGGGACAAACTCCATGGTCTCCTCCGTGGTATCTCGGGAAGGCTGAGTAGGAGCCTAAGGACCAGGTGGTGAATCAAACAAGGAACGCCTCCTCTTCCTCTGCTGGATACCCTCCTCGATAACTCCAAGGAGAGGGCGGTATCTAACTACATCCCCAGGACGACCAGTTGGAGGCTTTGGTTTGGCAAAAGCTTTGAGTAGCTTATATTGTTCAAGGCGGTGCCGGATATCTGATGACTTGGCCGCCTTACCCGCTCCTGGAACAAAAACCAAGTGTTACGAACATACAATGATCCACTATTCGAGAAATATGTTAAGATAAAAAGAGTGAGAAGGCACATCTATTATACAAACCCTGCGGAGGAGTAGGACACTGCAATAAGTCTTGAATCTCATTCTAGGACGGAAGCGAACCATAAAATATTCCTAAGTCCCTATCGTAAATGGAATCTGTAGAAGTCAAAAGTTCACATTGCTCCGCCGGAGTCACCCTAGCTGTGGAGCTCTTAGGGGATGGATCGACGCCAGCCCCGGCCTTGCCAGTCTTCTTTGCCTTCTTCGCCAAATCCGATTCTCCCTCCGATTCCCCGAAAGCCTGACGGAGAGCCTCATCCGTCCACTCCTGAAGCTCCCCCACTTGCCTGGAGGTTAAGGCACCAGTGCCACTACCGCCCTGTCCGTCGCCATCGCCGTTGCCCTCTCCATCTCCATTGCCATCTCCTTCACCCTCTGACTCTCCTCCTACATCTCCTCCTTCGCCCTCGCCTCTATCCTCTTCCACATCTTCCTCCTCCGGGATAATCGGGAAAGTGCTAGGAGAGGGGCCGTCAGACTTCTTAAGTTTCTTACCTCCAACAACGGGAGGCTTTGTAAAAGGTTCCCTCTTGCCACTCTTCACCGTGGCCCCTTCCTTGGCTTTGGCAGCCTTCTCTTCAGCCGTGTCTCTCTGCTTAAGCACGGACTGGTGTGGCAGGATCAAGTTGTGCTCTAAGAGAGTAGCGTTCCTAATCAGATAAGAAGCCGACCGATCCCGTCCCGGGATGGCTCTTATTTCCACAGCCATCTGAACCAAGGAATCGTTCTCCACGACCGCAAAGCCACCTGTCGCTAGCAAGAAATAAAAGCATATCAGAAGAAGCGTTGCAGCCGAAACAAGGAAACTATAAATGAAGGTCAACTTACAGCCAGAGGTGAAAAGGCGGAAGGAAACGGAGTCATCCCTGATAAAAAACAATTCTTTCTTAAACATACTAAGCTTCGAGTATAGGTCCAGGACTGGCTTGAAGGGAACAGCCGCTTCCAAGCTAACGTACGAAGATCCCTTCTTGTAGCCTCTCAAGTTATATAGATACCGAATGTCCCGGTTGGAAGGGGGGCGCCCGTACCTTCTCTGGAAAATAATGTATAAGCACACCAAGATGGCGTAGGAATTGGGCTGAAGCCGGAAGGGAGCCACCTTCAGATAAGTGATGAAGCTGACTACCCAGGCGTTGATGGGAGGAATGGCCCCGCACATACAGTGGTACCTACTATACGCAAAATACCCTTCAGGAGGGTCATATGGCATAACTCCAGCCCCCGGCAGCACCATGAGCGCTCTATCTATTCCAAAGGAACGAGATATAACATCAAGTTGCTCCTCCTTTAGGGAGCTAGGATAGCAATCGGGAGGGGAGACCAGAAGTTCCTGGGGACCATACCCATCCACTAACGACCTCGAAGCAGGTCCTTGTCGTGCCGATCCTGGTTGAGCTGGGGGCACGGAAGAAGACTCTTCTCTATCCTTGGACTTCTTTCTATCTGATAGAGTTTCCTCTTTGCGAGACATTTATCTGCGGCACAAGAAAAACATGGTATTAGAACAAGGAGTATGGGAATATAAACGAATAGTTATCAAGTTCCATTCGGTGGTCAAGTTTTCGAGTTTCATTCGGCATTAAAGGTTAAAAACTCATTCGGCAATTGTCCATTCGGCATCACTTGGATAATGTTCACTCGGTAGTAAAATTTTCAAGCCCATTCGGCGAAAAGAGAAACATACCTATTCGGCACGAGTTTGATTCGGTACGAGTTTGATTCGGCACGAGGTTGATTCGGTACAAGGTTGATTCGGCACTCAAATTGGTTCGACTCTCTCTAATTCGGTAAGGAATAACGAAGGGGTGTAGCCGCTATTTATAGACGTACACAGGACAACCGAACCAAATGGTTCGACACTCAAAACCGAATGTAGCTATCCAATCCACGAGGAAACAAAGCGCGACATATGCTGGCATATGCCCCACTTTGGGGGGCAACTGTTGGGTGCTTTTACACCACCACCGAACCAACAAGGAAAGGCACTACCGAATCAAGGGAAGGAAGCACTACCGGTCCAACAACATTCCCTCGCACCACCGAACCAACCACTTCGGCCATGCCTGCCGAACCAACCCACCATCACCGGCCCAAAACCCCCCACCACATAACTGAAGCCTACCGTACCACCACTTGCCGAACCAACGTCACTCCATCCTCCTGCCGAACCAACACTCACCATGGAGCCAACTCAACACTGAACCAAAGCCTCTCAGCATACCACCGGACCAAGCTTCACCGGTCCAAGGCCACACCAACCCATGCCGAACCAACCCCCTCCACACATCACCGAACCAAGCTTCGCCGAACCAGATATGCCAGACCAGATTGCTTCAGCCCAGGCCCATCAGCAGCTATATACATCCAAGACCCCTGCCCCCAGCCTCACTCTATAAATAGAGGGGCAGGGGTACAACAATGGCAGACAAGTTTGAGAGCTCAAGCTCGGAAGGAACTTTCAAACAACTTTCATATACTTGTATACAAAGCTTTGTACTTGTAATCTGAAAGAAAAAGGATAATAACATATAAAGTGGACGTAGGCACGTTCTGGCCGAACCACTATAAATTTGTGTGTCTTTTTACAGTTCAGTCCCTGCTTTTTACTTATTTGCATAACTCACCCAAATCATTGAAAACACATAAAATCAACTAAATCATACGACTTTGAGATGTTTGTCCTTTTTTGTGCAAACATCAACCCATAGAGAAATCTCCGATTTTTCTTCAATGGGGTATTTTATACTCGACCTCATATTTAAAGAGAGATTTAAAAGATGCGACATAGTCTATCAAAGAAGATTCACCCTAAAAAAGGTCAATAAAGCGCCGAGCTAAAGTTACATTTTCAGCTTCCGGCACAAACTTCAACTCAAACCTTCCATAGAATTTCTCCCGAGTAAGATCCGCTTCGACAATTTTCAAAATCAAAAGCTCGTACAATCTAATGCTCTTTCCTGGAGCATGCTAGAAGCCACTTGGACATGATATAGATCTATAACATTCATGCGAGAAAAGATGCAAGCACATGTTCTAAGCCAAGCTTGGGCTTTTATACTGCTTTCAGAACCCTTGAATGGCCTTCCACCCAAATTGGTATAATCACCGCACAAGCGTGCAAACCTAGATTTAGGGTGAGCAGGCTTTGGAATGGGTATGACATCTTGAGCATTCGTTACAAGATCTAAAAGCTGTTAGGCAGACATAAATACTTCATCCTGAGGAGTAGCACTGGATTGACCGGTGTTAGGACGGCCAGGTCTAACCATTTCTCTTCTTTAAGAAAGAAAGAAAGAAGAGGAAAAAATTATTCTCAGAATGAATATCAAACAAACTTGATTGATAAAACAAGTCATCATAAAAGAAATTAGGACAGAACAAGTCCAATGACTCGAATTAACTCATAAGGTATGATTCCTAAAAAGGACTTAGGACGATGATCCTTACTATAATATTCTGTATCGTTCCGAAGTTTGGTTTTGATAACAAGCTGTAGCATCCCAAAATTTTAATTTTAATTTGGTAACTTATTCAAACTTTTGTAATTTAATTTGAAAAGTTTCAAAACAAATAAAATATAATTTTAGAAAAATATATGTTATAACTTAAATATTTGATAGTTAAACTTTGAATAGAAATAAAATTAGGATTTATGTTAATAATAAAATTTTATGGTTATATGGCAACATAAGATAAATATATATCAATAACTATAACCATTTTAACTTAAGCATAAAGTATAAAACAAAAGCAGGAAAATGTATGTATATGAATTAAGTATGCAAGAAGATAAAATGATAAAACAAAAATATATCTACAAACAAAGATATACTACAAAAATAATAAAAATAAATATATATAGAGACATACAAAGTAATAAGATAAAAGAAAACAAATATAAATATCTATGAACAAAAAAAATAAGTATAAGTATGTAGACTTGAATAAAATTATATATGGATTAACTTGCAAAAGAAGACAATAATAATTAATGCTAGTATCTTTAGCACACCATAATAGATCATCTCAGCCACCAAAGCAAGATTATCAGCCACCAAAGCAAAAAAAATCTGCATAGTCAAAAGAACAAACAAGAACATGAAAAAATATCTCTGACTCTTGATTGTACAACAAAATAATATCACACAGTAAAACTCAATTCATATATATCAATCTCATTTATCTCAGTTTCGTCCATTACAACTGAGTACATATGAAGTAGTATCATCTTAAACTTAAACACCAATTCAACATAAACTACAATACAAATCAACTCAAGCCAGAGATCAAAGAAGAAGGTTTCAGCTAGAAAATTCAAGCTGGTTTCCAATAGCAGGCTCTGTTCATTCTAAAATTAATGTGAGTAACATTTGTCTTAAAAATTTAAAAATATGGATCTGTTGCAAATTAAATCTGTGATAAGTATGTTATTTATATATATATATATATATATATATATATATATATATATATATATATATATGAATACTCTAAATGATGGAAGAATTGTGTGCAAGTTGTTGTTTGTATACGTTCCTTGTCCTGAGTTATAAACACAAAAAATTTTGATTCAAAAATTCATTTCTACTTGTTTCACTCACTGTTTGGACTTGAGATTAAAACAAAGATTGTTTGTTTGATCATGAACTAAAGTTTAAAAATCAATTCAAGTTTGAACAACCTGTTTATGACTCTGGAAACCAAAATACCTGAGCAAAGCTTCAAATAAGTTAAAATTCAAACCTTTTAATTTTCGAATTCAGGTATGTAGGTTGAATTCGTATACTTTAATATGATTTTTAAAACAAAAATCATAATTTTTAGAGTGAAGTTGAGGGAGCAGTTTGGCTTTGCATAAGTTTCATCGTTTTGATGATCTCTGGCGATCCACTGACTTGTAGTGGTCGAGATGTTCCTTGGTGATGGAGGGATGAGCGAGGGCTCTAGAAAACATGTTGGAATGGGGTGCATATGGTCGTGGTGACGGCGGCGAACTCGAGAAGTTCGTAAACCTAATTTTTTTCAAGTCTTAGTATTTTGTCTCATTCGTCATCTAAAAGTGATCGAGTGCTATAGGGGTTTGGGAGATGGTAGAGGGATGACGATGAGTAGTTAGCCTGAGTTTCGAATTTTCTGGTGGACGGGGTTGGGTGAACGACGATGTTCCCAGGTTTGGTGGAAGCTCCCGTCTGTGTTTCCAGGATTGAGAGTTCAAACTCGAATCCAATTTCGAGTGATGATGGAGTTTCGAGTGGTCGGAGATTAACTCATAGGCGATCATCGAATTGCTCGACGATGTAGCGTCGACCGGAAATGGTCATCAGAGCTGTGCACGTGCACGTAGCGATGGTTCTCTGGTGATCTGGAAATATTGTTCGTCTGCAGGGTGAACTCGAGATTTTCTCGAGTAGCTCAGGTGTTTACTTGAAGTGAATTGGTATTGGACCAGAAGCAATGTATATGTGGCTCGGGTATAAATTTTGTCCAGGTTTTTAAATAAAAGGCTGATATGCTTTGTGCTGAAATTTTAAAATTAAATTTCAAATTATAAGACAAAGCTTAAAATAAGTTTTAAAACCAAAGTTCAGGTCAGTTTGAAAACTTAGTTGGGAAATAAAGTTTTAAATTTAAATAGTTTTAATTACTAAAAAAAGATGCTAAGAAATTAAGTGTCAAATTTTTTTTATTTTAAAATGGATTTTATATTTGTAAAGGAAAGATTTAAAACAAGTTAAATCAAACTTGAAAACCTAGACTTGAATCTAAATTGAAATTCTAGATTTTGAAATAAAGTTAAGTTTTATAAATTTAATGTTAAATAAGTTAAATGATTAAATATTCTTTTAATATGTGAATTTAAAAGGAATTTGATTTCAACTCTTTGAATTGCTTTTAAAATAAAAATATTACTTTAACATGTAAATTTAAAGGTTTTAAAAATTTGTTCTAAACTTTATATAAGATAAATTGGTGTTCATTCTAAATCTTTAAATTTAAAATGAAATTTCAAAAGTAAATTTGAAATGAAATATTTCAAAACATAATTGTGAATGATAATTAAATCATAAATAAGAATGAGTTTTACCTTAAGTTAATGAAGATATAATGATTTGTAATTCATGGAATTTCTGAATTTTCTCTTGGTAAATTAACTTATAATTAAGGAAATTAATTATTGATTTTAGAATAAAATAATAATAATTAATAAAAATAATAATAATTATATGGTAAATTCATTTAAATCACATTCACCTTAATTGAAGATGATTGACTATTATCAAATATTGTGTACTTGATTGGTATTTCTATTGTGATTGTGATACTGTGTGATATGAATTGCTTTGTGCTGAGCTGTGATATGTGTGTTGAATATACTGCCGTGTGATTGTGAAAACCCATTGGCCCGTAAACGGTATTTGAATTTCGATGCGACAGGGAGTCAGATTCCAAATGGTTATCCGAAACCCACATCAAACCCTGAATGTGAATCTTTATGATGGATACATCCATGCATTTTTAAATTGAACGCTCATTATTCGGTTTAGCTGGGAGAGGACCTTTGTGTCGTATAATCCATTCTGAATATGTGATACGACGAAATGGATAGCAATTGAAGACGATAGTGAAGACCGGGTGTCTTCGAAAACGATAGGATAACCTGTCGAATGACTCTGCACTGAGTAGCTCAGGTATAGAGATCTCCATATGTGATGGGGAGTCCGATCGGGATTATGGATGCTCGGATTGCAAGGACTTCTTCGAAAGTGCCTTCGGCTCTGTTCAAACCTGGAACAGACTTGTATGGTTGTATGTCTGACATTACAAATTGAGATATAAAGCTGATTTCTTTCAAATAAATATCTGTTGGTGGCGGAGAATTTATTCTCTTAGCTTAACACCCTTCTCTGAGACGTACGAGCTCAGAGGTTATGTAATTGAAGGTTCTTAGTGATATACTCCCAATTTGGTAGTGTGGCATGCCGAGTGCTTCTGGTCATTTGTTGATCGAAGCATGGCTTTGTGAAAAAAGCGTAGCTTTGTCGATGAGACTTCTTCGAACCTCATAACCCGGTTATGGTCAAAACAGGAATCATGGCAGCAAGGTTATTTGGGGGTAGCACCCCCTGAGGGTCTGTCCATTTTCTTCTGGATTATAAGTGGTATCATGGTATGGAGCCCAGATACTTACTTTGTGGTTGCTGCAAACTTATTGCTTTGTGGTTGTTGGTTGAGCAGCGCTACGGATAAAGGTTGGTAACGACCTGGAGGTGGCATACTCGTGTCAGTTGTTACCTAGTCACAGAGGTAACCCGACCTTGTGTAGCAGAGATCCGGTTAGGTTCTCCGAGACGTCCCTCCAGAGGCGTTCCATTTTGTGTGGGAAGTTCCTTTGCTCAAACATTTGTTGGAAATCCAAATAAAATAATATGAGCCCAATACGGTTTTAAATTGTATAACCTACCACCTTAGGTGGTAGCTATAGTAAGCATAGTATAATGGTACCTATGCTGGCTAAGATTAATATTATACTTTCCAAAATATTTTCACACTATGCACTAATAATAATATTTAAAAGAGTTTTTCCCGTATCAAGCATTTTGGCCCTCATAAGGAGAAATCTCCTCCAAGTTTGCGCTTGCATTGTGTGTGTGGCGGGAGGCCTTATGGCAGTTTCATTTTCATAAAAGCATTGCGGATTTTTTCAAATTCTTTTGTTTTGCTTTTGATAAAAATGAACTGTTTTATTTCAACAATTGTCTTTGTTTACTCATACCAGCCCCATGAATGACCCGGAATTTATTGTTCCTTCTCTAAACTCCGGGTGCCCATAATTTTCCACACGGGCAGTCTAGAAGCAGGTTATCCGTGTTTTGCAGCTAGCTTGTATTTTGAAGTCTACTGGAAGCTTTGGATTTGGAAATCTTTTTAAGCGTTGGAGTTTTTGAAGACCTTGTCAAAGTTGAAGTATGTTGGAAACTTATTGAAGTTTCTGTTGTCGTACTATTGTTGTATCATATTTGTATCACTCTGATATCTGGGATAGATGTTGTATTGGATATTGTATCATGTTGTATCTATGTTGATATATGATATTCATTTTGTTTCCGTTGTTTATATTCATCTAATGTTGTTATAAGCTCCATCCGACTGGAGTTCGATGTTTGAATCTTTGGCAGTCGAATACAAGTGAGGTATTTAGTGTCAATTTTTGAACATTGGATTTCAGATCGTGACAAGTGGTACCAGAGCTAAGGGCTAAGTAAGAACTTTAGCTACGGAGTATAACACATTAGATGGCTCATTAGAGATAGGGTGAAGTATACCCTAGAATGAGTATAAACCGAAAGACCTAAACCCCAAATTTCCTTAGTCTATTTCTTTTAAACTGTTGATATTCCCTAAGATATCTTGTCCACGTGCCTGAATCAAGTTTTCTTACTATTACAGATAGTGAGAATGAGCGGAAGAAGAGGACTAGGTAGGGAATGGGGAAATACCACCGCAACTGGTCAAGTCCCTGCAACTGCAACTGTGCCTACTCAACCTCAGCCGAATCTGGCTGATCTATATAAAAGCTTCTCGAGACTTGGTGGAAAGCCGTTCACTGGCAAGGAATCTGTTGTAGAAGCCGAAGCCTGGATCCGATCCTGTGAAATATATTTCGGAGGATTGAAGTTGGAAGACGATCAAAAGCGATTAATAGCTTCTTGGCAACTCCAAGAGGAAGCATTAGCTTGGTGGGAGACAGTTACTGTGGATGAGTCAGAAGATAAGTTTACTTGGAGACGATTTAAAGAAGTGTTTGAGCAGCGATACATCCCATCTGCTGGCATCTCTTGAATGTACCAGGAGTTTCTAGATTTGAAGCAAGGAAGTCTACCATTTGAAGAGTACTTGAATAAATTCAATGAATTGTCTCGATTTGGTCCGGAGCTAGTGAGTACACCCTTGAAGAAAAATGGAAGATTCATTCGGGGAATGAATAAGGAGTATCACGAGAGGATGACAGCCCACATTAAAGAATCTTTTTCGGACTTGATTGATATGGGTTATCAATATGCTACTCTAGATATGCAGAAATTTCCAGAAGAGAAGGGGAGTTCATGTAGTTCGAATTGGAAGAAAAGGAAATTCGAAGGAAAGAGGCCGGTTCAAGGCAAGGAGAAGAAGAGGAGTAATCAAGAGAATTCAGCCAGAAATGTTACTTGTTATAACTGTCAGGAGAAAGGCCATTTAACAAATGATTGTGAGAAGCCAAAGAAACAAATTAAGAAAGATCAACTTGTAAAGACAAGTCGAAGATCCAAGGAATGCTATTGTTGTCACCAGCCAGGTCATGGAGTTAAGAATCGCCCGAAAAAGAAACAAGTACAAATAGCGAAAGTGTGCGCAATAAAAGATAACCCCTCAACTTCAAAGGCGAATGAAGAAAAGGGAGTTTTGGAGGGTAACCTTATTGTTGCTGAAAGAGTTGTTAGAGTTCTATTCGACATGGGAGCTTCACATAGCTTTATCTCCCAACAGATCGTGGATGAATCAAGACTTAAACTCAAGTTTTTCGATGAACCTATTTATGTGAAGAATCCAGTGGGTGGTCCTGCAAATCTTTGTCTGTATTGTAGGAGGGTGCCTATCTCTTATTCTGGCCATCGATTTCCTATTAACCTTTATGTTCTCGACTTCAATGAATTTGAAATACTACTCGGGATGAATTGGTTATCAAGAAATGAAGCCAAATTAGATTGAAACAATCGAACGATTCTAGTCAAAACTAAACTTGGAGATTTCATTGAAATTTCTTGTGAAGACCCTAGTCCAAAAAGGGGTAAACTGATGTATACGTTGGGATACCTAGAACCTAGTCTGGAGTCCATTCCTATTATCCAGCATTTTCCTGATATATTTAAAGAAGTAGAATATTTACCACCACATAGAGAGATTGAATTCAGAATTGACATAATCCCGAATGCTCGTCCTGTCATTCATGCTAGTCGTAGGATGGCACTGCGGGAAAGAATTGAACTAGTCAAGCAAACCGGTGATTTTTTTAAAAAGGAATTGATTCGTCCTAATGTTTCTGAATGGGGTTCAGCGATAGTAGTTATGGCTAAATCTGATGGGTCTTTGAGATTGTGTGTCGACTATCGCGATCTCAATAAGCGAACACTCAAGAACAAGTTTCCTTTATCCATGATCAACGACTTATTCGATCAACTTCATAGTGCACGATTCTTTTCTGAGACGGATCTTGCCCGAGGATTCCATCAGTTGCGAATTGTCGAAGATTGTGTTTACCTAACAGCTTTTAGGGGTCCGGATGTGTTATATGGGTGGTTAGTCATGCCGTTCGGACTAACCAACGCTCCCGCATACTTCGTAGATTTGATGACCCGTGTGTTTCAAGTGGTGCTGATAAATTTGTTCTTTTATTTATCGATGATATCCTAATCTACTCTAAAACTGAAGAGGAGCATGCTGAACATCTCAGAATTGTTTTGGAAATTTTGAGAAGGAGCATCTTATTCGCTAAATTTTCTAAATGCCACTTTTGGGTCAAAGAAGTCCGATTTCTTGGCCATATTGTTAATGAAGAAGGGATTTCTGTTGATCCGAGCAAAATTTCCGCTATTCTTGAATGGAAGCGACCCATGACTCCGAAAGAAGTTCGAAGTTTTCTAGGTTTAGCAGGCTATTACCACAAGTTTGTTCAGGACTTTTCTTAGATTGCTAGTCCATTGACTAAGCTTACAATGAAGAATGCCAAGTTCAATTGGACTCCAAAATGCGATGAAGCTTTTCAGGAATTGAAAACGAGATTAACTACTGCTCCTGTTCTCGCTATCATTAATGGGAACCAAGGCTTATCTGTCTATAGTGACGCTTGTGGTGATGGGGTAGGTGCAGTATTAATGAGAATGGGAAGGTAATTGCCTACGCGAGTAGATAATTACGTCCGCACGAGAGAAACTACCCAACACATGATTTGGAGCTTTTGGCTGTTATTTACGCCTTAAAAATCTGGCGACATTATCTTCTGGGTAAGAATCTCCTTCAGCTTTTCTAAAAGAAAATTTTAAAGTTCAACTTAACTTAATATACACTAAATAAATCTTCCCTATTTAGGTGAAAAATTCGAATTATTCACCGACCAGAAATCTTTAAAGTATCTCTTCACCCAGAAAGATTTGAATCTGCGATAACAACGTTGGTTGGAATTCCTGGCATCCTATAACCTAGATATTCTGTATACACCCGGAAAAGGCAATGTAGTTGCCGAAGCTTTGAGTAGAAAGCATGCCATTCTCGCTCATCTTGTCGTTACTCCTACTCTTCTTGAGAAAGTCACCAGCCAACAAAAAGAAGATGAGTTTCTTCATCAAATTTATGAGAAAATACATCGTGGTGAAAATACTAGTTTTGAAGTCGATGACAATAAAGTTATAAGATTAAAAGTAAGAGTTTGTGTCCCTAATATTCTGGAGCTGAAACATGAAGTTTTGGACGAATGCCACAAGTCCAAATTTTGCATCCATCCAGGAGTCAATAAAATGTATCGTGATATTGAAAGAACGTTTTGGTGGAAGACAATGAAAAGGGACATATCTATATATGTGAGTCGCTATGCTACTTGTCAACAAATTAAAAGCAATCAAAAGAAAGTGGCGGGTCTATTTCAGCCTTTGGAAGTACCGAAGCGAAAATGGGATCAAGTGTCGATGGATTTCATCGACGGATTGCCACGAACCAAGAAGGGAAATGAAGAAATTTGGGTTATAGTGGACCGTCTAACCAAAACTGCTCACTCCATTCCAGTGAAATCCACTAGGACTGCAGCAAGCTTAACAGAGCTATATATAAAAGAGATTGTTCGTCTCCACGGTATTCCTAGCAGCATAGTGAGTGATCGTGATCCAGCCTTCACTAGTAGATTTTGGGAGGCATTCCAAGCCGCATTGGGAACAAAGCTGAACTTCAGTACTGCTTATCATCCACAATCTGATGGGCAGACAAAAAGGATAAATCGAATTCTAGAATACTTTTACGAGCTTGTATTCTCGACATTGGTGGTTCTTGGGAGGACCATTTACATCTGGTAGAATTCTCTTATAACAATAGCTATCAAGCCAGTATTGAAATGGCTCCTTATGAGGCTTTATATGGTCGACCGTGTCGATCACCTACATGCTGGATCCAATCAGGTGATAGACTCATCCTTGGACCAGATATAATTAAAGAAGCCATGGAGAAGGTAGATTTTATTCAAAAGAAATTAATAACTGCTCAAATTCGTCAGAAGAGCTATTATGACCGCCGAAGAAGAGATTTGGAATTTCAAGTTGGAGATTCTGTATTTCTGAAGTGTCTCCGATGCGGGGTGTATTGAGGTTTGGGAAAACTGGAAAGCTAGCACCGCGTTATATTGGTCCTTTTCCTATTCTGGAGAGGATCGGTCCTCTAGCATATCGAGTGCAGCTACCCAGCTGGTTATCTGGCTTGCACAATGTGTTTCATATTTCTAACCTCCAAAAATTTGTGCACGACCCAGATAGTATTATAGAAGAGGCAGCTTAGCAGGATGTTGAGATCACTCCTAACTTGACAGTAAAGAGGGAACCAATAAAGATTATGGATCGTGATGAAAAGCGATTGAGAAACAAAATTGTAAAACTGGTTAAAGTACAATGGAGTGGCGATCCAAAGGACTGCACTTGGAAAACTGAAGATAGCATGCGGAAATCATATCCTAATTGTAGAGTGGATATCTCGACTTAAACTGGTAAGCCATTTCTCTAACCTTTTTTGAATTCGTATATTCTTTGTTTGTTTTTCTCTCTCTTTCAAATTTCGAGGACGAAATTTTCTTAAGGGGAGATATTTGTAACATCCCAATTTTTTTAATTTAAATTTGGTAACTTATTTAAACTTTTGTAATTTAATTTGAAAAGTTTCAAAACAAATAAAATATAATTTTAGAAAGATATATGTTATAAATTAAATATTTGATAGTTAAACTTTGAATAGAAATAAAAATTAGGATTTATATTAGTAAATTTTTTTATGGTTGTATTGCAACATAAGATAAATATATATCAATAACTATAACCATTTTAACTTAAGCATAAAGTATAAAACAAAAGCAAGCAAATGTATGTATATGAATTAAGTATGCAAGAAGATAAAATGATAAAACAAAAAAAAATCTACAAACAAAGATATACTACAAAAATAATAAAAATAAATATATATAGAGACATACAAAGTAATAAGATAAAAGAAAAAAAATATAAATATCTGTGAACAAAAAAAAATAAGTATAAGTATGTAGACTTGAAGAAAATTATATATGGATTAACTTGCAAAAGAAAACAATAGTAATTAATGCTAGTATCTTTAGCACACCATAATAGATCATCTCAGCCACAAAAGCAAGATTATCAGCCACGAAAGAAAAAAATCTGCATAGTAAAAAGAACAAACAAGAACACAAAAAAATATCTCTGACTCTTGATTATACAACAAAATAATATCACACAGTAAAACTCAATTCATATATATCAATCTCATTTATCTCAGTTTCGTCCATTACAACTAAGTACATCTGAAGTAGTATCATCTTAAACTTAAACACCAATTCAACATAAACTACAATACAAATCAACTCAAGCCAAAGATCAAAGAAGAAGGTTTCAGCTAGCAAATTCAAGCTGGTTTCAAATAGCAGGCTCTGTTCATTCTAAAATTAATGTGAGTAACATTTTTCTTAAAAATTTAAAAATATGGATCTTTTGCAAATTAAATCTATGATAAGTATGTTTATATACATACATACATACATACATACATACATATATATATATATATATATATATATATGAATTCTCTGAATGATGGAAGAATTATGTGCAAGCTGTTATTTGTATATGTTCCCTGTCCTGAGTTATAAACACAAAAAATTTTGATTCAAAAATTCATTTCTACTTGTTTCACTCACTATTTGGACTTGAGATTAAAACAAAGATTGTTTGTTTGATCATGAACTAAAGTTTAAAAATTAATTCAATTTTGAATAACCTGTTAATGACTCTGGAAACCAAAATACCAGAGCAAAGCTTTAAATAAGTTAAAATTCAAACCTTTTAATTTTCGAATTCAGGTATGTAGGTTGAATTTGTATACTTTAATATGATTTTTAAAACAAAAATCATAATTTTTAGAGTGAAGTTGAGGAAGCAGTTTGGTTTTGTATAAGTTTCATCGTTTTGATGATCTCTGGCGATCCACTGACTTGTAGCGGTCGAGATCTTGCTTGGCGATGGAGGGATAAGCGGGGGCTTTGGAAAAAATGTTGGAATGGGGTGCAGATGGTCATGGTGACGGCGGCGAACTCGAGAATTTCGTAAACCTATTTTTTGTCGAGGCTTAGAATTTTGTCTTATTCGTCGTCTAAAAGTGATCAAATGCTACAGGGTTTTAGGAGATGGTAGAGGGGATGACGACAAGTAGTTGGTCAGAGTTTCGAATTTTCTGGTGGTCGAGGTTGGGTGAACAGCGATATTCCTAGGTTTGGTGGAAGCTCCCGTCAGTGTTTCCAGGTTTGAGATTTCGAACTCGAATCCAATTTCGAGTGATGATGGAGCTTTGGGTGGTTGGAGATTAACTCGTAGACGATCGTCGACTTGCTCGACGATGTAGCGTCGACCGAAGATGGTCATCAGTGCTGGTTCTTTGGTGATCTAGAAATTTTGTTTATCTGCAGGGTGAACTCGAGATTTTCTCGAGTAGCTCAGGTGTTTACTCGAAGTGGATTTGTATTGGACCCGAAGCAATGTAGATGTGGCTCGGGTATAAATTTTGTCCAGGTTTTTAAATAAAAGCCTGATCTGTTTTGTGTTGAAATTTTAAAATTAATTTTAAAATTATAAGAAAAAGCTTAAAATAAGTTTTAAAACCAAAGTTCAGGTCAGTTTTGAAAACTTAGTTTGGGAAATAAAGTTTTAAATTTAAATTGTTTTGATAACTAAAAAAAGATTTTAAGAAATTAAGTGTCAAAAGATATGAATTTGAAATGGATATAAAATTTGTAAAGGAAAGATTTATAACAAATTAAATCAAACTTCAAAACCTGGACTTGAATCTAAATTGAAATTCTAGATTTTGAAATAAAATTAAGTTTTATAAATTTAATGTTAAATAAGTAAATGATTAAATATTCTTTTAATATGTGAATTTAAATGGAATTTGATTTCAACTCTCTAAATTGCTTTTAAAATAAAAATATTACTTCAACGTGTAAATTTAAAGGTTTTAAAAATTTGTTTTAAACTTTATATAAGATAAATTGGTATTCATTCTAAATCTTGAAATTTAAAATGAAATTTCAAAAGTAAATTTGAAACGAAATGTTTCAAAACATAATTTTGAATGATAATTAAGTCATAAATAAGAAAGAGTTTTACCTTAAGTTAATGAAGATAAAATGATTTGTAATTCATGGAATTTCTGAACTTTCTCTTGATAAATTAACTTGTAATTATGGAAATTAATCATTGATTTAAAAATAAAATAATAATAATTAATAAAAAATAATAATTATGTGGTTAATTCATTTAAATCACATTCACCTTAATTGAAGATGATTGACTATTATCAAATATTGTGTACTGGATTGGTATTTCTGTTGTGATTGTGATACTGTGTGATACGAATTGCTTTGTGCTGAGCTGTGATATTTGTATTGAATATACTGCTGTGTGATTGTGAAAACCCATTGGCCCGTAAAACGGCATTTGAATTTCGATGCGACAGGGAGTCGGATTCCAGTTGGTTATCCAAAATCCACATCGGACCCTGAATGTGAATCTTTGTGATGGATACATCCACGTATTTTTAAATCTAACGCTCACAATTCGGCTTAGCCAGGAGAGGACCTTTGTGTCGTATAACCCATTCTAAATATGTGATATGACGAAATGGATAGCTATTGAAGACGGTGGTGAAGACCGGGCGTCTTCAAAAACGATAGGATAACCTGTCGAATGACTCTTCACTGAGTAGCTCCGGTATAGAGATCTCCATGTGCGATGGGGAGTCCGATCGGGATTATGGATTCCCGGATTGCAAGAACTTCTTCGTAAGTGCCTTCGGTTCTGTTCGAACCCAAAACAGACTTGTATGTATGTATGTCGGACATTACAAATTGAGATATAAAGCTGATTTCTTTCAAATACATATCTGTTGGTGGCGGAGAATTTATTCTCTTAGCTTAACACCCTTCTCTGAGACGTACGAGCTCAGAGGTTATATAATTGAAGGTTCTTAGTGATATACTCCCTATTTGGTAGTGTGGCATGCTGAGTGCTGCTAACCATTTGTTGATCGAAGCATGGCTTTGTGAAAAAACGTAGCTTTGTGGACGAGACTTCGTCGAACCTCATAACCCGGTTATGGTCCAAACAGGAATCATGGCAGCAAGGTTATTTGGGGGTAGCACCCCCTGAGGGTCTGTCCATTTTCTTCTGGATTATAAGTGGTATCATGGTATGGAGCCCAGATACTTACTTTGTGGTTGCTGCAAACTTATTGCTTTGTGGTTATCGGTTGAGAAGCGCTTCGGATAAAGGTTGGTAACGACCGGGAGGTGGCATACTCGTGTCAGTTGTTACCTAGTCACAGAGGTAACCCGGCCTTGTGTAGCAGAGATCCGGTTAGGTTCTCGGGGACGTCCCCCCAAAGGCGTTCCATTTTGTGTGGGAAGTTCCTTTGCTCGACCATTTGTTGGAAATCCAAATAAAACAATACGAGCCCAATACGGTTTTAAATTGTATAACCTGCCACCTCAGGTGGTAGCTATAGTAAGCGTAGTATAATGGTACCTATGCTGGCTAAGATTAATATTATACTTTCAAAAATGTTTTCACACTATGCACTAGTAATAATATTTAAACGAGTTTTTATCGTATCAAGCATTTTTGACTGTCATAAGGAGAAATCTCCTCCAAGTATGCGCTTGCATTGCGTGTGTGGCGGGAGGCCTTCTGGCAGTTTCATTTTCATAAAAGCATTGCAGATTTCTTTCAAATTCTTTTGTTTTTCTTTTGATAAAAAGAACTATTTTATATCAACAACTGTCTTTGTTTACTCATACTAGTCCCATGAATGTTCCGGAGTTTATTGTTCCTTTTCTAAACTCTGGGTGCCCATAATTTTCCACACGGGCAGTCTAGAAGCAGGTTCCATGTTTTGGAGCTAGCTTGGATTTTGAAGTCTTCTGGAAGCTATGGATTTGGAAATCTTTTGAAGTGTTGGAGTTTTTGAAGACTTAGTCAAAGTTGAAGTATGTTGGAAACTTGTTGAAGTTTCTATTGTCGTACTATTGTTGTATCATATTTGTATCACTCTGATATCTGGGATATATCTTGTATTGGATGTTGTATCATGTTGTATCTGTGTTGATATATGATATTCATTTTGTTTCCGCTTTTTATATTCATCTAATGTTGTTATAAGATCCATCCGACTGGAGTTCGATGTTTGAATCTTTGGCTGTCGAATACAAGTGAGGTATTTAGTGTCAATTTTTGAACATTGGAATTCGGATCGTGACACAAGCTATGACGCCCAACCTCTATACTCCCACTAGCCAAGGACACTACGGCGTAATGCCATCAACTAGCATGAAGAATAAAGCTAAGGAGCGATCATCTGTATAATCTCTTTGTGCGAGTACCGGTATGTTAGATAGTATAACATGAATTTCATTTAAGAAGAAATCCGACATACCAATGCAAACTCAAAGCTCCTACACAGTGGCTGTGATGTAACAACCCAAAAATTTTCGATCTCGAAAATTCCAGATAGTTAGTGAAAAAGAAGAAAGAGAAAGAAGAAAAGAAAAAAACATAAACATTAATATCTCACATTCGCAGCGGATAAAATATAATAGCAAATAATAATAACAGTTATACAAAAGAAAATTGTATCTGTCAATTTATATCTATATACATCAGAGTTACAATATCCCATAAAAACTGGATAGTATAACAACTTGTCCAGATAACAACAACAATACCATAACAGAATACACTCCATACGCTCCTGCCATCTAGCTCTCCTCCTGAGCTCCAGAACGTCCTAACCTGAAAATCTGTAATGCTCGGTCTGGCCCGAGCATTACATCAATGTAACACCCGGGTCAGGCTGGAAACCAACGTGAGTAAACCCAACTAACATGGAATAGAACAACATAAAACTACATAAAACCCAGGGTATCTCGTATCAATTTACAAATTCAAAATTTGTTATAGACATCACTTATAACACACATCAATTTTTAAGTACCAAAAGGTTGATTAAATGGCCCAATTCACTTAAATCATTCCATTCCAGCCTATTGATTACACAAATCAATTTATAAAGAATTGAAGTGGTTTCGGGTATTAACTGATACCCGACTCCGGCCTCTTCGAATCCAATGTCATCTTAAACCAAGTTATTCAAGTGAATACAATTTAATTTTTAATACTAGATGTCACTGTACACAACAATTCATCATAGATAACCACATTATCACTGTTCAACCCAACATATCATATTATAAAAACATTTCATATCACATATCATCACGACCCTAACAAATAATCCAAGGCATTCAAATATCATTCAATCATCCATAAGCAAGATAAATTAGTTATACCATTTCTAATTAATTTAATTAACTACAATTAAATTAATTACTTATTACTTATAACTCTTGCTTATTTATCATAATTAATCATTCAATTAATTAATCATCCCTTAATTATTCTTCTTGATTAATCATCCTTGATTAATCATTCTTAAAGTACATTGAGAAATTAGCCTTTAATTAATTTACGACAATGTAAATGACTCACTTTCATTTAATAATCAACCTTTGATTAATCATATCAACCTTGATTAATCACATTTAGTAATTAATTATTCTAAATTATTTACATTAATTAATTAATCACTTAATTAATTAATAAATCCTTTAATTAATTACACTGAGTAATTCACACCATCAAGTAACTATCTTAAATTAATTAAACCAATTAATTAACTTAACTAATCACATTACTTTAATTAATTACATTGAGTAATTAATCACTTAATTACTTTCATTAAGTAATTATACTTAAACCATTCAACAATTGATTATCTTTAATTAATTAATCTAATTAATCATCTTAAATTAATTAAATTAATTAACCATTTGATAATCCTTAGTTAATGATTTTTGATTAACTATTAACAATACTTTAGTTACTTTTCTAAGTAATTATTCTTTAATTACTTCTCATTAAGTACTTCTCTTTAATTAATTACATCCAGTTCAGAGCTAAGTAATTCCTTTTTATTTAATTACATTTAGAATCGCCCATTAATTACTTACACTAAGTAATTACACTTTATTAAGTTAAGAAATTATACTGAATCAATTTCATAAGTGATTGTCTTTTATTAATTAAATTAATTATATCAAACTAATTACATTAATTTAATCATCTCATAATTACAAATAATCTTTAAATTTCATTTGTTAACTACACATTAATTATTTAATTAATCCTTTAATTAATTTCATTAATTAACTAACTTCAATTAATCACTACCATAAATAAATCTAAGAAAAATACTTTTCTTAGGAAACTAAACATTTTAAAACCTTTAAACTTTAAAACCTTCCATATTTAACTTTATACATTTTGAAATCTTGGGAACAATTCCACTATCTTTTTAAAAAAATTGGTTACTTGTTTAAACCTGTAACCATACTTCTAAATTCTGAAAAACTGGAAACAAAGACATCTCGAGCCAAAACACACTCATCCACTTCGAGTCAAACTCACAACATCATGAGATCGTTCCCGAGCCGATCCTTCTTCCCAAAAACTAAACAACCCAGACACATCAACGTGCATGTGCACGTGCATTGGCGAACATCGCCGCTCTGACCAACTACGGTGATTCCCATACCTCGCCGATGATCTCTATTGACCTTCTGATCATCCAGATCAACGAAAAAGTGAGCAAAATAAAATCGAACCCAACGTGCCAAAATCTGGAACTAATACCAACCGAAAATCCTACCATCGCCGATGAACTTCGCCACGAGAAATCTCACGGGTCACATCGAAGCTCCTCATCGATTTAAGCCCCACTTCTCATCATCGTGATCGAGTCCGATCCTTTGTCAATGACGAACGAAACTCAGTAACTTCAACTACCAAAACCCACCACTAAAACCCTACTTCGCCAATCTCCCACCACCACGGCCAATAATAAAATCCAACTTCTGTTTTCCTAAGATCTCTAATCCATTGGCCACCTCCAGTCCAAAATTCATCGCAAAAATCGACGCCAATCATCGTTTATCGAAAAATATGTCGTAACCCATTACCCATGAATATCTCAGCAATTACCTTACTAAAAACTATGATTTTCATCTTAAAAATCATATTATCCAAAGCTGATTTAAGTTATATAATTGAAATAATAAATCATAATACTTGATTTTATCCCAATTTAAGGTTTTCACTGTTATCTTTCCCTTTCCAGAAATTTTAAAACTTAATTTATCTTATTTAAATTTTAAAAACTAAATTATGTTTAAATCAATCATCTGTTGTTAGAAACACAAGCTTATCAGTGATTAGTTTTGGAAATTTTGAATTTGATAAAACTTTTACTCTGTAAATTTTGAAACAGAGATGATCAAAACGGACCAAACATGCACAATTCAACACAACATATATTCAAAGATTTTGCTTATATATATATACATGCAATACAAACATCATCACCGAAATACAGATGCAACTTCATTTATTTCCTTAAGTCTTTTAAATAAGTGTTTACTTGCTTAATGTTTGAACAGAGGGGAGTTTTGAAAATCTGTAACTAAATAGAAGTTTGTATCTATAAGAACAGTCATACATGTTCTAATCATCTGCATATTTATCTATATACTAACATATTTTCAGCATGCACTCAAATCTTGCAAAGTTATTTCAATGTTCTATCACAATCATCAACTTCAAACATTAAAAGTGTAGCAGTTTACTCACCATTATAAGAAGAAGACAGAGAGGTTGATCAAAAATCTGGAAAGTAATTGAACTTGAGTCTAGATGAATTTTCACTAATTAGTTGATTGTTGTTTGTTTTGCTCTAACCCTTTCTGATTTTGATTTCTGCACCTTATTTTACTGAGTTGAATCTTACTTGATAAAACTGAAACTTGATTGTGCTGCAGGTTTGTATATTGGAGATGAAATTGTGTTGCAGTTTTTTTTTTTGATTTTGAAAATTTTCAGTTTGTTCAAATCTATTTCTCCTTAGATCTGATTTTCTTAGGCTTGTAGATTGAAATGAATAACAAAGAATGAAAGAAAGAGGGGATGAAATATTTATATAAATTTAAATCTTATTTTTGTAAATTTTCTTAAAAATAAAACTAAAATGACACTTGTAAATAAATTTCAACATTTGTCATAAGGTATCATTTATTACTTAACACTTGTTTAAACTTGCTTCCATAGATTTACACTTGCCCTTTTAATACTTATTTTTATTAATTTTATATGTTAATAAAAAACTTTTATATTTACTTTATTATTTTATAAATGTTATATATATATATATATGAATTTTCTTAGAGAAAATAAAACAAATTATTGACAATTAATAATCTTACACATTTTTTCTTTATATCCAAAATATTTTAAATATCTATCTTTTGAGTTTCCATTTTAAATCTAAATTCAAGTTTAAATCTAAAAATCCAATTTAAAATCAATTTAACAATACATATATATTTTAAACAAACCCAATTCAATTTGTAATTAATAATTCTATTTTAAAATTATTTATCTATATTTAAAAACAACCCATTATCATTATTGTTTGAAAATAACAATTTTTATCAATTTAAAATAATTTATATTGGGGTTTATTACATTTAATTTTGCTTGAAATTTCCAGGATATCACATGTGAGGTCTTCAGAAAAAAATACAAAATAAGCATAACACAGATCGGTCGCAGATATTCATATCACTAAGGCAAAAAAAGATATGAATATAACACATAAAATTGTACATCAAAGTAGTGATCATACAAGATCCACTACACCACAAAAGAATAGGTACAAGTGCTGGACAAAAGAATATGTATACATCAAGGAGTCTCTATCTCGAATGTATAAAAGCAAAAACTACTAAGCTAAGTAGTTAGCCAAAAGTCAAATGACGAACCCTAATAAGAAGTCAAGTAGCAGCACCTGAAATACCTTGGTCTGACTCGAGTATTATTTAAGAAGAAAATAATAAACGGATCGGTCTAGCTATAAATACCATATAAAATGAGATAGGATAAGAGATATGACAAAAACATATGATAACAATAATGCCATACTGTGACAATATATATTAAATAACAACAAAAATCATGCAATACCTCAAATTTCCTAAAACACCAAAAAGAATGTCACAATCTTTATTTTATTCACCAAACCACAAATATTGGCAAAACATATCAATGGAAATTGCAAAAATTGGTGAAACAAAAATTCCAGAAATCATCAATTAGAAATCTAGAAATCACAAAGGGCGAGGCCTATCAAAAACGGGAGCATGAAAACCGATCAACACGTGTGTCACAAACGGGTCGCTTTCCCATGGTCGGTAACCATAGAGCCGGTGCAACGACGTAGTACAATATCGGTACGCCCAATGAACCTGAAACTCACATAATTCGAAACAACTATGTTGTACAATAACGGTACGCCCGATGAACCTGAAACTCACATAATTCGGAACAACAACATAGTATGATAACCGTATGCCCGATGAGCCTGAAAACTCACATAATCCGAAACAACAATGTAGTACAATAACAGTACGCCCGATGAACCTGAAACTCAAATAATTCGGAACAACGATGTAGTACAATAACGGTACGTCCGTTGAACCTGATAAGCCAAAACAACGACGTAGTACAACGTTACGTCCGATGAATCGAACTCCATAAAAAACATGGGTCGCTAGCCAATAAAAATGAGACGAAACTCCAAAGAACTCATAGGCCGCTAGCCTATATAAAAATAATGAGACGAAGCTCAAAAGAACGAGGTACAGTCCGCTACGTGGACTAAGAGACAACGCATATCGCTAGTCCGAGCCATAAAATGATCATCATTGATCAATAAGAAGTGTGAATTACACTAAGCTACTAAATAAATGAGTTTAGCTTCATGTCCCATAACCACTGGCTTAACTTACATATTTACGAATAGATTGTAAATTTCCACTCGAAAATTGTCATAAGAGTTCAATCGAACGAGTCCAAGAATTAATTGATGAAGTAAACGCAAGCATCTCATACCACTTATTTTAATTAGATTTCTCATACAAATGAGGTAAATGTTTGTATATACTAATAGATTGAAAAAACGTTTTAAAACGAGTTTTGTATTAAAAGTAACGTTGAAATCATTTTTGTAAAAGAGTTTGAGTATTTACTACTAGTATAAAAAACCTTTGTATTTTAACGGGACAAAACACTAAAAACGATTGTAACAACAATCGATTACCAAAAATTCACATTCGATGTAAATCAAAACCATAAAATTCGATATCAAATCCATCAAATAGATATTCCCAAAAATCCAGAAAAGAAGTCATCAAAGTCGATAATAAGTGAAAACAAGCAACCGGATCACCCAAAATCAATTAAAATAGAAACCCATCTAAAAACAGGCATGTTGGCTGGGATTGTCAGCCCCAAACGTCTGAGCTGAAGGAATGGAAAGTTTATTCCATATCGCCCTGACACCCGGGGAGTAAGATCAGACATCTGAGCTAAAGGTTTGGAATTTTTATTCCGTAGCTCCAGACGTCTGAGCATACTACCGGATGTCTGAGCTGAAGCTCAGAGCAATATTTTGCCTAGGCCAATGATGGTCAAACCATATCGGAAGCGATCGGACGAGCAATGATGGCTAGGGAATTATGCCAAGTGACAATCTAGCGCTATAGACTCATTAATACACTCCGAACAGCATGTCAAAATGTCTAATGTAGGATTTTCATAGATTTTAACTCCAAAATATCAAAAATTGGAAAAATTAACTAATCTAATTCAGTTCAAAGCAAATGGACATGAAATAAGTGTTAGGAATTCATACTTAACAACTATCAAAGGTATAGGCATAGATGCGAGTTCAAGAGCTCACCTTTAAACAAAAAACAATGACTGACAAGATCTAAAACAAGGCAAGGCCAATTTCTCCTCTACTTCACTTCGAAAACCCTGAATCTATGATCAAATGCAAATATTACCTAAGTTAGTGTTTAGGATTTTTTGGAAATTGGAGAGAGATTGAGGTGGAGAAGAAGATAATGCTTACCTAAGCTTCTCTTTGATTTTGGAGCTTGAGTCTTGAATTTCCTAGTAAACTAGGTCTTAGGAATTTTAATTTCCCTTTCTTTCACCATTTTTACTTTAGCTTGAGTGCTAGGAAATAATAGAATAAATAAAGAGAGTTGGAGGAGGAGTCAAGGTATTAGATGAGTTAGTGGGTTGAAACCCAAACCCAAAGCCTAATAGAAAAATAGTAAAATTCTACTCAACTACAAACATATCAATGTTTATACTTAAAAAAGTCGCAAATGCCATTTTGAACTCAATGGAAGTAGTCTCGAGTCCTAATTCGACCATTTGCAAAAGGTAGTATTTTGTACTCTAAACCGATTAACAATTCTATATTTAAATAAAGCATTTCAACATACAATCGTAAAATATGTGGGTTATTACACGACCGTTGCACTACTCATCATCCAACATAAAGACCCAACAACATCCCACTCCATTAACAAATTATTTTTTCTCATTTGAGCATTGTTATTATTTATCCACAACAATCCAGCTTAGTATCATTGAACAAAGGACGTTCAATATAATAATATATCAAGATCTTCCTTCAAATATTTGGATTGCGGTTATAGTTTGTTCAAAGGCTATTAGTACGGTAGTTTAGAAAACTCATATGGTAAACCATTCCTACTTTGTCGGTGTTCCTTTTTATGCATACATATTGTAAATTTAACAAAATAAAACTATATTATCAACTTTATGATGACATTTCAATGGTAGCCATTGGAAGCGTATTTGAAAAAGAGTGTGGAAAAAAGTGATTACCAACCAAGAAACGAACATTATAAAGCAAAGTTCAATGACTAAAACAGTAACCGAATTTTGCAATATTTATTTAACCTTTGCACTATGATAAGTATAATTTCTTAAATGATATTAATTTAACTGTACTGATCCTAATCTCTTTTAATGATATAAAACAACTCACTCTCTTTGCCTTGTTGCCACTGTTTCCTTTAGGAATAGACTAAAGTACATGATTGACATGTAACCACACTTTCTTAGGAGAATTAAGAGAAGAATCACAAAAATTACGTACTCATATTCTTATGTAGGTTAATTATAATATATTAGTGGGGTATCTAAAGGATAGCGACCGAATTGATACTTGTTAGAAAGAACTTACGCTTGCTGCCTACTTTAATCAATAAAAATCATGGCCAAGCAAACATAACCTAAATAACCAAGGTGTAAAAAGGATATAATTATAATAAATAAATAAAATAAAATACTTGGAATTAAAAAAATCATATACACTACAATACCAAGACCAAATCCTAGAAGTTTGAATATCTCTTTTAGAAAATATTGTCCTCCCAAATTTGTGAATATCCAGAGATTCATAGCCCAGTTTTCCTGATATTTAGAAGAAAAAATGAAGAACCAACATTTAAAAACGTTATAAGAAACTGAAATTTGAAAATATCAACACAAAATAAAAAACTCTGTAAGGAGCAAAAATGATTAGAGCTTCCAATTCATCTAATCCTTAAGGAACTAAAGTATGAAATATATTTTTCTACCCTAACTGTTTACGTGTTATGGATGGAGAGCATAAGGAAAGAAAATTCATTATGTCCTAATCAAATATTTCAATAAATCAATATGTCTCACCATTGTATTCAAACATTGTTTCCATCTTTTATGTTTTTTATATGTTGAAAATTAAGAGACTTTTACTTATAATGTTGTATTTGGATGAAAGAAAGTGTGTCCTAATAATAATAAATAGCACGTTATTTGCATAGGACAAAATAGCAAGATTCACCTAGCTTATTACTATATATGTGGACAAAGATAAAATTGTCGTATAAGTAGCGTACACATGATAGATTTGGATAGCCATTCAATTTTTGACACTTTATATATACACATTGCACATATATTACTTTCAGATGCTCCTGCAGATGGTACTTACATTGGGTTTATAATTCTTTTCCTATTTTCCATCGTATCCCTTATCCAAGAAAGATGAAAAGATAATCCATGAAAGAATTTATTATTAAAAAAACATAGTATGTGTTACAAATATGTGCCTATGAACCTTACATACCCTTTCAAAAATCTATAAAATTTAAAACAAGCTAAATAAATTTAGAAGTTGTCGTTAACCATAAAGCTCACTTAAGAATGAAGGTATGAAAGAAGGCCCATAAAAGTATTGTAGAAGCTTCATAAGGATTGAAAAGAAGGGTTTCCTCATGGTTCAAAAGCGACGTTTCAGACGCATAGGAGTGGCTTTCGAAGAGGTTGGATTGATGCCGCAAGCACCTGATGCCTCTGCAAGTATTAAATGAAGTAAGTGCCTTCAAAAAGTCGAAAGGGAGGCAAAGTTACCCTTTTGACTCTGTTGATCCTTTCAAAATAGTTGGATCCATATGCATAAAGGAGTTTTGAATGTATTAAGAATTTCTTTAGAAGGAATCAAATAAAAAGCTTCCGACATATGTTACATCCTTCAAAATGGTTAGATAAGATTATGCTAAAACAACCCTTTCGAAAGCAAAGCCTAGCCTTTCGAAACGGTTGAATCCTTCCACAGGTATTAGGGAAGCTTCGCATGTAACCAATATTGCCTCTGCAAACATCAAAGGATGAGCTTTCACACTAATCAAGGAGATTCTTTTGAAAGCCAACTTCCGCAATTATCATTTGACCACCAAGAAGCTTCTGCCATAAAAAATGACTTTTCGCACCGATACTTTCATCATCATCAAGCCCATTCGAAACCATCCAAATACCCTGCCTTACTTATTTAAGCGGCGACTTATCATGATAGTATCAAATCTTAATAACAATGGAGAAATTTTGAAGGAGATGAAGAAGTTAAAAGTGCCTCCACTTACATCCAAACAACATAATAATGCACCATGACTCATTCGCCACTAACAGAAACACACTTATCGATGGTGTCGAAAGGCTTTAGAAGTACTCGAAAGCAATATTGGTAAATATCATATCAATATTTTCCTCTAGCATGCTTTTGAAAAAGAGGGAGAATGAAGGAGAATGGTGGAGAAGGGACCATTCGATAGCTTCGAAAGGATGGATATGGAAGGGTCCAAACCGCATATATAAATACGGCCCTAGGGTCCAAGTTCTGGACCAATTTTTGAATTCTTGGATTTCCTAGTCACTTCTTAGACAAATCAAATTATTATAACCCTAGGTAAATTTGGGAAAAATTCTATTACTTGTAATCCAATCTTGAGAAATAAAAATGAGAGGATGCATGGATCTAATATTGATTTCGAATATGAAGATGATCATTTCTACCATTAGCTTGTCAAATGACCGATTGCACATGATATTCACTTATCTTCCTAACCCTTATTTGGCATATGCAATGCTATGGAGTTTACTTAGATATCTTGATTTTGAAACATATTATAATCATGTCTAAAGCCAATGTGATAGTAAAGTGACGTGATGGTGATAATCCAATATTATCATGTCAATTAGACTTGCATCAATTATCCAAGATGTGATTCCACAGCATATTGAGTCCACTTCTATTTGTTATGTATTTTGTGTTTCGGGTCCCTTTGAAGGTATAAAGACCCTCTCGACTCATTTAAAATGGGCTTCGAAGGGATTCACTATGTGATTATTAAAGTCATATCCTTTGGGAGGACTCCTTCAAAAGGGGTTTCGAAGGGATTCAGTGTGTGATTATTAAAGTCATATCCTTTAGGGGGGCTCCTTCAAAAGGTGTTTGAATACTTTGGAACATACAATTGCTTTTGAAGGAACCCTCTCCATGATAGTAGAATCAATACCTTCGAAAGGGTTTCCCTTCAAAGGCATAAAGACCCTTTCGACTCACTCGAACGGGGTATTGAAGGGATTTTTTTCTTCTTAAACTTTGCTTTGAAGTGTTGACCAGATTTCTTGTCAACTTTTTTGGCGCTAGATGGAGAGCTTGAACCTTCGACCTTGCTATTTCCTTGTAGACTAATTATAGAATATTTGACTTGTTGTAGAAAAGTTAAATTGAAAAAACTTAGTTGAATGGATGAGAAGGCAGTACACACAACAATTTTGGAAGAAAATATTAATCCAACCTTCAACTTGGAAGGAGTTGTGCTAAGGAAACCATTAACTCCAACAAAACCAGATGATATTGTAGTTAAGATAAGGCATTTATAGCAACAACTAATAGAAAGAAAGAGCTCCTAAAAGCAGCCTTATCTCAGAAATCTTCTAAAGCTGCTAAACCAACAGTAGGAGACGAAGTAGTCTCCCCAAAGAGGAACTTGAAAGCTTCTACATTTGAAGGCAAGAGCAAGATTGATTTAACTTCATCAAAGAAGAAGGAACATCACGCAACCAAAACCCATCATCAAGGTAGAATGCAGGATAAGTTTTTGGAGAAATCTGGAAGCTCCACTTCAAAGGAATACAATCCAAATCGGCAACACTATCATAATGCTATAGCTTATCTAAAAGAAGTGGCAGAGAAGGCTTTTAAAGACATGCTAAATACTCAAGGGAAAAGAACTCTAGATGAGAGAGTGAATAACAATGAACGACTAGCTTTGTTTACTGATGAAGTCATGTCAGCAGTAATTCCATCTCATGTCAAGATTCCAACTATGAAATATCATAGCACTACCGATCTCGATGACCACCTGATGGCTTTTGACACTCAAATGGATCTATATAATGCTTCTAGGGCAGTGCGGTGCAAGTTATTTCCAGTAACACTTCAAGGGCCTATCGCAAAATGGTACCACTAATATCGAGAGAAGAGTATTTAGTCATGGAAATAATTTTCCTACTAATTCTCTGCTTAATTCTGCATATGTAAAGATCCCACAGTTGATTATACTATTTTAGCAAACATCAAACAAAGGCAAGGAGAATCGCTGGGTGGCTATCTCAGAAGGTGTAATATAGAAGCGTTGAAGGCCAAAGATATGAACGATAGGAATAAGCTAATTGTAGTGCATTCAAGGTTGATAGAAAATACACCATTTTGGAAAGAGCTCTTCGTTCATGGGTTTAATGATTTACAAGACTTTCACTTCCAAGCCGATAAATTCATTCGAATGGATGAATCGTACTATGCCAAAAAGAAAGCCAACCCCAAGAAGGAGAATGGAAGATTTAGATTTGACCGAGGATACAAAAAGCCGAGGTGGGAAGACTTCAACACTAATTCAATAGCTTTGAACAAGCCATTGTCTTATGTCTATGCCATAATTAAAGAAAAAGTTAACTTCCCAACTTCATTCAAGTCAAGAAACCACCCTGAGTAATGAAAGGGGGACAATTATTGTGCTTATCATAAAGTGAATTACCATTAGACTGATGAGTGACGACCGCTAGCTGGAATTATTCAAAAGCTAATCCGTGAAGGATACCTAAAGAATTCTTTTAAGATAAAAAGAAAGCACCCTAGACTAGCAATGGACCACAAAAGCTCCCTAATAATTCTGTGAATATCTTCGAAGATAAAGATCCATTAAAATTGAGTCCACCCTTGAATAGGATTGATGTGATTCATAAGGGACCACATCCAGCGGAAACTAGTAAAGGAGTCGGAAACAAATATATCAACGAAGCTAGGGAAGGTGTATTTTCTGTTCAGGAAGAGTCCCCACCTAAAAATCCATGGCTTAATATACATATGCTGAATCTTTTCATCACTTTACAAGATTCCAAAAAAGGAACTCATGATCCCTATAATGACCCCTTATGATACTACTCAAATCGAGATTTCCACAATGTCCAAGATTCTGGTAGACACTGGAAGTGCAGTCAACTTCATCTTCAAGCATGCCTTTAATCAAATGGTCATTCCTGAAGATAAGTTAGAGCCTAGTCTTGAACCTATTTTTGGGTTCAATAACAAAGGGTCAACTCTGGTTGGGGAAGTAAAGCTGCTAGAATAGATGGGAATACCACCATGCTGCAAAAATTTTGAAACTCTTTTTGTGATCATCAATCAGCCATCATAGTACAATGCATTCTTTGGCCACCCTACGCTGGATGAGGTGGATGATTTTGTTTCATTAAAATATCTAATGGTGATATTCTTGACTAAAATAGGTCGGGATACTATTCGGGGTGAACAATTTTGCTCCCATGAAATGTATTTTGCCACTCTTGATTAATATAAAAGGAAGTACTCTTCTTATTATGATTCCTCTACTTTTTTTCAGCCTTTAGATGATGGATTTTTACATCCAACATTTGAAGAAAAAATAAGACCTAATAAAATAAATAAACGTGTTTTAGGAGGTGCATATCGCTTGGGAGCAAGAGGAGGAGAACTGATGCTAACTTTATAGAAGAAAGCAATATCATTACAGAATTAGATTGCTGAGGAGAAATGGAGAGGGCAAAGCCTATAGAGGATTTGACGAGATTTGTGTGGATCCAATTGATTCAGCCAAGATAGTTAGAGTAGGAATGGAATTAAGGAACAACTTGAAACTAGATTTAATTCAATTTCTTAAAGCTAACAAAGACGTAGTTGCATGGACTCATTTGTATATGATCGGCATTGACCCATCAGTTATGTGTCGTGCACTAAACATTGATCCAAATGTAACCCCAGTTTGAAAAACGAAGAGGCAATTTGATAACGTTTGATCTGACGCCTTAAAAGAAGAGGTTAAAAGGCTGCTTGAAAATGGGTTCATTCGGGAAGTCTTTTATTCGAAATGGTTAGAAAATTAAGTGTTGGTAAAAAAGGAAAATGGCAAATGGAGAACATGTGTTGACTACATTGATTTGAACAAAGCATGTCCGAAAGATTGTTATCCATTACCTAGAATAGACCAGTTAGTTGATGCAACTAGTGATGATAAACTATTGTCTCTCATAGATGCTTATTCAGGGTATAATCAAATACCCATGTTCAAAGCAGACGAAGATCGTACAAGCTTCATTATCGATATGGGGACTTTTTGTTGTAGCATTGCCTTTTGGGCTAAAGAATGCGGGAGATACTTATCAAAGATTGGTCAATAGAATTTTCAAGGAACAGATTGTATGAAATATGGAAGTTTATATGGATGATATTCTAGTAAGTTCTCATGAAGCAAGAATCATCTTAAGGATCTTAAAGAAATATTTGAAGTATTACGAAGGTATCAATTGAGATTAAATCCTCAGAAATGTTCTTTTGGAGTTCATTTCGAAAAAATATTGGGTTACATTGCTAAGAAAAAGGAATCGAAGCCAGTACTGACCATATCCAAGCTATCAAGGACATGGCAGAGCCCAAAACCAACAAAGATGTAATGAGTTTGAATGGTAAAATTGCAGCCTTAAGCAGATTCATCTCCAAGGCAACCAATAAATGCATCTTCTTCTTCAACGTGATTAAGAAAAAAAGAATTTTGAGTGGGGAAAATATTGTAAGAAAGCCTTTCAAGAATTAAAAAATCATTTAGAAAGGCCACCAATATTATCCGTGCCCGGGGATAGAGAAAGCCTATATTTGTATATTGCAGTTTCCGAACATGCGGTTTGTTCGGTGTCGAATAGAAAGGGAAATGAAAATCAACTTTTCATGTATTTTGTAAGTAGACAGTTGAAGGATGCCGAGGTTCGATATCCAGTCATAGAAAAGTTAGCTTACTCTTTGATACTGACAACATGGAAACTCGAAGCATACTTTTAAGCGCATCCAATCAGAGCATTGACTAACTTTCCACTCAAACAGGTTTTAAGTAAACCTGAGACTTCAGGGCGGCTAGTAAAATGGGGAATTGAACTTAGCCAATATGACATTGAATTTTAGCCACGAACAACAATTAAAGAGCAGGAGTTTGCAGACTTTATCATTGAATGTACAAACTTCGTTAAGGAACAGTAAGAGAAGGAGAGAGATCAAAAGCCCATATGGTAACTATTTATGGATGGGGCATCAAATGAGCAGGGAGCCAGAGCGAGTACAGCATAATCACATTCGATGGGCATCACTAACACTATGCAATGAAGCTAGAGTTCGCTGCAACAAATAACTTAGCTGAATATGAATCGATGGTGGCAGGATTAACTCTGGCCTGGTAACTTAAAATCCCATGAATGCAAATCATTAGCGACTCTCAACAAATGGTGAAATAGATAAAGCAAATATATCGACCTAAAGATGCCATGCTAGCTCTATATGTTAAGAAGGTGCTAAAAATGCTTGCCTTAGTTGAAGATTTTTCTTCACACCAAGTCCCAAAGGAAGATAACTCTCATGTAGATTCAATAGCAAAATGGGCTAGCTCAAGGGGAGCTCCAGAAACCCATATCATACCAACTGAGTATCAAGAAGATCCCAGTATTGAAGAGGAAATGCCTTAACTAGGGAAGGAACTACTAGTTTTGACTAGATCCCAAGCAATGACACAAGGAAGAGAAGAAAGAGAAATTTGTGAAGAAATTCCATGTGAGGAGCCCAATCATCCAAAGGTAGATAATTGTTACGGTAACACTTGGATGATAACTATTGTAGAATATCTTGCCAATGGAATATTACCATCTGACAAAATGAAAGTTAGGAGAATCAAATGATAGACTCTGACCTTCACTATGATGGATAGAATTATTTATAAAAAAGGATAAGTCCTTCCTTACTTAAGATGTGTGAGTACGAAAGATGGGATGAAATTATTAGGGGAAGCGCATGAAGAATTTTGTGAAGACCATCCCAAAGGGATAAAGTTGGCTATGAAAATAATGAGACAAGGTTTCTAAGTTCCTTAAATGACAAGTTAAGCTATAGAGAACGTAAAGAAATGTGAAAGATGCCACATATACTCAAATATTCCCCATTTACCACCATGCCAACTAATCCCGATCTTCAGCATATGACCCTTTGATGTGTAGGGAATTGATTTGATCGAACCATTGCCGATTTCTAAAGGAGGAGCAAAATATGTTGTAGTGGCCAAAGATTACTTTACTAAGTGGGTTGAAGTAGAGTCACTTCCCAAAATCTATTTTAGGAAAGTACTTAGGTTTATTATTAAAAACATCATTACTAGATTCGGGATCCCTTACAAGATTATACCTGACATCGGAACACAATTTGAAAGTGAAGAATTTTCTCAATTTCACCATAAGAAAGAAATTATCAAAAGCTTTTCTTCCATGGCACATCTAAAGGCTAATGGAGCCATTGAAGCCACAAACAACACTATTAAGACTATCCTGAAAAAACGATTGAATAAATCCAAAGTATATTGTGTAGAAGAATTGCCACTTGTACTCTGGGCCTATTGTACATCCACCAAAGCAGCAGCGGGTCATACTTCTTACTCTCTAACATATAGGTGCGAAGCAATGTTACTAGTCGAAATTGAGGTACCCTCACATCGAAGAATTGCGTATGCATTCGACTCGAACCAAGAATTGAAGAAAGTGTCATTGGATTTAATTCATGAGCTAAGAGATGAAGCAACTTTTTGGACTGTCGAATATCAAAGAAGAATCTCAAAATAGTACAACTCAAAAGTAAAGACAAGATCATTTTGAGAGGGAGATCTAGTACTCTAAAGAGTGATAACAAACATAAGAAATCCTAAAGAGGTACTGCTAGGACCGAACTGGGAAGGTCCCTTAGTCGTGTGCAAAGTAATTTCTCCTGGAGCTTACAAATTATGTTGACTAGATGACAATATGGTTCCTAGAACGTAGAACGCAGAACATTTGCGACTATATTTTCCCATAATGAATGAATAAAGCACATCTTTCCTAAGAAATGTCTATATGGTCGGGAGTAGAATTCTCCTTAAACTTGTAAATTACCTTAAACGATCATAAGCTTTTGTGCGCGCTGAGATGGCCAGGTCAAAGCACCTCCTAGAAGGAGTATAGAGTAATCCTTTATCCACACCATGCTATGGCCACGGTAAAGTATATGCAAGCCCTAGATCACACCATGCTATCATTAGATCAAGGGGCCCCATGAAGGGGGGAAGGAGTAAGCCTGTGATATCCCGGAAATTTTAGCAATATCAATTTAATAATATATATTTAAAATTAAATTGATTTGATAAAATTTTAATAAAAATTAACTTGATTTAATAATCCAATTAAATAAATGTGTAACTAAAGAATTTTGTCTTTTAAAAGCTAATAAATTGATTTCTATTTATAATGTATATGTATATATGTATATATATTATAGATAGATAAGTTTTGATTTTAGATAAATGAACAAATAAAATCTTGTTTTTAAATTCTAATATTCATTTTGATAATTTGAAGATTTTTATTTTATTTAATAAATAACTAATTATTTAAAATACTTAAAGTAATTGTTTTAAATTGTATAATTGTATTTTAAATATAGTTTAAATTTTAATAAGATAAACAAAAGTTTATTTTATTTCTTTTTAAATATAGCTTAATAATTATAATTTGGAATTATATGAAAATTTAAGATACTTTTTATATATTAAACATTAATTCTTTTAATTAAGATAAATAAGATATGTAATTTGTGTTTCTTTTATAAATGATTTAAAATTAATAAATATGTTAAGTTCTAATAATAATAAATGTATAAATGTAGATATGTTTTAAAAGACAAAATTATTATTGTCAAATTAAATATGTTAATATAAATTAGTTTTAAAATTGGATTTAAAATGTATAAATAACATTTGAATTTGATTTAATTTTGAAATTCAAATTAATAAATATATGTAGATCTTGTAAATTAGTTTTCACTTTTATGTAAATTGTTTTATTTCATTAAAAAGAAATACATATACATTTATTAATGAAACTACTATATATGAATTTAATAAAGAAAAGAGGATTTTTATTTATCTTTAAATTAAAAATAATAAGTAACATAATTATAAAACAAATGTTAACATTTTAATCAATTAACGAGACAAGTGTAAATAATTAAACTACTTAATTTGACAAGTGTTGAAGATTTTAACAAGTGTCTTTTATTTTTCTTTTATATTTTTAATAAATCATTTATACACTTATAAACATGTTTTTTTTCTTCACCCTCATTTTTTTTTTCTAATGTTCATTTTCTTCTAAGAAAAGAAAGATCTCAGCTGAAACAATTTGTTTCAGAAAACTCTCAAACCTGAGATCAGAACTGTAATCAAATCAATATCTTTTATTTCTTTTTCAAAATCAAAGCCTGCACTAGAAATTCATTCAAAAGCATAATGAAAATCTGCATGCATCTTTCAATCTGAAATTCAAAGAAGTAGAAGAAATTCAAGTTTAATTCAAAAGCAAAATAAATCTGGGTTTTTGTCTTCTGCAACCTTGAAATCAAGCCATCAAAGCAAAATGAAAGTGCCTGCATTTCCTTCTTCTTCCACCTGGAAAATCAAACCATCACAGCATATAATTGCAAATTTCTGTACATAGCCTGCATCTGGAATCTGGGAATCAAGCATATGTCTGCATGCAAGTTTCTAACAGCAAGTTCAAGTTACAAAAAGGCATGCATGCAAATTTAAATGCAAAACAATTTAAGTTTTTATCAAAGGCTTTCTGAAAAAAAATTTATTATGCTCTGACTTTCAAAAATTCCAGGTGAGTAACTTCACTAACTTAAAAATAATAAGTATTATCTGTTGCATGTTTATTTTCCTTGAATTAAGTAAGTTGTGTGAATTTTTACTGATGGAAGTTTGTGCAAATTTGGATATGTATGTATGTGATGACTGCAAACCTTCTGTTACCAGTTTCTCTTTAAAAATCCTTTTGCTTTACTTAAAATATCTTGTTAAGGCTTAGATTCTGTAATAATTATGTTAATTAGACCATAGTTTAGTTTAGAAAACTTATTAAGTAAACTCAAATTGAGGAATGTCTCTGGAAAATTGTAAAGCTTCAGAGTATGTTAAATAAAGATGAAACTCAAACATTTTAAATTATAAATACAGTGTTATAATCTTAAAACTTAAACAAAAAGATGAATTTTAAAACTAAAATCAAATTTTTTAATTAGGGATTGAGACTGCAGCACCCATTGGAACTGAAATTGGGTTTGAGTCAATCTTTGATGACCAAGTGGATCAGAAGGTTTGGGGTTCTTGGTGGAGGAAGTATAGTGGTCAGTGGGTGTGGCAAAAATATCAGGAAGTTGAACAGAGCCAGGTGGAGGCAATGGAAGGTGGATGGAGTTTGTTAACCTAGTTTTGAGTAGTTTTGTAGTTTTAGATCATTACGATCCTCTGGTTGATCGAGTTCGATGAAACTCTGGGGGAAAGTAGCTTGGGCATGGATGAGGGCATGGCCGAAGTCGCCGGTGTTCTGGTGGTCAGTGGTGGGAGTACGAGATGTTTTCAAGTTTTGGGAAATGGGGGTATGTCTGTGTTGCCAGGTTTTGTTTGGGGATAATCGAATTTGTTGTCGTGATGTTGGTGGGGTTTGGATGATCGTGGATGGATCTATGGGGAATCGTCGACTTGCTTGTTGATTTAGTGGTGGTTAGAGGTGGCTACAGCCACCATGCATGTGCACGGTGAGGTAATGGTGACAGGGGAATGTTTAGGGTTGCTGTGTTTTGAGACTCAAGATTGACTCGGGTAAGTCGAGTTTTTACCCGAAGTAGAGTATGATTTTACCCGAAGTAATGTTGGAGGAAACTCGGGTTTAATTTCTGAGTTACAGGTTTTTGAAAACCTGTAATTTCAATTCAATTTGTTTAAATCTGAAGCAAGTTATTTGACTGAAATAAAACCTAATTTTAATTATGGTTTTCAAACTGAGTATGAATCCAAGTTTTAAAATCTAATTTAAATTTTATTAATTAAAAAAGTTTAAACAACTTCAAAAGAGTTTAAATATTGAATTTAGGATAAAGTTTTAAATTTAAGTAGAGATTCAAACATGAGTTTAAATCTGAAATCAAATTCCAATTTGAAACATGGTTTGAAAATAAAGGAAGTTTTTAAGGAAATTTAAATGTTTAAACAAATTTGGATGTTGAAACATATTTAAATATGATTTGTTTTTTGAAATGAATTTGGGATTTAAATTTCTTATAACTTCTTTTATAAAGTAAGAAAATCTTTAGTATAAAGTTTAAAAGATTTTAAAATGTTTAAAACTTTATTTAATTTAAGTTTGATTTCATTTTAAATTTTTAAATTTAAAATGTAATTTGAAACAATTTTAAGTTAAATTGTTTTAAGTTACTTTATTTATGATAAAGTAATCATTAATAAGTAATGTTTTATTTTTAAATAAATTAAAAATTTAATGATTTTTGTTTCATTAAATTAGTAAGGTGATTTAAATAATTTAATTAATTAATTAATTTGTTTAATTAATTAAAGATTTGAAATAAATTAATTAAGGTTAATTAAATTAGTAATTAATTTAAGTCAATTACTTAAGAAAGATAATTAAGAATTTGTTAATAAGTTAATGATGGCCATTAACTTGTGATTATTTATTTATTAATTAATGTAATTAATTTTGATAATTAATTGGATTAATTAATTTAGATAATCAATTATGAAACTTAATTAAGTATGATTACTTTATGGAAATAATTAAAGATATTAATTACTCATTGTAATTAATTTATTAATTGGATTAGTTTAAATTAATTAATTAAGTTTAATTAATTTAGAACAATCATTAAATGGGTTGATAAGTAATCAATGAGGAATAATTACTTAGAGAAGTAATTAAGATAAGTAAATTACTGGCGATAATTAACTATGGTGTTTTGGGATTAATTACTTTGAGTAAATAATAATGAGGATAATTACTTTGTGGAAGTGATTAATAATTAATTACTTTGTGTAATTAATTTAAGCATTAATTGATTAAGTCATTTGAAAATAATTAAGTGATGTAATTAATTAAGGGTAATTAATTACTAATGAGATTAATCAAGATTGATTAATAAATATAATTAATTATTAAATGTAATTAATTTGGGAGTAATTAAAGAAGTAATTAAGGGTAGTTAACTACTAAATGTAATTAATCAAGAATGATTAATAATTGTGGTTTAATTAAGGTTAATTACATAATGTAATTAATTTAAATAAGTAATTAATTTAAATTTAATTAAGGATCATTAATTAATATGATTAATGATGTAATTAAGGATTAATTAATTAAAATTAATAATTAATGATAAGTGATTAAGGAAGTAATTAATTAATGTAATTAACTAATTAATGAAGTACTTAAAGGTTAATTACAAATTTTGGTTAAGGATAATTAATTTGTAAAATTAATTAAAGATAATTACTTGAATGTAATTAAAGGATAATTAATCTAGGGTGATTAATTAAGGTGATTAATAGAGGATAATTATTTGATTGATTGGAAATCAATTAAGGGTTAAGTAAGCAAGTTTTAAATGAGGAAGTAATTAATTTAATTCATTTTAAATTAATTAAAGATAGGTAATTAATTTAATTCACTTTACATTAATTAGAGATAGAAGTAATTAATTTAATTCATTTTAAATTAATTATAGATGGTGTGACTATCGATCTTTGTTTATGAATGGATGATATGGTTTATCTTAAATGGTTGAATCTCAGAGATGAGATTAGTATTGTGTGATATGGATGCATTAGTTGCATTATGATGATGATATGAGTTGTCCATGGGTGATTATAATATAGATTATCAATGTGTGATGATTACCTGTTTATGATAATGTTGATTATCTATTATGATGATGTGAAGTATCTATCTGTGTGTATATGGATAATTAGATTTAATTGTTTTAAACTTAAAACAACTTGGACCTAAAAGACACGCTTTGGATTTCGATGAGACCGGGATCGGGTTTCCATATTTGGAATCCGAAAACCACATCAATTCCAATTAAACGTTAGGTCGTGAATCTAAGTAGAGCAAGTGAAGACTCGAGGTGTAAGGGCTATACCTCAGTATAACTCTGTGGGTGATTCCGTAATGAGTTTGACAGAATAGTGCTTGTAGATTCGAGTTGGTGAATCAGAGTGCAAGGGCTATGGTCGTTGACTCTGAGGGTGATTCCAATAATGAGTGCAACGAGATAGTGCCTTCGGTTTCGTTCGAACCCGGAACGAACTTGTATGGATTGAATGCTTTCAAAACATCGTCAGGTGGACGATGAGCATTCTAAGATTTGATGTCCTATAAAGGTAATCGTAGCCTCAAGCCTCATCAACCGGGAATGGCTAAAACAGGGGAGGTGCAGCAAGGCTTCGTGGGTAGCTCCCACTGGAGAACAAGATTGATCCTTGTCTAGAGGTCCCTTTTTATTCGGCTGTGTGGGCGGTTGATTCGCGACAACTGCCAGGGTTGTCTTGTTCGGAACTGTTCAGTAAGGAATGGGTCCGGCCTTGTGTTGCAGGGGAGTGGGAGTACTCCTCGGTACGGTGATCTAGGCCACGTACTGTGACCGGCGGTACCCCAGTAGCCCTGCCATTGTATGGAATCCAAAATCGAATAAGTGCCGTACGTATTAGTTGTGCCCAACTATGTTGGAACGTGAGATGTAAGCATTCCAGCTATTTCTGTATTTTACTTGAAAACCCTAGACACTATTATAATATCATCGGATTTCCTATCAAATGTTTTGGTTAGCGTAAGGTAAAAACTTTTCCATGTTTATGTATGGGAAGTCTTACGTGATACCTTTCTTTTAAAAGGTTTTTCAAAGTTAAGCAACTTTAACCTGTTACTCACACCAGACTCATGTCTGACCCGGAGTTTATTTTTGTTTTTCATAAACTCTTAGGTACTCAAATTTTTACGAGTAGCCAAAGGATTTAGGTTAGGATTCGGGTTAGCTTTGACGAATTATGAAGGAGCAAGTGGAGCAGGAGGCTTCTGCGTGTGTGTGTGTGTGTGTGTGTGTGTGTGTGTCTATATATATATATATATATATATATATATATATATATATAGGTTTCCGCTGTGTGTTTTCTCTGAGTTGTTTCTTGTACTGATTTATGTTGTAAATACTAGACAGGTGTTCATAACTGTCTAGTATGTGTTGTATTATCTATGTACTCTGATAGTGTTTGTAAACTATGTAATGTTTTATGTTATTAATATAATTTATTCGTTCCGCTGTTTAGATTCTGATGTGTTGTTTTCTTCTTCTTCTTCTTCTCTTTCTTTCTATTCTCTATCCCTTTCTTTCTTATTAGCGATGCGACTTCCTGCAGATAGGAAGTTGGGTCGTCACAAAGCCCTTGAATGTGCCATGCTATGGCTAGGTAAAGGCACCGACCAGCCTTATGTCCCACCTATAAGGCCTGGCTGGAGCACCTCCTCAAGGTAAGACGAAGCAAGCCCTTGATTCCCCCATGCTATGGCCTAGTCAAGGCACTGAACAAGCCTTCTATCCCACCTATGAGGCTTGGTTGAGGCGCCTCCTGAAGGGAGGTCATGTAAGTCCTTGGGTCCTATCGATAAGCTAACCAAGCGCACTAGATAACAATGGACTCAGATGTCCAAGCTCGAGAAGTGGCATAGCAAACAATAACAACATACAACTAATAGGTAGCACATGTAAAAGGAATCGAGAACCAGAAGAGGCAACTCAAAGAAAAACATTCGAATAATTAAAGCCTAAAAAAGTGGTGTATAACAAAAGGCTCAGATAAGAAATTACAGCTGTTAGCTAGTTTTCAAAGGATGATTTTCGAGCTTCACTAATTAATGCCCGAATCTAGGTTTCAGCTCTTTCACTATTAATTTCTGGTCTTCAATTATTAATATCCGAATCTGGGTTTTGGGCCATTTACTATTAATTTTTGAATTTCACTCATTACTGCCTGAATCTGGATTTCGGGACATTTGTTATTGAGACCTCTATTATGAACTTCTAGTTTGCTATTGATTTCTATATCTATCTTACTAATAACTGAATCAAGGTCTCTATTCATCTACTATTAACTTTCGGACAACAATTATCAACCCCCGATTCTGAGTTTCAGGGCTTCAATTACTTCTAGATAAGGATTTCTGAACTCCTATTATTTATTCCCAAATGTGGATTTCTAGATTTTTATAATTTATTTCCAAATGACAATTTCTAGCCTTTTATTACCATACAATTGTTATTGGTTTTCTATCAGTTATAAGCAGAAGAAATTTTTTGAACTTATATTATTAATGCCGGATCTAAATTTTCGATCCTCTATTATTAATTCCATAATTAGATCCTTGGTCTTATATTAACATAACAAGAGTTTATTTCTGGGGTTCTTTCATTATTACCAAAGTTAGATGTTGGGATTTCTATTATTATTGCCCGAAAGAATTTTTGACATTAAATCATTCCCAACTACGGATTTGTCATCACTTATTAACTCCAGTTGATGGTCTATTAATTTCCATTGATCCCTGATTTAGGATTCTAGAATTCTGTTATCAGAAATACTAACATTGTCTCCAATAATATTATGAACAAAATAATGAACATACTATTATATGAATTTTGAACTAACGATAAGAATGTTGCCTACTTTGTACTTTACAGGAAAATAAGTTTGATAAAGAGCGTCATTGAGGATGAGATAGTGCAAAAGGAAAATTACTAGAGTTTTTCCTAAAGAACAAAAGCTCCTTTCATACGAGGATGAGGGCAATATGTTAACCATAAAGCTCACTTAAAATTGAAGGTATGAAAGAAGGCCTACGAAAGTTTTGTAGAAGCATTGCAACAATTGAAAAGAAGGGTTTCTCCATGGTTTAAAAGCAGCGTTTTGAAGGCATTCAAGTAGCTTTCGGAGAAGTTGGATTGATACCGCAAGCACCTGATGCTCTTGTAATTATTAAATGATATAAGGGCTTTCGAAGGATTTGAAAGGGGGAAATGCTACCCTTTCAACATAGTTGATCCTTTCGAAACAGTTGGGTGCGCATGCATAAAGGAGTTTTGAACATGTTAAGAATACCTTTTGAAGGTATCAAATAACAAGCTTCCGCACATATATTAGACCATTCGAAACGGTTGGAGAAGATTCTGCTAAAACAACCCTTTCGAAAGCAAGACTAGGCTTTCGTAATGGTTGAATCCATCCACAAGTATTAGGGAGGTTTCGCATGTAACTAATATTGCCTCATCAAAGGATGAGCTTTCACACTAATTGAGGAGATGCTTTCGAAATCCATCTTCTGCAACTATCATTTGACCACCAAGATGCTTCGGCCATCATAAATAACCTTTCGCACAGGTCCTTTCATTACGATCAAACCTATTCGAAGCTTTCCAAATACTTTGCCTCACTCATTTAAGAATGATAGTACCATATCTTAACAACAATGGTGATGATTTAAAGAAGATGAAGAAATTAAAAATGCTTTCGCCTATATCCAAACAGCACAATAATGCACCATGACTCGTTTGCCACTAACGGAAACATACCAACAGATCTTGTCCAAAGGCTCTAGAAGTACTCGAAAGTAATATTCGTAAATATCGGATTAATATTTTTGGCTAGGATACTCTCGAAAAAGGCGGGAGAATGAAGGTGAAAGGATAGGTGCAAAAGGAGGAGTAAGAGACCTTTCGATAGCTTCGAAAGGATGGATGCATAAGGGTCCAAACCGCATCTATAAATACGACCATTGGGGTCCAAGTTCTAGAACAATTTTTTAATTCTTGGATTTCCTTTTCACTTCTTAGCCAAACCAAATTATTGTAAACCTAGATCAATCTGAGGAAAATTCTAATACTTGATATCTAATCTTGAGAAATAAAAATGAGAGGATGCATGGACCTAATATTGATTTCGAATATAAAGATGATCATTCGGCTATTAGCTGATCTAATGACCAATTGCACATGATTGTGATGCCCCACCTCTATACCCACGCTAGCCAAGGACACTACGGTGTAGTGCCGTCGACTAACGCGAAGAATAAGGCTGTTGACGAGCGACCATCTGTATAATTGCTTTGTGCGAGTACCGATATGCCGGATAAAAATATAACTTTTCATCTCAAGAGGAAATCCGACATACCGACACAAACTCAAAGCTACTACACAGTGGCTATATGTAATCTTCGAAAACAAATATAGAAATAAACATAACACAAATCAGCCATAGACAATTCATATCACAAAGGCGGAAATAGATATGAATATTACACATAAAGGTGTACATCAGAGTAGTGGTCAAATAAGATCCACAATATCAAAAAGAATAGATACAAGTGCTAGGCAAAAGAATACATATACATCAAAGAGTCTAAATCTCAAATGTATACAACCAAAACTACTAAACTAGAGTAGTTAGCCAAAAGATCAGATGATGGTCCGATAAGGAGTCAAGCAGAAGCTCCTGTAAAAATCTCAGTCTGACCCGAGTATTATTTAAGAAGAAAATAATAAACGGATCGGTCTAGCTATAATTATCACTTAAAATGAGATATAATAAGAGATATAATAAAAGGACGTATGATAACCAAAAATGTCATACTACGACAAGTATACATTAGAAAATCCACAAAAGTCATACAATATCTCAAGAATCTCATAACATCAAAAAGATTGTCATATTCTTTATTTAATTCACCAAGCCACAAAAAATGACATACATATCAATGCCAATCGTAAAAGGTGGTGAAACATAAATTCCAGAAATCATCAAATAGAAATCCAGAAATCATAATAAAAGGATGGCCTATCCTATAAACTGGACATCGACGCACCTAGAAAGACACGCCCCATGTACAGTCGAAAATCGACGTACCTAGAAAGATACGCCCCATGATCTAGCATCGACGCACCTAGAATGATACGCCCCATGCATAAATAAACATGGATGCACCTAGAAAGATACATCCCATGAATAAATAAACATCAATGCACCTAGAAAGATACACCCCATGTAATGTCTAACATCGGTGCACCTAGAAAGATACACCCCACGAAAGTCGAACATTGACGCACCTAGAAAGACACGCCCCATGCATAGACAAACATCGACGCATGTGTCACAACCTGACGGATAGGAACCCGAAAAGTGTTAACGTATGTCCCATACAATACGTTCGCACTTAGCGGTTTACTAACCGCTAGTCGATGCCACATTAGGAACATCATAAAACTCAGAAAATCATATATCGCCTCATTTTATTAGTGAGTGAAAAAGAGATAGCATACTCGTCTCATCTCATTGACAAGTATTAAATGGCATCGTAACTTGTCTCATCTCATCGACAAGTGAAAACATCGTGATGGTTTCTCATGGACCATAAATCTCAAATTATGAAATCATTTACTCAAGACTCGCCTTATATCATTGGCAAGTAAATAAAACATCATGATGGTTCTCATTGAACATACTCCTACATATGAGATCTCAAATCATAATACTTGACAAATCTTGGCCATCTTAAATAATTCTAATAAATAGGAGTTATAAAAATCAAAATACGGCATAAAATGGAAAAATATCTTAGGGTTATTAATCTCAAATGGCTTCGATCGTACAAGTCTGGAATTAACCAAAATAGTAAACGCACATCTCCCATACGATGTGTTTGACTAAATCGTTTAATTCCCTTTCTCATACATTCGAATAGTGTAAAAGTGTATGTTTTATATATAAAATAGTTTACTGGAGAAAACAAGCTTCAAATTTTTTTTTTCTCCGAAAAGATTAATAAAACCAATATTTGAAAGTCCTTTATTATAGGAAAAAATAATTTTAAAAATACTATATAATAATAATTTGAAAAGTCCATTTATTCCAAAAGTCACTTTAAAATGGTTTAGTGAAAACCGTGCACGAAATCAATGAAAAATAAGAACAATAACTCAAGACCGATAACTTGAGCTCATTATGAATTCAATTCAAATTTTACCCAAAATCAATTCAAATTCTATTTAAATTTGAATTTTAAATTATCCAAATATAACTAGCCTATTGATAGGCATTACAGATCTCAAAACATCTCAAAAAACGTCATCAAAATGGAATAAGAATGAGAGCAAAAATAAGCTAATACAGTTCTCAGGTTAATAATTGTAATTGCTATCGTTTTGCTCTCAGAACAACAACAAACGAACACAGTTTTGACCAAGAAAACTTCAAAATTTCAAGAAACGCAAAAGATGAAACTTTTAGAACAAAGTTTAAGCTTTTTGGAATATCTAAAATTATCAAAATCGGTTAAGAAACGAAGAAGTTATGGTCAAATTTTTTCCAGTTCCAAACACCGAGAAAATATTGGTTTTTCTCTCGAGATAGTAGTACAAAAATTAGATTTTGACATAGTTAACCTCAAAATTACTAAAAATTAAAAAACATGAAAGTTGTAGTACATGACTTTTTCATTTTGGAACATTAAAAATTATTAAATTCCAATTAAAGAAGAAAAAGATATGACCAAAACAATTCCGTGTTTCAAAGTTGAAATTAAAAACACAGGACAGAGGGGTTACTAGCTCTTCAAACACATATTACGATTAGAAAAATTTTGATTTACAGAAAATGATAAAAATCAAAGTTGTTCTTCATAAATATACCTTCCAACTGAAAAAAATCCCACTGAATTTCGATTTATTATTCAAAAGTTATGGTGATTTTAAGATCAGGTTTCAACAAAAAAAATTGCACAGAGTAGAGTTGTGTACATCAGTTTCAAACTAAATTTCAACCCAGTGAACAATAGAATTTCAGAAAGTAATTAAAAAAGAAGTTTAGCTAACAGAATGTTCTTTCGACTGCAAAAAGATTGAGCTAATTTGAGTAAACTTTCCCCTAAGAAATTGCTGTTTTACTGCAGCAATTTTTCACAAACAATTTTCAGCAATCCACAACCAACTTGAAAGCAATTCAATCAACAACCCATCCAATTAATTCAAATAGAAACTAAAAATTATACTCGTAGATTAAAGCTAGTAGTGTGAGCGATTAACTTACCTTGTTGATTAGATGCTAAAACTCGGATTTTAATACAAAGAGGAAGCTCTTAGCTAGATTTGGTCTTTAAAACCCTATAGGAAGAAGCTACAAAACATGCAACATAATATTTATAGTAAAATTAGAAAATCACTTACAGTAAAAAAAACTATGATAAAATGTCATGATTTGGAGTTTATTACCTTTAATTTATCACTAGCTTACAAAAAGACTTGAGTTTGGTGAATTAGTATGAAGAAATTTGCTTGATTTTGTAATTTGGTAAATAGGAGTTTGCTGACTTTTCTTTTTCAGGTTGGAGAAGGAAGAAGATGGAGTTTGGAAAAAAAATGAACATACATATTCTTTTTCTTTCTCTCTTCTAACCAGGTTAAGTGAACATGGGGTGAATTGGACCCAACATAAAAAGAAAATAAGAAGTCTTAAAGTTAAATCAGCACTTAACAAATTAATGTGTACATATCACATATACACACATAAATAAAAATGCATTTCTCTCAAGTTTTACACAAGGAAAATGTGAAAACTTGTATACATATAAAATATAACATTTTCTATCATATAAAAAGGTTAATTTATATTTTATAAATCATTATTATTATTAAAATCTCTTATTTTTTAAAAATGCAACATTTTCGCAATTAAATGCAAAAGTCTATATTTTTGACTTTTAAAATTTAACAAAAATGCTTTTCTCAATAAGAAAAATACCTCAAACTATTTCCAAACATAATTTGTAGCCATAACATATGTTTAAACCAATTTCCACTTTTTTATTTAAATAAAACACCTTAAAAATCAAATACTTCTTTGAAAAACTATTAAAAGAAGCAATTAGGCAATAATTAATATAATTATTGCATTTTCTCTAAAATAAAATATTTTCTTTATTTAAAGCCCATATTCCATTTATTATCACTTTAAAAAAAGTTCTATGCTTTATTTTCACAAATTAATTCCAATTTATTGTTTATTCCAAATAAACAATTTAATTTCTCCAATTTTAATTTAATTTACAATATTAAAGTATAATTACCATTATAATTTAGTATTGATAGGTAATCTCCAAACCAGGGTAGTTACAGGCTCCTCCCCTTAACAAAATTGCATCCCCTCAATTTTCTAGAAAAAGAGCTGTAAACGACATAAAAGATACAATCATCGAAGGATAAAGACAAGCTCGATTTCCAAACCATTCATACTCTCAATATAGAATGGTAGAAAGAAATAAGGAAAAACTCACCTGGTTAGTTCAGTGGCCCATCATATGCTAATATAGTTATTAGCAAACCATTGAATTTTCCAAGTAACTCGAAAGAATTTCAAAGATATTCCATCTTCGAATAAAAACTCAATAAGATTCTCAACAATTAATTAATCAAAAATGATTGATTTCACAAAACTCTACGGATAGAGTCGGGATCAAACTCACTCAAACCCTAACTCTAAGCAATAATGAAGATCATCAATAAGATTTTCCACATAAATATATGGAAAGAACATCCTTACAACAAGGTAGACACAATAGACAAGATAGATAAATCACAAGATGGCTTTTCACAAGGCCACCAAACTCGAATGACTGCGGAAAAAAAGGTTGATAATAGCTAGAATATACTCAAGAACAAGGATATAAGCTCGAATTATATTTTAATCCAATATATTTAGAATTTTGATTCTCAACATCTATTAAATTTTTAAATCTCAATTTTAAACATTTGAAATTTTCTCAAACTCTTTACTATGTTACTTAGTAAGTAATTTAAAACTCAAAGTCTTAACTTTACTTTTCATGTTTTAAAATTAAATTTCTAATGAAATTTTTATAAATCCAAACATATTTCCCATGATAGAATAAGTCAACAAAATTTCAAATTTTCTCATATAACCCAACTATAGAAATCCCACAAACAATATAGGTTTTATATCTCCAATCATATTTTCAACAAAGTACAGCTCAAAAGTTATCTCGTTTTTATAATTTCAAAATAATAAAATGGCACTGCCTTGCCATAGAATCTCCAACAAACAAATCCATCAATTGTCTACAGAGTTGACCGAACGATCAAAACTGCCTCGCCACTTTATTATCTATCTCTAAAAGTCAATGGCTACAATTACCATTCAAAATAAATTTTATTTCAATCTTAAAAATATTAATTCAAAAACTCAATCTTCAAAACTCAAACTATCATGTCTGATTGCCTCATCATAGCATTTAGGAGATTCCTATCGATGACGTTTACTAAACGCGTCGACCAGAACTCTTAACTACTCGATGGACAACCCAACATTCTTAAATTATTTCTATAAAAAAAATACTACTCTTGTAAATGTTTTCTCAAAACATTCTTTTATTTTTAAAATATCCAAAACTCCAATTTCTCTTTAAAACTCATACATATATAACCACAAAAACTCAAAACCAAAGAACATTAAGAGAATGCATCGAGATATTCCCAAAATACTCGATTCTCCAAATCAACAGAAGGCTATAGAATGTTCGTCAGTCTTACGATGTCACGAGCCACTCCCAATAATCATCAAGATACAGGATATGCGAGGAATTCTTCTCAAAGGAGAAGAAGCACACAATCCACGAACCATTACTTCAAACGGAGTAATGCTACAAAGGATGACATTAATTGAGTGTCTGGAAAGAACACTCAAACGAAGCTAAATGATAAACTCAACCAAACTCGAACAATCTAGAAACTTTCCTCATTCCTTAGTGGATGTCCTCGTGGAAGGATAGCCGAAAGGCTAAAAGCCAAGAATAAAGTTAATTCAACATCTGATACTCATCATAAGCGTTGGAATCATCATTAACATTCCAAAGTGACAGAAATAATAAACTAATAAAAAATAGGAAACCTAAATATATAATAGGATCCTATAAACAAAGGATTGGACTTAATATCATATAAGTCAATCTATCTCAAATCAAATGCATCTCAAGATTGTGAGTAACAAATAGATACTCACAAAGGCAACATCACATAGAAATCTCAGAATGCCCACAATAGGCCAATCGTTGTGGATCCCCTTAATAGGATTCATAACTCTCAAAGAAATATAACATGAATTCTCAAAGGAATTAGTAAGCTCCATCGATACGAACTCACTCATATCGACAAGAATAAGAACAGAATAGTCTCGAGATAAGATTATTCAGATGATAAGATAAAATCAAGCTCAATTATGGAATACTACGCAATACAATATATTCCTAGAAATACTCCATCTCAATAATCCCAAAGATTCGAAAAAGAATCAAAGCACGATTTGAAAACAAGCTCAAATAAAGGACAATGATTCACTTGTACCGTACTTCGGTTTATCATGATACTCGTACTGTTCAATGTTTATTCTACTTTGTTCTGACCTCAGCTTTAATAACATACTGTAACGCCCCACCTCGAGACCCACCTTAGTAAAGAGAATTATCAAGTAATTTCATCTACTAAGGAGGAGAATAAGGATGGTTAGGAGCGACCATCTATAATTTTATCTTAAACGTATACTGAATACATCGATAAATGCTTTATGTATTTTTCTTTTCTACTCAAGTGGATCAACATACCCAGTAAGTACTTAATCCAAAACTATAGGTGGCTAACAAATCTATCAGAACAAAATACAATAATTAAACGTAAAGCACATCACAGAATAGTAATCAACATTATATATATATATATAAATATACACTGATACATGTTTAGTACAATACAATATGAATACAACAAAGGTGGTACTCAACAACACCATATACATCGAATCAAATATAAATACATCAGAGTATGCGAAAGAAATAACTACTCAAGCGATAGATAAGCTGATATGCAACATTAACTTCAAGCTAAGCCCAAATGCGAATACCTGAAACAACTCGGTCTGACCCAGGTATAAATACACGGGTCAATCTAGCTAAAAAAATCAGTTACTAACGATAAAATGAAGCAGAATAGACATAAGATACTTCTCGAAAGAGAAGGATGAATAGGTAACTCATAAGCTCGACATTTAAGTAACGAATGCTACTTAAGTGACTAAATATCTCGAAAGAGGTAACTCAAACTCAATACTCAAAATAAAACACAAGTGCCTCATATCATCGGTGATAACTCCATAATGTACTCAAGTCATCTCATATAAAGCCCAAGCAATACTCAAATGGTTCGATGAACCTTTACTCCAAAAAGAAGAAAACTCATCTAAATCTCAAAGAAGCCATGAAAGCAAACGCAAGATAACTCCATGATATTGAGTGATTTCAAACTCAAAAGTAAGCCAAGATGGCTAAATCTCAAACATATATCTCTATCTCAAAAGCTCATGGAACTCGATACGAATCCAAACTCATAAATTCTCAAACTCAATAAAGAATTCGATGTGATTTCAAAACTCGAAAAAATATGAACACTAATGCGCCAAAAACAATGAACTCAGTACTTAGAAAACCCAAATTGGAAAGATCCTCGGTTGCAACGCAAAAGCAAGGCTGCACGTGCCATATTCTGACGACCGAAGCCTCTATCAAGGTCGCTAACACCTTCCAAAGCAGTTCATCCTCGTGGCAAGGTTGCTGACACCTCTTCAAGCCATTTTGTCAGCCCTAACAAGGTCGCTACACCTCCCAAAGCAATTCAACCTCATGACTAACACCTCTCAAAGCAGTTTTGTTAGGTAAACATCGTGAATGTGTCATAAACTGACAGCAGAAACCCGAAAAGTGTTAATGTATGTCACATACCACACGTTCGCACTTAACGGTTTACAAACCGCTAGTCGATGCCACACTAGGAACATCATAAAACTCAAAAAATCATATATCTCTTCATCTCATTGGAGAGTGATAAAGAGACACCTTACTCGTCTCATCTCATCGATAAGTATTAAATGGCATCGTAACTTGTCTCATCTCATCGACAAGTGAAAACACTGTGATGGTTTCTCATGGACCATAAATCTCAAATCATGAAATTATTTACTCAAGGCTTGCCTTATATCATTGGCAAGTAAATAAAACATTGTGATGGTTCTCATCGAACATACTCCTACATATGAGATCTCAAATCATTATACTTGACAAATCTTGGCCATCTTAAATAATTCCAATAAATAGGAATTATAAAACTCAAAATACGCCATAAAATGGCAAAACATCTCAGAGTCATTAATCTCAAATAGCTTCGATCGTACAAGTCCGTACTTAACCGAAATAGTAAATGCACATGTCCCATACCATATGTTTGACTAAATTATTTAATTCCCTTTCTCATACGTCCGAATAGTGTACAAGTGTATGTTTTATATATAAAATAGTTTACTAGAGAAAACAAGCATCAATTTTTTTTTGAAAAGATTAACAAAACCAATAATTGAAATTCTTTTATTATAGGAAAAAATAATTTTAAAAATACTATATAATAATAATTTGAAATGTCCATTTATTTCAAAAATCACTTCAAAATGGTTTAGTGAAAACCGTGCTCGGAAAAAATGAAAAATAAGAACGATAACTCAAGACCGATAACTTGAGTTCAATACGAATTCAATTCAAATTTAACTCAAAATCAATACAAATTCTATTTAAATTTGACTTTCAAATTATCCAAATATAGCTAGCTTATTGATAGGCATCATAGCTCTCAAAACATCTAAAAAACATTCATCAAAATCGAATAAGAATGAGTGCAAAAACAAGCAATACAATTCTTAGGTTAATAATTGTTATTGCTATCGTTTTTCTCTCAGAACAGCAATAAACAAACGCAGTTTTGACCAAGAAAACATCAAAATTTCAGGAAATGCAAAAGATGGAACTTTTAATACAAATTTGAAGCATTCCTAGACATCTAAAATTATCAAAATCGGTTAAGAACGAAGAAGTTATGGTCAAATTTGTTTCAGTTCCAAACACAGAGAAAATATTGGTTTTTCTCTCGGGATACCAATAGAAAAATTAGATTTTGACGTAGTTAACCTCAAAATTATAGAAAATTAAAAACAGTACATGATTTTTTTTCTTTCCATCACATTAAAAATTATTGAATTCTGATCAAAGAAGTAAAAGATATGGCCAAAACAATTCTGTGTTTCAAAGTTGAAATTAAAAGCATAGGACGAACAGGTTACTAATTATTCAAACACATATTACGATTAGCAAAATGTTGATTTGCAGAAAATGATAAACATAAAAGTTGTTTCTTATGAATATACCTTCCAACCGATAAAAATCTCACTCAATTTTTATTTATCATTCAAAAGTTATGGTGATCTTAAGATCAGGTTTCAACAAAAAAATGCACAGAGCAGAGCTATGTACATCAGTTTCAAACTAAATTTTGACCCTATAAACAATAGAACTTCAGAAAGTAATTAAAAGAGAAGTTGCAGGTAACAGAATATTGTTTGAACTGCAAAAAGATTGAGCTAATTCAGATAAATTTGCACTAAGATATTGTTGTTTTACTGCAACAATTTTTCATAAACAATTTTCAGCAAATCACAACCAACTTGAAAGCAATTCAATCAACAACCCTCCAATTAATTCAAATAGCAGCTAACAATTATTCTCATAGATTAAAGCTAGTAGTGTGAGCGATTAACTCACCTTGTTGATTAGATGCTAAAACTCGGAATTTAATACAAAGAGGAAGCTTTTAGCTAGATTTGGTCTTTAGAACCCTGTAGGAAGAAGCTATAGAACATGCAACATAATATTTACAGTAAAATTAGAAAATCACTTACTGTAAAAAAACTGTGATGAAATGGTGTAATTTGGAGTTTATTACCTTTTATTTATCACTAGCTTGCAAAAAGACTTGAATTTGGTGAATTTATATGAAGAAATTTGCTAGATTTGTAATTTGGTAAAAATGAGTTTGCTGACTTTTCTTTATCAGGTTGGAGAAGGAAGAAGATGGTGTTTGGAAAAAAAAAAGAACGTACATGTTCTTTTTCTTTCTCTCTTCTAACCAGGCTAAGTGAATATGGGCTGAACTGGACCCAAAATAAAAAGGAAATAAGATGGCTTAAGGTTAAATCAGCACTTAACAAATTAATGTGTATATATCACATTTACACATAAATAAAAATGCATTTCTCTCAAGTTTTACACAAGAAAAATGTGAAAACTTGTACACATATAAAATATAACATTTTCTATCATCATATAAAAAGATTAATTTATATTTTTAAAACATATTATTATTAAAATCTCTTATTTTACGAAAATGTAATATTTTCGTAATAAAATGCAAAAGTCTATATTTTTTACTTTTAAAATTTAACAAAAATGCTTTTCTCACTTAGAAAAATACCTCAAACCATTTCCAAACTTAATTTATGGCCATAACATACTTTTAAACCAATTTCCACTTTTATTTAAATAAAACACCTTAAAAATCAAATACTTCTTTGAAAAACTATTAAAAGAAGCGATTGGGCAATAATTAATATAATTATTGCATTTTCTCTAAAATAAAATCATTTTCTTTATTTAAAGCCCATATTCCATTTACTATCACTCTAAAAAAAGTTCTATGCTTTATTTTCACAAATTAATTCCAGTTTATTTTTTATTCCAAATAAACAATTTAATTTCTCTAATTTTAATTTAATTTACAATATTAAATTATAATTTAGTATTGATACGTAATCTCCAAACTAGGGTTGTTACATTAGAATCGAATAATGACCTTGATGTAGTTGAACAATCTATTTTGTTTAATGATTTAACGAATTGTAGATCAACTCCATGTTACTTCACAATAAAGGAAAACATTTATGACCATGGCTATTTTCTTGATGATGTTATATACCCAAAATGAAGTACCATCGTTAAAACAATTCCTAATCCAATAACCAGTAGACAAGCAAATTTTTTGACAATACGAGATGGATAGAGGAAAGATGTAGAAAGAGCATTTGGTATTGGTCAATCAAGATTTTCAATAGTCGACAATCCATGTAGACTATGTCCACCCAATAAAATGATAAAAAAAATCATGTACACTTATGTAATTTTACATAACACGATACTTGAAGATGAGAATGATATGCAAGATGACTTTGACCATGAGGGTGCTTTGCCTATAATGGATATAAAGCGTAACGGACTAAAAGCGCATAGGATTTCAAGTTTCATGTTTCGTAACAAATGGCATATAGTAGTTCACTTGCACCATAGACTTTAAATTAATTGGTAATTAATATTTTGAAATTTTGTGGTGAAGGGTAGAAGAATGTTGCTTTTGTAGAAGATCATTATTTTAGTAGAAGATGTTATTCGTTATTGTTTTTATTACTGTTGTTTCTATAGATGATTGTTATGATTGCCGTAGTTTATTTCTACTCTACTACAAGTTATTAATGTTATTGCAATTTCTTTAAATTTCATTTGTTATCCTAAAAGGTGAAAATTATTTGTTTAATTTAAATAGTAAGTCAAAAGCAACACATAATAACTTAAAATCAAAAGATACGAAAGATCTAATGTCAAAAACAATACTACTGCAATCCTCCACTCTAAGTCTTATAATTTTATTTCTTCTCATTTTTACTTAAGCTAATTGGTTCTCTATTAAATTTGATGCGTCTAGTAACATTAGGGTATCCTTATCTCTTTATCTATTCCCAACAATAGGCCGTTCTAACTTTATCATTCTTTCTAAGTGTCAAGAAACTTTAATTTTGATCACAAGACTATGCCTCTTCCTAGCTATCTATAGGTATTTCTATTTTGGAATATGATACACCAGCATCCTACTTCTTCTTTACTATTTTGAATCCTAAAGGCTTTACAAAATCAACTTCACCAGAATTTGGATTATCTTACAAATCCGCATTCCTTGTGATTCCCTCAGACTAGAGGTTTCTCCGACTCTCTGCACTTTGGTTCATGATCTATTTGATTGCACTCCTTGAACAATTTTCTAAAGTGGGGATTTCCGTTTTGCATTCTCAATAATGATATCATCAACATGCAAGAACTAATAAAAAGAGGGTATCATTTTATTCTTAGGAACATTGACTTGTTTAAAAAGTTTATATGTGGGTGCCCTTTATAAAATCAAATGACATTCTAAAAATGGTACGATATCTTATTAACTTATGGAAATTACTTAAGCTTACCGTATGAATTCCACCTTCAAAGCCGATAGGGTTCATTTGCTTTAGTACGAACATTTGAGAATCGAACTGTCTCTATGTGACGATTATTTTTTCCAAATTACCCTTTAATCAAAACAAGCAATCATTTTCGATCCAAGTTCTACCAATTTTAACAATTTGTCAATTAGCCTCAAAATTTATCACCACTTTGGCCGGTATCTCAAATTGAATCGGTTGAGAATATGCACCAAAAATAACATATGTTGCAATCTTTCGTTGTTTTTTTTTTGAACTGGTACTTTATATACAAAAAATCAATGAGACAACATATCCCATGTCAAATAAACGTTCGAAAGCAAGTTTCGAACTTGTGACATCCTTCACCAAGCCGAATCAATTAACCACTTGGACAATGGTGCTTTTCGCAATCTTCTGTTGTTATCGAACTAGCTATAGTAACCCATCTTTTTACCATATTTTCTTGAATTTTATCGATATTTTTTTATTAAGCTATAATTATTTTTCGTTTAATGTTTACGGCGCGTCTGACGAAGTACAAAAGATCAATAATTTGAAATGAAATGTCTAGAAATAGTATCTGCAAACTTAATTGAGCAAACATGTAATTTTAGATCAATGGATGGATACAAGAAAACATAACTTGCGTGCATTGAACGAATATTTAAACAAAACCGCATATATATTAGTAAATATTAAAACATACGTGCTATTTACTACATATCACTTTATACATATATTTATATTCTTTCAACATGCATGGCTCAAGAGGACAAATGGTAAGCTATTATACATTTTTCCTATAAGAGGGTTGAACCACATTTTACAAAAATAAAATCAAAGGAATTAATGTGCAAAATTACTACCCACTACACCAAATAGTCCACTTTGTAATGCTTTTCCACTTTAAATTTGTAACAGTAATAACCGTTACAAATTTATAATAGATATTACGGTTGCAAACATTTATCACGGTTAATATGGTGAATAAATGTGGCAATTTCATAAATAGCTAAAAGTAACATGGATATGTTAGCAATTTTATCTTCTTTTTCTACTTGTCCCATTTCTCACGATAACATTTAATCATTCGTTTTGTTTCCTCCGTCATTCTAGGGTTATCACCAATCATATTTATTCTACCATCGCCTCCACCACTACCTCCGTCATTCTATCATCATCTCCGTTGCTTATCTTCAACCAATTTGACGAAGACAAACGAAGATAGGCCTTGCGTTCAACTTCGACGATCGACTTCAATCTAATTTTTTGATTTCAAATTAGGTAATTACTTCAGTTTTAACTTACATTTTGAAATTAGGTTTTTTGTGCTACGAAATCAAATAATCTTATTTTCCATTGCATTTGCACTTATTTTTTCCAAGTTGAGAATCAAACCTGAACTGTTTGTTGTCAATTCAAAACATGATTTGAATCATAGAATTTAAGACTTTTGAAAACATTGATCTCAAGAATGTGTATAAAAATATTATTTCTTTGGGGTGCTATACACTCAGGTTCCTATTAATCTTGATTTCAGTTTTTCTTCTTACGTACACTATAAATTTCCATGTTTGCATACATGTTTTCAAGAAATAGCCGAGTTGAAATGTTTCACTTTAGAGCCCTTCCAATCTCGTGTTTTACTTTTTCCAAGCGATAAATTGCGGCACCTAAATTACTGAGCCGATTATTTTATGATTTCAATTTTTGTTACCTTCGATCAAACCTAAAGTGAAACATCATGGTGAAAATGATTGTTCATTGAACATCTATCGAGAAACAAATTCATTATAAAATTGAGTTAAATGATTTTAAAAAAAGAAAATTACTAAAAAGAAGCATATTCTACATTATGCATGAACACGAAGAAACTACATAGCTAACTTGTAACGACCCGTAGATTTAATCGGTTTTAATAACGTTATTAATTGAAATTTTATGAAATTTTAAGCGATAAAATTTTGAAATATAAATTAGATATTTGGAATGCGTCTAGTTAAACATAGCAACTGGTAAATTTTCGTCCAAAAATATGAAAGTTTATTTCGCACGTAAATTTACTTCAATTTAATAAGTTAAAAAGCGATGAAAATAAAACATTTCAAAACCAAAATATTTTTACATAAAAAAATTCTAAACCATCTTTTGAGCAAGTTGTCAGTTTGTCATTTTTCCAAATTCGGACATGTTTGGCTCCGTCGATCTTAATTTTCTGCGATTTTTGCGCATTTTCCGCTAGTTGAAAATTTCGAATTTTTATAATTCAATCAAACCACTGATATTTCTATACCGTTTTGATCGTCTCATCGCGCTGATCAAAATGGTATATTCGATTGTCAAATTCGGAGTCAGTTGTACGTTGCCCTTTGCGAAACGCCATCCGCATCGACACCCGTTTAAAAACCTTTTGGGTTCCATCTGTCCCTTTATCTACCTACCGATCAAAATTGAAGAGACGTAACTTTTAAAATTCCTAGAATTAACAACTGACCTTTATTATTCTCAACCTATAGTTTAGTGATTGGTTGTTTCATTCATTTTGGATCCTCTTTCATTTCCTTCACGGTTCTCTGTTGCATGCATAGTTTTATAAATCTAAGTTCACTAATTTTGTTTCTCTCCAGAAACTCATTTTTCCCTCCTCCTTCACACACGCAAACCCCTTCGCCTTACCCTCTGACAACCAGTTACCGAGCCCATCCTTCTCTCCTCGACCCGCACCGATAACCCACCAGTGGCCGCACCACTCCACTTCTCTCCAACCTCTCCGGTGGTTCTCCTTCAAATTCTTGACCTCTGTTGCCTCGGGTTCTTCTCCACTTGCATGCAACGTGCAAACGCCATGTCGCTACAACCGAGCAGCAGCCCCGTACACCGAAGACCGACCTCCATCACCAACCACTGACCAGATCCGCGTCAGCCTCGCAAGCCAAGACCATGAGCCTTCCCTCTCCGCCGTGGCTCTGCTCTTCCTCCCCACGCGCCTGACCGGCCACCGCCATCTCCTTCTCTTCTGTGCTTGACCCCATCGCCTCGCCCTCCACTTTCCTGTGAGCACCCACCTACTCACCGAGCGACCGAAAACTCCACCATGTTTGCCGAGCCCCACAGCCTCCACGTCACTCCCCTATCACCGCTTCATCTGTGACGACCCGATTTTCCACTCCCAGAAAATCGCATCATCAATTAAGAAAGAAAGGGATAGAAGAAGAAAAGAAAGAAGAGAAAGAAGCAAACAACACTAGAATCTCAACAGCGGAACGAATAAATTATATTAATAACATAAGTATTTACATAGTTTACAACCACTATCAGAGTACACAGATATACAACACATACTAGACAGTTATAAACACCTGTCTAGTATTTACAACATAATACAACTCAGAGGCAAAACACAGATCACACAGCGGAATACTATATCTCTAACGCAGAAGCCTCCTGCTCCATTGCTCCTCCATAATTCGTCAAAGCAAACCTGAATCCCTTGGCTACTCGTAGAAATTTGAGTACCCAAGAGTTTATGAAAAACAAAAATAAACTCCGGGTCAGACATGGGTCTGGTGTGAGTAACAGGTTAAAGTTGCTTAACTTTCAAAAACCTTTTGAAAAGAAAGGTATCACGTAAGACTTCCCACACATAAACATGGAAAAGTTTTTACCTTACGCTAACCAAAACATTTGATAGGAAATCCAGTGATATTATAATAGTGTCTAGGGTTTTCAAATAAATAAGAAATAGCCGAAATTGTTACATGATTAAATTCCAGCTACTAGCCACAAAAGTGGGTAATACAATCAAAACCGTTGGCACTTATTGGATTGTGGATTCCATACAATGGCCGGGCTACTGGGGTACCGCCCGTCACAGTACGTGGCCTAGATCAACGTACCGAGGAGCCACCCTAACTCCCCTGCAACACAAGGCCGGAACCATCCCTTACTGGACAGTCCCGAACAAGACAACCCCGCAGTTGGTGTACATCCAACTGCCCACACAGCCGAAATAAAAAGGGACCTCTAGACAGGGATCAATCTTGCTCTCTAGTGGGTGCGACCCACGAAGCCTTGCTGCACCTCCCCTGTTTTAGCCATTCCCGGTTGATGAGGCTTGAGGTTACGATTACCTTTAGAGGACACATCTCTTAGAATGCTCATCGTCCACCTGACGATGTTCTGAAAGCATTCAATCCATACAAGTTCGTTCCGGGTTCGAACGAAACCGAAGGCATTATCTCGTTACACTCATTTTGGAATCACCCTCAGAGTTAACGACGATAACCCTTGCACTCTGATTCACCATCTCGAATCTATAAGTGCTATTCTGTCAACTCATTACGGAATCACCCACAGAGTTATACTGACGTATAGCCCTTACACCTCGAGTCTTCACTTGCTCCACTTGGATTAACGACCTAACGTTATTTGGAAAACGATGTGGTTTTCGGATATCCAAATATGGAAACCCGATCCCGGTCTCATCGAAATCCAAAGCGTGTCTTTTAAGGCCAAGTTATTTTAAAGGTTAAAACAATTCAATTATCTATATCCATACAAATAGATAAATCACAGATCCACAACAGATAATCAACATTATCATCATCTCAGATAAACCATATTATCATTATTCAAAAAGAATAATCTATATCAACATCACAATGCAACCAATGCATCCAAAACATTCAACATAATTTATCTCATATCTGAGATTCAATCATTCAAGCAAACAACATTAACCAACCATATAAGCAATAATTATCCACACCAAAATATAATTAATTTAAAATGAATTAAATTAATTACATCATTCAAATTAATTTAAAGTAAATTAAATTAATCACTTCATCAGATAAACCTTGCTTATATCACTATTGATAAATTATTAATCAATTAATTAATCATCATCCAATTATTCATTTTAATTAATCATCCCTGATTAATTAACTCTTAATTACATTCAAGTAATTATTTATTTATTTATTTTCTCAAATTAATTACACTTAACCAAATACAGTAATTAACCTTTAATTACTTCCTTAATTAATTGTCTAAATTAATTATCTTTAGTCACTTATTATTGATTAATTAATCTTAATTAATCAACCTTAATTACATCATTAATTATAATAATTAATGATCTTCTAATTACATTTTCCAATTTCATTGATTACTTTAAGTAATTAATCTTCATGTAAATCACAACTGTTAATCACCCTTGATTAACTCCATTTAATAATTATCTACCCCTGATTAATTGTTTCCAATTAATCTCTAGATTAATTTACAAAGTAATTATACTCAAACTACTTTCATCAACAATCACCTTCAATTAATTACATATAGTAATTACTCATTAATTACTTCTCTAAGTAATTCCTCTTTATTTAATTACTTTAAGTAATTATCTTTCACAACTCATCCATTGATTAAATTTAAATTAATTAAAATGAATTAATTAACTTAAATTAATCAAATTAACTTAATTAATTACAATAAGTAATTAATTCCCTAATTACTTCCATAAGTAATTATACTTAATAATTCACAATTGATTATCTTTAAATTAATTAATCTAATTAATAATTAAAATTGACCACATTAATTAATTATAAAATAATCCTTAGTTAATGACCTTCATTAACTATTAACAACTTATTAATTATTTTTCAAAGTAATTAACTTATTTTTAATCATTACAAATTAATTAATCATTAATTAATTCATTAATTAATCCCTAATTAATTAAATAATTAAGTATTAATTAAAACTTAATTAAATCCATTATTACTTGATTAATTAATTATTAATCATTAATTAAAACTAATTTTATTTAATAAATTATTCTTAATTACAAGTTAATTATTCAAGGAATAATTAATCCTAAACCTTTAAGATTAACTCTTAATTACTTTAAGTAATTATTAATTTCATTAACTTATTAAATAAATTAATTATTCATTTAATTACTCTAATAATTAAATGAAATATAACACATTATATCATTCTTAACTTTGACAAGTTAAAATCAATCTAAAATCCTTAATTGAAAATAATACTTTTATTATAAAAGTTAAACCAATTTCTTCTTAAATTAAAACCATTTAGATTTTACATTATTATTCAAATTTGGTTTAACACTTAAATTTATAGACTTAAATTCATTTTAAACCAGAGATTCAAAATTAGATTAGAATCAAATTTAAACTTTATTTAAATATTACTACATATTTCAATTTCCAATTTAAATTCAAATTCCTTTTAAAAACATTTTAAACAATAAACTCTATCAAAGTTATTTTAAAACAAAATTTGATTTTAAATACTTCCTCATTTTCTACTTTAAGATTCAATATAACTAGAATCTATAATTTAAGTTAGATTTAAAACTTTTCTTTAAATTCTAGCTTCCATTTTTAAATTTAGTTTTAAATTTTGAAAACAAGTCAAATTTCAAACTTCAACAACCAACCCGAGCTAAAAGTAAATTAACTCGAGTAAAAAAATTTCTTTTAAAAAATTTATCTTAAAATCAATTTAAATTTTAAATCAAAACAGTTTATACAAAAACCTGTTGTAACAGATTTACCCCAAAACCCTGTAACAAAGCTAAACCCGAGACTACAACAATGCCTTCGAGTTCCCAAACCCCTTACTTCGAGTCCAACGTTCAGGAACTTCAAGCTAAACATAAAATGACTCGAGACAACGCTGAAACTCATCTCCCCCAATTCAACTGATACACCACTGACCTCGTGCACCTACACCACCGCCGCCATCACTTCCAATCACTCGCGACCCCTTGAGCAAGTCGGCGACTACCCCCCCAACTTAACTCCGACCATCCAATTCTCATCAGAACCCCCAATTCAAAACTTGCATTCGAGCTCAAAATACTGAAGAATGTCCAACTGGAAAATGCTTCAACCATCCAATCCTGACCACCAGAGAGACTACAATTCCGGCCACTACTCCTCCCATATACAATCTATCATCAACTCAAAATTGGTAAAGCTCGGTTATCTACTTTGATTCCAACGATCCAATTTCTTAGGCACGGTAAAACTAGGGTTCATAATTTCAAACCCAAATTTCTTCTGCCATACTGCTTTAATTTCACCATCTATTATTTTTACTATAATCTACACACATCATTGCAACAACAAAAGAAACTCAGGCATCTACATTTCTCTAAATTGACAGAACTCAACCAAAATGTATTTTCTGGTTAAACCAGAAATACTTCATTGACTGCAAACTAAAATTTTAGATTATAGTCTTAATAATCAAGTTAAAGATCAAGTAACTTGTTTATAAGCTTAAATAATTAAATCTGGAACATTTACATATTGATTTTATAAATTTTACTCTGTTGATTTTGCTTATCCTGTGTCATCACAACTTCATTCTCATTTTTCTTTTCTTTTATAAGATGAAACTCTAATTTATATTGCATAACATACTAGGTTTAAAAACTTAAACTATAACATTGATTCTTTTTCATGAAGTCATGTTTTTGAACATAACAATAACCTGGAAAACTAAAACAGGCAAAACAATATCACTGTGCAACATGCATATAACAGAGTATAACATCTAATTCATCCACTTCAGAAAGATTACCACTGAATAAACTAAGCAACTATAATTACTTAAATTATATTTGTTAAAAATGTTACTCACCTATATGAGCAGAGCCTCTGTGTTCAAGAAGAACTAGAATCTGATGGTTGCTTAAATTTGAAAACTTCAGATCTCATTTATTTTAAAAACTGCAGAAGCTTTGCTTAAGAAATCTTTGGACTTCAGATTCTTTTTAAACTTGAAATGATGTAGCACTTTGTTTTTTCCAGATTTACATTTGCATGATTGCTTCCATACTTCATTTGCATGCTTGTTTCCAGGTTGGTAAAAATGCAGATATCATTTTGCATGATTGTTTTCCCCCTTCTTACTTTATACTGCATTTGCCTATTTACAGTCTCATCTTTTATTTGCTTTAAAACTGCAAATTTATTTCCTTGTCCCCATGATTCATGCAGTTTTGAATATGGTTTTCAACAGAGGACTGCAGCATAGTTGCATGCAGGTTTGTATTCTCCTATATTTTTTTTAGTTGCAAATTGAATTTTCCAGATGCATGCAAATTTGATGAAGTTCAAACAGAAATGCAGTGATTTCAATTAGAGGACTGCAGGTTTAAGAATTGTTTTTGATTTGAATAGTTGAGGGAAGATTACTGATTTTGCATGCACAAGAATTTTCAGATTTAGATCTGAAACTTTCTTAAGTTTAAAGAAGAATAGGGAAAAGAAAAATGAAGTTAAGAAGATATGTTTATATAAACAAAATTCTTGATTTAATTAAAAATAAAAGAAAAAGAAATTTAATGAGACACTTGTCTCTATCCTTAACATTTGTCACAATAGTTTATTTTATAACTAACACATGTCCTTTAAGATGGTAAATAAATTTACATATGTAATTTTGTATTTAAATTTTAATTTTAAATTGTTTATAAATACTTTAAAACCTCAATTTATCATGCTTATGTATATATACATGAATTTACCTCTTTTTAATTTATTAAAAAGAAATGAGACAAACAACTATGAATAAAATCTTATTCAAATATTTTAAGTGTTTATTCCCTTGAATACAATACATTAAATTCATATTTTAAATAAATTTATCAAATCAAATTTTAATAAATCAAGTTACATATAAATGCATAAAAAATTCTATTAAAATTAAAAACAACAAATTTTATCCCTTACAAAAACTATTTATGTTCATAAGAACTTAAGCATTATAATTTTTATTTAAAAATAACAAATTAAGCAATTCTAAATAAATTTATAAAAGAGATTATAAATTACTTTTATTACTTAATAAATTAAGACATATGTAATTTGTATTTTAAACTTCTTATCAAATTTCAAGTAATACTTTAAAAAGAAAATAAAACAAAGCTTTGATGTTAATCAAATTTAACTTCATATTTAAGTTAACTAAAAATATAAATTTAAACAGATAAGAATTTCCTTTAATATAAACCATATAATTATTTACTAATTGTCTTGAAAAGTTAAATGTTAAGTTTAAATCAAATCTTCCAATTCACCAAATATGAATTAAAGCTAGAAAATTAATTCATTTACTAAAAATAAATTAGAAGTAGAAAATCACTTCCTTTACTAAATTCAAAAATCAAAATTTATCAATCTACAATACATACAAATATATATATATATTATAAACAGAAAACAATTTATTTATTTAAAAGAATAAAATCTTTCCATTTAAATATTTATTAAAACATGATTATTAAATCAAATTCCAAATTTGTTATTAAAATTATCAAGTTAAATTAAATTTAAAACACAGATTATTAAATTTATATTGCCCAAATTTCCGGGATATCACATTCCTCCCCCCTTAAAAGAATTTCGTCCCCGAAATTTAAAACAAAGGTAATTTAATAATCTATCTTAAGATTTTATTTTAAAACACAAGCATATATTATCAAACATATGCTAACAACCATAGCAACCAATCAAGCAAAACAAATCTAATAATCCAGAAAACTGGATAAAATTTTCACGAGTTTCCCCGGTATATATATCGGAATACTCGCTCTATAGAATCTAAACAATCAATACTATTTAGCTATAGAGCTCCTATCCAACTCTATCTACCAACAAAACAATATATATCAGACTACAGACGAGTCTGACTTTACAATCACATCCTCCTGAACTGCTGGTTTCACAACCAGAATTAAACCATACACGTACTCCCTCAGAGATACGTGAAACACATCAAATTCCAGTTATCCAAACTGGCAATTCAATCCTGAAAACCAAACGCCAATTCTCACAAGAACACAGAAAAGAATCCAAAAACCTCAAAGCTGACTTACCCAGTCTTACTCAATCTTATAGCTCCTCAGATCGGAGAAAACTTATTCAAGATCAAATCTCCGACTCCATAATCCAAACTCCTTCGTCTCTTATTCACCAAACACTCTTGACGATCTTGAGCTACTTTTAACTCTCTTGATCAGCTCAACCTTTGCTGATGTCTCTAGAAACAAACTGGACCAAAACAATCCAACCAAATGATCTCCTCAAGATCAATTCCAAACCCAAAACTCCAACTATACTCCACAAACATCAGAGGATCAACTTACTTCTATTATCCGGAAAAGATAAAACAAAAGCACTTCCAATCTGCTTCCGCTGCGCAACTCTGATTTGAAGCAGAAGAAAAACTCGAGCACAAACTGGATAACACACCACAGAAATATGGTTTAATAGATCCATAAAAGAAAATTCAGATGCCCTATCTGAACCAAAGCTACTTCACTAAACCTTCGGTACTACTCCTAGAATCCAGTCTAAAAGAAAACTCAGCCTCCAAATAGGGACAAACTTCCCATAGCTCAAGAGAACACTCATACTATCGCAAGTCACTTTTGCGATCAACTAGCCCAAAATCCACAGAAATCTGTTCTCTCTTTACCAATTCAGAACAGCTTACGCTTAACTGGCCAATCCATCGTAAAAATGGAATCTTCTCTGCTACTTCTGAATTCTATCTTCAGAAAAACTGCTAACCAAAAGACTTTCTGCTGGCACACAGAACACTCCGAACTGCACTACTGACACCGACGCCAAAGACTTCCTAATCCAAGCTCTTCGAGAAACTCCGGCTTCAGACGGACAGAACCATCCTGCTAAATCCAGTCACAACTTCGAAGCAGACTCACCTCTTTACATTGTTCCAAAGAAAACATTTTCGAGAACATCCATAGTCACTGCGTCTCATCACGCAGCTACTACTCCTTAAAATATCAAGATACCATCATTCTCTTCTGCCCAACCGACAGATCCAAACTCTACTCATCCAATTCAAAGATAGACTCCGAACCTTTACAGGTTACCTTCAGAGATCTATGAAATCCTATACTCCAAGAAAACTCACTTGAGACGGTATTTGATCTACAGTCTCGATAGAATCACTACCAACCTCAACATTCAAACTCCAACCAAAAGTAGTAGTTGTGTTACACACCCACTACCTTATCTACCTTATCTCCTATATTGGAAAACCCGAACAGGTAACCCAACAAATAGGTAGAAGTAAATATATATATATAATAAAATTACAAATACGCTCTCTCAAGATAGACGCCACTCCAGAGCCTAGGTATTCACTCAACCTAACGCTCTGATACCACCTGTGACGACCCGATTTTCCACTCCCAGAAAATCGCATCATCAATTAAGAAAGAAAGGGATAGAAGAAGAAAAGAAAGAAGAGAAAGAAGCAAACAACACTAGAATCTCAACAGCGGAACGAATAAATTATATTAATAACATAAGTATTTACATAGTTTACAACCACTATCAGAGTACACAGATATACAACACATACTAGACAGTTATAAACACCTGTCTAGTATTTACAACATAATACAACTCAGAGGCAAAACACAGATCACACAGCGGAATACTATATCTCTAACGCAGAAGCCTCCTGCTCCATTGCTCCTCCATAATTCGTCAAAGCAAACCTGAATCCCTTGGCTACTCGTAGAAATTTGAGTACCCAAGAGTTTATGAAAAACAAAAATAAACTCCGGGTCAGACATGGGTCTGGTGTGAGTAACAGGTTAAAGTTGCTTAACTTTCAAAAACCTTTTGAAAAGAAAGGTATCACGTAAGACTTCCCACACATAAACATGGAAAAGTTTTTACCTTACGCTAACCAAAACATTTGATAGGAAATCCAGTGATATTATAATAGTGTCTAGGGTTTTCAAATAAATAAGAAATAGCCGAAATTGTTACATGATTAAATTCCAGCTACTAGCCACAAAAGTGGGTAATACAATCAAAACCGTTGGCACTTATTGGATTGTGGATTCCATACAATGGCCGGGCTACTGGGGTACCGCCCGTCACAGTACGTGGCCTAGATCAACGTACCGAGGAGCCACCCTAACTCCCCTGCAACACAAGGCCGGAACCATCCCTTACTGGACAGTCCCGAACAAGACAACCCCGCAGTTGGTGTACATCCAACTGCCCACACAGCCGAAATAAAAAGGGACCTCTAGACAGGGATCAATCTTGCTCTCTAGTGGGTGCGACCCACGAAGCCTTGCTGCACCTCCCCTGTTTTAGCCATTCCCGGTTGATGAGGCTTGAGGTTACGATTACCTTTAGAGGACACATCTCTTAGAATGCTCATCGTCCACCTGACGATGTTCTGAAAGCATTCAATCCATACAAGTTCGTTCCGGGTTCGAACGAAACCGAAGGCATTATCTCGTTACACTCATTTTGGAATCACCCTCAGAGTTAACGACGATAACCCTTGCACTCTGATTCACCATCTCGAATCTATAAGTGCTATTCTGTCAACTCATTACGGAATCACCCACAGAGTTATACTGACGTATAGCCCTTACACCTCGAGTCTTCACTTGCTCCACTTGGATTAACGACCTAACGTTATTTGGAAAACGATGTGGTTTTCGGATATCCAAATATGGAAACCCGATCCCGGTCTCATCGAAATCCAAAGCGTGTCTTTTAAGGCCAAGTTATTTTAAAGGTTAAAACAATTCAATTATCTATATCCATACAAATAGATAAATCACAGATCCACAACAGATAATCAACATTATCATCATCTCAGATAAACCATATTATCATTATTCAAAAAGAATAATCTATATCAACATCACAATGCAACCAATGCATCCAAAACATTCAACATAATTTATCTCATATCTGAGATTCAATCATTCAAGCAAACAACATTAACCAACCATATAAGCAATAATTATCCACACCAAAATATAATTAATTTAAAATGAATTAAATTAATTACATCATTCAAATTAATTTAAAGTAAATTAAATTAATCACTTCATCAGATAAACCTTGCTTATATCACTATTGATAAATTATTAATCAATTAATTAATCATCATCCAATTATTCATTTTAATTAATCATCCCTGATTAATTAACTCTTAATTACATTCAAGTAATTATTTATTTATTTATTTTCTCAAATTAATTACACTTAACCAAATACAGTAATTAACCTTTAATTACTTCCTTAATTAATTGTCTAAATTAATTATCTTTAGTCACTTATTATTGATTAATTAATCTTAATTAATCAACCTTAATTACATCATTAATTATAATAATTAATGATCTTCTAATTACATTTTCCAATTTCATTGATTACTTTAAGTAATTAATCTTCATGTAAATCACAACTGTTAATCACCCTTGATTAACTCCATTTAATAATTATCTACACCTGATTAATTGTTTCCAATTAATCTCTAGATTAATTTACAAAGTAATTATACTCAAACTACTTTCATCAACAATCACCTTCAATTAATTACATATAGTAATTACTCATTAATTACTTCTCTAAGTAATTCCTCTTTATTTAATTACTTTAAGTAATTATCTTTCACAACTCATCCATTGATTAAATTTAAATTAATTAAAATGAATTAATTAACTTAAATTAATCAAATTAACTTAATTAATTACAATAAGTAATTAATTCCCTAATTACTTCCATAAGTAATTATACTTAATAATTCACAATTGATTATCTTTAAATTAATTAATCTAATTAATAATTAAAATTGACCACATTAATTAATTATAAAATAATCCTTAGTTAATGACCTTCATTAACTATTAACAACTTATTAATTATTTTTCAAAGTAATTAACTTATTTTTAATCATTACAAATTAATTAATCATTAATTAATTCATTAATTAATCCCTAATTAATTAAATAATTAAGTATTAATTAAAACTTAATTAAATCCATTATTACTTGATTAATTAATTATTAATCATTAATTAAAACTAATTTTATTTAATAAATTATTCTTAATTACAAGTTAATTATTCAAGGAATAATTAATCCTAAACCTTTAAGATTAACTCTTAATTACTTTAAGTAATTATTAATTTCATTAACTTATTAAATAAATTAATTATTCATTTAATTACTCTAATAATTAAATGAAATATAACACATTATATCATTCTTAACTTTGACAAGTTAAAATCAATCTAAAATCCTTAATTGAAAATAATACTTTTATTATAAAAGTTAAACCAATTTCTTCTTAAATTAAAACCATTTAGATTTTACATTATTATTCAAATTTGGTTTAACACTTAAATTTATAGACTTAAATTCATTTTAAACCAGAGATTCAAAATTAGATTTGAATCAAATTTAAACTTTATTTAAATATTACTACATATTTCAATTTCCAATTTAAATTCAAATTCCTTTTAAAAACATTTTAAACAATAAACTCTATCAAAGTTATTTTAAAACAAAATTTGATTTTAAATACTTCCTCATTTTCTACTTTAAGATTCAATATAACTAGAATCTATAATTTAAGTTAGATTTAAAACTTTTCTTTAAATTCTAGCTTCCATTTTTAAATTTAGTTTTAAATTTTGAAAACAAGTCAAATTTCAAACTTCAACAACCAACCCGAGCTAAAAGTAAATTAACTCGAGTAAAAAAATTTCTTTCAAAAAATTTATCTTAAAATCAATTTAAATTTTAAATCAAAACAGTTTATACAAAAACCTGTTGTAACAGATTTACCCCAAAACCCTGTAACAAAGCTAAACCCGAGACTACAACAATGCCTTCGAGTTCCCAAACCCCTTACTTCGAGTCCAACGTTCAGGAACTTCAAGCTAAACATAAAATGACTCGAGACAACGCTGAAACTCATCTCCCCCAATTCAACTGATACACCACTGACCTCGTGCACCTACACCACCGCCGCCATCACTTCCAATCACTCGCGACCCCTTGAGCAAGTCGGCGACTACCCCCCCAACTTAACTCCGACCATCCAATTCTCATCAGAACCCCCAATTCAAAACTTGCATTCGAGCTCAAAATACTGAAGAATGTCCAACTGGAAAATGCTTCAACCATCCAATCCTGACCACCAGAGAGACTACAATTCCGGCCACTACTCCTCCCATATACAATCTATCATCAACTCAAAATTGGTAAAGCTCGGTTATCTACTTTGATTCCAACGATCCAATTTCTTAGGCACGGTAAAACTAGGGTTCATAATTTCAAACCCAAATTTCTTCTGCCATACTGCTTTAATTTCACCATCTATTATTTTTACTATAATCTACACACATCATTGCAACAACAAAAGAAACTCAGGCATCTACATTTCTCTAAATTGACAGAACTCAACCAAAATGTATTTTCTGGTTAAACCAGAAATACTTCATTGACTGCAAACTAAAATTTTAGATTATAGTCTTAATAATCAAGTTAAAGATCAAGTAACTTGTTTATAAGCTTAAATAATTAAATCTGGAACATTTACATATTGATTTTATAAATTTTACTCTGTTGATTTTGCTTATCCTGTGTCATCACAACTTCATTCTCATTTTTCTTTTCTTTTATAAGATGAAACTCTAATTTATATTGCATAACATACTAGGTTTAAAAACTTAAACTATAACATTGATTCTTTTTCATGAAGTCATGTTTTTGAACATAACAATAACCTGGAAAACTAAAACAGGCAAAACAATATCACTGTGCAACATGCATATAACAGAGTATAACATCTAATTCATCCACTTCAGAAAGATTACCACTGAATAAACTAAGCAACTATAATTACTTAAATTATATTTGTTAAAAATGTTACTCACCTATATGAGCAGAGCCTCTGTGTTCAAGAAGAACTAGAATCTGATGGTTGCTTAAATTTGAAAACTTCAGATCTCATTTATTTTAAAAACTGCAGAAGCTTTGCTTAAGAAATCTTTGGACTTCAGATTCTTTTTAAACTTGAAATGATGTAGCACTTTGTTTTTTCCAGATTTACATTTGCATGATTGCTTCCATACTTCATTTGCATGCTTGTTTCCAGGTTGGTAAAAATGCAGATATCATTTTGCATGATTGTTTTCCCCCTTCTTACTTTATACTGCATTTGCCTATTTACAGTCTCATCTTTTATTTGCTTTAAAACTGCAAATTTATTTCCTTGTCCCCATGATTCATGCAGTTTTGAATATGGTTTTCAACAGAGGACTGCAGCATAGTTGCATGCAGGTTTGTATTCTCCTATATTTTTTTAGTTGCAAATTGAATTTTCCAGATGCATGCAAATTTGATGAAGTTGAAACAGAAATGCAGTGATTTCAATTAGAGGACTGCAGGTTTAAGAATTGTTTTTGATTTGAATAGTTGAGGGAAGATTACTGATTTTGCATGCACAAGAATTTTCAGATTTAGATCTGAAACTTTCTTAAGTTTAAAGAAGAATAGGGAAAAGAAAAATGAAGTTAAGAAGATATGTTTATATAAACAAAATTCTTGATTTAATTAAAAATAAAAGAAAAAGAAATTTAATGAGACACTTGTCTCTATCCTTAACATTTGTCACAATAGTTTATTTTATAACTAACACATGTCCTTTAAGATGGTAAATAAATTTACATATGTAATTTTGTATTTAAATTTTAATTTTAAATTGTTTATAAATACTTTAAAACCTCAATTTATCATGCTTATGTATATATACATGAATTTACCTCTTTTTAATTTATTAAAAAGAAATGAGACAAACAACTATGAATAAAATCTTATTCAAATATTTTAAGTGTTTATTCCCTTGAATACAATACATTAAATTCATATTTTAAATAAATTTATCAAATCAAATTTTAATAAATCAAGTTACATATAAATGCATATAAAATTCTATTAAAATTAAAAACAACAAATTTTATCCCTTACAAAAACTATTTATGTTCATAAGAACTTAAGCATTATAATTTTTATTTAAAAATAACAAATTAAGCAATTCTAAATAAATTTATAAAAGAGATTATAAATTACTTTTATTACTTAATAAATTAAGACATATGTAATTTGTATTTTAAACTTCTTATCAAATTTCAAGTAATACTTTAAAAAGAAAATAAAACAAAGCTTTGATGTTAATCAAATTTAACTTCATATTTAAGTTAACTAAAAATATAAATTTAAACAGATAAGAATTTCCTTTAATATAAACCATATAGTTATTTACTAATTGTCTTGAAAAGTTAAATGTTAAGTTTAAATCAAATCTTCCAATTCACCAAATATGAATTAAAGCTAGAAAATTAATTCATTTACTAAAAATAAATTAGAATTAGAAAATCACTTCCTTTACTAAATTCAAAAATCAAAATTTATCAATCTACAATACATACAAATATATATATATTATAAACAGAAAACAATTTATTTATTTAAAAGAATAAAATCTTTCCATTTAAATATTTATTAAAACATGATTATTAAATCAAATTCCAAATTTGTTATTAAAATTATCAAGTTAAATTAAATTTAAAACACAGATTATTAAATTTATATTGCCCAAATTTCCGGGATATCACATCATCTTCCCGAGTATATGGAACCAACAGATTGCGCACAGCGTTCAACCACACATTTCAGTTTGTCTTCCATCTTCCTCGTCTTTAAATCTGTTGAAGGTAATGTGTTATAATATTTAAAAAATAATAATATGATTTTTAGTATATATTTTCAGCTGTATAAGTTTTGTATATAATGTTACGTGTAGTATAAAGACTGTTTGCATTTAGTTTGCCTGTGCGTTCATATTACAGTTATAATATGTTTGTTTGAAGTATAAGTTGATGTTACATGATGTATACATATGTATATATGTTTAAAAAATATATGTTATACAAGGAATAAATCAAATTGCTTTATGTACAAAATTGTGTGGTCTGCATATGTTATACATTTTGGGTTTTGCGTGCATGTAGGCTGCATGTCGGTTTTGTAGACTCATTTATGTTGCTTTCACACCATGGTGATATTTGTTTATTTTTTTTTAAACAGCAGTTAGACTACATATTCACGATATCATATCTCACTCATATTTTATCGGAATGGGTTGATCCTATTTTTAAAAAAGAGTCGAAGTTACCTAGTTTATGCATGTCAAATTTCAGCAAAATCCGACATCGTTTGATTAGTGGTCGAGGATGTAGAAGTTTGACCCAGGCAGCTGTTCTTTTGTACTTGGAATTATTTTACACTGCTGCAAACACGACCTGTGTTCATGTTTGATGCATCGTATCTCTTCCGTCTTACGTCAGAATACAGCGATTCCCTTTTTGTTTAAAAGATAAAGTTTTCTATTTTCTGTATATAAAATTTTAGCTTCATATGAGGTGGTTCAGTCATCTGTTTCTTACCTAAAAGTCAGACCCGGAGAGGGTTTCAGACCTGAACATTTGACAGTCGCAACATGGCCTGAGTCTATGTTCGTGACATCGTAACTTTTCTCGTCTCTTGTCCAAATCAAGTGATTTTTTTTGCAGTTTGAAATACAAGTTTTGATCTTTATTCATACCAAATTTCAGACCATTTCGATCTCGGTAGCACATAGAATTATATTGTTAAATTTTGACACAAGACATGTTTTGTAATTATTGCTATGTTGAATGTTTTGATTTGATTTCTTTTAAATGTTGTATTTAAGAAAGATGATTTTGGACATTGTTGTTAATAAAATAATAATAATAATAATAAATAAATAAATGATAATATGTTTGAATTTAAATATATGTGATTTAATTGTAAAACGGCGTTAGAAATGCATATCTATGGAATTTTATCTGTGTTAAATTAAATATCGATTTGAAAATATATGTTTAGAATTGATTTTTATTTTATTTTATGTGTTTAATTCTGGAATATAGTTATGTATATATGTTCATTGATACCATTTACTTTCATCGCTCCTATTCTGATTTGATTTCGACGATTCATATTTAACAGCTTTGCTAGTCGATTCGTGCCAATCTAGTTATTCCGAAAGTCGAGCTTACGATCTGTGACTCAACTTCGTTGTCTATTCATCTCTCTAACCTCGAAAGGTGAGCAATCACTCACGATTAATATTCTTTTATTTATTAAATTCGATTGCAATTGAAACGACAAATTGAAATACCTGTTGTTAGTTATTTACACTGTTATTAATGTTATTACCTGTATCAGTTTACCTGTGACATCTGACACCATTATCTGTTATTTATGCGATGGTAATACAGTTTGGCTAATAATTGATTGATTGGTTGATGTTTATATTGGACGTTAATTTGTTAATATTAAGTGATAGATAGTATACAAAAATTTAAACTGATATAGGATAGTTGACAATTTTAAAATCTGATTATACGTTAAATTTGATTAGTTAAATATGACCCCTTTTAATTGTTAAGTTAATTGACACGTAGAATTTGATAAATTATACTTTGAACCTTTGAACGTATATTGGATTAATTGTTGTAGTATTAAATTTGAAATTGAAATTGAACGACAAGTGGAAAAACCATAATGTAATAATCTTTAATCTACATGAAATGATAGTGTAGATTCTAGAAATAATTATATTAATTCGCACAAACAACAATGTGAATTAATACGATCATTTCGGGATTATTTGAATTAATTTTTGATTGTGTTGATTGTTGTTATTGCTTGTTTATTTACTTTGACACCATCCCAGTTATCACACTGCAAGTTCCCTTTTGTTATGTTTGATTCTTGAATTGGAGTTGGAATCGGGTTCAAATGATAAATACCCAAAATGAACTTGACTTAGGATAGAGAATTAAATAAACCCGATTGGTCAATAATTTGATTTGAAATAAAATAAAGATTTTATTTGAATAATGAAGTTTTGAAATAAAATTGGAACGTAAATTTTGATAAAGGAAAATGTTAATATTGGAATCTGAAACAAGTTATTAATGTAATAACTGATGAAAGGACGTTGTTTTGAAATGAATTAGTTAACAACTAAATTTGGAATAATTCATTGAATTAAGCTTGAAATGATTTAATAATTAAGGTTGAATTTATAATTAAGTTTGAAATTATTAAGTTTTGAAATTATTAATAATTAAGATTGAAATTATTTAATAATTGAACAAGATTGAATTATTTGATAATTGAATAAAAATTGAATTCTTTGATAAGAGAAATTGAACTTTTGATTAAGTGAATTTGAACTTCGTTAAATAATGAAATTGGGTTTCTTTATTAAATTTTTGGAAAGATTTACTTAAATAAATTAATAAGTGAAATTTAACTTTTTGAATATGTGAAATTTAGTTTCTTTATCATTTGTGTTGAAATTTGTAACTAAGAAAGTAAATAAATAATTGAAGTTGAATTTCTTTAACAAGAAATAAATTGAGATTTATTGAAATTAACGTAAGACTTGGAATTTAAGGATTTGATTTGACGAATCTAATTCAATTAAATTTGTAAGTTGATATAATGAAGTTGAACTTAAGTAATTGATTTAATGAATTGGAATTTAAATGGAAACTGTTTGAATGATAAATAAACTTAACAAATATTGAATGAAATCGATAAATGAATTTAAATTGGTTTGAAGGTTAAATTAAATTAATTTAAATGATTTTTTTTTTGGAATAAAACTTATATATGAACTTGAATCAATATTTGAATTGTTTAAATAAGATTGAAACTGAATTGTAAGACTTTGAAATGGTAATTTTGGAATTTTGAAACGTAGATTTTGGAAATTGATTTTGAAAGACAAATGAAAGATGGTTTACGAATTTTAATTGAAATTGAAATTGAAATTTGATTTGGTTTTTGAAATTTATTTGAACGACCAATCGGTGTAATAATTACGTAAGTTATTAAAGAAACCGGAATCGGTTATGGATATACTCTCTATCTAAACCGAAAACCACTTTAATAACTATACGCGGAGTGGTGATCCAGAATGAAGTGGTTGGAATGATGTACGTGATGACTGAAGAAAGAGAACGATAATGGATAGCCTTGACACTTGTGTCAAATTGGAAATGACTAAAATCAGGAGCCGTGCCGGGCCAAATGAGGTTAGCCACCTCGAGCGAACACACTTCTTCGTAACTATTACTCATTACTTGTGATTGATTGGTGCACCCTCGGAAATTCAGGAGTGTTGTTTCGCGGTGTTGCGATCGCTGCGGCGATGCGTTCTCACCAGTCCGGATCAGGCGAACGGTAGTTTCACTACCTTGGGTATTGCCTCATGTGCCTTGTCATACTTGTACCCCTATATACGCGACCACTACGAATTTGTTTTATGTTATACCTATGGAGTACTCCCTGATCCCACCAGTTTACGGTGGAGCTTACAGTGCTGTATAGACTATGACATTTATATAAAATGTGTTAAGGGGGATAATGGTAACGCCTTAACACTATTTTGATACTTTATATTACTGATAGACATTATCTATTTAGCGTACACTACTACATAGTAGATAGTTTAACGGATCCTTAGAGGATGGTGATTCCAACATCCTTTGAGTTACTTGTATTTCGATTGCTATTTCACTTGAGTTGGATTTATTGATATGAGAATATTAATCCTGACTCGAGTGTTTTGTATTTTCTTTACACTCGGGTCAGATTGAGTGGTTCAGCTTTTGAGACTCACCTTTGGAGTTGGAACTTTGCTTGAAGATCCAGCCATCTATTCTGCTTTCAGTATTCGATGATTCCAGTGATGTATTCTAATTGGTACTTGATGTATCGTATTTCTCTTTTGTTGTAAACTCTGATGTATCTTATATATTTATATAGTAGCTTCATTAACTACTATTTTTCTTTTACTTCCGCTGCATATTATTACTCTATGTCTGTGATTCTGTGATTATTTATTTATTGTATATCTGCGTTTTGCCAAATTTAAATTAACAATTCGGTATTTTGAATTATTCAAGTCCGACATGTGCGGATGCGAATAGTCCAAAATAGCGGGTCATTACAGTTGGTATCAGAGCTTTTGGTAGCTCTAGGCAGAACTTAGTATATATGGTAAATGTATTTACAAAATCACTCTCATTCGAGTTTCAATCTCTTCCTTTAACTTAATTCCTTTGAATTTTGGAACAATCCCTACGGTTCCGAAATTCATTCTTGTCCCTCACTATTCGTATTCGTCTGGATTCCGGAGTATCCATAACTTCACTTCGGATGACCTTTATAATGAATCGGCGGTCTCGCCAAATTTCGAATAATTTGTAAAGGGTGAAACTCCTTTACAATAGGCATCGATTTACCGGAGATTTCTGTATCATTGGTTTACGATGCTATCTATCTCCTGTTATACCTGAATTCTGTCTCTTAAAATCGAATGTCGATTTACCTCGGAATTCTACATCGTTCTTATTCTTGAAGTCACGGTCGACCCGGTTAAGGTTGCCCGTGAATTAAATAAGCTTATCCATCACCCTATTTTATTATTTAAGTCATCTTATCTTCTGTTTCGAACTTATCTTCGAATCAAAACTCTCTTGACTTGATTTACATCAAAAGTGAATTTTATACTTATTTTAAAATCCATTATTATATCGTCGAGCGAAGAAGTGTATTTATAAATCAATGTTAAAAATGTTTTGAAAATATTGTGTTGTTTGAGTTGTTGATGTTGATTTGGATTTTCGATCGATTCGTCTGATCAACGCTATCGATAGGATTTCCAAAACACTTGAACAGAACAAACTGACACGATATTGTTTTCAAATTTGGTAAATGAAATAAATTTGGAATAATTATATTATATATAAAAGTATGATTTTCTGAATTTTGATAGTTAATTGAATTGGTCGTTAATAAATAATATTGGATTTTAAATATGGCACCTAAACTACTGGCTTTTGTCTCATATATAAACAATTGAAATAAAAACATGGTTTATAAATTTATTTGGAAATTGTCATGAATTTAAAACAAGAAACTGAAAATTTAATTTCCGATGATTTCAAACTTTGATTTGAAAGTTTTAAAGTGTACAGTTTTAAAATATTTTCAAATTGAAATCATTTCAAAGAATTTTAAATTTTTGAATTAGTGCTCTTCTCTTTGTCGCTAGGAAATAATTTCGGTGATGACGGCCGCATCATCGACATTCATTTTCGAGTTTCGAAGTGAAGAGACTATTCTGTAGCTTTGCTACGGTTTGTTTGAAAAATAAATTGATTTGAATTCCTTAAAGTATGATTTGATTTGTAATATACATTAATATACGATTTAAATCTGATTTGTTATATTATATATATATTTATTTATCTCTAAATAAATTTGAAGTTATTCGAAAATTTATTTCTTAAATTTATGATAAAGGATAATTTCAATCATAAAATGAAATCGGAATTTTGAATAAAACTTTAAGCCTGAAAAATTAAACTAGAAATTTTACTTGTATAATGCTCAATTGCATTTTATCTATAACTTACCTAAATTTTCAAAAGTTAATTATGTAATTGAATAGTATACAATATAAAGGATATCAAAGAAAATTTTAAACAAATTTGAGTAGTTATAATAAATGTAAATATACTTAATATATATGTGATAAGATATATTAAGTAGAATGAATTAATAATAATTTGGAATAAAGACGAATTAAATTTGTCAAATAAAGTATGATTATAATAAATGACCATTGAAATTTATGATCTTTGAAACTGTTAATTTAAGAAAATTGGATAATAAATGATATAAATTGTCTTTATAAATAGAAATGTAAGTGCGTATAATAAATGTTATTCACTTAAATTTTAATTATAAAATGTTTATGGAGATAAATAGAATAATAAATTAATTGAATAATAGATGTGATTAAAGAATAATAAAAAAATTTGTTTTGAAAGTTAATAAATTGAAATAATATCAACTTAATGAAATTCCATGAGTTATAACAATTGTTGAATATTAATTGATTTAAATTTAAATTCGTATGGTTTAAATTAATATTGTGTAATCCAAGTCTATTTCATTTGGTTGCTTTTATTCTACTAACTCTTTCCTTTTCGAGGACGAAAAGTTTTGAGTGCGGGAGAATGTAACGACCCGTAGATTTAACCGGTTTTAATAACGTTATTAATTGAAATTTTATGAAATTTTAAGCGATAAAATTTTGAAATATAAATTAGATATTTGGAATGCGTCTAGTTAAACATAGCAACTGGTAAATTTTCGTCCAAAAATATGAAAGTTTATTTCGCGCGTAAATTTACTTCAATTTAATCAGTTAAAAAGCGATGAAAATAAAACATTTCAAAACCAAAATATTTTTACATAGAAAAATTCTAAAACATCTTTTGAGCAAGTTGTCAGTTTGTCGTTTTTCCAAATTCGGACATCTTTGGCTCCGTCGATCTTAATTTTCTGCGATTTTTGCGCATTTTCCGCTAGTTGAAAATTTCGAATTTTTATAATTCAATCAAACCACTGACATTTCTATACCGTTTTGATCGTCTCATCGCGCTGATCAAAATGGTATATTCGATTGTCAAATTCGGAGTCAGTTGTACGTTGCCCTTTGCGAAACGCCATCCGCATCGGCACCCGTTAAAAAACCTTTTGGGTTCCATCTGTCCCTTTATCTACCTACCGATCAAAATTGAGGAGACGTAACTTTTAAAATTCCTAGAATTAACAACCTGACCTTTATTATTCTCAACCTATAGTTTAGTGATTGGTTGTTTCATTCATTTTGGATCCTCTTCCATTTCCTTCACGGTTCTCTGTTGCATGCATAGTTTTATAAATCTAAGTTCACTAATTTTGTTTCTATCCAGAAACTCATTTTTCCCTCCTCCTTCACACACGCAAACCCCTTCGCCTTACCCTCTGACAACCAGTTACCGAGCCCATCCTTCTCTCCTCGACCCGCACCGATAACCCACCAATGGCCGCACCACTCCACTTCTCTCCAACCTCTCCGGTGATTCTCCTTCAAATTCTTGACCTCTGTTGCCTCGGGTTCTTCTCCACTTGCATGCAACGTGCAAACGCCATGTCGCCACAACCGAGCAGCAGCCCCGTACACCGAAGACCGACCTCCATCACCAACCACTGACCAGATCCGCGTCAGCCTCGCAAGCCAAGACCATGAGCCTTCCCTCTCCGCCGTGGCTCTGCTCTTCCTCCCCACGTGCCTGACCGGCCACCGCCATCTCCTTCTCTTCCGTGCTTGACCCCATCGCCTCGCCCTCCACTTTCCCGTGAGCACCCACCTACTCACCGAGCGACCGAAAACTCCACCATGTTTGCCGAGCCCCACAGCCTCCACGTCACTCCCCTATCACCGCTTCATCTTCCCGAGTATATGGAACCAACAGACTGCGCACAGCGTTCAACCACACATTTCAGTTTGTCTTCCATCTTCCTCGTCTTTAAATCTGTTGAAGGTAATGTGTTATAATATTTAAAAAATAATAATATGATTTTTAGTATATATTTTCAGCTGTATAAGTTTTGTATATAATGTTACGTGTAGTATAAAGACTGTTTGCATTTAGTTTGCCTGTGCGTTCATATTACAGTTATAATATGTTTGTTTGAAGTATAAGTTGATGTTACATGATGTATACATATGTATATATGTTTAAAAATACATGTTATACAAGGAATAAATCAAATTGCTTTATGTACAAAATTGTGTGGTCTGCATATGTTATACATTTTGGGTTTTGCGTGCATGTAGGCTGCATGTTGGTTTTGTAGACTCATTTATGTTGCTTTCACACCATGGTGATATTTGTTTATTATTTTTTAAACAGCAGTTAGACTTCATGTTCACGATATCATATCTTACTCATATTTTATCGGAATGGGTTGATCCTATTTTTAAAAAAGAGTCGAACTTACCTAGTTTATGCATGTCAAATTTCAGCAAAATCCGACATCGTTTGATTAGTGGTCGAGGATGTAGAAGTTTGACCCAGGCAGCTATTCTTTTGTACTTGGAATTATTTTACACTGCTGCAAACACGACCTGTGTTCATGTTTGACGCATCGTATCTCTTCCGTCTTACGTCAGAATACAGCGATTCCCTTTTTGTTTAAAAGATAAAGTTTTCTACTTTCTGTATATAAAATTTTAGCTTCATATGAGGTGGTTCAGTCATCTGTTTCTTACCTAAAAGTCAGACCCAGAGAGGGTTCAGACCTGAACATTTGACAGTCGCAACATGGCCTGAGTCTATGTTCGTGACATCGTAACTTTTCTCGTCTCTTGTCCAAATCAAGTGATTTTTTTTGCAGTTTGAAGTACAAGTTTTGATCTTTATTCATACCAAATTTCAGACCATTTCGATCTCGGTAGCACATAGAATTATATTGTTAAACTTTGACGCAAGACATGTTTTGTAATTATTGCTATGTTGAATGTTTTGATTTGATTTCTTTTAAATGTTGTATTTAAGAAAGATGATTTTGGATATTGTTGTTAATAATATAATAATAATAATAATAAATAAATAAATGATAATATGTTTGAATTTAAATATATGTGATTTAATTGTAAAACGGCGTTAGAAATGCATATCTATGGAATTTTATCTGTGTTAAATTAAATATCGATTTGAAAATATATGTTTAGAATTGATTTTTATTTTATTTTATGTGTTTAATTCTGGAATATAGCTATGTATATATGTTCACTGATACCATTTACTTTCATCGCTCCTATTCTGATTTGATTTCGACGATTCATATTTAACAGCTTTGCTAGTCGATTCGTGCCAATCTAGTTATTTCGAAAGTCGAGCTTACGATCTGTGACTCAACTTCGTTGTCTATTCATCTCTCTAGCCTCGAAAGGTGAGCAATCACTCACGATTAATATTCTTTTATTTATTAAATTCGATTGCAATTGAAACGACAAATTGAAATACCTGTTGTTAGTTATTTACACTGTTATTAATGTTATTACCTGTATCAGTTTACCTGTGACATCTGACACCATTATCTGTTATTTATGCGATGGTAATACAGTTTGGCTAATAATTGATTGATTGGTTGATGTTTATATTGGACGTTAATTTGTTAATGTTAAGTGATAGATAGTATACAAAAATTTAAATTGATATAGGATAGTTGACAATTTTAAAATCTGATTATACGTTAAATTTGATTAGTTAAATATGACCCCTTTTAATTGTTAAGTTAATTGACACGTAGAATTTGATAAATTATACTTTGAACCTTTGAACGTATATTGGATTAATTGTTGTAGTATTAAATTTGAAATTGAAATTGAACGACAAGTGGAAAAACCGTAATGTAATAATCTTTAATCTACATGAAATGATAGTGTAGATTCTAGAAATAATTATATTAATTCGCACAAACAACAATGTGAATTAATACGATCATTTCGGGATTATTTGAATTAATTTTTGATTGTGTTGATTGTTGTTATTGCTTGTTTATTTACTTTGACACCATCCCAGTTATCACACTGCAAGTTCCCTTTTGTTATGTTTGATTCTTGAATTGGAGTTGGAATCGGGTTCAAATGATAAATACCCAAAATGAACTTGACTTAGGATAGAGAATTAAATAAACCCGATTGGTCAATAATTTGATTTGAAATAAAATAAAGATTTTATTTGAATAATGAAGTTTTGAAATAAAATTGGAACGTAAATTTTGATAAAGGAAAATGTTAATATTGGAATCTGAAACAAGTTATTAATGTAATAACTGATGAAAGGACGTTGTTTTGAAATGAATTAGTTAACAACTAAATTTGGAATAATTCATTGAATTAAGCTTGAAATGATTTAATAATTAAGGTTGAATTTATAATTAAGTTTGAAATTATTAAGTTTTGAAATTATTAATAATTAAGATTGAAATTATTTAATAATTGAACAAGATTGAATTATTTGATAATTGAATAAAAATTGAATTCTTTGATAAGAGAAATTGAACTTTTGATTAAGTGAATTTGAACTTCGTTAAATAATGAAATGGGGTTTCTTTATTAAATTTTTGGAAAGATTTACTTAAATAAATTAATAAGTGAAATTTAACTTTTTGAATATGTGAAATTTAGTTTCTTTACCATTTGTGTTGAAATTTGTAACTAAGAAAGTAAATAAATAATTGAAGTTGAATTTCTTTAACAAGAAATAAATTGAGATTTATTGAAATTAACGTAAGACTTGGAATTTAAGGATTTGATTTGACGAATCTAATTCAATTAAATTTGTAAGTTGATATAATGAAGTTGAACTTAAGTAATTGATTTAATGAATTGGAATTCAAATGGAAACTGTTTGAATGATAAATAAACTTAACGAATATTGAATGAAATCGATAAATGAATTTAAATTGGTTTGAAGGTTAAATTAAATTAATTTAAATGATTATTTTTTGGAATAAAACTTATATATGAACTTGAATCAATATTTGAATTGTTTAAATAAGATTGAAACTGAATTGTAAGACTTTGAAATGGTAATTTGGGAATTTTGAAACGTAGATTTTGGAAATTGATTTTGAAAGACAAATGAAAGATGGTTTACGAATTTTAATTGAAATTGAAATTGAAATTTGATTTGGTTTTTGAAATTTATTTAAACGACCAATCGGTGTAATAATTACGTAAGTTATTAAAGAAACCGGAATCGGTTATGGATATACTCTCTATCTAAACCGAAAACCACTTTAATAACTATACGCGGAGTGGTGATCCAGAATGAAGTGGTTGGAATGATGTACGTGATGACTGAAGAAAGAGAACGATAATGGATAGCCTTGACACTTGTGTCAAATTGGAAATGACTAAAGTCAGGAGCCGTGCCGGGCCAAATGAGGTTAGCCACCTCGAGCGAACACACTTCTTCGTAACTATTACTCATTACTTGTGATTGATTGGTGCACCCTCGGAAATTCAGGAGTGTTGTTTCGCGGTGTTGCGATCGCTGCGGCGATGCGTTCTCACCAGTCCGGATCAGGCGAACGGTAGTTTCACTACCTTGGGTATTGCCTCATGTGCCTTGTCATACTTGTACCCCTATATACGCGACCACTACGAATTTGTTTTATGTTATACCTATGGAGTACTCCCTGATGTCCCACCAGTTTACGGTGGAGCTTACAGTGCTGTATAGACTATGACATTTATATAAGATGTGTTAAGGGGGATAATGTTAACGCCTTAACACTATTTTGATACTTTATATTACTGATAGACATTATCTATTTAGCGTACACTACTACATAGTAGATAGTTTAACGGATCCTTAGAGGATGGTGATTCCAACATCCTTTGAGTTACTTGTATTTCGATTGCTATTTAACTTGAGTTGGATTTATTGATATGAGAATATTAATCCTGACTCGAGTGTTTTGTATTTTCTTTACACTCGGGTCAGATTGAGTGGTTCAGCTTTTGAGACTCACCTTTGGAGTTGGAGCTTTGCTTGAAGATCCAGCCATCTATTCTGCTTTCAGTATTCGATGATTCCAGTGATGTATTCTAATTGGTACTTGATGTATCGTATTTCTCTTTTGTTGTAAACTCTGATGTATCTTATATATTTATATAGTAGCTTCATGAACTACTATTTTTCTTTTACTTCCGCTGCATATTATTACTCTATGTCTGTGATTCTGTGATTATTTATTTATTGTATATCTGCGTTTTGCCAAATTTAAATTAACAATTCGGTATTTTGAATTATTCAAGTCCGACATGTGCGGATGCGAATAGTCCAAAATAGCGGGTCGTTACATAACTTACAATCAAATTAGTAGACCAGATTCTCTTCTAAAAATTTTATTTCAAATTTATAAAATAAATATTGATAATTTTTTAAGATGCGGTAGTAAGAAAGGAGGAGAGAACGTGATAATGAAATGAGAGGATGGAAAAAAGAGAGAAGTGTTTTCAATAGATTAAATAGAGCAAAAATTAAAATCAAGTCAGATATAATATTACATTTTATTTGTAAATCGTAAAACTGGTTGGGCTGGTCAAGCTCCAGCCTGCTACATGAACCTATTCAATAAAAACCAGGTCACCGATATACCCTTTACGTGTATGCAATGGACCAAGTATTGACAGGTCAAACGTGGGATAGTTCTACCAAGTTTTAACCCAAAACCCATCCTGTTGCTATCCCTAGTTAAAGGATTCTTGATAGGAAAAATGGATGTGTATACGATAAAATTTGAGAAGAAAAGTGACTTTTTGGTTCTTTTTTGTCAAATGTTCTTGATGCCATTACATATGGGTTTTGGTGCAAAAATAAATAGCTTACTTTAATTACAGTGTTTTCATTTTAACAATTTCCACACATGAAATTTATGATTATTTATCAGCTTTACTGGATAATATTGCTACATTTTCTTTGAACTAGAGCCTGAGAAGGGGAAAATGTTGTTTAATAGAATAAGAACGATGTTGTATTCCTGATAGCTTTATCCATTGCCAGTTCCTGGATGAATTGGCCCATATTCTTTTTCCTGGGTGTCGTACATGATATTGGCCATTGGTATGTATATTGCTTACATTCCTTGCTATGTTATGCAAGTAGAAGAACACATAATTTTGCTCTAAATAACACATACAATTACAAGAAGGCTGCCGTAAATAAAACATGCATAAACCAATGCACATAAGTATTTATTTCTTAGTATTATCTTCCTGTGATGGGCTAACTTGCATTTCATAGCCACAAAATCGCATGCACAATCTATTGTTCAATATTTCATTAGGGTTTTCAATTTTCTATGTTAAGCTTTTGGTCAATTGTAACTATTTATAATGCAAAAATAATTTGAATTTTATTGTTCAGTTGAACAAACTCATGGGTTATTTTTTTTACACAATATTTTTGTTGACTTGTACAGCAAGAATATTTTACATAATGTCACATGCTTAGCTCAGACTTCAAATGGCTTTAGAAGGACGCTTGATTCCTGTTTTTATAGGATAACAAGGCACATATTGGTACTTGCTAAATGGCAAAGCATTCCATTTCTTTATATATCTTTTTGTCCTCTAGTCAATCAATTTGCATGCTTATTTAATATGTTAGTTGCTAGTAATATGATAGCGAGGTACGTATTGGTACTGATTAAATGGGAATGCATTTCATTTCTTTATACATCATTTTTCCCTCTAGCCAATCAATTTGCATGCTTATTATTATCTTGTTGCTAGTAACATTCTTTTACATGTTGTATTCTAGTCAACTGATTTGCCATTGTCTTGCAACCGGCGGTCATGTTTTTCTAGCTATCGGGATTATTTTATGGTTACTGCAATTTTTTCGTTCTCCTATAATTCATTGACACAACACTAAACAGCCATTTTGTCACACTTTTTTCGTTTTATTTTGCCACGCTTATTGTCGTTGAAAATTTGTAATGGTTATTATTGTTACATTGTATTATCACGGTTATTTCTGCAACAAAATTTGGGCTTTTGGTAAATAACTCAAAGACGTTGGATAGGGTCGTCATTTACGTTTCAATTGTTGCGTCAGTTGTTTGTCACGCTTCAGGCTTCTATCATTCTTCCCTAAATCAAATTAGGTTTAAGCAGCTATCGCTCCAGCCTTCCTTCAATCCAACGAGTCGCTCGCCTATCGCCGTAATTTCAAAGCCTCCGTCCATTTTTTTCGCCAAATCCATCCATCTCTTTTACCACCTATGCCCTTCTTCAAAGCCAGGTACTAATTTTTGTCATTTCTGCACTTCTAAATTAGAATATACTAGTTTGTATTTATTGCCATGTAAGCAGAAATATCAAATTGTTTGTTTGTTTTGTTTTTGGTTAAAGATACATATGCATAAAAGAATCTGATGCATTGTTCTCCTTCTGTCAGCCACTTTATTTTTTGTGTCTTCCGAATTTCAATAGTGTGATTGTGCATCATTAGCTCAAGCTGAAGCGAACTATCTTTATATGCCTAAACTTCATTAATATTGTTAAGATTTTGAAGAATGTTGTTGTAAAGGTTGTTGTTTTGATTTCTCATGTTGTTTAGTAATAATTTTAGGCTAGTTGGACCCTTCTTCATTTCCTTTAAAACTCCTTTTGACATTTTTCAATTTATTGAGAAATATAAAAAGAGGATTGCCCAATTCCTCATTTTTCCAAGTAGAGGAAATCATGTTATTGTATATGTTGTAGCTAAGAGTTATTTAATCTGATTAGAGCATGCTTATCAGATTTAGTACCATAGACCAATTTTATTAAAACTGGTATGTGGTCACTTGCAGAGTGGTTCATAATATTAGCATGAATATTTGGAAAAATTATGAAACATTTGATGTTGATGAAAGTTCGATCAATTTTTTTAACGAGTTGAGAAATTTTCACCCACCAATGTGTTAATAAACATTCGATGTTGAGCCTATTCCATTTTTATTTTTTATAGATTGAATAAAGAAAAATATGAAATGTTATTTTCATGCAGGATAGTTATGCCACAATTATTTTATATGCTTACTTTATGCTAGATTTTACAGAAACGAATTTTGCTAAACATTGAACTTCGTTTACCATTTTTGGTTTATTGTTATGGCATTTTAGTAATACAAAGCATATTTCCATACATGACAAATATTGCCAAATTATTATATTATAAAATCTAATCTAGATAAGAAATCTAACATCAAATTGCCCATTTATAACCGCTTATTTTGTTATTTAATTTTTTCTTTAAAGATCATGAATGTTAAGGATAAGACAATAAGAATTACACGAAAAATTAATTGATTTAAATGATAACTTATGTAAGGTTATGGCAATACACTAGCCATGAGCGAACCATATTTAAAAGAAAATTAATGAATTTAAAAGGTAACTTATGCCATGAAAGAGCATATCTGGAAAACAATGCATGGCTATAATATTAAAGCAACATTATTCGAGATATTACATTTTCACTTTGGTATAGACTAATAAAATAAACTAAAATATTTTAGCATTTTTTAAACTAAATGTTAAAAAGGCCGCATTTCAATATACCTGATTTTTATCAAGAAATATTTTCTAATCTATAGTTTAACAAGTGGATTTATTATCGTATTCTAATTTATATATGTACCTGATACCTTTGTACTAGCTTATCTAGATTGCAAGCTTCATTCAATTCGAGTAGTTAACACCAATTCTTATTTTGAAAATGTGGATCTGCCAATTAAATCAAAAATTCTATTATAGAGTAATGATGATGATAAGTAAGTATAAAAAAACTTGGTAAATAAAGGCAAATGTAACTTCATTTATTTATGCTAACAATAAAAAAAAGAACTTAGATGAAAGATAAATGGATCCACTGACAGCATCTCCTTAAAGGTAAATGTATTCGACAAAATTGGAATAGTGAAAATCAAATCAGATTTGTATTCATATGTTGAAGTATACTGACATAATTTTGTAACTCAATTATGTGTGCAATTTTCTTAGCTTTTAGAAAGAAAATACACTCACTTTTGCTTAGGAATCACACCCTTGTAGAAGTTGAAATTTCGTAGCTTTCAAGGACAGTGAAGTATTGTTGTCAATTATATAGCTTTGAATCAACAGTGAAACATGTTGTAGAATTGAAGCTAACACTATAAAACTTTTGAAACTCCTTTTATCATGCATAAGCTAATGTTTTGAGGGTTTTCAATTGAAGTAAAAAAATCATTATGAAGTTAAGATGTTCAGAATGTTAATGCATATTAAAATGGGAATATCTAAGACAGTAATTATGATGTACATGCAAAGCCTATTGCTTTATGCAATGTGACACATACTATTGCAACATATTGAAATTATACAAGGCGCAAATATATTAGGACATTTCTACTTTTTTTCCAATCAATTTGCCTTTTAACCTCATGTAACACTCACAAGAGCATTAAAATAGTTTCATAAAAGTGACAAAGAATATAATAGAATGCACAAAGTATAAAGGATAATGAGGTGGGTTTAACCAAAAAATGAGGGTACTCACACAATTATCGGTGAGTTTATAAAGCTTGAATAACATCTTAGCAGCATCAATATAAACAAACAATGAAAGAACAAATAAATACGTATAAACCGTTTGATGGAACTTTAAATGAAGTATATTTTAAAGAAACCATCCAATATCCCGAGTATTAACCAATTTAGGATGATTTAGATAGGAAAGAAAATATTATTATATTACCAAAAATATGAATTAAACTTACAGTTGATCAGTTAAATATTTAGTTTCAACAAATTTAATAAAGCGTGGGACCATCAGATTGCTTGGCAACTTGATCAACCAAGTTTGAAGCATTAGATAAGATTTATCAATGAGAAAAGTAGTCGTTTTTTCTTTCTTTGAATAGTTACACTATGTAGCTAATGTGGTTTCTCTAAGAGTAAGTGTAATGGTTCAATACTAAAAAGAAACTAAAATAATAAAACTACCACTAAAATCCTTCATACTCCGCTTATATTATTTATTTCTTATGCAGTTTACCTGAGTCTAATTCATGAGTGAAAAACAGTACCACATTGAAAGCAATGCTATTGTGGGGAATTCATGATCCACCTGCATTTGGGAATCTATCGAGTTGTTTGACTCACATTTATAAAGCATGCCCTATTTGTGCTACAGAGACCGAGGCAAAACACATTGATAATAAGACTGTCTATACAAGTACAGGAGATTTTTGAAGAATGGTCATCCATATAGTGCACCAAAACATGGATGGTATAAAGATATAGAATATAAGGAACCTCCAACACAACTGACATGATTGGCTCTTTTAGAGAAAATTTCTCATATCAAATACACACCCGGAAAATTGAATACAAAAAATGCATATAGGAGATGATTTTGATCATGATGAACACCTTTTAAACAGAATGATGATGGTATAATACCAGCATGGTATAAAAAGTCGATTCTTTCTTCGTTAGAGTGTTGGAGTGGCCATAAAGTGCGACATACAATATACGTAATGCATACTGAGAAGAATGTGGCAGAGCATTTTATTGATTTTTTATTCGATAGAACCAAACAATGCTCTAAATTTTCATTTGATAAAGCTTACAAGATCCATTGTTGTCATGTTCTAAAAGACGTAAAATTTCCATCATGCTTTGGGACTAAATTAGTCAACATAGTAAGCATTCAACCTCCTAGTTTGAATATTAGAACGTCATAAGGCTATCATATTATTATCCAACATTTTTTGCTTATCATGGTTCAACATGCATTTCCAAAGTTTCATGACTTGAGGCGTGCGATTTTGCAATTTGTACTTTAATAATATTTGTTCAAAGGTTTTTATTCGAGAGCATGTCCAAGCTGCTAAAGAAATGATTACGAAGGCATTATTTGTGTTGGTCCATTACAGTCCCGCTCAGTTTTTTGATATAAGTTTACATTTAATGGTGCATTTAGCCGATCAAGCACAACTTTGCGGACCAGTTAACTATACTTGGATTTATCCATTTAAAGGGTGAGAGATTCTTTTTAACAATTATGATCCGAATTATTATTTAATGACAATATGAAAACATGCATTATTTTATGTTTTCTTAGAGCTATGAAAGGGTGTAAAAACATACCAAGCAATAAACGATATGTGGAAGGGTCAATTGTCTAAGCATATCTTGTTTCAGAATCTGTTAGGTATGCAATGCAATATATGCCAAATCCACGTGCTAGAAATCAAAGCTCTAAAAAAGCACCATTCTTTGATGAGAATGATAATGATACAAATGAACGCTCCATCATTGAGGGTAAAACTATCAAGCTAAGTTGCGTACAACGCATACAAATTCGAAGATGGATACTTTTTAGAATGGATATACCAGATCTAGACAATTATTATACGTTTGTGTTTTTTTACAAATTATAAATTAATTTTCTATTTACTTAATATATAACATGTTTACTTTGTAGCGAATATTGATTGTCATTAGAAGATGCTCACCGTAATAAAAAAGGCTTTAAACAAAGGCAGAAGTTATTGTACAATCTAAATTCACTGATTGGTTGCACATCAAGGTTTGTTAGGCTTCAATAAAATAATAGTTTTATTACAAAATTACGACTTTATTTAATATATTTTAGCGGTTTTAACAGTTAGTGGAAGGAAAATGCATGAGTTCATTATTATGCTATTATGTTGGTGGTCCAACGTGGGAAGCCAAAACTCATCTCGAATATAGGATCAATGGGTATGTATTTTCTCCCCAGCACTATGACAACACTCATTCAACACAAGACAATGGTGTTTGCATGGATGCAATTACAATGTTTATCACAAGTGCAAAAGATTTAAATCCCATGAATGATGATACTACTTGGTATGGTGTTATTAGGGAGATCGTTAAGGTTGATTGTTATGATTTTCAACATGTGATATTCTACCGTGACTGGGTAAATATCATTGATAAAACATACGGGTGTAAGATTGGTTCGGACTCTAGCTTACCGATGGTAAATCTAAAGAAGCTTAAAAGTAGTAATGGAGAATATGATGAGCCCGTTATTGTTGCATATGAAGCAAGCCAAATCTTTTACATAAAAGACATACAAAATCCCGATTGGTTCGTTGTATGACATTCGCCTAAGCACTTGACTGATGACATAGATGATTATGAGATGACAACAAACTTTCACTACAATTTGAACGAGCAACACAACTTAACATTATTGAAATGCGTGGAATCTAGTAGAAAAACGTGATCGTAACTAGTGATGTGTTGTTTGTTTTTTGTTTGATGTATTGAATCCATGTTGACATCTGAAATCTGCAGTAGAAAAGCATGCTTTTTTTGTTTTATGTATTGAATCCATTTAATGCTTAGTTGTTTTTATATTGATTTCCATTTTTCCACTAAAGGCAATCTATTTTTTTATAGTTATATGTGAAACACTACCCATCCTTTACGCTATGATTACTTGATTTATCACTGATTCACAAGTTAACATGTATATTGCAGAATGTCAACTAGTTGCAACCATGCATCACAATGTCAAGAAAGCACCGAAGAAGATGTTGCTCCTCCACCAACAAATAAAAAGTACTCAATATTGTTGAAATATATGGTGATAAAGGTAGAGATGCGAAAAAATGGAGTTCTCATTGTGGGGTTTTGATTCATGCGCTCATTTGAATTAGTTACGATGGTTGGAGGAGTGTAGACACCTTTTATAACGATAATTTATGGAAAGCACTTACGGTATTTTACTTCAAATATTTGCTCATTTAAATCATGTCATTTTCTTCTATGGAAATATTATATAGGAAGTCAAACATTCTATTTTCCATTGAGAGCACCTAAACTTTTGATTTCACATGGAAGTATCATCCAAGCTATAGCCTTTTAGATTTACAACAGGGTACCTATGGGTTCAATCCTAATACTCCATTCTCGCGATGAAAAGTAAATTTAGGAGTAGTGTAACACTGAATTTATGTTTTAAAGATTTACACTTGATATATGTATGTGTATATATAAATGTGTGTGTGTTTATATAGCAGTTACGTTTTTTTATAGTATCGCAATAGCATTAGGCAATGCTCCAACAACAAATCAGTGACTAATTGTAGGAGTGAAAAACATAGGAAAATATGCTATCAAAAACAAACAACTTATGCGTCTTTTTCTTAAACATTGTTACAATGATGTCCTTTTACTTCACAACCAATAAGGATTAGTCATTTAGTAATAGATTTCATACTATTAAGGTATTATATGCTAGAGTAAAGTTCCTTTCTATTTTAGAAAAGGTAATAAAAATTTAAAACTAAATAGGTGACCTGTTTCCACCTTTCAATGTTGAATCATTTTTCTATCAAATGAAACCGGTGACCTGCAATTAGAGATGCAACTAACTCTAATGATACGTGTACATTTTGTTTGAATTTTGGAAACTAGCAGTTTAAATTATGTAACAAAAATAAAATGCTCATTGCATTCATTTTGTTAGAATTTAAGAGTATCACTGAGATTATTTTGATTGATTATAGAAACGTTGAATGCCTTGTTGTATTCTATATGCTTGTAACTTCATTCACAAAATTTAATGACCTATATTCATTTGCTAATTCACTCACTATTTCACTCATTGTTTTATTTTCGAATACTTTATCATATATATTCGCTTATTTATATATATGAGCTTATATTTCCTTACACTGCAACCATTGAACTAGTTTGTTGAGTCTGAATATAATTTTTGAGTTTTCAATTTTATGCAACAGTGTTATTAACATGATTACCTTTATTTTTCAGTGCATTTCAATTCAAATGAAACTCGCATTAAAGGAATACTATACGATTCTATCAGTGCATTAGTTTCACTTAAGGAATGATTTCTGGGGCTCTGTTGCACATGAAACTAAGATGCGCATAAATTTTTAACATATGTGTGATTTTCTAGATTGCATGCTGCCTACATTCCAAGTTCACCCTGTCTTAATACAATGTAGGGCAATATATAAGAAGATATGTGTTAATGTTTGTGACGCAGCGGATAAATGGATTGACGACGAAATGAAGATTTCGTGTCAAACTAATTGAAGAACGATTAGATGAAGCAATATAAATCGATGGATTGAAAGATACCAAATGCCCACATTCGTTGATCTCCAAAGATACCGAATTCTAGCTATCTTCGATATGTTGATCGCGCACGATACCGTGAAAGAAGATCTACAATTCTTCGAACGTTGATCAAGCGCACTTGATACCGTGAATTGGCTTCAACAATCGTTGATTCGAGCGCACTCGAATACCGAAAGTGGAGATAGGAGATCACACTCAACTACCAATTTCAACAGAGGCACAAAGCACTCAAACAAGTTTCATTCAAAAATCAACCACCTTACAAAATGACCCGACCCCCCTATTTATAGGGTTTACAACACACTGCACTAGGTCGTTCACGACCTTACAACACACACGACCCAACTTATTCACCGACCTAACTTAGGTCGTTAACGACCTAACACAACCTGCCGACCTACGACTTACAACACTCTTGATCTACATACACGACCCACGACCTAACATAGGTCGGTAACGATCTAAGCAACACGCCTAACATTTACAACAACACACAACACAAGTAAAAAAATTACAACACATGAGTTACGACCTAAGTAACACGCGACTTATCTCATCACAGTAACAGAAACTCTTTACGCGACCTACATTGGAGCGACCTATCTTTAAGGCGGCTTAAGAACCAGCGGTTCATCCTGCTTTGTGTATTAGGTCGTTCGCGACCTACATTAGAGCGAACTAAGGCCTCGCGACCTAAGGAAAAAGGCATACTGGGTCGCTTCGAATGGACATTGCTTGCTAGGTCGCTTGGGCGTGATTGATCAAAACTCGTTAGGTCGTTTGGACAACCTACCACCACACTAGGTCGTTGCCCTTCCAAATTTGTTGTAGATTGTACTCGCGAGCGACCTTCACTAGATCGTGAGCGGCCTAAGCCCCTTGAGCACTTCAAGTCCATTGATTCTGTAGATTGTGCTGCTTCTTCATTAGGCTAGGCGGCATCATCCTCCCCAGGTTGGGAAAAATTCGTCCTCGAATTTAGAAGTTCTTCCCCATTTGATTGTTCATCTCCATAATAAGGTATAAGATGTTTAACATTAAACACGTCAGAAGTGTACGCATCCTCCGGCAGCTTCAACCTATAAGCGTTTTCATTGATCCGTTTCACAATCTTTACAGGACCAATCTTTCGAGCTTTAAGTTTATTGTATGCTCCCACTGGAAAACGATCCTTCGTTAGTACAGCATATACTAACTCTCCTTCATTAAATTCAACACTTCTTCGCTTCAGATCCGCAGATCGTTTATATTTCTCATCCGTCTTCTCCAATCGTTCCTGAACGATTCTATGGCATTCTGTCAACCCATCAACGAAATCAGCAGCCCGCTAAACTGTCCCCTTCGGTTGTGGTACTATCGTTAAATCCAACGGCTCCTTTGGCAAGCTTGAATATACAATCTGAAATGGACTGAAACCCGTACTACGGTTGATAACATGATTATGAAGAAACTCTGCTTTACATAACTTCACATCCCAGCTCTTCAGATTATCCTTCACGAGACACCGTAATAAATTTCCCAGCGATCCGTTCACAACCTCGGTTTGTCCATCCGACTGCGGATGATAAGCACTACTGAAATTCAGCTTTGTCTCCACCTTTTTCCACAAACTCAGCCAAAAATGACTCGGAAATCTGGTATCCCTGTCGGAAACAATAGATTCCGGTAAACCATGCAAGCGATAGATTTCTCTAAAGAACAACTGTGCCACATGGACTGCATCTGCCATCTTTTTACAAGCAATAAAATGTACCATCTTCGAGAAACGGTCCACCACAACATATATAGAGTCATTTCCCCGTTGAGTCCTCGGCAAACCCAACACGAAATCCATGCTTATATCTACCCACGGTTTTGTAGGAACAGGTAAAGGTATATACAATCCCGCATTTGTAGCTGTCCCTTTTGAAACTTGACAAACATGACATCTACGCACAAACTTTTCAACTTCTCGCCTCATCGATGGCCAATAGAAAGACTGAGAAATCAACTGCAATGTGTGATCCCGTCCAACATGTCCTTCTTCATGCAACTCTTTCACAATTTTCATTCTCAAGCTGCAATCTGGTACACATAATCGATTCCCCTTGAATAAGAATCTATCTACGAACGCAAACTCATCAGTATTCCCATCCTTGACTTTCTCAACAATCTTCGTAAAGTAAGGATCTTCTTCCAAAAAACTCCGGTAATAGTTCAAATCCTGTCACTTCAACCTTCATCATTGTCAGCAAATGATTCCTCCTGCTTACGGCATCAGCTACATGATTCGTCACCCCTGATTTGTGTTTCACAACAAAAGTAAACTGCTGCAGATACATGACCCATGAAGCATGCCTAGCTGAAATTTTGTCCTGCCCTTGCAAATGTTTCAAAGCTTCATGATCCATATAAAGAACAAACTCCTTCTGAAACAGATAATGTCTCCAGTGCTTCACAGCTTGAACAACGCGTAAAATTCCACGTCATAAGTGCTATATCTCAACTTGGCTCCAGACAATTTCTCACTGAAATAAGCAACTAGTCTTCCATTCTGATTCAATACTCCACCAATCCCAACCTTCGAAGCATCAGTATGTAACTCAAACAACAACTGAAAATCCGACAGTACTAGAATTGGTGCTGTCGTCAACAGTGTCTTGATCTTCTCAAAAGCAACCCCTGCTTCCTCTGACCACCCAAACTTCTTTCCTTTCATGCAATCAATTACAGGTGCCATTACACTGCTAAAATGTGGAATGAATCTTCAATAAAAATATACCAACCCATGAAAGCTTCTCACTTCAGTAATTGTCTTGGGTTGTGGCCAACTCCTGATAGCTTCCACTTTGCTCTCATCCACTTGAATACCCTCCTTCGACAGAACATATCCCAGAAACAAAACACTATGCGTCATGAACACACACTTCTTCGTTGCTGCATAGAATTGCTCATGTCGTAGAATCAAGAGTACTTCGTGCAAATGCTGAATATGCTCTTCCATACTCCCACCATAGATCAAAATATTGTCAAAGTAGACTACTACAAACTCCCCAATGAATGGTCTAAAAATCTGGTTCATCACTCTCATAAAAGTACTCGGAGCATTTGACAAGCCAAACGGCATAACCAGCCATTCGTATAGGCCTTCTCTAGTTTTAAAAGCTGTCTTCCACTCATCACCCGGTCTAATATGAATTTGATGGTATCCACTCTTCAAGTCAATCTTCGAGAATACAATAGCCCCACTCAACTGATCAATCAAATCATCGAACCTCGGCATAGGAAATCTGTATCTCACAGTGATCTTATTTAGAGCCCGACTGTCCGTACACATCCGCCAAGTCCCATCCTTCTTGGGTACCAATAAGGCTGGCACTTCACAAGGACTCAAGCTCTCCTGAACACGTCCCTGTTCTAACAACTCCTCCACCTGCCTTCTCAGTTCCTAATGCTCCTTAGGACTCATCCGGTAATGTGGCCTGTGAGGTAATACTGCTCCTGGAACAAGATCTATCTGATGTTGTATATCCCTCAACGGTGGTAACTCCGTTGGCAACTCTTCAGGAAACACATCTATGAATTCTTCCAATACCGGCTTTACTTCCTCCGGTACTTTAACAGATTCAGTAGCTTCATGTCCAATCAACAAAAATACCTCTGGACTCTCCTCTACTTCTTCAACAAATTCCTTCAAAGTCAACAACGTCTTCAGCTCCTCAATCTCTTTTGACTTGTTCTCTCCTTGCTGTCTCTTCTTTGGAACTAAAATGATCTTAGTATTCTCAAACATAAAGCTGTAGCTATTGTTTCGACCATCATGCTGCACTGCTCGATCATACTGCCATGGTCTTTCCAAAAGCAAGTGACAAACATCCATCTCCACCACATCACACCAGACCTCGTCTTTATGCTTCTTCCCAATAGAAAATGGAACATGAACTCGCCTATCCACCTTCACCTCTCCTCCTTTTCTTAACCATGCTGATTTGTAAGGATTTGGATGCTTCTCTGTCTTCAACTTCAACTTTCTCACAGCTTCAGTAGAAATGATATTGTCACAACTTCCCGCGTCAATCACAAATTTACAAACTTTCCCCAGTATAGTGCATGTCGACTAAAAAATATTACTTCTCAACCAACTAGCCTCATCTTCTTGCTTCGGTGTCAGACAAGACCTCCTCATCCTTAGGTTACATCCTTCATCTCCTGACGCGATATCCTGTTCATCCTCCTCAACTGGACTAGAATAACTTTCACCAACATCCTCACCTTCCATTTTAGAAATCATTGTTTGCTTCTTCGGTTTCGGACATTCATTACTCTTGTGACCCACTTCCTGGCAATTATAACATTTGAAACTGTTGTTGACCTTTGCCTTCGCAACCTCATTCACAACTGGTTTACTAACAGCTTTAGAAACATTGGAACTCCCACTAGCACCCTTGTTCTGAGTATTGGAACTTGGAAACACACCACCTCCTCGTCTTCCCTGCTTCTCCCAAGCCAATGCTTTCTGGTGCGCTTCAGCTACAGATCTAGGATCAAACATATTCACCATATCTTGAATCTGCATCCACAACCCTCCAACAAACCTAGCAGTCAACTGTTCCTCTGTCTCCATAATATCATTTCGAGTAATCAGTTGACAAAATTCATCGGCATAATCATTAACAGTCTTCGTTCCTTGCCTCAGATTCTGCAACCTCTGATACATGAGTGATTGATAATTGTAAGGCAAGAATGTAGCCTTCATCAACTTCTTCATCTTCTCCCATGATTCAATCTTTGACTTCCCCATTCTCTCCTGCATAAGTTTATTTTGCTGCCACCATGCTAAAGCTCTTCCACTTAATCTCGTAGCAACCAACTTCACTCTTCGATTCTCGGGAACTTCCTTGAAGTCAAAAATTTCCTCAATATTTGACAACCAATTAAGGAATTCTTCTGCTACCATTCCACCCTTGAATTCTGGAATTTCCATCTTCATACCCGACTCCAATCGTTGGTCATCCTCAACATATCGATATGAGTTTCGAACTTGGTCTCGATCTCGATAATGAATGCTAGCTCTATCACCCTCTTCATCAAAATCAAATGTACGTCTATATCGATCTCAACCATCAACATTCCTTCGATCACGCATGTCTCTTCTACTATGTCTCTCTTCATCCCGATATGGCTCATCTTCAAACTCACGTGGAGTCCTTCTCTCTTCATGTCTATATTCATGGTGATCTCTTCTCGATGAAATTGATGTTTCTCTTCTTTCTCTAAAAGATTGTGGCGACACCCTCCTCGCTTCCGTAACCGATGGCGAAACTCTGTTTCCTCCATGGTTCGAGATTGGCGACCTTCTCCTTTCATTCATATCTATCATCAATTTCTCCAATCTACCAATGCCTTCATCCAACTTCTCATTGAATTTATTGCTAATGCATTGTTCCATCTGTTCAGCATCTTCTCTCTTGTACAAATCTTCAACATTTTGATGGCGATTTGGCATGATTGAATCAAACAATTTTCACTAACACTTTACTCTCGGCCTTGAACTTCAAATTGATGCTCGGCCTTCACTTCAACACAAAGTTATGTACAACTTCAACTTCAAACTCCTTGGTTCCAAGACTCGGCTTAGCTATGATTGGCTAAGTCTAGCTCTGATACCAAAACTGACGTAGCGGATAAATGGATTGACGACGAAATGAAGATTTCGTGTCAAACTAATCGAAGAACGATTAGATGAAGCAATATAAATCGATGGATTGAAAGATACCGCAAGCCCAAATTCGTTGATCTCCAAAGCTACCGAATTATAGCAATCTTTGACATGTTGATCGCGCACGATACCGTGAAAGAAGATCTACAATTCTTCGAACGTTGATCAAGCGCACTTGATACCGTAAATTGGCTTCAACAATCGTTAATTCGAGCGCACTCGAATGCCGAAAGTGGAGATAGGAGATCACACTCAACTACCAATTTCAACAGAGGCACAAAGCACTCAAACAAGTTTCATTCAAAAATCAACCACCTTATAAAATGACTCGACCCCCCTATTTATAGGGTTTACAACACACTGCACTAGGTCGTTCACGACCTTACAACACACACGACCCAACTTATTCACCGACCTAACTTAGGTCGTTAACGACCTAACACAACCTGCCGACCTACGACTTACAACACTCATGATCTACATACACGACCCACGACCTTACATAGGTCGGTAACGATCTAAGCAACATGCCTAACATTTACAACAACATACAACACAAGTAAAAAAATTACAACACACGAGTTACGACATAAGTAACAAGCAACTTATCTCATCACAGTAACAAAAACTCTTTACGCGACCTACATTGGAGCGACCTATCTTTAAGGCGGCTTAAGAACCAGCGCTTCATCTTGCTTTGTGAATTAGGTCGTTCGCGACCTACATTAGAGCGACCTAAGGCCTCGCGACCTAAGGAAAAAGGCATACTGGGTCGCTTCGAATGGACATTGCTTGCTAGGTCGCTTGGGCGTGATTAATCAAAACTCGTTAGGTCGTTTGGACGACCTACCACCACACTAGGTCGCTGCCCTTCCAAATTCGTTGTAGATTGTACTCGCGAGCGACCTTCACTAGGTCGTGAGCGACCTAAGCCCCTTGAGCATTTCAAGTCCATTGATTCTGTAGATTGCGCTGCTTCTTCATTAGGCTGGGCTGCATCAGTTTGCCTAATGCCCATTTAAGTCTAAGGAATTTATTTCTGTGTTCATGTCCAACACCTATTTAGTCCAACACATGTCACCTATTCTTAAATGAGTCTATGAAGTACCTTCTGTACGCAATAATTCAGTTTGCTTTAGAACTAGTGATCGAACCCCACACCTGATATTTCTATTGAAAGGTAAGTCTATGCTGCATGGCAACCAAGTGCTTGAACTCGTTAAATTTCTAGGATATTGCCATGCAGCTATTTTTGAAAGAACAACATTTGTTTAATGGTGTTTCAATTCTAATGATCCTTTTAATATACATTTTACACTGCCTTAAGTTCGTTGGTCTAAGGGTCCAAGCGTAGTGTCTAGTCAAGCTGAGAGTCAGTAATGTGGATAGTAGCCATATTATAATCTAAGACTAAGTGAACTTATTCATTATTGATAAAGTAAGAATTAGATGCTACGAGTTAAGAAAGAGTGGATAAGGTATTTTGAGGAAGAGATTCAACCTCTAAAGTCTCTCAGGATTTGGATGAACTATTGTCCTATTTGATGTAATTTAATCGGATGAACTGTATAAATCAGGACCGATAACTAATTCAATATTACTTATTTATGTGTATTTTGATCTTGCTCTATGTTATGACTATTTCTTTTTACTGTTCTCTAAGTTAGCAAATGTTTCCACTGTTTTTGTGATATCACTATTTATATTTTATGAAGCAGAACTATGGCCTTTATTAGAAGTAATATAGTTGTTTAAACTACCACCAACTAATGCACTTTCTTTTTCATTGGAATCTGAGTCGTTTGTTTTATTGCTAGAATTGCACATATTTGAGGAAAAAATAGAGCTAAGACTAGTAAATGATTGTTTTGTCTTTTATATGCTTAGTAACATAAAATTTTGTGCTAGCAGAGTTTGCTGTACTTACCGCTGAATCCGTTTCTAATTTTCATTTTTTCACATGATTTAACTTTGCTCTAGAACCCATGTTTATATGAATGATTGTCCATTTATATACTATTTTGCTTTCGTTTGAATTATAATTAATGTCATGGGTTTATGATAGGCCAATGTAATTAATTTTGTATGCATACATAATGCATTTGAACTGTATATAATGCAGACTAATATTCCTTAGTGGGTTTTGTTTTTTTTGGTATATTTTTATTGTTACATTCAAATACTAGATGTTTTTGTTGAATGAAAAATCTTGAACATACCATTTTCGAATTTATTTTCAAATATGTTATCAAAGATAGGCCAAGCTCCGTGCTTAAATAACGCAGTTTTGAACAATTCCATGCTAAAAAATAGTGTAATTAACCATTCATGAATATTGAGAGATCGTTTTCACATGAAAAATTGAATTGTTGATAATAACTGATTTTCCAAGAAAAACTGGCACCTTCTAGCGGACTTATAGGCTATAACTAGGATATTTATATTCCTTGGTGGCACCTTTTATACTACAATATTTGGTTTTAATGCTCTAACTATGGAAACTTAAATTTAGGGTATAATTTTGCTTCTATAGTTGAGAGATTAAATTTAAGATGTTATACTCGCACACCCTGATATAGACTATTTGGTAGGATATAGCTGCATATTTGGTAGGATATGAGATTGCTGACATACCTTTTATTTAATTTTGACATGAATCATGATCAAGAATTGTTTTGATTTTTTTCTTTTGTTTTTGTAGAAAGAGTTTGACATGAATCTGGATCCAACTATTGCTCGACCTATTTTGGAGAGATTTTCACAATATTTTAAATCGGAAAAATCAAAGCTACGAGACAAATATTTGAAAAAAGATAAAGAGTTTTTACCTAGACGTATTGCGATTGATAACCATCCGAATGATATTGATAAAGTCCAGTGGGAAAAATTCGTTGATATTGAGTATACTGATAAGAAAAGGAAACAATGCAAAACAAATGCTGAAAATAAAGGAAAAAATACCATAACTCATACCTTGGAAAGAAAATCATATACTCAAATTTATGAAGAATTGGTATGTAGTCATTATTGTACATGTAATCTTAATGGTAATGGATAATTACAAATGCATTCATATATATTCATGTATGAAATAGAAAATCCATAATGCAAGCCTAAACGAGCAAAGGCATGGAAAGTAGGGCACACAAGTAGGAAAATCGGAGATGTGCTTTCGTGTAGTAGAAAAATATGTAAGTAGAAAAATATTTATGCATTAAATTCATAATCAAAAGTAGTCATCTAAGTATCAAACATGACTATTATTTATAAAATGGGAACATGACTGTTGTAGTAATTCAAATTGAATTCATGATAATCACCGACTAACTTTGCCATCTTTACATTAATATATTCAAAAGTAGCCTTGTTGAAGCAGATAATTTTCTTTAAATAGTGAAGGTGATAATTAAGTTGTGTAGATTTAGTAATATAATTGACATGTCGTAGAAATTTCTTTAATCATATGAAAATCTGAGGATAGTTTGTTTCTGAAAGAGTCACGCTATAAAGAACAGAACTATGATTAATGGGGCTCTAAATTATTTGAACGTGATAGGCCCATAATTATCTACACTTATTATTTAGGCTTGCAATTTGTACTACCTTAAGTTGCAGTCAAGTTTGATCCAATTTTTTTGTTGAGTTTCAAAGTCCGTCCAGCCTAGATAATAAGAGATCTTTTGCTTTGCTTCCGTGACTTGCAAGTTAATTACATGGTGGAATTTATGATTAAAATATAAGAGGAAATTGAACATATCTTGGCAACCAAAGCTTTTCCAAAATATAAAACATAATGGGAATCAAAATTCGTGTCGAAATAACCGTTGGGCAGCTTCATGACTAAAAGAAATTTTCGGAATTTACTAGGATCAGAAGCAAAAACCTGAGATGAGGCTAACGCTATAAAGATAACATATATAATCCTTAAGGGTATAACAAATTGTCATGGTAGCCATATGTTGTAAGGTAAGTCATTGGCATGTGAAAAATCAAGTGATGAGAGCCACGGGATAGAACAGAGATGAATAAAGAAAGTTAGCAATTGAAAATATAAACAGTGGGTAGATGCATTGCATGTGTCATTGTACGTAGTCTAGCCCACAATATTTGGTTAATTGTGATATAAATTTAATGGCTTTCAGTTGCTCAAGTTGCAAATTTTTCCAACCAAAGCAGAGTTCACAAGGCATGTAGAGAAGGAGAGAGTAGCATTAAACTCTCCAACTGGACTTTTATTATGATCATTTGGTTTTTTTCTTTTGTATGGTTCCTAGCTTTATATGTTACAATATAGTATCCACGCCATCTAGAATAAATGTTTTCTGAATTATTAAAATTATCTTTTAGCTGCCATTTTTCTTATATAATAAATGAACCAAGCTATATTTTCCCGTCAATAGATATAGCAAGCCTTCACTCAGTACAGTTACTTATATACTACAGAAAACTACATTACAAAGCCAGTTTAAGTAATTTATGATTTATTGGTTTGAAAATTGAACATCTTCCTATGGAAAGTGTTTTTGGTTTGAATGCTAGAGTAGATAACGTCAATTTGGTTGCAGGATAAACTATTTTTTCTGGCATGGTTTGACTTTGGGTATTGCCATCATTTTTTACATTGAGCTCCTTCATAATATCCCACTGCATTTAACAAAATGTGGTAAATAGCTTCAAACCCAAAAGTGAACTAAAATAAGGCATATAACGAAATGTTACACACACACACACCCTTATCTGGCCACTAGCACTAAATTATATAAGCAAATCAAATTAGGCTACAAACTCCAATGAACTTCAATTTAGGTATCTGCTATCTTTTAGATTTGAGTGTAAGTAAAAAATTATAATCAAGTAAGACCGATCAGCCAAAGTAGATAATCAAAACCATTTTATAAAAAATGAAACAAATCTTGTTACTCCAATAGATTACATCAAAACACAGAATCTCAAAACCCCGAACCTCCTTGTATGATATAAGTTTGAAAAGTAATAAAAAAATTCTTAAAAGTTTCAACCTGTAAGATTTTACTTTGCTGCCCCGACTGCTGATGAGTCTACCAATACACTCGACACCAACATACAAAATCAATAGATTTCTACATAAATGTGCATATAATATTTTATTCTTCACGTTGCATACAAAAATTCAGTATTAAACATTAAGTTGCATCACCGTGGACATGCCTAGTGATGTGGTTAAATGAAGTAGAAGTGTACGGCAAACCATTAATAATATTTTTTGTAATATACTGCACTGTCATATCCAATAACAGCTTAAGAGGCTTATTTATTCAATGATTTTCAGTGTATGTGCCTTATATTCAGTTCTTGTATAACTGGTACCTGGTATTTCTTGTATAGCAGCAAATTCTATCATACAAATTTTTATACCAACCGTTTGCAAAATCATCACATGTATCATATTAGAACCCATACCATTCTCATGAATTTTTGTAGCAATATGTTTCAATATTCAGGCTTTAATAGAAGCAGTAGAAGGGGGGCAAAAATCAGAAGCTGCTATTAATGGTAATGAAGGAGCAATTAGTTTAGAAGACTTTGAAGGAGACGCCGCTGCTAAAGTTTTTGAAAATGATAAAAGAAGAAGGTATTGTTGTGCAATTAGTTCTACATCTAATGCGAAACACATAAAACTCACTCAAGCTTCTAAAGCAATTATCAATTACAAAGAGAATGAAGATAAGTGAAGAAGTTCATAAACAATTAATTATAATTTATAACACACACAAACTAAGGGAGTTTATTGTATGTGTGCACTACATCTATAGAATTTGCCAATTGACACAATAAAGGGTAAAAACCTAGGATATGCTTGAAATCTGATAATAGTCCACAAAGATTTCCACCAAATGGTCGGACATCGAAAAACTGGGTAAACCTATCAATGCATCAAGTATACAGGCTCAATGGCAACCACCTAAATATACATTGAGTAAACAATCTTGATGACAATTCGCTTAAGTCGCACCCACCGGGTATATAATCATGATGCCAAAGGCATACATCGAGTATATAATTCCGACGATAAACTGCCTACCAAAGCATTGAGTAAACAACTTCGGTGGCAAACATGTTCTACACTTCACATCATTTAACTAATAGCATAAAAGGGTCAATAAACAATTCGACTTCTCCTGCAGGTACATCCATCCGAACAATGTGAACCCTACTAATACAGATATCTCTATTCTATCGTGCAGTCAGCAAGTTAAAATATGCAATTAAGACTATATTAACTATGAGAGTAACTAAGTGTTATACAATCGCATGCTGGTTGGGTATCACATTATGAAACGTCATGAAACTATGTGAACTCCAGAATAACAATAAAGCGGGAAATTACTATCCTACTTAGCATGTAAAAATTCTAGATTCAACCCATGTTATCTATAGCTACCGATCGACTGAATGGCATGGTCTGTCCACTAGTTCCTTTTATATCATTATATTTTTTTCTTTTAATAGCATAATAGTCGACTCCCTAGGCATTCATTCGAGTGGTGCCACCTAGTAGTCGACTGGTTTTTTTATAACCTCTTTTTCAATAGGCCATAAGTCGATTGTTTAAGTTCAGTAAGTCAATCCCTTAAGGGTTAAGTCGATGGATGGCTTATAGTCAGTCGATCGTTTAGCTCAAGTAATATAGAATATTTCTTTAGGTGGGACTCATGTTTATTCAATGTTTTCTAGAAGCTAATTAGTTGACCATTCCAATGTGGTCAGTTGACCATTTTCATGAGTTTGGTTTTTCTGCATTTTAAACTTGTTATTTTTATTTCGTTTTAATCCCGTACCATTAAATATTTTATCCGAATTTCAAGTATACCTTTTGAGTTCATATAATCTCGCTTTTAAATAATTATCTATACCTAATTACAAATTTATTATATCAGAACTTTTGTGTAATTTATCCAATTAACCACATAAATTATTCTATTATAATATATGTATATATATATATATATGAATTCACTTTTATTCTTCTAAATTAATTCACATCTACTTCATAGAATCATATCTAAATGATCGTAAGTTTGGTAGAAATCTAATTCAATCTTATGTGCTTAGAATTCAAAGAAATGTTGATCCTTTGGTTCAGTATGCAAATCAAAGGTCACAAGTTCAAGTCATAGGCCCATATGGAATCGGATGCAAGTCATACGTTCATATGAATGTAATATTCAAGGAATAATTTATTCAATTCCTTAATAACAAAGTTTCAATTTTGGTTTGAATCAATAAACATTAAAATCCCAAACTTGAGCTTTTTGTTACATAAACAAGAGAATGTAAAATTAAAAAGAGGAACAACAGGAATTAGCCCCTTTCTAGTAGGGGTACGCCCTTTCTAGTAGGGGTACATGCCTATTTATAGAGAACTTTGGCCTTTAGATTCATGAAACGTGTCATCTAGTTGAATCAACGATTGTGAATTACTGATATGGAACATGCTCGAAATGACATATGGCACAATTCTTCTTCAACTTCTTCATAGTGAGGTGGTATAATCAATCTAATGGTAGAATACCACATGGTCAGTTAGTATTGTTTTTGGTGTTGTTCTTCTCAACATGTGATAACTTTTCCTGGCAACATGTGACAGCATCTCAATCTTTAGTAAGTGATAGCTTCTTTAAGTCTTCAACGTGCGATTACTTTGATGTGCCATCCTTCGATGGTTCGAGTAACCATTATGCGATACCTTTTAAGATACCATTTTAGATTGCTTAAGTCGTCAACATTCGATGGCTTTGAAAACCTCAAATTTTGGTAGCTCATCTGATCAATATGCGATGGATTTGAATACTTCAAACTTTGATAGATTATTTGTTCAACATGCAATAGCTATTGAGATCATCATGCCTGATAGCTCATTACATCTACATGCGATCGCTTCGAAAACATCAATCATCGATAGCCTATCTGATCAACATGTGATGGCTATGGAGACATCAATCCTCTATAGCTTGTTTTGATCACAACTTGCGATAGCCTATTTACTATTAACTTGTGATAGCTTATTTGGCTCTCAAATTGTGATAGCCCATTTACTATCAACTAGCGGTAGATTGTTTGGCTCTCAACTTGCGATATCCCATTTATTATCACCTTGCAATAGCTGATTGGCTCTCAACTTGCAATGATTTTTACTTCCATTAACTTGAGATGGCCTGCTTTAAACCTATAATGACTAGTATATTTTGGATATAACATTTACCCCTCCCATTTTTATAATAGCATTTTATACTTTAGTGTAAACTTAATTTCTTTTTTCTTCTTTATAACTTAATCTCTTTGTATTCATAGAAATTTCTATCATGGCCGTGTGTTTTTTCTCCCTCTCAATCCATCTACTAGCTTACTTTCTTCACTTTCTTATAAATAGCACTCCCTTCTTCTTCTCTTTTATAGCTTCTCAAAGTTTTTAATTCTAAACGGCCATTTTATGTTTTAGAAAAAACCCCGATTCTTGAAAGATTCCCTCTTTATAATGATTATTTGCCATTTGATCTAATAATTATGTTACTTTTTTCAAAATATCAGTTTATCATCATTCACTTTGGCTTAATTTGGCTAATTTTATGTTTTCCTAAACATGCCAATTTTTTAATTTCTTATGGTTTTCTTTAAATTCCTCTTTTTTTTGATCCAATGTTTGTTCAATTTAATCATTACTTTTGTTAGTGGATTTTTTTTTATTTCTTTTACCCAGTTTGAATCCAAGAGGTTAGTTAGTAGCAATATATTTGCCATTTCAATGTTTGATAGCTTAGTTTCCTTCACTCAACCGATGATGGCTCAATATACAATAACTCATTTTGTTAACTTTATTCAACAAATGATAACCCATTATTTATCTTATTCAACTAGTGGTAATCAATGTGCGATAGTTTATTTTATCTACCTCTCCCAACTAGCAACATATCAACTAGCGACAACCCATTTCATTTACCTTACTCAGCTAGGTATAGCTCAACTATTGATAGCTCATTTTAGTTTCCTTGTTTAAATAGTGATAAATCAACATGTGATATTTTATTTTTCTTTTCATTCTTAACCAAAAATAGCTCAACTAGCGACAACCCCCTCTACTTGTTATAATCAATCGGCAATAGCCAACATTATTATCTTCATGTAATGACAAAGCTTGCGATGACCCTTCTTTTATTTTTTAATATGGGATAACTTCGTCTCCTACTACGTTGTTTTATTATCTAGATACTTGTTCATTCAACTATGTTGGAAGTTTACATATTTGGTTATTCGAAGAGTAACCTCTATTTAAGTTAAGCTTTTTTCCTTTATATGTATGTATGCTTGATAAATTAATGCGGGTATCTTGATTTTATATTTGAAAGGAACCTCTAAAATATCACTCAATTCCTCCAATCATAAGGAGCCATCTGAAGAAAAAATTTACACCAACTGTCAATCTTACTTTTCAAGGCAAGTGGGCACTGACTTTTTGTTGAGACATTTCAGAATCTCTAGAGCTGATATTAGGGTACCTAACCCTTTAGACAGATTAATACTTCTTCTGAGGGATTCTGTACTTTCACTTTGATAGCATCTAGCACTCTTGCTATTTTCCCCCCAATGATCTTATCACCATAATTCTAACTTTTCTTGGAATTGCTCCAATCCAACTTATGCCGAGTTCTTATAGTTACATCCATTCCCTTTTCACCTTGCTATAGAAGCTCAAGATAGAGCACAAGACTCCTGCTATTCTATGCTCACTTGCCACTCTTTAGAAAGCCAAATATTAGCCTGAGGGCAAAGAGTTATCTCTGCCCTACCAACCGCAGGTTGATTTCTGATTCCGTTAACAAAATCAAAGATTGATGCCATCTATTTTTTAACATAAGATATTTTACCTAGAGATTTCTTGGAGATTTTCTATTCTCGATACGTTTCACATCGTATAACCTTTTCACTACTTCATCATGGTCTTGCAATAACTCTTCTTCTTTTATCTATTATTTTTTTTGTCAGATTCTCCCTCAAAGAACATCGGTGCTAAAGTTTTGGCCAACATTGATTAGATTAGTGACACCAATAAGTATTCAGAAAGTCAATAGAAGCTTCTTACTAAATAAAAACTAAGAAAATACTATTTAGTTCAACTACCTCATCGGATTCTGGGCGAACCACACCTCATAAAGAGAAATAACTATGGCTCCCAACTCTTTTTATCACTAAGTTGGAAGTTTTTCCTGCGAACTCTCTGGTCCAGCATATGATAGATGATAGCTCTGGATACTCCCTAGGTACCACACTTCATTTTTATGTTAAAGAACTAGTAGATTTTCTTTAAATGCCTCTTCTATTTTCTATGTTCTAGATGTTGGGGATTTTGCGGTTCGAGACGGATTTGATGGCAATTGCAAAGAAGGCAATGATGTACTTCCGACTTCAAGGATCTACGAAATAGATTCTTTCAGACAATAGTTCAACCCACCAGGTATGAACGGGCTATCGAACTATCGACTTTCAGGATTCAATGAAGCCCTATAACAGCGTAATCGGATTCAAAGTTTGTACGACTTTGATCCGACCAAGAACACTTCAGAAACTATATCTGATGATGCAATTTGTAGAGAACAGAATGAAGAGGAAGAAGAGAACAATTCTGCAACGGTTTCTGAATTTGCAACACCTTGGAGGCGTCACAAAACAGAGCAGCGGATTAATGGCATCGTAGAACCGTCTGGGAAGAAGAAGAAGAATTAAAACTGTTGCAAATGAATTCTGGGCATTGCTATTTATAGTGTTGAAGAGGTGTCCATTCGCGAAGCGTCGCGACCGTTAGCAACGGTTCGCGACCGTTACGAGTGGATTCAAAAAACCAAACGCAACCGTTAGGAATGGATTCAAAAAACCAAACATCACGTCCATTCATATTTGCAACGTTCAGTTCTGGGTCCTTCACGGACTGAAATCTGGCCCGTTACTGTTTACATACGATCCAAAAAATATTTTCGGACCCGAAACCCGACCCGGCCCGGTTCGGTCCGATGGACAGACGGCGGCGGCGCACGTGTGGTGTTGCATGACTTCTCTCCTTACAACAAAGCAAACATGTGGAAGCCCCAAGGCCCCAACATCCACTTGAGAGAGCTATATTTATACAAGTATAGTCTCCAATTTCCTACAATGTGGGACTAATTTTCTTCTACCTCTTTACTTCTTCTCTTCTAAAAAACAAAATCCAAACCCAAAGCTTCTTTGAAAATTTACAACAATCTCCCCCAATTTTCAAAATAAGAAAATAAATAAATAGGACGGCTGCATCACTAGAGTGACTTCCTACATACCCAAGTGGGATCAAGCCTATGTAGTTCTAAGATCAAGTTTTGCATCATCATAAAAACCAACACATAAATAAAAGGCATCTTTTGGATTTGAACGTTTACTTAGTGTAAACCATTCAAAGCCTTATCGAGATTCTATGGTGAACGAATCTTGAACCAAGTATCCCTAATGATAAAACCGAAACAATCACACATGTTGATTTCCTTAGGTAAAGTGTTCTGTATTGCTCAGCACGTTAATGGCCATGTGCTTAAATCATGGTTCATGAGTCTACTTAGAAAGCGGTCTTACTTTCCTAGGAAACGGCCTGATTTCCATACTCATATAGGTAAGTCACTTAAGGTGTTTCTGCGATACACCTTTTAAGGTTTTTAGACTTATTAAGGAAGTATATCCATCCTTTGTTCTTACAGAATCCAACACTAAATATTATGGGATTATCAATTTAGTGTTCCATAATCATTCGCTTAACTTGTTGGTACCCATTGAACTTTGTCTATTCTTTTCAAGACATAAGTTGGGTTTCTGTTAAGGATGATCAACCTTCATTCACAGACCTTAGTACCATTTCTTGTGACTTTATAGAAACCATTGCCTTTGGAGGACCTTTTGTAAGTGGGTCAGCTATGTTTTTCTTCGTTTCTATGTAGTCAACAGTTATAACTCCTCTTTTGAGTAACTGTCTCACCATTTAATGTCTTAGACTCACATATGTAGACTTTCCATTATATGTCTTATTAGACACATTGTATATTGTTGCTTGATTGTCACTGTTAATCAAGATTGCTGGAGATGGCTTCTTCCACAAAGGGATTTCCATTAATAAATTCCTAAGCCATTCCGCTTCTTTACATGCATCTGCTAATGCAATCAATTCTTACAGCAATGTTGAGTCAGAAATACAGGTCTGCTTCTTGAAATCCCAAGACACAGCAGCGCCTCCTAATGTAAAGATCCATCCAGTCGTAGACTTGGATTTGGATTCTACATTGTTCCAGGTTGCATCACTATATCCTTCTATTACAATAGGATATCCTTTATAAGATAAACCATATTCAATGGTTCCTTTCAAATAAGCTAAAACTCTAGAAATGGCTTTCCAATGTTCGAAACCTGGATTACTCGTAAATCGACACAATATACTTATAGCATGCGCGATGTCTGGTCTAGTGCAATGCATAGCATACATAAGACTCCCAATAACACTGGAATACTCTAGTTGAGAGATAGTACGTCCAATGTTCTTTTCTAATTTAATACTAGGATCTAAAGGAGTTGGTGCTAGTTTGTCATCGTAATGACCATACTTTTGTAGAAATTTCTCTATGTAATGGGATTGAGTTAGTAATAACTCCCCCTCTTTCCTAACAATTTTAATTCCCAGAATTACATCAGCCTCTCCTAGATCTTTCACATCGAATTTAGAAGACAAAAACTTTTTAGTTTCATTCACACAGGATATATTGGAACCAAATATTAGCATGTCATCAACGTATAAACATATTATAACAATACCGTTGTTATCCGATTTGCTATAAATACATTTATCAGCATCATTAACAATGAATCCATATGACAGTGCAACTTTATCAAACTTCTCGTGCCATTGCATGGGAGCTTGCTTCAGGCCATAAAGAGATTTTACTAATTTGCAAACTTTCTTTTCTTGGCCTGGGGTTTTGAAACCTTCAGGTTGTTCCATATATATCTCTTCTTCTAAATCTCCATTTAGAAAAGCAGTCTTTACATCCATTTGATGTATGGCTAATTTATGAATTGATGCAAGTGCAATTAAACAGTGTATAGAAGATATGCAAGCAACTGGAGCATATGTATCAAAATAATCTACTCCATGTCTTTGCTTATATCCCTTAGCAACTAATCTGGCTTTAAACTTATCAATGGATCTATTTGTATTCAACTTTTTCTTGAAAATATCCATTTACATCCTATAGGTTTAGCACCAGGAGGTAAATCAGTTAAAACCCAAGTTTGGTTTAACATTATGGAATTCATTTCATCATTGATAGCTTCTTTCCAGAAATTTGAATCTCTGAAACTCATAGCTTCAGAATAAGTTTTGGGATCATCATCAACGTTCATTACATATTTAGTCACATTAAGGACTTCGTCCTTACTGCCTTCTACAAGATATGTAATGAAGTCAGGACCATAGTCCTTCTCTATTCTCGCTCTTTTACTTCTTCGTTGTTCAGTACTATTATCTGGTACTGACACTTCCTTGCTGTTTTGAGCAGGAGCATAATCATCGTCATTGATATCATTAGTCATACTAGGTTCTGGACTAGATGATCTCAATGGGATCTCAACAGTTTGATTTTCGAAAAATTCTACATCTACATATTCTATAACTTCTTGGGTGTCAAGAATAAGAAATCTATAAGTTATACTATTAAGTGAATATCCTATGAAAACGCATTTAAATGCTCTATTTTCTAACTTTGGTCGTTTAAGGTCTGGTTTTCTAACATAAGCTAAGCAACCCCAAACTTTAAGTCTAGTTAGGTTAGGTTTCCTATTAAACCATAATTCATAAGGGGAAATATTATTCTTTTTAAGTGGTACTCTATTTAAAATATAACATGCAGATAACATAGCATCACTCCATAGGTTATAAGGTAAATTAGAACTTATGAGCATGGTATTAACCATTTCTACTAAAGTTCTATTCTTCCTTTCAGCAACACCATTTTGTTGTGGTGTATATGGGGCAGTACATTGGTGAATTATACCTTGTTGTTTACAAAACAAGGCGAATTTATTTGAGAAATATTCACCACCACGATCTGAATGTAATATTTTAATTTTAACTCCTAATTGTGTTTCGACCTCTGCTTTGTAAATTTTGAATTTATCAAAAGCCTCATCTTTAGTTTTCATTAGATATACATATGCATATCTAGTATAATCATCAATGAATGTTATATAGTATTGGTTACCACCATAGGTGATATGTCTTTTTAAATCACCCACATCACTATATACCAAATCAAGCAAACCAGTTTTCCTTTCTACGGATTTAAAGGATTTCCGGTGTATTTTTGCTTGAACGCATATTTCACATTTAGAGATGGTATCGAAATCACAATCAGAAATTAATCCTAATTTATTCATATTCCTAATGGAATTATAATTAACATGTCCTAATCTACCATGCCATAAATTAATAGAATCAACAATATAAACAGAAGATTTCTTTATTAGATTCAACTTAATCATGCCGTTACAAGAGTATCCCTGTCCAATGAATTTACCATTCTTAGACAACAATAGCTTATCAGACTCATACACCATCTTGAATCCTCCTTTGTTAAGAAGGTATCCAGAGACCAAATTCTTACACATATCGGGTACATAGAATACATTGACTAATGTAAGAACTTTTCCAGAGGTGAGAAGATATTCAATAGTGCCTTTTCCCAGAACTTTGCTTGGAACCTTATTTGCTCTAGTAACTTCGTCGGCTTCTTCTTTATATTCTTCGTAACTCTTGAACAGATTACGGTCTTTGCAAATGTGAATGGTTGCTCCAATATCGAGCCACCAATCATTATCATTGCCACTAACGGAGTTTGCCTCTTGCACTACAGCCACGAGCGAGTCTTCGACCACATTCACTATTTATTGTTTCTTCCGCAGACGGTAGTCTCGGGCATAGTGGCCGGGCTTTACAAAAATAACAAGCACCTTTCTTTTGTTGTTAGTTTTGGAATGATTTTTCTTAAACCGTGTCTCATTCTTTGGCTTTAATTTATCAGTAATTTCAACATTATTTACCTTAGAATGGGACTCAGTTTGCGGATTATCGTCTAGATCGCGTTTGCGAGAGTCTTCTTCAATACGAAGATGACGCTGTAAACCGTCTAAATTATAATCCGTTTCTACATGCTTCATCTTTTTCTTATAATCATTCCAACTATGCGGAAGTCAAGAAATTATAACTCCAACAACAAAAGATTCAAGGAGATCAATTCCAGCATCTTTAAGTTAATTCACCAACAGGTAAGATTTCGCTTACTTGTCCAATTATGGACTTATTGGTGACCATTTTGAAATCCATAAAATTAGAAATAAGAAACTTTTTATTACTTGCCTCGGATATGTGGTACTTATTCTCCAGAGCAGTCCAGAGTGCCCTCGCTGTTTCCAAGGTCCTATGAGCATTGTAGACTGGGGTAGATAGCGCATTCAAAATATGGCCTCTGCATAGGAAATCGTCCTCTTTGCGCTTTGCACATTTAGCCTTTAGAGAAGAACCATCTTTATCTGTTTCCTCTGGGATTCCTTCCATGTCATCTTCCAAAATGTAGAATAACTTGACGATGACCAGGAAAAATTTCATCGTCTCTTGCCAACGAGTGAAATTGTCGCCATCAAAACGCTCCAATCGAGTTAGATGCTGATTCATAACTTGTAAAGCGCTCGAACCTTCCATGGTTGAAGACTATTGTCTGAAATTTTGTTGGGCATTTTGCGGTTCGAGACGGATTTGATGGCGATTGCGAAGAAGACAATGCTGTACTTCCGACTTCAAGGATCTATGAAATAGATTCTTTCAGACAATAGTTCAACCCACCAGGTACAAATGGGTTATCGAACTATCGACTTTCGAGATTCAATGAAGCCCTATAACAGCATAATCGGATTCAAAGTTTGTACGACTTTGATCCGACCAAGAACACTTCAGAAACTGTATCTGATGATGCAATTTGTAGAGAGAAGAATGAAGAGGAAGAAGAGAACAATTCTGCAACAGTTTCTGAATTTGTAACACCTTGGGGGCGTCACAAAACAGAGCAACGGATTAATGGCGTCGTAGAACCATCTGGGAAGAAGAAGAAGAATTAAAAATGTTGCAAATGAATTCTGGCGATGTTATTTATAGTGTTGAAGAGGTGTCCATTCGCGAAGCGTCCCGTTAGCAATGGTTCGCAACCGTTACGAATAGATTCAAAAAACCAAACGTCGCGTCCATTCGTATTTGCAACGTTCAGAAAACGTTACAAATTCCCGCCCTTTATTCAAATTTTTCGGTTCTGGGTCCTTAGCGGGCTGAAATCTGGCCCTTTACTGTTTACATACAATCCAAAAAATATTTTCGGATCCGAAACCCGACCCGGTTCGGTCGGACGGACGGCGGCGGCGCGCGTGTGGTGTTGCATGACTTCTCTCCTGACAACAAAGCAAACATGTGGGAGCACCAAGGCTTCAACATCCACTTGAGAAAGCTATACTTATACAAGTATAGTCTCCAATTTCCTACAATGTGGGACTAATTTTCTTCTACCTCTTTACTTCTTCTCTTCTAAAAAACAAAACCCAAACCCAAAGCTTCTTTGAAAATTTACAACATTAGATGTTCATTTGGCGGACCTACCTTCCTTGCCTTCATTTAAGGACCCTTTGAATTTGACCATCTTACTAAAAGCCACTGGAAATCCTCCTCACCCTCTTGCCTCCAAAGTTGCCTCATTATCCTTGACTTCTGTTGTAGAAGAAACTCTTCATTGTGAAGAGTTGGAAATGAAAGGAGTTTAGCAATGGCATGCTTCTTTTTAGCCTCCGTTCAAGAAATCAAGAGTGGAATATTCTACTTCAATGTGGCCTTTGGCTCCTACTTCTAATGTTGTCACTATTTCCTCTTCATTACCTACTCGAAGCCTAATTGTGAAGAATCATAAGTTTCCTAATAAAGGATTCTTTAGCTTTCCTTTACCATTGTAATGACCCGTTAAATTAATAATATTTAATAAATTAAATTAATATAATTTCTAATTTGTTTAAGAATAAATGTAGAAATTTGGTATAGTAGTTGTAGCCTAGTGTAACAATAAAATTTTATGACAATAACCTTGGATAATGTAATTTGTCACTTTTTGTTAAAAGTAAATTTTAAGAAATCAATAAATGTTGAATTGAGAATATTAATAAAAAATATTAAATAAAATGAGATTCATTAATATAAAATCAGTAGTGAAGATGTCACCTTTGGTTGTAATAAAGGTGAATGCTATTAGTGGATGTCAACACTTAATAAAATTTATTTAGAATAAAAAGAATTTAAATGCATGTTTGAATAGAGTATTAAATTAATAGATTAAGCGTAAGTAATTAGAATTTAACCCTATAAGATATGGAACTGAATGTATGAATATAATTTTGTAGAAATAGTTAATTAACAACTTATTTGTGCATACCCAATTTAATATAAATAACAAAAGGGCTAGCACTTGATGTGCCTAAGTATTAATATATTGGAACTATAATAAAATAGAGAGTTTGGTAGTAAATAGAAACAAAAAGACCGTTATTAACTAGTAAATTAATAAATGGATTCTAACAATAGGTAGTAATTAATGCGTGTATATTGGGCATTTGCGGATTACCAATTTTTCTACCTATTCATATGATTTATTTATGTAAATCTAAACCTATGGCAACATTTTGTTAATAAATGTTCGAAGTGAATTTGAATATATCAAAGGATAACAAGTGTTTAGGTTAACCATTTATTTTATTTAGTTAAGAAGGGAAATAGATTGAAATAAAGCTAATTTAATTTTTTTTGGTTGTTAATGGGTATAGTTAAATAAGGAGAAGTTATAGGAAATAAAACGCGCACTAATGAGATGTAATATAATTCCAAAGTTATTTATACCCACAAATAGGTTAATTACTGTATAGAAAGAGTCTAAATCAATAAATGAATTTATTAAGATTACATTTATAATTTTATAACCTTTATGCTGATTTAAGTTCAATTAATTTATTTGATTAAATAGTGCAGTAGCGCAGTTTTATGCGGTAGTTGAAATAGCTAATTCTTTTAGGTGAAGTTAAGGCTAATTCTATGTATATATTTGACCTATTGTTGATATAGATTCTAGGAAGCAGGATCTATTAATTAAATGGAGTGTTAGATTCAATAATTGCATTTATCGCATAAATAAAGAGAATATAACTGTTAAATTTGGCGTTATTGAAATTAAAAAGGAATGGGGGAATAATAATTTGAAATCATTGCAATAGATATTAATTTAAGGTTACCATAAATAAATTAAGGTAATAAATGGAGGATAGTGTAAATATCTTTATAATACGATGATTTGTGTAGTTAGGGTAGTTTTGATTTGTCACTTAAGATGGAGGATTTTTATAAAATGTAATAAATGCAGTTTAAATTAAGGCATTGAAGTTTGGGTATTTAAGAAGTGATAAACTAAAATTTATTTATTTATTTGAAAATTTGCAATCCAATTTGTGGATTTATTGCAAATAAGTGAAATTTGTGTTTGACCATTACATCGATAGGAATAAATTAAATTTAAGGTTATAATAATAAAATTTAGACTAGAGAAATGATATGAATCGGCTTTAGAAGCCTTAAATATAAAATGGGAAGTAGACGAGATTTCACGTTACAACCATTTTTAAAAATCCTGATGTATGTAGAAATATTTATGAAATATAACGTAAACCAATGTTGAATCAAAAGAATAGAGTCAACACTTATTTATTCATTTATTGTGATATAATTACGAGTATGATTTATTGCAAATTACATGGAAATCTAATATATAGGACATTACCTAAAAAGGAAGAGTAGATAAAATTTATGATAAACATATTTGTATATGAAGGTTATTGATTTAAGGAGAAATTGGGCAAGTTTTATGTATTTGGGTTAAGTGCAACCTTTAATAGATAAATTTAGTGCAATTAAAGAAATTGACATTTAATATTTCGATAATTTGATGGGATAAGAACATTTGGGTAATGAAGGGATGACAAATATTAGCTATGATTCTAGAAGGAATTAAATAGATAATGGGAAGATTAAAATCAGGTTCTAAGCAATAATTATTAAATAACAGAAGTTTAGGAGTAAAGTGAGATAATTGAAAATTTTAATCATTCATATAAGTCATTTGTTTATTAATATGAGTTAGCTAATAAATTTAACTTGGGAAATACCTATATATTGGAAACACATTTGTAAAGTGTAATTAATTGAATTTGGTGAATTGGGAATGAATCCGAGGTTATAGGAATTGATGTAATACTACGCAAATAAAAGGTAACTGCATAAAATCAATGTTTCGTAATAAATTGGAATTGATAATTAAGTAGGAATGGGTTTGAATTTGACAAAAAGGAAAATTTATTATTTGCTTACCCATCTATTCAATCTATTAAATTTGATCAGATCCATTTGCAATTAAACGAATTTATTTACAAGTTAGTATGTATTTAGCTGATAACTATAAACCAATTAGGGCAATTGGGTATATATATTACCAGTTAAGTTATATAAGATAATGGTTGACTTAATTAAGGGAGTTTATGTAATAATTTCATTTATTTTATAAGTGGAAATAAAACGTTAATGATAACAAGTATTCAAAATTTACCATCTATTTAGTATATTAAGTATAATTGATAATCAACTGCAGCAAGTAATAAATAATAAATACGTAACATTAAATGAAGTAATATTTGAAATTTAATATTTAGAAACTATGTAAATATAAGTGCAGATGAAATTAGGGATATTTACATATTGAAATATGAATCCAATGATATATTAATCTAATTGACAATAAATAATGGAAAGTAAATTTAATTAAATTTTGGAAATTTAATATATATATATACAGTTATAAACCCTAGCCCCATCCTATTGTCATTTGCTGTATATTCATTTCTTCATCTCCTTCTCCTCCTCAAATGGTTGCAAAACCTAGATCTACTTCAATCCAAATTTCAATGAAAATGCAAACACTTCAGAAAAATTCCACAAAAAAAAAATATGTTAATGTTCTCGAGGCACATATATTTGTAAGTGATGAATGTGTGTCGTTTTATTTATTTTCAATTTTGAATTCAATCATCATTTTTGCCATAACTTTCTCATACGAAGTCGGATTCACACGAAATTTCTTTTGTTAGGATCGTAATTTAATTCCGGATTTGATGACGCTGGTTTGGACGAATTCCGAGAAGGGCAAATTTTTGGGTTTAAATTGAATTTAAATTCGATTTAAATTCAAAAGGTGAGTGTTTTAACCCACTCACAACTACTAGAAGCTTTTATGTTTGTTAAATTAATTTTAGAAATGAATAGAAATTTATTTATGAGTATTTGGCATGTTTATTTCACTCATATTTGTTGAATTGCATTTATTAAATTTAACTGTTAATTTAATTTATTTATTGCGTATTAATTGATAGTTAGAATTTATTTGTTTGCCTACAACCTACTAGTTAACAGTTATATAGACTATTGCTGAATATAAACTGTTAGATTAATAGTTGTTAAATTTAATCTGAATAAAAATTGCCAGTTATTACCTGTTATATATTATCAAATATAAATTGTTATTGATTGATATTGCTTGATGATTTTGATTGGATGATGGGTGTTGTTGATGGATGTTTTATTGTATATCATTAAATTGCAAATTATCATGCATATTTCCTTTCATTCGGGATTGTGGTTTGAAATGACATATAACCGCAAAATTTTATATTTTTTTAATTGCGGATTGAAATGATAAATATCCGTATCACTTGACCATAGGATAGAAAATTTTATACAGGCACCGCGGTCTATATATAACTATTTTAATGTGATTTCTGTGGTTTGGATGGAATACGGTTTCTAATAATCTTAAATTTTATATTGTATAAATACTATTCTTCCATATATATACATATGAAGTTGAAAATTTTGAAATTAAAAGGTGTATAAAAATCTTTATTTAAAAATGGAAGAAAATTAAGAAAATGGAGTTTAATAATTTATATCATATGTTTAAATGTTAAGTTTGGAAATTTTAAGATATGATATTTATAATTGGATTTTTCCCAAAATAAATTGAAATGAATATTCTAGTATAATTTGAATTAGGAAAATATATATATTTTATTACTAGAAATTGAAGTCTTATTATTTATGGATTTTATGTGAATATTCAAGACTAATTAATAGAACAATTGATCTGTTGAAAGAATAAAATCCAAATTTAGTATGAAATATTGTTACTCAAAATGGGTATACGTATATATAAATAAATTGAAGTGGTTTTGGAACTAGAGAGATAATATAAATTTTGGTTTAGACTTTAATAAAGAAATGTATTTGTAAAGCCATGAGAACTATTTTCTTTACAAAGTAACATTTAAGTTAAACCATTTAATTCATATACCGTTGAATGTCCAAATCATTCAAGTTTTTTTTATAGAAGTTATGGTTTTAAATTTTGATGTTCAAAATATTATGATTTGAAAATATTTGATTTTCAGACGTTATGAAGTTAAAGCATTATGATTTTGGAAAAGAATTATATTTGGGATAAGTGATAAAATATGGTTTTGGGTTTTGAAATGATATCGTATTCATGGTTATGAAATGGAATGTTTATTCTGATTTTTAAAGTATAACCTATTTTTAAATGACCGCGGTGTTATAATAACGATGGGTTGGCAAAGAGACCGGGATCAGATATAGACATACTCTCTGTCGATACCGAAAACCACTTTGACTAACCGTGTACGCGGTGGAGATTCCAGAATGAAGTAGGTGGTGGCGACGTTTCCTGTAAGGTAAATACGTGGACCCGACTCCCATGAGTTGGCATAAGGTGGCTAAAACAGGAGCGATTCTCAGGCCAATGAGGTCATTCCTCTGATCGGACCCTCCTCTTCGATATTATACTTTGATTTTGGATTGATTCAGTGGCCACTTCTATATTTTGATTTTGGGGAGTTAGTCCGAGGTGGGCGGTAACTGCGGCTACGCGTTTCCACCAGCCTGGATAGCAATTGGTATATCTACCCTGGCATTGCCTAGTTGTGCCGTGTCACCTACCATACCGAGCCTTTGCTACGAGTTTCTATTTGTGTCGTACCTATGGAGTATTCTCTGGTAGCTTCCCGATCAGGAGGTATTACGGTACTGTATAGACTATTGGCATTATTTGTGTTAAGGGCTATATGGGTAACCCCTTAACGCTATTAAAAAGTAAGTTTATTTTATAAATAGACACTATTATAATAGCGCAATATACTACATAGTAAATAGTTTAACGGATCCTTAGGAGATGTAAATCCCGAGCATCTCTTGAGTTACTGTACTCATATTTATTTCTGTTAATTTAACTCACATAAGATCTTTTAGTTCCGACTCGAGTGTTTTTGTCTTTTCCAATTCGCTCGGGTCAGTCCGAGCGTTTCAGGATCGAAGACTTTAGCTTTGAAGGACGAAGGCGAAGGAGTCGTATTATTATTATCTATAGTATTGCACCACACTCATACTGTTCCGCTGCATTGTTTGTATTGGTGTGTGTAACTCTGATATTTATTGTATAAAGAAGAATTAACTGTTTTGTAACCGTTTATGAACTGTATATTTATTATCATATTTTATCCTTCCGCTGTGAGATTCTATTTTGTTTTATTTCTTCTCTGTTTTTCTTATTTACGCCATAACAATCCGCCCTTGCGTATGCTTTTAATTGGCACGTGTGTCGGTTTAAAGTGTGCGAAAAGGCGGGATGTTACAGTTGGTATCAGAGCTTTGGTTTAGCGATAAACCTTGGTTTTGTGGGGTTTGACTCTTTGTTAATAGGGTAGTAATACCCTATGGGAGTCGCTGAGAGTATATATATGAGAGAGCGTACTTGTTAGTGTTATAAAAAGGTTTTGATATTGTGTTGCTTTGTTCCGTTTTGTATTTATAAATTCTGGTTGATGCATGGGATGCTATGTCATCAATAGGGATTTCTAAACACTTAATAGGACAGACCGACATAATATTTGTTTTATATAGGTGAATGAAATAATTTTGCCTATTATATTTTCTATATATAAAAATATTTTTATAAAGATATATATTTTGGTTGCTATAGATTGGGTGTTAGGTAATAGAATATTTATAATAATTAAAGCAAAGTTGAAATTAAAATAAATCAAATTGGAGATTTGAGAACTTAAGTCCGGGATTTTTTAAAATCTGCTTTCAAAGGATTTATGAAATATAATGATTTGGTTTATAAATATTTCCTTATATAAATATTTAGTATAATTCGAAGGAATTGTTTTAAAGAAGATTTTGGAGAAATAAATTTTGTACTTTCCTCTCTGTCGCTGGAAAATAATTTCGGTAATGACGGCCGCATCATCGACTTTCATTTTCGAGTTTCGAAGGGAAAGGCCACTGTAGTAAATTCTACTGCAGATTTGTTTTGAAATTATTTAAAATTTTAATTGTTTAAAGGTAATTAGAGATAATTAGTTGTAAAAATTTAGGTTAGTGAAATAAAAGAAGTAATCAATGAATTAAAAGAGTTGAGATTAAACTTGTATAAGTTCTTTTGCTTTTTCTTTAACATAAATAACTTACCAAGTATAAAAAGTTGAAATGTAAATTAAGAGTGGAATAGAATATTATGCAAGTAGAATTTTTGGAAATAATGAAGTATTCAATAAATTACTGTTATAAATAAGAATTTAACGGTATTAACTTAAGTGATGATTGGAATTTTACTAAAATTAAAGGTTGTATTATTAATAGGTGATTTTAACCTTAAGAAAGTAAAAAAAAAAAAAATGAAATTCCTTAATTTATAAAGTTTGATTGTAGGGTTATTAACTTAAGTACGCCTTAATTTCCCCTATTCTAATATAATAGAAAGTAAGTAATATATAAATGACTGTAAACCCTAAGTAATTAATTAATAAAATTCCTTATTTTTAAGAATGAAGGTTAAAGGGTTAATAATTTAAGTGTAATTAAAAAGGGTTACTGTAATTAAATATAATAGAAAGTGGGTAATTAAATTGTTACTACTATTAAATATAATAGAAACTTCAACATTAAATAAATGAATGAAATTAAAGGTAAGTTGAAATTGTAATTTATAAAACAAATATATATTAATTAAAGTAATTGAGAAGAAACTTGTAAATTTTCACTTACATTCTTAAAACATACATAACTTACCATATAATAAAAAGTTGCAAATGTTAGTAGGAAAATGTAAGGGGAAACCTTACTAGTGAAGAGTAAGGTAATAAAGGTATTCTATTAATTTGCTATTATTAATGAGAATTAAATGTGTAGACTTAAGTTAAATTGGAAATTTTACTATAAGTAAAGGTAAGTAGTATAAATAGATGATAGAAACTTTAGTAAATAAATTGGAATACAAATATAATGAATTTTGTGATAAATGGAAAATGAAAATTTGTAAGAAATAAAGAAATAACTCCATAAATGAAAGAAAGAAAATCAAACCATTGAAGCATGAGATAAATGTATAATAAATAAATTTGGGTGTTGGTTTGAATTGTGTTGTTTGATTTATGTTGTTGGGTAAGAAATTTGAAGTGGTTAAATGAATAAGTATCTATCTTTGTTCCATCTAAGACTGTTGAGTAAAGGATGCACTTGATAGTTAATTTCATTTAATACAAATTTCAAGTTTTGAACCCAAACAACTATTTGTTTGATGGATTAATGGTTGCTTTGTTTTATGTATGTATGCTGTTTGTAAAATTGATGGTTGTTGTATTGTTTGGTTGATTAATGATTGAATCCACTTGAATAATTCACTTTAATATAAATATTTAACCTTTTAGATTATATAAGTGAATACAGGTGATGGAAGCAACTGCTACTGATTTTGGTTCCATAATAATAAGCGTATTTTGCCCGACAAATAGGTACGTTTTCGGATTACGTTTAAAGCGCTATTTTTCCCGTGTTGGGATATAATATTTTGATAATATATGTAATATATTTGTATATTTTGATATTACATTTTCTCCAGAGTCTCTCCGTACAAAGGAGACCCTGCCAAAATTTTCCGTAAATTTTGGACTTAGAATTTTGTGAAAATATTTTCCCAACTTTAATAGTTAAGTATAAAATAATATAATGATTATAAACAGGTATATTTTATTTAAGAAAATAAATTTAGTAAATTATTGTTATAAGTTAATATTTGGAATAAGATGTACTGTTTTATTCTTCCGTCTCCCTTCTTTTTCCTTTTCGGGGACGAAAAGTTTTGAGTGGGGGAGATTGTAATGACCCGTTAAATTAATAATATTTAATAAATTAAATTAATATAATTTCTATTTTGTTTAAGAATAAATGTAGAAATTTGGTATAGTAGTTGTAGCCTAGTGTAACAATAAAATTTTATGACAATAGCTTTGGATAATGTAATTTGTCACTTTTTGTTAAAAGTAAATTTTAAGAAATCAATAAATGTTGAATTGAGAATATTAATAAAAAATATTAACTAAAATGAGATTCATTAATATAAAATCAGTAGTGAAGATGTCACCTTTGGTTGTAATAAAGGTGAATGCTATTAGTGGATGTCAACACTTAATAAAATTTATTTAGAATAAAAAGAATTTAAATGCATGTTTGAATAGAGTATTAAATTGATAGATTAAGCGTAAGTAATTAGAATCTAACCCTATAAGATGTGGAACTGAATGTATGAATATAATTTTGTAGAAATAGTTAATTAAAAACTTATTTGTGCATACCCAATTTAATATAAATAACAAAAGGGCTAGCACTTGATGTGCCTAAGTATTAATATATTGGAACTATAATAAAATAGAGAGTTTGGTAGTAAATAGAAACAAAAGACCGTTATTAACTAGTAAATTAATAAATGGATTCTAACAATAGGTAGTAATTAATGCGTGTATATTGGGCATTTGCGGATTACCAATTTTTCTACCTATTCATATGATTTATTTATGTAAATCTAAACCTATGGCAACATTTTGTTAATAAATGTTGGAAGTGAATTTGAATATATCAAAGGATAACAAGTGTTTAGGTTAACCATTTATTTTATTTAGTTAAGAAGGGAAATAGATTGAAATAAAGCTAATTTAATTTTTTTTGGTTGTTAATGGGTATAGTTAAATAAGGAGAAGTTATAGGAAATAAAATGCGCACTAATGAGATGTAATATAATTCCAAAGTTATTTATACCCACAAATAGGTTAATTACTGTATAGAAAGAGTCTAAATCAATAAATGAATTTATTAAGATTACATTTATAATTTTATAACCTTTATGCTGATTTAAGTTTAATTAATTTATTTGATTAAATAGTGCAGTAGCGTAGTTTTGTGCGGTAGTTGAAATAGCTAATTCTTTTAGGTGAAGTTAAGGCTAATTCTATGTATATATTTGACCTATTGTTGATATAGATTCTAGGAAGCAGGATCTATTAATTAAATGGAGTATTAGATTCAATAATTGCATTTATCGCATAAATAAAGAGAATATAACGGTTAAATTTGGCGTTATTGAAATTAAAAAGGAATGGGGGAATAATAATTTGAAATCATTGCAATAGATATTAATTTAAGGTTACCTTAAATAAATTAAGGTAATAAATGGAGGATAGTGTAAATATCTTTATAATACGATGATTTGTGTAGTTAGGGTAGTTTTGATTTGTCACTTAAGATGGAGGATTTTTATAAAATGTAATAAATGCAGTTTAAATTAAGGCATTGATGTTTGGGTATTTAAGAAGTGATAAACTAAAATTTATTTATTTATTTGAAAATTTGCAATCCAATATGTGGATTTATTGCAAATAAGTGAAATTTGTGTTTAACCATTACATCGATAGGAATAAATTAAATTTAAGGTTATATTAATAAAATTTGGACTAGAGAAATGATATGAATCGGTTTTAGAAGCCTTAAATATAAAATGGGAAGTAGACGAGATTTCACGTTACAACCATTTTTAAAAATCCTGATGTATGTGGAAATATTTATGAAATATAACGTAAACCAATGTTGAATCAAAAGAATAGAGTCAACACTTATTTATTCATTTATTGTGATATAATTACGAGTATGATTTATTGCAAATTACATGGAAATCTAATATATAGGACATTACCTAAAAAGGAAGAGTAGATAAAATTTATGATAAACATATTTGTATATGAAGGTTATTGATTTAAGGAGAAATTGGGCAAGTTTTATGTATTTGGGTTAAGTGCAACCTTTAATAGATAAATTTAGTGCAATTAAAGAAATTGACATTTAATATTTCGATAATTTGATGGGATAAGAACATTTGGGTAATGAAGGGATGACAAATATTAGCTATGATTCTAGAAGGAATTAAATAGATAATGGGAAGATTAAAATCAGGTTCTAAGCAATAATTATTAAATAACAGAAGTTTAGGAGTAAAGTGAGATAATTGAAAATTTTAATCATTCATATAAGTCATTTGTTTATTAATATGAGTTAGCTAATAAATTTAACTTGGGAAATACCTATATATTGGAAACACATTTGTAAAGTGTAATTAATTGAATTTGGTGAATTGGGAATGAATCCAAGGTTATAGGAATTGATGTAATACTACGCAAATAAAAGGTAACTGCATAAAATCAATGTTTCGTAATAAATTGGAATTGATAATTAAGTAGGAATGGGTTTGAATTTGACAAAAAGGAAAATTTATTATTTGCTTACCCATCTATTCAATCTATTAAATTTGATCAGATCCATTTGCAATTAAACAAATTTATTTACAAGTTAGTATGTATTTAGCTGATAACTATAAACCAATTAGGGCAATTGGGTATATATATTACCAGTTAAGTTATATAAGATAATGGTTGACTTAATTAAGGGAGTTTATGTAATAATTTCATTTATTTTGTAAGTGGAAATAAAACGTTAATGATAACAAGTATTCAAAATTTACCATATATTTAGTATATTAAGTATAATTGTTAATCAACTGCAGCAAGTAATAAATAATAAATACGTAACGTTAAATGAAGTAATATTTGAAATTTAATATTTAGAAACTATGTAAATATAAGTGCAGATGAAATTGGGGATATTTACATATTGAAATATGAATCCAATGATATATCAATCTAATTGACAATAAATAATGGAAAGTAAATTCAATTAAATTTTGGAAATTTAATATATATATATATACAGTTATAAACCCCAGCCCCATCCTATTGTCATTTGCTGTATATTCATTTCTTCATCTCCTTCTCCTCCTCAAATGGTTGCAAAACCTAGATCTACTTAAATCCAAATTTCAATGAAAATGCAAACACTTCAGAAAAATTCCACAAAAAAAATATATGTTAATGTTCTCGAGGCACATATATTTGTAAGTGATGAATGTGTGTCGTTTTATTTATTTTCAATTTTGAATTCAATCATCATTTTCGCCATAACTTTCTCATACGAAGTCGGATTCACACGAAATTTCTTTTGTTAGGATCGTAATTTAATTCCGGATTTGATGACGCTGGTTTGGACGAATTCCGAGAAGGGCGAATTTTTGGGTTTAAATTGAATTTAAATTCGATTTAAATTCAAAAGGTGAGTGTTTTAACCCACTCACAACTACTAGAAGCTTTTATGTTTGTTAAATTAATTTTAGAAATGAATGGAAATTTATTTATGAGTATTTAGCATGTTTATTTCACACCTATTTGTTGAATTGCATTTATTAAATTTAACTGTTAATTTTATTTATTTATTGCGTATTAATTGATAGTTAGAATTTATTTGTTTGCCTATAAACTACTAGTTAACAGTTATATAGATTATTACTGAATATAAACTGTTAGATTAATAGTTGTTAAATTTAATCTGAATAAAAATTGCAAGTTACTACCTGTTATATATTATCATATATAAATTGTTATTGATTGATATTGCTTGATGATTTTGATTGGATGATGGGTGTTGTTGATGGATGTTTTATTGTATATTATTAAATTGCAAATTATCATGCATATTTCCTTTCATTCGGGATTGTGGTTTGAAATGATATATAACCGCAAAATTTTATATTTTTTTTAATTGCGGATTGAAATGATAAATATCCGTATCACTTGACCATAGGATAGAAAATTTTATACAGGCACCGCGGTCTATATATAACTATTTTAATGTGATTTCTATGGTTGGGATGGAATACGGTTTCTAACAATCTTAAATTTTATATTGTATAAATATTATTCTTCCATATATATACATATGAAGTTGAAAATTTTGAAATTAAAAGGTGTATAAAAATCTTTATTTAAAAATGGAAGAAAATTAAGAAAATGGAGTTTAATAATTTATATCATATGTTTAAATGTTAAGTTTGGAAATTTTAAGATATGATATTTATAATTGGATTTTTCCCAAAATAAATTGAAATGAATATTCTAGTATAATTTGAATTGGGAAAATATATATATTTTATTACTAGAAATTGAAGTCTTATTATTTATGGATTTTATGTGAATATTAAAGACTAATTAATAGAACAATTGATCTGTTGAAAGAATAAAATCCAAATTTAGTTTGAAATATTGTTACTCAAAATGGGTATACGTATATATAAATAAATTGAAGTGGTTTTGGAACTTGAGAGAGATAATATAAATTTTGGTTTAGACTTTAATAAAGAAATGTATTTGTAAAGCCATGAGAACTATTTTCTTTACAAAGTAACATTTAAGTTAAACCATTTAATTCATATACCGTTGAATGTCCAAATCATTCAAGTTTTTTTTTTATAGAAGTTATGGTTTTAAATTTTGATGTTCAAAATATTATGATTTGAAAATATTTGATTTTCAGACGTTATGAAGTTAAAGCATTATGATTTTGGAAAAGAATTATATTTTGGATAAGTGATAAAATATGGTTTTGGGTTTTGAAATGATATCGTATTCATGGTTATGAAATGGAATGTTTATTCTGATTTTTAAAGTATAACCTATTTTTAAATGACCGCGGTGTTATAATAACGATGGGTTGGCAAAGAGACCGGGATCGGATATGGACATACTCTCTGTCGATACCGAAAACCACTTTGACTAACCGTGTACGCGGTGGAGATTCCAGAATGAAGTAGGTGGTGGCGACGTTTCCTGTAAGGTAAATACGTGGACCCGACTCCCGTGAGTTGGCATAAGGTGGCTAAAACAGGAGCGATTCTCAGGCCAATGAGGTCATTCCTCTGATCGGGCCCTCCTCTTCGATATTATACTTTGATTTTGGATTGATTCAGTGGCCACTTCTATATTTTGATTTTGGGGAGTTAGTCCGAGGTGGGCGGTAACTGCGGCTACGCGTTTCCACCAGCCTGGATAGCAATTGGTATATCTACCCTGGCATTGCCTAGTTGTGCCGTGTCACCTACCATACCGAGCCTTTACTACGAGTTTCTATTTGTGTCGTACCTTTGGAGTATCCTCTGGTAGCTTCCCGATCAGGAGGTATTACGGTACTGTATAGACTATTGGCATTATTTGTGTTAAGGGCTATATGGGTAACCCCTTAACGCTATTAAAAAGTAAGTTTATTTTTATAAATAGACACTATTATAATAGCATAATATACTACATAGTAAATAGTTTAACGGATCCTTAGGAGACGTAAATCCCGAGCATCTCTTGAGTTACTGTACTCATATTTATTTTTGTTAATTTAACTCACATAAGATCTTTTAGTTCTGACTCGAGTGTTTTTGTCTTTTCAAATTCGCTCGGGTCAGTCCGAGCGTTTCAGGATCGAAGACTTTAGCTTTGAAGGACGAAGGCGAAGGAGTCGTATTATTATTATCTATAGTATTGCACCACACTCATACTGTTCCGCTGCATTGTTTGTATTGGTATGTGTAACTCTGATATTTATTGTATAAAGAAGAATTAACTGTTTTTGTGACGCCCCACCTCTATACCCACGCTAGCCAAGAACACTCCGGAGTAGTGCTGTCAACTAGCACGGAGAATAAGGCTGTTGAGGAGCGACCATCCATGTAATTGCTTATCACACGGTGGCTATAAATAATCTTCGGAAACAAACATAGAAATAATCATATCACAAATCAGTCACAGATATCCATATCACAAAGGCGGAAGAAGATATGAATATATAACTAACACATGAAAGTGTACATCAGAGTAGTGGTCAGTAAGATCCACGATAATACAAAAGAATAGCAACACGTGCTATACAAAAGAATACAACTATGAGTCTATATCTCAAGTGTATACAACAAAAACTGCTAATCTAAACAGTTAGCCAAAAGTCAGAGTGATGAATCCCTGGGAAGAAGTCAAGCAGAAGCACCTGTAACATCTCGGTCTGACCCGAGTATTATTTAAGAAAATAATAAACGGATCAGTCTAGCTATAAATATCAGATGACATGATATAACATAAAAGATATGGCATAAACATAAACATCCATAACGACATACCACTATAAGTATGTAAATAATGATCAACAGAAGATCAATCAATAAGAGATAATCAATATCACAAGAATCTTCTCAAAGATTCGAAGAGGGCATCATACCCTAAACTTGTACTCATAACAAGTCAATGACATAAATTCCAGAAATCAACACGAGAAATCCAGAAATCATAAAAAGGGAAAGAGGCCTATCACATGACGGTCCGAAGACCATGGGGAGCTACCCCGCATGTGTGAATGGAATCACACAGATTGAGGTCAAGACTAACCCAAAAGCAGAAAGGTATGTGTGAATGGAATCACACAAGTGGTGTCTAGTCTAACCTTGCAATGAAAGAGACATCGCGCAATTGCTAGTCTAATTCATAAAGCGATCATCAAGATCAACGAGAAGTGTCAATTACACTAAGCTAGTAAATATAGAAGTTTAGCTTCATGTCCCATAACCACTTGCTTAACTTAAATATTTACGAACAAACTGTAAATCTTCACTAATAAAATTGTCACAAGAGGTTCAATCAAACAAGTCCAAGAATTAACCGACGAAGTGAACGCAAGCGTTTCATACCACTTGTTTTACTAAGTCGTTTAATTAGATTTCTCATCCGAGTGAGGTAAAGGCTTGTATATACTAATAGATTGGAAAACGGTTTAAGAAAAGAGCTTTGTTATTAAAAATAGAGTTGAAATCGTTTGTTAAAAGAGTTTTGATATTTACTACTAGTATTGAAACCTTTATATTATAAAGTGACAAAACACAGAAGCAATTGTAGAAACAATCAGTCACAAAAATCGCATACGGAGATGTGAATAAAATCCAAGGAAATCAGCTCAATGTTTTTCAGATAAGATCCCCTACGGAGGGGGGGTCCCGGGGGGGGGGGGTGGCAACCCCCCAAGGTGGGGGTGCGGGGGCAACGCCACCGCTTACGGGGTTCGACCTGCCCGGTCAGGTCGCGGGGGTCCAGGGGGCAGCGCCCCCGGCGGGGTGCGGGGCAGCGCCCCGACCAAAACGGTACGACCTAGTGAAGACAAAATGAGGTCTAACGACCTAAGGGGAATAGGGTCGAGCGACCTATAAAACTCGCGACCTAAAAGTTAGCAAGGTCGAACGACCTATAGAGGCATAGGGTGCAGCGACCTAAAACATCGCGACCTAGTGAAGACCTAAGGGAGGCGAGCGACTTATAAAACTCGCGACCTAAAAGTTAGCAAGGTCGAACGACCTATAGAGGCATAGGGTGCAGCGACCTAAAACATCGCGACCTAGTGACCTAACGGTTTAAGGGTCTTGCGACCTAACTGGAAACAAGGTCCAAACGACCTAACGACTTAAAGTGAAACTTGGCTGAGCGATATAAGGTCGGAGACGACCTACGACTTAACTCCGTGTGAGCGACCTACGACCTATGGTTGCTACGACCTAACGAGTTCCAATAGTGAAGGCTTAAGGTCTAACGACCTAAGGGGTACGACCTAAGGTCTTACGACCTAAGGTGTTGAGGTTGGACGACCTAACCAAATTGCATAGGCCATACGAGCTAAGGCCTAACGACCTAACTCCGAACGAGCTATACGCGAGTGACCTAGGGCGCTAACTCGCAAACGACCTAACGTTAACTCGCGAACGACCTAACTCCAGACGCGCCTTTTCAACGCGTGCGAGCTGAAGACCTGCCGACCTACGACCTAACTCCAAGCGACCTAAGGCCTAACGACCTATAGTGGACGAATGGGCTAAGGCCAGAAACGACCCAAATGAAGGTGACGACTTTTCCACGCGAACGACCTATAGATGCTGGGCGACCTAAGGGGGACAGAGCGACCTAAGCCAGAAATTCACCCCAAAACACTAAAAAGTGGAGTTTTTCGCCAATCCAATCCAAACCAAATGCAAATGTGCATGCAAACATGATAGGGATGCATTTCCAATAGCCCAAGATAGATATAGACTAGAATTGTGAGATAAAAATCTCACCTTTGCACTAAAATTTATGAAGATGAAGCTTGAAAGCAAGGAGAAGAAAGGAGAAGCAATCCAAAGCTTGAATCCAATATCTTCTACTTGAATTTGGAGTTGAATGTTGGATTTGCAATTGAATTTGTGCTTGGAGTTTTAATTTCCAATTCTTTTCACCATTAATGCCCAAGCTTGAGTTAGTTAGGAAATTTATGAAGAGTGAGGAGAAGAGGGTTGGAACTTGGGCTTAATAGACTAAACTAACCCAAAGTCCAAAGCGGGAAAAGTTAGTGAAATTTCACTAACTCCAAACCTATCGATGTTTATACTTAAAAAGCTGTAAACGACATTTCGAACTCAATGGAAGTGGTCTCGAGTCCTAATTTGACCGTTTGCAAAAAGTAGCTTTTCGGACCAAAATCCGATTAACGAGTTAATATCTAAATAAAATATTTAAATACAAACTCGATAAATATGCGGGTTGTTACAGTTTTGTAACCGTTTATGAACTGTATATTTATTATCATATTTTATCCTTCCGCTGTGAGATTCTATTTTGTTTTATTTCTTCTCTGTTTTTCTTATTTACCCCATAACAATCCGCCCTTGCGTATGCTTTTAATTGGCACGTGTGTCGGTTTAAAGTGTGTGAAAAGGCGGGATGTTACAACCATGATGTGAAACTTGACTCATCTCTAATAGAAAATGCTCCTCTTCCCGACTTCATCTCAAGGACTCCTTTCCATTTATATTTTGAGTAGCAGCTAATTCCTATCCTTCAATCCCTTGTCGCTGCTACTTTGGACATAACTGAGGTTTCCCTCTCTCTTTCAAATGAGGCCCTTGTCTCCCCTTTTCAGTAATTCATATTGGTATGTGCCTCTTTTTTATGCATCAGATTATTTGACTGATTTAGTTTTAACATTTAAGATCATTTTATGATTGAAAAGTCTCTATTCTTACCCCAGCAATCGTCTTCATCTTCCTCCCAGGATATGTCATTTTTACAAGAAACTAACTAACTTCTATTTGAGAAGGTGGAGGTTCTCAAGAAAGAAGTTCAAAATATCAAGAATGACAACAACTCGTTATCTTTTGAAATCGTTCAAATATCAACTTTATTCGGCTTAGGAGAGAATAAAACTCTGGAATAAAAGCTAAAACCATGGAAAATGAGCTTTCCTCGTGTTATAAAGAAACAATGCAAACCTGACTTGAGGCTTTAGCTAAGCTTTTGACTTTAGAAAAGGATGTAGCAAAGTAGAAACTTTCTCTTAAGAAATCATGGTCATCTTTATGCGATGTTAAGTCTATGGTGTCTTCCTTGTTGAATGAAACTCTCCCACAATAGAAAGACCAAAATTCTGAGGCTATCCTATTTACTTCTTATAAAGACAATGTTAAATGGTGTTTTAACATGGATTTTTCTTCCTTCCGTTTTACTTTGATAAACTACAAAAGAATGATTGATATCCTTTTTGATCATATCCCTTGTGATCTTTCTAAATTCTAGGATGATGACTCCATATATCTTATTAAGTTCCCAATCATTGATGACTCTCCATCGGATAAGATGAACGAAAAAGTGACGAGAAAGGCAAGTCCAATGACGATGACAATGATGATGAGAATTGTGACACTACGAATCATGTTCAAGATAGCTCACCAAGGAAGGATAGGGATGGTGGCTCCTACCGAGGTGGATTTGGAGCTCCTAAGGATCTAAGTCAGGATATTGGTTCTTCCTCTCCTCATACCAATCATTTATTAGGGGTTCATCACCTTCAAAGAGTCCTTCTGGCAGTTAAACCCTTTGCGGACAAAGTAAGCTTGGCCAATCTTCTTTTATAATGCAAAAGGTTCAAACTTTTAAGTCGAGTGTTTCGATGACCCCTACATAGGAAACTTATTCTCCAAATCTTATTGCCTAGTTTATCTTATTTTATAGTTTATAACCTTAGATTAAGTGATCAGCATCATAGAAGGAGAAATAGGGAATATGTTGTGATTTTATTGGATAAATAGAGAGATGACATCTTGGCGCTCAATAGACAAGGAGAAGGATTATATAAAGACTTAAATGAGTGAAATGATAGATATATGAGACTCTTAAAACACCTTATTTACCTTGAGGACTTTAAGAATAAATGGTTTTTACTTGTTATACGAAATCACAGTTTCATCAATCTAACATTTATAAGGAGAATAAAGACCTTACCACCCTTTTTTGAATGTTGACCAGAGACATGACCAAATTAATGGAGTTCCTTTATCCAGTTTACATCTGGTTTCGCATGACCCATTTTCCTTTCCTAGGTGATGTATATGGAGGCCTAATTAGAAGTCTTCGTAAGTGGTATCGGGATGAACACGGCTTAGATTCACATCTTGGAGAATATTGGAATTTTCTTAAAGTCTCCTCTGCATCCTTAAATATTAGCGCCCTTCCTTCAAAAAAGATCAAGTTCCATAAGGATATATTTATTGCTAAGTATTATAAGAAGTCCATTCTTTATGAACCTTCATGACGTTGTTGTATAATTTTAACTATGTATTTAAGTTGATATTGTAACAGCATGTTCATGTAAAACCTATGCTTTGGCTTTAACTTTGTCATATCATCGACGTGCAGGTTTCTAAATTTGCTTATATCTTTTCTTTATCACCTATCTCTAAAGATACCGCATGTGAATTGCTTAGACGAAAAAGGTTTTTTAAGGAAACCTCCTTAATTAACAAGTTTTGTCTACCGAAATACTATTTCCTTTCTGACCTTCATTACATGTACAGTCAATTTCCTACTTGGATTTTAGTTTCTTAGGAGATCAAAGAGACCAGTATCTTTATGATATTTTAACCAATTATGTGAAATTATTGTGTGGTGAACTTAATCCTCCTCACAAAGAATGGGAATATAGAGGATTTCATCCAGTTAATACTCCCTCTAGTGTCGCAGATCCTTTTGTACTAAATTTCCCATTTCTCCTTCATCCTTTTAAAGAATTTGAGATGCCCTTTCTCATTCTATGAATTAATAAAATTATAGTATGCATGTTGTTTTTTATTCTTTATATTAATACATGAATGTAATGACTCTGGATGTTCTTCAAATGATTAATAAAGCTTCTTTTTACTATTTTCTCTCTCTTCTACTGATGATTAGCTATTACTTATTTCTTAATTTAGGACAAGGAATTGCCTTTATCTCTTCATGATCCCAGCCCCACTCAACGTATTGAGACTATTCAGTCCAAATTAGTGATGGCCATAGAGTATCATTCTGGTTTTAGTACATCAACCACCGATAATGCTAAAGCTAACACGTGCTATAAGAAGTATATCCAATCACACTATATTTTTAGAGCTTCTCAAGAAATGATTGATGATCTAGAAATGAAATTTTCTTCTAAGGACAATGAATATTTTGATTTTAATCGGGAAGCTTAATTCAGGCTTTGACCATCAGCAGCTGGAATATAATGCAAAAATTGCACAACTTAATCACCAAATTCTTTATTCGGAGACGTGCTTATTGAACTCTTGATATGAGTGTTAATTACATGAACTCACCTTAACCAAGGGTGAAGAAGGACTTCCTACCTGAACTCGATAAAGTCTTCCAAAAAGGGACCTTCATAGTTTTCTCCTTCATCTTGTGGTCGCTCGATGAGCAACATCGGTATGTTCGCTCTAGCTCCTTCATTATCGAAAAAAAATCTGGTGAACTTGCTACATTGAGCAATTCCTTCAAGTTCGAGTGTAAGGAAGATAAAAAAATGTATTAGAATAAAAGGTTTACTAAGGTGCTTTCAAATTTTAGACTTAAGGTAGAGAGTTCAGAATACAAAAGGAAGAACTAACATTAAAGATCTATATACTCAAGGCCAAAAAAGTGGCTTATCTCATCAAGTTTTCAAACTAAAAAAATGCCAATAGAACTTATGAGAAGGCATTAATAGTTCAGATCAATCTATTTACTCTCTTAAAGTTATTTTTCATAAGGAAAAGGAATTAAAGAAATACCTCCTTATGGCGATTCAAAATATCGTTGATCCTCCTTCTATGCTGAAAACTTTAATAAAAGTTGTAAAAGATCTTAAAGGCCAATTAGAATTGATGCAAGTTTACTCTATAAAGGCATCTCAGCTTGATTCATTATAGTTGGTTATTTAGCTGGATTCTTAGTTGCATTTGATTTAAATTACTCACGTTTAGGCTTAGAAAGAGATCGTTGATTAAGGAAGGCCGTTACTTACGACTATCAAGGATATCTATACTACTTATGGTATGGATGCTCTAATATTCTTTGGAAAATTGAAGGTCCTTCTATTGTATGAAAGAATAGGGATTCGTCAAGTGAATTCCACCATAGTATTTTTGAATTCAAAGGAGAGGAAAATAGCTTGTTTATCACATAACCCACTTCCTCACCCTCTAGAGTTGTGAATTTTGGGATAGCCATATTTTAAAATTATTTTTGTATTATAACTCTAATGTAATAATAATTTGAATACTTACTTCTTAATGCTTCTTGATGAGTTTTCTGTTTTTGTTTCGCAATATAACTTTTATGTCCTTCTCACAAATGATTAGATTGGATCGAATGATAAAATTAATTTTTTTATCATCTTGCATAGGCATTTTGAAAAGGTTTTAAAGAAGGAATAGTCTCCTTTTATCATCTTTCTTGGATGAGTGCTTTAGCTAGGCCCAATGGTGATGCCAAAGGCTTAACTGACCATCACTCTTTATATAGGTGCTTTGGCTAGGCCTTGTGGGGAGACGAAAGGATTTTTGTCCATCTCCTTGGATGGATGCTCTGGCCAGACACAAAAATGGGACCAAATACTTAATTAACATCACTCTTTGGATGGGTGCTTCGACCGGGCCTTGCAATAGGATCGAAAGGTTTTCACCCATCTCACTTGGATGGGTGCTTTAACCAGGCCCATCGATGGGACCAATGACTTAATTGATTGTCACACTTTGGATGGGTGCTAAAGCCTAACCTTGCGGTAGGATTGAAGGCTTTCCATCCATTTCCCTTGGATAGATGCCTCGGGTTGGCCAGGTGGTGGGATCAAAGGCTTGATTGACCACAACTCTTTGGATGATTGCTTCAGCTAGGCCATAGGATGGCACCGAAGGCTTTTTATCTATCTCCTTTGCATGGGTGCCTTAGTTAAGCCTGGCAGTGAGGCCAAAGGCTTAATTGACCATCACTATTTGGATGGGTGCTTCGGGTATGCTTTACGGTAGGGCCAAAGGCTTAAGTTTGAGTTATGTTCCGTTCAGTCTCTTTTATCCTTGAAAATATGGGTTCGATCATTAACTGCGTTTATAGAATGTACATAAATCATTTATTTGAATTTTTTTTACCTTTACCTTGTTTTCGAATGCCCATATTCAACATATTCCCACAGTTCCCCTTTTCTCACGTACTATTCCATAATTCCTAACAAAGCCCTAAAAGTATTAGTCTAGTGCTCATTTATTTTATAATAATTACAGTATTCACCCCTTCATGCTTTTCTTCCCTTCCCATGACTTACTTAGAAGTCCAATAGTCCAGTATTTCTCTAGTAATAAAATATACTCTCTCTTGAGAAACACAAAGGGGAGTAACTATTTTGCTTCTTTCTCTTTTTCTATGAAGCTCTCTCGCTTGCTTTGGTACTCTTTTATAGGTTCATAACCTTTCTTGGTTTTTATCTAATTTCCTTATCATTGTTCGAAAACTTATTTCTTTCCCTTTAAGAGTTTATTTAACAATGTCTTCCCATTTTTGTGCGAGCATGTTAAAGTCATGGTTTAGCTTTGTTTCAAATATTATCCCTCGAGCATAAATTTCTCAAGAAAATACGTCTTCCCTTGATTTGGTATTTCTTCTATATCCTTGGATCGGTTTCTTTCATTTCGATTTATTTCTAAGGCAAAATCAATTTCTCCCTTCCATATTTTTGGGCTTTACTAGGCAATGCTTTTCATTTATTCTAAAGCCTAAAGGGCTAGATTTCGTAGATTAAATTATGGTTCCTCGCTAAATTGTAAGGCATTCCGTGGATATGTCGAAGCGTTCAAGTGGGTTTTAGGATCCTTGTTGAGATTTAACTACCATGTTCATGTTTTGGATAAAGCTAGATTCGATTCTATGTTTAAATTTCTTGGTTTCCTTGAGTTAAACTCTCTACAAAAGCACCATTTAATGTCCGGTAAAAATCTGGCTCAATCATATGTGCTTGCAGTGCAAAAAAAGGCAAGTCCTTTGGTTCAGTATGAAAATTAGAGGTCATAAGTTCAAGTCATAGGCCCATAAGAAACAAACGCAAGTCAATAGTTCATATGAAAGTAATTATGCAAGGAAGAATTTATTCAAGTCCTTTGTAATAAAGTTACAATTTTGATTTGACCTAATGGCCATTGAAATCTCAATTGTGAGCCTATTATACTGTAAATATGAAAATGCAAAAATAGTAAGAAGCAACTAGTAATCGAGCCCCTTTTATAGTGGATACATGCCTATTTGTAGAGAATTTTAGCCTTTGGATTCATGACACGTGTCATCTAGTAGAATCAACAATTGTGATTTACTGATGTGGCACATGCTCGAGATGACATGTGGCATAATTCTTCTTCAACTTCTTAATGTTGACATGGCATAGTCAATTCAATGATAGAATTTCATGTAGTAAGTTAGTATTGTTTTTGGTTTTGTTCTTCTTAACATGCGATAGCTTCTTAGTCTTCGATAAGCGATAGCTTTTTTAAGTCTTTCACATAAGATAGCTTCAACGTGTCACCCTTAGACGACCCGAGTAACCATTATGCGATATTTTTTAAGTAACCATTCTATGATTGCTTAAGTATTCGACATTTGATGGTACAAAAAATCTCAACTTTCGATGGCACATCTAATCAATATGCAATGGTTTTGAAGACTTCAACCTTTGGTAGCCTATCTATTCAACATGTGATAACTTTCAAGATCATCACGCTTTGATAGCTCATAGACCAACATCCGATGGCTTTAGCAACAATAACCCTCTATACCCAATCTGATGAACATGCGATGGCTATTGAGACATTAATTTTCAATAGCTTATTTAGATCTTAACTTGTAATAGACCATTTACTATCAACTTGTGGTAGCTTGTTTGGTTCTCAACTTGTGATAACCCTATTTGCTATTAATTTGCGGTAGTTTAATCGGCCCTCAACTTGTTATAGCCCATTTATTATAAATCTGTGATAGCCTTATTGACTATTTTTGCAATGGCTTTGTTTTCCATTAACTTACAGTGGCCTGCTTTTAACCTACAATGACTAGTATATTTTATGTATAACAGTAAGGATAAATTATTATTCAATCTACCATTTCCCCAATTAATAAGATTTCCTATTATCAAAATAGTATTTTAAGGCTTTTCAAATTAAATCATTAATTTAAAAATACCAAGTCAATTTTTAGATCATGTTTCAACCTATAGATATATAAGTGAAATTTAAATGCGTATCTAACAACATATTCATTTCGTAGATAAATACACTTACCACTATACGTCGCATTGCGGTAGTGAACTTTGAAGTACCCTTTTTGTTTTGATTTTCCTTCATCTATTCGGCTTACTAGTGTTCTAATTTTCCATTTTTAATTTGAAGATTTTATTTAGATTTAAGAAAGAAGTACCAAAAAAGAATAGAAATTTCAAATCTGGGTTCTGTGGCGGCTATAGAGAAGAGAATAAGAGTTGAAAGAGCTAGTTATATGTCCCTCTAATTTATAGCCAAAAAAAGCCCCCGCAGCTCCACTTGGGCCACGACTCGTTTTGCTCCAAAAATCATGCTACGGTAAACAATTCATATCTCCTTTATCTGCTATCCTTTTCTAACGTTGTATATATGTATTTGGGCTAAGAAATTATACTTGGTGCAATGGACAAGTTAGATTCCAAGAATTTCGTCATCTGTAAAATTTCAAATTTATAGTTTTATGTAAAACTGCCAAAATACTCTTTTTAAATTAATTAATTTTTTTATAAAAAATCCAGGTTTAACATTCCCCTCTCCTAAAAAGAATTTCTTCCCTAAAATCTAAGAGGTGGAAAAAGTAACTGGTGGACTCAACTATAGCAACCAAGTTTAGTGCAACACATACGCTTAAAACATACCACACACAAAATGATCCAAAAAATTCATGTCAAACATGTCGGTTTCCTAACATTTTTGGCGATATAAGATACGATACCAATAGGGATACCATTAAAGTTCGGATATAAATAATAATGTATAGCAATGGAAAAATAAGTGCAAATAAATAATTCGCATCCATCAAATCAACATATATCATGAATACCACAAGTGATAAATTCATAAATACTAATGCAACTCTCATGTATATATGATTATGGCATATACACATGGATGCGAACATACTAAATATATAAATAACTTCTATATATATATATATGTATGTAACATGATATATAATAAGTCAAGTCACATTAAAAAACGTAAGTCACAAAAAAACATATATTCAATTTCCTAATTTTAACTAATCAAACAAAATAGGAAAAATGTACCGGAAAATTACGAGGGATGGAAAATCCTAATCTTCTCAACTGGTTCCTAAGTACTCTCCAAAGTGTCATTTCCCCACCAGACTCTAAGTAGTATATCTATTTTATTTCAGAGTATTTTGGTCCATGCTCAGTAATATAGCTAGGGCATGATAAATAAGTGACTCTCTATCCATTTCAACTTCTTCTAACTTACTTGCCTCAACCACAGTAGCTTAATCGTGTAAAGACTTACACAAGTGTGTCACATGGAAAACACCATAAACTTTAGCTAAATTTTTGGGAAGATTCGCCAAACATGCTAATTTCCCTACTTTTTCCAAAATTGCAAATGGCCATAAAAAGTTCCATGCTAACTTTTCCAAACTACGAAATCTCATAACATGTCTTAATGGCAAGACCTTTAAAAAAGCAATGTCACTTACTAGGAACTCTAACTCCATGTGTCTCTTAATAGCATATGATTTATGCCTATCTTGCGCAGTTTTCATTAACTTATGAATAAAATCTACTTTCTTTAAAGTCTCTGTAACCATATTTGGCCCATGAATAATCTTATCTGTAGTCTTTCACCAACAGGTTGGAGATCCATATGATTTACCTTATAATGCCTCAAATGATGCCATTCCAATACTATCCTAATGGTCGTTATTGTATGCAAACTCCATTAACGACAAGTGATCTTCTCAAGAACCACCAAAGTTCAGAAAGGACATCCTTAGTAAAACCTCTAGCATCTGATTCTCTAGCTCAGTCTGTCCTTTTGTCTCTAGGTGATAGGTTGTATACAAATTTAGTTCAATGACCCAATCCTCCTAAAGACTCCTCTAGAACTCATTAGTGAAAAGTGGATTTTGGTCATTGACAACACTGATAGGAAGTCCATGAATTTGAATAACCTCCCTCACATATGTTGTCATCAAATATTTGACCTTGTACTAATAAATAGAATAAAACGAGAACATTTGGTAGGTCATTTGATAATAACTAAAGCGCTCATATTTCCCCTTCTATGCATTGGTAGCCTATTGCCAAAATTCATAAGGATGCTTTCATGTTTCCACTGTATAATATCCAAAGGTTGTAAAATCCACTATGCCTTTTCTACAATGCATTTGCATTTCGACATGTCACACACTTTAAGACAAACTACGCTGTATGTCTCTTCATATTTGGCTAATAGAATACTCCTTTTATATCACGATACATTTTATTACCACAGGAATAAATGTTCATCCTAAAATAATACTCATCTAGTATTAAGCTAATCAATTCCTCAATAAGAGGAGCACATTACATACCATCCCCACCAAGCCATCCTTTAGAATCAATGGAATAATGATCCAGATGACTTGAATACTCCCTTATGTTCAACTTCTCAAAAATAGATCACAACTTTATGTCTTGCTTCTGACTCGAATAGAACAGTTCATAATTGAAGTGCAATAACCCATACTTTGGTCATACCAATTGTGATAACCCGGATTTTTGGGCATCTGTAATTGATAATATAATTAGGTTAATTAATAAAAATACTGAATTATAGATTGAAAAAATTAATCTGATCAAATAAATATTTATATTTGTAATTGTGTTATATAAAATTTTTATATACAAATTGAATTGGTGTTTGTTTAAATATTTGTATAAATCAAATTGATTTTTCAAATTGGATTTGAAATTGAACTTGAATTTGATATTTAAATTTTAAATCCAAAAGATAGATGTGTGTGTGTGTGTATATATATCTTAAATTATGCTCTGGCTTAAAAATGTATTTTTATTTGATTTTATTTAGGATATAAATTATTTACATCATTTTCTTTTTAAAGGAATTTATTTATATAATTTAAGATATGTATTTATAAATTAGAAATCAATTATAAAAGCTTTATAAAAACAATTAAAAATCTATTTAATACACATGTTAACTAATAACATTACCATATTAGCAAGTGTTAACAAAATAGATAAGGATATTGACAAGTGTCCTTAATCTCTTATTTCAAAATAATTAATAAATGAGAAAAAAATAAGTAATAAAAACATCTTCATACTCCTCTATTATTTTCTTTTATAACTTCATTCTCTAAATAAAACAAGAAACAGAACCTGCAACACACAAAAACCAGTAAGTAAAAATCATGACCTCAGCAGACCTGAAGCACTATACAAGATGCAAATCAAAATTTTGTCCAAATTCATCATATAATCAAGTCCAGATCACTCAATAACTTAAAAAGCAAACTAAGAATCAAGTACAAATTGGAAGAAAATTAGATCACCTAAATGATAAAGCAAGTCAGAGAAAATTCAAAGTTGGTTCCAGTTCAAAGGCATGAATCATTTTCCAAGGTTACTCCCTGTTCGACTTCAAGAGGTGAGTAGACTGTTAAATTAAAAGCTTAACTAAACTATAGCTTGTTGCATGTGGAAATTTCTGTGATAACTGATGCTAGCTTGGGAATATTGATGTGATTTTCTGTATGAAAGTTGAAATATGTGATTAAGATGTGTGTGCATGTTCTGTGCAACCCTGTTCCTGATACAGAATTTAAAATTTTGAAATAAAATTTCAATTCTTTTACCTGATCTTTGTCAGGTTTGGATTTTAAGAAAATTAGTTAAGTTTTAACTTGATCTAAGATCCAAAAATAAATAACAATGTTTTAGAATTAATTTAAAATATGCCAAACTCTGGAATATAGAGAATTCAGAAGCTATTCAAAAAAAAAAATTGAAGCTCTGCTCCGCATATTTAAAATCAGTGAGTAGCTTTTCTTTAAAGAAATTTTAAAAGATAGGAAAATTTGTTGCATGCCAGTATACTGCAATGAAATAATATTGCATATGTTTATAATTGATTGTATGATGTGTAATTGTATGCATGCTGTAATTTGTTTTGTTCTGTTTTATTTTTCCCTGGCACAAGTTTTATTTAAAATCCTATTTCTTTAGTTTCTGTTAGAAGGAAGGATTTAAACAAGACATCTTTGTTGATTTAAAGGATTAATATTTAAAATTTTATTTAGTTAAAAATTCAATAGGAATTTACTGCGAAACAGAAAAGAAAAATAAGAACAGGATAGATTGAATTGATGGAAAATTCAATTATGTAAATTTAACAAATCAGTAATGTAAATTAAAACCCTATATCAAATCATGATTTTTAAGACCAAAATCACAATTTTGAAAAGGGAATGGAAGGTGCAGTTTTGAATTTGATTATTTGGGTAAATTTGAGAAAATCTGTTGATCTCTGGATTCTGGAAGGTTGAATCTTCTTCTGGAAGTAGATGAGTGATCGGAGTAGCCAAGAAAATTTCCAGATTTAGGTACATTTCAGTTTGAAGGTTGTGATTGGGATTTGAAGGTTAGAATCCTAATTTGTTCCTGGGTTAGGAAGAATCAAACCTTACGGCCATTGTAGTTGATCGAGTTGCTTTGGGTCTTGGGTACTGGAAGATGGGGAGTTGTCGAAGCTATGGCCAGAGCCTCTGGAGTTCTGGTGATCGACAGTTGGAGGATGCGGGTCGTTGATAGGTTGGGGTTGAAGGGGTACTGTTGTTCCAGGTTTGGGAATTTTCGAACGCGGTTTCGATTTCGAGCATGAGATGTTTGGGTTGATGTTTTGGTGATCTGTGTTGACGATCGTCGGCCGAAGGGAGGTCGCGAAGTTGATCAGAGGTGCCGGAGACACTGTACACGTGCACAGTGTACTTTGTATGGTGATGGTAGTTGTTGGTAGGAGTATTATTTTTGTGTCGAGTAATTCTGGAGTAAGTGGGAAGTTTACTCGAAGCAGGATTAGGTTTTAACTCGAAGTAAAATAATAGTTGCTCGAGTATTATTTGTTGACAGGTTTTATAAACAAACAGAAAACCTGTTCTGTTTTTAAGCTTTAAGGAAAATTTTAAAATGTAAACTAAAAAAAATTAAACTAAGTTTAAAAATCTGAATTTGAATCTGAATTCAATGAAGTTGAATCTGATATTTTGGAATAATTTAAGTTTTGAAATTTAAATTTGGATTTGAATTTTAAAATGAAGATTTTGAAATGGTAAGGAAAGCTTTAAAAATTTAAGTTAAATCTAGAATAAAGATTTAATATGTACTTCAGTTTTGAAATTAAGGAAATTTTTAAATTGAATTTGCTTTAAATATCTTGGAATGTTTAAGTGTATGTTTAAATTGATTTGATAAACTTATGTTATAAATGAATGTTTTCTTTAACATATGAGATAAAAGGTTTTGAATTGTTTAAAACCTTGTTTAAGTTATGTTTGTACCTTAAATTTAAAATGAATTTTCAATGGAATTTAAAGTAAAATTGAAAATAAATTGTTTTTAAATGCTTAGTTAAGTAAGAAATGATTATCTTAGGGATAAATAAAATTTAATGATTTGGATTCATTAAATAATTAAGTTGGATAATTAATTATTTAATTAATTAATAATATGGATGATTAATTAAATAATTAAGAGTTTTTAAATTGATTAATTAAAGACTTAATATTAATTAATTAAGGTTAATTAATCTGTAATTAGGGATTATTAATTAAATTTTAATTAATGATTAAAGGTTAACTTAATCGAGTGTTGCAGTTAACACTTAATTAAATCAATAATTAGAAATTAATTAATTGGTAATTAAATATTAACTTATTTGTAATTATTGATGGTAAATCTAAGTTAATTACTTAAGAGAAGTAATTAAAGAATTAATTACTTAATGTAATTAATTGGGTTAATGTGATTAGTTTAGATTAATTAATTAAGTTTAGTTAATTTAAACACTTGATGATTGATGAATAATTACTTAATGTAATTAATGGAAGTGAAATTACTTAGGGAAGTAATTAATTGATAATTACTGAATGGGATAAATCAAGGGATTAAATTAGAGAATAGATTAAGGATTAATTTATTCAATGAAGTAATTAAGGGTAGTTAAATTCTGGATGTTATTAATCAAGGGTGATTAATAATTATGGTTGATAATTAATTAATGAAGTAATTAAAGGTTAATTACTGTATTTGGTTAAGGATAAATTAATTTGTGAAATTAATTAAGGGATAGATAGAATGATATTGGAAGCCTTTGATTAATTGTTATCCCTAATATGTGGTTCGTGATGCTATGTGATAAGATATGTTTGATTTAAACTGTGAGGGTGTGGTTATCTATCGTTGATAAGTTACTATATTAAAAGTGACATCTTGTATTAAAGACTGAATTATGTTTCACTTAATCAATGGGGGTTAAGATGATATTGAATTCGAAGAGACTGGAGTCGGGTATTAGTGAATACCCGAAACCACTTCAATTCTTTATAAATTGATGTGTGAAACAAGTAATGTCTATAACAACTTGTGAAGTTGTAAATTGATATAAGTTACCCTGGGTTTATATAAGTTGCATGCTTTTGTATTCCTTGTTAAATGAGTTTACTCACGCTGGTTTCCAGCCTGACCCGGGTGTTACTTTGATGTAATGCTCGGGTCAGACCGAGTATTACAGTTTTTCAGGTAAGGACATTCTAGAGCTCAGGAGACGAGCGTACTTGTTATTTTCTTATATAAAGGTTTTTAAATGATTTCAAAAGTAAATGAATCTTATATAAGAAATATATTATCTATTATATTAAGGAAATTGGTTGTAGTATTAATTAAATTAAAAGTAATAGTAAGAATTAAATTAAGAAGTAATAGAATGCAACCAAATTGAAATTAGAATTAAATAAAGACAAGTTTGAAATGGATTCAAACTGGAATTAAATCTTGAAATTGGGAAAGGGTTCAGGATAATCAATTAATTTATGTGATTAATTAAACATTATTTAATAAGATTAATTAATGGATAATAATTGTAAATGATAAATAAAGAGGGAGTTACTTAATGAAGTAACTAGAGGTAAGTAATTTAAGGGACAATTACTTAATGAAGATAATTAAGAAATAAGTTAATTACCGAATGTGATTAATTAATGATGTAATTAATTTAAAAAATAACAAATAATATTATTTAATGCATTTGAATGAAATGGTCCTATTTCAAACAAGAGTTGCTCGAAAATTTAAAGGAAATTTGTTTTGAATTAAAACCAAAGGTGTTTTAAAATTTTAAAGTTTAACTTGGTATGTAAAAGAAATTAATATGTATACATGTGGATATACATAATATCAAAGGTGATTGGAAATAAACTCTAAATGGTGAGTTTTGAATTTGGAATAAGATGTGATACCCAAGGTGATAAGTTTTTGAACTTATAAATGGAAAGATTATTAATGTGAAGTTTAGAATTTGAATTGGAAGTTCAAACTGGGTAAGGTTGATTGGATTAAGTGAATTGAGTTTAACTTGGGAAAGGTTAAATAAGTTGAAATGATCAAACTGATTTGGAAATTTCTAGATGAAATTAAGTTTAACTTGGAAATATAAATGATTGATTATATTTGAGAGTTTGAGTGATCTCAATTGGGTTTGAGATTCGAAAATTGGAAATGGATGGATGTTTTGAAATAATTGGATGATATCATCCTATTGTTATTAATAATCTTTAAAATGTGAATAGGATTTGTTTAAATGAATGAGAAATGGAGTATGGTAATCCATTGTTGGGATAAAAAGGTAAATTGATTTAAAGGAATTAAATCAACATTTGAAGTATTAACTCGAATATATATAATTCGAGATGGTTCATAGTGAACTGGAATTTGAAGTTGGTTCAAATTGAATTTGATTTGAATTTATTGAAACGGTGATTGAAGATGTATGAGTATAAGATTCAAATGGAAAATTTGAATTGGATTGATTTGAATAATTTTAAATTGTAATTAAAGTAGAATAATTTTTAAATTCAAATGGAATTTGAATTGAAATTTGGAAGAAATCAAGAATAATTCAAATTGACTTGGAAATGGAGTTTGAAATTGGGATTAGTTCAACCTGGGGTTGAAATGAATTTAAATTGGAACTAGTTCAATTAAAATTTATTTGAATTAGTAAATTTTGAGATCAAGATTGAATGAAGTTAAATTTGGAAAGAAACTGAGGTTAATTCAACTTGAATTGGGATTGAATCAATTTCAATGGAAATTGAAGTTATTTAAAAATTGGAATTGGGTCAATTTAAATGTAAAAGGGAATTTAAATTGAACTGATGAGAAAGGAGATTGGAACGTGAACAGTTTTGACTCTGGACTAATAGTAGTATAAATTGTTTTAATATAAACCTATTTTTCCCAAGCCATTCATTTTATATACAACCTTTCTTTTAAAACCCAAACTATCTTATACTTGTTTTACAAGTATTATTTTGAAACTGTTTAACAATTTTCCAACTGTTTTATAAAGTAATTACTATATTCCAACTATTTTATAAACTAATTACTATCTTACTACTATTTAGCAATTATCTAAAATTTCAATAATTATTTTAACTATTTTCTAACCATTTTACACCTATTTTACAAACTAGTAATTATTTTCCAACTACTTATCTATTTTTAAATTTCTAAATAAACTGGTCGGAGTTCAAACTGTTATTGGTTAAATACCCAATCGAGATAAGAATAGAGATGATAATCCAAATGGATTGAAGCAATTGTGGGTAAGTGATTGAAAATTAAAGTGAATGTCAATAGAAAGAGAATTGATTTGGCTAATAACCAATAAAGATAAATACGTAGGGTGTACGTATGTTATTCTATTCGCATAGTGATTTGATCCAGATTCGAGCATAGAATTTTGACATAGTCATATCGATCAGAGTGGGATTTTTCACTCGATTTTCGATGGTGAACCTGGATATGGATTGTTGATTGGTTCTGGATATTCTCTATCATAGTTATGACTATGCAAGGAGAATAACGGTTTCTGATCAAGAAACCAGATCTGAGTCCACACGAGGAAGTCGGGTGGACGATACTAGTTCGGAAGTGAAATTGTGTGATCGAGTGAGCGATCAGATTGGTATCACGTACGGCTGATATGTGTACATCGTACGGATTTGAATGTAATTGATATAGAAAGGAGTAATCAAATTTGAATATTTGATTTTGGATAAATAAAGTTATATATATCTTGGTTATATAAGATAAAACTCCCCTTGATGAATCTATTGCCAGAAGGAAAGGGTTTTTGGAAATGTTTGTTGTATAAAAAGAAGTTTTATACAAGTTTGAAATGATCCAAAGTTTTAAAAGTTATATATATATACATATATATATATATGTAAAGGATCATATAAGGATTTTGGAAAAAATGTTTTGGGAACCTATGGATTTGGAAAGGCTTTTGATTTTTGGGTAAAATCCATATTAAATTTGGAAAGCCTAGTTTGAGAATTATCAATTTTGGGATAATCGATTTTGTGTAAAGGAGCTTTGTATGAGATCACACTAGGTGTATGATTTGAAGATACTATTTGTGTATAGTATAAAATGTTTTGATGATGGCTCTGGGGGAAAAGGCGCTCCCTTGAAATGAACTTCTCAGGAGTACCACCGGGTGGTGCTGCCTTGAGCCCAAGGAGGGTTCTAAAGTTGATCCTGTGAGGAGTCCGGACAAAACTAGTTCCTGGGGATTATGAGTAGTGTATACCATAACGAATGTCGTGTGTGTCGCTGAGGGCCAACAGTCTGCGTTTGATTTTATATCGGTAGACTGCAACCTATGGTATAACATAGCGAAAGTCGTGTGTGCCGCTGAGCGGCAACAGTCTGCGTTTGATTTTATATCGGTAGACTGAGACATATGTAGGAGTGGAGAAGTTTCACTTCGACAGCGAAAATCAGAGGCCGCTGAGAGCCTGTAGTTACATGGACTTTTGCTACGATGGCAACGTAACCCTGGATGTAATTGTGATCTGATGTGTGGGTTCCATGGCGTAATCGAGAGGCCACGGAGAGCCTATAGTTACATGGACTTTTGCTGCGACGACAACGTAACCCTGGAATGTAACTGTGACCATGGATGGGGGTGATGATTTCCAGAGCATTCTCACCAAAGATATATCCTCTATTTTCAAAAACTGTTTTCTATATTTTCAATAAAATTATTTTTCCAAGTATTTTCACTGGGTGTTGAAGACGGGTCTGCCAAGCACTTATAGAATTTCATTCTTACGCCTGATCAACCTATGACCAAATTTCTATGAGAACAAGGATGGACTGGTTGAGACATCGACTTATAAAAAGTATTTTATAAAACTGTTTTGTAATATTATATAGATTTTAAAAGATGTTTTAAAATTGATCAAAGAAAAATTTATCTTATTTTAAGCATTTTAATAAATTCTGGCTTCGTTTCTTTTCGGGGACGAAAAGATTTAAAGGGGGTGGAATGTGATAACCCGGATTTCTGGGCATCAGTAATTGATAATATAATTAGGTTAATTAATAAAAATACTGAATTATAGATTGAAAAAATTAGTCTGATCAAATAAATATTTATATTTGTAATTGTGTTATATAAAAATTTTATATACAAATTGAATTGGTGTTTGTTTAAATATTTGTATAAATCAAATTGATTTTTCAAATTTGATTTGAAATTGAACTTGAATTTGATATTTAAATTTTAAATCCAAAAGATGGATGTGTGTGTGTGTGTGTATATTAAATTATGCTCTGGCTTAAAAATGTATTTTTATTTGATTTTATTTAGGATATAAATTATTTATATCATTTTCTTTTTAAAGGAATTTACTTATCTAATTTAAGATATGTATTTATAAATTAGAAATCAATTATAAAAGCTTCATAAAAACAATTAAAAATCTATTTAATACACATGTTAACTAATAACATTATCATATTAGCAAGTGTTAACAAAATAGATAAGGATATTGACAAGTGTCCTTAATCTCTTATTTCAAAATAATTAATAAATGAGAAAAAAATAAGTAATAAAAACATCTCCATACTCCTTTATTATTTTTCTTTTATGACTCCATTCTCCAAAATAAAATAAGAAACAGAACCTGTAACACATAAAAACCAGTAAGTAAAAATCATGACCTCAACAAACCTGAAGCATTATACAAGATGCAAATCAAAATTTTGTCCAAATTCATCATACAATCAAGTCGAGATCACTCAATAACTTAAAAAGAAAACTAAGAATCAAGTACAAATTGCAAGAAAATCAGATCACCTAAATGATAAAGCAAGTCAGAGCAAATTCAAAGTTGATTCCAGTTCAAAGGCATGAATCATTTTCCAGGATTACTCTCTGTTCGACTTCAAGAGGTGAGTAGACTGTTACATTAAAAGCTTAACTAAACTATAGCTTGTTGCATGTGGAAATTTCTGTGATAACTGATGCTAGCTTAGAAATATTGATGTGATTTTCTGTATGAAAATTGAAATATGTGATTAAGATGTGTGTGCATGTTCTGTGCCACCCTGTTCCTGATACAGAATTTAAAATTTTGAAACACAATTTCAATTCTTTTACCTGATCTTTGTCTGGTTTGGATTTTAAGAAAATTAGTTAAGTTTTAACTTGATCTAAGATCTAAAAATAAGTAACAATGTTTATAATTGATTGTTTGATGTGTAATTGTACGCATGCTGTAATTTGCTTTGTACCGTTTTAATTTTTCCCTGGCACAAGTTTTATTTAAAATCCTATTTCTTTAGTTTCTGTTAGAAGGAAGAATTTAAACAAGACATCTTTGTTGATTTAAAGGATTAAGATTTAAAATTTTATTTAGTTAAAAATTCAATAGGAATTTACTGCGAAACAGAAAAGAAAACAAGAACAGGATAGATTGAATTGATGGAAAATTGAATTATGTAAATTTAACAAATCAGTAATGTAAATTAAAACCCTATATCAAATCATGATTTTTAAGACCAAAATCACAATTTTCAAAAGGGAATGGAAGGTGCAGTTTTGAATTTCATTATTTGGGTAAATTTGAGAAAATCTGTTGATCTCTGGATTCTGGAAGGTTGAATCTTCTTTTGGAAGTAGATGAGTGATCGGAGTAGCCAAGAAAATTTCCAGATTTAGGTGCATTTCAGTTTGAAGGTTGTGATTGGGATTTGAAGTTTAGAACCCTAATTTTTTTTCTGGGTTAGGAAGAATCAAACCTTACGGCCATTGTAGTTGATCGAGTTGCTTTGGGTCTTGGGTACTGGAAGATGGTGAGTTGTCGAAGCTATGGCCGGAGCCTCTGGAGTTCTGGTGATCGGCAGTTGGAGGATGAGGGTCGTTGACAGGTTGGGCTTGAAGGGGTACTGTTGTTCCAGGTTTGGGAATTTTCGAATGCGATTTCGATTTCGAGCATGAGATGTTTGGGTTGATGTCTTGGTGATCTATGTTGATGATCGTGGACCGAAGGGAGGTCGCGAAGTTGATCAGAGGTGCCGGAGACACTATACACATGCACAGTGTACTTTGTATGGTGATGGTAGTTGTTGGTAGGAGTAGTATTTTTGTCTCGGGTAATTCTGGAGTAAGTGGGAAGTTTACTCGAAGCGGGATTAGGTTTTAACTCGAAGTAAAATAATAGTTGCTCGAGTATTATTTGTTGACAGGTTTTATAAACAAACAGAAAACCTGTTCTGTTTTTAAGCTTTAAGGAAAATTTTAAAATGTAAACTAAAAAGGAAAAAAAAAACTAAGTTTAAAAATCTAAATTTGAATCTGAATTCGATGAAGTTGAATCTGAGATTTTGGAATAATTTAAGTTTTGAAATTTAAATTTGGATTTGAATTTTAAAATGAAGATTTTGAAATAGTAAGGAAAGCTTTAAAATTTTTAGTTAAATCTAGAATAAAGATTTAATCTGCATTTCAGTTTTGAAATTAAGGAAATTTTTAAATTGAATTTGCTTTAAATATCTTGGAATGTTTAAGTGTATGTTTAAATTGATTTGATAAACTTATGTTATAAATGAATGTTTTCTTTAACATATGAGATAAAAGGTTTTGAATTGTTTAAAACCTTGTTTAAGTTAAATTTGTACCTTAAATTTAAAATGAAGTTTCAATGGAATTTAAAGTAAATTTGAAAATAAATTGTTTTTAAATGCTTAATTAAGTAAGAAATGATTATCTTAGAGATAAATAAAATTTAATGATTTGGATTCATTAAATAATTAAGTTGGATAATTAATTAATTATTTAATTAATTAATAATATGGATGATTAATTAAATAATTAAGAGTTTTTAAATTGATTAATTAAAGACTTAAGATTAATTAATTAAGGTTAATTAATCTGTAATTAGGGATTATCAATTAAATTTTAATTAATGATTAAAGATTTACTTAATCGAGTGTTGCAGTTAACACTTAATTAATTCAATAATTAGAAATTAATTAATTGGTATTAAATATTAATTAATTTGTAATTATTGATGGTAAATCTGAGTTAATTACTTAAGAGAAATAATTAAAGAATTGATTACTTAATGTAATTAATTGGGTTAATGTGATTAGTTTACATTAGTTAATTAAGTTTAGTTAATTTAAACACTTGATGATTGATGAATAATTACTTAATGTAATTAATGGAAGTGAAATTACTTAGGGAAGTAATTAATTGATAATTACTGAATGGGATAAATCAAGGGATTAATTAGAGAATAAATTAAGGATTAATTTATTCAATGAAGTAATTAAGGGTAGTTAAATTCTAGATGTTATTAATCAAGGGTGATTAATAATTATGGTTGATAATTAATTAACAAAGTAAGTAAAGGTTAATTACTGTATTTGGTTAAGGATAAATTAATTTTTGAAATTAATTAAGGGATAGATAGAATGATATTGGAAGCCTTTGATTAATTGTTATCCCTAATATGTGGTTCGTGATGCTATGTGATTAGATATATTTGATTTAAACTGTGAGGGTGTGGTTATCTATCGTTGATAAGTTTCTATATTAAAAGTGACATCTTGTATTAAAAACTAAATTGTGTTTCACTTAATCAATGGGGGTTAGGATGATATTGAATTCGAAGAGACCGAAGTCGGGTATTAGTGAATACCCGAAACCACTTCGATTCTTTATAAATTGATGTGCGAAACAAGTAATGTCTATAACAGCTTGTGAAGTTGTAAATTGATATAAGTTACCCCGAGTTTATATAAGTTGCATGCTTTTGTATTCCTTGTTAGATGAGTTTACTCACGCTGGTTTCCAGCCTGACCCGGGTGTTACTTTGATGTAATGCTCGGGTCAGACCGAGTATTACAGTTTTTCAGGTAAGGACATTCTGGAGCTCAGGAGGCGAGCTGGATGGCAGGGACATATGGAGAGTTTCCACTATGATATTGTATATATCTGAGACATGTTTAATTGTATCTGTCCAATGTTGTATAAAATTGTTGTAACTCTGATATGTCGATGTAAATTGATAGATACAGTTTTCTTTGGTATAACTATTATTACTGATATTATATTTTATCCGCTGCGAATGTGAGATTATGTGATTCTTTTCTGTTTTTCTTCTTCTATCTTTTCTTCTTTTCTCTAACTATTTGGAAATTTCGGGAGAAATTTCCGTGTTGTTACACCAATACAAAGTCCAAAAATAGCATTTTATCTTGCATTGTGCTAAGAAATATGGATCGTTAGGATTTTGATGTTTTATAAAGGAGAGAGATAAATATAACATTAAACATTTTACACTTTCAGATTACACTTTCAAATCCATAGTGGAAAGAGTAAAATATATATAAACTCAAATAGCCAAATCATTACCATGTTAAAATAATTTTGTTCCATATGAGAATCAACTGAATAAAGTCTCCAAATAGAAATATAATATATGTACAACTGACAAGTACAATGAGATACATAGGGAATGACAATAGATTAATATAATTTCAAAACATATAGTTACCACTTTTATGCATATTATCCTTGTCATATGACCTACTACTCTATTATCATGTATTAGGTATAAAGAGGAAAAATAGAAGGAATCAGGAAAGGTTTGCTGGGTGAGAAATATCACTAGTGGCATTGTGTTAATTCGCAATTAAATTATCATTTATAGTTTGTACTACATAAGGCGATTTATTTATAATCTACACCACCTATTGGTAACAACCTATAATGTGCCTAAAATAAGATGATACTCCGCAAAGATTTCAACCTAAAGGTTGAACATCCAAAAACTGGGTAAACATAACTAAATACTGAGTATATAATCTTGATAGTAAACCACCTAACTGTTCATTGAGTGATAATCTCAATGGTAAACCACTTAACCATACGTAGAGGTGATAACCTCAACGTTAAACCTCTTAAGTTGCACACATCGAGCATAAAATCACAATGCAAAGCACTCATCGAGTATAGTCCCAATGGCAAACAGCCCAGCAAAACATCAAGTATAAGACCTTAAGGGTAAACGTATCTTATTCCCTGCGTCATTCAACCCATAGCATTAAAATTAGACAAACAATTTGACTTTGTCTGTAGGTACATCCGCTCGCGACCTTACTTACAAGGATGCCTCCGTTCACCGCACGTGGTCCACAATTCGCGTCTATGACTACTATAGTAACAATGGGAGCAATTAATCATGATACAATAGCATGCAACATTGAGCATCACGTTATATAATGTTATAAAGCTACAGGAAATTTAAAAAGATGCGGAAGTAGGAAACAAATCCCCAAGGCTATCCTATTTGGCCAGCTCTAGGTCTTTCAACCTGAGCTATCTACGTGATATTAGTCGATTGAATGTACATGTCAGTCTACTTGTTACCCAATTACATTTTTTCTTTTAATGACACAATAATTGACCGAAAAAATAAATGTATTGACTCTTAAGGCATTCAGTTGAGAGTTCGCTTGTAGACAAATTTTTATATATGTACCAGCCATTAGTTGATTGTTAGGTCCAATCGGTGAACTTTGAATCGATTCAGTCGACCGATACCTACAATCAATCAAATGTTTGGCCTATAAAATGAATACTTTTTACTTGGGTTTGGATGGTGCATGTTCAGCGTTTTGCTCGGAGCAATAGTCAACCGGTCTACATAGTCAACCGATTGTTTCTTCTTGAAATTTGGTTTTTCAACATTTTTAAATTGTTGTTTTGGTCTTATTTAATTGTTTTTAATGGATTCAAGTATAACTTTTGAATTTGTATAATTCAAATTTTAAACGATTATGTATGTACAATTTCCACTTACATATTCCAACTTTTGTTTGCCTTATCCAGTACACTGTAAATAAATTATTCTTTGATCCATTCACTTATATTCAGTTTATTCAAAGTTGATTCTCATCTTCTATGTTGAACTAGATCTATCATTTTAAATCTATATATGGATTCACTTTCATTCATCAAAATTAATTCAAATCTATTACATAAAATTAGATTTATAAGATTTTAAGATTAAATTTCATTCAATCTATCATTTCCTCAATTAATAAGAATTCCTATTATCAAAATAGCGTTTTAAGATTTTCCAAATTATTCATATAAATCTGCAATCGACAATCATCAATTAAATTTCAAAATCATATTTAAGTGTGTGTGTGTATATATATATGGATTTTAATGCTTACCTAACAACATATACATTTTGTACATAAACCCACTTACCTACATTCACTACCATTGAAGAAATCCCTAAATATATCTTCACTTATTTGATTAGATTTAGTGTCTCTCCTTCTCTACTTAGCTTGCTAATGTTTGGATTTGAATCTCTCTTCTTTCCTATTTGACTTTCCTATTTCATTTAGAGAAATTTGATTTAATTTTCTTTTGATAGATATGTTTTTAGATTTGAAGAAGAAGGAGAAGAACAATGGAGCTTGGGTGAAGGGAGGCTAAAGGATGAACAGAAGCGGAGAATGAGATGAATTAGGGTTAGAAACCACACTTAATATAGCACAAATCCACAAGTACCTCCTTATTCACATGGGTCTCGACCCATTACACCTCAAAAAGCACTACGATAAATGGTCTATACCTCCTTCATCAGTTGTCTATGTTAGACGTATTATATAAAAATTTAGGTTGAAAATCTACCTAGCGCAATGGAAAATTTTGATTTCCCAAATTCCTTCATTTATAAAACTTCATTTTTATGCTTTATGTAAAATTACAGAAATGTCCTTTTTAATTAATTATTTAATTTTATTAAAATCTATTGCGTTACATTCCCCTTTAAAAGAACTTTTTTCCCTAAAATTCCAAGAGATGGAAAGTGCAACATGTAGACTCCACTATACAGTTACAATCATGTATATGTGAAAATAGATACACTTAAACCACAACACACACAAAGCAGTCCAAAGATTCATATTAGTCATATTCAATTGATATTATTCCAAGTAGACGAAATAGACACCCGTATGGACACCAATAATAACATGGACAAAGATAACAATACATAGATATCGCCAAATAGATGTAAAAAAATAACATTCATCCATCAAACCAACAAAGGCCATGAATATAACAGGTGGTAGATGTACAATACTAACCCAACTCCTTATGAATGTAAGATCATGGCATATATGCATGGATGCAAAATATCCTAAAATATACCGATAATTCTATATGCGTGCAAAATGATATAGAATAAGTCAAGTCAAATAGAAAAACCCAAGTCACACAGCAAAGCCTACCGCACCATCCAATTTCCAAATTTAACCAAGCAACCAAAATAGTAAAATATACGAAAATTAAGTGAGGGATGCTAGCTCTAATCTTATCCTCTAGCTTCAAATAATCTTAACCAGTTCGTTTCCCCACTAGATTCTAATCAGTTCAACTAGCCTATTACAAAGATGCTTTGTCCCATGCTCAATAATGGGAGTAGGTGCACAACGAACAAATGACTCTGTCCCTCTACTTGAACCTCTTTTAACAGACTCACCTAGTAGCTGAATCGTTTACATAATTTCACAGATGTGACACATGGAAAACATTATGAACACTGGCCAACATTTAGGAAAGCTCCTTGCTAAAAGCTAACTTCCATACTATTTCCAAAATCGAAAATGGCCCTACAAAACTTGATGCCAACTTCCTTGAACTACCAAACCTAACAAAATATCTTAGTGGTAAGACCTTTATGAAAACCATGTCGTTAATTGCAAATCCGAAATTCATGCATCTATTATCGGTGTATAATTTATATTTGTCTTATGCAATCTTCAACCTCTTATGGATCAAATCTACTTTCCCTGAAGTCTCTCCGATTATTTGGTAAAAGAATAATCCTATTCATAGTATCCCACTAATAAGATGGAAATCTACATGGCCTCCTGTACAATATCTCGATTGGCATCATTCTAATACTTGCCTGATAGCTATCATAACATGCAAATTCTACTAATGGCAAATGATCTCCCCTAGAACTACTTAATTCCAAATTACACATCCGTGGTAATTCTCCTACTGCCTGATTCACCTGCTTAGTTTGGTCATTTGACTATGGTTGATTGGTTGTACTCAAGTTTAGTTCAATACATAAAGGCTATCTGAAGACTCCTCCCAAATTTGCTAGCGAAAAGTGGTTTCGATCACAGATAATAGTGGAAGGACTCCATGCAGTCGAACAATCTCCTTTACATATAAGATTGCTAAAGGTACGGTTATCCCTGTGCTCCTAATCGAAATTAAATGAGAGCAATCGGTTAGTTAATCAATATAACCCAAGAACTCTCATTTTCGCTCATACTCATAGCGAACCCATTAACAAAATCCGTAGAGAGGCTTTCCCATTTATAATATGGAATATCCAAAAGCTGTAATAACACTCTAGGCTTCTTCTGCTCTATCTTTGCTCTTTGATATATCACACACTTCAAAACAAACTTCTCTAATTTTCTCTTCATACTTTTCCAAAAGAATAACCTTTTTATATCTCCATACAATTTATCACCACCGGGATGAATGATCATCCTAGAACGATAGGACTAGTCTGTACCAAGTCATTTGATTCTCTAATCAAAGGAATACACAATTCACCATCCCTATGCAGCCATCCTCTAGAATCAATGGAATAACAATATAAATGACTCAAATGCTTACCTCTATTCAGCTCTCAATAATACCCATGAATTATGTATCTTGCTTTTAAATTGAACTATTACAATTAATAAGAGAAGGCTGAATATCTAAAGCTATTAACAACCCTACTGAAAGATCTGATGGAGATTGGAAATTAAATATAGAGATAACCTTAGGGTGTTGCCACTTCAAAAACATAGAGTCTAGCATCGTGTGTATCCTCCTCAAGGCATCGGCTACAATATTTGCATGAGGTATATGAGACACTGAAATCATGTGACTCCAAGAGCTCCATCCACCTCTACTACCTCAAATTCAAGTCTTTTTGGGAGAACAAATTCTTTGGGGACATATACTTTATAAAGAACTCAACTCATTCCCCTAAAAGATAATGCATTCAAGATTTAAGAGCAAAACAATAGCTGCCAACTCAAGATCTTGAGTTAGATTGTTTTTATCCTATACTATCAACTATCGACTAGCATAGCAAACAAATTTACCCACGTGTATCAAAACAACACAAAGTCATGTAATGAAAGCATCAGTATGCATAGTAAATGACATCGAAGCACCAAGAAGTACTAAAATAAATGCACTAGTCAACCACTCCTTTGTCTTAATAAAAGCATGCTCACATTCCATGTTCTATGCGTAAACTAAATTCTTCTTCGTATGACATGTCAATGAAGCATTGATCTTTGAAAAATATTTAATAAACCAGTTATAATAACTAGCCAAACGAAGAAAATTTCTTACCTACATTGCATTTTTTGGTATATGCCAATTTTGCACTACATCAACATTATCAGGATTAACTGATAATCCATGCTGGGAAACAATATGACATGAAAATGAACTTCCTTGTGCTAAAAGTGACATTTGAATTTATTTTCTTTCAACACAAGCAAGCATAAAGTATTGAGAACTTCGTTCAGATGCAACTTGTGCTCTTCCTTACTTTTTGAATAAATAAATATTTTCATCAACAAATACCACCATGAACTTATTTTGTAATTCTTTGAAGACCTGACTCGTGAGGTCAAGGAAACATATTGAGTCATTGGGCAGCCCATACGACATGGCTAACTTCTCATGAAGTTTTTCAAGTATATGGAAAGTGGTTTTCATAATACTATCCTCAATGTGCACAACTGATGGAATATGATATCCAAGTCAAGATAAGAATATATCCTTACTCTCACTAACCGATCGGATGGATCATCCGTACGTGACAGGGGATAATAATTCTACTTCATCATCTTTTTCAGTTTGCGATAATCGATGCAAAGTCTTAAAGTGCCATCGTCCTTTACAGCAAAGGCAATGGGTGCTCCCCATTACAAAATTCTGCTCTAAGTAAAACCATTCTCTAATAATTCATCCACCTATTTACTAAGCTCTCATCTTTTTAGGGTTCCAGTATTTAAGTGGTAAAGCAATAGGTCTGACATCCTTTTCAAAATAAATTCAAAATTTTATCTCCTTATGCGGAGGAAGAATAGAAACTTCGATAAAGATATTTGGAAAGTCACGAACTATAGGAATGGAAGCTAACTCATCATGTGATAGGTCTAAGGAACACAAGTAACTAAGCATAATAGAAACTTTCAGACCGTAGCAAACCTCAAGGATACACCCACTATAAGTACACAAGCAAACCACCTTACTTCTCTAATCTAATATCGCTCCATATACAATCATCTTGTCCATCCCCGAAATTAAATCAAACCCAAAAAATTCTCAAGATAAAAGCAAAGTAATTAAATTAGACTCCTAAAATATGTAACTTCAAACACTTACAAATCATAGATAAATAGATCGATCCCCTTACGGGAATCAATACAATAATAGGTATGTGATTGTACTAGTTACTAAGTGCAATTCATCTATTAGTTTACTCAGAATAAATGAGTGGGATGATTCTATGTCAAATATAGTGTAAATAGTTAAATTAAAAAGAGTTAACACATCATCTGATATGACTTTCTTCCTTTCTGTTGGGGCTGGGCTTGAGTTAGGAACAACATCAAGTGCATAAGTTTAGTCCACCTGAGTAGATGTCTTAGGCATTATCAGAAATTCCCTCTTCATGTGTCCAAACATGTTACAGTTGTTGCATTTGATCTTTGTAATATTCACCTTACAATCCTTAGCTATATGTCCCCTCAGATTGCACTTCTTTCACCTAAACCTTGGCTATTTTTTATTATACCTTAAACTCCTACATGACCCTTGTGTTTATTTTGCTGATCCGGCTTTTCTCTGCCTTCTTAGTTTCTTATTTAGCGACTGTATTCGGCAATTCCATCTCTACCAGTTTCTCAAAACTAGTTCTAGTGGGTACATGGCTCAAAGCAACATCTCTCAAAGATAGGGTCAACCTCATAGAAAATTTTGTCGCCATCGCCGTGTACTAACGAGGTCTAAGTTATACTTCACCAGATGATTGAATTAATTAACATTCTCCTTGACACTACTGTCTCCTTGCTTAAGTAATTAAAATTCATCATATCCACTTCCCATTCGGCCTTCGATCTAAACTAAACCTTAATGTGACTCACAAAATCTGTCCAAGTAATCTTTGTCTCCTCTATTTCAACAATGACAATATCCCACTGGTTCATAGCCTCCCCTTGCAAGTTCCATGAAGCTAATTATCTCTTTATCATGTCCTCTACACTTATCATAGCAAATTTTGTCGCCTTCACTGTGTATTAACAAGGTCTAAGTTGTAATTCACCAAATGATTGATATCATTAACATACTCCTTGACACCACCGTCTTCTTGCTTAAGAAATTTAAATTCTCCAACACCACTCCATATTCGACCTCCAATCTAAACTTAATCTCAATGCGCCTCTTAAAATCTATCCAAGTAATTTCAATCTCCTTTATTTCAACAATGATAATATCCCACCAGTTCAAGGCCCCGTTTGCAAGTTCCATGAAGCTAATTCTCTCTTCATCACATCCTAGACACTAATCGTAGCAAATATCCAATTACAATTCATCATCCATGCCCGAGCTCAACAAATGATTTAGTGCTAAAGTAATTCTTTCTCGAGAAACTCAAAAAATATAAAATAATCTTGGAAAATTTGAAAGCAAGTGGAGGAGCTAGGGATGCACCACATGCTTGTGCTATGTGCCCTCTACTAGGGTTAATTTTAGTTTGACATCTTGCCTAAAGATATCGGTGGAACCATACTAGAATGTTCATGCTCGAAACCTCAGCTACTTCCTCATTTTTACCCATCAATAGATAGGAATTATCAGCATCTTTCTTAAGTAATACTAAGAATTATAGGAATTTTATAGATATTTCTATGTTATACTTATATATGCACATAATATCTTCTAAAGTATACAAGTATGCTCCTTCAATACACGACTAACCATCAAGAAATCCAATACCTAACCTCTAATATCAAATTTAATAACCCGCACCTCTAGAGAAAATGATTCAAAGCCAAAAAATGCATATGAAATCATGCCAAGCACAAATACAGATCATTAGGTTATTGATGGTTTATAAGGTGTATTGATAAATACAGCTTCAAACATGTTTGCACTTTCAGATTTTACGGTGGAAGGAATAAAATGTAGGTACTGAAATAACTAAATCATTACTGTCTCAAAACAATAGCTGTCAATACAAGAAACATCTTAATAAATTCTCATCGTAGGAACATAATATATGTCTTACTGATAAGTAATATAAGATTCAATGAGAATGACACTAAATAAATATAACTTCAAACCACACGATCACCTCCTCCATGCATCTTATCTTCATCGTACCACCTAATACCCTATCATTTTATAATAGATATAAAGTGCGAAAAATATAGGAGACCAAACAAAATATGACGAGTGAAAAATATCACTAGTGGTATGGTGTAATATGAGTTAAATTATTATTGTAGTCTACAATACCTAAGGGAGTTTTTGTATGTGCATACCTTAGCTAACAAATTAACAACCTGATATGATATTGGATAATAACCTATAATACACTTAAAATAGGATAATTACCAATAAATATTTCCACTTAATGGCTGGACATCTAAAAAATGGGTAAACCTAACAATGTATCGAGTATACTTTCAATTGTAAACCATCTAACTACACATTGAGTGGAAATCTCATGGTATACCGCTTAACTATACATTAAGTAGACAATCTCAATGTTAAATCTCCTAAGTCGCACATTCCAAGCATACTCACAATGCCTAGGCATACATCGATTATATAGTTGTTACTACTATATTCATCATCGAAGGAGTTTAGTATGCTACTTAATAATAGCGTAAAGAACCATTCTCTAATCATGTCGACTACCATCCTTATCCTCGAATACATGACTTCAGCATTTTTCGTTATGGCTTCGATGATCAACGTCGAAGGCATAAGGATGGAATAGCATCGGAAGAATAGGAGTCTGCGCTTCACCAATAAGAAAAGTGTATACACTGTCGCATGTAATCTAAGAGATAAGGACCTCAAGCATTAACCACTTTATAAGCCACCAATAAGTGTCAAAGTGACTACAACGCATTTCATTGATGCAGAGTTCTATTGACACCACCTTTCATAACAAGGAGCATCATTTCATCTGTGTCGTCATCGTTATCAAAGATATACCACCATCAACGCATTAGTAGCACCGCCACTTGCTTAATATGACTAAAGTTGGCTCATCGACAATAATCCTAAAGGCTATCAGCACTGCATTCAAAGCAGCGTTGCACTTTATAGTAGTTCGAAGGTGTCATTCCATAATAACGTTGAGGATCATAAACATTAAGCAACACCACCAATGCTCAACACAACCATCGGCGTTGCCATTCATCAGTGTTGTCATTACTCATTTATTATCATAGAAGTCATTAACGACACCGACAACATAAGGAAAAGAGCCACCCTTTATTGATGCTATATAAAGAAGATAAATGGCAGGATGGCACTGGCGAAGTCAAGCATAGCGAAGACGAGCGTGTTAAAAGCAATGAATGGCGAAGTGGAGCCATTCACCTCTGTAAATATTAATCTAGGGTTACTATCTTTGAGAAGAAATTATCTCATCTCATTTTGTACTTTTTATATATTGTAAACCATTAATTGATTTGGGGGATTTTGTAACATCCCGCCTTTTTGTACGTTTTAAGTAGACAGACTTGCTGACTAAAACCTTACAGAAGGGCGGATTGTTATTGGGGTGGATAAGAAAAAGCAAAGAAGAAGGAAAAAACAAAACAGAATCACAGCGGAATGATAAAATGTAATAATCAAATAATAGTTCATGAAGCTATTTACAAAACATTTGAGTACACTTATACAACGCAGAATCAGAGTTACACATATCAGAGATAAGTAAATAATGCAGCGGAACAGTATGACTGCAGTGGAATAAATATAGTAAATAAGAGTAGCATAAATCTTCGTATTCATCCTCCAGAGATAAGGTCTTCAAATCCTAAAATGCTCTGGCTAACCTGAGCAAATTGAAAAGACAAAGCAATCCAGTCAGAAGTAAAAGATCTTATGTAAGTTAAATCATCGGTAAATAAATATGAGTGGAACGGCGTCAGAGATGTTTACGGGGTTTGACATCTCCTATCTAGTGTCTAACGTGAGTGCAACTTAAGAGATGCTCAGGATTCATGTCTCCTAAGGATCCGTTAAACTATCTACTATGTAGTACAATACGCTCATATAATATGTCTATAATAAAGTAAAAGTAATAAAACAGCGTTAAGGCGTTACCTATATGCCCCTTAATACATTTATATATATTCCCATAGTCTATACAGTACCATACGCTCCTCCGAGAGGTTTACACAGAGGGCACCCCATATGTATGGTACAAAACAAACTCGTAGAAGGAACGTTAGGGCATGTGAACACGGGACACGAGGAGCTGCCATGGTAGATATTCCATTTGCATATCCGGACTGGTGGTAACACATAGTAGCTACTACCGCCTTCCTTGGAACACATTCCCAAATCAACATCAAGGTTGGCCACCAAATCAGTCACAAAGTTAGAATATAGTATCGAAGAAGTGTTCCCGATCGGAGGAATAACCTCACTTGGCCCGGTGTGGCTCTTGATTTTAGTCACATCTAAGCTGACTCACGGGAGTTAGGGTCACGTAATACCTTATGCAGATATCGTTCACCAAACCATCCTACTTCATTTTTGGAATCTCTACCACGTACGCACTTGTTAAAGTTGTTTTCTGTATTGGCAGAGAGTATGACAATATCCGATCCCGGTCTCTTTAACAACCAATCGCTAATTACACACCAGATGGTTCTTTTACAATTTCAATGCCAATTCACAGTTGATATCAAAATATCATATTCTCAAACCTTATCACTTTCAAACAATATTCACTTTCAATCATAGCTTGAAATTATATTTCCTTTCAAAAGTTATAATTTCTTCCAAAAATCATATTTCCAAAACATGTTAAATCCTTACTTCAAAATCTTCAATTTCCATTTATTATAACGTTTAAATCCCAACTTGGGTTATAACGTCATCTAATCTTTTTCTCTTTTAAACCAATGTATTGAATTCAAACACTTCCACTTTACTTAGTCCGTAAATTTAAAAAATAGTTTAATTTTTTTTAAATAGTTGAAATAGATATAAATATTTAAATACTCTAAAAAAGCTTTAAAATAGATTAATTTGATTTAAAATGAATTAAAATGGTTTAATTAGTTTAAAATAAGTTAAATTGTTTAAAATAGATTAAAATGATTTATATTATATTGGTTAAATAGTTTAATAAATTTGAAAATCTTAAAAATCAGAAATTTTAAGATAAATTTTTTAAACAGTTTATACAGAAAAAATGATTTTGAAATAAATATCAATTTAACAATTTTTTTTGTTTCAACATATTAGGATCATTTCAAATTTCCAAATCAACAAACCAATTTTCAAACCGTTCAATTTTAAAATTCCAATAAACTAATGAATTTCATATCTCTTTCCATCCATGTTCGAATATCAATTCAAATTTCTCCAATTCAAAATATTACAAAGTTATATTTAAACAAATTCGATAGCTCACTTCTGATAGGATTTCATTTATACTTAAAACATAACTTCAACTTTCAATTTAACTTCTTAAAGCGATTCCTTTAAACCATTTCACATTTCATCATAAAACTTGATTTTCCAATAATACTTTAATTTTCATAAATCAAATTTTATTTCAAAATATCATTTAATTAAATTTGAAAATTTAGGGATTTAAAAATTGTTTAATTTAACCAATCTGGTATCCATATAAAATTCTCTACCATAGGGTCAAGTGATATGGATATTTATTATTTCAATCCGCAATATAAATTTTATAGTTATATATAATTTCAAATCGCAATCCTGAATTAATATTAAAATCCATAAAATTTCTCGAGTTTATCATTTCAACCCATAATGAATTTTGCCTAATCTATAGATTATTTGGGTATATATCATTCCAACCTATAGTGAACTTGCAATTTACAACAGTATAAAATACAACATCCATTCATCCAATACAACAATCACAAATCCATCACAATCATCATCCAAATCAATCAACAAATATCAATATAGAACCGATAATCAATAACAGGTACTTAACTGGCAATTTATATTCAACAATAAATTTAAATAATGAATTAATTCAAACAAATTCAAATTAACTGAGATGATGATTCAAAATATACCAAACAGTCATAAATAAATTTCTAATCACATCATAAATTTAATTTAGCAAACATAAGAAATTTTAGAAGTTGTGAGTGGGTTAAAACTCCCACCTTTGAATTTTAATTGATTTAAAATCAAATTTAAACCCAAAATTCAAATAGTTTTAGAATTCAACTAGACAAGCGTCAAACTGTCTGGAATTTCAATACGATCCCAACAAAACAAACCGTGCATGAAACGAACCTCATGTGCAAAACTTATGTCGATTAGAAGATATAGATTAAAATTTAAAGGAAAAAAATAAAAATTATTAACCTGTACACATCAGTTACACATATACATGCTTCGAGCTAACCCTAGGAAGCCGAAGATTTCACGTTCGAACCTCCCTTCCAGCCATCAATCCTTTACTGTTGACCATTATGTGCACGCCCGAAGCCTTGACTGACCGACGATCGAAGCATGCCGTGGCAATGCCCTCGGCCAGGCGCCCTTCCCCTGAAGATGCGACCCACTCCTACTCCACGAACCATCGTCACCATCACCATTTTGAATAGCCAATCACGGCGAATTTGACGAGCTCTAAGGTGAAGGAACACTACAAATGCGACCCGCTCGACCCCCTCCACCCAAAGGCATCATCCGATCATCGTATGATCGATGATCCACCGCACAATCCTACGACCACAAAAGAACGGACGAAGCTAAATCATCCAATTTTAGCTACACAGAAACTTAGATCAAAAAACAAACACTAAATTGTCTTGCACTCGTTGAGAGCATCAAGTCGATATATAATTTGATATGGTTTGTGGAGTTTGAATTTGAAATTGAATTTGAAATTTGGGAATTAGGTTTTGTCTGCCATTGGAATAGGGAGTTAAGAAGGAGGTGTACGAATAAACAAATGGGAATAAGGAGTGGCTAGGGTTTATAACGAGATATTTATAGGTAGGTCAGAAATAGGATGAATGGATGTAACGACCCGCTATTTTGGACTATTTGCATCCGCACATGTCGGACTTGAATAATTCAAAATACCGAATTGTTAATATAAATTTGGCAAAACTGAGATATACAGTAAATAAATAATCACAGACACAGAGTAATAATATGCAGCAGAAATAAAAGAGATAGTAGTTCGTGAAGCTACTATATAAATATATATGATACATCAGAGTTTACAACAGAAGAGTAACACGATACATCAGGTACAAATCAGAATACATCACTGGAATCATCGAATACTGAAAGCAGAATAGATGGATGGATCTTCAAGCAAAGCTCCAACTCCAAAGGTGAGTCTCGAATACTGGTACACTCAGTCTGACCCGAGCGTAAAGCAAAAACACAAGACACTCGAGTCAGGATTAACATTCTTATATCAATAAATCCAACTCAAGTGAAATAGAAATCGAAATACAAGTAACCAAAGGATGTTTGGAATAGCCATCCTCTAAGGATCTGTTAAACTATCTACTAGGTAGTAGTGTACGCTAAGCAGATAATGTCTATCAGTAATATAAAGTATCAAAATAGTGTTAAGGCGTTACCATTATCTCCCTTAACACATTTTTACATAAGCATCATAGTCTATAAGCACTGTAAACTCCACCGTAAACTGGTGGGATTAGAGAGTACTCCATAGGTATAACACAAAACAAATTCGTAGTGGTCGCGTATATGGGAATACAAGTACGACAAGGCACATGAGGCAATAACCAAGGTAGTGAACTACCGTTTGCCTGATCCGGACTGGTGAGAACACATCGCTGCAACGATCGCAACACCGCAAAACAACACTCCTGAAATTCCGAGGGTGCACCAATCATTAACAAGTAATGAGTAGTAGTTACGAAGAAGTGTGTTCGCTCGAGTTGGCTAACCCCATTTGGCCCGGCACGGCTCCTATTTTAGTCATTTCCAATTTGACATAAGTGTCAAGGCTATCCATTATCGTTCTCTTTCTTCAATCATCACGTACATCATTCCAACCACTTCATTCTGGATCACACTCCGCGTTAAGTTATTAAAGTGGTTTTCGGTTTAGATAGAGAGTATATCCATAACCGATTCTGGTTTCTTTAATAACTTCCATAATTATTACCCCGATTGGTCGTTTAATAAATTTCAAAACCAAACGAATTTCAATTTCAATTGAATTTATACATCAACATTGCATTTGTCTTTCAATATCAATTTCCAAAATGTATGTTTCAAATCTTCCAAATTACCATTTCAGAATCTTATAGTTCAATTTCAATTTTTATTTAAAACAATTCAAATATTGGTTCAAGTTCGTATATAAGTTTCATTCCGAAATCATTTAAATTAATTTAATTTAACATTCAAATCAATTTAAATTCATTGATCAATTTCATTCAATATTCGTTAAGTATATTTGTCATTCAGATAAATTTTTACTAAATTTCCAAATCATTAAATCCATTACTTAAGTTCAACTTCATGATATCAAACTTCAAATTGAATTAGATTAAATTCGTCAAATCAAATTTCTTTAAATTATAAGTCTTACATTAATTTCAATAAATCACATTTTAATTCTTGTTAAAGAAATTTAATTCACTTATTTATTTACTTAGTGTGACGAACGCGATTTTTCGTTGCCGAAAAACCGAATCGTTATGGTTAAAGAAGAAGAAAAGATAGAAGAAGAGAGAAAAAAATAGAACAAAACAGAAAGAGACGACATAACAATATCAGAATCTCACAATCGCAGCGGAACAACATATAATAGATAAATGAATATCATTAAAACAAAGACCTGTACATTTTATACATTACATCATTATCAGAGTTTACAACAACAATAGACAACAGAGTCAATACATCAATGGACAGTTATATAAACTTGTCCTCATACAGAATACACAGCGGAATAATACATAGTATAATATCATATACAAGCGGTACGTCTCGATATGCAGCTCGCCTCCTGAGCTCCATAGCACTTCTAAATCCAGAATAACCTGATAACCAAACTCTAGACTGTCCGTGTGGAAATTGGTGGGCACCCAGAGTTTAGGAAGGAAACAATAAACTCCAGGTCAGTCATAGGACTGGTGTGAGAACTTAAAACAGTTTATCTTTTAAAATAAAGAACAGGATAATTTTGAAATAGATTCGCAATGCTTTTTGGAAAAATGAGACTACCATAAGGCCTCCCGCACACACACAATGCAAACGCAGAATTGGAGGAGATTTCTCCTTATGATAGTCAAAGATGCTTGATACGCATTAAAAAGAACATTTGATATTATTACTAGTGCATAGTGTGGGAAAAATCATTTCGAAAATAAAGATATAAATCTTAGCCAGCATAGGCATTTCGCACTTATGCCTAGTATAGCTACCATGTTCAATAGCAGGTTACCGCCACATTCCATGGCAGTTTATACAACTAAAACCGTACAAGATCGTATTGTTTCTTTGGATTTCCAACAAATGGTCAGGCCAAGGAACTTCCCATTGCCACATGGAAACGCCTCTGGAATGACGTCTCGAGAACCAAACCGGATCTCTGCCAACACAAGGCCGGGTTACCCCTAACTGGGTAACCACTGACACGAATATGCCATCCCCCGATCGTAACCGATCTACATCCGAGGATCCTCAATTTCCAATAACCACAAAGCAATAAATTTGCAGTAACAATATAGGTTAAATATCTAGGCTCCATACCATGATACCACCTCTATCCATAAGGAATGACATACACTAAAGGGGCGCTACCCCCTAATAACCTTGCCGCTTCCTTCCTGTTTTGACCATTTCCGGGGTGTCAGGTCCGACGAAGTCTCGTTCACAAAGCTGCGCTTTATACAAAAGCTGTGCTTTAATTCACAAATGCTCAACAGCACTTCGTATGCCACATTACCAATTTGGGAATGTATCACTAGTAACCATCAACTACATAACCTCTGAGCTCGTACGTCTCAGAGAAGGGTGTTAAGCTAAGAGAATAAATTCTCCGCCACCAACAGAAATATATTTGATAGAAACCAGCTTTACATCTCAAATTGTAACTCAGACATACAATCCATACAAGTCTGTTCCGGGATCGAACAGAACCGAAGGCACTTCCAAAGAAGCCTGTGATGTCCCGGAAATTTAGGCAATATTTATTTAATAATTTATTTAATAATTATTTTAAAATATGAAATATTGATTTAATAAATTAATTCAAACAGAAATTCTCTTTTGAAAATTTATCATTATTTAGTTTGCTAAATGATATTCTTTTCAATGTTAAAAATATTTAAGTAATAAATTTATCTTTCTAAACTAATTTAAAAATATTTATTTATAATGTATAAATGTTTATACATTGTAAATAGAGGATTTGGTTTTAATTTTAATTTATATTTAATAAAGGATATTTTCTAATTATTATATAAATGTATAAATTGTAAATTGACTTAAATTAATTTAAAATAGTATTGTAAACTTTTCAAAGGTTTGTTTTAAAAATGTTTCTTATATATCTATAGAAATGTAAGTAAGCATTTATTTTGGTTTATAAAATAAATATAGTTTAATCTTGTTTTATAGTAAAAGTTTGATTTGTTTTATTTTAAATTGCTTTTCTTCGAATAGATTTAATTCATTCTCGTTAAAATATAACATTTGATTTAAAATCTTTTGAAATTTAGTTTCATAAAGAATGTTATTTTAAAATAATTAAACAAACATTAAAATATAAGTGTACAGTTTTATAAAGAAACTTATATGTATTTATTTAAAAGCTAATGTTAATAAATCATTTGTAGCTTGCTAAAATAAATTAGAAATGGTTTAAGACAAATTCAAATACATTTATAAATTTAGAAATGGCATTTAAATATTAACATGCATATGTGTTAATCATTTAACTAATAGAAGAGACACTTGCAAAAAATTAGCATAATAAGTACATGTGGCATTTATTTTAAATCTCATTGTTCAAAATTATTGATAGGAGAAATATAGCAAATGCATTTGGATTAAAACACATTTTTTTTTCTCATTTGAAAATCTGAGAATCATATTTCTGTAAAATCAAAACCCAATTCAAACAACAAATGCATGTTTTTAAAATTTGCATTCAACCTCAAAACTGCAAATTACAAATCTGCAAGTAACAAATCAAATCTGCAAACCAAACTTCAATAAAATCTGCATGCTAAGTCTCATCATCAAAACTCAAATTCAACTGCAAATCTGAGATATTTGAATGGGTCTGCATGCATCATCATCTGCAAGTATCTTCAACATGTAAAGCATAATTCAACTGTTGTAAAGTCTAAAATCAACATCAGACAGAAAAGCAATTTCTGTAATCTAAATGAAAGCCAAGAGCATCATGCATTTCAAAATGCAGTTTCAATCGGAGTCCTGGAAATTGAAATCTGCACTTAAGTTTGTTTCTGCATCTTCAATTTAAAGGTGAGTGAACTTCTTGTTTTAAAAACAGTTTCTTTTAAGTTAAAATTTAATAAATTTCCTGAATGAAATATTAGTTCATAAAAAAAAATCTGGGTGATTAAAAACTGCCTTGCTATCTATTCATTTATTTACTGCAAGAAATTGAATCTATATGTTGCATGTGAATATATAAAATTGGGATGCTTGTATGATTTTATTGTGATCAATATGATATATATGTATGGGATTTCAGTAATCCTAATCTACAGTTTTCTGTCTTAAAATAAGTATTAATAGGAAACTTTATTCACTTGAGTAATTTTTGTTAGAAAATAATATGTATAAACAGAGCATGTTGTTTAATTTTAATACAGGTTTTATAAAATTATGATTAGATTAGAAATTGAGGTCTGTTTCTTTTTGAAAACAACTCTGCAGTGAATATTTTGAAATGAAACAAAATATCAAACTTCTAAAAACATTAAAACAGTTGTAACAGAATGCATGATTGAATTCATGGACTTTGGAAACAAATATCTTTTTTTTATTTACTGGGGGGGTTTGCAATTCTGTTTTGAACAGGATGAGTAATTTTGGAAAATATCTGTAGGCTAGTGATTTTCGGGGTTAAGATGCCTACTGTAGTGGAGTTTTGATGTAAGTATGTTAAGGGATTTTGGTGATGGAGGATCAGAGAGTCAGGTGATATGGATGGGTGTTTCCAGGTTTTCAAAACTCTGGTATTAAGGGTTGCAGTGTTAAAGTTTTGAGGGTCTGCTCATTCTCTGTTGCATCGAGTGAGGTAAGGATTTGAGAGGTTGTAGAGGGGGTGTAGAGGGAGCTATAGCCGGAGTTGTAAGTGGTCTGGTGATCAGTAAAGTGATTGCAAGATGATGACAGGTTTTGATAGGGTTTTGGAGTCTGGTGGTTATTTGGTGTGTGCAGGGTTTTTGTCTCGAGTCAATGCTCGGGCATTTTTGGTTCTGACTCGAAGAAAAGGGTTTAAAAACTCGGAGTAAAAATGATGGGTTCTCGGGTTTTTTGATTGCAGGTTTAAAAACCTGTAGTTGTTGCACTTTAAATTTTTTAATGAAATACGTATTTTAAGTTGAAACCTGGACTCAAGTATGAATTGAAAACCGAATTCAAATGAAGTTTTGAGTTCAAGTTTTTTTTTAGAAAAAAAAATGAAACTTTTGAATTTAAACAAGTTTTAAATTCTGTTTTAAATCAATAATTAAAACACAGTTTCAGGTTTTAATCCTATAGTTTTGCATTTTTGAATAAAATTCATATTTTAAGTTGCAACTTGATTCAAGTATAAGTTAAAAACTGAATTCAAATGTAGTGTGAAATTCAAAGTTTTAAAAAAATGAAAACCTTAAATTTAAACCAGATTTAATTCTGGTTTTAAAATCAAGATTATAAAAACTGTTTCAGGTTTTTAAAACCAGAGAGTATTTTGCAGTTTTAGTTTAAATGAATTTATATTTTTTTTAGATAGAATCTGATTCAAATGGAAGTTGAATCTAAATTCAATTGTAGTTTTGAATTCAAAAGTTCTAAAAATGAAATTTCAAATTTAAACAAGATTTAAATATGGGATTAAGTCTAGATTTAAACAGTTTTCAGGTTTACCTTTTAAAACCCAGATTTTTAATTCAAACTGTCTTTGTAAATTTTTAAAACTTGAACAGATTTAAATGTTTTAGGCAAGTTTTAAATGTGTTTTGAAATCAAAGTAAAAACAGTTTCAAATTTACTTTGAAAACCAGTTTTGATTTCAAACAGTTTATAAATTTTAAGAAAAAATGAAATGAACATATTTAAATGTTTGAAAGAATTTGATTTCAAATAAGTTTAAACTCGAAAAGAATTTAGTTCCTTTAGTATTTGAAAGTATTTGAATTAAAATATGAAGTGTTAATTTAAATTTGAATTGAAATAATCAATTAATTTTCAAAGCTTAATTTATTTTAGTCAAATAAATTTGTTTTAAATCTTTCTTTATATTTAAGTAATGAATGTTGTTTAAACATTCATTTTTATTTTAAAGTTTATAATTATTATAATTTGGATTTATGTTTAAATAATTAAACATTTGAATCTTTAAATAAATTGGAATTTGAATTTAATTTTTAGAAATGTATTGTTTTAATACATTTTGAATTTAGATGAGTCATTGATAAGCAATTTAATTATTTTGAAAAATATTTAAGATAATTAAGGGTTTACTTAATTATTTGATAATGGTTTAGATTAATTTTGATAATTAATCTAATTCAAATTTTTCTTATGTATATAATTAATGAAATGTGTTAATTTATAACTGATGTTAAATATCTAAGGATAATTTAGTAATTAATTAATGTAATTAATTTTGATAATTAACTCGATTAATTAATTGAATCTAATTAATTGAAATTTGTTAAATATAATTAATAGTTAAAGTAATTAAGGAATTAATTACTTATTGTAATTAATTTTGGTATGTGATTTATTTAAGTTAATTAATTTAGTTTAATTAATTTTAATAAATCACTTGATGATTTTAGATAGTAATTACTTAATGTAATTAGTGGTGCAGGATTACCTAGGGAAGTAATAATGATAATTACTGGAATGTAATTAGTAATTTGGATAATTACTTTTGTAATTAATTAAGGAATTAATTAATGATCAATTATTGGTTAATTAATTTGTTAATAAGTAATTAAAGATAGTTAATTACTTAATTTAATCAAGGTGATTAATAATTAGATTAATTACTAAATTTAATTAATTTTAATTAAGTAATAATTAAATTAAGTGATTAATTAATTGTAATTAATTAAGGATAAATATAATTAATTAATAAATGAGTAATTAAATGTTAATTACTTATGATTAAGGTTAATCAATTTGTGAAATTAATTAAGGACTAATTACTTATTGTAATTAGTAAATGATTAATCAAAGTTGTTTAATCAAGTTAAATACTTAGTGAATAATTAATTAACTAGGTTAATTAATTAACGGATGTTAAGCAAGATTTAAATGTGTTAATTAATTTATTTTAAATTAATTAGAGATAGTTGTAATTAATTTAATTCATTTTAAATTAATTATAAATTGATGGTTAATAAATCATTGCTTATGGATGTTATAGATTGAATGGTTGTGATCTCAGTAATGAGATTAGTTGTATCTGTATGATATGGATGATTGGTTTAAGTATGATGGTTTGTGATGGATTATTTGTTTGTGATGGTTATCTATTTATGGATGATACAGATTATCTGTTTATGATATGAATATGATTATCTATTGATAGATATAGTTTATCTATCTATGTGAATTAGATGATAATAAAATAATTTAATTATTTAAAACCCTTAAGTACAACTTGGACATTAAAATGGCGTTTGGTTTCGATGAGACCGGGATCGGGTTTCCATATTTGGATATCCGAAAACCACATCGATTCCAATTAAACGTTAGGTCGTTAATCCAAGTGGAGCAAGTGAAGACTCGAGGTGTAAGGGCTATACGTCGGTATAACTCTGTGGGTGATTCCGTAATGAGTTCACGGAATAGTATTTATAGATTCGAGATGGAAATTCAGAGTGCAAGGGTTATCGTCGTTAACTCTGAGGGTGATTCCAATATGAGTGTAACGAGATAATGCCTTCGGTTTCGTTCGAACCCGAAACGAACTTGTATGGATTGAATGCTTTCAGAACATCGTCAGGTGGACGATGAGCATTCTAAGATTGATATGTCCTATAAAGGTAATCGTAACCTCAAGCCTCATCAACCGGGAATGGCTAAAACATGGGAGGTGCAGCAAGGCTTCGTGGGTCGCACCCACTTGAGAGCAAGATTTATCCCTGTCTAGAGGTCCCTTTATATTCGGTTGTGTGGCAGTTGGTGACGACCAATCTGCGGGGTAGTCTTGTTCGGAACTGTTCAGTAAGGAACGGGTCCGGCTTTGTGTTGCAGGGGAGTGGGAGTACTCCTCGGTACGGTGATCTAGGCCACGTACTGTGACGGGCGGTACCCCAGTAGCCCTGCCATTGATGGAAACCCATTTACCCTACGAGACCCTACGGTTTTGTTTGTATTACCCACTTTTGTGGCTAGTAGCTGGAATTTAATGAATGTAACAATTTCGGCTATTTCTTATTTATTTTTAAAACCCTAGACACTATTATAATATCATTGGATTTCCTGTCAAATGTTTTGGTTAGCGTAAGGTAAAAACTTTTCCATGTTTATGTGTGGGAAGTCTTACGTGATAACCTTTTTTTTCAAAGGATTTTCTAAAGTTAAGCAACTTTTATCCCTGTTTACTCACACCAGACTCCTGTCTGACCTGAGTGTTTATTTTCCGTTTTGTTAAACTCTTGGGTACTCATATTACGTATGAGTAGTCAAGTGTTTCAGGATTGCTTTGACGAGTTCTGGAGGAGATAATGGAGCAGGAGGCTTCAGCGTGTAGATATTTTTAGTGGTTCTGTTGTGTTTAAGTTGTATCTGTTTCTCTGATATACTTGAATTGTAATTGCTAGACGGATGTTTATAACTGTCTAGTTGTGTTGTATTAGCTGTTTAACTCTGATGTATATGATACTATGTAAAGTATTATGTGATATATTATAATTTATTCGATTCCGCTGTGAGATTCTGATGTTGTCTGTTTCTTTCTTTCCTTTCTTTTCTCTTTTCCATCCCTTTCTTTCTTCTTAGCGATGCGACTTCCTGGAGTTTGGAAGTTGGGTCATTACAACGTGGTATCAGAGCTTACTAGGTTGAGCGAATACCTATGCTCTGGAGTGGTGTCCTTCTTGAGAAAACGTATTTATAATTTTGAATATATATATATATATATATATATATATGTATGTATGTATTTATTTCTACCTATTAGATTGGGTTACCTGTTCAGGTTTTCCAATATAAGTTATAAAGGTAGATAAGGTAGTGGTGTGTGTAACACAACTACCAATGGTTGGAGTTCGAGTGTTTGAAGTTGGAAGTGATCTGCTAGGGCAGTGTTGGGCATCTTGAGTAGCTTGGTAGTTTGGTGTGAAGGATTTCACCAATCCCTGAAGGAAATCTTTTTAAGATTCGAAGTTTATTTTTTGGATTGTAAGCTTTGTAGCACTCGTGTGAGTGGATTCTCTTGAGTTTGGATTAGTTGGGAGTGCTGAAGCCAGAATTGGTATTTTGGCAACCTCAGGGAGGAGTTCTGTTTGTATTTGAGTCTGAGAATCAGTTTGGCAGAATGTTTTGAGCTTGGTTTGGGAGCGAGTTTCCTGAGAGATATCTATCTATCTGGAAGGCTCTATTGTGAAGAGGTTGGTGTAGCTTTGAGATTCGATGATTTTTTTGGATAAGGAAGTTTTGGCAGCAGTAGCAGCAGTGAGTGACCTGTTCTTCGATGGTTCAGAAATCTCTGTGATTCTTCTGTTAGTAGTCCGGGCAGGATGGTGAAGCTTGTCCATTTCTTCTGGAAGCCCAATTGGGAGTGAAGTTAGTGGTTAAGAGGTGGACCACTAGTTTCTTCTTTGAAGGCTTTAGCTGTTCTGTTTGTTGTAGTGAGAACGATTTCTTGGAATCTGAACTGAGTGGGATCGCAAAAGTGACTTGCGATGGTTTGGAGATTCTCTGAGTAATTTTTGTTGTGGGGTTGTGACCGAATCAGATAGGTCACTGAGATTTTATGGAATTTGATGAACAATATTCCGGGATAAGTTGATCAAGTTTATACTTGTGTTCATCAACAACAGTCTTGAATCAGAGTTGCGCAGTGGAAGCATGGTGGCAGCTATTCCATAATAGAAGCAACACCCGATTCTTTGGGAATTTGAGTTTTGGATCAGAGGATTTCTACAAGAAATTCATTTTGGATCTGGAGACTTGATTGTTTTGTATCTTTTTGTTTCCAGATAGAGTAGTTTGTCTGAAGTCTTCTGATATCGGTAGTAGAGTTTGTGTGGTAGATTTGTTTGATCTAGAAGGTTGGAGGCAGCCCAGGATCGATATGAGAGATTTGTGGATATGAGTATTGGATCTTTCTGTTTCCTCTTGAGAGCTAAGTGTTTGGTCTGCAGGATTGAATATCCAGTTCAGATGGTTGGGATTTTTTTTGTTTTCCCACGTATCTCTGAGGGAGTACGTGTATGTTTATATCTGGTTTTAGAATCAGTAGTTCTAAGAGATTTGAAAGATGGTTAGGACTTGTCTGTAGTCCTGTATTCTGTTTAGATTTGTAGATCTAGATGTATAGGAGCTCTAGTTCTGAGTGGTGTAGCTAGTTTAGATTCTGTAGGGCGAGTGTCCCGGTGTTTGTACCTGGGAAACTCTAGGGAATCCAATCCAGAATTTTGTCTGGGTAATTAGAATTGTTTGTTTGAATTGGTTGCTATGGTTGCTAGTATTTTGGTTGATAGCATATGTTTGCTATTTTTAAAATTTAAAATCTGTATGGGATTATTAAATTACCTTTGCTTTTAAATTTCAGGGACGAAATTCTTTTAAGGGGGAGAAATGTGATGTCCCGGAAATTTAGGCAATATTTATTTAATAATTTCTTTAATAATTATTTTAAAATATGAAATATTGATTTAATAAATTAATTCAAACAGAAATTCTCTTTTGAAAATTTATCATTATTTAGTTTGTTAAATGATATTCTTTTCAATGTTAAAAATATTTAAGTAATAAATTTATCTTTCTAAACTAATTTAAAAATATTTATTTATAATGTATAAATGTTTATACATTGTAAATAGAGGATTTGTTTTTAATTTTAATTTATATTTAATAAAGGATATTTTCTAATTATTATATAAATGTATAAATTGTAAATTGACTTAAATTAATTTCAAATAGTATTGTAAACTTTTCAAAAGTTTTTTTAAAAATCTTTCTTATATATCTATAGAAATGTAAGTAAGCATTTATTTTGGTTTATAAAATAAATATAGTTTAATCTTGTTTTATAATAAAAGTTTGATTTGTTTTATTTTAAATTGCTTTTCTTTGAATAGATTTAATTCATTCTTGTTAAAATATAACATTTGATTTAAAATCTTTTGAAATTTAGTTTCATAAAGAATGTTATTTTAAAAATAATTAAACAAGCATTAAAATATAAGTGTATAGTTTTATAAAGAAACTTATATATATTTACTTAAAAGCTAATGTTAATAAATCATTTGTAACTTGCTAAAATAAATTAGAAATTGTTTAAGACAAATTCAAATACATTTATAAATTTAGAAATGGCTTTTAAATATTAACATGCATATGTGTTAATCATTTAACTAATAGAAGAGACACTTGTAAAACAATTAGCATAATAAGTACAAGTGGCATTTGTTTTAGATCTCATTGTTTAAAATTATTGATAGGAGAAATATAGCAAATGCATTTGGATTAAAACACATTTTTTTTTCTCATTTGAAAATCTGAAATTCATATTTCTGTAAAATCAAAACCCAATTCAAACAACAAATGCTTGTTTTTAAAATTTGCATTCAACCTCAAAACTGCAAATAACAAATCTGCAAACCAAACTTCAATAAAATCTGCAAACCAAACTTCAATAAAATCTGCATGCTAAGTCTCATCATCAAAACTCAAATTCAACTGCAAATCTGAGATATTTGAATGGGTCTGCATGCATCATCATCTGCAAGCATCTTCAACATGTAAAGCAAAATTCAACTGTTGCAAAGTCTAAAATCAACATCAGATAGAAAAGCAATTTCTGTAATCTAAATGAAAGCCAGGAGCATCATGCATTTCAAAATGCAGTTTCAAACAGTGTCCTGGAAATTGAAATCCGCACTTAAGTTTGTTTTTGCATCTTCAATTTAAAGGTGAGTGAACTTCTTGTTTTAAAAACAGTTTCTTTTAAGTTAAAATTTTATAAATTTCCTGAATGAAATATTAGTTCATAAAAAAAAAATCTGGGTGATTAAAAACTGCCTTGCTATCTATTTATTTATTTACTGCAAGAAATTGAATCTATATGTTGCATGTGAATATATAAGGTTGGGATGCTTGTATGATTTTATTGTGATCAATATGATATATATGTATGGGTTTTCAGTAATCCTAATCTACAGTTTTCTGTCTTAAAATAAGTATTAATCGGAAACTTTATTCACTTGAGTAATTTTTTTTAGAAAATAATATGTATAAACAGAGCATGTTGTTTAATTTTAATACAGGTTTTATAAAATTATGATTAGATTAGAAATTGAGGTCTGTTTCTTTCTGGAAACAACTCTGCAGTGAATATTTTGAAATGAAAGAAAATATCAAACTTCTAAAAACATTAAAACAGTTGTAACAGAATGCATGATTGAATTCATAGACTTTGGAAACAAATATCTTTTTTTTTATTTACTGGGGGGGGGGGGGGTTTGCAATTCTGTTTTGAACAGGATGAGTAATTTTGAGTAATTTTGGAAAATATCTGTAGGCTAGTGATTTTGGGGGTTAAGATGCCTACTGTAGTGGAGTTTTGATGTAAGTATGTTAGGGGATTTTGGTGATGGAGGATCAGAGAGTCAGGTGATATGGATGGGGTGTTTCCAGGTTTTCAAAACTCTGGTATTAAGGGTTGCAGTGTTAAAGTTTTGAAGGTCTGCTCATTCTCTGTTGCATCGAGTGGGGTAAGGATTTGAGAGGTTGTAGAGGGGGTTTAGAGGGAGCTATAGCCGGAGTTGTAAGTGGTCTGGTGATCGGTGAAGTGATTGCAAGACGATGACAGGTTTTGATAGGGTTTTGGAGTCTGGTGGTTATTTGGTGTGTGCAGGGTTTTTGTCTCGAGTCAATGCTCAGGTATTTTTGGTTCTGACTCGAAGAAAAGGGTTTAAAAACTCGGAGTAAAAATGATGGGTTCTCGGGTTTTTGGTTGCAGGTTTAAAAACCTGTAGTTGTTGCACTTTAAATTTTTGAATGAAATACATATTTTAAGTTGAAACCTGGATTCAAGTATGAATTGAAACTGAATTCAAATGAAGTTTTGAGTTCAAGTTTTTTTTTTTAAAAAAAATGAAACTTTTGAATTTAAACAAGTTTTAAATTCTGTTTTAAATCAAAAATTAAAACACAGTTTCAGGCTTTAATCCTATAGTTTTGCAGTTTTGAATAAATTCATATTTTAAGTTGCAGCTTGATTCAAGTATAAGTTAAAAACAGAATTCAAATGTAGTGTGAAATTCAAAGTTTAAAAAAAATGAAAACCGTAAATTTAAACCAGATTTAATATTGGTTTTAAAATCAAGATTATAAAAACTGTTTCAGGTTTTTAAAACCAGAGAGTATTTTGCAATTTTAGTTTAAATGAATTTATATTATTTTTTTTAGATAGAATCTGATTCAAATGGAAGTTGAATCTAAATTCAAATGTAGTTTTGAATTCAAAAGTTTTAAAAATGAAATTTTAAATTTAAACAAGATCTAAATATGGGATTAAGTCTAGATTTAAACAGTTTTCAGGTTTACCTTTTAAAACCCAGATTTTTAATTCAAACTGTCTTTGATAATTTTTAAAACTTGAACAGATTTAAATGTTTTAAGCAAGTTTTAAATGTGTTTTGAAATCAAGTTAAAAACATTTTTCAAATTTACTTTGAAAACCAATTTTGATTTCAAATAGTTTATAAATTTTAAGAAAAAAATGAAATGAACATATTTAAATGTTTGAAAGAATTTGATTTCAAATAAGTTTAAACTTGAAAAGAATTTAGTTCCTTTAGTATTTGAAACTATTTGAATTAAAATATGAAGTGTTAATCTAAATTTGAATTGAAGTAATCAATTAATTTTCAAAGCTTAATTTATTTTAATCAAATAAATTTGTTTTAATTCTTTCTTTATATTTAAGTAATGAATGTTGTTTAAACATTCATTTTTATTTTAAGGTTTATAATTATTCTAATTTGGATTTATGTTTAAATAATTAAACATTTGAATCTTTAAATAAATTGGAATTTGAATTTAATTTTTAGAAATGTATTGTTTTAATACATTTTGAATTTAGATGAGTCATTGATAAGTAATTTAATTATTTTGAAAAATATTTAAGATAATTAACGGTTTACTTAATTATTTGATAATGGTTTAGATTAATTTTGATAATTAATCTAATTCAAATTTTTCTTAAGTATATAATTAATGAAATGTGTTAATTTATAATTGATGATAATTATCTAAGGATAATTTAGTAATTAATTAATGTAATTAATTTTGATAATTAACTAGATTAATTAATTGAATCTAATTAATTGAAATTTGTTAAATATAATTAATAGTTAAAATAATTAAGGAATTAATTACTTATTGTAATTAGTTTTTATATGTGATTTATTTAAGTTAATTAATTTAGTTTAATTAATTTTAATAAATCACTTGATGATTTTAGAGAGTAATTACTTAATGTAATTGGTGGAGCAGGATTACTTAGAGAAGTAATAATGATAATTACTGGAATGTAATTAGTAATTTGGATAATTACTTTTGTAATTAATTAAGGAATTAATTAATGATTAATTATTGGTTAATTAATTTGTTAATAAGTAATTAAAGATAGTTAATTACTTAATTGAATCAAGGTGATTAATAATTAGATTAATTACTAAATGTATTTAATTTTAATTAAGTAATAATTAAATTAAGTGATTAATTAATTGTAATTAATTAAGGATAAATATAATTAATAATTAATTAATAAATGAGTAATTAAATGTTAATTACTTATGATTAAGGTTAATCAATTTGTGAAATTAATTAAGGACTAATTACTTATTGTAATTAGTAAATGATTAATCAAAGTTGTTTAATCAAGTTAAATACTTAGTGAATAATTAATTAACTGGGTCAATTAATTAATGGATGTTAAGCAAGATTTAAATGTGTTAATTAATTTATTTTAAATTAATTAGAGATAGTTGTAATTAATTTAATTCATTTTAAATTAATTATAAATTGATGGTTAATAAATCATTGCTTATGGATGTTATTGACTGAATGGTTGTGATCTCAGTAATGAGATTAGTTGTATCTGTATGATATGGATGATTGGTTTAAGTATGATGGTTTGTGATGAATTATTTGGTTGTGACGGTTATCTATTTATGGATGATACAAATTATCTGTTTATGATATGAATATGATTATCTATTGATAGATATAGTTTATCTGTCTATGTGAATTAGATGATAATAAAATAATTTAATTGGTTAAAACCCTTAAGTACAACTTGGATACTAAAATGGCGTTTGGTTTCGATGAGACCGGGATCGGGTTTCCATATTTGGATATCCGAAAACCACATCGATTCCAATTAAACGTTAGGTCGTTAATCCAAGTGGAGCAAGTGAAGACTCGAGGCGTAAGGGCTATATGTCGGTATAACTCTGTGGGTGATTCCGTAATGAGTTGACGGAATAGTACTTATAGATTCGAGATGGAAATTTAGAGTGCAAGGGTTATCGTCGTTAACTCTTAGGGTGATTCCAATATGAGTGTAACGAGATAATGCCTTCGGTTTCGTTCGAACCCGGAACGAACTTGTATGGATTGAATGCTTTCAGAACATCGTCAGGTGGACGATGAGCATTCTAAGATTGATATGTCCTATAAAGGTAATCGTAACCTCAAGCCTCATCAACCGGGAATGGCTAAAACATGGGAGGTGCAGCAAGGCTTCGTGGGTCGCACCCACTTGAGAGCAAGATTTATCCCTGTCTAGAGGTCCCTTTATATTCGGTTGTGTGGCAGTTGGTGACGACCAATGTGCGGGGTGGTCCTGTTCGGAACTGTTCAGTAAGGAACGGGTCCGGCTTTGTGTTGCAGGGGAGTGGGAGTACTCCTCGGTACGGTGATCTAGGCCATGTACTGTGACGGGCGGTACCCCAGTAGCCCTGCCATTGATGGAAACCCATTTACCCTACGAGACCCTACGGTTTTGTTTGTATTACCCACTTTTGTGGCTAGTAGCTGGAATTTAATGAATGTAACAATTTCGGCTATTTCTTATTTATTTTTAAAACCCTAGACACTATTATAATATCACTGGATTTCCTATCAAATGTTTTGGTTAGCGTAAGGTAAAAACTTTTCCATGTTTATGTGTGGGAAGTCTTACGTGATACCCTTTTTTTCAAAGGATTTTCTAAAGTTAAGCAACTTTTATCCCCGTTTACTCACACCAGACCCCTGTCTGACCTGAGTGTTTATTTTCTGTTTTATTAAACTCTTGGGTACTCATATTACGTATGAGTAGTCAAGTGTTTTAGGATTGCTTTGATTAGTTCTGGAGGAGATAATGGAGCAGGAGGCTTCATCGTGTAGATATTTTTAGTGGTTCCGCTGTGTTTGAGTTGTATTTGTTTCTCTGATATACTTGAATTATAATTGCTAGACGGATGTTTATAACTGTCTAGTTGTGTTGTATTAGCTGTTTAACTCTGATGTATATGATACTATGTAAAGTATTATGTAATATATTATAATTTATTCGATTCCGCTGTGAGATTCTGATGTTGTCTGTTTCTTTCTTTCCTTTCTTTTCTCTTTTCTATCCCTTTCTTTCTTCTTAGCGATGCGACTTCCTGGAGTTTGGAAGTTGGGTTCTTACAAAGCCCTTGCAATCCGGATATTCACTAATCACGTCTGGACAACACGTCACTAAGGGTGATAAAACCTCTATATCGGAGATCAACCGATGCAGAGTAACTCGACGGTAATCCTTCCGTTTTCACAAATATCCGGTCTTCAACATCGATCTTCAAATGCAATTCAAAACGACGTATCACATATTCGGAATGGGTTATACGACCCCAAGGTCCTTTCCCGGATAACCCGAATAGTGCGCGCTTATTTTAAGAAAATAAGTAAAATAAGTGTGGCATTCAAATTCAAGAAATTCACAACAAATACCTATTTAAAGGTAAATATTGATAGTCGGTTATTTAACTACCAATAGAGATGCGCAACATCACCAGATTCCAAATAATTTCCCAAATTATTTACTTTCCAAAATACCTTTACTAGATATATAAAATTTCCACACTTTAACCATTTGAAAACAAATTTTCAAATCACTTTTCAATCCTTTATCACTTTTGAAAACAAATTTCAACCATTATGCTTACTCGGAAATACTTTCATTTCAAAATGGTTCATTTAAACCAATTAAATAAATCCTTACCGATTTACTTTATATTTACGTTCCAAATCCGTAAATTTATTCCCACACTTTAAAAATAAATCAACGTTTATTTTTAAACAAATTCCCCTTTCTTTTATAAATTCCATAGTGAATTTATAATCCCAAAATATCTACGATATACGATTTTCAGTCGATTTCAAATATTCACTTTCAATTTATCTTTACAAGGATAAATTCTAAAACGTTCATTTCACACTGGAAAAATATTTCCATACTTATTTAATAATATGTAATTCACAAATCTATTTATTTTCAACATTTGAAAATATTCAATATACTTAAATCAAAACTAAGTATATATTTCATTCTTTAAGAAATCATTTTCTTAACACATAAATTTGAGTCAAAACGAATATTGCGTAAAACATCGTTACGACGACCCAAAATCACTAGTATAGGGATTCAAAGTTTAAATAGAAATATAAATCCCAATACTATACAAAACATTTCCTTTCGGAAACCATTTACTATAACAACAGTGTTATAGTCCACCATTTCCTTCTATTTCTCGAAAACGTCTATTTCAACAATAAATGTTGAAATCTATGGTTTCGATATTTAATGCATTTTAAAACGTTGTTAAAATAATCAACTTCTTTTAATAATATCTATTTTGCCAAATATGACCATTTTATTCAATAATGTATTCACTGTCCAAAATCGTGAATATATTTCCTTTAATAAACTTCAATATTCAATTTATCAAATTCAATTGATTTCGAATTTATAAACAATGTTTATAAATTCCATTTCTATTTATAAGCTTTGATTTATAAATCTCATTTTTAACAAATTCCATTTATATCTCATTTAAATGCCAAAATCCGATTTATAAGATAATTACTTATAAATCTTCTATTTTACAAAATCTATTCATTTTATAACTTCACAATTTATAAATCTATAAATTCCGTTCACTTATGAAATCCATTTTTATTTCATTTTTAACACTTATAAAAACTCGTTTTAATATTCTAATATTTTTAATTTATAAAATATCAATTTTACAAGTCTTTTATATACATCGTTTTTAATAATTCAAAAATCCCAATTTAAACCAATTTATAAATTACTTAACTATTTATTTTAAAAATCACACTTTGGTTATATTTCATAAGAATATAATTTTTTATAACTTTAAAAAATTTAGCTTTTATTTATTTAAAAAAATGAATCAATTCAAAAAATTAAATAAAACAATACTTTCAAAAATCACTTTAAAAATCCTTTTAAAATCAAAATCGTTACCTTTAAACTTTAAAAATGGATACGATGATGCAACAACACCAAATAGTCAATCACGACAACAAACATCATATATCGATATGACGACAGAATATTTAACAATATTTGTAAATATTTACTACTATTAAGGAATTCAGTTGGATCCCTCCAACCTATTTCCCTGCATCCACAGATGTTAGCACAATACCAATTCCGTTCCAGTACGGGTATATGGGATTTGTAAAATATTATCCGCTATTATGCGGCGCAATAGGGTCTCATCCGCTATATAATGCGGGAAATCAATAACTCCAATATATACATATGCCAATATATATATATATATATATATATATATATATATACATACATATATTGCTATATATAGATATATCCTATTATATCTAATATCACAACCAAACAGAAATCAATAACTGCAATCATCATTCAAACATACATTCAAGCAATTTTATATCTAACTATTTAAAATATAAATCGAAACCGATTCGATTGAGTGAGAAGTTCTCACCTTGATTTTTCGATATCAATTTGTAGCGTTTTATTTCGAATAAAATTAAACAAGCGTTTAATTTTACCCGAAATTTTCACAAGCTCCAAATGACTCCAATCCAGCTCCATAGCGTAGTGCTCGACAAAACGATTTCAACGCAATTCGTTTCGTCCCAAACGGACCTCGTATGAAAGAGTTATGATATTTAGAAGTTTACACAATTTAAATACAAATAATTTACAACTTTTTATTTTATTTTTATACCCAAACATATCTTGTAACGACCCACTATTTTGTACCATTCAAATTCGACAATAAATAAAACATGTCGAGCGGGAATAGTTCAAAACAATAGATTGTAAATAGCTTAGGAACAAACGAAATCGAAAACACAGAATCACAGACACAGATATCAGAAACTCACAGCGGAATATAAAATATTCAGTGGTTCATGAAGCCACTATGAAACTTCAACCAAACAGAATTACATAGTTCAAAAATCTTTAATACAGTTTTAAACATAAATGGAACAAAGTCTTCCAAAGTCTTGATTACAGAAAAAAGAGATAAAGACTAAAAACAAAACTTCCGGCAGCACGAATGATCTACGGGATGTCCTAGCTCCGGAGAGTGAACTGAAGCTGCAACTCAGGCTGACCCGATCGTAAAATAAAACATAACACTCGGCTCAGGACATACATACTTATATAATTGTGAGCTAATTCGAGTGTACTGTAATATATAGCAAGTAACTTAAAGGATGCTTGGGATCGCCCATCCTCTAAGGATCCGTTAAACTATTTACTATGTAGTATATTGCGCTATTATAATAGTGTCTACATATAAAATAAACTTACTTTTAAATAGCGTTAAGGCTTTACATTTTCCACCTTAACACAAATAATGCCAATAGTCTATACAGTACCGTAATACCTCCTGATCGGGAAGCTACCAGAGGGTACTCCATAGGTACGACACAAATAGAAACTCGTAGGAGGCTCGCTATGGTAGGTGACACGGCACAACTAGGCAATGCCAGGGTAGATATACCAATTGCTATCCGGACCGGTGGAAACGCATAGCCGCAGTTACCGTCCACCTCGAACAACACTCCCAAATCAAAGGTGCGCACCAAAACAATCACAAGATTAATAGAATGGCATACGAAGAAGTGCGTTCGATCAGAGGTGCTACCTCATTAATCCGAGAATCGCTCCTGTTTTAGCCACCTTATGCCAACTCACGGGAGTCGGGTCCACGTATTTACCTTAAAGAAACCGTCACCACCATCCTACTTCATTCTGGAATCTCCACCGTGTACACGGTTAGTCAAAGTGGTTTCGGTATCGACAGAGAGTATGTTCATATCCGATCCCGGTCTCTTTGCCAACCAAACATTATTATACCCCGTGGTTATAGTTAAAAAATTGGTATTTTTACAAATCAAACATATTTCAAATACCTTCAATATCAAATTCTTGATTAAAACATTTCATTTGATAATATACCATTTCAACTTATTCAATTTAATTTGGAATTTATTGCTTTTAACAAACTTTAAAATCAATTTCTTCCTTTAAAACTATCCAAAGTCCATTTCTTAATTTTTATTAATTACATATTTAAATTCCAAAAATTTAACTTATTCCCAAAATAAATTTCTATAAATTTAAATAAATCAAATTTCAATTTCTGCAGCACCTATGAAATGCTATCTAAAGTTACGGGTTTAAAATAGTCCAATTTTAAAAGACAGCATTTAAATGCTGTAGTAGATTTTAACTTAATAATTTATTTCCAAATATAACTTATTCTTTTATTATTTTCTTAATTGAAATCTTACCCTTTCAAAAATCCGGAATTTCTAAAATAAGTTATATTCCAAAATTTATTCAAACATTTATTTATTTATTTACATTTTTAAATCATTATACATCTTATAAAAATCCTTTATATCATTTAAACTAGAATATTATCAATTTCCAAAATAAAAAAAAATATCTCAGAAAATGTTATATAAACCACGGGTCTGTATAAGATTTTCTAGCCTAGGTCAAGTGATCCGGATTTATATCATTTCAATCCGATATTTACAAAACCCCGGGTTCTATCATTTCGAACCCGCAATCCCAAGAAAAATTTAAACAGTTAACAGAATAATTGAACAATAATCATCGTTTAGGCCTAAAATCTCAGCCCATAATTATCTGAATTTAACAGGGAACTTGCAGTGATGAATTTAAACCAGTAAATAAACATTTAATAATATAACTGCAGAAATAATACAACAGATAAATAACTGATGAGGTGTCAATTTAAATGGGGTTTAACATTCTACGTTATATTACAGACAGATAATTTGTAAATAAACTTTTACACATACACTTGCGATAATTCACCAAAATATATGTACGTATGTCTGGTGAGAAACACTCACCTGAATGCTGCAGAGAATTTCTATTCAACAACGAATCTACCCGAAATAAGAGTATAAAAGCACGATCAATTCACAGCGGAAGCAACGACTCGATCAAAAGTCTAGAAGAAAAATCTGAATAAAACCAAAACGCGACTTCAATTTACGGTCAAAGCAATATTCGAAACAATTGGAACTAATAGAGTACAAGGAATTTTGGTTCACTTTTACTCGACTGCCACATCCCACATCCCGACCAACGTTCCCGGTAAAATAATTTAAAACTATATGTCCATGCGGCCCTATTATCAACCGAAGCCTTAATACCTACCTTCGCCATTTTTATAAACACGGCTTGCAACACGTCTTCTGCATGCACGTATGCTTTCTCCCCTCTTCCTCCCTTCGTTCTTTTATTTTTTTCTCTCCCTTTTTTTTCTTTTTTCTTTATATCATGTTCCTGCAACTCCAACTACAACATGCACATACCCCAGTGTGGCTTCCTGTACACTGCAATCCCATCTTCTTCCTCTACCCTACATACATATCTCACCTTTGCAACTTCATTGATGAACAAAGCTCGGTCCAACCAACTCAAAACATGCAAAATACGATATGGCCGCGATATGCATGCACAAGTGCACAGAGTCTTCCTCTGTTATGTTCTCTGTTTTTTACTCTCTTTTTTTTTTTTTATTATCCTAACTGAACCTGTCCCTTCCTATCTGCTATCATTCCAAGCACGGTCCCAGTCATTGCAAGTGACGCATCTCCTACTTCCAGTTTACAGCACTCATCACATACCTCCAATCTCAGCACACATCTCATACTTCACATCTCATCACATGTCTCATACTTCACGTCTCATGGAGAGGTGGGGCAAAGACAGACGAAGGTCACGGTCAAAAGGAACTGGTATTGGCTTCCTTTGATGAAGAAGACACATGACATTCTACTGACTCGTGGTGATAAGGTGGAGGAGAGGGTGGTGCAACCCGAACATGGGGAGTGGGTGAGGTGGCCGAGTATAGGTGAACAGATCAATGGGGCCAAGAAGAAAACAAAATGAAACAAAATAAAAGAATAAACTTGTAGCTATTTACCTGAACTACTGGATCTTTAGCACGAAAAAGAATTGGAGGCCGAGTATTTGAGATACAGAGAAAAATTTGGATGAGGCTAGCATATTTATAAGGAGAAGTTGCTTTGCACGCAAGAAAAATAAAATATATACTTGCAAAAAAAATCAGGGCACTCGTTCAAATATTGAAAATAGGAATGGCATGCAAGAAAAATCAGGGGAAAAATGGCAACATATCTCAGCATGCCTACCCAATTTGACTGATAAAGCAGAAATTTTGTATTTGATAAAATGGAAGGCAGAGTGATTTTATTCCCAGTTTTTCCCTTGTTTGAATTAGATACATCTTGCATTGTTTCATTAGCAAGTATTAAATGCAGAGAAGAAACGGCAAGCTTTGATTGTAGGTAATTTATACATGATATAATTAGCAGGAGAAATAAATCTAAACGTTATGAGAAATTTGTGTTAAAAGCATGCGTTACTCTAGGAAGATAATAAGCACTAAAATTTCGAACTGACTAGGCAATAGAAGAGGTGATTTTTAGGGACCACGGTTAGCAATTTGATTTGATTTTTATATGTGGGATATCGATTCCCAGTTATAAATGTTTGAACGTTACCCATATTTATTAAAACATGCGTTGATTGTGGGAATATGGCTTGCGAGATTTAAAACTGCCAATTGAAATTTATGCATGCGATTACTGCAAATTTTATGAGAAGCTTTGATTTCAATATTTATGCGTGATTGAGGAACTTGATTTTGTGTAGTACTACTTGAAATAGAGGATAAACAGATTTGGACGTTACTTATATGTGTGATTCATTTCTAGTTTATCAATCTTGATTTTTAGTTTGATTGCAATAAATGAAATGGCAAAAATTATGTAAGGCTTTAGGAATGAAACGTATATAAATTTATATAAAAAAAACCAAACTGTCCGTTAAAACAAAATAACATTTGCTATAAAATCACTGACTGATATTTTATATCCAAAAATATTAAAAATATGATTTTTACAATACGTCAAACTGACGTAATACAGAACATCAAAAATTTCTATAAAAATAACGTTTTTAAGTTTATACGTTTTATTACGTTACCTACCATAGATTTTTACGCGTCCTTTAAACGCGATATTTAACAGTTTATAAATACTCTAAATTTTACACTGTTATTATAAATTTTATTGGTTTACAAGATATTATATAAAATATATTCCAAAATTAAATAATTAAAAGAAATAAACGACTATAAAACTAGGGTTGTTACACTCTCCCCCACTCAGAACTTTTCGTCCTCGAAAAGGAACGAAAGAAAGAAAACAAAGGAAGATAAGCTAGAAGATCAAAGTACCTTAAACGAATAGTTCCGGGTTCGAAGCACGAATGCTTTCCTCCGTCTCCCATGTGCAATCTCGCTCATCGGTGCTCCATTGCACTTTGACCAATTTGACAGATTTTCTTCTAAGCTGTTTCGTACCTCAATCGACGATACGAAGCGGCTTTCTTTCAATAGTTAGATCGGGTTCGATGTCCAGACCATCAAGAGCAGTAGGCTGGATGACAAGAGATGGATCGTGAAGACAGCGGCGAAAGTGAGATACATGAAACACATTGTGAATTCCTGCAAACTTCTCGGGTAGATCTAGTCGATAAGCAAGAGATCCAATCCTCTCCAAAATACGGAATGGACCGATGAACCTAGGGGCCAGCTTCCTCTTCGACCAAACCGAACCACATTTCTTAAAGGAGAGACTTTAAGAAATACCAAATCATCAACATCAAACTCCAAACTCCTTCTACGCCGATCAGCGTACTTCTTTTGTCTATCTTGAGCAACTTTTAACATTCTCTTAATCTCCTCTACTTTCTCCGAAGCTTCTAAAATCATCTCAGGGCCAAGAACTAAGCGGTTACCGGACTCAATCCAACAAGAAGGAGATCTACACGGTCTCCCGTATAGAGCAGCAAAAGGGGACATCTCAAGACTAGCCTGATAACTATTGTTATAGGTGAATTCCACAAGATGGAGATGATCTTCCCAAGATCCTCCATAGTCCAAGATGCAGGCATGAAGAAGATCCTCTAGAATTTGATTTACCCTCTCCGTTTGTCCGTCAGTTTGTGGGTGGTAAGCGGTGCTCAGGTTCAAACGAGTACCCAAGGATTCTTGGAACGCTTTCCAAAACTGACTAGTGAAAATATGGTCTCGATCGCAAACAATGCTAAGGGGAACGCCATGGAGGCGAACAATCTCCCTCATGTAAATTTCGGATAAACTCGAAGCTGTGCGGGTAGATCTGACTGGAATAAAATGAGCGGACTTAGTCAGTCTATCCACAATAACCCAGATGCTTTCATTTCCCTTCCTAGATCTCGGCAAACCATCGATAAAATCCATAGAAACTTGCTCCCACTTCCAATTTGGAATCTCTAAAGGCTGCAACAAACCCGGTGTCTTCTGATGTTCCGCTTTGACTTGTTGACAAGTCGCACATCTACTCACAAAGATAGAGACATCTCGCTTCATACCCTTCCACCAATAGAGTTTCTTTAAATCCTGATACATCTTTACTACGCCAGGATGTATGCAAAGTCGGGACTGATGATGTTCCCGGAGTAACTCCTGCCTCAACCCATCAACATTCGGAACACAAATCCTTCCATTTATCCTTAAAACTCCTTTATCATCAATCTGAGCTCCACTATTATCAAAACCATTACTACCTCTGCCCCGGACATTCTCCTTAATCAATCTGATGATCCTGTCCTCATCCTGCTTAGCCTTAATACGGTCCAATAGAGGGGAAGATACAATAAGCTGGCATAACAAGGATTTCTTTCTACTCAGCGCATCTGCCACTACATTTGCTTTCCCGGGAGTATAGTTGATGTCGAGATCATAAGAAGCAAGAAACTCGAGCCATCGCACTTGTCTCTGATTTAAATCCTTCTGGGTAAAGATATATTTCAGAGACTGATGATCGGTGAAGAGATCAAACTTAGCTCCCAAGAGATGATGTCTCCATAACTTCAGGGCAAAGACAACAGCCAACAATTCTAAATCGTGAGCAGCGTAATTAGCTTCATGTGTCTTCAGCTGACGACTAGCATATGCAATTACTTTCCCATCTTGCATTAGCACTTCTCCCAAACCTTCTCGACAAGCATCAGTGAATACCGTTAATCTTTCACTTCCATTTGGTACAGTAAGTACTGGTGCGGAGGTGAGCTTATCCTTTAACTCCTGGAATGCAGCTTTACACTTATTGCTCCATACAAACTTAACATTTTTTCGGGTTAGAGCAGTCAGAGGTGCCGAAATCCGAGCAAAGTTCTCAATGAACCTTCGGTAGTAACCAGCAAGGCCTAGAAAACTGCGAATATCAATAGGAGTCTTAGGTTCTTCCCACTCTTTGATTGCAACGATCTTGACTGGATCAACAGAAACTCCTTCTTTAGAGACAATGTGTCCGAGGAATCGGACTTTTTCTTCCCAGAAATGACATTTAGAGAACTTAGCCTTTAATTGGTGGTTTCGAAGAGTCTCTAAAACATAACTCAAATGAACTCTATGTTCTTCCTCAGACTTGGAGAAGACAAGGATGTCATCAATAAAGACAAGGACAAATTTATTGAGTACATCGCGGAAGACACGATTCATCAAGTCTACGAAGAAAGCAGGGGCATTAGTCAAGCCAAAAGGCATAACTAGCCATTCGAAGAAACCATTTTCAGTACGGAAAGCAGTTTTGGGTATGCTCTCCTCAGCAATTCTAAGCTGATGGAAACCTGTGGCTAAATCAAGCTGAGAGAAAACAGTTGCTCCATAGAGTTGATCGAACATATCGTTTATGCGGGGCATAGGATATCTGTTCTTCATGGTAAGCTTGTTGAGTTCCCGATAGTCGACACACATCCGGAGGGAACCATCAGATTTGGTGACGAAGACTACAGCTGCTCCCCATTCTGAGAAGCTAGGTCTGATCAGACCTTTGGAGGATAGGTCTTGGATCTGCTTCCTTAATTTGCTCTTTTCCCGCGGTGCCATTCTTCTGGGTGGAAGGACTACAGGTCGTGCTCCAGGGATAAGATCGATGCAGAAATCAATTTCCCGCTTTGGAGGTGAAGAAGTGACTTCACCAAATACGTCGGGAAAAAGTTTGACTACAGTGGTCGAATGGATATCATCCGGGAAAGTGTCGAGAGAATAGATGAAACTACCAGCAAACTCCTGAGGCAATCTACACTGGATTTCTAATGGATTCCCTAAATCATCTTTAAGAGAAATAGTACGAGAACTACAAGAGATATCTGCACCATGCCTATCTAACCAATCGCCTCCGAGTAGAAGATCGAAAGCGTCGAAACCCAAAACATAAAAGTCTCCAGTGAAGCATTGTTGGAAATGGAGGAGCTTCACATTTCTACAAACTTTACTAAGGTTCGCAGGACCACCGATGGAGTTTGAAACACATAAAGGTACGGAGGAAAATTCAGGTGAAAGTCGATGTTCAAATCTATTACCGAGGTCGGACGAAATGAAGCTGTGGGAAGCTCCGGTATCGAATAAAACGCGAACAGGTAATTTGAACAAAGTAAAAGATCCTTGAAGTGTACCTTGAGAGTTGTTCGGAGCTGGAGCGGGTGCAGGTGCAGGCTGCGGAGCTGTAGAGGATGCAGAAGTCACCGTAAAGACCCCGGATGTTGTGCCCTTCTTTTGAGTGGGACAATCCTTCTTGTAGTGTCCCGGCTGGAGGCAGATGTGACATAGATCTCGCCTAGCAAACTGAGCAGGAGGTGGGACAGCAGCACCCAAAGTAGGACAGCGATTAGCAAAATGTCCCTTCTGCTGGCATCTGTGGCAAGTGATGGTAGACAGGTCTACAGGTGGCCTTGCAGATGCAGAAGATGATGATGATCCTAACCCTTGAGTCTTGTTCCTCTTATTGCGGTAGAAATTTGACTTCCTCTTTCTTGAATTACTGGAAGACTGGGCTAATGCAGACTGGGAAGCTGGAGTGGTCTTAGATGTAGGGTTCTCATACCGGAGAGCCATATCCATCAATGCCATGAAGGACCCATGAACATGAGTAATGAGTCGATCGTAGAACTCAGGTCGAGCTCCAGCGATAAACTTCTCGTTCATCTTGAGCGGGGTGTCAATCAGATTCAGACCATACTGGGAGAGCTCATTGAACTTCCTCTCATATTCTGTGAAGGTCATACTGCCTTGCTTTAGATCCATGAAGTCTCGATAGAGCTGAGACTTGCCCGCTTCGGGCATCCACTTGGCCAGAAAGGCCTCCCTAAAGCACGATAAGAGTTTAAAAGATAGATTCAAACATGGAATTTCAAATCCGAATTTGGACAACCAAAAGATACCTAAATTGCTCCCAAGTGAGGTCAGCCTCATTTGTTTGAGCAGTAATAGATAGCCACCAATTTAAAGCAGCGCCCTTCATTTGCCAGGCCGCGAGTTGCCTCTGCTGGGCATTAGTAATCTCGAGACAGGAGAAAATCCCCTCTAAGTCCCGAAGCCATTGTTGAGCTTCTATGATGGTTTCTGTTCCCATAAATTTTGTGCCACCTAGCTCAACATAGTCCTTGCATAACTTAGTGAATCTGAAAAGGGCAGCAGGTAGAGGAGCAACTTGCCCTCGACCTCTATTGTTTCCTCTATTCATCCTGAAAGATCGAGAATGAATTTTTAAGGGCAGAGGAGAAATATTAAGATATTCTAGGATAAGATAAAGTTTAATTTAGACAAGCAGTTAACAAAGGCTCGAAATATAAACGATGGAGAGAAGGAAGAAGTTTTTGGAAAACTCATTTTAAAACAGGAAGTTTTTATATTAAAATAATTCTTTTAAAACCCTTTTGAAAATCATTTTATACTTTATAATACGTTCTCTCACAAGGAAAAGATTCTGGAATTTGACTTCACTCATTCTAGGGTATTGCTACCCTATCTCTAATGAGTTTTTGTTCCTTAGGCTATGGTTAAACCTCGCTCTGATACCTACTGTAACGACCCACTATTTTGCACCATTCAAATTCGACAATAAATAAAACATGTCGAGCTGGAATAGTTCAAAACAATAGATTGTAAATAGCTTAGGAACAAACGAAATCGATAACACAGAATCACAGACACAGATATCAGAAACTCACAGCGGAATATAAAATATTCAGTGGTTCATGAAGCCACTATGAAACTTTAACCAAACAGAATTACATAGTTCAAAAATCTTCAATACAGTTTTAAACATAAATGGAACAAAGTCTTCCAAAGTCTTGATTACAGAAAAAAGAGATAAAGACTGAAAACAAAACTTCCGGCAGCACGAATGATCTACGGGATGTCCTAGCTCCGGAGAGTGAACTGAAGCTGCAACTCAGGCTGACCCGAGCGTAAAATAAAACATAACACTCGAGTCAGGACATACATACTTATATAATTGTGAGCTAATTCGAGTGTACTGTAATATATAGCAAGTAACTTAAAGGATGCTTGGGATCGCCCATCCTCTAAGGATCCGTTAAACTATTTACTATGTAGTATATTGCGCTATTATAATAGTGTCTACATATAAAATAAACTTACTTTTAAATAGCGTTAAGGCTTTACATTTTCCACCTTAACACAAATAATGCCAATAGTCTATACAGTACCGTAATACCTCCTGATCGGGAAGCTACCAGAGGGTACTCCATAGGTACGACACAAATAGAAACTCGTAGGAGGCTCGCTATGGTAGGTGACACGGCACAACTAGGCAATGCTAGGGTAGATATACCAATTGCTATCCGGACCGGTGGAAACGCGTAGCCGCAGTTACCGCCCACCTCGAACAACACTCCCAAATCAAAGGTGCGCACCAAAACAATCACAGGAGTAATAGAATGGCATAGAAGAAGTGCGTTCGATCAGAGGTGCTACCTCATTAATCCGAGAATCGCTCCTGTTTTAGCCACCTTATGCCAACTCACGGGAGTCGGGTCCACGTATTTACCTTAAAGAAACCGTCACCACCATCCTACTTCATTCTGGAATCTCCACCGCGTACACGGTTAGTCAAAGTGGTTTCGGTATCGACAGAGAGTATGTCCATATCCGATCCCGGTCTCTTTGCCAACCAAACGTCATTATACCCCGTGGTTATAGTAAAAAAAATGGTATTTTTACAAATCAAATATATTTCAAATACCTTCAATATCAAATTCTTGATTAAAACATTTCATTTGATAATATACCATTTCAACTTATTCAATTTAATTTGGAATTTATTGCTTTTAACAAACTTTAAAATCAATTTCTTCCTTTAAAACTATCCAAAGTCCATTTCTTAATTTTTATTAATTACATATTTAAATTCCAAAAATTTAACTTATTCCCAAAATAAATTTCTATAAATTTAAATAAATCAAATTTCAATTTCTGCAGCACCTATGAAATGCTATCTAAAGTTACGGGTTTAAAATAGTCCAATTTTAAAAGACAGCATTTAAATGCTGTAGTAGATTTTAACTTAATAATTTATTTCCAAATATAACTTATTCTTTTATTATTTTCTTAATTGAAATCTTACCCTTTCAAAAATCCGGAATTTCTAAAATAAGTTATATTCCAAAATTTATTCAAACATTTATTTATTTATTTACATTTTTAAATCATTATACATCTTATAAAAATCCTTTATATCATTTAAACTAGAATATTATCAATTTCCAAAATAAAAAAAAAAATATCTCAGAAAATGTTATATAAACCACGGGTTTGTATAAGATTTTCTAGCCTAGGTCAAGTGATCCGGATTTATATCATTTCAATCCGATATTTACAAAACCCCGGGTTCTATCATTTCGAACCCGCAATCCCAAGAAAAATTTAAACAGTTAACAGAATAATTGAACAATAATCATCGTTTAGGCCTAAAATCTCAGCCCATAATTATCTGAATTTAACATGGAACTTGCAGTGATGAATTTAAACCAGTAAATAAACATTTAATAATATAACTGCAGAAATAATACAACAGATAAATAACTGATGAGGTGTCAATTTAAATGGGGTTTAACATTCTACGTTATATTACAGACAGATAATTTGTAAATAAACTTTTACACATACACTTGCGATAATTCACCAAAATATGTGTACGTATGTCCGGTGAGAAACACTCACCTGAAAGCTGCAGAGAATTTCTATTCAACAACGAATCTACCCGAAATAAGAGTATAGAAAGCATGATCAATTCACAGCAGAAGCAACGACTCGATCAAAAGTCTAGAAGAAAAATCCGAATAAAACCAAAACGCGACTTCAATTTACGGTCAAAGCAATATTCGAAACAATTGGAACGAATAGAGTACAAGGAATTTTGGTTCACTTTTACTCGACTGCCACATCCCACATCCCGACCAACGTTCCCGGTAAAATAATTTAAAACTATATGTCCATGCGACCCTATTATCAACCGAAGCCTTAATACCTACCTTCGCCATTTTTATAAACACGGCTTGCAACACGTCTTCTGCATGCACGTATGCTTTCTCCCCTCTTCCTCCCTTCGTTCTTTTATTTTTTTCTCTCCCTTTTTTTTTCTTTTTTCTTTATATCATGTTCCTGCAACACCAAATACAACATGCACATACCCCAGTGTGGCTTCCTGTACACTGCAATCCCATCTTCTTCCTCTACCCTACATATATATCTCACCTTTGCAACTTCATTGATGAACAAAGCTCGGTCCAACCAACTCAAAACATGCAAAATACGATGTGGCCGCGATATGCATGCACAAGTGCACAGAGTCTTCCTCTGTTATGTTCTCTGTTTTTTACTCTTTTTTTTTTCTTTTTTTCTTTTTTTTTATTATCCTAACTGAACCTGTCCCTTCCTATCTGCTATCATTCCAAGCACGGTCCCAGTCATTGCAAGTGACGCATCTCCTACTTCCAGTTTACAGCACTCATCACATACCTCCAATCTCAGCACACATCTCATACTTCACGTCTCATCACATGTCTCATACTTCACGTCTCATGGAGAGGTGGGGCAAAGACAGACGAAGGTCACGGTCAAAAGGAACTGGTATTGGCTTCCTTTGATGAAGAAGACACATGACATTCTACTGACTCGTGGTGATAAGGTGGAGGAGAGGGTGGTGCAACCCGAACATGGGGAGTGGGTGAGGTGGCCGAGTATAGGTGAACAGATCAATGGGGCCAAGAAGAAAACAAAATGAAACAAAATAAAAGAATAAACTTGTAGCTATTTGCCTGAACTACTGGATCTTTAGCACGAAAAAGAATTGGAGGCTGAGTATTTGAGATACAGAGAAAAATTTGGACGAGGCTAACATATTTATAAAGAGAAGTTGCTTTGCACGCAAGAAAAATAAAATATATGCTTGCAAAAAAAATCAAGGCACTTATTCAAATATTGAAAATAGGAATGGCATGCAAGAAAAATCAGGGGAAAAATGGCAACATATCTCGGCATGCCAACCCAATTTGACTGATAAAGCAGAAATTTCGTATTTGATAAAATGGAAGGCCGAGTGATTTTATTCCCAGTTTTTCCCTTGTTTGAATTAGATACATCTTGCATTGTTTGATTAGCAAGTATTAAATGCAGAGAAGAAACGGCAAGCATTGATTGTAGGTAATTTATACGTGATATAATTAGCAGGAGAAATAAATCTGAACGTTATGAGAAATTTGTGTTAAAAGCATGCGTTACTCTAGGAAGATAATAAGCACTAAAATTTCGAACTGACTAGGCAATAGAAGAGGTGATTTTTAGGGACCACAGTTAGCAATTTGATTTGATTTTTATATGTGGGATATCGATTCCCAGTTATAAATGTTTGAACGTTACCCATATTTATTAAAACATGCGTTGATTGTGGGAATATGGCTTGCGAGATTTAAAACTGCCAATTGAAATTTATGCATGCGATTACTGCAAATTTTATGAGAAGCTTTGATTTCAATATTTATGCGTGATTGAGGAACTTGATTTTGTGTAGTACTGCTTGAAACAGAGGATAAACAGATTTGGACGTTACTTATATGTGTGATTCATTTCTAGTTTATCAATCTTGATTTTTAGTTTGATTGCAATAAATGAAATGGCAAAAATTATGTAAGGCTTTAGGAATGAAACGTATATAAATTTATTAAAAAAAACCAAACTGTCCGTTAAAACAAAATAACGTTTGCTATAAAATCACTGACTGATATTTTATATCCAAAAATATTAAAAATATGATTTTTACAATACGTCAAACTGACGTAATACAGAACATCAAATTTTTTTATAAAAATAACGTTTTTAAGTTTATACGTTTTATTACGTTACCTACCATAGATTTTTACGCGTCCTTTAAATGCGATATTTAACAGTTTATAAATACTCTAAATTTTACACTGTTATTATAAATTTTATTGGTTTACAAGATATTATATAAAATATATTCCAAAATTAAATAATTAAAAGAAATAAACGGCTATAAAACTAGGGTTGTTACATATCTGCCGTTGATTTTCACTTGCAAGCATCAGGGCCACGTCTACCTTCTTTCCAAACGCGTTCGTTTCGCGTATCAGAGAACCTAATTTTTTTGCCGCCGATTAGGGTTCATCGCCTCTCCCTCCACGAACGTCGAGAGTTCATCAAACTACCGCCATTCGACTCGTCTCAGCCTTCTCCACTTCCGCCCCAAAGGCCCTGAAGCTTGGCCCTACATCTAGCTCGAAAAACGTGTGCAAACGTCATGCATTCAAATGCAAATTGCTGTCGATCGATTCAATATTTTCTGATCATCACCGTTGAGAATGTAGCTCTCAACGACATCTACAACTTCGTAGTTGGAGAAATTTCATATAGGTTGATGGATTTGGAGGATTTGAGGGAGGAAGATGAGATGATTTCGGCCGTTCGAAAATAGGGTGGCGGCTATGAACCAAAACCCTAGTTTTATTTTATTTTTTGCAAAAATGAGAGTAAATGGTCCTTATATAGAAAATATTCAAAACACTATTCATTCCGGGTTTTCCGGACTCCGATTTACGCGTGGTAACCGGCATTTCTAGGGTTTACCCCGCGTTCTGGACACAATGGAATAGGTTTTGGAGGCTAATTCGATCATCTGTGCGAGTTACGGCAATAAACGATCAAATTTAAATTAAATCGATTTAAACTAATTTCTAGGCGTTTTAGTTTGCCCCGGACAAACGGTAAATCCGATTGACACAAAATTTGAAACCTTACAATAATATCACATTACGGATCCGATGAAACTGATTTCGTCGAAATCCGAGTCTTTTTGAAAAATGACTATTTTAACTCACCAGATTAATATTAAAACAATTTCGATGCGTTTCGAGCTGCCACGGTCAAACGACAACTCTGATTGCTACGAAAATTGAAATCCGATAATAACAAACTATTACGGATCCAATGGAACAAGTTTCGTCCAATTCTGAGACTGTTCAAAAATTGGCTATTTTTCACTACTCGGTTAAATATTAAAATATTCAATTTTCACAGATTAACTCTTAATTCGATTTTAAAAGTTCTATAACATCACTATAACTCCAATATGATTAAATAAAATTTTACAAATCATTTTCAATCATATTAAATTCAAATTTCAATTATTTTCTGGAATTTCTATTATTAAATTATCGATTTAATTACCTAATTAAATCCAATATTCGAAAAATAAATTATTCGACCTATTAATTTCACTTGTTAATATTTAAATTCAATTAAATATACAAATTTTAATTAACAAAAATTCTGGGTCTTTACAAACTTCCCCCCCTTAAAAGAATTTCGTCATCGAAATTACCAAGTAAGAAAAAGTTACAGAATTCATTAACTTTCCCAAAACCATAGTTAAACTTCTTACAATACTTTACCAAGTTTTCAAATCATACTTAGTTATCCTTTCAAAACCAGTTACTATAGTTTAACTTCCAATTCCAAATCAAATTTATAGTTTTCCAAAATTTTCCAAATTTCTCAAAAAAATTCTAATGCCTTAAATTTTCGAAAAAATTCGCCATAACCTCCTTTGCGCGGCTAGCTCGGTACGACAACAAAATGGCACTACGGCCCCTTAGAATCAAAAAGAAAAGAGAAAGACAAGTGGCTGGAGAAGAAAATCATCAAATCTCGTACTGAAATTCAAACACGTACCTTTTTGTCGAGCAATTCAATTTTTTTATCTTTGAAATCAAAATTCTGATTCCCATTTCCTTTAATACACCTGTATATCCTACTAGTCATAATATCCAATTACAATATTCAAAAATCATTTTGCACAATTCAAATTGGTTTCCAATTTATGCATGTTTGATTTGTTAACATTAAATTTTTAACTAACATTCATTCATTCGATTTTAGTTAGTTTACATTCACTAATTTACATTCACATTAGTTCACTTTCAATTCAAATCAATTTCATTTCTATTCAAATTAATTTCCTTTCAATTTCATTAATTCATTTTCATTAACACTTAATGAATTTATATACAATCATCCAACATTCATATAACAACCATTGTATATTCAACATAACCAAATTATTAATTTTACATTCAATTTGGTTCAACACTTTTAATTTCAATTGGTTGATATTGAATTGACTTACATTCAATTATTCCATTACCTTTAAATGAATTAACACTTATATTCATTGTTTCATATCAATTATTTATATTCAATTGATTAACATTCCAAGTTGAATTTCATTTATATAACTCAAGTTCACATTCATAACTTCATTTCATTAATTCACTTATTAATTTATTTCGACACCAAAATCAACTTTATTCAACTTTACTTAAGTTATATTCAATTCCAACATCATTTATTTCAATTTAACTTAAGATTCCACTTATAAATCCAATTTATATTTCAATTGTAAAGTAAATTCTATTTAACCTTTACCAAAGCTAAATTTATTAACTCATATCATAAGTTCAAAACTTATTTCACTTAAATTCATCAATTTACAACTTGGATTTTTATTGATGTACTTATACTTACTTTAATTTAACTCCATCGTTTAAATTAAATTTATTCTACCAAAATTCAAATTGTATAAGTTATCAACTCATTTATCATTCCTATAAATATTTTTTTAAATAGGATTCCAGAGTCTTTTCAACCTTTCAAAAACATTTTTGAAATCAATTCAAATTACCTTCTGAATTTCCAAAACCAAATCCAAATTTTCCAAACAACTTTCTTTTAAAGAATTTGGCAGCAATCCCTCTTTTGGAAACCCGAAAATGAACATCGATGATGTTGCAATCATCATCGGAATTATTTTCCAACGACCGAAAAGAGTTTATAGCTTTAACTTCTCCAAAATAATTTTCCTAAATTATCAAATCTTTTCAAAACACTTCTCTGAAATTTTGTTTTCAGAATATAAATCACATTTATAAGTCTTTTACTTATATAATTTCACTTCTTGTATATAAGATTATTTCACAATTGTAAATCACATTAATTATATTTCCATACTTTATAATTCTTTTACAATTGTTGTTTTAATTTAACTTATTCAACAACCAAACAATCAATTCATACACACTTTAATAATTATGAAAAATTATTCCTTTATATATAAAATAAAATCAAGGTAAAATTATTTCATTTACCCAATTTAAAACAATACTATGTCAACTTGCCTCGTTTAAGTGTTTAGAAATTCCTATCAAAAATATAGCGTCCCACATACTGACCAGAATTCACAAACAGCTCAACGGATAAGCAAACACAATATAAAACAATTTCATATCACTAACAAATACGCACTCATATCTAGTATTACAATCAAACTCATTGTAGAGTACTACTGACTCTATCTCTAATGAGTAATTCCCAACAGAGCCATGGTGTCGCTTAACCATATGCGGTGATACCAAATGTGACGAACGCGATTTTTCGTTGCCGAAAAACCGAATCGTTATGGTTAAAGAAGAAGAAAAGATAGAAGAAGAGAGAAAAAATAGAACAGAACAGAAAGAGACAACAGAACAATATCAGAATCTCACAATTCGCAGCGGAACAACATATAATAGATAAATGAATATCATTAAAACAAAGAACTGTACATTTTATACATTACATCATTATCAGAGTATACAACAACAATAGACAACAGAGTCAATACATCAATGGACAGTTATATAAACTTGTCCTCATATAGAATACACAGCGGAATAATACATAGTATAATATCATATACAAGCGGTATGTCTCGATATGCAGCTCGCCTCCTGAACTCCATAGCACTCCTAAATCCAGAATAACCTGATAACCAAACTCTAGACTGCCCGTGTGGAAATTGGTGGGCACCCAGAGTTTAGGATGGAAACAATAAACTCCAGGTCAGTCATGGGACTAGTGTGAGAACTTAAAACAGTTTATCTTTTAAAATAAAGAACATGATAATTTTCAAATAGATTCGCAATGCTTTTTGGAAAAATGAGACAACCATAAGGCCTCCCGCACACACACACAATGCAAACGCAGAACCAGAGGAGATTTCTCCTTATGATAGTCAAGGATGCTTGACACGCATTAAAAAGAACATTTCATATTATTACTAGTGCATAGTGTGGGAAAAATCATTTCGAAAATAAAGATATAAATCTTAGCCAGCATAGGCATTTCGCACTTATGCCTACTATAGCTACCATGTTCAATAGCAGGTTACCGCCACATTCCATGGCAGGTTATACAACTAAAACCGTACAAGATCGTATTGTTTCTTTGGATTTCCAACAAATGGTCAGGCCAAGGAACTTCCCATTGCCACATGGAAACGCCTCCGGAATGACGTCCCGAGAACCAAACCGGATCTCTGCCAACACAAGGCCGGGTTACCCCTAACTGGGTAACTACTGACACGAATATGTCATCCCCGATCGTAACCGATCAACATCCGAGGATCCTCAATTTCCAACAACCACAAAGCAATAAATTTGCAGTAACAACATAGGTTCAATATCTAGGCTCCATACCATGATACCACCTCTATCCAGAAGGAATGACATACACTAAAGGGGCGCTACCCCCTAATAACCTTGCCGCATCCTTCCTGTTTTGACCATTTCCGGGGTGTGAGGTCCGATGAAGTCTCGTTCACAAAGCTATGCTTTATACAAAAGCTGTGCTTTAATTCACAAATGCTCAACAGCACTTCGTATGCCACATTACCAATTTGGGAATGTATCACTAGTAACCATCAACTACATAACCTCTAAGCTCGTACGTCTCAGAGAAAGGTGTTAAGCTAAGAGAATAAATTCTCCGCCACCAACAGAAATATATTTGATAGAAACCAGCTTTACATCTCAAATTGTAACGTCAAACATACAATCCATACAAGTCTGTTCCGGGATCGAACAGAACCGAAGGCACTTCCAAAGAAGCCCTTGCAATCCGGATATTCACTAAGAGTGATAAAACCTCTATATCGGAGATCAGCCGATGCAGAGTAACTCGACGGTAATCCTTCCGTTTTCACAAATATCCGGTCTTCAACACCGGTCTTCAAATGCAATTCATAACGACGTATCACATATTCGAAATGGGTTATACTTCCCCAAGGTCCTTCCCCGGCTAACCCGAATGGTGCGCGCTTATTTTAAAAAACTAAGTGTGGCATTCAAATTCAAGCAATTCACAACAAATACCTATTTAAAGGTAAATATTGATAGTCGGTCATTTAACTATCAATAGAGATGCGCAACATCACCAGATTCCAAATAATTTTCCAAATTATTTACTTTCCAAAATATCTTTACTAGATATATAAAATTTCCACACTTTAACCATTTGAAAACAAATTTTCAAATCACTTTTCAATCCTTTATCACTTTTGAAAACGAACTTCAATCATTTTCCTTAATCGGAAATACTTTCATTTCAAAATGGTTCATTTAAACCAATTAAATAAATCCTTACCGATTTACTTCATATTTACGTTCCAAATCCGTAAATTTATTCCCACACTTTAAAAATAAATCAACGTTTATTTTTAAACAAATTCCCCTTTCTTTAATAAATTCCATAGTGAATTTATAATCCCAAAATATCTATGATATACGATTTTCAGTCGATTTCAAATATTCACTTTCAATTTATCTTTACAAGGATAAATTCTAAAACGTTCATTTCACATTGGAAAAATATTTCCATACTTATTTAATAATATGTAATTCACAAATCTATTTATTTTCAACATTTCAAAATATTCAATATATTTAAATCAAAACTAAGTATATATTTCATTCTTTAAGAAATCATTTTCTTAACACATAAATTTGAGTCAAAGCGAATGTTGCGTAAAACTTCGTTACGACGACCCAAAATCACTAGTATGGGGATTCAAAGTTTAAAGAGATATATAAATCCCAATACTATATAAAACATTTCCTTTCGGAAACCATTTACTATAACAACAGTGTTATGGTCCACCATTTCCTTCTATTTCTCGAAAACGTCTATTTCAACAATAAATGTTGAAATATATGGTTTCGATATTTAATGCATTTTAAAGCGTCGTTAAAATAATCAACTTCTTTTAATAATATCCATTTTTCCAAATATGACCATTTTATTCAATAATGTATTCACTGTCCAAAATCGTGAATATATTTCCTTTAATAAACTTCACTATTAAATTTACCAAATTCAATTGATTTCGAATTTATAAACAATGTTTATAAATTCCATTTCTATTTATAAGCTTTGATTTATAAATCTCATTTTTAACAAATTCCATTTATATCTTATTTAAATGCCAATATTTGATTTATAAGATAATTACTTATAAATCTTCTATTTTACAAAATCTATTCATTTTATAACTTCACAATTTATAAATCTATAAATTCCGTTCACTTATGAAATCCATTTTTATTTCATTTTTAACACTTATAAAAACTCGTTTTAATATTCCAATATTTTTAATTTATAAAATATCAATTTTATAAGTATTTTATATACATCGTTTTTAATAATTCAAAAATCCCAATTTAAACTAGTTTATAAATTACTTAACTATTTATTTTAAAAATCACACTTTGGTTATATTTCACAAGAATATAACTTTTTATAACTTTAAAAATTTAACTTTTATTTATTTAAAAAAAAATGAATCAATTCAAAAATTTTAATAAAACATATACTTTCAAAAATCACTTTAAAAATCCTTTTAAAATCAAAATCGTTACTTTTAATCTTTAAAAATGGATCCAATGATGCAACAGCACCAAATAGTCAATCACGACAACAAACATCATATATCGATATGACGACAGAATATATAACAATATCTGTAAATAATCACTAATATTGAGGAATCCAGTTGGATCCCTCCAACCTGTTTCCCTGCATCCACAGATGTTGGCACAATAACAATTCCGTTCCAGTACGGAATTATCACGGTATATGGGATTTATAAAATATTATCTGCTATTATGCGGCGCAATAGGGTCTCATCCGCTATATAATGCGGGAAATCAACAACTCCAATATATACATATGCCAATATATATATATTGCTATACATAGATATATCCTACTATATCTAATATCACAATCAAACAGAAATCAATAACTGCAATCATCATTCAAACATACATTCAAGCAATTTTAAATCTAACTATTTAAATGTAAATCGAAACCGATTCGATTGAGTGAGAAGTTCTCACCTTGATTTTTCGATATCAATTTGTAGTGTTTTATTTCGAATAAAATTAAACAAGCGTTTAATTTTACCCGAAATTTTCACTAGCTCCAAATGATTCCAGTCCAGCTCCATAGCGTAGTGCTCGACAAAACGATTTCAACGCAATTCGTTTCGTCCAAAACGGACCTCGTATGAAAGAGTAATGATATTTAGAAGTTTACACAATTTAAATACAAATAATTTACAACCTTTTATTTTATTTTTATACCCAAACATATATGGCCATTGATTTTCACTTGCAAGCATCAAGGCCACGTCTACCTTCTTCCCAAACGCGTTCGTTTCTCCTATCAGAGAAGCCAATTTTTTTTCCGCCGACTAGGGTTCATCGCCTCTCCCTCCACGAATGTCGAGGTTCATCAAACCACCGCCATTCAATTCGTCTCAGCCTTCTCCAATTCCTCCCCAAAGGCCCTGAAGCTCGGCCCTACATCTAGCTCGAAAAACGTGTGCAAACGTCATGCGTTCAAATGCAAATTGCCGTCGATCGATTCAATATTTTTCGATCATCACCGTTGAAAACGTAGCTCTCAACGAGATCTACAACTTCGTAGTTGGAGAAATTTCATATAGATTGATGGATTTGGAGGATTTGAGGGAGGAAGATGAGATGGTTTCGGCCGTTCGAAAATAGGGTGGCGGCTACGAACCAAAACCCTAGTTTTATTTTATTTTTTGCAAAAATGAGAGTAAATGGTCCTTATATACAAAATATTCAAAACACTATTCATTCCGGGTTTTTCGAACACCGATTTACGCGCGGTAACCGGCGTTTCTAGGGTTTACCCCGCGTTCTGGACATAATGGAATAGGTTTCGGAGGCTAATTCGATCATCTGTGCGAGTTACAGCAATAAACGATCAAATTTAAATTAAATCGATTTAAACTAATTTCTAGGTGTTTTAGTTTGCCCCGGACAAACGGTAAATCCGATTGACACGAAATTTGAAACCTTACAATAATATTACATTACGGATCCGATGAAACTGGTTTCATCGAAATCCTAGATTTTTGAAAAATGAATATTTTAGCTCGCCAAATTAATATTAAAACAATTTCGATGCGTTTCGAGCTGCCACGGTCAAACGACAACTCCGATTGCTACGAAATTTTAAATACAATAATAATAAACCATTAGAATCCAATGGAACAAGTTTCGTCCAATTCTGAGACTGTTCAAAAATTGGCTATTTTTCACTAGTCGATTAAATATTAAAATATTCAATTTTCACAGATTAACTCTTAATTCGATTTTAAAAGTTCTATAACATCACTATAACTCCAATATGATTAAATAAAATTTTACAAATCATTTTCAATCATATTAAACTCAAATTTCAATTATTTCTGGAATTTCTATTATTAAATTATCGATTTAATTACCCAATTAATCCAATATTCGAAAAATAAATTATTCGACTTATTAATTTCACTTGTTAATATTTAAATTCAATTAAATATACAAATTTTAATTAACAAAAATTCTGGGTCGTTACACTTAGTTACAAATTTCACAACTCTATTAACAAAGAAACCAAATTTTACATATTCAAGAAGTTCAATTTCACTTATTAACTTACTTAAATTTTCCAAAGCTTAATTAATAAAGAACCCAATTTCATTTATTAACGAAGTTCAAATTTACTTATTTAAAAGTTCAATTTTTCTTATCAAAGAATTAAATTTTTATTTAATTATCAATTAATTCAATCTTATTCAATTATTAAATAATTCCAAAACTTAATTATTAAATAATTTCAAAACTCAATAATCTATAATTCCAAATTTAATTATTAAATAATTAATTCCAAACAACGTTCTTTCAACAACTACTATGTTAACATCTTGTTTCAGGTTTTAAATATTAACATTTTCTTTCATTAAAATTTCAAATTCCAACTTCATTTCAAAACCTTATTCTTTATTCAAATAAAACCATTAATTTATTTTTTTAAAACAAATCATCGACCAATCGGGTTTTATTTAATTCTCTATCCTAAGTCAAGTTTATTTGGGTATTTATCATTTCAACCCGATTCCATTTCAATTCAAAAATCAAACATAACAAAGGGAACTTGCAGTGTGATAACTGGGATGGTGTCAAAGTAAATAAACAAGCAATAACAACAATCAATAACAATCCAATAATTAATTCAAATAATCCCGAAATAATCGTATTAATTCACATTGTTGTTTGTGCAAATTAGTATAATTATTTCTAGAATCTACATTATCTTTTCATGTAGATTAAAGATTATTACACTCATATTTATACGGTTTCTCACTTAATATATATTATTCAATTTCATACTACAATAGCTTACACAACATACATTCAATGGTTCAAGGTGTAATTAACCATATTTCTATGTGTCAATTAATTTTAACATTTAAAAGGGTCATATTTACAAATTTAGCTAATCAAATTCAACATATATGTCGATTCAAATTTTTACTATCCTACGCCGAATTCAATTGCATAATATTTATCACTTATACATCAACTTTAACATCCAATATAAACTACAAACAATCAATCAATTATGAACGAAATGGGATTAACATCGTATACTTAACAAATAATGGTGTCAGATGTCATAGGTGAATTGATACAGGTGATAACATATATATAACAGTGTAAATAACTAGCAGCAGCATATTTCAATTATCATTTCAATTGAAATCAGATTTAATAAATAAAAGAACATTAATCGTGAGTGATTGCTCACCTTTCGAGGCTAGAGATGCACGAGAGGATGACATGGATACGCATGCTGATACAGATATAGAAGTTGAATTACGAATCCAAGCAAAGCAAATCGGCACGAATTCAACAATCAAAGCTGAATAATAAGAATAGACGAAATCAAATCAAAGCTGTATCGATCAAGATCAGAGGTATAAGTGAACTCATATATATACTAAATAAATATATTTTTTACTGCAAACTATATACATTATTTTTTAAAAATCAATTTCCAGTTTAAAGCGCAATATATTATACATTTTAAGTCTTATATATAATACAAAAAAAATGCACATATTATATGCTGCAAAACAAACGTGTATAAACTTGCAAACCTATTAACTCATATGAATAGTAGCCGATACAACTTAATTATGAACATCACATCTAGACTAACATATTATCAAATAGTAACGTGCTATATGTATCTGCCCTTTTTCTTCTTGTAAATTATTAAAGTATGCCTATACTGACCTATACTAACACATGGCTACTAACAGATTTAAAACTAACATATAAAACTATACTACAATATGTAACCTATGTCCTATACTTCTTATTAAAACGCATGATATTTTTTTTTTAAAAATACACTAACATACTCAAAAAAAAAATGTGACTTATATAAAACTGTAGAATAACAAAAGAATGCAAAGCTGCATATGAGGCATATGAGTTCGTCTATAAGTATGTATTAATTTCTTTGAAATTTTATAGCTGTTAACATATATGCATTTGAACCTTTGTTGTAAGCCTCTACACTACACACATATATTAAAAAGTGTTTTCAGCTAATAAAAATAGTTTAAATATGATCAACCATGTACATACTTAGGCAAGATATTTTAACTGTTATGAAAAATGTATATAATCTGAAACCGACTCATATGCTAATATATACACACTTATATTATACTTTATATAAACACGCTTATTAACAAACTGTACACCTCATATAATTAACTTTTCTAATAGCATATTCATATAAAGTCTTAAGTATGCTTATTGTAAATATACTTTGAACAACTTATATAAGCAAAAGTACTATAAATATAACTTATAGGCCACCATTTACACTACTAACATATATATATATATATACACACACACACACACTAACATATATATAAATATACACACACCCACGACCACCCTAAAACTTACCTCACTAAATACGCAAATGCAAAAGGAAGGAGGAGAGAAGGGTTGAAGACGTGGATATGCTAGAAGCGAGATCGAGGTGGGCTTCAGTTCAATGAGGCAGAGGCCAGCATTTGCATGGCTAGAGTGGTGGAGAAGTGCGGCTACTACTGCTCGGCAATGAACGTGGGTCGAGTTCTCGGCTGCAAGGTCGGCGGTGGGATAGCTGTGCACGCACAGAGGTGGAAGGAATGGAGGGAACGGTGGCTGGTGTTGCGAGCGGAACATGGGCTTGGGCGGTTGTAAGGTGAGCCTAGGTGGTCGAGCGAGAGGGAAAAAGAGGTGGGGTGTTGGTGGGTTGGCGCAAGGGGAAGGGCGGCTGATGGTTGTGTCGGTGACGGGTTGGAGCCGAAGCTGGGTTGCTGGGGAAGGTCTGCGTGCGTGTCTCGTTGTTTTTTTTAATAAAGGAAGCTTCAGCCCAAAGTGTAGATGGAGTTATAGGCTTGGAGCTTTGATGCTGTGCAGTGACATGAGTGAAAAAGATGAGAAAGGTGGAGGTGGAATGAAAATGAACGTGGCCTTTCCGTTTTTTTTGTATGGCCGTGCTTGGTTTTGGGAGATGGCGCATGGGAAGATGAGAAAGATTGAAACAGGCATGCATAACCCTTTCTTTTTCAAAATGAATAATGCAACTTAAGCTGGCAGCTTGTATTTTGTACTTTGGAACTAGAGAAATGAACCACAAGAACCATATGAATGGTAAAGGTCACAAAATTTTTTCTGAGAATTTACTAATATATGTAGTGACTATAGGTTTAAACACGGTGGTCTAATAAATGGTCACTGTAAGTTTTAAAAACCAAAATTTCGAAACCGATACATTAGACGTTTTACGGATTGCACCATACAACGGGCTCCGAAATAGAGAAAATAAATATACCATAGAGATCGGCACAACGAGACGATCAAAACGGTATATGGATATCTGTGGTATGATTGAATTATAAAAATTCGAATTTTCTACTAGCGGAAAATGCAAGAAAAACGCAGAAAAATAAGAACGACGGAGATAAAGAAGTCCGAATTTTGAAAAACGAAAAATGACGTCATGCTCAGAAGATGGTTTAGAATTTTTCTATGTAAAAATATTTAGGTTTCGAAAACGGTTTATTTTCATCGTTTTTTAACTGATTAAATTGAAATAATTTTACACACGAAATAAACTTTTATATTTTCGGACGAAAATTTTCCAGTTGCTATGTTTAACTAGATGCATTCCAAATATCAAATTTATATTTCAAAATTTTATCGTTTAAATTCCCATTAAATTTCAATTAATATGTTATTTAAAACGGTGAAATCTACGGGTCGTTACAATGGACAAGATTGATTGAATGATAAACGACCCGAAAAGCCCGTTTCGACTCCGAAACGAAAATTGGTTAACCCATATATCAAAACAGATGTTTTCGAATATTTTAAACTTAATGGAATAGGTTTCAAGTCCTAATTCCATACGAAGAAGTTATGTTAAATTTAGCTTATTTCAAATAATTTATTTCAAAATTAATTTTAGGCGTTTCGAGCTCGTACGATCAATCGACAAAGTCGATCGTTATGAAACCTGAAATCCCAAAACAATTCATCGTTACGGATCCAATGAAACTGATTTCTTTGAAATCCGAGTCAATGGCCAAAATGGCTATTTTCCAGTTAATTAAATCAATATTAAATTAAATAAATTCAATTTTCCACTCAAATTCTATAATTTATAGTTTCCATCACTTTGGATTACTTAGTGATTTGTAGTCCTTTTAAACAAATTTCTATATCAATTTACGGTGGAATATTTCACTATTTTCCTAGTTTGATTTCAATTTCAAAAATTCAGTAATTAAAATAAGCATTCCAAAATTTCATTCATTTGATTTTCAAATCTTGTTATTAAATCAATTATCAACTTATGAATATAATCACCATTGGTTTATATTTATTACATTAATATTTTCCGTTTCATCTTGATTTCAATTAACATAGTATTTAATTTTATTTACTTACAATAAATTAATTTATTATAAATTGAATTCCAATTAATTATAATTAATTCAAATAAATTGATTTGATTCAATTCCAATCCCTTTATTAAGTCCAGTGTTACTCTATAAACCCAATTAACCCTTGTTTTATCTTTCGTTACCATAACATGCTCCAATTTTGTAACGACCCGTAAAATTTTGTTTATTTTTATTTATTTTATTTACATAATTAATTGAATTTTGTGAAATTTTAAATAATAACATTTTAAAATAAAAAATTAATATTTGGAATACGTCTAATAAAACATAGCAAACGATAAATTTTCATTTGATAATATTGAAGTTTATTTTTATGTAATTTTATTTCAATTTAAATCAGTTAATAATAAAATGTTTTCCAAATCTGAATATTTTTCTATAGAAAATTTATAAACCATCTTCTGAGCGAGTCGTCATATTTTGTTTCTCTAAATTTTGACTGATATTGCTCCGTTTATCTTATTTTCGACAAATTATCAACATTTTCGGCACCGATATCGACTTTTGATAGGATGATCGTACCACTGATATCTGTATACTATTTTGAACGTCTTATCGTGATGATGTCCGTAGTATATTCATTTGTATATTTCGGTGTTTGGTACACCATGAAATCAGTATGATTACCGTATCGGTAACCGTTTTCGAACTATTTGGCTTCAATTGCCTTTTATTTGTCTACCAGCGGAAATCAAACAATCAATAGACATTTTCCTTTTGCTTTTCCCTTGGTTGTTGCGTTTTCCTATGGTTTTAACTCATTTCATTTTTTTTTCTTTGTTCATGCCTCTACGTCTTGCACTTTAAAAAAAATCTCTTCTTCTCCTTTGAAGCCTGCAACCCATCCTTCCCCTTCACGCCTCAAGCTCAAGCCATCAGCCACTAACATCACTTCAGACCACTTCCACCTGACAACCGAAGGCCACCCTCCTCCCTCGCGTGCCAGCTCAAACATCTCCTCCTTCTTCTTCTTTAGCTCAGTTGAGGATAGTACGATACTAAAAAAAAGAAAAGAGCACATGCTCGAGCTCGCTTGAAAAAAAATGAACTTGCCGTATGTTTGCTAATCACCACTCACCCAGTCAACCTACACAGCATCCGCTCCTCTATCTTAAAGCCTTGGCCGAGCAGCATTTTTCTGCTTCCCTCAACAACCACTTTCATTTCTTTTTATACAAGGTACATATATATTTAAATGTATATTATATTCTGGCAATAATTACAATATGTTTGTATAGTAAGTTATAAACTATGTTTTCTAAATCGTCTTGCATGACAGCTTAGTATATACATTTCGGCTTCATATATATGTTGTGTATATAAAAATGAATACAGTGTTTTGAATATATTAGTATATATAAGCTTATAATCTGCAATATATATGTTTTGTTTGCAGTGTGTACGTGTGTATATATATATATATATATATATAAATGTTGGATCTGAGATATATGTTTTGATTTAGACGTACTATACATATATGTATATATATATATATATATATATTAGTTGTCTAAAATCTAGTTACCGTACATATATGTTTGTGATAACTGTACATATGTAATATGTTATATTTTATCTTATATATATATATATATATATATAGGTGTACATGCTTTATTTATGGTTTCCAATGCTTTATTTATGGTTTCCAAATATGATACCGTTTAAGTATAAATTTCATGCTGCTGATTTATATGTATGTAATATATAGTTTTCTAAGTTATATTTTCGCTGCTGCGGTTTTCTATATATAAGTAAGTGTTTGGTTATTTAAATTATAAGTTGTATATTTTAATTTGGAAGCATCTCAAGTTTTGGTTTGATATATATATATACACACACACACATATATATACACTATGGTTTACTTTGCCCGCTGCTTTTGTATTTTATTATATATAGATTTGTTATAAGTATTTATTTAAAATTTATATAACATTTTAAATATATCAGATCGTATATATATCATGTATATATATGCGTGTGTATGTTTTTTATAATCAGGGATGTTTATGTCAATGTTAGGAAATAGTGGTTTTGCAATATCTTTAAAATCCAATATCGAAAAAAGTCTATATAAATATCTTAGTTTGCAATTTCTATAACTGTGTAAAACATATATAGTGAAGTTGGTTACAAAGATTTTTATATTGATTTTTTTGATGATATAAGTAATTCAATTTTCATATATGTGTTTGCAAAATCTTGTGGATCTATTGTTTAGATATGTCTTAGTTTGTATGCATATTTTGTTAGTCTATATTGCTATATCACTGTGTATAAGTTATTATACATATTAGTTTATAAATTTTACTTGTTGGTTTATTGTATAGGTTATATGAATTTCTGTATATCATGTTTGGATATCAATAATGTTATGTTGGTATATAATATAAGTTATATATGTTTAGATATTGACTTATATAAATGAGTATGCATTTGTTGGTTTTCAAATTTATGTATATATGGAGACTTTGTTTTATGTGTTTGAATTAAATATTTGTTTGCGATATATGTTTAAATTGATTTTTATAAAATATAATAATAATTATAATAATATATTTACATTTTTATCTCTATTATATCTAATTGATATTGGTTTTGATTTCTAACTTATCATCTTTTCTCGTCGAACTTGTTTCCATCGTGCTTTGCTTCGAAATTCGTGCTTGGATTTGTAACTAATCTCATTCTCGTTCATCTCTAGCCTCAAAAGGTGAGCAATCACTCATGAATAACGTTCTTATATTTATTAAATTTAATTTCAATTGAAACGATAATTGAAATATGCTGCTGTTAGTTATTTACATTGCTATATATATGTTATTTGTTCACCTGTGACACCTGGCACCAATATCTGTTATTTATACTGATGATATATTCCTGTTATATTATTATCATTTCTGTTATCACTCTGCAAGTTCCCTGTTAGTATAGAATTCACTATGGGTTGAAATGATACTTGCCCAACGATCTGTAGAATAGAAGAAAATCGTTATGGGTTGAAATGATAAACCCAAGCGATTTTCATTTGAATTGAATTTGGGATTGCGGGTTAAAATGATATATACCCGTATATATTTAAATTTCGGATTGAAATGATAAATATCCGCATCACATGACCATAGGATAGAAAATTATATACAGACACCATTGGTCAATGTATATATATATATTTTGAAATGATTTCCAAGGTTTTGAAATTGAATTTATTTAAGAATTATACTCAAATAAGTTTGACTTGAAATTTATTAAATATGGATTTTAAAAATATGACTTTATAACTTGATTTTTGATTAAAAGTGATTAAAGTGAATATTTCAAATTTACATAAATTGAAAATGGTATATTTAGTTTATTCAAATTTGAAGTCTTATTTAAATGTTATTAGAATGATTAGTAAATATTTCAAAATAAATGATAGTAAAGTGAATTTGATATACATATACATATACATATATATATATATGAAAATTTGAAATCTAGTTTTGAAATTTTTTAATATTTAAAGCTTTGAAAATATTGAAATTTAAATGGTTCATTTTGTGGTTAAAATCTGTATTTGTAATCGATATAATTTGAAATGGTTTATTGAGAAACTGAAATAAATTGAAATTGATGATTTGAGATTTGATTAAATTTGAATTTTAGAATTCGAGTTGATTTGGAATTGATTTGGGAAATTTGAGGAAGCTATTTTTATCATATATATATATATATATTTAAATTATATCTAAAAACATTTATATATTTTAATTTATAAATTATTTTTATTATATATTATTTTCATTGGAAACTATTTTAATATATTAACTATTTCAACTTATAACTCTTTTATATAAACTACTTTACTTTATAAACTATTTTATTATATATACTATTTTAATATCTACACTATTTAAGTGGTGGAAGTGATGTTTTTCAAAGTTATGGATTTCAAAGTATTATGTTCGAAAGTGTTATAATTTCAAGTGTTTGGTTTCAAAAGTGTTATAATTTCAAGTGTTTGGTTTCGAAAGTTCTATAACTTTGAAAATGCTATGATTTTTGGAAAAATATATACTTGAAATGGAAATGATATCGTATTTGGTCTTGAAATGGAAAGATATCATATTGATATGGTTTTGAAAGGGCAATGATATTTTTGTTTTGAAGTATAAACTATTTTTGAAATGACCACGGTGTTGTAATAACGTTTGGTTGTTAAAGAGACCGGGATCGAAAGTTGTCATACTCTCTACCAACTCCGAAAACCACTTTAACAATTGTGTACGTGGTGGAGATTCTAGAATGAAGTAGAATGGTGGCGACGATCCTATATGAGGTGTATACGTGGACCCGACTCCCGTGATTTGGCACAAGGTGGCTAAAACAGGAGCAATTGACGGGCCAAGTGAGGTAGCTCTTCTGATTGGACACACTCCTTCGATACTATGTTCTGACTTTATGATTGATTTGGTGACCACTTTTGTTTTTTTTGATTTGGGAGTGTGGCTCGAGGTGGGCGGTAGTGGCTGCTACGCGTTACCACCAGTCCAGAAGTGTAATTGGTATATCTACCTTGGCATTGCCTAGTTGTGCCATATCACCTACCCTATCGTGCTTTCTAGGAGTTTGATTTGTGTCGTACCTATTGAGTATTCTATGGTAGCCTCCCGATCTGGAGGTACGATGGTACTGTATAGACTATTAGCACTATAAATGTGTTAAGGTGGAAAATGTAAAGCCTTAACGCTATTTTTTATATATAGTATACTTTACTATAGACATTATTATAATAGCATATATTACTACATTGTAGATAGTTTAATGGATCCTTAGAGGATGGTTATCCCAAACATCCTTTGAGTTACTTGTATTTCACTTGTTATTTCACTTGAGTTGGATTTATTGATATAAGAATGTTAATCCTGACTCGAGTATTGTGTTTTGCTTTACGCTCAGGTCAAACTGAGTGGCTCAGTTTTCAAGACTCACCTTTGGAGCTGGAGCTTTTCTTGGAGGTCCAGCTATCTATTCAGCTTTCAGATATTCGGTTGATTTCAGTGATTTATTCTGATTTAGTTATTTGACCATTGTATTGAGACATCTATGTATTCGAAACTTTATTGTATCTTGTTTAACTCTATCATATATTGTAACGACTCGCACTTCGACCTTCGAAAATCGGCATCCAATACATCATCCGTATTCAAATGCCGGAGATTCAAATGTTGGAGTCCGGTTCGCTAAGCTATAACATATTAGAGATAACAAGATAGCGGAACAGAGTGATTTTTATTGATACACAAGTGGATTCAACATACAACAACAAATGCTCAACAACATCAGAACCAATATATACAACACAGCAGCAGAATAATGACATCACAGCGGAAAGATAACAGCGGAGAAGAATAACATCAATAGGGCCTTCAAAGAGAGAGAGAGCAAACTGCATCTTCATTTCCAAAGCTCCAAAGCAAAAAGCTCAAATCCAAAAGCTTCAAAGACTAAGGCTTCCAAACCAAAGGCTTCAAAATCCACATCTACTCTCCAGAACCTACTGATAACCTGACTTTAGGCTGCCCATCTGAAAATTATGGGCACCCAGAGTTTAGAAAAGGGAACAATAAACTACGAGTCAGTCATGTGATTGGTGTGAGAAACATAAAAAAAAAAGCTGTTTTCCCAAAAGGAAAATAAAAAGAAATCCGTTCATGCTTTTTGGAAAATGAAATTACCATAAGGTCTCATGGAACACACACAATGCAATCGCACATATAGGGGAGGTTTCTCCTTATATAGTAGTCAAACATGCTTGATACGTGAAAAACGTTTTGATATTATTATTAGTGCATAGTGTGGAAAAAACATTTCGAAAGTATAATATTAATCTTAGCCAGCATACGTACCATTATGGTATGCCTACTATAGCTACCATGTTAAGTGGAAGGTTCTACAACTAAAACCGTAAAGGGCTCGTATTGATTGTTTGGATTTTCAACAAATGGTTAAGGCTAAGGAACTTCCTTTATCCGAAGGGTACGCCTCTGGAGGGACGTCCCAAGAACGTAACCGGTTCTCTGCCAACATAAGGCCAGGTTACCTCTGTAACTACGTAACTAACTGTCACGAGTATGCCATCCTTTGGTTGTAACCTACCTTTACCGAGGCGCCACACAACCAATTCCAACAACGACGTAAGTAAAATATCTGGGCTCCATACGATGATACCACTTTTTATCTAGAAGGAAATGCACATACCCTGAGGGTCGCGAACCCCATAACCATGCTGCATCCTTTCTTGTTTCGACCATTTCCTGGGGTATGAGGTTCGATGAAGTCTCGACCCATAAAGCTTCGCTTTACACAAAATCCATGCTTCGATCAACCAATGCTAAACACTTAGCATGCCACATTACCAATTTGGAAATATATCACTAGTAACCATCAATTGTATATAACCTCTAAGCTCGTACATCTAGGAGAAGGGTGTTAAACTAAGAGAATAAATTCTCCGCCACTAAACAGAAATGTATTTTATAGAAACCAGCTTTAGATCTCAAAGTGTAGTGTCAGACATACATCCATACAAGTCCATCCTTGGTTTGAATGGAACCGAAGGCACTTCGTCCAATTAAGGAAAAAGTCCTTGCAAATCCGGATATTCCCTAATAACGTCCGGACTCCCCATCACATAGGGTAACCTAAATCTCTATACTGGAGCAACTCGGTGCAGAGACATTCAACAGGAAATCCTTTCGTTTTCGAAAATATTCGTTCTTCAACCACCGTCTTCAAATGCAATCTTATTTCGTCGTATCATTTTTCGTAATGGGTATTATGACTTAATGTCCTCCCCTAGCCTTTCTGAATAATGAGCGCTTATTTTAAAACATTTGGATACATAGTTCCATTTTTACTCTTTTAAAACAAAAGATCCATCTTTAAGATTCGATGTGGTTTCCGGATAACCATTAGGAATCCGATTCCCCGTCTCAACGAAATTCAAATGCCGTCTTAAAGGCCAAGTTGTTTAAGTAAGCAATTTTAATTCAATTCAGAAGTTCACATTCACACAACAATACTTCATAGATAAATAACTTACATTATCACAGTTCAATCCAAATCAATTCATATAACAGAATATTACATATCAGAGATATAAACAATTCAAAGCATTCAATATAATCCAATCATCCATAAGCAAGGTTAATTAATCACATAATCTATCATTAATTTAATTAAAAAAAAAATTAATTACTTAAGAATTAGTTACCTAACCCTGCTTAATTAAGTAATTACAAACCATTTTAATTAATTATTGAATTAATTAATCACATAATCACTTTCATAAATTAATTCTTCTCTAATTACTTACATTAAGTAATTCTCCTTTAATTACTTACATTAATTAATTATCCTTTAATTAATTACATTAAATAATTATCCTTTAATTACTTACATTAAGTAATTAACCTTTAAGTAATTAATTATCCCTTAATTACTTACATTAATTAACCTTCAATTAATTACATTAATAAATTAACCTTTTGATTACTTACATTAAGTAATTATCCTTTAAGCAATTATCCTTTAATTATTCACATTAATTATTCATCCTTTAATTAATCACATTAAGTAATTATCCTTTAATTACTCACATTAATTAGTTATCATTTGATCAATTGCATTAAGTATCATTAAATTACTGATTAATGATCCTTTAATTACCTTAAGATCTTAATTAATTTTAAGATAAACTATTTACCTTAATCAATTACTTAATTCCTAATTAATTTAATTTAATCACCAAATAAATTAAATTAATTACCTCTAAATCCTGCTTACTTAATAAAGTAATGATCCTTTGATTAATCAAGACCCTAATTAATTAAAGATAACCCTTTATCTTAATTAATTACATCATTTAAATCTTATTAAATTAAATACTTGAAATTAATTATACAAAATCACTTGAGAACTTTTGATTAATTAAAATTCAATACATTTATCTTAAACACGTACATAATTACATCATTAAATTCGTTTAAAACACTTAGGGATTTACACCAAATAATTAACCTAATGTATAATTATTTTAAATCAAAACAAATTTAAAAAATTTTAATTTAAAATTTTGATCTTTGAGACCTGCTTGAAAATTTTGATCTTTTGAAAACTTGGTCAATATTTTCTTCGAAACACGTTTATTTTTTTATAAAACATGGTCTTTTCCTTTTGCTTTTTAAAAATTTATTAGCTTACAAAAGTAACCCGAGCCAAAACCGAAAACACCTGAGCAAAAACCGTGCCACAGTCCTACTTCTTTCCTTTCTTTTTCTTTTAAAATTTTTTTCGTTTAACTTTTTTATAAACTGTTACACCGCAAACATTCTCGCAAACATCCGAGACAAACACGAAACCTCCCTAAGCACAACCCCGAGAACACCCTCTTCTTCCTACTACAACAATAAACTTAATACACATAGATGCACGTACACGTGCACAGATGATCGAAACCATTCCAATCGACACTACGACCTCCAACATGTCATCGACGACCATCTCAACTCAAGTAACCACCCAAAACCCTCGATCTCGCCGTAACTCAAAATCGAGCAAGACAACATCTATTGGAACCATCCCGATCAACAAATCCTCCCCGCATTGCTGCCTCCGATCACCTGAGTCCTTGTCGATCGACCTCAAGCCTTGTCACGATCCTATGCTATGATTCCCCTCCACTGATCATCTCAAGTTCACCCACGATGACGAAATCACCTCGGTGACCACTTCGACCAAAACAGGTCATTAAACTCTAAATCGACGTCAATGTGCCGCTTCGACAAACTTTAACCACTACGACCATTTTTCCTCTGATCCCCATTGCACCAACCACCTCCAACCATGATCACGACGATCATCTCCATGCCGGTCGTCGAAAATCGACGAAAAACCAAAAACCGTTCAACTCAAGAAATCTCCACATTTCCAATCTTAAAAATCATGAAACCCATATCTAAAATCATCATTTGCTAGCACGAATCTAATTATGAAATCAAATCGTGAAATTAAGATGATCGATTTCTGACTTAAATTAGATCATCACTGTAAATCCTTGTTTTTAAAATAATTACTCGATATATCCACTTGAATCCATTTTTAAAAATGATACTACAATGTTACAATCCTTTTCTCTTTAAAGATCATGGCTTGAATTTGATTAGATGGAAAGATATGATTTTTTTATGTTGTTCTTGAGTCTTTTACACAAAAGAAAGGCATGCTCACCTAAATAAAAACATGCACAGATATATACATAATAAAAACCCGTTTCTACATCGATGGAAAATATTTCAAGGCATTATTCTCATCAGTCATCCCAGGCATAAGTAAATAAAAAGGATTTAGGTTTTTAAAAAAAATGAAGTTTACTCATAGGTTTGATGTTTGAACAGAGTATCTTTAAAACCTGAAACTGGAAATGCTTTAAATTTTGATCTGCTTGTTGTTTCTAGGTTAATTTGAATATGCTAAATTGATCTTTGCTTTGCTTGATAAAACTGAGTTGAATCTGCACTTTGCTTTGATTAGACTTGAAGTTGAAATTGTTTTTAGCTTTAGTTTTTATTCACTGGTTTTGATTTAGCTTGATTTCTTTCACAGGTTTTAGATTTTGAACATATGAACGCAAATCAAGTGTAAGAGTGTAGATGTATGTATATATAGCCTTGTTTTCATTTTATTTGTTATTTTTAAAATAAAATTAAATGTGACACTTGTTCTTATGCATGTTATCTTTAGCTTACATTTGTCTTTTGCATGTATTAATATTTGCAAATGTTAAACGCATACATTTATATGTTTTGTATAATTTTATATTATATTTTCAATTTTGTTTTCAATACATTTACTTTTATATTAACATATGTTTTATATTTATATATATTTACAAACCATATTTATTCATGTATAATTTTTTAAAAGAAAGTATATAAACCTTTTATTAATATTTATTTTAAGCTATCATACTTTTTTAATTAAATATTTATTATTTAGTGTGTTTTTAAAATATAGAATTTAAACATTAAATAGCTTTTGAAAATTATTATTCAAAACATAACTTCCAAATCACAATATATATATATATATATTAGAAAAAATATTTCCATTGGTTTTTAAAATATAGAGTTTTTAAATCCAATTTATTTTTAATATTTATTATTGAATTTCAAATCAAAATTATATTTACAATATATATATATATAAAAAGAATCACATATCTTATTTTTTTATAAAATTTCAAATTAATTCGCAAATTAATTCTAAAAATTATATTAATTACTAAATTAAATTTGGCTTTAAAAACGGGATTTTTACATATATATAGTTGCTTTTGAACAACTATTCTTTTATTTCTACTGCTTATTTTTATATTACTTTATGTCTGCGATTCTATGATTATTTATTTACTGTAGACGCTAAGTTTTGTCGAATATAAATTAACAATCTAGTATTTTGAGAAATTCAAATCGGGCACGTGTGGATCCGAATGGTTGAAAATATCAAGATGTTATAAATTTCCATCTTTAGTTTGTATTAACTAGTATATTTACATTTTATGGTATTTCTGTCGAATATATACATTAATTACGATTAAAAATTCTCAATTAATTTATTTAACTTAGTTTCCTTCTTTTTATTGCATCACTTATCACATTATGAATAGAATTAGCACTTCTATTCATTTTATTACATTCAAAGTCTCATTTATTGTCTTAAATCTTATTAATGTAACATTAAAGTTCATTTAATTCTAATTGATTTTCCATTTTAATTTAATAGACCAAATAAATAGATAACTTATAACAATCGTTACCATAACTTTTAATTACACTTATGAATTCATTATTCACAACCAAATGTTACAATTCTTATATAATATTGATTTTATTTAATTACCATTAACTCTCTATTTCAAGAAATAATTAAATATTTACATTTGTTCCTTATATTCAATTTTATAACAAAGTATAACATTTACATTATTCAATTTATTGGAATTACATTCAAGTTTTAATAATTAGCTTTAATTATCATTTGTTACATTGCATTTCAATATTCATTTCATTATTAAATTGTGAGTTTTTATTTCTTTCAATACTAAATTACCAAAATCTTATTAAATTAACAAATTTAAATCATCGAAAATTACAAGTCATTACACTTTCCCCCACTCAAAACTTTTCGTCCCCGAAAAGGAAAAAGAAGGTAAAAGAAGGAGTTAAGTAATCAATATCTTATTCAAAATATTAAATTTATAAAACAAATAAATTAAAAAATTAAACAATTTAAATAAAATATATCAATTTATGACTGTTAAATCCTTTTTGTACTCAAGTTATAAAAAGTTGGAAAATACTTCATAAAATTTTCTACGTCCAAAATTTTTGAAAAATTTCGGCGATGTCTCTTTTGTATGGAGAGGCAAGGGAGAAAATATAATATCAAATATACAATGTATACCAAAATATCTGAAAATAATATATCCCAACAACGGAAAAATATATATAATATCGTTAGAAAACTGTAACCCGAGAATGTACCTATTATTGGGCAAACAATGCTTTATTATGAGACCAAAAGCACTAACAATTGCTAACATGTATTTCACTTATACAATCCAAAAAGAGTTAATAATTATATAAAATGAAATATTTAAAGTTGTTTCAGCCACTAACTAAAAAATTAATATAAAACAACAATCACTTGCAACTATAACATACAATCATCATATGAAATCAATACAAATCAATTATCTATCCATATCAACCAAAACAAATAATTTGTTTGGGCTTAGAAGCTTTTAAATTGCATAGAATGACAAATAAACTACTAAGTATACCATTTACTCAACTGTCTTGGATAAAACTCTCAACATATTATTCATACATCCAAAAATTTGAAGTATCCTTGCCCAAACAACTCATAAACCGAAACAACAACAAATTCCAAACATTAATTAGGTTTATGTTAATTATTTCTTTTCATATCATTTATAAAATGTCTCATTTCTTAAATTTACACTTATTTCTTAATTTTACATATATTGCTTACAAAAGTTCAATTCCCATTCATTCCTTACTTAATTACATTTATATACATTCATTTATTTATAATATTCATGTTCAATTCAATAGCTTAACATATCAATTCGCTAACTTAATTTTATAACTATTTACTTACCATACTTACTTTCTGTTACATTTTATTATAGTAACATTTCAATTATAACTTAAGTTTATGACAACTATAACATCAAATTCTTATTTATAAAGTAATTCATTGAACATTTCCATTTCGTAATTTTTATTTGTAAAATTTTCCATTCCATATTCTTTTAGCATTTCAACTTTTATAATTGGTAAGTTATGTGTGTGTGTGTGTGTGTGTGTGTGTGTGTGTGTGTGTGTTTATATGTCTTTAAGAAGGTAGTTGAAAATTACACCCGTTTATCTTATTTATTTTAATTAGTTTAATGTTCAATAATCATATCCTTTGTTTTATAAGTTGCAAATTTTAACTTTCTTGTAATTTCATTGCAACCTAGCATTTAATCTCTTATTTCATTTAGAGGTTCCAATTATTAATTAGTTAAATTCTATTTCATTAATTAAAATATCTAATTCATAGAAATTTAAGAACTAAATGTCGAATTCCATTTCAACTCATTTAAAAATAATAGATTGATGTACATACTCATAAATTATATATCCTATTATATTTAAATAAATTTGAAATTTGTATTTGTTTATTAAAATAAATATTCATACAACTACTACAGTGGCCTTCCCAGCTTGAAAACTCGAAAATGAATGTCGATGATGCGTGAACTCATCACCAAAATTATTTCTCAACGATAGAGAGGGGAGTGCAAAACTTATTTTATTCCAAAATTTCTTTAAAACAATTCTTTCAAATTATATTGAAATATTTGTATCAGAAAATACTTCTATTAATATTATTATTGTATTCCCAAATCATTTGAAAGAAAATTTCAAAAACCCCAAAACTTAAGTTCTAAATTTCAAATTTTCATTTATTTTATTCTCAAATCTTATTTCCAACCAATATTTATAAATTTCACTACCTAACAACAAATATATTACAACCAAATATATCATATATAAAACTATTACTTTATATACAAAAATATATAATAGGCAAAATTATTTAATTATCCATATTTCAAAACAAATATTGTGTAAGTCTGTCCTATTAAGTATTTAGAAATCCCTATTGATGTCATAACATCATATGCACCAACCAGAATTTATTAATACAAAACAGAACAAATTAACACAATATAAAAAACCTTTTATAACACTAAAAAATACGCTCTCTCATATGTATACACCCAACGACTCATCATAGGGGATTACTACCCTATTAGCAAAGAATCAGACCCCACAAAGCTAAGGTTTTCGCAAAAACCAAAGATCTAATACCAACTATAACATCCCACCTTTTTGTACGTTTTAAGCAGACATACATGCCGACTCAAACCTTATAGGGCGGATTGTTATTGGGGTGGATAAGAAAAGGTAGAGAAAGGGAAAAAACAAAATAGAATCTCGCAGCGGGACGATAAAATATAATAATCAAATAACAGTTCATGAAGCTATTTACAAAACATTTGATTATACTTATACAATGCAGAATCAGAGTTACACATATCAAAGATAAATAAATACTGCAACGGAACAGTATGAATGCAGTAGAATAAATATAGTAAATAATAGTAGCATAAATCTTCATCTTCATCCTCCATAAATAAGGTCTTCAAATCTTGAAATGCTCAGGCTGACCTGAGCGAATTGAAAAGACAAAACACTCGAGTTAGAACTAAAAGATTTTATGTAAGTTAAATCATTGGTAAATAAATATGAGTGGAATGGCATCAGAGATGTTTACGGGGTTTGACATCTCCTATCCAGTGTCTAACGTGAGTACAGTAACCTAAGAGATGTTCGGGATTCACATCTCCTAAGGATGCATTAAACTATCTACTACGTAGTGCAATACGCTACTATAATACGTCTATAGTAAAGTAAAAGTATTAAAATAATGTTAAAGCGCTGCCCATATCCCCTTAACACATTTTATATATTTCCATTGTCTATACAGTACCGTACGCTCTTCCGAGAGGTTTACACAGAGGGCACACCACAGGTATGGCACAAAACAAACTCGTAGAAGGCACGCTAGGGCATGTGAACACGGCATACGAGGAAATGCCAGGGAAGATATACCATTTGCGTATCCGGATTGGTGGTAATGCATAGCAGCTACTACCACCCAACTCGGAACACACTCTCCAATCAAAATCAAGGTTGGCCACCAAGTCAATCGCAAAGTCAGAATATAATATCGAAAAAGTGTGTCCGATCGGAGGAATGACCTCGCTTGGCCCGGCGCGGCTCCTGATTTTAGTCACATATAAGCTGACTCATGGGAGTCAGGGTCACATCATACCTCATACGGAAATTGTTCACCAAACCATCCTACTTCATTTCTAGAATCTCCACCACCTACGAAGTCGTTAAAGTAGGTTTTGGTATTGGCAGAGAGTATGACAATATCCGATCTCGGTCTTTTTAACAATCAATCGCTTATTACACACCAGATAGTTCTTTTACATTTTCAAAGCCAATTAACAATTGATATCAAAATATCATATTCTCAAACCATATCACTTTCAAATCATATTCACTTTCAAATCATATTAAATTTCAATCATAGTTCGAAATTACATTTCCTTTCAAAAGTCATAATTTCTTCCAAAAATCATATTTCCAAAATAGGTTAAATCCTTACTTCAAAATCGTCATTTTCCATTTATTATAACATTTAAATCCCATCTTAGGTTATAACATCATTTAACCTTTTTCTCTTTTAAACTAATGAATTGAATTTAAACACTTCCAGTTTACTTAGTCTGGAAATTTAGAAAATAATTTAAAAGATTTAAATAGTTAAAATAGTTATAAATAGTTAAATACTCTAAAATAGCTCTAAAATAGATTGAGTAGATTTAAAATGAATTAAAATGGTTTAATTAGTTTAAAATAAATTAAATCGGTTTAAAATAGATTAAAATGATGTATATACTTAATATTGGTTAAATAGTTTAATAAATTTGAAAATCTTAAAAATCAGAAATTTTAAGATATATTTTTTAAAACAGTTTATATGAAAAAAATGAGTTCGAAATAAATATCAATTTAACTACTTATTTTATTTCAACATATCAAGACCATTTCAAATTTCCAGGTCAACAAACCCAATTTCAAAACCTTTCAATTTTAAAATTCCAATAAACTATTGAATTTCATATCGCTTTTAATCCATGTTCAAATATCAATTTGGATTTCTCCAATTTCAAAATATTTCAAAGTTATATTTCAACAAATTCAATAGCTCACTTCCGATAGGATTTCATTTGTACTTAAAACATAACTTCAAACTTTCAATTTAATTTCTTAAAGCAATTCCTTTAAACCATTTCACATTTCATCAAAAAACTTGATTTTCCAATAATACTTAAATTTTCCTAAATCAAATTTTATTTCAAAATATCATTTAATTAAATTCTCAAATTTAGGGATTTAAAAATCATTTAATTTAATCAATCCGGTGTCCGTATATAATTCTCTACCGTAGGGTCAAGTGATACGCATATTTATCATTTCAATCCACAATTTAAATTTTACGGTTATATATCATTTCAAACCGCAATCTCGAATTAATATTAAAATCCATAAAATCGCTCGAGTCTGTCAATTCAACCCATAATGATTTTTCCCCAATCTATAGATTATTTGGGTAAGTATCATTTCAATCCATAGTGCACTTGCAATTTATAACAGTATAAAATACCATATCCATTCATCTAATATCAATAGTCACACATCCATCACAATCATCATCCAAATCAATTAAAAAATATCACTATAGAACCGATAATCAATAACAGGTATTTAATTAGTAATTTATACTCAATAATAAATTTAAATATTGATTTAATTCAAAAATATTCAAATTAACTGAGATGATGATTCAAATAATACCAAACGATCATAAATAAATTTCTAATCACATCATAAATTTAATTTAACAAACATAAGAAATTTTAGAAGTTGTGAGTGGGTAAAAACACTCGCCTTTGAATTTAAATTGATTTAAAATCAAATTCAAACACTCTCAGAATCCAACCAGACCAGCGTCAAAATGTCTGGAATTTCGATACGATCCCGGCAAAGTAAACCGCGCATGAAACGGACGTCGGGTGCAAAAGTAATCTCATTTAGAAGATATAGATTTAAATTTAAAACAAGAAAAGAAATTATTAACCTATACATGCCAGCTACATGTATATGCGCTAACCCTAGCAAGCCAAAGATTTCGCGTTCAAACCTCGCTTCCAGCCGCCAATCCTTTGCCATTGATCATCATGTGCACGCCCAAAGCCTCGACTGACCAACGATCGAAGCATGCCATGGCAACGCCCTCGGTCGGGAGCCTGTCCCCTGAAGACGTGAGCCACTCCGATTCCACGAACCACCATCGCCATCGCCATCGCCATTTTGAACAGCCGATGAAAGAGAATTCGATGAGCTGTGGTGATTGAACACTACAGATGCGACCTGCTCGACCCCCTCTACCCAAAGGCACCACCAGATCATCGTATGATCGACGATCTACCGCACAATCCAACGACCACAAACGAACGGCCGAAATAAATCATCCCATTCTAGCCAAACGGAAACCCAAATCTAAGAATGAAAAGCATAATTGTCTAGCACCCGTCGAGAGCTTCAAGTCAATATATAATTTGATACGGTTTGTGGAGTTTAATTTTGAAGATGAATTTGAAATTGAATTTGAAATTGAATTTGAAATTTGGGAATTAGGTTTTGTCTGCCATTGGAATGAGGAGTTGAGAAGGAGGTGTATGTAAAGACAAATGACAATAAGGAGTGGCTAGGGAATATAAAGAGACATTTATAGGTAGGTCAGAAATAGGATGAATGGACAAGATTAATTGAACGATAATCGACCCGAGAAACCCGTTCGACTCTGGAACGAAAATGGGTCATCCCATATATCAAAATAGATGTTTTCAAATATTTTAAACTCAATGGAACATATTTCAAGTCCTAATTCCATCGTACGAAGAAGTTATGTTAAATTCAGCTTATTTCAAAATTGATTTCAATTCAGTTAAATTGATTTCTAGGCGTTTTGAGCTCGTACGATCAAACGACAAGTTTGATCGTTACAAAACATAAAATCCTACAATAATCCATCGCTACAGATCCGATGAAACCGATTTCATCGAAATTTGAGTTAGTAGCCAAAATGGCTATTTTCCAGTTAATTAAATAATCTAATATTAAATTAAATAAATTCACTTTTCCACTCAAATTCAAAAATTTGTAATTTCTATCACTTTGGATTACATAGTGATTTATAGTCCTTTAAAGAAAATTTCTATTATCAATTTACTGTGGAATATTTCACAATTTACATTGTTTGATTTCAATTTCAAAAATTCAGTAATTAAAATATGCATTCCTAAATTTCATTTATTCGATTTTCAATCCGGTTATTAAATCAATTATCAACTTATGGATATAATTACCATTGGTTTATATTTATTACATTAATATTTCTCATTTCATCCTAATTTCAATTAACGTAGTATTTAATTTCATTTATTTACAATAAATCCATTTATTATAAATTAAATTCCAATTTATAATAATTAATTCCAATAAATAGATTTGATTCCCAATCCTTTTATTAATTCTGTTATTACTCTATAAACCAGTTAACCTTTATTTTATCTTTCATTACCTTAATATACTCCCATTTCCATCTTTAGTTTGTATTAACTATTATATATCCGTTTTATTGTATTTCTGTCGAATATATACATTAATTACGATTAAAAATTCTCAATTAATTTATTTAACTTGGGTTCATTCTTTTTATTACATCACTTATCACATTATGAATAGAATTAGCACTTCTATTCATTTTGTTACATTCGTAGTCTCGTTATTTTCTTAAATCTTATTAATGTAACATACTTCTAATTGATTTCCCATTTTAATTTAATAGACCAAATAAACTGATAACTTATAACAATCGTTACCATAACTTTTAATTACACTTATGAATTCATTATTCACAACCAAATGTTACAATTCTTATATAATATTGATGTTATTTAATTACCATTAACTCTCTATTTCATACAATAATTAAATATTTACAGTTTTGTCTTATATTCAATTTTATAACCAAGTATAACATTTATGTTATTCCATTTATTGGAATTACATTCAAGTTATTAATAATTGGCTTTAATTATCATTTGTTACATTGCATTTTAGTTTTAGTTTCATTATTAAATTACAAATTTTTATTTCTTTCAATATTAAATTACCAAAATTTTATTAAATTAACTAATTTAGATCATCGAAAATTATGGGTCATTACAGATTTTTAGAGCCTATTGTATCTTTTGAACCTTATACACACAAGGATTTGGAGATCGAAAAATTTCATAGCATATTATGTTAATTCTATTCAAACTTTTAACTTATGGCTTATATGACCATTTGACTTCTAATATTGATTCACGTGAAATCATGACTAGTAGAGCATACTTAACTTCGAATGGGTATTTGCATAGCATAATTGACTTCGAGCTGTTACTTGCATAGCATACTTGACTTCGAACTAGTAATCGCATAACATGCTTAACTTTGAACATAAATCATAATAGCATATCTAAATTTAACTTCAAACTTACATAAGCTCATACGACTTTAACTTTGTTGACTACACCAAGGAATTTGTGGGAACTCTCTACGACTTGATGACTTCGACAGACCTCAGAAGAGTCTCTCATTGAATTTACACTATTCCACTATACTTTTAGGGTTAATGAATTTATTCGTTAACATTTTTGCGCCAGAACGAGGGCCTGAACCTCCGACCTTATTATAATCCCAAGTAAAACCACCATGGCATACGTTGAACTACCTTTTAATGCATGTTTAGCGTATAAAGTACTTTTCGAACCAAGCATATCCCATTTCAAGCTAACTAGCCTTAGGCCTAAACACCATGCGAAATAATCATTCTAAGATGTCCGAACAAGGGCCATAAGAACCAAGAACAACTAGACCCGCTTATTAAGTCTTTAATGATCCCAAGCTTCAAGAGGAACAAATGCTAAGAATCAAGGCACTGTAGGTAATGGAAAATAAGAGAAGACAGGCAGTATCTTATAACCTAGATAAACGGCGCTTGAATCCATTTCATCTTAGGTCGTTCCCAACCTTTGCTTTAGCAAAGTAATGTAAGAGAGAAGACATCTTCTCAAGCACAAGAAGTGAAATTCAACATCATGCTAGAGGAACCATTTTTGAAAAAGAAATGACAAAGGACTTCGAAGAATTAATTATAAGGCAGGAAAGTATTCTCAGCCACTCCCAAAAAGAAAATGAAACTCGGGACTCATTAAAAAGAAAACTTGTTATGGAAGCTAAGGAACACATCACAAACAAAAGAGTGAAATGCCATCCGAGAAGACCACTCCCAAAAATGTCTTGAATTTCCAAAAAAATATTCCCTTACCACCTCCTATGATAATGTTTACTTCCTAACCAAAGATGAACTTATCTATTGTTGTCACAAAAGAAACATCCAAAGAATGAATGGAATCTTATAGGACTATATTGCTATTATCATCAAGTTAATGAACATGACACAAATAAATGCTAAAGCTTGGAGGGCATGATTAATAACTTCTTAGGGCAAGGAAAGTTGAACGAGTTTGTATGAAGATGTTAAATCAATCATCAATAAAGATATATTTTCTGAATAAAACAAGTGAATCTACACGGTTGAGGAGTAAGACACCTTTAAGTGATTGAAAAGCCAAAATTAGTACCTATGATGGTAGTAAGGGGCTAAAGCCTTTGTCCCCAGCTAATATAGCCTAGACAAAGCACCTCTTAGAGGGAGGACAGAGTAAGTCTTTGATCCCGTCCGAAAGGGCCTAACCAAAGTGTTGACTAAGCCTTCGGTCCCGCCTACATATCCCATATGGAGCGTAAGCCCTTAATCCTATCATCAAAGGCCTGGTTAAGGCACCTCCTAAAGGGAGGTAAAAGTAATCTTTTGGCTCAATTTGGAAATAGGCAGGTCCAAAGTTTCTACAAGCCTACAACCCCTGCCTACGTGGCCTGGTTGGAGTGATTCCTAGAGGGAAGATGGGTAATCCTTTGGTCTGTCTAAAGGACCGAACAAACCTTCAGTGACGCCATCGGAGGCCTCACTGAAGCAACTCCTAGAGGGAGGCTGGGTAAGTCTTTGGATTTTCTTAAGATAGCTAACTACACGCACCAGAAAATAGACCTAAATTATCACCTAAACGACGATAAGCGGTCCGAGTCAAAGTAGTGCCCCCAATTAATCAATCTTCTAAAGGAAGATCTATCAAAATCCAAGCCAAAATAGTGCTCCCAATCAATCGATCAATCAATATTCTAAAGGAAGGTCTATCAAAATCTGAGCCAAATTAGTGCTTCCAATCGATCAAGATTCTAAGAAAATGATTTATCAAAATCCAAGCCAAGTAGAGCTTTAAATCAATGAAATCTTCTAGATGGAGGTCCATCAGATATGACTATTCATGCTCCGTAACAAACACAACGTCCAATTGCTAGATAACGGCTTTTGTTCTTCAATTATTATTACCAGATATGGATTTCTTTTTTCTTCTATTATTGCAAGATATGGATTTTTGGTTTTCTTCTATTATTGCCAGATATTGATTTATGGTCTTCTTCTTCTATTGTTACCTGATATGGATTTCTGGTCTTCTTCTTCTATTATTGACAGATAAAGATTTTCGATCTTCTATTATTACAAGATACTGATTTTTGGTCTTCTATTATCATTGCCAGATTTGGGTTATTGGCCTTTTCTATTATAATCAGATATGAATTTCTAGACTTTTCTTATCAGATAGATTTTTTGTTTTTTTATTAACTATTAAACGGATTTCTAGGTCTTTTATGAGAAAGAAAATTCTAATATTAAAATTTCAATTATCTTAGAAGTCAGATTGTTGATATACGCATCAAAAGATTAGAGTATAAAAGGAAGAGTATCATATAGTTCATTTCAAAGCCACATACTTTACATTTTTGGTAACTTTCATTCTAATACATGTTTATTTATAAGTAATATATTATATAAAAAGTTGTAGGCATAAAAATAAAATAGAAAAGAAAATCTATTTAAGGCAGATCATTGCTGAAGCTCAAGGCCTTATGTTGTCTTTTCCAAGTCCTAAGCAAGTAAAGCATAAGCAATGTAGCAAATGGCTGCATCAAAAATTTCTTTAAGTTTCTTTTCCTTCTTCTGAAGGCTATTTGCTTCTCAATCAAAGAAATCTATGTTCTTAGAGAGCGTTGGAGAGTCTTGTTGGCACCTTGCAAAGTATGAACCATATTCTTTAACTCTTCAATCTTTTGGTTAAGATCATGTTTCTCACATTCAAGTTTTTGAATTTTTCTTTCATATTCACTAATGCTTTTAGATAATTTCTCATCCCATTTCTTTCTAAAGTGTCGAATATGTGCAAATTTAACCTTTCTTGACTACCTTGGGATCGTTTCATCACTAAAGCCCGAAGGATGGTTTAATAATGTTGGGAATTCTCGGCTCTCTAAAGAATAAGATTTGGTCATTTTACCTGGAGTAGGGGTAGGAAAGCCGAATACACCTTCACTCGCAATAAGCTTTAGTGTTTGGCAATAACTTTGGCTCTTTACTAGATCTTCTTTGAGATTACTTATTCTTTGGTGTAATTTAGCTATCTCAATGTTAACTTTGATTGAAAAGCTGAGATTGAAAAAATGGATCCTTAAACCGTATTTGTTATCTTTTTCAATGCCTAATGCTCATTTTTTTGCTTTAAGTCGCTCTTCTGTACCAACAATCATTTCTTTGTAAGTCCTAAACGTTGACTTCAATATAAAGTTGTTCCTATGCTACTCGTATGCCTTAGGATTATCTTTGATCTCAATAACTCGTCAAGCATCTATAGAATCATATATATGCATTAACTAACTCTCCTTTTAAGAATAGAGGATACACAAATTATTATATGAGAAACAAACTTTTATGTTGATACTAAGTAAAGTTCACAAGTAATACAAAAATTAAAATTACATCATAATTCTATTTCAAACCATTTAATCAACATTCAAAGTTCCAAGACTATGGTTTTAGCCTTTTCAAATGACTTAGCAGACAACGTAAATATAAAATCGAAGGAAGCCTTAACTCCTTCTGGAGTATAAACGGGAGGGAACCGGCGATAATCCCCATTTCCCAACTAATGGGCTATCGTGACCACATATTATTTTGGTATGATAAGGTCGGATTTCACCAAGCAACTTATCCATTTCATTACCTAGAAAGTCAAAGCTGAAACGAGGGTAATGCATGTAGAGTTCTTGTAAATATCTAAGGAAGCAAAGTCTTGCCAATTGTGATGTTTTGAGAACCAAATTTTTTCATAAAATTTCTCTTTAAATTGACAAACTTACTCAAGAGATCCCTAGGAACCAGATCGCTCGAACATACATTATTTTATACAACATGTTGAAATGAAATTAAACTACGGACAAGAAACTAAAATAATAAAATTCATAGGTTAAAAAAATTACATATTACAAACATTAGGGTTTATAAAAGATCAATGTCTTGTACATTTCAGATATAAATCCATTGTTGTTGTACTTGAGTTTTTTGAGAGAAGAGAGCGATAAGAAATTGGGAAGGTTCCAAAACACTCTAGGGTGGGGATTAGACCCATACTCGTCCAAATATCTATGATGAAAGCGTCCGAGCAAACCCCATAATTGTTGCCTAAGTGTGAAAAATCGATAAATTTACCCCTACAATAAGCTTGGAACAAAAACTCCACTAGAGCGTTCCCGCAATCAACTAACATCCAAAAGAGAGTAATCGGTTCAAAATTCTCTTTCATAAGCATTTCTCAATAATGGCGGGCTTTCTTCATCCTAGGAGCGACTTCTCTTTCATTGAAATATCTTAATTTTAATGCACTATTAGTCGTCTTCTTGTACTTCTCAAATAATTCATTATATTCCAATTCTCTATTTAGACGATATATATCCATTTTCAAGCATCACGTCATAACAATATTTCAGTTTTCTCATAACCAAAACAATTAATGTGTAACTAAAAGTTACTTGATAACTAAAGGAATTTGGATAAAGAGATCCATAATTGATAGAGAGGAACTGAAGGCAACAAGATCTTTCCTTTTTCATTGGACTGTTTTCCTTGGAAAGTACTTCCTTTATTAAGAGAATCTTTCTTTGAAGGATCTTGCATGTCAATAGTTTCTGTGTGTGATGAAGCCCTACACCTATGATGCAGAACAACTATTAGAGGAAAGAAAATATAAGTGAAGAGAAGAAACAGAAAGGAAGAGAAGAGAATAGAACAAAAGAGAAGGAAATAAAATATCAAATAATCACATAAAATGGCGTATATCTCACGCTGAATCAGACAAAATATAATAGCCAACACATATATAAAATAGTCAAGACTGAAATAACTAAGTGATATAAATATTAGAGTAGAGATACATAGAATTATACATCATATAATAGAGTTTATACAAGTGATAAATAAATTCAACTGACAAACTGTCTCTGTCAAGACTCCATAGTGTCACATAGTGGAATAAACAATAGTATATCCAAATGCAAATATGAGAAAGCATCACCTCCTGCGAATTTATCTGCATAGCTCCAAGTGCTGTTTACAAGCTATCTAATTTACTCATTTAAGAGCACATGAGATAATAAGAAGCAAAGCATAAAAGCTCGATCAGACAACAGTCTGGTATGAGCGATAAATAATCTAAAAAATACTATTAAAGTCGATGTAGTATATGGAACAAAGGGTACACTAATCATATTTTTCATGTCCCTGCAACCATAGAGTTAGCACATAACATCGATAATATGCTACTTTATAAATGTCATAAAGGGTACTCTATACTCAGTAAACTATCGAGGTGTCTAGGTATTTCCATCCACAATACTTATTCCATATTAAGTAAAAGTAGGGGGTGTCTAGGTATCCCTATGCGCAATACCTACCTCGTGTAACATCCTTGGAGTGATAGGTGGCTACTGAAACTAAAACAACATAGCATCCATCAAACAATACTAACTGCCAATCATTGTGCTCTAGATCTATGATATCTCATATGGTCATTGTTATGACAAGGATTAATGAATAAAATCTCGATTTCAATTGTACTCTTTTTAGCCTAAAGCTGGAACTAGATCCATTCTTTCATTCCAAGGTATACGGATCCATTCTTCTGATCCAGGGTACCAAATCAACATACCCATCGGCGTCCCCACAAATACCCTTAATTTGAGTACAAAAGAATGCACTCTGAGTATCAAACATTCTTCAGCACGCATCTCCATGCTCTTCCTTGCCCGCATCCATTTTCATGATAGAACCATTCTACATTCTATGCCCGGATCACCCTACAAGAACCCTCCCATGTGGAACTCATCACAATGTTAGTCAATCGACACCAAGCCTTCAACCATGGAACCTCACTCCATATCTACCAAGCTACTCGCCCGAATAGCTAGACCATCATGTCGATAATTTAGAATCATCGCGATCACCATAAGCACTCATCGAAGAGCAATACCATCAAGAAACAGAGTCGACCGCAGAACTACCATATTGCATTTCTCGAAGCCTCCTCATCCTCCATGTCAAAGGCTGACCAAATCGACATCATAAATAGTGATGGGTATCGACCACTTTATAATGCTCAATAACAACCACTTTGATCCTGTACTTAGCTAAAAATGGATAAGTGCTAACCAACTGAAAATGTCCTCCGTCCATCTTGAAGTCCATAGCTCGTCCAAATCCATTGTCTTACATCTTCACATCCATTGCAACGCGTTCCAGTATTCTCTTACAACTTATTTTGTTTGTTGGGTTATCGATCAAGGGGATGAAACTCTAATGCATAAAATATTCCCTAATGCAGGATCGCCAATAAATTGGCGCTTTCAACCTAAAAACTAACCAAACAAACATGCATCCAACGAGCATATAAATGTCAATAATAGTATACGTATAATATATGTAATCCATCCATATCAACCAGTATTAGAAATCATGCCAATAATAGCGTAAATGTACATAATAGTATACATATAATATGTACAATCCAACTATGCCAACCAATGTGGGAAATCATACCAATAATAGCTCAAATCAAATAATTTTCTAACTATGGCATGTCGATGGAAAATATGTGATATTCTTTATAAATCGTTTCAAAATAATTTTATTTTCTTTTATAAAAATCTAGTAGATATATAAGTATAGGAAAATAACTTTTTAAAATCAAAAGTCATTCCTGAGCATCAGTCTAATACTATACAACCAATCATAGTGTAGCGAGAGACAATATTAGTCAACTAACTAAATCTATCCAAACAAGTGCCAAATCGAAGATCTCTCCATCATGAATGCAATGTAAGAAATGGCGTCCAAAATAGACCTTGTATGCAAAAGGTACACAATATATGGGTTATCAGATTATTTTTATAATTTAATTAACTTAAGTATAATTAACCATTTAAATTAATCACCAATTTGATCATCATCTTCCACTAGCCCATGCATGCCATACATGTCTGTATACATAAAGCCATGGCCGCTACTTTTAATCTTCGATTTCTCCCAATCATCTTAACGATTTTCAATAGCGCTTTAGTCAACACGCTTGATTTCACATCCTCTCCATGACGGAAGAGAAGTTGTAAAGCCCGACTACATCTATGAAATCGTCATCATCAGGCCTAGATTACAACAAGTGAAATTCGCCTTCTATTAGGAACGATCGAAGTTCCAATTATTGATGCCGGTAAGTGCATGCCACCAAGAGAAGTTCGCCTGGGCCCTTTGTTTCGCCTCTCATCGCCTCCAACCCCCTATAACCCAAACCCTAGTTCGTGTAGGAAAAAACGAGGTTCGGCCAAGTCAAGTCATGAGCAACCAAACACCATAGATATGTATCCCTCCTCGCTACGATCTCGAGAAACCTGGCTTCATGATTTGTTGTTGGGCGAACTTGGAGATTTTAATTTTTGAAAAACAAGAATAGAGGCGGCTTTTTTTTTGAAATGAATGGAATAGTAACAACATGGTAATGAGAGAGATAAGCATGGATAAGGGTTTATTTTATTATTATTTTAACCGATTTATCAATTTTATCAACTAAAATTATCATATGTTATGAACAAATGACACGTCCGATCGCCATGAAACTCGTCTACGTGCATAACTTCATTTTTTGGTCCCAATTGTATAAATTTCGTCGCTATCCAAGGCAGTGATTCAAGATGATAGTTTCGTGCTTTTCAAGACTGTTTCATCCTTTGGATTGTCGATCTTTAAATTTAGCGATCCGTATATTTATTTTAAATCGCAACGTCGATATGAACTCAATGTAAGTGGTCTTGAGTCCAGATTCGATCGTATGTGAAAAATCATATTTCCGGGACCAACAAATAATTAACGACTCAATAATTATCAATTACTTAAATATACTATCATTAAAAATACAGGTCGTTACATTGTATCTTGAACATTTTATTCTATGTTAGTGTCACCAGATCCATCCCTTTCATCCGGTTGACAAGAAAGGACCATTCTATCGCCTCCTCCTTCATCATCATTGTTATCAACATAACTGTTGTTAACTCTGCCCCGGTGTCGACTTAGCAACTCGAAAGGATGCCGACCTACAGCTTAAAAGGGGGTTGCCGACCTAACAGTTCAACAAGTGTGACGACCTAATACTTTAACAAGGCTACCGACTCAACTGGTTGCTGACCTAACTGCCTTATCAGGGAGACCGACCTAAGGCACGAAGGGATACCAACCTAAGGAGATTGAGTAGCATGCCGACTTAAGACTCGAAGAGGTGCCGACCTAACAGGCTAAGGAGATGCCGACTTAAGGCCCAAATGGATACCGACTTAGGGCTAAACAGTTGCCGACCTAAAACTTAACAAGATGGCTACCGACCTAAGATAGCTACCGACCTAAGACAGAAGACGACCTAACCATCCAGAGAATTTACCGATCTAACCACTTAGAATAGGGACAAGATCATGAACTACACCTAAGTCGCGACCGACCTATGACCTATGTTAAGTCGTTCACGACCCAAGGCCACTGAATATAAGTCCGATGCCACATTATTGAGAAGAGGTGTGTTGACTCGGAGGCGACCCAGGACTTGTACAAATGAACTCTCGTGAAGCCGTGAAGGGGCCAGATGAATCAGCCACAACTCACCTTAAACCGGCCACGACTCACCTTAAACCGGCTACGACTTATCTTAAGTCGGCCACGACTTAGGACTTGGCAATAATTCTAGACCAGAACTCTCTATAAATAGGCGACCACCTCCAACATTCAAAGGACTTTTGGTACATTCTCTTCATACACCGTTACCTTGCTGCATTGAGAACTTCATCAACACTTAGAGCTTTCAAGATTAGAGGAATACATCAAAGAACTTCACGAAGAAACCACACATCTTCAACATGAATTTAAGGACTTTAATCGACATTGAAGCTTAAGACTTGTTCCAAATCACTTGTAACTTGAAGTATATTGTACTTGAGAAGAATTGTATCAGCTTGTAACGGGATTATTAATAAAAGTACTTAGAGTGGACGTAGGCTATACCCTTAAGCCGAACCACTATAAAATTGTTGTTGTTTACTGCTTTTCCGCTATTACTTGCTTGTAATTCTTTCCCGATCTATCGGGTGGTGCTTTCACAACTACACTTCACACACCGGGGTGTTAGCATTCGCATTTTAGCGTTAACATTTTTGGTGCTTTCACTGAGAATTGAACTCAGGGCAAACTTCAACCATTGTTCAACAAAATTCTAACAGAAATCATGGCTTCAGAAAGGAAACGGAAGTTTTTGAGGTTTGAAGGTACTTGCAGCAATGCCATTGCTCTTCCCATGCTAAGTGAAACAGCTTCAAGTATTGGAGTCACAAGGGCTGAATTAAACGCCGTGATATATGGAATATATCAACACATGGAAGTTCAAAGCAATAGGATACTGGATAAGATGAACGCATTGCAGGAAGAAGTCCATCGACTAGAAAGTGATATAAAAACCATTGCCAAAGAGGCCCAGGTTTCAGAAGAATGGAATACTCCTCATCGAGCAACTGGCATTACTATTGGAACATTCCTCCAAACAGAGAATTCATGGCCACGACCAACTATCCACGAACGTTTGTCAAGGCGAACTTTTGAAAGAATAGTTGACGATTACCCATTGAGTCCTGGTAACGATGAAGAATACATACCGGAAATGATTGAACAGAAAGAGAAGAATGGGGGAAGGAAAAAGCAGAAACTCTTGAAAAAAGCTCGACGCTTCATACCCTCCGACTTCACTCCCTTGACTGACACTCCGGAAAGTATCTTCTTGGCAACAAAGGATGTTGTTGTGTACCCCAAACCATCTCTGATGAGGAGAAGCGCGACAGACAATGGGAAATTCTGTCAATTTCACAATCAACCTAGCCATGAAACTAACCAATGTCGCCATCTAAGGAAGGAGATTGAAGAATTGATCAAGCAGAATGAACTGCAACAGTATGTGAAAAAAGATGGAATTAACTACTCCTCATCCTCTAAGGTGCAGCTGGTTCCCGCTCAACAATGTAGCTCAAATAAAAGAACCGTGGCACAGGGAGATGAAGGTCCTATCATCAGTATCATCACAGCAAGCCCTCACCAGGCAGGGAAAAATTGGATGAGGCGGGAAGACGTGCTCACGCTCCAAGGAGACCTTCAAAGTGAAAGGAAGTTTCGATTCTGAAAGATGTTGCCATCCAGTCCTCTTATGCCAAAAGATTCAATCCCTAAAGCCTGGGGCAGCAAATGCTTCCATGCCTTACTTGAACACTTTGTTTCAAATTTGTAAAAGAGTGCTGATCCAATGATTCTTGTATCAAAATCTGTTGTAAAAACAATGCCAATGAATAATAAAAACTATAAGTCTTGCTTTCCCTATTATTACAAGTCGCTTATTTTATTTCGATATGTGAAATACTCTGAGAATATCACTAAGATTATCGATCTAAATTTGCAGGCAATCAATACCAAGCTGATTCATTGCAATATCAAGCAACCCTTGGTAGCATTCAAAAGCAAGCCTTAAACAACAGAATTCCAGGGTCAAATCCTGAATAAGAAGTACTCTAAGCAAACAAATAAGATTTGGCTAGAGTATGTTTCTTCAGTTAAAACCACCCGCCAACAGAAGAAGATGATGCACACTTAAAGACGGCACTAAGGAATTGCTAATATAATCAATCAAATTCACAATTGTCAAAAGAGAACCAATTCCAAGAACTTGGAACAGCAACCATTTACATCCATATTTTACACGAAAACTTTGCTGAAATATTGCAAAGAATTTACAAATATATGATTCTCTTGTTAAGGGCAGTTGCAAGGCAGGCGAATAACAAAAGCTATAAAGTGGATATAGGCCCAGTTTCGGCTAAACCGCTATAATTCTTGTGTTCCCTACTACTATAAACTGCTTTGTTTTATTTCGGTATATGAAATACGTTAATCGTGTTACTAAAAAAAATGATTTAATAATGCAGGCCATAAAAACAAAGTTTACCAGTCACAAGACCAAGTGATCCGCGACATCATCCAGCAGTCAAGCACTGAGCCATTCAAAATCCCATATTCAAATCCTACAAAAGGAGAACTTCAGACGAAAGTAAGCAAGGTGGATAGAAGCAGATCATATATAGCTAACTACAAATGCTTGAACAAGCAAACAGCAAGTTAAAGAACCTATATCTGCCACCACCAATTTGCTTAACTATAAAATATACTCCTTTGGGTAAGGGAGAGGCTTGGCAGCTGAAAGTGGTGACACTTGCGAAGCAATGGGGATTGTCAACATGAATCAACGACAAAGAGACATGCGAGAGTAAGTGTCAGCCAGCAAAAAGAATATTTCAGAAGCGCAAGCCCTCTTTGTAGGCATAACTCCTCAGAGGATAAAGACCTCGAGCGGGCTTCACCGAAAAAAAAAAAAGGCATCTTTCTCGTTACAAAGTCATGGAGTTATTGGTCGACACACTCCCGAGAATCCATCCAACCGAGAAAAGGAAACTCCAAACTTCCTGACAAAAACCCTACTTAGGGGCACGCATTTCACCACAACCGGTCGACATACTCCCGTGAGATGAAATGTGAAAAGCCCTCTTCGGAGGCGAAATGCTTCTCTACGGAGACCGAATGCTTCTCCTCAGAGACCGAAGCCCTCTTCGGAGGCAAAAAGCTTCTCTACGGAGACCAAATGCTTCTCCTCAGAGACCAAAGCCCTCTTCGGAGGCGAAATGCTTCTCTACGGAGACCGAATGCTTCTCCTCAGAGACCAAAGCCCTCTTCGGAGGCGAAATGCTTCTCTACGGGGATCAAATGCTTCTCCTCAGAGACCAAAGCCCTCTTCGGAGGCGAAATGCTTCTCTACGGGGATCAAATGCTTCTCCTCAGAGACCAAAGCCCTCTTTGGAGGCGAAATGCTTCTCTACGGGGACCAAATGCTTCTCCTCAGAGACCAAAGCCCTCTTCAGAGGCAAAATGCTCCTCTTCGGAGGCACAACTCTTCGGAAAACAAAGACCTCTAATGGGACATATGCCACAAAAAAGAAAGTTCTCTACTCAACAAAAAAGATTGGAGGAGTCATGACCCACCAACCATGAGAGAGTAACTTCCAGGCAATGTAACCCATCTCTGGGGCACATTTCACCAGGAGTTGAAGTGTAATAGCCGCTCTTCGGAATTACACTTCACCAGAGTTGAAATGCAAACAAAATAAAGACCTCTTCGGGGGCACATTTCACCAGGAGTTGAAGTGTAACAGCCGCTCTTCGGAATTACACTTCACCAGAGTTGAAATGCAAACAAAATAAAAGCCCTCTTCGGAGGCCCATTTCACCAGGAGTTGAAGTGTTATGACCGCTCTTCGGGATTTCACTTCACCAAAGTTGAAATGCAAACAAAATAAAAGCCCTCTTCGGAGGCACATTTCGCCAGGAGTTGGAGTGTAACAACCGCTCTTCGGAATTTCACTTCACCAAAGTTGAAATGCAAAACAAGATAAAGACCTTCCTGGAAGCCCATGTTTCACCGAGATTGAAATAAAACTTCCAAGTGTCGAAACGTGAAAAGGCTTTCCTCGAAGGCACAACTCTTTGGAGGTACACGTTTCACCAAGATTGAAATAAAACTTCCAAGTGTTGAAACGTGAGAAATCCCTCCTCAGAGGTACAACCCCCTTCCGGGGACACAATTAAAAAGAAAGACCTCTTCAGAAGCCCATGTTTCACCAAGATTGAAATAAAACTTCCAAGTGTTGAAACGTGAAAAAATATCTCCTCAGAGGCACAAATTTTTATCAAAAAAAAAAAGGGGGGGAAAGAAAGTTAAAGTACATTCAGAGGTCTGCTTTACCACATAGAAGAATTCACTTGGCAAAATGTATACATACGCAAAAGGAAAAAGTGATTTCTTCGAAGGGCAAAGCGTAGAAACTTATATGAAGGAAGTTGCACTCTACGAAAATTCTCTTCGAGAATGAAGTAATTATTCTTTAGAAAACGAGAGTGCAAGTCCCCTCAAAGTATACGATATTGCAGTAAGCTCATGGTATAGGGGCAACATGGTATAGTTACATACAAAGCGGTATAACTATGTCGGTAAAGTACGCTCAAACAACATACCACAAGCTCACCGCAACATCGTATAAATAAACTTGTGCAAAAATGAATAATAAATGCATTCTCAAATTCAAACAAAAGTCTGTACAAATAAAGAATCATTTTATTCAATTGCAGATATTGCACATACAGGTTTCAAAATAAAAAAGCAGGGGCCGGTGCCTGCACAACATCCGACCATTACACAAAAAAGGAATCAAAAAGCTCAACTCTTCATTTCTTCTTGCCGCCTTTAGACCCTTTACTCGGCCGAGTGATTAGCTTTTCAGGTCATTCAGGTTGGTCTGAAGGCATAAGGGAAGAAGGGGAGGGAGGTGCAACTGGTGCAATTTCCGGTTCCTCTTCCGTGGTGATAATTTTCTTCCCCCTCCTCTTCGATGTCCCATGCTTCTTCCTTTTCTTCGAAGAAGACTCACTCCCCGGAGTAACGAGAGCGGACAAAACTACGTCGTCAGAAGGAGTCCGCTCCGGAGAGATCTCACCTCCTTCGAGTCCCTCATCTTTTTGCTCCTGCGAAGCAATAGGGTCATCCAAACCATGAAGAGCCTCAATTTTCTCCTCTTGTGACCCAGGTTGTGAAGCAGAAGGAGGAGTCACCTGAAGAGATGGAGGAGGAATAACCAGAGAAGGCGAAGTCTGCACGGCACTTGTTGTTTCAACTGCAGAAGAAGAAAATTTGAAAATGTTAGTATCTTCCCGAAAGAAGGGAGATATGGGTTCATCGAGATTCAAGAGGTAATCGAGAAGCTCATCAAATTTTTGAGGAATAAGCAGGTAATCCACCTGAATCGGACCAATGTCGAAATTACCTGAAGATATTGGCTTCGTTAGTTCAATCTCATAATTCTGAGCCCCAATGTCCTCCAAAGCCTCTTCATCAGTAGGGGTAATTACCCCGGTTTTTGTAGGAGGCGGCGAATGAGCACTAGAGCCTGTAATGTCCACCTCGGGAGAAACTAGAGGACGTTCAGAGGTAGTAGGCGGTACTTCTTTTTCAGAACGCTCCTCTTCCGCCATCCCGGCCCGCACTCTGGCAAGCTGCTCCTTTCCCTTGGCAAGAGCGGCACGGGCCTCATCATCAAGATAATGCTCTTCAAGGGCTGACTCAGCATATCCAGCACCTTTACCACCGAGCATATCAAGTGCTGCCTCCCAAACTTCAGCCAGTGTGATTTCATACTTGGGGCCTAGAAAGGCAAGGCTGCCACGTTCCAAAATGCTGTGCAGATAAAAATCGAATAATGTGGAGCTAATGTCAGCTTTGGTTGCTTGATGAGCCTCTTCGGCCGCAAGTTTACCAGCAACAACCTCGTCGCGCTCCTTTTCGGCCATAGCAAGTCGAGTTTTTAACAACTCTATTTCCAAGCCTTGAGAGCCGGTCTGTTCTCGCAGTTGTACAGTTTCAGCACGATATTCTTCTATGACCTTTTCCTTGTATGCAAGCTTATCTTCGACTGCCCTTTGACTGGCATGCGCATCTCGTACTTGTTGCTGAAGCATGCTCTCCTTTTGTGAATGGAAAGTAGATGAAGTAGCTAATTCTTCCTTAAGTTTTTCTACTTCCGCTTCCAGCTTTTCATTGTAGGAAGCAATACTTCTCATTTCGGCGTCATGCTGTTCAAGAGTCTTCTGCCACTCAGCCTTATCATTCTCCATTGTTAGCATGGCCTCGAGATTGGCTCGGTTAACCCTCTGAAGTTCGTCGACGAGTTTTTGCCAGTTCGACATTCTTTCGATATCGGTCCTGACAGTATCAAGATTTCGCAGCATAGCCGGTTTGTCGAGGGGAACCAAGTCGAGATCAAATCGAACTCCTCTCAGGCACCACTGAGGAAATCGACTTTGAAGAGTGGGAGGACCTTGCCCGACTTGGTATGCGGGCCGGTTGATGATTGCTTGAATGTCGGAGCGGGCGGGAGCAGGAGATTGAGCAGGGACATGTTCAGAAGCTGAAGGAGTTGTTTCTTCAGTAAGTCTAGCCCGCTTGCTAGAAGAATCGTCTATGTGACTCTTTCCTCTCTCATCATGAGCTTTTCTCTTTTGGGTATCATCATCTCTGTGGGGAAGATCATGTCTTTCTTGTTCCCTTCGGCGACGTTCTTCATATGCTCGTCTCTCGTCGGCTTTCCTGATGGCCCTCTCTTCATCCGACTCTCTGTAGAAAGGAAGGTAACGCCTGTAATCATACTGGCTACGCCTCCCGTAGCGTTGGAAATCATCATAGTACGAGCCGCTGCGCCCCATAGGAGAATCTGGAATTAAAATAATAAGCTTTAGAAATCTTTAAAGTACAAGAAGATAAGTGCATAGAAGTGATGAGAAATTCTAAGTGTGTGTGATGTGCAAACTACGCGCATTAATCTACGAACCACTCTTTATTTGGGGAGTGGTTGTGGGTGTAATAGTTAACGTCAACTCTTGAGTCGACGGCGACTGTTGCAAAATAGAAGTAGCTTCAACTACTGAAGAAGAAATCCCGGCAGTAGTAGGGTCATCTTTGAAGATCTCTTGTGAAGTAGCGAAGAGGTCGCTCAATCCTTCGAAGGTATCGTCCCTGCTTTGCTTGACAGGACTGGATTTCTTAGCCTTTTCACCAGAATCTTGTGAATGATGGGAAGATCCCAAAGGCTCTTCTTCTTCGATAACCGGGGCAAGTTTATCAGATGGCCCCGCAACATCAACAGAAGTGGAGCACTTCACTAGCGAAGACTCAGGAGTCTTTATTGGAGAATCAGGGACTTCCGTTGGAACTTCATGAGCATGCATAGAGCGAGAAGCGTGTAGAAGCCTATGTTGATGTAAAAATTCATCCCTCAATAGAAATTTTATGCTCCTCTCTTCTGCGGCCACGGCACTCAACCTCTCAAAAACTTACTTATGAATTGGATCTCTAGAAGGGAGAGGAAGTGCTGAAAGGAACAAAGAATGAAATTAGCAACTGAAAGTTCGGATCTCGAAAAGGTTTCAAAACGGAAAAAATAGAAACACTAATCTTACTTCCTACTCTCCAGATGGCATAAAACCCTGGGGGACAGCGAGCAAAGAAAAACTGGTTCAAAAATCCATGATCGCTTTCAGTAAGATCGGAGATGAGCTTGCGGTTTCTAGCACTTCTCACAATAATAAGGGAAGGATGATCTTTACTCTTTGCAAACGAGCACAGATAACGGATTTCTTCAAAACTCGGTAGGCGATCGAGAGTTCTTCTGAACAAAACACACAACCCCATCAAGATGGCATAGCCATTAGGATGAAGTTGGAACGGAGAGATCGTCAACCGAAGGAGAAGAATTCGAAGGAAGTCGTTAAAAGGAGGAATCGCCCCACTTAAGCACATTTGGCGGTTGACTGCAACAAAACCATGGGGAGGATTGTCAGCAGTATCACTTGGCCCAGGGAGTTGGACATCACTTTCGGCAAAGCCAAATTGAGTGCGCAGCTGAATAAACGCTCTCAAAGATAGAATAGTCGAGGTTCTCTCCGGAGGATTCTCTATGGGAACAGCTATCGGGAAAGTTTCTTCCTCTTGAGTCACCACTTCTTCTTCTCGGTGGGAAGTCATTCTACATAAACAACTGGGTATTCAAACATAAAGGTGCACGTTTCCTAGAGTGTGTGAAGTGTTGTGTAAAATCAATCAAGCAGCAAACAAATATAACTGGAATGAAAACTAGCAAGCATTTGTTAGTTATGAAATTCGGGGACTATTGTTTTAAGCCTAAATATGCAAGTAAGATGTTGATGCAGATAAATCAGTTCAGATTATTGATACTTTGCATTAATGTTTAACTCTAATTGATTGATTCACAAACATTTCATGCAATATAATTAAGTTGCCTGTCTTGTTTTAACTAATCTGTCATCTGACGTGGGCAGTCAATGGCAGTATTTTCGCCTTGGTTTTCTTTGTTTGTTATTTTCAGCAGGTTAGCAGCTTATAAGTTAATGCGATCTGTGAAATAATACAATGAGATTCAAGCAAATTTAAAAGTTGGGGCAGTTCAAAATTTAGGCAACTTAGTTTGACAGTTCAAGTCAGAAGCTCAAAGTGGATCTATGCTCTCAAAAAGTCAGCATGCCCAAAGCTTAAGTGTTAACTCGGCAGCGGTTTAAGAGCCAACTCGGTCACGGTTTAAGGGCTTAACTCGGCCGCGACTTAGGGGTTAATTTGGCCGCGGTTCAAGGTTAAATCAGTAGAAGGTTAAATCGGCAGATTTCCCAAGGATTAACTCGGCCACAGTTTTAAGGCTTAGATCGGCAGAAGGTTAGGTCGGTAGATCTCCCTCAAGTGCTAGCACGGCCACGATTTAAGGATTGGGTCAGCCAAAAGCCAAGCCCCCTAAAATCACCAGGTCGTATCTAAATCAATACCTCGCCCCGCTCAACCTGTTAACCCGTTAGCTACTCCCTCAACCAAAAAATTCTCACTTCATTTATCCTATTTCATGCATTCGGATCATCCAAGACATCAATTCGAAACCTCTGCAAAGTCAGCGCCTTGCAATCCTAGCACGAATCAGAATCAGCTAGCCTAAATCAGTAAACCATCTTCATCGTCCCATCGATCAGTCGAAATCGAACCGAGCAACCTAAACTCCATCAGCCATTGGTGTAATAAGATTTGCGATGGAACATCGCGCAAGCAAACGGTTTAAGTAACAGAATTCATGAGCCAACGAATGATCTATAATCGAAGAAGAGGGTTTACTTACGCAATGAATAGCAGAGGTTGTCGGTGGATAATTGGAATTAAATCGCCTTTTTGAGCTCGGAAGATTTTTAATGGCAGAATCAGAGAAATAGGTAGTGAGAAGGAAGAAGGAGATGTGATTTATACCTTGCAGTAAAGGGATATGAAGCGGTATGTTACGACTCAACTGTTAGGTCGCGTACGACCTACCAACTTAAAGAATGGCCGAGTTAGAGGATATCGAAGCACACGACCTAACCGGTAGGCGTATACTTCGAGGGGCAATTGTTAACTCTGCCCCGGTGTCGACTTAGCAACTCGAAAGGATGCCGACCTACAGCTTAAAAGGGGGTTGCCGACCTAACAGTTCAACAAGTGTGACGACCTAATACTTTAACAAGGCTACCGACTCAACTGGTTGCCGACCTAACTGCCTTATCAGGGAGACCGACCTAAGGCACGAAGGGATACCGACCTAAGGAGCTTGAGTAGCATGCCGACTTAAGACTCGAAGAGGTGCCGACCTAACAGGCTAAGGAGATGCCGACTTAAGGCCCAAATGGATACCGACTTAGGGCTAAACAGTTGCCGACCTAAAACTTAACAAGATGGCTACCGACCGAAGATAGCTACCGACCTAAGACAGAAGACGACCTAACCATCCAGAGAATTTACCGATCTAACCACTTAGAACAGGGACAAGATCATGAACTACACCTAAGTCGCGACCGACCTATGACCTATGTTAAGTCGTTCACGACCCAATGCCACTGAATATAAGTCCGATGCCACATTATTGAGAAGAGGTGTGTTGACTCGGAGGCGACCCAGGACTTGTACAAATGAACTCTCGTGAAGCCGTGAAGGGGCCAGATGAATCAGCCACAACTCACCTTAAACCGGCCACGACTCACCTTAAACCGGCTACGACTTATCTTAAGTCCGCCACGACTTAGGACTTGGCAATAATTCCAGACCAGAACTCTCTATAAATAGGCGACCACCTCCAACATTCAAAGGACTTTTGGCACATTCTCTTCATACACCGTTACCTTGCTGCATTGAGAACTTCATCAACACTTAGAGCTTTCAAGATTAGAGGAATACATCAAAGAACTTCACGAAGAAACCACACATCTTCAACATGAATTTAAGGACTTTAATCGACATTGAAGCTTAAGACTTGTTCCAAATCACTTGTAACTTGAAGTATATTGTACTTGAGAAGAATTGTATCAGCTTGTAACGGGATTATTAATAAAAGTACTTAGAGTGGACGTAGGCTATACCCTTAAGCCGAACCACTATAAAATTGTTGTTGTTTACTGCTTTTCCGCTATTACTTGCTTGTAATTCTTTCCCGATCTATCGGGTGGTGCTTTCACAACTACACTTCACACACCGGGGTGTTAGCGTTCGCATTTTAGCGTTAACAACTGTGACAACCCGGAATTTTCGAGCAATATCGATTTAATAATCTGCATTAAAAAATTAAATTGATTTGACATATCTTTGTTAATTAAATCTGAATTGATACTTTTCTTTTAATTAATATCTAATTAGTAAATTTTATATGTTAAAATAAATTCTTTGTTAACTATTTATATATGTATATATTTGTATACATTGTAAATAGGGAAGCTTTGTTTTAAAGTTTAACTAATAAATTATGTTTCAAATTCTAATAAACATTTTAGTGAATTGGAAATTATGATTTATTTAAAATAAACTTTTCAAGGCTAATTAAATAAATATAGGGTTTTAAATACATAAGATAAATGCTTAAATAGTTTGAAACTTATTTTAACTTAAGTTTAAATTTAAATTTATTAAAAAAAGATTTGTTTTCTTTTCTTTTTAGTATAGCTTGATTAAAATATGGATTTAAAAGTATATATGAGTTTTAATATAATTTTGTCAAACGATGGTTTAATATATATTATAAAATATGTAGTTTATAATAAAAAGATAATTTATTTTATCTATCATTTCAAATTGATAAATGTGTTTTTATAATATAAATAAAATAAAAATGTACATAAAAAAAATACAAGACTATAAGATAAATTGGGAAAAATATAAAGTAAGTACATTGGTTAAATTATAATAACATAACAACTATAAAGTTCATTTAGTTTTCAAACAACAAAACAAAAATGATAACATTCACATACATTTCAAAAATATAATAACAAGACAACAATTAAACTAGAAACAAATAAATTTTCAAGTTTGTGGACAATCATAAGAAAAACTGCAGCATATACAAGTTTAGTATAAACAAGGTTGAATATGTGTGCATGCCAAAATAAATAAAACAAAGTAAAGACAGTAACAAAAAAATTATATATATATATATATATATATATATATATATATATATATATATATGAAGGCTTGCTAGGGAAGACAGTGTTATGCATTCTTAAACGAACAAACAAAAGTAATTAATGTAAAATCTTTCTAGCACGGTACACTGCATATTAGCCTCCACCCTAAACAAATATCTCTGATTAAAATCTGTACAAATAAAAATTTGTATGCTATATTGTACAAATATTATCACAGTGTATAAAACATAATAATATACCCTGTACAATTCTTTGCTTAATATCCCTGTCTTCTTTCTTTTATTTATACCTCAGTCTTACCATTTCTAATTCGTTCATACAAACTAGAATATGAAGTAAAACTATGTTAAACTAAAATAAAGCTTCTACTTAAACAACAACCAAGATTTAATACAACTGGAAATCAAAAGGGAGAGTTCAACCAGATGTTTTTTCAAACTTGTTGCTAAGCAAACTAGGCTCTGTTCTTTTACATTTCAGGTGAGTAACTTTTTAAATCAAAACTAAATAAATAGATTTCTGTTGCTTGTAAAGTTCTGTGATGGATGATACTTGTTTATGCATATATAGTGATAACTCAGTGTTATGAATATCTGTAAACATGCATGTCCGGTCTGTATATTTGGGCATTGACAACCTCTGTTTCTTTTGCTCCAAGCTTACAGGTGTTGAATCAAAATTCCAAACCAATTTATCTGTTCAATATGAATCATGGGATTTCAAATAAAATAAGTCTGTTTAAAACATAAATCTAGTTTCAGCTTGTATTCAAGCCTGTTCAAAAGGGTCTCTGTTCTTCTTTTCTAGAAAATGTGAGTAACTATATTTTATATAAAAAAATATTAAATAAAAAATATTTAAGAAATGAATCTGTTGTATATACGTGTATGGATAGTATATGTATATATATATATATATGTTGAATCCTTTGCTTATGCTTGTAGGATGTTGTGGTGTGTGCAGGCTGTAACATGTATTGTAACAACCCTCATATTTATCGATTTTATATTTAAATATTTTATTTAAATATTTTATCATTCGTCGGATTTTCGTCCGAAAAGCTACTTTTTGCAAACAGTCGAATTGGGACTCGAGACCACCCCCATTGAGTTCAAAATGACGTTTGCGACCTTTTTGAGTATAAACTTCGATATGTTTGGAGATAGTAGAATTTTGACCTTTTTCACTTAGGGCTTTGGTTTGGGCTGAACTCATTAGCCACTTACTAGCTCAGTCTCAACCCCTCTCCTCTTCATTACATCATTCCTCATTTCCTAACCCTTCAAGCTTTAGCAAAAATGGTGGAAGAGAGAGGAAATTAAAACTCCAAGCCCTAGTTCCATAGCAAAATCCATCTTCTTGCTCCAAACTCAAGAGAACCCATTAGTAAGTATCTCCTTCTTCTTCTCCAACTCATTCTCTCTTTGATTTCAGAAAATTCCTAAGCCTAATTTAGGAAATGTTTCTCTTTTAAGCTTAGATTGAAGCTTCTTGAGTTGTTATTGAAGGGGAATTGATCTTAGCTTGTTTTTAAAGCTTCTCCTTCATTGATTTGGGCTCAAAGGTGAGATTTTTATCTCACATCTATGCTTATATTTATCTTCGATTGTTAGGTATAAATTCCTAACACTTATTCGTGTCCAATTGCTTTTGGTTTGGATTGATTTGGTGAATATTCCAATTTTTGGTGTTTTGGGTTCAATCCTTTAAAAATCATAACTTTGATGTTTGAACATGTGTTTGGTGATGCATCGAGGAGCATATAGGGCCGGGTAGTCGATTGGCATAATCCCTTAGCGCCGTTGCTCGAGAGAATGCAATTTGGTCTAGGTTGGACCTCAATTGTATGTGACTGATTTATGTTATGTTTATTTCTATATTTGTTTCTAAAGATATTATAGCCACTGTGTAGTAGCTCTGAGTTTGTGTCGGTATGTCGGATTTCCCTCTTGATAAAGAAATGTATGTTATACTATCTGACATATCGATGCTCGCGCAAAGCAATTACACGGATGGTCGCTCCTCAACAGCCTTATTCTCCGGGCTAGTTGACAGCATTCACCATAATGTTCTTGGCTAGCGTGGGTATAGAGGTGGGGCGTCACAGCTTGGTATCAGAGCCAAACTTAAGAACAATATGGAATATTATAACAAGGATCATCGTCCTAAGTCCATCTTACGAGTCGTGCTTTAGGATTTAATTCGAGTCTTCGTACGATTCATCCTATTTTCTTTATGATTTTGTTTTATCAATCATGATGGTTTGATATTCATTCTAAGAATAATTTTTCTTCTTCTTTCTTTCTTTTCAAAGGAATAGAAATGGTTAGACCAGGCCGCCCTAGCGCCGGTCAATCTAGTGCTACTCCCCAGGATGGAGTATTTATGTCGGCCCAGCAGCTTCTTGATCTAGTGAAGAACGCTCAAGCAGCCGGTCCCAATCCAGAGCCTACTCATCCTAGATCCAGTTTTGCACGCTTGTGCAGAGACTACACCGATTTGGGTGGAAGGACATTCAAAGGAACCCAGAGTGTTATAGAAATTCAAGCTTGGCTCAAATCATGCGATCGTATCTTTTCTCGCATGAACCTTATTGATCTACATCGAGTCCAAGTGGCTTCTAGCATGCTCCAAGAAAGAGCACTAGATTGGTATGAGCGTTTAATTTCTGAAATCGTTGAAGCGGATCTCACTTGGGAGCAATTCCGAGATAGATTCGAATTGAAATTTGTGTCGGAGGCTGAAAAAGTAACTTTGGCCTGGCGTTTTATTGATCTTATTCAAGGTGAATCTTCTGTGACAGACTATGTCGCATCTTTCGAATCTCTTTCTAAATACGGGATTGAGTATATTAATACCCCGATGAAGAAAAATCAGAGATTTGTCTATGGCTTGAATAAGAATTTTAAGAAGCCATTGCTTTTGAAACTTGAGGTTTCATTTGATCAGCTTATTGATATCGCTCTTCGTCTTGAAGAGACCAATAGAGAAAGCGATATTGAAGTTGTGCATGCCAAACAGAACTTCAACAACAACATGAAGAGGCCTATTAAATTCGGAGGCCCCATTCCCAACAAGAAGGGGAGGCAAGAAACCCCGGTAGCAAAAGCTCCTACCTCTAGTCGTGGGCAATGCTACAATTGTGGTTCCACGGACCACTATGCAAGGGAGTGCCCGAAACCTCTCTTTTGCCGTTATTGCAAAAGTTTGGGTCATCTTATATCTACATGTCCCATTCTTCAAAGTAGGAGAGAGGGAGAGCTGAATATTGTGCAAGCTCCTGGTAACACTTCTCGTGGTCAAGGTATTTCTCATTCGATCCTTGATGACATTTGCTTTGTGATTATCTTGTTCGTGTTCTTTTTGATATGGGTTCCATCTCACTATTTTATATCAAAAGAACTTATTGATTCTTTTTCTTTAAACATTTCGGGCTTGATGACTTCTTTGAGGATTGTGAATCCGGATGGTAGATCCGCAACACACAATTTGTCTTTATTGATGTCGAAATTATTTTATGTGATTTTTCTGTCCGAGCCGATTTTTGCTTAGGCTTCGGAATTTACTTTAGTAAGGATTGGCTTAATTATTATGAGGCCATATCTTTTGTCCCGTGTGGACTATTCATCTTTGACATTTTCAATCTGTTAAGCAGATTTCTATTTTTCCTTTAAGATTTTGACTCCAACTTGATGGCATCATTTTATTCCTCAAGCCCACTTATAAGGGAAGTTTACTTCTCTCATTCATGTAGTTTGAGAAATTTTCCGGTATTTTTGAGCTTGTCTTAGGATTATCACGTAAGTAATCTTTTGTGTCGTGCTAAGGTCTTTTCAGTTTGACCTTACCACCGGTTTTCATTTGCTATGAGTTGCGGAAGTTAGCATTCTTACTGCATTCCGCACTCGTTATGATTCCTATGAACGAATTATTATGTCATTCAGTTTGTCCAGCTCATTTCATCCATTTTAGGTATCGAGTATTCTATGAATATCTCGATAAGTCCATTCTTGTATTTATTGGTTGTGGATGAAAATAGTAATTTAAAATTTTGCAAATCTTTTCCATAAGATTTATTTATAAGTAAAATCGGATTTTGTTCTTGAAACGAACGAAGAATGTTCTTAAAAGTTTTTAGGAAACATGTTTATTATCTAGAAGACGATTTTGTGATTTTATTGCCCGTTGAGTGCTTTAAGAATTTTGGTCGATGCGCTTGATCAATGTTATCGATAGGAATTTCCTAAACGCATTGATGAGACAATCAAACACGGTAAAATTCACTTCAAATAAGTAAAATTTTCTAAAAAGATGATTACATAAGTTAATTGTAATTTTGAAAGTTTTAGTTTTTGGAAAAGATGATTATTTGAAAGAATTCTTTTCTGATACTCTTATTCTTGTGTTTTCCGAAGGGAACCAAGACTTTGCTATTTGTACCGATACTAGTCGTATTGGTTTGGATACCGTTCTCTTGCAAAGGAGAACGTGCTATCACTTGTGCTTCTAAATCATTATAGCTTATCGAGACTAGATATGCCACTCATGATCTAGTGCTCGCGGCTATTGTTTTTACTTTTAAAATTTGGCATCACCATTTTTGGATGAGAAATTTGTTCTCCACCTCGATCATAAATCTTTGGAATTTATTTCTCATGAGGAACTTAATTTGCGTCAACCTCGTTGGCTCGAGATTCCTTGTATCTTATGATCGTTTTACCAAGTTCATCGGGCGTTTTGACGTACTTCGTTTTATTGAGTTTCATCTCATCTCTTTTATGACTAGTGTCCGATGTTCTTTTATGGTGTTCGGTTCATTGGACGTACCGTTTTTATACTACATCGGTGTTCCAAATTATTCGAGTTTCTAGTTTCTCGGGTGTACCGTTTATGTACTACGCCATTGCACTGGCTCAATTTTCTGCTATTCTTGACGTTCTCCACGTCTTTTATCTACGGAAATGCCTTAGGGATTCCTGTTTTTTAATATTCTTGAGCCCGGTGATATTGTAGAAATTGAAGTTTCACCAGATTTGATTTATGAGCAACATCCCAATTGCATCATTGCTTCGGGGGTTGAACGCCTTCGGAATAAAGATGTTCTTCTTGTGAGAGTTCAATGGTTCTCAAATCCTAGGGATTGCTCTTGGGAATCTAGAGAATTCATCGAGCAATCCCGTTCGTGCTAACTCTTTCGTGCTCTTTATGGTGAACTTCCTATTTCAAATTTTCTTTTGTGTTGATATGCTTCTGTGGTTGTTACTTCTTATTTTCCTCTTAAGTATTGCGAGGACGCAATTTCTTTAAGGAGGGGAGTCTGTAACAACCCGCATATTTATCGATTTTATATTTAAATATTTTATTTAAATATTTTATCGTTCGTCGGATTTTGGTCCGAAAAGCTACTTTTTGCAAACAGTCGAATTGGGACTCGAGACCACCCCCATTGAGTTCAAAATGATGTTTGCGACCTTTTTGAGTATAAACTTCGATATGTTTGAAGATAGTAGAATTTTGACCTTTTTCACTTAGGGCTTTGGTTTGGGCTGAACCCATTAGCCACTTACTAACTCAGTCCCAACCCCCTCTCCTCTTCATTACATCATTCCTCATTTCCTAACCCTTCAAGCTTTAGCAAAAATGGTGGAAGAGAGAGGAAATTAAAACTCCAAGCCCTAGCTCCATAGCAAAATCCATCTTCTTGCTCCAAACTCAAGAGAACCCATTAGTAAGTATCTCCTTCTTCTTCTCCAACTCATTCTCTCTTTGATTTCAGAAAATTTCTAAGCCTAATTTAGGAAATGTTTCTCTTTTAAGCTTAGATTGAAGCTTCTTGAGTTGTTATTGAAGGGGAATTGATCTTAGCTTGTTTTTAAAGCTTCTCCTTCATTGATTTGGGTTCAAAGGTGAGATTTTTATCTCACATCTATGCTTATATTTATCTTCGATTGTTAGGTATAAATTCCTAACACTTATTCGTGTGTAATTGCTTTTGGTTTGGATTGATTTGGTGAATATTCCAATTTTTGGTGTTTTGGGTTCAATCCTTTAAAAATCATAACTTTGATGTTTGAACATGTGTTTGGTGATGCATCGAGGAGCATATAGGGCCGGGTAGTCGATTGGCATAATCCCTTAGCGTCGTTGCTCGAGAGAATGCAATCTGGTCGAGGTTGGACCTCAATTGGATGGACTGGGAGGGGACTGGCAACAGGTCCGGTCGACCGAGCCCTATAGCCGGCCGACCGACCTACTGCCAAGTGCATAAGCACTTCTCTGTTTAAGGTTCGGTCGACCGAGTACTGGGTTCGGCCGACCGACCTGCTTCTCGAGGAATTTTGAGAACAGGGTCCGGTCGACCGAGCTCTGTAGCCGGCCGAACGACCTGCTGCATTTTTGCCTATTTCGCCTAGTTGTTTGAATTTCCAACTTTAATCGATTCGTGTTGTTTCCTATGTTTTGTTATCATTTGTTACGACTTTGATGACTCCTTTTTAGGGATTTTTGAAATATCCATTTCGATGGATTTAGTATCGATTTCTTTGGATTCTATTCACGTCTTCAAATGTGAATTTTAGTGATTGATTGTTCCTACAATCTTCTTTGCGATTTGTCACTTTAAAAATATAAAGGTTTTCTATACTAGTAGTAAATATCAAAACTCTTTCTTCAAATGATTTCCACACTATTTTATTACAAAGCTCGTTTTCTTAAACCGTTTTCCAATCTATTAGTATATACAAGCCTTTACCTCGCTCGTATGAGAAATCTAATTAAACGGCTTAGTAAAACAAGTGGTATGAAACGCTTGCGTTTACTTCGTCGGTTAATTCTTGGACTTGTTCGATTGAAACTCTTGTGACAATTTTCTAGTGGAGATCTACAATTTGTTCGTAAATATTTAAGTTAAGCTAGTGGTTATGGGACATGAAGCTAAGCTCATATATTTACTAGCTTACTGTAATCGACACTTCTCTTTCATCATGATGATCATTTTATGTTTTAGACTAGCATTGTGCAATGTCTTTTTGATTTGATTCATCGGATGTCACGTTGTACGACGTCGTTGTTCCCATAGATTGTTATTTGGTTCATCGGATGTCACGCTGTACGACGTCTTTGTTCCCTTAGATTGTTATTTGGTTCATCGGATGTCACGCTGTACGACGTCGTTGTTCCCTTTTGATTGTGATTTGGTTCATCGGATGTCACGCTGTACGACGTCGTTGTTCCCTTTTGATTGTGATTTGGTTCATCGGATGTCACGCTGTACGACATCGTTGTTCCCTTTGATTGTGTTTTGGTTCATCGGATGTCACGTTGTACGATGTCGTTGTTCCCTTTGATTTTGATTTGGTTCATCGGATGTCATGCTGTACGACGTCGTTGTTCCCTTTTGATTGTGATTTGGTTCATCGGATGTCACGCTGTACGACGTCGTTGTTCCCTTTGATTGTGTTTTGGTTCATCGGATGTCACGCTGTACGATGTCGTTGTTCCCTTTGATTTTGATTTGGTTCATCGGATGTCACGTTGTATGACGTCGTTGTTCCCTTTTGATTGTGATTTGGTTCATCGGATGTCACGCATACGACGTCGTTGTTCCCTTAGATTGTTATTTGGTTCATCGGGTGTCACGCTGTACGACGTCGTTGTTCCCTTTTGATTGTGATTTGGTTCATCGGATGTCACACTGTACGACGCCGTTGTTCCCTTCTATTGTTTCTGGATCATCTGACGTCACGCTGTACGACATCGATGCTCCGGATTATTCGATTTCTGGATTTCTTGTGTTGATTTCTGGAATTTATGTTTCACCATCTTTTACAATTGGCATTGATACATATGTCATTTATTGTGGCTTGGTGAATGAAATTAGGAGTATGACATCCCTTTTTTATCTTTGAGAAGATCTTTGCTATATTGATTAATCTCTTATTGATTTTTCAATTATTTATTTATCACAGCTTGGCATTGTGATTTTTATACGTTTAGTCATATCTCTTATTCTATATCATTTTTTCTGATATTTATAGCTAGACTGATCCGTTTATTATTTTCTTATCAAATAATACTCGGGTCAGACCGAGATGTTACAGGTGCTTCTGCTTGACTTCTCTTCTGGGGTTATCATATGATCTTTTGGCTGACTACATAGATTAGTAGTTTTTGTTGTATACATTTGAGATATAGACTCCATAATGTATACTTATTCTTTTGTGTTATGGTGGATCTTTTTAGACCATTACTCTGATGTACACTTCCTAGTGTAATATTCATATCTATTTCCGCCTTTGTGATATGAATTGTCTGTGACTGATTTATGTTATGTTTATTTCTATATTTGTTTCTGAAGATATTATAGCCACTGTGTATTAGCTTTGAGTTTGTGTCGGTATGTCGGATTTCCCTCTTGATAAAGAAATGTATGTTATACTATCTGACATATCGATGCTCGCGCAAAGCAATTACACGGATGGTCGCTCCTCAACAGCCTTATTCTCCGGGCTAGTTGACAGCATTCACCGTAATGTTCTTGGCTAGCGTGGGTATAGAGGTGGGGCGTCACATGTATTCTCTATTTTGAATTCTAAAACAAACTTGGCTTTTAAAACTCATTCCTACCCAATCTACTTGAAATTTGGAACTAGAGTTTAAACAAATACTATTTGTTTGACATTGAACTGAATTTTAAAAATATGTTCAAACTAAAATAACTCAGTAGCAACTCTGGAAAGCCAAATGCATAAGCACAACTCCAGATAAATCAAAATTTGAACCTTTTAAATTTTGGAATTCAGGTATACAAGATGAATCAGTAAACAATAACATGAATTTTAAGGGTTAAATCGTAATTTAGTGGTATGTTTTGAGAGCACCTTGTGTTTTTCTGTTTGAGGCATTTAGAGTCGCCGTGGGCGATCAAGTTGATCTAGAGGGTCGAGCTTCTGTCTTGGGGTAGAGGAGGCTACCGTGGATCAAGGAAAAATGGTAGGTGGCGGCGCAGTGGGTCATGGAAGCGGCGACGTGGGTTTAAAATTTGTAAACCTAAATTTTACTGTGCGTGGAGTTTTGATCACCGTGGCCTGTACAAGGGTTCGAGTGGCATGGGGTTTTGAGGGGAGGTAGAGGGGAGATGGTCGATGTCGCGGCGGGAGTTTGGTGGCCTCCGATGGTCAGAGTATCACGCACGTGGCGTTGATAGGTTTGGGGGGGGGTGAGTGGAGTTGTGTTTCCAGGTTTTATTATTCTCATGTTTGATTTCGCGCGCGCCTGGGGGAAACTCGAAGCAAAGTTGTTGTTTTCTCGAGGGAACTTCGTATGTTTACTCGAAGTAAACAAGGGGGAGGTACTCGGGGTGTTGTGGTTCAGGTTTTAAAAGACTGTAACAGTTTTTAACAGTTTTTAAAACTTTGGTTTAAAATTAAATCAAAGTTAAATCTAGTTTCAAATCAAAGTTTAACAGTGATTTCAAGTTAGTTTTGAAATCAGGACTTAAAACTTGAAATTCTAGATTTGGAAATAGAATAAAGTTTTAAAATTGAAATTTATTCGAATAAGTTTTAAATGTTAAATGTGCTTTTAAACATGTGAGTTTAAAGGGGTTTGAAAATTTAGTTTTAAACTTTATTCAGGATAAATTGGTTTTTATTTAGAAAGTAAATTGAAATAAATGTTTTAAACATATTGGAAGTGAAAATTTAATCAATGATAAGAATAGTTACTTTAAGTAATGAAGACTTAGAATTTATATGCATTAACCTTTAAGTTAATTAAGTATGAATAAACAATGATTTATATTAATTTAATTAGTAATTATAAGTTTAAATGTAGTAATTAAAGTTAAATAATGAATTAATTAACTAATATGTGATTAAGAATCATAGATTAGATTTTGATTTAAATTAATAAATTTTAATGGTTAATCAAACTTATAATTAATAATGATTAATATAATTTAATTATTTTAGAAGAAAATAATTAAATAAGTGTTAATGAAGATCATTAACTAGATTATTTTATAATTAATTAATGTAATTGATTTTTAATAAATTAATTGGATTAATTAATAATAATCATTGTAATAGTTTAAATGTAATTATTTATTTAGAAAGTAATTAAGAAATTAATTACTTATTAATTGTGTACATTGATTTAATTTGAGTTAATTAATTTAGTTTAATCAACTGATATTTTGGAGGAAAATTACTTAGAGAAGTAATTGACGGATAATTACCGGATGTAATTAATTGGGTGATGTTGTTAATAGGAGTAACTGGAAAATAATTACTTGAAATTAATCAAGGGATTAATTAAGCTTGTTATTGGGATGTAATTAATTAAGAACGATTAATTACTGTATGTTATTAATCAAGAGGGTTAATATTTGTGATTTGAAGATTTGTATTCTTAATATAATTAACAAATGAAAATGTAATTAGAAATCATTAATTAATATAATTAATGATGTGATTAGAGATTGATTTATTTGAGAATAATAAATCAACAAGATAATTAAACGGTAATAAATCTATACAAAAGAAATAAATTAATGGATTTATTCAAGTTTAATTTCTGTAAATACATTAAGGAAAACTACTGGAATGCAGCAAAGGATATTTAAATCAAAAATGATTAATTTGAATATATAAGTAATTGATGATAAGATATAAATTAAGTTAATTAATTTTAGAAATCATTTGATGATTTGGTATGTGTAATTACATAATGTAATTAATGGAGTATAATTACTTAGAAAAGTGATTAGATGATAATTACTTGATGAAATTCATACAAGATGATTTCTAAGTGAAGTAATTTGGGTAATTTCTTTTGTAACTAATCAAAGGATTAATTTATGTAATTAATTAATCATGGGATGATTAATAAGTAACTAAGGGTAGTTAATTACTGGTTTGTTATTAATCGAGGATGATTTATAATTGTGTTTAATTTAAAGATTAACCACACAACATAATTAATTTAAATAAAGTAATTTGATATAAATTGAAAATCATTAATTAATATAATTAATGATGTAATTAAGAATTGTTAATTAAGGAATAACTAATAGGGAAGTAATTAAATGTTAACTGCTATAAATGATTTAGAAGAATTCATTTGAGAAATTAATTAAAGACTAAATAACTTCTTGTAATTAGAGAATGATTAATTAATATGATTTATAATTAATTAATGGTTGTGAGAGCAGGTTTTGTGGAATGAGTAATTAATTTAATCAATTTTAAATTAATTAAAAATGAAAGTAGTTAATTTAATTCATTTTAAATTAATTATAGATTGTGATTCATAAATCATACTTATGGATGATATTGATATTTCATGGTTGGATTGTGATCTCAGATATGAGATGAGTAATACCTACGTGATATGGATGTATGGTTTAAGTATGATAATATTTAATTATCTGTTTGGATGATGATATTAATTATCTGTTTATGATGATAATGTGATTATCTATTATGAGATGTGAATTATCTATTTGTGTGTATATTGATAATATTGAATTGACTGTTAAGACTAAATAGACAACTTGGCCTTAAAAGACACGTTTTGGATTTCGATGAGACCGGGATCGGTTTTCATTATTTGGAACATCCGAAAACCACATCGATTCCAAATTTACGATAGGTCGTGAATCTGAAGTGAAGATGAAGATTCAGAATGCAAGGATTATCGTCGTTAACTCTGAGGGTGATTCCAAAACGAGAGTAACGAGATGATGCCTTCGGTTTCGTTCGAACCCGGAACGAACTTGTATGGATTGATTGCTTTCAACACATCGTCAGGTGGGCGATGAGCATTTTAAGAGATATGTTCTATAAAGGTAATCATAACCTCAAGCCTCATCAACCGGGAATGGCTTAAACAAGGAAGGTGCAGCAAGGTTAGGTGGGTCATGCCCAAGCAGGACAAGGATATTCCCCTGTCTAGATGTCCCTTTTTATTCGGCTGTGTGGGCAGTTGGTCTGCAGCCAACTGCGGGGTTATCTTGTTCGGGACTATTCAGTAAGGAATGGTTCCGACCTTGTGTTGCAGGGGGTCGGGAGTGATCCTCGATACGTTGATCTAGGCCACGTATTGTGACGGGCGGTTCCCCAGTAGCTCTGCCATTGTATGGAATCCACAATCCAATAAGTGCCAATGGTTTTGATTGTATTACCCATTTTTGTGGCTAGTAGCTGGAATTTAATAGATATAACAATTTCGGCTATTTTCTATTTACTTGAAAACCCTAGACCTATTATAATATCACTGGATTTCCTATCAAATGTTTTGGTTAGCGTAAGGTAAAAACTTTTCCATGTTTATGTGTGGGAAGTCTTACGTGATACCTTTTCTTTTCAAAGGATTTTCAAAATTAAGCAACTTTAACCTGTTACTCACACCAGACCCATGTCTGACGCGGAGTTTATTTTCTGTTTTCCATAAACTCTTGGGTACCCAATTTTTTTACGGGTAGCCAAGGGATTCAGGTTAGCTTTGACGAATTCTGGAGGAGCAATGGAGCAGGAGGCTTCAGCGTTGTATATATATATATATATATAGTTCCGCTGTGTTGGTATCTCTGAGTCATATTGTTTGAGCTGTATTGTATTGAGGTGTATTAATTAGACAGGTGTTTATAACTGTCTGGTATGTGATGTATTATCTGTATAACTTTGATTGATGTTATATATTATGTAAATACTTATGTGATTAATATAATTTATTCGTTCCGCTGTGAGATTCTGATGTTGTTGTTCTTTTTTCTCTATCTTTTCTATTTTCTCACCCTTTTCTTTCTTTATAAGCGATACGTCTTCCTGGGCGTAGGAAGTCGGGTCGTTACAGTGGTATCCGAGCGCTAGGTTGAGTGAATACCTAGGCTCTTGAGTGATTTCTTTCCTGAGAGAGCGTATTTGTAATTTTGATATATATATATATATATACATATATTCATTTTCATCTATTTGTTGGGTTACATGTTCGGGTTTTCCAATATAAGTATAAGGGTAGATTGGGTATTGGTGTGTGTAACACGACTACCTGTGGTTGGAAGTATATCTGACGAGACTGTAGACCAAATACCATCTCGAGTAAATTTATGATGTAAGGATTTCACAAAATCTTTGGAGGAAAACTGTTAAGATTTGGAGTCCATTTTTGTTGTACAAGTTTGGATGAGTAGAATTTGGATTTTTTTCAGTTGAGCAGAAGCTAGTGGAACCTCAAGAAGTAGTAGTTGGGTGTTGAGATGCAGTAGCGATAGATTGTTTCCGAAGAAGTTCTCAAGGATTTTTGGATAAGGAAGTGTGTCTGCATTAGTTTTGGGGCTGAGTTCAGCTGAATGTTGTGAGGCCTGAGTTTTGGAGGAATTTTGGATTAAGGAATTTTTGGCATCAGTAGCAGTGTTGCAGCTCAGATTGTTCTGCCGGCACGCGAGGAAGTCATTTGTCAGCAGTTCTTTAGAGGTGAAGTTCAGAGGCAGTTTTGTGGATCCCTTTCTTCAATAGATTGGCTAGATAAGCTTAAGCTGTTCAGATTGGTAAGGAGAGAACAGTTTTCTTGGATATTAGCCTGGGTTGATCGCAAGAGTGACTTGCGATAGTTAAGTATTCTCTGGGATGGCAGAAATCTTTTCCTGGATATCTTTGAAGAGGTCAGTGGTTTGCCTTAGCATCTGAGGATTGAGTTTGGTATCGACCAAATTCCAGAAGTAGTACCAATGGTTCAACTTAGTAATAGAATGATTTCTAGATAGAGAATTTGGTAAAGCGGCTTAGGTTTTGGAGGAACTTCTGAGTTATTTTGGATCTGTTGAATCATATTTTTGTAATGTGCTGTCCAGTTTATGCTTATGTGTATCATCAGCATTTTCATCTACCCCAGATCAGAGTTGTGCAGCGGAAGCAGTTAGAAGTGCATCTGGTTTTCTTTTCTAGAAAAGAGAAGGTGTTTTCTATTGATGATAGTAAAGGTTGTGTTCTTGGTTTTGGTTGGTTTTGAGAAAATCATTCTACTGGATTGTTTTTGGATTCAGATTGTTTTAGGAGTTATCAGCAAAGGTTGAGCTGATCAGTAAGGATGAAAGCAGCTCTGGATCATCAAAGGAATTTGGTGAATAAGAGACGGAGGAATTTGGATTTCGGAGTCATAGATTTGATTTGTATGAATTTTCTCTGATTCGAAGGAGTTGATTAGTAGTATAGACTGTTTGGATTCTATAGATTGAGTATTCCGGTATTATACTAGGAAACTCTAGGGAGCTCTATCCAGAATTTTGTCTGGATAGTTAGCCTTGTTGATTGAGTTAATTGGCTGTGATGGTTGTTAGCATGAGATTGATATATGAGTGTGATTTAAAATTAAAATCTTAAATATATTACTAAATTACCTTTGCTTTTAAATTTCGGGGACGAAATTCTTTTAAGGGGGGAGGAATGTGACAACCCGGAATTTTCGAGCAATATCGATTTAATAATCTGCGTTAAAAAATTAAATTGATTTGATATATCTTTGTTAATTAAATCTGAATTGATACTTTTCTTTTAATAAATATCTAATTAGTAAATTTTATACGTTAAAATAAATTCATTGTTAACTATTTATATACGTATATATTTGTATACATTGTAAATAGGGAAGCTTTGTTTTAAAGTTTAATTAATAAATTATGTTTCAAATTCTAATATACATTTTAATGAATTGGAAATTATGATTTATTTAAAATAAACTTTTCAAGGCTAATTAAATAAGTATAGGGTTTTAAATACATAAGATAAATGCTTAAATAGTTTGAAACTTATTTTAACTTAAGTTTAAATTTAAATTTATTAACAAAAAGATTTGTTTTCTTTTCTTTTTAGTATAGACTGATTAAAATATGGATTTAAAAGTATATATGAGTTTTAATATAATTTTGTCAAACGATGCTTTAATATATATTATAAAATATGTAGTTTATAATAAAAAGATAATTTATTTTATCTATCAGTTCAAATTGATAAATGTGTTTTTATAATATAAATAAAATAAAAATGTACATATAAAAATACAAGACTACAAGATAAATTGGGAAAAATATAAAGTAAGTACATTGGTTAAATTATAATAACATAACAACTATAAAGTTCATTTAGTTTTCAAACAACAAAACAAAAATGATAACATTCACATACATTTCAAAAATATAATAACAAGACAACAATTAAACTAGAAACAAATAAATTTTCAAGTTTGTGAACAATCATAAGAAAAACTACAGCATATACAAGTTTAGTATAAACAAGGTTGAATATGTGTGCAGGTCAAAATAAATAAAGCAAAGTAAAGACAGTAACAATATATATATATATATATATATATATATATATATATATATATATATATGAAGGCTTGCTAGGGAAGACAGTGTTATGCATTCTTAAACGAACAAACAAAAGTAATTAATGTAAAATCTTTCTAGCACAGTACACTGCATATTAGCCTCCACCATAAACAAATATCTCTGATTAAAATCTGTACAAATAAAGATTTGTGTGCTATATTTTACAAATATTATCACAGTGTATAAAACATAATAATATACCCTGTACAATTCTATGCTTAATATCCCTGTCTTCTTTCTTTTATTTATACCTCAGTCTTACCCATTCTAATTCGTTCATACAAACTAGAATCTGAAGTAAAACTATGTCAAACTAAAATAAAGCTTCTACTTAAACAACAACCAAGATTTAGTACAACTGGAAATCAAAAGGGAGAGTTCAACCTGATGTTTTTTCAAACCTGTTGCTAAGCAAACTAGGCTCTGTTCTCTTACATTTCAGGTGAGTAGCTTTTTAAATCAAAACTAAATAAATAGATTTCTGTTGCTTGTAAAGTTCTGTGATGGATGATACTTGTTTATGCATATATAGTGATAACTTAGTGTTATGAATATCTGTAAACATGCATGTCTGGACTGTATATTTGGGCATTGACAACCTTTGTTTCTTTTCTTCCAAGCTTACATGTGTTGAATCAAAATTCCAAACCAATTTATCGGTTCAATACGAATCATGGGATTTCAAATAAAATAAGTCTGTTTAAAACACAAATCTAGTTTCAGCTTGTATTCAAGCCTGTCCAAAAGGGTCTCTGTTCTTCTTTTCTAGAAACTGTGAGTATCTGTATTTTATATAAAAATATATATTAAATAAAATATATTTAAGAAATGAATCTGTTGTATATATGTCTATGGATAGTATATGCATATATATCTGTATATATATATATGTTGAATCCTTTGCTTATGCTTGAAGGATGTTGTGGTGTGTGCAGGCTGTAACATGTATTCTCTATTTGAATTCTAAAACAAACTTGGCTTTCAAAACTCATTCCTACCCAATCTACTTGAAATTTGGAACTAGAGTTTAAACAAATACTGTTTGTTTGACATTGAACTGTATTTTAAAAATATGTTCAAACTAAAATAACTCAGTAGCAACTCTGGAAAGCCAAATGCATAAGCACAACTCCAGATAAATCAAAATTTGAACCTTTTAAATTTTGGAATTCAGGTATACAAGATGAATCGGTGAACAATAACATGATTTTTAAGGGTTAAATCATAATTTTTAGTTGTATGTTTTGAGAGCAGCTTGTGTTTTTCTGTTTGAGGCATTTAGAGTCGCCGTGGACGATCAAGTTGATCTGGAGGGTCGAGCTTCTGTCTGGGGGTGGAGGAGGCTACCGTGGATCAAGAAAAAATGGTAGGTGGCGGCACAGTGGGTCGTGGAAGCGGCGGCGTGGGTTTAAAATTTGTAAACCTAAATTTTACTGTGCGTGGAGTTTTGATCACCGCGGCCTGTACAAGGGTTCGAGTGGCACGGGTTTTGAGGGGAGGTAGAGGGAAGATGGGTGATGTCGCGACCGGAGTTTGGTGGCCTCCGATGGTCAGAGTATCGCGCACGTGGCGTTGACAGTTTGGGGGTGGGGTGAGTGGAGTTGTGTTTCCAGGTTTTATTATTCTCATGTTTGATTTCGCGCGCGCCTGGGGGAAACTCGAAGCAAAGTTGTTGTTTTCTCGGGGGAACTTCGTATGTTTACTCGAAGTAAACAAGGGGGAGGTACTCGAGGTGTTGTGGTTCAGGTTTTAAAAGGCTGTAACGGTTTTTAACAGTTTTAAAAACTTTGGTTTTAAAATTAAATCAAAGTTAAATCTAGTTTCAAATCAAAGTTTAACAGTGATTTCAAGTTAGTTTTGAAATCTGGACTTAAAAATTGAAATTCTAGATTTGGAAATAGAATAAAGTTTTAAAATTGAAATTTATTCGAATAAGTTTTAAATGTTAAATATGCTTTTAAACATGTGAGTTTAAAGGGGTTTGAAAATTTAGTTGTAAACTTTATTCAGGATAAATTGGTTTTTATTTAGAAAGTAAATTGAAATAAATGTTTTAAACATATTGGAAGTGAAAATTTAATCAATAATAAGAATAGTTACTTTAAGTAATGAAGACTTAGAATTTATATGCATTAACCTTTAAGTTAATTAAGTATGAACAAACAATGATTTATATTAATTTAATTAGTAATTATAAGTTTAAATGTAGTAATTAAAGTTAAATAATGAATTAATTCACTAATATGTGATTAAGAATCATAGATTAGATTTTGATTTAAATTAATAAATTTTAATGGTTAATCAAACTTATAATTAATAATGATTAATATAAGTTAATTATTTTAGAAGAAAATAATTAAATAAGTGTTAATGAAGATCATTAACTAGATTATTTTATAATTAATTAATGTAATTGATTTTTAATAAATTAATTGGATTAATTAATTCAATAATAATCATTGTAATAGTTTAAATGTAATTATTTATTTGGAAAGTAATTAAGAAATTAATTACTTATTAATTGTGTACATTGATTTAATTTGAGTTAATTAATTTAGTTTAATTAACTGATATTTTGGAGGTAAATTACTTAGAGAAGTAATTAACGGATAATTACTGGATGTAATTAATTGGGTGAAGTTGTTAATAGGAGTAACTGGAATATAATTACTTGAAATTAATCAAGGGATTAATTAAGCTTGTTATTGGGATGTAATTAATTAAGAACGATTAATTACTGTATGTTATTAATCAAGAGGGTTAATATTTGTGATTTGAAGATTTGTATTAATATAATTAACAAATGAAAATGTAATTATAAAACATTAATTAATATAATTAATGAAGGGATTAGAGATTGATTTATTTGAGAATAATAAATCAACAAGATAATTAAACGGTAATAAATCTATATAAATGAAATTAATTAATGGATTTATTCAAGTTTAATTTCTATAAATAAATTAAGGAAAACTACCGGAGTGGAGCAAAGGATATTTAAATCAAAGATGATTAACTTGAATATATAAGTAATTGATGATAAGACATAAATTAAGTTAATTAATTTTAGAAATCATTTGATGATTTGGTATATGTAATTACATAGTGTAATTAATGGAGTATAATTACTTAGAAAAGTGATTAGATGATAATTACTTGATGAAATTCATACAAGATGATTTGTAAGTGAAGTAATTTGGGTAATTTCTTTTGTAATTAATCAAAGGATTAATTTATGTAATTAATTAATCATCGGATGATTAATAAGTAATTAAGGGTAGTTAATTACTGGTTTGTTATTAATCGAGGATGATTAATAATTATGTTTAATTTAAAGATTAACCACATAATATAATTAATTTAAATAAAGTAATTTGACATAAATTGAAGATCATTAATTAATATAATTAATGATGCAATTAAGAATTGTCAATTAAGGAATAACTAATAGGGAAGTAATTAAATGTTAACTGCTATAAATGATTTAGATTAATTCATTTGAGAAATTAATTAAAGACTAAATTACTTCTTGTAATTAGAGAATGATTAATTAATTTGATTTATAATTAATTAATGGTTGTGAGAGCGGGATTTATGGAATGAGTAATTAATTTAATCAATTTTAAATTAATTAAAAATGGAATTAGTTAATTTAATTCATTTTAAATTAATTATAGATTGTGATTCATAAATCATACTTATGGATGATATTGATATTTCATGGTTGGATTGTGATCTCAGATATGAGATGAGTAATACCTACGTGATATGGATGTATGGTTTAAGTATGATAATATTTAATTATCTGTTTGGATGATGATATTAATTATCTATTTATGATGATAATGTGATTATCTATTATGAGATGTGAATTATCTATCTGTGTGTATATTGATAATATTGAATTGACTGTTAAGACTAAATAGACAACTTGGCCTTAAAAGACACGCTTTGGATTTCGATGAGACCGGGATCGGTTTTCATTATTTGGAACATCCGAAAACCACATCGATTCTAAATTTATGATAGGTCGTGAATCTGAAGTGAAGATGAAGATTCAGAATGCAAGGATTATCGTCGTTAACTCTGAGGGTGATTCCAAAACGAGTGTAACGAGATGATGCCTTCGGTTTCGTTCGAACCCGGAACGAACTTGTATGGATTGAATGCTTTCAACACATCGTCAGGTGGGTGATGAGCATTTTAAGAGATATGTTCCATAAAGGTAATCGTAACCTCAAGCCTCATCAACCGGGAATGGCTAAAACAGGGGAGGTGCAGCAAGGTTAGGTGGGTCATGCCCAAGTAGGACAAGGATATTCCCCTGTCTAGATGTCCCTTTTTATTCGGCTGTGTGGGCAGTTGGTCTGCAGCCAACTGCGGGGTTATCTTGTTCGGGACTGTTCAGTAAGGAATGGTTCCGGCTTTGTGTTGCAGGAGGTCGGGAGTGATCCTCGGTACGTTGATCTAGGCCACGTACTGTGACGGGCGGTACCCCAGTAGCCCTGCCATTGTATGGAATCCACAACCCAATAAATGCCAACGGTTTTGATTGTATTACCCACTTTTGTGGCTAGTAGCTGGAATTTAATAGATGTAACAATTTCGGCTATTTTCTATTTACTTGAAAACCCTAGACCTATTATAATATCACTGGATTTCCTATCAAATGTTTTGGTTAGCGTAAGGTAAAAACTTTTCCATGTTTATGTGTGGAAAGTCTTACGCGATACCTTTTCTTTTCAAAGGATTTTCAAAATTAAGCAACTTTAACTTGTTACTCACACCAGACCCATGTCTGACCCGAAGTTTATTTTCTGTTTTCCATAATCTCTCGGGTACCCAATTTTTTTACGGGTAGCCAAGAGATTCAGGTTAGCTTTGACGAATTCTGGAGGAGCAATGGAGCAGGGGGCTTCAGCGTTGTGTGTATATATATATATATATGGTTCCGCTGTGTTGGTATCTCTGAGTCATATTGTTTGAGTTGTATTGTATTGAGGTGTATTAACTAGACAGGTGTTTATAACTGTCTGATATGTGATGTATTATCTGTATAACTTTGATTGATGTTATATATTATGTAAATACTTATGTGATTAATATAATTTATTCGTTCCGCTGTGAGATTCTGATGTTGTTGTTCTTTCTTCTCTATCTTTTCTATTTTCTCACCCTTTTCTTTCTTTATAAGCGATACGTCTTCCTGGGCGTAGGAAGTCGGGTCGTTACAATAATCATCACCTTGGTCATCATCGCGATCATTATCGTTATTGTTATTATCATTGTCTTCATCTTATTCATCGCGTTCAACAATAGGAGCTTCGTTAAATGTTATCCACTTTTCAGCGTCCACTTCCTCTTTAGAAGGGAATTCTTTCTCAAAAGCCTTCTTTTCCTTTGTTATCCTCAATCCTTTAACTTTTTTCGTTCAAGGATGATAGTGATGGAAAGTCCATGTTTGGGCATTTTCAAATGTTGTTGGCATACGCCACATATAATGCATCTTTATAGCACTTCTCGGTGCTTTTGGGAAGAGCAACAAAAGGAAAGGAAGTAATCATTTTCTTGGTGTTACTAATAATGTTCTTTGAATAATCCAAGAGGTTAGACTTCCTTTGTAATTAGTCTTCAAGTGATTTATTCTTCTTAAGTAGCTTAGAATTTTCATTATCCAGCTCTGTGTTTTCCTTAGTGACACTCTCCAGATCTGCTTTGAGTTTATTAAGCGACGTGAGATCAACTTCCAAAATTTTCACTTCCTCCTCCAATAGCTACTTACCATTCTTTTCTTCATCAAGAGAGGAAGCCAATCTCCCTTTTTCCAACATAGCATCATCTCTCTCCATAGCAATATCAATTATACTATTCTAAAGTGAAGAAATGTGTTCCTTAAACCCGATTACATCATTGGAAGGCCCTTTAGAAACATCATGAAGAAGAAGCATACACTTTTCAACTTAAAATACATAACCTGTTTTAGTCAGAATGGAGTCTATGACATTAAAGTTAACTAAATAAACAAAAAAAATTACCGATAAAAATTGTTTGAGAATCAGGAAAGGGTGATCATCAAAATAAGCTGGAGGCTGCAATGATCCAAGAGAATAAATGGGGATTGAATGGTTAACCAATTGAGTTTCTTGAAATTCATCACTAAAGTCCGAATTTGAGTCCTTGAAGGAAGTGGATCCTATGGAGAAAGGAGTAGGATAAGTTAAATGCATATGCGACTGATAGATGTTGGAGAAGAAGGAAAGCTAATAATAAGAAAGGGGTTGGGAGTTTGAGCCTCATTGGCTGCTTTAGCCCGAGCTACTTTTGGCCTCTCCAGAGAATTATTCAAATTCGCTACGCTAGGACTTGGATCGATATTCACATCCCCCATCTCATCAACAACAGTAGGAGTGAATTTCCCTGCTTGTCTAGGCTTTCTGTCTTGGGGAGGAGGAGTAGCGTTAATGATAACATCATTGCCTATTTCTTGTTCGTCGAGCTCTTCGATAGCTTTTTCAATAGAGTCTTTATAAGAAACAGGATCAATCGACTAAGGAAGAGCAAAAACTACATCTTTACTCTTTCTCTTCTTAAGAGTGCTTTCTTTAACCCTTGTTTCTATGGAAACAACAAGGGCAGACGAACATAAAGTAGAAGGAAGAGTCAGTAAACCAATAGTCTCAGGAACTCTGTTTCTAACCACATTAATACTTACCAACAAATCCAACTGAAATGGAGAGTTAGAGGTGAAGACTTCAGATTTTCCCATCACTAGCAAGCTTTTTCCACGAGAATTATGTTTAACCACTGGTGGCTTCCCCAAGACCCTGTGGGTCTAAGATGATTGAATATTGGCGGAGCTTCGATGAAATTAGCAACATGAGTCTATTTCTCCTATTCTCAGCTAAATGGATCAGGGAGTTTACGATCTTTTAGTCTTTGCATTTTAGACTCTTAGAACCGAGATCTAAAGAACACCCACCAATGAAGAATAATAATAAAATAAGGATAACCAAGTATAAGAGAATTACTAGCGGTAGAAAATGTCCCTATATTATTGGAGAATCATTTGACGAAGAAAAATTGCGTCTCCTATACCCTTGCCTTATTAACGCTCTCAAAGATCAAGCTTTTTGGGCAAGGATGAAGTTGGTACTGTTGATGGCCTAATTGTTCACCTAACTTAACAGGACCAGTTACATAATGAAGACTGTCAACACTGAGAGATGGTAGTCTAGCTTCCTAAGCTAGGAACTCCAAGAAAGTCAGGTATGCATAATCATAAGGTAGGAAATGGATCAGTTCTATATTCAGTTGCTCCAATATCTTAAAATGAAGCCCGAAAAAGGAAGATATCTTGTGTGCCAGATATGAATAAGGGTAAAAGCGAAGTAACCTTTCGGTGGATTATAAATATTGTTCGTACGACCAGCAGGGATGTCCTCAACCTTAGTGATTCAAAATTGATCAAGAATGGAATCAACCTCAGCCTGAGAGGTGATGTATGATGGATTTGTACTAACATCTTTCTTCTTGCCAGTTGAAGGTGAAGGCTAAGGCCCTTTGCTAGCTTTCTTGATGGACTTCTTGCTAGATCGACGACTTTCAATTTTCCTATTAGGTAATACTTTTTTAAACTTAAGAAATCACCATGATTCATATTATATAACAGTGCTAACACATGCTAATGCTAAATCTAAAATTGTTGCTTAAGCAATCTATTTACTACCAGGGCGATAAGGCATACATTAATCATAAAATAATAGTGAATGTTATAAGTTGGTTGATTCCAAAAATAGTGTGGTTATCAACATTACCAATAAGCAATTTGTAAACCGATAATGTGTTTGCAACGTGTTAATATAGTAATGCCATGTGTAAGCTTTATTCGAGATATTAAAGTCGATGAAAAAAGTTATCGGTATCTATAAGATCACATCGACAATGTCAACCTTATAACTTATGCAAAAAAGCTCTACAACCATAGCTAATGACGAGGTGATAAAGATATAGATATTGACGACAAGCGGCGACTGTATTAGAAACATGATAATTAGCAAAACGTTTATAACATGCAAAAAACAATAATGCCAAATGTGTCGATGTCATATAGAGTTCCATTTGCAATGTCAAAAATGATCATGGAAAAATAAAGAAAAAAATGATTTTTGTTACCAAATCATATGTATGGAAAAAAATTATAGGATCGTTTTCTCCCTAGATGGAGGGAGGGTGAATAGGGTCTACTAAAAGTTAATGCGGAAATAAAAACAAAAGGTAGAAAGTAATACAGTAAAGATCACACATAGTTTTACCCAACTTTGGCAAAAACCTGCCTAGGTGTTGCCCTCAAGGTTTTTAGTAGAAATTAAGTAATCAGACACTTAAAAAAACACGTAAACTTGCAATACTCACTAACTTGATTAACCTAACTCTAAGCTCAAAATCCTGCCACAACTCAGCCACCGATTTGCAAATTTTCCAAACTACGCCATGTAGTTCATGACCTAGTTAAAACTAGATTTTTTACAAAGTCAAGAAAGGGAAAAATACAAATTTAATTAAAACCCTAAATTATAATTTAGCCTAAAGAAAAAATAATATAGGCCCAATTAAAAAGTGCGTTCAAAAAAATGACGCTCTTATTCTTTTTGTATGTCTAGGCCGATTATTCCTCTTTTAGTTTTACTTTCTTTGATTTAGGGTTTTGTTGAAATGGATCCGCCACTTGGAAATAGAAATTCAATTCGATATCCTTGATGTTTTCGTTGCTCTCTATTGGTAGAATTATCGATTCCAATGAATTTGGATTTCGCGATTCTTCGATCAGTGTTCTTTGATTGCTTCAAAGGGTTTCAGTTCGACTTTGGTATAATATCGATATGCGTTTTTTACTTTTATATTCTGTTTATTTGCCTGAAGTCAAACGATAATTTGCCAACGATGAAATTGGGTATTTATAGGGATCATAAACCTATAATTTCATTTCTTCTATTTTGATTTGAATTCTTCATGATTTGCTACTTCTATTGATTTCTGATCGAACGATCTCTATAATATGACTTGTTCATCTTTGACTTGATCATCCTTCGAGTACAGCTTGGCATTTGGATTTGTGATATATATATATATATATATATATATATATATATATAGATTTAGGGTATGATTTGACCTCCTGAATTCTGACTTGTTCATCATGATATCCTCTTTAAAATTTTCTACTCCTTCCTCAATTTGCTCTCTACTTTATATTGGATTCTAATATGTTTTTGTCTTGTTCATCCTTAGAATGCTCTATTACTATGCTTTGATCATGTCATGTATTGATATGTTGTTCATTTTCTAAAATATGCTTCCTTATGACCTCTGATTGAATTCCTTTGACTTTGTTCAAACTCATACTGATAATTTACTACATGTCTTGATTTTCTTCATTTCTATGCTCATGTTACCTTTTCTTATTGCATCTCTTTGAAAAATGCTGCCACCTGATATGATTCATGTCTATATTTGTCCCACTGTCTTATTCACTATTTTTTTGCTATATTATTATTAGTTGGTCATGGTCGATAAACTTAGTGCCTTCATACCTGAACTAATATATGTGTATACATATACATGCATATACACATACATGCATATATATGAGTGTATGATTACTGCATTCTCATGTTGCCTTGATGTCTCCTCTATTGGATGTCTAGATCTGGTGTACCACTTTGTATATTTGCACAACCTGTTGATATCTGCCCTCAATTCCCATTGTCTTGTTTTCATGTGTGTCCATGTCTGAATGCTTGCATATCATGTACATACGAGTATGTTTTGTTGTTTGGTTGCCTGTTGTTGCTTTGCATTCATGTTAACACATTTTGACTTGTGAGCATGTTTGAAGCTTTGCATTCATGTTAACCCATTTGGACTTGTGAGCATGTCTGAAGCTTTGTTGCTTGGTTCCAAAACATCCGCATTGGTCTATTCTTGCCTAAGTTATAGTAGTCTGGTTGCATGTCTGAGTTATTGTAGTCTAGTTGCATGTTATTTTGTATATTGGTTGGATCTTCATGTGTAAATTTGGTTGAGTTGTTGTCACGTTGGTTAGGCCTTTGTACATTGGGTTGAGGCAGTTTTTATGTTGGTGACTTACTAGCTTGATGCTCCTACTTGATTGCTTTTTACTGACCATTGCTGTGTTGTTTTTTTTGCATTGCACCTGAGTTGAATCTAGTCTTGGCTTGGGTTTGACCTTGTGCTCACCAGTCCGTACAATTTTAACAAGGAAGTGTACACAATGTGCATGACCTTGTGGCATGTACAGTGATACACTGTGCATGTCACAAATTGTTCACGTATTTTTGATTATAGATTGAAATTAAAAGACAAATTAAAAAAGTGACGACGAACAACCCAAATAATCTAGGAAAATAGTTTTTCAAACACACACTTCATTGTACACTGCAAAATATTTCTTTTACAATTTTACTGCATTAATGTTTATTTCACAGATAGTTCAAATATTAGATACAGGCAGTAACAGAGTTGAAGATCAAATACGAACTGTGTTTTTATTGAAACATGTATTTGGAATTGTGTAAATATATATTTAAATAAGAATTCCTAGTTATATATTTAATTATGTGGAAAAATAAAATAGTACAATAACAAATACATTTAAACGAATATATGTATGTTTATCATCATCAAGCAAAAATGATACATTGGTACATTCTATAAAAATTCGAAGATGAGCGTCTTCAACCTTGATTAACCTTGAGTACATTAATAGCGCATTTGATTACAGAAAACATTGTCGATGACCTCTAAGTTCTCAATTAAGGGTTGTCGCACTTCAACTTAGCCAATGAGATGTAAAATGACTTTGGCTCCATTGGTATTATTTAAACACTATGACCTTGCTAGTGTCGACTGTCACAATAGACAGGGATTGTTGCATCTTATCAAAATCAAAATTTAGTGTTACTAAGGAAGTAAAATTTTTTTTAGTACTATTCTTATTAGTGTCACACTCAATTCACTCTTACCTTTCATGACATGAAAGCTTTCGATGGGTAAAATAATAGGAATAATGCAAATCTTATCGACTTCAGGAGTAATGGCAGTGTCAATGGTGATCAATATCGCTAAGATGAAAAATGATGTGACGACCCGCAATTTACGAGCGTTTAAAATCGGAATATCTAATTGATTTTAAATATTCAATAGAGTAATTTTAACTTGAATTACGAATATCACAATTTATTTGATAATTAAATTATTGAATTGAATAATTTGAACTTGAGTAAAATGTTGAATCTGGAGTTTTAAGCCTGTTAAAAATAATTTGAAGGCTTATAAAATTTATATTGATAATACTAAAGAAAATAGAAGTGTTGAAATCAATTTAAAAATGGTTTGTTAAGTTTTGAAATTTTATTGTTTAAATTGAATTTAAAAATAGCCTTCCGAGGCACAGTCTCGGAATTTGATGAAACCAGTTCCATTGGATCTATAATATTATGTTATTATCGAATTTAAAATTTCGTATTGATCGGAGTTGTTATGCGAGCATACGATATATAAACGCGCTAAAATTTATATCGAAATTTAATATAATAACTGAGTCCAAAAAGCTATCTTCTCCATACGACCGAATTAGGGCTCATAACCTTTTCCATTGCGTTCGGAATAGGGATATGACATTATATTCGCCTAGCTGCACGCCTCGATAGGAGTTCTTGATTTTAGGCGACGTAAGTCGAGACATTTGTATTCAAATTTGAAGTTAAATAATATATATTTATATTCTGGTCAACCAGTTGAAATAATTTCACATCGTTGTTTTTTCTTTCACCTCAAAAGCAATGTAGCAGCTAAGACAGCGCCGATTTCATTTCATATCCGTGTTCCCTCTTTTAATAACATCATGCAACCCTTTTCTTTAATGATAGAACTGAACCCCTTCGTTCAAAACAAAAATCAAAGTTCAGAAAAATAATAATGGCCACAGCCCTTTTATTTAAAAGAAATCGAAATCCTTTTCACAAACAAATTCGAATTCGTATAAATACATACGAGAGAGAGAGGGATCTCGAATCAATCGCGTGAAGGAGGGGGGGACGCGTTCTTGAAACGCAAACCTGGAAATCGCGATTTTTCCCTTTGCCGTTCCTTTTCAATTCAAAGCTAGGAAGCCAATTGAACCACTTCTTCCTTTGTCCTTTGGGCTTTAGATCTTGTTCCTGTTGATCTCGCGAGTAGTCTGGGTTATCTGGAGAGGTTGCGGCGTCGTGTGAAGGTGCTCGCTGCTGGAATGAATCCAGTGCAAGTGCACGTGAGATTGGAAGGGGTTGCGATTTCTTTTATCCATGAACTCAAGCTGTTGTCAAGGCGGCTGTTGTATTTTAAGTTTGGATCGCGATCGTCATTATCGGAGTGGAGAATGGATCCGAATATGGTTTCTCAACGATTTGAACAGTGAGGGGGCAAGCTATGGTCGACGAGCAATGGAAGCTTGATCGGGTGAGACTGTTGAGGTGAGGCAGTTTTATTTTTGTTTTAACATATATACAGGAAAAAAATATATTAAAGAAATGTTCTCTCCATTTAAATTAATACATATATGTAGAAATCAAGTATATAACAGTGAAGTTTATAACAGAAATAGTTTTGTATAGAGAGAAACTTCTAGATGAAATTTAATACTGTTTTTATAGTATTAAACTGAAAGGTATATAAGATTTATGTAAGCGGAAATTTTAAATGTTTGAATTAGAAATATATATAAAATATTAGATTTGGTGGATAAATTGTTAAATTAACGTATTTAATAAACTTATTTGATTTATTTTATTTACTAAAGAGTTCAAGGGAAAGTTAGTTAAATCAAATTATAAGTTAAAGTCAAATGTTTAATGGTGATAAATTGTTTGATAAATTCAAATAGTAATAAATTGTGAATGTTTATACAAGGTCAAAATCGTTAAGGAAATAAGCAGGAATGGAAATGGGTTGCAAAATAAAAGGTGAGTTAATCTCACTCAGCTGAATTTAAATTTAAATTTAAATAGTCAAATTTAAATAATTGGTTGAATTGATTTGATATGCTATATTATAGTATATATTACATCTTGTAATGATTGATTTCCCGCGTTATATAGCGGATGAGACCCTATGCGCCGCATAATAGCGGATGTTGTTATATTTAATCCCATATACCGCGATATTCCGCCTCGAAGTGGAATTAGTATTTTATATTGTGCTAACGTCTGTGGGTGCAGGGTAACAGGTTGGAGGGATCCAACTGGATTCCTCAAAATCTATTTAAATTATTTAGTATTCTCTGTGGTGATTATTTGATGCTCTATGATGAATTATATTGAATATTGAATGATATGGTTGGATTGGATATATTTGGATATAATGAGTTACTAAAAATATATAAATTGGATTTTGGAAAGAAAATAGAAGAACTGAAATTGGTTAGGGAAATAATTATATAAAATTTGCATAAATTTAAGGATGAATTGAAAAAGAATAAAAAGTGAGTTAAAATTCTAATTAATAAATTTCGAGTATGGAAATCGAATTTTGAATAAACAGAGAAATAATGAATTTTAAACCTTAAGTGACATTATCTAAAGGAATAAAGAATTTATTTTAAAATCCAAATTTAAATTTATTGAAATAGATAAAGAAGGAATTTATTTCCAAATGAAGTAAATTGGAAATCAGTTTGAAGATTTGATTTAATTTTATAAAACCGAGATTATTAAAAGAGAAATTGGACTTTGGAAATTTATAAACTAGGTTTATAAAAGTGAAGCAATTTATCAGTGGATATTTGGTAAATAAATTCAAGATGGGAATTTGTTAAAGAAAGAGAAAATTTGTTTAAAAACAAATAGTGATTTATTTTTAAAGAATGTGAAGAGAAGTATATTTCCCTGGATAGCCAAGTACGTTTTCAAAGTAAATTTTAAATATAAGATAAAAGTTTTAATGTTGTTTTAAAAAGCATGTTTTAGGAATTTATTATTTCTAAATATTTAAATTTATAAAGTAAATATTTTTCAAATCTATTATCGTAGTAATTATTTAAAAGGTGACTTAGTATTTTGTTCTAAAAAAAGTGAAAACCTAGTTTTATATTTATAAAGTAACCTTATTTTCAAATATTCGTATAGTATGTATTTTAAATAAAGTATTGACGTAGTTTTTAACTTAAATGTTTTGAAGTATATTTCAAAGTAAAGCGTTTTAAATTATTTTAAAAATCTATAGTTTTATGCTTGGTGATTTCAGTGGAAATAGAAAATACTTGGAATTTACTCTGAGAAAGGAAGGTAGTTTGAAACTGTTTTCAAAAGGGTTTGAAAAGTGGAAATATATCGTGTGAAGATATTTTTGGGATTAATAAATAATTTGGGAAATTATTTATTGTTTGATGGTTGTTTGTGAATATTAATTGATAGTTAAATCACCGACTATCAATATTGGCCAGATGCGCTGATCGTTTCGAGGAGACCGAGATTTATTTCTCCAAAACCACTTCGATCCGGTTTGTACACTTCGTGGGAAACGAGTGTGGACTTGAAGTTGGAGTAGTGAAGTGCAAGGGCTAGTCGCTACTAGTCCTGAGGATATTTCCAAAATGGATGTAGTAGGAATAGTGCCTTCGGTTCCGTTCGAACCCGTGACGGACTTGTATGGACGAATGCTTTCAGAAATTCGTCAGGTGGGCGACGGGCATTCTAAGTGCAACGTTCTAAAAGGTAACGCTTAGCCTCAAGCCTCATCAACCGGGAATGACTGAAAATCAGGGGATATGCGGCAAGGCTTGGTGGGCAGCACCCATTTCCGGGTAAGGTCATTCCTGTCTAGATGTCCCTTTTATTTCGGCTTAGTGGTGCGGTTAATAATCCCAACCGCGGGGTGATCTTAATCGGGACTATCCAGTAAGGGGTAGTCCAGACCTTGTGTTGCAGGGGATCGGGCGTGGTCCTCGCTACACTAATCTAGACCAGGTACTATTATAGGTGGTACCCTAGTGCCTAGTCATTATTGGAAATCATTCTCCATACGAGCCTCGTACGAGTTTCGTTTGTATTACCCACTCTGTGGCTAGTAGCTGGAATTTAATAGATGTAACAATTTCGGCTATTTTAATAAGTATTTGTATATAGACCCTATTATAATGTTAGAGGATTTTTATAAAAAGCGTTTTAGCTATCGTAAGGTAAAAACCCGACATGTTTATTTGTGGCGTGGTCTTACGAGATGCTTTTGTTTTCAAAAGGATTTTTGAAACTCTAATAATCAATTTGATTGCGCTTTCTCACGCTGGTATTCCAGACTGACTCGGGTGTTATTTAACTATAATGCTCGGGTCTCACCGAGTATTATAGGATACAGGATATGATGTTGTGGAGCTTAGGAGACGAGCTGGATGACGATACGTACTCCCGTACTTGTTTATATATATTATGCTGTGATGTTTAGTTGTGTACTTAGTTGTATGAGGGAAGGTTATGATTACTGCCAATTGTGTGTTTTGTGATTGATGCACTCTGATAATGTAGTGTATAACATATATATATTTGTTTTGTGTAAAGATCATTTATCATCTATTATATTTTATTTCGCTGCGATGGTTAGATTCTGATGTTGTTTTCTGTTTTCTCTCCTACCTCTTCTTCTTTAACCCAATGGTTCGTATTTCTATGCAACTTGACTTGATTGTTGTAGAATAGTGTTGACTCAAGGGGTACGGATTTGCGGGTCGTTACACTTGGTATCAGAGCTTAGGTTGGGGATAACCTTGGCTCTGGTAGGGATTACTCATTAAATAGAGTCCGAAGTACTCTAGAATGAGTTAGAGAGTATTAATAGGTATTAGCGCGTATTTGTTAGTGAATATAAAATTGTTTTATATTGTGACGATTTATCGGTTGAGTGTTTATGGATTCTGGTCGATATGTGGGACGCCATGTCATCGATAGGGATTTCTAATCTCTTAAATAAGATAAACCGACACAATATTGTTTTAACTAGGGTAAATGAAATAATTTTACCCAAAATCGTTTTTGTAGATAAAAGAAATGATTTTTCGTAAATTGTTATCGTTATATATGGATGCTTGGTTGTTAGAAATGATAATATTAAATTATTATCATTATTGTATGAGAATTGAATAAGAAATTAAAATAATAACTAGAGATTAAGGAATAAATTAATAAAATAAATGAAATTTGTAAATGTGATTGATAATTGAATAAGGAATTGAAATCATAATTAAAAACTAAGAAACAAATTCATATACGAATGAGATTTATAAATGTGAATTATAGTGTGATTAATAATTAAAATGAGATAAAATTCCAAGGTAATGTTTGAATATAAATTTAAAGGATTTGGAATTTGGAAATTTAGATTCCTTTGAATTTGATAATGATTCTCAAAAGTTGGGAAAAATAAAATATATTTGAAAAATATTTTTGAATTGGATTTGAAATCTAGAGAGATTTGGAGTTTAAAAATATTTGAAATGTTTTAAAAGAGATAAAAGAATTGAACTCTTTCGATCGCTGGAAAATAACTTCGGTGATGACTACACCATCATCGATGTTCATTTTAAAGTTTCCAAGAGAGAGATTGCTACCAAATTATTTTAAATTGGAATTGTTTGCAAAGGATAAATTTGATTTTAGAAATGTAAGGAATTTTGGATATAGGAGATTTCAAAGGGAATTTTGAAAAGTTGAAAGATTGTTTAAACTTTGGAATTTTGACTAAGAATGTTTATAGCATATAAAAAGTTTGATAACTTGTAAATTTGGAATTTGTTGAAATAAAATTCAACTTTGTAAGTAAGTAAAGTTTATTCTTGGTTGAAAATGAATTTGTGAATGAATAAATGAATTTGTCATTGTAAGTAAATGAACTGAAATTTGGTATTGGGATGATATTGAATGGAAATAGATTCTTACCAGAATAAATGGAAGTAAGTTGGATAAAAAAATAAGTTGGAATAAATAAATTAGAATAACTTATAAAAGAATTAAAAATCCATAGAATAAAATATATTTGGGCTATAAATAAGCGTAAATCTTGAGTTAAAAATAAAATAATTTTCAAGGTAAATGAAAAAGAGAATCAAGTATGGGATTATAATTGGAAGTGTCGTTGAATGAAAATTGAATTGGATTAAAATGGATATGGTGTGAAATATAAACAAATACAATTCAAGCATAAATTGAATGGCCTTATTGTTAATAAATTCAACATTGAATTATTAATGTAAGTTAAAATTTGAAATGGATAAAAGAATAAACTAATCGAATAAATTAGTGAAATGGTTGGGATTTGATCAAAGGAAAATCAAATCAAAGATTGTGAATAGGTAATAGAGTTTGGAAATAAAGCTCGAGTTGTATGGAATTGGGTTAAAATAAAAATGATTTGAGATGAAAATAAATACAATTCGAGTATGGATAAATTTAAAAAAAAGGGAATGGACTTAAGTTATGAAATGGGAGTGAATTGAAGTAAGTTAACTTAAGTTTAAAATTTATAGAAGCATGGGATGATGTCGAGTATAACAAATTGGCTTTGAACAAAACCAATGTGAAACGGGATGGAATGCAACTATACGGCCTGTAAATAAGTTTGTTTGGAATGGAATTTATATACATTGAGTTGGAAGCAATTTAAATGGTTACAAAGCTTAAGTGATTATTTATTCACATTAATATTATAGAATTGCATAAGGAAGTGGATCGTTTGATGTAAACGAAGTTGGATAAAATTCTATGAATTATTAGATGTGAAATGAGATGATTTTGAAATCAATTGGTATGTAATTTTGATGCAAAAAATTTAAAACTAGTGTCGAAACATTGCATATATACTTATGAATGTATATCACATGCATTACTTATGAAGTCTATGTGTTAGCTATTTGAATATAAGTGTAATGATTAATAAATTGCATATATTTAGTACTTACATATTTAAATTGAGTAAGTACAGGTTCAGGGAAGCCATATGGATGGATTTGATCGTGCTAAATGCTAAAATAATAAGCCGCTTGCTTAAAATGCCAAATAAGGGTACGCTATGCAATAAAAATACGAAATATGAACTGTTTTTGGTTTTTCCGACTGTGTGGGTCGATGTGTATATTTATATCTTTTGTCAAATTGCAAAAGCTCCTCCGTACAAAGGAGACTTTGCCAAAAAAATTCTAAAATTTTAGGAGTTAGAAAATTTTAAATTTTTTTCACTAACGACAAAGAATTTAAAATTAGTAAGCAAATAAATATGAAACCGAATATAGAAATCTAATTTAAAATGGTGTATGTAAAGTAAAGTGAAATTGAAGAAATTGTTTGAAGAAACTAAGAGAAGAATTTTTTTGCAAATAAACTTTTATTTGAGATTTTAAATAAATTAATAAGTGAAATTAATAAAAGAAAATGTTTAATTACATATGGGTTGAGATAAGGCAAATACAATTCAATATTCAAAGTTTGAAGACAAAATTGAATTCAAGTAGAATTGGAAGATGGAAATCTGAATGGAAATTTGGAAAAGTATTTAGATTGGAAAGCAATTTGTAAATTGAAGCGAATTGAATTCAAATGGGATTGTAAAGGCGTACTGAATAGAAATGGATATAAACTCCAATAGCGAAGTGAAAATAAATAAACATGCATATTAAATGCTTATACTTAACTTAAGAAAGGAATGGTGAATTCTTAATTGGAAATTGATATTACAAATATATTCCAAGTTAGTATTAGAACGAATAAAAATTGACATTTGTAAGAAAGTCGATAAAATGTTTTTGGAATGTTGTGATTGGATATTATTGCTAAGTAAGATATGCAGGTATTATAAAGAGAAAAGAAAATTAGTTTTGATTTCAGAAGATAAATTTGAATTGCTCGACAAAAAGGTATGTGTTTAAATTTCTGTATGAAAATTGATTGCGTTTTGATCGAGCCACTTGACCTTTTGTTTTCTTTTGAAATTTGGGAGCCCGTTGAGGCCTTTTGTAGTTGTACCGAGCTAGCCACGCAAAGGAGACGCTGGCGAAATTTTCGAAAATTTAGGGAGTTAGAAAAATTTTGAGAAAATTTTGATAATTCAAAATTTGGTTTTTAATTATAATTTGAATGATTGTATAAATAAAGTTGTTTGGGAACTATGGAAAAGTTTGGAAAGTTAATAAGAATAATAATGGGTCTTTTATAAAAAGATAGTTGGTAAGATGTTGAATTGTTAGAAACTGTTTGGTTTTGGGAAAACAGTAAATGGGTATTGGACCATTCTTCCTAACTAGTAATTTCGGGGACGAAATTTTTTAAGGGGGAGGAATGTGACGAACCGCAATTTTCGAGCATTTAAAATCAGAATATTTAATTGATTTTATATATTCAATAGAGTAATTTTAACTTGAATTACGAATATCACAATTTATTTAATAATTAAGTTATTGAATTAAATAATTTGAAGTTGAGTAAAATGTTGAATCTGGAGTTTTAAGCGCGTTAAAAATAATTTGAAGGCTTATAAAATTTATATTGATAATACTGAAGAAAATAGAAGTGTTCAAATCAATTTAAAAATGGTTTGTTAAGTTTTGAAATTTTATCGTTTAAATTGAATTTAGAAATAGCCTTCCGAGGCACAGTCTCGGAATTTGACGAAACCAGTTCCATTGGATCTGTAATATTATATTATTATCGGATTTCAATTTTGGTACTGATCGAAGTTGTTATGTGAGCATACGATATATAAACGTGCTAAAATTTATATCGAAATTTAATATAATAACTGAGTACAAAAAGCTATCTTCTCCATACGACCGAATTATGGCTCGAAACCTTTTCCATTGCGTTCGGAATAGGGATATAACATTATAATCGCCTAGCGGCACGCCTCGATAGGAGTTCGTGATTTTAGGCTACGTAAGTCAGGACATTTGTATTCAAATTTGAAGTTAAAGTAACATATATTTATATTCTGGTCAACCAGTTGAAATAATTTCACATCGTCGTTTTTTCTTTCACCTCAAAAGCACTGTAGCAGCCAAGACAGCGCAGACTTCCTTTCATATTTGTGTTCCCTCTTTTAATAACATCACGCAACCCTTTTCTTTAATGATAGAAGCGAACCCCTTCGTTCAAAACAAAAGTCAAAGTTCAGAAAAATAATAATGGCCGCAGCCCTTTTATTTAAAAGAAATCGAAATCCTTTTCACAAACTAATTCGAGTTCATATAAATACATACGAGAGAGAGAGAGAGAGGGATCTCGAATCAATCGCGTGAAGGAGGGGGGACGCGTTCTTGAATCGCGCAAACTTGGAAATCGCGGTTTTTCCCTTTGCCGTTCCTTTTCAATTCAAAGCTAGGAAGCGAATTGAACCGCTTCTTCCTTCGTCCTTTGGGCTTTAGATCTTGTTCCTGTTGATCTCGCGAGTAGTCTGGGTTATCTGGAGAGGTCGCGGCGTCGTGTGAAGGTGCTCGCTGTTGGAATGAATCCAGTGCAAGTGCACGTGGGATTGAAAGGGGTTGCGATTTCTTTTGTCCATGAACTCAAGCTGTTGTCAAGGCGGCTATTGTATTTGAAGCTTGGATTGTGATCGTCATTATCGGAGTGGAGATTGGATCTGAATATGGGTTTCTCAACGATTTGAATAGCGAGGGGGCAAGCTATGGTCGACGAGCAGGGGAAGCTCGATCGGGTGAGACTGTTGAGGTAAGGCAGTTTTGTTTTTGTTTTAACATATATACAGGAAAAAATAATATATTAACAGAAATGTTCTCTCCATTTAATTTAATACATATATGCATTAACCAAGTATATAACAGTGAAGTTTATAACAGAAATAGTTTTGTATAGAGAGAAACTTCTAGATGAAATTTTATACTGTTTTTATAGTATTAAACTGAAAGGTATATAAGATTTATGTAAGCGGAAATTTTAAATTTTTGAATTAGAAATATATATAAAATATTAGATTTGGTGGATAAATTGTTAAATTAACGTATTTAATAAACTTATTTGATTCATTTTATTTACCAAATAGTTCAAGGGAAAGTTAGTTAAATCAAATTATAAGTTAAAGTCAAATGTGTAAATGGTGATAAATTCAAATAGTAATAAATTGTGAATTGTTTATACAAGGTCAAAATCGTGAAGGAAATAAGCAGGAATGGAAATGGATTACAAAATAAAAGGTGAGTTAATCTCACTCGGATGAATTTAAATTTAAATTTAAAGAGTTAAATTTAAATAATTGGTTGAATGGTTGAATTGATTTGATATGCTATATTATAGTATACATTACATCTTGGAATGATTGATTTCCTGCGTTATATAGCGGATGAGACCCTATGCGCCGCATAATAGCGGATGTTGTTATATTTAATCCTATATACGCGATATTCCACCTTGAAGTGGAATTAGTATTTTAAATTGTGCTAACATCTGTGGGTGTAGGGAAACAGGTTGGAGGGATCCAATTGGATTCCTCAACAATTATTAATTATTTAATATTCTCTGTTGTGATTATTTGATGCTCTATGATGAATTATATTGAATATTGAATGATATGGTTGGATTGGATATATTTGGATACAATGAATTACCAAAAATATATAAATTGGATTTTGGAAAGAAAATAGAAGAAGTGAAATTGGTAAGCGAAATAATTATAGAAAATTTGAATGAATTTAAGGATGAATTGAAAAAGAATAAAAAGTGAGTTAAAATTCTAATTAATAAATTTCGAGTATGGAAAGGGAATTTTGAATAAACAGAGAAATAATGAATTTTCAACCTTAAGTGACATTATCTAAAGGAATAAAGAATTTATTTCAAGATCCAAATTTAAATTTATTGAAATAGATAAAGAAGGAATTTATTTCCTAATGAAGCAAATTGGAAATCAGTTTGAAGATTTGATTTAATTTTGTAAAACCGAGATTATTAAAAGAGAAATGGGACTTTGGGAATTTATAAACCGGGTTTATAAAAGTGAAGAAATTTATCAGTGGATATTTGGAAAATAAATTCAAGATGGGAATCTACTAAAGAAAGAGAAAATTTGTTTCAAAATAAATAGTGATTTATTTTTAAAGAATGTGAAGAGAAGTGTATTTCCCTGGATAGCCAAGTACGTTTTCAAAGTAAATTTTAAATATAAGATAAAGTTTTAATATTGTTTTAAAAAGCATGTTTTAGGAATTTATTATTTCTAAATGTTTAAATTTATAAAGTAAATATTTTTCAAATCTATTATCGTAGTAATTATTTAAAAGGTGACTTAGTATTTTGTTCTAAAGAAAGTGAAAACCTAGTTTTATATTTATAAAGTAACCTTATTTTCAAATATTCATATAGTATGTATTTTAAATAAAGTATTGACGCAGTTTTTAACTTAAATGTTTTAAAGTATATTTCAAAGTAAAGCGTTTTAAATTATTTTAAAAATCTAAAGTTTTATGCTTGGTGATTTCAGTGGAAATAGAAAATACTTGGAATTTACTCTGAGAAAGGAAGGTAGTTTGAAACTATTTTCAAAAGGGTTTGAAAAGTGGAAATATATCTTGTGAAGATATTTTTGGGATTAATAAATGATTTGGGAAATTATTTATTGTTTGATGGTTGTTTGTGAATATTAATTGATAGTTAAATCACCGACTATCAATATTGGCCAAATGCGCTGATCGTTTCGAAGAGACCGAGATCGAGATTTATTTCTCCAAAACCACTTCGATCCGGTTTGTACACTTCATGGGAAACTAGTGTGGACTCGAAGTTGGAGCAGTGAAGTGCATGGGCTAGTCGCTACTTGTCCTGAGGATATTTCCAAAATGGATGTAGTAGGAATAGTGCCTTCGGTTCCGTTCGAACCCGGGACGGACTTGTATGGACGAATGCTTTCGGAACATCGTCAGGTGGGCGATGGGCATTCTAAGTGAAACATTCTAAAAGGTAACGCTTAGCCTCCAGCCACATAAACCGGGAATGACTGAAAATCAGGGGATATGCAGCAAGGCTTGGTGGGCAACAGCCATTTCCGGGTAAGGTCATTCCTGTCTAGATGCCCCTTTTATTTCGGCTTAGTGGTGCGGTAGCTGATCCCAACCGCGGGGTGATCTTACTCGGGACTATCCAGTAAGGGGTAGTTCGGGTCTTGTGTTGCAGGGGATCGGGCGTGGTCCTCGCTACACTGATCTAGACCAGGTACTGTGACAGGTGGTACCCCAGTGCCTAGTCGTTGTTGGAAATCATTCTCCATACGAGCCTTGTACGAGTTTTGTTTGTATCACCAACTCTGTGGCTAGTAGCTGGAATTTAATAGATGTAACAATTTCATCTATTTTAATAAGTATTTGTATATAGACCCTATTATAATATTAGAGGATTTTTATAAAAAGTGTTTTAGCTATCATAAGGTAAAAACCCGACATGTTTATTTGTGCCGTGGTCTTACGAGATGCTTTTGTTTTCAAAAGGATTTTTGAAACTCTAATAACCAATTTTAGTGTGCTTTCTCACGCTGGTATTCCAGACTGACTCGGGTGTTATTTAACTATAATGCTCGGGTCAGACCGAGTATTATAGGATATGATGTTGTGGAGCTCAGGAGACGAGCTGGATGACGATACGTACTCCCGTACTTGTTTATATATATTCTGCTCTGATGTTTAGTTGTGTACTCAGTTGTATGAGGGCAGGTTATGATTGCTGCCAATTGTGTGTTTTGTGATTGATGCACTCTGGTAATGTAATGTATAACAAATATATATTTGTTTTGTGTAAAGATCATTTATTATCTATTATATTTTATTCCGCTGCGATGGTTAGATTCTGATGTTGTTTTCTGTTTTCTCTCCTACCTCTTCTTCTTTAACCCAATGGTTCGTATTTTTGTGCAACTTGAGTTGATTGTTGTAGAATAGTGTTGACTCAAGGGGTACGGATTTGCGGGTTGTTACAAATGAAATTGTAGTCATCTTATCATTAATAAGCCTGTAACAAATTATTTTTCATACCAACATCAATTACAACCAAGGTTCATGTGTACAACACCAAATCATTACGTTGATGGATTAGCAACTGCTAGGTTAATCAACCCACTTCGAGTTCATTAATGGTATCAAGAATGTCGGCACTAATACGGGTATAATTAACGTAGATTTGGGTTTGACAAATGACCCACATCATTATCAAACAGCAAACTTCAAACGTACAAGTTAATAGCAAATTATAATTAATTAATCTAAGGATTAATATAGCTTTCATTCCTATCTGTTGGTTGAATTGATCGATTCCGATGAATTTGGATTTCGCGATTCTTCGATCAGTGTTCTTTGATTGCTCCAAAGGGTTTGAGTTCGACTTTGGGATAATATCAGTATGATTTTTACTTTATTATTCAGTTGATTTTCTTAAAATCAAACGATAATTTTCCAATTATGAAATTGGGAAGTTATAAGGATCAAAACCCTATAATTTGCTCATATATATTTTGATTTGAATTCTTTGTGATTTTTCTACTAGCGTTGATTTCTGATCGAAGGATCTTTGAAGTATGACTTGTTCATCTTTGACTTGATTATCCTTGGATTATAGCTTGGCACTTGAATTTGAGATATAAATATACACTAATTACGTTTTTTTTTTACTTCCTGAAGTTTGATTGTTCATCATGATATCCTTTACGACATTTTCTATTACTTCCTGAATTTGTCCTCTACTTTGTTTAGGATTCTAACATATTTTTGACTTGTTCATCATTTGAATGCTCTGTTGCAATGCTTTGATCATGTCATGTATTGATGTGTTGTTCATTTTCTAAAATATGCTTCCTTATGACCTCCGATTGAATTCCCTTGAATTTGTTAAAACTGCTACTGATAATTAACCACATGCTTTGATTTTCTTCATTTATATGCTCAAGTTGCCTTTGCTTATTGCATCTCTGTGAAAACTGTTGCCACTTGATATGATTTTGGTCCATATTTGTCCCACTAGCTTCTTCACTATTTTTTTCTCTGTATTATGATTAGTCGGTCTGGGTTGATAAACTGATGAATGTGTGTGTGTGTGTGTGTGTGTGTGTGTGTGTGTGTGTATGCATATATGAATACATGTGTATATGTGAGTGTATGATTGTTGCATGTTCATGTTGCCTTGATGTCTCCTCTGTTGCATGTCTATATCTGGTGTACCATTTTGTATATTTGCACTACTTGTTGATATCTGCCCTCAATTCTAGTTGTCTGGTTTTCATGTGTGTTCATGCCTGAATGCTTGCATATCCAGGTACATATTTATGACAGCCCGCAAATCCGTACCCCTTGAATCAACACTATTTTACCTCTATTAACTCAAGTGGCACAGAAATACGAACCATTAGGGATTAAAGAAGAAGAGATAGAAGAAGAAGAAGGAACTAAACAATATCAGAATCTAACCATCGCAACAGAATAAAATATAATAGTGACTATAGATCTTTACACAAAATGAAATCTATAACTGCTTTATACATCATGTCATCAGAGTGTCTCATACATCAACAATCACAAATCAGACATTCCATACAATCATGGCAGCGGATATAGATATACAAATACAAATAATACGTCTCGGACTCCAGCTCCTCTCCTGCTCCATAGCATCCTGTCCTGAACATATAATACTCGGTCTGACCCGAGCATTATAATGAAATAACACCCGAGTCAGTCTGGAATACCAGCTGATAATAACGTATCCAAATTGATTATTAAAGTCTAAAAATCCTTTTGAAAACAAAAGCATCTCGTAAGACCATGCCACAAATAAACATGTCGGGTTTTTACCTTACGATAGCTGAAACACTTTTTATAGAAATCCTCTGATATTATAATAGGGTCTATTTACAAGTACTTATAAAATAGCCGAAATTGTTACATCTATTAAGTTCCAGCTACTAGCCACAAAAGTGGGTGATATAAACAAAACTCGTACAAGGCTCGTAGGAAGAATGGATTTCCAACAATGACGAGGCACTGGGGTACCACCTGTCACAGTACAGGGCCTAGATCACCGTACCGAGGACCACTCCCGATCCCCTGCAACACAAGGCCGGACCCATCCCTTACTGGACAGTTCCGAATAAGATCACCCCGCGGTTGGGATCAGCAACCGCTCACTAAGCCGAAATAAAAGGGACATCTAGACAGGGATGACCTTACTCTCTAGTGGGGGCTACCCACGAAGCCTTGCTGCATATCCCCTGATTTTCAGTCATTCCCATTTGATGAGGCTTGAGGCTAAGCGTTACCTTTAGAACGTTTCACTTAGGATGCCCATCGCCCACCTGACGATGTTCCGAAAACATTCGTCCATACAAGTCCGTCCCGGGTTCGAACGGAACCGAAGGCACTACTCCTACTACATCCATTTTGGAAATATCCTCAGGATTAGTAGCGACTAGCCCTTGCACTTCACTACTCCATCTTCGAATCCAAAGTCGTTTTCACGAAACGTACAAACCGGATCGAAGTGGTTTTCGAGAAATAAATCTCGATCCCGGTCTCTTCGAAACGATCAACGCATTTGTCCAATATTGATAGCCGGTGATTTAACATCAATTAACATGCACAAGCATCCATCAATAAATAGATAATTTCACACATTATTTATTTGCTGCAAATATCTTTAAAGGATATATTTTCAAATTTTCAAAACTCATTTGGAAATTATTCCCAAGGTTCTTCCTTTACAAGGTAAATCCTTTGCCATATATTCCCATTGGAAATAACCAAGTTCAAAACAATTTAGATTTAAAACAGTTAAAACACTTTATTCTAAAATATACTTTAAAATATGTAAATTTACTACTAGTTATTTACTCAAAATATAATTTCAAAATATTTAAAGTAAAACTACTTTATAAGATATAACTTGATTTAAAATAAGGTTTTAGTTAAACTAAATTTTAAAAGTAGAGTTTAAAAAAATTTAATACTCATTTCAAATAACTTGGGTCAAAACTAGCCTTTGAATAAATTCCTTTTTAAAAATAATTACTAATGTATTCGCAAACAAGCACTATTGCTAAGTTATTAATTTATTACTTAAAAATAATAATTTTCCAACAACTCTTTTAAACAAGTTTAAACTTTAAACTTTCTTTTAATAAAATCTGCTTAAAACTCGAACTTGGTTTTCCCAGGGAATACATTACGATTCAAACATCGCAAAATACCCTTCATATAAATCCAGCCGATTTATTTCATTTCAATTTATGTTTACTAACATTAATTCCCAATCCTATGCTTAACATAACTTCTTTTGAAGCTCAAACACATTTTCCCATTTCCAAAAATTCATTTTTAAATTATAGGTTTAAAACATTTTAAATAAACATTTTGGAGAATTCTTCAATGAAAACCATATTTACATTTTACTTAAATAAAATCCCAATGGAGAAAACGGCATTTCAAAATATTCTATTTGCATTTAAACTTTAAATTTTATATTTGGAAACTTCGTTACAACATATTTTAAATTTTCCGGAACATCATCAAATAACCCCATCGTTATTTCAAAACAAAATTTAAAATTTCCATAGAATTCATTTCCAGAAATCTATACTCCACATTTATCGATTGATAAATTTTCCACTGTAATTAAAATCCCAATTTTACCAATTTTTATTCATTTTTTTTCTTTTCATCCAAAACAGATTCCAATTTTTATATTCCTTTAATTTTTTTTTTCTATTTATCAATTGCTTGATTTCTATAAAATTAAATTATGAATTTATGATTTATCCAACAATATCACAACACAATGTAATGTCAGATGTACCAATCACAATAGATAAACAGATTGCATTATCAATTATAAAAATAATTACTACATTGTGAGGTATCCAGTTGGATCCCTCCAACCTGTTTTTTTTCCTGCATCCACAGATGTTAGCACATCACATATATAAAAATCAATCCAGGCTGGTAACAACAATTATATTCAACCAATCACACAGATATTTAAATATTAACTATTTAAATTGTCTAGCATCCAGATGTGAGTGAGAATAACTCACCTTGAGTTCCGACGAGTGTTCGAAATTTAAATTAAACCGAACGACGTTCGATTTAACTCAAATTTCTACTTGCCCGTAATGATTCCCGAACTGCACCATTGCGTAGTGTTCGTCTCTGCGATCCCGGCGTTTCCAGTTTCGTCAAAAACGGATAAAATATGAGTGAGGTACTGAAGTTTAAAGATTGTATAAATATTTATATAAATAAATTACATTTTTTTTAATTAAACATCGGCCGCACCTTCATCAACAACGCACGCAACAGGAAGAATAGAACCCATTGCTTCCAAGCTAGGGTTGATCGCCGTTTCTCCTACGACGGGTTTGGGCACGATCGGCGACCACCACCAGGAAGAACTTCGCGAGCACTATCATCAACTCCGGCCACGTCGAGCTCGGTCAAACCATTTTCTCGAACGACGCATTCGAACGTCCCTCACTCGCGGCCAAAATTCCCCTGTACTGATGACGATAGCTCGAATCTCACGTAGGATGTGTAGATCTCTCCATCTCCTACAACTTTCATTTAGAAAGTTTACGAAATCAAGGCATGGATTGAAAGATTTGGATGGGGCAAATTTCAAAACTTTCGGCCCTTGATACAGCTTATGCCCGCGGCCGTGACATTTTGACTAGGGTTTGATTATAATAATGTTTTATAACATTAATCAATATTATTTTAATATTGAAAGCAATTTTAATGAACATTCGCAAACGAACTCCAAATCTCATGCACCAATAGGCGTTCCTAGGGTTTTTCCGCATTCCGGATACAATGGAATACGTTTCGTAAGCTAATTCGGTCATATGTGCGAGTTACGGAATTAAACGATCAATTTAAAATTAAATCGGTTAAATCGATTTCTAAGCGTTTCGAGCTGCCACGGTCAAATGACAACTCTGATTGCTACGAAAATTGAAATCCGATAATAACTAACTATTACGGATCCAATGGAACTGGTTTCGTCAAATTCCGAGACTGTGCCCCGGAAGGCTATTTTAACTCGTCTATTAGGTCGACCGATTTTTCATAATTGTCGAAACCGCTTAAAATTTCACTTTTAAAATTTTATTAACTTAATTATAAATCATATAAAATATATAATCACATTACAAATCATTCTGGCTCAGTCCGGACCAAAATCTGATTAAATTGCATTTTAATAATATTAAATTCATTTTTAAATTAATATAAAATACCAAATATTAATTATCAACTTTAAAATTCATCTAAATTCCCACCATACTATTTACACTCAAATAACTCAAAATGAATTTTTAAAACCATTTTTATCACTATTTACATCCAAATTTACCCTTTTATCTAAATCCCGAATATCTAATTATATTTTTCCATTATTCAAATTCAACCGGAATTATTATAATTAAAAATTATAGCTTATTTCATTGCTTGAACCCGAAACCATCCATTTCAAAATCAATTAAGAATCCACATTAACATTTAAAACGAATTAAATGTTCAAATTCAACGGCTTAAAAATCCGGGATGTTACATTCCTCCCCCCTTATAAAAATTTCTTTACCGAAATTTGCCAAGGTAAAAACTATGTTCAAACACTTACTCATCCAATTTGCTTAGTTAAAAGCTTATATTCACCTTCCAAAATCCCTTAGCCCAATCCCACATTCATTTGTTTTATTTACTCTAAAGTTTTAAATTCTAACGTATTTCAAAATAACTTTCCAAGTTAATAAATTTTCCCAAAATCCCAAAAATTCTTCAACTCCCAAAATTTTCAGAAAATTTGGCAGAGTCTTCCCTGTATGGAGGAGCTTTCGCGATATCGTGATACAAATAAATATATATACATCGACCCAGACGGTCGGAAACCAAAATATATCACAATATATATATCATTTTCCCAATTATATTTGCGTAGGCGTACCTTTTTAGTAAATTTTGAAAGCAAGCAGCTAATATTTCATAATATATGCGCTCAAACTCTATCGAACGCCTCCCATACCTGTACTTACTCAACAAACTCATCAGTTTTCAAAGATATGAGCATTTTAACAACATTTCCAATATAAATGTAAGCCAAACATATCCATTTCATGACCCAACCAAGCAGCTTCATTATTTAACAATGTTAACCATATTTTATCAACAATTTAATGATTTCAACCACCTTTTAAATTTCTTATCCAAGTCCAAAATTCATTTTTATTTCACACAAATGGGTTACATACAAGTTTACCATTCTCAATTTACAACTACTATCACCAATCCATTTTCACTTCAATATTATGAATCTATTCTTTTAACCCATTTACCTTTCTTTTTAATTAACCTGCATTTACAAACAAATCCACTAAATAGGTTCCAATCCATTTCCCATTATTCAAATATCAATTTCATTTACTTCTTTTAATTCCTTCACTTAAGCTCAACGACTAATTTTTATGCAGGTTGTGGTTATTCAAACAAATAACCAATCCTTAAGCTTATAACCATTAACATTAATTCCAACTTAGATTCATATTAATTTTATTCAATTCTGCATGGTTCACAACCCAAGCATTCTTATCCCATTGCAATTTTTAACTCAATTTCTTATTCTCACTGCAAATTTATTATTTAGCTTAAGTTTATATTAATATCATCCCATTCTGAGTTATTTACAACTCTTATATTCATATCACATCACAATAATCAATTAAAATTCATTCACTTGCATTTCAATTTTATTATCTAATGAAATATCATTTAAAGCTACCCCAAAAGCTTAACAATAACCATCTTACTATTCCCTTCAATAACTTCCAATTTCATAATATCTTTCTTATAAATCAAATTTTATTTTCATTTGATTCTCATCCAAATCAATTCCAATCTATTTACAAATTTTAATGCATTTTTCTTATTTATTCAATCCATTTTTAGATTTATTTTATTAGCAAAGAAACCACTTTAAATCATTTCCTTCCGTTGAATTTATTTACAATTCAACTATCACCATTATAATCTAATTCCATTTTTCATCCACACTTCAATATTTGTTACCACAAATTTAAATCCCATGCCACAATTGGATTTTTATTTACTTTCCAAATTTTGACCACATTTAATTGTAATTCAATTAGTCTCTTACCTAATCCATATTAGGTTTTAATTTGCTTCCTCAATTCACTCTGAATTCATTTATAATATCACCATTTTTCAATTATTTCATTTAGCAAATTTAAATTTTCTACCTTTCCCTTTAACTTCTTTAAATAGGATCTAAATTTCTTTCAATATTATTTATTACACAACTGAAATTTAATTTCAATTTCATTATCATAAAAAAAAATATTTTCCCCATACATAAGTTCAAGACTTATTTGCCAACTTAAGAACATCCACCTTTATATTCTCACTTTGCTTCATTACACTTTACATTTCAGTTATGGTTAAGTTTGAATTTGCCACACCATTCAACTCTTTCAATTAATGAATTAAAATTTCACTTCCATTCAAGAGCTTAGATTGCTTACTTAAGTGCATTTCCATTTTATAATCACCAATTCAAATTATAACACTTAATAACTTAAGAATATGAATTTCTTTATGCAATTATAAGAAATTTTACGTTTCACCTTTATATCCAATTTATTCCTCCATAAATAAGTTCAAAACTTATTTTCTAACTTAAGTTCATTCACTTCTTTTATATCTCACTCTACCTTATCTCAATTTACATTTCATTTCTGATTAAGTTTGAATCCACCATACCATTCCACTATTTCCCATTTGTGATTATAACTCCATTTCTATTTTATAAGTTCACCCAATTATTTACTTCAAAGTTTATATTGCTCATTTTAATCCATTTACATCTTATAATCACAATTCCAAATTCTATATATATATACATATATACATATATATATATGTATGTATCACTGAATTCTTAAAGATACAAATTTTCTTTCAATCTAATTCTTTGTAAAATTTTAAATCCATAATTTCAAACTACAAGCGTAACACTTAATAGCTCATGGGTACAAGTTATTTCTCAATGACCCATAATTTCAAAGTCAACTTACATTTTAATCTAACCCAAATCAATTTATTCCTAAGCCCAATTTATTTAACTTATCCAAGTTAAATTCAAATCTCTAGTCACTTCAATATCTTCATTCACTTCCATTTACCCAAATTAAATTTTAATTTCAGGATTAACATTTTCATTTTTTCCCCTTTCTCACTTAAATCAACTCTACTTTCAAGGTTATAGTTGATTTATTTCAATTTTACCTTTTAATGTAAACAGGATTCCCAGAATTCAATTACCCGATTTAATTTCGAAACCGATTTGAAATATAAATCAACACATTTCCATTTGATATTCAAATCAAATCCCAAATTCTAAAACAATCTGGTAAAAACAGTTTCCCTTTTTGAAAATTCTAAAGTCACTTATTTCTCAAACAAGTCCAAACAATGTCATACCCAAATGTTTTGATAGCAACCCATCACTTTAGAAACTCGAAAATGAATTCTAATAATGTGGCCAGCATCATCAGGATTATTTTCCAGCGACTGAAGTGAGTTCAGTGCTTCTTACTTTCCCAAATTCATTTCAAACAGTTCCCATTCAAAAATACTTCTCAAATCAATATTCCAACATACCCTTCAAACACTTTAGCAAACATTTCAAACTTTCCCAGAAATTTAAGTTTCCAAACCTTTATTTCCATTACATTTAAAATCCTTTCCAAGACTCCCGGGATTTAAATTATGGTTCTATAACGACCCAGAATTTTTGATAATTAAAATTTGAATATTTAATTTATTTTAAATATTAATAAGTGGAATTTATAAGTCGAATAAAATTTATTTCGAATAATTGGATTTAATTGGATAATTAAATCAATAATTTAATATGTTAAATTATGGAAATAATTGAAAATTGGGTTAAATATGATTGAAAATGATTTGTAAAATTTTATTTTATCATATTGAAGTTAGAATGATATTTTAGAACTTTTAAAATCGATTTAAAAGTTAATTGTGAAAATTGAATATTTTAATATTTAATAATCGACTCTAAAATAGTCAATTTTTGAACAGTCTCAGAATTGAACGAGATCAGTTCCATTGGATCCGTAATAGTTAGTTATTACCGGATTTCAAATTTCGTGTCAATCGGAGTTATCGTTTGAGCGTGGCAGCTCGAAACGCATCGAATTATTTTTAATTTTAATTTGGCGAGTTAAAATAGCCATTTTTCAAAAAGTCTCGGAATTCGACGAAACCAAGTTCATCGGATCCGTAATGTGATATTATTGTAAGGTTTCAAATTTCGTGTCAATCGGATTTACCGTTTGTCCGGTACAAATTAAAACGCCTAGAAAATCGTTTAAATCGGTTTAATTTAAATCGATCGTTTGTTGCTATATCTCGCACAGATGTCCGAATTAGCTTCCGAAACCTGTTCCATTGTGTCCGGAACGCGGGGTAAACCCTAGAAACGCTGGTTATGGCACGTGAATCGGAGTTCGGAATTTCCGGAATGAATAGTGTCGATCGATTTTCCTATAAATAGACCACTCTCTTCATAAAAAAAATAAAATAAACAAAACCCTAGTTGCAATAGCCAGTCGCCACTAACAAAATGAAGGGCCGAAATTATCTCAACTTCTCTTCCCCAAATCTCTCAATCCATCAGTTGTTTGCAAAAGTTGTTAACTACAACATTGTAGATCGTAGCAAGAGCTACGAGATCAACGGTCAAGATCGTTTTTAGAGCCACGGATTGGCTGCAAAAAGGTGATAAAGGCCACGTTTTCATGCACGTATTTCTGGACATAGGGCAGGCCGTGCTTCACAAGGGGATGGCCGAAGGTGGAGCTTTGCATGGTGGTTCGTATGGTGAGGGTTTGATGAAGTTTAGTCGAGTATTGGTGGAGTTAAGTCGAACCCTAGTTTACGTTGTTATGGGTTTTGTTCGGCATTGACCTGTAGAGAGAACGTGAGATGAAGGAGAAGAGAAGGGAAGGGAGAGGGGCGTTGGATCTGAAATGGACGGCTGTGATTGGAGAGTAGGTTAAAAGTTATGAAATTATGTTGTAAATTAGTTATATAAATCGTGTAAAACTTTGAAAATTCATATCTTTTTCATACGAGGTCGAAAACGCGCGAAACCAGTTGCGTTGGAATCGTATGGATGAGCACTACGCGATGGAATTGCATTGGAGTCGTTTGGAGTTAGTGAGAATTTCGGGTAAAATTAAACGCCCGTTTAATTTTATTCGAAATAAATCGCTAAAACGAAATTGAAATCAAGGTGAGAACTTCTCACTCAATCGAATCAGTTTCGATTTTATTTTAAATAGTTAGATTTAAAATATTTGAATGCATGTTTGAATGATGATTGATATCTATTGATTGTTAAAATAGACATTATACGCCGTTAGTAAGCGGATGTTATTTATTAAAAACATATACCGCGAATATTTCATAAACAGTGAAATTGGTATTATATATAATAGCAATATATATATGTATTGGCATATGTATATATTGTAGTTGTTGATTCCCCGCATTATTTAGCGGATGAGACCCTATTTCGCCGTCTATTAAGCGGATAATATTTAAAATCCCATATACCGCGATAATTTCGTACTGGAGCGAAATTGGTATTGTGCTAATGTTTTTGGATGCAGGAAAACAGGTTGGAGGGATCCAACTGGATTCCTCAACAGTTTTTATTTGATTTCAGATATTTTGATATTTGATGGATTATCATATCGATATATGATGTCGTTGTTGTCGTGATTGACTATTTGGTGTGTAGCATCATTGGACCAAATTTTGGAATTTTAAAATGATTTTAAAGTGATTTTTGAAAGTATACGTTTATAAAATATTTTTGGAACTGATCCATTTTAAATAAATAAACGTATAATTTTTAATGTTATAAAAATTATGATTTTTGAGAAATATAGTTAAAGGTTGATTTTTGAAAATATGAGGTTAATGATTTTATAAAATAGTTTAATCGGGATTTTTGAATTTATTATGAAAAGTTGAAAATATAGGATTTATAAAATTTGATTATTTTATAAATCAAGAGAATGGTGAAATTATAAAGGAGATTAAATATGTTTTAAAATAATAGTATAAATTGATTTTTATAAAGGATCTATAAACTGATATTTATAAATTAAAACATTTGAATTATAAAACGAGTTTTTATAAGTGTTTGAATGAAGTGAAAATGAATTTCATAAATGAATGAAATTTATAGAATTATAAACGGTGAAGTTATAAATGAAATTTATAAATAGTAAGATTTATAAATTTGTGAAGTTATTTGAAGAATAGATTTGGTTAAATAAATGAATCTTATAAGTTACAAGATTTATGATTTGGAAAGTCTTTAAAAGAACGATTTTGTAAAATAATCGTTTTATAAGCATTTAACTTATAATATGAACATTTAGTTTATAATTGAGTTATAAACTGGAATAGGTTAATAAAGAAAATTTATAAAGAAAGAAGTTTTTATAAGATAAATAGAAAAGGAATTTATAAACGTTGTTTTATAAATTCGCAATGACTTATTTTGATAAGTAAATTGCTGAAACCTATTAATGGAGTTATATTCACGTTTTTTTTACTGTGAATAATCCTTTGAAATAAAATGAATAAAAGGATGAAATGTGTTAACGTAGTATATTCATGTTTTTGAATAGTGAATAATATATTCAAGAAAACGTTTAGAATGTGATGTTTTAAACTGAATTAAAACGATCCAACGATGTTTTTAATTGTGTTGAGATTCGAAACCATAGATTTCAACATTCATTGTTGAAATAGACGTTTCGAGAAATAAAAGGAAATGGTGGACTATAACACTGTTGTTATAGTAAATGATTTCTGAAAGGAAATGTTTTGTATAGTATTGGGATTTATATATCTATTTTAATTTCGAATCCCTATACTAGTGATTTTGGGTTGTCGTAACGATGTTTTACACAACATTCGTTTTGGCCCAAATATATATGTTTAAGAGAATGATTTCCTTAAAGAATGAAATATATACTTAATCTCGGTTTAAGTATATTGAATATTTTCTAAGTGTTGAAAATAAATAAAATTTGTGAATTACTTATTTAATAAGTACGGAAATGTTTTCCAATATAAGGTGAATATTAGAGAATTTATCTTTTTGAAGATAAATTGAAATGAATAATTGAAATCGAATATTCATAGATATTTTGGATTATAAATTCACTAAGGAATTTATAAAGGAAAGTGGAATTTGTTTAAAAATAAATATTGATTTATTTTTTTGAAGTATTGAAAATAATATATCTTGTAAAGATATTTTGGAAAATAAATAATTTGAAAATTATTTGGAAACTGGTGATGTGTGCATATCCATTGATAGTTCAATAACCGACTATCAATATTTCCCTTTGAATGGGTAATTGATGTGATTTGTTTGAATTTGAATGCCACACTTATTTTTGAATAAACGCTCACTATTCGGGTTAACCGGGAAAGGACCATGGGGTCGTATAACCCATTCCGAATATGTGATACGTCGTTGTGAATAGCATTGAAGATCGGTGTTGAAGACCCGGTATTTGCGAGAGCGATAGGATGACCTGTCGATTGTCACTGCACTGAGTTGCAACGGTATAGAGACTCCCTAAGTGATGGGAAATCCGATCAGGATTGTGAATATCCGGATTGCAAGGACTTCTTTGTAAATGCCTTCGGTTTTGTTCGAGCCCGGAACAGACTTGTATGGATTGTATGTCTGACATTACAAATTGAGATATAAAGCAGATTTCTTTCAAATATATTTCTGTTGGTGGCGGAGAATTTATTCTTTTAGCTTAACACCCTTCTCTGAGACGTACGAGCTCAGAGGTTATGTAGTTGAATGTTATCAGCGATATATTCCCAATTTGGTAATGTGACATGCTGAGTGTTGCTGTAAATGATCATTGTGTTGATTATTTGTGACAGGATCGTTTATTTGATCGTCTATCCTGGTGATCATTTCTATGATCATTTGTTGACCCAAAGCATGGCTTTTGTATAAAGTATGTTTTTATGGACGTGACTTCGTCGAGCCTCACACCCCGTGAATGGTCAAAACAGGAAAGATGCGGCAAGGTTATGAGGGGTAGCGCCCTTTAGGATATGTGCATTTCCTTCTGGAAAAGGGTGGTATCATGGTATGGAGCCCAGATACTTACTCATGTTGAAAACACTTTGTTATGATTGTGTGAATTGATTATGAGCGCTCGGTGAAAGGTCCCAAAGGACCGGGGGATGGCATATTCGGTCGGTTGTTACTCAGTTAGGGGTAACCCGGCCTTGTGTTGGTAGAGATCCGGTTTGGTTCTCGGGGATGTCCATCCAGAGGCATTCTCATGTGGCAATGGGAAGTTCCTTGGCCTGATCATTCGTTGGAAATCCAAAGAAACAATTCGAGACTTGTACGGTATTAGTTGTAGAACCTATCATTCACTTATGGTGGCGCCCCACTGTTTGGATGGTAGCTATAGTAGGCATACGATAATGGTCGTACGTTGGCTAAGATTTATATTCTACTTTCGAAATGAATTTTTCTCTACACTATGCACTAGTAATAATATCAAATGTTCTTTTAAATGCGTATCAAGCATCTTTGACTATCATAAGGAGAAATCTCCTCCGATTCTGCGTTTGCATTGTGTGTGTGTGCGGGAGGCCTTATGGTAGTCTCATTTTTAAAAGCATTGCGAATTGACTTTAAAAATATTCCTCTATTTTGATTTTAAAGATAAATAAACTGTTTTGAGTTCCCACACCAGTCACATGACTGACTCGGAGTTTATTGTTTTCCTTCCTAAACTCTGGGTGCCCACCAATTTCCACACGGGCAGTTAAGAGTTAGGTTTATCAGGATATTCTGGATATTCAGGAGTTGCTGGAGGCAAGCTGGATGGCATGGCGTAATTACTAGTATATAGTATTTCTTTTTCCGCTGCACAGTTTGTTGTTGTTGTTGTACACTCTGATGTAATGAAATGTAATGTAATGAAATGTAATAACTGATATAGTTCTTTGTTTAAAGATTATTCATTTATTATTATATGTTGTTCCGCTGCGAATTGTGAGATTCTGTTGTTGTTCTGTTGTTTTCTGTTCCGTTCTATTCTCTATTCTGTATGTTCTTTCCTCCCCATTTTCTATCTTTTCCTCTCTTCTTCTGTCTTTTTATTTTTCTTAAAACCCTAAGTGTTCGGTTTTCCGTCATTCGATTGCTCGGCAGTCGATAAAGTGAGTATCGATGTTGAATTTTCGGAAGATGAAGAATCGGGTCCTTACATCTAGTATCAGAGCATATGGTTAAGCGACAACCATGGTTCTGTTGGGTATTACTCATTAGAGATAGAGTCAGTAGTACTCTAGAATGAGTTTGAGTGTAATAATAGCTATGAGAGCGTATTTGTTAGTAAATATATAAAATTGTTTTATATTGTGATGGTTGGTTTATTGAGTGGCATATGAACCTTCGTCGACGCAGCCTCGAAACTGAATCGAAGGGGTTTCTAAACACTTGAATAGAACAATTCGACACAGTATTGTTTTAAATTGGGTAAATGAAATAATTTTGCCTTGATTATATTTTATATATATAAAGAGATAATTTTTCAGAATTATTAAAGTATATAAGTTGATTGTTTAGTTGTTTGAATAATCTAAATTGAAGAATAATTGTATAAGTAAAAAGAATTAAAAGAATTGAATTATAATTAAAGTGAATTACAATTGTGAAATAAACTTATATATATAAGAAGTGAAACTATATGAATATATTTATGAATATGAGTTGTAAATAAAAATGAATTTAAAGTTAAATGGAATATAACTTAAGAGATGTTGAATGAAGTTGATATTAGTATCAAAGTAAATTAATAAAGTCAGAGTTAAGTGATAAATGTGAACTTGAGTTATATAAATGAAATTCAACTTTTGTAATTGAATTGAATGAATGGATTGAATGTAAATCAATTGAATGTGAATAAAGTTGATATGGAAATAATGAATATAAGTGTTAATTCATTAAAATCTAATGTTATTGGAAGTTGAATAGTTGAATGAAAATCAATTAATTAAACCAATTGAAAGTGATGGTGTTGAAACCAAACTGAATGAATATAAGTAAAGGAATTTGGTTGTAATTAATATACATTGGTTGTTATATGGTTGGTAGTTGATTTATTGTATATAATTCATTAAGTATTAATGAAATTGGAAGCTAAAGTAATTGAAATCTAATTTGAAGTTAAGTGAATCTTGAATAGAATTGAATTTGATTTGGAAGTGAACCAACTTGAATATGAATTAATAAATATAAACTAATTGAAAATGAATGTTAGTAAACATCCACTGTTAATAAATCAAATGTGATTAAATTGAAAACCTATTTAATTAAATATTAATGAGAATATGAATGAATATTTATTGGTTATGTATGTTAATTGGATGATAGTTGGTTGATGTTTGCATTTGTTACTTTTGTTTCATTTGCTATGTTAGCATGTATAGTTATTATGTTGCTATATGATGTATATCGATACTATTATCTATATGCATGATTCTCATGTTGTTTGTTGAGTGTTTAGTAGGTGCGGATCGCGTTTGCTTCGCATTTGGAGCTCGCTTTCGCGCTATTTTAGCCGTATACGCTTGCTAATAAAATATAAGGTACATATCTCGGATTAAATATCGTACTTTTACATTTTTTTCCCTGCGGGATGCCTCATTACTTGATGAGATGTATATTTGTGATATATATATATACTGTCATTTTTTTTCGGATCGAGCCGCGCAAAGGAGACTATGGCGAATTTTTCCGGAAATTTAAGGTGTTAGAAAAAAATTTGAGAAAATTGGAAAGTTTTGAAAACTTTAACTTTGATTTGGAATTGAAAGTTAAACAATAGTAATTGGTTTTAAAAAGATAACTAAGTATGATTTGAAAACTTAGTAAAGTATGGTGAGAAGTTTAAAATAATATGGAAAATTAATAAATTCTGTAACTTTACTTACTTGATAATTTCGAGGACGAAATTCTTTTAAGGGGGGAAGATTGTAACGACCCAGAATTTTTGATAATTAAAATTTGAATATTTAATTTATTTTAATTATTAATAAGTGGAATTTATAAGTCGAATAAATTTTATTTCGAATAATTGGATTTAATTGGATAATTAAATCAATAATTTAATATGTTAAATTATGGAAATAATTGAAAATTGGGTTAAATATGATTGAAAATGATTTGTAAAATTTTATTTTATCATATTGAAGTTAGAATGATATTTTAGAACATTTAAAATTAATTTAAAAGTTAATTGTGAAAATTGAATATTTTAATATTTAATAATCGACTGTAAAATAGTCAATTTTTGAACAGTCTCAGAATTGAACGAGACCAGTTCCATTGGATCCGTAATAGTTAGTTATTACCGGATTTCAAATTTCGTGTCAATCGGAGTTATCGTTTGAGCGTGACAACTCGAAACGCATCAAATTATTTTTAATTTTAATTTGGCGAGTTAAAATAGCCATTTTTCAAAAAGTCTCGGATTTCGACGAAACCAGTTTCATCGGATCGTAATGTGATATTATTGTAAGGTTTCAAATTTCGTGTCAATCGGATTTACCGTTTGTCCAGTACAAATTAAAACGCCTAGAAAATCGTTTAAATCGGTTTAATTTAAATCGATCGTTTGTTGCTATATCTCGCACAGATGTCCGAATTAGCTTTCGAAACCTGTTCCATTGTGTCCGGAACGCGGGGTAAACTCTAGAAACGCTGGTTACGGCGCGTGAATCGGAGTTCGGAATTTCCGGAATGAATAGTGTCGATCGATTTTCCTATAAATAGACCACTCTCTTCAAAAATTAAAAAAAAAATAAACAAAACCCTAGTTGCAATAGCCAGCCGCTACTAACAAAATGAAGGGCCGAAATTATCTCAACTTCTCTTCCCCAAATCTCTCAATCCATCAGTTGTTTGCAAAAGTTGTTAACTACAACATTGTAGATCGTAGCAAGAGCTACGAGATCAACGGTCAAGATCGTTTTTAGAGCCACGGATTGGCGGCAAAAAGGTGATAAAGTCCACGTTTTCATGCACGTATTTCTGGACATAGGCCAGGCCGAGCTTCACAAGGGGATGGCCGAAGGTGGAGCTTTGCATGGTGGTTCGTATGGTGAGGGTTTGATGAAGTTTAGTCGAGTATTGGTGGAGTTAAGTCGAACCCTAGTTTACGTTGTTATGGGTTTTGTTCGGCATTGACCTGTAGAGAGAACGTGAGATGAAGGAGAAGAGAAGGGAAGGGAGAGGGGCGTTGGATCTGAAATGGACGGCTGTGATTGGAGAGTAGGTTAAAAGTTATGAAATTATGTTGTAAATTAGTTATATAAATCTTGTAAAACTTTGAAAATTCATATCTTTTTCATACGAGGTCCAAAACGCGCGAAACCAGTTGCGTTGGAATCGTATGGATGAGCACTACGCGATGGAATTGGATTGGAGTCGTTTGGAGTTAGTGAGAATTTCGGGTAAAATTAAACGTCCGTTTAATTTTATTCGAAATAAATCGCTAAAGCGAAATTGAAATCAAGGTGAGAACTTCTCACTCAATCGAATCAGTTTCGATTTTATTTTAAATAGTTAGATTTAAAATATTTGAATGCATGTTTGAATGATGATTGATATCTATTGATTGTTAAAATAGACATTATATGCCGTTAGTAAGCGGATGTTATTTATTAAAAACATATACCGCGAATATTTCATAAACAGTGAAATTGGTATTATATATAATAGCAATATATATATATTGGCATATGTATATATTGCAGTTGTTGATTCCCCGCATTTTTTAGCGGATGAGACCCTATTTCGCCGTCTATTAAGCGGATAATATTTAAAATCCCATATACCGCGATAATTTCGTACTGGAGCGAAATTGGTATTGTGCTAATGTTTTTGGATGCAGGAAAACAGGTTGGAGGGATCCAACTGGATTGCTCAACAGTTTTTATTTGATTTCAGATATTTTGATATTTGATGGATTATCATATCGATATATGATGTCGTTGTTGTCGTGATTGACTATTTGGTGTGTAGCATCATTGGACCAAATTTTGGAATTTTAAAATGATTTTAAAGTGATTTTTGAAAGTATACGTTTATAAAATATTTTTGGAACTGATCCATTTTAAATAAATAAACGTATAATTTTTAATGTTATAAAAATTATGATTTTTGAGAAATATAGTTAAAGGTTGATTTTTGAAAATATGAGGTTAATGATTTTATAAAATAGTTTAATCGGGATTTTTGAATTTATTATGAAAAGTTGAAAATATAGGATTTATAAAATTTGATTATTTTATAAATCAAGAGAATGGTGAAATTATAAAGGAGATTAAATATTTTTTAAAATAATAGTATAAATTGATTTTTATAAAGGATCTATAAACTGATATTTATAAATTAAAACATTTGAATTATAAAACGAGTTTTTATAAGTGTTTGAATGAAGTGAAAATGAATTTCATAAATGAATGAAATTTATAGAATTATAAATGGTGAAGTTATAAATGAAATTTATAAATAGTAAGATTTATAAATTTGTGAAGTTATTTGAAGAATAGATTTGGTTAAATAAATGAATCTTATAAGTTATAAGATTTATGATTTGGAATGTCTTTAAAAGAACGATTTTGTAAAATAATCGTTTTATAAGCATTTAACTTATAATATGAACTTTTAGTTTATAATTGAGTTATAAACTGGAATAGGTTAATAAAGAAAATTTATAAAGAAAGAAGTTTTTATAAGATAAATAGAAAAGGAATTTATAAACGTTGTTTTATAAATTCGCAATGACTTATTTTGATAAGTAAATTGCTGAAACCTATTAATGGAGTTATATTCACTTTTTTTGACTGTGAATAATCCTTTGAAATAAAATGAATAAAAGGATGAAATGTGTTAACGTAGTATATTCATGTTTTTGAATAGTGAATAATATGTTAAAGAAAACGTTTAGAATGTGATGTTTTAAACTGAATTAAAACGATCCAACGATGTTTTTAATTGTGTTGAGATTCGGAACCATAGATTTCAACATTCATTGTTGAAATAGACGTTTCGAGAAATAAAAGGAAATGGTGGACTATAACACTGTTGTTATAGTAAATGATTTCTGAAAGGAAATGTTTTGTATAGTATTGGGATTTATATATCTATTTTAATTTCGAATCCCTATACTAGTGATTTTGGGTTGTCGTAACGATGTTTTACACAACATTCGTTTTGGCCCAAATAAATATGTTTAAGAGAATGATTTCCTTAAAGAATGAAATATATACTTAATCTCGATTTAAGTATATTGAATATTTTCTAAGTGTTGAAAATAAATAAAATTTGTGAATTACTTATTTAATAAGTACGGAAATGTTTTCCAATATAAGGTGAATATTAGAGAATTTATCTTTTTGAAGATAAATTGAAATGAATAATTGAAATCGAATATTCATAGATATTTTGGATTATAAATTCACTAAGGAATTTATAAAGGAAAGTGGAATTTGTTTAAAAATAAATATTGATTTATTTTTTTGAAGTATTGAAAATAATATATCTTGTAAAGATATTTTGGAAAATAAATAATTTGAAAATTATTTGGAAACTGGTGATGTGTGCATATCCATTGATAGTTCAATAACCGACTATCAATATTTCCCTTTGAATGGGTAATTGATGTGATTTGTTTGAATTTGAATGCCACACTTATTTTTGAATAAGCGCTCACTATTCGGGTTAACCGGGAAAGGACCATGGGGTCCTATAACCCATTCCGAATATGTGATACGTCGTTGTGAATAGCATTGAAGATCGGTGTTGAAGACCCGGTATTTGCGAGAGCGATAGGATGACCTGTCGATTGTCTCGGCACTGAGTTGCAACGGTATGGAGACTCCCTAAGTGATGGGAAATCCGATCAGGATTGTGAATATCCGGATTGCAAGGACTTCTTTGTAAGTGCCTTCGGTTTTGTTCGAGCCCGGAACAGACTTGTATGGATTGTATGTCTGACATTACAAATTGAGATATAAAGCAGATTTCTTTCAAATATATTTCTGTTGGTGGCGGAGAATTTATTCTTTTAGCTTAACACCCTTCTCTGAGACGTACGAGCTCAGAGGTTATGTAGTTGAATGTTATCAGCGATATATTCCCAATTTGGTAATGTGACATGCTGAGTGTTGCTGTAAATGATCATTGTGTTGATTATTTGTGATAGGATCGTTTATTTGATCGTCTATCCTGGTGATCATTTCTATGATCATTTGTTGACCCAAAGCATGGCTTTTGTATAAAGTATGTTTTTGTGGACGTGACTTCGTCGAGCCTCACACCCCGTGAATGGTCAAAACAGGAAAGATGCGGCAAGGTTATGAGGGGTAGCGCCCTTTAGGATATGTGCATTTCCTTCTGGAAAAGGGTGGTATCATGGTATGGAGCCCAGATACTTACTCATGTTGAAAACACTTTGTTATGGTTGTGTGAATTGATTACGAGCGCTCGGTGAAAGGTCCCAAAGGACCGGGGGATGGCATATTCGGTCAGTTGTTACTCAGTTAGGGGTAACCCAGCCTTGTGTTGGTAGAGATCCGGTTTGGTTCTAGGGGATGTCCATCCAGAGGCATTCTCATGTGGCAATGGGAAGTTCCTTGGCCTAATCATTCGTTGGAAATCCAAAGAAACTATGCGAGACTTGTACGGTATTAGTTGTAGAACCTATTATTCACTTATGGTGGCGCCCCACTGTTTGGATGGTAGCTATAGTAGGCATACGATAATGGTCGTATGTTGGCTAAGATTTATATTCTACTTTCGAAATGAATTTTTCTCTACACTATGCACTAGTAATAATATCAAATGTTCTTTTAAATGCGTATCAAGCATCTTTGACTATCATAAGGAGAAATCTCCTCCGATTCTGCGTTTGCATTGTGTGTGTGTGCGGGAGGCCTTATGGTAGTCTCAATTTTAAAAGCATTGCGAATTGACTTTAAAAATATTCCTCTATTTTGATTTTAAAGATAAATAAACTGTTTTGAGTTCCCACACCAGTCACATGACTGACTCGGAGTTTATTGTTTTCCTTCATAAACTCTAGGTGCCCACCAATTTCCACACGGGCAGTTAAGAGTTAGGTTTATCAGGATATTCTGGATATTCAGGAGTTGCTGGAGGCAAGCTGGATGGCATGGCGTAATTACTAGTATATAGTATTTCTTTTTCCGCTGCACAGTTTGTTGTTGTTGTTGTACACTCTGATGTAATGAAATGCAATGTAATGAAATGTAATAACTGATATAGTTCTTTGTTTAAAGATTATTCATTTATTATTATATGTTGTTCCGCTGCGAATTGTGAGATTCTGTTGTTGTTCTGTTGTTTTCTGTTCCGTTCTATTCTCTATTCTGTATGTTCTTTCCTCCCCATTTTCTATCTTTTCCTCTCTTCTTCTGTCGTTTTCTTTTTCTTAAAACCCTAAGTGTTCGGTTTTCCGTCATTCGATTGCTCGGCAGTCGATAAAGTGAGTATCGATGTTGAATTTTCGGAAGACGAAGAATCGGGTCCTTACAGGTTCCATTCAAATTTAGTTATTCTTCGTTTTATATAATTTATATTTGTAGAATTTTATTTTCATTATAACTATTTCAAATTTCAGACTAAATTTTAGATTCTTCTTTGATTTAGACATTAACAACCAATCATCCAAATATATATAGTAATTTCAGAAAATTATTTCTTTATATCAAAATATATTTTGGGTAAAATTATTTCATTTACCCACTTTAAAAACAATACTATGTCAGTTTATCTTGTTTAAGAGTTTAGAAACCCCTATCGATACGGTTGTACTTCCCACACAGACCAGAATTCATAAACACTCAACCAATAAGTCAACATAGTATAAAAACAAATTTATATTCACTAACAAGTACGCTCTCATATCTATTAATACACTCAACTCATTATAGAGTACTATTGACTCTGTTTAATGAGTAATTTCGCCACCAAAGCCTAGGTTGTCGCCAACCTAAGCTCTGATACCAAGTGTGACAGCCCGTAAATCCGTACCCCTTGAATCAACACTATTTTACCTCTATTAACTCAAGTGGAATAGAAATACGAACCATTAGGGATTAAAGAAGAAGAGATAAAAGAAGAAGAAGGAACAAAACAATATCAGAATCTAACCATCGCAGCGGAATAAAATATAATAGTAACTATAGATCTTTACACAAAAAGAAATCTATAACTGTTTTATACTTCATATCATTAGAGTGTCTCATACATCAACAATCACAAATCAGACATTCCATACAATCATGGCAGCGGATATAGACATACAAATACGAATAATACGTCTCGGACACCAGCTCCTCTCCTGCTCCATAGCATCCTGTCCTGAACATATAATACTTGGTTTGACCCGAGCATTATAATGAAATAACACCCGAGTCAGTCTGGAATACCAGCTGATAATAACGCATCCAAATTGATTATTAAAGTCTAAAAATCCTTTTGAAAACAAAAGCATCTCGTAAGACCACGCCATAAATAAACATGTCGGGTTTTTACCTTACGATAGCTAAAACACTTTTTATCCTCTAATATTATAATAGGGTCTATTTACAAGTACTTATAAAATAGCAAAATTGTTACATCTATTAAATTCCAGCTACTAGCCACAAAATTGGGTAATACAAACAAAACTCGTACAAGCCTCGTAGGGAGAATGGATTTCCAACAATGACTAGGCACCGGGGTACCACCTGTCATAGTACGGGGCCTAGATTACTGCACCGAGGACCACTCCCGATCCCCTGCAACACAAGGCCGGACCCATCCCTTACTGGACAGTTCTGAATAAGATCACCCCGCGGTTGGGATCAGCAACCACCCACTAAGCCGAAATAAAAGGGACATCTAGACAGGGATGACCTTACTCTCCAGTGGGGGCTACCCACGAAGCCTTGCTGCATATCCCCTGATTTTCAGTCATTCCCATTTGATGAGGGTTGAGGCTAAGCGTTACCTTTAGAACGTTTCACTTAGGATGCCCATCGCCCACCTGACGATGTTCCGAAAGCATTCATCCATACAGGTCCGTCCCGGATTCGAACGGAACCGAAGGCACTACTCCTACTACATCTATTTTGGAAATATACTCAGGATTAGTAGCGACTAGCCCTTGCACTTCACTGCTCCATCTTCGAATCCAAAATCGTTTTCACGAAACGTACAAACCGGATCGAAGTGGTTTTCGAGAAATAAATCTCGATCTCGGTCTCTTCGAAACGATCAACGCATTTGTCCAAAATTGATAGTCGGTGATTTAGCTATCAATTAACATGCACAAGCATCCATCAATAAATAAATAATTTCACACATTATTTATTTGCCTCAAATATCTTTAAAAGATATATTTTCAAATTTTCAAAACTCATTTGGAAACAATTCCCAAGGTTCTTCCTTTACAAGGTAAATCCTTTACCATATATTCCCATTGGCAAGTTCAAAATAATTTAGATTTATAACAGTTAAAACACTTTATTCTAAAATATACTTTAAAATATGTAAATTTACTACTAGTTATTTACTCAAAATATAATTTAAAAATATTTAAAGTAAAACTAATTTATAAGATATAACTTGATTTAAAATAAGGTTTTAGTTAAACTAAATTTTAAACGTAGAGTTTAAAAAAATTTAATACTCATTTCAAATAACTTGGGTCAAAACTAGCCTTTGAATAATTCCTTTTTAAAAATAATTACTAATGTATTCGCAAACAAGTACTATTGCTAAGTTATTAATTTATTACTTAAAAATAATAATTTTCCAACAACTCTTTTAAACAAGTTTAAACTTTAAACTTTCTTTTAATAAAATCTGCTTAAAACTCGAACTTGGTTTTCCCAGGGAACACATTACCATTCAAACATCCCAAAGTACCCTTCATATAAATCCAGCCGATTTATTTCATTTCAAATTATGTTTACTAACATAAATTCCCAATCCCATGCTTAACATAACTTCTTTTGAAGTTCAAACACATTTTCCCATTTCTGGAAATTCATTTTTAAATTATAGGTTTAAAGTATTTTAAATAAACATTTTGGAGAATTCTTCAATGAAAACCATATTTACATTTTACTTAAATAAAATCCCAATGGAGAAAACGGCATTTCAAAATATTCTATTTGCATTTAAACTTTAAATTTTATATTTGGAAACTTCGTTACAACATATTTTAAATTTGTTGGAACATCATCAAATAACCCCATCGTTATTTCAAAACAAAATTTACAATTTCTAGAGAATTCATTTCCAAACATCTATACTTCACATTTATCGATTGATAAATTTTCCACTGTATTTAAAATCCCAATTTTACCAATTTTTATTCATTTTTTTCTTCTTTTCATCCAAAACAAATTCCAATTTTTATATTCCTTTAAATTGTTTTCTATTTATCAATTTCTTGATTTCTATTAAAACCCAATTTATTCATTTAAAATTAAATTCTGAATTTACGATTTATCCAACAATATCACAACACAATGTAATGTCAGATGTACCAATCACAACAGATAAACAGATTGCATTATCAATTATAAAAATAATTACTACATTGTGAGGAATCCAGTTGGATCCCTCCAACCTGTTTTTTTCCCTGCATCCACAGATGTTAGCACATCACATATATAAAAATCAATCCAGACTGGTAACAACAATTATATTCAACCAATCACACAGATATTTAAATATTAACTATTTAAATTGTCTAGCATCCAGATGTGAGTGAGAATAACTCACCTTGAGTTCCCGCGAGCGTTCGAAATTTAAATTAAACCAAACGACGTTCGATTTAACTCAAATTTCTACTTGCCCAGAATGATTCCCGAACTGCACCATTGCGTAGCGTTCGTCTCTACGATCCCGGCGTTTCCAGTTTCGTCAAAAACAGATAAAATATGAGTGAAATACTGAAGTTTAAAGATTGTATAAATATTTATATAAATAAATTACATTTTTTTAATTAAATATCGGTCGCACCTTCATCAACAACGCACGCAACAGGAAGAACATAACCCATTGCTTCCAAGCTAGGGTTGATCGCTGTTTCTCCTACGACGAGTTTGGGCACGATCGGCGACCACCACCTGGAAGACCTTCGTGAGCACTATCATCAACTCCGGCCACGTCGAGCTCGGTCAAACCATTTTCTCGAACGACGCGTTCGAACGTCCCTCACTCGCTGCCAAAATTCCCCCTGTACTGACGATGATAGCTCGAATCTCCCGTAGGATGTGTAGATCTCTCCATCTCCTACAACTTTCATTTAGAAAGTTTACGAAATCAGGGCATGGATTGAAAGATTTGGATGGGGCAAATTTCAAAACTTTCGGCCCTTGATACAGCTTATGCCCGCGGCCGTGACATTTTGACTAGGGTTTGATTATAATAATGTTTTATAACATTAATCAATATTATTTTAATATTGAAAGCAATTTTAATGAACATTCGCAAACGAACTCCAAATCTCATGCACCAATAGGCGTTCCTAGGGTTTTTCCGCATTCCGGATACAATGGAATACGTTTCGTAAGCTAATTCGGTCATATGTGCGAGTTACGGAATTAAACGATCAATTTAAAATTAAATCGGTTAAATCGATTTCTAAGCGTTTCGAGCTGCCACGGTCAAACGACAACTCCGATTGCTACGAAAATTGAAATCCGATAATAACTAACAATTATGGATCCAATGAAACTGGTTTCGTTGAATTCCGAGACTGTGCCTCGGAAGGCTATTTTAACTCGTCTATTAAGTCGAGCGATTTTCATAATTGTCGAAACCGCTCAAAATTTCACTTTTAAAATTTTATTAACTTAATTATAAATCATATAAAATATATAATCACATTACAAATCATTCTGGCTCATTTCGGACCAAAATCTGATTAAATTGCATTTTAATAATATTAAATTCATTTTTAAATTAATATATAATTCCAAATATTAATTTATCAACTTTAAAATTCTTCTAAATTCCCACCATACTATTTACACTCAAGTAACTCAAAATGAATTTTTAGAACCATTTTTATCACTATTTACATCCAAATTTACCCTTTTATCTAAATCCCGAATATCTAATTATATTTTTCCATTATTCAAATTCAGCCGGAATTACTATAATTAAAAATTATAGCTTATTTCATTGATTGAAACCGAATCCATCCATTTCAAAATCAATTAAGAATCCACATTAACATTTAAAACGAATTAAATGTTCAAATTCAACGGCTTAAAAATCCGGGATGTTACATATGAGCATATTTACATGTTCGGTTGCTTATCGTTGCTTTGCTTTCATGTTAACACATTTTGACTTATGAACATGTACAGAGCTTAGTGCATTTGGACTTGTGAACATGTCTGAAGCTTTGTTTCTTGGTTACTACACATCCACACTGGTCTTTTCTTGCTTGAGTTATTGTAGTCTGATTGCATGCTTGAGTTATTGTGGTCTGGTTGCATGTTATTTTATATGTTGGTTAGAGATCCATGTGTACATTTGGTTGAGCCATTGTCGTGTTGGTTGGACCTTTATACATTTGGTTGAGGCTGTATTTATGTTGGCGCCTTACTAAGTTGATGCTCCTGCTTGATTGCTTTGTACTGACCACTTTTGCGTCGTTTGTTTTTTGCATTGCACTTGAGTTGAATCCAGTCTTGGCTTGGGTTTGACCTTGTGCTCACCTTTTCCTGCAATTTTAACAAGTAAGTGTATATCGATGTGCACGAACTTGCGGCATGTACAATGATACACTATGCATGTCACAAGTTGTTCGTGTATTTTTTATTCTTGTTTGAAATAGAAAGATGAATTAAAAAAATGATGACGAACAACACAAATAACTGAGGCAAACAATATTTTCAAACACACATTTCATTGTGCACTGCGAAATATTTCTTTTTCAATTCTACTGCATTAATGTTTATTTTGCAGATAGTTTAGATGCTAGATACAAGCTGAAACAAAGTTGAAGATCAAGTACGAATTGTGCTGTAATTTAACCTTGTTTTTGGAATTGTGTAAATATAGTGAGAGCTTAAATTTGTAGTAAAGTATTTGTTTGGATAAAGTATTTGTTAAAATAAGAATTCCGAGTTATTTATTTTATTCAACAAATATTTATTTAATTATGTGGAAAAATAATTGTACAATAGCAAATACATTTAATCGAATATATATGTATATATGTGTTTATTATCATAAAAAAAAATCAATATATTTTACAATCCCCCCCTTTGATGATAACAAACATATAATTAAGATTTTGACTCTATTAAATGTATTTGTTCTTGATGAATTCTATTTACTCCCCCTATTTGAATACTCCCCCTACGATAAAGCTCCCCCTTGGCATATGCATGAAAAAGAATATGCAAATAAAAAGCAATAAAAAATGCAATGAACCTAGATGAGAATATGCGGCTAGAAAAAAGACTTATTTGCCAAAATCTTTGCTTCTCTCCACATTTTGTTATCGGAAAAATAGTAACAATGTTACATAAGTGTGATAGACATTAATACAACAATAATACCTAATCGAGTACAAATATTGTAACAACCCGCATATTTATCGGTTGTATATTTAAGTATTTTATTTAAATATAACGTCGTTTGTCGGATTATAGTCCGAAAAGTTACTTTGTACAAACGGTCGAATTGGGTCTCAAGACCACTTCCATTGAGTTCAAAACGTCGTTTGCGATCTTTTTGAGTATAAGCATTGATATGTTTGGAGTAAGTTGAATTTTGCTACTTTTCTATTGGGTTTTGGGTTTGGGTTCAGCCCACTAGCTAACTAAATACCCTAACTCATCCCTCTCCTCTTCATTCACTCATTTCCACTCCTTAAACTCAAGCTCCAACTGAAAATGGTGGAAAGGAAAGGGAATTAGAAACTCTAAGCCCTAGTTCCTCTTGCTAGCTCAAATTCTTGCTCCAAAATCAAAGAGAAGACATTGGTAAGCCTCCTCTTCATCTTCTCCATCTCTTTCTCCTTCAATTTCAGACAGTTTCCTAAACCTAACTTAGGAAAATGCTTGTTTTGATCTTTGATTGAAGCTAGTAGAGTTGAAGTGGAGAGTGATTGGTTGTTTTCTTTGCTATTGAGCTTCTCTATTCTTGTTTTGAATTAAAAGGTGAGTTTTAAACTCACATCTACTTCTCTTGATATTATTTATGTTAGGTGAGATTTTTATCCCACGTTTATGTTTACAGCTATCTTGGTTTATGAGGAATGAATTCCTAATATATCTACATGTTCATTTGCTTTCGATTTGGTTTGCTTTGGTGAAATTGCCAAATTATGATTTTTGAAGCCAAATCTATGTAAAACCTTATATGGTTGATGTTTATGTTGTTCGGAGTGTTTGGGTGTGTCGTTAAGGTTGGGTAGTCGTTTGACGTAAGCCCATAATCAACACGCATCCGATTGCTTTCGATTTGTTCGACCATAGTTGGCCTAGGTTCAGGAAATGCCTTACCATCAGGTTTTAAACGTATGAAATCCTATTTTCAGACATCTGAATATTGTTCTGGGGAAGTTTCTTATCCCTAGATTCAGACGTCTGAATTTATATTCCAGACGTCTGAAAGTGCTAAATTTTAACCAGAAAGGAAATAGGCAAATTAATGCCTATTTCAGACGTCTGAAAGTTTGGGTTCAGACGTCTGAATTCTGTTCTGGAACACATATTAATTTCCAGATTCAGACGTCTGAACCACTTCTTTCAGACGTCTGAATCTATTATCTCTTTCCAATTTGCCTTGTTCGCTTAGTTTTCCAAATTTGATCGATGCATATTGATTCCAATTAGTTGTTTATGCATATTTGACCTTGATGATTTTTTTTGAATTCATTCACGGATTTTTATAAATGATTTCTTCAAATCGCATTAAAAGCTCGCTTATCCAATTTAAAAATTCTATTTAAACACACACAATTTCGCACTTCGAGCGGAGTGGAAGGGAGATTAAATGGTTAGGTAAATACGGACCATGAATCCATGCGTTTATCTTTCCGATTATTTCCCGACCTATTCGATTGATTGTTTTGGCCTTTTGGTCTGGTTTACCAATGAGACGAGGTAAACTTTGTACTGCTTTGAGTGTGAAATTAACTAGTGGATAGTAAACCGTTTAGTGCGAACGGGTAGTTATGGGATTCACGTTACCACTTTTCGGATTCCTTTCTGGGAGTTTGTGACACATGTTGCCTTTGGGATAGTGTCTTCGGACTGTCTCCTTCTGGCTTGTTGCCCTATAGTATCGCTTTTGGAGTTGGTCCATCATCACCGCTCGAGAGATACTTGGGTTTGTTGCCTTCGGGTTTGTTGCCCTATAGTATCGCTTTTGGAGTTGGTCCTTCGTCACCGCTTGAGAGATACTTGTGTTTGTCGCCTTCGGGCTCATGGATCCTTGTTTATACAGTGCTGAGCTCGAGCGATCTTATGTTTCATTGATATGTATAATCCCTAGGTATCGCCCTTCGATGTTGGTCTTTTTGAGCCGCATGATATGTAGCGATTACCTTGTGGAACTTGTGTTACCTTCATTGGTATTTGTTATTGCTTTGTCGCTTGTTTTGGGATATTCTTATCCTTTGTTTATCTACGTTGTAGATGATATGAGGCTTGATTTGTTATGTTCATCTTTTATTAGATGATTGTGTTATCACTTTTAGAGATATTTGTTATACTTCGTAACCTTGCAGGTTATTGTTGTTTAGTTTATCTAACTGATTTGTTTTTGGTAGACAGACCCGTGTATTTATACTCGGGTCAGACCGAGTTGTTTCAGGTTAGGTGCTTTTGGACTTAGCCTATTTTGCTTCCGCATGGACTATTCAGCTTGTTTCTTTTTGTTAAAGATTTTTGTGTAGTCCTTTTATTGTAACTCTGATGCATGTATTCTTTTGGATTCGTCTGTATATTGTGGTTTGCTATACCACATGACGTGTATTAGTTTGTATACTATGTTATGTATCTGTATATGTGTATATGATGACCTACTATTCTGTGATGTATATTACATTTGAGTTGTTATATTCTGTTCTGATAGATCCTCCAACCACCTATGGTTTTGTTTTAATTATTCATTGGACACGTCGATCTGTTTTGTATGATTATTGTCGATGTATTCAATAGATGGTTAGAGCAAGGCTATAGATGGTCGCTCCTAACCAGCCTTATTCTCCGTGTTAGTTGACGGCATTACCCTGTAGTGTCCTTGGCTAGCGTGGGTATAGAGGTGGGGCGTCACAAATATTAAATTTCAAATAAAAAATTAAAAAAATCATAAATACTATGTTAGGCACATATTCCATTTTAGAGTGATGGGGGTGATTTTGGCGTAGAAAACCATATAGTTGTGTCTATTTGTGGTATATCTATGAATGGAATTTTTTAAATGCTTACTAACCATGCATAACAATTAGGACTTTTAAATGAGATTGGTAGTATTCTCTATTTTTATTAAAAAAGAATTCGAAGCATCTTCTAACCATATATAACTATAAGGACTTTTAAATGGGTTTAGAATCAACTTGCCTATTTCATCCAATTTTGATATGTGTTCCATACAAGCATAACTGTGCGGACTTCTAAATGAGCATGAAAGCACATAATCAAAGATTTCATGTAGTTTACCCATGCATAACCATAAGGACTTTTAAATGAGAGCGAACACTTTTGGATGATTTTATTGCTAATTAGAAAAAAGAATAATTTACTATTTAAATACCACGTTTTGACATACTATATTGGATTTTAATGGGTAATAGTCATGGAAATAAGATAGAAATAGATATAGTCATGGAATTTTTACCAACCAAAGTCATTACAAGTTTTATTTAAATTTTTAAAGAAATTTTATAAATACACTCTCTTAAGACATAATGTATGATCAAGGTCAACACTCGTCACTTTTTTCATTCACTATTTATCTTTTCGATAATCAATAGGTTGTTAGATTAGTTAATATTGGCATTTAACATCAAATCCAAAAAAAAAAAATCACATTTCTAAAATGCCTAAACTTAGACGAAGTCGACAAAACTATTTCCTGGAAGGGATTTTGTAAAAATGTCAATCAATTGAGAATCAGTTGAAATGAAATTTATGAAGATATTTTCTTTGGAAATGTGATCTCTAATGAAGTGATGTCTAACATCTATATGCTTGTTGCGAAAGCGACGTACAATATTATTTGTGAGATCAATCGCACTTTTGCTATCACACATAAGTGGCATTTGTTTAAAACTTAGACCATACTCTTGTTAGATTTGTATCATCCATAAGATTTGAGCAGAGCAACCGCTTAGAGCAATATACACTGCCTCAATGATAGATAATGCAATATAATTTTTTTTTTGACTTGACCATGCAACTAACAAATGTCCCAACATAAAGCATGTTCTACTAGTACTTTTTCTATCAACTAGACTGCCTGCATAGTCTGCATCTGAATACCCTTTTAAGTCAAAGTTATAATTAGTTGGATACCACAAACCAAATCGTAGGGTGTGCAAATGATACCGTATAATCATTTTTACAGCTTTTAAATGAGATTCGTTTGGATTTGATTAAAACCGTGCACATAAAACAACAAAGAACATAATGTCTTGTCTAGAAGCAGTATGATAAAGAAGTGATCCAATCATACCTCGATATTTCTTTTGATCAACTACCTTACCTTTTTCATTCTTGTCAAGTTTAATTAATGTGCTCATGGGAGTTTTTGCAGGTTTAGCATCTTTTAATCCAAATTTGTTGACAAGCTCTCTGATGTAAATTGTTTAAAAGATGAATGTAACTTTTTCACTTTGTTTGATTTGAAATCATAAAAAGAATTTCAACTCTCCTACCAAACTCATTTCAAACTTTTCCTGCATGACTTTTTCAAATTTCTCACAAAAAAGGTTGTTAGTGGCACCATAAATACTGTCTTCAACATATACTTGAACAATTAGTGGGTCCTCTTTTGATGCAATAGAAATAATGTAGTGTCTGCACAGCCTTTTTTAACCCATTTTCCAGGAGATAATTACTACGACTTCATACCATGACCTAGGGGCTTGTTTTAATCATAAAGCGCTTTCTTAAGTTTATAAACGTAGTCAGTGTATTCTTGACTTTCAAAGCATTTAGATTGTTCAACAAATACATCCTCTTTCAAAATTCCATTAAGAAAAGCACTTTTAATATCCATTTGTCTTAGTTTAAATCCTTTATAACAGGCAAAAGCTAACAAGATTCTAATGGATTCTAGTCTTACTACTGGTGCATAAGTTTCATCAAAATCAATTCCTTCAATTTGATTATAACCTTTAGCAACTAACCGAGCTTTGTTCCAAATCATATTTCCAAATTCATCATATTTATTTTTAAAAATTCATTTGGTTCCTACAACTGGATAATCATCAGGTCCAGGAGCTAGAATCCAAACATCATTTCGTTCAATTTGATTTAATCTTGTTACATAGCCATCAACCAACTCTCATCATTGAGAGTTGTATCTATGTCTTTAGGTTCAATTTTTGAAATAAATCCACTATATAGACACAAATCACATAAATTTCTAAAGAAGGAACGAGTCTGAACACTCACGGTAGGATTACCTATTACCAATTTCGGGTAATGATCTGCTTTGAATTTTAGTCTCTCTACTTCTTGATTTCTTTGGACTTCTTCTGTGGTTGTAGTTTCTTTTCGATTTTCACTATCATCTTTTTCATTCTCCTCTTCGACGTTGCTTTTGATTGTTTCCTTATTTTAATCATCAATGCCTTCATCAAATTTCACATTTATTGACTCCACGATTGTTCTCGTACTTTTATCGTATACTATATAAGCTTTCTTTTGGAAAAATATCCCATTAACATGCCTTCTTTAGCTTTTGGTTCAAATTTTCCTAATTGATCACCTGTATTGAAAATAAAACAGGGGCAGCCAAATTTTTTGAAATATGCAATGTTTGGCTTTTTATTGAACCATAGTTCATATGGTTTTTCTTAAGAATCGGCCTAATCATGACTTTATTCGTTATATAACAAGTTGTATTTACTGCTTCTGCCTAAAAAGACAAGGGTAATTTATACTCATTTATCATAGATCTTGCCAACTCTTGTAAGGTTCGGTTCTTTCTCGCGACTACTCCATTTTTTTATGGTGTGCATCCGGCAGAAAATTCATGTTTAAATCCATTTTCATCACAAAATTTCCAAATTCTCGACTGTAACGACCCCACTTCCTACTCCCAGGAAGTAGCATCGTTAATAAGAAAGAAAGAGGTGAGAAAATAGAAAAGATAGAGAAGAAAGAACAACAACATCAGAATCTCACAGCGGAACGAATAAAATATAATAATAACATAAGTATTTACATAGTATATAACATCAATCAGAGCTATACAGATAGTACATCACATACTAGACAGTTATAAACACCTGTCTAGTTAATACAACTCAATACACAATACATCACAGAGATACCACACAGCGGAACTATATATCTATCTACAACGCTGAAGCCTCCTGCTCCATTGCTCCTCCAGAATTCGTCAAAGCTAAACCTGAATCCCTTGGCTACCCGTAAAAATTTGGGTACCCGAGAGTTTATGAAAAACAAAATAAACTTCGGGTCAGACATGGGTCTGGTATGAGTAACAGGTTAAAGTTGCTTAACTTTGAAAATCTTTTGAAAACAAAAGGTATCACGTAAGACTTCCCACACATAAACATGGAAAAGTTTTTACCTTACGCTAACCAAAACATTTGATAGGAAATCCAGTGATATTATAATAGTGTCTAGGGTTTTCAAGTAAAATACAGAAATAGCTGAAATGCTTACATCTCACATTCCAACATAGTTGGGCACAACTAATTCGTACGGCACTTATTGGATTTTGGATTCCATACAATGGCAGGGCTACTGGGGTACCGCCCGTCACAGTACGTGGCCTAGATCCACGTACCGAGGATTACTCCCTTCATCCCCTGCAACACAAGGCCAGAACCATTCCTTACTGAACAGTCCCGAACAAGATACACCCCGCAGTTGGCTGCAGACCAACCGCCCATTAAGCCGAATAAAAAGGGACATCTAGACGGGGGAATATCCTTGTCCTGCTTGGGCATGACCCACCTAACCTTGCTGCACCTCCCCTGTTTTAACCATTCCCGGTTGATGAGGCTTGAGGTTACGATTACCTTTATAGAACATATTTCTTAGAATGCTCATCGTCCGCCTGACGATGTGTTGAAAGCATTCAATCCATACAAGTTCGTTCCGGGTTCGAACGAAACCGAAGGCATTATCTCATTGCACTCATTTTGGAATCACCCTCAGAGTTAACGACGATAACCCTTGCATTCTGAACCTTCATCTTCACTTCAGATTCACGACCTAACGTTAATTTGGAAACGATGTGGTTTTCGGATGTTCCTAATGCGGAAAACCCGATCCCGGTCTCATCGAAATCCAAAGCGTGTCTTTTAGGGCCAAGTTGTCTATTTAGCCTTAACAGTGAATTCAATATTATCAATATGCACAGATAGATAATTCACATCTCATAATAGATAATCACAATATCATCATAATAACAGATAACTAATATCATCATCCAAACAGATAATCAAACATTATCATACTTAAAACATACATCCATATCACATAGACATCATCCAACTCATTTCTGAGATCACAATCAAACAATGAAATATCAATATCATCCATCAGCAATGATTTATAAATCACAAGCTATAGTTAATTTAAAATGAATTAAATTAACTACTTCCATTTTAATTAATTTAAAATAAATTAAATTAATTACTCATTTCATAAATCCTGCTCTCACAATCATTAATGAATTATAAATCAATTTATCATTCTCTAATTACAAGAATAACTTAGTCTTTAATTAATTTCTAAAATGAATTATTCTAAATTATTCATAATTGAATAATACTTAATTACTTCCCTTATTTAATTATTCCTTAATTTACATTTCTTAATTACATCATTAATTATATTAATTAATGATCTCCAATTATATTAAATTACTTATTTAAATTAATTAGTGATTAATCTTTACTTAAACACAATTATTAATCACCCCTGATTAATAACAAACCAGTAATTAACTGCCTTTAATTACTTATTAACAACTTAATCATTTCATGATTAATTATTTCCATAAATCAATCCTTTGATTTATTATAAAAGAAATTACTCACATTACTTCTCTTACAAATCATCTTGTATGAATTTCATCAGGTAACTATCATCTAATTACTTTACATTTATATCGAATTATTTTCATTTAATTATCTTGTTGATTTATTATTCTCAAATAAATCAATTTCTTAATTACATTTCATTATTAATTATATTAATTAATGATTTCTATTTACATCTTCATTTATTAACTTATATTAAGAATACAAATCTTCAAATTATAAATATTAATCCTCTTGATTAATAACATACAGTAATTAATCATCCATAATTAATTGCTTCTCAATAACACTCTTAATTAATTCCCAGATTAATTTTAAGTAATTATATTTCAATTACTTCCATTAACAACATCACCCAATTAATTACATCCCGTAATTATCCTTCAATTACTTCTCTAAGTAATTCAATTTCAAAATATCAGTTAATTAAACTAAATTAATTAACTCAAATTAAATCAATTTACTCAATTAATAAGTAATTAATTTCTTAATTACTTATCAAATAGATAATTTCATTTAAATTATTGAATTAATTAATCTAATTTATTAAAAATCAATCATATTAATTAATTATAACATAATCTGGTTAATTAACTTCATTAAGTTATGTAATTATTTCCTTCTAACATAATCAACTTATATTAATTATTAATTATAAATTAATTAACCATTATTAATTTAAAAATCTAATCTATAGTTCTAAATCACATATTAGTTAATTAATTCATTAATTAACTTTAATTACTACTTTTTAAACTATTAATTACTAAATTAACTAATATTCATCATTAAGTATTCTTGCCTAATTAACTTAAAGATTAAAACATATAAAATTCCAAACTTCATGAATTAAGGTAAATTGTTCTTATAATTGAGTTAAATTCTTATTTCCAATATGTTAAAACATTTATTTCAATAATTTACATTTTATCTTAATACCATGTTTACACTAATTTATTTCAAAAACCCCCTTTTAAACTTACATATTTAATTACACCTAAAATTTATTTGAATAAATTTTAAATTATCAAACTTTATTTTATCAAAAATCTAATTGTACACTCCAACTTGAATCATACTTAAACCTTTACTTAGACTTAGTTAATCCTGATTAAATTTTAAAGAAACTAAGATTTTAAAAACTGTAGCTAGTACAGATTAAAATCTTGAACAACCTTCAAAACTGAACCTAACCTCACTTTTAAATCTTTTCTTACCAATTTAACTTTCATTTTTACATTAGACTCTTTTAAATATGCTTAAGCATTAAACACTTTTAAGTTATTCAATAATTTAAATTATGAAAATTTAATATTTCCAACTATATTCAAAAACAAACTTAAATTCACTTTTTAAACTTTGATTAAGTACTAATTTTAACTTTGCTTTAAATTTTAAAACAAAAGTTCAGAAAAACTGTTAAAAACCTGATACAGTATAAAACTGTACAACTACAACCGAGTACCCTTAAGTTACTTCGAGTAATACGCGAGCTTTCCCCGTGAAAATTCACAAGCTGCTTCGAGTTTATTTCCAGACGCGCGCGAAAAATCACAGAACCTAGAAAAACTCAAACCCAACAGCCCTATACCTGTCAACGCCGCTCCTCCCCAACCCTGACCACGTGGCGACAAGAGGCTCCGGTCATGAACGCGACCCAGACTGAGCTACCCCCTCACAAATTCCCACGGCGCTCGATCGCCAGATGGCGTCAAACAGAACCAACCACTTCGGCCCTTTCAACCAGGTTATGCACAGAAATTTTGCTCAAAATTTTGGGTTTTCCAGAAGAAAATTTTAAGTTGTTTTATCTTAAATAAAGTTTAAACTTATTTTATGATGTTACAAACATCACTAATTCAAACCTTGATTTCATTCATTACTCAGCAGAGGTGTAAATGCTTTTTAAAAGTAAAATTTTTGTTTTCTAGAGCAAGAATTCAAATTGATTTGAGCATTAATAATTCTAAACCAAAGTTAAGGATATAACAAATATATTCATTCACCTTAGGTTCAAATCAATCTTTAATCAGAAACAAATAAGTTGGGTTAGTTTGGAACCTGAAACCAAGTCTGGAAACAATACAGACACAGAGCAAATGTACACACACATATTCAAATACACACAGAAATATCACTGCAAACTTTCTTAAATTCAGGGAATAAGCATACTACCATTTAGTATATACTTAAAACATCTAACTGACTTATGTTACTCACAGCAAATAAATAAATAAAAAACAAACAGAACAAGTTTGCAATGAAGACAGTTTGAATTTGCAGGTTGGAAATACACAGAATCTCATCACTCAAACACTCACATAAAAAAAATGAATATGTATAAATATTCACACAATATATTTAAGCAGCCAAAAATTTTCATGCAACAGATTTTTAAAACTTAAGAAATTTTAAAAAAAGTGTTACTCACTTTGAATTTTACAGAGTAGATCAGAGAAACTTTATTGAAGCAGGCATGAAAACAGCTGAAACTCACTTTTGCTTTGCTTCTTGGATTTTGTTTAAGTATGGAGTAGTTTCATTTTCATGTTTTAGTTGAAATGAAGTTTTATTTTAGTTTATGCCTAGTTCGAACTGAATATGCACCCAACATATAGAAAAAGAAAAGAGCAGGGTTATAATTATGTTTCATGGAATAGTGAAAGTATTGCATACAATCTTGTATTGTACAGATTTACACCAGAGATATTTTTATTAATGGTGGCTGATAGGAATACTTAATGTACTAAAAGATTTTTTTCATTAATTACTTTTTGTTTGTTAGCTTAAGATATATAATACCATCTTCCTACACAAGCTTCACAAATATATGCAGTTTGTTTTTATTTATTACTGTCATGTGTTTTATCTTACCTAGTTTTTTTTGGCCTGCACACATTATTGTTACTCAATGTCTTTTAAACATGTACATATATTTACATACTACAGTTTGTTTATGTTGGTTTACACCCTTAATAATTCATTTGTTTCTAGCATATGTCACATGACTTTGATTCTTAACTTTTACAGGCATTTTTATTTGTCTAGTTTACAACTTGAAAATTATTTGTTTCAAGATTAATTGTTGACTTGTGTTTAGTTGTGTTATTGACCAGTTATTGTAAATTTGTAAATGTTTGTGAATGTTATATAAATTTATCCAATATGATTATTACTTATTTAACTTATTATATATAGTATGTTAACTTCTAATTTATAGCTTTATGTATATTTTATTTTATTTCTATGTTTAACCTATTACTTAAAATCTTGCATCCCTATATATATATATACATTCTTACTTATTTATATTATAAAACACATGATCAATTTGAAATGATAAATAGAATAAATTATCTTTTTATTATAAGCTACATATTTATTAATGTATGTTAATGTATTGATTGACAAAATTATATGAAAACTCATATATCATTTTAAATTCATATTTTAAATCAAACCATACTAAAAAGAAAAGTAAACAAATCTTTTTGTTAGTAAATTAAATTTAAACTTAAATTAAAATAAGTTTTTAAACTATTTAAACATTTACTTATGTATTGAAAATCCTGTGTTTATTTATTTATTTAGCTTTGAAAAGTTTATATTAAATAAAACACAATTTATAATTCACTAAATATATTTTAGTATTTAAACATATTTTATTAATTAAATTTTAAAACAAATTCATCTATTTACAATGTATACAATTATATACATATATAAATAGAAAACAAACAATTAATTTCTAACAGATAAAATTTACCAGTTAGATATTTATTAAAAGAAAAGTATCAAATTCAGATTTAATTAATAAGGATATATCAAATCAATTTAATATTGAATGCAGATTATTAAATTGATATTGCTAGAAAATTCTGGGTCGTCACATTCCTCCCCCCTTAAAAGAATTTCGTCCCCGAAATTTAAAAGCAAAGGTAATTTAATAATATATTTAAGATTTTAAATTATTTTTAAACCATAAGCAGATATCAATCACATGCTAACAATCATCACATCCAATCTACTCAATCAACAAAGCTAACTATCCATACAAAATTCTGGATAGAGCTCCCTAGAGTTTCCCAGTATAATACCGGAATACTCGATCTATAGAATCCAAATAGTCTATATTACTAAACTATAGAACTCCTTGGATCAGAGAAAATTCATACAAAATGAAATCTCCGACTCCCAAATCCAAATTCCTTCGTCACTTATCCACCAAGTACTTCTGACAATCCAAAGTTGCCTTCAACTTACTGATCAGCTCAACCTTCGCTGATAACTCCTAAAACAATCTGAATTCAAAAACAAACCAGTAGAATGAGCTTCTCAAAATCAACCAAAACCAAGAACACAACCTTTACTATCCTCAGTAGAACACAACTTCTCTTTCCCAGAAAGAAAAACATATGCACTCCCAACTGTTTCCGCTGCTCAACTCTGATCTAGAGTAGATGAAAATGCTAATGATGCACATAAGCATAACTGGACAACACATGACAAAAATATGATTCAGCAAATCCACAATAAAACTCAGAAGTCCCTCCCAAACTTGAGTTGCTTCACCTATTTCTCTCTCTAGAAACCATTCTATTACTAAGCTGAACCATCGACACCTTTTCTGAAATTCATTCGATACCAAACTCAACTCCTCAGATGCTAAGGCAACCCACCGACCTCTTCAAAGATATCCAGAAGAATTCCTGCCATCCCGGAGAATACTTAACTATCGCAAGTCTCTTTTGCGATCACCCAGGCTAATATCCAAGGAAAACTGCTCTCCTTACCTATCTGAACAGCTTAAACTAATCTAGCCAATCCATTGAAGAAATGGATTCACACCTGCCTCTGGACTCACTTCTAAAGAACTGCTGACAGATGACCTCCTCGCATGCCAGTAGAACAATCTGAGCTCCAACACTGCTACTGATGCCAACAATTTCTTAATCCAAAACTCCTCGAAAAACTCGGGCCTCAAAGCCAAACACAACATTCATCTGAACTCAACCTCAAAACTAATGTAGACACACTTCCTTATTCAAAAATCTTTGAGAACTTCTTCGGAAACAATCCATCGCTACTGCATCTCAACACACAACCATCTACTTCTTGAGTTACCAGGATAATATTCTAGCTTCTGCTCAATTGACAAAATCCAAACTCTACCCATCCAAACTTGTACATCAAAATGGACTCCAAATCTTAACAGTTTCCCTCCAGAGATTTGGTGAAATCCTTACACCACAAATCTATTCGAGACAGTATTAGGTCTACAGTCTCGTCAAATATACTTCTAACCACAGGTAGTCGTGTTACACACACCACTACTCAATCTATCCTTATACTTATATTGGAAAACCCGAACAGGTAATCCAACAAATAGATAGAAAATATATATATATATATATATATATATATATATATATATCAAAATTACAAATACGCTCTCTCAGGAAAGAAATCACTTAAGAGCCTAGGTATTCGCTCAACCTAGCGCTCTGATACCACTGTAACGACCCTACTTCCTACTCCCAGGAAGTAGCATCGTTAATAAGAAAGAAAGAGGTGAGAAAATAGAAAAGATAGAGAAGAAAGAACAACAACATCAGAATCTCACAGCGGAACGAATAAAATATAATAATAACATAAGTATTTACATAGTATATAACATCAATCAGAGCTATACAGATAGTACATCACATACTAGACAGTTATAAACACCTGTCTAGTTAATACAACTCAATACACAATACATCACAGAGATACCACATAGCGGAACTATATATCTATCTACAACGCTGAAGCCTCCTGCTCCATTGCTCCTCCAGAATTCGTCAAAGCTAAACCTAAATCCCTTGGCTACCCGTAAAAATTTGGGTACCCGAGAGTTAATGAAAAACAAAATAAACTTCGGGTCAGACATGGGTCTGGTATGAGTAACAGGTTAAAGTTGCTTAACTTTGAAAATCTTTTGAAAACAAAAGGTATCACGTAAGACTTCCCACACATAAACATGGAAAAGTTTTTACCTTACGCTAACCAAAACATTTGATAGGAAATCCAGTGATATTATAATAGTGTCTAGGGTTTTCAAGTAAAATACAGAAATAGCTGAAATGCTTACATCTCACATTCCAACATAGTTGGGCACAACTAATTCGTACGGCACTTATTGGATTTTGGATTCCATACAATGGCAGGGCTACTGGGGTACCGCCCGTCACTGTACGTGGCCTAGATCAACGTACCGAGGATTACTCCCTTCATCCCGTGCAACACAAGGCCGGAACCATTCCTTACTGAACAGTCCCGAACAAGATACACCCCGCAGTTGGCTGCAGACCAACCGCCCATTAAGCCGAATAAAAAGGGACATCTAGACGGGGGAATATCCTTGTCCTGCTTGGGCATGACCCACCTAACCTTGCTGCACCTCCCCTGTTTTAGCCATTCCCGGTTGATGAGGCTTGAGGTTACGATTACCTTTATAGAACATATTTCTTAGAATGCTCATCGTCCGCCTGACGATGTGTTGAATGCATTCAATCCATACAAGTTCGTTCCGGGTTCGAACGAAACCGAAGGCATTATCTCGTTACACTCATTTTGGAATCACCCTCAGAGTTAACGACGATAACCCTTGCATTCTGAACCTTCATCTTCACTTCAGATTCACGACCTAACGTTAATTTGGAAACGATGTGGTTTTCGGATGTTCCTAATGTGGAAAACCCGATCCCGGTCTCATCGAAATCCAAAGCGTGTCTTTTAGGGCCAAGTTGTCTATTTAGTCTTAACAGTGAATTCAATATTATCAATATGCACAAATAGATAATTCACATCTCATAATAGATAATCACAATATCATCATAATAATAGATAACTAATATCATCATCCAAACAGATAATCAAACATTATCATACTTAAAACATACATCCATATCACATAGACATCATCCAACTCATTTCTGAGATCACAATCAAACAATGAAATATCAATATCATCCATCAGCAATGATTTATAAATCACAAGCTATAGTTAATTTAAAATGAATTAAATTAACTACTTCCATTTTAATTAATTTAAAATAAATTAAATTAATTACTCATTCCATAAATCCTGCTCTCACAATCATTAATGAATTATAAATCAATTTATCATTCTCTAATTACAAGAATAACTTAGTCTTTAATTAATTTCTAAAATGAATTATTCTAAATTATTCATAATTGAATAATATTTAATTACTTCCCTTATTTAATTATTCCTTAATTTACATTTCTTAATTACATCATTAATTATATTAATTAATGATCTCCAATTATATTAAATTACTTATTTAAATTAATTAGTGATTAATCTTTACTTAAACACAATTATTAATCACCCCTGATTAATAACAAACCAGTAATTAACTGCCTTTAATTACTTATTAACAACTTAATCATTTCATGATTAATTATTTCCATAAATCAATCCTTTGATTTATTATAAAAGAAATTGCTCACATTACTTCTCTTACAAATCATCTTGTATGAATTTCATCAGGTAACTATCATCTAATTACTTTACATTTATATCGATTTATTTTCATTTAATTATCTTGTTGATTTATTATTCTCAAATAAATCAATTTCTTAATTACATTTCATTATTAATTATATTAATTAATGATTTCTATTTACATCTTCATTTATTAACTTATATTAAGAGTACAAATCTTTAAATTATAAATATTAATCCTCTTGATTAATAACATACAGTAATTAATCATCCATAATTAATTACTTCTCAATAACACTCTTAATTAATTCCCTGATTAATTTTAAGTAATTATATTTCAATTACTTCCATTAACAACATCACCCAATTAATTACATCCCGTAATTATCCTTCAATTACTTCTCTAAGTAATTCAATTTCAAAATATCAGTTAATTAAACTAAATTAATTAACTCAAATTAAATCAATTTACTCAATTAATAAGTAATTAATTTCTTAATTACTTCTCAAATAGATAATTTCATTTAAATTATTGAATTAATTAATCTAATTTATTAAAAATCAATCATATTAATTAATTATAACATAATCTGGTTAATTAACTTCATTAAGTTATGTAATTATTTCCTTCTAACATAATCAACTTATATTAATTATTAATTATAAATTAATTAACCATTATTAATTTAAAAATCTAATCTATAGTTCTAAATCACATATTAGTTAATTAATTCATTAATTAACTTTAATTACTACTTTTTAAACTATTAATTACTAAATTAACTAATATTCATCATTAAGTATTCTTGCCTAATTAACTTAAAGATTAAAACATATAAAATTCCAAACTTCATGAATTAAAGTAAATTGTTCTTATAATTGAGTTAAATTCTTATTTCCAATATGTTAAAACATTTATTTCGATAATTTACATTTTATCTTAATACCATGTTTACACTAATTTATTTCAAAAACCCCTTTTTAAACTTACATATTTAATTACACCTAAAATTTATTTGAATAAATTTTAAATTATCAAACTTTATTTTATCAAAAATCTAATTGTACACTCCAACTTGAATCATACTTAAACCTTTACTTAGACTTAGTTAATCCTGATTAAATTTTAAAGAAACTAAGATTTTAAAAACTGTAGCTAGTACAGATTAAAATCTTGAACAACCTTCAAAACTGAACCTAACCTCACTTTTAAATCTTTTCTTACCAATTTAACTTTCATTTTTACATTAGACTCTTTTAAATATGCTTAAGCATTAAACACTTTTAAGTTATTCAATAATTTAAATTATGAAAATTTAATATTTCCAACTATATTCAAAAACAAACTTAAATTCACTTTCTAAACTTTGATTAAGTACTAATTTTAACTTTGCTTTAAATTTTAAAACAAAAGTTCAGAAAAACTGTTAAAAACCTGATACAGTATAAAACTGTACAACTTCAACCGAGTACCCTTAAGTTACTTCGAGTAATACGCGAGCTTTCCCCGTGAAAATTCACAAGCTGCTTCGAGTTTATTTCTAGGCGCGCGCGAAAAATCACAGAACCTGGAAAAACTCAAACCCAACAGCCCTATACCTGTCAACGCCGCTCCTCCCCAACCCTGACCACGTGGCGACAAGAGGCTCCGGCCATGAACGCGACCCAGACTGAGCTACCCCCTTACAAATTCCCACGGCGCTCGATCGCCAGATGGCGTCAAACAGAACCAACCACTTCGGCCCTTTCAACCAGGTTATGCACAGAAATTTTGCTCAAAATTTTGGGTTTTCCAGAAGAAAATTTTAAGTTGTTTTATCTTAAATAAAGTTTAAACTTATTTTATGATGTTACAAACATCACTAATTCAAACCTTGATTTCATTCATTACTCAGCAGAGGTGTAAATGCTTTTTAAAAGTAAAATTTTTGTTTTCCAGAGCAAGAATTCAAATTGATTTGAGCATTAATAATTCTAAACCAAAGTTAAGGATATAACAAATATATTCATTCACCTTAGGTTCAAATCAATCTTTAATCAGAAACAAATAAGTTGGGTTAGTTTGGAACCTGAAACCAAGTCTGGAAACAATACAGACACAGAGCAAATGTACACACACATATTCAAATACACACAGAAATATCACTGCAAACTTTCTTAAATTCAGGGAATAAGCATACTACCATTTAGTATATACTTAAAACATCTGACTGACTTATGTTACTCACAGCAAATAAATAAAAAAAAAACAAAAGAACAAGTTTGCAATGAAGACAGTTTGAATTTGCAGGTTGGAAATACACAGAATCTCATCACTCAAACACTCAGATAAAAAAAAATGAATATGTATAAATATTCACACAATATATTTAAGCAGCCAAAAATTTTCATGCAACAGATTTTTAAAACTTAAGAAATTTTAAAAAAAGTGTTACTCACTTTGAATTTTACAGAGTAGATCAGAGAAACTTTATTGAAGCAGGCATGAAAACAGCTGAAACTCACTTTTGCTTTGCTTCTTGGATTTTGTTTAAGTATGGAGTAGTTTCATTTTCATGTTTTAGTTGAAATGAAGTTTTATTTTAGTTTATGCCTAGTTCGAACTGAATATGCAGCCAACATATAGAAAAAGAAAAGAGCAGGGTTATAATTATGTTTCATGGAATAGTGAAAGTATTGCATACAATCTTGTATTGTACAGATTTACACCAGAGATATTTTTATTAATGGTGGCTGATAGGAATACTTAATGTACTAAAATATTTTTTTCATTAATTACTTTTTGTTTGTTAGCTTATGATATATAATACCATCTTCCTACACAAGCTTCACAAATGTATGCAGTTTGTTTTTATTTATTACTGTCATGTGTTTTATCTTACCTAGTTTTTTTTTTGGCCTGCACACATTATTGTTACTCAATGTCTTTTAAACTTATACATATATTTACATACTACAGTTTGTTTATGTTGGTTTACACCCTTAATAATTCATTTGTTTCTAGCATATGTCACATGACTTTGATTCTTAACTTTTACAGGCATTTTTATTTGTCTAGTTTACAACTTGAAAATTATTTGTTTCAAGATTAATTGTTGACATGTGTTTAGTTGTGTTATTGACCAGTTATTGTAAATTTGTAAATGTTTGTGAATGTTATATAAATTTATCCAATATGATTATTACTTATTTAACTTATTATATATAGTATGTTAACTTCTAATTTATAGCTTTATGTATATTTTATTTTATTTCTATGTTTATCCTATTACTTAAAATCTTGCATCCTTATATATATATACATTCTTACTTATTTATATTATAAAACACATGATCAATTTGAAATGATAAATAGAATAAATTATCTTTTTATTATAAGCTACATATTTATTAATGTATGTTAATGTATTGATTGACAAAATTATATGAAAACTCATATATCATTTTAAATTCATATTTTAAATCAAACCATACTAAAAAGAAAAGTAAACAAATCTTTTTGTTAGTAAATTAAATTTAAACTTAAATTAAAATAAGTTTTTAAACTATTTAAACATTTACTTATGTATTGAAAATCCTGTGTTTATTTATTTATTTAGCTTTGAAAAGTTTATATTAAATAAAACACAATTTATAATTCACTAAATATATTTTAGTATTTAAACATATTTTATTAATTAAATTTTAAAACAAATTCATCTATTTACAATGTATACAATTATATACATATATAAATAGAAAACAAACAATTAATTTCTAACAGATAAAATTTACCAGTTAGATATTTATTAAAAGAAAAGTATCAAATTCAGATTTAATTAATAAGGATATATCAAATCAATTTAATATTGAATGCAGATTATTAAATTGATATTGCTAGAAAATTCCGGGTCGTCACATCGACCATGATCACTTCTTAGCAAAATAGTAGAAACTACTTTTCATTTTAAACTAATTTTGTGAAGAATGAGAAAGTTTCTGATTGGTTAGCTAATAAGTATACCAACATGTATCTAGAGTAATAATCAACCAATACATAAAAATATCTCTTACCACCTTAACTTGCAATACCGTTCGGTCCAAACAGATCCATATTAACTAGTTCAAGGACTTTAGAAGTACTTATAGTGTTCTTCGCATGAAAAAATGATTTTTTAAGTTTTCCATAACATATGCTTTACATAGAGTTTTTGTTTTGAAATCATGAGATGGTAAACCTCTTACCAAATATTTTATTTTCAATTTGTTTAACAGATTCATACTAGCATGTCCTAATCGTCCATGCCATAAGTTCACTGCTTCATCCTTAGCTGCCAAAACATTTTGAAAGAGTGGGATCATCAAAAGATAGAGAGTATATATTACCTTTCCTCTTACCTTAAAATAATGTTTCTTTTGATGATTGGTTAACAATTTTGCACAAATCAGAATAAAAGACAACATTCATTCCCTTATCACATAAATGGTTGATTGAAATTAGATTATGGTGCGGATTTTCAACATATAATACACCGTTTAAGGTAAATGTGCCATTACCTACTTTACCTTTAACGATAATTTTACATTTACCATTGTTGCCCATTGTGACTCTGCCATCTTTGTACTTCTCTAGGCTAAAGAACTTTGATTTATTGCCCGTCACGTGCCTGGAACAGCCAGAATCCAATTACCACTCTTGTTGTTCCTTAGTCTGCCAATACACCTGCGCGAGAAAAGAGTTTAGCCACCTATTTGTTTTCATAGGTCCATGATTTTTAGTGACAAAAAATTTTGAAAAACAATTTTTCGTGGAACTAGCGGTCTACATTTTTTCATTTTGGCATCCAGATTTGTTTGATTTTAACGGATTTTACATTCATGCCTTTAGGAACCCAAATTGGTATGGTTTTTGTGTGTTTGGGTCTACACCAGCATTTTTTTTGATTTTGTCCAATTTTCCACAAATCGTGCAGTTGGAATTGACATGAGTAGTTTTATTTCTGCCTTTTTTAGATTGAGTATACCCAAATCCTTGTTTAATAGCATTAACAGTTTATTCCTATAATGACCCGCTATTTTGGACCATTCAAATCGATAATAAAACCACGTACGTTGGACTTGAGTGATTCAAAATACGAGATTGTTAATTTAAATTTAGCAAAACTCAGCATATATAGTAAATAAAATAACCACAGAATCACAGGCATAGAGTCATATAACAATAATGCAGTGGAAACAAAAAGATAGTAGTTCATGAAGCTACTATATATATAACAGAGTCAAATAAGATACAACAGATGTCTTGAATACCATAGTCAAATACAAGATCAGAATACATCACTAGAATCAACTGAATATCTAAAAGCTGGATAGATAGCTAGAACTCTTAGCGTAGCTCTAACTCCAAAGGTGAGTATCAAAAGCTGTATCACTCAATCTGACCCGAGCGTAAAGAAAAACACAAAACACTCGAGTCAGGATTAACATTTTTATATCAATAAATCCAACTCAAGTGAAATAACAACTGAAATACAAGTAACTCAAAGGAGATTTGGGATAACCATCCTTTAAGGATCCGTTAAACTATCTACTTTGTAGCAATATATGCTATTATAATAATGTCTAAAGCAAAGTATAATATATTCAAAAATAGCGTAAGGCGTTACCCATATCACCCTTAACACATTTTATAGTGGCAATAGTCTATGCAGTACCGTAGTCCCACCTGATCGGGAAGCCACCAGAGGATACTCCATAGGTACGACACAAATCAAACTTGTACAAGGCATGCTCGGGTAGGTGACATGACACAACTAAAAATTACACTTCTGGACCGGTGGTAATGCGTAGCAGCTACTACCGACCACCTGGAGCTACACTCTTAAAAATCAAAGTTGCACCCAATCAATCACAAAGTAATAGAATGGTATTGAAGAAGTGTGTTCGATTAGAGGAGTGACCTTATTAGCCCATCAATTGCTCATGTTTTAGCCATCCTATGCAAACTCATAGGAGTCGGGTCCTCGTACATTCCTCAATAGAACGTCACCACCATCTTACTTCATTCTGGAATCTCCACCGCGTACATGGTTGTTAAAGTGGTTTTCGAAGTTGGCAGAGTGTATGACAACTTCCGGTCCCGGTCTCTTTAACAACCAAATGTTATTATTACACCCGATCATTTCAAAATAGTTTATACTTCAAAACCAAAATATCATTTCCATTTCAAAACCAAATAAGATATAATTTCCATTTCAAATATAGCCATTTCAAAAATCATATCATTTTTTTCAAAGTTACAACACTTTCGAAAACAAAAACTTGAAATTATAAAAATTTCATGATACTTTGAAAATTCCTAGCTTCGAAACCATAACTTTCACCACTTATACAGTTTAGATATTCAAATAGTATAGATAATAAAGTAGTTTTAAATTAAAAATTACTTTATAAAATAAAATAATTTCCTCGTCTTCACAAATTGATTCAAATCAACTTGAATCCAAAAAATTTTCAATTTAAATCAACTCTCAATTCATAAAATTCAACTCAATTCATTTTTCAATAATCCATTCCAATTTATATCAGTTTCAAATACAGATTTGACCATAAAATAAAACATTTCAATATATTTCAAAGCTTTAAGTATTCAACATTTCAAAACTAAATTAGATAACTTCATATATATATATATATATATATACCAAATTCTATTTACTACTATTTAGTTTTGAAAAATTTACTTAATAAATTCAATATCATTATAATAAACTCTAAATTTCAAATAACTGAATATTTCCCTCAATTTGTTCAAACTTGATATATTCATTTAAATCACTTTCAAAATCAGATTATAAAGTCATATCCCTTCAAAATTTCAAATTCCATAAGTTTTAAATCTATTTAGTTAAATAAATTCTTAATAAAATACCCTTTCGAATCAAATTTCAAATCCATCTTCCCAACCTTAGTTTATTAAAATTCATTATAAACTCTATATTAAAATATAATTTAAATAAATTCTTAACCACATTATATTTTAATAAAATCAAACTTTATTATTGAACTTATTTTATATTAAACAAATTTTATATATAGCTTAAATTTAAGAATTTAACTATATATAAAATAAAATTTATATAATATCAAAAACTAATAAATATATATAAAACCATATATTTCTCTCCAAAACCATAGAAATCATTTTCAAAATACTTATATATAGACCGACGGTGTCTGTATAAAATTTTCTATCCTATGGTCAAATGATACGGATATTTGTCATTTAAACCCATAATTTAAATATATACATGTATATATCATTTCAACCCGCAATCCCAAATTCAATTCAAATGAAAATCGCTTGGTTTTATCATTTCAACCCATAACAATTTTTTCCTATTCTAAACTCCATTCGGGTATGTATCATTTCAACCCATAGTGAATTCTATACTTACAGGGAACTTGCAGAGTGATAACAAATATGATAATATAACATGCATATATCATTAATATAAATAACAAATAAAGGTTTCAGATGTCAAAGGTGAACAGATAGCATATAATAGCATATAATTAGCAATGTAAATAACTAATAGCAGCATATTTCAATTATCGTTCCAATTGAAATCAAATTTAATAAATATAGGAACATTAATCATGAGTGATTGATCACCTTTCAAGGCAAAATAGATTTGACAAAAAAATGGGCTACGAATCCGAGCACGAATCTCAAAGAAAAACAAGATAGACACAATTCGACAAATAAAGCTAATAAATAGGAAGAGACAAACAAATCGAATCGGTTTGATAGAAATAGAAAACACACATATTATTTTATTAAAATTAATATTTAAATTTTAAACTTCTATAAAATACATCTCTAGAAATATACGAAAACTAAACTCATGTGTGTATATATATATAAACCAGCTTGATTTGAGTTGAACTAAATATACACACATGTACATATTTTTAAATCAATTTAAAACGTATATTTAAAATAATATATGTGTATTTTTATTTTAAAACAATAGTTAAATACCAAAACATATTATATCTATATAAAATTGAAAACCAAGTTCATATATATATAACTAAATGCATATACAAGTATATACAAACTTATACACGTGTTATAAATTAAAAGTTAATATTATTTAACATACCTTTAAAACCATTCTGTAATAACAACATTTTACGTATAAACATAGGCTAATAGATAAAGTGTATATATAACATAATATATTTTAACATATACAAATCATACTATAACTCAGTGACTACAACTCAAACAAATATAAGCATGGCTGACGTGTTTTCATTAAAACATTATTTAATAATAATCATTATATATGAACAAGCGGCCACACAAATATATGAACAGACCATATCTATTAAATTTACGTTCAATACGTAACATAAATAAACATTTCTAGACATGTTTGAATAGCTCAGACTCATATATACTTATTTGCATAACCAATAGATAGTCCTATATACTTATATGTGAAAAAAATATATTTATTTACACTGTCATGTATAAACTGACTTACATACGAAACTAAACATGTAATATACTCAACACATAAACTAGTATACACTTACATATAAACAAATTTTATTCACTGATTAAGCAATATATAAATAATAGATGATATACCATCACATATAAACAGCAGCTCATTCATAAATACTATATTTTCAAAACTGCAATATTATAACAGATTATATAAAACCAGATCATATAACGTACTAAACAAATCATTTCCAAATGAATATATATATATATATATGTATGTATGTATGTATGTATGTATATATGTATATATATAAACATATACTATCATATATCAACTGTTTCAGACAATATGAAATACTGTAACCACTGCATGAATATAGAATATATAAAGTGTATAACTTTTTATAATTTTTCAACTTTATAAACTAATATATAATAAAATCTTATATAACTAAACATATATATAAATAAATCTGCACACCAACTTTATAAAAAAAATAAATTATATCATTGCAAAATCTTTATATATAAAACTAAACACAGTAAAATATAAACAACATTACCTTTGAATACATAAAAGAGAAGGAGAGCACGATGGAGGCAGTCAAGGCGGAATGTTGGTGGCTCATCGTGCTTTTGTGATGGGTGCTGTCTTGCGTGGCCGAGGGTAAGGAGGTGCGGCTGCTGGACTAGCTGGAGGAAACGTGGATGTGAGTTGAGTGGGGAGATTGGGTGGCCGATGCTTAGTAATGAGGGAGGCAAAAGAGTATAGTAGCTGGCGTTGTTCTTGGCTTCGGGTGGAGATGCTGACCATGTGGCAGAAGCGAGTATGTTGGTTACATGATGGAGTGTTTTGAAATGGAAAAGTATTGTCTCAGAGGAAACGAATAAAAGTAGGAGAACGAATAGGCAAATAACTTTATATATTTCGTGGTTTAATAATTCAAAAAGGAGGAAAAAAATTGAAAGGACAACCACAATAATATATTGAAACTAAGGAAATGAAAATGGTCTAAAGTTGAATTTCAGGAACGTTAAAGGAAAAAGGCCATACAATTCACGGTAGAAAACAAAAGGCCTCCATTAAACCAAAAGACATGGAACCTTTGCCGATACAGTCCAATATTTTAAAGATTTCGCTGCATACCAGGCTTCATAACACTGGATTGAATATACCGTTAAGATCAACATGACAAGACGATCAAAACGGTATATACAGATTTTAGCACTAGGATCATCCGATCAAAAAAATGATATTCGAACACCGATATACGTTACTATTCCATACGGAAAAATCGAAACGGAGCTAGAAATGTCCGAAATATGCGAAAAGAATTATGCAGCCTTATTCAAAGCGTTCTAAATAAATTTTCTCATGTTGACATATTTAGGTTTCGGAACACCTTTAAATTCAACTGTTATTAACCGATTTAAATTGAAATACAGTTACACCATAAAATAGCTACCATATTATCTAATGAAAATTTACCAGTTGCTATGTTTAAATGGACGTATTCCAAATATCAAATTTTTATTTCAAAATTCAATTATTTAAGATTTCACAAAAATTCAATTAGTTAAATAAATAAAACCACTAAATTTACGGGTCGTTACACTCTACCCCGCTCAAAACTTTTCGTCCCCGAAAAGGAAGTAGGTAGGAGAATGGAAACAACAAGAAAGGAAAATAGATTGGAAAACAAAATAAAACAATTAATTTAAGACCACATAAATTTCAATTTTAAATTAATTAGTGTTCAGTAATTAATTTAATCCATTTGATTTTACCTAAGTTAAATTAATCTTAACTGTTTCTAAATTGATTATCATATTATCCAATTGTCTTCAATTAACATTTTCTAAAATCATAAATTTGAATAGTCATTTATTATACTCATATTGTATTTAAAAAATTTAATTCTTCTTTATTCTAGATTATTATTAAATTTATTCCACTTAATATAACTTATCACATATATTAAGTATATTTACACTTATTATAGCTACTCAAATTTACTTAAATTTCCTTTAGCATCATTTCACACTGTAAATTATTCAACTAACTTATTATTTTCTTTATCTCTATTAACATTTTATAATTAAAAATTAAGTGTATAACATTTATTATAACCACTCAAATTTTATTTATAAAATCATTTTATATTGTATATTATCCAATTATGTATTCAACTTCTGAAGTATTAAGGTAAGTTATATTAGAATGTAATTAAGTATCATACAACAAAAAATTTCCTAGTTCAATTATTCAAGTTTAAATATTCATTTAAAAATTTTGGCTCCTTTTTAATAATTTGAAACAACCCTTATTTATGAGTTTAAGAATTACATTTTCGATTAATTTCAAACCATTTAGAGATAATTATGTATGTACTATACATATCAAATCAAATTAAATCAAAAATAATATACCTATACATATGAATCGAACCATACTTAAGAAATAAATCAATTTAATTTCCAAAACCAAACTGTAGCAAAGCTACGAATTAGTCTCTTCATTTCGAAGCTCGAAAATGAATGTCGATTATGCGGCCGACATCAGCGAAATTATTTTCCAGTGACAAAAGAGAAAAGTACCGATTTAAAAATTTTAACCTTTTTGAAACGATTTCTATTTGAAAATATTTCAAATACTATACAGTTTAACCTTTAAAACCCAAGTTTAACATTATCAAAAATTGAATCCTCAAATTCTTAATTTAAATTGCTTTAAATTCTAAATCAATTTATAAACCATGTTAAAAGTTCCAAATTAATTCATAAACTATGTTTTTATAATTCCATTTATTTAAATCATGTGATAATAGTCATTGGTTTACAAAACAATAAGTAAAAATCAAATATTATCATTTTGTTAACCAATTTACTTAACAATTATCTTTAGATAATTTACTTATATATAATCAAACAAAATTTTATTTTATTTACCAAATTTGTGTAGCTCTGTTCAAGTATTTTGAAAATCCTATCGATAGCCAAATCAACATTAACAACTCAAACAACACAAAAACAATTTAATATTAATTCGAAATTCACTCCTTCACTCGATGATACAAAATGGATTTCAAGGCAAGGATAGAGATTCAAATTTTATGGAATCAAATCAAAGAGAATTTTGATTCGAAGATAAGTTCGAAACAATGATAAGATAATTAAATAACAAAATTGGAAGATGGATAAGTTTATATAAATTGTGGGCAACTTCAAACGAGTTGACAGTGACTTCAAGAACTAGATCGATGTGGAATTCTAAGAAAAATCCACATCCGATCTCAAGAGATAGAATTCAGGTTTAACGAAACGCAGCAGCATCTGAGCCGAGGATAGAGGAATCTTCGGTGCACCAATGCCCGTCGTAAAGGAGTTTCACCCTTTTACGCATCATAACATGGAGCTATAGGATGCTCTAGAATTTAGAAGAATATGAATTGGGAGAGACAAGAATGGATTTCGGAACCGAGGAACATTCCGAAAATTAAAAGGAAATTCAAATCAAAGATGAAAGATTCAAGCACGAACGAAAGTGATTCTGTAAATAAATTACCATATATGCTAAGTTTTTCCTAGAGCCAAAGCTCTGATACCACTTGTAACGACCGATTATTTTGGACCATTCAAATCGACAATAAAACCACACGTGTCGGACTTGAATAATTCATAATACAAGATTGTTAATTTAAATTTGGAAAAACTCAGCATATACTAAAAATAAAATAACAACAGAATCACAGACACAGAGTAATATAACAATAATGCAGCAGAAAGAGGAGGATAGTAGTTCATAAAGCTACTATATATATAATAGAGTCAAATAAGATACAACAAAAGTCTCGAATACCATAGTCGAATACAAGATCAGAATACATCACTAGAATCAACCGAATATCTGAAAGCTGGATCGATAGCTGGATCTCCGAGCGAATCTCCAACTCCAAAGGTAAGTCTCAAAAGTTGAATCACTCAGTCTGACCCAAGCATAAAGCAAAACACAAAACACTCGTGTCAGGATTAACATTCTTATATCAATAAATCCAACTCAAGTGAAATAACAACTGAAATACAAGTAACTCAAAGGTTGTTTGGGATAACTATCCTCTAAGGATCCGTTAAATTATCTACCATGTAGTAATACATGCTATTATAATAAGGTCTAAAGTAAAGTGTAATATATTTAAAAATAGCGCTAAAGCATTACCCATATTCCCCTGAACACATCTTATAGTGCCAATATTCTATACAGCACCATAGTCCATTCTGATAGGGAAGTAACCAGAGGATACCCATAGGTACGACACAAATCAAACTCGTACAAGGTGCGCTAGGGTAGGTGATACGACACAACTAGGCAATGCGAGGGTAGATATACCAATTACACTTCCGGACCGGCAGTAACGCATAACAGCTATTATCGTCCATCTCAAGCCACACTCCCAAAAATCAAAGGTGCACCCAATCAATCACAAAGTAATATAATGGTATCGAAGAAGTGTGAACGATAAGAGGAGCGACCTCATTAGCCCGTCAATTACTCCTGTTTTAGCCACCTTATGCCAACTCACGGAAGTTAAGTCCTCGTACATACCTCAATAGAATGTCGCCAACATCCTATTTCATTCTAGAATCTTCACTGCGCACATGGTTGTTAAAGTGGTTTTCGACGTTGGCAAAGAGTATGACAACATTCGATCCCAGTCTCTTTAACAACCAAACATTATTATTAAACCACGGTTATTTCAAAATAGTTTATACTTCAAAACCAAAATATCATTTCCATTTCAAAACAAAATAAGATATAATTTCCATTTCAAATATACCCATTTCAAAAATCATTTCACCTTTTTACAAAGTTATAACACTTTCGAAACCAAACATTTGAAATTATAAAACTTTCATAATACTTTGAATTTCATAGCTTCGAAACCATAACTTTCACCACTTAAATAGTTTAGATATTCAAATAGTATAGATAATAAAATAGTTCTACAATTAAAATTACTTTATAAAATAAAATAATTTCCTCAGCTTCACAAATCGATTCAAATCAACTTGAATCCAAAAAAATTCAATTTAAGTCAACTCTCATTCGTAAAATTCATCTCAATTCAATTTTCAATAATCCACTCCAATTTATATCAGTTTCAAATACAAATTTGACCACAAAATAAACCACTTCTATATATTTCGAAGCTTTAAATATTCAACATTTCAAAACTGAATTAGATAACTTTATATATATAAAATTCAATTTAGTATTATTTAGTTTTGAAAAATTTACTTAATAAATTCAATATCACTGAAATCAACTCCAAATTTCAAATAACTGAATGTTTCCCTTAGTTTATTCAAACTTGATATATTCATTTAAATCACTTTCCCAAATCAGGTTATAAAGTCATATCCCTTTAAAATTCCAAATTCCATAAGTTTTAAATCTATTTAATTAAATAAATTCTTAATAAATACCTTTTCAAATCAAATTTCAAATCCATCTTCCCAATCTTAGTTTATTAAAAATCATTATAAACTCTATATTAAAATATAATTTAAATAAATACTTAACCATATTATATTTTAATAAAATCAAACTTTATTATTAAACTTATTTTATATTAAACAAATTTTATATATAGCTTCCGCAAGCATAGCTCAACGGTTGAGGACAACCTTGCAACCATGGAACAAAGTTCCTGGAGGTTGCGAGTTCGAGTCCCACAGCCGAGATATGTTTCGCTTAAGGCTTGGAGCGATTATCCTCAATAAAACCTACAACTTGGTAGAGGATTGATGCTCTGGGCCGGCCTAGCTAAAAGGGGAATCAGTGTGGCGGACAGCTGTATTCCCTAGCTCTACTCTCCGGACTAGGGTTTAAAAAAAAAAGAATTTAACTATACATAAAATAACATTTATATAATATCAAAAAACAATACATATATATAAAACCATATATTTCACTCCAAAACCATAGAAATCATTTTCAAAATACTTATATATAGACCAGTGGTGTATGTATGTAATTTTGTATCCTATGGTAAAGTGATACGGATATTTATCATTTAAACCCATAATTTAAATATATACGGGTATATATCATTTCAACCCGCAATCCAAAATTCAATTCAGATGAAAATCGCTTGGGTTTATCATTTCAACACATAACGATTTTCTCCTATGCTAAAGTCCATTCGGGTATGTATCATTTCAGCTCATAGCGAGTTCTATGCTAATAGGGAACTTACAGAGTGATAACAGATATGATAATAATATAACAGGCATATAAATATAAATAACAAATAAAGGTGTAAGATGTCGTAGGTGAACAGATATCATATAATAGCATATAACTAGCAATGTAAATAACTAATAACAGCACATTTCAATTGCCGTTTCAATTAAAATCAAATTTAATAAATATAAGAACATTAATCATGAGTGATTGCTCACCTTTTGAGGCTAGATAGATTTGACAAAGAAATGGGCTACGAATCCAGGCACGAATCTCAAAGCAAAACAAGATGGACACGATTCGCCGAATAAAGCTGATAAATAGGAAGAGACGAACAAATCGAATCAGTTTGATGGAAACAAAAATACATATATTATTTTACTAAAATTAATATTAAAATTTTAAACATCTATAAAATACATCTCTAGAAATATACGAAAACTAAAGTCATGTGTATATATATATATAAACCAGCTTGATTTGAGTTCAACTAAATACACACACACACATACACATATATATAATTTTTAAATCAGTTCAAAATGTATAGTTAAAATAATATATGTGCATTTGTATTTCAAAACAATAGTTAAATCCTAAAACGTATTATATCTATATAAAATTGAAAAATCCAGTTCACATATATATAACCAAATGCATATACAAATATATACAAACTTATATACGTGTTATAATTTAAAAGTTAACATTGTTTAACATACCTTTAAAACCATTCTGTAATAACAACATTTTACGTATAAACACAGGCTAATAGATAAAGTGTGTAGATATATAGCATAATATATTTTAATATATAAAAATCATACTATAACTTAGTTGCTACAACTCAAACAAATATAAGCATGGCTGACATGTTTTCATTAAAAACATTATTTAGTAATAAGCATTATATATGAACAAGCGGTTGCACAAATATATGAACAGACCATATCTATCAAATTATATGTTCAATATGTAACATAAATAAACATCTCTAGTCACGTATGAATAGCTCAAACTCATATATACTTATCTGAATAACCAATAGATAGTCCTATACACTTATATATGAAAATAATATTTATTTACACCAACATATATATACTGACTTACATACGAAATTGAACACGTAATATACTCAACACGTAAAACTAGTATACACTTACATATCGACAACTTTTATCCACTGATTAAGCAATATATAAATAATAGATGATATACCATCATATATAAAGAGCAGCTCATTCATATATACTATATTTTCAAAACTGCAATACTGTAACAGATTATATAAAACCAGATTATATAACGTACTAACCAGATCATTTCCAAATATAATATATATATATATATAAACATATACTATCATATATCAACTGTTTCAGACAATATGAAATACTGTAACCGCTACATGAATATAGAATATATAGTGTATAACTTTTTATAATTTTATCAACTTTAAAAACTAATATATAATAAATATATAACTAAACAAATATAGAAACAAATATGCACACCAACTTTATAAAAAAAATAAAGTATATTATTGCAAAATCTTTATATATAAAACGAAACACAGTAAAATATAAACAACATTACCTTTAAATACATAAAAGAGAAGGAGAGGCCAATGGAGACAGTCAAGATGGAAGGTTGGTATCTCGTCCATGCTTTTATGATGGATGCTGTCTCGCGTGGCCGAGGGGAATGTGGTGCGGCTGCTGGCCAAGATGGAGGAAACGTGGATGTGAGTTGAGTGGGGAGATTGGGTGGCCGATGCTTAGTAATGAGGGAGGCAAAACAATATAGTGGCTGATGTTGTTCTTGGCTTCGGGTGGAGATGCTGGCTATGGAGCAGAAGCAAGTCTGTTGGTTACAGGATGGATTGTTTTGAAATGGAAGAGTATGGTCTCAGAGGAAATGAATAAAAGTAGGAGAATGAACAGGCAAATAACTTTATATATATCGTGGTTTAATAATTCAGAGCGAAGAAAAAAATAAAAGGACAACCTTAATAATATATTAAAACTAGGGGAATGACAATGGTCTTGTTAACGTGAAAATCGGACGCTAACACCTCGGTGTAAGCTGAAGTTGAATGAAAGCACCACCCGTGTACACGGGAACTACAAACAAGTAGAGAAATCACTGGAAAAAGCAGAAAAGACAACAGTTTTTATAGTGGTTTGGCTTAGGGTAAGCCTACGTCCACTTTAAATCTCTTTATTACTGAATTTGGTTACAACTTTACAGGAATCTTCAATTACAACACACTTTAGACTAGTAGATCAAACTTTGATGGAGAATAATCTTCCGAATTCATGTTGGATGATGTAGATTTTCTCTTGAAGATTGTAGTAATGACCTCGGTGTTTGGAGTACTTGAAGTGTTGAATGAGTCGAGAATTCAGCAGAGTATCGGCGCTTGAAGTGATTGGCCAAAAGTCCCCTTCATGTTTGAGGTAGGTCGGTATTTATAGAAAAATCTTCCCTTTGGATCATAAGTCGTGTTCGACTCATGGTAACCCATGGCCGAGTTAAGTTGGGTCGTGGGCGATTCAGCTGGTAGAATTCATGCTTGGTGTCAGAGCGCCTTCGGTCTTCTGGTTATAGCGCAAGTCCTAACTCGTTCACGAGTTAAGAGATCATGGTCGACTTATCTGACTAAGCCCTTGGTTCCTCAATGATTCACTTCTTCAGAATTACAAGTCATGAGTCGCTCACGAGTCAACTCTCTTTTACACAAGCATTGTGACTGTGGGCTACGACTCAGTGGTTTTAGGTTGTAGGTGAGTCATGCTGAGTCGTGAGTCGTGAGTCGCTTCCTTGAGTCGCTGACGACTCAAGGTAGGTCGTAGGTTGCACGATTCTGTGACTCGCGCAACTCCTCAATTTGTTGAGTCGGTAACTCGTTGAGTCGGCCTGTCTCATAAACCGTTAACCTCTTGAGTCGTTCCGCTTCTCTTAAACCGCCTTGAATTCTAACTCGCCAGCTTGTTGAGTCGCTTCTATCTTTAAGTCGTGAATTACCTTGAGTCGTAGACCCATTGAGTCGGTAAGAACCTTAAGTCGTGATCCATCCCTTCTTTCTTAAACCGTTAAGTCGTAGACTCCTATATGTCGTAAGTCGTTCACTTCCGTAAGCTGTTGACTCCTTTAGGTCAACCAATCCCTGACTCGTTAAGTCATGTAACTCCCTTGAGTCGTTAACTTGTTAAGTCGGTTACTTATTGAATCGGACCACTCCTTAAGTCGCTCTGCTTCTTTAAGTCATGAGTCGTCTCAGGTCTTAACTCGTTGATCAAACGGGGTTAACATTTGCCCCTCGAAGTGCGTGCCTAAGTTGTAGGTCGCGTGCTTCGACTTTCCCTTGACCCGCGTGTGCCGTTTCGAGTTCCACTGTCCTGGTGTATAAAAGGCTTGAGTCGCTCCTTCTACTTCACCTTCTTGCTTAATTGTTTACTTCCGCCATTAGCAACCTTCGAAGCTTTCAGAGTCGAATTCATCCAGCTCACCTCATTTCCAACCAAATTCCTACGATCTTCATCATTACGCTACGTAAGTAAGTTCATCGCCTGCTCTATTTCGCAATTACCGTTACCCTTCAATCATGGACTTCCCATTTCTTAACCTCAATCCAAATCCTCGCACCGTGCTCTATTTCGGGTCATGTTATGATTGATTTCTGACAAGCTTGGAGCAGTTTGATTTGAATTTTTAGACGATTTGCAAAGAGGAGACGATGGGTTTTTATATTCCGGTCAGTTGATCCATGAATTTAGAGGAGATGATACTGCCTTGTATGGGTTATCGGGTTAGGAGATGGGAGGATAACGGGTTAGGGTTAGAAGGATAATGGGTTAGGAGTTAGGAGGATAACGGGTTACTAACTTGAGAAGTGGTTGGTCGGTTGAAGGACACGTGACGCTAGCCTGGACGCGATCCAGTAACCTTGAGCGCAGTAATTTTGAGCGATTCAATAACCATCGCGACTTATCCTTTGACCGACTTACCAACCTTCACGACATAAGTCTTAAGTCGTAGCCGGGATAGGACTTGGAGAATTTCATGTTGCTTCGGACTGAAGCCTTTTCTATTTTCCATGGTTTACGACTTAGAGCATGGCCTGACTTAAGGCACCAACAATCCAAGATTGAAACGACCTAACTTAACTCGCCTCGTAATCCTTAGGTCGTGGACGAGTTAGCCAGATAACCAATGATTTGATTTAACCCGTAGGAAGAACTTCTTAAGTCATTGCCAACACTTAAGTCGTCGCCGAGTCAACACTTAAGTTGTCGCAGTTGACAATTTTGCTTGAACCTTGAACTTTAACTTGATTTGCTGAAATAAACTGCCTGAGTGCTTAATTGTTTGGACTTTAACTTGTTAAACTTTGTTGCATTTTTTCACAGGTCACTCTTGCAAGCTAATAACCTGTCTAATACAACATTTACAAAAAATTGGGACGAATATACTGCCACTGACTGCCCACATCAAATGACAGATTAGTTAATAACAATTAATCAACTTGAACAGATTGTGTGAACGAAGTGCATTAAAACAACGAATTCAGGCAAAGTATCAAGGCAACATCGAAATAGTCAACTAAACTTTCCTGTTTGCATTAACACTGTACTTGAACTTCAAATTAACAAATCCTGAAATTTGATAGCCAATCAGTTGTCGACGAGCTTAACTCCAGTTATATTTACTTGTTTATTTTTATTAGTTCTACACAACACTTCACACTTTTAGGAAACGTGCACCTTCAAATTTGAATATCCAGTTGCTTATGTAGAATGGCCTCACATCAAGAAGAAGTAACGGAATAGATTGGAGAGGCTCTTCCAATAGCTGCTCCACTTACTACTCCACCGGAAAGAGTCTCAACTTCCTTGAACTACCGGACGTTTAGCTTATTGCGCGCTCAATTTGGCATCGTTGAAACAGATGCTAATTTGCTCGGGTCAAATGATTTTGCTGATAGACCTCCCGATGGTTTCGTCGCTGTCAACCGCCAAATGTGCTTATGCGGTGCTATTCCTCCCTTCAACGAATTTCTTCAGCAATTTGTACTTCGATTGACCATCTCTCCGTTTCAACTGCACCCCAATGGTTACGCCATTCTGATGGGGTTGTGTGTTTTATTCATGAGAACCCTGGGTCGGCTACCGAGCTTCGGAGAAATTTGTTACTTATGTTCCTTCACCAAGACTAAAGACCATCCCTCCATTGTCGTCATAAGGAGTGCTAGGAATCGCAAACTCGTGACCGACCTTTCCGAAAGTGCTCGTGGATTTTTAAATCATTTTTTCTTTGTTCGCCGCCCCCCAGGGTTTTATGCCATTTGGAGAGTAGGAAGTAAGATTACCTGCTTCTATTTTCCATTCCCGAGCTTTTCGAATTTCGAGTTGTTAATCGTTAATTTCACTCTTTCCTTTTTTCAGCACTTCCTTCCCCCTCTAGAGATCCAGGCCATAAGCAAGTTTTTGAGAGACTGAGTGTCGTGGCCGCGGAAGAGAGAAGTGTAAAAAATTTGTTGAGGGATGGATTTTTGCATCAATACGGGCTTTTGCATACCTCTCGCTCTACACACCCTCATGAAGTCCCAGACTCCCCAACCCAAGCACCGGATGCCCCATTTTTAACCGATGCACCCATACCGAAAGAACCTGCCTCTGAGGCTTCTCTAGTAAAGTGCTCCACTTCTGTTGATGTCGCGGGGTCATCTGGCAAACTTGCCCCGGTTATTGAGGAAGAAGAGCCTTAGGGATTTCCCCAACGTTCACAGAAATCTGGCGAAGAAGCTGAGAAAACCAACCCTGTCAAGCAGAGCAGGGACGACACTTTCGAAGGACTGAGCGACCTCTTTGCCACCTCACAAGAGATCTTTAAAGATGATCCTATCACTACCGGGGTTTCTTCTTCAGTAGTTGAAGCGACTTCTATTCTGCAACAGACTCCGTCAACTCAAGAGTTGATGCTAACTTCTATACCCACAACTACTCCACAATTAAAGAGTGGTTCGTAGTTTGATGCGCGTAGTTTGCACATCACACACACTTAGAATTTTTCGGCACTTTTATGCTTCTGACTCTTTGTACTTTGAAGACATCTAAAACTCATCTCTTTTTATTTCAAATTCTCCGATGGGACGCAACGGATCCTACTATGATGACTTCCAGCGCTACGGGAGGCGTAGCCAATATGATTATAGGCGCTACCTCCCCTCTTACAGAGAATCCGATGAAGAGAGAGCCGCCCGAAAGGCTCAGGAGAGGAGGACGCAAGAAGAGCGTTCTGAGAGAAAAGAGAGGGAGGAGCGCCACGATTCTCCCATAAAGGCGATGATTCCCACAAGAGAAAATCCCACGATGACCGGGGAAAAATTCATATGGTTGAGGAACTAAGCAAACGTGCCCGACACGGTGAGAAGCATACTTCTACAACTCCCGAAAAGATCACTGCCCCCGTCTCGCTTGACATTCCTTCCGGCTCTCCCGTTCTCGGGAAGACAGACATCCAAACAATAATTAGCAGGCCTAAATTCCAAGTTGGACCGGGCCCAGCCACTTTGCAAAGCCGGTTTCCACAGTGGCGCCTGAAGGGAGTGCGGTTCGATCTTGACTTGGTCCCTATCGATAAGCCTGCCATGCTACGAAATCTCGATGCCGTCAAGCATGATATTGAAAGGATGTCGAACTGGCAAAAGCTTGAAGACGAGCTTCAAAGGGTCAACCGTGCAAATATAGAGGCCATGCTTACTATGGAGAACGATAAAGCCGAATGGCAGAAGGTTCTTGAGCAGCATGATACTAAAATGAGGAGCATCGCTACTTACAATGAAGAGCTTGAAGCGAAAGTTGAGGAACTTAAACAAGAGCTTGCTACTTCTACTACCACATATACTCAAAAAGAAGAAGTATTTCAGAAGCAAGTTCGCGATGCTCACGCAGCTCAGCGACATGCCGAGGCACAACTTGAAGCTGAGCAGAAAATAGCAGGAAGGTATCGTGCTGAGGTTACAGAATTACAGGAGAAAGTCAGCTCTCAGGAGGCGGAAATTCAAATGCTTAAGCTTCAACTTTCCAAAGCTGAAAGAGAGCATGATGAGGCCGTTGCCGGTAAAATTGCAGCTGAAGAATCTCATGAGGCAACGAAGACCAACATCAGCTCAACATTATTTGACTTCTACCTGCATAGCGTCTTGGGGCACGATAGCCTCGCCTTTCTAGGCCCCAAGTACGAAATTACTCTGGCTGAGGTATGGGAGGCCGCACTTGATATGCTCGGTGCTAAAGGTGCTGGCTACGTTGAACCAGCTCTTGAAGAGCAATATTTTGATGACGACTCTCGCGCCGCTCTCGCCAAGGGAAAGGAACAACTTGCAAAATTGAGGGCCGAAATGGCGGTAGGGGAACATTCAGGAAAATCTATCTTAACTGCTCCAATCCAGCCTTCTCCTTCGGCCGAAATCGATATCATTGGTTCCAGTTCCCATTCTCCATCCCCTACTAAAGTTACCACCGAGATCTCGAGTATACAGGGTGGAGATGAAGGCGGCGAGAGTGCCGAGACACAGGCTTATGAAGTCGATGTTAGGAAACCGACTTCTCCAGGTAACTCTACTGTTAATCTTGCCCAAGTAGACTGCTCATCTGTTTCTTACGAGCTTGATGAGCTTCTTGACTATTTCCTGAACCTCAGCGAGCCTTTATCTCCTCTCTTTACTGACTTTAACTTCTTTTCTTCTGTAGAGAAAGCAACGGGCATCGTTCAAACTTCCCCTCCTCCAATTATTCCTCCCTTGGCTCTCCAAGTCACCCCTCCTTCTGCTTCGCAACCCGGGTCGCAAGAGGAGCAAATAGAAGCACTTCACGGCTTAGATGATCCTATTGCCTCTCAAGAACATGGGGGAGAAGGACTTGGGGAAGGCAATGAGTCTCTGGAGCGAACCGCTTCTGATAACATAAAATTATCTGCTCTCATTACTCCGAGGAGTGAGTCTTCTTCAAGGAAGAGGAGGAAACGTGCCACTTCCAAGAAGAGAAGGAAAGGCATTCTTGCTTCTGAGGAGGAAGCGGGAGTTGATCCGGCAGTAACCCTTTCTCCTTCACCCCAGACTCTCCCAAGTCGTCCTGAAAAGCTGCCTACCAGGTCAGGTGAAGGCTCTAAGGGTGGTGGCAATAAGAAGTAAGGAGTCGTGCTTCAATTTACTTCTAGTTTTTGCTTTTTGCATGTACTGGCCGGAGATTGTGCGGGTACCGACCCCCGCTTTTCTTTTTATTTTAAACCTGTACCTGTACAAAATTTTAACAGTGTTGAATAAAATGATTCTTTTTCTTTGTACAAACTTCTGTCTGTATCTGAGAATGCATTTATTATTCATTTTTGTACAAGTTTCTTTACACGATATTGCAGTGAGCTTGTGGTATATTGTTCGAGCGTAATTTTACCGATGTAGTTATACCATGTTGCCCCTATACCATAAGCTCGTTGCAACATTTTATATTTTGAGGGGACTTGTACTTTTATTTTCTAGAGAATAATTATTCCATACTTGGAGGAATATTATTTTGTTAAAACATAGAGTACAACTCCCTCCATATAACTTTTTACGCTTCATCCTTCGAAGATATCACTTTTTCTTTTGTGCATATACACATTTTACCAAGTGAATTCTTCTATGTGGTAAAGCGGGCCTCTGAAGGGTACTTTAACTTTTTTTTGAGGAAGAGTATTTTCCAGAATAGGTGAATCATTCTTCCTTTGAAAGTTAAAGTGTGTCTTTGATGAGGGCTTTTTTTTTTACGCCTCAGTAAAGGGCTTTCTGACTTTTGCGTTTCTGACGAAATGCTTCTTTGAAAAGTTGCACCTCTGAGGAGGGCTTTTTCACGTTTCAACACTTGGAAGTTTTATTTCAATCTCGGTGAAACGTGTGCCTCCGAAGAGTTGTGCCTCCGAGGAGGGCTTTTTCACGTTTCAACACCTGGAAGTTTTATTTCAATCTCGATGAAACGTGTGCCTCCGAAGAGGTCTTTCTGCTCGATTGTGCCTCCAGGAGGAGGTCTTTTCATTTCTGCCTCTGGGAAGAGGTCTTTGTGTTTTGTTGTGCCTCTGGGAAGAGGTCTTTTTGTTTCTGCCCCTTGGGAGAAGCTTTTATTTTTCCCTGTTCGCTGGGAAGCGGGCCTCCGAAGTGGGCTTTTCACATTTCATTTCACGGGAGTGTATCGACCGATCATGATGAAATGTGTGCCTACGAGTAGGGTTACTGCCTAGAAGTTTGGAGTTTCTTTCTCTCGGTTGGACGGATTCACGGGAGTGTATCGACCGATCGTTCCGCAACTTTGTATCGAGAAAGATCTCTCTTTTTCTGGTTGGCCCGCTCGAGGTCTTTTAGCATTTCAACTGTGGTGAAATGGGCCTCCGAAGAGGACATTTTTCACGTTTCAACACCTGGAAGTTTTATTTCAATCTCGCTGAAACGTGTGCCTCTGAGTAGGGCTTTTCCCTGGAAGTTTGGAGTTTCTTTCTCTCCGTTGGACGGATTCACGGGAGTGTATCGACCGATCATTCCGCAACTTTGTAACAAGAAAGATCTCTCTTTTTCTGGCTAGGCCCGCTCGAGGTCTTTATCCTCCGAAGAGTTGTGCCTCCGTAGAGGGCTTGTTCCTCCGAAGAGGTCTTTTGCTGATTGATGCTTGCTTGCCCATGTCTCTTTTGCCATCCATTCATGTTGGCGATCCCCGTTGTCTTTTGCAAGTGTCATCACTTTTTAGTTGCCAATGATTTCCCTTATCCAAAGAAATACACTTCATAGTTAAGCAAGTTGGTGGTGGTAGACACAGGCTACTTAACTAGTTGTTTGTTTATTCAAACATTTGCAGTTAGTTAGATATGGTCCACTTCCATCCACATTGCTCACTTTTGTTCGAAGCACTTCTTTTGTAGGATTTGAGTATGGAAACCTTGAATGGTTTAGTGCTTGCTTGCTGAGTGGTGTCGGAGATCAATTGGTCTTGCGATGGGTAAGCTTGCTTTTTATAGCCTGCATTATTAAGTCGACATTTTAGTAACACAAATAACGTATTTTATAAATAAAACAAAGCAGTTTATAATAGAAGAGAACACAAGATTTATAGTGGTTCGGCCAAAAACTGGGCCTACATCCACTTTATAGCTTTTCATTATTCACTTGCTTTACAATTGTTTTCAATACAAGAATCATATATTTGAAATTCTTTTACAACATTTCAGCAAAGCTTTCAAGTAAAATAAGGACGCAAATGATTGCTGTTCCAAGCTCTTGGGATCGGTTCTCCTTCGACAGTTGTGAGTTTAAATGTGCCGTCAAGAAGCTTCGTGCCTATAACATATGGCCCTTCCCAGTTTGGCCCAAACACACCCGTAGCTGTCATGATTCTCTTCAGAACTAGGTCCCCAACTTCAAAGTTGCGCTGACGAACTTTGGAATTGAAGTGCCTGGCTATTCTTTGTTGATGAGCTGCAATTCTAAGTCTAGCCTCTTCTCTTCTTTCATCAAGGAGGTCAAGTGCTTCCAATTGCAGTTTTTCATTCTCATCTTGATCAAAATGGATCCTTCTGTGTGAGGGGACTTCAGTTTCCACTGGAACCATTGCTTCTGATCCATATGCCAATGAAAATGGAGTATGCCCAGTCGCAGTTTTGTGGGTGGTTCTGTATGCCCATAGTGCAAGCGGTAACTTGTCAACCCAACCACTTTTCGCTTTTTCCAGTTGCTTTTTGATGGTTGATTTGATGATTTTGTTTACTTCTTCCACTTGTCCGTTTGCCTGCGGACGAGCTACTGCTGAGAAGCTTTTTCGAATTTTGAATCGTTTGCAAAAATCTTGGAATTCCTCACTTTCAAACTAAGTACCATTGTCTGTGATTATCTTCTGAGGCACACCATACTTGCAAATGATATTCTTAGTCACAAACTTATCATTTTCTTAGAGGTAATAGTGGCCAAGGGTTCGGCCTCAGCCCATTTAGTAAAATAATCAACAGCAACGATAACATATTTAATCCCTGATTTGGCAGTCGGCAAAGGCCCAATAAGATCTATTCCCCAGATGGCAAAAGGCCATGGAATGACCATTTATGTTAGCTCGGTGGAAGGTTCTCTAGGAATTTTAGCGAATCTCTAGCATTTATCACACTTTCGAGAATAGTCAGCAGCATCCTGATTAATTTCTGGCCAAAAGTATCCATAACGGAGGATTTTCTTTGCCAAAGTTTGACCACCTGTATGATCCCCACATTCCCCTCCGTGTACTTCAGTTAGAATCGTCTTAGCTTCTTCCCTTGTCACACATCGGAGTAATGGCATTGAAAATCCTCGTCTGTACAAACGACCATCTTGAACTATATACCTGGAGGCTTTCCTCATCAGCTTTTGTCGTTCTTTCGAATTTTCTGGCAAAGAACCATTGAGTAGATATTCAAGTATCGGAGTCATCCATGATTCTTGCTCTCGGGATATGTTCATAATCCAATCAACATCCATTTCATATGTGCTTGGGGCTGACAAGACTTCAACGGGAACTAACCCCAATAGTTGAGCTTCACCGGTACTCGAATACTTTGCGAGAGAATCCGCCTTCATATTTTCTTCTTGGGGAATATGGTTTATTGAATAACGGTCAAAATATTGAAGGAGCTACCAGGCTTTTGACAAATAGGCTGGTATATTTCCTCCTTTAGCTTGAAATTCCTTCTTGACTTGACAAACAATAAGTTGAGAATCACTGAAGATATGCATTGCCTTGATGTTTAGTTCTTTAGCGATCCTTAAACCAGCGATGAGAGCTTCGTATTCAGCTTCATTATTTGTCGAAGGGAATTCTAGTCTCAGTGCATAACATAGTGATCGCCCTTCTGGGGTTTCAAGGACAACCCCTGCTCCGGAACAGTAATCATTCCTTGCGCCATCGACATACAATTTCCATTGGATGGGATGCTATCAATGACTTCTTCCTCACTATCACCTTTATCCGTGCATTCTGCGATGAAATCTGCTAAAGCTTGTCCATTGATTGCTTTCCGGGGATGATAAGTGACGTCATACTGGCTAAGTTCGATATTCCATTTCAAAAGACGGCCGGAAGTCTCAGGTCGGAATAGTAGAGGGAACGAATTTCCTTGGGAACTCTGCTTTCAAGATCCTTTCAGTAAATGGAGTTTTGCTTGGAGCAAATCCCCACTCTTTCTCATCTTCATCTCTTCGCATACTTTCCTTCATGATTTGACGGACCATACTCGAAAAATACCCTTCATCATTTAGAGGCTCTAGAGGACACGCATCAGCCACTCTCTCTGAATTCTACCTTGACAATCGTTCACGGAGGGTCGGCTGCGGCCCTGACCCTCCAGCTTGAAGAGGAGTCCTTTCTACAGGGTCTGCGGCTCTTTGAGAAATGTTTCCTTCAACATCCTGAACTCCCACAGTAGGGTTCCCATCATTATTACTCGGTTGACGGTTTGCCCCAAGCAGATCATTCAGCTTACTCAAGATCAGGGCATTCTGGGTATTCTGGGCCTCCAACTGTGCATTCTGAGCATTCAATTGCTGATTCAGCCCCAAAACCACGGCATCCAACTCTGCTCGAGTAACTCCAACAGTTGGAGCTACTTGACTTGAAGGAGGAGAGGTAGCAGTATTCTCTTGAACATTATCGGATCTTACAGAACTTCGTTTTCTCCCAGGAGCCATTATTTCTAACAAACTTCTGGTTTTAAAAGAAATCCTTTCAACAATCCTTTGCGAAGCAATAGTGGAAGTTTCCTGAGTTCAACTCTCAATGAAAGCACCAAAAATGTTAACGTGAAAATCGGACGCTAACACCCCAGTGTAAGCTGAAGTTGAATGAAAGCACCACCCGTGTACATGGGAACTACAAACAAGTAGAGAAATCACAGAAAAAAGCAGAAAAGACAACAGTTTTTATAGTGATTCGGCTTAGGGTAAGCCTACGTCCACTTTAAATCTCTTTATTACTGAATCTGGTTACAACTTTACAGGAATCTTCAATTACAACACACTTTAGACTAGTAGATCAAACTTTGATGGAGAATAATCTTCCGAATTCATGTTGGATGATGTAGATTTTCTCTTGAAGATTTTAGTAATGACCTCGGTGTTTGGAGTACTTGAAGTGTTGAATGAGTCGAGAATTCAGTAGAGTATCGACGCTTGAAGTGATTGGCCAAAAGTCCCCTTCATGTTTGAGGTAGGTCGGTATTTATAGAAAAATCTTCCCTTTGGATCGTAAGTCGTGTTCGACTCATGGTAACCCATGGCCGAGTTAAGTTGGGTCGTGGGCGATTCAGCTGGTAGAATTCATGCTTGGTGTCAGAGCGCCTTCGGTCTTTTGGTTATAGCGCAAGTCCTAACTCGTTCACGAGTTAAGAGATCATGGCCGACTTATCTGACTAAGCCCTTGGTTCCTCAATGATTCACTTCTTCAGAATTACAAGTCATGAGTCGCTCACGAGTCAACTCTCTTTTACACAAGCATTGTGACTGTGGGCTACGACTCAGTGGTTTTAGGTTGTAGGTGAGTCATGATGAGTCGTGAGTCGTGAGTCGCTTCCTTGAGTCGCTGACGACTCAAGGTAGGTCGTAGGTTGCACGATTCTGTGACTCGCGCAACTCCTCAATTTGTTGAGTCGGTAACTCGTTGACTCGGCCTGTCTCATAAACCGTTAACCTCTTGAGTCGTTCCGCTTCTCTTAAAACGCCTTGAATTCTAACTCGCCAGCTTGTTGAGTCGCTTCTATCTTTAAGTCGTGAATTACCTTGAGTCGTAGACCCATTGAGTCGGTAAGAACCTTAAGTCGTTAAGTCGTGTAACTCCCTTGAGTCGTTAACTTGTTAATTCGGTTACTTATTGAATCGGACCACTCCTTAAGTTGCTTTGCTTCTTTAAGTCGTGAGTCGTCTCAGGTCTTAACTCGTTGATCAAACGGGGTTAACAGGTCTAAAGTTGAATTTCGGGAACGTTAAAGGAAAAAGGCTATACAGTTCGCGATAGAAAACAAATGGTTACCAGCAAACCAAAAGGCATGGAACCAATACCGATACTGCCCGATGTTTTAAAGATTCTGCCGCGTTTCAGGCTTCAAAACACATGATTGGATATACCGTCAAGATCAGCACGACGAGACGATAAAAATGGTATATCGATAATAGCAATAGGATCATCGGATCAAAGAAAATCGATAATCGGACACCGATATACGTTGCTATTCCGTACAGAAAAATCCAAACGGAGCTAGAAACATCCGGAATTTGCGAAACGAATTACGCGGTCTTATTCAGAGTGTTCTAAATAAGTTTTATCATGTTGACATATTTAGGTTTCGAAACACTTTTAAATTCAACTATTATTAACAGATTTAAATTGAAATAAAATTACGCTAGAAAATAAACTTCCATATTATCTGATGAAAATTTACCAGTTGCTATGTTTAAATGGACATATTCCAAATATCAGATTTTTATTTCAATATTCAATTATTTAAGATTTCACAAAAATTAAATTAATTAAATAAATAAAACAACTAAAATTTACGGGTCGTTACAGTTTCCCTAATAGCATATTTAATGATCTTTCTCCTATGGAGAATTTTCCTGAAGTTGTAGACAATTGTTAGACTTGTGACTTGAGAGATTCATTTTTACTCAATAATAAAGTGCACTTTTTAATAGAATTTTCTCTCCTAGTATTTCATTTTCTTTCAAAATCATAATTTCATTTTCAAGCGATTTAATTTTAGTTTCTAATTCTTTTATTTCTTCCTGTAATGATGGACACTTATCAAACTTAAGGCTCTTATTTCTACAGTTTTGAACCATTTGATCAAGCAACATATTTAGTTCTATCAAACTATCTTTTTTTGATTTAATTTTAGCGTATATCTCCCTATGTCTTTCAAAACAGCCATTTATTTCATGAAAATATATAAGTAATTGTAAGTGAGTAGGTTTTGATATCTCGCTTGGCTCATCATCATTGATGTCAATTGTTTCTCGTAAAAAATGAAGATATGTTTCTTCACTATCATAGCTGTGCTTTCATCCTCATCACTTTCATCCTAAGTTGCAGCAAAACTTCTTCTTTTCGGCTTCTTTCCTTTGCTGAAACAATTTTGAGGACAATTTGCTTGGATATGACCAGGTTTATTGCACTTGTGATGAATGATCTCTTGCTTCTCTAAGTTGTCTGGAAGTTTGACGATTTTGCTCTAAGTTTTTGATTTTGGCCTGGATATACTCATTTCAATAATGTTTCATGCATCTATGGCTTTGAAAAAAAAATCATTTTAGTTTTCCAATATGCATATTCACCATTGAAAATGGGTAGTCTAGCTATGGACCGATCTTCAGCAAAAGCATAATTAAAATAAGCCATTGAAAAAAAATCAAATTTTTAACAAAAAAAATATATTTTTTGATCCTACTCTGATACCAGTTGTCGGATAATTTTCTCCTTAGAGGGAGTGTTTGGGCGAATATGGTATACCAAAAATTAATGCGGAAATAAAAACGAAAGCAGAAAGTAATGTAGTAAAGATCACTCATTCTTTTACCTAGATCCGGAAAAAACCTGCCTACGTGTTGTCCCCAAGATTTATACTAGAAATCATGTAACCGGATGCTTACAAAAATATGTAAACTTGCGATACCCGCTAACTTGATTAACCTACATCGTAGCTCAAAACCCTGCCACAACTCAGCTACTCAGTTGCGAATTCCCCATACTACGCCATGTAGTTCATAACCTAGTTAAAACTAGAATTTTTACAAAGTTAAGAAAGGAAAAATACAAATTTAATTAAAACCTTATATTATAATTTACCCAAAGCAAAAATAATATCGGCACAGTTAAAAGTGCAGTCAAAAGAAAAATGATGCTCTTATTCTTTTTGTATATCAGGCTGATTATTCCTCTTTCACTTTTACTATCTTTGATTTAGGGTTTTCCTGAATTAGAGCCGCCACTTGGAAATATCAATTCAATTCGTTTTCCTTGATGCTTTCATTCCTCCCTATTTGTTGAATTGATCGATTCCCATGAATTTGGATTTCGCGATTCTTCGATCAGTTTTCTTTGATTGCTCCAGTGGGTTCGAATTCGATTTTCGTATAATATCGGTATGCGATTTATACTTTAATATTATATTGATTTGCTTGAACTCGATCGATAATTTTCCAGTGATGAAATTGGGTATTTATAGGGATCAAAACTCTATAGTTTTGTTTCATATATTTTGATTTGAATTCTTTGTGATTTTGCTACTTGCACTGATTTCTGACCAAATAATCATTGAAGTATGACTTGTTCATCTTTACTTGATCATCCTTCGATTACAGCTTGGCACTTGAATTTGAGATATAAATATACACTGATTTCGGGTTTGTTTTGACTTCTTGAAGTCTGATTTTTTCATCATGATATCCTCTACGACGTTTTCTATTACTTCCTGAATTTGTTCTTTGCTTTATTTAGGATTCTAATATGTTTTGACTTGTTCATCCTTTGAATGCTCCGTTACAATGCTTTGATCATGTCATGTATTAATGTGTTGTTCGTTTTCTAAAATATGCTTCCTTATGACCTCTGATTGAATTTCCTTGACTTTGTTAAAACTGCTACTAATAATTAACCACATGCCTTGATTTTTCATTTATATGCTCATGTTTCCTTTGCTTATTGCATCTCTTTGAAAACCGTTGCCACTTGATATGATTCTGGTCCATATTTGTCCCACTTGCTTGTTCACTATTTTTTCTCTGTATTATAATTAGTTGATATGGGTTGACAAACTAATATATGTGTATAGGTATATAGGAATATATGCATACATGTGTATATGTGAGTGCATGATTACTGCATGCTCATGTTGCCTTGTTGTTTCCTCTGTTTCATGTCTAGATCTGGTGTACCACTTTATATATTTGCACTACTTATTGATATCTGCCCTCAATTCTGGTTGTCTGGTTTTCGTGTGTTGTCATGTCTTAGTGCTTGCATGTCCATGTACATAAGAGCGTGTTTACATGTTTGGTTGCCTACAGTTGTTTTGCATTGATGTTAACACACTTTGACTTATGAGCATGTTTGGAGCTTTGCATTCATGTTAACCCATTTGGACTTGTGAGCATGTCTGAAACTTTGTTGCTTGGTTCCTACACATCCACACTGGTCTTTTCTTGCTTGAGTTATTATAGTCTGGTTGCATGCTTGAGTTATTGTGGTTCGGTTCATGTTGTTTTGTATATTGGTTATATGTAAAGGCCCGTTTTCCCATACTCTTTGAATCGACAATAAACCACACATGTCTGACTCAAATCGCACGAAAAGACGGATCTTTAAGGGAAATAAAGAAAATTAGACAGAACAGAATCTCACTCGAATGGAATAACATATAATATTGGAAAATATTTTTACAGTGGAAAACTTTTAAATACATATATCAGAGTCTAACCTAAATTCAGCTTGGACAGTTATAAACATCTGTCCTTACAATTGCTGACAAACGTCAAACAAAATACACGAAGTAATGCGGATAATAGAATATGCCCATAAGTCGATGAAAACCAGAAAGTACTCGGATCTGACATGAGTATTGAAAATACCCGGATCAGGCTTAATAAACCAGCATGAGAAAAACTCAATAATAGATGACAGTGTCATATATCAGCCTTTGAATAAAAATCCTTTGAAAAGAAAGAGTATCTCATAAGACAAGTCCACACATAAACATAGACATGTTTTTACCTTACGCACTTTTGTATCAAAACCTTTGATATTATTTCTAATGACATCTCTTTGAAAACCTTTGCAAATAAACTTATTAGTCTTAGCCGAAATTGTTACATTGATTAAATTTCAGCATAATAGTTTACAATCAAGTCCGAAGGATCTTATTGGAGAATGGATTTCCATACAAATGACCAGGTGAAGGGAGTACGTTCGGAAGGGCTACACCTTTAGATGTCCCAAGGACCATCACAAATGAACCTCTACCAACAGAAGACCGGCCTACCTCTGTAACTAGATAGTACCAAATATGTCATCCTCCGGTCGTTACCGACCTTTACGGAGGGCCCTCGAAGCATACAAACCACAATAATCAGATACACGACGTCATAGCGTGCAAAGATATGTTTAGAAGAGGATGACCATACCCTTACTGAGAATAACCCACTTAACCCTACTGCATCTAAACCTGTTTTGGTCATTTTTGTTGATGTGGCTTGAGGCAAATGATTACCTTTTCATATAGCACATATCACATCTTTGAATGCCACATTGCCATGTTCGTTAACCATTAACTGCCTTCCACAAAAATACAACCCTTGAGCTCGTATGTCTCAAGGAGGGTGTCAAGCTAAGTGAAGTTGCCTTCTCCGCCACCACTGATGTACGTTTGTAAAAACCAATGTATGTAATCGTTAGAAATGCAATGTCAGACAAACATCCATACAAGTTGTCTAGGAACAAGACAAAATGAAGGCACTCTCCTACTACCACTAGTAGCAAGTAGTCCTTGCACTCCGAAAAATCTCCATCATGAGGAGACCACTGCTATAATTAACTCTATAATTGGGAGCTACCCAGATCATGTTCAACAAGCAGTCTTCATGCTATGAAGATCCACGTCTTCAATAATCATCATCTTCAACAGGTCTTCATGTTAGAACATATACATTGGTTGGAAGTGGTTTTCGGATAGGAATTACTCAAATCTGACCCCGGTTCCTTCGAAATCCAACTATCGATAAAAGTGAATACGAGTATACAGGATTTATTAAGTCTCTTTTCATTTTAATTCTTTTCGAATGATTTCGAAATATCTGTTCCTTCTAACATAGGATAATTCTAAGTAATTCATTATTTTTCTTTGGAAAATATCTCAATTCCCTTACTTAATTCTTGATCCAAATTTCTTAACTTTTAGTCGGGTCAAAATAGTGTTATTTAAGACATCGTTTAAACCCTAAATCAATCTTAACAAACATTTTGAAGTAAATAGGTACATAGAAATCATTTATTTTTTAAGATTGCTTAACTTTTGGATAATACCAATCTTCTTTTAATTTCAAAAGCTCAATACAGTCATTTTATTTAAGAGCATCCGGGCTTTCCTTTTGATCTGTTCCACTCCTCGCCTAAGAAAAGAAAACATAGGCTAGGTAATTCAGGGCATTGGTTGCTCCATCTCTAACCTTAGTTAAACACCTTATTTTATCTTCCCAGACCTCACAAGTGGGACAAATGTACTAGTCATTTCCGCATACTCAAATTTTCAACTTTATTTTGAAATTGCTTATAAATATTCAAAATTATCTTTCAAAATGCTTAATTATGCTTTTTAAAACATTCACAATTGATACTGGAAAACGTCGTTACATTTTAAACCCATATTCCAAAAGTTATAGAATTCGTAGCAGAAAAGTGCTGCGGAAACTGCTATATAAGATTATTTAAATTAAACAACTTTTAAATATTAAAAAATTCATATTTCCCATTCCAAGTCTCTTTTAAATCATTTAAATAGATTTATCAAATTGATCCCATAATTCTCCATAATTAAAAACGTTCATTTAAATAGATTTCCACTTATGGTCACTAAACTGCACTAGCGCGATTTTTCTGAAAAAGTGATTTGGACTTATTTCAAAATCTACTAAACGAAATTTTGATTTTCTTTATTCATTTCGAAGATATGGATGTTATAGTCATGAATTTTCTTATCTCGAAGAATTCCAAGCTATATTCCACTCTATACACACATTTGAACATTTCGGCGCGAAATCGCGAATTACCGTTGCGCGACGCACCTAGTTTTAACTTATTTTTCAATATTTGAAATAATCTATTCAAATTGGATTTAAACACTTGGAAAATCATTACAAATCATTTTAAATCAACATTTTCACTTTTTAAAGTATTTAATATACACTTTCACTATTACCATATTATATTATTATTATATTCCCATTATTTTAATATTAAATTTTAAATTCCAATTTTAACTCAATTTCAATTCTAATCAAATTAAACATATTAAAAATTAGATATTAAATCCAATTTCAATTTAAACTTCAATTCAACCTCAAACTAAAATTCAATTTTTTAAAATCGATTTCAATTTCAATTTTACCATTCATCTCGATTTCAATTTATAATTGATGATCATTTTCAAATCCATTTCACTTTAAATTTCAAATTCTCTTTCATTTTAACTTTAATTTCACTTCTAAATGAAAAGAGACTTATTTTTCCAATATCTCATATTACTAAAATATGGTCTTATTAAACAAAGGGATTACTTAATTAATAGAAATTTGATGTCCAGATTATCCTCACAACCATACAACTATCATATAACACTAACATTTTCAATACGGTAAATGTCATAACATTACTACGGATTATCCAACATATTCAAATAATCAGCCAAGCATCCATATCATCAAATACTGATTATCTAACATAACAATTAAACATTATAATCAATATAATTCAAAAAGCTTAGATAATTTATCACCTTCATATCCACTCCATAAAACTTTTTCGAAGGCTACGTGCTTCCCAACAACGCGCTTTTCCCAAATGACTTGAATTCTCGCCTAAGCTTACTCCTTTACGAACGCTTTTTCTTTCCTTCTTCTTTCCTTTTTCTTTTCTTCTTTTTTTTTCTATTGTCTTTTTATATGGAGGAGGGGGTGTACGGCTTTGGTGTTGAGGAGGGTATGGTCTTGGGTTTAGGCGTGAAGGAGGATTTGGGGTGTGTACGCTTGGGTACGTGTTCATCGACGGAAATTCTATCGGTTTAGAAAACCGTCGAACGAATTTAAATTAAAAAATAACCGCAAGCGCACGGTGTACGAATGTAGCACGTGGCGAATACGGGTCGATCCGCAGGGAATTGATGAATTTAAAATTCTACTCAATCAAATTATACCATAATCGAGAGTGTATTTAAGCTAGAAAATGAGAAAATGAACTAACAAAAAGAAAAGAAATGCAAATATGAGAGTTATATGACAATTTAGAGAATAAATCCACTCTCTAGATCATGTAGTTCAACACATGAAATCATGATCTCTCTTTTATGGTCATTAGTGTTTTAATTGATGTGTTTATCATAAGTATGACATATTTGAGCTATTAATTAGCCAACATAAGTCATCAAACTATAACACACCCCTTAAAACACTTACTAACTTTCATGAAATTTGACAAAGAAAATGAAAATGAAATCAATTTTAAGTATGGCCTATGAACTATTGATTAGAAACATAGACCATCAAATTTTAATTTCAAATCACTTTCTTTTGCCATAATTATATTTTGATGAAGTGGCAGTTAGTGTTAGTGATTGTTTAAGCATAGCCTATGTGGTGTCAACAATATAGATTATCAAAATTCAAAGCAAAAACAACTAGTAAACCATTTCCATCATCATCATTAAGCACAAAAAGAGAGCATGAATTAACAAATAGTTGGAGCTACATAATTAGAGAGCTTCATTACCCCCTAAATTGAAGGGGTTTATCCTCTCATATTTGTCTTTTGCTTAACAAATGTAGCTTGAAACATGAAAGGAAAAAGAAAGAAAAATGAAAGCAAATGAAAAAAAACTATTCTACTTGCATAAAAGTAAATCTACACTACTAGCATGAAAGGAAATGAACATGTAAGTAAAAGGAAACACTAATTAACATTGCATAAAAAGAAAAGAAAATTACATAAAATAAAAATGGCTAAGTAGCCATGAAAAGAGAAAGAGAGTTTTCTTTTATTTTGAGCCTAAACTAATGAGAAGAGAGACTAAGAGAAGAGATGGCATAAGGAAGGAGAGAGATTAGTTACATGAAACATAAGTGGTATATATACAAGTTTAAAACCCTAATTCCTATTTTTAGGGAATGCCCAAAATGCCCATGAGAAAGTGTGGAGGCCAAGTTATCATTAGCATGTTTTGATCCCCACTTAAATGTACATGAAGCCATTAAATCCATAAGCATGTGCATTAGCCTTTAATTTGTACATTAAGGTAGGTGGGTAGGTGGGGTCCTCCATGATCTTTCTATCTTTATTCCTTTGTATTGATTTTGTGCATGCATGTCTTCATGAAACCACTTGTAAAAGTCACCAAATTTCCTACAAAAAACATAGAAAATTTGAAGTAAATTTTCACAATTTAATAAATGCACAAAAATGACCATTTCACCCTTGTATGAAGATAAATGTGTGACAATTTGGAATTAATATGAATTTTGGTTAAAACAAGTTAAAATACCCAATATGATCATTTATTTAATTTAAATAGATTAAATATGGCGATAAAATGTGCACATTTACGTGCACATCAAATACCCCCACACTTATCTTTTTATTCGTCCTCGAATAAAGAAAAAACTAAGATAAATCTGTTTTCGTAGGGAGCACGATTGCATTGAGCGTATGGAACAGGCCGTTAAACCTCTGGGTGTCCCCAGTAGGACGAGTGTTGTCTCGTGAGGGTTTTCAGTGGATGCTACCCACAAAATCCAAATGCAGGATGAAATATTTACAAACTGCAAGATTCAATCTTTACAAATGAAGGACTTATTTTTAAATCAACACAAATAAGTTAAATATAGGTTTCGGTCATTATCTTGAAATTTAAGTCATTCGCTCGTCAAAGTTTCCAATAAAGACAAAGTTATCATAACAAATATACTATAGTTTAACTCGTTATTTTGGTTGATAGCATAGTGTAGCTGTGAAATGATTCCTTAGTTGATTATCAAAGTTTATCAAAGTGTTTTTTTTTCATTTCTTTTCAATAACAAATCAAATCAAATAAGTAAAAATAGTGCTAGGATTTCAATTGCTTGCTCTCTCATTATTTGTAAGAAAAATTACACACCTAGCTCAGGTAAACTTAGGCCAGATATATCACCCATGCACTGCCTTTCGGGCTTATGTGAGGGGAGTACAGAGCATGGCGAGTGCACACACTTTCGTGCATACACCTATCGACCGTAGGTGGTTTTTGTTAAGTCTATTCTTTTTTTTTTACATGTTTTCCATACATGCATAACCGTGAGGACTTTTAAATGAGTATGAAAGCATATAATCAAAGATTCCAAGTAAGTCACTCTTGCATAACCGTGAGGACTTTTAAATGAGAGTGAATACTTGGATGTTATTGTTTTTTATTTTTATATATTTTTTAAGAGTGAGAGAGTTTTGCAAAATCATCTTAGCACCATTTAACTTAGAAGACAAAAAATGTTATATCCTTTACTTTAAATTCACCACTTTTAAAACAAAGATTTTCAATTAGGATGTATTTCATAATTAACACGTGTGAACCTTCCTATATACCAGTTAAACCATTGTTATTTATAATCAAACTTCATTTTTATTTTTGTTAAGACGAATAAATTTTCAAAAATTTCAATTTAATAAACCAAAACCATATATTTATCCTATAGTGTTTCTTTAAAAATAAATCAAAATGCTAAAAAAAAATTGTATTTTAAAATTTTGATATTTTTTTGAGTTTTGGAAGAAAAAAGAAAAAAAGAAAATTTAATCATGAAAAATCAGAAAGAAAATGAGTCTCCCCCCACACTTGATTTTGACTATGTCCCCACAGTCAACCTAAGTGGAAGAAGAAAAATAAAAACATAACCTTTACTTAAATGAAAATTAACGGTATTTACACAAGATCAGAAAGTATATCGTCAAAAAGTAAATGAAACGGTCTTCCATAGACCAATTCATTTGTCTCGTCAAGTATGCGAGACACAGCTTAAGCTCGAAAAACCAAACCATAAAATATTTTGAAGTCGAATGTGGATTTGGAAAAACGAATGTTGTTTTATTAAAAATCTTATGATTTGTTTTATTTTCGATGATTTTTGGTGTTGATAAAACAATTGGTTGAAAGTCAAGTTTATTTTCACCAAATTCAAGCTTATCATCGATTTCAAAATCAAAATGGTGATTTTCACTTTCCCCGTCGGAATTTAACAACTCGTCATCCAAAAGTGCAGAGAAATCGTGTTTATTGAATTCGCCTTCCTTTATTGAATTATCAACAACTTTATTACATGTGTCAAGTTCAAAATCCAAAGTTGTTGTATTTAAATTTTTGAAATCGAGAAAAGGAAGATCGAATTTTAAATTTAGTTCCACACCCTCAAAAGAATGGAAATCCAAGTCAATTACCGTGGTTTCAATAACTTTATTAAGATCATCATTTTCAGTTTCAAAAGTTGTTGTTTGAAAATCGTCGATTTGGGTGAAAGATGGATTATCGTTTGACTCGTCACACATTGAAATTTGATTTTGTTTCTCACGAAAATTTTCCAATGTTTTAATCAACAAATTCATATGATCATCGTACATTTCATTCATTTGCTCAACAAAGTCGAATTTGTAATTATTAACTTGAAAATTTTCGATTTGGACTTGTTGAGAACAAGGATTGTCAATTTCGATAAACGGTAGATTATTATTTGATTCTTCGCAAGTTGAGAATTGATTATGATTTTCACAAAAAGTTTTGTATTTTTCGAGTAATAAATCCCCGTTATCATTTTCCATTTGGTCAACAAAATCAAATTCATGATTATTAATTTGAAAATTTTCACTTTGAATTTGTTGATAACGAAAGATTTCAATCGTATCGTTATTGAAACTATTCCCATTGCCAAAATTATTTGAAAATTGGTTCACATTTTCGTCTTGATTTTGAAATTCATTTTGAAGCTCAAAATTGAGTTGGCATGGGTCACACTCGAAGTCATTTGAATTTTGAAGTGGATTCAAATTTTGATTATTTTGAAAACATTGATTTGAACTATCATGCAGATATGAGTTGCACAACTCATTTATCTCTTGATTTTGTTGTGTAGAGATTTCGAGTAAAGACGAATCATTTCGATGCTTTTTTCAAGATTTGAGGGTTGATCATCGTTTTGAAAATTTTGTTGTTCGAAGTTCGAATTATTTATACAAAAGTTGTCGTTAAAATATCCATACGAATTTGGAGTAAAATCATATGGATTATATTGATTTTCACAACTATTGTAAAATTCAAGTGTGTATGGAAATTCGGACATTTTCAAGAACGTTTTTTCTTTTTTTCAATAAAGGTAAAATATTTACAAATGGAATTTATTTTTCAAAAGGGAAATTGATTTTTTTGTTTTGTTTTTTGGCTTTTCAAATTTTTTCTTTGTTTTTGAAAAGTTTTTTTTTGGATTTTTGGGATTTTGATTTGAAAATTTTCAAAGGAAATGGGAAAAAAACTAAGTTAATTAATATTTATAATTTTTTTTAGTTTTGGATTTTGAATTTTTTTTTTTAAATATGCATGAACTAATGCAGCTAAATGAATGCAATGGTCTAATTAAAAATTATTTATCCTAAGTTAACCCAAAATTGTATAATCGCAAATTGTCTTAAATCAACAAGATAGTTCTCAGCCAGGTAACGGGAAGGATTTATCGGTGCACCACGAATCACCATAGCAATGCAGCCAAAGGTTTAAGTACCTTCAGAGGAACAACCACTATAATACTTACGAATCACCGTAATATTTATAAATGGTTATTACTCTGTCGTAGCCTAGACATAAAGAAATTAAATTGTTCAAAAAAGACTAATTGTTAATACACAATTAAGTGTTATCGATGTCTAACCGTTATTATTAACAAAATTTTAGAATGAAATGCAAAGCAGAAATTAAACGTGTATTAAAAATGCAACTATGATATTTTTTTTGTTTTTTTGTTTTAAATTGCAAATGCAAGCAAGCAACAATGCAATTCAAATAAAACTAGAAATGAAAGCAGAATTTTTTTAACAAGCAGAGCAATTTATTTTGGCTAGCGAAGGAAGCAATTTTCAGCAAGCTATTCTTCCTTTATTTCCTGCTTTGGCAACCTGAAAATTTAAAACTAAGATATATACAATAATTTTCTTTTGGTATATCAAAGAAGAAACTAAAACCAATTGAAAACAACTTTTTTTTTATGCATAAGGATAGAAAGAAAATAAAAATAAATGAGTTTTTTTTAGAAACAAAAGTCAAAAGAAGTCTAAGACAAACAAAAACATAATAATTTTTTTTTATGAAAATAGAGCAATTTACAACACAAAACTAAACAACCTATTTATTTTTCCTTTTTTTTTTAAGGAAACAAGAAGATACTTGGATCAAATGAAAACAAAAAATGATTTTAAAACAAAAACAAAGAAAACTAATAGCAAACTCAACAAACTAATTTACTCGGCCCACAAACAAGATAACCCACGAGCCCAATACTCAACCAAAAAAAAAAACTTATCCTCGTGAGGTCAACAAACGAGATTCACTTTTTTTTCGTTCGTTCAAAATGAAATGCCAGAGAATTTTTTTTTCGATTCTGAATAAAATTTCACCACAAAAATTTATAAAATTTTCGTTTGAAATCCAAAATCAAGTCAGAATCCTCAATTCAATTACAAAATTTGTTCGACTCCTAGTGGCATGAGTCCGAGTTCCAATTCAATTCTAAAAACTTGGTCATCGACTGATGGTTGGAGGCGTGGTGAGAGGTTCAGGCGATGGGGATTTGGATGAATTCGAGGATTTAGGTTACGGTGCTTGCGGGTTTGGGTGTTCGACTCTCAGGTTCGTGGTTTGCTGAAGTTGCGGGTAGGGAATTGCTAGATGAAGTAGTGATGTTTGAGGTCGGGTTTGTCTGCAACTTGGGGAATTGAAGTTTGGAATTGCAGGTTGGTATCTCGATGATGGTCAGTAGCCCCTTTTTTTGTTGCTGCAATGTGGAAACAGCAGGGTGTGAATGCACCTGATAATGTTTGAAACAGCACTGTGCTCGGTGAAATGATAAATAATGGAGTATATGTCAGTGATAGTGGTTACAGCGAGCTTTGCAGCAGTTTTGTCGAAGGAAGTTTTGCTATGAAGCTATGGTGGTAGGTTACAATGGTTGATGCTGTCGAAGTGATGTTTGAAGGAGTTTTATGTACAGGCTGCTGTTGCAATGTGAGCAGAGGAGGTTTGGAGATGTATTTGAGGGAAGAATGTCAAGTTGTAGCTGGAGATGGTCAGTATGATGTTGAGGCAAGCAGCAGTTTGGTTTAATGATGAGTTTAAAGTTTGCAGTAGGATATGTAGTGGTTAATGAAGTGGAAGTGGAAGTGGTCAGAGATGTTTGTTTGAGTGGAATTGTGGAGATTGTATATGAATGGTTAGTGAGAGAGAAGACCGTATACTGGTTGGTGTGGTTGAAATTGTTGGAAGTATTGGAAGTGAAGGATGTGCTCGTTTCAGGTGGTCGAAGGATGTTGCAGTGCAGTTTTGTATTGGATGTGAGCAATTGAATGTGTAACAGGGTGAGTTGTTGTTGAAGTATGGTTGAAGTGATGTTTGAAGGTTTGATGGGGATAATGGCAGAAGTGGATGGAATTGAAAGGCAGTTTATATTGTTTCAAATGGAAGTGTGTAGCTGCAGTAGTTTTGTGTGATGACAGTAGGCAGAGAGTAAGGGTATGGTTCAGTAGTTGGTTGAAGTTGTTGTAGCTGAGATGGAAGGGAGTGGAATTGGTCGTTAGTACTATTGTATTGGTGGTGTTGTATTGAATTGCACTGTGATGATAGGAGATGAACACTGTGAATGGTTGTATGGAGTTTGATGTCAGAGGGATGTAGATGATGGTTGGGGACAGAAGTTATTTGGGAAGATGTGGTAACTGCTGTTGTTACTGAAGGCAGTGGCCAAAGCTTTTGGTCGAGGAGTATGTGCAATGTGCAACAAAGCACAGATAGTATGCAGAGGAGGATGGAGAAGTGGGTGGAAGGATGTATGCAGGCTGGCGGTTGATCTATTGGTTGGTGGTAATAGTGGGTGAAGATCGATGGAACAGGGAAATTGTAATAGTGGAACAGGGAGATTGTAAACGGGAATGAGATTGAAATAAAATGTAAATGCAAATAAACAATGTAGATTGAAAATGAAATGAATATTTTTTTTCTTTTTGCAAATGAAATTGAGTCTCTAATTGTTTTTTCTTTTTTTTCTTTTTTAATATATACAAATGCAAATGCAAATGCAAATTGAAATGGCAAGAAACAAACACACAAAATCAAATCACACAACAAGCATACACTCAAAATTTTTTTAATGCAAACACACACACAAAATAAAACATACAAAAATCAAACAACAAATAATTCAAAGAATAGAACACTAAAATCAAAACAATTTCCATGGCAAACGGCGCCAAAAACTTGTTCGTCGACGGAAATTCTATCGGTTTAGAAAACCGTCGAACGAATTTAAATTAAAAAATAACCGCAAGCACACGGTGTACGAATGTAGCACGTGGCGAATATGGGTCGATCTGCAGGGAATTGATGATTTTAAAATTCTACTCAATCAAATTATACCAAAATCGAGAGTGTATTTAAGCTAGAATATGAGAAAATGAATTAACTAACAAAAAGAAAAGAAATGCAAATATGAGAGTTAAATGACAATTTAGAGAATAAATCCACTCTCTAGATCATGTAGTTCAACACATGAAATCATGATCTCTCTTTTATGGTCATTAGTGTTTTAATTGATGTGTTTATCATAAGTATGACATATTTGAGCTATTAATTAGCAACATAAGTCATCAAACTATAACACACCCCTTAAAACACTTACTAACTTTCATGAAATTTGACAAAGAAAATGAAAATGAAATCTATTTTAAGTATGACCTATTAACTATTGATTAGAAACATAGACCATCAAATTTTAATTTCAAATCACTTTCTTTTGCCATAATCATATTTTGATGAAGAGGCAATTAGTGTTAGTGATTGTTTAAGCATAGCCAATGTGGTGTCAACAATATAGACTATCAAAATTCAAAGCAAAAACAACTAGTAAACCATTTCCATCATCATCATTAAGCACAAAAAGAGAGCATGAATTAACAAATAGTTGGAGCTACATAATTAGAAAGCTTCATTACCCCCTAAATTGAAGGGGTTTAGCCTCTCATATTTGTCATTTGCTTAACAAATGTAGCTTGCAACATGAAAGGAAAAAGAAAGAAAAATGAAAGCAAATGAAAAAAAAAACTCTTCTACTTGCGTAAAAGTAAAAGTCACCAAATTTCCTAGAAAAAACATAGAAAATTCTAAGTAAATTTTCACAATTTAATAAATGCACAAAAATGACCATTTCACCCTTGTATGAAGATGAATGTGTGACAATTTGGAATTAATGTGAATTTTGGTTAAAACAAGTTAAAATACCCAATATGATCATTTATTTAATTTAAATAGATTAAATATGGCGATAAAAATGTGCACATTTACGTGCACATCAGTACGGTGGAATGGAAGGGGCACGGCTTGGGGTGTAGGGGGTTGTGAGGCTTGGCTTGGCTTAGGGGTGCTCGGGTTTGCGCTGTAGGGGTTCGGCCTTGAGGGTAGGGGGTCGGTCGAGGGGTGCAGGGGGTAGGCCGTGGGTTTTGGGGTGAGGAGGAGGTGGGAAGGTGGTAGTTTGGCTTGGTTTTGGTGGTGTAAAGTGATGGTTTGGAGTATGGAGGCAATAGCTTGAAGATAGAAGGGAAATTGTGGAAGTAGAGAAGGTTTTTGGAAATTCTTTGAAATAAAAGTGAAGTGGAAATGAGGAGATTTGTGGTTGTATTTATAAGTGGAGATTTTAAGTGGTAAATGACATTAGTACCCTCTTCATTTTTGAATTTAAATCTACATTTTCTTTTATGTGAAAAGAGAGATTTGATATGCATTTATGGTGATGGTAAAAATAGAAATGATTACTTTCTTATATTTTACATTTTAAAGAGAAGACTTTGTATTGATTTGATTTGCATTAAATGCATGGATGTATATGTCATTAATTCCTTAAGTTAGCTTTCTTTTCACTTTTGCATTTGCTCCTTTTCTATGTATAAGTATAACATCTCATTAAGGAGATGAGAAGTAAGGTAATGTTGTTGTTTTATAAAAGCTTTAATAATTTTTAAATTTGTCAAATCATAGTTTTCACATTTTATACATTTATTTAAACTTTTCAAAAGTAAACTCCTTTTGTCTTTTAGTGCTAAATGTAAAGTATTTAAATAGTTTGTAAACTTGCATTTATAAGTTAGAAAACGTATCAAGTTACAACAACTTGTCGACAACTTGTTTTCGGTTGAAAACGGTATTTTTGTCGACAAACTTTACAGTCAAAATTTGGCTTTTTTATTAAGCTATATATTGAAATAAACCAAACTTTAAAATGAAATTTTTACTTCTTTAAATAAATTAAAACAAGTCTCTTTATATTTAATAATCATATTCAAATAATATCAAAATCTTTAATTTTACAGTGTACGTAAAACTGACAAAATGCGACAAATTTTGGTTATTTTTGTAAAATGATTATTAACATACTTCTAAATCTTTTAACATATTTTTATTATCTTTATTAGATATTTTAATAAGATTTATCTTTTTAAATAAATATTTAAATCCATTTATTTAAGCCTTTATTTATTTTTAACAAAACTTAACTTTTGTCGATTGGTGCTAAAATCCAAATTTATACTTTTTAATTTATTAACTATAAGAACAGATAATTATTTATTATGTATATAACATATTTATTTAAGATTTAAATTTGAAATGAATGAAATTTCTCATTTTCGAAGTAGCGAAATTACGGGTCGTTACATTCTCCCCTACTTAAAAGCATTTCGTCCTCGAAATAAAATCAAAGATACAGAATTATAAAGGTCAACAATATATGTTAAAGAAAATACTACCATTAAATACCGATCATAAAATACAATCATTGATCCTAGTCCTAACCTGAGTGCATACCACACACTTGAGGTAAATACTAAGTCACAAGTCAACTATCTATATTAGTCAACCCAAAATATCATACAAAAAAGACTACGTCCCATATCTTAGTGCGTACTATGTGCTTAAGATAATCATAACTGCTATAATACAACAACCCAAAAATGTTGAAAAGTAAAACACTACTCCTCGGAAGAACACTCCGATGGTGCTTCCAAGTCTATCTCTTTTGGTTCCTCATCTTCCTCTACTAGCTCCTTCTCATTTATCTCTGGAGCTATGTCCCACCCTAACGGCTGCCACTGCTGGCCTCCTGGGATCCATGGCTCATGCTGCTTCGTCACAATATCCTCTAAACCTGTATCCTCAGGTACCATCGGAATGGGAGATCCTATCTCCTGAATAGGCGTACCCATATCCCAAATAATCTGCTCATCATCCTCCGAATCGTCTTCCCTGTAAAACCTCGCATCGTAAATCCTTGAAACTTCCGTCTCTATCTCCATGGGCTCTTCGATCAGTGGCTCGATCTCCATGGGCTCCTCCATAGGTTCCTATTCCTCTGGTTCCTCATCCTCACTCAAGGGGTCTAACATCTAGTCCTCTGTCTCGTCATTTTCCTCTGCTCCTGCATCGATCTCTGTGTCTACAGGCAACACATCCTCGTCACATGGAATAATTATCAACTCCTCATCGTGGGAGATATCTATCGAGTGGTCAAACGTTCCTGGTGCTATCCCCAAGGGTCCTCCTACTGGTATATCTTCCTCATCACTCGTGATCGGCCTATCAAAAACCTCCAAATCTCCGTATTTAGCTAAGGCTTCCTTAAATCTTTGCCTAAGTGCTAGACTTTCGGCCTTGGTTGGTTTCTACATTTTTATACATGAGAATTCAAAATTAGTTATCATTTCCTATCAAAGATTCTATTTTTAGCTTATTATTTTTATCTCATTTTATTAAGTTCTTCTTACTTAGTTATTATCATTTTTCTTTTCTAATGGGTTCTAGCAGAATTTGGATACTAATAAAACTGAAGCAACCCTCCCTAACTTGCCTTGAATGTTTGAGTGGCTCAATTTAGTTTGTGCTAAATTCAGGGTTGCTTACTTACAAGACCAACTATTTTCTTTCTTTTGTCGGATTTTTATTTATTTATTTATTTATTTATTTCCCAAGATCTCTGATCAATAGAAAAATATTGATATACTTCTTTGTAAAAACTATTTGTATGTACATATAAACATACAAATCATTTTAATTCTAATATCAGAGTTCCTTTTTTTTAGATTTCAGGGGTAAAGAATAACTCAGTTTATTTGAAACTAAAATAACAATGTTTTAGCCACAGTAAAAAGTATTGGGAAAGACCCTCTCCCATTTGAATATTTGTGCAAATTTATTAACCAATTCCTGTTTGTTTGTTTGTGTTTGACAATTTTCTATTTAATAGAACATGTGAATTAACTCATGATAATTAAACTTTTACAACACTGCTTTACAAATAGCAAAACAGGAGGTGGTGCATGCTTCTATGCATCTGGGTGCACATAAACATGTACAACTGCTATTCACTACACCTGAGTTTTCAGGTTGATCAACTTGGTTAGGTTAGATCCCTATACTGTCTTGTTATAATTTGCTAACTTTGCTGATTCATTAAAACATCAAACTCATGCAAATCTGGGTTCATGCTTCTTATGTTTTTTTTCTTTTCTGCCTATGGGTTTATCCTTACTTCATAATATTTGCAGTTAACATGTAAATAGGTCCTAGCCTCTAAAACAGTCTAATGCATATGCGTGCATTACTGGTTCACATATGCTTCAGATCTACTACCAAACTCACTACTTGATTCATGAAAATTTGCCTGCTTACAGGTTAAGATATAAAGCTAAACACATTTATCTTTTTCTACTGAAAATAGTTCCATTTCACAATAATCTTCTAAAATCCATTCAAATCATCACAATCAAAGTTTAGCACAATTCCAATATCGTTACAGCAAAGTCTTTCGGCTACAATAAACATAAGAGGCACTTTTCAACCAAAAGTCATAATTCAGTTAATTAGCAATTTCTTCTTAGCATCACACATCTGCATCTTATCACTTTGCTTCCTCTTTTCCACAGACATCCCATGACCTGCTCCAAAATGCATATGAAGCGCCCATTTGATGCAAGCAACAAACAGGTCAGACTTAGGTCTGGTGTAAGTAAAATCATTTGACAATGCATAAAGACTAATGAAATTGGTTACATACTACCTTTCTGTTTTCAGAGGTTAAGTGTTTTACTTAGTTCAGTCAAATCACTATCTCATATTTAAATTACAAAAGGTTAAATCAGTGGTAGGCGTTGGGTACTGTTGACATCATCATGTATGCATTCTTAGGCTAATTGGTTATCAGAAAACTTTTAATCTAGAAAATCATAATAGCCATCATAATCTCACATAGGCATAGACAAACATGAACAAACATCATCCATAACATTAAGCTAAAGTACCAAAATTGAGTTTGCATGTCAGGAATCCCCATACTTCTAGCATATTTACCCTTGCTTGTATGTTCATTTCATGTCATTTTAAGGGTCCAGTATAACATTCATGGTTGCACTGGTGCACACTGCCTGAAACTGCTACTTAATTTCCAATGCACTACAAGCTATTTGGACATAAACATGCCATGTGCAACTCACACCCCAACCTTGATGCAAGCCAACCACTATGTCATACCCACTTCCCTCATACCCAACCTGATAGAGATGACCCAATTCCTTAGTTTAATTACTAAGTTTTCTCTCTCTTTCATATGACCCAATATTATCTATGTTGTGTCAATCAAATGCACTTATATCAAACTAAGATATGCTGTCTGATTTCAAACAACAGTTAATCATTCATCCATTCATGCATTCAACAACCGATCAATCATACTTTTATACCACTTCAGGTCAGTTTTATGCAGAGATATATTTTTGGCTAAAGCATGGATTAGAGCATTTCAGAAAGTGAAATGCTACTATAGTTCTCTAGTAATAAGGTTCTTACAGTCAGCCCACACATTAAGGTGTATTCACTTGTTACTCAACCTTATTTCTAGAGAACAATCAATAATGGATTAAGACTCAGCACATGGAAATCCCATTGCACCCTAATCCACATTTTCAGTTGCAAGACATAAGCCAGAGAACCCCTTCCTCTTACTGCCTTGCACCCTACTTTTCTTATTAATTCATGCTTTAACTAAAAATATTTCTCAAGTTCATAAACATATAAATAAAAATCAGTTATTATTCCATGATTAAGTTATCATGTATAACCAAGCATAGTTTAAATAACAGCAAAGCAATGCAAGTCACAAAATCTCAGAAACAACAGAAAATTGTCAAACTAAAAATGCATACAAAACATTAAACAGAAGTTAAAATAAACTAAAGGTTAAATGGCTGCCTTTCATAGGTCTTAATGCCTTGCCAATTGAGGGTTTACTCACCAATGTTCTCCTTCCCAAGTCTTGGTTCAGTCTGTCATTGATTTCTAAAACTGCTGCCTGTTTTCTCCTTTTTTTTCTATTTTTTTTTTATCTGGTCCTAGCATGTATCCGTAAGAGATAATGATGTATATAGGGGAGTTTCTAGGGTTTTAAGGTTAGTTAAGTAATTTATTTTCATCAGAAATCCCATCACCATTTCTGGTTTCACCCATAGTTCACCCTCTTCACTTTCCTTTCCCACCATTTCTTCTTTTTCCTTGTCATAACCACTTTTGGCAAATTTTTCCACACACTATATGCATGACTTTGGCTCAGGTATAGCTTTGTCTTTTCTGGTTTTTGTCATGCATATAAACTTATGTGTCTAACTAAATTTGTGTGTGTCAATCAATTATTTTGCACACCTTATATTCATACATTTTCTACCTACACAAGCAACTGTGCTTATATTTAATCTATGTAAATTAGGACTAAAAACTGCCATGGTTATTTATGCATTGTATTTAAGCTATTGTGTACACACTTAACAGGTCATGCACTAATTTATTTCATATTTACTTAGAAGGTCTTTACTCACTAAATTACCTTGCTCAGGTAGTATATTGGAACAGTGTGCACATGCACAAGGGCATGTATACTTATTTACACACAAATGTTTTTCAAAAAAAAGAAAACAAAATTGTTTTCAACTAACTATCTTTCTTTTATAAAATACTTAAATTTTTATATATATGGTTAAACTATGGGCTGTCACAAAAACAGCAAAATGATAGTTTATATATTAATTCCAAAATACATTCATACTAAGTGACTCCTAAGAAGTACATTCAATTTTTTTTTTACAAAAATCATACAATACTTAGATAATTCTTACTTATACATGCTTAACTAACTTAGAGTTCCATTGTCCCTTTCCCTTTTTCTGCAGCAGTTGGTGGACGAGTAAGGGTAACAAAAGGTCTCGGCTGTTTTGCCGTCTTTAGCATTGGACAGTCTCTAGCGATATGTTCTAAAATGTGGCCGTAACAACAACTCTTGGGGATAGTTTTCTCAAAGGTTTTGACGTTTGCTCCTACTTTACCTTCTTTTGCAAGGTGACCTTTTTGTCTACAATTAAAACAATGAACTTTGTTCTTATTATGCCCTTTTCTCTTGGCGGGTGTTTTAGTAGTCGGCTGTAGAACAGCATCTTCGAATTTTAAGGTATTGGTTATCATTTCCCTAAATGATCCATGGATGAAGCTTATCTTGCTACACTGGAGCTCATCACATTTTCTTAACCAATCCTTAACTTCTATGATCTTTTCTGATCCCGAGAACTTTCTTTGTCTTAAGAACTTGAACTCCCAACAAAGTGAAGCGAAGTTCAGTGGGTTTGGTCTTTTCTGAAAAGAGTATTATTTCTCTACACATTATCATCAAATACCTTATAGTCAAATTGTGAAACTTAGTTCACGAGGTATTTGTTCTTAGTCCTTTTAAATTTTCCCATTTATACTTATCAAATCATTTAACATTTCTTAAGGCTGAATATCTAAGGTTATGAGAGTTCTAAATTACAATTTTCAAACAAATGATTTTTATAGGAATATCTTATAGTTAAATTATGCAATTCTAATCACAAGATATTCGTATTTTAGTTTTACTGAGAAAAATTACAATCAATCCTTAATTTCAAACCCAAAAATAATGATATCCCCTTTAATATTTATAATATAAACCCAAGGTAAAATTGTTTCGTTTGCCAATTTCTTTAAAACAAAATCTTTTTTATAAAATTAACAAATACATGCTCATATATATATATATATATATATATATATATATATATATATAATACTCTCATAACTCATTCTAGGGTGTTACTGACTCTATCTCTAATGAGTTACTCATCCTAGAATATTACTAATCCTATCTCCGATGAGACTTTAACCATAACAGAGCCAAGGTTCTCGCTTAACCTTCAGCTCCGATACCAAATGTAAAGGCCCATTTTTCCATACTCTTTGAATCAACAATAAACCACACATGTCCGACTCAAATTGCACGAAAAGATGGATCTTTAAGGGAAATAAAGAAAAGTAGACATAACAGAATCTCACTTGAATGGAATAACATATAATGTTGAACAAATTTTTTTACAGCAGAAAACTTTTAAATACATATATCAGAGTCTAACCTAAATTCAACTTGGACAGTTATAAACATCCGTCCTTACCATTGCTGACAAACATCAAACAAAATACAACAAGTACAATGGATAATAGAATATGCCCATACGTCGATGAATATCTCCAGCGCTCCTCTGGAAAACTCTAACCATCTTCGACTAAACCTGAAACTACTCGGATATGACCCGAGTATTGAAAATACCTAGATCAGGCTTGATAAACCAGCGTGAGAAAAACTCAATAATAAATGACAGTGTCATATATAAGCCTTTGAATAAAAATCCTTTGAAAAGAAAGAGTATCTCGTAAGCTAGTCCACACTTAAAAACAGACATTTTTTCCTTATGATAACTAGAACACTTTTATACAAAAACCTTTGATATTATTTATAATGACATCTCTTTGAAAACCTTTGCAAATAAACTTATTAATCTTAGCCGAAATTGTTACATTGTTTAAATTCTAGCATAATAGGATTGCAATCATGTCCGAAGGTTCTTATTAGAGAATGGATTTTCATACAAATGACCAGGTGAAGGGACTACCTTTTGAAGTAGTACACCTCTAGATGGATGTCTCGAGGACCATCATAAAGGATCCTCTACCAACACAAGTCCGACTGACCTCTATAACTAAATAGTACCGAATATGTCATCCTCCAGTCGTTACCGACCATTAGAGAGGGCCCTCGAAGCATACAAACCACAATAATCAAATACACGACATCATAGCATGCAAAGATATATCTAGAAGAGGATGACCATGCCCTAATTGGCAATGACCCACTTAGCCCTGCTGCATCTAACCCTGTTTTGGTTCATTTTCGATTGATGAGGCTTGAGGTAAATGATTACCTTTTCACATAGCACATATTACATCTTTGAATGCCACATTGCCATTTCGTTCACTAATAATTACCTTCCACAAAAATACAACCCTTGAGCTCGTATGTCTCAAGGAGGGTGTTAAGCTAAGAGAAGTTGCCTTCCCTGCCACCACTGATGTACGTTTGTAAAAACCAATGTACATAATTGTTAGAAATGCAATGTCAGACAAACATCCATACATGTTGTCCAGGAACAGGACAAAACAAAGGCACTCTCCTACTACCACTAGTAGCGAGTAGTCCTTGCAATCTGAAAAATCTCCATCAAGAGGAGACCACTGCTATAAATAACTCTATAATTGGGAGCTACCCAGAGCATGTTCAACAAGTAGTCTTCACGCTATGAAGATCCACAGTCTTCAATAATCATCATCTTCAACAGGTCTTCATGTTCGAATGTATACATTGGTTCGAAGTGGTTTTTGGATAGGAATTACTTAAATCCGACCCCAATTTCTTCGAAATCCATTTATCGACAAAAGTGAATATGAGTATACAGGATTATTAAGACACTTTTCACTTCAATTCTTTTCGGATGATTTTGAAATATCTATTCCTTTTAACTTAGGATAATTCTAAGTAATTCATTCTTTTGCCTTGGAAAATATCTCAAATTCCCTTACTTAATTCTTGATCCAAATTTCTTAACATTAGCCGGGTCAAAACAATATTATTTAAGACATCATTTATGAAAAACCCTAAATCAACCTTAACAAACATTTTGAAGTAAATAGGATTATAGAAATCATTCATTTTTGAAGATTGCTTAACTTTTGGATAATACCAATCTTCTTTTAATTTCAAAAACTCAATACAGTCTTTTTATTTAAGAGCATTTGGACTTTCCTTTCGATCTGTTCCACCCCTCATCTAAGAAAAGAAAACATAGGCCAGGTAAGTTCAGGGCACAGGTTGCTCCATCCCTAACCTTAGTTAAACACCTTGTTTTATCTTCCCAGATCTCATAGGCGGGACAAATGTACTAGTCCTTTCCACATACTCATATTTTCAACTTTATGTTGGAATTTCTTATAAATATTCCAAATTATCCTTCAAAATGCTTAATTATCCTTTTTAAAACATTCACAATTGATACTGGAAAACGACGGTACATTTTAAACTCATATTCCAAAAGTTATAGAATTTGCAGCAGAAAAGTGCTGCGGAAAGTGCTATATAAGCTTATTGAATTAAACAACTTTTAAATATTCGAAAATTTATATTTCCTAATCCAAATCTCTTTTAAATCATTCAAATAGATTTTGTTAACTTTATCCCATATTTTTCCATAATTAAAAACATTCATTCAAATAGATTTCCTGTTATGGTCACTAAACTGCACTAGCGCGATTTTTTTGGAAAATTGATTTGGACTTATTTCAAAATTTACTCAATGAAATTTTGATTTTCTTTCTTCATTTCAAAGATATGGATATAATAGTCTGGGATTGTTTTAAAGCATTTAATATATGTTTTCACTATTACCATATTATAATATTATTATATTCCCATTATTTCAATATTAAATTTTAAATTCCAATTTTAACTCAGTTTCAACTCTAATCTCAAATTAAACATATTTAAAACTTAATTTTAAATCCACTTTCAATTTAAATTTTAATTCAACCTCAAACTAAACTTCACTTTTTCAAAACCGATTTCAATTTCAATTTCACTATTCATCTTGATTTCAATTTCTAATTAACTATCCTTTTCAAATCCGTTTCACTTTAAATTTCAAATTCCCTTTCATTTTAACTTTAATTTCACTTCTAAAAGAAAAGAGACTTATTTTTCCACAATATCTCATATTACTAAAACATGGTCTTATTAAACAAAGGGATTACTTAATTAATAGAAATTTGATGTCCAAATTATCATCATAACCACACAACTATCATATAACACTAACATTTTCAATACGGTAAATGTCATAACATTACTACGGATTATCCAACATATTCAAAAAAACAACCAAACATCTATATCATCAAATAGTGATTATCTAACATAAAAATTAAACATGATAACCAATATAATTCAAAAAGCGGTGAGAATTTCTCACCTTCATATCCACTCCATCAAACTTTTTCGTAGGCTATGTGCTTTCGAACAATGCGCTTTTCCCGAATGACTTGAATTCTCGCCATAGCTTATCCTTTGCGAACGCTTTTGTTTTCCTTCTTTTTTTTCCTTTTCTTTTCTTCTCTCTATTTTTTATATGGAGGAGGGGGTGTACGGCTTTGGTGTGGAGGAGGGTGTGGCCTTCGGTTTAGGCATGTAGGGGGGTTTGGGTTGTGTAGGCATGGGTTTGGTGGTGTGGAAGGGGCATGACTTGGGGTGTGTAGGCTAGGGTTTAGTGATGTGGAAGGGGGCACGACTTGGGGTGTAGGGGGTTGTGAGGCTTGTAACGACCCTGAATTTCTGACCCAATTTAAAATTTAAATTCATTATTTCTAATATAAAATTTGAAATTTAATATGATCTCAATTAATGTCCAAACTTTGTTGATAAGTGCATCCAGTTAATTATGGATATAGAAAAAGTTTCGTCGCAAAATATCATAGTAAATTTCGTTCGCGTTTCTACTGTATATCAGTTAATTTTAAACTGCGAAAAATTCATCTTTCGATTCCAAATATTTTTACATAGTATGATTGTCAAAATTTATCTGATCAAGACGATGCATTTCGTTTCGTCAAATTCCGTCGTCGCCAGCTTCATTTAAATTGTTTTGGCAAACGAACAATTTTATCGACATAAATTTCGAGTTTTTATAAAATTATCGTATCGCCATTATCAATGTACTATTGGAAGCGCCTCGTCGCGCTGATCGGAATGGTGTATTCATTTGTGCAAATCGGAGTCCAACATAAAACATCTCGTTAAATTAACCGTTCCAAACGGACCGGCTAAATGCATATTCAGCCCCAAAAATTTACTGCCCGCACCCATTCAAAATTTGAAATTAAAACTTTGGCTTAATTGGATTTATTGTGGTGGTCGGAAGCTAGTGGATGGCATGGGAAAGCATGCAATATTTCGTAACTCACAAAATAATATTTACCGACAAATTCTCTCTGCCTAATATAAAATTTAAAGGAAGAATTCCATTCGTTGCTCCATTAATCATCTATAGGTACGAACATACTTTCCTCTCCTCCTCCATTTTTTTCTCCTCTTTCATTTGTATTTCTTCCACTGTTAAAAATTGCAAAAGAAAAAAATTATGAAACCAAACTTCACCATAGCTCCTCCAGTATGCACTGCCTCCCTCGACTACGCCCCCTTTCACCTCGCTCCAACCGTCGTGCCACCCCTCCTTGCAGCCACTGATCGAACTACCTGAACCGCGTACGTCGCCCTATCCCTCCGCCACCTCAACACGCCACACACACCACTGCCGACCGTCTCGTTCACCTCGCCCTCCACCATTCACTACCCACTGCCCTCCTCCGCACGCACAGCACCTCAACGCTACCTGTCTCCTGAACCGCCTTCCACCACATGCGGACACGTGCGTGCTGTCCCACCCATCTTCGGCAACTCCATCCTCCAATCGTGCAACCACCGCCCCATTTTCCATCGTGCGCGCGCCCTCCTTCCAGCGCACTCCAGACCGCGCGCGCCTCACTTCCAACCATCCCCTGACCACCGCCCCTCCCCCTGTGCCACTCCCGTGCATGCCGTGTGCATGCAAATGTGTGTTTGCCTCCATTTGTAGAAAATGACGAGTCTCTGTTTCTGGAAAAAAGAGTAACAGTCCTTGTGTTTAAAAAAAGAGAAGGGGAAGGGCGTGCGTGCGTATGAAGTGATGAATATCACTATTTTGGGGTGCAGGCTTGCACTTTGAAGTTTCGGCTCTGTGTAAATAAATAAAAAGGGAAAATAAACGAAGTGCGTATGCATAGATGCAGTATGCATTGGTGTTGGAGATAGTGTTCTGTACAACAGTCTTTGAAAAAAAAATGAAAAAAATTGAAATGAAGTAACAGTGTACTGTTGCTTTATGCAATAGTGGCAGTGCACTGTCACTTTCAATTGTTGCTAAGGAGAACATTTACACAGCATCTATTTTGTTACTGAAATAGTAATCGCTTTTTCTCAGTTTCTTATAGCAACCGTTTGAGTTCCATTTGCTGCAGCAACAAATTTCTCATCTTTCGTTCTTTTCTCCATCATCGGTAAGCACATATATATAATTTTACAACCTATATATGAACGTTCGTTTGAATTAATTTCGTCTTTCTTTTGTCGGTAATTGTAGTGTTCCATTGTTCGTGTTGTACCGATTCCATTCGTGCTTCTTCGTGCTTCGTTGTCAATTTCTCTAACCACGAAAGGTGAATTAATTTTCACGACTTACATTCTTATACGATAATAATCCAGTTTGGTTGATAATTGATTGATTGTTTGATGTTTACATTGGACGTTAAGTTTGTCAATGTTGAAGTGATAAATAATATGCAATTGAATTTGTTGTAGGATAGTTAACAATTTAAAATTGATATATATATTGAATTTGATTAGTTAAATTTGTATAGTATGACCCCTTTAAATGTTAAATTAATTGTCACGTAGAAATTTGGTTAATTACACCTTGAACCATTTAAATATATGTTATTTATATTGATGTAGTATGTAATTGAATAATAGATATCAAGTGAAGACCATATAAATATAAGTATAATAATCTTTAATCTACATGAAATGATAGTGTAGATTCTAGAAATAATTATATTAACTTGCATAAACAACAAATGTAAATTAATACGATTATTTCGGGATTATTTAAATAAATTATTACATTGTTATTGATGTTTGCTATTACTTGTTTATTTACCTTGACACCATCCCAGTTATCACACTGCAAGTTCCCTTTGTTATTCTTTGATTTTTGAATTGAAATGGAATCGGGTTGAAATGATAAATACCCAAAAAAAACTTTTACTTAGGATAGAGAATTAAATAAACTCTATTGGTCAATAATTTGATTTAAAAATAAAATAAAGATTTTATTCGAATAAACAATAAGGTTTTTGAAACGAATTTGGAATTTGAAATTTAATGAAAAGAAAATGTTAATATTTAATAATCTGAAACAAATATTAACATAGTAGTTGATGAATGAACGCTGTTTTAAATTTAATTATTTAATAATTAAGTTTGAAATTATTTAATAATTAAGTATGAAATTATTTAATAATTAAGTTTTGAAATTATTTAATAATTAAGTTTGAAATCATATAATAATTGAGTTTGAAATTATTAAATAATTCAGTTTTGAAATTATTTAATAATCAAATAAGATTGAATTATTTAACAATTAAATTAAATTAGACTTCTTTAATAAGTGTAATTGAACTTCTTGAATAAGTGAAATTAAGTTTCTTTATTAACTGAGTTTGAAATTTGTAACTAAGTAAATAAATAAGCGAAATTGTGTTTCTTTAACAAGAAATAAAATGTGATTTATTGAAATTAATGTAAGACTTGTAATTTAAAGAATGTGATTTGATGAATTTAATTTAATTCAATTTGTAAGTTTTGATATAATGGAGTTGAATGTAAGTAATTGATTTAATGAATTGGAAATCGAATAGAAATTGTTTGAATGATAAATTGACTTAACGAATATTGAATTAAATTGATCAATGAATTTAAATGTTAAATTAAATATATTTAAATGATTACGGAATGAAACTTATATACGAATTTAAATAAATATTTGAATTGATTAAACAAAAATTGAAATAGAATTATAAAGTTTTGAAATGGTAAATTTGGAAGTATGAAACGTAAATTTATGGAAATTGTTTAGAAAGACAAATGAAATGTTGGTTTACAAATTCAAATTGAAATTGAATTTGATTTGGTTTTGAAATATATTAAACGACCAATCAGTGTAATAATTACGAAAGTTATTAAAGAAACCAGAATCGGTTAGGGACATACTCACTGTCTAAACCGAACACCACTTTAATAACTATACGCGGAGTGTGATCCAGAATGAAGTGGTTGGAATGATGTACGTGATGATTGAAGAAAGAGAACGATAATGGATAACCTTGATACTTGTGTCAAATTAGAAATGACTAAAATTGGATTCGTGCCGGACCAAATTCGGTTTTCTACCTTTAGCGAACACACTTCTTCTTAAACTACTCATTACTTGTTATTGATTAGTGACCCTTGAATTTGGAGTTTTGTTTTTTGGTGTTGTGATCGTTGTGGCGATGCGTTCTCACCAGTCCGGATCAGACAAATGCTAGTTTCACTACCTTGGGTATTGCCTCATGTGCCTTGGCATACTTGTATCCTTATATACGCGAACACTATGAATTTATTTTGTACTATACATATGTAGTACTCCCTGATATCCAATTAGTTTACGGTGGAGTTTATATTGCTGCATAGTCTATAATTCTATATAAAATGTATTAAGGGGAACAATGGTAACGCCTTAACACTATCTTTATATTTTACTTTATTGTTAGACATTATCTACTTATCGTACATTACTATGTATGGATATTTTAACGGATCCTGAAAGATGTTATTCATTCATCTTTGAGTTATTGTTATTTCAAATTTGAACCATATTATCCATATAAGAATATATGTCCTGATTCGAGTGTTTGTTTGCGCATATGCTCGGGTCAGACTGAGGATTTCTGTTGCTGTGCTGCTTGGAGCTGAAGGCTTGAAGACTATCATTATCTTTATCTTATCAATATTTCTCTTTCCAATTTGGATATTATCGGACATCTATGTTGTTTTATTTCATTTACTTGAGACATTGTTGTATTTTCTTAGTAGCTTCATCAACTACTATTATGACTATGTTGTAATTCCGCTGCACTATTCTGTTATGTTATTTCTATGATTCTGTGATGATTCTCATTTATATATTTATACTCCATTAATAATTCGTGTTTGGTATTATTTAAGTTGACATGTGTGGAATATTGTCAATTGAAATGGTACAAATATACGGGTTGTTACAGTTGGTATCAGAGCTTTGGTTCCCGAAAACCTTAACCTGTGGAGTTTAAAGCTTATTAGAGATAGGGTAACTAAACCCTAGAATGAGGAGAATCATTTCAGAATCCATACCCTTTGATTCCATCCTTCTTATTGGATTCAGTTGATTAGAATTTCCTTAAATTCTATAAATCTCTATCTTTGATTCTAAAATCACTTTTGGTATTCCAGGATGGGTACCAGAAGGAATGCTAGCGGTGGGTATAGAGGAAATGCTCCCGAACACAAAGGCCCCAGCTCCCGTAGTAAAGTTTTCCACTCTTAGAAAGGAATACACCCAGCTTGGCGGCGTCAAATTCTCTGGTTCCGAGAGTATCATTGAAGCACAATAGTGGCTGAAAAGTCTGGAAAGGATCTTCACTAGCCTTGAGATTACTAACGCGCAGAAGCATAAATTGGCCGCTTGGCAGCTTCAGGATGCGGACAGGATTTGTGGGAGTCAGTCACTTCCCGTACTGAAGAAGAAACTATCACCTGGGCTCAGTTTAGGTAGAAATCCAACTGAAATTGCATCCAAATAAAATTCCTTCTATCTCGTCAAAATTTTGAGTCATCTTTATACCACTTGTAAATAGGGATTCCGTTACGGCTTAGTGGATGCCAGCAGCCGGAAAGGCCCGGCTTTAGCGAACATTTATGGACCTCAAGCATGGCAACATGACTTTCTCCGAGTATGAAAGAAAGTTTAACGAACTCTCCAAGTTTGGACCTGGCTTGATTGATACACGACTGCTTAAGAATGAGAAATTTATCCACGGAGCACGTCCAGAGTATTACGAACTCCTTACAGCTCATGTCCATGGCACTTTCACCGAGTTGATGGATTTTGGTCTTAGGTATGAAGGAAAGCTAAAGGGAACATCAGTCACCAAGGCTCCAGTTACTCAGCCACCCTCTAGTTAGACTGGAGAGAGGAAGCCAAATTTAGAGCAACAAAAGAAGAACTGGAAGAAGAAATCTGGGCTTGGCTATTCTCAGATAAAGCCCATTGACATATCCTCTATCACCTGCTTTAACTGAAATCATAAAGGTCATTATGCCAGTAATTGCCCATCCCCAATGGGTGCAACTATTCCGCCACCATCTCAGATGGCCAAGAGAGACGTTTGTCACATTTGCTTACAGCCAGGACATTATAAGAAGGACTTCCCTACCCAGAAGAGGGGCACCCCATTTGGAGTTTTTGCTATTAACACACCTACCCCGGAAGTTCAAGGTGACCAAGGTACATTACAGAGTACCTTTATGTTGCATACTTTACCTGTTAGAGTTCTATTTGACATTGGAGCAACACAGTTTCATATATATTGATTTATGTAACAAACTTGGGTTGGAACCTATCCTTGCATCTACCTTCTTATGTGTATCAAACCCTATTGGAGGCCCCATTAACCTCAAAAGGGTATGCAAATATGTCACGCTTATGTATGGCATGCACCGTTTTACTTGGGATCTCTTTCTACTTGGATTCGAGGCATTCGATATCCTATTAGGTGTTGATTGGCTACGAAAGTTCGAAGCCGTTATCTCTTGAAAATCTCGAACCATCTCTCTAATTGACAACAAGAGTATACCTTTAGTTATTAAAGGTAAATCGCCTCAAGATTGTGCTGGGAGTTTTAAATTCTCTCTTAACTCTCATCCGAATGATCTAAGCTCTACTTCAGTTGTTCAACTCTTTTCTGATGTGTTTGGAGATGTCAATTCTCTACCACCTCCGTGGAAAATCGAATTCCGCATTGATCTTATATCTGGTGCTCGACCAGTAGTTCTCCCTCCCAAGAGAATGGCTCCTAAAGAGAAGGCAGGATTGAATGTTCAAATTGAAGATTTATTTGCTAAAGGCTTGATTCGGTGAAGTTATTCTGAATGGGGTGCTGCAGTTGTATTCATCACAAAGTCGGATGGTTCTCTCAAAATGTGTGTGGACTATAGAGAGCTAAACAAGCTCATACACAAGAACCGATATCCAATGCCCCGCAATGATCTATTCGACCAGCTTTATGGAACTAAAGTTTTCTCTCAACTCGATCTGGCTACAGGCTTTCACTAACTTAGAATCACCAAGGATAGTATTCCTAAAATAGCATTCCGCACTGAAAATGGTTTCTTTAAATGGCTGGTTATGTCGTTCGGTCTCACTAATGCTCCAGCTTATTTCGTCGACTTAATGAATAGAGTTTTCCGGGAAGTTCTTAACAAGTTTGTTCTTGTTTTCATCGATGATATTCTCGTCTTCTCTAAAGATAAGAAAGAGCATAGTTCACATTTGGCTTTTGTTCTTGAAACTCTTCGCAGACGTCATCTTAAAGCGAAGTTTTCGAAATGCCACTTTTGGAGAAATGAAGTTCGTTTTCTTGGCCATATTGTCTCGAAGAATGGGATTTCGGTCGATCCAGCTAAGATCACTGTAATCAATGCAAGTTATGTCCTTACTTGTCATTTCTATCCAAACATCTTATCTCTATCTAATTTTGAATCCTTGAATTTGCAGGATTGGGAGACTACCAAAACTCCTATAGATATCTGCTGTTTCTTGGGCTTGGCCGGCTATTATCGTAGATTTATAGAAAACTTTGCTCGAATTGCCGCACCACTTACCGCACTGACCAGAAAGAATGTAAAATTTATTTGGAGTGAAAAGTGTGAATCGGCTTTCAATGAAATGAAGCTAAGGTTGACCACTTCCTCAGTTCTTACAGTTATTGGCGATAGCGAAGGTTTGATCATCTATACTGATGCCTGCCATGATGGATTAGGAGCATTTTTAATGTAGAAAGGAAAGGTTATTGCCTGTGCAGGTCGTTATTTAAATACCCACGAAGAAAATTACGTAACTCACGATTTAGAGCTTCTTGTGGTTGTATTTGCTCTTAAGCTATGGAGGCACTATCCATTGGGGACCAAATTCGAACTATTCATTGACCATAAGTCATTGAGATATATTTTCTCATAAAAGGATTTAAATCAGAGACAAGTCCGATGGCTCGAATTCTTAGTTGCATATGATCTTGATATTAACTACACTCATGGGAAAGCAAACGCCGTAGCCGATGCTTTAAGTAGAAATCAAGCAATGGCATGTTGTAATCTTATTGAAGGAATGTTATTCCAGGTCGTCGTCTCCCCAGCTCTTATGGATCGCATTATAGCCAAAAAATATGCTGACACTCTGCTCTATCCATCAAAGAAATAGTTCTCGGAAGAGTCGAAAATGCTAACAGTAAGATGGGTGCACAAGTTGATAATAATGGAGTCTTGAGAATTGACAATCGTATTTGTGTTCCCAATGTTGATGGTCTAAGACAGGAAGTGCTAAGAGAAAACCATCAATCCTCGCTTTCATTTCATCCAGGAGTTGTTATCCCATTTTTGGTCAAAACTGAAATATCAATGTTGTGTGCATTTCCACCACGACCGAACCAAGAAGAAGCAGCCAGCAAGCATATATAAGTCTAGGATTTCACTCAAGGTTCAAATATAAAAGTTCATTCGGTAAAACAATGCGAGAGTCCATTCGGCATCTACAACATAAGGTTCATTCGGTAATCATCACCAGAGTCATTCGGCAGACCTAGGCTAAGAGCTCATTCGGCACTGTTCATTCGGCATTCCCAACACTGCCGAACCATCTCCCCCCTACATAGCCGGACCAAGCCTCATACACTCACCACCGAACCAAGCTATGTCCCCTTCACCAAACCATCCTGCTCCACGTGTCTACCGAACCAAACCAAAGTGTCAACACCGGACCAAATGCAAGGAGGCCACCACCGGACTAACCTCAACCGGACCAATCCACTTCCATGCATCACCGAACCAAGGCTTTGCCGAACCAACGTTGCCAGGCCAGATAGCATCAGCCCAGACCCACCAGCAGCTATATACATCCAGGACCTCTACCCCCAGCCTCACTCTATAAATAGAGGGGCAGGGGTATAACAATGGCAGACAAGTTTGAGAGCTCAAGCACGGATAGAACTTTCAAACAACTTTCAGTTACTTGTAATCAATGCTTTGTACTTGTAATCTGAAGAGAAAAGGATAATAACATATAAAGTGGACGTAGGCACGTTCTGGCTGAACCACTATAAATCTGTTTGTCTTTTACAGTTTAGTCCCTGCTTTTTACATATTTGCATAAATCACCCAAATCGCTAAGAACGACTTAAAATCAACGGAATCGTACGACTTTAGGGTGTTTGTCCAATTTTTGCGCAAACATTTTGGTGCTTTCACTGAGAATTGAACTCAAGGACCTACCGCTTGGAAGTTAAATTTGAGAGTTTAGAGATTCAGATTGGAAGAGTCATGGCGAGACAATCAAGCAGAAGGCCAAGGCCAGAGCAGAGTCAACAGGAAGGGAGTCAAGAGGCTTCCTCAAGAGCAAACCAAGCTTCAGCCTTCATCACCATGGATGAGATGGAGGCTATGGTGAGAAGACAAGAAGAGATGATCCAGAACTTGCTTCAGAAAATTGGGCAACTTGGAGCATAAAACCAAGGAGCAACTGGAGTTCAGAACGGAGCAGGACCATCTGGCGTAGCGCCAGAGCTAGGGGACACTCACGCAGAGCATGTTGATCCGACCCCGGGAAGAGAGATGGGGGCATCCGAGCCACCTGGTAGCAATAGAGGAACGAACGTTCTGCCAGGGAGGCATACACATGAAAACTCCCGCGGACTCGGGGGGCAGGTCGAAGGTAGTGAACGAGGACTACAGCTTGGAGACAATGACAGATTAACAGAGATGGTTCGAAGAGCTATGAGAGGCGGTTTAGTAAACAGAGACTTGAAAGATGTAAACAGGAGTCCTTTTTCTTCTGCGATTAGGATGGCTAGGAACCCACCAGAATTCAAGCTACCATCAGTAGAGATGTACGATGGGAGGACAGACCCTGCGGTCCATCTTACTAAGTATATGAGGCACATGGAAGTGCTGGGGGCATCACAGGAGATCATGGCCCGGTGCTTTCCACTATATTTGACGGACATTGCAGCGTTATGGTTTAGGCAACTGGAGAGCGGCTCCATAGGAACGTGGGTAGATTTAACTGAGAGATTCATGAGGCAATTCAGGGTTCATATTGCGAGGCCCAAGAATGTGATGACTTTGGCAACCTTGAAGCAGAAAACTGGAGAGACTTTGAGGAGCTTTCTAACGTGATTTAATGCGGCGGCAGCATCAGTGGATCAACCAGATCCATCTATGGTCATGATGGCGGCTGTATCTGGAATAGCTGATAGCACAGAGTTCAAGAATTCATTAACCAAGGACCCGCCTATGAATATGGGAGAGTTCTATCATGAGGATGAAAAGTTTCTGCGTTTGGAAGATGCTAGTGCAGAAAGAGAGGAAGAAGATGACGTTTACGCAATGAAGAGCGGAAACCGACCTGGAAAGGGTGCGGAGACTAGCAAAGGAAAGAGAAAGGCTGAGGATAATGATGACAGGTCAAAGCAGCAAAGGAGGGAGCCGCGATTCATCACTCACACTGAGCTGAATGAGAGTCTGGAACGAATTCATCAGGATACCAAGGGGCAGGTTCCGTATCGTAGACCAATGTAAAGGGATCCAACCTCTGACGAAAGAAAATCAGATAAGTTTTGTGTATTCCATGAATTATATGGTCATAACACTAATGATTGTAGGCATTTGAAGGACGAGGTGGAAGGGCATATCAGGAACGGTATGCTCCTTCAGTATGTGAGGAGGCGAACTCCAGCAGTGGAGCCAGAGCGACCACCGTCTACATCGGCTAGAGGTGACCCTGGATCGGGGCACCGTTTGATTATTCGTTGATTGCTTGATTAAAATAACGATTGACAAGTTGTAAACCTCTCGCTAACACGGTTAGATCATTTACACATGTGGGCGATCGCGCACGATCCATAGGCATGCTCTGAATGACTACCAGCCGCGTTATAGTAAGAGTTTACGCTTTGACATCTTCATTCTGCTTTTTGCTTTGATTTTGATTTGAACATTTAAATTCTTCCTGTTTGGACATTTCTGCTGTAAGATTCATATGATTATTGCTTTGATATTTGCAAATTTACTTGTATGCCCGTGGATCGCGAACGGTCCACGAGAACCTCTTGCATGGCAGCGAACTGCCGAAGTCTTTGATTCGGAAACTCCCCCAAACAATAACTCCGACACTGATAATATTAAGTCCCCCTCGGGCACACATAATTCGCCTCGAACGACACCCGACCTCGAACGGTCACAACTCGCCTCGAACGGCACTCGACTTCGAACAGTCACAATTCGCCTCGAACGGCACCCGATCGCGAACGGTCACAATTCGCCTCGAACGGCACCCGACTTCGAACAGTCACAATTCGCCTCAAATGGCACCCGATCGCGAACGGTCACAACTCGCCTCGAACGGCACAACTCATCTCGCCACAAATGGCTCGATCGCGAAAGGTCGCCATTTGAGGTCCACCTCCTGACCGCCAACAGTCGCACCTTACCGCGAATGGCTCGATCTCGAACGATCGTCATCCGAAGTAAGGCGCTTGACCGCGAACGGTCCTATTTCATTTTTTGCCGCGAACGGCACCGGACGTGAACGGTCACATTTCACCCCAAGTGGCTTGATCGCGAACGGTTGCCATTTGAGGTCCGCCCTCTGACCGGGCTCGGTCGCACTTTACCTCGGATGGCTCGATCCCGAACGGTCGTCATTTGAAGTAAAGCGCTTGACCGTGAACGATCACATTCCACCGCAAATGACTCGGTCTCGAACGATCGTCGCATGGATTTAGACGCTTGACCGCGAACGGTCGCACTTCACCTCAAATGACTCGATCGCGAACGGTCGTCATTTGAAGTTAGGCGCTTGACCATGAACGGCCGCGCTTCATCCCAAATAGCTCGATCCCGAACGGTCGTCATTTGGGGCCATATAAAATATCAAGCTCTTTACAGGTTGTCAACAGGATATGAACATCCAGCTCATGGCATTACAAAACACGCCTTCCTACCGCAAGGACATCAACAGGATACGAACATCTTGCTCATGGCATTACAAAACACGCCTTCCTATCGCAAGGCATGTTTTGGGGGGCAAAGTGTTATCCCATTTTTGGTCAAAACTGGAATATCAATGTTGTGTGCATTTCCACCACGATCGAACCAAGAAGAAGCAGCCAGCAAGCGTATATAAGTCTAGGATTTCACTCAAGGTTCAAATATAAAAGTTCATTCGGTAAAACAATGTGAGAGTCCATTCGGCATCTACAACATAAGGTTCATTCGGTAATCATCACCAGAGTCATTCGACAGATCTAGGCTGAGAGCTCATTCGGCACTGTTCATTCGGCATTCCCAACACTGCCGAACCATCTCCCCCCTACATAGTCGGACCAAGCCTCATACACTCACCACCGAACCAAGCTACGTCCCCTTCACCGAACCATCCTGCTCCATGTGTCTACCGAACCAAACCAAAGTGTCAACACCGGACCACATGCAAGGAGGCCACCACCGGACCAACCTCTACCGGACCAATCCACTTCCATGCATCACCGAACCAAGGCTTTGCCGAACCAACGTTGCCAGGCCAGATTGCATCAGCCCAGGCCCACCAGCAGCTATATACATCCAGGACCTCTACCCCGAGCCTCACTCTATAAATAGAGGGGCAGGGGTACAACAATGGCAGACAAGTTTGAGAGCTCAAGCACGGATAGAACTTTCAAACAACTTTCAGTTACTTGTAATCAATACTTTGTACGTGTAATCTGAAGAGAAAAGGAGAATAACATATAAAGTGGACGTAGGCACGTTCTGGCCGAACCACTATAAATCTGTGTGTCTTTTACAGTTTAGTCCCTGCTTTTTACATATTTGCATAAATCACCCAAATCGCTAAGAACGACTTAAAATCAACGGAATCGTACGACTTTAGGGTGTTTGCCCATTTTTTGCGCAAACAGGAGTCACAAAGATGTACCAATATATGAAGAAGCTATATTGGTGGAGTGGAATGAAGCGTGATATTTCTACCTATGTTAGCAGAAGCACAACTTGTCAACAAGTTAAGGCTGATCACTGGAAGATGGCAGGATTGCTACAACCTCTAGAGATTCCAGGTTGGAAGTGGGAGCAGATTTCTATAGACTTTATTGATGAGCTACCAAGAACTAGAAAGGGCAACCAATGCATTTGGGTGATTGTCGATATATTGACGAAATCCGCTCATTTTATTCCAGTCAAGGCCACTCGTACTACTTCGAGTTTGGCTGAGATATACATGAGAGAAGTTGTTAAACTTTATGGTGTACCATCTAGTATCGTATGCGATAGAGATTCTATTTTCACTAGTAAATTCTGGAAAGCATTTCAGGACACTTTGGGCACCAAACTTAATCTGAGCACAACCTATCATCCTCAGACAGATGGCCAAACTAAGAGGGTAAATCAGATTTTGGAAGACCTTCTCCGAGCTTGTATTATAGATTTGGTGGATCCTAGGAAAATCACCTCCATTTGGTTGAATTCACTTATAATAATAGCTATCAGGTAAAGGAATCAAATTTCAAATTTGAATAAGTATATTAGAATTGAAATTAATTATCTTTAATAAAACTAGGCAAGCATTGGTATGGCATCGTTCGAAGCTTTATACGGATGGTTGTGCAAATCACTAGCTTGTTGTATCGAGTCCGGAGGTCGATTAGTGCTTGGTCTAGAAACAATTATGGAAGCTTCCGAGAAAGTTGAAGAAATCAGGAAGAAGATAAAGATGGCACATGATAGATAGAAGAGCTACGCTGACAGAAGAAGAAGAGATCTTGAATTCAGTGTAGGAGATGAAGTATTTTTGAAAGTGTTGCCTTTGAAGAATGTTATTCGATTTGGAAGAAAAGGGAATCTAGCTCCTAGATTTGTTGGTCTGTTTGAGATTATGGAAAGAGTTGGAACCTTGGCCTAAAGAAATGCATTACCAAAAAAGTTCGCCGGTGTGCACAATGTGTTCCACGACTCACATCTCTACAACGTTGTGTGCGATCCATCTATAAACATTCCCACTGCTCAGTTAGAGGAGATAGTTATCAAGCCTGACTTGACTATTGAGCGAAAGCCACTTCGGATAGTCAATCGTGAGACGAAGCAACTTAGAAGGAAGTCAGTCAATCTCGTTAAAGTCTAGTGGAGTGAAGATGAGCGAGATTGCACATGGGAAACTAAGGATAGTATTCGGGATTCAAACCATGAATTATTAATTTCAGGTATAATTCAATTTTCTTAAAATCTACCTTGACTTTTCTGCTTGTTCTTTCATACTTCTCCCGTCTCGTTCCTTTTCGAGGACGAAAAGTTTTGAGCGGAGGAGGTTGTAACGACCCTGAATTTCCGACCCAATTTAAATTTTAAATTCATTATTTCTAATATAAAATTTGTAATTTAATATGATCTCAATTAACGTCCAAACTTTGTTTGTAAGATGCGTCAAGTTAGTTATGGATATAGAAAAAGTTTCGTTGTAAAATATTGCAGAAAATTTCGTTCGCGTTTTTACTGTATATCAGTTCATTTTAAACTGTGAAAAATTTATCTTTCGAATCCAAATATTTTTACACAGTATGGTTGTAAAAATTTATCTGATCAAGACATGTGATTCGTTTTGTCAAATTCCATCATCGCCTACTTCATTTAAAATATTTTGACAAACAAACAATTTAATCGGCATAAATTTTGAGCTTTTATAAAACTGTCGTATCAAAATTATCTATGCACCATTTGAAGCGCCTCGTCGCGCTGATCGAAATGGTATATTCATTTGTGCAAATCGAAGTTCGACGTAAAAAGTCGCGTTAAATTAACGGTTCCAAACTGACCGGCTAAATGCATATTCGGCCCCAAAAATTTACAGCCCGCACCCATTCAAAATTTGAAATTAAAACTTTGGCTGAAGTGGATTTATTGTGGTGGTTGGCAACTAGTGGATGGCATGGGAAAGCATGCAATATTTCGTAACTCACAAAATAATATTTACTCACGAATTCTCTCAGCCCAATACAAAATTTTAAGGAAGAATTCCATTCGTTGCTCCACTAACCATCTACAGGTACGAACATACTTTCGTCTGCTCCTCCATTTTATTCTCCTCTTTCATTTGTTTTTCTTCCACTGTTAAAATTTGCAAAAGAAAAAATTATGAAACCAAACTTCACCATAGCTTCTCCAGCATGCACCTCCTCCCCCGACTGCGCCCCCTTTCACCTCGCTCCAACCGTCGCGCCACCCCACCTTGCAGCCGTCGACCGAACTACCTGAACCGCGTACGTCTCCCTATCCCTCCGCCACCTCAACACGCCGCATGCACCACTGCCGACCATCTCCTTCACCTCGCCCTCCACCGTTCATTGCCCACTTCCCTCCTCCACACGCATAGCACCTCAACGCCACCCATCGCCTAAACCGCCTTCCACCACGTGCGGAAACGTGCACGCCGCCCTACCCATCTTCGGCCACTCCATCCTCTAGTCATGAAATCACCACCCCCTCTGCCATCGTGCGAGCGCCCTCCTTCCAGTGCACTCTAGACCGCGCGCGCATCACTTCTAACCATTCCCTGACCATCGCCCCTCCCTCGTGCTACTCTCGTGCATGCCGTGTGCAAGAAAATTTGTGCTTGCCTCCATTTGTAGAAAATGAAGAGTCTCTGTTTCTTGGAAAAAGAGTAACAGTCCTTGTGTTAAAAGAAAAGGAGAACGGGAAAGGTGTGCGTGCATATGAAGTGATGAATATCACTGTTTTGGGGTGCGGGCTTGCACTTTGAAGTTTCGACTCTGTGTAAATAAAAAAGAGGGAAAATGGATGGAGTGCGTATGCATAGATGCAGTATGCATTGGTGTAGGAGATAGTGTTCTATACAGCAGTCTTTGAAAAAAAAATGAAAAATTTGAAATGAAGTAACAGTGTACCGTTGCTTTGTGCAATAGTGGCAGTGCACTGTCTTTTTCAATTGTTGCTAAAGAGAACATTTGCGCAGCATCTATTTTGTTTCTGAAATAGAAATCGCTTTTTCTATGTTTGTTACAGCAACCATTTGAGTTCCATTTGCTGCAGCATCAAATTTCTCAGCTTTCGTTCTTTTCTCCATCACTGGTAAGCACATATGTATAATTTTATAAATTATATATGAACATTCATTTGAATTGATATCGTCTTTCTTTTGTCGAAAATTGCAATGTTCCATTGTTCGTGTTGTACCGATTCCATTCATGCTTCTTCTTGCTTCGTTGTCAATTTCTCTAACCATGAAAGGTGAATTAATTTTCACGACTTATATTCTTATATGATAATAATCCAGTTTGTTAATAATTGATTGATTGTTTGATGTTTACGTTGGATGTTAAATTTGTTAATGTTGAAGTGATAAATAATATGCAATTGAATTTGATGTAGGATAGTTAACAATTTAAAATTGGTATATGTGTTGAATTTGATTAGTTAAATTTGTATAATATGACCCCCTTTAAATGTTAAATTAATTGTCATGTGGAAGTTTGGTTAATTACACCTTGAACCATTTAAATGTATGTTATTTAAATTGATGTAGTATGTAACTGAATAATAGATATCAAGTGAAGACCGTATAAATATAAGTGTAATGATCTTTAACCTACATGAAATGATAGTGTAGATTCTAGAAATAATTATATTAATTTGCATAAACAATAAATGTAAGTTAATTTGATTATTTCGGGATTATTTAAATAAATTATTGAATTTTTATTGATGTTTGCTATTACTTGTTTATTTACTTTGACACCATCCCAGTTATCACACTACAAGTTCCCTTTGCTATGCTTTGATTTTTGAATTGAAATGGAATCAGGTTGAAATGATAAATACCCAAAAAAAACTTTGACTTAGGATAGAGAATTAAATAAACCCGATTGGTCAATAATTTGATTTAAAAATAAAATAAAGATTTTATTCGAATAAACAATAAGGTTTTTGAAGTGATATTGGAATTTGAATTTTAATGAAAGGAAAACGTTAATATTTAATAATCTGAAAAAAATATTAACATAGTAGTTGATGTAAGAACGTTGTTTTAAATTTAATTATTTAATAATTAAGTTTGAAATTATTTAATAATTAAGTTTTGAAATTATTTAATAATTAAGTTTGAAATCATATAATAATTAAGTTTGAAATAATTAAATAATTAAGTTTTGAAATTATTTAATAATTAAGTTTTGAAATTATTTAATAATTAAATAAGATTGAATTATTTAATAATTAAATAAAATTGGACTTCTTTAATAAGTGTAATTGAACTTCTTGAATAAGTGAAATTAAGTTTCTTTATTAATTGAGTTTGAAATTTCTAACTAAGTAAATAAATAAGTGAAATTGTGTTTCTTTAACAAGAAATAAAATTTGATTTATTGAAATTAATGTAAGACTTGTAATTTAAAGAATTTGATTTGACGAATTTAATTTAGTTCAATTTTTAACTTTTGATATAATGGAGTTGAACGTAAGTAATTGATTTGATGAATTGGAAATCGAATAGAAATTGTTTGAATGATAAATTAACTTAACGAATATAAAATGAAATCGATAATTGAATTTAATTGTTAAATTAAATATACTTAAATGATTACGGAATGAAACTTATATATGAATTTGAATAAATATTTGAATTGATTAAATAAAAATTGAAATTGAATTATAAAGTTTTGAAATGGTAAATTTGGAAGTATGAAACGTAAATTTATGGAAATTGTTTAGAAAGACAAATGAAATGTTAGTTTATGAATTCAAATCGAAATTGAATTTGATTTGGTTTTGAAATATATTAAACGACCAATCGGTGTAATAATTACGAAAGATATTAAAGAAACCGGAATCGGTTGGGGACATACTCACTGTCTGAACCGAATATCACTTTAATAACTATACCCGGAGTGTGATCCAGAATGAAGTGGTTGGAATGACGTATGTGATGATTGAAGAAAGAGAACGATAATGGATAGCCTTGACACTTGTGTCAAATTGGAAATGACTAAAACAGGAGTCGTGCCGGGCCAAATGGGGTTAGCTACCTCGAGCGAACACACTTCTTCGTAAGCTACTCATTACTTGTTATTGGTTGGTGCGCATCCTTGAATTTGGAGTTTTGTTTCGCGATGTTGTGATTGTTGCGGCGATGCGTTCTCACCAGTTCGGATCAGGCAAACGGCAGTTTCACTATCTTGGGTATTGCCTCATGTGCCTTGTCATACTTGTATCCCTATATATGCAATCACTATGAATTTATTTTGTCTCATACCTATGGAGTACTCCCTGATATCCCATTAGTTTGCGATGGAGTTTATAGTGCTATATAGTCTATAATGCTATATAAAATGTGTTAAGGGGAACAATGCGCCTTAACACTATCTTGATATTTTACTTTACTGTTAGACATTATCTACTTATCGTACGTTATTAGATATTTTAATGGATCCTGAAAGATGTTATTCCATTCATCTTTGAGTTATTGTCATTTCAAAAACCATATTATCTGTATAAGAATATATGTCCTGATTCGAGTGCTTGTTTGTGCATATGCTCAAGGTCAGACTGAGGATTTCTGTTGCCGTGCTGCTTGGAGCTGACGGTTTGAAGACTATCATTAGCTTTATCTTATCAGTATTGCTCTTTCCTATTTGGTTATTATCGGGCATCTATGTTGTTCTATTTCATTTACTTGAGACAATGTTGTATTTTCTTAGTAGCCTCATGAACTACTATTATGACTATATTGTAATTCCGCCGCACTATTCTGTTATGTTATTTCTGTAATTCTATGATGATTCTCATTTATATATTTATACTCCATTAATAATTCGTGTTTTGTTTTATTTAAGTTGACATGTATGGAATATTATCAATTTAAATGGTACAAATATACGGGTTGTTACAAGGCTCGACTTGGCTTAGGGATGCTCGGGTTTGGGCTGTAGGGGCTCCGCCTTTGGGTGTAGGGGGTAGGTCATGTGTTGTACGGGGTAGGCCGTGGGTTTTGGGGTGAGGAGGAGGTGGGTAGGTGGTAGTTTGGCTTGGGTTTGGTGTTGTAAGGTGACGGTTTGGAGTATGGAGGTGATAGCTTGAAGATAGAAGGGAAATGGTGGAAGTAGAGAAGGTTTTTGGAAATTTTGTGAAATGAAAGTGAAGTGGAAATGAAGAGATTTTTGGTTGTATTTATAAGCGGAGATTTTTAGTGGTAAATGACATTAATACCCTCTTCATTTTTTAATTTAAATATACATTTTCTTTTATGTGAAAAGAGAGATTTAATATGCATTTATGGTGATGGTAAAAATAGAAATGATTACTTTCTTAAATTTTGCATTTTAAAGAGAAGACTTTGTATTGATTTGATTTGCATTAAATGAATGGATGTATGTTCATTAATTCCTTAAGTTAGCTTTATTTTCGCTTTTGGATTTCCTTCTTTTCTATGTATAGTTTAACATCTCATTAAGGAGACGAGAAGTAAGGTAATGTTGTTGTTTTATAAAAGCTTTAATAATTTTTAAATTTGTCAAATCATACTTTTCACTTTTTACACATTTATTTAAACTTTTCAAAAGTAAACTCCTTTTGTCTTTTAGTGCTAAATATAAAGTATTTAAATAGTTTGTAAACTTGTATATATAAGTTAGAAAATGTATCAGGTTACAACAAATTGTCCACAACTTGTTTTCGGTTGAAAACGGTGTTTTTGTCGACAAACTTTAATGTCAAAATTTGACGTTTTTATTAAGCTATATATTGAAGTAAACCAAACTTTAAAACAAACTTTTTACTTCTTTAAATAAATTAAAACAAGTCTCTTTATATATAAAAATCATATTTAAATAATATCAAAATCTCTAATTTTATAGCGTATGTAAAACTGACAAAATGCGACAAATTTTGGTTATTTTTATAAAACGATTATTAACATACTTCTAAATCTTTTAACATATTTTTATTATCTTTATTAGATATTTTAAATAAGATTTATCTTTTTAAATAAATAATTAAATCAATTTATTTAAGCCTTTATTTATTTTTAACAAAACTTAACTTTTGTCGATTTGTTCTAAAATCCAAATTTATACTTTTTAATTTATTAGCTATAAGAATAGATAATTATTTATTACATATATAATATATTTATTTAAGATTTAAAATTCTTTTTAAATTTAAAACGAACGAAATATCTGATTTCCAAAGTAGAGAAATTACGGGTCGTTACATTATAGCTTCATGTGTACATTTGGTTGAGCCATTACCATGTTGGTTGGACTTTTGTACATTTGGCCGAGGCTGTATTTATGTTGGTGCCATGCTAACTTGATGCTCCTACTTGATTACTTTGTACTGACCACTGCTGCGTTGTTTTTTTTGCATTGCACCTAAATTAAATCCAGTTTCTGCTTGGGTTTGACCTTCTGCTCACCTGTCTTGGCAACTTTAACAAGCGAATGCATATCGATGTGCGCGACCTTGTAGGATGTACAGTGATACACCATGCTTGTCACAAGTTGTTTGCATATTTTTGATTCTAGTTTGAAATAGAAAGATGAATTAAAAAATGATGATGAACGGTAGAAATAATCGAGGCAAGTGGTATTTTCATACACATTTCTTTGTACACTACAAAAATTTTCTTTTGCAATTTTAATGCGTCAATGTTTATTTTGCAGATAGTTCAGATGTAAGATATTGGCTGAAATAGAGTTGAAGATCAAATACGGATTGTATTGTAATTGAAACATGTATTTGGAATTTTGTAAATATAGTGTGAGCTTGAATTTGTACTATTTGAGTTTGTAATAAATTATTTGTTTGAATAAAATAATAATTTAAATAAAAATTCCGAGTTTTTATTTTATTCAACAAATATTTATTTAATTAAGTGGAAAAATACAATAATACAATAAAAAATGCATTTAAACGAATATATATATGTTTATCATCATCAAACAAAAATCATACACTAGTATGTTCTACAAAAATTTGAAGATGAGCGACTTCGTCCTTGATTAACCTCGAGTTCATTAATAGCGCATTTGATTAAAGAAAACATTATCGATGACCTTTAAGTTCTCACTAAGGGTTTTCGCACTTCAACTTAGTCAATGAGATGTAAAATGACTTTGGCTCCATTGGTATTAATTAAACACCCAGACCCCACTAGTGTCGACTATCATGATAGATAGGGATTGTTGCATCTTGTCAAAATCAAAATTTAGTGTTGTTAAGGAAGTAAGAATTTTTTTAGTACTAAGCTTATTTGTGTCACACTCAATCCATTCTTATTATTCATGACATGAAAGCTTTTGATGGGTAAAATAATAAGAATAATGCAAAATTTTATCGACTTCGGGAGTAATGACAATTTCGATGCTGATCAACGTAGCTAAGATAAAAAATGTAGTCGATGTCATTTTATCATTAATAAGCCTATAACATATTAGCTTTCATACCAACATCAATTACAATCAAGGTCCATGTGTGCAACACAAAAACATTACGTCGGTGGATTAGCAACTGCTAGGTTAATCAATCCACTTCGAATCTATTAATGGTATCATGAATGTCGGCACTAATACGGGTATAAATAAAGTAAATTTGGAATTGACAAATGACCCACATCATTATCAAACTGAAAACTTCAAACATACAAGTTAACAACAAATTATAATTAATAAATTTAAGGATTATTATAGCTACATAGTATCCAAAAATAAAGAATCTACAATCGCAATCCTTAATATTTTGTTTATCAATCCAAAATCAATAAATTGCAAATTAAAACCTAAAGGGCAATCTCAGTATGAATTGTTAATAGAATTAGATAAGCAAGAAAATCGATATGAAATCATACCTGAGTATTTAATTGCTTGAAAGATTGAGAGATATTTTAGAATTATAACTTTTTTCTCGAGCTTTCTTTTATAGGTTAGAAGAAGAAATTAAGAGAGCTTAACTATTTATAGAAGAAAAAAAGATGGATAAGCACCGTTGATTCACTTTCAACAAATGGCAATATCAATAAAGAGAAGACCAATAGGCGGGAAAGATGACGTCGGTAATATTAACTTGAAAATCCAATGACTCCTCTATACTAGGGGCAAATGTTGCTACTATGATCATTGTTGAAGAAGTTCAGTGTGCTACTTGATAAATGGATAGAGAACCATTCTCGAATCACAACACTTACCATCGTTTTCCTCGAAGACATGAGGTCAGCATTTCTGCTATGGCTTCAATGATCAACGTCGAAGATACGAGGATGGAATAACATTGAAAGAATAGGAGTTCGCGCTTCATCAACAAGAAGAGTGTAGACATCGCCGCATGTAATCAAAGAGACAAGAACCTCGAACACAACCCACTTCATAAGACATCAACGAGAGTGGAAGTGACTACAACACATTTCATTGATGCATAGTTATATTGACACTGACTTTTATAACAAGGAGCATCACTTCGTCCATGTCGTCATCATTATCGAAGACATACCACTATCAATGCATTACTAGTGCCGCCACCCACTTAACTGGCCAAAGCAGGCCCATTGACAATTAATCTAAAAACTATCAACACTGCATTCAAAGTAGCGCCATACTTTATAGCAAACAACACTATCAACACTCATGGCAACCATTAGAGCCGACATTCATCAGCATTGCCGTTACCCATTTATTATCATCGAAGTAATGATGACACCGATAACATAAGGAATAGAGCTACTCTTTATTGATGTTATACAAAGAAGAGACTAATGCCTTGAAGACCTCGTAAAAGACAAGCATACCGAAGACGAGCCTATCGTGCATAATGAAAGGTGAAGTGGAGCTGCTCACCCTTATAAATATGGACCAAGGGTTCCATTTTTGAGGAGAAATTCTATCATCTCATTTCTTGCTGTTTCAACTTTGTAAACCCTAAGTTTATGTAGGGGATTTGTAGAGCCTATAGTATCGTTTGTACCTTGTACGCATAAGAATTTGGAAATCAAACAATTGTATAACATAGCATACTAATTCTGTTCGAACTAGTAACATGTGGCTTGTGTGACCATTTGGCTTCGAATATTGATTTATGTGGATTTGTGACTTGCAAGGCATATTTGGCTTCGAACTGGTACTTGCATGGAATGCTTGACTTCAACCGTGAATATTAATAGCATATTCGACTTTGACTTCAAACTACATAAGCTTATACAACTTTGACTTCAACGACAGCACTAACGATTATTATAGGAACTCTCTTCGACTTGATGACTTCGAATGACCTCGACCGAGCCTTTCTTTGAATTTACATTGTTCTACTACACTTTTAAGGTTAAAGAATTTATTCGCTAAACAATCTCGATGGTAAATTACTTACCGAAACATCAAGTATACTACCTCAGTGGTGAACGTGTCCTCAGCCTTGCATCATTCAACCCATAGCCTAGAAGGCTCGATAAATAATTCACTTCTTCCATTGGTAGATCTGCCAAAATATTGTAAAATCTAGTACCAGGGAAACCTAAATTCACCTCACGAAGTCTGTAATTCGCATCTATGACAACTAAAGTAACGATCGGAAAAATTTATTGCAGTATATTTGCATGCCATGTTAAGCATCACTTTATGCAACATTATAAATCTACAAACACTCTACAAAGTTAAGAAAGGAAGAAATGAATACTTAAGTCTATCTTACTTGGCCTACAACAAATCTTGTTTCAACCTTGGCTATTAAAAGGCTACTAGACAATTGAGTATAAATGTCACTTGAATGGTTCCCTATTTTTTATAAAAGCGCAATAGTCGATTGTACAAATAAACCAGTCGACTCCTAATACTATCGGTCGAGTGGTCAACAAGTCATTTGAATGTTTGGATATAGACCTATATATATATGTATGTATGTATATATATCAGTGTGTGCTAGTCATTAGTTGACTGTTACGTCCAACCAGTCGACTCTATAAGGATCCAAACAGCTAATGCCTATAGTCAGTCGACGGTTTGACCCAAAAAATGAACTTCTTTTCCTTGGATTTAAATCATGTATATTCAACCATTTCCTAGAAAATTGGGTTTTCAACAATTTTAAATTGTTCTTTTGATCTGGTTTAATTATCTATCATTAGATCTTTTATCCATGCTGACGTATAACTTTTGAGTTTGTACAACCTAACTTTTAAAAAATTATCTATATATAATTTCAATGTTGGTTATATCCAAACTTTTGTGCATCTTATCCAGTAGATGTATATAAATTATTCTATGATCCATTTACTCATATTTAGTTTTGTTCATAGTTGATTCTTATCTTCTACATAGAATCAGATCTATATGATTTTAAAGCTATATATATGTATATATATACATTCACTTTTATTCACCTAAATTACATAAAATCAGATTCATATGATATTAAAGGTGGACTTTAATTAATATGTCCTTCCTCCAAATAACAATTTTTTTTATTAAAATGGAGTATTGGGGTTTTCCAAATTACCCTATTCATAAAAATCTTCAATTGAAAATTATCAGTTCAATTTAAAGATCATATTTAAATCTGCATAGATATATAAGTGAATTTTAAACACTTACCCACCAACATATTTATCTCATAGATAAACAAACACACCTCTATTCATTGCCTTTGAGGTAATCCCTAAATTTATATTCTTTGATGATCGCATTTGGAGCCTTTCTTTCTCTTTTTAACTTGCTAAAGTTTGGATTTGAATTTCTCTTCCTTTCAGTTTGATTTTCTTACTTTTTCAGAGCAATTTGATTTAATATTTTTTGGATAGATTTGTTTTTAGATATGAAGGAGGAGGAGAAGAACAATAGAGTTTTGGTATAGTGGCAGCTACAAGGTAAAGAGAAGTGGAGAAAGAATTGAATTAGGGGTAGAAACTGTTTGCACCAAAAATGGGCAAACACCCTTCGGAAGTTTTTGAAGAGATGGTAAATAAAGAACTTGAATTGGGAATAGGGACTATCTAACAAAAACTCCAAGTCACAGAAAAATAAATTGCGCAGAAGACAAGGATTTAGAGTGGTTCGGCTATGCGCCTACGTCCACTATGAAGGTTTTTCACTTTATTTCTTAATACTTGAAGATTACAAGTGCTTTTCAGCAAATTACAGTGGGAAATGAACTTAAACTCCAAATTGACAGCAATTGAGACAGCATGGAGTGATCCTGGCAGCGTTTAGACTTGTTCTTCTTCCCCAAATTCCCCGACCCCCCTTCTGAATGACCACGGGGCTCTATTTATAGGTGTGGAAGGCCAAAATCCCGCCTAAATCATGGAGAGACTGCTTGGCACGTGACGGGGGACCCACAGGCCCGAGTTCTTGAAGTGCGTGCCCAGTTTGGGATCGATTCGAAGTGAACTTCGAATCGATCAAAAAAATCGTCCAATTGCGATGAAACTTGGCGTGGACGTTCTTCGTCATGTAGACAAACTTCTGTAAAAATTTCATGGGATTTGGATCAGTAGATTTGGAGTTATGATCGGTTCGAAATTGGGTGTTCGTCATGCTGGTTGCTTCGACTCCACTGATTCATTTGAATCCATAGTTCGACTCCATATGGTTCGAATCCATGCTTTTGTATGCGATGTGGATGGATTCGAAACCGATGGCTGATGGAGTCGAAGCTTGGATGGATTCGAAGCTTCTGATGGATTCGAAGCTTAGTGATGGATTCGGAGCTTCTGATGGATTCGAAGCTTGGATGGATTCGAAGCTTCTGATGGATTCGAAGCTTCTGATGGAGTCGAAGGTTAGTGATGGATTCGGAGTTTCTGATGGATTCGAAACTTGTGATGGATTCGAAGTTTGTGATGGATTCGAAGCATAGGAAGGACTCGAATTTGTGATGGATTCGAAGTAGGGAGTTACTTAGATGGATTCGAATGTCGCCTCTTCCTATGGGTTCGAATATGATGGGTTCGAAATAGAAGGTTTCGAACACGATGGTTTCGAACACGATGGGTTCGAATATGATGGGTTCGAACATGATGGGTTCGAACCGAGCAATGTGCACCTTCTTAACTTGGATCCATCATAACTTGAGCATATGACCTCGGATTGACTTGAAATTTGAAACGCGGACTTCTATGATCTTTCTGGTCATGTCCTGTCAATTGTAGCTCAATCTGGACTCGGACAAAATTCATCGATATCCATAGTGAAGAGAAGTGCAACCAATCTCTGAGACGAACTGTCCTTTGTTTTTGGCCAATCTTTTGGTATCACGGCTTTGCCAAAAAGCGGGATAACATTTTGCCCCCCAAAGTACGTCTTGTGGGAACATGACGTGCTTTGAATAGCTGCCATTTCTTTCTGAAAAATCATTGCTCTCTTTTTGTTGAGACTCATATACCGTATTGCCGTAACCTTGCCTTGATATGATTGATTACTGTGCGACTGTGCTTAATCGTTGGCTGTCGTTGCTATAACAGGGTGAATATTTGATCCCTGTGAATGTTCAAAATTGAACGTTAGTTCGTTATGTGTGCACATACATTAGCTCCGCCCTTATTAACGTCGTGTGTCCATGAGTCATGTCGGTCTTTGTTTGCTGCCGAACTCCGTCCCGGTTTTCTCCTTTTACCATTGCTTTAGCTGCTTCTCTGAATCGATTTCCCAGAGCCAAATCAAACATGCTTTTTCACGAATCGACCAAATTCCTTCTAGCTTCCATTTGTAATCAAACTAAATCAGGTAATCAAGGGGTCGATTCGGTTTTGAGAATGATAGATTAATCTTTTTTGGCATTGATTCAACCCCTCCTTCTGGAAATTTTTGGAGAGTGACGAGGTTTGAACGAAGTAGGCCGACTCCATGGAACTGAGGAATGCAAACCTTTGAGCCGTATCGATCAGGGGTGCGCGCTTTGAGTTGGTTTCGAATGTGTAGCTTCGAACCGATGATTGCAGGAGAACACAACAAAAAAGGCGTGCTGTGATGGATTCGAAACAGTGGCATTCTGATCGATTCGAAGGAGCTTACTACTGATCGATTCGAAGCAATGACACGTTCATCGATTCGAAGGAGTTCAACTCCGATGGATTCGAAGCTAGGTGGGACTCCGTGGATTCGAACCGCCCTTGATGGATTCGAAGGAGCACGATTTCGATGGTTTCGAAGCTCCATGGATTCGAACCGCTCTTGATGGATTCGAAGGAGCCCGACTTTGATGGATTCGAAGTCAGGTGGGGCTCCATGGGTTCGAGCTGCGCTGATTTGAGGTTCACCGATCTGACTCGTGTCGAATCAAGTCGATCGATTCGAACGTTCTTGCTTCTGAACTATGACCACTTTTAAATCGAACTTTTAACGAACTCACTAAATTTTTAGCATATCTGATTCCGACGAGCTTCGTCCTTCGCATGATCAAAGTTGACCTGACCTGTCTTTTTGAGCTCGTCGATGGCACCGTGACTTAAACGAATCCACACTTGAATTGGTCAGTAGTATCCGAGGGACGCGAAAGCGACGGTCAGTGATGACGGTCGTTTTCGTTCTCTGATTCAAAAGCCTAGTCGTTCAGATACCGCGTTTTACTCTTGTAAAATTTGTTTTAGTTATGTATTTGCATTGCACGACATATCCATATGCTTCACACCGGGGAATATACGGGCTTTCTTCGTTTTTAACGCTGCTTTTTCGTGAGTTAGTTAGTTATGGAGTCTTCGGGTTCTGAACAACAAGAGTTACAAAGCTTGCCTCCTCTGATGCTAGAAATTCCAGAGATCATTCCTGAAGTAATAGATCCTGCTCCGGACGAATTGCCGGAGGCCTTATTTATCGAGGATCCCATAGATTCCGTCCGATCTAATATTTCTGGAGCATTATTGGGTCGGATATGTTCGAAGCATAGCTTATCCCCGGATGATGTTTTGCTACCGGGAGTTGATGATAGGCCTCACAATCCACCCGAGGGCTATACTGCTTTTTATCGCCACGCTTGTGCGGCTGGAACTCTCCCCCCGTTTAACCAATATATCAGGGAGATGCTATCGTTCATTGGAATCGCTCCCGCACAACTTCACCCTAACGGACACGCGTTACTGAACAGTGTTTTCATCTTATTCATGGACCGCCTTTTTCGTCCGCCTAGGCCAGCTGAAATTAGACATATATTCAACTTCAAGAGCAGGGGTGATAGTCCATCGTTCACCTTTCTGGAGGCAGTTAGAAATTGCCAGATTGTGACGGGAGCCTGGACCAGACTCAGTTACTTTAAGAATGAATGGTTCTTTGTCTGATGCCCCCCAGGATTCACTAGGCGATGGCTGTCCAGACGTAAGTATCGTAAATCGTGTTAGCCTTCTTTAATGGTCATTGTCAACACTTGAACTGACATCAGGTGTTTTCTTTTTTCTTTTTTTTCTCTTTTCTTTTTTTCTTTTTTTTTGCAGCTATCATATCAAGGCCAGACGGTGGTCGATACAGAAACGTCATCCGAAGTCTACAAGAGGTTCCGAGTGACCTGCGGCACATTGACTTGGTCTTAACCGATGATAACTTAAGGACGCTGGGCTTAATTGAGACGAACCAGAGTATTGTCGTTGAAGGGTTTGTGAAATCGGCTCCGAAGGCAAAGAAGAGGACCGGTGTAGCGATAAGTGGAATGGGCGATGATGAGAGGACGCCTACTGACACCGGGCTAGCGGCTGATTTTCCCCAAGCAGGAAAAAAACGGAAAGGCAAGGCCGTTGTTCCTAAATTTGCGAGACGGAAGTCTGTAATCGTGTCTCGCTTGACTTCTGGAATTATTTCTTCTGACTCCGCTCTTTGTCAATCAGGAAACATTTTCACAGGGCTGGATGACGTTCCCATACCGGAGTGCGTTTCTCTTTATCACAAGTCCGGGCTGGTTGAGCTCCGGGAAGCGTTAGACATAAGCGGGCTTTTACCCATTAGTGCAGTCGAAACCTCTGGTTGGTCGGGGGCTTTGCACATTTGCATACACTCTCATGACACTACATGACTGCTTCACTCGCCTTATTGATTTTTCCTGGTACTTAACTGAACTGTATCTCTTTTCCAGGTAACATGGCTGGTCGTCAGACTACATTGGACAAACTCCGGAGAGTGCATCACCCCTCAACCTATTATGAATCTCGTCGTGGAGGCCCCGATCGTGATCGTGACCGGAGGCAATATGGCCAGGTGTATTATGCAAAGGATCATCGCCGTGGTAACTCCAGCCAGGAACGATCAGACAGAGATCGTAGGCATCACTCCCCATCTCGATCTCCTCCGCAATCCCGAAGTCATGTCCAGGCATCCGAGCCTCTGCGACATCAGTCATCTTCGCAGGTTTCGAGGCCAGAGCCACATCATTCTCGAACCGGGGTCGCAACGTCTATGTCTGGGGAGGAGACCCTTGTTGAGTCTTCTGGCGAAGGGGCCATCAGGCTTGCACAACTGAGGAAAGATTTTCCAGAGATTTGCTTTGATGCTTGTATTTTTCCTCCCAATCTTAAAAGAATTCCCGATGATGCCGTGACTTCGGCGCTCAACTATACCCGTGACTTTTTTGCTCAGTACAAAGAATGGTACAAAGCGGCTGTTAAGGCTTCCAAAGCTGCCTTCGACCGGGCCCAAATCATTGAGAAGCTAGAGGCCGACTTGGCTCAAAAGAGTCGCATCGTCGACATACTCCAATCTGAGGCGGAATCTTCCCGCAAGGCCGAGGTCGAGTCGTTACAGAAGGTTGATGAGACATTAGCTGAAATGGCGAAAATGCAACAGGCACATTGTACTTTAGTTGAAGACTTAGGTCATCGATACAAGAACGTTGAATCTGAGCGGGATGCGGCAGTGAAGGAACTAGAGGAGCTAAAGGCTAGGTTTGCTGACATGAATAAAGAAAAAGACGACGCGAACGTGGCTGCGCAAGAGGCGTGTGAGCAGGCTGTATCTTTTCGGGCCGAGCGCGATGCAGCAATTGCAAGGGTTAGGGAGGTTGAATCGGAGTTGGAGGAGAGAGTCCAAGCAGAGAGGTTCAAGATGGAGGCCGAATTCGACGATCTTTTGGACACATATAATGCCAATGTATTGGAGCATAGAAATCTCTCCTGGCTAGGGGATTACTCGATGCCTCTCTACAACGCTTGGAAGAAATTAGTGGAAAACAAGAGGATGTCTTGTCCGGATTCGGTATTAGATGAGTTTGAGCTTGAGTCACGTCTGCTCAGCGAGGATGAGAGGAGGACCCTTCATGAAGCAATCATTTCTGTTGAAAAAGAAAGACTTGTCGTCCATCAAACGGAGGTGGGCGAAGGTTCGGGTATCGTGCACCATAGCGAGAATACTGAAGTCCCTGTTTCGACTTCACCCGAAGCTGCTACCGTGGTTGATTCACAAGCTATCCCCGCCTACAATCCGGACCAACCGGAACTGTCTTCGGGCAAGACGCTCGTCCCCGAGCTTGTTCAAGCTCCAAGGCAAGGTAAAGTAGGTATTTCCCTTTACGTCTTAAAACATTGATTTTCGAGGGAATTTCTTGGCCTGATAGCTCTAATTTTTGTTGTTTAGTGACCGAGAGTGTCGCACCCGTGCTCCCTGTCCCTTCGGCTTTACATCCTACACGTGGAGTTATTGTCACCGAGGCGATTTCAACTGCCGCCATGGTTGGTGATATGGGAGAGGGAGGCTCAATGTCATTCGATGTTCAAATGTTTGAAGAGCTATTTGGTCATCCTCTTGACCCCATGCCCGACCTCTCTTTTGTGACGAGCGGAGCTGCTCCAGTTTCTAGTTCGATCGTGATGACCACTGGCGTACCTAGCGCAGCTCAACTGTCTCGAGAGGAGGAGATTTTAACAGAGATAAGTGCCAAGATGGCCAAGACAGTGACAGTTGGTCCCGGTGGTGACGCCGTTCCTTCGAGCTTATCTTCTCTAATGATGATTTCTCCAGGTGGCACAGTAACCGTCTCGAGTGTTGCTGAACAAGTATCTGTTATTGCTCCCATGCCCCTGGTCCGTCCTTATAAAAGGATCTCCATCCCTTCCAGTTCTGAGGAAGATGTTGATATCATGCCGGAACCGGAGGATGTTCCAAAGAAAGGCAAAAAGTCTCGTAGGAAGCCAGGCAGTGGGTCTAGCGGCTCGACTCCGAGGAAGAAACACCGGAGGAAGAAAGAGTGAGCCCCTCGCTTTGTCGTGAGATTTACGGATAACAATTCTTTTGCCTCTTCTTTTGTTTTTTCTTGGGCCATGTGTATGTACGGATGCGGCCTCCACTTAATTGAAACATCTTTACTTGCCATGTAATCAAACTTGTTTTTGTTGGTTGATGAAATGGGAAGTTACACTATTCTTCTTACCTGAATGCCTTGCAGTATTTGTGTTGTATCCGCTCAGCATTTATATAGCTTCGTGTCGTGATTTAATGAATGAGTCGGATTCTGAGTATATTATTACTTAAGCCAGCGATTAGCACTCAGATTTTTGCCCCTTAGTTGTGGGGAATAATATTCATATTCTGGCGGCTGATTGCGTTTATTGCAAGCCCTGAACACATGCCCCCCCTTCTGGGGATTCACGACAATTAGAGATTGATAATCTGTCCTGCATTCCAGGAATTTGAGGGTTATCGATGTTTACACTCCATTCCACGCTATGGGAATTGGGAGTTGATATTGATATCTCGGCCCGTATTTTGGGAACTTCGAATTGTTACTTGTACTTTGATTCGCGCTTCGGGAATCTGGATTAGATGGTTATACTCCAACTCGTACTCTGGGAAGTTGGAGTCCGTTCGCGCTCTGGAAACAACTTATTGGATGTTTTATACTCCGATTCACACTCTGGGAAGTTGGAGTCCGTTCGCACTCTGGGAACGATTTATTGGATGTTTTATACTCCAATTCACACTCTGGGAAGTTGGAGTCCGTTCGCACTCTGGGAACGATTTATTGGATGTTTTATACTCCAATTCACACTCTGGGAAGTTGGAGTCCGTTCGCGCTCTGGGAACGACTTATTGGACGTTTTATACTCCAATTCACACTCTGGGAAGTTGGAGTCCGTTCGCACTCTGGGAACGATTTATTGGATGCTTTATACTCCAATTCACACTCTGGGAAGTTGGAGTTAGTAAAAGGATTGTCGTGTATCAATCCCTGTGAATGCTGGTATTGTGTTTTGCCCCCGAGCTCGGGTCTTATTTAGTAAGTCACTGGTCGTATCACAGTTACTCCCTATTTAGATAAATCCCACCGTGTGATGGAATTTAGCTCTTCGTGCAATGTGATATTATGTGCTATTTTCAGTGAATCACAACTTTTGGCTCGAAGAGATGGCGTTTTATTGCTGAAACAAAAGAAGCATGACAACATCAGTTGCCTTATTACAAGTTCAAATTTCAAAATGTGAAAAACAAAATGCTAAGGAAGAAATTGATAGAAAGACAAATAAAGCCTGTTAGGTGTAGTAGGGACGGAGGCTTCCGCTATTCCAGGATCTTGGTAAAGTGAGACCATCAACGGTCGATAACTTGAACGTGCCATCTCTGAGTTTTTGTGAAATCATATACGGCCCTTCCCAATTTGGGTTCATGTGCGAAGGAACCGGGTAAACTCTTTTGAGTACCAGGTCGCCGGATTCAAAAGTCCGTGGGCGGACCTTGGTGTTGTATATTCGAGCGACTCGACTTCGATATGCAGCTGCCCTCACGTCGGCTTCTTCACGTTTCTCATCAAGCAGATCTAGGGATTCAGCAAGTAATATAGCATTCGTTTTCGGGTCGTAGTATGTCACACGGTGAGAGTGAACTTCCATTTCGACCGGGATAACTGCTTCGGAGCCATAGGATAGAGAAAAAGGGGTGTGTCCGGTCGCAGTTTTGTGAGTTGTTCTGTATGCCCACAGAGCCATTGGTAGTTCATCGACCCATTTGCCCCCGGCTTTCTCCAATCTTTTCTTCAATATAGACTTGATAACCTTATTGACGGCCTCGACCTGACCGTTTGCTTGTGGGTGCGCTACTGCTGAGAATCTCTTATGGATGTGAAATCGCAGACAGAAATCCCTGAATTCAGTACTGTCGAATTGGGCTCCATTATCGGTGATAATAGTATGCGGGAGTCCAAACCGGCAGATGATGTTGCGCACCACGAAGTTGATCACCTTTTTTGTTGTTATCGTTGCAAGGGGCTCAGCCTCAGCCCATTTGGTGAAGTAATCAACCGCAACTATGGTGTACTTTGCACCCCCTTTAGCTAAAGGCAATGCACCGATTATATCCATCCCCCACATTGCAAATGGCCACGGGCTGACCATTTGGGTTATTTCAGAAGGCGGGGCTCTAGGGATCCGAGCGTGTCTCTGGCATTTATCACATCTCTTGGCATAATCCATAGCATCGCGGTTAACGGTAGGCCAGTAATATCCGTTTCGAAGTATTATCTTGGCAAGCGCTTGCCCCCCAGTGTGATCGCCACATTCTCCTTCGTGCACCTCACGCAACACTCGCTTGATTTCGTTATGCGCGATACACCGGAGAAGAGGAACAGAGTAACCTCTTCGATACATAACTCCGTCTTGAATGACAAATCGTGACACCTTTCGAAGAATCTGTCTTCTTTCACTTCGTCGTTCGGGCAGTGTGCCATGCTTAATATAATCTTGGTAGGGAGTCATCCATGATTCCTTCTCGGAGGTAGCTTCTAATGTGAATTCATTCTCCGTTCGATCAATGCTCGGAGAGGATAATGTCTCGACAGGGACGAGTCCCAAGTGTTGAGCTTCGCCTGTACTTGCCAGCTTTGCCAATGAATCGGCTTTCTGATTGTGCTCTCGGGGTATGTAGAAAATGGTATAATAATCAAACTGATCCAGTATTGCTCGGACCCGGGCTAGATAAGCGGCTAGCCTTCTATCCTTGGCCTGATATTCACCCCGAACTTGACATACCACCAACTGGGAATCGCAGTAGATTTCCACAGCGATAATTTTCAGGTCTCGGGCCAACTTCAACCCGGTGAGCAAGGCTTCGTATTCAGCTTCGTTGTTGGTTGCCCGAAAATCAAACTTTAAGGCGTAGCAGATGGATCGGCCCTCAGGGGTCTCAAGCACAATCCCTGCGCCTGAGCATCGATCGTTGGATGCGCCATTAGTGTATAGTTTCCATATATCTTCGGGGGAGTCACTAGTTTCGGTTAAGTCTTCAGGAACAGTGAATTCGGCAATGAAATCTGCTAAGACTTGACCGTGTATGGCTCTCCTTGGAACATATGCGATGTCGAATTGACTCAGCTCAATGTTCCACTTTAGTAACCTGCCAGACGTCTCAGGTCGTGTAAGGACCTGTCGTAACGGTTGGTCGGTGTATACAATGATAGGGTGAGCCTGAAAATATGGACGGAGCTTCCTCGAGGCGATGACTAGGCAGTATGCCAACTTTTCTAGCCTTGGATAATTTCTCTCGGCCCCGGTTAATCGTTTACTGACGTAATAGACTGGTTTTTGTGTTCGGTCTTCCTCTCGAACCAATGCAGCACTAACAGCGTTTTCAGATACAGCCAGATAAAGGTATAATTGCTCGTGATCAACAGGTTTTGAAAGAATCGGTGGTGTGGAAAGATGCTGGATTAGCGATCGAAACGCGCCCTCACATTCCGTAGTCCATTCGAAGTTTCGTTTCCCTTTTCGGATCAGATCGAAAAAGGGTATGCATTTATCCGTTGATTTCGAGATGAACCTGCTCAGCGCTGCAACCTTTCCGTTGAGACTCTGAACCTGTTTTATGGTCCTCGGGGTTTGAAGATTCCTGATTGCCCAGATCTTTTCGGGGTTGGCCTCTATTCCCCGGGCGTTGACGATGAATCCAAGGAACTTTCCGGAAGCAACCCAAAATGACATTTTAATGGATTTAGCTTCATCCCATATTTCCGGAGGACATTGAACATTGACTCCAAGTCCTTGACATGATCAATGGAGTATCGTGATTTTACCAACATGTCATCCACATAAAGCTCCATGGTTTTCCCGATCTGATCGGCAAACATCCGGTTGACTAAGCGTTGGTAAGTTGCTCCGGCATTCTTTAAACCAAAAGGCATGACCATGTAGCAGTATAGTCCTAGGTCAGTTACGAAGCTTGTATGTTCTTGATCGGGCACATGCATGGGTATCTGATTGTACCCGGAGTAAGCATCCATGAAAGACAATAATTCGTGTCCGGCCGTCGAATCCACAAGTTGATCGATTCGAGGAAGTGGAAAACTGTCTTTTGGACAAGCCTTATTTAAGTCAGAGTAGTCGACGCACGTTCTCCATTTTCCATTCGGTTTGCGGACAAGTACAGGATTGGATACCCATTCCGGGTATAAAGCATCTCGGATAAACCCATTCGTCTTCAACTTATCGACTTCTTCTTTGAGGGCGGCAGATCTCTCTGGATCCATACCGCGTCTTTTTTGCCTGATCGGGATGTATCGCGGGTCAATATTTAAGGTGTGGCTCGCGATGTCCGATGAGATTCCACACATATCGGAGTGCGTCCAGGCGAATACGTCTAGATTCCCTTGGAGAAATTCGACCAATTCCTGTTGTGCTTGTAGGTTTAGCTGAGACCCAATTTTCAATATTTTCGAATCGTTATTGTCATCAATTGGAACATCGATCGTCAGCTCGGCTGGAGAAGCTTGATTTTCTTTGGATTCATCATTATCTTCAGTGTCTCGAGGGTCAAGATCCTTCTGGAATTGGTCGTGGTGCCCGGGCCGAGGCCCAGGCGCTAATTGTCAATCGTCGGCAAAGCGGACGCGGAGAGATTCCCCCACGCCCTTTCCCTTCTCCTTCCTTTGCGCTTCTCGTAGTTCAGCAACATAACAGGCTCTCCCGGCAGCCTGGTCCCCTTGAATGACCCCAATCCCGTGGTCAGTAGGGAACTTTAGAGTCAGACACCACGGGGCAATTGCTGCCCTAAATTCTGCAAGGGCCGGTCGGCCCAGAAAGGCATTATAGGGTGAATGGATATCCAGGACAACAAACTGTAACATTCGGACTCTACGGCGTTCTCCGTTTCCCAATTCTACTGGCAATTCCACCATCCCGGTGGGTATATTAGCACTTCCATCGAAGTCGTGGATCCTATATTGACAAGGCTTTAGATCTTTAGCTTCCATCTTCATCTGATCATATGCCCCTTTAAACAAGATGTTTACTGAGCTTCCACTGTCTACCAGGATCCTCTTCATCCAAGCAGGACCAACCTGTGCGGATATGACCAGTGGGTCTATGGTCGGGGCTTCGACTTTGTCAGCATCTCGGTTTCTAATGATGATATCATCCGTCATCGTCTTCTGTTGTTTAGCCGGAGTCCCTTCATCAAGTGTACTACAGCTTTCAAAACTTACGTGCCTGATCGAATTGGCGTATGATTCCACTTCCCTCCAACTTCGATCCGCTGGATAAGGGCCACCACTGACTGTATTTATGACCAACCTTCCGCTTGTACGGGCGGGCTCTTCCTGTTTTTCTTGGTTCTGCGCACGATTTTGGTTTGACGGGCCCACACCGCCGGTTTGTGGCGCTCGCACAAATTGATCCAACTTCCTCTCTCTGATCAGTTTTTCAATAAGGTCTTGCAGATGCCTGCAGTCATTGGTGTTGTGTCCATAGCTTTCGTGAAATCTACAAAACTTCCCCGTTTGAATCTGTTTCTCCGATGATAATTTCGGAGTCGGCTTCTTATATTGCATTGCATTACAGGTTTGTAGATATATGTTTTCCAATGTCGTATTCAGTGGTGTATAGTTTTCAAACATTTGCGCCCTACGTCGGGGGCCACGGTTCTGATCCTGCTTCTTATTCCTATTATCGCCATTCCTTGGCTGGGTTTGCTTGTTCTGAATATTCAACTGCACCCTTCCTGAGCCCTCTCCTGACTGTTTAACCGCCACATTGCTTTGAACCCCCTCCTTGTTGGGCCTTGCATCGTCCTGCTTCCTAGATTGTTTCGCATCCTCACGCCTTAGGAATTGGGCGGCTTTGGAATAGAAACGATCCAACGACGCGGGAGGTTTTCCAGCTAGCCAGCTTCCAAAATCAGAGTCGGGGTCAATCCCCTTAGTAAGAGCCATCAAGATTGAATTATCATTGGGGTTAGTGATTTCTGCGCAGGCGGCGTTGAATCTTTCCAGGTATCGCTTGAGTGTTTCCCCAGGAACTTGAGTGACACTAGATAAAGTGTTTACGTCTTTAGGCCTGGCGATGTGCATACGGAATTGTTCGATAAACTTGGTTGCCAACTGGTCAAACGAGGAGATAGACCGTGGTGGTAATCGTGTAAACCACATTGTCGCAATCCCCCCCAAGGAAATAGGAAAACTACGGCACTTTACTGCATCATCAGCTCTTGCAGCAGTCATGGACCATTCGTACTTTAGAACATGCTGGCTAGGGTCGGAGTTTCCTTCATACATGGGTAAAGCCGGCATTCTGAATCGCCGGGGAGGCTCAGCATATAATATGTCATCGGTGAACGGGGTGTGACTTTGAGAGATCCCCCAATCGTCATTTGTCAAACCTTGACTTTCGCGAACCATTTGGCGGACCATAGCTGAGAGATCAGGTGTTGCTGTATCCGAAGGGTGTCGAGCCAAAGTGTGGTCGGGCTCCACAGTGCGAGGTGGGATCGGGCGCTGTCGACGATCCGAATCTCGCCTCCTTGGCTCGACATCTTCTGGGATATTCGGTCCTGGGACGCGTTCCTGTGGGTGGTAGTTTGGACTGGAGTGATTTCGGGTGTCAACTCCTGTGCCAACTGCGGTGGCTTGGTTATCTGCGGTGTGCTGTGGCACAGTGCCTCCTCGAGAGGAGGGTCCCGTATGAAAACTGGCAGAAGGGCCAACTCTTATTTGCCCAACAGTCAATGTCTGCCGGAGGCCAGAAGCACGCGCATGACTTCCGTCTAGCCTGGGGCGCGTAGGTCTGCCGTTATAGTCGGATGAGGCAGAGCTTTCCGTGGAAGAATGCGGAGCGTGGTCCCTCTTTGATCTCCTTCGCCCTTGGTGGTTTAGTTGGTTAGCCAATTCAGCATTGATACGTAGCTGCTCAGTTAGCTGTTGTCGGCTTTTAGTTAATTCCTGCAGTAATGTTTGGAACTCCTGTCTTGTAACCGGACCCGACTGATCCGTTTGCCCAACGGTATCCTGATTGGCTGGCTGTAGCTGTGCGGGATTCTTCCTATCCTGACCTTCTTGGTTACCAATGTTGGAAGTGGTTCTCGTACTAACCATCCTGTAGGTTGGACTCCTATCCTAGATTTTGAGCAAACCTGAAAAGAATGGATGGAATCTGAATTTGAAGTCTGGATCTCCCTCTTAGATTTGTGCAATCCGGTATCGAAGATAGATCCACGGAGCGGGAGAAAGAACTGGTTCTTTTTCTCTCTCAATGAAAGCACCAAAATGTTAGCACCAAAATTGGTCACTAACACCCAAATGTAAATGAAAGCACCAACTAACAGTAATCCAGAAAACAGCAACACAGATCACCAAATTAAGCAGATAAAAAGAAGAAAAGATAAAAGAGACGAAATTTTTATAGTGGTTCGGCAAAATCTATGGCCTACATCCACTTTATAATTTATTTATCACTCGTAGTTTCATATTAAAAGAGATTTTGAGGAGCAGAGGAGAAGTCATATTTTCTATTTCATTTTCTTCCCCTTTTTTCTTTTGCAATACTTGGTGTCTTTATAGTTGTAAGCCTTGACCCGGTGATTGTGTGGAATTGTAGTGACGCTGACTAGGCTGGTATTAATTGCAGCATAATCTTCTTATTTAAGATAAGGATGAAGGGAATTAAGGAATATTTGATATAGAAATGGTTGGCATTAATTAGTAATAAATAAGCAGGTTATCATGGCAATTTTGGGCATTAAATCTGGCTTTGGTGGGTACTGGTATTTATGGTGGAGATATGGCTGTTTTTTATTAATTATTTGAGGTAATAAATGCAAGGAAATCAGGAAGTAAATCTTTAATTTCTTCTTCAAGGATGGTGACTAATTTGCTGGATAACATTTATCCCGCTTTTTGGCAAAGCCGTGATACCAAAAGATTGGCCAAAAACAAAGGACAGTTCGTCTCAGAGATTGGTTGCACTTCTCTTCACTATGGATATCGATGAATTTTGTCCGAGTCCAGATTGAGCTACAATTGATAGGACATGACCAGAAAGATTATAGAAGTCCGCGTTTCAAATTTCAAGTCAATCCGAGGTCATATGCTCAAGTTATGATGGATCCAAGTTAAGAAGGTGCACATTGCTCGGTTCGAACCCATCATGTTCAAACCCATCATATTCGAACCCATCGGAGTCTTCGAACCCATCACTGATTCGAATCCATCAAAGTTTCGAATCCATCAGAAACTCCGAATCCATCACTAACCTTCGACTCCATCAGAAGCTTCGAATCCATCAGAAGCTTCGAATCCATCCAAGCTTCGAATCCATCAGAAGCTCCGAATCCATCACTAAGCTTCGAATCCATCAGAAGCTTCGAATCCATCCAAGCTTCGACTCCATCAGCCATCGGTTTCGAATCCATCCACATCGCATACAAAAGCATGGATTCGAACCATATGGAGTCGAACTATGGATTCGAATGAATCAGTGGAGTCGAAGCAACCAGCATGACGAACACCCAATTTCGAACCGATCATAACTCCAAATCTACTGATCCAAATCCCATAAATTTTTTACAGAAGTTTGTCTACATGACGAAGAACGTCCACGCCAAGTTTCATCGCAATTGGACGATTTTTTTGATCGATTCGAAGTTCACTTCGAATCGATCCCAAACTGGGCACGCACTTCAAGAACTCGGGCCTGTGGGTCCCCCGTCACGTGCCAAGCAGTCTCTCCATGATTTAGGCGGGATTTTGGCCTTCCACACCTATAAATAGAGCCCCGTGGTCATTCAGAAGGGGGGTCGGGGAATTTGGGGAAGAAGAACAAGTCTAAACGCTGCCAGGATCACTCCATGCTGTCTCAATTGCTGTCAATTTGGAGTTTAAGTTCATTTCCCGCTGTAATTTGCTGAAAAGCACTTGTAATCTTCAAGTATTAAGAAATAAAGTGAAAAACCTTCATAGTGGACGTAGGCGCATAGCCGAACCACTCTAAATCCTTGTCTTCTACGCAATTTATTTTTCTGTGACTTGGAGTTTTTGTTAGATAGTCCCTATTCCCAATTCAAGTTCTTTATTTACCATCTCTTCAAAAACTTCCGAAGGGTGTTTGCCCATTTTTGGTGCAAACATTTTGGTGCTTTCACTGAGAAGAACAAAGAAATCCCAGATCTGAAGCTTATTTTATGTTAGGAAGAAGATCCAACTCTAGATCTAAAAGAAAAGATTTAGATCTAGAAAACAGGTTCCTAGATCTAGCTTTTAGAAGATGAAGAAGCCTCATATAAAAAAAAGTGCTATGGAAGGAACTCAGCAAGGGGGCAACTAGGAGGCGTCCTCTCATTCAAACTTTCCTTCTACCATGAAGCAAATACCTAGGGGCAATCAGCAAGAACCAAAAACAGGGAGCATGCAAAGCCCCTCACCCAGATAAGTAACCAACTCTAGGGTCTGCTAATCAAATAGAAATTATCATCAAATGAACTGAACTAAATAAAATGAGATCTAGGATTTAGATTCCTTTCTGCATTTGAATTATGCATCATCAAAAAATGCTTTAAAATTTAGCATTTGGGAAGCGATTTACTCATGTAAGCAATCCCGAATGTAAGCGGTCCAATACTCTGATTCCTTTCCATGAGCGACACTCATAAAAAAATGATTTCTTGCATAAAATTAGTTGTAAAGGTTAGTGCTTAGAGAACGACCTACACATGTGATGAGCGACCACGAACGGTCCACAGCCATGCTCTGATTCGTTCCTAAGGGTGACACCTTTCAAAAATCTTTACAACATTGTCTTTGCTTTCAATCAAAGGTTATAGAAGCGACTTGAGAACTGCTCTCTTTAGAATATGGATGCTCTCGAATATGAATGATTAACTCTATCTCTTTATGCAGGAATGGTCAGACACTTAACATCTCTCAAACATTCAGAGAGATGAGAATTTGATGCCAACAAATTTGCTTTCACCAAAACAAGTTCTTGAGCGAAGCACACCTCGTTGCCAACAAGGCGTACTTCGAGGGGCAAATGTTATCCAGCAAATTAGTCACCATCCTTGAAGAAGAAATTAAAGATTTACTTCCTGATTTCCTTGCATTTATTACCTCAAATAATTAATAAAAAACAGCCATATCTCCACCATAAATACCAGTACCCACCAAAGCCGGATTTAATGCCCAAAATTGCCATGATAACCTGCTTATTTATTACTAATTAATGCCAACCATTTCTATATCAAATATTCCTTAATTCCCTTCATCCTTATCTTAAATAAGAAGATTATGCTGCAATTAATACCAGCCTAGTCAGCGTCACTACAATTCCACACAATCACCGGGTCAAGGCTTACAACTATAAAGACACCAAGTATTGCAAAAGAAAAAAGGGGAAGAAAATGAAATAGAAAATATGACTTCTCCTCTGCTCCTCAAAATCTCTTGTAATATGAAACTACGAGTGATAAATAAATTATAAAGTGGATGTAGGCCATAGATTTTGCCGAACCACTATAAAAATTTCGTCTCTTTTATCTTTTCTTCTTTTTATCTGCTTAATTTGGTGATCTGTGTTGCTGTTTTCTGGATTACTGTTAGTTGGTGCTTTCATTTACATTTGGGTGTTAGTGACCAATTTTGGTGCTAACAGAAACCTCGTTTATACATGCATAAATCTAAAAATTCTCCTTTATCCGACCTGGTTCTTGAACCGTTTCGCCTAAGAACATGTGCTATGGAAAACAATCCATATCTCCTTCATCTATTGTTTGTTTTTGACATTTTATATATGAATATGGTTAGAAAAATCGACTGGATGGAAAGGAAAAGTTAGAAATTTCAAATTCTTTCATTAGTAAAAAATTAGTTTTTTGATCTTTTTGTAAAATTATCATAATTCCCTTTTTAATTAATTATATTATTTTTAACTAATTATATACTTTTGTTAAAAAAATTAGCTTTTTGGCTTTTTAAAAAAGTTAGAAATTTCAAACAAGGTGCAACCCAATTTGCCTTGCTGCATCTCCCCCGCTTTTTAGTCATTCCTGGTTGATGAGGCTATGGGCTACGATTAACTTTTAAAGAAATATTCACTTAGAATGCTCATTGTCCTCCAATGACATGGTACAGATGGCGCTCACCCGTACAAGTCCGTTTTGGGTCCGAACGGAACCGAAGGAACAATTCCTACCACATCCATTTTGGAATCACCCATCGGATTAGTAACGATTAGCCCCTGCACTTCATTGCTCCATCTTCGACTCCATACTCTTATTTTCACAACCAAACATACTCGTTGGATCAAAGTGTTTTTTGATAACTTACCCGATCTCGGTCTCTTCGAAACAACTTTCGATGTTTTTGGCAAACTCAACCCCGGTTCTTTAGGAAATAAATAAATGAAGATAAGATCAGGGATCACATCTTAACCATTGGTGGATGAATTTCCTTAACATCGTCCTAGAAGAACGAAATGAGTTTAAACGTGTAGTACAGCACCTCGAATGGTAACTACACCATATAATCTCCGCGTTTCTTCTAGATATTCCCAAAGTTATATTTAGGTCCAGATTTGATAATCGATTATTTAACTATCAAATAACAATCATTCAACCAAATACTTTCTTTCCATTGAAAAATTCCAAGCCTTATTTAATTTAAATTTTAAATAAATTTAAATCTCTTATCAAAGGTCATGTACTTATCTTATCAAATTCTGTATATGCACAAATTATCCTTTTCAAAAATGTTGGGAAACCCTTTTAAATAATATAGAAAGTACCACTGTAGTATCACAACTTAATTGTTACGTCTCTATTCCAGAGAAATCAAAAACATAACTGCAGGTACTCACTACCTTCGATTATGCCAGCGAGTATACCATCGCTTCCTAAAAACTTTATTTAAAAATTATCTCAAAACAATGCTTATAAGTTCTAAAGAAAATTTCAAATTTAATCCTGGCAAATATAATTAAATAAAAAGTTATTAAACATAGCCATATTAATATTTTAATAATTTATCTTTTAAAACAAAAATGCGGACTAGTTCTTAATTAATAGTAAATCTTTATCAATCATTATAAGGTTACTAAATTAAATATGCTTTAAAGAATTTAAAATAATTAAATAACTAGTTCCTAGAATATTTTTAACACCTTTAAAGTTTTTTGGTTAATAATTTAAAATCCTCTTTTTAAAACAAGCCCAATTTCTCGATTTTAATTTCATTCCATAAGTATGGAAATCTTACTTGAGCTCCAGTAAAACCAACCTTATACTTGTTTCCAAATTCACTTCAATCCTTTCAAGCTATTAAAAATCTCAATTTTAAAACCTTCATATTTAGACAAGTGCCACTTAAGGATTTATTATTTAAAAATCCTTTTATATATTTTATTCCAAATTCCCTGTTCATAATATTTCGAAATAGTTAATTACAATTTCGTAACCCTTTTATTTAACTCAATTGATTTATCCAAAACTCTATATAAACATTTTCACTTCAATTCCCCATTTATAATTCTTTACCAATTAAAACCATTTTTATTAGTATTTAAAGATACTAAAATATAGGCTAACTATCATAGCATTCAATCAATTTAAATCAGATAATAACCTGTCACAGATTATCCTAACAAAATATACATCACTATACATGAAATTAAATTCAACATTTTTGAGAAATTCAATTGGATCCCTCCAATGTGTTTTCCTGCATTTATAGATGTTAATACACATAAAAATACAAATTCCACTTCGAGGTGGAATATCGTGATATGTAGGGTCATCCGCTATTATACGAGGCGTATAGGTCTCATTCGCTTGTTGGAATATCAATCACTCCAATATATATATATATACTACTACATATAATATCACATTAAACTGCTAAATGTGTATCAATTCAACCAATCAATCATTAATTAATTTTAATCACCTAAAATTAATACCAGCAGTCAAAAACTGAGTGAGATTAACATGCCTTTAGTTTTTACTTCCCAAACGTTCCAATTTTAAATTAAATTGAACACGTTCCTTTTAACCTAAAATTTTAACTAGCTCCAATCATCTCCAAAGCTATTCCAAAGCGTAGTGCTTGTCGCCACGACCCTGTCACCACTTGTTTTTTCCGATTCCGACCTCGTATGACAAAGATATGATTTTTTAAAGATTGAATATAAATTTATATAAAAAATTTCCTTTTATATTACCAAAGAAAAGTCACACCCGTTAGATCTGCATTAAGAAAAATCACAGCCACCCCTTTTTCCTTCTCTAGTGCGTTCGTTCCCATTCGAGCAAACACAACTCAACATTGCTTTGACCAACGTTAGCTCCCGAATCAACCGCCTGGAACTTAATCGGCAACCGCCGTCTCGAAGCCCTTTCCGCACTCCATCAATGCCCAAGGCCACGCGAAGCTCGGCTGCACCTTCCTCTGAATTTTGCGAACGAACATTGTGCCTTTGGGCAACAATCGCCATCAATCCACTTAACCAAACCTGATTGCCACCGTTGGATAGGTCGAGCTCGGGGAGCTCTTCACTTTTGTAGTTGGAAATTTTTGAAACAAAGGCATGGACCAAGAGATAATCGTGGAGAATGCAAGAACGTTTTTTGCCATTGAATTTTTTAGAGAGGAGGCGACTGCATATTATTGCTAGGGTTTACTGTTGGCCTATATTTATATATGCATGCTTATATTATTTAATTTTTATTTTCACCATTTACATGTTTTTTTCAAACATGTTTTTTCAAACGAACTCCAAATGAAACGTGGCGCCTAGCGTTTATAATGTTGTACCCCTATTCCAAACACAATGGAACATGTTTCGAGGCCTAATTCGATCGATTTGGAAGATAGCTTTTCGAAACGAATTAAAATACTAATTTTTCGATTTTGAATCCAATGTGTTTCTATTCCACACGAACAAACGATAACTTCATACGCTACGAAATATTAAATCCGATAATAACAAACTGTTATGGATCAATGGAACTTATTTCGTCGAATTCCAAGATTGTGCCTCCGAAGGCTTTTTTAACTCGTCGATTAAATCGAACGATTTCCAAAATCGTCGAAATTGTTTGAAATTTCAATTTTTAAAACTTATTGACTCATTTATAAATCAAATAGAATTTATATCCATATTAGAAATCACTTCGATTTGAATGAAATAAAAATTCAATTATTTACACTATTTTCATTTATTAAATTTCCATTATTAAATTAATAATATATAAAATTCCAAATTTTACTTATCGATTTTCTATCCCATTCAAAAATCCACTATCATACTCTAATTCAAATAGAGTTTAAAATCAACATATAAACCAATTCCATTCCCATTTAACTCCAGATTCACATATTTTTCCCAAATTTCAAATATTAAATTCATATTTACCAAATCCAATTAATCGCTATATTCGAAACTCTATACCATTTCACTAATTCTTCCATATTCAAAATCAATGAATAATCCAAGTTCAATATTTAAAAATAAATTAAATGTTCAAAACTAAACGATCAAAATTCCGGATCGTTACATTCCTTCCCCCTTACAAGAATTCCGTCCTCGAAATTGCTATGGTAAGAAAAATGCTTCCAAGCCCATTAATTTTTTCCAAAACCCAACCTAGTTAAAATCCTATATTCACTTTTCTAAACCATTTAGTTTTATCTGAAACAATTTGTATCCATTTCTAATTCAAAAGCCTTGATTTGTAATACAATTCGAAAACCAACTTTTCTAGCTAACAAAAAAATTTTAAAATTTTTCTAACACCCTAAATTTCTAAAAAAAATTCCAGCTTCTCCTTTGTACGCAGAGCCTTTTGCAATATGACAAGATAGATAAAAATATATAAATTGACCCACACATTCGAAAAACAAAATATATATTAATATATTATCATTTCTTTATTTTATTGCAGAGGCGTACCTCATATTAGCGTTTTTAAGCGAGCGGTTTATTTTATGTGCATTTACGCAACCATAATCTATCCAAATAGCTTCTTGTACCTGTACTAACTCAAAACAAGCACATAAGTTTTATAACCATGAAATTTAACAACATTTCATCTATTTAACTAGCTAAACACATAAGCTTCGTAACCCAAACATGCCCATCATATATTAGAAGAAATTATAAGGTTCCAATGATAATTTTAATTTCCTTTCCATGGATTCTTATGTCATTTCATTCAATTTGAAATGATTTACAACCAAATTTACTACATTCAATTCATATTTACAATAAAAAACCAATATCTATTCCAACTTGATTTGTACATGCTTTACTTGCAAAAATTCATTTTTATTCAATTTCAAATTGATTCATAATCAATTTATTTTCATTCCGTTCATTTTTTACTTTCATTATACGCAAATCCATTTGATTAAGCTTCATGCAGAAACATGTCATATTATACGTTTTAGAATGCATATGCAATTTACAGGATTCAAACACTCAATTATACACTTCCAAATTGATTTCCATACCATTTATTCCATTTTAACTTGATCCACAATCCATTCAATTTTATTCTATTCACATTCATGCTTATTATATTCATATCCATCTTATTTGTGAGGAACCGCAAATCCGTACTCCTTGAATAGACACTAATCTCCAGTGATTAACTCAAGGTGAAGGAAATATGAACCCTTAGGATTTTAAGAAGAAGAGGTAGAAGATAGAAGAAGAAAGAAGAAGAAAAACAACAGAAACACCAGAACAATATCAGAATCTCACAATCGCAGCGGAACAATATATAATACATAAATGAATAATCTTTAAAATAAAGAACTATCAGTTATTACATTTTATACATTTCATTACATTACATCATCATCAGAGTGTACAACAACAGCGGAAAAGAAATACTATATATATTAGTAATATGCTATGCCATCCAGCTCGCCGCCAAATCTCGACAGCAACTCCCGAATCCAGAATATCCTGATAACCTAACTCTAGACTGCCCGTGTGGAAATTGGTGGGCACCCAGAGTTTAGGAAGGGAAACAATAAACTCCAGGTCAGTCATGGGACTGGTGTGAGAACATAAAACAGTTTATGTCTTAAACAATCAACAGGATTACTTTTAAAAATAAATTCGCAATGCTTTTTAGAAAAATGAGACTAACATAAGGCCTCCCGCCACACACACAATGCAAACGCAGAATTGGAGGAGATTTCTCCTTATGATAGTCAAAAATGCTTGATACGCAAAATCAAATCATTTTTGATATTATTATTAGTGCATAGTGTAGAAAACATTTCGAATATAGAATATAAATCTTAGCCAGCATAGGCATTCCGCACTTATGCCTACTATAGCTACTATGTTCAATAGCAGGTTACCACCACATTCCATAGCAGGTTATACAACTAAAACCGTACAAGGCGCGTATTGTTTGGATTGGATTTCCAACAAATGGTCAGGCTAAGGAACTTCCTACTTCCACATGGGTATGCCTCTGGCGGGACGCCCCGAGAACCTAACCGGATCTCTGCGAACACAAGGCCGGGTTACCTCTGTAACTAGGTAACTACTACTCGAGTATGTCATCCCCCGGTCCTTTGGGACCTTTATCCGAGCGCTCGATTCAAACAACACCACACAGTAATAGATATATTGTATCAACATGAGTAAATATCTGGGCTCCATACCATGATACCACCCTTTTCCAGAAGGAAATGACATACCCTAAAGGACGCGACCCTCATAACCTTGCCGCATATTCCTGTTTTGACCATTTCTGGGAAGTGAGGCTCGACAAAGTCTCGTCCACAAAGCTACGCTTTGGCACAAAGCCATGCTTTAGGTCAACAAATGATCAAAGTAATGATCACAAAGATAAATGATCAACAAATGATCATATCACAAATGATCAAACAATGATCATCACACAACAACACTCAGCATGTCACATTACCACATTGGGAATATATCGCTGATAACCTTCAACTACATAACCTCTGAGCTCGTACATCTTAGAGAAGGGTGTTAAGCTAAGAGAATAAATTCTCCGCCACCAACAGAAACGTATTTGAAAGAAATCTGCTTTATATCTCAAAATGTAATGTCAGACATACAATCCATACAAGTATGTTCCGGGATCAAACGTAACCGAAGGCACTTCCGAAGAAGTCCTTGCAATCCGGGTATTCACAATCCCGATCGAATTTCCCATCACAAAGGAAATCTCCATACCGTAGCTAACGGTGCGGAGACAATCGATAGGACATCCTATCGTTTTCACAAATACCCGGTCTTCAACACCGGTCTTCAAATGCTATTCATAACGACGTATCATTATTCGGAATGGGTTATACGACCCCAAGGTCCTTTCCCAGCTAACCTGAATAGTGAGCGCTTAATTTTAAAATAAGTGTAGCATTCAATTTCAAGCAATCACAACAAATACCTATTTAAAGGTAAATATTGATAGTCGGTTATTTAACTATCAATAGAGATGCGCAACATCATCAGATTCCAAATAATTTTCCAAATTATTTATTTTCCAAAAATATCTTTACAAGATATATAATTTCAATACGTCAAAAATAAATCAACATTTATTCTTAAACAAATCCCCTTTCCTTTTATAAATTCCATTGTGAATTTATAATTTCCAAATATCTACTAGCATACAATTTCAAATCGATTTCTAGTATTCATTTTCAATTTATCTTCAAAACGATAAATTCTCAAAACGTTTCACTTCAAATTGGAAAACATTTCCATACTTATTTTATAATAAGCATTTCACAAATCTTGTTTATTTTCAACATTTGAAAATATTCGACATACTTAAATTAATATTAAGTATATATTCCATTCTTTAAGAAATCATTTTCTTAAACGCATTTACTTGGGTCAAGACGAATGTCGCGTAAAACACGTTACGAAAACCCAAAATCACTAGTATAGGGATTCGAAATTAAAATAGATATATAAATCCCAATACCATACAAAATATTTCCTTTCGGAAATCATTTACTATAACAGCAGTGTTATAGTCCACCATTTCCTTATTTCTCGAAAACGTCTATTTCAACAATGAATGTTGAAATCTATGGTTTCGATATTCAATATATTTTAAAACATCTTTTAAAATAATTAACTTCATTTTATAACATTGCTTTCCCAAAACATAACCATTTTATCCAATAATGTATTCACTATCCAAAATCGTGAATATATTTCCTTTAATAAACTTCTATATTCAATTTATCAAATTCAATTGATTTTGAATTTATAAACAATGTTTATAAATCCCATTTCTATTTATAACTTCGATTTATAAATCTCCTTTATCAACCAATTCTATTTATATTACTCAATTTTATACCAACAGTCCATATTATAAGTTAAGTACTTATAATTCATTCATTTGCCAAGTCGTTCTTTTAAACTTCACAAATTTTAAATCTTATTACTTATAAGATTCTTTTATATTTTACAACAACTTATAAAATCTCCTTTATTTACAATTTCTATAAATATCCCATTTAAATGCCCAAAATCCAGTTTTATAAGATAATTACTTATAAATCTTTTATTTTCAACATCTATTCATTTTATAACCTTCACAATTTATAAATCTATAATTTTTTTATGAAATTCGTTTTATGCATCATCTTAACACTTAATAAACTCGTTTTATAATTCCAATGTTTTTAATTTATAGATATCAGTTTTTTAAAATCTTTTATATAAACCATTTATAATAATTATTCAAAATTCCAATTAAACCTCTTTCATAATTTATTAACTGCCTATCTCAAAAACAACATTTTGGTTAAAATTCACAAAGATCTTAATTTTCAATAACATAAAAATTTATAACGTTTTAATTTTTTTTATTAAACTGAATCAATTCAAAAATTTAATAAATCATATATTTTCAAAAATCACTTTAAAACCCTTTTTAAATCAAAATCGTTACTTTAAAATTTTAAAAACGGATCCGATGATGCCACAGCACCAAATAGTCAATCATGGCAACAAACATCATATATCGATATGATAATCAATCAAATATCACAATATCTGAAATCAAATAAATATTTGTGAGGAATCCAGTTGGATCCCTCCAACTTGTTTCCCTGCATCCATAGACATTAGCACAATATCAATCCCGTTTCAAGACGGAATATCGCGGTATATGGGGTTTATAATATATTATCCGCTTAATAGGCGGCGCAATAGGGTCTCATCCGCTATATAATGCGGGAAATCAACAACTGCAATATATACATATGCCTATATATATATATATATATATATATATATATATATATATATATTGCTATATACTATATAATACCAATTCCACTTCGAGGTGGAATATCGCGGTATATGGGTGTAATAAATAACATCCGCTTACTAACGACGTATAGGGTCTATTTACATCCAATATATATATATATATATATATATATATATACATATATATATATATATAACAACCATCATTCAAGCATTCAATGAACCAGTCAAACAATTTTAAATCTAACTATTTAAAATTAACCAAGCAAAAGATTTCCGAGTGAGAAGTTCTCACCTTTGCTTTTAATTTGCAATCCATCTCCCAATCCAGATTGTTTCTTCACCATTTTTAAACCTTGTATAAACATTTATACAATTCATGAATATTCGAAACGATTGAAAAATAAAAATTTTCGCTTGGTAGTTTTAATATGCAATGATTTTATTTTAATCCAATTTTTTTTTCAATAAATTATCTAATCGAAAAATTAAATCTTAAACTAGAATTCCTTTACCAAATTTATTTTAACAAATTATTTTACTTTAAATTAATATCTTTAAATCAAATTCTTTCGATAAATTTATTTAACTAACAAATTCTATTTTTTTTAAACAAATCTCCTCTTTTTTTATACAATATCTTTTAGTCCTTAATTACCCATTTTTCCAATAATAAATAATAATTTCTTTTGATAATTCATTTTATCTAATAAATTAAATTTCTAACCAATTTTCTTTTACAAATTATTTTTTACATTTAAACTAAATTTATTCTCTTTCTATAACTATATAAAATTCCTATATAATATTTCAGTTTACTGTAAAAATTCATATACAGGTTATATGTACAACTTCAAAATTTTAAACTTAGATATATCTTTCTAACTGTAAAAAAAATATTTTTCTGTTTACTTACCTATTTGTTGCCTTTAAATTTAAAAACAAAATCTTATACCTTTACTGTAAAAATGAATTTTCTGCATTACCTTTTTCTTTTTAAATTTACCTATGTATATTAAAACAAAATTACCTTTACTGTTAATTCGAGCAACCCAGGCCTCGACGAACTCCAACATCGCGAATCGACATCGCCATTTTTGCCATATGCACGCACGACCTGGAAACAGCCATCGCGACACCCAGATTTGCAAACCCGCGAACCAAAATCGAAATCAAATTCGATTCGAACTTCCAATTCCCACGCGAGATCGAACTCGAACGTGACAGCGCCTCCCTGCCACGATGCACGCGCGAACCCTAGGCCAGCTCTCCTACTGCCGTGTCGAGCTTGATTATCGCGGCGAACCCCCAAATTGCGACACAGCTACGCCTTGCTTGTCGCCGATTCGAATTTGATTTCATCAAAATTTGAGGAAGAGATTTCGTTAGCACGGTGATTTGATTCGGGATGAAGGGCTTCGGCCATGATTTGTTTTCGTTCGAGCAATTTAAAATTGAGGGCGGCCATTTTTTTTCCCTTCGTTCAAAACTTTTTTTTCTTCTTTGCTGTGTATTTGAAAATGGAAGAGGAAGTAGGGTACGGGAGAGACAAGGGTACGAGATAACTCAGAGAGTAGGTCGGCAATGTGAAAAGATGAGAGATATTTTAAATTAGAACGATTAATTTTCGTCTAGACGTTTCTACCTTGTACGCTCATATGCAGACACCGAAAATTACGAAATTTGAAATCCGGTAATAATTCAATATTACGGACCTAATGGAACTGGTTTCGTTGAATTCCGAGACTGCCTCGGACGGCTATTTTTGAATTCAATCTAAACGATGTAAATTCAAAACTGAACAATTCACTATTAATTTCAAATCTGATGCTTCTATTATCTTTAGTACTATCAATATGAATTTTACAAACCTTTAAAATATTTTTAATTAGCTTAAAACTGAAGATTCAAATTTTTATTCAATTTTCAATAGATTAAATTCTAAAATTTAATTGCTAAATTCAAAGTTATATTGAAAATTCAACACAAAACATTATTCAAATATTTAAAATTAATTAAATATTTTCAAATTAAATTGTTCAAAATTCTAGGACGTTACAATCTTCCCCCTTAAAAGAATTTCGTCTCGAAATTACAAGTTAGGAAGAATGGACCTTAACTCGTCTACTTTTTTTTTTTCACAATCCAAATAGTTTTATCAACATATTAACCTAAATCTTTTTATTAAAGATCCATCATTATTTCAACTAGCTTTCCTACTTCACTTGTAAGTTTCAACAACATTGTTTTCCTAACAATTCAAATTTAAATTCAAATTCAAATTTCAACTTTCAAAATTTTCTCAAAATTTTTCTAACACCCTAAATTTTCGAAAAATTTCGCAAGCGTCTCCTTTGCGCGGCTAGCTCGGTACGACTACAAAATGGCTCTACGGCCTCCCAATTTCAAAAAGAAAAGAAAAGGCCAAGCGGCTGGACAAGAAAATCATCAAATCTCATATTGAAATTTAAATATGTACCTTTTGTCGAGCAATTCAAATTTATCTTTGAAATCAAAATTTCAATTCCTTTTATAACACCTGTATATCCTACTAACAGTAGTATCCATAATATCCAATTACAATATTCAAACCAATTTGCCAATTCTATTGCAAAATTTTCAATATATACTTCTTATACCATTTTTGGTTTACTATTGAAGTTACATATCCATTTTGATTCAATTTGGCATTTCAACTTCATTTGAATTCAATTTATCTTCTATCCTGAATATTGAAATTTTATCAATTAACTTTCATTTACTAATTCATATTACTACTTTGAATTAGTCTCATTTACTAATTCATTTCAATATGCAAATTTCATATTCACATTCATTTCGAATTTATTTTATCAACAACAAAGTCATTTCCAATTTATTTCAACTTACTTGAACTTATCTGCAATTTCGAACCATTTTTATTTAGCTCACAATTTAAGTTTTAATTTAACTAATTCAACTTCCATTTCAGTATTCCATGAATTTATAAATTATCATACTAGTATACTTGAATTCAATCTATTTTACTTTATGCAAGTTTGGATTTTATTCAACTTGATTCAAATCTCATTCCATTTTTTAATTTCAATTCATTTATTTTACAAATGTTACTTCATTTGTTCATTCACAATTTTCTTCTATAATTCAATATTCAATTCCAATTCATTTTCAACTTAATGAATTTTCTTTAAGTTATTATTTCACTTTGTCTCCTTAGACATCTCTTCAAATTTACCTTATTCAAATTTATTCACTTATACTTACTTTAATTCAACTCCATTCTTTAAATTAAATTCATTCTATCAAAATTTAAGTTGTATAAGTTATCAACTCAATAATATTCCATAAATATTTTAAATAGGATTTCCAGAGTTTTTTCAACTTTTCAAAACCATTTTTTTTCTTTTGAAAACAATTAAAATTATCCTTTGAATTTGCAAAACCAAACCCAAATTTTCCAAACAACTTTTTAAAACAATTTGGCAGCAATTCCTCTTTTGGAAACCCGAAAATGAACACCAATGATGCCGCGGTCATCATCGGAATTATTTTCCAGCGACCGAAAAGAGTTTAGAGCTTTTCATTCCTCATTTCAAAACCTTTGAAATTCATTTTCAAGTCAAAAAGGAATTTAATTCCTAAGATTTCCAATTTCATTCAAAAACATTTTCCAAAACTTCTCTGGAATTCGATTTCCAATTATAAGTCACATTTATAATTTACATTTTTAAATTTCATTTGTATATGGATTTATTTCTTAACTTTATTTAAATTTTCATATAACAATGATTTCAATTCTTATTCAATTTTAATGGTAATTGTTTTAATATTATCCATTCCTAACAACCATGCATCCATATACTATAATAACTTACAGAAAGTCATTTCTTTTATATACAAACATAGTTTTGGGTAAAATTATTTCATTTACCCGATTTTTAAAACAATATTGTATCGAATTGTTATACTCAAGTGTTTAGAAACCCCTTCAGCACAGTTGTGCAGACCGTGCTGACGAAGGTTCATATGCCACTCAATAAATCAATCAACACAATAAAAATCATTTTATATTCACTAACAAATACGTGCTCATATCTATTATTACACTCAAAACTCATTCTAGAGCACTGTTGACTCTATCTCTAATGAGTAACACCCAACAGAGCAGGGTTGTCGCTTAACCATGTGCTCTGATACCAAATGTGAGGAACCGCAAATCTGTACTCCTTGAATAGACACTAATCTCCAGTGATTAACTCAAGGTGATCGGAAATACGAACCCTTAGGATTTTAAGAAGAAGAGGTAGAAGATAGAAGAAGAAAGAAGAAGAAAAACAACAGAAACAACAGAACAATATCAGAATCTCACAATCGCAGCGGAACAATATATAATACATAAATGAATAATCTTTCAAACAAAGAACTATCAGTTATTACATTTTATACATTTCATTACATCACATCATCATCAGAGTGTACAAAAACAGACAACAGCGGAAAAGAAATACTATATATATTAGTAATATGCTACGCCATCCAGCTCGCCTCCAAATCTCGACAGCAACTCCCGAATCCAGAATATCCTGATAACCTAACTCTGGACTGCCCGTGTGGAAATTGGTGGGCACCTAGAGTTTAGGAAGGGAAACAATAAACTCCAGGTCGGTCATGGGACTGGTGTGAGAACATAAAACAGTTTATCTTTTAAACAATCAACAGGATTACTTTTAAAAATAAATTCGTAATGCTTTTTAGAAAAATGAGACTACCATAAGGCCTCCCGCCACACACACAATGCAAATGCAGAATTGGAGGAGATTTCTCCTTATGATAGTCAAAAATGCTTGATACGCAAAATCAAATCATTTTTGATATTATTATTAGTGCATAGTGTAGAAAACATTTCGAAAATAGAATATAAATCTTAGCCAGCATAGGCATTCCGCACTTATGCCTACTATAGCTACCATGTTCAATAGCAGGTTACCGCCACATTCCATAGTAGGTTATACAACTAAAACCGTACAAGGCGCGTATTGTTTGGATTGGATTTCCAACAAATGTTCAGGCTAAGGAACTTCCTACTGCCACATGGGTACGCCTCTGGCGGGACGTCCCGAGAACCTAATCGGATCTCTGCCAACACAAGTCCGGGTTACCTCTGTAACTAGGTAACTACTACTCGAGTATGTCATCCCCCGGTCCTTTGGGACCTTTATCCGAGCGCTCGATTCCAACAACACCACAGAGTAATAGATATAGTGTATCAACATGAGTAAATATCTGGGCTCCATACCTTGATACCACCCTTTCCAGAAGGAAATGACATACCCTAAAGGGCGCGACCCTCATAACCTTGCCGCATATTCCTGTTTTGACCATTTCTGGGAAGTGAGGCTCGACGAAGTCTCGTCCACAAAGCTACGCTTTGGCACAAAGCCATGCTTTGGGTCAACAAATGATCAAAGTAATGATCACAAAGATAAATGATCAACAAATGATCATATCACAAATGATCAAACAATGACCATCACACAGCAACACTCAGCATGTCACATTACCAGATTGGGAATATATCGCTGATAACCTTTAACTACATAAGCTCTGAGCTCGTACGTCTCAGAGAAGGGTGTTAAGCTAAGAGAATAAATTCTCCGCCACCAACAGAAACGTATTTGAAAGAAATCTGCTTTATATCTCAAAATGTAATGTCAGACATACAATCCATACAAGTACGTACCGGGATCGAACGTAACCGAAGGCACTTCCGAAGAAGTCCTTGCAATCTGGTATTCACAATCCCGATCGAATTTCCCATCACAAAGGAAATCTCCATACCGTAGCTAACGGTGCGGAGACAATCGATTGGTCATCCTATCTTTTTCACAAATACCCGGTCTTCAACACCGGTCTTCAAATGCTATTCAGAGCGACGTATCATTATTCGGAATGGGTTATACGACCCCAAGGTCCTTTCCCGGCTAACCGAATAGTGAGCGCTTAATTTTAAAATAAGTGTAGCATTCAATTTCAAGCAAACACAACAAATACCTATTTAAAGGTAAATATTGATAGTCGGTTATTTAACTATCAATAGAGATGCGCAACATCATCAGATTCCAAATAATTTTCCAAATTTATTTATTTTCCAAAAATATCTTTACAATATATATAATTTCAATACGTCAAAAATAAATCAACATTTATTCTTAAACAAATCCCCTTTCCTTTTATAAATTCCATAGTGAATTTATAATTTCCAAATATCTACTAGCATACAATTTCAAATCGATTTCTAGTATTCATTTTCAATTTATCTTCAAAAGGATAAATTCTCAAAATGTTTCACTTCATATTGGAAAACATTTCCATACTTATTTTATAATAAGCATTTCACAAATCTTGTTTATTTTCAACATTTGAAAGTATTCGATATACTTAAATTAATATTAAGTATATATTCCATTCTTTAAGAAATCATTTTCTTAAACGCATTTACTTGGGTCAAGACGAATGTCGTGTAAAACATCGTTACGACAACCCAAAATCACTAGTATAGGGATTCGAAATTAAAATAGATATATAAATCCCAATACCATACAAAATATTTCCTTTCGGAAATCATTTACTATAACAATAGTGTTATAGTCCACCATTTCCTTATTTCTCGAAAACATTTATTTCAACAATGAATGTTGAAATCTATGGTTTCGATATTCAATATATTTTAAAACATCTTTTAAAATAATTAACTTCATTTTATAACATTGCTTTCCCAAAACATAACCATTTTACCCAATAATGTATTCACTATCCAAAATCGTGAATATATTTCCTTTAATAAACTTCTATATTCAATTTATGAAATTCAATTGATTTCGAATTTATAAATAATGTTTATAAATCCCATTTCTATTTATAACTTCGATTTATAAATCTCCTTTATCAACCAATTCTATTTATATTACTCAATTTTATACCAACAGTCCATATTATAAGTTAAGTACTTATAATTCATTCATTTGCCAAGTCGTTCTTTTAAACTTCACAAATTTTAAATCTTATTACTTATAAGATTCTTTTATATTTTATAACAACTTATAAAATCTCCTTTATTTACAATTTCTATAAATATCCCATTTAAATGCCCAAAATCCAGTTTTATAAGATAATTACTTATAAATCTTTTATTTTCAACATCTATTCATTTTATAACCTTCACAATTTATAAATCTATAATTTTTTTATGAAATTCGTTTTATGCATCATCTTAACACTTAATAAACTGGTTTTATAATTCCAATGTTTTAAATTTATAGATATCAGTTTTTTAAAATCTTTTATATAAACCATTTATAATAATTATTCAAAATTCCAATTAAAACTCTTTCATAATTTAATAACTGCCTATCTCAAAAACAACATTTTGGTTAAAATTCACAAAGAACTTAATTTTCAATAACATAAAAATTTATAACGTTTTAATTTTTTCTATTAAACTGAATCAATTCAAAAATTTAATAAATCGTATATTTTCAAAAATCACTTTAAAACCCTTTTTAAATCAAAATCGTTACTTTAAAATTTTAAAAACGGATCCGATGATGCCACAGCACCAAATAGTCAATCATGGCAACAAACATCATATATCGATATGATAATCAATCAAATATCACAATATCTGAAATCAAATAAATATTTGTGTGGAATCCAGTTGGATCCCTCCAACCTGTTTCCCTGCATCCACAGACATTAGCACAATACCAATCCCGTTTCAAGACGGGATATCGCGGTATATGGGGTTTATAATATATTAACCGCTTAATAGGCGGCGCAATAGGGTCTCATCCGCTATATAATGTGGGAAATCAACAACTGCAATATATATATATATGCCAATATATATATTGCTATATACTATATAATACCAATTCCACTTCGAGGTGGAATATCGCGGTATATGGGTGTAATAAATAACATCCGCTTACTAACGGCGTATAGGGTCTATTTACATCCAATATATATATATATATATATATGTATATATATATATATATATATATATATAACAACCATCATTCAAGCATTCAATCAACACAGTCAAACAATTTTAAATCTAACTATTTAAAATTAACCAAACAAAAGATTTCCGAGTGAGAAGTTCTCACCTTTGCTTTTAATTTGCAATCCATCTCCCAATCCAGATTGTTTCTTCACCATTTTTAAACCTTGTATAAACATTTATACAATTCATGAATATTCGAAACGATCGAAAAATAATTTTTTTCGCTTGGTAGTTTTAATTATCCAATGATTTTATTTTAATCCAATTTTTTTTTCAATAAATTATCTAATCGAAAAATTAAATCTTAAACTAGAATTCCTTTACCAAATTTATTTTAACAAATTATTTTACTTTAAATTAATATCTTTAAATCAAATTCTTTCGATAAATTTATTTAACTAACAAATTCTATTTTTTTAAACAAATCTCCTCTTTTTTTACACAATATCTTTTAGTCCTTAATTACCCATTTTTCCAATAATAAATAATAATTTCTTTTGATAATTCATTTTATCTAATAAATTAAATTTCTAACCAATTTTCTTTTATAAATTATTTTTTACATTTAAACTAAATTTATTCTCTTTCTATAACTATATAAAATTCCTATATAATATTTCAGTTTACTGTAAAAATTCATATACAGGTTATATGTACAACTTCAAAATTTTAAACTTAGATATATCTTTCTAACTGTAGAAAAAATATTTTTCTGTTTACTTACATATTTGTTGCCTTTAAATTTAAAAACGAAATCTTATACCTTTACTGTAAAAATGAATTTTCTGCATTACCTTTTTCTTTTTAAATTTACCTATGTATATTAAAACAAAATTACCTTTACTGTTAATTCGAGCAACCCAGGCCTCGACGAACTCCAACATCGCGAATCGACATCGCCATTTTTGCCATATGCACGCACGACCTGGAAACAGCCATCGCAACACCCAGATTTGCAAACCCGCGAACCAAAATCGAAATCAAATTCGATTCGAACTTCCAATTCCCACGCGAGATCGAACTCGAACCTGACAGCGCCTCCCTGCCTCGATGCACGCACGAACCCTAGGCCAGCTCTCCTACTGCCGTGTCGAGCTTGATTATCGCGGCGAACCCCCAAATTGCGACACAGCTACGCCTTGCCTGTCGCCGATTCGAATTTGATTTCATCAAAATTTGAGGAAGAGATTTCGTTAGCACGGTGATTTGATTCGGGATGAAGGGCTTTGGCCATGATTTGTTTTCGTTCGAGCAATTTAAAATTGAGGGTGGACATTTTTTTTCCCTTCGTTCAAAACTTTTTTCTTCTTCTTTGCTGTGTATATGAAAATGGAAGAGGAAGTAGGGTACGGGAGAGACAAGGGTACGAGATAACTCAGAGAGTAGGTCGGCTATGTGAAAAGGTGAGAGATATTTTAAATTAGAACGATTAATTTTCGTCTAGACATTTCTACCTTGTACGCTCATACGCAGACACCGAAAATTACGAAATTTGAAATCCGGTAATAATTCAATATTACGGACCCAATGGAACTGGTTTCGTTGAATTCCGAGACTGTGCCTCGGACGGCTATTTTTGAATTCAATCTAAACGATGTAAATTCAAAACTGAACAATTCACTATTAATTTCAAATTTGAAGCTTCTATTATCTTCAGTACTATCAATATGAATTTTACAAACCTTTAAAATATTTTTAATAAGCTTAAAACTGAAGATTCAAATTTTTATTCAATTTTCAATAGATTAAATTCTAAAATTTAATTGCTAAATTCAAAGTTATATTGAAAATTCAACCCAAAACATTATTCAAATATCTAAAATTAATTAAATATTTTCAAATTAAATTGTTCAAAATTATGGGTCGTTACATTATTAAGCTTCAATTGATCCATTTAAATCGATTTTAAATCAATTCATCTATTTTCCATTGGTTCTCATTCGTGTTATCCATCAATCTTTGTTCGCTACATGTTGTATTAAACAACATTCCAATCCATGTTAACTTAGTTATGGATCATTTCATAAATAATCGCTTAAGTTAAGTTTCCATTGCAACCAAATTCCATTTCTCCTTTAAGTTGATTTTCATTCAACTTATTTGCTTTCATTTATTTAGTATAAGCAATTTATACTATATCCAATGGAAATCATTCCTTATAATTCGATTCCCGAACAATTCCTTATATCATAACATGGTTCCTACACTTGCATTTCTATTAACTTTACTTCCAACTTATATTTCATCTTTTCCATTCACTTTCATTTAATTCACATATTTCTATTCATTTCATTTTATAGTGAATGGAATTTCATTCCATGCTAGTTTATTTATAAACCATTTTGTAAAGTTATCTCTAAGGTTTATTACAAAACTTCCATACTGCCACCAAGTTCAAATTCAGCTTTATAACTTAAGTTCATGTTCACTTTATGACTTAAGTTCATACTCAGTATTATCCAATCCATATTCCAAAACCATATTCAATTTATTTATTCCTAAATTGAATTCATTTCCTATTATCAATTTCTTAACCATTTTAATTTGGTCATACCTTTCCACTTTCTCATTTTCACAAGTTATACCACTTATTTATTCACAATTCCCTGAATTTCCACCTAAGTTTACTCACATTCAATATTTATAACATATAGTTATATAATCACTTCACCATTAATATTTATATTCGATTTACTAAATTTCAATTCACCCTCCATTTAAAAAGTCAAAATTTTGAGTTTCCATTCTTTTACCATTATATCACTATTTTGTTCTCAATTCATAAGTTCAAAAATTATTTACTTAAAATCCATTTCACTTATTTAAGTCCATTTACATTTTATAATCATAACTCTAGATTATATATATCACTTTATAATTTAAGTGTATCCATTCCGTTCAATAATTATAACTTACAATTACACAACCATTTTACATTTCAGCTTTATATTCCATTCAATTCAAATCCAATTTCAATTTTGTTTAACTCATCTTAAGTTAAATTCCAACCTACCTTGTTCACTTTAATTTACTCAAGTTAAATTTTAATTTCGAGATTAAAATTTTCATTTTCCTTTAATATCTATATCAACTACAAATTATAAGTTCAATAACTGATTTTCTCTGATTTTACAAAACATCTAAATGGAAATCCAAGAATTTAATCACCCGGTTTTATTTCAATCATTCTGAAATCATAAATATACATATATTCCCTTTGGTATATCAAATTTTGCTTCCAGAATTTTAAAACTACTTGATTTTTCCCAAACAGCTTCCCTTTCGGAATTTCTAAAACAAACTTATTTATCAACAAGTCCAAAACAAATAATAACAACCAATCTCTATAGTAGCAACCTATCACTTAGAACTAGAAAGTGAATCCTGATGATGTGGCCATCACCGGCAAGATTATTTTCTAGTGACTGAAGTCAGTTCAGTGCATCCTTACTCCCAAAATCCATTTTCAAACAATTTCTTTTTAGGAACATATCCAAAAATAATATCACCATTCTCCTTTTTAAAATATTTGGTAAACATTTTCAAAGTTTCCAAGATGTAAAAATTCCAACACTTGGTTCAAATTTATTTTAACCCATTTCCAAAAAAATTCGAGATTTAAATTCCGGTTTGAATAAAATTTTTGTTATACATCTTTGTATAAATCAAATTTATAAAATCTCTATTTGGTTATATATATATCATTTCGAATTTTATAGCCTATTTCGATTTTAAAATTAACAACCAAACATTCCAAACAAATACAATATAATAATTTCAAAAAATTATTTCATTTATAACAAAATATAGTTTGGGTAAAATTATTCCATTCACCAACTTCAAAACAATTGTGTCATTTTATCTTGTTTAAGAGTTTAGAAACCCCTATCGATAAGGTTGGACTTCCCGTACCGACCAGAATTCATAAACACTTAACCGATAAGTTAACACAATATAAGTCATTTTATATTCACTATTAAATACACACTCATAGTTATTAATACACTCAAAGTCATTCTAGAGTACTACTGACTCTATCTCAAATAAGTAACCCCCACCAAAGCCTAGGTGCATTTCCAACCTAAGCTCTGATACCAACTGTGATGACCAGCCCTTTCGACCCTCAAAAATCGACATAAATACGCTAATTGTATAACATGTCGAATGATCGAGTGCTGGAAAGACTGATTGTTGAGGGGAAAGAAAGTAGGAAGAAGAAAAAGAAACCAAAACAACAAAATCTCACAGCGGATTGAATAACATATAATATAAACAGTTTCTTACGCATACCAAAATTGTAATATACATACCTCACATCAAAGTACACAAATCAATAATTACCAGCCTGGACAGTTATAATAACCTGCCCTCAGAATTGCTGGTAATTTCAACAAAGCACTACGGTAGAAAAAGTACAAGTACGAGAATATATCTCCGTCTCCAGCTCGTATCCTGAGCTCCATAGCATCCTAACCTGAGCTTGTAATACTTGGTCTGACCTGAGCATTATAACAAAATTATACCAGAGCCAATCAAAAAAACCAGCGTGAGATGACACACTAAATTTGAATTATTAAAATTATCAAATCCTTTGAAAATCAAAGGTATCTCGTAAGACCATGCCATACATAAACACGATGGGTTTTTGCCTTACGATAACCATAATCTTTCATATCAAATCCTTTGATATTATAATAGTGTCTAAGTACAAATACTTATTCAAATAGTTGAAATTATTACATTAATTAAATTCCAACATACTAGGCTCTACAACCAAAACCGTATAGGCACGTATTGGAGAATAGATTCCATACAAATGACTAGGTACTGGGGTATCACCTGTCATAGTTCATGTCTAAAATTGCGTACCGAGGACCAGTCGGGATCCTCTATTATAAAAGACTGGACTATTCCTAACCTGGATAGACCGAATATGCTATCACCTGGGGTGTTCCCTCCCTTTGTTGAGCTCCTTCAATAAAACAAGGTAGTAATATCTGAGGGTATCTAGAAAGGTGATAAACATACCCTAATTGGGTGCTACCCACTTAGCCCAGCTGCATCTCCCCTGCTTTTCAGTCATTCCCGGTTGATAACGCCAGAGGCTATGATTAATTTTAAACAAAATATTCACTAAGAATGCTCATTGTCCTCCAATGATAATGTACTGATAGCATTCGTCCGTACAAGACCGTTCTGGGTCCAAACGAAACCGATGATCCTATTCTTACTACATCCATTTTGGAATCATCCTCAAGATTAGTAGCACTTAGCCCTTGCACTTCACCACTCCATCTTCGACTCCATGTTCTTGTTTTCACAACGAAATGTACTCGTTGGATCGAAGTGGTTTTCTGATAACTTCCCCAATCCCGGTCTCTTCAAACCAATGTTCGATATTTTCGATAAACTCAACCCTGGTTCTTTAGGAAATAAATAGACGATGATAAGATCGGAGATCATCTCCTAACCGTTAGTGGATGGATTTCCTTAACATCTTCCCAAAAGAACAAAAAGAGTTTATACATATAGTATAGCACCTCGAACGGTAACTATACCATATAATCCCCGCGTTTTTTCTTGATATTCCAAAAGTTATATTTGGGTCCAGATTTGATAGTAGGTTATTTAACTATCAAATAACAATCATTCATACAAATACTTTCTTTCAACTGAAAAACTCCAAGTCTTATATAATTTAAATTTTAAATAAATTTAAATTTTTTATCAAAGGTCATGCATGTATCTTATCGAATTCAGTATATCACAAATTATCCTTTTCCAAAATGTTTGAAAACCCTTTTAAATAATATGGAAAGTACCACTACGGTATCAAATCATGGATTCACAGCTCAATGGTTACGTCTCTATCCTAGAGAAATCCAAAACTTAACTGCAGGCACTCACTGCCTTCGACTACGCCATGCAAGTATATCATTGCTTCTTGAAAACTTTATTTAGAAATTATCTCAAAATAATGCCTATAAGTTCTAAAATAAATTTCAAGTTTAATCTTGACAAATATACTTAAATAAAATGTTATTGTACAAAGCCATATTAATATTTTAATAATTTATCTTTTAAAACAAAATTGCTGACTAGTTCTTAATTAATAATAATCCTTTAACAATCATTTTAAGGTTACTAATTAATAAACAATTTAAAATAATTAAATAACTAATTCCCAGAATATTTTTAACACCTTTAAAGTTATTAGGTTAATTATTTAAAATCCTCTTTTTTAAAACAAGCCTAAATTCTAGATTTTTTAGTTTCATTCCGTAAATTTGGAAATCTTACTTAAGTACCAGTATAACCAACTTTATACTTGTTTCCAAATTCACATCTGTCGTTCCAATCTACTACTCGATTTTAAAACCTTCATATTTAGACAAGTGCACTTAAAGATTTATTATTAAAAAACCATTTTATATATTTTATTCCAAAAACCCTGTTCACAATATCCCGAAATAATTAATTACAATTTCAAAGCCTTTTATTTAAATCAATTGATTTATCCAAAACTCTATAAAACATTTTATTTTAATTCCATATATACAATTCTTTACCAATTCAAAACCACATTTTATTGGTATTTAAAGATACTAAAATCCAGGCTAAAACCATCATAGCGTTCAATCAATTTAAATCAAACAATAACCTATCGAAGATTATCCCAACCAAACATATATCAATATATATGAAATTAAATTCAACATTTTTTGGAATCCAATTGGATCCCTCCAACATGTTTTCCTACACCCATAGATGTTAATATACATAAAAATACCAATTCTGCTTCGAGGCAGGATATCGCGGTATATAGGGTCATTCTATTATACAGGGGCATAGGGTCATATCAGCATATATATGCAGGAATATCAATCATTCTAATATGTATATATATACTACTGTGTATAATATCACATTCAACTGATAAAAATGTATCAATTCAATCAATCAATCATTAATTAATTTTAACTACTTAAAATTAATACCACCAGTCCGAAAATGAGTGAGATTAACTCACCATGAATTTTTACTTCCCAAATGTTCCAATTTTAAATTAAACCGAACACGTTCAATTTAACCTAAAATTTTAACTAGCTCCGATTGTTACCAGATCTGTTCCAGACCGAAGTGCTTCTCACCACGCTTCTACCACCACTTGTTTCGTCAGATTACGACTTCGTATAACAAAGATACGAATTTTTAAAGTTTGAATGTAAATATATATAAAAAAATTCTTTTATTTTATATTACCGAAGGAAAATCATGGCCGTTAGGTCTGGATCAAGAAAAATCATGGTCGGCCCCTTCCTTGTAACGCCCCACTCCATGACCCACATTAGCAAAGAGTATTACAAGGTAATACCATCTGCTAATACGGAGAATAGAGTTGTATAGGAGCGACCATCTATAGCCTTGTCTTAACTATCTACTGAATACGTCGATAAATGTATCATATTTTTTTTCCAAGTGGATCGACTTATCCAATAGATATTTAATACAAAACTATAATGGCTATAAGATCTAACAGAACAAAATATAAAAACTCAAATGTAAAACACATCACAGAACAGTAGATCATCACATACATATACACATATACAGATACATCACAGAATATACAAAATGATACATGTCAAGTGGTGTAGCAACCACAATATACAAGCGGGTCAAAAGAATATACATATAAAAGCTATAACAAAAGGATTACACAAAAAGCTATAACAAAAGGAGATAGCAGAATAGTCCATGCAAGTAGAATAGGCTAAGTCTGAATGTACCTAACCTGAAATACCTCGGTCTGACCCGAGTATAAAATACACGGGTCAGTCTAGCTAAACAAATCAGTTAGATAAGCTAAATGATAATGAACATGCACGGTCATAAAGTACCACAAATATCTCTAAAAGAGATAAATCAATCATCTACAAAATATGAATCATAACAAGCCTCATATCATCGGCAACTCAATAAACAAAGGATATGAATATCCCAAATCTAGCCAAAAAGGCAAATAACAAATACCAATAAAGGTAAGACCAGTTTCCACAAGGTAATCGCTATGTATCGATTGGTTCAAAAGACCTACTCCGAAAGGCGATACTCTAGGGAAATATAAATATCAATGAAACAAAAGATACACGTGCTCAGTACTGTATAAACAAGGATCCACAAGCCCGAAGGCGACAAACCCAAGTATCTCTCGAGCGGTGACGAAGGACTAACTCCAAAAGCGATACTATAGGGCAACAAACCCGAAGGCAACAAACCCAAGTATCTCTCGAGCGTTGACGATGGACCAACTCCAAAAGTGATACTATAGGGCAACAAACCCGAAGGCAACAAACCGTAGTGGCGAAGGTCCGGAGGCCCAGTACTGGACACCACTAACTGGCAATATGTGTCACAAACTCTCGGAAAGGAACCCGAAAAGTGTTAACGTGTGTCTCATACCACACATTCGCACTAAACGGTTTACTTACCATTAGTCAATTCCACACTTAAAGAAGTACAAAGTTTACCTCATCTCATCGGTAAACCAGACCCGAAGGTCAAAACGATCAAACGAATAGATTAGGAATTAACTGAAAAGATAAACGCACGTGTTCATAGCACGCGTTTTATCCAATCATTTAATTCTCCTCCCACTTCGCTCGAAGTGCAAAATTGTGTGTTTTATATAGAAATTAAGTTGAAGAAAACGAGTTTTAGGAACGCTTCAAAATCGCTTTAGAAATTGCATTTGAAATTCTCCTATTATGAAGTAATTAATTTAATAATTAAAAATAATATTAAATTATAATTTCAAAAGTCAATTTACTTGAAAAACACTTTGTAATGCTTTATAAAACCCGTGTACGGAATTTAGAGAAAAATCTCAAAGAAATCGGTAAATATCAGAAAAAGCCAGAAGTTATTCTAAGTATAAAACCGGTGACAACATGCTGCGAACCCAAGTTCGACAGCAGGTTGGACCTGAAAATAGAGTCCAAATGACATGGAATTTGGTAGGAATATAGTTCAATATTCCTACTTCAATCTGCAAAAAGAATCCTTCAAATCCGATTTGAAACGAAGAATCTGCGTCGTTTCAAAGTCGGACCAAAACAAGGTTTAAAACACTGAATTAGCAAGCTGCAAGTACAAGTTCGACAGTAGTTTAGAAAGAGCAATCCTACCCAGATTTTCATGAAACTTTACAGGAATGTAAATCAGCACTCCTACTTCAATTTGAAAAAAGAATCACGCAAATTCGATATGAAACCAATGAGTTATGCTGTCACAAACATGTACTCAGGCCATGTTTGTAACAGTTCAAAAACCAAGTAAACGTGCAGGCCTAAAACCCTCCTGGACTCAACTTTCAGACATAAAGCAGGGAATCAAATTGCATCATATTGAGCTCAAAACTGGTACACATGTAGTATAAAACTTCATCTCTCAAAAAAAAAGAACGATGGAATTTTTATAAAATATGAGAAACATATGATCTCTCAAATTTGAACCCAGACAGTGTTTCACTGTTGAATTCTTGGCAAAAACATGGTCCAGGTCCAAGTTTGGCAGTAGATTTATATAAGCTATCTATGTCAAAATGAACTGAAATTTTGTACGCATAAAATAGAGAATTTCATATTTCAAAAGAAAAGTATTATGCAATTTGAAAAAGAAACGGAGAAAATATGATGTATCAAGCATGAACTCAGGCCATGTTTGCAACAACTCAGAAAACAAAATGTGCACAGGATATTTGCAGGCTGCGCATTGATTTTACAGTGACGATTTGAACACTCAAATGACCATATTATTCAACCAAAATTTGTAGAAATGAAGTTTAACATATAAACTTGACTCAGAAAAAGATGCGCCAGCATTTCGTTGCTGGAGATGAAAGTTATGGATAGCCAAAGTGGGCACTTTAGGCCAGAAACGAAAATAGAATATACATTGAATAAACTTTTACATATGCAGCAAATTCAAAAAATTTCACAAGCAATTTAGCTAGTATTTGTGAGATATGGTTCTCACCTTGCTGTATGGAGGCAAATATTCGGATTTTGATTGCAAGTTGGATGTTTTATGCTTGATTATACGCTTATAGAGCCTGTAGAACAAGAGAACAATGCATGCAAAGGAGGGTTTTACTAAAATTAGAAAAATCATTTCACAAATCAGAAACTTTGATGAAATTGTGATGTTTGGAGTTAGATTACCTGAGATTTATTCTCTAGCCCGAAAACATAGCAAATTTGATGAATTTATCAAAGAAATTTGCTTGGATTTTAATTTGATGGATGTGTTATCCCGCTTTTTGGCAAAGCCGTGATACCAAAAGATTGGCCAAAAACAAAGGACAGTTCGTCTCAGAGATTGGTTGCACTTCTCTTCGCTATGGATATCGATGAATTTTGTCCAAGCCCGGATCGGGCCGCAATTGATAAGGCATGACAAGAAAGACCATAGAAGCCAGCATTTCAAATTTCAAGTCAATCCGAGGTCATATGCTCAAGTTATGATGGATTCAAGTTAAGAAGGTGCACATTGCTCGGTTCGAACCCATCATGTTCGAACCCATCATATTCGAACCCATCGTGTTCGAAACCATCGTGTTCGAAACCATCTATTTCGAACCCATCATATTCGAACCCATAGGAAGAGGCGACATTCGAATCCATCTAAGGAACTCCCTACTTCGAATCCATCACAAATTCGAGTCCTTCCTATGCTTCGAATCCACCACAGCTTCGAATCCATTAATAGCTTCGAACCCATCACAGCCTCGACTCCATCAGACACCTTCGAATCCATCCATCATCTTCAACTCCATCACTCACCTTCGACTCCATCGACTTCGACAACTTCGAATCCACTCCATCGATTCGAAGACGACCTTCGAATCCAACAAAGCGACTAAGCTAGCACGAACATGGATCGGCTCGAAGACAGGCGCGCCCCAATCGATTCGAAGTATTCGCTTCGGCCATGCATCGATTCGAACGAATCGATTCCATCGATTCGAACCAAACAGCATGCCGAACACCCAATTTCGAACCGATCATAACTCCCAATCTACTGATCCAAATCCCATGAAATTTTTACAGAAGTTTGTCTACATGATGAAGAACGTCCACGCCAAGTTTCATCGCAATTGGACAATTTTTTGATCGATTCGAAGTTCACTTCGAATCAATCCCAAACTGGGCACGCACTTCAAGAACGCGGGCCTGTGGGCCCCCCGTCACGTGCCAAGCAGCCTCTCCATGATTTAGGCGGGATTTTGGCCTTCCACACCTATAAATAGAGCCCCTGGTCATTCAGAGAAGAGGTCGGAGAATTTGGAGAGAAAGAATACGCCTAAACGCTGCCAGAATCATTCCATACCGCCATCTTGGCCGCTGATTTCGAATTTAAGTCTGTTGTCTGCTGTAATTTGCCTCAAAACACTTGTAACCTTCAAGTATTAAGCAATAAAGTGATCAAACTTCATAGTGGACGTAGGCGCATCGCCGAACCACTCTAAATTCTTGTCTTCTATGCAATTTACTTTTCTATCACTTGGAGTTTTTGTTAGATAATTTTCATTTCCAATTTAAGTTCTTCACTTATTATCTCTTCAAAGACTTCCGAAGGGTGTTGCCCAATTTTGGTGCAAACATTTTGGTGCTTTCACTGAGAAAAACCCAGTTTTTTCTCCCGTTCCTTGGATCTACTTTCGATATCGGATTGTATAAATCTAAGGAGAAGATCCAGATCTATCGTTCAATGGTTCCTTCTATTCTATTCAGATTGTTGCAGATCTAAGAAGAACCATATTCATCATGCAGTCCGTACCCCTATTTTCGAATCCAGAAAAAATGTTGTTTTTCATACCCATATTTTCGTATCCATGAAAATGTGGTGAATTTCGTATCCATAGCTTCGAATCCAGGAAATGTGGTGAATTTCGTATCCATAGCTTCGAATCCAGGAAATGTGGTGAATTTCGTATCCATAGCTTCGAATCCAGGAAATGTGGTGTATTTCGTATCCATAGCTTCGAATCCAGGAAATGTGGTGAAGTTCGTATCCATAGCTTCGAATCCAGGAAATGTGGTGAATTTCGCATCCATAGCTTCGAATCCAGGAAATGCGGTGAACTTCGTATCCATCACGGAGCGCTACTTCGTATCCATCAGAGAGCGCTACTTCGTATCCATCATGGAGCGCTACTTCGAGTCCATCAGGGAGCGCTACTTCGTATCCATCATGGAGCGCTACTTCGTATCCATCCATCTACCTCCAATTTGAATCGATACTCACATGTACTTCGTATCCATCCATCTGCCTCCATTTCGCATCGATACGCACATGCAGTTCGTATCCATCTATCTGCCTTTAATTCGATCCATCGTTTAAGCGCTCGAACCATCGATGCGAACGAACATTTCGTATCCATTGTTTAAAAAAAAAAAAAAAAAAAATCGGGTACGATCCAAATTTCCTAAAAAGCGGGAACGAACATGCGAACGAACATTTCGTATCCATTGTTTCCCCCCGAACCCTAGCCGCAGCGCAGAGCACCCGCATAGTTAATTCAAAGCTCAACTTAATCAACGAACATTCTAATCGTTCCATGACTGGACGGGACATAGGAGACTACAACAACAATTGTTGAATTGCAATCGAGGAATGGGTATTGAAATATTATTCAACTGGTGCTCCCAGAGGCTGGAGAACCTAGCTAATACGCCAAGAACTAGAGTTGATTAATGTATCATGCTTCTAAGTTGGACTGCAACTTCCTCCAATTGACCGGCTTTTAAAACTCCTGAATTGACAACTATGGTACGATGGCTACTATGACAACTGCTCTACACTGTCAACTCTGCCAATTCAAAGCATAGCTGGTCACCACTGAATCATCTTCAAATGCCCACATCTTAATCATTCCATATCTATACGACTAAAAGCATGGCATACAACCCCCACAAAACTTCCTTAATACCCTATACTGGTCTCCTATCTATTAGCCCATCTTAGCTAACTCACATCGAATCAGTGTTACCAACCATTCGAACATTTGGCAATCAGGCATGCATCATTCACTAGTATTACAAGACCATGTAGCCATAAAATGGACTTGATAATATTGATTGGAGTATCTTTCCCAATCGGGGCCTATTCATCGAAATCATCCTACATACAAAATTTCTAGTAAAAATTCAGCACGGTGACTATGTCAGTGTACTATGGAAATTCAACCTCCGCCACTATCTCATGACGTGAGAATGGTGAATGGAGTCCACGAAAAGTGATGAATGTCATCAAATGCGTTGTATTCCCTATTCCTCAAAGAAGACTGTCAATCGTGGTTAGGCATACCATTTCTACTTCTCATATTGCTAAAGGGAATAAAGAAGCTGGCAGCCAATGAACTGATCAAAATCTACAGCCCGTTGCTGCCAACACTAATAAATGAAATCAGCACAAAAGCTTATTTTCAGAGTTTGATAACAGAATTGGTGGATAGTCGCCGACGGCTACACCAACATGTCCAGGCCAACATTACGTTGATGAATCAGACGAAGGATCAACTTGGCGACATACAAGGGAACCTGCTCCATACTCTAAATCGGGAAGCTCCTTTTCTTTATATGACTATCACGGATGCCAACGCCATAAGGCTGCTCCAGAAAGGATAGCTCTGGCAATATGTTCAAGCCCCATAAAATGAAGAGCCGGAAACCCCCGACCTCAATTGGAACTTTGATCAAACTGAACCATTTGCGTTAGACTCCCAACTGTGAAAGGCTGGACCGAAGTGCAATAGCGAGCATACGACGCCGCTTCACTTATCAATGAGATTTTATCCGATCTCTTTTGAATTATTTCTATTTCTATTTCGTTTATGTTGCAAGATATAATCGACTTGAATTAAACTACTTGCAAATGATGCAGGTAACCGAGTACTTAAGGACGGGTGCAAAACAACCTCCGTGGACTATGATAAAGTCATTTAGGTATCATCATGGCGAGCATAATTCAACCACTCGTCGGTTGCTATACGCACCAGACTTGGGGCAGGCCATCAAAGTGGAAGAGACAGACAAGTTTAGGGCTCCAGTACGAAGTGGATGCAACCGTCCATCCACTCACATGCCTATGCAATTTAGTTAGAAGATTTGAGAAAGACTTGGAGTTATGTAGCCCAACCATGCACTCTCCATCTCTTACTTGAAGCTCACCAAAATACTTATGCTTCCTCGGATGCCCAATAAAATTTAAATCACACTGAGAGTCGACGTGACATGGCCATCTATGCATCCAATCGTACATTAGAACTTGGGGTAATTTGAGGACATATGTTTAAAGTGGATATGATTTGATCATTCACTCTCCAGTTTGCATCTGTGATTCGGCAAAACAATCATGCCTTAAACCAACTTCATCAGGGGCCAACCATCAATCTATAGTCATCAATGAATGACTACCTACTCACAAACCATCATGAGCCATCGTTCCAACTCTCTTCCTCAACTCGACTGCAAGAGTGCAAAGCGTAAAGTGGACGTGGCTCGACCGTCTACTCTCCAACTCTTGCCCCCAACTTAAGGGAAAATACACAACTCAAAGTGGATGTAGTTCAGCCATCCTCTCCTCTGCTCGAGCTCAAAGCTTGCTAGAACACTAATCTTACTCCTTAGGCTTGGCAGAAGCGGGATCCAAATGAACACGGATGTGATTCATCCGTCCATAAACCAAGTCTCCTCCTTCGTTGATGGAAGATAAGTGGAAAGTAATCGAGATCCCACCGATCATTTGCTAAGCGAAACCCACCTCTCGGGGGCAAGCCATCACATCAATGGCCGAACTGGACTGACACACGACAGTCCTGCAATCAACTCTAGGTTCCCAGAGTGCGAACCGGAGTATAAACATCCAATAAATCGTTCCCAGAGTGCGAACGGACTCCAAATTCCCAGAGTGTGAATTGGAGTATAAATATCCAATAAATCGTTCCCAGAGTGCGAACGGACTCCAAATTCCCAGAGTGTGAATTGGAGTATAAACATCCAATAAATCGTTCCCAGAGTGCGAACGGACTCCAAATTCCCAGAGTGCGAATTGGAGTATAAACATCAAATCCATCGTTCCCAGAGTGTGAACGAATTCCTCAAAAGCCCAAATAGGTGTGACTGGCCATCTATTGGCTGACTCCAACTTCCCAGAGTATGAATTGGAGTATAAACATCTATTCCAGGTTCCCGGAGTGCGAACCAACCCATCGATGCGAACTCCGGGTTCCCAAAGCATGAATTGGAGTATAAACATAAATTACAGGTTCCCGAAGCGCGAACCGAAGCATCCATGCTAACTCCAGATTCCCAAAGCGCGAGTCGGAGTACAAACATCAATTCCAGGTTCCCGGAGTGCGAACCAAAATGCAAATGCGAACTCCAGGCTCCCAGAGCGTGAATCGGAGCATTAACATCAATTCCAGGTTACCGGAGGGCGAACCGGAAAATACAAATGTCAACTCCAATTCCCTAGAGCGTGAAGTGGAGTATAAACATCAATTCCTGGTTCCCGGAGCGCGGACCAAAATACAAATGCCAACTCCAAATTCCCAGAGTGTGAATTAGAGTGCGAATGCCAAGTCAAAGTTGCGAACTGGAGTATAAACATTTAATAACTCTAAGTCCCCAGAGTGCGGACTGGAGTATAAACACTAAAATGGGTGTGAACGGCCATACATCAACTAACTCCAGATTCCCAGAGTGCGAACTGGAGTATAAACATCAATAAACTCCAGATTCCCAGAGGATGAATTGGAATATAAAACAACGACTTACTCAAGTCCTGAGAGCACGGATTGGAGCACGAATTCCAAATGGGTATGACTAACCACCCATCAACTAATTCCAGATTCCCAGAGTGTGAACTGGATTGTAAACATCAACCAACTCCAATCCTCGAAGCATGGATTGGAATATAAATACCAGAAGGGATGCGATTTTATTGTCCATCTATCAATTCTAATTCCGCAGCAAGTTCTGTAGTACAAAAAGCGGATGTGGTTAGACTTTCTTCTTTCCAACTCTTCCCCTGACATGGGGGCACACTTATCATAAAAAATCGGTTGTGATCCGACTAACTAGCACTAAGCGGGCACGACATAACCGTTCATGCATCAACACTTATTCCCGGCACGGGACCTATAACATAATCTTTTAGAGATGCACTCCAACCGAGCAAGACAAGATTTCTTCCTTGATTCGACAGGGAGATGTAGATTTGCAAAACGGACCTAGCTGAACGCCTTATCCTAAATAGATATGACTACCCATCCTACCGCAAATGAACATGACACGACCGTACATCCGCTAACTCTAGCCAACGATCTGGCGAGTTGTGCATGCAACATGGACGGAGGTGACCCAACCATCTGCCAATCAACTCCTTCCTCCAATTCAATCGGAGAAACATCAAATTAAAGTTGCCGCAATGTGACCGCAATGTGCCAGAGGAATTAATCGAGGAAAATGCGGTTGACCGTTTTCTACTAAAACTCTTAGTCCCCAGAGTAGGGACAAGGGTATGAACATCAAATAGGTGTGACTAATGGCCCTTTAACTGCCTCTAGTCCCCAGAGTGCGACTGCAACGATAGACAGATGAAGAATGTGATTCGACCGTTCATTTACCAACTCCGACCTAAAGTCGACGAGAGGAGTATAAACTCGCTACAGATGCAATTGGACCGTCCACAAACTAACTCTGCTAAAACCAAGACTGGGGGCAGAAGAACAAATCATTGAAAGAAGAGAAAGGTGACTCGCTACATTGCTAGCTTAGGGTCCTTCACAACTTAAGGCAATGACTACAAGGAGGCCTTAATGCTAACCAATTAGAACGATGCCCGAAGTTACAGGAAGCCAATTACACTGTACCGCCTGATCGACGGGCAATATCGATCTGCACCATTCATGTCATACCCCCGTATCGATATGCTATGAGGTCCGTACATTCTACATTGTGTCGCTAAATCCACGGCCAATATCGATCCTCTTCGACTGCAATTCGATGTGACACGAGCGCCCATCGAATACCTACGACCACCAGAGCATGGATAGAACCACGAATGAGTGTGACTTGACTATTCGTCCTCCGTCGCCTTCCTTCGATCCACCAGGAAGGGCATGAGACTGGATGAGCATGACTTGACCGCATTTGAGCTAATTTTGTCTGTAGATCTGACGGGAGAACGTAATTCAAAACTGACATGGTTGATCACCCAACTCCGAAAGAATGCAATGTGACCATTCATTCATCGACTCTTACCATAATCCGACTAAGCGAGCTTTTCACAACGAGTGCAACAAAACTGGCCACGCACCGATTCTTACCCTCGGTCCGATAAGGGAAGTATCAACCCTACATTGGATCTTACTGGACGATTCACTCTTCAATTTCTGCCCAGAGAATGACGACATAAGCAACAAAGTGAATGTCTATGAGGCAACAAAGTATTCTACCTAGAGGAAAGAACTAGGACAGAATGCAGAATATGGTACGGCTCGGCCTTCCATCGGTTAACTCGATATCACGGTTTAATGGGATAGAGTGTGAAATTGAAGCGAACACTATCTACCTTGCTGTTTATCGAGATATTCCCCAGACTTGGGGGCATGCACGAGAAATGAGATGAATATAATTTGATCTTTTATCAAACAACTCTAGCTCTTACAACTTGGACTACAGTATAAACACAATAGAAGCTAGGCTCGATCATTCATGCAATACACCCATCAACCCAAGACTGGGGACATGAATGTGATCATCCAAGAGCTGGATACAACTACTCAACCCAATAGCTTGTGCCTAGTATTTATAACAGCTTGACGTTACAACCGAAATGATGCTTAGAGATAGAATCCTCAGATTAATGCCTGGACTTATGTGCAGTAGATCATCATTCCGACCTTTCTAATGAGCAATGGATCATGAGTACATTGAATGGAAAACGCATTGCTTGGAAACACATATAGATTCAAACTCGTAGTTGGAGCCAGCTATGCAGCAGCACACAATACGGGGCTAAAATTTACTAAGCCTTTGGTTTAACACACCTATAAGGCTAACCATTTACCATTGCAGATAAGCACATGGAGTGTATACAACCCATCATGAGAATTGTAGATCAGATCACAACTCTACGCCATGATTGTGCGAGAGTCAACTGCATTGCTCCAGTGAATAAAAACGAAGCGACGTGGATCTAGGAAGATCTACTGCACTTAAGGAGGAGGCGAATCTACTCAAAACCAATAGGTTTATCCGCGGTGTCCTCTACCCAAAATGAGTATTCATTCCTTTGCTTGTGCGAGAAACAAAAGGAGAGTAGTGAACGTACGCCGACTACTCAGATTTGCACAAGGCATGGCAAAGCATAGCTTTCCACATCTAATGATCAACCAACTAACAGACTCAACCATCATACATGAATTACTCTCATCCATGGACGCAAACTCCAGATACAATCAGATACCGAAACATATCCCAGACTAGGAATACAACTGTTTCATTACTGATGCGAGCCTATAGTGCTATGCTGCATTCCTTGGATTCAAACTTTGGAACGCTTATGCTGCTTACCAAAGGACGATTAACAAATCATTCGAAAATCAGATCGGCCGATCAATGAGAGTATATGTAGTTAACATGCTTGTGAGATCACGACCATCAAGCGACCGCATCGATCACTTGACAAAGATATTCAGTGCTATCCAACAACCGCAGAATGAAATTTAATCCTTTGAAAGGCTCTTTTCAGCGTTGTATAAAATGAATTCTCGGGTTTCGTCATCAATTCCCGTGGGATTGAGGCTAATGTCAGAAAATGCTGAAGATTAGAGTCATCCGTATATGGAGGAAACCAAGCAGCTCTGGTAGATCGCTCAGAGAGGCCTCCCATTTTGCCCAAGATCTTGGATCGTGAAGATCTACACTTCAATTGGGTCATGTCAACACACGCCATAAGCATCGCAATGCTATGTGAAGATAAACTAATCCAAAGACTAATATGCAATGAAAGCTGGCTATTGACAAGCTTACCCTGTTAATGTTTGTACCGACCAACCGTTACGATGGGACCAATGGCAACCTTAAATGTCTGAAAGTTTACTCAAATGGAATAATAAAGCTAAGTATGAAGCCTTAGCCGCCAAGCTAAGACTTACAAAAAGAATAGGAATGGAAGCTTTACATATCTTATACGATTTCTTCTTAATGTGCCAAGTCAGGAAGGACTATCTGACTAGGGAGCAACGTCTTGCTCCTTATCTCAATTGTATCCTAGAGATACTAGCCGACTTCTAGTATTACGCCACTATCCCAATCGTTAGAGAACAAAACGAAAAGGCCGAATCATTGGCTGAGCTAGCCAACTCTGGGGATGCGCAACAAACAGACTTTATCCCAGTAGAGATATTTACTATTCCAAGCGCTGAAAGATGAAGATCGACTAGATTTTAGAGATGGATCCAAGAAAGGGGTCATGGGTGACTCCTATCAAAGGCTATCTACTGTAGGGAATTCTTCTTGAATAGACGAATGAGAGATGGCATATCCTCCGCAAACAATCACTGCACGATTATGTTTGGATCGTTCAACTCCATCAACACAAAACATTACACTTGTATCCATCAATCCAAGATCCAATATTACATATCCATCGATACGAAGCATACATTCTAACATCCCAAATCGATCCAGGAGAGGATCGGTACAAAAGGAAGGACTTAAAACAACCATCGAACGTTGTTACAACTCAAATTTCACTTCGAATCCATTGCCTTCCTACCTTTACACGATCGAATCCATCCCAACTTTATCGGTGCGAGGAATCATCGATTCAAGGAAGCACTAAGCAAAGGCTGGATGAAAAAACCGTCGACTCGAAGGCGATCGGTCCGAACAGACGTGACTTCGAATCCATCAAAGGACGTCTATGAGAGCAAATGAATCGCTATGATTTGAAAAATTACTTGTCTACCTTGTATACCGATTCAGGAGAGGATCGATACAAGAGGATAATCATAGACAACCATAAAAACAATGCTTTGACTTGAATCTAAAATCGATTCAGGAGAGAATCGATACGAAATTCAATAGCGAACAAAACCGACATGACTCGTGAACGCACGACGTTAACAAGGGTCAAACTAGTATATGTGCATACCTATCGAACTAACATTTGATTTTAGACATTTACAGGGATCAAACAGTCATCCTGTTACAACTACAACAGCCAACGGCTAAGCGCTATTATACAGCAATCAATCATATCAAGGCAAGGTTGCAGTAATACAGCGTACGAGTCTCAACAAAAAGAGAGCAATGATTTTTCAGAAAGAAATGGCAGCTATTCAAAGCACGTCATGTTCCCACAAGACGTACTTTGGGGGGCAAAATGTTATCCCGCTTTTTGGCAAAGCCGTGATACCAAAAGATTGGCCAAAAACAAAGGACAGTTCGTCTCAGAGATTGGTTGCACTTCTCTTCGCTATGGATATCGATGAATTTTGTCCGAGCCCGGATCGGGCCGCAATTGATAAGGCATGACAAGAAAGACCATAGAAGCCAGCATTTCAAATTTCAAGTCAATCCGAGGTATTATGCTCAAGTTATGATGGATTCAAGTTAAGAAGGTGCACATTGCTCGGTTCGAACCCATCATGTTCGAACCCATCATATTCGAACCCATCGTGTTCGAAACCATCGTGTTCGAAACCATCTATTTCGAACCCATCATATTCGAACCCATAGGAAGAGGCGACATTCGAATCCATCTAAGGAACTCCCTACTTCGAATCCATCACAAATTCGAGTCCTTCCTATGCTTCGAATCCACCACAGCTTCGAATCCATTAATAGCTTCGAACCCATCACAGCCTCGACTCCATCAGACACCTTCGAATCCATCCATCATCTTCAACTCCATCACTCACCTTCGACTCCATCGACTTCGACAACTTCGAATCCACTCCATCGATTCGAAGACGACCTTCGAATCCAACAAAGCGACTAAGCTAGCACGAACATGGATCGGCTCGAAGACAGGCGCGCCCCAATCGATTCGAAGTATTCGCTTCGGCCATGCATCGATTCGAACGAATCGATTCCATCGATTCAAACCAAACAGCATGCCGAACACCCAATTTCGAACCGATCATAACTCCCAATCTACTGATCCAAATCCCATGAAATTTTTACAGAAGTTTGTCTACATGATGAAGAACGTCCACGCCAAGTTTCATCGCAATTGGACAATTTTTTGATCGATTCGAAGTTCACTTCGAATCAATCCCAAACTGGGCACGCACTTCAAGAACGCGGGCCTGTGGGCCCCCCGTCACGTGCCAAGCAGCCTCTCCATGATTTAGGCGGGATTTTGGCCTTCCACACCTATAAATAGAGCCCCTGGTCATTCAGAGAAGAGGTCGGAGAATTTGGAGAGAAAGAATACGCCTAAACGCTGCCAGAATCATTCCATACCGCCATCTTGGCCGCTGATTTCGAATTTAAGTCTGTTGTCTGCTGTAATTTGCCTCAAAACACTTGTAACCTTCAAGTATTAAGCAATAAAGTGATCAAACTTCATAGTGGACGTAGGCGCATCGCCGAACCACTCTAAATTCTTGTCTTCTATGCAATTTACTTTTCTATCACTTGGAGTTTTTGTTAGATAATTTTCATTTCCAATTTAAGTTCTTCACTTATTATCTCTTCAAAGACTTCCGAAGGGTGTTGCCCAATTTTGGTGCAAACAGGATGTAGGTTTACTGGTTTTTGTTTTAGGTTGAAGGAGGAAGAAGGAGTTGAGAAAGAAAAGAAAAAGAACGTACAGACTTTGTTTCTCATTTTCTCAACTAGGTTAAGTCCTAATGGGCCTTGGATCCATTAGTAGGAAGAAATAAAATGGCCTATTGGTTAAATAATCAACTCTTAATTAGAAATGTATACATATTTACACTATTTAAATAAACAAATGTCATTTTCTTTCAAACTTTCACACAACAAGGTATGTAACTTTACATACTTATGAAGTAACATATTTTATACTATATAAAAAGATTAATTTTAATTTTTAAAACATTTATATTATTAAAATCTCTTATTTTACAAAAATGCACAATTTTAACAAATAAATGCACAAAACATTATTTTTAACTTCTAAAATTCCACAAAACTATTTTTCTTCCCTAGAAAAATATAACTAACCATTCTAAACTCAAATTTATAACTAAAACTCATTTTTACAACAATTTCCATCTTTTATTTAAATAAACAGCCTTTAAAAATCAAATACTTCCTTTAAAAATTATTAAAAGAAGTAATTGGCAATAATTAATACAATTATTGCATTTTCTCTAAATAAAAACCATTTTCCATTTATTATTAACCCAAACAAATAAAATAAAGTTCCAAACTTTATTTTCTCATTTTAATTTCCAAAATTCATTGTTTATTCCAAATAAACAATTTAAAATCTCCAATTTTATCTTAATTACAATATTAAATTACAACTACCGTTATAATTTAATGTTAACAGGTAATCTCCAAAATCATGGTTGTTACAGACTCTCCCCTTAACAAAATTGCGTCCATGCAATTTCTAGAGAAGAGTTTATATTCAACATAATTATTTCATCAATCAAAGGAAGATAGATAAGATCGAGTTTAAAACTTCTCACCCTCAACAAGATGATAGAAAACAAAGATAAGCTTGTACGATTAATTCTATGCTTTTCCAAGTACAATACTTAGGGTTAGCGGACCATAGAATTTCATAAGCGAAACATTATTATTTCGAAGGTGTTCATTCTTCGAAACAACTACACGAATAGAATTCCGCACAATAAAAAAGTCGGTGAGGCTCGTGATCATGCAACACAAGGGAATTAACAAACGAGATTAAATCTCAAAGATACAAAAAAAAAATTGGTGTACTTGGATATATCATGAATACCCAAAACTGAATAGAACATAATGCATGAAAGTAATCAAACCAAGGCGTTCAGTAATAGTAGATGGTCCTATATAACTAGGAGCCAACTTTCCGAATATACTGAAATGCACCTAACTCTTTTGAAGGAGTAACACAAATAAGCACAATCATCAAAAGAGGGTTCAACAAAAGATAGGTGGTATTTCAAGCTACCACCATAACACATGACTGCATGAATGCAAGTCATCACAAAAATCGCACAAAGGCAAGACACACAAGAAAGGATTACAAGAAATTTTCTCAAAAATTTGTTATAAGAGTTTTCACTCAAATCCATTTTCTTTTATACACAAAAACTCAAATTTCAATACTTGAAATTTTTTAAAGTCTCGTACTTGAATTGGAGTTTTCACTCAAATCCATTTTCTTTTATACACAAAAACTCAAATTTCAATACTTGAAATTTTTTAAAGTCTCTTACTTAAATTTTCAATTCAATCGTCTTTACTTTAAATTTAAAGTAAATTAAATTAGAGTTGTTCCATACTATAATTCCAAAAATAAATATACTACAATAAGTAATATTTATTTTTCTTTCCATTAAATTTATCAAATTTTAAACCACTTTACTTTATGATTTAAAAAAGACACTTATTAAACCCTTCATCGATGGCTCTAAATATTCACTATTTAAATTTTCTCATAATTTTTCTAAGTGTTTAATTTTTCGAAAAAAAAATTCGGCAGAGCCTCCCTTGCATGGAGAGCCTTTTACAATTTCATATATATGAATTATAGATATACATCGACCAAAAGGTCGGAACACAATATATATATATATATATATATATATATATATATATATATATATATAATTCTTAACACATAAACACCTAACAATTCATACCTCTCATTTTCTGGTTTAAAATGCGAGCATGCTTACTTTTATACTTACTATTATGCTAATTTGTAACGACCCGTTAAATTAATAATATTAAATGAGTTAAATTAATATAATTTCTAACCTGATTTAGAAAAAAAAAAGGCTTTAAGATTTATTTGAGAAAATGTAGTAATTTGTTATAGTAATTGGAATTTAATGTAACAATTTAATTTTTATGACAATAGTTTTGGATAATGTAATTGTCACACTTTGTTAAAAGTTAATGTTAAGAAACCAATAAATGTTGAATTAGTGAATATTAATAAAATATTTACTAGAATGGGATTCATTTAATATTAAAATAAATAGTAGGATTGTTTCATTTGGTGACCGTTGAATAAACCAATGCAATAAGTGTAGATAAATTTTTTTATGAATATTGTTCGATAATGAATGTACTTAAAAACGGTAATAAACTTAATATAAGAAAACAAAGGCAAATTGTGTATTAATTAATGAATTCATGAATCAGTGTATGGACTTAGTGTAACTATACGTAAATGTACGCAATAAGGTTGTGAAATACCAATGATTTGGATTTCCAATTTATATTAAACATAATGTTGGTAGAAATTGGAATTCACTGTTGTGTGAAATATATGAGAAATCAAGTCAAATGTAAATTATACCGTAGATGATATACTCTTTTAAACAGTAGGATTTTTAAATAAATAAACGTTTCACTTAGGTTTCAATTGGATAACTTATGTAGTTTAATGGAGAATCAATTGCAATTAATTGCCATAAATTAGTGATGATAGGGTAGTTTAATTTGGCCTTTAAGAAGCAAAGAAAAAGAAAGCCAAGATTTATGAATTCATTTGCAATGTGAAATGCAAATCTTGTGGATTGTTTTTTTTTCAAATGGAATTAATATTTAACCATTACGTTAGTGGAGTCTGATAAGTTAAGGTAGATAATCAATGGTAATTTACCTAATTCAAAGGATATATTAATATAAATATGGGTAAAATGAGGTTAGACCAAAGATATAATATTAATTGATTTTTAAGGCTTAATTAATACGTGAAATAGACAAGATTCTACATTCAAACATTTATACAAAGCTAAGTTGTAAATAGAAGTACCAATGTAATATAATGTAAATAGATGGGAATCAACATTTATTTATTTATTTAATGGAATTTAATTTCTATAGTATGATAATCGCAATTAAATGAAATTGAAATAGCTAATTTATACGTTAGTTGAAATTTAGCTAGAATATGTGGATTTTTAATGAAATAGTGAAATCAAATGGAAATAAGGTTTCAATTATACATTGGAATTTATATTCACCATAAAAGGTTAATTGAAAACCAAAGGAGTTAATAAAGGAATCAAGCTTTATCTATTAATTTGGATTTAAGATATGGTAAATTGGATTTATTGCAATAATTAATTCTATAAGATGAGGTTAATACTTATTCTATTTATAATTAGACCAAATTGTTGATATAGATTTTTTGAAAGCAGAATCTATAAATCAATTTGAGTATCAAATTCAATAATTGCGCTTATTGCATAAATAAAGGGAATTTAACGTTAAATATTACGTTACTGAAATTTAAAATGAACTTTAAGAATAATATTGTGAATCATGAACCAAAGTATGTGGCATCCCTATTTGGATAAAGAATGAGTATATAAAAGTTAAAATCTAATATACGGGGTTTTGAGCATTTAATTTTATAATTCTTAAATATAGGAAAGTGCAGAAATTAACACTGCAAATTGATATACTTATAATTTTAATTCACATCCAAGATTGTTAAATCATTTGAAATTGATTAAATTATATAAGTAATAAAATTTGGACAATTTTAGAATATAATATAAAATTTGGATTTTTGTAATTTATTTTGATTTATTTAATGAATATAAAAATAGCCTTTTTTGTCACGGACTCGGATTTCGATGAAACCAGTTTCATCGGATCCGTATCGGTGAATTATTATAGGGTTTCAAGTTTCGTATCGATCGGACTTGTCGTTTGATCGTACGGGCGTGAAACGCCTTGAAATCAAATTTAATTAAAATCAATTTGAATCAATTTGGAAATTTTGTTTTCAGCATAACTTCTTCATACGATCAAATTTGGACGTGAAACTTTTTCCATCGCGTTCAGAATATTTTAAATTACCTATTTGGATATATAGATTTAATAAATTCGGTTCCGGAGGCATAGCGGGCTTTTTGGGCCATAGTTTGTTCCGCACGTTCATTCTACGGTCTATCTACTCTATCTCTAACCCCTCTATATAAACCTAGCTACAAGCCCTAGCCTCCACCTAATTTCTTTTCATCTGAGCGTATACTTTCTTCAAGCTCCTCTTCTTCTTCAATGGGTGCTAACCCTAGATCCAGTCAGTTCAAAAAAAAAAAAAATCAAAAAAAAAAAAAAAAATTCGGATCTGCAGCCGCTTCTGGTCGCGCTTCGGGTTTCAGGGGAGAAAACCCTAGAGCAACTTCGGGTCAAGAAGAAAATGACTCGGGTCGCTCCGGGTCGTTTTGGCGAAAACTCCAAGCAAGCACCGGGGAATTGAGGCGGCGCACCGAAGTCGAACCCGAAGTCGACCTAGGACCAGAATTTTTCCATTTTTCAAATTTCCATAACTTTTGCATACGAGCTCGGATTCACGCGTGGTTTGTTTTGCTGGGATCGTATCGGAATTTCTGACGTTTTGACGCTGGTTTGGATGGATTTGGAGACCGTCAAAATTTTGAGTTTAAACTGAATTTAAATTCGATTTAAATTCCAAAGGTGAGTGTTTAAAACCCACTCACAACTACTAGAAGCTTTTATGTTTGTTAAATTAATTTTAGAAATGAATAGAAATTTATTTATGAGTATTTGGCATGTTTATTTCACTCATATTTGTTGAATTGCATTTATTAAGTTTAACTGTTAATTTAATTTATTTATTGCGTATTAATTGATAGTTAGAATTATTTGTTTGCCTATAAACTGCTAGTTAACAGTTATATAGATTATTAATGAATATAAACTATTAGATTAATAGTTGTTAAATTTAATCTGAATAAAATTGCCAGTTATTACCTGTTATCTATTATCAAATATAAATTGTTATTGATTGATATTGCTTGATGATTTTGATTGGATGATGGATGATGTTGATGGATGTTTATTGAATATCATAAAATTGCGAATTATCATGCATATTTCATTTCATTCGGGATTGTGGTTTGAAATGATATACAACCGCAAAATTTTATATCTTTTAAATTGCGGATTGAAATGATAAATATCTGTATCACTTGACCATAGGATAGAAAATTTTATACAGGCACCGCGGTCTATATATAACTATTTTAATGTGATTTCTATGGTTTGGATGGAATACGGTTTCTAAAAATCTTAAATTTTATATTGTATAAATATTATTCTTCCATATATATACATATGAAGTTGAAAATTTTGAAATTAAAAGGTGTATAAAAATCTTTATTTAAAAATGGAAAAAAATTAAGAAAATGGAGTTTAATAATTTATATCATATGTTTAAATGTTAAGTTTGGAAATTTTAAGATATGATATTTATAATTGGATTTTTCCCAAAATAAATTGAAATGAATATTCTAGTATAATTTGAATTGGGAAAATATATATATTTTATTACTAGAAATTGAAGTCTTATTATTTATGGATTTTATGTGAATATTCAAGACTAATTAATAGAACAATTGATCTGTTGAAAGAATAAAATCCAATTTTAGTTTGAAATATTGTTACTCAAAATGGATATACGTATATATAAATAAATTGAAGTGGTTTTGGAACTTGAGAGAGATAATATAAATTTTGGTTTAGACTTTAATAAAGAAATGTATTTGTAAAGCCATGAGAACTATTTTCTTTACAAAGTAACATTTAAGTTAAACCATTTAATTCATATACCGTTGAATGTCCAAACCATTCAAGTTTTTTTTATAAAAGTTATGATTTTAAATTATGATTTTCGAAATACTATGCTTTGAAAATATTTGATTTTCAGACGATATGAAGTTAAAGCATTTTGATTTTGGAAAAGAATTATATTTGGGATAAGTGATAAAATATGGTTTTGGGTTTTGAAATGATATCGTATTCATGGTTATGAAATGGAATGTTTATTCTGGTTTTTAAAGTATAACCTATTTTTAAATGACCGCGGTGTTATAATAACGATGGGTTGGCAAAGAGACCGGGATCGGATATCTGACATACTCTCTGTCGATACCGAAAACCACTTTGACTAACCGTGTACGCGGTGGAGATTCCAGAATGAAGTAGGTGGTGGCGACGTTTCCTGTAAGGTAAATACGTGGACCCGACTCCCGTGAGTTGGCATAAGGTGGCTAAAACAGGAGCGGTTCTCAGGCCAATGAGGTCATTCCTCTGATCGGACCCTCCTCTTCGATATTATACTTTGATTTTGGATTGATTTAGTGGCCACTTCTATATTTTGATTTTGGGGAGTTAGTCCGAGGTGGGCGGTAACTGCGGCTACGCGTTTCCACCAGCCTGGATAGCAATTGGTATATCTACCCTAGCATTGCCTAGTTGTGCCGTGTCACCTACCATACCGAGCCTTTACTACGAGTTTCTATTTGTGTCGTACCTATGGAGTATCCTCTGGTAGCTTCCCGATCAGGAGGTATTACGGTACTGTATAGACTATTGGCATTATTTGTGTTAAGGGCTATATGGGTAACCGCTTAACGCTATTTAAAAGTAAGTTTATTTTATAAATAGACACTATTATAATAGCGCAATATACTACATAGTAAATAGTTTAACGGATCCTTAGGATATGTAAATCCCGAACATCTCTTGAGTTACTGTACTCATATTTATTTCTGTTAATTTAACTCACATAAGATCTTTTAGTCTGACTCGAGTGTTTTTGTCTTTTCAAATTCGCTCGGGTCAGTCCGAGCGTTTCAGGATCGAAGACTTTAGCTTTGAAGGACGAAGACGAAGGAGTCGTATTATTATTATCTATAGTATTGCACCACACTCTAAATTTCCGCTGCATTGATTGTATTGGTATGTGTAACTCTGATATTCATTATATAAGTAAAATAAATATTTTGTAAACAGTTATCATGAACTGTATATTGATTATTATATTTTATCCTTCCGCTGTGAGATTCTATTTTGTTTTATTTCTTCTCTGTTTTTCTTATTTACCCCATAACAATCCGCCCTTGCGTATGCTTTGAATTGGCACGTGTGTCGGTTTAAAGTGTGCGAAAAGGCGGGATGTTACAGTTGGTATCAGAGCTTTGGTTTAGCGATAAACCTTGGTTTTGTGGGGTTTGACTCTTTGTTAATAGGGTAGTATTACCCTATGGGAGTCGCTGAGTGTATATATATGAGAGAGCGTATTTGTTAGTGTTAATAAAGATTTTGATATTGTGTTAATCTGTTTCGCTTTGTATTTATAAATTCTGGTTGATGCATGGGACGCTATGACATCAATAGGGATTTCTAAACACTTAATAGGACAGACCGACATAATATTTGTTTTTAATATAGGTGAATGAAATAATTTTGCCTATTATATTTTCTATATATAAAAATATTTTTATAAATATATATATATATATTTGGTTGCTATAGATTGGGTGTTAGGAAATAAAAATATTTATAACAATTGAAGCTAAGTTGAAATTATAATAAATCAAATTGGAGATTTTAGAACTTAAGTCCGGGATTTTTGAAAATCTTCTTTCAAAGGATTTGTGAAATATAATGATTTGGTTTATAGGTAATTTCTTATATAAATGTTTAGTATAATTCGGAAGAATTGTTTTAAAAGAGGATTTTGGAGAAAATAAATTTTGTACTTTCCTCTCTGTCGCTAGAAAATAATTTCGGTGATGGCGGCCGTATCATCTACTTTCATTTTCGAGTTTCGTAGGGGAAAGGCCACTGTAGTAAATTCTACTGCAGATTTATTTTGAAATTATCTAAAATTTTAAATTGTTTTAAATATAAATTGAGATATAAGTTGTAAGAACTCATTTATCTATTATTTTTAAAATAAAATTGAAATTTGACCCGGTATTTGATTCTAAAATTTTCCACTAATTAATGGTTTAAATTATTTTTAGGGAAATATAAAGTAAGTAATAAATGGATTGAAACCTCTAATTTAAGTAAGAAAATTAATGCTAGGTATAAAGGAAGTTAAAATTTTAACTGATAAATAATGGTAAAGATTTATTGAAAATCAACGAATTAAAAGGGTTGAGATTAAACTTGTATAAGTTCTTTTGCTTTTTCTTTAACATAAATAACTTACCAAGTATAAAAAGTTGAAATGTCAATTAAGAGTGGAATAGAATATTATGCAAGTAGAATTTTTGGAAATAATGAAGTATTCAATAAATTACTGTTATAAATAAGAATTTAATGGTATTAACTTAAGTGATGATTGGAATTTTACTAAAATTAAAGGTTGTATTATTAATAGGTGATTTTAACCTTAAGAAAGTAAAAATGAAATTCCTTAATTTATAAAGTTTGATTGTAGGGTTATTAACTTAAGTACGCCTTAATTTCCCCCTATTCTAATATAATAGAAAGTAAGTAATATATAAATGACTGTAAACCCTAAGTAATTAATTAATAAAATTCCTTATTTTTAAGAATGAAGGTTAAAGGGTTAATAATTTAAGTGTAATTAAATAGGGTTACTGTAATTAAATATAATAGAAAGTGGGTAATTAAATTGTTACTACTATTAAATATAATAGAAACTTCAACATTAAATAAATGAATAAAATTAAAGGTAAGTTGAAATTGTAATTTATAAAACAAATATATATTAATTTAAGGAATTGAGAAGAAACTTGTAAATTTTCACTTACATTCTTAAAACATACATAACTTACCATATAATAAAAGTTGCAATGTTAGTAAGAAAATGTAAGGGGAAATCTTACAAGTGAAGCTTGAGGTAATAAAGGTATTCAATAAATTTGCTGTTATTAATGAGAATTAATTGTATAAACTTAAGTTAAATTGGAAATTTTACTATATAAGTAAAGGTAAGTAGTATAAATAGATGATATAAACTTTAGTCAATAAATTGGAATGCAAATATAATGAATTTTGTAATAAATGGAAAATGAAAATTGTAAGAAATAAAGAAATCCCTCCATAAATGAAAGAAAGAAAATCAAACCACTGAAGCATGAAATAAATGTATAATAAGTTAATTTGGTTCTTGGTTTGAATTGTATTGTTTGATTTATGATTGTGGGGTAAGGAACTTGAAGTTGTTGGATGAATAAATAATCTATCTTTGTTCCATCTAAGACTGTTGAGTAAAGGATGCACTTGATAGTTAATTTCATTTCATACAAATTTCAAGTTTGAACCCAAACAACTATTTGTTTGATGGATTAAATGATTGCTTTGTGTGTGTGTATGTATGTTGTTTGTTAGGTTGATGGTTGTTGAATTGTTTGGTTGATTAATGATTGAATCCACTTGAATAGTTCACTTTAAAATAAATATTTAACCTTTTAGATTTTATAAGTGAAATGCAGGCTATGGAAGCCACTGCTACTGCTCTGGTTCCCTAATAATAAGCGTATTGCCCGACAAATAGGTACGTTTTCGGATTACGTTTAAAGCGCTATTTTATAATTTTGCCCGTGTTGGGATAATATTTTGATAATATATGTAATATATTTGTATATTTTGATATTATATTTTCTCCAGAGTCTCTCCGTACAAAGGAGACTCTGCCAAAAATTTTCGTAAATTTTGGACTTAGAATTTTGTTGAATATTTTCCAAACTTTAATGATTTAAGTATAAAAGGTTATAATGACTATAAAACGGGCATATCTCATTTAAGGAAATTAATTTAGTAAATTATTGTTTATAAGTTAATATTTGAAATAAGATGTAATGTTTTATTCTTCCTTCTCCCTTCTTTTTCCTTTTCGGGGACGAAAAGTTTTGAGTGGGGGAGATTGTAACGACCCGTTAAATTAATAATATTAAATGAGTTAAATTAATATAATTTCTAACCTGATTTAGAAAAAAAAAGGCTTTAAGATTTATTTGAGAAAATGTAGTAATTTGTTATAGTAATTGGAATTTAATGTAATAATTTAATTTTTATGACAATAGTTTTGGATAATGTAATTGTCACACTTTGTTAAAAGTTAATGTTAAGAAACCAATAAATGTTGAATTAGTGAATATTAATAAAATATTTACTAGAATGGGATTCATTTAATATTAAAATAAATAGTAGGATTGTTTCATTTGGTGACCGTTGAATAAACCAATGCAATAAGTGTAGATAAATTTTTTTATGAATATTGTTCGATAATGAATGTACTTAAAAACGGTAATAAACTTAATATAAGAAAAAAAAGGCAAATTGTGTATTAATTAATGAATTCATGAATCAGTGTATGGACTTAGTGTAACTATACGTAAATGTACGCAATAAGGTTGTGAAATACCAATGATTTGGATTTCCAATTTATATTAAACATAATGTTGGTAGAAATTGGAATTCACTGTTGTGTGAAATATATGAGAAATCAGGTCAAATGTAAATTATACCATAGATGATATACTCTTTTAAACAGTAGGATTTTTAAATAAATAAACGTTTCACTTAGGTTTCAATTGGATAACTTATGTAGTTTAATGGAGAATCAATTGCAATTAATTGCCATAAATTAGTGATGATAGGGTAGTTTGATTTGGCCTTTAAGAAGCAAAGAAAAAGAAAGCCAAGATTTATGAATTCATTTGCAATGTGAAATGCAAATCTTGTGGATTTTTTTTTTCAAATGGAATTAATATTTAACCATTACGTTAGTGGAGTCTGATAAGTTAAGGTAGATAATCAATGGTAATTTACCTAAGATAATCAATGGAATTAATATTTATTAAGTTTAACTGTTAATTTAATTTATTTATTGCGTATTAATTGATAGTTAGAATTATTTGTTTGCCTATAAACTGCTAGTTAACAGTTATATAGATTATTACTGAATATAAACTATTAGATTAATAGTTGTTAAATTTAATCTGAATAAAATTGCCAGTTATTACCTGTTATCTATTATCAAATATAAATTGTTATTGATTGATATTGCTTGATGATTTTGATTGGATGATGGATGATGTTGATGGATGTTTATTGAATATCATAAAATTGCGAATTATCATGCATATTTCATTTCATTCGGGATTGTGGTTTGAAATGATATACAACCGCAAAATTTTATATCTTTTAAATTGCGGATTGAAATGATAAATATCCGTATCACTTGACCATAGGATAGAAAATTTTATACAGGCACCGCGGTCTATATATAACTATTTTAATGTGATTTCTATGGTTTGGATGGAATACGGTTTCTAAAAATCTTAAATTTTATATTGTATAAATATTATTCTTCCATATATATACATATGAAGTTGAAAATTTTGAAATTAAAAGGTGTATAAAAATCTTTATTTAAAAATGGAATAAAATTAAGAAAATGGAGTTTAATAATTTATATCATATGTTTAAATGTTAAGTTTGGAAATTTTAAGATATGATATTTATAATTGGATTTTTCCCAAAATAAATTGAAATGAATATTCTAGTATAATTTGAATTGGGAAAATATATATATTTTATTACTAGAAATTGAAGTCTTATTATTTATGGATTTTATGTGAATATTCAAGACTAATTAATAGAACAATTGATCTGTTGAAAGAATAAAATCCAATTTTAGTTTGAAATATTGTTACTCAAAATGGATATACGTATATATAAATAAATTGAAGTGGTTTTGGAACTTGAGAGAGATAATATAAATTTTGGTTTAGACTTTAATAAAGAAATGTATTTGTAAAGCCATGAGAACTATTTTCTTTACAAAGTAACATTTAAGTTAAACCATTTAATTCATATACCGTTGAATGTCCAAACCATTCAAGTTTTTTTTATAGAAGTTATGGTTTTAAATTATGATTTTCAAAATACTATGCTTTGAAAATATTTGATTTTCAGACGATATGAAGTTAAAGCATTTTGATTTTGGAAAAGAATTATATTTGGGATAAGTGATAAAATATGGTTTTGGGTTTTGAAATGATATCGTATTCATGGTTATGAAATGGAATGTTTATTCTGGTTTTTAAAGTATAACCTAATTTTAAATGACCGCGGTGTTATAATAACGATGGGTTGGCAAAGAGACCGGGATGGGATATCTGACATACTCTCTGTCGATACCGAAAACCATTTTGACTAACCGTGTACGCGGTGGAGATTCCAGAATGAAGTAGGTGGTGGCGACGTTTCCTGTAAGGTAAATACGTGGACCCGACTCCCGTGAGTTGGCATAAGGTGGCTAAAACAGGAGCGATTCTCAGGCCAATGAGGTCATTCCTCTGATCGGACCCTCCTCTTCGATATTATACTTTGATTTTGGATTGATTCAGTGGCCACTTCTATATTTTGATTTTGGGGAGTTAGTCCGAGGTGGGCGGTAACTTCGGCTACGCGTTTCCACCAGCCTGGATAGCAATTGGTATATCTACCCTGGCATTGCCTAGTTGTGCCGTGTCACCTACCATACCGAGCCTTTACTACGAGTTTCTATTTGTGTCGTACCTATGGAGTATCCTCTGGTAGCTTCCCGATCAGGAGGTATTACGGTACTGTATAGACTATTGGCATTATTTGTGTTAAGGGCTATATGGGTAACCCCTTAACGCTATTTAAAAGTAAGTTTATTTTATAAATAGACACTATTATAATAGCGCAATATACTACATAGTAAATAGTTTAACGGATCCTTAGGAGATGTAAATCCCGAACATCTCTTGAGTTACTGTACTCATATTTATTTCTGTTAATTTAACTCACATAAGATCTTTTAGTCTGACTCGAGTGTTTTTGTCTTTTCAAATTCGCTCGGGTCAGTCCGAGTGTTTCAGGATCGAAGACTTTAGCTTTGAAGGACGAAGACGAAGGAGTCGTATTATTATTATCTATAGTATTGCACCACACTCTAAATTCCCGCTGCATTGATTGTATTGGTATGTGTAACTCTGATATTCATTATATAAGTAAAATAAATATTTTGTAAACAGTTATCATGAACTGTATATTGATTATTATATTTTATCCTTCCGCTGTGAGATTCTATTTTGTTTTATTTCTTCTCTGTTTTTCTTATTTACCCCATAACAATCCGCCCTTGCGTATGCTTTGAATTGGCACGTGTGTCGGTTTAAAGTGTGCGAAAAGGCGGGATGTTACATAATTAATCATTCTAATATCCTCTTGCACCTGCACTGAACTTATTGAAACATATTAGCATGCACTTAAAAACATAAGAAGCATTAAAATCATAGTTTAAATAAGACAACAACTCAACACTTTAAAATTTTCAAATTCAGGCCTTCTACAAAGACACAGGATTTTGACACAGTAAAACTTATAATCTAGAAATATTCATAAATTAAAAGTTATTTTACTCAGTCCAAGCTTTCCGGCGATATAAAGATCTTCAAAATCGGATTTACGCTTTGAAAGTTATGCTCAATTTACTTTCAGCTTTAAACTCAGAAATTATAAATGAGGACAGAGATGTCCATCAGTTTTCAACTCGTTTTTTGAATAACCGAACTGCAAAATTTTGAAAAATGTCATAAAGATGATTTCTAGTTTACTGAAAGTACTCTCTTTTTCAAAAAGAATGGACCCATTTGGATTTGTAAATCACAAGTTATTGCTGTTTTAAAACATCACTTTTCAATTAAAATTTTCCGACACAAGACCTTTAATTGTCAAAAATTTTAAATCATTGTTAAATCCAAACTACATAATTTAAGATCAAAAATCTTTTCTCTAAAACATTTATTACATGATTCTTTTCTCCCAAAAGCCAAGACATCTAGAATTACACTATAATACATACAACAAACTTTCAAAATGGTTTACAAAGAAAACTTTTTCTCAATTAACAAACAAAGTCTTTTGAAAGAAGACCCATAATTTAATTAAAATACTTACTTTCTTACATTAGTAAGAAACAATTATCTATCCCAACTAGACTTTGGAATTACATATTGATTTTTTTTTTAAAATTGCTTTCACAATTAAAAAGAAATCTTATCTTGTTGCTCTATTTATTATTATTTCTAGCTTTTCACAAAAATTTGCATTTTATAATAAATGGATCTTTTATATTCAATTTTACATGATCCACAAAGCTAAACATTTATTTTATTATCACCTAGAACTAGCCAAGGTTGATACTTAATTAAAATTTGTTTTCAATTGAACTTCACGGATACATAATTAACAAGGTTTTAACACTATTTAAATTCATAATCAAAATTACTCTAATGGTTTTGCTCCTTATTAAATTTCATTCTAATTCAAAAGCACCAAATTAGCATTTTCTTAAATTTTCCCAAAGGCATACTTCTTTTTTTCACTTGTTATTAATCAAATGATTAAATGTTTAAACTAATCTTCATAACTATCCTTTTACCTTTTACTAAACCATATTCCAATCAATATTTTAGTTTTCTAAACAATTCATTTTCTTAATTTGAATACTTTGTTTTATTAATTACTATTACATGATAGTTTCATCCAATTAAGGTATTTCCTTAATTAAAATTATTTGCCATATAAATAAATTACCATAAGGTGATATTTTCCAAAAGATACTTTACCCAAAAGCTTACTTAAGCATTCTAAATTTTCCATGTATGTAATATTTCACAAACATGTATTATAACCAATAATTAATACAATTTTTTTAAATGAAACCATATTCAAATTTTCCAATTATCAATTTATAAAATGATAACATCTAAATAATACATTTATAGTGAATGACATTATCAAGGACTGCAAAGTTGACCAAAATCAATATTGCCTCTCCATTGTCCTCTACGTCACACTATTTTCATAAGTCCTTTAGTATATATAAAATACTTATCTCAAATGGCAATTTAGATTTTCAAAATCTTTGAAATATCTATATATATTTGCATTCAACATCCATACTAGTAAATAGTATTTATTGCCATTTCAAAAGCATGTATCACATCGCCTCATAAGCGTTTAGGAATCCCTATCGGTAGCGCTGATCAGGCGCATCGACCAGAATTCTTAAAATACTTATTAGCCAATTGACACGAGAAATTATAAAACCTGTTTGGATTTATTAAGGAATCTTAAACTTGGTTAGAACAATGTTTATTTTCAAACATAAAACATTTTCTAATTATAAAACCATACAATCAATTCATAAAACAATTAAGTTATATACATAAGAATATCTCTTGTTAGATAGATTTTCCATTCACATGGATGCTTTCTTTCGCAAAAGTTCTTTTATTAATTTTACTTCTTTAAAATGCATCCGTGAAATTATCAAACATTAAATTTTTATTTCATTTTAACCTTTGGTTAAATACCACTTATGGATTAAATTTCATTTTCAAAATTTAATCTTTCTAATAATTCTTGTGGTAGCTACAACTTGAAGACACCGCAAGTTCTTATCATTAGCATTGAGTATGTTTCTAACTCTCAATTATATCACCTACTCAATATTATTTCAAGAATTACTATGCTAACACACATTCATGCAATTATTAACCAAACAAGCATTTACTGAAAACAAAGCATTAAATGTGCCCAGCGAAAACAGACACACCGTTTCTGCTGCGCAACTCTAATCACTAAGGATCAAAACACATAATTTATCTAAGCCATCTGAGGTCTAATTTCTACTATTATAAAAATAGTGATATTTAAAACCCTTATAATGTTTTCAAACCTATTATCCATTCAAAGGAAATGAAAATACTAAAGGCATGATTGAGGAATTCGTAGCACTTGTATTACACTTTGATGTACCGTAATATGTGTTTCTGTTCTGTTTTTATCATATTTTGTCCTGAACTCAGCTCTGATCCAAGCTGTAACGCCCCACTCCGAGACCCACATTAGCAAAGAGTATTACAAGGTAATACCATCTGCTAATACGGAGAATGGAGTTGTATAGGAGCGACCATCTATAGCCTTGTCTTAACTATCTACTAAATACGTCGATAAACATACCATATATTTTTTTCCAGGTAGATCGACTTATCCAGTAGATATCTAATACAAAACTATAATGGCTATAAGATCTAACAGAACAAAATATAAAAACTCAAATGTAAAACACATCACAGAACAGTAGATCATCACATACATATACACATATACAGATGCATCACAGAATATACAAAATGATACATGTCAAGTGGTGTAGCAACCACAATATACAAGCGGGTCAAAAGAATATACATATCAGAGTTACAACCAAAAAGGATTACACAAAAAGCTATAACAAAAGGAGATAGCAGAATAGTCCATGAAGAAGTAGAATAGGCTAAGTCTGAATGTACCTAATCTGAAACACCTCGGTCTGACCCGAGTATAAAATACACGGGTCAGTCTAGCTAAACAAATCAGTTAGATAAGCTAAATGATAATGAACATGCAAGGTCATAAAGTACCACAAATATCTCTAAAAGAGATAACTCAATCATCTACAAAAGATGAATCATAACAATCCTCATATCATCGGCAACTCAATAAACAAAGGATATGAATATCCCAAATCTAGCCAAAAAGGCAAATAACAAATACCAATAAAGGTAACACAAGTTTCCACAAGGTAATCGCTACGTATCGAGTGGTTCAAAAGACCTACTCCGAAAGGCGATACTCTAGAGAAATATAAATATCAATGAAACAAAAGATACACGTGCTCAGTACTGTATAAACAAGGATCCACAAGCCCGAAGGCGACAAACCCAAGTATCTCTCGAGCGGTGACGAAGGACCAACTCCAAAAGCGATACTATAGGGCAACAAACCCGAAGGCAACAAACCCAAGTATCTCTCGAGCGGTGACGATGGACCAACTCCAAAAGCGATACTATAGGGAAACAAACCCGAAGGCAACAAACCGTAGTGGCGAAGGTCCGGTGGCCCAGTACTGGACACCACTAACTGGCAATATGTGTCACAAACTCTCGGAAAGGAACCCGAAAAGTGTTAACGTGTGTCTCATACCACACATTCGCACTAAACGGTTTACTAACCATTAGTCAATTCCACACTTAAAGCAGTACAAAGTTTACCTTATCTCATCGGTAAACCAGACTCGAAGGTCAAAACGATCAAACGAATAGATTAGGAATTAACTGAAAAGATAAACGCACGTGTTCATAGCACGCGTTTTATCCAATCGTTTAGTTCTCCTCCCTCTTCACTCGAAGTACAAAATTGTGTGTTTTATATAGAAATTAAGTTGAAGAAAACGAGTTTTAGGAACGCTTCAAAATCGCTTTAGAAATTGCATTTGAAATTCTCCTATTATGAAGTAATTAATTTAATACTTAAAAATAATATTAAATTATAATTTCAAAAGTCAATTTACTTGAAAAACACTTTGTAATGCTTTATAAAAACCCTTGTACGGAATTTAGAGAAAAATCTCAAAGAAATCGGAAAATATCAGTAAAAGCCAGAACTTATTCTAAGTATAAAAACCGGTGACAACATGCTGCGAACCCAAGTTCGACAGCAGGTTTGGGCCTGAAAATAGAGTCCAAATGACATGGAATTTGGTCGGAATATAGTTCAATATTCCTACTTCAATCTGCAAAAGGAATCATTCAAATCCGATTTGAAACGAAGAATCTGCGTCGTTTCAAAGTCGGAACAAAACAAGGTTTAAAACACTGAATTAGCAAGCTGCAAGCACAAGTTCGAAAGCAGTTTAGAAAGAGCAAACCAACCCAGATTTTCATGAAACTTTACAGGAATGTAAATCAGCACTCCTACTTCAATTTTCAGAAAGAATCACGCAAATCCGATATGAAACCAATGAGTTATGCTGTCACAAACATGTACTCAGGCCATGTTTGCAACAGTTCAAAAACCAAGTAAATGTGCAGGCCTAAAACCCTCCTGGACTCAACTTTCAGACATAAAGCAGGGAATCAAATTGCATCATATTGAGCTCAAAACTGGTAAAAATGTAGTATAAAACTTCATCTCTCAAAAAAAAAAAGAACGATGCAATTTTGATAAAATATGAGAAATATATGATCTCTCAAATTTGAACCCAGACAGTGTTTCACTGTTGAATTCTGGGCAAGAACATGGTTCAGGTCCAAGTTTGACAGTAGATTTATATAAGCTATCTATGTCAAAATGAACTGAAATTTGGTACGCATAAAATAGAGAATTTCATCTTTCAAAACAAAAAGTATTATGCAATTTGAGAAAGAAACGGAAAAAATATGATGTCTCAAACATGAACTCAGGCCATGTTTGCAACAACTCAGAAAACAAAATGTGCACAGGATATTTGCAGGCTGCGCATTGATTTTGCAGTGACGATTTGAACACTCAAATGACCATATTATTCAACCAAAATTTGCAGAAATAAAGTTTAACATATAAACTTGACTCAGAAAAAGATCCGCCAGCATTTATGTGCCGGAGATGAAAGTTATGGATAGCCAAAGTGGGCACTTTAGGCCAGAAACGAAAATAGACTATACATTGAATAAACTTTTACATATGCAGCAAATTCAAGCAATTTCACAAGCAATTTAGCTAGTATTTGTGAGATATTGTTCTCACCTTGCCGTATGGAGGCAAATGCTCGGATTTTTGATTGCAAGTTGGATGTTTTATGCTTGATTATACGCTTATAGAGCCTGTAGAACAAGAGAACAATGCATGCAAAGGAGGGTTTTACTAAAATTAGAAAAATCATTTCACAAATCAGAAACTTTGATGAAATTGTGATGTTTGGAGTTAGATTACCTGAGATTTATTCTCTAGCCCGAAATACATAGCAAATTTGATGAATTTATCAAAGAAATTTGCTTGGATTTTAATTTGATGGATGTAGGTTTACTGGTTTTTATTTTAGGTTGAAGGAGGAAGGAGTTGAGAAAGAAAAGAAAAAGAACGTACAGACTTTGTTTCTCATTTTCTCAACTAGGTTAAGTCCTAATGGGCCTTGGATCCATTAGTAGGAAGAAATAAAATGGCCTATTGGTTAAATAATCAACTCTTAATTAGAAATGTATACATATTTACACTATTAAATAAACAAATGTCATTTTCTTTCAAACTTTCACACAACAAGGTATGTAACTTTACATACTTATGAAGTAACATATTTTATACTATATAAAAAGATTAATTTTAATTTTTAAAACATTTATATTATTAAAATCTCTTATTTTACAAAAATGCACAAAACATTATTTTTAACTTCTAAAATTGCACAAAAATATTTTTCTTTCCTAGAAAAATATAACTAACCATTCTTGTAATGACCCAGAATTTTGAACAATTTAATTTGGAAATATTTAATTAATTTTAAATATTTGAATGATGGTTTGACTTGAATTTCAAATTTTTAGAATGAATTTAGCGATTAAATTATAAAATTTAATCTATTGAAAGTGAATAAAAATTTGAATCTTCAGTTTTAAGCTGATTTAAAATATTTCAAAGGCTTGTAAAATTTATATTGATAATACTGAAGATAATAGAAGCTTCAGATTTGAAATTAATAGTGAATTGTTCAGTTTTGAATTTTATCGTTTGAATCGATATTTAAAGATAGCCTTCCGAGGCACAGTCTCGGAATTCGACGAAACCAGTTCCATTGGGTTCGGAATATTGAATTATTGCCGGATTTCAAATTTCGTATTTTTCGGAGTTGATATGTGAACACGCGGTGAGAAAACGCATTGAAATTTAAACGAACTCAATTTAAATTTAAAAAAAAAATGTAATTGGTCAAGATCAAATCAACTTCAGCCACCCTACTTTATTTTAAAACAGGGCTATTCCCTGCAAAGGAAGAAACCACATTCTCTTGTCTCCCCCGTACCCTATCTCCTCTTCCATTTTCAAATACGCAGCCGAGATTCTCGTTTGAAGGAAAAAAAAAACGCGTCGTTGTTTATTTTATAATGGCTGGTACATCTCATTGTCTCGTTCGATTTTAAAGAAAATAAAAACAATGGCCGATCCCCTCTTTCCCTTATCCTCACTTTCGTTCGAACGAACGATGTTCTTCCCCCTCTTTCGGCCTTTAATTTCAAATAATAATAAAAAAGAGAAGAGGGGATCGCGTTCGAAATGGCGACCGATTGGGGGAGCGCGCGACAGTAGGAGATTGGGAGGCGGAGTCGTGGTCGCGACTCAGTGAAGCGGTGATGGGCGCGCGCGACAAGGGGAGGTGGTCGCGAATCTGGGCGGCGGCGTTCAGGCACGTGAGGCAACAGGGCTCGAGGCCAAGGCGAAGTCGATCGGGGGCTCCCGCATGGGGGTATCGGCGGCAGCAGCTTGTGTACGCGATGGCAGCGGGTCGCGTGGGTTATCGAGCATAGCAAGCGGCAGCTTCAAGTCGAGGGCAAGGCAGTGGCTTTGGTTTCCGTTCGTGCGAGCAGGCTAGGGTCGTCATCAGTGATTGCAGACAAGTATGGTATACTTATCTATGTTGATTTTCTGAATTACTAAAAAAAATAAAAAATTAATAGGAACTGAAAACTTGATACTGTAAGTAATTTTGCTTAATTTCTGAAATTGATTTGATTTATCTTATATATGAGTATATTACAGAAAATATTACAGTAAATTAATTTTTGTGATTTCAAACTAATAATATGCATATTTGAATTTATACGGTAAAGACAGAAAATAAAACAAATATAGGTGTAAATGAAATTTTAATTTCTAGTAAACGGAAAGTTAGTTTGAAAGTAAAGTGTATAGTTAAATAAATTTATTTAACAGAATGAAAATGAAATCATTTGTTCAAATTAATTTGCTAGTAAATTAAATTTGTCAGATGGTGAGACAAATGATTTATTAAAGGAAAATTTGTTAAAGATAAAATTTTGGTTAATTTATTAAAGAGGAAATTTAGTTTAATTTAGTCTTAGTTAAATAAATTCATTCAAAAGGAAATCGGTTTAAAATTTAAGCTATCAGCTTAAAACAAAATCATTGGATAATTAAAATTACCAAACGAAAATTGGTTATTCAATTTATTCGAATATTGATAAATTGTATATACTGTTTATACAAGGTTTTAAAATCACGGAAACAAGCTGAGACGGAAATGGACTGCGAAATAGATTGCTAAGATGAGAACTTCTCGCTCAAAAAGGGTATTTAAATTTTAAATAGTTATATTTAAAATTTGTTGATTGATTGATTGTTTGCGTGATTGTGATATTAGATATTTTAGGATATATCTATATATAGCAATATATATATATATATATATATATATATATATATTGGCATATGTATATATTGCAATTGATTGATTTCCCGCATTGTATAGCAGATGAGACCCTATTGCGTCGTTAGTAAGCGGATAATATTTTATAAAATCCCATATACCGCGATATTCCACCTTGAAGTGGAATTGGTATTGTGCTAACATTTGTGGATGCAGGGAAACAGGTTGGAGGGATCCAACTGGATTCCTCATAAATATTTATGTGATTATAGATATTGTGTGATTATTGATTATCATATTGATATATGATATTTGTTTCATGATTGAATTGGATGCTGTTGCATCATCGGATCCATTTTTTTAAACTATTTTTAACGATTTTGAATTATAAAGGATTTGAAATTGATTTTTCCAAAGTATATGTTTTTATTGAAATTTTGAGTTGATTCTTTTTTTTAATTAAATTAAAATTTTAAATTTTTAAAGTTATAGAATTTAAGATTTTTGTGAAATACAACCAAAGGTAATTTTTAAAATAAATAGATTTATAAAATAATTTAAATTTGGATGTCTGAATTTTTATAAAGGATTATATAAAAGACTCTAAAAAAATTGATATTTATGAATTAAAATATTGGAATTATAAACAAGTTTATTAAGTGTTAAAATAAAGTATAAAATAGATTTCATTGAAAATTATAGATTTTAGATTGTGAAGATTTAAAATGTATAGAAGTTGAAAATAAAGGATTTATAAGTAATTTACTTATAAACTAGATTTTGGGTATATAATTGGAATATACAAATTTAATTGGGTAAATAAAAGACATTTATAAATCAAAGTTTATAAATAGGAATGGAATTTATAGACATTGTTTATAAATTCGAAAATCAATTGAATTTGATAAATTTAATATTGAAATTTATTAAAGGAAATATATTCACGATTTTGAACAGTAAATATATTATTAAATAAAATGGATATATTTTGGGAAAGGAATGTTTTAAATGGAATTTAAAACGATTAAAGGTGTTTTAAAATGCAATAAGTATCGAATACCTAGATTTCAACATTCATTGTTGAAATAGACGTTTTCGAGAAATAGAAGGAAATGAAAACATAGATTTCAACATTTATTGTTGAAATAGACGTTTTCGAGAAAATAAGGAAATGGTGGACTATAACACTGTTGTTATAGTAAATGGATTCCGAAAGGAACTGTTTTGTATAGTATTGGGATTTATATATCTATTTTAATTTCGAATCCCTATACTAGTGAATTTGGGTTGTCGTAACGATGTTTTACGCAACATTCGTTTTGACCCAAATAAGAGTGAATAAAAGAACGTTTCCTTAAAGAATGAAATATATACTTAACTATGGGTTAAGTATATTGAATATTTTCAAGTTGTTGAAAATAAATAAGATTTATGAAATACTTATTATTAAATAAGTATGGAAATGCTTTTCCAATATGAAATGAAACGTTTTTGAGAATTTATCTTCTTAAAAATAAATTGGAATTGAATAATTGAAACCTATTGAAAACTGTAGATCAATAGATAATTTGAAATATAAATTCACTATGGAATTTATAAATGGAAAGGGAAAATTGGTTTCAAAATAAACGTTATTTATTTTTGAAGTGTGGAAAATTATATATCTTGTAAAGATATTTTTTTGTAGAAATAAATAATTTGGAAAATTATTTGGAATCTGATGATGCTGCTCATCTCTATTGATAGTTAAATAACCGACTATCAATATTTACCTTTAAATGTGTATTTGTTGTGATTGCTTGAATTGGATGCCACACTTAGTTTTAAAATAAGCGCTCACTATTCGGGTTAACCGGGAAAGGACCATAGGGTCGTATAACCCATTCCGAATAGTGATACGTCGTTATGAATTGCATTTGAAGACCGGTGTTGAAGACCGGATATTTGTGAAATTGGATGGATTACCGTCGAGTTACTCTGCATCGGCTGATCTCCGATACAGAGGTTTATCACCCTTAGTGACGGGAAGTCCGGACGTGATTAGTGAATATCCGGATTGCAAGGGCTTCTTTGAAGTACCTTCGGTTCCGTTCGATCCCGGAACGGACTTGTATGGATTGTATGTCTGACGTTACAATTTGAGATGTAAAGCTGGTTTCTATCAAATATATTTATGTTGGTGGCGGAGAATTTATTCTCTTAGCTTAACACCCTTGACGCAGCGGATAAATCGAAACAAACTTCAATTGATGGAATGTAGCAATCGGTGAGTTGAGAATACTGCAAGGCCCAAATCCGTTGATCCAAAGATACCGGATTCTAGCTATCTTCGTCTCGTTGATCGCACACGATGCCGAGAAAGAAGATCTACGATTCTTCGCACGTTGATCTAGCGCACTAGATACCGTGAATCGGCTTCTACGATCGTTGAATCGAGCGCACTCGATTGACCGAAAGAGGAGATAGGAGATCACACTCAACTACCAATTTGTATGAAATCACAAAGCTAACAAAAGAGAATTTTATTCAAATATCAACTACCCAAAGTTACAACACACTCCCTATTTATAGTGTTTTCGACCCTGACCTTAAGTCGTTGAGCGACCTACGACCTATACAAGGTCGGCAACGACCTACCATTACAACACAACACCACATGTTTACATTACACGTGACTCACGACCTAAAAACAACTCACGCGATCAAACAGACACTCAAACACACGACCTACGACTTACAAAAGGTCGTTAGCGACCTAACACACATATATACAACACATAGCGACTTAAACAAGGTCGTTCGCGACCTAAAGGAGCGGCTTCAGCAATCTTCTTGCGACCTATAAGAGTTAGGTCGTTCGCGACCTAGAAATGTGGCAACAGGAATTTCACGCGACCTATCTTCCTCGCGACTTATCTTAGGTCGTGAACTTCCTCTTTCAGCATACCCACTAGGTCGTAGGCCACCTAAAATGCTTCTCATAGGTCGTAGCCGACCTAAAACCAAGTCTTCCTCCATACGACCTAAAGACCCCAACGACTTAGGCTTCTGTTAGGTCGCTGCTCTTTTCCACACGACCTGTTAGGTCGTTGCTTCTCCCCTCGTGAGCCGTTAGGTCGTGGCCGACCTTCCTTAGGTCGTGAGCGACCTATAACTTGAGAATTTTCAGAGTTTTCAGACTGCACTGCATCATCCTCTCCGGGTTGACAGAAATTCGACCTCGAATTCTCAACATCTTCTTCCACAACAATTTCATTTCCACGATACGGAATTAAATGTTTGACATTGAAAACATCTGAAGTATGAACATCGTTTGGTAAATTCAATTGATAAGCATTCTCATTGATTTTCTTCAAAATTTCAATTGGACCAATTTTTCGCGCCTTCAATTTATTATACGTTCCAACCGGAAAGCGATCTTTTGTCAACACTGCATAAACCAAATCACCTTCGTTAAATTCAACACTTCGTCGCTTCAAATCTGCAGATCGTTTATACTTCTCATTGGCCTTCTCCAATCGTTCCCGAACGATTTTATGACATTCAGTTAATTCATCGATAAAATCTACAGCCCGTTTAATCGTCCCCTTTGGTTGTGGTATTACTGCCAAATCCAGCGGTCCCTTAGGCAAATTTGAATATACAATCTGAAATGGGCTATAACCTGTGATTCTATTAACCGCATGATTATGAGCAAACTCTGCTTGGCATAACTTCATGTCCCAACTCTTCAGATTATCTTTCACCAAACATCGTAACAAATTTCCCAATGATCTGTTAACTACTTCTGTCTGTCCATCTGTCTGCGGATGATAAGCGCTGCTAAATTTTAACTTCGTTCCCACCATCTTCCACAAACTAAGCCAAAAATGACTCAAAATTCTGGTATCCCTGTCTGAAACGATAGAATCCGGCAACCCATGTAAGCGATAGACTTCCTTAAAGAACAACTGTGCAACCCGAACAGCATCCACCGTCTTCTTACAAGCAATAAAATGTGTCATTTTAGAAAATCTATCCACCACAACAAAGATGGAATCATTTCCCCTCTGAGTCCTCGGCAAACCCAACACAAAGTCCATACTCACATCAACCCATGGTTTAGCCGGTACAGGCAACGGCATATACAACCCAACATTGGTCGCGGTTCCTTTCGAAACTTGGCAAATATGACATCGCTCCACAAACCTTCCCACTTCTTTCCTCATCGACGGCCAAAAGTAAGACTGGGAAATCAATTGCAAAGTACGATCACGGCCCACATGCCCTTCCTCGTGTAACTCCTTGATAATTTTTAATCTCAAACTACAATCTGGAATACACAATTGATTCCCCTTGAACAAGAATCCATCAACCATCACAAATTCATCGGTATTTCCTTCCTTGACTTTCTTTACACATTTCACAAAGTAAGGATCTTCTTCAATCAGCTTTGGCAACATTTCAAACCCTGTCACCTCAACCTTCAATGTCGTTAATAAATGACTCCTCCTGCTTAATGCATCTGCTACACGATTCGTTACCCCTGACTTATGTTTCACGACAAAAGTAAACTGTTGTAAATAAGCAATCCATGATGCATGTCTCGCTGAAATCTTGTCTTGCCCCTGTAAATGCTTCAATGCCTCATGATCAGTGTACAGAACAAATTCTTTCTGAAATAGATAGTGCCTCCGGTGCTTAACAGCTTGTACCACAACATAGAATTCGACGTCATATGTACTGTATCTCATCTTTGCTCCTGATAACTTTTCACTGAAATAAGCAACTGGCTTCCCATTCTGACTCAGAACTCCTCCAATACCGACCTTCGATGCATCAGTATGCAATTCAAACAATAACTGAAAATTCGGTAAAACAAGAATTGGTGCAGACGTCAACAATTCCTTGATCTTCTCAAAAGCAACGCCCACTTCCTCTGACCATACAAACTGTTTCCCCTTCATGCAATCAGTAACTGGAGTCATCACGCTACTGAAGTGCGGAATGAATCTTCGGTAGAATGATGCTAGCCCATGAAAACTTCTCACCTCTGTAATCGTCCTCGGCTGTGGCCAATTCCTGACTGCTTCCACTTTATTCTGGTCAACTTGAATTCCTGCTTCCGAAACAATATACCCCAGAAATAAAACACTTCTTGCCATGAACACACATTTCTTCGTAGCAGCATAAAATTATTCCTCGCGAAGAATAATCAACACTTCCCTCAAATGTAGAACATGCTCCTCCATACTCCTGCTATATATGAGAATATCATCGAAATAAACTACCACGAACTTCCCAATGAATGGTCTAAAGATTTGATTCATCACCCGCATGTATGTACTAGGTGCATTTGATAAACCAAATGGCATAACCAACCATTCGTATAACCCCTCTCTCGTCTTGAACGCTGCCTTCCATTCGTCTCCAGGTTTAATCCGAATCTGGTGGTAACCACTCTTTAAATCAATCTTCGAAAAGATAGTTGCTCCACTCAACTGATCCAGCAAGTCATCCAACCTCGGCATAGGAAATCTGTAGCGAACAGTAATCTTGTTCAGAGCTCTACTATCTGTACACATTCTCCATGTTCCATCCTTCTTCGGCACCAACAAAGCTGGTACAGCACAAGGACTCAAGCTTTCCTGAACACGTCCCTGTTCTAACAACTCTTCCACTAGCCTTCGTAACTCTTCATGTTCCTTCGGACTCATTCGGTAATGTGGTCGATGTGGTAAAACTGCTCCCGGAACAAGATCAATTTGATGTTGAATTTCTCTAAGTGGCGGTAACTCCTTTGGCAACACTTCTGGAAATACATCTTCAAACTCTTTCAAAACTGGCTTTGCTTCTTCGGCAATTTCAACTTCTTCACTACTCTCACGCCCAATCAACAAGTATACTTCAGGCTCCTCTTCAACCTCCTTAACAAACTCCTTCAAAGTCAACAGAGTTTTCAATTCCTCAATCTCCTCCAGCTTGCTCTCCTTCTGTTGTTGCTTCTTGGGAACCAAAGTGATTTTAGTACCTTCGAACATGAAACTATAGTTATTGGCCCGACCATCGTGTTGTACTGCTCGATCAAACTGCCATGGCCTGCCCAACAACAGATGACACACATCCATGTCCACTACATCGCACCAGATTTCATCTTTGTATTTCTTCCCAATAGAAAATTTCACGCAATCTCTTCTCCCAACTTTCACTTCACCACCCTTCCTTAACCAAGCTAACTTGTATGGTTTAGGATGCTTCTCGGTTTTCAACTCCAATTTCCTCACTGCCTCTGTAGAGATAATATTATCGCAACTCCCAGCATCAATGACAAATTTACAAACTTTCCCAAGAATAGTGCAAGTAGATTGAAATATGTTATTCCTCAACCAACTATCTTCCTCCTCTTGTTTTTGCGTCAAACAAGACCTCCTCATCATCAGATTACAACCTTCGTCTCCCGACACTTCTTCTTCCTCCTCAATATAAAGTGAATTAGAACATTCAGCTTCTTCCTCCTCATCCTCAGCTTCAACTATCATAGCTCTCTTCTTCGGCTTCGGACAGTCATTGCTTTTATGACCCATCTCCTGGCAATTGTAACATTTGAACCCACTGCTAACCTTCGCTTTCTCACCCTCCTTCACAACTGGTTTGGCAACAGCTTTAGTAACACTAGAACTTCCACCGACACCCTTTGCTTGATTGTTAGAATTAGTAAACACACCACCTCCACACCTTCCTTGCTTTTCCCAAGCTAACGCCTTTTGATGTGCCTCCGCTACAGATCTGGGATCGAACATATTAACCATATCCTGGATCTGCATTCTCAACCCTCCAACAAACCTAGCAGTCAGCTGTTCTTCTGTCTCCATTATATCGTTCCTGGCAATGAGTTGGTAAAATTCATCTGTATAGTCATTTACTGATTTTGTCCCCTGCCGTAGATTCTTCAATCTCTGGTACATAAGTGATTGATAGTTGTATGGTAAAAATGTAGCTCTCATCAATTTCTTCATCTTCTCCCAAGATTCTATCTTTGACTTCCCCATTCGTTCACGAGTAAGTTTAGTTTGCTGCCACCACGCCAAAGCTCTCCCCCTCAGCCTTGTAGCAACTAACTTCACCCTTCGATTCTCCGGAACCTCCTTAAAGTCAAAAATTTCTTCTACATTAGATAACCAGTCCAAAAAATCCTCTGCAACCATCCCACCTTTAAACTCTGGAATTTCTGTCTTCATTCCTGACTCCCATCGTCGATCATCATCAATAACCCAATACTGACGTTGTCCCTGATCTCGATCTCTGAAATGAACACTTCCTCTTTCACCGTCAAACTCCTCATCAAAGTCTGATGTATATCGTTGTCGTTCACGTCCTCCAACATCTCTACCACCACCACTCCTACTACCAACATCCCTTCGATCACGATCATCAACATTCCTCCTACTACGACTGTCAACACTTCTATGGTCTCGACTTTCTCTCCTCTCCCGATCCGACTGTGGTGAAACTCTACTCCCTCCATGATTTGATTCTGGTGAATTTCTCCTTCTATTCTGACTCATATCGATCATCAACTTTTCCAACTACCAATTCCTTCATCAATCTTCTCATGCATACGTTGCTCCATTTGATCGGCCTCTTCCCTTCGATATAATGCTTCAATATTTTGATGGCGATTAGCTCTTCTAGGTGGCATGATTGAATCAACACAAACACTTCAACAAATACTTCAAAGCTCTTCAAACTTCTGCACAACTTGATTAACAAGTCACGGCTTGACTCAACATAGATCGACCTAAGGCCTAGGTCGGCTTGCTTCACAAATTCAAACTCTACTTTGGCACGCAAACCCTCACAACCAATTTCAAGCAATTTTCGACTTTCGATCCAAGAGAATATGGATCGCAACCCCAAACTTGTTGCAACAAATGATAAACACAATGATCACAACTTCAAACTTCGGTTCCAAGATCGACTCAGCTATGATTGGCTAAGTCTCGCTCTGATACCAAAAACTGACGCAGCGGATAAATCGAAACAAACTTCAATTGATGGAATGTAGCAATCAGTGAGTTGAGAATACTGCAAGGCCCAAATCCGTTGATCCAAAGATACCGGATTCTAGCTATCATCGTCTCGTTGATCGCGCACGATGCCGAGAAAGAAGATCTACGATTCTTCGCACGTTGATCTAGCGCACTAGATACCGTGAATCGGCTTCTACGATCGTTGAATCGAGCGCACTCGATTAACCGAAAGAGGAGATAGGAGATCACACTCAACTACCAATTTGTATGAAAGCACAAAGCTAACAAAAGAGAATTTTATTCAAATATCAACTACCCAAAGTTACAACACACTCCCTATTTATAGTGTTTTCGACCCTGACCTTAAGTCATTGAGCGACCTACGACCTATACAAGGTCGGCAACGACCTACCATTACAACACAACACCACATGTTTACATTACACGTGACTCACGACCTAAAAACAACTCACGCGATCAAACAGACACTCAAACACACGACCTACGACTTGCAAAAGGTCGTTAGCGACCTAACACACATATATACAACACATAGCGACTTAAACAAGGTCGTTCACGACCTAAAGGAGCGGCTTCAGCAATCTTCTTGCGACCTATAAGAGTTTGGTCGTTCGCGACCTAGAAATGTGGCAACAGGAATTTCACGCGACCTATCTTCCTCGCGACTTATCTTAGGTCGTGAACTTCCTCTTTCAGCATACCCACTAGGTCGTAGGCCACCTAAAATGCTTCTCATAGGTCGTAGCCGACCTAAAACCAAGTCTTCCTCCATACGACCTAAAGACCCCAACGACTTAGGCTTCTGTTAGGTCGCTGCTCTTTTCCACACGACCTGTTAGGTCGTTGCTTCTCCCCTCGTGAGCCATTAGGTCGTGGCCGACCTTCCTTAGGTCGTGAGCGACCTATAACTTGAGAATTTTCAGAGTTTTCAGACTGCACTGCATCATCCCTTCTCTGAGACGTACGAGCTCAGAGGTTATATTGTTGATGGTCACTAGTGATACATTCCCAAATTGGTAACGTGGCATGCTGAGTGTTGATGTGAAATGATCGTTGAATGATCATTTGTGATAGGATCATTTGTTTGATCGTTTATCTTGATGATCATTGTTTGATCATTTGTTGACCCAAAGCACTGCTTTTGTAAAGCGTGGCTTTGTGGACGAGACTTCATCGAGCCTCACACCCCGGAAATGGTCAAAAAAGAAAGATGCGGCAAGGTTATTAGGGGGTAGCGCCCCTTTAGTGTATGTCATTCCTTCTGGATAGAGGTGGTATCATGGTATGGAGCCCAGATACTTAACCTATGTGGTTACTGCAAATTTATTACTTTGTGGTTGTTGGAAATCGGGGATCCTCGGATATAGATCGGTTACGATCGGGGAATGACATATTCATGTCAGTTGTTACCCAGTTAGGGGTAACCCGGCCTTGTGTTGGCAGAGATCCGATTAGGTTCTCGGGACGTCATTCCAGAGGTGTTTCCATGTGGCAATGGGAAGTTCCTTGGCCTGACCATTTGTTGGAAATCCAAAGAAACAATACGAACCTTGTACGGTTTTAGTTGTAGAACCTGCCTCCTCAGGAGGTAGCTATAGCGGGCATAATATAATGGTACCTATGCTGGCTAAGATTTATATTCTACTTTTGAATTTGTTTTCTACACTATGCACTAATAATAATATCAAAAATGATTTGATTTTGCGTAGTAAGCATCTTTGACTATCATAAGGAGAAACCTCCTCCAAGTCTGCGTTTGCATTGTGTGTGTGGCGGGAGACCTTATGGTAGTCTCATTTTTCAAAAAGCATTGCTAATTTTCTTTTAAAATTTCTCCTATTCTTTGTTTAAAAGATAAATAACTGTTTTTAGTTCTCACATCAGTCACATGACTGACCTAGAGTTTATTGTTCCCTTCCTAAACTCTGGGTGCCCACCAATTTCTACACGGGCAGTCTAGAGTTAGGTTATCAGGTCATTCTGGATTCAGGTGTTGCTACAGATATCTGGAGGCGAGCTGGATGGCGTAGTACATTATATTGTATATAGTATTTCTTTTCCGCTGTTTGTTGTTATTTGTTGTTGTACACTCTGATGATGTAATGTAATGTGATGTAATGTAATAACTGATATATTTCTTTGTTTTAAAGATTATTCATTTATCTATTATATGTTGTTCCGCTGCGACTGTGAGATTCTGACATTGTGTTGTTACTTCCTGTTATGTTCTATCTTTTTCTCTCTTCTTCTACCTCTTTCTTCTTCTTCAACCATAACATTTCGGTTTTTCGGCAACGAAAAATCGCAAACGTTACAATTCTAAACTCAAATTTATAATTAAAACTCATTTTTACAACAATTTCCATCTTTTATTTAAATAAACAGCCTTTAAAAATCAAATACTTCTTGTAAAAATTATTAAAAGAAGTAATTGGCAATAATTAATACAATTATTGCATTTTCTCTAAATAAAAACCATTTTCCATTTATTATTAACCCAAAAAAATAAAATAAAGTTCCAAACTTTATTTTCTCATTTTAATTTCCAAAATTCATTGTTTATTCCAAATAAACAATTTAAAATCTCCAATTTTATCTTAATTACAATATTAAATTACAACTACCGTTATAATTTAATGTTAACAGGTAATCTCCAAAATCAGGGTTATTACATTCCTTCTCTAATGTGTTCGTTCTCGTTCGAGCAAACCCAACTCAACATTGCTTTAACCAACGTTAGCTTCCCCATCGACCACTTGGAACGTGATCGGTGACCAGACCTCGAAGCCCTATCCCCACTCCATCAATGCCCAAGGCCATGCAATGCTCGATTGCCTCTTTCTCTCAAATTTTGCAAATGCATGGTGGCCTTTGGACAACAATTGCCATCAATCAACTCAACTAAACACGATCTCCACCGTTGGATAGGTCGAGCTCGACGAGCTCTTCACTTTCGTAGTTGAAACTTTTCGAAATAAAAGCATGGATCAAGAGATAATCTTGGGGAAAGCAAGAACGTTTTTGGCTATTGAATTTTATAGAGGTGACGACTGCATATTATTGCTAGGGTCCATTGTTGGCCTATATTTATATGTAAGCTTATATTATTTAATTATTATTTTCTCCATTTACATGTTTTTTTCAAACAAATCCAGACGAAACATGTCGCCCGGCGTTTGTAATGTTTTACCCCTATTACAAACACAATGAAACATGTTTCGAGGCCAAATTCGATCGTATGTGGAAGATACCTTTTCGAATCGAATTAAAATAATAATTTTTGATTTTAAATCCAATGTGTTTCTATTTTGCATGACCAAACGGTAATTCCAAACGCTACGAAATTTAAAACCAATAATAATAAATTATTACGGACCCAATGCAACCGGTTTCATCGAATTCTGAGACTGTGCCCCGGAAGGCTATTTTAACTTTTCGATCAAATAAGGCGATTTCCAAAATCGTCGAAATCGTTTGAAATTTCAATTTTAAAAACTTACTAACTCATTTATAAAACAAATAGAATTTATATCTATATTAGAAATCATTTCGATTCATATTAAATCAAAATTCAGTTATTTACACTATTTTCGTTATTAAATTTCCACTATTACATTAATATATAAAATCCCAAATTTAACTTATCAATTTTAATCCCATTCAAAAGTCCACTATCATCACTCTAATTCAAATAGAGTTTAAAATCAACTTATGAACCATTTCCATTCACATTTAACTCCAGATTCACATATTTTTTCCAGATTTTAAATATTAAATTTATATTTACCAAATCCAATTAACTGCTATATTTGAAACTCTATACCATTTCACTAATTCTATTATATTCAAAATCAGTTAATAATTCAATTTCAACATTTAAAAATAAATTAAATGTTCAAAATTAAACGACCAAAATTTTGGTCGTTGCAAGTCAAAACTTCTTTAGCTTAATAAAAGCATGCTCGCACTCTGAGTTCCACATGAGAAATAAATTATTCTTTGTAAAGCATGTCAAATGAGATCTTAGTAAAGTCTTTAATCAACTTCTTGGAATAGTTAGCCAAATCAAGAAAACTTCTAACTTCTATTTCATTTTTCAATACATACCAATCTTTCCCTATAGTAACTTTACTATGATCAACTGACAATTCAAGCTCAAAACCAACATGATCGAGAAAGCTAACCTCTTCGCACCAAAAGTGTGATTTGGAAATTTTGCTTTCAACTTATGTCAATGAGAGTATTGAGCACTTTAATCAAGTGCAACTTGTGCTCTCCCTTGCTTTTTGAATAAACAATAATATGATCTACAAATACCGCCATGAACTTATTCAGCAACCCTACAATGACTTGAATCATAAGGTCGATGAAATATGCTGGTTTACTGATCTATCCAAAAGGCATAACTATGACACATAAAGTCCATCGGGTGTAAGAAAAGTCGATTTCTAAAGACTGTCATCGGCCACATGCAACTAATGGAATCCAATAGCTAAGGCAAGCTAAAATAATATCCTTACTCCAGATAACTGATCAAATAAGTCATCAGTATATGATAACTACAATACTCGAATTGAACTCGACATGCTTATAAGTTTAATCAGTAGTGCTTTAAAATGAGAAAGCATGTTTTAATCTATATTGGGTAATTTTTAGTGGAAATATCATATTAGTTAGAGTAAGTTTTATTTTTTGCATTTTAATTTGTGGGATAAGCCAATTTAAAGTATTTTGATAATTCACGTTTTTTCCCCAAAAAGAAAAGAAAGGAAATGGACCAAACTAGTTTACCGATTTGATGTTGTTGGACTTGTCATTGTTTTAATAGCAAAAGGTGGTAAATGGAAAATTCTATATAGTTAGATTTCCATCTTCCTACCTTTATTGATTTAAGACCAAAATATAAGCATTAACATCAGATTATTGCATTAAAAAAAATTCTCGTTGGAAACTTTTATATAGGTAATTTAGTTTAAAGGACAAACGTGCATTGTTTTTGCATTCCAGGACAACACACACAAAAATAAGCCACAAGGACAAACTTTTAACGTGTAGGCCAAAATATCCCGTCCCACACCACCATACCTCACGCTATTGTATCCCATCCTTTTACACATCCTATGCCACCCAACACCTGCGCTCTACACTGCAAATAGCCACCATCTTGAATAACTGCTACCTCCTTAGTCTCTTCCTCCTCTAAACCTAACCCTAAAAATTAAAATCATGCCTCTACTCAATGCCTGCTGCCCCGCTTACATCTTCCATCTCAAAAAAACAACATCACTCACCTCATCTAGGTCAGCGATGATCAATTAATGCAAAAATAACAATAGGTAAAAAATGATATTGTGATGTATCATTATATGAGAAAATAATGTAAAAATAATGTAGCAGCTACAAAAATGCTAGCAAGTCGTACCTTCTGCTATTTTTTTTGGAAATAAGAGGATATGCTAATCAAAGTTTCTTAGCTTAATCTACTTCAATTAAGGATGGCTTAGGCTCAGGTCTGCCTATACAAGCTACTCGAGAGTCAAAAACAGGTTAGCAAGTCTCCCTTGATTGTTATCTAAGTTCGACCCTTGTCCGCACATCCTCTTTAAGACACTTTAAAATGGCCATCTTGCCTGTGCACTCCACAGAAAACACAACAGTTAACACATCAAGAAAATAGGGCATCTAAGTTACTTGGCCCAACCCCCATCATCTAACCTCGTCCTATTGCCACCCAACTCATAGACAGCCTGTCCACTCGAGTGGCATCCTCAATCGTCCATCAACCAACTTGTCTCTAGATCAGCTCATGCATGGCCTATCGCTAACCCGGCTCCGATGCAGCCTGCAAAGCTACAACCGGTCCTGCACATCATTCTGAGAAGTACTGCCAGACTTGCCTAACTCAGCTTGCTACTTCAACACTACCCCTAGCATTTTCTTGCTAAATGCCAGCCTACCTGGTCCATCTCGCCAAATCGACATGTAAGCAAGGCCTACAAAGAAGTATAACTAAGTTTGTTCTCTTTTGACATAGAGCATGCTGTGCAACATGCTACCACGATGCCTGAAAATTACCTAAATAGTAAGAGCATGGCATGTATCTTATAGGGTTTTTTCTTTTCTTTTTCATGTTGATTTCCGCTGTTGATTCCCTTCACTTCGCTAGTTGTCCCTCATTAATCAAATCTATGGTGCAACGCTTTTCCAACTATTTTACGACAACATCTCAACTGCCCTAACATCAGTTTCAACCACTATAAATACCTCATGCATGGCAACTTCAAAGAGGTTGATAGCCACCTACCAAGGATTGACTATTCAAAGGTTGGTCTTCATCGACAAAGGGTCATCTATTTGATGGTTAATCATGACCTGCCAAGGGTAACTATTTAAAGGTTAGTCACCACCCACAAAGGGTTGGTTAGTTGCTACCCTCCATGTGTTGACTATTCAAAGGATAATTGCCGCCTACCAAGGGTCGACTATTCAAAGGTAGTCGCCACTCTCCAAGGGTCAGTTTATTCAAAGGACCTATCATCTACTTATGATTCCATTTTTAGGGAATGCCACCCTTCATTTCCTAAGATCGCACGAACCATCGCTCCTCACCTGGCTTGTAGGTTAACTATAAGGATGAATTACTGAGCATTCATTTTCTCATCAAGGAATGCCCAGGCTATCAAATGAAGAATTTTTATGTACTTGTTATATTATTTGAGGAGTATCACCCTTAGCTGCCCAGGAATCGATGTGCCATCTTTCCTCTCCTAACCAACATGCTATAGTTAAGGATCAATTGACAAGAATTCATTTCCTTATTAGGATTTCTAGGCTATTATGCAAATTTGAACCACCATGTTATTCTCTTTTTTGTTCGAGGATTACCCTCTGCCCTAGAGGTTTGAATGAGATGTCTCTTCCTTGTGCACCAAGATGCATCAAAGACTGGATGCATAGCCCTAATGGTTTATACCTTTCATCCATGATGTCGATTATCCTACGAACAGGATGGGAAACTGTTTTATCTACCAACGTTGTTATCTTGATTAACACCGAAATCCAACATCCAAAGTGTGCCTGCATTAAAATAATCCAAGTCAGCCGTAGCATGTCACCAGAGAAACATTCAAGTCACTCGACACTTAGGTTCGAACTTTGACCAGCCACCATCAAAGCAGCGCACAGATAAGTTTACTTTTAATAGCTTCTATCTATAAGGTTCTTGTGAATGATGATGACAACCGCCCATCTCACCATTATCACGCCATCTACAAGGATGCTCAAGCTAACCATGCACCCTTGGTCGAGCTAGGCCTTGTAATCCTCTAAGAAACTGGTGACATGTCACCCAGAAGAACCCTTGAGCCGAAATCTCTTTAGCTTGAGCCAAGGCCCATCCCTTGCTATGCACATAACCACCGGCAGTGCTACTAGCCACTCGACACTTGGCAAGCACTCCGCTTATATGGATTATTAATCAAGCTTAGCTAGTCGCATGATAATCTTGCTACTTAGCACACTTTAAACAAAGTTTTTACTGCAAATAATGCATGTATGCCTTGGCCAGTGGATCACCTTGGAGAACCTCCAAGTCCCTCAGCACTTAGGTTTGAACTAAGACCTCTCATCGACAAAGTAGCATAGTAAGGCTTAGCTTTCGCACACCAACCTTAGCATATAATAAACTCCTAACGGCATGATCAACGCTTGCTTTTGTGTCCTCTAACTTGCCCGGATGGTAATCGAATAAATTTGGTCAAACTAGTGCAAGAGACTGCTACTATTCGAGATAAATTCCAAACAAGTTTGAAAAAAGCCAAATGCTCAAGAGTAATGGAAAAGGAAGAGGAAGGCGAAGCCAACTATTTTTTACCAAGAAAAAATCACGAAAAGTTTAAACCCTTAGAAGAAATTACATAGCAAAACCTTTATGGTTCTGAAATGGAAGGGGAAGGGGTATTTATACGCCTCTCCGTTCAATCGTGGCCGTTGTTGTAAAAAAGCAAGAGAATTCTCAAAAGTTCAAAGATGATAAATGATGAGTCACGCCGCACACATGGGTGAGAGAACACCTTTCTACAGCATCTTAAGAAGCATAGCCATCAAAAATAATGGCGCAAGGCCAAATGGATAGTGCATTAATTTTGCAGTAGAACTATCAACTAATGGAGTCTTTTAGCTTTTACAATCCTGTGCTCGTTCATGAGCACGAGCTTGTGAGGTAAAATGTTACTCAAATTTATCATAACTAAAAAACATAAGCTAATTAAGTTTTCCTATCTTAATCCTCTTCGGTCTAGGTCGGTTTAGGCCCAGGTCAACCTACCGCAAGTTATTCGACAATCAGAAACATGCCAGTAAGTCTCCCTCGATTGCTATTTAGGTTGGACCTATGTTAGCCCGCCCCTTCCATGGAAATTCAGATCGGCCCCCACCTAGTGCACCCTAAAGCAACATATTCTTCTAGCTCATCAAGCAAAGTAAAGCATCTACACTACTTGATCCAACCCCCTCTTATAACCAGTTGGCTCCCAGATCGCTCGTTAACTCGAGCACCTCCTCCTCATCCACCGGTCAATGTATGACAATCATCCTACACTACTAATGCTTATATAACTAAATAGTGCACAGTTGGAGCATCTGGCCAATGTTGGACGATTGTTTAGGGAAAGAAAAAGAAATAAAAATGGAAAGTAAAAAAAGCAGAGAAGACAATAGAAGAAAAGAGGAAGAAATAGAACATCACACAATCATATGACCTATCGTATATCTCACAAAGCATCAGATAAAATATAATAGCAAACATCTTAGGTATAAAATGGGAGAGATGGTAATAACTATATAGACCACATAGATAGAGTATACAGGCTCATATAGTTATACAAAACAGTAATATTGTTTATACAACAAATAAATAAACTCAATTGATAAACTGTCTTTAGTAATAGAAATCAACACTAGCAAGACTCTACATTGTGACATAGCGGAATAAATAATAAAAACTCAAAATATAAATATGAGAAAGTGTTATCGTCTATTAGTCCGGCTGCACCTCTCCAAGTTCTATTTATACCTACTATCTAGTCTACTCATTTAAGAACACCTGATTTAATGAGAAGCAAAGCATAAAATCACAAGTTGGATAGCAGTCTAGTATGAGCGATGAATAATCTCAAAACACTATAAAAGTTGATATAGTATATGGAACGGAGGGTATAGAGCACCATATCTGACCTCTGAAATGCTGCTAAGGATCGTAATATGGAATAGTAACTATGTTATCTACTAATCCAGAATAAAATACAAAAGGTAAATAGTACAGCAAATAACACCAGGAATTTTTATACCGGTTCGAACTCCTGTTCCATGACCAATCCCAGACTCATTCTAGAATTTAACTATCAACCCTTACTTAACCCGGAGGAACAGGTATTACATTTCCTGAGCAATCGAACATGACTTCTGCCGCCGAGAAAAACGAATAGGACTTCTACTGCCTGGGCAATCGAATAGGACTTCAAAAAAACAATAAGATTTCTTAACCGATTATGCTCAATAAATAGCACAGATGAGTCTTTAGAGTACATCCTTCCTATAATCATCACCTTTGTGATATATAGAGTAGTACGTGAAGATTGGAAGTAATTTGAATCATAAATAATTTAATGCTTGAATGTGCTAGTGATTTGAAAATGTTTATGAAAGCAAATGGCCGAATTTAAGTAACAAGCGTATAGAAAAGAATCAGAGAATTAAGTTGTTAAAGCAATCTGAATTCAAGGCTATTTATAGAGTTAAAAAGATGTAATTATTTATGAACAGATTCGATCAAGAGATATGGAAACAACCATTGAATTAAAAGATGTTTCTGTTCATTGAAAAATGGCGACCGTTAAGAAAATAATCGTTATGAATATTCAGTCAACTGAGCAAATAAATTCTATCTTTTGAGTCATTCAAAAAAATTCAAATTTATTTTGAAACGCTACTTGATTCAGTTTACCTAACTAGGGTGTTAAGTCAACCGAGTCTTCAAAATAACTTGTGCATGTTTCAGTCGACTATCGACCCTAGTTCAATCAACTGAAACTGTTGTATTCCGCCTTGTTAACTTAGTTTTAAAAGAAAGGTGTGTGTAAAGTTTTAATAATCAAAACTTAAGTTGTGTATGTTAATTTTTATAAAATTTAAAACCATGTGTGCATGTATATACCACTTAGAATATATTTTATCAATTATTAACTACTAAATAGACTATAGACAAACCAATTATAAATATTAAAACTACTCTTTGAAATCTTTTATCTTCAATCTATTGTCGAGTAGAATAGTATCTTCTCCTGCAATTTTGATTAGGTTATATAATATATAATTTTAAAGTTGTCATGATTAAACCACCAAAATAAAAGGTACAAAAATTCTCCCCCTTTTCATGATGACAACTGTTTAAGTTCAAAAGCTTATAAAATTTATAAGAATAAATAGAACAATAAAATTTCCCCTTGAATTAGTGAACTACCAACTTATCTTCATATTTCTCCCCCTTTGTCATCGACAAAAAGGAATACTAGTTGTATAACTATTTGAGAAAAGTTGAATATAAATATTATTAATCAAAGAAAGCATGATAAATATGAATAATTTCTAGTAAACATAAGACAATATAAAGTCCTTGATCTTTACCGAACACTATTATCAATAATCATAGTTAATATAGATAAATATGTAGGTAGGGTTTGAACCCGAAATTTTTGCTTGAAAAATGCATATTTCAGTCGATTTAAATAGTTAGATCAATCAAATGAAATCTAGAAATTTTTTAGAACAATGAATTTTCAGTCGATTGAAATTATAATCCACTCGACTAATATGCTGAGAAAAATCATCCCGCATTAAATAGTTTGAAAATGACTAAATTCAACCGACTAAATTTCCAAAGTCAATCGATTGGCTTCGTGTTATAAAAAAGTAAATTTGAAGTTTTAGTCGACTGAATTTTAGTGGTCAGTCAACTTAAACTGTTCCTGGAAGCTTTTCTAACCTTTGAAGTAGAGAGTTTTGGAATAAAAATTATTTAACATTAAAACTTTGATCAAATTTATAATTATTATATATGAAAAACATTATAAAGACATACAAACATACAATGCATAGACAAGAATCATAAGAATGACGCTAGTATCCAAATTTTTATTAGGGTCCTAAGAGCAAGATTTTAGGAAGCCGAACCCAAGAGGGTTCAGAATTCCCATTATAAGTAAAATCTTTATTTTTACGAACTGTAGTTATAAATATTTTATATACTTGTTTTTTATTAGATTATTGATATATTTTGGTTTCCAAATTTTTATAGTACAAGTTTTACTAACTTCTTTCTTTGGAATTGACAACTTTTGCCTTTGATTTTACAAAATTATTATGCAAATTATAACTTTTATAATATATATTATTCTTTGGTTTTGAAGATTTTTTATATCCTAATCCATTCTTATTATTAGTATACTGAAAATTACTAATAATTTTAGAAAGATTTTCGCCTCCTTTACTGAAATTTGTCAAATTTTTAGTAATACTCTGTAATTCAGTTTTAAGACTCGTGTTGCTCAACTCAAGAATTTTGATATTTGATTTTAAATCATGTTTTTCAAAAGCTAATGTTATATTCTTTTCTTTTTTTCTACTTCATTTGATAGCATAGTGAGTTGAGTAGAAACATTAGATAAAGTTTTTGTGTATTAACAAGTTCTTCTACTATATATATTTTCCATCTCTTAGCATGTCATCCTCTATTTTAGCTCTGTTTACTTTTTCTAAAGCATATTTATACTTTCTTTTAGTTTCCTTGAGTTTATCTGACAATCCTGATTTTTTGTCAATTAAATCATCTAAAGATCGCTAAATGCAAAGAAAGAGTCCTTTATCAAAGTGATTGGTCGCTCTTCTACTACCAATTAATGGAAGTGAAGGGAAAACTTTCACAAGTTTTCTTTTTAGATCAAATAGGCCAGTTCACTCATAACAGAAGCTAGAGTGGCAGTACCAGTATATTAATGGAGATGGTATTCATGGATGGATGAGCGATGTGACCGCCTATAAGACAGTTACTAGACAGATGCGACTGTTACCAGTTGATAGATGACATATGTTTCCTCGAAGCCTCTTGGTCGTATCTCTCATCAAAAGGTGCCCAAGAACCCTAATCTAATAACTAGTTATTCTGGTGAGGAGCAACTAAAAGGAACGCGTATGAAGCGTAGCCGGTATACTTATAAGGGGAAACTACGACTCAAAGATTGCACGTGGTTAGGTGCGAAGTGGGCAAATCAGCTTAGTTGTTATCAGACTACTACTGTGCATCGTCAGTTAAAGCAACAATGCAGATTTTGGCTTGTTCTGAATCACTATCTATGTAGCTGTCTGATGACGACGACGACTCTAAATAATCCCATGTTACTGAAAATGCATGCTACTTCTTGTATTTTTCCATCTTATATTTGAATCTATCTTTCTTTATATCAGGAAAATCTTTCTTCATATGGCCCTTCTTATTACATTCATAACATTCAAGATTTGAGACTGGCTGTTTGCTAGTGTTGTCTTTTCTATTGTTTCCAAATTTCTTGTTCTTTCTGAATTTCAAAAGATGGTAAGATTCTTTATGATCAATGCCGTATCATCTTCATTTGAATGTGAGTCTTCTTGTTCAGCTTTAAATGCAATATTTATTTTATCTTGTGCTTTATCTCGCTTAGCCTACAAATGTTACTTCAGATGACATCAGATTTCCAATTGACTTTTCGGCTTTGATGGTAGAAATGTAACTAGCTTCTTCAATAGCTAAGACCTTTCATTCCTATTCATCCGTTAAAGAGTTTAGTATTTTTGAGACTGTATCAAAATCTGAAATTTTTTATCCTAATGGCGATAGTGAATGATGTTTGTTTTGAAATCTAAATACATTTCATTTATCGTTTCATCTGGTCTCATTCTAAAATTTTGGATCTGATTTTAAGCGTAGAAGTCTTACTTTATTTAACCTTTTTAGTTCCTTCTTGTGTGACTTTAAGAGTTCTCTATATTTCGTAAGCAGTTGTACACATGCTCCATTAAATTCATTTTTGTCTAATGCACAAAATAATATATTCATAGCTTTTGCATTTAATGTAGCATCAGTCTTTTGTGTATTTGACCAATCTGCAAATTGTGTAGTGGGTATAGTGTCTTCATTTTGAGTAATATTTCAAGTATCATACCCATTTGCTTGCATAAAAATTCTCATTCTAGTTGACCGATAATTATAGTTCAAACCATTGAATAGTGGTGGTCTTGCATGGACTAACCTTCAACAAAACATGTGTTAGTGTTATTTTTCATCTTTAATGTGTATATCAAATAATTGTTATTTTCCATATTTAATATGTATATCAAATGACTGTGTTACAGTTATAAGATGGCCTTGCCCTGATACCAAATGAAAGTTCTGCTAAGGATTGTAATATGGAAAAGTAACTAAGTTATATACTAATGCGAATAAAATATAAAAGGTAAATAGTACGTAAATAACACCAGCGATTTTTATACCGGTTCGAACTCCCATTGTACGTCCAATCCCAGACTCATTTTGGAATTTGACTATCAACTCTCACATAACCCGTAGGAACAAGTATTACACCACCTGAGCAACTGAAAAAGATTTCTACTGCCTAGACAATCGAATAGGACTTCTACTGCTCGAGCAACCGAACAAGACTTCAGCAAAAAAATAAGATTTCTTGACCGATTGTGCTTTATAGATAGCACTTATGAGTTATAGAGTACACCATTCCTATAATCATCTCCTTTGTGTTTTAAGAGTACTACATGAAGATTATAAATAATTTGAATCACAAATAATTTGTGCTTGAATGTGCAAGTGATTTGAAAGTGTTTATGAAAGCAAATGGCAGAATTTAGATAACAAGAATATAGAATAGAATCAAGGAATTAAGTTATTAAAGAAATGTGAATTCAAGGATACTTAAAGAGTCAAAAAGATGTAATCATTCGTGAAAAGATTCGACCAAAAGATACGGCAACAATTGTTGAATTAGAAGATGTTTTTGTTCATTAAAAATGGTGACTGTTAAGAAAATAGCCGTTATGAATATTCAGTCAACTCAGCAAATAAATTTAGTCTTTTGAATCATTCAAAAAGTTTCAAGTTTTAAATTTAGTAGGAAAAGACACTTGATTCAATCGACCGAACTAGAGTGTTAAGTCAACTGAATCTTCAAAATAACTTGTGCATGCATGCATGCCTCAGTCGATTGAAACTGTTGTATTTTTCCTTGTTAACTTAGTTTTGAAAGCAAGGTGTATAAACTTTTAATAATCAAAACTTAAATTGTGCATATTAATTTGAATAAAATTTATAACCATGTGTGCGTGCATATACCACTTAGAAGAGATTTAACAATTATTAACTACTAATTAGACTATAGACAAACCAATCATAAGTACTGTAACCTCTCTTTGAAATCTTTGGTATTCGATCTATTGTCAAGTAGAATATCTGCTACAATTCTGAGTAGTTCATATAATATATACTTATATAGTTGTCATGCTAAAAACACCAAAATACAAGGTTCTAACATTCTCCCCCTTTTTGACGATGACAACTTTGTAAGTTCAAAAATTTATAAAATTTAGAAAAATCAATAGAATGATAAAACTCCCCCTTAATCAATGAACTATATACTTATCTTAATATTTCTCCCCATTAGACATCGACAAAAAGGAATACTAGTTGTATAACTATTTGAACAAAGTTGAATATGAATATTGTTAATCAGTAAACATAAGACAAGATAAAGTCCTTGGTCTTTACCAAACACTATTATCAACAATCACAGTTAATATAGATAACAAATGTCGGTAGGGTTTGAACCCAAGATGTTTTCCTGAAAATTGCATATTTCAGTCGACTTAATTTGTTGGATTAGTCAACAGAAATCTGGAAAAAAATTTAGAATAATTAATTTTTAGTCGGCTGAAATTGTAATTCAGTGGAAATTATAATTCAGTGGACTAATATGCAGAGAAAAATCATCCCACATTAAATAGCCTGGAAATGACTGAATTCAGTCGACTGAATTTCCAAAGTCAATCGATTGGCTTTCGTATTATTAAAGGGTAAACTTTGAAGTTTTAGTCGGCTTAATTTTAGTTGTCAGTCGACCGAAACTATTCTTAGATGCTTTCTCAACCTTTGAAGTAGAAAGTTTTGGAATAAAAATTACTGAATATTAAAACTTTGATTAAATTTATAATTATTATATACGAAAAACATTATAAAGACATATAAACAGACAAACATCCAATACCTAGACAATAATCATAAGAATGACATTGGTACCCAAATTTTTATTAGGGTCCCAAAAGTTAGATCTTAGGAAGCCAAACCCAAGAAGGTTTAGAATTCTCTTTATAGGTAAAATCTTCATTTTTATGAACTGTAGTTTTGAAAGATTTTATATACTTATTTCTGATTAGATTATTGTTAGTTTTTGGTACCAAAATTTTATAGTACAAGTTTTACTAACTTCTTTCTTTGGAATAACAACTTTTGCCTCTTTTTTTACTTTTTCGAAATTATTATGCAAATTATTGTAACGACCCGCCGCCTTGACCGCCTCTAGTCGGTAATTAAACCAACTAGAAACGTTCAAAATGACGGATTGTTATTTAGTTTATAACATTTAAACAGAATCAGCTACAGAATCACAGAATAGTAATCATATTTTATAAACAAACTTTTCTTTTATATACAAATATCAGAGTTTACAATACATTACATTTTATACAGCGGAAACAATTTATAAATTTAAGTACAAGAGAAAAAAATTTTAGCTAAAACTTTAGTGGTGCTGAAATCCCCCTCTCTCTAACTTCGCTGCGAGCAAATCTTTAAGCTGCAAAAATACTCGGTCTGACCCGAGCGTTATTGCAAAACACAAAAACACTCGAGTCAGGATTAATCTTTATTCAAGTAAATAAATTTGAAATGAACTGAATAATATGGTTACAGATATGGTGAAACAGGTAAATCAATTTAAGTCTATTATAGATTTTCACATTAACGATTCCAAATTTTTATACACATGTGTGGCTGCAGTACACACGTGTACTCATACCCATGTACACTGCCTCGCCAACACATGTGCACGAGTCAGACCAATCACTGCAAACATATTTCAACTAAAGGCCACTGAAAATAACAACAACACATAGGATTACAACAACAGGGAGTAACACAAGTACAGGAATGATAAGGAACAGCAGCAGACACGCACATGGACAGTCGAAATCAGTAAGTCCAGTGAAGTCCAGTGACATATCTCAGGTGCAACATTCAAAGTCAAGGAACATGAATGCATCAGACTGCAGGCAACTCAAATAACACAGTGGCAACCACAAGTCACAAAAGCAGAAAATTGCTTTCAACATGCAAGGATAGATACGGATTAAAGTTCAAGAACATGTAGAAGAAATTTGAAAAAACCTGGAATAGTTTCTGTCTTCTGCTTTTGAATAAAGGTGAGTAAACTAAGATTTTAAAAACAGTGTTAAACTTGGTTTCAACTTGCTACTATGAATGAATATCAGGTTGTTATATGAAATATTTGTTTAAAATTGAATGCATGTTGAATTGAGTGTATTGAATCTCCTGGGTGATAACAATTTCAAACTGCAAATCTGACCTGTTGCAATGCAAAATTAAGCAAGTTCAAAAGCATGAAACAACTCAAAGTTCTCAACATCCAAGTAGAAATAGCAATCTGAAACCAAATGCAAACAACAACAACCAAGTACTACAAAGGCCAGAGATAACACTCAAGAACAACTCAAGTTTGATTTATTTTTGAAACATGGTACAGGTTCAAGACAAGGTTTTTAACTTGTTTTCAATTTATCTCAAAAGGAATAAGAGGAGAGAAAGTTGGAATATAACTATAGTTATTTCTAAAGCAAACAGGGAATACAACACTGACCTTCACAAAATACATGCAACTGCCTCAAAATCAAATATGCATTCAAGAACGGCAACCAACACCAAAGTTCACAATGCAACAGAAACAACTCAACTCGACTAACAGCAAACAGTAATGTGCAGACCCAAATAAATGACCAAGTAAATCAAGGCAAAGAAGCAACTCAGTAAAACATGCAAGTTCGAGATAAATTCAAGTCAAAAGCCCTAAACAAGTCCAAGTCGAAATCAGGGACATGGCCAAAGTTGAACAGGTCAAAAATTCCAAGCCGTGGTGGCCACTTAAAAAAAAATTCAAAGCCAAGAAAACTCAAACCAAGTCAAGTGAATGTAGAGAACAAGCTACATGATGAACAAGTGCAAAGGTGGATGCATCTATGAATGCAGACACAAAATGAAATAGCCATGTTCCAAACTTAATACAGTGGACTAAATGAAGAACAAGTATGCATAAACTTTTGAACAAGACTGCAACTCAACTAAACAGACATGAATGCAACAAACAAGCATGCAGCTGTAAGCATGCAACTCAGATTATGTACAAGGGCAGTGAGGCACAATGTAACAAATAAATGAAACTGAACAGTGGACAAAAGAACATAAACATCATCAAGCATAGCTTATCTTGACTACAACAGCAGTATACACAAAGCAATTACAAATGGTCCAGTTTAAACATGAATTCATAGGAAATGCATCAAATTTTAAAGTGGTTTATAATTATAGATTTTAAACAGAGGCTTGTAAAATAGGAACAGATATTAATTTTGTTTAGGTTGAATTAAATCTGTGACTTAAGAACAGACTCAATATTTTCATATATGCAAACATACATATCAATGTATGCATATACATTCAAAACTGCAGGCATAATAAACAACCATATTCATAACACACCTCAAGTACCAGTCCAAAACCAAAGTATATAAATAGATTCAAGTGTATTTGTCCACATTTAAGGGTTTGGGGCAGAGACCAAGATCAGAGAATTGTTGATGCTTATCTAAAGTTTAAGGCTGTTATGAATATAACTAGAACAAGTGTGTTTACAGGCATGCATTCATATGACTACACCTAAATACAGGCATGCAGCAATATTCATCAACAAATCAACCAAATTTTCTTTTCATCACACATCAATAACAACACAAAGCAAGTCAAGTTTTTCGATAGCATCTGTGCTCATCAGTTTAAAACAAAGTACCAAGTAGCATCTGTTCTTATCAATTTTAAAAAAAAAAAAATTTAAAAAAAAACATCAGTTGTTATCAGTTTAAAACAAATCACAAATATAACATCTGTTATTATTAGTTTAAAAGCAAATATCAATTAGCAATTTTTCTTATCAATTTAATCACAATTTCAAATAGCACCTGTTCTTATCAGTTTTAAAAAAATAAAATTAGGTAGAATCTGTTCTTATAGTTTAAAATAATTACTAGCATCTGTTTCTACCAATTTAAAATCCAAGCAAATCGAGCAAATAACAGCAACTAGCACAAAAATCCAACATGCAGTCACAAATCTGAGCATATCAGTTTTAAAAATTAAATTAGCCGAGCCAAAGATAATCAAATCACCCCCAAAACATAGCATGCAACCAAATCATTCCATCCAAACAAATATAAAAACTTGCATGAAGATTTATCGTGAGTTTAGAAAACTCACCATAACAAAATCGAAGTAGCCGAAGCCCAAATTGAATGAAAGTTGAAGCTCCAAGTTTAATTGCAAACCCGAGTTTTTTTTTGAATCGCGAGAGCCAAAGCCCAAATTTTATTTCAAGCCCTAACCTTGGATCGAAGGACGAAGAGGAACGAAGGCTGCCATTAATTTTTCTTCGTTTGTTTATTTCGTTTAGGGTTAAAAATGAAACGGGTAAAGTGAGATAAAGGGGAACCGGGTAAAACGAATAAGGTCAGGGGGATTTTTCCTTTAAGTTATGTTTATTTATTATTTTTTTTTAATTTTAAATTCAATTGGTTTGGTATAAATTATTCTCTTTACTTTGTTTTGTAAATTTTGTTTAAATTATGTTGTTAAAATTTTTTTTTTTTTTAACTAAGTGTATTTGTTTATTTTATTTTGTATTGATTTTTTTTTTTTTTTTTTTTTTTTTTATCTAAGCTAAAGAATAAATGTCATTAAAATTTAACCATTAATTTACTAATTTACAAGAATAAAAATTTTTGAATCCAAATTATCTTCTTAAGTTATTAGTTTGAATTTCAATTACAAATTCCATATTCAATCTCAACTCCAAAGTCCAATTTAAATTTTTATTCGACTCTTTTATAGATTAAATTCTCAAATTTGATCGCCAAATCATAGAAATGTTTTATATAGCATTGGGAATTCAATTTAAATTATCATTCAGATATTTAAAATTAATTAAATATTTTCAATTTTAAATTGTTCAAAATTTAGGATCGTTACAATCTCCCCTCCTTAAAAGAATTTCGTCCCGAAATTACAAGTAAGGAAAAATGATTGTTAAAATTTCACTAATATTTATATTTTACTCAATTTTATCAAGTTCAACACTTATTAAAGATGAATGAATATAGGATTCATTCTATTTGTTTTATCTCGCTAGCTTTGCTAATTAACTCTTTTGTCTATTATTTTCTACAATCAAGACACAAAAATCTTTACTAAAATTTTCAATTTACAAAACCCAAATTTTAAATTTGAAACACTACATTTAAGAAATTTTACATATTATAACTTTTCCAAAGCTGTGGATTTTTCAAAACCCTTCAAAAATCCTCTTCCTTAATTCATTAGGTTGGAATTATGCGAATTCTAATTCTAGATAATTGATTTTCTATTAAAGTTCGAAAATACTTGCTAACTCGAAATTTAACAAGTCTACTGTCGTTCTTAAAGACATTAGGCATACGCTGGCCAGGCGCAAGTCTAACAATCCCCAAGTACTAAATATACTTGCTTCAATTCCCAGTGAAAATACTTTTAAAAATTCTTTTAAAAATGGATATGGAAAGCACATTCCCCCATGGATCACAGTTTACTCGGCGGTTCCGCTACTATCCCAGTAGAGTCGCTTGTAACTGTGGATATCTCATCCCTTGAATTACGCCATGGTTGTTGCCAAAGATCGCGGTTCACTCGGCGGTTACGCTACTATCCCAGTAGAATCGCTCGTGACCGTAGGCATCTCGCCCCTCGAATTACGCTTTGGTTTGTAGATTGCAGTTTACACAGCGGTTACGCCACTATCCCAGTGGAATCGCTTGTAACTGTAGGCATCACGCCCCTCAAATTACGCTACCACCCGAGTGTAACTAGATCGCGGTATACTCGGCGGTTACGCCACTATCCCAGTGGAATCGCTTGTAACCATAGGCCTCTCGCCCCTCGAATTACGCTAGCACACTATACCAGTCCAAAAGGACATTCCAACTAATGGAAATACAAAAGGTCATCCAACTAATGGAAATATAAATGGTCATCCAACTAATGGAAATATAAATGGTCATCCAACTAATGGAAATACTACGTAGCTACGATTTTTAAATGGATACTCATCTCGAGTTCCATCACCATCACACAGTCACACAGTATAAATGGAAGGTACCTTTCCATATCCTCAATTTTGGAAAACATAATATTATACATACATATATAATATTTCACTTCACACTTAGTACAACCCATGTACTTAAATAAGTTTTCCACAACAATTACTTTTCCAAACTAATTGGTTTTCGAGTTTATCGTATTCACACATATACGTTATGAAAACCACAACATTTCATACCCATAACAAATAGAGGATTCACAATTTTCCATTTCACTAACCATTTAAAATTTTCCTCTAAGTCGATTTGGAATTTTAAGGTTATATCAAACCTAATACACATTCACAATCCAATTTATTATCGACTTCACACACTCGATTTGGATTTCACGCTACATCGTCAATTCTCAACACATAATTGATGTCTATCGATATATAACCTCTGAGCTCGTACGTCTCAGAGAAGGGTGTTAAGCTAAGAGAATAAATTCCCCGCCACCAACAGATATATATTTAATAGAAATCAACTGATATGTCGTCAATTCACGACGTTAGACATACAATCCAAATCATCCATTTAAAATTCAAAGTTCAACTCACATTGTTTTTGTGTGTCAAAGTTAAACTCAATTTAACTCAAAATTCAATCACTTTGAAAATTTCCAAATTGAACTAATTGTTCAAATTTCCCAAAAATAATATCTTTACAAGATATAAAAATTTCACACTTAGCCATTTGAAACAAATTCAAATCATTTTGCACCTTTTAATCTTTGAAAACAAATTTCAAAGCAATTTCCTTAAATGGAAACATTTCCAAATATTTATCCATTTTAAACTTCAAATGGTTCACTTAAATTAATCAAATAAATCCTTACCGATTTATTTTAAACTTACGTTCCAAATCCGTAAATTTATTTCCACATTTCAAAAATAAATCAATATTTATTTTTAACAAATTCCCCTTTCTTTTATAAATTCCATAGTGAATTTACATTTCCAAAGTATCTATGAATATACGATTTCAAATCGATTTCACAAATTCATTTTCAATTTATCTTCAAAAGATAAAATTTCAAACCATTCATTTCATATAGGGAAACATACCCACACTTATTCAATAATAAGTAATTTACAAATCCACTTATTTTCAACACTTTGAAAATATTCAATATACTTCAAACCAAAATCAAGTATATATTCATTCTTAAAAAAAACCATTCTTTTAAACACATTTTATTTGAGTCAAAACGAATGTTGCGCAAAACATCGTTACGACGACTCAAAACCACTAGTATAAGGATTCAAATTTAAAAATAGATATGTAAATCCCAATACTAAACAAAATCATTTCCCTTTTGAAATTATTTACTATAACAACAAATGTTATAATCTACCATTTCCATTTTCCACTCGAAAACGTCTATTTCAACAACAAGTGTTGAAATCTATGCTTTCGATTCTTAACACATTTCAAAATGAATTATCTTCATTTACATAATGTTTCTTCCCAAAAACATTCCCATTTAAGTTTTCAACTTCAACTTAATTCATGGTTTGAATTCCACATACACTTCAAAAATATTGGTTTTAAACCGATTTCAAATTCCCAATACTAAGTTTTCCACTCAACTTAATTCCATGCCCGTTCAAATTCAAATGCATCATTGAATCTATTAAACCTATTATGTATTTACATGTTGACAAACATCAGATTTGAAATCTAAATCTCATTTGATCTTTGCATTTTCTTTCTATTTCAAAAATAATCAACTAATTCTTTAGTAAACCACTCATCGACTTGATTCCATTAGATTTATATCTCCATATTAACTATTTTAGACATTAGTTTAAACTTGGAATATAAGCTTTCACATCAAAACTGGTTTTATTCATACAGTTAAGTTGACAAATAGATTTCCTTCCCAAAATGCTACTTTACTAGAATACTTCTTTTCCATACAAAACCATCCATAGCTTAATACTTTTATACTACATACATAGAAGATTTTGGATTACAAAAGATAGTATTACAAAATACATTGATTCCTTCAAATACATTAATTGGTTTAAGATTCAGAATTATTAAGGCTATCGATTTCCGGTCTGGTAGTCCGCATCCATGCTAAACTTCCCTCTTCGGTTTGCACTATTTCGGGTTGAATTGAAGGAGTATTAACACATTCAAAGTCAACATGTCCCCAATTCTTACAGTTTCCGCAAAGATATGAGATGTCCCCATCCTTATCTATCATCCTTACACTTTTTGCTGTAGCTGATCGGGCTATAGCTTGCTTTCCATGCTGCCTTTCAGTACAGCATCTAGCTATATGTCCAGTCTGGTGACAATGATAGCAGATTGTCGATCTATCGACTGGTAAACCGAGTGCACTCTTCTTCTTTTTCACTTCAGGGCAATGACTAAGAAAATGCCCTTCCCCCTTACACTTAAAACACACAATCTCAGGACGAGCGAACCGGTCATCCACATTCCTTTTCTTTCGCTTCTCTCTGCACGTAACGGCATAATGTCCTTTCTTATGACATCGATAACAGATAACATCATCATAGGGACCAGGTCCTTGCCTTTCATTGATTTTCCTTTCGATTTCCGCATGTGATACTTCTGCTTCTCTACGGGCAATTGCTCTTTGTTCACGGCGTGCTGCCTTTTGCGCTTCGGTTTTCGCCATTATAATCAACAAGATGTTTTCGAAGTTTCCTATCAATATTTGCAATCCTTATTAGCGGAGGTTGGATTATTCAATCATTCTCCCTAAAACATATCTGTTTTATTCAATAATATATTCATTGACTAAAATCGTGAATATGCTTTGTCAACCAATTTTATCATTTCTACAACTTATTATTTATTTTTAAAGGATTACCCACTGTCCAAAATCGTGGATATATCTCCCTTAATAAGTTACAACAATTTACTTATCAAAATAAGTCATTTGCGGATTTTATAAACATCTTTAGAAATTACATTTCTATTTATAAAACTTCGTTTTATAATCTCCTTTCTTAATTTGATTCAATTCAATTTATATAACTTAGTTATATACACCAAAATCCATATTATAAGTTAAATACTTATAATCCATTTATTTACTAAATCGTTCTTCACCACATTTGAAATCAATTTTCAAAAGAATTCAAAATTAAATTTCCAAGTTATAGTTCAATAATCCACTTGATTATAATCAAATTGACATATCATTTTATTTTCCAATTACTACTTTGGAGATATTCAAAATATTTGATTTAAGCCAATTTAAACCAATTCATTAATCCACTTGACTTACATTTCATTTTCCATAACTCTCAAAGATTCGATAATGAGTTTCCGAACGATCGAAACTCAAGTCTAACGAGACCTCACCGAATAGAAACTACCGCAATCCTAACTTTAGAGAGGGGAATTTCCAAAAATAATTTTAAATTTCAAAATACCTTTTATTTTGAAGAAAACAATTTTAAACTTCGTTAGATTTGAAAACACTTCCTTTAAAGTGATTCTAGTAACTATTCATATTAAATGCCATAAACTAAGCTTTGTGTAAACCAAAGCTCTGATACCACTTTTGTAACGACCCGCCGCCTTGACCGCCTCTAGTCGGTAATTAAACCAACTAGAAACGTTCAAAATGACGGATTGTTATTTAGTTTATAACATTTAAACAGAATCAGCTACAGAATCACAGAATAGTAATCATATTTTATAAACAAACTTTTCTTTTATATACAAATATCAGAGTTTACAATACATTACATTTTATACAGCGGAAACAATTTATAAATTTAAGTACAAGAGAAAAAAAGTTTAGCTAAAACTTTAGTGGTGCTGAAATCCCCCTCTCTCTAACTTCGCTGCGAGCAAATCTTTAAGCTGCAAAAATACTCGGTCTGACCCGAGCGTTATTGCAAAACACAAAAACACTCGAGTCAGGATTAATCTTTATTCAAGTAAATAAATTTGAAATGAACTGAATAATATGGTTACAGATATGGTGAAACAGGTAAATCAATTTAAGTCTATTATAGATTTTCACATTAACGATTCCAAATTTTTATACACATGTGTGGCTGCAGTACACACGTGTACTCATACCCATGTACACTGCCTCGCCAACACATGTGCACGAGTCAGACCAATCACTGCAAACATATTTCAACTAAAGGCCACTGAAAATAACAACAACACATAGGATTACAACAACAGGGAGTAACACAAGTACAGGAATGATAAGGAACAGCAGCAGACACGCACATGGACAGTCGAAATCAGTAAGTCCAGTGAAGTCCAGTGACATATCTCAGGTGCAACATTCAAAGTCAAGGAACATGAATGCATCAGACTGCAGGCAACTCAAATAACACAGTGGCAACCACAAGTCACAAAAGCAGAAAATTGCTTTCAACATGCAAGGATAGATACGGATTAAAGTTCAAGAACATGTAGAAGAAATTTGAAAAAACCTGGAATAGTTTCTGTCTTCTGCTTTTGAATAAAGGTGAGTAAACTAAGATTTTAAAAACAGTGTTAAACTTGGTTTCAACTTGCTACTATGAATGAATATCAGGTTGTTATATGAAATATTTGTTTAAAATTGAATGCATGTTGAATTGAGTGTATTGAATCTCCTGGGTGATAACAATTTCAAACTGCAAATCTGACCTGTTGCAATGCAAAATTAAGCAAGTTCAAAAGCATGAAACAACTCAAAGTTCTCAACATCCAAGTAGAAATAGCAATCTGAAACCAAATGCAAACAACAACAACCAAGTACTACAAAGGCCAGAGATAACACTCAAGAACAACTCAAGTTTGATTTATTTTTGAAACATGGTACAGGTTCAAGACAAGGTTTTTAACTTGTTTTCAATTTATCTCAAAAGGAATAAGAGGAGAGAAAGTTGGAATATAAGTATAGTTATTTCTAAAGCAAACAGGGAATACAACACTGACCTTCACAAAATACATGCAACTGCCTCAAAATCAAATATGCATTCAAGAACGGCAACCAACACCAAAGTTCACAATGCAACAGAAACAACTCAACTCGACTAACAGCAAACAGTAATGTGCAGACCCAAATAAATGACCAAGTAAATCAAGGCAAAGAAGCAACTCAGTAAAACATGCAAGTTCGAGATAAATTCAAGTCAAAAGCCCTAAACAAGTCCAAGTCGAAATCAGGGACATGGCCAAAGTTGAACAGGTCAAAAATTCCAAGCCGTGGTGGCCACTTAAAAAAAAATTCAAAGCCAAGAAAACTCAAACCAAGTCAAGTGAATGTAGAGAACAAGCTACATGATGAACAAGTGCAAAGGTGGATGCATCTATGAATGCAGACACAAAATGAAATAGCCATGTTCCAAACTTAATACAGTGGACTAAATGAAGAACAAGTATGCATAAACTTTTGAACAAGACTGCAACTCAACTAAACAGACATGAATGCAACAAACAAGCATGCAGCTGTAAGCATGCAACTCAGATTATGTACAAGGGCAGTGAGGCACAATGTAACAAATAAATGAAACTGAACAGTGGACAAAAGAACATAAACATCATCAAGCATAGCTTATCTTGACTACAACAGCAGTATACACAAAGCAATTACAAATGGTCCAGTTTAAACATGAATTCATAGGAAATGCATCAAATTTTAAAGTGGTTTATAATTATAGATTTTAAACAGAGGCTTGTAAAATAGGAACAGATATTAATTTTGTTTAGGTTGAATTAAATCTGTGACTTAAGAACAGACTCAATATTTTCATATATGCAAACATACATATCAATGTATGCATATACATTCAAAACTGCAGGCATAATAAACAACCATATTCATAACACACCTCAAGTACCAGTCCAAAACCAAAGTATATAAATAGATTCAAGTGTATTTGTCCACATTTAAGGGTTTGGGGCAGAGACCAAGATCAGAGAATTGTTGATGCTTATCTAAAGTTTAAGGCTGTTATGAATATAACTAGAACAAGTGTGTTTACAGGCATGCATTCATATGACTACACCTAAATACAGGCATGCAGCAATATTCATCAACAAATCAACCAAATTTTCTTTTCATCACACATCAATAACAACACAAAGCAAGTCAAGTTTTTCGATAGCATCTGTGCTCATCAGTTTAAAACAAAGTACCAAGTAGCATCTGTTCTTATCAATTTTAAAAAAAAAAAAATTTTAAAAAAAACATCAGTTGTTATCAGTTTAAAACAAATCACAAATATAACATCTGTTATTATTAGTTTAAAAGCAAATATCAATTAGCAATTTTTCTTATCAATTTAATCACAATTTCAAATAGCACCTGTTCTTATCAGTTTTAAAAAAATAAAATTAGGTAGAATCTGTTCTTATAGTTTAAAATAATTACTAGCATCTGTTTCTACCAATTTAAAATCCAAGCAAATCGAGCAAATAACAGCAACTAGCACAAAAATCCAACATGCAGTCACAAATCTGAGCATATCAGTTTTAAAAATTAAATTAGCCGAGCCAAAGATAATCAAATCACCCCCAAAACATAGCATGCAACCAAATCATTCCATCCAAACAAATATAAAAACTTGCATGAAGATTTATCGTGAGTTTAGAAAACTCACCATAACAAAATCGAAGTAGCCGAAGCCCAAATTGAATGAAAGTTGAAGCTCCAAGTTTAATTGCAAACCCGAGTTTTTTTTTGAATCGCGAGAGCCAAAGCCCAAATTTTATTTCAAGCCCTAACCTTGGATCGAAGGACGAAGAGGAACGAAGGCTGCCATTAATTTTTCTTCGTTTGTTTATTTCGTTTAGGGTTAAAAATGAAACGGGTAAAGTGAGATAAAGGGGAACCGGGTAAAACGAATAAGGTCAGGGGGATTTTTCCTTTAAGTTATGTTTATTTATTATTTTTTTTTAATTTTAAATTCAATTGGTTTGGTATAAATTATTCTCTTTACTTTGTTTTGTAAATTTTGTTTAAATTATGTTGTTAAAATTTTTTTTTTTTTTAACTAAGTGTATTTGTTTATTTTATTTTGTATTGATTTTTTTTTTTTTTTTTTTTTTTTATCTAAGCTAAAGAATAAATGTCATTAAAATTTAACCATTAATTTACTAATTTACAAGAATAAAAATTTTTGAATCCAAATTATCTTCTTAAGTTATTAGTTTGAATTTCAATTACAAATTCCATATTCAATCTCAACTCCAAAGTCCAATTTAAATTTTTATTCGACTCTTTTATAGATTAAATTCTCAAATTTGATCGCCAAATCATAGAAATGTTTTATATAGCATTGGGAATTCAATTTAAATTATCATTCAGATATTTAAAATTAATTAAATATTTTCAATTTTAAATTGTTCAAAATTTAGGATCGTTACAATTATGGTTTTTATAAGATACATTATTCTTCTTTGTTTTTGAAGATTTTTTGTATCCTAATCCATTCTTGTTGTTAGTAGATTGAGAATTACTAATAATTTTAGGAAGATTCTCTTCCTTTATAGAAATTTGTCACATTTTAGTAGTACTCTGTAACTCATTTTTGAGACTAGTGTTATTCAACTCAAGAATTTTAACATTCGATTTTAAATCAGGAGTTACTGAAGCAATGTCATATTCTTTCCTTTTTTCATTTCTACTTCATTTGATAACATAGTGAGTTCAGAAGATACATTAGATAAAGATTCTTGGGTATTAACAAGTTCTTCTTCTAAAATTTTCTTCTCATCTCTTAGTATATCAACTTCTATTTTAGCTACATTTAATTTTTCTATTTCATCTTTATACTTTATTTTAGTTTCCTTGAGTTTATCTAATAATCCTGAATTTATGTCAATTAAATCGTTAAATGATAAATCACTTACATCGTCAGTTGAAGCCACAAAGCATACGTTGGCTTGTTCAGAATCACTGTCTGATTATGATGAGGACTCTGAGTCATCCCATGTTCCTGAAAATGCATGCTTCTTGTATTTGTCCTTATTTTTGAATCTATCTTTCTTTCTATTAGGTCAGTCTTTCTTCATATGGCCCTTCTTATGACATTCGTAGCATTCAAGGTTTGAGACCGCCACTTTGCTGGTGTTGTCTTTTCTATTTTTTCCAAAAAAATTCCTTTCTGAATTTCAGAAACTTTTTAAAATTATTTATGATCAATGCCATGTCATCTTCTTCTAAATCTGAGTTTTCTTGTTCACCTTTGAATGCAATATTTCTTTTTTCTTGTGCTTTATCTCGCTTAGCCTACAAATTTACCTCGTATGACATTAGATTTCCAATTATTTCTTTAGGTTTGATAGTAGAAATGTCATTAGCTTCTTCAATAGCTAAGATCTTTGGTTCCCATTCATCAGTTAAAGAGTTCAGAATTTTAGGGATGGTATCAAAATTAGAATTTTTTTCTCCTAATGTCAATAGTTAATGATATATGTCTTGAAATCCAGAATATATATCATTTATGGTTTCATCCGGTTTAATTTCAAAATTTTGGAACTGATTTTAAAGCATAGAAATCTTTCTTTGTTTAAGTTCGTTAGTTTCTTCATGTGTGGTTTTAAGAGTTATCCAAATTTCATAAGGAGTTGTGCATATGTTGGCTCTATTAAATTCAATTTTATCTGATACACAAAATAACATATTCATAGCTTTAATGTTTGATGTTGCATCAGCCTTTTGTGTACTTGACCATTCTACAAATGGTGTAGTGGATATACTGTATTCATTTTATGTAATATTCCAAGTATCATATCCATTTGATTGCACAAAAATTCTCATTCTAGTTGACCAGTAATTATAGTTCAAACCATTAAATTGTTTTGGTTGTGAAGTGGATTGGCTTTCCAGAAAACTTGCATTAGTATTATCTTTCATATTAATCTGTGCATCAAATAACTGTGTTACATTTAAAAGATGGCTTTGCTTTGATACCGAATGAAAGTGTTGCTAAGCATCGTAATATGGAATAATAACTATGTTATCTACTAATGCAAAATAAAATATAAAAGGTAAATAGTAAAGCAAATAACACTAGAGATTTTTATACTGGTTCGCACTCCCGTTTTATGTCTAGTCCTGGACTCATTATGGAATTTAACTATCAACCCTCACTTAACCCGAAGAAACATGTATTACACCTTCTGAACAACCGAACAAGACTTCTACCTCTTAGGCAACCGAATTGGACTTCTACCGCCTAAGCAAACGAAAAAGACTTCATCAAAATAATAGGATTTCTCAACTGATTGTGCTCTGTAGATAGCATGAATGAGTCTTTTGAGTACGCTCTTCCTATAATCTTCTCCTTTGTGTTATATAAAGTAGTTGATGGAGATTGGAAGTAATTTGAGTAGCAAATAATTTTATGCTTGAATGTTCAAGTGATTTGAAAGTGTTTACGAAAGAAAATGGCAGAATTTAGATAACAAGAATATAGAATAGAATCAGAGTATTAATTTGTTAAACCAATCTGAATTCAAGGCTATTTATAGAATTAAAAAATGTAATCATTTGTGAAAAGATTTAGCCAAGAGATATGGAAACAACTATTGAATTAAAAGATGTTTATGTTCATCGAAAAACGGTGACCGTTAAGAGAATAGTCGTAATGAATAATCAGTTATCTTAGCAAATAAATTCAGTCTTCTAAACCATTTAAAAAATTTTGAATTTTAAATTTTTTCTGAAAAGAAAGTTTATTCAGTTGATTGAACTAGTGTGTTAAATCGACTGAATCTTCAAAAGAACTTGTGTATGTAAGCATGTTTCAGTCGACTGCCGACCCTAGTTCAGTCGACTACCGACCCTAGTTCAGTTGACTAAAACTATTGTATTCTGCCTTGTAATTTAGCAATGAAAGCAAGGTGTGTGTAAACTTTTAATAATCAAAACCTAAGTTGTGTATATTAATTTGAATAAAATTTAAAACATTATGTGCATGCATATACCGCTTAGAAGAGATTTTAACAATTATTAACTATTAACTAGACTATAGACTATCCAATTATAAATACTGAAACCTCTCTTCGAAATCATTGGTCTTCGATCTATTGCCGAGTGGAATAGTATCTTCTCCTGCAATTTTGATTAGTTCATATAACATTATATTGTTGTCACGATCAAAACACCAAAATACAAGGTTCTAACAACCTCTTCTTGCATCCACAGAGATAGTACATAACAAAGGATACACGCTACTCTTTATCATAGTCGCCATGGGTGTACTATACATCGAAATAACATGGGTGTCTAGATATTTCCATCGATAATATCTACATCGTGTGACATCCCTAAGGTGATAGACAATCAAGAAAACATAGCATCCATGCTCACATTCACTCACTCAGTGCATTGGATATATCGTACTCATATGATCCTATCAACAGGTCAAGGACTACACCTCATCCCTGTTTCTTAGTACTCAAATCCATGCCACTTGGTAGGCCAGGAACTAGACTACCATCAACATAATCCATGGTACATTAGATCTAAACATCATGCAATCCTAGGGCTATCAACACCCAAATGAGCATCCTCACATACCCTTGTTTTATGAGTACACCTCAAAATCTATAGATATCAACAATCCCATTGCACATTCCATCCATAGCAGAGCTCATCTTGGAATTGTCCTTATAATCACCATCTGAAGTCATCACAGCTAGGAACTACTCTAGAATGCGATCATAAGTTACAGAGTATCATCATGCACCCCATAACCTGCCTCTAATAGCCCTCTCAATTAGAGCCATCGTCGTCTTCTCTGCATCCCAATGTACAACTAACCATTGTCGTCGTCGTCGCTTCCTATCATGGAATCATCATGGAATCATGGAAATATTACGTTGAAGCGTTAAATCTTTGCTTTATTGCTAGAACCACTCGTCGAAGAACCATACCAGTAAAATTGAATGCCACATGAACGAAGCCTCACATCATGCTCTGTGATGACCCGGAATTTTAGGCAATATCAATTTAATAATCTGAATTAAAAATTAAATTGATTTGATAATATTTGTTAATAAGATTGGAATTAATTTAATAATCCAATTAAAATAAATATTTAAATGATAGATTTTATCTTTTAAAAGCTAATAAATTGTTTTCTATTTATAATGTATATAGAAAATGTATGTATTGTAAATAGATGAGCCTTGTTTTAAATTTAATAAATGAATAAATCTTGTTTTCTAAATACATATATATCTTTGGTAAAAGTTTGGAATTATGATTTTATTTAAAGTTAAACTTTTAAAAGTTATTGAATAAATAATACATGGTTTTAAATTGTTAAGATAAAGGTTTAATTTGTTTAAATTGATTTTGAGTTTAGATTTAAATAAATTAACGATAAGGTTTTTTTTGATTTCCTATTTAAATATAGTGTGATAAAATAAGTAATTTATTAATAAAGAAAAAATTTCTTTTATAAATTATTTAAAGTTATCAAATTTGATATTTTCAAAATATAATAATGTATTGTTTTTGACAAATAGATTTTAATAGAAATAGTTATTTTTCAAAATTGAATTATGTAGTTATATATGTATATATATAACTTGATTTCAAAATTGAATTTTAGAATTTGATTTGAATTTGAATTTAAAGCTTTGAAATTTAAAGTATAAATATTTTAAATTGTTTTGGATTTCAAATTATTTGTATAAACTTTCATTTATATATATAAATGTTTCATTTCTTTTAGAATTATTTATACATACATAAATACTTATTAACTAGTTACTTAAACATCATCTTTTATTAACATTTATAACAAAAAGAAAATAAAACAAAAACAAGTGTTGATTCGTTAAGGCCTTATAATAACCTGTGTTAGGTGATTAACAACTAATATGAAAAATGTTAAAATTGAAGACAAGTGGCATTTGTAATTTAGTTTTTCTTTTATTTTGATTTCTAAATAATTTCAGCCTATTTATTTACAAATCTTGTTCCCTTCCTTTTCTTTTCTATTTTTCTAAATCCAAAGCCAAGGAGAAATTAAAACAAAATCCCCTCAAAACTAAAATCTGAAATCACATTCAAACTAGAAATCATATCCTCTGCTAACTCATTTTTCAAAATTGAATCAAAACATGAAAATAAAAATCAAACCTACACATCTTTAATCATGCAAAGCCTGTAAATCATTACCCTGTAACCCATTTGCAAAACCCTGTAAATATGAGGCCTGCATCATTCCAAATATGGAATTCAAAGCAGCTGCATGCATGTAGTTCCTTTTTAAAAATCAAGTTTTAAAGCTCCAGCAAATCAAGATTTCATCAAAGCAACTCAGTTTCTAAAAGCAAAGCAATTTTCCAATTTTAAAAATTTCAAAGCTTTTCAAAATTATGGCTCTGTCCATCTTATTTGCAGGTGAGTAACATCATTTTAATGAGTTTAAGTATTTTAATCTCTTGCTTGTTGATTTCTATTTTAAGTATGTATGATATGTATATATATCAGTAGATCTTCTATGTATATATGAATGGATATATTTGTACATGCTGTGGTCTCTGTATTATACTATTCCTAAGTTCCCAGGTTCAAGAAATTTTTCAAAACCCTTTATCACACGATCTAATCTATGTTAGTGTTTAAGATTCATACCAAATATGTTTGTTGTATCATGAATTAAAGTTTAAAAATTTATTCAGTTAAAATAATTTTGAATTGTCTTTAAAAATCAAGAACAACAGAGCAAGTTTGAAGTAAAGTGAAAATCCAATCATTTTAATTCATCAATTCAGGAACCTAAACTAAATCCTTAAAACTAAATATGATTTTTAAGAATAAAATCATAACTTTTAGTTCGAGGAGGAGGGTTCAGTTATGTGATGAATTGAAAATGGGAATTGAAGGTTTTCTGATGTTCTCTGTGGACTGAGAGGTCGGGTTCTTCAGTGTTGATGAAGCAGTGATCGAGGATGATGGGAAATTTTTTTGATGGCGATGCTTTTCACTATGGCGCAGAGGTGATTGATTTTCGTTTGTAACCCTAGTTTCGGGGTTTGGTCAGAAATGCGCATTCCATTCCCTCTGGTGGACCGAGCTTCGCCAATTTGTGGGGATTGATGAAGTTATGGTCGACGAAGATGTGGCAAGAGGCATAGGCGTTCTGGTGATCAGCATTTTGTGATTCGAAGGTTTTCAGGTGGGGTTTGGTACCATTTTTATGCTCGAAGGCTCGATTTCATTTTTGTGAAGTGGTCGATACTTTGATGATCGGGATCAGGTGAGGAGTTGATCATCGACTTGAGGAAGTTGTCTTGGGTGATCGGAGGAGGCTAGTTGGCCGGTGAATGTGCACGGTGCAACTGTGGGTATCAGTCTTGTTTGTTTTTGGGGAAGATGATGTGAACTCGGTTTGAATTCGAGTTGTATGCGGGTTTGGCTCGTGTAATCAGGGGGGGTTTGCGCGAAGATGGGGTTGATTTGTCTCGAATCAGAAATTAAGCGGCTCAGGTAGATTGTTACAGGTTTTTGAAAACCTGTTCTGTTCTGTTTTTAAATTTTTTAAATGGAATTTTAAATGATAAGAAAGAATTTAAATTAAGTTTAAATCTAAGTCTAAAAATAGATTCAAGTTTAATTTGAATATTATTTTGGAAATAAAAAAGTTTTTAAATTCAAATTGTCTTAGTAACATGAAAGTGTTTAAGAAGTTAAAGTGTATTTAAAGGATTTGAATTTAAATGAAGTTTGAAAATGTAAGGAAGGATTTAAACAAAGTTTAAATCAGAATTTTAAATTTGAATTCAAATTGAATTTGAATCTTAGGTTTTGGAAGTAAAATAAAGTTTGTAAATTTAAATGTTGTAAATAAGTTTAAAAGTTTAAGTATGCTTCAAAGATTTGAATTTAAAAGGAATTTAGTTTAAAATCTTTAAATTTCCTTTATAAGATATATGTATTCTTTAATATGTGAATTTCAAAGTTTTAAATTGGTTGTAAACTTTGTTAAAGATTAAATTGGTTTTCATTTTAAAACTAGAATTTAATATAAAACTGAAAATGAAATTTGAAATAAATGTTTTCAAATGTATTTATGATTGATAATTTAACCATAGATAAGAAAAGGTTTTATCTTAGTGTAAATTTAGAATTTAATGATTTGTAATTTCATTTAATTATTAGGGTAATTAAATGGATAATTTCTTTATTTAATTAATTAATGGAATGGATAATTAATTAAGGTTTTTTAAATTATTAATTAAGGTTTAAGTTAATTAATTAAGGAATAATTAACTTTTAATTTAAGAATTGTTAATTAAATAAGATTAGATTTTAATTAATGATTAGTAATTAATTAATCGAGTAATTATGAATTAATTAAGTTATAGTTAACACTTAATTAATTTAATAATTAAAGGTTAATTAATTGATTATTCAAGATTAATTAGTTTATAATTAATATTGATTGATGAATGTTAATTACTTAAGAAAAGTAATTAAAGAATGATTAATAGTTAATGAAGGTCATTAACTAAGGATTATTTAATAATTAATTAATATGATTAATTTTAATTAACTAAATGATAATCATTTGTGAATTGGTTAAATATAATTACTTAATGGAAGTAATTAAGAAATTAATTACTTAATGCAATTAATGGAGTTTAATGTGATTGGTTTAAATTAATTAATTAAGTTTAATTAGTTTTAGTCACTGGATGATTTGATAATAATTACTTAATGTAATTAATGAAGTATAATTACTTAGTCAAGTAATTAATGACGATAACTGGATGTAATTAGTGGAAGATGGTTTAATTGTGAAAGTAATTTGGATTAAATTACTTTATAATTAATCAAGGGATTAATTAAAGATAATTAATTAAGGAGTAATTAATTTGATAAGTAATTAAGGGTAGTTAATTACTGAATGTGATTAATCAAAGGTGATTAATAAATATGGTTTAATTGAGACTAATTACTTAATGTAATAAATTTAAATAAGTAGTTAATTTAAATTTAATTGAGGATCATTAATTAATATAATTAATGATGTAATTAAGGATTGATTAATTAAGATTAATCAATTAATGATAAGTGATCAAAAGAGTAATTAATTAATGTAATTAATTAAGAATTAATGTAATTAATTGTGGTTAATTAATTAATGAAGTAATTAAAGGATAATTACTGTTTTGGTTAAGAATAATTAATTTGTGAAATTAATTAAAGGATAATTACTCGAATTTAATTAAAGAATAATTAATCAAGAGTGATTAATTAAGGTGGATAATTAGAGAATAATTAATTAATTGATTTGTAATTAATTAATGGTTAAGTAAGTAAGATTTATATTGTATAAGTAATTAATTTAATTCACTTTAAATTAATTAGAGATGGAAGTAATTAATTTAATTCATTTTAAATTAATTATAAATGGTATGACTATATATCATTGCTTATGTATGGATGAATTATATTGGTTGCCTTGACTGGTTTGAAATCTCAGAAATAAGATAGGTAATGTTGTCTGATATGGATGTATTGATTGAATTGTAATGATAATATGGATTATCTTTTGATAATGATAATGTGGACTATCTGTTGTGATGATAATGTTGATTATCTATTATGGCATGTGAATTATCTGTCTATGTGTATATAGGTAATGAAATTAAATTGTTTTAAACATTAAAACAACTTGGCCTTAAAAGATACGCTTTGGATTTCGATGAGGCTGGGATCGGGTTTCCAGATTTGGATATCGAAAAACCACATCGATCCAAATTTACGATAGATCGTGAATCTCAAGTGGAGGGTGAAGACTCGAGATGTTAGGACTATTCTTCGTTAAAACTCTGAGGGTGATTCCAATACGAGTTTAATGGGATAGTACTTTTAGAATTGAGATGAAGATTCAGAGTGCAAAGGTTATCGTCGTTAACTCTGAGGGTGATCCTAAAATGAGTGTAACGAGATAATGCCATCGGTTTTGTTCGTACCCGAATGAACTTGTATGGATTGAATGCTTTCAGAACATCATCATGTGCACGATGAGAATTCTAAGATAGATGTGTTCTATAAAGGTAATCGTAGCCTCAAGCCTCATCAACCAGGAATGGCTAAAATAGGGGAGGAGCAGCAAGGCTAAGTGGGTCATGCCCAAGTAGGACGAGAATTTCCCCTGTCTAGAAGTCCCTTTTTATTCGGCTTAGTGGGCAGTTGGATATGCACACCAACTGCGGGGTTGTCTCGTTCGAGACTGTACAGTAAGGAATGGTTCCGACCTTGTGTTGCAGGGGACTGGGAGTAATCCTCGGTACAGTGATCTAGGCCACGTACTGTGACGGACAGTACCCCAGTAGCCCTGCCATTGTATGGAATCCAAAATCCAATAAGTGCAAACGGTTTTGATTGTATTACCCACTTTTGAGGCTAGTAGCTGAAATTTAATCATGGAACAATTTCTTCCATTTTCTATTTACTTGAAAACCCTAGACCTATTATAATATCACAGGATTTCCTATCAAATGTTTTGGTTAGCGTAAGGCAAAAACTTTTCCATGTTTATGTGTGGGAAGTCTTACGTGATACCTTTTGTTTTCAAAGATTTATCAAAGTTAAGCAACCTTAGCCTGTTACTCACACCAGACCCATGTCTCACCCGGAGTTTATTTCTGTTTTTCTTAAATTCTTGGGTACTCAAATTTGTACAAGTAGCCAAGGGATTTCAGCTTAGCTTTGACGAATTGTGGAGAAGCAATGGAGCAGGTGGCTTCAACGTGTAGATATGTTTAGTTTTCCGCTGTGTTTATAACTGTCTAGTATGTGATGTATAATCTGTGTAACTCTGATAATTGTTGTATACTATGTATTATCCTATGTTGTTAATATAATTTATGCGTTACGCTGTTGAGATTCTGATGTTGTTCATCTTTCTTCTCTTTCTTTCCCTTTTTATATACCTTTCTTTCTTATTAATGATGCGTCATTCCGTGGAGATGAATGGCAGGTCGTTACAGCGGTATCAGAGCGCTAGGTTGAGTGAATACCTAGGCTTTGGAGTAATTTCTTTCTTGAGAGAGCGTATTTGTAATATATATACATACATATATATATATATATATATATAATTATTTCTACCGATCTGTTGGGCTACCTATTCGAGTTTTCCAATATAGGTTATAAAGGTAGATAAGGTAGTGGAGTGAGTAACATGATTACTATCATTGGTTGGAGTTTGTATGTTGAGGTTGGAAGTGTATTTGTCGAGACTGTAAACCTAATACCGTCCAGAGTATGTTGTGTAGAGTGTAGAGATTTCATCAATCTCTGAAGGAATCCTTTAAATGGTTCGGAGTCATCTTTGAAGTGCAGAGTTTGGTGAGTAGAATTTGGATCTGTCGGTTGGGCAGAACCGAGTGATGGTATCATGATACCTCAGGAAGTAGTAGCTGTTTGATGAGATGCAGTGACTATAGATGTTTTCGAAGACGTTTCTTGGGAACAAGTTTTAGGAAGTATGTCTGCTTCGGTGTTTTGGCTGAGTTCAGCAAGATGTTATGGTTGGCTTTGAGGTCCGAGTTTCTCGAAGAGCATTAGATTAGGGAGGTTTTGGCATCGTTGTCAGTAGTGCAGCTCGGAGTGTTATGTGTGCTAGCAGGAAGTTTTCTGGCTGAGCAGTTTTTCTGGAGGTGGAGTTCAGAAGCAGTAGAGTGAATCCATTTCTTCGATGGATTGGCTAGATCAGCGTAAGCTGTTCTGTTTGATAAAGAAAGAACAGTTTTCTTTGGAATTAGGTTGGGTTGATCGCAAAAGTGACTTGTAATAGTTTGAGTGTTCTCTTTGATTGTTAGAGATTTTCCGGATGTCTTCAGTGAAGTCAGAGGTTTGTCCGCATATGAAGATTGAGTTTTTCTTATCGACTAGGATTCCAGGAGGGGAACCGGTGGTTCATCTTAGTAAAAGGATGATTCCTAGAGTTAGAGGTTGGTGAAGCAACTCAGGTTTCGGAGGAATTTCTGATTTTTCTTTTATGGATCTGTTGAACCATATTTCTAGGATGTATTGTCCAGTTTGTGCTTGTGTTCTTCATTAGCATTCTCTTCTACTTCAGATCAGAGTTGTGCAGCTGAAGCAGTTTGAAAGTGCTTTTGTTTTATCTTTTGCGGATAGGAGAGGTTTGTTGTCTTCTGATATTTGTGGAGTAGAGTTGTGTTCTTGGTTGCTGGTTGATCATGGAAGGATCAATCTGATGGGTTGTTTTGGTCTAGTTTGTTTCGAGAGGCATCAACGTAGGGTTGAGCTGATCAGGAAGGATGTTGGTAGCCCAGGATCGTCCGAAGAATTTTGTGGATAAGAGGCGGAGGAATTTGAATTCCGGAGTCGGAGATTTGGTTTTGGTTAAGTTTTCTCCGATCAAAGGAGCTATAAGTTTTGGTAAGTCCGGGAAGACAGCTCCATGGTGTTTTGGAGTCTTTTCTGTGTTCTTGTGAGGATACGTGTTTGGTTTTCAGGATTGAATTGGCAGTTTGGATAACTGGGATTCGATGTGTTTCACGTGTATCTGAGGGAATACGTGTATAATCTATCTTTGGTCATGGAACCAGCAGTTCAGAAAGGTTTGATTGTTGGATCAGACTCGTATGTAGTCTGATATCCGGTTAGTTTTGTAAATCTAGATGAGTAGGAGCTTTATAGTTTAGTAGTATTGATTGTTTGGATTCTATAGAGAGAGTATCCCGGTATATATACTCGGGAAACTTGAGGAAATTCTATCCAGAATTTTGACTGGATAGTTAGATTGTTCGATTGGATGAATTGGTTGCTATGGTTTTTAGCCTATGTTTGATATATGCTTGTGTTTTAAAAATTAATTCTTTAATGAGATTATTAAATTACCTTTGTTTTAAATTTCGGGGATGAAATTCTTTTAAGGGGGAAGGAATATGATGACCCGGAATTTTAGGCAATATCAATTTAACAATCTGAATTAAAAATTAAATTGATTTGTTAATCTTTGTTAATAAGATTGGAATCAATTTAATAATCCAATTAAAATAAACATTTAATTGATAGAATTTATCTTTTAAAAGCTAATAAATTGTTCTCTATTTATAATGTATATAGAAAATGTATATATTGTAAATAGATAAGCCTTGTTTTAAATTTAATAAATGAATAAATCTTGTATTCTAAATATATATATATATATATATATATATATCTTTGATAAAAATTTGGAATTATGATTTTATTTAAAGTTAAACTTTTAAAAGTTATTGAATAAATAATGTGTGTTTTTAAATTGTTAAGATAAAGGTTTAAATTGATTTTGAGTTTAAATATAAATAAATTAACGATAAGGTTTGTTTTGATTTCCTTTTTAAATATAGTGTGATAAAATAAGTAATTTATTAATAAAGAAGCAATTTCTTTTATAAATTATTTAAAGTTATCAAATTTGTTATTTTCAAAATATAATAATGTATTGTTTTTAACAAATAGATTTTAATAAAAATAGTTATTTTTCAAAATTGAATTGTGTACTTATATATGTATATATAACTTGATTTCAAAATTGAATTTTAGAATTTGATTTGAATTTGAATTTAAAGCTTTGAAATTTAAAGTATAAATATTTTAAATTGATTTGGATTTTAAATTATTTGTATAAACTTTCATTTACATATATAATTGTTTCATTTCTTTTAAAATTATTTATACATATATAAATACTTATTAAATAATTACTTAAACTTCATCTTTTATTAACATTTATAACAAAAAGAAAATAAAACAAAAACAAGTGTCGATTCCTTAAGGCCTTATAATTACCCGCGTTAGGTGATTAACAACTATGAAAAATGTTAAAATTGAAGAGAAGTGGAATTTGTAATTTGGTTTTTCTGTTGTTTTGATTTCTAAATAATTTCAGCCTATTTATTTACAAATCTTCTTCCCTTCCTTTTCTTTTCTCTTTTCCTAATCCAAAGCCAAGGAGAAATTAAAACAAAATCCCCTCAAAACTAAAATCTGAAATCACATTCAAACTAGAAATCATATCCTCTGCAAATTCATTTTTCAAAATTGAATCAAAACATGCAAATAAAAATCAAACCTGCACATCTTCAATCATGCAAAGCCTGTAAATCATTACCCTGTAACCCGTCTTTAAAACCCTGTAAATATGAAGCCTGCATCATTCCAAATATGGAATTCAAAGCAGCTGCATGCATGTAGTTCCTTTTTAAAAATCAAGTTTTAAAGCTCCAGCAACTCAAGTTTTCATCAAAGCAACTCAGTTTCTAAAAGCAAAGCAATTTTCCAGTTTTAAAAAGTTCAAAGCTTTTCAAAATTATGGCTCTGTCCATCTTGTTTGCAGGTGAGTAACATCATTTTTAATGAGTTTAAGTATTTTATTCTGTTGCATGTTGATTTCTATGTTAAGTATGTATGATATGTATATATATATATCAGTAGATCTTCTATGTATATATGAATGGATATATATGTAAATGTTGTGTCTCTGTATTATACTGTTCCTAAGTTCCCAGGTTCAAGAAATTGTTCAAAACCCATTATCACATGATGTAATCTATGTTAGTGTTTAAGATTCATACCAAATATGTTTGTTGTATCATGAATTAAAGTTTCAAAATTAATTCAAGTTAAAATAATTTTGAATTGTCTTTAAAAATCAAGAACAACAGAGTAAGTTTGAAGTAAAGTGAAAATCCAATCATTTTAATTCATCAATTCAGGAACCTAAACTAAATCCTTAAAACTAAATATAATTTTTAAGAATAAAATCATAACTTTTAGTTTGAGGAGGAGAGTGCAGTTATATGATGAACTGAAAATGGGAATTGAAGGTTTTCTGATGTTCTCTGTGGACTGAGAGGTCGGGTTCTTCAGTGTTGATGAAGCTGTGATCGAGGACGATGGGAAAAATATTTGATGGTGATGCATTTCACTATGGCGGCGGTGGTGAATGATTTTCGTTTGTAACCCTAGTTTCTGGGTTTGGTCAGAAATGCTCATTCCATTCCCTCTGGTGGACCGAGCTTCACCAATTTGTAGGGATTGATGGAGTTATGGTCGACGAAGATGTAGCAAGTGGCATAGGCGCTCTAGTGATCAGCATTTTGTGATTCGAAGGTTTTCGGGTGGGGTTTGGTACCAATTTTATGCTCGAAGGCTCGATTTCATTTTTGTGAAGTGGTCGATACTTTGATGATCGGGATCACGTGAGGAGCTGATCATCGACTTGAGGAACTTGTCGTGGGTGATCGAAGGAGGCTAGTTGGCCGGTGCATGTGCACGGTGAAACTTTGGGTATCAGTCTCGTTTGTTTTTGGGGAAGATGATGTGAACTCGGTTTGAATTCGAGTTGTATGCGGGTTTGGCTCGTGTAATCGGGGGGGGGGGGGGGGGAGGGGGGGGAGGGGGGTTTGTGCGAAGATGGGGTTGATTTGTCTCGAATCAGAAATTAAGTGGCTTGGGTAGATTGTTAAAGGTTTTTGAAAACCCGTTCTGTTCTGTTTTTAAATTTTTTAAATGGAATTTTAAATGATAAGCAAGGATTTAAATTAAGTTTAAATCTAAGTCTAAAAATAGATTCAAGTTTAATTTGAATCTTATTTTGGAAATAAAAAAGTTTTTAAATTCAAATTGTCTTAGTAACATGAAAGTGTTTAAGAAGTTAAAGTGTATTTAAAGGATTTGAATTTAAATGAAGTTTGAAAATGTAAGGAAGGATTTAAACAAAGTTTAAATCAGAATTTTAAATTTGAATTAAAATTGAATTTGAATCTTAGGTTTTGGAAGTAAAATAAAGTTTGTAAATTTAAATGTTGTAGATAAGTTTAAAAGTTTAAGTATACTTTAATGATTTGAATTTAAAAGGAATTTAGTTTAAAATCTTTAAATTTCCTTTATAAGATATAATCATTCTTTAACATGTGAATTTCAAAGTTTTAAATTGGTTGTAAATGTTCTTAAAGATAAATTGGTTTTCATTTTAAAACTTGAATTTAAAATAAAATTGAAAATCAAATTCGAAATAAATGTTTTCAAATGTATTTATGAATGATAATTTAACCATAGATAAGAAAAGGTTTTATCTAAGAGTAAATTTAGAATTTAATGATTTGTAATTTCATTTAATTATTAGGGTAATTAAATGGATAATTTCTTTATTTAATTAATTAATGGAATGGATAATTAATTAAGGTTTTTTAAATTATTAATTAAGGTTTAAGTTAATTAGTTAAGGAATAATTAACTTGTAATTTAATAATTTTTAATTAAATAAGATTATATTTTAATTAATGATTAGTAATTAATTAATCGAGTAATTATGAATTAATTAAGTTATAGTTAACACTTAATTAATTTAATATTTAAAGGTTAATTAATTGATTATTTAAGATTAATTAGTTTATAATTAATATTGATTAATAAAAGTTAATTACTTAAGAAAAGTAATTAAAGAATGGTTAATAGTTAATGAAGGTCATTTACTAAGGATTATTTAACAATTGATTAATATGATTAATTTTAATAATTAATTAGGTTAATTAATTAAATGATAAACATTTGTGAATTGGTTAAATATAATTACTTAATGGAAGTAATTAAGAAATTAATTACTTAATGCAATTAATGGGTTTAATGTGATTGGTTTAAATTAATTAATTAAGTTTAATTAGTTTTAATTACTGGATGATTTGATAATAATTACTTAATGTAATTAATGAAGTATAATTACTTAGTCAAGTAATTAATGATGATTACTGGATGTAATTAGTGGAAGATGGTTTAATTGTGAAAGTAATTTGGATTAAATTATTTTATAATTAATCAAGGGATTAATTAAAGATAATTAATTGAGGAGTAATTAATTTGATAAGTAACTAAGGGTAGTTAATTACTGAATGTGATTAATCAAAGGTGATTAATAAATATGGTTTAATTGAGACTGATTACTTAGTGTAATAAATTTGAATAAGTAATTAATTTAAATTTAATCGAGGATCGTTAATTAATATAATTAATGATGTAAGTAAGGATTGATTAATTAAGATTAATTAATCAATGATAAGTGATAAAAAGAGTAATTGATTAATGTAATTAATTAAGGATTAATGTAATTAATTATGGTTAATTAATTAATGAAGTAATTAAAGGATAATTACTGTTTTGGTTAAGAATAATTAATTTGTGAAATTAACTAAAGGATAATTACTCGAATTTAATTAAAGAATAATTAATCAGAGTGATAAATTAAGGTGCATAATTAGAGAAAAATTAATTAGTTGATTCGTAATTAATTAATGGTTAAGTAAGTAAGATTTATATTGATATAAGTAATTAATTTAATTCACTTTAAATTAGTTAGAGATGGAAGTAATTAATTTAATTCATTTTAAATTAATTATAAATGGTATGATTATAGATCATTGCTTATGTATGGATGAATTATATTGGTTGCCTTGACTGGTTTGAAATCTCAGAAATGAGACAAGTAATGTTGTCTGATATGGATGTATTGGTTGCATTGTGATGATAATATGGATTATCTTTTGATAATGATAATGTGGACTATCTGTTGTGATGATAATGTTGATTATCTATTATGGCATGTGAATTATCTGCCTGTGTGCATATAGATAATGAAATTAAATTGTTTTAAACACTAAAACAACTTGGCCTTAAAAGATACGCTTTGGATTTCGATGAGGCTGGGATTGGGTTTCCAGATTTGGATATCCGAAAACCACATCGATCCAAATTTACGATAGATCGTGAATCTCAAGTGGGGAGTGAAGACTCGAGTTGTTAGGAATATTCGTCGTTAAAACTCTGAGGGTGATTCCAATACGAGTTTAATGGGGTAGTACTTTTAGAATTGAGATGAAGATTCAGAGTGCAAGGGTTATCGTCGTTAATTCTGAGGGTGATTCCAAAATGTGTGTAACGAGATAATGCCTTCGGTTTTGTTCGAACCCGGAATGAACTTATATGGATTGAATGCTTTCAGAACAACATCAGGTGGACGATGAGAATTCTAAGATAGATGTGTTCTATAAAGGTAATCGTAGCCTCAAGCCTCATCAACCGGGAATGGCTAAAACAGGGGAGGTGCAGCAAGGCTAAGTGGGTCATGCCCAAGTAGGACGAGAATTTCCTATGTCTAGAGGTCCCTTTTTATTCGGCTTAGTAGGCAGGTGGATATGCGCACCAACTGCGGGGTTGTCTCGTTCAAGACTATTCAGTAAGTAATGGTTTCGGCCTTATGTTACAGGGGATTGGGAGTAATCCTTGGTACGGTGATCTAGGCCACGTACTGTGACGGATAGTACCCTAGTAGCCCTGCCATTGTATGGAATCCAAAATCCAATAAGTGCCAACGATTTTGATTGTATTACCCACTTTTGTGGCTAGTAGCTGGAATTTAATCATGGAACTATTTCGGCTATTTTCTATTTACTTGAAAACCCTAGACCTGTTATAATATCACTGGATTTCCTATCAAATGTTTTGGTTAGCGTAAAGTAAAAACTTTTCCTTGCTTATGTGTGGGAAGTCTTGCGTGATACCTTTTGTTTTCAAAGATTTATCAAAGTTAAGCAACCTTAACCTGTTACTCAAACCAGACCCATGTCTGACCCGAAGTTTATTTCTGTTTTTCTTAAACTCTTGGGTACTCAAATTTTTACGAGTAGCCAAGGGATTTCAGGTTAGCTTTAACGAATTGTGGAGAAGCAATGGAGCACGAGGATTCAACATGTGGATATGTTTAGTGTTCCGCTGTGTTTGATATCTCTGTGTTTTCTCTGAGTTGTATTGAGTTGTAATAAAAAGACAGGTGTTTATAACTGTCTAGTATGTGATGTATAATCTATGTAACTCTGATAATTGTTGTATACTATGTATTATCCTGTGTTGTTAATATAATTTATTCGTTACGCTGTTGAGATTCTGATGTTGTTCATCTTTCTTCTCTTTCTTTCCCTTTGTATATACCTTTCTTTCTTATTAATGATGCGTCATTCCGTGGAGATGAATGGCGGGTCATTACAGCGGTATCAGAGCGCTAGGTTGAGTGAATACCTAGGCTTTGGAGTAATTCTTTCTTGAGAGAGCATATTTGTAATTTTGATATATATATATATATATATATATATATATATATAATTATTTCTACCTATTTGTTGGGCTACCTGTTCGGGTTTTCCAATATAGGTTATAAAGGTAGATAAGGTAGTGGTGTGAGTAACACGATTACTATCATTGGTTGGAGTTTGTATGTTGAGGTTGGAAGTGTATTTGTCGAGACTGTAGACCTAATACCGTCTCGAGTAAGTTGTGCAGGGTGTAGAGATTTCATCAATCTCTGAAGGAAACCTTTAAACGGTTTGGAGTCATCTTTGAAGTGCAGAGTTTGGTGAGTAGAGTTTGGATCTGTCGGTTGGGCAGAAGCGAGTGATGGTATCATGATACCTCAGGAAGTAGTAGATGTGTGATGAGATGCAGTGACTATAGATGTTTTCGAAGACGTTTCTTTGGAAAAAAATTAGGAAGTACGTCTGCTTCGGTGTTGTGGCTGAGTTCAGCAGGATGTTGTGGTTCGCTTTGAGGTCCGAGTTTCTCGAAGAGCATTAGATTAGGGAGATTTTGGCATCGGTGTGAGCAGTGCAACTCGGAGTATTATGTGTGCTAGCAGGAAGTTTTCTGGCTGAGCAGTTTTTCTGGATGTGGATTTCAGAAGCAGTAGAGTGAATCCATTTCTTCGATCGATTGGCTAGATCAGCGTAAGCTGTTCTGTTTGGTAAAGAAAGAACAGTATTCTTTGGAATTAGGTTGGGTTGATCGCAAAAGTGACTTGCAATAGTTTGAGTGTTCTCTTGGATTGTTAGAGATTTTCCGAATGTCTTCAGTGAAGTCAGAGGTTTGTCCGCATATGAAGATTGAGTTCTTCTTATCGACTAGGATTCCAGGAGGGGAACCGGTGGTTCATCTTAGTAGAAGGATGATTCCTAGAGTTAGAGGTTGGTGAAGCAACTCTGGTTTCGGAGGAATTTCTGATTTTTCTTTTATGGATCTGTTGAACCATATTTCTGGGATGTGTTGTCCAGTTTGTGCTTGTGTTCTTCATTAGCATTCTCTTCTACTTCAGATCAGAGTTGTGCAGCTGAAGTAGTTTGGAAGTGCTTTTGTTTTATCTTTTTCGGATAGGAGAAGTTTGTTGTCTTCTGATATTTGTGGAGTAGAGTTGTGTTCTTGGTTGCTGGTTGATCTTGGAAGGATCAATCTAATGGGTTGTTTTGGTCTAGTTTGCTTCGAGTGGCATCAACGTAGGGTTGAGCTGATCATGAAGGATGTTGGTAGCCCAGGATCGTCCGAAGAATTTTGTGGATAAGAGGCGGAGGAATTTGAATTCCGGAGTCAGAGATTTGGTTTTGGTTAAGTTTTCTCCGATCAAAGGAGCTATAAGTTTTGGTAAGTCCGGGAAGACAGCTCCATGGTGTTTTGGAATCTTTTCTGTGTTCATGTGAGGATAGGTGTTTGGTTTTCAGGATTGAATTGGCAGTTTGGATAACTGGGATTCGATGTGTTTCACGTATCTCTGAGGGAATACGTGTATAATCTATCTTTGGTCGCTGAGCCAGCAGTTCAGAAAGGTTTGATTGTTGGATCGGACTCGTCTGTAGTCTGATATCCTGTTAGTTTTGTAAATCTAGATGAGTAGAAGCTTTATAGTTTAGTAGTATTGATTGTTAGGATTCTGTAGAGAGAGTATCTCGGTATATATACTTGGGAAACTCGAGGAAATTCTATCCAGAATTTCGTCTGGATAGTTAGATTTTTTGATTGGATGAATTGGTTGCTATGGTTGTTAGCATATGTTTGATATATGCTTGTGTTTTAAAAATTAAATCTTTAATGAGATTATTAAATTACCTTTGTTTTAAATTTCAGGGACGAAATTCTTTTAAGGGGGAAGGAATATGATGACCCGGAATTTTAGGCAATACCAATTTAATAATCTGAATTAAAAATTAAATTGATTTGATAATCTTTGTTAATAAGATTTGAATTAATTTAATAATCCAATTAAAATAAATATTTAATTGATAGATTTTATCTTTTAAAAGCTAATAAATTGTTTTCTATTTATAATGTATATAGAAAATGTATATATTGTAAAAAGATGAGCCTTGTTTTAAATTTAATAAATGAATAAACCTTGTTTTCTAAATATATATATCTTTGGTAAAAATTTGGAATTATGACTTTATTTAAAGTTAAACTTTTAGAGGTTATTGAATAAAAAATATGTGGTTTTAAATTGTTAAGATAAAGGTTTAATTTGTTTAAATTGATTTTGAGTTTAAATTTAAATAAATTAACAATAAGGTTTGTTTTGATTTCCTTTTTAAATATAGTGTGATAAAATAAGTAATTTATTAATAAAGAAACAATTTCTTTTATAAATTATTTAAAGTTATCAAATTTGTTATCTTCAAAATATAATAACGTATTGTTTTTAATAATAGATTTTAAATAAAATATTTATTTTTCAAAATTGAATTGTGTAGTTGTATATGTATATATACATATATAACTTGATTTCAAAATTGAATTTTAGAATTTGATTTGAATTTGAATTTAAAGCTTTGAATTTTAAAGTATAAATATTTTAAATTGTTTTGGATTTTAAATTATTTGTATAAACTTTTATTTATATATATAATTGTTTCATTTCTTTTAAAATTATTTATACATATATAAATACTTATTAACTAATTACTTAAACATCATCTTTTATTAACATTTATAATAAAAAGAAAATAAAACGAAAACAAATGTTGATTCCTTAAGGCCTTATAATAACATGTGTTAGGTGATTAACAACAAATATGACAAATGTTAAAATTGAAGACAAGTGGCATTTGTAATTTAGTTTTTCTGTTTTGATTTCTAAATAATTTCAGCCTATTTATTTACAAATCTTCTTCCCTTCCTTTTCTTTTCTATTTTTCTAAATCCAAAGCCAAGGAGAAACAAAAACAAAATCCCCTCAAACTAAAATCTGAAATCACATTCAAACTAGAAATCATATCCTCTGCAAATTCATTTTTCAAAATTGAATCAAAACATACAAATCAAAATCAAACCTACACATCTTCAATCATGCAAAGCCTGTGAATTATTACCCTATAACCCATCTTCAAAACCCTGTAAATCTGAAGCCTACATCGTTCCAAATATGGAATTCAAAGCAGCTGCATGCATGTAGTTCCTTTTTAAAAATCAAGTTTTAAAGCACCAGCAGCTCAAATTTTCATCAAAGCAACCCAGTTTCTAAAAGCAAAGCAATTTTCCAGTTTTAAAAAGATCAAAGCTTTTCAAAATTATGGATCTGTTCATCTTGTTTACCGGTGAGTAACATCATTTTTTAATGAGCTCAAGTATTTTAATCTGTTGCATGTTGATTTCTATGTTAAGTATGTATGATATGTATATATATCAGTAGATCTTCTATGTATATATGAATGGATATATTTGTACATGCTGTGGTCTCCGTATTATACTGTTCTTAAGTTCCCATGTTCAAGAATTGTTCAAAACCCATTATCACACGATGTAATCTATGTTAGTGTTTAAGATTCATACCAAATATGTTTGTTGTATTATGAATTAAAGTTTAAAAATTTATTCAAGTTAAAATAATTTTGAATTGCCTTTGAAAATCAAGAACAAATGAGCAAGTTTAAAGTAAAGTGAAAATCCAATCATTTTAATTCATCAATTCAGGAACCTAAACTAAATCCTTAAAACTAAATATGATTTTTGAAGAATTAAATCATAATTTTTAGTTTGAGGAGGAGAATGCGGTTATGTGATGAACTGAAAATGGGAATTGAAGGTTTTCTGATATTCTCTATGGACTGAGAGGTCGGGTTCTTCAGTGTTGATGGAGAATTGATCGAGGATGATGGGAAAAATATTTGATGGTGATGCATTTCACTATGGCGGCAGCGGTGACTGATTTTCGTTTGTAACCCTAGTTTTCGGGTTTGATCAGAAATGCTCATTCCATTCCCTCTGGTGGACCGAGCTTCACCAATTTATGGGGATTGATGGAGTTATAGTTGTTGAAGATGTAGCAAGAGGCATAAGCGTTCTTGTGATCAGCATTTTGTCATTCGAAGGTTTTCAGGTTGGGGTTTGGTAACAGTTTTATGCTCGAAGGCTCGATTTTGTTTTTGTGAAGTGGTCGATACTTTGATGATCAGGATCAGGTGAGGAGCTGATCGTCGACTTGAGGAAGTTCTCGTGGGTGATCTGAGGAGGCTAGTTGGCCTGTGCGTGTGCACGGTGCAACTCTGGGTATCATTCTTGTTTGTTTTTAGGGAAGATGATGTGAACTCGGTTTGAATTCAAGTTGTATGCAGGTTTGGCTCGTGTAATCAGGGGGGTTTGCGCGAAGATGGGGTTGATTTGTCTTGGAGCAGAAATTGAGTGGCTCGGGTAGATTGTTATAGGTTTTTGAAAACCTGTTCTGTTCTATTTTTAAAATTTTAAAATGGAATTTTAAATTATAAGCAAGGATTTAAATTAAATTTTAATCTAAGTCTAAAAATAGATTCAAATTTAATTTGAATCTTAGTTTGGAAATAAAAAAGTTTTTATATTTAAATTGTCTTAATAACATGAATGTGTTTAAGAAGTTAAAGTGTATTTAAAGGATTTGAATTTAAACGAAGTTTGAAAATGTAAGGAAGGATTTAAACAAAGTTTAAATCAGAATTTTAAATTTGAATTCAAATTGAATTTGAATCTTAGGTTTTGGAAATAAAATAAAGTTTATAAATTTAAATGTTGTAAATAAGTTTAAAAGTTTAAGTATACTTTAATGATTTTAATTTAAAAGGAATTTAGTTTAAATTCTTTAAATTTCCTTCATAAGAAATAAGTATTCTTTAACACATGAATTTCAAAGTTTTAAATTGGTTGTAAACTTTGTTAAAGATAAATTGGTTTTCATTTTAAAACTTGAATTTAAAATAAAATTGAAAATAAAATTTGAAATAAATGTTTTCAAATGTATTTATGAATGATAATTTAACCATAGATAAGAAAAGGTTTTATCTTAAAGTAAATTTAGAATTTAATGATTTGTAGTTTCATTTAATAATTAGGGTAATTAAATGGATAATTTAATTAATTAATTAATTAATGGAATGGATAATTAATTAAGGTAGATAAGGGTTTTAATTATTAATTAAGGTTTAAGTTAATTAATTAAGGAATAATTAACTTGTAATTTATGAATTGTTAATTAAATAAGATTAGATTTCAATTCGTGATTAGTAATTAATTAATCAAGTAATTATGAATTAATTAAGTTACGGTTAACACTTAATTATTTTAATAATTAAAGGTTAATTAACTGATTATTCAAGATTAATTAGTTTATACTTAATATTGATTGATGAAAGTTAATTACTTAAGAAAAGTAATAAAAGAATGGTTAATAGTTAATGAAGGTCATTAACTTAGGAATATTTAACAATTAATTAATATGATTAATTTTAATAATTAATTAGGTTAATTAATTAAATGATAATCATTTGTGAATTGGTTAAATATAATTACTTAATGTAATTAATGTAGTTTAATGTGATTGGTTTAAATTGATTAATTAAGTTTAATTAATTTTAATTAATTTTAATCACTGGATGATTTAATAATAATTACTTAATGTAATTAATGAAATATAATTACTTAGTAAAGTAATTAATGATAATTACTGGATGTAATTAGTGGAAGATGGTTTAATTGTGAAAGTAATTTGGATTAAATTACTTTATAATTAATTAAGGAACTTTAATTAAGGAGTAATTAATTTGATAAGTAACTAAGGGTAGTTAATTACTGAATGTGATTAATCAAAGGTGATTAATAAATTTGGTTTAATTGAGATTAATTAATTAATGTAATTAATTTAAATAAGTAATTAATTTGAATTTAATTGAGGTTCATTAATTAATATAATTAATGATGTAATTAAGGATTGATTAATAAAGATTAGTTAATCAATGATAAGTGATTAAAAAATTAATTAATGTAATTAAATAAGGATTAATATAATTAATTATGGTTCATTAATTAATGAACTAATTAAAGGATAATTACTGTTTTGGTTAAGAATAATTAATTTGTGAAATTAATTAAAGGATAATTACTTGAATGTAATTAAAGAATAATTAATCAGAGTGATTAATTAAGGTGGATAATTAGAGAATAATTAATTAATTGATTTGTAATTAATTAATGGTTAAGTAAGCAAGATTTATATTGATATAAGTAATTAATTTAATTCACTTTAAATTAATTAGAGGTGGAAGTAATTAATTCAATTCATTTTAAATTAATTATAGATGGTATGATTATAGATCATTGCTTATGTATGGATGAATTATATTAGTTGCCTTGAATGGTTTGAAATCTCAGAAATGAGATAAGTAATGTTGTGTGATATGGATGCATTAGTTGCATTGTGATGATAATATGGATTATCTTTTGATAATGATAATGTGGACTATCTGTTGTGATGATAATGTTGATTATCTATTATGGTATGTGAATTATCTATTTGTGTGTATATAGATAATGAAATTAAATTGTTTTAAACTTTAAAACAACTTGGTCTTAAAAGATACGCTTTGGATTTCGATGAGATCGGGGTTGGGTTTCCAGATTTGGATATCCAAAAACCACATTAATCCAAATTTACGATAGGTCGTGAATCTAAAGTGGAGAGTGAAGACTCGAGGTGTTAGGACTATTCGTCGTTAAAACTCTGAGGGTGATTCCAATACGAGTTTAACGGGGTAGTACTTTCAGATTTAAGATGAAGATTCAGAGTGCAAGTGTTATCGTCGTTAACTCTGAGGGTGATTCGAAAATGAGTGTAACGAGATAATGCCTTCGGTTTGGTTCGAACCCGAAACGAACTTGTATGGATTAAATGCTTTCAGAGCATCGTTAGGTGGACGATGATCATTCTAAGATAGATGTGTTCTATAAAGGTAACCATAGCCTTAAGCCCCATCAACCGGGAATGTGTAAAACAGGGGAGATGTAGCAAGGCTAAGTGGGTCATGCCCAAGTAGGACGAGATCTTCCCCTGTCTAGAGGTCCCTTTTTATTCGGCTTAGCGGGCAGTTGGATATGCGCACCAACTGTGGGTTGTCTTGTTCGAGACTATTCAGTAAGAAATGGTTCCGGCCTTATGTTGCAGGGGATTGGGAGTAATCCTCGGTACGGTGATCTAGGCCACGTACCGTGACGGGCAGTACCCTAGTAGCCCTGCCATTATATGGAATCCAAAATCCAATAAGTGCCAACGATTTTGATTGTATCACCCACTTTTGTGGCTAGTAGCTGGAATTTAATCATGTAACAATTTCGGCTATTTTCTATTTACTTGAAAACCCTAGACCTATTATAATATCATTGGATTTCCTATCAAATGTTTTGGTTAGCGTAAGGTAAAAACTTTTCCACGTTTATGTGTGGGAAGTCTAACGTGATACCTTTTGTTTTCAAAGGTTTTTCAGAGTTAAGCAACCTTAACTTGTTACTCACACCAGACCCATGTCTGACCCGGAGTTTATTTCTGTTTTTCTTAAACTCATGGGTACTCAAATTTTTACGAGTAGCTAAGGGATTACAGGTTAGCTTTGACGAATTGTGGAGGAGCAATAGAGCAGGAGGCTTCAGCGTGTAGCTATGTTTAGTGTTCCGCTATGTTTGATATCTCTGTGTTTTATCCGAGTTGTATTGAGTTGTAATAACTAGACAGGTGTTTATAACTGTCTAGTATGTGATGTATAATCTGTGTAACTCTGATAATGGTTGTATACTATGTATTATCCTATGTTGTTACTATAATTTATTTGTTCCGCTGTTGAGATTCTGATGTTGTTCTTCTTTCTTCTCTTTCTTTCCCTTTTTCTATCCCTTTCTTTCTTAATAATGATGCGTCATTCTGTGGAGATGAATGGTGGGTCGTTACACGCTCCTTGAAGCCTCTTCATCGTCTATGTCAAAATTTACCAAATCGGCCATCATCAATAGTGGTAGATATAGACTACTTTAAGAAATTGATAACGACCACTTCGGTTATGTATTTAACCAAAAATATTTAAGTACAAACCAAATTAAAACGTCCGGCATCTTCCTTAATGTCCGAATTGCATCTCCAAATCCATCATGCTTCACATTCAAATCAGTCAATGTGCATAATATTCTTTTCACAAAATCATATTCTATGGGATATACTCTAATCCTATATCGCCTTCAAATTGCGTTTTCGACCAACTAACAAACGAACTAGCATACATTCAACCAAAAAGCATACTAACATCTATAATAGCTTACATATGTCTATAATAATACAATACAATATATCAAAGCAACCAATATGGGATTAATTTCAATAATAATCTAAATATATCAATATAATCATATTAGTGCGTCAATGGAAAGAATGCAATATTTAATTAAAAACCATTTTAAAACACTTTTAATTCTTTTTGTAAATAAGATATAGGTTTTGCTATTTTAGAAATCCTATTTTAAAGTTAGAAAACCTTTCAAAACATCATTTTAATACTATATAACAATCGCATTATAGTGAGAGACAATATAACTCACCTCAACCAAATCTGTCCAAACCAACACTAAATCCTAAAGCTCCCCATCATAAACGCAACGTAAGAAACGAGGTCCAAAACATACCTCGTACGGAAAAGATACACAATATATAAGATGATAGATTATTTAAATGATAATTAACTTAATTACTAATTTATTAAACTAATTACCTAGTTAAGCTTCTTCTTCTTCAAATCAAGAGATGTCTATACATGCACATCCCATGCCCAAACCGAGCACTCCCAAGGTATGACACGGAGCTCTGGTGTAAGAAATTGAATTCCATTTGCTCCATTGTGTTTATCGTCCGATGCTCGATCTACTAACACCAACGCCATGAACCCCGACTCCTCCAGCTCGATCGCGACATCGTCAAGGTCATTGTTCTTCAAAATTCGAATATATCTACGGTTAGTTGGACCATAGATCAAGGACGTGGGAAGGAGCATATCACAAAGAGAACAATTACGGTACCCTCCATTTCGCCTCTCATCACTTTAATCTCTTCCAATCTGATCACCTAGGTCACCATTAACATATGGCCATTGCCCAAATCGACATTGCACTCTTCAAAACGGGTATGTGCATGGAGATCTCATGGATACAAGTGCAGTGAAAAATTGATTTTGAATTTTACATTGAGAGAATCAATTGATTTTGATCTTTGAAAATAAATATGAAGTGGCGGCCATGTTCCTAAAGCAAGCAATGGAACAACAATCTGATCGGGATAAGAGAAAGGAGGGTTTCGATTTAAATAATAAAATATTCATTTTATTTAATTTCTTAAATAAAAAGGTCGCGCGTTTTGAGCTCGCACAATCAAATGGTGCGGTCAATCGCCATGAAACTCATCTACATGCATCACCTCATTTTTTGGGTCCCAATTGTATGAATTTCGTCATTATCCAAGATAGTGCTTCGAGATGATAATTTCATGCTTTTCAAGACCATTTCAACCATCGAATCATCCGACTCCAAACATAGTGACCTTTATATACTCTTTTTAATTTGCAACATCGATATGAACTCAATAGAAGTGGTCCCGAATACCGATTCGATCGTATTCGAAAAATCATATTTTTGGGACCGTCTACTAGTTAACAATTCAATATTTAAATTATTTAAATATCCTATCATGAAAAATACATGTCATTACATTCTCCTCTCCTTAAAAGGGTTTCATCCTCGAAATCCCAAGGACAAAACAACATAACCGAACACCCTCATATAAGCAACAATTTAAGAGAAAAATCATCACTTATCAACTCATTACAACAATCACTAAAACCGATCGCAACAATGGGAATCGACTCGGAATCAACATGAGCCATCATCCTAGACCCTAAGTACAATCACTATCCTATCTAAAATTAATGTGGCTAAACCAAAATATCTAAGTTACCTACTTAATTCCAAAGAAATGGACAATGGAAAAAAAAGTGTCAACTCACTTATCAAAAGGCAAGTCAACTAAATATAATACCTTACCAACTCTCTCAACTATTAGCAATGTCTAATATGTTATACATTGGCTTTTCTCTCAATTTTGACTTATGTCATGGAAAATTTCCGCAGCACCTCCTTTGCGCAGCTAGGTCTGAGAAAAATCCTAATACAACAGGGATATATATGCACACACATCTCATATCTAAGGCATCCCAAGTTTGAGGCATCTTGTTTTTGAGGGAAACTAAACATATATAACCAAATCTACACTGCAAGTGTTATATACCTCTTTTATAGCAAGGTCATAACATTTAAATGCGAATATAAGCGGATAAGCATCCGTATAGCCAACACTTGCTTTTATGCACCTGATTAAGTACTTAACAAAGAGGACTAAGCACAATAGTAACATAATCATGCAAATAACCATAAATATTGTATATATATGGCAATCATATCAAATAAACATGCTATATCAATCCATAACTATCTCGCATGCCTAATAACCATATAAACATGCAATTTGTCAAATGCCAACAATCAAACATCAAACATAAGCAAATATGAAATCAAACGTCGAAAAGTAACACCCACGCCTATTCTAGCATGTAGGATACTAAAAGATCTAGTATAAAACATCAACCATGATATCTAATATGAAAGCTAGTGAAAAAATATAAATCTCCCCTAATGAGGAGCTCTAGACAAGCGGTCCTTCTGCTCCTATTGGTCTCCTATGTGCAATCGCCTTTTCTGTCACTTTACTGAACTTCTACTACTTCGCCAACTTCGTCCTAACTTGTTTCGTATCACATCTATCGATATAAATAGGCCTATGAGGCCTTAAAGTTCCTAGTTCATTCTCAACATCATCCGATCAATTTGGTGCCAAATTTTTGAATGTCCATTGTAAGTTCTCTCAAAACCCACTAGTGAACAATAGGTTCTAGCCATTTATATTGCCCTTAGCCCATCATGGAACCATACTATTCATTCCACATATACTCTAAACATTTAGAAGCCATTCTAATGGACATAACAAATATAAATCTAGCATTCTTCATTAATGGAATTCCATTAATGAAATCCATCTCGTCCTTGTGGAGCCAAACATCTTAGTCGATTACATACAGCCACCACTACAGGCACTACTCGTTCCTCTGATTTAGCCATGGTCTTTTCCATTCTAGTTTCACTCCTCTGACTAGTAGCGATTCACTAAATCAATGTAGGTCTGTTCGTCAACTAACTAGCATCTTTGGCACTAGCTCACTATGAGTTTCTATGTCGTAACCAGCGATAAAATTGAGCAATGTCCACTCTATGAATACCACTCTCAAAATGAAATGTCTTCCATTAAAACCATCAACAACTGCAATTCCCTCATGAACTTCTGGGAAATGCCAAAGTTGTAGGTGCCAAGAATTCCAAACACAGCTCCTGGTGAAGGCCAAGATCCTTATCAGAGAAGAGATGTCCAATGATGTGGGATCATCGAGCAACTCAAACCTTTCCGAATAGATAGTGCCTCCAAATATCAAAAGCGAACTCTACTACTGCCAACTCTGAGTCAAGAGTCGAGTACTTCCTCTCATGTGGTTCAAATTATCGACTAGCATATGCAAAAACCTTACCTTCCAACACCAATACCGCACCTAGTTATGTACCACATGAATGTGTGTACTATCAAATCCTCATTCCCATTCAAAATTAGAAATATCAGTGCACTCATTAACGTCTATGTCATACTTATTAATGCATGTCTTCACCTTATGTCTCAAATAAAAGTCTAGCACTCTCATCAAACCGGTTAAAAGTACTGCTACCTTTGAGAAGTACTTAATAGAGAGTATATAATAGCTTGCCAGTCCAAGGGAAATTCTCATCATCAGTTGTTTTTTCACCTATACTACCATCATCAATCGTGTCTTATGGTCCTCTTTCATCTATGAGTAAACGAAAGTATCATCACAAGCACAAGCACAAGCATAGGCACAAGTACAATCACAAAATTATTCAAGTAATCTTTCGAAACACAGCTCAAGAAATCAACAAAGCATGCTGATGCATTGGTTTTCCCGAACATCATAACCTACCAATCAAAAATCAAAATAGCACACGAAATGCTATGATTGGTACACTCTCTCTAATTTCTCTCAATGGATGAAACCTCATCACAGGATCCAACTGAGAGAACATTTATGCGCTACAGAGCTAATTGAACGAACCATCAATAAGTATGAGTGGTTACTTGTTCGTTATCTTAATCATCTCACGTTAATCAATATACAATCTCAAAGAGCCATCCGCCTTAGTGGTGGACACTGTAGGTGCAGCCTACTTAAATTTGGTTCTTCGGACGAACACTCACATCAGTAGGCCATCTGCTCGCACCTTTAGTCTCTGCTGCTCTTTGGGCATCGTCTACCATAGTAGCATCACTACTATCTAGCACATCTAAATAGATCGATATGGAATTCTACCCTATAGAGTGGTAATCCGATCTCCTCATCAAATACGTACGGACACTCTCTAGCAATAGGCATAGGTGACAACTCATTATGTGGGATATTGAGAAAATATCAAAAGCTAACCATTACCTCAACATTAGGTGGGCAGCCGAACAGTTCCCAGACTATAATAATAATGTTAATTAAACTTAAAGCAATCAATAACTAATAAGTAGATAGATAAACATCCGTGACTCGATAAGGAAAAGTTTTGACAAACCATATTAAAGCTAAATGTACACAAACCATGTGGTAACATTCTCCATTTTGAGGACCAAAAATAAGCACACCCGATGCTAAGTCATCCATAATATTAATTTATGGTGATAAATATAGGACGTTACACATATATCATTTGGTAGAGCCCCCAATAAGGTTCGTCATAATTTGAAGGTTAATTAACTATTTCAAGTCTTAATTCCAATCTATCAACAAATCATTAGATATGAAGGAACGTGAAATCTTGACTGTTGTCCATATAAATTCAATGTCAAAAATAATGCTATAAGTGATGATGTTATAAATAAATTGGTGCCACTAAGCCCTACGTTGAAGAGTAGTGTTGCACCTCATCGATAAGTTACCTCTTCGGAGGTGTATCTTAGAGCACTTCGTTACGAAGCTAAGATGGATGCCGATCTTAATCACATCACATATCACCAATGCCATATGCAATTAACTTCCAAGAAAGTCTCTTGATGACTTCAAAGATAGCTTCTTAATGACTTCGGGGATACCGGTCCATGCTAACATCAATAGTCAATAATATCAATGTAGAACTTAGATGACATAGCTCTTCGTCGATATAAGAGTGTAAATGATGTTGCATGTAATTGAAGAGATATGGTCATCGAATATAATCGTTTTCGAAAGCCATGTATGAGTGCTGAAGTGACTAATGGCATATTTTATTGATGCAACACTTCAATGGCACTGATATTCACCAGTGGTCTTCGTAACGAGCTCGTCATCAATCGTCGCGATCAGGTATATGAATACTCTATTTATAAACAGGTTTTGAAATATATATATATATATATATATATATATATATATAGGTATGTAAAACTTTTGAGTATATGATTGTTATGTAGATATCAAGTTTAACGATGTGTATACAATTTCAAGCATATAGGAATTGTGGAATGCACAAGTATTATAGAAACATATTTTAGTGTTGGTTTAAAAAAATTCTTATGAATAAGCTTTGGAAATAAATTGATTACAAGCATACAAATTTTCAATATACACCGGTTTTCAAATTACATTGGAATATTTAAAGTGTGTGTAACAAACCCACTAATCTGAACAATTAAAGCTGATAATAAACCACACATGTCCAACTACCAAATTGAAGGGAAAGATGGATAGTATGGGAAAAGAAGAAGAAAGAAAAAGAGAAAAAAGGAACTAAAAACAACATAGAGTCTCCCTATCGTAGCGGAATAATATATAATATAATATAATATCAAGGATCTTTAAAAAGAGAAAATTAATGTACATTCATCAATCAGAGTACACAAATAACCGATCATCAGTCTGAACGGTTATAACAACTTGTCCTCACAACACTGATAATTTCAACAACAATGTAGTGAAAAAATATAAAAATACGAAAGCACTTCATGAAGACCTCCAGCTCATCTCCTGAGCTCCAATGCATCCAAACCAATCTGTAAATATGCTCGGTTTGACCTAAGCGTTAAAATAAATAAATCCCATGTCAGTCTGGCAAGCCTGCACAAGAAAGCACAATCAATCAGATTTTTAAAATAGTCAAAATCTTTTTAAATAAAGGTATCTCATAAGACTATGCCGCACATAAATACGAAAGGGTTTTTACCTTACGATAACCAAACATTTTCTGTTGAAAATCCAGTGATATTATAATAATTTCTATAATACAAATACATATCATTCATAGTCAACATTGTTACATTAATTAAATTTCAGCATACTAGGTTCTACAATGAAAACTGTAAAGGGGCATATTGGAGATTGGATTCTATACTATGACAATGTAAGGAATTACCTTTCGATGGTACATCTCTATACAAAATGCATCGAGTTCTGACAAGAACATCCTACACCCCTACCATATAGGACTGGCCTACCATGTAACCCCTAATTTTAGATAACATTGTTCAGGAGATTTAATTAGATAAATTAAATAGAATAATGTAATGATTAGAAAGATAAGGGTATTGAGATTTGAAAATTAACTTGATGAGACGACCAGACTTTTTCTCCATAAAAAGTCGTATCATCCTTAAGAAAGAAAGGGATAGAAAAAAGGAAAGAAAGAAGAGAAAGAAGAAACAACACTAGAATCTCAACAGCGGAACGAATAAATTATATTAATAACATAAGTATTACATAGTATACATCAAATATCAGAGTTATACAGATAATACAACACATACTAGACAGTTATAAACACCTGTCTAGTTATTACAATTCAATACATCCAGAAGACACTTAGAGATACCAACACAGCGGAAAATTATATAACTATACGCAGAAGCCTCCTGCTCCATATGCTCCTCCACAATTCATCAAAGCTAACCTGAATCCTAACCTGAATTCCCTTGGCTACTCGTAAAAATTTGAGTACCCAAGAGTTAAAGAAAAAACAGAAATAACTCCAGGTCAGACATGGGTCTGGTGTGAGTAACAAGTTAAAGTTGCTTAACTTTGAAAAACCTTTGAAAAGAAAAGGGTATCACGTAAGACTTCCCGCACATAAACATGGAAAAGTTTTTACCTTACGCTAACCAAAACATTTGATAAGAAATCCGATGATATTATAATAGTGTCTAGGGTTTTCAAGTAAATAGGAAATAGCCGAAATTGTTACATCTATTAAATTCCAGCTACTAGCCACAAAAGTGGGTAATACAATCAAAACCGTTGGCACTTATTGGATTTTGGATTCTGTAACGATCCAGAAATTTTGAATAATTTAATTTGGAAATATTTAATTAATTTTAAATATTTGAATGATGGTTTGAATTGAATTTCAAATTATCAGAATGAATTTAGCGATTAAATTATAGAATTTAATCTATTGAAAGTTGAATAAAAATTTGAATCTTCAATTTTAAGCCAATTAAAAATATTTCAAAGGCTAGTAAAATTCATATTGATAATACTGAAGATAATCGAAGCTTCAGAATTGAATTTGAAAGTGATTTGTTCAATTTGGAAATTATATCGTTTGGATCGATATTTAAAATAGCCTTCCGAGGCACAGTCTCGAAATTCGACGAAACTAGTTCCATTGGGTCCGTAATATTGAATTATTCTCGGATTTCAAATTTCGTATTTTTCTGAGTTGATATGTGAGCATACGACACGTAAACGCGTTGAAAGTTGTATCGAAACAAAGTGAATTTAAATTTAAATTTAAAACAAACGGCGGCATCCCTAAAAATATGCCTAAAATCACGATACGAAGACGTGCTTGCACGACTCTTCTCTGATAAATCACATTCCCTCCTTCAGTTCATTTGCAAAGTAACCGCAAGGAAAAAAAATTAGTTTCGTTCAAATTTTAATGGCCGCTCCTCCTTCACGCTTGAAAATCAAAAAATTCACGAAAACCAAATCGAGTTCACTTTTCAGAGCAAATTAAAAAAACTAACTAATGGCCGAAGCCAGGGGAGTCAAATTCACGAAAAGAAATCGCGATTTCGATTAGGGGCGGCGACGATCTGCATTGGCCGCGAGTCAGGGGGGAGGCGTGCGCGATCGAGGGCTTGCGTACGGCGACGACGGCGAGGGGTTCTCGAGAACGATAGATGTGGAGCGCGGCGCGATTAGGATTTCTGGTTGGTGGCATCGCGATGGGGGCTTGCGCGTGCGTGCGTAGAGATGTTGAGACGTTGGGAGCATCGCGTTCGCGAGGGGCGTGAGCTAGCAATGTCGACGGCGGCGCTCACTGGAGGGGGCGGCGCGCGTGTTCGTTCGTGGGGTTGGGGATTCGAGGCCGAGCTTGGTGATGACCGATGCCTGGGGTCGAACTCGAGTAGGTAAATTCTTGGATCATTTTTTTTTATAGATTAAATGAGTATGTTACAGAAAATATTACAGTAAGGTAAATTTTGTGATTTCAAAATAATAATATGCATATTTGAATTATTACAGATAAGAAAATATAGGTTAGAGAAAAAAATAAATAAATATGCAAGTATACACTTTTAATTTATTAGCTTGGTTTAAATTAACTTATTTAATTTTTAGTGGTTAAAAATAATTTATTTAAAAGGAATTTAGTTTAAAATTTAAATTTTTAGTTAAACAAATTTATTAAAAGAAATTGATTTAAAGATATTAATTTAAAGTAAAATAATTAGTTAAATAAATCTATTTAGTGGTAATTAATTATTCAATTCAGTTTAAAAATTTATATTTGTTTGTGTAAAATAATTCATCGATGATTTAAATTTGTTAAAAATATATATATATATATATAGAAATTTATTAAAGGATAAATATTGGTTTAAATAAAACTATTGATTAATTAAACAATCGAGAACGAAAATTGGTTATTGATTGTTTCGAATATTAATAAATTGTGTAAATATTTATACAAGGTATAAATCAAGGAAATCGAGTCGAGATGGAAAATGGATGGCAAATTAAAAAGCAAAGGTGAGAACTTCTCACTCAAAAAATTTATAAGTTGGATTTGCAGTTATTGATTGATTGCTATTTGGTTGTGATATTAGATATAGTAGGATATATCTATATATATAGCAATATATATATATATATATATATATATTGGCATATGTATATATTGCAGTTGATGATTTCCCGCATTGTATAGCGGATGAGACCCTATTGCGCCGCCTATTAAGCGGATAATATTTTATAAATCCCATATACCGCGATATTCCACCTCGAAGTGGAATGGGTATTGTTCTAATGTCTGTGGATGCAGGGAAACAGGTTGGAGGGATCCAACTGGATTCCTCACAAATATTTATTTGATTTTAGATATTGTGATATTTGATTGTTTATCATATCAATATATGATGTTTGAAAGTCGTGATTGACTATTTGATGTGTTGCATCATCGAATCCAATTTTGAAGCTTAAAAACAACGATTTTGATTTTTAAGGGATTTCTAAAGTGATTTTTGAAAGTATATGTCTATAAAAGATTTTTTTGGAATTGATTCATCTTAAATAAATAAACGTTATAATTTTAATGTTATAAAAATTATGATTTTTGAGAAATACTGTTAAAAATTGATTTTTGAAAATATGGGATTAATGATTTTATAAAATAGTTAAAACTGGGATTTCTGAATTTATTATAAAAAGTTTAAAAATAGGATTTATGAAATTTGATTATTTTATAAATCAAAATGATGAGATTTTAAAGGAGTTTAAAGACGTTTTAAAAGAATAATATAAATTGATCCATATAAAAGATTTATAAATTGATATTTATAAATTTAAAATATTGGAATTGTAAAACGAGCTTTTATAAGTGTTAGAATGAATTGTGAATGAATTTCATAAATAAATGAAATCTATAGGATTATAACAGCGAAGTTATAAATGGAATTTTATAAACAGTAGGTTTATAAAATTTGTAAAGTTATTTAAAAGAATAGATTTTGGATAAATAAATGAATCTTATAAGTTATAAGATTTATAAATTGGGAAGTTAAAAGAACAATTTGGTAAACAAATAAATTATAAGCATTTAACTTATAATATCGACTTTCGGTATATAATTGAGTTATAAGTCGAATAGATCAATAAAGGAAATTATGAAAGGAAGTTGTTATAAAATAAATAGAAATGGAATTTATAAACATTGTTTTATAAATCCGCAACGACTTATCTTGATAATCAAATTGTTGTAATTTGTTAATGGAGTTATATTCACGTTTAGACAGTGAATAATCCTGTAAAACAAAATGAATAGAAATGATAAAATTGGTTAACAAGTATATTCACGTTTTTGATTAGTGAATAATATGTTAAAGAAATGTTTTTGATGTGATGTTTTAAATAGAATTAAAACGATCTAAAGATGTTTTAAAATGTATTAACTATCGAAACCATAGATTTCAACATTCATTGTTGAAATAGACGTTTTCGAGAAATAGAAGGAAATAGTAGATTATAACACTGTTGTTATAATAGATGATTTCCGAAAGGAAATGTTTTGTATAGTATTGGGATTTATATATCTATTTTAATTTCGAATCCCTATACTAGTGATTTTGGGTTGTCGTAACGATGTTTTACGCAACATTCGTTTTGGCCGAAATAAATATGTTTAATAGAATGATTTCATTAAAGAATGAAATATATGCTTAATTTCGATTTAAGTATATTGAATATTTTCCAAAGGTTGAAAATAAATAAAATTTGTGAATTACTTATGAATAAATAAGTATGGAAATGTTTTTCCAATGTGAAATAAAACGTTCTGAGTATTTATCTTTTTGAAGATAAATTGAAATGAATAATTGAAATCGTATATGCATGGATATTTTGGAATGAAAATTCACTATGGAATTTATAAGAGAGAGGGGAATTTGTTTAAAAATAAATATTGATTTATTTTTGAAGTATTGAAATTATATATCTTGTAAAGATATTTTTGGAAATTAAATAACTTGGAAAATTATTTGGAATCTGGAGATGTTGTGCATATCCATTGATAGTTCAATAATCGACTATCAATATTTACCTTTAAATAGGTATTTGTTGTGATTTGCTTGAAATTGAATGCCACACTTATTTTTTTAAAATAAGCGCTCACTATTCGGGTTAACGGGGAAAGGACCTTGGCGTCATATAACCCATCCCGAATATGTGATACGTCATTATGAATTGCATTTGAAGATCGGTGTTGAAGACCGGATATTTTCGAAAACGAAAGGGTTTCTTGTTGATTGTCTCTGCACTGGCTGATCCCCGGTATAGAGATCTCCATATGTGATGGGAAATTCGGACGCGATTAGAGATTATCCGGATTGCAAGGACTTCTTTGTAAGTGCCTTCAGTTCTGTTCGATCCCGGAACAGACTTGTATGGATAGTATGTCTAACATTACAAATTGAGATATAAAACCGATTTCTTTCAAATATATTTCTGTTGGTGGCGGAGAATTTATTCTCTTAGCTTAACACCCTTCTCTGAGACGTACGAGCTCAGAGGTTATATAGTTGAAGGTTATCAGCAATATATTCCCAATTTGGTAATGTGACATTCTGAGTGTTGCTGTGAAATGATCATTGTGTTGATCATTTGTGATAAGATCATTTGTTTGATCATTTATGTTTGTGATCATTTCTATGATCATTTGTTGACCCAGAGCATGGCTTTTGTATAAAGCGTGGCTTTGTGGACGTAACTTCGTCGAGCCTCACACCCCGAAATGGTCAAAACAGGAAAGACGCGGCAAGGTTATGAGGGGTAGCTCCCTTTAGGGTATGCGCATTTCCTTCTGGAAAGGGTGGTGTCATGGTATGGAGCCCAGATACTTACTCATGTTGATACACTATATCTATTACTGTGTGGTGTTGTTGGTTGTCGAGCGCTCGGATAAAGGTCCAATGGGACCGGGGATGACATATTCGTGTAGTAGTTACCTAGTGATAAAGGTAACCCGGCCTTGTGTTGGCAGAGAGCTGGTTTAGTTCTCGGGACATCCCGCCAGAGGCGTTTCCATGTGGCAATGGGAAGTTCCTTGGCCTGAACATTTGTTGGAAATCCAAAGAAACAATACGAGACTTGTACGGCTTTAGTTGTAGAACCTATCATTCACTTATGGTGGCGCCCCACTGTTTGGATGGTAGCTATAGTAGGCATAAGTGCGGAATGCCTATGCTGGCTAAGATTTATATTCTACTTTCGAAATTGTTTTATACACTATGCACAAGTAATAATATCAAATGTTTCTTTTTAATGCGTATCAAGCATCTTTGACCATCATAAGGAGAAATCTCCTCCGATTCTGCATTTGCATTGTGTGTGTGTGCGGGAGGCCTTATGGTAGTCTCATTTTTAAAAGAATTGCGAATTGACTTTAAAAAAAATATTCCTCTATTTTTGATTTTAAAGATAAATAAACTCTTTTGAGTTCCCACACCAGTCACATGACTGACTCGGAGTTTATTGTTTTCCTTCCTAAACTCTGGGTGCCCACCAATTTCCACACGGGCAGTCAAGAGTTAAGGTTTATCAGGATATTCTGGAATTCAGGAGTTGCTGGAGGCAAGATGGATGGCATAGCGTAATCACTAGTATATAGTATTTCTTTTCCGCTGTTTGTTATTGGTTGTTGTTGTACACTCTGATGTAATGTAATGTAATAACTGATATAGTTCTTTGTTTAAAGATTATTCATTTATCTATTATATGTTGTTCCGCTGCGATTGTGAGATTCTGATATTATTGTGTTCTGTTATTTCGTTCTGTTCTATCTTCTTATTTTCTCTCTTCTTCTACCTCTTTCTTCTTTCTTAAAACCCCCAGTGTTCGGTTTTCCGGCATCCGACTGATCGGCATTCGATACAGTGGACGTATTGATGTCGATATTCGGGAGTCGAAGAATCGGTTCCTAACAGATTCCATACAATGGATGGGCTACTGGGGTACCGCCCGTCACAGTACGTGGCCTAGATCACCGTACCGAGGATTACTCCCAATCCCCTGCAATACAAAACCGGACCCGTTCCTTACTGAACTGTTCCAAACAAGACAACCCCGCAGTTGTGATCAGCAACCGCACCACTAAGCCGAAAATAAAGGGACCTCTAGACAGGGATAAATTTTGCTCTTAAGTGGGGGCAACCCACGAAGCTTTGCTGCACCTCCCCTGTTTTAGCCATTCCCGGTTGATGAGGCTTGAGGCTACGATTACCTTTATAGGACATATCACTTAGAATGCTCATCGTCCACCTGACGATGTTCTGAAAGCATTCAATACATACAAGTTCGTTCCGGGTTCGAACGAAACCAAAGGTATTATCTCGTTACACTCGTATTGGAATCACCCTCAGAGTTAACGACAATAACCCTTGCACTCTGAATCACCATCTCGAATCTATAAGTACTATTCCGCCAACTCATTACGGAATCGCCCACAGAGTTATACTGACGTATAGCCCTTACACCTCGAGTCTTCACTCGCTCCACTTGGTTTAATGACCTAACGTTTAATTTGGATGGATGTGGTTTTCGGATCCCAAATATGGAAACCCGATCCCGGTCTCATCGAAATCCAAAGCATGTCTTTTAGGTCCAAGTTGTTTTAAGTTTTAAAATAATTCAATCCATTATCTAAATATACACAGATAGATAGTTCACCACATAATAAATAATCAACATTATCATTATCAACAGATAATTCATATCATAATCAGATAATCTATATTATCATCCAAAAACAACCAATGCATCCATATCACATACACTACTCATCCCATAAATGAGATTACAACCCATACATGGCAATCAATACCAATCATCAAACATAAGCAATGTTCTAATGATCACTCCATTTATAATTAATTTAAAATGAATTAAATTAATTACCTAAACTATAATTAATTCAAAATGAATTAAATTAATTACTTCATCATTAAAATTCTACTTAACTTAACCATTAATTGATTACAAATCAATTTATAAATCATCATCTCAATATTTATTTCACTTAATCATTACTGATTAACCATCTCTAATTACAATAAGTAATTAGCATTTAATATTACTTACACAAGTTAATTATATTAAACCCTTTGCAAATAATTAACTTGTAATTTCTTAATTAATTAATTAATTAAAATTACATTAATCATTTATTCATTATTAATTATACCTTAATTAATCAATTCCAAATTACATCATTAATTAATTAATTAATGATTTCTAATTATATTTAATCAATCTCTATATAAATTAAATACATAAGTAATTAATCTTCAATTTAAACCATAAATATTAATCACCCATGATTAATAACCATTCAGTAATTAACTACTTTAATTACTAATCCCATAAATTAATTACTCTTAATTAATTATCTACATTAATCACTTGATTAATTTCCAAAGTAATTTAAATCCAAATTACTTCTATAATAAATATCCTTAATTACATTCATTAATTATTAATTTAATTGCTTCCTTAAGTAATCACAAACCCATTAATTACATAAAGTAATTATTCATCAATCCACAATTATTTAAATTAATTTAACTTAATTAATCTAAACTAATAAAATAAATCAAATTAATCACACCAAGTAATTAATTCATTAATTACTTTCATTTAAGTTATTAAACAACTTATTATTATTAAAAATTAATTTAATTAGTTATCAAAAATTAATCACATTAATTAATTGTTAAATTACCTTAAGTTAATGACCTTCATTAACATTGCTTAATTACTCAATTAAGAGTTAACTTAAATTAATCATTATTAATTATCAATTAATTAATATTTTAATTATCATTTACTTAATCTCTAATTATTGATTAATTAAGTGTTAATTAAAATCTTAATTATCATTAATCACTTGATTAATAAATCTTAATCATTAATTAAAATTAAATTAACCATCCTTAATTATCGATTAACTAACCTTAATTAATTAATCTCAAATCTTAATTAATCATATTTTAAAAATTATTAATTACTTAATTAATCATTCACATTATTCATTTATCAAATAATTAATACTCCATTTAACTTCATTTAAAATTTAAGATTCAAATTTATCTTAAATTAGATTTTAAAACAATTCAAAACCTTTTTATCTTATATGTTAAAAGAAACATCTACTTTATCAATAAGTTTAAAAGAATTGAATTACAATTCAATTGAAATTCAAATCAATTTAAAAATTACTTTTAAATTTCAAAATTGAAATACAACTTCCAAACTCATTCTAGTTTTAACTCTTTAAAACTCTTCCTACAATTTACATGTTCAATTTAAATGCAAATCATTTAAACATTTAAAGTAATTTAAATAATTTAAATTTAAACTTTATTTATTTTAAAAACTGTAGTTCAAAACCCAATTTTAGGTTTTAAAATCTCAGATTTAAACTTACTTTATTCTTCAATTTAAAACTTCCAGTTTAAATTCAAACCAAATACCCTTTTTATACTTAAAAGTTTTAAAAACTAAAACTTAATTTCAAACTTAAATTATTCAAAAAAAAAAAACTCAAATTCAAACTAATCAGATTCAAACTCAGGTTTACTTAATTTAAATCTTAGTTTACATTTTAAAACCTGCTTTTAAAACTAAAAACGAAAATAGGTTTTCAGTTTCTTTTTTTTATTTTAAAACCATACTTACATTTAAAAAAAAACTCAAATTATTACAAAAACCAGAATTCAAACTTTTTGAATTCATATTTAAATTTTGGTCTTAACTTAGTTCAGATTTTAGTTTACTTTTAAAAACTTTTATTACTACTTTTAATTTTTTAAAACTATACAGGTTTTTGATTTTAGTTTAAAACCAAACTTGGATTTAAAAACATTTCAAATTTATTTCAAAGATCTAAAATTTAACTAATTGAATTTAAATTCAATTTCAGGTTTAATTTAGTTTCAGATTTTTGGTTTTGCAATTGACTTTTACTTCAATTTTAATAAACCTGGAAAACAGGTTTTCTGCTTTTAGATTTAGAAACCCAAACTAAGATTTTAAAAACTGAATAATTTATAAATACCCAGATTTAAACTATTTGAACTTGTAACTAAATTCAGGTTCCAAACTAGTTTCAAATTTCTAATTTGTATTTCTACTTTTTTTTACTTAAATTTTATTTTTAAAAACCTGGAAACAAGTTCTGTTTCTATTTGAAATACTGAAACAATACATGAACCCGAGCCTACCCAGTTTACTTCGAGTCACATGATTCCCTGCTTCGAGTCACTCACTAATTTCCCCGAGGTCATCACGAGGCATAAAACCCTGCACCCAAAAAATCAACACTACCATGCACAACCCATCTCTGTAAACCCACTCCCTAACTCCGGCCATCACTGGCCATCATTCTGACCATCCTCCATCGACCAAAATCCCCACATCAACCTTCAACCCTCAAAATCCCAGAATTCAACTTGAATTTGAATTCAAGTTTTAAAACCAAAAACCTGGAACAGAAGTTAGAAAACCCAACCAAACCTGTCAATGGCGTCCCTACGCGCCTCCGCCACCTTCTCCACCCAAACTTCAGCGACGACTTCGACTAACCATCATTTACCATCACGCAAATCGCGGTTGAACTCGATCAACCGAGGAGACCACATCAAACTAAACACAGTAACCCAAATGAAACTAGGGTTCATAAATAAAAATCCCAAATTACAATCTCAAATTTGAATTGCAATACAATTCAATAATTTTCCTATAATCTTTGATGGCTATACAATCTCCAGAATCAAATTCACCCAAAATAATTGCAAGCTTCAACTGTACTTAGCTAATATGTAGAATACGGTAATTTACTGCATTTTGTATAAAGCATTAAAATTTGTATTTTTTCTTTTAAAAATCATGATTTAGTATGGTGATTTGATTTATAATTCTGAATTCATAAATTTCTAAACTTAAAATTTCACTCATTTACTGATTGATCTTCTGTTTGTGAATCCCAGAGCCATTTCTATATTTTTAACTTAAGTACAAATTTTAATATGAAGTTTTATAATGAAACAAATATATTTGTTTAGGTCTTAAACTCAAATGAAGATTAAAATAAAAGACAATGGGATTACACCTGACTGAAGCTTGAAATCAAAGAAAACAGAGATGCTTCAGGTAAACAATCATACATACACATAAATATATTCATAGATATATTCACAGCCATTTTATAATATAATTTCATACTTAAATCAAAACATGCAATCAACTTTTACCTATTTAAAATCTTAAAAAGTTGAGTTACTCACCTATATTTGCAAAATGCAGGGCACTGTCCTAAATTTGAAAACCCTTTTTTTTGAAATCTTTTTGAACATCTTTTGCAAACTTTTAAACTTGAATGTAGTAGATGTCTTCAACTTGCATTTGTTCCCAGGTTTTAGAAAAAGGAAGGTCTTCATACTTGATTTAGAAAAGCAGAATCTTGCATTTTCAGATTTTTTAAAAATATGAATGCATGCTATAGTTTTGTTGCTTGCAGGTTTTGAATGTTTGAAAAAGAGGAGTTGAATGCAATGCATTTGAATAGGTTTTGAGGATGAAAATGTTATAGAACTTTGATTTTCAGATTTCTTTTTAGAATGAAAATGAGAAAGAGGAAAGGAATGAGTAAATGTAATGTTTTATAAACTAAATTTATGATTTATTAAAAACAAAGAAAAATAAAAGATCAAATTTGACACTTGTCTAAAAATGTTAACACTTGTTAACTTATATTTTAAATTACTTACACATGTCATTTTTAAATGATTTGTTATCTTTATTAAAGTTAATGAATGTTTAAATTAAATTAATTAGTTCTTATACTTAGTTATGTATATAATTTATTTCTAAAGAATAAGGAAAGATGTTCTTATAAATAAAATAATATACAAGTAAATCTTTTGAAAAATATACTTTTAAACAATTAAAATAAATCTATGAAAGAGTTTGTAACTTATTGAATATATGTTTCATATTTTAAATTGTATTTTAAATTTCAAATTAAATTAACAAATCACATTTTATAAATTAATATTTAAAAAAAATAAAACAAACAATTTTGTAACCTATATTAATATACAAACTTAAGTTAAAATGAATTTTTAAACCAATAGAACATTTATCTTATATATTTAAAATCATTTAGTTATTTTATTAAATATTTTTGAAAAGCTTAAATCCAAGCATAAATCACAATTTTCAAAATTTTAAAATATTAAAATTTATGCTGTACTAATTTAATTAAAAACAACTTATCTATTTAAAATATATATAAATACATATACATTATTAAATAGAAAATAGATTTATTAGCAAATTAAAAATAAATTCACAAATTAAATATTTAGATAAAGAAGATTATAGTATCAACTCAAATTTATTAACAAAAATAATCAATTCAATTTAAATTTAAAACACAAATTATTAAATTTAAATTGTCCAAAATTCCGGGATATTACAATCCTTCCCCCTTAAAAGAATTTCGTCCCCAAAATTTAAAACAAAGGTAATTTAATAATCTCTTTACAGATTTTATTTTAAAATACAGCATATGTTAATCATATGCTGACAACCAATGCAACCAATTCACACAATCAGAACAAATCTAATTATCCAAAAGAATTTTGGATAAAACTTTCATGAGTTTCCCCGGTATATGTATATATCGGGATACTCGCTCTATAGAATCCAAACAATCAATACTACTAAGCTATAGAGCTCCCATCAACAACTCTAAACAGAATATCAGACTACAGACGAGTGTGACTCAACAATCAATCCACCCTAAACTGCTGGTTCTACAACCAGAAATATCAAACACATACTCCCTCAGAGATGCGTGAAAACACTTTGAATCCCAGTTATCCAAACAGGCAATTCAACTCTAGAAAATCAAACACTCATCATACCAAAACACAGAAGAAACCAAAACACTACGAAGCTAGCTTCCCAACTTATAGCTCCTTGGATCAGAGAAAAACTTATCCCAAATCAAATCTCCGATTCTAGAATCCAAATTTCTCTATCTCTTATCCATAAAAACTCTTCGGACGATCCTGGGCTACCAACATCCTTCCAGATCAGCTCAACTCTTGCTGATTCCACTAGAAACAGACTAGATCAAAACAATCCAATGATCTCCTCAAGATCACTCAAAAACCAAGAACACAAACCCTACTTCTCAACAACAGAAGACAGAACAAACTTCTTCTTATCCGGAAAAAGAAAACAGAAACATCCCCAAACTGCTTCCGCTGCACAACTTTTATCCGAAACAGAAGAAAATGCTGAAGAACATGAGCATAGACTAGACAACCCAGCACAGAAATATGGTTCCATATATCCATAAGGAAAATTCAGATGTTTCTCTGAAACTTGAGCTGCTTCACCAACTTCTATCTCAAAGAATCATTTATCTACTAACTTAACCACCTGTTCCATTTCTGGAAATAAAAATCAATCTTCAGATGCAGACAAACTCTGACTTCCTGGAAGAAAATCCTGACAATCTCCAACAATCCAAAATAATATACTATCGCAAGTCACTTTTGCGATCAACTCAGCCTAAATCCAAAGAAAACTGCTCTCTCTCAACCAAACAGAACAGCTTATGATGGCCTAGCCAACTTACACGAGAAACGGATCCACTCTGCTGCTTCTGAACTCCACTTCAGAAAAACTACTCAGCCACATCACCGAGCAGACTCACTCCTTACTCTTGTTCCAAAGAAACATCTTCGGAAATATCCATAGTCACTGCATCTCATCACGCAGCTACAACTTCCTGAGATATCAAAATATCATCACTCACTGGCTTCTGTCTAAACGACAGATCCAAACTCAATTCTGCACTTCAAAGACGAACTCCGAACCTTTATAGGTTACCTTCAGAGATCGATGAAGTCTTTCACCAAGCAAAACTCACTTGAGACGGTATTAGGTCAACAGTCTCGACAAATACACTTCCAACCTCATCCATTCAAACTCCAACCAATGGTAGTCGTGTTACACACACTTCTACCTTATCTACCTTTATAACGTATATTGGAAAACCTGAACAGGTAACCAACAAATAGGTAGAACCAAATATATGTGTGTGTGTGTATATATATATATATAAATACAAATACGCTCTCTCAAGATAGACACCACTACAGAGACTAGGTATTCACTCAACCTAATGCTCTGATACCAGCTGAGACGACCAGACTTTTTCTCCACAAAAAGTCGTATCATCCTTAAGAAAGAAAGGGATAGAAAAGAGGAAAGAAAGAAGAGAAAGAAGAAACAACAGTAGAATCTCAACAGTGGAACGAATAAATTATATTAATAACATAAGTATTACATAGTATACATCAAATATAAGAGTTATACAGACAATACAACACATACTAGACAGTTATAAACACCTGTCTAGTTATTACAATTCAATACATCCAGAAGACACTCAGAGATACCAACACAGCGGAAAACTATATAACTATACGCAGAAGCCTCCTGCTCCATATGCTCCTCCACAATTCATCAAAGCTAACCTGAATCCTAACCTAAATTCCCTTGGCTACTCGTAAAAATTTGAGTACCCAAGAGTTAAAGAAAAAACAGAAATAACTCCGGGTCAGACATGGGTCTGGTGTGAGTAACAAGTTAAAGTTGCTTAACTTTGAAAAACCTTTGAAAAGAAAAAGGTATCACGTAAGACTTCCCACACATAAACATGGAAAAGTTTTTACCTTACGCTAACCAAAACATTTGATAGGAAATCCGATGATATTATAATAGTGTCTAGGGTTTTCAAGTAAATAAGAAATAGCCGAAATTGTTACATCTATTAAATTCCAGCTACTAGCCACAAAAGTGGGTAATACAATCAAAACCGTTGGCACTTATTGGATTTTGGATTCCATACAATGGCTGGGCTGTTGGGGTACCGCCCGTCACAGTACGTGGCCTAGACCACCGTACCGAGGATTACCCCCAATCCCCTACAACATAAAGCCGGACCCGTTCCTTACTGAACAGTTCCAAACAAGACAACCCCACAGTTGTGATCAACAACCGCACCACTAAGCCGAAAATAAAGGGACCTCTAGACAGGGATAAATCTTGCTCTCAAGTGGGGGCTACCCACGAAGCTTTGCTGCACCTCCCATGTTTTAGCCATTCCCGGTTGATGAGGCTTGAGGCTATGATAACCTTTATAGGACATATCACTTAGAATGCTCATCGTCCACCTGACGATGTTCTGAAAGCATTCAATCCATACAAGTTCGTTCTGGGTTCGAACGAAACCGAAGGTATAATCTCGTTACACTCGTATTGGAATCACCCTCAGAGTTAACGACAATAACCCTTACACTCTGAATCACCATCTCGAATCTATAAGTACTATTCCGCCAACTCATTACTGAATCGCCCACAGAGTTATACTGACGTATAGCCCTTGCACCTCGAGTCTTCACTCGCTCCACTTGGATTAACGACCTAACGTTTAATTTGGATCGATGTGGTTTTCAGATCCCAAATATGGAAACCCAATCCCGGTCTCATCGAAATCCAAAGCGTGTCTTTTAGGTCCAAGTTGTTTTAAGTTTTAAAACAATTCAATTCATTATCTAAATATACACAGATAGATAGTTCACCACACAATAGATAATCAACATTATCATTTTCAACAGATAATTCATATCATAATCAGATAATCCACATTATCATCTAAAAATAACCAATGCATCCATATCACATACACTACTCATCTCATAACTGAGATTACAACCCATACATGGCAATCAATACCAATCATCAAACATAAGCAATATTCTAATGATCATTCCATTTATAATTAATTTAAAATGAACTAAATTAATTACCTAAACTCTAATTAATTTAAAATGAATTAAATTAATTACTTCATCATTAAAATTCTACTTAACTTAACCATTAATTGATTACAAATCAATTTATAAATCATCATCTCAATATTTATTCCAGTTAATCATTACTGATTAACCATCTCTAATTACAATAAGTAATTAGCATTTAATATTACTTGCACAAGTTAATTATATTAAACCCTTTGCAAATAATCAACTTGTAATTTCTTAATTAATTAATTAATTAAAATTACATTAATCACTTATTCATTATTAATTATACCTTAATTAATCAATTCCAGATTACATCATTAATTAATTAATTAATGATTTCTAATTATATTTAATCAATCTCTATATAAATTAATTAATAAGTAATTAATCTTCAATTTAAACCATGAATATTAATCACCCATGATTAATAACCATTCAGTAATTAACTACTTTAATTACTCATCCCATAAATTAATTACTCTTAATTAATTATCTACATTAATCACTTGATTAATTTCCAAAGTAATTTAAATCCAAATTACTTCTATAATAAATATCCTTAATTACATTCATTAATTATTAATTTAATTGCTTCCTTAAGTAATCACAAACCCATTAATTACATAAAGTAATTATTCATCAATCCACAATTATTTAAATTAATTTAACTTAATTAATCTAAACTAATAACATAAATCAAATTAATCACACCAAGTAATTAATTCATTAATTACTTTCATTTAAGTTATTAAACAACTGATTATTATTAAAAATTAATTTAATTAGTTATCAAAAATTAATCACATTAATTAATTGTTAAATAACCTTAAGTTAATGACCTTCATTAACATTTCTTAATTACTCAATTAAGAGTTAACTTAAATTAATCATTATTAATTATCAATTAATTAATATTTTAATTATCATTCAATTAATCTCTAATTATTGGTTAATTAAGTGTTAATTAAAATCTTAATTATCATTAATCACTTGATTAATAAATCTTAATTATTAATTAAAATTAAATTAACCATCCTTAATTATAGATTAACTAACCTTAATTAATTAATCTCAAATCTTAATTAATCAAATTTTAAAAATTATTAATTACTTAATTAATCATCCACATCATTCATTTGTCAAATAATTAATATTCCATTTAACTGCATTTAAAATTTAAGATTCAAATTTATCTTAAATAAGATTTTAAAACAATTCAAAACCTTTTTATCTTATATATTAAAAGAAACATCTACTTTATCAATAAGTTTAAAAGAATTAAAATTACAATTCAATTTAAATTCAAATCAATTTAAAAATTACTTTTAAATTTCAAATTGAAATACAACTTCCAAACTCATTCTTGTTTTAACTCTTTAAAACTCTTCTTACAATTTACATGATCAATTTAAATGCAAATCATTTAACCATTTAAAGTAATTTAAATAATTTAAATTTAAACTTTATTTATTTTAAAAACTGTAGTTCAAAACCCAATTTTAGGTTTTAAAATCTCAGATTTAAACTTACTTTATCCTTCAATTTAAAACTTCCAGTTTAAATTCAAACCAAATACCCTTTTTATACTTAAAAGTTTTAAAAACTCAAACTTAAATTTCAAACTTAAATTATTCAAAAAAAACTCAAATTCAAACTAATCAGATTCAAACTCATGTTTACTTAATTTAAATCTTATTTACATTTTAAAACCTGCTTTTAAAACTAAAAACAAAAACAGGTTTTCTGTTTCTTTTTATTTTATTTTAAAACCATACTTACATTTAAAAAAAACTCAAATTATTACAAAAACCAGAATTTAAACTTTTTGAATTCATATTTAAATTTTGGTCTTAACTTAGTTCGGATTTTAGTTTACTTTTAGAAACTTTTATTACTACTTTTAATTTTTGAAAACTGTACAGGTTTCTGATTTTAGTTTAAAACCAAACTTGGATTTAAAAACATTTCAAATTTATTTCAAAGATCTAAAATTTAACCAATTGAATTTAAATTCAATTTCAGGTTTAATTTAGTTTTAGATTTTTGGTTTTGCAGTTGACTTTTCTTCAATTTTAATAAAACTGGAAAACAGGTTTTCTGCTTTTAGATTTAGAAACCCAAACTAAGATTTTGAAAACTGAATAATTTATAAATACCCAGATTTAAACTATTTGAACTTATAACTAAATTCAGGTTCCAAACTAGTTTCAAATTTCCTATTTTGTATTTCTACTTTTTTTTACTTAAATTTTATTTTTAAAAACTTGGAAACAAGTTCTGTTTCTATTTGAAATCTTGAAACAATACATGAACCCGAGCCTACCCAGTTTACTTCAAGTCCCATGATTACCTGCTTCGAGTCACTCACTAATTTCCCCGAGGTCATCACGAGGCATATAACCCTGCACCCAAAAAAATCAACACAACTGTAAGGACCCGATTCTTCAACTTCCGAAAACTGACATCAATACGTCCACTGTATCAACTGCCGAGAAATCGAATGCCAAAAAAACCGAACACTTAGGGTTTTAAGAAAAAGAAAGAGACAGAAGAAGGATAGAAGAAGAGATAAGAAGAAAAAGAAATAGAGAGAAAAGAAAGAGAATAGAAAATAGAACGGAAAGAAAACAGTAGAACAACAACAGAATCTCACAATTCGCAGCGGAACAACATATAATAGATAAATGAATAATCTTTAAACAAAGAACTATATCAGTTATTACATTACATCACATTTCATTACATCATATCATCAGAGTGTACAACAACAAACAACATCTAACAGCGGAAAAGAAATACTATATACTAATAATACGCCATGCCATCCAGCTTGCCTCCAGCAACTCCTGAATTCCAGAATATCCTGATAAACCTAATTCTTGACTGCCCGTGTGGAAATTGGTGGGCACCCAGAGTTTAGGAAGGAAAACAATAAACTCCGAGTCAGTCATGTGACTGGTGTGAGAACTCAAAACAGTTTATTTATCTTTAAAATCAAAATAGAAGAATATTTTTAAAGTCAATTCGCAATGCCTTTAAAAATGAGACTACCATAAGGCCTCCCGCACACACACACAATGCAAACGCAGAATCTGAGGAGATTTCTCCTTATGATAGTCAAAGATGCTTGATACGCATTAAAAGACATTTGATATTATTACTAGTGCATAGTGTAGGAAAAATTCATTTCGAAAGTAGAATATAAATCTTAGCCAGCATAGACATTTCGAACTATGCCTACTATAGCTAACTATGTTCAATAGTAGGTTACCGCCACATTCCATAGCAGGTTATACAACTAAAACCGTACAAGTCTCTATTGTTTCTTTGGATTTCCAAAGTATGATCAGGCCAAGGAACTTCCCATTGCAACATGAGAATGCCTCTGGAAGGACATCCCCGAGAACCAAACCGGATCTCTACCAACACAAGGCCGGATTACCCTTAACTGAGTAACAACTGACCGAATATGCCATCCCCCGGTCCTTTGGGACCTTTCACCGAGCGCTCGTAATCAATTCACACAATCATAAAGTGTTTTCAACATGAGTAAGTATCTGGGCTCCATACCATGATACCACCCTTTTCCAGAAGGAAATGCACATATCCTAAAAGGCGCTACCCCTCATAACCTTGCCGCATCTTTCCTGTTTTGACCATTCCCGAGGTGTGAGGCTCGACGAAGTCACGTCCACAAAAACATACTTTATACAAAAGCCATGCTTTGGGTCAACAAATGATCATAGAAATGATCACCAGGATAGACGATCAAATAAATGATCCTATCACAAATAATCAACACAATGATCATTTCACAGCAACACTCAGCATGTCACATTACCAAATTGGGAATATATCGCTGATAACATTCAACTACATAACCTCTGAGCTCGTACGTCTCAGAGAAGGGTGTTAAGCTAAAAGAATAAATTCTCCGCCACCAACAGAAATATATTTGAAAGAAATCTGCTTTATATCTCAATTTGTAATGTCAGACATACAATCCATACAAGTCTGTTCCGGGATCGAACATAACCGAAGGCACTTACAAAGAAGTCCTTGCAATCCGGATATCCACAATCCTGATCGGATTCACCATCACATATGGAGAACTCTATACCGGAGCAACTCGGTGCAGAGTCAATCGACAGGTTATCCTATCGCTCTCGCAAATACCGGGTCTTCAACACCGATCTTCAATGCTATCCATTACGTCGTATCACTATTCGAAATGGGTAATCCGAATAACGAGCGCAATAATTTAAAAATGAGTGTGCATTCAAATTCAAGCAAATCACAACAAATACCTTTCAAAGGTAATTATTGATAGTCGGTTATTGAACTATCAATGGATATGCACAACATCACCAGATTCCAAATAATTTTCCAAATTATTTATTTCCCAAAGATATCTTTACAAGATATATAATTTTCACACTTCAAAAATAAATCAATATTTATTTTTAAACAAATTCCCCTTTCTTTTCATTTATAAATTCCATAGTGAATTTATATTTCACAATATCTACTGATATCCGATTTCAATTATTCATTTCAATTTATCTTCAAAAAGATAAATTCTCCAATATTCACTTTATATTGGAAAACATTTCCATACTTATTTAATAAGTAATTCACAAATCTTTTATTTTCAACCTTTGGAAAATATTCAATATACATAAATCGAAATTTAGCATATATTTCATTCTTTAAGGAAATCATTCTCTCAAACATATTTATTTGGGCCAAAACGAATGTTACGTAAAACATCGTTACGACAACCCAAAATCACTAGTATAGGGATTCGAAATTAAAAATAGATATATAAATCCCAATACTATACAAAACATTTCCTTTCGAAAATCATTTACTATAACAACAGTGTTATAGTCCACCATTTCCTTCTATTTCTCGAAAACGTCTATTTCAACAATAAATGTTGAAATCTATGGTTTCGAATCTCAACACATTTTAAAACATCGTTAGATCGTTTTAATTCTATTTAAAACATCAAATCTAAACATTTTCTTTAACATATTATTCACTATTCAAAAACGTGAATATACTACGTTAACCAATTTCATCATTTCTATACATTTCATTTTAAAGGATTATTCACTGTCTAAAACGTGAATATAGCTCCATAAATAAGTTATAACAATTTACTTATAAAAATAAGTCGTTTTCGAATTTTATAAAACAACGTTTATAAATGCTATTTCTATTTGTTTTATAACTACTTCCTTTCTATACATCTCCTTTATTAACCTATTCGATTTATAACTCAATTATAAACCAAAACTTCACATTATAAGTTAAATGCTTATAAAACGATTATTTTACAAAATCATTCTTTTAAACATCATAATTATAAATCTTATAACTTATAAGATTCAATTATTTATCCAAATATATTCTTTAATAACTTCACAAAATCTACAAATCTTACTATTTATAAATTTGATTTATAACTTCACCATTTATAATCTTATAAATTCCATTCACTTATGCAATCCATTTTCACTTCATTCAAACACTTATAAAAACTCGTTTTATAATTCAAATGTTTTAATTTATAAATATCAATTTATAAATCCTTTATAAAATCAATTTATACTATTATTTTAAAACATCTTTAATCTCCTTTATAATTTCACCATTCTCTTGATTTATAAAATAATCAAATTTTATAAATCCTATTTTTAAACTTTTTATAATAAATTCAAAAATCCAATTTAATTATTTTATAAAAACATTAACCCATATTTCTCAAAAATCAATCTTTAACCGTATTTCTCAAAATCATAATTTTTATAACTTAAAAAATTATAACGTTTATTTATTTAAAATGGATCAATCCCAAAAATATTTTATAAACGTATACTTTCAAAAATCACTTTAAAATCATTTTAAAATTCCAAAATTTGGTCCAATGATGCTACATACCAAATAGTCAATCACGACAACAACGACATCATATATCGATATGATAATCCATCAAATATCAAAATATCTGAAATCAATTAAATACTGCTGAGGAATCCAGTTGGATCCCTCCAACCTGTTTTCCTGCATCCAAAAACATTAGCACAATACCAATTCCGCTCCAGTACGGAATTATCGCGGTATATGGGATTTAAAATATTATCCGCTTAATAGACGGCGCAATAGGGTCTCATCCGCTATACAATGCGGGAAATCAATAACTCCAATATATACATATGCCAATATATATATATTGCTATCATATATAATACCAATTTCACTGTTTATGAAATATTCGCGGTATATGTTTTTAATAAATAACATCCGCTTACTAACGGCGCATAATGTCTATTTTAACAATCAATAGATAACAATCATTATTCAAACATGCATTCAAATATTTTAAATCTAACTATTTAAAATAAAAATCGAAACTGATTCGATTGAGTGAGAAGTTCTCACCTTGATTTTATTTTCGTTTTAGCGATTTATTTCGAATAAAATTAAACGGACGTTTAATTTTACCCGAAATTCTCACTAACTCCAAACGACTCCAATCTAATTCCATCGCGTAGTGCTCGTCCATACGATTCCAACACAACTGGTTTCGTGCGTTTTTGACCTCGTATGAAAAAGTTATGCATTTTACAAGTTTCCTCGAATTTTAAATATAAATTACAGCATTCTTTTTATATTTTTAACCTACACGTTTACTGGCCGTTGGATCCATCTCCTCTCCATCATAGCCGTGCTTCCTTTCATCTCTCCCTCACGTTCATACTACAGAACATAGCCGAACAAAAGAAACCCATAGCTTAATATTAGGGTTTGAAATTCGAGCCATCTACGAGCAGTTCCAGGTTGATCGAGGCACACCACATCGAAGCTCGTGACAAGCTACACTCTCGGCCCAAGAACAAGCAAGCTCGGTCATCTCCTCCTCCTAGAAATGCGTGCGTGATGGCAGGCATTTGAGCCCAAATTCCCATCGATCTACAGCTCCGTTTCCAATCACAACCGTTGGATTGGTAGATCTCAGTGTGCTCTACAATCTTCTAGTTGGAAGATTCTTGTAATTGTTAATGGATGAGGAGAAAAGAGGAGGACAAGATAAGAAGTTTTCAGCCTTTCATTTTGAAAGTGGCGGCTGTAGAATTAGGTTTAGGGTTTTGATATTTTTTTTTAAAATTTGTGAATGAGGTAAGGGTCTATTTATAGAGAATAATTGAACACTATTCATCCGGAAATTCCGAACTCCGATTTACGCGCCGAAACCAGCGTTTCTAGGGTTTACCCCGCGTTCCGGACACAATGGAACGTGTTTCGGGAGCTAATTCGGTCATCTGTGCGAGTTATGGCAATGAACATTCAATTTAAATTAAACCGATTTAAACGGTTTTCTAGGCGTTTTAATTTGTACCGGACAAACGGTAAATCCAATTGACACGAAATTTGAAACCTTACAATAATATCACATTACGGATCCGATGTAACTAGTTTCGTCGAAATCCGAGACTTTTTGAAAAATGGCTATTTTAACTCGCCAAATTAATATTAAAAACAATTCGATGCGTTTCGAGCTGCCACGATCAAACGATAACTCCGATTGACATGAAAATTGAAATCCGGTAATAACTAACTATTATAGATCCAATGGAACTGGTTTCGTTCAATTCTGAGACTGTTCAAAAATTGACTATTTTCACTAGTCGATTTAATATTAAAATATTCAATTTTCACAAATTAACTTTTAATTCGATTTTAAAAGTTCTAAAATATCGTTCTAACTTCAATATGGTAAAATAAAATTTTAAAAATCATTTTCAATCATATTTAACTCAATTTTCAATTATTTCTGTATTTTCACATATTAAATTATCGATTTAATTATTCAATTAAATCCAATTATTCGAAATAAAATTTATTCGACTTATAAATTCACTTATTAATATTTAAAATTAATTAAATATTCAAATTTTAATTAATAAAAATTCTGGGTCGTTACAATCTTCCCCCCTTAAAAGAATTTCGTCCTCGAAATTATTAAGTAAGAAAAGTTACAAAATCTATTAACTTTCCCAAAATCCAAAGTTAAACTTCTTACAATAACTTTACCCAGTTTTCAAATCATACTTAGTTATCTTTTCAAAACAATTACTATTTTTAACTTTCAACTCCAAATAAAAGTCTAAGTTTTCAAAATTTTCCAATTTTCTCAAATTTTTTCTAACGCCTTAAATTTTCGGAAAAATTCGCCATAGTCTCCTTTGCGCGGCTTGATCCGAAAAAAAAATGACAGTATATATATCACAAATATACATCTCATCAAGTAATGAGGCATCCCGAAGGAAAAAAAGTATAAAAGTACGGTATGTAATCCGAGATATGTACCTTATATTTTATTAGCAAGCATATACGGCTAATATAGCGCGAAAGCGAGCTCCAAATGCGAAGCAAACGCGATCCGCACCTACTAATCACTCAACAAACAACATGAGAACATGTATATAGACAATAGTATCAATATACAACATATAGTAACATAATAACTATATATGCCAACATAGCAAATGTAGTAAAAGCAACAAATGCAAACATCAACCAACTAACATTCATCTAATTCATAACCAATAAATATTCATTCATATTCTCATTAATATTCAATGAATTGGGTTTTCAATTTAATCACATTTGATTCATTAACAGTGGATGTTTTTACTAACATTCATTTTCAATTAGTTTATATTTACTAATTCATATTCAAGTTGGTTCTGTTCCAAATCAAATTCAATTCTATTTAAGATTCACTTAACTTCCAATTGGATTTCAATTACTTTAGCATCCAATTTCATTAATACTTAATGAATTATATACAATCAACTAACAATCATATAACAACCAATGTTTATTAATTACAACCAAATTACTTTGCTTACAATTGGTTTAATTAAATTGATTTTCATTCAATTATTCAACTTTCCAATAATATTAGATTTTAATGAATTAACACTTATATTCATTATTTCATATCAACTTAATTCACATTCAATTGATTAACATTTAATCCATTAATTCAATTCAATTACAAAAGTTGAATTTCTTTTATATAACTTAAGTTCACATCTATCACTTAACTTTATTAATTTACTTTGATACCAATATCAACTTCATTCAACTTCTCTTAAGTTATATTTCATTTTCAACATTATTTGTTTTTACTTAGCTTAAATTCCCACTTATAAATCAATTCAGCTTCTAAGTTCTAAAGTAAATTTTTATTTAACCTTTACCAAAGTCAAATTTCATCACTTATTCAAACTCATTTTTATTTACAACTCATATTCATAAATATATCCATATAGTTTCACTTCTTATATATATAAGTTTATTTGACAATTGTAAATCACTTTAATTATAATTCAATTCTTATAATTCTTTTTACTTATACAATTATTCTTTTATTCAGATTATTCAAACAACTAAACAATCAACTTATATACACTTTGATAACTTTGAAAATTTATTCCTTTATATATAAAATATAATCAAGGTAAAATTATTTCATTTACCCAATTTAAAACAACACTGTGTCGAATTGTTCTGTACAAGTGTTTAGAGATCCCTATCAACAACGTTAATTACTCGTATTAACCAGAATCCATATAACACTCAACAAACCAATCATCACAATATAAAACAATTTTATATTCACTAACAAATACGCTCTCATAGCTATTATTCACTCAAACTCATTCTAGAGTACTACTGACTCTATCTCTAATGAGTAATACCCAACAGAACCATGGTTGTCGCTTAACCATATGCTCTGATACCAAATGTAAGGGTCGACGACAACGGTCACAACTGGTAGGCTTTTCAACCATCCCAGCCCCACCGTGGCTTACACTGATATACCAAACTTGCTTTTACGGCCACCCTTTCGAATGTCACGGCTTCGCCTAACCAACCCCGTAAAGAGGACGTGTGGGGGTAAGAGTCTCCCGTTCGCCACCAAACCGCGAAGCGAGAGCCCCCCATCACATATCACCTAGCATAAGCAAGACTGGTGTGAGAACTCAAAACAGTTTATTTATCTTTAAAATCAAAATAGAAGAATATTTTTAAAGTCAATTCGCAATGCTTTTAAAAATGAGACTACCATAAGGCCTCCCGCACACACACACACAATGCAAACGCGGAATCGGAGGAGATTTCTCCTTATGATAGTCAAAGATGCTTGATACGCATTAAAAGACATTTGATATTATTACTAGTGCATAGTGTAGGAAAAATTAATTTCGAAAGTAGAATTTAAATCTTAGCCAGCATAGACATTTCGAACTATGCCTACTATAGCTAACTATGTTCAATAGCAGGTTACCGCCACATTCCATAGCAGGTTATACAACTAAAACTGTACAAGTCTCGTATTGTTTCTTTGGATTTCCAACGAATGATCAGGCCAAGGAACTTCCCATTGCCACATGAGAATGCCTCTGGAAGGACATCCCCGAGAACCAAACCGGATCTCTACCAACACAAGGCCGGGTTACCCCTAACTGAGTAACAACTGACCGAATATGCCATCCCCCGGTCCTTTGGGACCTTTCACCGAGCGCTCGTAATCAATTCACACAATCATAAAGTGTTTTCAACATGAGTAAGTATCTGGGCTCCATACCATGATACCACCCTTTTCCAGAAGGAAATGCACATATCCTAAAGGGCGCTACCCCTCATAACCTTGCCGCATCTTTCCTGTTTTGACCATTCCCGAGGTGTGAGGCTCGACGAAGTCACGTCCACAAAAACATACTTTATACAAAAGCCATGCTTTGGGTTGACAAATGATCATAGAAATGATCAACAGGATAGACGATCAAATAAATGATCCTATCACAAATAATCAACACAATGATCATTTCACAGCAACACTCAGCATGTCACATTACTAAATTGGGAATATATCGCTGATAACATTCAACTACATAACCTCTGAGCTCGTACGTCTCAGAGAAGGGTGTTAAGCTAAAAGAATAAATTCTTCGCCACCAACAGAAATATATTTGAAAGAAATCTGCTTTATATCTCAATTTGTAATGTCAGACATACAATCCATACAAGTCTGTTCCGGGATCGAACAGAACCGAAGGCACTTACAAAGAAGTCCTTGCAATCCGGATATCCACAATCCTGATCGGATTCACGATCACATATGGAGAACTCTATACCGGAGCAACTCGGTGCAGAGTCAATCGACAGGTTATCCTATCGCTCTCGCAAATACCGGGTCTTCGATCTTCAATGCTATCCATTACGTCGTGTCACTATTCGGAATGGGTAACCTGAATAACGAGCGCAATAATTTAAAAATGAGTGTGCATTCAAATTCAAGCAAATCACAACAAATACCTTTCAAAGGTAATAATTGATAGTCGGTTATTGAACTATCAATGGATATGCACAACATCACCAGATTCCAAATAATTTTCCAAATTATTTATTTCCCAAAGATATCTTTACAAGATATATAATTTTCACACTTCAAAAATAAATCAATATTTATTTTTAAACAAATTCCCCTTTCTTTTCATTTATAAATTCCATAGTGAATTTATATTTCACAATATCTACTGATATCCGATTTCAATTATTCATTTCAATTTATCTTCAAAAAGATAAATTCTCCAATATTCACTTTATATTGGAAAACATTTCCATACTTATTTAATAAGTAATTCACAAATCTTTTATTTTCAACCTTTGGAAAATATTCAATATACTTAAATCGAAATTTAGCATATATTTCATTCTTTAAGGAAATCATTCTCTCAAACATATTTATTTGGGCCAAAACGAATGTTACGTAAAACATCGTTACGACAACCCAAAATCACTAGTATAGGGATTCGAAATTAAAAATAGATATATAAATCCCAATACTATACAAAACATTTCCTTTCGGAAATCATTTACTATAACAACAGTGTTATAGTCCACCATTTCCTTCTATTTCTCGAAAACGTCTATTTCAAGAATAAATGTTGAAATCTATGGTTTCGAATCTCAACACATTTTAAAACATCGTTAGATCGTTTTAATTCTATTTAAAACATCAAATCTAAACATTTTCTTTAACATATTATTCACTATTCAAAAACGTGAATATACTACGTTAACCAATTTCATCATTTCTATACATTTCATTTTAAAGGATTATTCACTGTCTAAAACGTGAATATAGCTCCATAAATAAGTTATAACAATTTACTTATCAAAATCAGTCGTTTTCGAATTATATAAAACAACGTTTATAAATGCTATTTCTATTTGTTTTGTAACTACTTCCTTTCTATACATCTCCTTTATTAACCTATTCGATTTATAACTCAATTATAAACCAAAAGTTCACATTATAAGTTAAATGCTTATAAAACGATTATTTTACAAAATCGTTCTTTTAAACTTCATAATTATAAATCTTATAACTTATAAGATTCAAGTATTTATCCAAATATATTCTTTAATAACTTCACAAAATCTATAAATCTTACTATTTATAAATTTCATTTATAACTTCACCATTTATAATCTTATAAATTCCATTCACTTATGCAATCCATTTTCACTTCATTCAAACACTTATAAAAACTCGTTTTATAATTCAAATGTTTTAATTTATAAATATCAATTTATAAATCCTTTATAAAATCAATTTATACTATTATTTTAAAACTTCTTTAATCTCCTTTATAATTTCACCATTCTCTTGATTTATAAAATAATCAAATTTATAAATCCTATTTTTAAACTTTTTATAACAAATTCAAAAATCCAATTTAATTATTTTATAAAAACATTAACCCATATTTCTCAAAAATCAATCTTTAACCGTATTTCTCAAAATCATAATTTTTATAACTTAAAAAATTATAACGTTTATTTATTTAAAATGGATCAATTCCAAAAATATTTTATAAACGTATACTTTCAAAAATCACTTTAAAATCATTTTAAAATTCCAAAATTTGGTCCAATGATGCTACATACCAAATAGTCAATCACGACAACAACGACATCATATATCGATATGATAATCCATCAAATATCAAAATATCTGAAATCAATTAAATACTGTTGAGGAATCCAGTTGGATCCCTCCAACCTGTTTTCCTGCATCCAAAAACATTAGCACAATACCAATTCTGCTCCAGTACGGAATTATCGCGGTATATGAGATTTAAAATATTATCCGCTTAATAGACGGCGCAATAGGGTCTCATCCGCTATACAATGCGGGAAATCAATAACTCCAATATATACATATGCCAATATATATATATTGCTATCATATATAATACCAATTTCACTGTTTATGAAATATTCGCGGTATATGTTTTTAATAAATAACATCCGCTTATTAACGGCGCATAATGTCTATTTTAACAATCAATAGATAACAATCATCATTCAAACATGCATTCAAATATTTTAAATCTAACTATTTAAAATAAAAATCGAAACTCATTCGATTGTGTGAGAAGTTCTCACCTTGATTTTATTTTCGTTTTAGCGATTTATTTCGAATAAAATTAAACGGACGTTTAATTTTAACCGAAATTCTCACTAACTCCAAACGACTCCAATCCAATTCCATCGCGTAGTGCTCGTCCATACGATTCCAACGCAACTGGTTTCGCGCGTTTTCGACCTCGTATGAAAAAGTTATGCATTTTACAAGTTTACTCGAATTTTAAATATAAATTACAACATTCTTTTTATATTTTTAACCTACACGTTTACTGGCCGTTGGATCCATCTCCTCTCCATCATAGCCGTGCTTCCTTTCATCTCTCCCTTACGTTCATACTACAGAACATAGCCGAACAAAAGAAACCCATAGCTTAATATTAGGGTTTGAAATTCGAGCCATCTACGAGCAGTTCCAGGTTGATCGAGGCACACCACATCGAAGCTCGTGACAAGCTACACTCTCGGCCCAAGAAGAAGCAAGCTTGGTCATCTCCTCCTCCTAGAAATGTGTGCGTTATGGCAGGCCTTTGAGCCCAAATTCCCATCGATCTACAGCTCCGTTTCCAATCACAACCGTTGGATTGGTAGATCTCAGTGTGCTCTACAATCTTCTAGTTGGAAGATTCTTGTAATTGTTAATGGATGAGGAGAAAAGTGGAGGAGAAGATAAGAAGTTTTCAGCCTTTCGTTTTGAAAGTGGCGGCTGTAGAATTAGGTTTAGGGTTTTGATTTTTTTTTTTAATTTGTGAATGAGGTAAGGGTCTATTTATAGAGAATAATTGAACACTATTCATCCGGAAATTCCGAACTCCGATTTACGCGCCGAAACCAGCGTTTCTAGGGTTTACCCCGCGTTCCGGACACAATGGAACATGTTTCAGGATCTAATTCGGTCATCTGTGCGAGTTATGGCAATAAACGTTCAATTTAAATTAAACCGATTTAAACGGTTTTCTAGGCGTTTTAATTTGTACCGGACAAACGGTAAATCCAATTGACACGAAATTTGAAACCTTACAATCATATCACATTACGGATCCAATGAACTGGTTTCGTCGAAATTCGAGACTTTTTGAAAAATGGCTATTTTAACTCGCCGAATTAATATTAAAAACAATTCGATGCCTTTCGAGCTGCCACGATCAAACGATAACTCCGATTGACACGAAAATTGAAATCCGGTAATAACTAACTATTAGGGATCCAATGGAACTGGTTTCGTTCAATTCTGAGACTGTTCAAAAATTGACTATTTTCACTAGTCGATTTAATATTAAAACATTCAATTTTCACAAATTAACTTTTAATTCGATTTTAAAAGTTCTAAAATATCGTTCTAACTTCAATATGATAAAATAAAATTTTACAAATCATTTTCAATCATATTTAACTCAATTTTCAATTATTTCTGTATTTTCACATATTAAATTATCGATTTAATTATTCAATTAAATCCAATTATTCGAAATAAAATTTATTCGACTTATAAATTCACTTATTAATATTTAAAATTAATTAAATATTCAAATTTTAATTAATAAAAATTCTGGGTCGTTACAACAACCATGCACAACCCATCTCTGTGCACCCACTCCCTAACTCCGGCCATCACTGGCCATCATCTCTGACCATCCTCCATCGACCAAAATCCCCACATCAACCTTCAACCCTCAAAATGCCAGAATTCAACTTGAATTTGAATTCAAGTTTTTAAACCTAAAACCTGGAACAGAAGTCAGCAAACCCAACCAAACCTGTCAACGGCGTCCCTACGCGCCTCCGGCCACCATCTCCACCCAAACTTCAGCGACGACTTCAACTAACCATCATCTACCATCACGCAAATCGCGGTTGAACTCGATTTACCGAGGAGATCACATCAAACCAAACACAGTGACCCAAATGAAACTAGTGTTCATAAATAAAAATCCCAAATTACAATCTCAAATTTGAATTGCAATACAATTCAATAATTTTCCTATAATCTTTGATGGCTATACAATCTCCAGAATCAAATTCACCCAAAATAATTGCAAGCTTCAACTGTACTTAGCTAATATGTAGAATATAGTAATTTCAAAACTGCATTTTGTATAAAGCATTAAAATTTGTAATTTTTCTTTTAAAAATCATGATTTAGTATGGTGATTTGATTTATAATTCTGAATTCATAAATTTCTAAACTTGAAATTTCACTCATTTACTGATTGATCTTCTGTTTGTGAATCCCGGAGCCATTTCTATATTTTTAACTTAAGTACAAATTTTAATATGAAGTTTTATAACGAAACAAACATATTTGTTTAGGTCTTAAACTCGAATGAAGATTAAAATTAAAGATAATGGGATTACATCTGACTGAAGCTTGAAATCAAAGAAAACAGAGATGCTTCAGGTAAACAATCATACACACACATAAATTTATTCATAGATATATTCACAGCCATTTTATAATATAATTTCATATTTAAATCAAAACATGCAATCAACTTTTGCCTATTTAAAATCTTAAAAAGTTGAGTTACTCACCTGTATTTGCAAAAATGCAGAGCACTGTCTTGAATTTGAAAACCCTTTTTTTTGAAATCTTTTTGAGCATCTTTTGCAAACTTTTAAACTTGAATGTAGTAGATGTCTTCAACTTGCATTTGTTCCCAGGTTTTAGAAAAAGGCAGGTCTTCATACTTGATTTAGAAATGTAGAATCTTGCATTTTCAGATTTTTGAAAAATATGAATGCATGCTATAGTTTTGTTGCTTGGAGGTTTTGAATGTTTGAAAAAGAGGAGTTGAATGCAATGCATTTGAATAGGTTTTTGAGGATGAAAATGTTATAGAACTTCGATTTTCAGATTTATTTTTAGAATGAAAATGAGAAAGAGGAAAGGAATGAGTAAATGAAATGTTTTATAAACTAAATTTATGATTTATTAAAAACAAAGAAAAATAAAAGATCAAATTTGACACTTGTTAACTTATATTTTAAATTACTTACACATGTCATTTTTAAATGATTTGTTATCTTTATTAAAGTTAATGAATGTTTAAATTAAATTAATTAGTTCTTATACTTAGTCATGTATATAATTTATTTCTAAAGAATAAGCAAAGATGTTCTTATAAATAAAACAATATACAAATAAATCTTTTGACAAATATACTTTTAAACAATTAAAATAAATTTATGAAAGAGCTTGTAACTTATTGAATATATGTTTCATATTTTAAATTGTATTTTAAATTTCAAATTAAATTAACAAATCCCATTTTATAAATTAATATTTAAAAAAAATAAAACAAACATTTTTGTAACCTATTTTAATATACAAACTTAAGTTAAAATGAATTTTTAAACCAATAGAACATTTATCTTATATATTTAAAATCATTTAGTTATTTTATTAAATATTTTTGAAAAGCTTAAATCCAAAAATAAATCACAATTTTCAAAATTTTAAAATATTAAAATTTATGCTGTACTAATTTAATTAAAAACAACTTATCTATTTAAAATATATATAAATACATATACATTATTAAATAGAAAATAGATTTATTAGCAAATTAAAAATAAATTTACAAATTAAATATTTAAATAAAGAAGATTATAGTATCAATTCAAATTTATTAACAAAAATTATCAATTCAATTTAAATTTAAAACACAGATTATTAAATTTAAATTGTCCAAAATTTCGGGATATTACACTTGAGGCCATGCTTCATTAAATATAGAATAAACAATAGGTTTATGTAAATGGTTCTAACAAGAGAATAAGGTTAAGGGCAATAAGGGGAATAGCCGTCCATATTCCTTAACTACTAAACCCTTAGTTCATTCTCATTTTCACATGACCAAATCATAAAAAGATAAACAAAGAGGGGTTTGAATCCGACCATTAGTTAGGAGACGAGAATCAAGTAAAAGCTAGAGAATCGAGCTAAAAGAATTAATCGAGTTATAATCTCAAGTCCTTATCTAAATCAAGGTGAATAATAATCTAAACCATCTCATTTTTGTTTCAAAGAACAAACGTTTTCCTGTTTTAGGATTAAAGGCTTTATAATGATTTTGATGATGATATGCTTGGATTATATGATATGTTATGTCCAAACTACTTTATTTGTGAATGGTTTCATTCGGTTTAAGGCTAAAATCATTTATAATGGGTTTGGAATGCCGTGAAAATTAAATATGCTATGTAAAATATTATCGTGGAGATGGGTTTAAATTTTGGTAATTATCCAAGTTATGGATAATTTATTATGTATTTTCAAGGGATGATTTATATAATGAGTTTATAAATATTTCGGCTATTATATAAAGAATTTGGGTCCAAAATTTATATATGTTAGATAACATATTAAAACTGAATTTTTATGATTTTTGGAGATTTTTCCTAAGTAATTTACCATGCAAAATTAATTATTTAAAATAAAGACTTAAATGTCTTAATTGTTTTATTAATAGAAAGGGCTGTTTTGTTAATTATCTGTAATTAGTTTCTATAAAATTTGGTAGCCTTTTAGCCTATTAGAAAAGGATTCTAATATAGTTTATCGCAACCAATCATATTTTTACAAATAGGCAAGTTCGTTGAAAAGTGTTACTTAAAAAGGTAACAAACATAGTTTGGCATAAGATTATTTTTTTCCACTTCTAGTAGCTACTTTTTCGACCTTATACTTCCGCCTTCTACCAAGTCCAAACTAATACACATGGTATCAAGCTTTGGTACGTAGTGTATTGGAGAAAGGCTGTAGGTATATAGTCGAAACCAAGCTTTCGATGGAGTCGGAGCCTAGTTTTGCTTACCAAAGAAATGCCACTTTCCTTGTTTTAAAAGAATACTTTCGAAAAGGTTTAACAATGCTTTTGGTGGGGTTGCTGCATTTTGGATTCGTTTAGATAGCTTTCAAATGAGTTGCTTTGTTTTTAAATCAAAGGTTTTGAAAGGGTAGGTTGAACCTAGTTGAAACTATACTGCCGCCTTTATACTTTTCGAAGGGATTGAAGTCATCAACAAGTTTGAAAGGCAGCTTTTGTTTTATAAAATACCAACCGCTTCCCAATGCTTTTGAAATGGCCCTAGTGGTAATCTAAATTAATGGTTGTGAAGACAATGGTGTCGAAAGGGGTTTCGACGCTATCGCCTTATTTTTTTAACTTCAAGATTAATGCTTTCGAAAGGATGGTGCTGAAGCCATCTGTTTTTCCCCAAACTCTTTTTAATGGCTTCGAAAGGGGTACTTTTTCTTGTATTCACTTAGACCCAAAAAGATAAGTTTTAAATAAACCCAATGGTTTTTAAAGGTGTACTTTCAATGGTTTCGAAAGGGGTACTTTCAAATGCTTTCGAATTTATGCTTTTATAATTGAATAGCATTGTTTTAATACATTCATTAGGCTTCGAAAGAAAGGTTTTAAAGTGTTTCGAAAAGCAGATGCTTAGTGTTTTGTAAAGAAGATTTGAATGCTTTCGAAGGAGGTTTTCCAATGGTTTTGAAATCCTTAGTTTTCAAAACGAAGAACTTAATCTCAATTTTTAAAGATAAAATCCATGGCATTGAAAAACAGAATTCAAATTCTTTTAAATTGGAGATTTGGAAGAAGCTTGCTTTGATGTAAATAAAGGGTTAAAGGAATTAACCAAATCTTGGGAGGAAATGATTTCAAAGATATTAAACTAAATATTTTGGTATTATTTTTATATATTCTTCTTCTATAAATGTATTCACTATGTATTGGGCCCAAACTGTATTTTGGGGAGTAAGGGCAGAAGAACTAGGTAGGTTGACCCAGTAGTGAGTATAAACTAAGTAACTCCTAAATGAATAGAGTTGCATCCAGTAGGTTAGTTAGACCAGAATAGGTTGCCTAAGGACTAATTAACAAGTTGTCAGTTGAGATAATTTCAAATTGAACCCATGAAAACTATGTTTAAATAGAGTTACTGGTAGGGGACAACAGGTTTGTAGTGAACCCATGAAAACTATATTTGGATTAAGTTATTGATAGGAGTTAATAGGTTCATAGTTAACCCATGAAAACTATGAAATGGGGGGTTATTGGAGATACCAATAGGTTCAGGTAGAACCCATGAAATAGTTGAATTAAGTTGTTTTCAAGGGCCAATAGGTTCTTAGTGATCCCATGAAAACAATGTACTGGAATGATAGTCCATAAGTTAAAAATATGTTCTTAGTGATCCCATGAAAACTATGAGATAGGACAGGCAGTCCATAAAATTTAAATAGGTTATTAGCAAGTCCATGAAAACTAATATGTTAATCGTAACCCTATAAACTATACATATGATAGGTAGCCAAATAAACAAGGATGAAAAATCCAGAACGTTTTAATTGTTTGCATATCATAATAATTTGAAATTGCTATGTCTTTAACCATTGTGGATGAAGAACATAGTATATGGTTATATAAGTTTTTGATAAGATACTAGTGAAAAGAATACCCATTCCGCTAAGTGGCATGGTCTCATTAGATATCTAAATGATTTGATATGGTAGGTTATTATTCATGCCAAGCTTTATGTCTGACTCGAAGTTTATGTTTTCCTCTTAAACTCTTGGATGCTTAAAATTAATTGAGTAGGCTGAGGGTAAGGGATTTTTAGGTTCTCCCTATATAAATTAGCTTTCGAAGACGAGCATAAGGATATCTCGCTAAATAAGAGTTCTTTTATATTTTATTACGTTGTGTCTGATGTAAAGGCTAAGTTGTATAATTGCCTATATAAATACTCTTATTATCCAGGGGAGGATCTTCATATATCGCTCTTGGGTTATGTTGTAATAATTATATTTTTCTGAATGTGGTTCTCATTTTTGGGATTATGTAATGAATCTAAAATTCGAAATGAGAAATTTATTTAAATGATTTTAAAATTTATTCATATACATGTGTTTCTGCTGTATCAATGCATCTAACATTACCATATTTGATCGTCGAGGATTATTAACTAGGGATGACTGCAGCATCCATAGCCATTAGTTTTGGGCCTCCAAGTAGGGGATGTACAAGTTGGTATCATAGCATAGTTTTATGAAAGTTTAGGAAAATTAAACCAAAAATATTTGTCAAAACACACGCTAATGAATTAGAAAAAGGTCGGGGTTTGGGTTAACGTTATAGTAACTTGCTTGCATTTAATATATATATATATATATATATATATATATATATACGTATTCCCCTCTCTTTTAGACCATTATTCTATATCTTACTAAGGCTCGTATGGAGATTCACGAGAAAGAAATATATGAAGGTAGGAAATGGAGGAGGAAATCTTAGTGGAGGAAGCACCAAAACCAACAGAAATGTTCGACCTAACACCAGGAGGAACCAATGTCGACAAGCAATCGTCAACTTGATGCCAGCTAGAGCAGCTGTAGGAGTGGCTAGGAATGTAGGACGAGCTAGTCCCATGTCTCTATTTGGAAACAATTATGCTAAGTTAAGCATAAATTATGCCAGTCTGGGTGAGAAGCCGTTTTTGGGTAGTGAGGATGCTATATAAAATGAGAATTGACTGTTGCATTGTGAGAGAATCTTCGCTGACTTGGATTTGAATGATGAGAAGAAGAGGAGACTAGCATCTAGGAAGTAGCAGGGAACTGTGCTTTATTGGTGGAGTAACGTTACTGCTGGAGTTCCAAAGGAGGAATTGACTTAGGCTGAATTCCGTAGAATATTTGAGGAAAGATTTTTGTCTGAGGTAGTTGAGTCTGCTTTGTTGGGAAAGTTCATGGATCTGGTGCAAGGAGAGATGTCAGTGGTTGAGTATACTGCAAACTTTGATTAGTTATTCAAGTATGGATATGCTATGATAGACACCATCATCAAAAGGAATGAAAGTTTATTCAGGGGCTGAGACCCAAGATTGGCAGTGCGACTTTGCCACATCTTCGTGATTCTTATAACGTTGTTGTGGAAATAGCTATCCGACATGAGGAGATGTTGGCCCTACATGGGAAGGAGAAGTAGATTGAAACCTAAAATTATCTTGGCAAGAAGAGAAAGTTCTTTAAGAAGAAGGGAATGTAGAAGGGATAAGCTGCCAAGAAGGAAAAGGAAAATTTGGTTTGCTATAAGTGTGACAAGAAAGGTCATTATGATCTTGAATGCCGAACTGGCGAGGGGAAAAAGGCCTCTGAAATGAACAATGTGAAGTGCTTTAACAATGACCAAGTTAGGCATTATATGAACCAGTGTCCAGAACCAGTCAGGGAAGATATGGGAAATGTCTTTGCATTGAAACTCTCTTCTTCTAGACCCATTGTTGTTGAGAAGGGAAAATTTGCAGTGGTAGGTACACTTTTAATTTATAGTATACCAGTTAGGGTACTATTTGATACCTGTTAACAATATTTCTTGTCAATACTCCAAAATAATGCTGAGAACGGTAGATGTCTTTTGCAAGAACATTGACTGAGATTCCCTTAGGAATTGCCTTTCAATTTGGTTTTATTTATAGACAATTCTTGAATTATACTTTTCGACATCGTCGAAAGGTTTAGCCTTTGGATTGAGTAACCTTTTGACCTTGTTGAGCTAGTATGAGGTCTCCTGCAAGGGTTTTCCTTTTGATTAGGTTGAAGTTCCTTGAGTTTAGACCTTTAAAGGTAGGTTTCAATCTTGTCGAAGGATGAGGTGATAGTTTTCCTTGGGTTTAGATAGGAAATCATATATACTTTATTGGATTACAGTAGGTTTCAACTTTATCGATTGATAAGATCACGGAATATACAGCTTCGAAAGGTTTAATCCAAATAGTTGATTGCTTCAAGAGGTTACAGAAATATTAGGATTAGTAGTATTGTCGACCTTGTTGATAGGTTGGTTACTGGTGAAGTTGAGGCTGAAAGAATTGCTAGCTTTGTCGAGAGGAACCTTTCGATGGGGTTGAACCCAAGAAATAGAAATTAATCCAACAGAGTCTTAAGAAGCAATAAAGAAACCAATAGTGCTTAAGACTTCCTTCTTTATCCAGTAATTTTTTTTATTTCATTAAATTTTCAAATCATCACCCAAATAGGGTTAAAATGCTGTTCTTAAGAGAAATGCAAGTTTACAATGAGAGAAATCAGATCCCAAAATTGTGACCTCTTGGGTCTTATTTATAGATGCAGGCGACTTCATTTTTGAGCCAACACTCTCGACCAGGTCGAAGGTTTCCTCTTTTATGAGTAGTTACGAACCTTTCGACCTTGTAGAAAGGTTTTCAATTCATAAGCTATCATGGACCCTTTGACTTTGTCGAAAGATTTACCCTTCACTTACTGGTATGAATCCTTTGAACTTGTCAAAATAGTTGCCTTCTATATGTTGTTATGAACCTTTGTCCTCCTTATGCTGTTACGAACCCTTCGAATTTGTCGAAAGGTTTGTATTTCGCTTATTTTTATGAGCCCTTCGACCTTGTCGCAAGCTACATTTCCTTTAAATGTTGTCAAGGGCTGTGCTTTCTTTCGACGTTGTTGAAAGGTTCTTTATCACTCTTCTACCTTTGCTGACTTCCGAGTGTTTCTTCTTCATAGCACCTTTCGACGCTGTTAAAAGGTATCCTGAATGGATCTTAACTGGTTCAAAAGGCTTTCTATGCTTTCGAAAAGGTCACCATGGGGTTGCTAATAATTGCTTTGACATCTTCATCTTCTTCGAAAGGTAAGAAGCTGTTTAACTTTGAGGACTACATCCCTTTGGCTCTTTCAAAAGGTTTGACCTGAACTCCTCTTTCTTAGTCTTTGTTGAAGGACCTGTCAACTCAGTCGAAGGGTAGATTTTTTTGAGTAACAATAGCCCTAGCCGTTTCCAAAGGCTATACGTGCTTTTGAAATGGTTGAATTGGTTGAATACTCATCTAGTGGAAACGGTGAAGGCGAAACCATAACGTCTCGAATGGTTTAGCGCAAAAATGTGAAGTGTGTGCTATTTATTGTCTTCGAAAGGGAGCCTTCTATCTTGTCAAAAGTTCTCTGCTTATTGACTTTTGATGATAGCCTTCGACCTCACCGAAAGCTTTCGGTTTATTCTGTGAAGACATCATCTTCACTCCTTCGAAAGGTGCAGTTGAAACTACCATCTGTTTTTTGAAGACTATCTCTTATGTTGTGATGTACCATCCTGATGTCTTTTAATCTTTATTAGTTTTCTTTCTCCTTCTTGCATATTTTATTTCTATGAACATTTTATGGATAACAATATCAATGCATCACATTTATTTATATCTCAGTGTTTCGTTAATACGTTATGTTTAGAGCCCACAAACCTTATTATTTCCTTAAGAGATGCGAATCTGATAGGAGGGTATGCAACTCTAGGGATGAGATGTGGCTAGATAGAACTTTATTTGTTAGGTCATAAGTTTTTCTGTCATTTGTATGTTTTTGATTTCGTAGAATTCAAGATCATTTTGGGTATGGATTGGTTGGGTAGATATGAGGCTACGATAATTTTGCTGAGATAGGGAAATATCGCCGAGACACCCTGACAGTCATAACCGAATTATATTCACAGTGAGAGATTCTGACTGGAGAGCCTGTACTTTGTTAAGTGCTATGGAAGTATAGGAAGGGTTAAGTCAGGTTCGTGTAGCAAGAGAGTTTGCACATGTTTTTGAGCCAGTTACAGGATTACCACTGAAACGAGCTATTGAGTTTCAGATAGATCTTATGCCAGGAGCAGAGCCTGTTAGTAGACCGCCTAGTAGGATGACACCGACCGAGATGAAGGAATTTAAGAGACGAAGGAATTAAAGGTGCAGCTAGTGGACTTGTAAGGGAGAAATTTTATTAGGCCAAGTAGTCCGCCTTAGGGTGCTGCCACCGTATTCGTGAAGTATCAAATATCTTAAGTTAAACGAGAGGATGATCAACAATAAGTATCCTTTGCCAAGAATTGATGATCTGTTTGATTAGCTGAGTGGAGCCAGAGTGTTTTTCTAATTGAATTTAGCGACAGGTTTCCATCAGTTGAGAGTGGTAGAGGATAGCATTCCGTCAACTACATATCGGACTAGGTACGGTTTGTACGAGTGGTTAGTATAGCCATTCAGGTTAATGAATACACCGACCTCCTTTGTGGATTTGACGAACCGAGTTTTCCGAGAGTACTTTGATAAGTTCATATTGGTGTTCATAGATGAAATTTTAGTATACTCTAAAGATGAAAGAGAGCATGAAGATCATCTAAGAGTAGTTCTCGAGATGCTGAGGCAGCATCAACTGAAAGCGAAGTTTTCCAAATGTCATATTTGGTAGAAAGAAGTCAAGTTTCTTGGTCACGTGGTTTCAGATAATGGTTCGTCGGTTGATCAAGATAAGATCAAAGTTGTTAGTAACTGGAAGAGACAAGAGACAATGACTGATATCAGAAATTTTCTTGTGCTTGCTAACTATCATTAGAGATTGAATAAGGATTTCTCGCGATTATCAGCGCCTTTGACTAAGTTGAGCAGGATGAATGCGAAGTTCATTTAGTCTGACAAATGTGAGGAAGCATTCCTTAAGACAAAGCATTTGTCAACCAACGTACCTATATTAGTTGTTCCGGACGAAAACCAAGGTTTGGTGGTGCACACCGATGGAACTGGGTCGGGAGCCATATTAATGCAGAAGGGAAAGGTCATTACCTATGCTTCATGACCTGTTAGACCGCATGAGGTTAGATATCCTACTTATGATTTGGAGTTGGCTGTGGTGATCTTTACATTGAAGATATAGAGATATTATCTCTTAAGGGGGAGACTTGAGCTATACATAGATCATAAGTCTTTAAGACATTTATTCTCTCAGAAAGAGCAGAATACAAGACAGTGGAGATGGCTGGAGTTTTTAACTGCTTATGACTTTGTGTAACAACCCGGGATTTGCATTACCAATTAATAAATAAAAGTTAGGATTTTTGTTTATTTTAATGAAGCGTAAAAGGATTTGGAATAACAAAATTTATTTGAAAAACGCTATTTTAATTAAATGGGAAATATGGATTTTAAAATGAGGATAAAATGTTATTTTTGGAAAGTTAAATATTTTAGGAGAGATTTTAAAACGGGTTTGGGTAAGAAAAATGAGTTTTATAAACATACGTGATCACTTAGACTAATTTTTGGAAACATGTAAATAACCCTCTTCTTATTGGGTTACTAAACTTAACCCAATAACCCAAACTAAACCTCCTCTATAAATTATCTCAAACTCTCCTAACCTCATTCATGCATCCCTAATCAAAACCCTAATCATTTCCTAAAGCTTTCTTAACAAAAATGGCCTCTATCTTCATCTCCTTCTAGTTTTAGCTTATGCAAGTCATTCTATGCAAAGATAATGCAAATACCCACCTCAAATTCATTTTTATATCTTTCTAATTTCTGAAATTTATTTGGTAACACATGTTTTATGTGTTTTTTTTGATGTTATAGCCTCCTAATCATTTTTTTCTAATTTGGGTTGATGCTATAGTGGTCTTTGTTGCTTTCTAGAGAGGTATATTGCTAAAAACCTCTTCTAATATGTGTTTAATCCTCTTTAGATTTCAGTAATCATTTAGTAACACATGTTTTATTATGTAACATGTGAATCATAGCTCTTTGATCATCTTTGCTGTCATTTTGGGTGTGCACATAAGGTGTTTGTGATATTGCTTCATAAGGTAATGCTAAGCTTTGGCCCTTTGTTTCCTTTAATATAGTGTAGTAATCATTATATGGTAGTTAGTGATTGATATTGGTGAAATTTGATGCCAAAAATTTTAAAAAAACTCCCCAAAATCACTAAAATCAGTGTTTTCAGCTTGCTGGAATGTTTCAGCCTGAAAATAGGCTAAAACAGGGCTCTGAGTGCACCAGGGCAGGCCTGGGTTGCACCCAGGCTGCTGCCCGGGCGCAGCAGGCTAGCTCGGTTGGGCTAGCCGGTAGCAGGCCGGCCGCATGGACCGGCGCGCGAGCCACATATCCCCAGCCCATGCGGGCTGAGGGCGGGCCGCATATCCTCAGCCCATGCGGGCTAGGGGCGCGCCGCATATCCCCAGCCCATGCGGGCTGGGGGCGGATCACATATCCCCAGCCCATGCGGGCTGGGGGGCTGGCCACATATTCCCAGCCTATGCGGGCTGGAGGGGCTGGCCATATATCCCCAGCCCATGTTGGCTGGGGGCGGGCCACATATCCCCAGCACATGCGGGCTGGGGCGGAGGGAGGGCCACATATCCCCAGCCCGTGTGGGCTGGGGGCGGCCACATCTCCCCAGCCCGTGTGGGCTGGGGGCTGGCCACATCTACCCAGCCCGTGTGGGCTAGGGGGGCTGGACCGAACCATGCTGCACCATGCGGAGCAGCCGGCCTCTAAAAAAAAAATATGGGCTGCACCCACTTGGTGCAACCGGGTTCCGACCCACCGGTTGCACCATTTTTGGTGCAACCGAGTCCAGGTTGCGCCATTTTGGTGCAACCGCTTCAAATTGATTTTTTCTGCAATGAACCTTTGGGCTTAAATTGCTAATCAAAAATTGTCGAACTTTGGTTCACAACCATTCGGAATATTTTCCAACGCGAATATTGGTTTTCGGTGATTTTCTGATTTATCGATTTCTTTGAGATTTGTCTCTGGATTTCGTACACGGTATTTTATGAACTATTTTAAAAGGATTTTTCACTAATAAATGGCTTTCGAAATTATTATATAATATTATTTTCAATTATTAAATTAATTACTCCATAATAGGAGAGTTTTAAAAAGCCATTTTAAAGTGATTTCAAAATCAATTATAAATCCGTTCCGCACCATTATTTTCTATAATAAAAATCTCACACTCACTTTTAGCACGTCGAACGTAGTGCAAAGGTGCTTAAACGGTTAGGAAATCTCCGGCCTATGGAACCGTGTTTTTTTTCTTTCCGATTAATCCCCGACCTATTCGATTGATCGTTTTGACCTTTGGGTCTATTATACTGATGATACAAGGTGGACTTTTTATTGTTTCGAGTGTGAGCATGCTATTGGTTAGTAAACCGTTTAGTACGAACGTGGGGTATGGGACTCATTGTTAACACTTTACGGGTTCCTCTCCAAGAAGTTTGTGACACATTAGCCTCTGGGCGGCCAGTACTGGACCTCTGGGTCACCACGCCTCTGGGCAACCGTCTCTGGACACCTGCTCTATGGAGCAGTTTTCGGCATGTGCCTCTGGGCCTTTATCCTTCTAGGAAGGATCTCGTCGTCTCGCGCGTTCCACATCTGTGCGAGTGATCGATCACAACTCTACAGTACCTGGCAATAACGACTCTGGTCAGTGCATGTGCTATACATGTATTATATGATGATTTTATATCCATTCGAGTATCGCCATTCGGTGTTGGTTCTATGGAACCATACGATGTAAGTTCGATTACCTTGTGGATTTACAGTGTCTCTGGACACTGCTTTTCAGTATTCGATTTCATTGACTTTTCAGTATATCCCTATTGCTCTTTGGAGTATCGATCTTTGCTTGGGCATTGATTACACACTCTGGTCACTCTTGGGATTATTGCCTATGGGCAACTTTATATAGCTTTGGCTACGCCGATGATATGAGGCGATTTTATTTATTTAACACTTTAGTGTTGGTATTCTCTTTGGAGATTTTTACTGTTTATTGATGATTAGGGATCGTCATTATATTCATGTAGTCCATAATACTCTTCTCTTTGGAGAAGTACTATTTTATTTATGTACCGCATTATTATGTTTATCTCAATTTATTAACTGATTGTTTAGCTAGCCTGACCCGAGTGTTTTTCGCTCGGGTCAGACCGAGTTGGTTCAGGTTAGGTCTCTGGACTTAGCTTTCTGTGCTTCCGCTTGGACATTATCTGCTATGCTGATAGATAGCTCTTTATATTTGTCCACTATTTTGATATTATGATTATTCAGTCTCTTACGTACATATTTTTGACTCACATGTGTGAGCGGTGGCTTTGTACCCACCTTTTAATATTTGGATCTGTTTTGACGATATATTGTACCTATGTTCTGTGACTGTTCTGTGATGATGATGTTATCATTTAGTATTATGTTTGTTATGAACCTATTTTCCTTAGCCATTGTAATTTCTTTATAAATATCTATTGGATACGTCGAACCACTTGAGAAAAGAAAACCACCTATTCGACGTATTCGGTAGTTAGTTATAGCTTGATTACATATGGTCGCTTCCATTATACTCTATTCTCCCTTCTAGTAGACGGTATTAATCCGTAATACTCTTTACTAGAGTGGATCTCGGAGTGGGGCGTTACAGCTTGGTATCAGTGCTAAGGTTCATAATTAAGCATAACAAACACAGAATAGACACGTAGTATAATACGTTACAATACGATCCAAATTGAACATCACCACCTTTGGATAAATAAGTTAGGAATATGTGTAGGAATCTATTATATTCCGTAATATTCCTTAATGAATTATCTATCTTTGAATCGTGCTTAACTAAACCTTACCTTATCTTTCAGTATGGTTGGGAGAGTTAGGAACCTCCGTTCTGCTGATGCTGGATAGTCCAGTAACCCTCACCCAGAGGGCGTATACATGACTACGGACCAAATCATGGAGCTGGTTCGTAACTCTCAGTCGCACTCTCAGTCTTCTGCACCAATTTCTGATGCACCGCGCAAGTCTGCTTTTGCGCGCCTCTGCAGCGACTTTATTCATCTTGGAGGGAAGCAGTTCAATGGCTCCGAGACTGTTCTTGATGTCCAGGCTTGGATCAGAGTTTGCGAGCGTAATTTTACTCGCATGACCCTTCCTGACCATGACAGAGTTCTTGTTGCTTCTAGCCATCTTGAGGGCCGTGCCTTGGATTGGTACGAGCTCCTTATTTCTGAGACCGATGAGGCCACTTTCACTTGGGATCAGTTCCGAGAGCGCTTCTTGCTCAAGTTTGTTCCCGAGTCCGAGAAGATAGCCCTTGCACGTCGCTTTATTGACCTTAAGCAAGGGAAGACCTCTGTTGCTGACTATTCATCATCTTTCGAGGCCCTGTCTAAGTATGGCCTCGAGTTCATTAGCACTCCTTATAAGATTATTCTTCAAATTTGTAGAAGGTCTGAAGAAACATTTGAAGAAACAGCTTATGCTCCAGCTTAAGCTCCCTTTTGATGAGCTAGTTGACGCAGCGCTTCACCTTGAAGCAGTTGAGCGTGGGAGAGACAGTGATGGGGATGGTGAGGGTTCCAAAAACCCCAATCGAAAGCGGGGTCCATTTCAGAATACCAAGCCTTGGAACAAGAAGAAGAAGACTGGCAGTTCCACTTTTCAGACTCAGCCTCAGACTCGTTCTTAGTCCCAGACTCCTGCTCAGCCTAGTGGGACACGTCCTCCGAAGAAATGCTTAAACTGTGGTTCTCCTGATCACTTTATTCGAGAGTGTCCCAAACCTCTCTATTCCACCTTCTGCAAGAAGGAGGGACACAGGATCTCCACTTGTCCTACTGCACCTCCTAGATCTGGTAAGCTTAATGCTGCCAAGGCTCCTACATCTTCAGCTCGGCCTCGAGGTACGCGTCCTTCCGTTCTCGAAGGTTCTATTTTATTTCATGGTAGTTCTTGTAGAGTTCTCTTTGATATGGGTGCCTCTCACTCATTCGTATCAAAGGAACCAGTTGATACTTTATCTTTGGATGTTACTTGTTTGGTTTCTTCACTAAGGATTGTGAATCCCATCGGTGGATCCACGACCCTTAGTCTGCTTTGTGAGGATATAGATATTGATCTTTGTGGATTTTCCTTCCGTGCGAAACTGCACGTTATGGAGTATTTGGGCTTTGACATGATTCTTGGCATGGATTGCTCGCTCAGTACGACGCCAAAATCATTTTTTCGGAGCGGATATTATTTATTCGTCATCCTGACTCGTCCGCTTCGTTAGCTATTGTTCTTCAGGATGTTGGGATTTCTGATATTACTTTATTTTCTCTTGATCCACGGGATGAGGATTTGGACATATCTCGTATTCCTGTTGTTCGGGATTTCCCCGATATATTCGAGCCAGTATCAGGCATGCCGCCAAAGCAGGCCATTGAGTTCCGCATCGATCTCATTCCAGGCTCCCAACTAGTTGGGCGTCCTCCAACGAGAATGTCTATTAAGGAGAATGAGGAACTCAGGAAGCAGTTGGTTGAGCTTGAGGCGAAGCAGTTCATTCGGTCCAGTTCTTCGCCATGGGGTGCTGCTGTGGTCTTCGTTAAGAAGCCCGATGGCTCTCTTAGGCTTTGCATTGACTATCGCAAGCTTAATGAGTTGACCATCAGAAATCGTTATCCATTGCCACAGATAGACGATATGTTTGATCAGTTGAGCGGTGCGAAGGTCTTTTCCCAGCTCGACCTTGCCACCGGATTTCATCAGCTCCGAGTTGCGGAAGATAGCGTTCCTCTTACCGCTTTCCGCACTCGTTATGGTTCTTTTGAGTGGTTGGTCATGCCATTCGGCTTGACGAAAGCACCGGCTTTCTTCGTCGATCTTATGAATCGAGTATTCCGGGAATACATCGATAGATTCGTTCTGATTTTCATCGACGATATTCTTGTTTATTCTAGATCTGAGGCAGAGCATGCTCATCATTTGCGGATCATCTTGGATACTCTTCGTCAGCATCAGCTTAAGGCCAAGCTCTCCAAGTGCCATTTTTGGGAGAGCAAGGTCAAGTTCTTGGGCCATATTGTATCATCTGAGCGTATTTCTGTCGATCCTGCCAAGATCGAAGTTATTCAGAATTGGAAGCAGCCCGAGAACGTTCATGATATTCGCAGCTTCCTTGGTCTAGCAGGTTATTATCGTCGGTTTATAAAGGATTTCTCTCGAGTTGCACTTCCCCTTACGACGTTGACTCATAAGGGTGTTCTCTTTATTTGGTCTGATAAGTGTGAAGCTTCCTTTCAGCGACTGAAGGAACTTCTCACTTATGCTCCTATTCTTGTGGCTCCTGAGAGTAACCAGGATCTGGTTGTTTACACCGATGCTTGTGGCAGCGGGCTCAGTGCTGTGCTTATGCGGAAGGATCGGGTAGTTGCTTATGCTTCCAGGCAACTGCGTTCGAATGAGGTTCGCTATCCGACTCATGATCTTGAGTTGGCAGCTATCAACTTTGCCTTGAAGACGTGGCGTCACTTTCTATTAGGCGAACGCTTCATTCTTTACACCGATCACAATTCGCTGATGTATCTTTTCAGTCAGAGGGATCTCAATATGAGGCAGCAGCGATGGCTTGAGTTTCTCGCCTCATATGATTTAGATATTCAGTATACCCCTGGTAAGGATAATCGTGTTGCAGATGCGCTCAGTCGCAAGCACTCGGCGGTAGTTTCTATGATGATTGCCGAGTGGGATATTCTTGAGACCCTATCTTTGTGTGATATTAGAGGTCGAGCTCCATCTTCTGATTCTTCGGTCTTATTATTCAGCTTGGAAGCTCGTCCTATCTTATTGGATCGCATTGCCCATGCTCGGCGGCAGGATCCAGACTTATTGCATCTCATTCACCTTCTCGAGTCGGGATCCAGTGATGAGACATTGCTGGATTATTCTCTTGATTTTCATCGGTGTCTTCGTAGGAAGAACTGTATTGTTGTACCTTCTGCTTTATCACCTAGGCGTGACATTCTGGAGGAGTGCCATCGCACTAAGTACACTATACATCCCGGTTCGAGTAAGATGTATGCTGATATGTGCCGACTATACTATTGGGAGGGTTTGAAGAGAGATGTGGCAAGTTATGTGAGCGGTTGCATAACTTGTCAACAGATCAAGGTCGAGCATTAGCATCCATATGGTCTTCTTCAGCCTCTAGAGATTCCATTATGGAAATGGGATCAGATATCCATGGATTTCATTGACGGTCTGCCTCGATCGAGGTCAGGCCATACTTCTATCTGGGTTATCGTTGATCGCTTGACCAAATCGGCTCATTTCATTCCGATTAAGTCCACTCGGACTGCACCTTAGTTGGCCAAGCTCTATGTGAAGGAAATTGTTTGACTTTATGGCATTCCTAGCTCCATCGTGTGTGATCGAGACACCATTTTCACTAGTCACTTCTGGAAGTGCCTACTGCCAGCTTTGGGCTCAAAGCTGAATCTCTCGACTGATTATCACCCTCAGACCGACGGTCAGACTGAGAGGGTGAATCGTGTTTTGGATGATCTTTTGCGCCGTTGTATTCTGGATTTCGGAGGTAGTTGGGAGGATCACTTACCGCTTGTAGAGTTCTCCTACAATAACAGCTTTCAGTCTAGTATTGGCATGGTACCTTTCGAGGCTCTATACGGAAGGCCATGTCGCTCTCCTGCTTGCTGGTTAGAATCTGGCGAGAAGCTCATTCTTGGTCCAGATTCAGTTCTGGAATCTTATGAAAAGATTGCTCTTATCCGTCAGAGAATGAAAGAGGCACAGGACTGCCAGACATCCTACGCGGACAACCATAGGAAGCCTCTTGAGTTCTCCATTGGTGATTTTGTCTTCATTCGGATTTCTCCCATGAAGGGGGTTGTGCGTTTCAGCTCTACAGGGAAGTTGGCTCCTCGCTATGTTGGACCATTTCCTATTACGGAACGCATCGGCCCCGTTGCTTATCATGTGGCTCTACCTGCTCATTTTTCCAAAATGCATGACGTGTTCCATGTTTCTCAGCTTCGCAAGTGTGTACGCGATCCTGATTCTGTCATTGAGCTGCATGTCGTGCCTGATTTAGAGATCTTACCTGACTTATCTTTGGAGCAGTAACCTCTCCGTGTGCTTGATTCGGAGGTTAGACGCCTTTGCAACAAAGAGGTTCCACTCGTGAAGATTCAATGGTCACTGAATCCTAAGGACTGCACTTGGGAGGCCAGAGAATCTATCGAGCGCTCTTATCCTGGCTTTCTCTCATCTTCTTCTACGGGTAAGAATTCTCTATTTTATCTCTATTACTTCTTTTGTGGATTTGACGTTATAGACGACATCTATCTTAAGGAATTGCAGGGATGTAATTTTCTTAAGGGGGGAGTCTATAACAAACTGGGATTTGCATTACCAATTAATAAATAAAAGTTAGGATTTTTATTTATTTTAATGAAGCGTGAAAGGATTTGGAATAACAAAATTTATTTGAAAAAGGCTATTTTAATTATTGGGAAATATGGGATTTTAAAATGAGGATAAAATGTTATTTTTGGAAAGTTAAATATTTTAGGAGAGATTTTAAAACGGGTTTGGGTAAGAAAAATGAGTTTTATAAACATACATGAACACTTAGACTAATTTTTGGAAACATGTAAATAACCCTCTTCTTATTGGATTACTAAACTTAACCCAATAACCCACCCTAAACCTCCTCTATAAATTATCTCAAACTCTCCTAACCTCATTCATGCATCCCTAATCAAAACCCTAATCATTTCCTAAAGCTTTCTTAACAAAAATGGCCTCTATCTTCATCTCCTTCTAGTTTTAGCTTATGCAAGTCATTCTATGCAAAGATAATGCAAATACCCACCTCAAGTCCATTTTTATATCTTTCTAATTTCTGAAATTTATTTGGTAACACATGTTTTATGTGTTTTTTCTTATCTTATAGCCTGCTAATCATCTTTTGCTAATTTGGGTTGATGCTATAGTGGTCTTTGTTGCTTTCTAGAGAGGTATATTGCTAAAAACCTCTTCTAATATGTGTTTAATCCTCTTTTGATTTCAGTAATCATTTATTAACACATGTTTTATTACGTAACATGTGAATCATAGCTCTTTGATCATCTTTGCTTTCATTTGGGGTGTGCACATAAGGTGTTTGTGATATTGCTTCATAAGGTAATGCTAAGCTTTTACCCTTTGTTTCCTTTCATATAGTGTAGTAATCATTATATGGTAGTTAGTGATTGATATTGGTGAAATTTGATGCCAAAAACTTGAAAAAATCCCCCAAAATCACTAAAATCAGGGTTTTCAACTGGCTGGAATGCTTCAGCCTGAAAATAGGCTAAAACAGGGCTCTGAGTGCACCAGGGCAGGCCTGGGTTACACCCAGGTTGCTGCCCGGGCGCAAGAGGCTAGCCCGGTTTGGCTAGCCAGTAGCAGGCCGGCCGCATGGACCAGCGCGCGGGCCACATATCCCCAGCCCATGCGGGCTAGGGACAGGCCGCATATCCCCAGCCAATGCGGGCTGGGGGCGGATCACATATCCCCAGCACATGCGGGCTGGGGGGCTGGCTACATATTCCCAGCCCATGCGGGCTAGGGTGGCTGGCCACATATCCCCAGCCCATGCGGGCTTGGGGCGGGCCACATATCCCCAGCCCATGCGGGCTGGGGGGGGGGGGGGGGGGGGCGGCCACATATCCCCAGCCCGTGTGGGCTAGGGGCAGCCACATCTCCCCAGCTCGTGTGGGCTGGGGGATGGCCACATCTCCCCAGCCCGTGTGGGCTAGGGGGTCTGGACCGAACCAGGCTGCACCATGCGGTGCAGCCGGCCTCTAATATATATATATACGGGCTGGGAGGCTGGCCACATATTCCCAGCCCATGCGGGCTAGGGGGGCTGGCCACATATCCCCAGCCCATGCGGGCTTGGGGCGGGCCACATATCCCCAGCCCAAGCGGGCTGGGGAGGGGGGGCGGCCACATCTCCCCAGCTCGTGTGGGCTGGGGGATGGCCACATCTCCCCAGCCCGTGTGGGCTAGGGGGTCTGGACCGAACCAGGCTGCACCATGCGGTGCAGCCGGCCTCTAATATATATATATATATATATATATATATATATATATATATATATATATATATATATATATATGGGCTGCACCCATTTTGTGCAGCCGGGTTCCGACCCACCGGTTGCACCATTTTTGGTGCAACTGAGTCCGGGTTGCGCCATTTTGGTGCAACCGCTTCAAATTGATTGTTTCTGCAATGAACCTTTGGGCTTCAATTGCTAATCAAAGATTGTCGAACTTTGGTTCACAACCATTCGGAATATTTTTCAACGCGAATATTGGTTTTCAGTGATTTTCTGATTTATCGATTTCTTTGAGATTTGTCTCTGGATTTCGTACACGGGTTTTTATGAACTATTTTAAAAGGATTTTTCATTAGTAAATGGCTTTTGAAATTATTATATAATATTATTTTTAATTATTAAATTAATTACTCCATAATAGAAGAGTTTTAAAAAGCCGTTTTAAAATGATTTCAAAATCAATATAAATCCGTTCCGCACCATTATTTTTTATAATAAAAATCTTACACTCACTTTTAGCACGTCGAGCGAAGTGGAAAGGTGATTAAACGGTTAGGAAATCACCGGCCTATGGAACCGTGTGTATTTTCTTTCTGGTTAATCCTCGACCTATTCGATTGATCGTTTTGATCTTTGGGTCTAGTTTACCGATGATACGAGGTAGACTTTTTATTGTTTGGAGTGTGAGCATGCTATTGGTTAGTAAACCGTTTAGTGCGAACGTGGGGTATGGGACTCATTGTTAACACTTTACAGGTTCCTCTCCAAGAAGTTTGTGACACATTAGCCTCTGGGCAGCCAGTACTGGACCTCTGGGTCACCACGCCTCTGGGCAACCGTCTCTGGACACCTGCTCTATGGAGCAGTTTTTCGGCATGTGTCTTTGGGCCTTTATCCTTCTGGGAAGGATCTCGCCGTCTCGTGCGTTCTGCATCTGTGCGAGTGATCGATCACAACTCTACAGTACCTAGCAATAACGACTCTGGTTGGTGCACGTGCTATACTTGTATTATCTGATGATTTTATATCCATTCGAGTATCTCCATTCGGTGTTGGTTCTATGGAACCATACGATGTAAGTGCGATTACCTTGTGGATTTACAGTGTCTCTGGACACTGCTTTTCAGTATTCGATTTCATTGACTTTTCAGTATATCCCTATTGCTCTTTGGAGTATCGATCTTTGCTTGGGCATTGATTACAGACTCTGGTCACTCTTGGGATTATTGCCTATGGGCAACTTTATATAGCTTTGGCTACGCCGATGATATGAGGCGATTTTATTTATTTAACACTTTGGTGTTCATATTCTCTTTGGAGATTTTTACTGTTTATTGATGATTAGGGATCGTCATTATATTCATGTAGTCCATAATACTCTTCTCTTTGGAGAAGTACTGTTTTATTTATGTACCGCATTATTATGTTTATCTCGGTTTATTAACTGATTGTTTAGCTAGCCTGACCCGAGTGTTTTTCGCTCGGGTCAGACCGAGTTGGTTCAGGTTAGGTCTCTGGACTTAGCTTTCTGTGCTTCCGCTTAGACATTATCTGCTATGCTGATAGATAGCTCTTTATATTTGTCCACTATTTTGATACTCTGATTATTCAGTCTCTTATATACACATTTTTGACTCACATGTGTGAGCGGTGACTTTGTACCCACCTTTTGATATTTGGATCTGTATTGACGATATATTGTACCTATGTTCTGTGACTGTTATGTGACTGTTCTGTGATGATGATGTTATCGTTTAGTATTATGTTTGTTCTGAACCTATTTTCCTTAGCCATTGTTATTTCGTTATAAATATCTATTGGATACGTCGAACCACTTGAGAATAGAAAACCACCTATTCGACGTATTCGGTAGTTAGTTATAACTTGATTACATATGGTCGCTTCCATTATACTCTATTCTCCGTTCTAGTAGACGGTATTACTCCGTAATACTCTTTGCTAGAGTGGGTCACGGAGTGGGGCGTTACACTTTGGTATAGAGTATGCTCCTAGGAAAGGAAATAAGTAGCGGATACTCTTAGCAGAAAACTTTAAAATGTGATGTTAGCTATGTTGGCATAATGGAAATATTTAGAGCTTTAAACTACTTACAGTGCGCGGTCAAGATCGACTGCTAGTTCTAGTCGGAGTACCTCCATGTTGTCCTATTTGGATGTTCGACAGGTACTGATCGAAAGGATTGGTTCTAAGTCGACAGAGGATCCATTATTAGCCGAGAAGATTAAAAGGATTGAAGTTGGGTCAGACATATGTGATCTAAAGATTTTAATCATGACCAGAGAGGATGGTTGAGAAAGAAGGGACGATTGTGTATTCCGAATGAAGTGGACTTGAGAAGAGAAGTTCCTAGGGAATGTTATTGGTCCAAGTTTACGATTCTTCCCAGAGGAACCAAGTTGTATCAAAATATGAAGAGGAGCTTCTACTGGAAAGGTACGAAAAGGCTGTTGCCTTTTCGATTAGGGAGTGTGCAAGTTGTCAACAATTGAAGGTTAAACATAAGAGGCCTAGTGGATTACTTCAACCTTTAGAGATTTCAATTCGGAAACGGGACTCGATATCCATGGATTTTATTTATGGCTTGCCAAGATCGAATAGGGTAAATGAAAGTATATGGCTCATAGTGGAAAATTTGACCAAAAGTGCCCATTTGATTCCAGTTATGTCAACCAGGACACCTGTTTTAGCTAAGTTGTGCATGAAGAACATAGTTAGACTGCATGGAATTCCTAGTAGTATAGTCAGTGATAGGATGCATTGTTTACAAGTGAATTTTGAAAGAGTCTACATGATGTATTAGGTACCAGGCTCAAGATGATTACTGCATATTACCCTTAGACGGATGGGAGGGCAGAAAGAGTCAACAAGGTGCTCGAGGATTTATTGAGGGCTTGTGTGCTAGCCTTTGATGGATCCTTGGAAAATCACCTACATTTGGTTGAGTTTTCCTATATTAACAGTTATCAGACTAGTATAGGAATGATTCCTTTTGAAGCTTTGTATGGAAGGGAATGCAAACCACTAGCATGTTGGTTGGAGACTAGAGACGGATTAGTCTTGGTTCTAGATCTGGTTAGAGAGGCGACAGAGAAGATACATTTGGTCCAAGAAAGGATGAAGGAAGCCCAATCTAGATAGAAGAGTTACACAGATAAGAGTCGTAAAGATCTTGAATTCTCAGTTAGAGATAGAGTTTTCAATAAGGTATCACCTATGAAGGGTGTGGTACGATTCAAAAAGTCAGGAAAACTGACATCGAGATATGTTGGTCCATTCCATTTTAGAGATGATCGGGAAGTTTACATACAAAGTAAAGTTGCTGAGAAATATGGCAGGTGTCCAAAATGTATTCCATGTATCTCATCTTTGCAAGTATGTGCATGATCCATAGACTACTATTCCTCCGATAGAGTTGGAAGATTTGATTGTAGAACTGAATTTAACTTTTGTTAGACAAATAGTTTGGGTTGTGGCTAGAGATGAGAAGAAATTGAGGAACAAGACAGTCAAGGTTGTGAAAATTCAGTGGAGCGACAATGAGAAGGACTATACTTGGGAGACAGAAGACAAGATTAGAGATACTTTTCCCGATATGCTATGACGGTATGTTCTATATTTTCTTTATATAGACTGTTGCTAGAAAGGTAGGCTAATATGATGGATATGAGATGTTATAGATGATTGCTACGCTTAGTATATAGTCCTTACTGAATTTCAAGGATGAAATTATTTATGGAGAAGAGCCTGTAACACTCCTAATTTTAGATGATATTATTTTGGAGATTATATTAGATAAATTAAATAGAATAATATAAAGATTACAGCGATAAAGGGATTGATATTTGAAAATAAATTAGAGGCGATGCTTAATTAAACATAAACTAAAGCATTAGGTTTATGTAAACGGTTCTAACAAGAGAATAAGGCAAAGGGCAAATGGAAAATAGTCATCCACATCCCTTAACCCCTAAACCTTTAGTCCCATTCTTAATTTCACAAATCTAAATCATAAAAACATAAGAAAAGAGGAGCTTAAAGTCGGCCATTACATAGGAGAAGAGAATCAAGTAAATGCTAGAGTATCAAGATAGAAGAATTAATCAAGTTCAATTCTCAATTCCTTATCCAAATCAAAGTGAATAATAATCTAAACCATCTCATTTTTGTTTTCAAAGTAAAATTGCTTTCGGGTTTTAGGATTGAAAACTTTACGATGATTTCGATGATGATATGCTTGGATTACATGATAAATTATGTTCAAATAAGTTTGTTAGTTAATAGATATGGTTTTAAGGCTAAAATCATTTATAATGGGTTTTGAACGCCATGAGTATTAAATATGTTATGTAAAACATTATTTTGGAGATGGTTTTGAATTTTTATAAGTATCCAAGCTATGGATAATTTATTACGGATTTTCAACGAAAGATTTATATAATTCGGTATAAATAAATATTTCGGCTATTATATAAAAATTTGGTTCAAAATTTATATATGTTAGATAACAAATAGAAGTAAATTTCTATGATTTTTAGGGATTTTTCCTAAGTAATTTACTATAAAAAATAAATTATTAAAGAAGGAGGACTTACATGTCTTAATTGTTTTGTTAAAAGGAATGGCTATTTTGTTAATTATCAATAAATAATTTCTACAAAATTCAAAAAATTTTTGTAAAAAAATTCTGATAAAGTTTATGGCTACTAATTATATTTTTACAAATAGGCAAGTTAGTTTAAAAGTGTTAATTGAAAAGGCAATAAACAAAGTTTAGCATAGGATCATGTTTTCGCCATTTCTAGTAGCCACCCTTTTGACCTTATACTTCCACCTTCGACCAAGTCAAAACCAATACACATGGTATCAAGCTTTGGCACGTAGTGGATTTGAGAAAGGCGCTAGGTTTGTAGTCGAACCCAAGCTTTCAATGGGGTCGGAGCCTTAGTTTTGCTTACCAAAGAAATGCCGCTTGCCTTGTTCAAAAGAATGCTTCCGAAAGAGTTTAAAATTGCTTTCGACGAAGTTTCCACCTTTTTGGTTTCGAATAGGTAGCTTTTGAATGGGTTGCTTTGTTTTTACATCAAAGGTTTCAGAAGGATAGTTTGAACCCAATCGAAACTATTCTACTTTCTTCATACCTTTCGAAGGAATTAAAGTCATCAACGAGTTCGAAAGGTAGCTTTTGTTTTATAAAATACCAGCCGCTTCCCAATGCTTTCAAATGGGCCCTAATGCCAACTATATTAAAGGTTTCAAAGGCAATGGTGTCGAAAGGGGTTTTGGTGCTATGCTTCTTATTATTTTAACTTAAAGATTAATGCTTTTGAAAGGATGGTGCCGAATCATTTTTTCCCCAAACTCTTATTAATGGTTTCAAAAGGGGTACTTTCACTTGTATTCACTTAGACCCAAAAGATATGTTTTAAATTAAACCTAATGGTTTCAAAAAAGGTACTATCAATGGTTTCCAAAGAGGTACTTTCAATGGTTTCAATGGGGGGTACTTTCAGTGATTTTGAGAGGGGTAATATCAAATAGTTTGAAAGCTATGCTTGTATAATGGGTAGTAATACTTTAGCACACATTCGAAAGGTTTCAAACGAAAGGTTTTAAAGTGTTTCGAAAGGTGGATGCCTAGTGTTTTGAAAAGAAGAATTGAATGATTTCCAAGAAGGTTTTCCAACGGTTTCAAAAGTAATGGTTTAAGGTTTTGAAAGCCTTTATTTTTAAAATAAAGAATCCAATCTTAATTTTTAAAGTTAAAACCCATGGTATTATAAAAGAGCTTTCAAATGCTTTTAAATTGGAGTTTTTGAAGAAGCTTGCTTTGATATAAATAATGGGTTAAAGGGATTATCCAAATTTCCAAGGGGAACACTTTCAAAGATATTAAACCAAAAATGTTTGTATTATTTGTGTATATGCTTCTTCTATAGTTGTATTCGCTATGTATTGGACCCACAACTGTATTTTGGGGAGTAAGGGTAGAAGAACTAGGTAGGTTGATCCAGTAATGAATATAAACTAAGTAAATCATGAATCGATAGAGTTGCATTCAAGAGGTTTGGTAGACCAAAATAGTATGTCCAAAGATTAATTAAGAAGTTGTTAGTTGAGACAGGTTCATGTGAAAACTATGTTTAAATAGAGCTATTTGCAGAGGGCAATAGGTTTGTAGCAAATCCATGAAAACAATATCCGGATTAGGTTATTAATATATCAATAGGTTCATAGTCAACCCATAAAATCAATGAAAAGAGGAGTTTTTGGAGATGCCAATGGGTTTAGGGAGAACCCATGAAATAATTGAATTAAGTTATTGACAGGAGCCAATTGGTTCTTAGTGATACCATGAAAACTACAAGACTGGACAGATGGTCCATACATCAAAAATAGGTTCTTAGTGATACCATGAAAATTATGAGATAGGATAAGTAGTCGTTAAAATATAAACAATTTATTAGTGAGCCAATGAAAACTAGTAGCTTAATGTCACCCTAGAAACTATAATTGTGATAGGTAGTCAAATAAACAGGGATGAGAAATCCAGAATGTTTTACTTGTTTGCATATCAGCATAATATTTGAAATTGCTATGTTTTCAACCATTGTGGATGCAAGAGCACAATATATGGTTATATAATTTTTTGATAAGATACTAGTGCGGGGAAAACTCATTCCGCTAAGTTATGTGGTCTCACTAGATATCTAAATGGTTCGAGATGGTTGGTTTTTTTCATACTTGGCTTTATGTTTGACTCGAAGTTTATGTTTTTCCCTTAAACTCTCGGGTGCTCAAAATTAATTTGAGTAGACGAGGGTAAGGGATTTTAGGTTTTGCCTAGACGAATAAGCTTCTAAAGATGAGCATGAGGCTATCTACATAATAGGAGTTCTATTATTTTTGATTCTGGTGTGTTTAATGTAAATGAAAAGCTGTATAATTTCCTATATAATGACTCTGATCATCCAAGACGGCATCTTCATATGCCGTTCTTGGCATACATTGTAATAATTATATTTTTTTAGAATGTGATTCTTGTATTTGAGATTATGTAATGAATCTGAAATGGTTTTAAATGGAAAGAGAATTTTTTTCAAATGATTTTAAAATTTCTTCATATCCATGTGCTATTATATCAATGTATCTAACATTGCCGTATATGATCGTTGAGGATTAATAATTATGGATTACTGCAGCATCCATAGCTGTTAGTTTTAGGCCTCTAAGTTTGGGATGTTACATACCACTTTACTAGTATTACCGACTATGATTACCCCTTTCATTATTAAGCCTCGAAGCATATATGAGTAGATAGTAATTGATCTAGATTTTGGGATGACAGCAACCTAATGGAAGCGACCCACTTGGCCCAATAGCATGCCCACTTTTTGTCATTTCCCCATTGATGAGGCTTGAGGCTACATTTTCCCTTTATATAGCACTTCCCATTTGAAATGCTAACACTGCCCTTCAGGCAACAATGTAATTCTAGCATTCATCCATATAAGTTTGTTCTAGGACTAAACAAAACTGTAGGCACCACTTTCACTACATCTATTTTAGGAATCGCCCACGGGATTGTTAGCAAGTAACCCTTGAACATCAAAAGCACCATTTTGATTATCTACGAGATATTCCAATTTTAAACACTTATGCTGGTTCAAATTTGTTTTTAGATAACATATCTAATCCGGGTCTCTCCGAACGAATAACGTTAGTTTACATACTGGCCAATGTTTAATAGTCGGTTATTTAACTAACAAATAAATAAACAATCCAACCATAGATCAAATTTATAAACGGAGCAACACCATTTAAGCACCAAACACATAAAGCATATTTAATTATTCTTTTCATCAATTAAAACACTTTTCAAATATTTATCTCAAAATATGTTTATCAAGATGTACCCACAAACCCTTATATTCTCGATACTTGGAAGACAAATCTATATATTATCTCAACAATATAAGTATGTTCATAGAACGGAGGAATATTTCCTTTTCATATAGTTCTAGGGAAATTTATAAATTCTTTTATAAATCTCTAAACCCATTTACAAACCATTCATTAATCTCTAAAATTATTTATAAAACTTCCTTTTATACATTCCTAAAATCATTTACAAACCCTTTATAAATCCATAAAACCATTATATACTACGTTTATAAATCTATAAACCTATTTCTAAACACTTTTACAAATATCTAAGACCATTTATAAACTTTTTTTACCCTTTAACTAATCTTCCTCTCAATTTTTCAAACCATGTTATAAGATTCCCCTTGTAAAACCCACACAATTTATGAAATCTTGTTTATAAATCTAAAAAAAAAAATTATAAATAAATTCTAGTCATTTACTTTAAAATAATTTTATATAATAATAAAATTTACAAATAATGAAAATTAACTTAACTTCTTAATAATAATAATTATTAATTTTTAAATATTCTTAATAAAACAATAATAATTTATCTTCAACATTATCATAAATAATAATAACCAAACAATTTTGTTGATAAATATACCAGACTGCTCGAAAAGTTTATATTGTACACCACATGTTGCAATGAAATTAAACTGAGGACCAGAAACTAAAATAATAAAATTCATAGGTGTACCAAGTTACATATTACAAACATTCAGGTTCGTGCAAGATTGATGTATTTTACATTTCAGAAATAAATCTTTTCCTATTATATTTGATTTTTTCAATAGATAATTCATTATATTCTTTCAGCTGTTTGTCCAATTCTCTATGTGTACGATCTATATCCATTTGTTTCTTTTCAAGCATCATATTATAACAATATTTCGATTTTCTCCATAACTAAAACAATTTATGTATTGACTAAAGTTACTTGATAGCTTAAGGCAATTGGATAAAGAGATCCACACCTGGGAGAGCAAAATTGAAGGCGACAAGATCTTTCCTTTGTCTTTGCACTGTTTGCCTTGGAAAGTATTTCCTTTATAAGGATAATCTTTCTTTGAAGGACTTGCATGTCAACGGTTTCTGTGTATGATGACTTCCCTACACCTATGATGCAGAATGATTGTTGGAGGAAAGAAAGTAGAAGTGAAGAAAAGAAATAGAAAGGTAGAAAAGAGAATAAACGAAAAAAGAAGGAGATAAAATATTAAATAATCACATAACATGTTGTATATCTCACCTTGTGGATAAAATATAGATATAAAATAGTTAAGACAGAAATAACCAAGTGGTCCAAATATCAGAGTACAAATACACAGAATCATACATCATATAATAAATTTTATACAGGTGATAAATAAATTCAACTAACAAGCTATCACCAATAATAATAAATTAACACTGTTAAGGCTCCACAATGCCACATAGTGGAATAAACAATTATTTATCCAAATATAATATGAGAATGCATCGACTGCTGTGATATCTGCATAGCTCCAAATACGATTTACAAGCTACCTTGTCTACTCATTTAAGGGCACCCAAGATAATAAGAAGAAAAGTATAAAACCTCGAGTCAGAAAGCAGTATGGTGTAAGTGATAAATAATCTCAAAATATTATAAAAGTCTATATAGTATATAGAACAAAGGGTATACAACCATTCCTGACCTATCGCTTCAGCCACAGAGCTAGCACATAACATTAAGGATATGGTACAATAAAAATGTGTTAAAGGGTGCACTATATTCAGTAAATTAATGGAGTGTCAAGGTATTTCCATCCAAAATACCTACTCCATACTAAGTAACAGTCAGGGGTGTCTAGGTACCCCTATGCCCAATACCTACCTCATGTGACATCCACAGAGTGACAGGTGGCTAGTAAAACCAAAATAACATAACATCCATCAAACAATACTAACAGTCACTCATTGTACTCCAGATCTATGATAACTCATAGGGTCATTCTTGTGTGAAGGATTAATGAAAAAAATCCCTATTTGATTTGTACTCGGTTTAGCCTAAAGCTGGTACTAGATCCATTCTTCCAGTCCAAAGTATATCTGTCCATTCTTCTTATTCAGGTACCAAATCAATGTACCATGGGTGTCTCCACAAATACCCCTAATTTGAGTGCAAAAGTAAACACTTAGAGTATCAAAGATCCCTTAGCACGCATCTCCATGCTCTTCCTTGGCATCGTCCATTTCCATGGTAGAACCATTCTACATTCTATCCACAAATCACCCTCTAAGAACCCACCCATATGGAACTCATAATGATGTCATTCAATCGACACCAAGCCTTCATCCTCGGAACCTACCTAATGAGCTACTCATTTGAAGAACTAAACCATCATGTCAAAAACATCAAATCATCGCGATCATCGTAAGTACTCATCGAAGAGAAATGCCCTAAGGGCATAGAGTCGGCCGCAAGAATTTCCACATTGCGCTCGTTGAAGCCTCCTCACCATCCATGTCAAAGGTCAACCAAATCAAAAATCATAACTAGTGATGGATACCAACCACTCTACAGTGGTCAATACCAAACACTCTGGTCTTTTACTTAGCCAAAAATGGATAAGTAATAACCTATTAAAAATGTCTTACGTCCATCCCAATATCCAAAGCTCACCCAAATCCATCGTCTTCCATACTTAGATCCGTTGGCATGCATTCTAACAATCTTTTACAACTTTTTCCATTTGTTTGGGTTTATAGTCGAGGGGATGAATCACTAATTCATAGAATATTCCCTTACGTTGGATCACCAATAAATTGGCATTTTCAACCTGACATATAAACAAAAACATATACATCCAACGAGCATATAAATGCCTATAATAGTATACGTATGATATATGTAATCCATTCATACTAACCAATTTGGGAAATCATGCAAATAATATCTCAAATGTACGTAATAGTACACGTGTAATATGTATTATCAAACTTTGCCAACCACTGTGGAAAATCATACCAATAATAGCTCAAATCTAATAATTTCTTAGCTATGGCACTTCGGCGTTAAATATGTGATTCTTTATAAATCATTTTAAAATAATTTTATTTTATTTTCTAAAATTCTAGTAGATATATAAGTATAGGAGAATCACATTTTAAAATCAAAAGTCATTCCCGAGTGTCAATCCAATACTATACAATCAATCATAATATAGTAAGAGACAATATCACTAACTTCATCCAAATATGTCCAAACTAGCACCAAATCGAAGAGCTCTCCATCACGAGCGAAATGCAAGAAATGACTCCAAGGACCAAGTATGCAAAGGATACATAATATATAAGTTATTGGATTATTTTAATAATTCAATTAACTTAAATATAATTAACCATTTAGATTAATCACCTATTTAACCATCTTCTTCCATTAGCCCATTTACGCCGTATATTAATGTATGCATAAAGAAATTGTTGCTACTTTCAATATTAATTTCTCTAAATCCCTTCAACGATTTGCAATGCCGGTTTTGCCATCACGCTTGTCTTCATGTCCTCTCCATGATGGACCCAAAGTTGCAAAGTCTGGCTACGTTAGTGAAATAGCGAACATCAGGTCTAGAGCACAATTTTACAAGGAATGATCGAAGTTCCAATCATCAATGCCAGTAAGTGCACATCGCAAAGAGAATTTCGCCTGTGCACTCCATTTCACCTATCATTGCCTCCAACCATCTATATCTGAAACCCTAGTTGGTATACCCAAAGTGAGGTTTGACCAAGAAAAATCACAAGCAATTAAACCACCATGGATGAATAGCTCTCCTCATTATGGTCACGACAAACCTGTTCGTGATTTATTGTTGAGTGAATGTGGATATGTTGATTTTTGAAAAAAAGAATGGAGTGGGCCGTTTTTTGTTTTAAAATGAATGAAACGGTAGTCACTTGGTAATGAGAGAGATGAGAGTGGATAAGGATATTAGTTTATTATTATTTTAACAATTTATTAATTTTCTAAAATAAAACTATCACACTTTTAATCACATACGATCAAACGACACATCTGATCGCCATAAAACTCGTCTATATGTATTAACTTATTTTTCCAGTCCCGAAGGTATAAATGTCATCGCTATCTGAGATAGCGCACCGAGATGATAATTTCACACTTTTCAAGACCGTTTCAACTATCTTATCGTGCAGTCTCCAAATATAGCAATCCATGTACTTATTTTAATTTGCAATGTCGATACGAACTCAACGAAAGTGGTCTCGAGCAATGATTCAATCGTATGGAAAAAAAATCATATTTTTGAGATTGTAAATCAATTAATAATTCAACATATAAATCAATTATCTAACTATATCGTTGCTAAAAATATGGTCGTTACGTTCTCCCTTTCTAAAATGGATTTCGTCCTCCAAATCCTTAGGACGAAGCAACACAACCCAACACCCTCACATAAGCAACGATACAAGAGAAATCATCACTTATCCACTCTCGACTACTATCACTGAAATTTATTGCAACAGAGGGAATATACTTCAAATCAGCATGGGACCGTCATCCTCATCCCCAAGTACAATCAATATCGAATGCAAAATCAATGTGGATAAGCCAAACGTGACGACCCGTATTTTTTCACAAATTAAATTGGAATAATTAATTGATTTTAAAATATTTAAAGGTTAATTTTAACTTGAATTCCGAATATTAATATTTATGTTAACGCTAAAATTTGAACGCTAACACCCCGGTGTATGAAGTGAGATTGTGAAAGCACCACCTGATAGCTCGGGAACAGATTATAAGCAGATAATAGCGAAAAAGCAGTAAACAACAGCAATTTTATAGTGGTTCGGCTTAAGAGAGAGCCTACGTCCACTTTGAATATCTTTATTGACGATTTGATTACAAGTCGATGCAATTACACTTTGATTACAACACACTTCGAGTTACAAGTGACTTAGAACAAGTAGCCTAAACTTCAATGTCGATCAAAATCTTCGAACTCATGTTGGACATGCATGATTTCTTCGTGAACTTCTTTGAGGCTTTTCTTTGTATCTCAAAAGCTTTAAGTGTTGGAGTAGTTCAGAATGCAGCAGAGTAACGGCGCTTGAAATGAATGAGCCCAAAAGTCCCTTGAATGTTGGAGGTGGCCATGTATTTATAGGCAATTTTCTGGGCTGGAATTGTTGATCAAGTCATGAGTCGTGACCGACTCAGGATGAACCGTGACTGACTCACATATCACGAGTCAGCAAGCAGTGGCATAGATGAAATGGCATTGAGCTTGTTCCTTGTATGCTTAGGTCGCCAGCGACCTATGATAGGTCGTTAGTCACCCTGAGTCATTGGAAACCCTGAGTCGGTCTGCCCCATAAACCACTAACTATTTAAACCACTCTGCTCCTCTAAGGCATTAACTTGTTGAGTCGTTGATCCACTGAGTCGCTACGAACCTTGTGCAGATGAGTGGGTCCAGTCCTTGAGTCGTCTCATATGAGCCGTGAACTTCGTTGAGTCGGTAACTCGCTGAGTCGGCCTGTCTCATGAACCGTTAACCTCCATGAGTCGTTTCATTCCTCTAAGTTGCCTTGAGCCTTAGCTCGTCAGCCAATTGAGTCGCTACCAGTTGAGTCGGTCCTTTCCTTAAGTTGCTGAACCCCCTTGAGTCGTAAATCCAATGAGTCGTTAAAGACCTTATGTGGATGAGTCGGCTCAAGTTTCAACTCATTGGTAGAACAGGGTTAACATTTGCCCCTCGAAGTACACGCCTAAGTCGTAGGTCGTGTGCTTCGACTTATCTTAACTCGTGTGCCGACTCAACCTCTACTGCCCAAAGTTATAAAAACCTGAGTCGTTCCCCTTTTCTTCTCATTCCCCAACCTTTAAACCGTGTCTTCCATTAACGCACATTCAAGCTCTCAAAGGCGATTTCGACCAGATTCTCCATCGATCATCTCTATCATCCTATTGCATAAGCAATCTCGCTCTCCTTGTGATTTTCGATCATCCCTAGCTTATGCACCCCATCTCCATCTTTGATTTTCCCCTTTGAGCCCTGCGAATTTGGTTGCTTCGGTCATCAATGGGCTTAGGGTTATCTATTCTGATGGTTTACGATTCGAGGCGGTTTAGTGGTGCGATAGAGCTAGGATTGCTGATTGAGAGCTTATTGTATTAATGGGTTAGGAATTAGAAGGTTCACGGGATAGGAGGGAGACGGTTCATGGGTTAAGAGCTAGAAGGTAGACGGGTTTAGGAATTGTATGGTAAGTTGGCCAATCAGAGCGGAGCATTGCCTCAGATGCGACTCAATAATTCTGGACGACCTAATATCCTTTGCGACTCAACTATGGACCGGCTTACCAGTCCTCACGACACAAGTCTTGAGTCGGGGCCGAGATAGGACTTGGAGAATTTTCTCATAACTTTGAACTGAAATCTATTCCCTCTTCTATGCCTTGCGACTTAAGCGCTGCCGACTCAAAGTGTTGGTAACTTAAAGCATAAACGACCTAAGCCACCTTATAACTTTTAAATCGTGGGCGAGTTAACACGTTGAACTGTCTCGGGGCATAATTCTGACTTGAACTTTAACTTGGATTGCTGAAATATACTGCCTGAATATTGATTTGTTTGGACTCTAACCTGTTAAACTTTGTTGCATATTTTAGTTTTACAGATTGCTTCAATTTGCAAGTATACAACCTGCTTAATACAATAATCACAGAAAATCGGGATGAATATACTGCCATTGATTGCCCACATCCAATGACAAATTAGTCAATAGAAGATAATTAACTTAAATAGATTGCGTGAATGAAGTGCTTTAAATCAACGAATTCAAGTAGAGTGCTAAAGCAACATTGAACTAGTCAATTGAAATTGACCGGTTTGCACCAACATTATACCTGAATTTTTAAATTAACAAGTCCTGAAATTTAGTAATTGATCAATTGCCAACTAGCTTAACTTCAGTTATATTTACTTGCTTATTTTCATTAGTTCTGCACAACACTTCACACTTTTAGGAAACGTGCACCTTCGCATTTGAACATCCAGTTGCTTGTGTAGAATGACTTCTCAACAAGAAGAACCGATGGGCCAGGCTGAAGATGTCTTCCCAATAGCTAACCCAGTGGATAACCCTCCGGAGAGAACTTCCACAACTCTGAATCAGCGGGTGTTTAACCAATTGCGCATCCAGTTTGGCATTGCCGAAGCTGATGCCTTACTGCCGAGGCCAAATGATACTGCAGATAGGCCCCCTCTTGGCTTTGTTGCTGTCAATCGCCAAATGTGCTTGAGCGGTGCCATCCCACCTTTTAATGACTTCCTTCAGTAGTTCCTACTTCGGTTATCTACCTCTCCATTCCAATTGCACCCCAACGGCCATGCCATTCTGATGGGGTTATGTGTGCTATTTAGGAGAGTTTTGGACCGATTACCGAGCTTTGGGGAAATCTGCTACCTCTGCTCATTCACAAAAATTAAAGATCATCCCTCTATCGTAGTTATAAGGAGTGCTCGAAACCGCAAACTCATCACTGATCTTCCTGAAAGCGTTCATGGATTTCTAAATCAGTTTTTCTTCGTTCGCTGTCCTCCAGGGTTTTATGCCATCTGGAGAGTAGGAAGTAAGATTTCCTGTTCTTATTTCTCCATTCTTGAGCTTTTCGAAATCTGAGTTGCTAAATGCTAACTTCGCTTTTTTTTTTTTGGTTTTAGCACTTCCTCCTCCCTCTAGAGATCCATGCTATAAGCAAAATTTTGAAAGATTGAATGCCGTGGCGGCAGAAGAGAGGAGTATAAAGCTTTTGTTAAATGATGAATTTTTACATCAATATGGGCTTCTTCATTCCTCTCGCTTCACTCAGCCTCATGAAGTTCCAACTGAAATTCCCGATTCTCTGACGGAGACTCCTGATGCCCCGGTCTCTACTAAAGAGCACATGCGGGGGGGAACCTCTATAGAAACTCCACTAGTGAAGTGTTCAACTCCGAAGGATGCTGCGGGGCCGTCTGACAAGTTTGTACTTGCCCCAGTTATCGAAAAGGAAGAACCTCTACGATCTTCCGGGAGATCTGCTGACGAAGGAGTTGAGAAAACAAGTCCTAAAAAGCACGATGGTGATGATGTTTTTGAGGGGTTGAGCGACCTAATCGTGACTTCACAAGAACTTTTTAAAGATGATGTTTCCAAAACTATCTCTTCTGTAATCGAGGCAACATCTTCTCTACAACAAATGTCAACTCCTCCTACTCAAGTTATCACTACCTCTACTCCACAGAGTGGTCTGTAGCTTGATGCGTGTAGTTTACACATTACACAACACTTAGGATTTTTCAACACTTCTACGCACTTATCTTCTTATACTTTAAAGATTTCTAAAGCTTATTTTTTTTATTTCAAATTCTCCAATGGGGCGCAGCAGCTCATATTACGATGATTTCCAGCGCTACGGGAGGCGTAGCCAATATGATTATAGGCGTTACCTCCCCTCTTACAGAGAATCCGATGAAGAAAGAGCTGCCCGAAAGGCTCAAGAGAAGAGGGCTCAAGAGGAGCGCTACGAAAGAAGGGAGAGGGAAGAGCGCCATGATTCTTCACAGAGAGGTGACGATTCCCATAAAAGAAAAACCCATGATGACAGAGGAAAAGGTCATGTGGTTGAAGATTCGAGCAAGCGAGCGTGACATGGTGAGAAGCACACCACTATAACTCCTGAAAAGGTTACCGCCCCTGCCTCGCTTGATATTCCTTCCGGCTCTCCCGCTCTCGGGAAGTCGGACATCCAAACTATAATTAGCAGACCCAAATTCCAAGTTGGACCGGGTCCTGCCACTTTGCAAAGCCGATTTCCTCAGTGGTGTCTGAAGGGAGTAAGGTTTGACCTTGACTTGGTCCCCATTGACAAGTCTGCCATGTTACAAAACCTTGACGCTGTTAAGCTTGACATTGAGAGGATGTCGAACTGGCAGAAACTTGTTGACGAGCTTCAGAGGGTTAATCGTGCGAACATAGAGGCCATGCTCACCATGGAAAATGATAAAGCTGAATGGCAAAAGGTGCTCGAGCAACATGACACCGAGATGAGAAGCATTGCTTCTTACAATGAGGAGCTTGAAGCGAAAGTTGAAGAACTGAAACAAGAGCTTGTTGCTTCCTCTACTTCTTATTCTCAAAAAGAAGAAGTGCTCCTCAAACAAGTGAGAGATGCCCACGCTAGCCAAAGGGATGCCGAAGACAGGCTCGAAGTGCAGAAAAGAATTGGCGAGGCTATGTCGCTGACATTGAAGAGCTTCAGAAGAAAAATAGCTCCCAAGAGGCGGAGATTCAAATGCTTAAGCTTCAACTTTCTAAAGCTGAAATGGAGCGTGATGAGGCCGTTGCCGGCAAAATTGCAGCTGAAGATTCTCACGAGGCGACGAAAGCCAACATTAGCTCAACATTATTTGATTTCTATCTGCACAGCATTTTGGGGCGTGGTAGCCTTGCCTTTCTAGGTCCTAAGTATGAAATTACACTAGCTGAATTTTGGGAGGCAGCACTCGATATGCTCGGTGGTAAAGGCGCTGGCTACGTTGAGTCAGCTCTTGAAGAGCATTATCTTGATGATGATGCTCACGCCGCTCTTGCCAAGGGGAGAGAACAGCTTGCAAGATTGAGAGCCGAAACAGCGGCAGGAGAATATTCAGGAAAAATCACCTCGACTACTCCAATACAACCTTCTCCTTCAGCCGAAATTGATATTATCGGTTCTAGTTCTCATTCCCCTTCTCCTACTAAAGTCACCACTGACATTACAAGCATACAAGGTGGAGATGAGGGCGGCGAGAGTGCTGAGGCACAGGCTTACGAAGTTAACATCAGGGAACCGACTTCTGCAGGTAACCTTACTGACAATCTTGCCCGCGTAGACTGCTCATCTGTTTCTTATGAACTTGATGGGCTTTTCGACTACTTCTTGAATCTCGGCGAACCTTTATCTCCGCTTTTTGTTGACTTAAACTTTTTTCCTTCTGCAGAGAAAACGTTGGGCATTGTTCAAGCTTCTCCTCCTCCAATTATTCCTTCTCCGCTTCCTATGGTCACTCCTCCTTCTGCCTCGCAACCCGGGTCACAGGAAGAGCAAATAGAAGCCCTTCACGGCTTAGATGATCCCGTTGCTTCGCAAGAGCAGAAAGACGAGGGACTTGAAGGAGGCGAGATCTCTCCGGAGCGGACTCCTTCTGATGACGTAATTTTGTCTGCTCTTGTTACTCCAGGGAATGAGTCTTCTTCGAAGAGGAGAAAGAAGCACGGAACATCGAAGAGGAGGGGGAAGAAAATCATTGCTACAGAAGAGGAACCGGAAATTGCACCAGTTGCACCTCCCTCTCCTTCTTCCCTTATGCCTTCAGACCGTCCTGAAAAGCTAACCATTCGGCCAGGCAAAGGGTCTAAAGGTGGCAAGAAGAAATGAAGATTCCAGCTTTTAGCTTCTTGTCTTTTGCATGTACTGGTCGAGAACTGTGCGGGTACCGGCCCCTGCTTTTTATTTTGAAACTTGTATCTGCAATACAATTGAATAAAATGATCCTTTATTTGTACAGACTCCTGTTTGAATTTGAGAATGCATTTATTATTCATTTTTTCACAAGTTTATTTATATGATATTGCAGCGGGCTTATGGCATGCTGTTTGAGCATTACTTTCGTCGATGTGGCTATACCATATTGTATATAACTATACCATGTTGCCCCCATACAATAAGCTTGCTGCAGTATTTTATACTTCGAGGGGACTTGCACTCTTATTTTCTGAAGAATAATTATTTCATTTTTGAAGAAATTCTTCGAAGAGTACAACTCCCTTCATATAAGTTTTTACGCTTTGTCCTTCGAAGAAATCACTTTTTCTTTTGCTTATGTACACGTTTTACCAAGTGAATTCTTCTATGAGGTAAAGCTGGCCTCTGAAGGGTACTTTAACTTTTTTTTTTTTTTGAGGAAGGTTATTTTCCAGAATAGGTAAATCACTCTTCCTTTGAAAGTTAAAGTGTGCTCTTAATGAGGATTTTTTTTTTTACATAGAAAGTTGTACCTCTGAGGAGGGATTTTTTCACGTTTCAACACTTGGAAGTTTTATTTCAATCTTGGTGAAACGTGTACCTCCAAAGAGTTGTGCCTTTGAAGGAAGCCTTTTCACGTTTCAACACTTGGAAGTTTTATTTCAATCTCGGTGAAACGTGGGCTTCCGAAGAGGTCTTTCTTCTTGATTGTGTCTCCGGGAGGAGGTTTTTTTTTGTTTGCATTTCAACTCTGGTGAAGCGAAATTCCGAAGAGCGGCTGTTACACTTCAACTCCTGGTGAAATGTGCCTCCGAAGAGGGCTTTTATTTTGTTTTACATTTCAACTCTGGTGAAGTGAAATTCCGAAGAGCGGTCGTAACACTTCAACTCCTGGTGAAATGGGCCTCCGAAGAGGGCTTTTATTTTGTTTTACATTTCAACTCTGGTGAAGTGAAATTCCGAAGAGCGGTCGTAACACTTCAACTCCTGGTGAAATGTGCCTCCGAAGAGGGCTTTTATTTTGTTTTACATTTCAACTCTGGTGAAGTGAAATTTCGAAGAGCGGTTGTTACACTTCAACTCCTGGTGAAATGTGCCTCCGAAGATTGCCTGGAAGTTACTCTCTCATGGTTGGAGGGTCATGACTCCTCCAATCTTTTTTGGTTGCGTAGAGAACTTTCTTTTTTACGGCATATGCTTCGTTTGAGGTCTTTATCCTCCGAAGAGTTGTGCCTCCGAAGAGGACTTTAGTTGTTCCTTGTCCACTTGCTTATGCCTTTTCAGTGATCCTCTATTTTTTTTTTAAAGCTTGCACTCCCTTCTCTTACAAGTAGCCTGTTTAATCCAAAGAAGTGTACTTCATTGCTAGGCCAGTTCACGAGAACGGACATAAGCTTCTTAATTTGATGTTTGTTTGTTCAAATTTCTCAATTTATTAGCTAAAGCCCGTTCTCGGTGAAATCATTGACCGTTCAGTTGAAGCACTTCTTATCTAGGATTTAAGCTCGGGAATTTTACGACTTGGAATTTGTTTGTTGAATGATAACAAGAATCACTTGGTCTTGTAATGTGCAAGTTTTGTTTTCGTTGCCTGCAAAAATTTAAATCGATATTTCAGTAATACATTTAATGTACTTTTCATATCGAAAATAAAGCAAACATGTAATAATAATAAGGAACACAAGGTTTATAGTGGTTCGGCCAAGAATTTGGGCCTACATCCACTTTATAGTCTTTCTTTATTCACTTGCATCAGTTTTACAATCGCTTTCAATTACAGGAATCATACATTCATAATTCTTTTTACAATATTTCAAAAAAGCTATCAAGTAAAGTATGGACGCAAGTGATTGCTGTTCCAAGCTCTTGGAATTTGATCTCCTTCGACAGTAGTGAGTTTGAATGTGCCGTCCAGAAGCTTTTGACCTATGACATATGGTCCTTCCCAATTTGGCCCAAACACACCGGTTGCTGTCATAATTCTCTTTAGGACTAGATCTTCAATTTCAAAGCTGCGTTGGCGAACTTTGGAATTGAAATGTCTGGCTATCCTTTGCTGATGAGATGCGATTCTGAGCTCAGCCTCTTCTCTTTTTACATCAAGGAGATCTAGTGCCTCAAGCTGTAGTTTCTCATTCTCCGCTTGATTGAAATGGATTCTTCTATGTGAAGGGACCTCTGTTTCTACCGGAATCATTGCCTCTGATCCGTATGCCAATGAAAACGGAGTATGCCCAGTCGCAGTTTTGTGGGTAGTTCTGTATGCCCATAGTGCCAGCGGTAGCTTATCGACCCAACCACCTTTTGCTCTTTCAAGTTGCTTCTCGATGGTCGACTTGATAATTTTATTTACTGCTTCCACTTGCCTGTTTGCCTGCGGATGGGCTACTGCTGAGAAGCTCTTTCGGATTTTAAATCGTTTGCAAAAATCTTGGAATTCTTCACTTTCAAACTGAGTACCATTGTCTGTAATTATTTTTTGAGGCACGCCGTATCTGCAAATGATGTTTTTAGTCACAAAACTTATCATCTTCTTTGAGGTGATAGTAGCCAGTGGTTCAGCTTCTGCCCACTTAGTAAAATAATCTACAGCAACAATGGCATATTTAATTCCAGATTTGGCAGTTGGTAACGGTCCTACAAGGTCTATTCCCCATATCGCAAACGGCCATGGACTAACCATCTGTGTGAGTTCAGTGGAAGGAGCTCTAGGAATTTTGGCGAATCTTTGGCACCTGTCACATTTTCGGGAATAGTCTGCTGCATCTCGATTAATTTCTGGCCAAAAATATCCATATCGGAGAATCTTTTTCGCTAAAGTTTGACCACCTAAATGATCACCACATTCTCACCCATGCACCTCAGCTAGGATTGTTTTGGACTCTTCCCTGGATACACATCGAAGTAACGGCATTGAGAATCCCCGTCTGTATAACTGGCCATCTTGGACTATATAGCGAGAGGCTTTCCTCAGTAGCTTCTTTCGTTCTTTTGAATTTTCCGGTAAAGATCCATTGAGAAGATATTCTGTTATTGGAGTCATCCATGATTCTTGCTCTTGAGACACGCTCATGATCCAATCAATATCCATCTCATCAATGCTTGGGGTCGACAGGATCTCCACTGGAGTTAACCCCAGAAATTGAGCTTCGCCTGTGCTAGAATACTTTGCGAGAGAATCTGCTTTCATGTTTTCTTCTCGAGGAATGTGACTTATCATGTAATGATCGAAATCACCCAGGAGTTCCCAAGCCTTTGACAAGTAGGCGGGCAGATTCCCCCCTTTCGCTTGGAATTCCTTTTTGACTTGGCATACAATAAGCTGAGAATCACTGAAGATCTGTAACACTCGGATGTTTAATTCTTTAGCAATCCTCAAGCCAGCGATAAGGGCTTCATATTCTGCTTCATTGTTTGTCGAAGGAAATTCCAATCTTAGTGCGTAGCATAATGATCGACCTTCAGGGGTCTCGAGTACAACTCCGGCTCCAGAGCAGTAGTCGTTTCTCGCGCCATCGACGTATAACTTCCATTGGATTGGGGAATCGTCGATCGTTTCCTCCTCACCGTTACCCTTATCTGTGAATTCTGCGATGAAATCCGCTAAAGCCTGTCCATTGATTGCTTTTCGGGGATGATAGGTGATGTCATATTGACTGAGTTCAATATTCCACTTTAGAAGACGACCCGAAGTCTCAGGGCGAAACACGACTTGCTTTAAAGGTTGATCAGTGAGGACTCTGTTGGGATGAGCTTGGAAATATTGCCTCAACTTCCTAGATGCAATTAGTAGGCAATAGGCGAGTTTTTCCAACTTAGAGTAATTCATCTCTACCCTAGTGAGTCTTTTGCTGATATAGTAAACTGGATGTTGAATCCTCTTGTCTTCTCGTATCAGCGCTGCATTTAAAGCATGAGATGATACTGCCAAGTATATAAGAAGATCCTCGCCATCGCCAGGCCTAGAAAGTATTGGAGGCGTTTCCATATGGCGAATCAATTCATCAAAGGCTTTTTGGCATTCGGGAGTCCAATCGAAGTTTTTCTTCCCTTTCTTTAGGGCGTCAAAGAATGGGATGCATTTATCTGTGGCTTTGGAAATAACCGACTCAAGGCGGCGACTTTTACATTGAGACTTTGCAATTCCTTCTTTGTTCTAGGAGCTTTGACTTCCTTTAAGGCGGTAATTTGAGCTGGACTAGCCTCAATGCCCCTAGCGCTCACGATGAAGCCTAAAAACTTGCCGGATTCCACTCCAAACGAACATTTCAAAGGATTGAGCTTCATTCCGTATTTTCGGAGGACTGCGAACATGTCTGCTAAGTGTTCTATGTGATCCACTGCTTTCTTTGACTTTACTAACATGTCATCGACGTAGACTTCCATAGTCTTGCCCAATTGTGGTTTGAACATAGCATTAACAAGTCTTTGGTATGTTGCCCCTGCATTCTTCAACCCGAAGGGCATAACTCTGTAGCAGTAAAGACCAATGTCAGTGATAAAGCTCGTGTCCTCCTGATCTGGCTTATGCATCATGATCTGGTTATATCCGGAGTAGGCATCCATAAAAGATAACAATTCGTGTCCCGCTGTTCCGTCTACCAGTTGATCAATTCTAGGTAATGGGAAGCAGTCTTTAGGGCAGGCCTTGTTTAGATCTGAAAAATCAATGCATACTCTCCATTTTCCGTTGGCTTTCTTAACCAGCACTGGATTTGAAACCCAATTCGGATAGGTAGATTCTTTGATAAAATTATTCTCCATGAGCCGATCAACTTCTTCTTTTAACGCTGCTGACCTTTCTGGACCCTGAGTTCTCCTTTTCTGCTTCACAGGTGTAAATTTTGGATCAATATTTAGAGCGTGTACTGCAACTTCTGGGGATATTCCGCACATATCGGCATGAGTCCAAGCAAAACATCCAAATTTTCCCTTAAAAAAGATATTAAGATATTCTGAATTGACGCATTAAGTTGTGAACCCACATTCAACACCTTGTTTGGGTCCTTTGGGTCAACAGGTATTGGTACTGTCGTTTCCACTGGTACCACTCTATTCTCCCCTGCACTGACTTTTCTAGGATCCATTTCTTTCCTTGCTCTGCTGTGCTCGCCAGTGCAGGGTCCGCCCTGTAATTGCTACAAGGCTGGTTCTTTGATGCGGACTGGGGCTGCCGCATCCTTTCCCATTTCTCTTTTTCTGGTTTCTCGTAGCTCTGTTAGATAACATTCCCGCCCCGCATTTTGATCCCCTTTTATGACTCCCACTCCATTATCTGTGGGGAATTTAATGGTGAGGCACCATGGGGCCAGAACAACTTTGAACGCTGCGAGAGTTGGACGGCCAAGGAAAGCATTGTAAGCAGAAAATTCGTCGACAATCACAAAAGTTTGCTTGCGGACCACTTTTCTCTCTCCTTCTCCAAGTTCCACAAACAAGTCAACGGTTCCTATCGGCTACTTTGGCTCCCCAGTGAAGCCAGCGATTTTCTGCGATGAGGCTTGCACATCAGCCATAGGGATCTTCATTTGGTCGATGTTTTCTTGAAGAGGATATTGCAGGATGCGCCACAATCAATGAGAACTCTTCTGACAATAGCTGGCCCGATACCAGCCGAGATGACTAAGGGATCCAAAGTAGGAGCTTCAATACCTGCGGAATCCCTGGCTCTGAACACAATATCATCATTGAAAGTTCTTTGTTGCTTCAGGGGCATAACACCTTCCAAAACGAATACATCTTCCTCGGTCGGTACATATTTCAAAGCTCGGGTATACCTTTCCATCTCACCCCAGCTTCTGCCTGCTGGATGAGGTCCTCCTGTAATGACATTGATAATGGGCCTTCCAGGTTCATGCCCTGCAGCCTTCTCACCTGTCCTAGGCTGATGAGCAGGAGCTTGTTGCCCCTGACTAGACGAAGCAGGATTGTTGCTATTCCTTTTCACAAATTGCTGCAGCTTGTTTTCCCTTAGCAACTCTTCAATCAGATTTTTCAACTGGCGGCATTCGTCGGTCTCATGACCGGGTTGATTATGGAAGCGGCATAACTTGCCACTCTGTATAGCCTTTTTCCCGGTCCTCAGAGGAAGAGGTTTAGGAAAATCAACAGAATCTTTAGTGGCAAGGTAGATACGCTCCGGCGTATCTGATAAAGGAGTATACTCTGATGGCTTGAAGGATCGAGGCTTCTTCAGATTACTCTGTTTCTTTCCATTGTTATTTTCCCTTTTTTGCCCTACCGATTCATTCTTGCGTGGAGCAACAGTGTTATCTTCAGCTTTTTCCAACACTGCCTTTACCGGTACGGGACGGCTTTCCAGGCGTATGAATTCATCTGCTTTTTTATAGAATTTTTCAAGGGAATTTGGTTCCTTCATATTTAGCCATTTCCCAAATTCGCTCGACTTGTCAATAGCCCTCATCAGATAAGTCAATATCATTCGCGGTTCTGCATTGTCCACCTCGGCCAGTGCTATATTAAAGGGGTTTAAGAAAGATATGATAGTCTCCCCTGGATTCTGTTCTAAACTTGACAACGACATGATGTCCTTGGCTTTTGAAGCATATAGTCTGAACTGCTCCTTGAATTTCCGGGTCAAGTCCGAAAACTGATCAATAGATCGGACTGGTAGCTTGGTGAACCACAGTAGAGCCACACCTTCTAGATATACAGGAAAATATCGGCACTCTACCTCATCAGAGGCTCTGGCACCTGTCATGTGCCAATCATACTTGTATAAGAATTCGTTCAGATCGCTTGTCCCTTTGTAAGCTGGAATGGTTGGAGGGACAAACTTCCTTGGGAATTCAGCCTTTAAGATTTTCTCAGTAAATGGAGTTTTACTCGGGGCAAAACCCCATTCTTTCTCGTCTTCGACCCTCTGCATACTCTCTTTCATGATTTGTCGAACCATTCCAGAAAGATACTTCTCATCACGTCGAGTTCTAGATCCACCAACCTCAGGAAGTGTTTGTTCGAAGGGGCTAGCAGCCCTTTCAGGAGCATTCCTTTCTTCAGCATCATGAATGTTGCCAGCAAAGTTCCTTTCATTACCTGTCGGTTGACGGTTTGCCCCAAGCAAATCGTTCAACCTATTCAGAATTAGGGCATTTTGGGCACTCTGAGCCTCGAATTGTGCATTTTGGGCATTTATCTGCTGGTTCAGCCCTAAGATTGCAGCATCCAGCTCTGCCTTTGTAACTCCGACACCTGGAGTGGCTTGATTCGATACAGGGGAAGCGGAGGTTCCCTCTTGAGCATTTCCATATCTTACAGATCTACTCTTTCTCCCCGGAGCCATGATTTCGGATAAACTTCTAGTCTTCAGATAGGTTATCTCAACAAACTTTCGTGGAGCAATGATGACGATTTGCCTGAGTTCAACTCTCAATGAAAGTACCAAAAATGTTAACGCTAAAATTTGAACGTTAACACCCCGGTGTATGAAGTGAGATTGTGAAAGCACCACCCGATAGCTCGGGAACAGATTATAAGCAGATAATAGCGAAAAAGCAGTAAACAACAGCAATTTTATAGTGGTTCGGCTTAAGAGAGAGCCTACGTCCACTTTGAATATCTTTATTGACGATTTGATTACAAGTCGATGCAATTACACTTTGATTACAACACACTTCGAGTTACAAGTGACTTAGAACAAGTAGCCTAAACTTCAATGTCGATCAAAATCTTCGAACTCATGTTGGATATGCATGATTTCTTCATGAAGTTCTTTGAGGCTTTTCTTTGTATCTCAAAAGCTTTAAGTGTTGGAGTAGTTCAGAATGCAGCAGAGTAACGGCGCTTGAAATGAATGAGCCCAAAAGTCCCTTGAATGTTGGAGGTGGCCATGTATTTATAGGCAATTTTCTGGGCTGGAATTGTTGATCAAGTCATGAGTCGTGACCGACTCAGGATGAACCGTGACCGACTCACATATCACGAGTCAGCAAGCAGTGGCATAGATGAAATGGCATTGAGCTTGTTCCTCGTATGCTTAGGTCGCCAGCGACTTATGATAGGTCGTTAGTCACCCTGAGTCGTTGGAAACCCTGAGTCGGTCTGCCCCATAAACCACTAACTATTTAAACCACTCTGCTCCTCTAAGGCATTAACTCGTTGAGTCGTTGATCCACTGAGTTGTTACGAACCTTTTGCAGATGAGTCGGTCCAGTCCTTGAGTCGTCTCATATGAGCCGTGAACTTCGTTGAGTCGGTAACTCGCTGAGTCAGCCTGTCTCATGAACCGTTAGCCTCCATGAGTCGTTTCATTACTCTAAGTTGCCTTGAGCCTTAGCTCGTCAGCCAATTGAGTCGCTACCAGTTGAGTCGGTCCTTTCCTTAAGTTGTTGAACCCGCTTGAGTCGTAAATCCAATGAGTCGTTAAAGACCTTAAGTGGATGAGTCGGCTCAAGTTTTAACTCGTCGGTAGAACAGGGTTAACAATTTACTTGATAATTAAATCATTGAATTATATAGTTTAAATATTTAATTTAATAATTGAAATTGGGTAAATGGTTGAATTTGAAATTTCTAAGCCTGTTTAAATAATTTGAAGGCTTATAAAATTTATAATGATGATACTGAAGATAAAAGAATGGTTGAAATTTAATTTAAGGGTGATTTGTTCAGTTTTGAAATTTATATTGTTTAAATTGAACTTAAAAATAGCTTCCGAGGCACAGCCTCGGAATTCAACGAAACCAGTTCCGTTGGATCTGTAATAGTTAGTTATTATCGGATTCCAATTTTCGTAGCAATTGAGTTTGTCGTTTGACCCTGGCAGCTCAAAACGCTTAGAAACTATTTAATTGATTTAATTTAAAATTGATCGTTTACTTTCGTAACTCACGCATATGATCGAATTAGCTTCCGAAACACGTTCCATTGTGTTCGGAATACGGGTACAACCTTATAAATGCCTGGCAGCATGTCTGATTACGAGTTCGAAATTTCACGGTATGCAACCCGAGATATTTTTAATATTCTATTATATAAAATCAGTTCAAAGCCTAAACTGAAGTACCTTAATCATGTGATTACGGCCTAGCTTATACCCGAAGCCTCTTTAGAAATATCTCTTCGTTTTATATACAGATAAAAATCAAATCAAAATCAGAGAAAGCAAAACGGAATTAATAGCCGAATATTTCAAAGGAAATCGCGATTCTTCCTACATTCAAATTCAAATATCATTTACTCTTTTCTTCCCAATCCAAGCGATCTCGTTCGTGGGAAAAAAATAAAATAAATAGCAATGGCTGCTACATAGACTCGCGTCCTCCTCCCTTTCGATTTTTAATCTATTCGTCCCAAATTAATTCGAAAATCAAAGTGCCGAGGTAGCTCGAGCTCTCGAGCAAGGCCACGACGTCGTTTGTGTTGATTATTGGGGGGTTGCGGCATATCGACATCGCTCGAAGCAGGGGAGTAACTAGCGTGAATCGCGACAGGCGGCGGCGACAAAGGGCTCGAGTTCGAGCAAGTGTGGGGTCGAGGGGGATTGATTGAAAGCCTGGGAAACATTGCGAGCATGGTGGCGCGCACGAGGCTAGCGGTTAGAGGGTCGCGGTGGTGAAGGCAGCGCTGGAGTTCGAAGCGATTTGGGAAAGGGTTTTCTTGCCGCATAAGGATCGAAAATCGGGTGAGGCTAAGGTTGGATTCGGAGCAGTAAGGTAAAGGATTTATTTTTGTTATTTGAATAAAATTAATTGGTATATCAACTGACGTATATAGATAACAGTTTAAATATATATATATATATATATATATATATATATATATATAAATTATTTTATAGATAAGACGTTGAAAAAAGGAACATATAGTAAAGTTTTAAAACAGGTTGTAACGACCCGAAATTTCGATCCCGAAATTTCCAGATAGTTAGAGAAAAAAAGAAAAGATAGAAGAAGAAGAACAGAAAGAAACACACAATCTCACATTCGCAGCGGATAAAATACAATAGCAAATAATAATATCAGTTATACAAAGAAAACCATATTTGTCAATTTACATTTATATACATCAGAGTTAACATATAAACAACATTGGACAGTTTAAAACAATCATGTCCGGATATATAACTATAATATATTAACATCAGAAGCTCTCCATACGTTCCAGCCCTCCAGCTCGCCTCCTGAGCTCCAGAACGTCCTTACCTGAAAATCTGTAATACTCGGCTTGACCCGAGTATTACATCAAAGTAACACCCGGGTCAGACTGGAAACCAGCGTGAGTAAACCCATCTAACATGTAATACAAAAACATACAACTTATATAAACCCGGGGTAACTTATATCGATTTACACTTCATAAGTTATTGTAGATATCAACCATTTCACACATCAATTTCTAAGTGCCAAACTTAGATTTTTAATGGTCCAATTCACTTAAATCATTCCATACCAGCCTATTGATTTCACATATCAATCTATAAGGAATCGAAGTGGTTTCGGATATTTACTAATACCCGACTCCGGTCTCTTCGAAACCATTGTCAACTTAACTTAAATTATTCAAGTGAAATATAATTCAACTTTTAAATACAGGGTGTCACAATAATTTATCATCAATACAGATAACCACATCATCATGGTTTAAACCAAACATATTTTATCACATAGCATCGCAAATCACATATTAGGAGTAACAATTAATCGAGGGTATTCAATATCATTCTACTTATCCTTTAATTACACTTAAGTAATTAAACCCCTAATTTAATTTCACAAACTAATTATCCTTAACCCAATACAGTAATTAACCTTTAATTACTTTATTAATTAATTACTAACCATAATTATTAATCACCCTTGATTAATAAAAATAGTAATTAACTTCCCTTAATTACTTCATCAAATAAATTATTACTTCCTAATTAACTTTCCTCAATTAATTCCTTGATTAATTATCCTTTAATTACATTCAATTAATTATCCTTAATTAATTTTACAAATTAATTATCCTCATTATTAATTACACAAAGTAATTAATCCCAAAATACCCTACTTCAATTAATTAGCTCCAGTAATTTTACTTAACTTAATTACTTCTCTAAGTAATTATTCCTCACTGATTACTTATCATCCCATTCAATGATTATTCTAAATTAATTAAACTTAATTAATTAATTTAAACTAATCAAATAAATTAATTAATTACAATGAGTAATTAATAACTTTAATTATTTCCATAAAATAATCATACTTAATCAAGTTCCATAATTGATTATCTAAATTAATTAATCCAATTAATTGTCAAAATTAATTCTATTAATTAATTAATAAATAATCACAAGTTAATGACCTTCATTAACTTATCATCAATTCTTAATTACCTTTCTTCAAAGTAATTAACTTAAATTAATTAATATTAATCACAAATTTAATTAACCTTAATTTATTTATTTCAAATCTTTAATTAATTCAATAAATTAATTAATTATCTTATTTAAATTACCTTACCAATTTAATAAATTAAATTCATTAAATCTTAAATTTACTTAAAAATAAACATTTCTTATTAATGATTACATTATTATTAACAAAGTAATTTAGAGCAACTTACTTTAAAATTGGTTTCAAATTTCATTTTAAATTTTAAATTTAAAAATGAAAACCAAACTTAACCTTAACAAAGTTTTAAAAACATTCAAAAACCCTTTTTTAAAACTTATGTTATATAATTTCTCATTTTATAAAAGAAATCTAAACCCTTATTTATTTAAGATACAAATCATATTTAAATTATGATTCAATATCAAAAGCTGTTTAAACATTTAAAATATTTAAATCTTTCCTTATTTTTAAACATGAATTCAAATTGGATCTTGGTTTCAGATTTAAACTTATGTTTAAATCTTCTACTTTAGATTTATTCAACCCTTTTTAGTTGTTTAAAACATTTTAATTTAAAAAGTTTAAATAAAATTTCAACCTTGGAATTCAAACTTAGATTGAAAACCATACTTAAATTTTAGCTTTAATTCTTGTTTTAAAGCCCTGCCTCAGATTTTTTTCCAAATCTCTTAAAAAATTGAAATGTACAGGTTCCTAAAACCTGTCAACTACAGAAAATAACTTACCCGAGTTCCCCCCTTTTTACTTCTAGTAAAACTTAAACCATCTTCGAGCAAAAGCTCGAATTACCCGAGTATTACTTCGAGTTCCATGATCTTCAGCTTCGGGCAAAAACAAGAATAGCCCGAACCTCACTCCAACAAATCCCCCTCCTTCCCCAGTTCCTCACTAGCATGTCCTTATTAATTACACAGTATATCTCTTGCAGACACGAGCATAAACCCGAGTCGTTCCTTCCTTTGCACGAGCGTCACTTCGAGTCGCTCACATTCCATTCCTCTGACACACGAGGTCATCGCCGTGCACATGCATAGCCGTTTATCACTGCTTCGACGTACCTCACCGCCTCCAGCAAGTCGCACGTCGATGCTACAATCAATTCCAAACATCGATTCGCCCTTATACTCCTCAAAACAAAAATGAGCAGTTTATGTCAAAATGGAACTCCCAACATCACCTGAAATTGCCCCGATCCTTTCCTTCTGACCACCGGAATCATTGCTATCCCAGCCTCACAAACATTATCCATTCCCGAAGAAAATCCCTTAGTTTGACGAAGCTCGACCCATCATAGAAGACGCTCTGCCCTTATTTACAAACTCGACCAAAATACTGAGTAGAACCCTAGTTTTTCCCACTTACGAATTCCTTATGAATGATTCCCACTTCCACTATTTTTCTCAGATACATCGATCTCCATTACAATCTCAACCAAAAGCTTGATCCCTAGAATCGATCCACTCGCTCAATAATTGCCCCATACAGTCATCAGGTCAATATCCAAATTCTGCTTAAACACTAACTTAAAAATCCTGATTTTTACTTTAAAATCATGTTTTACCATGTTGATTTAAGATGTAAAATTTAATCAGCTAATTTTCAATACTTGATTTTATCATGATCCTAAATATTTCCACTGTAACTTCCTGATTCAGAAGATTTTCAAATAAATTCTTTTTGAATAAAATTTGAACCTTTATTCATGTTTAAATAATCCCACTGCATATAAAGATTCGGGCTTAACAATGATTTGTTAAGTAAAAAAAAATTTGAAATTTTTGTTTTAAAATTACTCTGTAACTTGTAAATACAGAGAAGTATCAAGCAGATGGACATGCACAGTTTTAAAACAATAAAATACCAAGATTTCGATTGCACAAATTTATCTTACTTAAATTTTCTGATTTAAAATCTACTCACAGGCATTTCTATAATAGAGCAAACTAGGTTAGATCACTCACCTTCTATGTAGAGAATAGAAAATGTTTTCCAGATCCTTAAATTTCACTTGCATGTTGAATTCTTTGAATTGCTGTTGGGAATATTGCCTGTCCTTGTATTTCAGGTGGCATGCTTGCTAACAGATTTGGAAAATGGCAGAGAGTTTGAACCAAATTTGAAACTGGAAACTTGTCGTGACAGAGATGGTTTTAGGCTTGAAATAGAGATGATTATATTTTGATTTAAGGTTGGATAAGTTGGAAGCTTGATAAATTTCTGGAAGAAATTTTTACTGGCTGAAGCTTATTTTAATTCTGAGGAGGTTGTTTTGTTATGATGATTTCAGATTTCTAACATATAAACATATTTAGTTTTATCTGACGATTTATTCTATATGTTTGATTATGAGTTTTCTTTGTTTCTAAACTTTAGAAAACGAAATCAAAAGAACGAGAGGGATGAGAGTCATAACATTATATAGCTTAAATTTATTTTATAAATTTTCTTTAAAATTAAAAAGGATGACACTTGTTGATTTCGTTTACACTTGGCTTTACCTATTCTATTTACTAAACATGTGTTACCAATGTGTATTTTATGTCTAAACCCCTTTTTTTTAAAAACATTTTATTTATAAAGTATGTCTTACACCTTGTTACTAACACTCTCACTTGTCATTTTAATTAGCTTAGTAGCTTACATGTGTTTTTAAAATGTGATAATATGGTTATATATGTACATAAGTATTTAAATAAATTTTATTAAATTTTAAAATGTAATATAACTTACTTATTAAAGTTACTTAATTAATAAATACTTATGTATGCCTTTAAAAGAAAATTTGCTAAAACTAATTATAAATATAAATAAATTATTCTATTTTGATTTCAAAAGTATAACAATAACCTTATTTGGAAAAAAGGAATTTAGAAATCAATTCTGAAATTTAAAACACTTTAACATCTAATTTAAACTTATTTATTTTCAAAATAATTTGAAAACTTGTGATTAAAAACATTACTTTAAATTTCAAATTTAATTTGATATATACATATATTTAAACAAATACAATTTTCAACTTGTATATAATAATTCTATTTAAAAACTATGTATATATATACACAACACAATTTACAAATATAAATATTTATTTGATCATATTCATTTGTTCAATTTATAAATTCAGTATTTCTATTCATTAACCCAATTATAATATTAATTACAATTTCCAGAAATCCGGGTTATTACATTCCTCCCCCCTTTGAATCTTTTCGTCCTCGAAAAGGAACGAAACCAGAATTTATTAAATGCTTAAAATCAGATAAATTATTCTTTGATTATTTTTAAAACACTTTTAAAACCTATATAGTATTATAATAATAGTTTTATAAAAATATTTTTATAACTCGATGTCTCAACCAGTCCATCCTTGTCCTTATAGAAATTCGGTCATACGTTGATCACGCGTAAGACTGAAAATCAATAAGTACTTAGCAGACCCAACTTCAACACCCAGCGAAAATACTTTGAATATAATTTTATTGAAAATTTTGAAAATAGTTTTTTTTTTGAAAATAGAGGATATATCTTTAGTGAGAATGCTCTGGAAATCATCACCCCCATCCATGATCGCAGTTAACCCGATGATTACGTTGCCGTCCCGACAAAATCCACAGATAACTCTAGGCCTCCGCGGCCCTAGATTACACCATGGAACCCGCTACAGATCGCAGCTACAACTGGGATTACGTAGCTATCATAGTTAAAACCCATATAACTGTAGGCATCAGCGCCCTCGAATTTCGCTGCTAAAAATGAAACTTCTCCACTCCATTTGACCATAGATCGCAGTCTACCGATGTTGCGTTGCCTTCTCGGCAAAATCAAGTGTAGACCGTTGACACTCATCCTCCACACGATTTCCGCTATGGTCCCCACAATAGATCGCAGCGACATCGAGTTACAATGTTGTCACAGCATAACCCAAATGCCCCTGTAGGCATCAGCGCCATCGACTTTCGCTACCCAATAATCCTCAGGAACTAGTTTTGTCCGGACTCCTCACAGGATCAACTTTAGAAACCCCCTCTTGGGGCTCAAGGCAGCACCACCCGGTGGTACTCCTGAGAAGTCCATTCCAAGGGAGCGCCTTTTTCCCCAGAGCATCATCAAAACATTTTATACTATACATATATAGTATCTTTAAATCATACACCTAGTATGATCTCATTCAAAGCTCCTTTATACAAAATCGATTATCCCAAAATCGATAATTATCAAACTAGGCTTTCCAAATATAATATTGATTTTACACAAAAATCAAAAGCCTTTCCAAATCCATAGGTTCTCAAAACCTTTTCCAAAATCCTCATGTGATCCTTTATATATATATACAGATATAAATTTTTAAAAACTTTGGATCATTTCAAACTAGTATAAAACTCCTTTATACTTCAAACACCTCCAAAAACCCTTTTCTTCGAGCAAAAGATTCAACAAGGGGAGTTTTATCTTATATAACAAAGATATATAACTTTGTTTATTCAAAAATCAAATATTCAAATTTGATTACCCTTTTCAATATCAATTTCATTCAAATCCGTACGATGTACACATATCATTCTTACGCTATACCAATCTGATCGCTCACTCAATCACACAATTTCACTTCCAAACTAGTATCGTCCACCCGACTTCCTAGTGCGGACACAGATCAGGTTTCTTGATCAGAAACCGTCATTTTCCTTGCATAGTCACAACTATGATAGAAAATATCCAGAACCAATCAACAACCCATATCCAGGTTCGCCGTCGAAAATCGAGTGAAAAATCACATTCGGATCGATATTTCTATATCAAAATTCTGTGCTCGAATCTGGATCAAATCACTATGCGAATAGAATAACATACGTTCACCTTACGTATTTATCTTTATTTGTTATTAGCCAAATCAATTTCATTTCTATTCACATTCACTTTAATTTTCATTCACTTACTCACAATTACTTCAATCCATTTGGATTATCACCTCTGTTCTTACTTCGATTGGGTATTTAACTAATAACAGTTTAAACTCCGTCCAGTTTAAATTTAGGAAATAGCTTGAAAATTTTAAAAAATAGATAAGTAGTTGGAAAATAATTACTAGTTTGTAAAATAACTGTAAAATAGTTAGAAAATAATTAAATAATTATAGAAACTATAAATGATTGCAAAATAATAGTAAGATAGTAATTAGTTTTGTAAAATAGTAATTAGTTTTGTAAAATAGTTGAAATATAGTAATTAGCTTATAAAACAGTTGGAAAATTGTTAAACGGTTTCAAAAATAATTGTAAACAAATATAAGATAGTTTGGCTTTTAAAAGAAAAGTTGTATATATAATAAATAGTTTTGAAAATAAGTTTATATTAAAACAATTTATATTAAATATAGTCCAGAGTCCAAACTGTTCACTTCCCAATCTCTATTCTCATCAATTCAATTTAAATTTCCTCTATCATTTAAATTGACCCAATTCCAATTTAGATAACTTCAATTTCTACTGAAATTGATTCAATCCCAATTCAAGTTGAATTAATTCTCAATTCCTTTTCAAATTTAAATCAAATTCCATTTGATTTTAAACATATTCAACTTTAATTACAATCCCAAGTTATTCCAATCACTTTGGACTAATATCCATTCAATTGAACCTGCTTCAATTCCTAATCCATTTCAACTTCAATTTGAATTGATCCCAATTTCAAATTCCATTTCCAAATCAAGTTGAATTATTCTTGATTTCCTCCCAAATTTAATTCAAATTCCATTTGAATTTAAAACTATTCAATTTTAATTATAATTCCAAATTATTCAAACCAATCCAATTCAAATTTTCAATTTGAATTTTATACTTATATATCTTCAATCACCATTTTAATTAATTCAAATCAAATTCAATTTGAACCAACTTCAAATTCCAGTTCACTATGTACCATCTCGAATTACATAAATTCGAGTTAATACTTCAATTGTTGATTTAATTTTTTTAAATCAATTTACCTTTTTATCCCAACACTGGATTACCAAAATCCATTTCCCTTTTATTTAAACAAATCTAATCCACAACTTAAAGATTTTTAACAACAATAGGATGATATTATCTAATTCATCTTAAACCATTCATCAATTTACAATTCCCAGATCTCAAACCCAATTTGAGATCACTCAAACTCCCTAATTCAAATCAACCATTTAACTTTCCAAGTTAAATCTTAATTTCATCTTAAAATTTACAAATCAGGTTAAACATCCCAACATATTTAACTTTTCCCAAATTAAACTCAATTCACTTAATCCAGTCAACCTTACCCAATTTGAATTTTCATTTCAAATTTTGAACTTCTCATATATAATCTTTCACTTATTAAGTTCAAAAACTTATTACTTTAGGGTATCACATCTTATTCCAAATTTAAAACTCAATATTTAGAGTTTATTTCAAACCACCTTTGATATTATGTATATCCACATATATACATATAAATTCTTTTACATACCAAGTTATACTTTAAAATTTTAAACCACCTTTGGTTTTTAATTCAAATAAATTTCTTTATATTTTCAAACAACTCTTGTTTGAAATAAGACCATTTCATTCAATTGCATTAAATAATATTATTTACCATTTCTTTAAATTAATTACGTCATTAATTAATCGAATTCGGTAATTAACCTATTTCTTAATTACCTTCATTTAGTAATTGTCTTTTAAATTACTTGCCTCTAATTACTTCATTAAGTAACTCCCTCTTTATTTATCATTTCCAATTATTATCCATTACTTAAATAAAGTTTAATTAATTATATAAATTAATTGATTATCCTTATCCTGAAACCTTTCCCAATTTCAAGATTTAATTTCAGTTTGAATCCATTTCAAACTTGTCTTTAATTTAATTTCAACTTCAATTTGGTTGTATTCTATTACTTCTTAATTTAATTCTTACTATTACTATTTAGTTTAATTAATACTACAACCAATTTCCTTAATATAATAGATAATCTATTTCTTATATAAGATTCATTTACTTTTGAAATTATTTAAAAATCTTTATATAAGAAAATAACAAGTACGCTCTCTCATATTTATACACTCAACTCATTATAGGGTACCACTTACCCTATCCTTAATGAGTAATCCCCAACAGAGCCAAGGTTCTCGCTTAACCTCCTGCTCTGATACCAAATGTAATGACCCGAAATTTCGATCCCGAAATTTCCAGATAAATAGAGAAAAGAAGAAAAGATAGAAGAAGAAGAGCAGAAAGAAACACACAATCTCACATTCGCAGCGGATAAAATACAATAGCAAATAATAATATCAGTTATACAAAGAAAACCATATTTGTCAATTTACGTTTATATACATCAGAGTTAACATATACACAACATTGGACAGTTTAAAACAATCATGTCCGGATATATAACTATAATATATTAACATCAGAAGCTCTCCATACGTTCCAGCCCTTCAGCTCGCCTCCTGAGCTCCAGAACGTCCTTACCTGAAAATCTGTAATACTCGGCTTGACCCGAGTATTACATCAAAGTAACACCCGGGTCAGGCTGGAAACCAGCGTGAGTAAACCCATCTAACATGTAATACAAAAACATACAACTTATATAAACCTAGGGTAACTTATATCGATTTACACTTCATAAGTTATTGTAGATATCAACCATTTCAGACATCAATTTCTAAGTGCCAAACTTAGATTTTTAATGGTCCAATTCACTTAAATCATTCCATACCAGCCTATTGATTTCACATATCAATCTATAAGGAATCGAAGTGGTTTCGGATATTTACTAATACCCGACTCCGGTCTCTTCGAAACCATTGTCAACTTAACTTAAATTATTCAAGTGAAATACAATTCAACTTTTAAATACAGGGTGTCACAATAATTTATCATCAATACAGATAACCACATCATCATGGTTTAAACCAAACATATTTTATCACATAGCATCGCAAATCACATATTAGGAATAACAATTAATCGAGGGTATTCAATATCATTCTACTTATCCTTTAATTACACTTAAGTAATTAAACCCCTAATTTGATTTCACAAACTAATTATCCTTAACCCAATACAGTAATTAACCTTTAATTACTTTATTAATTAATTACTAACCATAATTATTAATCACCCTTGGTTAATAAAAATAGTAATTAACTTCCCTTAATTACTTCATCAGATAAATTATTACTTCCTAATTAACTTTCCTCAATTAATTCCTTGATTAATTATCCTTTAATTACATTCAAGTAATTATCCTTAATTAATTTTACAAATTAATTATCCTTATTATTAATTACACAAAGTAATTAATCCCAAAATACCCTACTTCAATTAATTAGCTCCAGTAATTTTACTTAACTTAATTACTTCTCTAAGTAATTATTCCTCATTGATTACTTATCATCCCATTCAATGATTATTCTAAACTAATTAAACTTAATTAATTAATTTAAACTAATCAAATAAATTAATTAATTACAATGAGTAATTAATAACTTTAATTATTCCCATAAAATAATCATACTTAATCAAGTTCCATAATTGATTATCTAAATTAATTAATCCAATTAATTGTCAAAATTAATTTTATTAATTAATTAATAAATAATCACAAGTTAATGACCTTCATTAACTATCATTAATTCTTAATTACCTTTCTTCAAAGTAATTAACTTAAATTAATTAATATTAATCACAAATTTAATTAACCTTAATTAATTTATTTCAAATCTTTAATAAATTCAATAAATTAATTAATTATCTTATTTAAATTACCTTACCAATTTAATAAATTAAATTCATTAAATCTTAAATTTACTTAAAAATAAACATTTCTTATTAATGATTACATTATTATTGACAAAGTAATTTAGAGCAACTTACTTTAAAATTGGTTTCAAATTTTATTTTAAATTTTAAAGTTAAAAATGCAAACCAAACTTAACCTTAACAAAGTTTTAAAAACATTCAAAAACCCTTTTTTAAACTTATGCTATATAATTTCTCATTTTATAAAAGAAATCTAAACCCTTATTTATTTAAGATACAAATCATATTTAAATTATGATTCAATATCAAAAGCTGTTTAAACATTTAAAATATTTAAATCTTCCCTTATTTTTAAACATGAATTCAAACTGGATCTTGGTTTCAGATTTAAACTTATGTTTAAATCTTCTACTTCAGATTTATTCAACCCTTTTTAGTTGTTTAAAACATTTTAATTTAAAAAGTTTAAATAAATTTTCAACCCTGGAATTCAAACTCAGATTGAAAACCATACTTAAATTTTAGTTTTAATTCTTGTTTTAAAGCCCTTCCTCAGATTTTTTTTCCAAATCTCTTAAAAAATTGAAATGTACAGGTTCCTAAAACCTGTCAACTACAGAAAATAACTTACCCGAGTTCCCCCCCTTTTTACTTCTAGTAAAACTTAAACCATCTTCGAGCAAAAGCTCGAATTACCCGAGTATTACTTCGAGTTCCATGATCTTCAGCTTCGGGCAAAAACAAGAATAGCCCGAACCTCACTCCAACAAATACCCCTCCTTCCCCAGTTCCTCGCTAGCATGTCCTTATTAATTACACAATATATCTCTTGCAGACACGAGCATAAACCCGAGTCGTTCCTTCCCTTGCACGAGCGTCACTTCGAGTCGCTCACATTCCATTCCTCTGACACACGAGGCCATCGCCGTGCACATGCACAGCCGTTTATCACAGGTTCGACGTACCTCACCGCCTCCAGCAAGTCGCACGTCGAGGCTACAATCAATTCCAAAAATCGATTCGCCCTTATACTCCTCAAAACAAAAATGAGCAGTTTATGTCAAATTGGAACTCCCAACATCACCTGAAATTGCCCCGATCCTTTCCCTCTGACCACCGAAATCATTGCTATCCCAGCCTCGCAAACATTATCCATTCCCGAAGAAAATCCCTTAGTTTGATGAAGCTCGACCCATCATAGAAGACGCTCTGCCCTATTTACAAACTCGACCAAAATACTGAGTAGAACCCTAGTTTTTCCCACTTACAAATTCCTTATGAATGATTCCCACTTCCACTATTTTTCTCAGATACATCGATCTCCATTACAATCTTAACCAAAAGCTTGATCCCTAGAATCGATACAGTCACTCAATAACTGCCCCATACAGTCATCAGGTCAATATCCAAATTCTGCTTCAACACTAACTTAAAAATCCTGATTTTTACTTTAAAAATCATGTTTTACCAAGTTAATTTAAGATGTAAAATTTAATCAGCTAATTTTCAATACTTGATTTTATCATGATCCTAAAAATTTCCACTGTAACTTCCTGATTCAGAAGATTTTCAAATAAATTCTTTTTGAATAAAATTTGAACCTTTATTCATGTTTAAATAATCCCACTGCATATAAAGATTCGGGCTTAACAATGATTTGTTAAGTAAAAATTTTTTTGAAAATTTTGTTTTAAAATTACTCTGTAACTTGTAAATACAGAGAAGTATCAAGCAGATGGACATGCACAGTTTTAAAACAATAAAATACCAAGATTTCGATTGCACAAATTTATCTTACTTAAATTTTCTGATTTAAAATCTACTCATAGGCATTTCTATAATAGAGCAAACTAGGTTAGATCACTCACCTTCTATGCAGAGAATAGAAAATGTTTTCCAGATCCTAAAATTTCACTTGCATGTTGAATTTTTTGAATTGCTGTTGGGAATATTGCCTGTCCTTGTATTTCAGGTGGCATTCTTGCTAACAGATTTGGAAAATGGCAGAGAGGTTGAACCAAATTTGAAACTGGAAACTTGTCGTGACGGAGATGGTTTTAGGCTTGAAACAGAGATGATTATATTTTGATTTCAGGTTGGATAAGTTGGAAGCTTGATAAATTTCTGGAAGAAATTTTTACTGGCTGAAGCTTATTTTAATTCTGAGGAGGTTGTTTTGTTATGATGATTTCAGATTTCAAACATATAAACATATTTAGTTTTATCTGATGATTTATTCTATATGTTTGATTATGAGTTTTCTTTGTTTCTAAACTTTAGAAAACGAAATCAAAAGAATGAGAGGGATCAGAGTCATAACATTATATAGCTTAAATTTATTTTATAAATTTTCTTTAAAATTAAAAAGGATGACACTTGTTGATTTTTTTTACACTTGGCTTTACCTATTCTATTTACTAAACATGTGTTACCAATGTGTATTTTATGTCTAAACCCCTTTTTTTTAAAAATTTATTTATAAAGTATGTCTTACACCTTGTTACTAACACTCTCACTTGTCATTTTAATTAGCTTAGTAGCTTACATGTGTTATTAAAATGTGATAATATGGTTATATATGTACATAAGTATTTAAATAAATTTTATTAAATTTTAAAATGTAATATAACTTACTTATTAAAGTTACTTAATTAATAAATACTTATGTATGCCTTTAGAAGAAAATTTGCTAAAACTAATTATAAATATAAATAAATTATTCTATTTTGATTTCAAAAGTATAACAATAACCTTATTTGGAAACAAGGAATTTAGAAATCAATTCTGAAATTTAAAACACTTTAACATCTAATTTAAACTTATTTATTTTCAAAATAATTTGAAAACTTGTGATTAAAAACATTACTTTAAATTTCAAATTTAATTTGATATATACATATATTTAAACAAATACAATTTTCAACTTGTATATAATAATTCTATTTGAAAACTATGTATATATATACACAACACAATTTACAAATACAAATATTTATTTGATCATATTCATTTGTTCAATTTATAAATTCAGTATTTCTATTCATTAACCCAATTATAATATTAATTACAATTTCCAGAAATCCGGGTTATTACACAGGTACATTGTTTTTAGGCTCACAAATAAATTTTTAAATGATGTATAAGGTGTTAAATGAGTTAATTAGCTTATTATTATTATTAGTTACTAAAAATAATTTTTTCTAATAGGAGATTGATTGACAAATTAGTTCAAATTAAAAGAGCTAATTATTTAAGTCTATTAAAAAGGAAACTTGGTTTTTCAGTTATTTCGAATATTAATAAATGGTAAATATCTATACAAGGTCTATAACATAAAGGAATCAAGCTGGATTGGAAATAGATTGCATTCAGGAATCAAAGGTGAGTAAATCTCACTCTGTTGGGTTTTTATTTAAATTTAAATGGTTAAATTTAAATATTTGGTTGAATGATTGAATTGATTTAATGCGCTATATAATATAGTACTATATAGTACATACTGGAAGGATTGATATTCGGTGATGGATATTTTTGGTACTTGGACTGCTGAATGATGTGGTTTGTTTGAATATTTCGGTACCATAAGTTATCGAAATATATAAATTGGATTTTTGGAAGAAATATAAGGGTGATCAAATGGATGATTAATTAATTCAGTTAATTAATGATTTGGGTTGATTAATTTAGTAATTCAGGGTTTGGATTAAAGGTTTAAGTTAATTAATGAAGTGAAATTTGATTTAGAATAATCATATGGTGATTAATAATTAAGTACTTAATGTAATTAATAAAACAGAATTACTTTGTGTAAATAATTCAAGAGATTAATTGAAACAACAAATTGCGGAGTCATTAATTTATTAATGAAGTAACTAAGAAGATGGTTAATTAAAGGTCGAGGGTGATCGAGAATGATTAACATTTTGGTCGAATTAAAGTAAAATATAATTACTTTATATAATTAATGTAGTAATTAAAAGTCGATTAATTGAGATTTATTAATTCATAATAAGTGACTTATGAGAAGCCAATTAATATAGGTAATTAAGAATTAATGGAATTGATTATAGTTAATTAATTTGTGAAGAAATTAAAGATTAATCATTGATTTGGTAAGAGAAATTATTATCGTGAAATCAATTAAAGATCATTACTTAAATGTAATTGAAAAATAATAAATCCAGGGTGATTAATTAAGTTGAAAATGAAGGGTTGTCAAATTAATTGATTTGGAATTAATTAATGATGAATAAAGGAATCTAAGTGATAGAGTTTAGAAATTCAATTAGAATAAATTGGATTAAATTGGAAGTGATTAAATGTGCTTATGAACGATTGAATGGTAATGGATATTTCGATTAAGTTGATATCTCTGATATGAAAGGTTGTGTATTTCATTTGGATAACGTGGGTTAGGATGACATGAATTTCGAAGAGACCGGGTTCAGGTATTGGGAAATACCCGAAACCACTTCGAATTTTTATAAAGTGATTTGTGAAATAATAGGGTGGAATGAATGATTTAAGTAAATTGGATTACTTTGTCTAAGCTTGGTACTTAGAAATTTATGGAATAAGAATTGCCTATGGTAAATTGTGAATTGGATAAGTTGATATATGTTACCTCGGGTTTATATAAGTTGATTGTTTGGTATTCCATGTTAGATGGGTTTACTCACGCTGGTTTCCAGCCTGACCCGGGTGTTACTTTAGTGTAATGCTCGGGTCAGACCGAGTATTACAGATTTTCAGGTAGGTACGATCGGGAGCACAGGAGGCGAGCTGGGATGGCAAGAACGTATGAAGTGCTTCCGTTATATTATGTTATTGTATATCTATGACATGGTAATTGTGTATATCCACTGTCTGTATATATGTGAAACTCTGATGTATATTAAATGTAATCGACATATATAATATTCTTTTGTAAACTGTTATTATTTATTATTATTATATTTTATCCGCTGCGAATGTAAGATTTTGGTGTTCTGTTCTTCTTCTATCTTTTTCTTCTTTTCCATAACTATCTGAAATTTCCGGGTTCGAAAATTTTGGGTCGTTACAGTTGGTATCAGAGCTGAAAGGTTAAGCGAGGACCTTGGCTCTGGTGGGGATTACTCATTTAATAGAGTCTGTAGTAGTCTAGAACGAGTTGAGAATATATATTTATGTATGAGCGCGTACTTGTTATTTTCTTATATAAAGATTTTGAATGATTTTATATTAAATATATATTTTGATATATAAAGCAATATTTCCTTCTATTGAATATTAAGGTAATTGGTTGTTAATTTTTGAAATGAAAATTAAGAAGTAATATAATGCAACCAAATTGAAGCCTTGAATTGGAATTTAACTTTGGGGAAGTTAAATAAGTGTAGAAAAGCAACCAGAATTGGAAATTTCATGATGAAATTGGAATTTAACTTGGGAAGTTAAATGGTTGATTTGAATCGGGAATTTGTGTGATCTCGAAAGGGTTTGAGATCTAAAAATTTAAATGGATGGACGTTTTAAAATAAATTGGATGATATCATCCTATTGTTAATAAAAATCTTTAAATTGTGAATGGAATTGTATAAATAAAATAAATTAGAATAGTTAGATTGTAAATTAGATTTTTTTAAGAACTAGTTTCAAACTGGAAGATAAAATTGAATAGTAAATTAAGATTTTAAAATAAAATTGTATTGAATTCTTATTTGAACATTGAAATACATAAGTTAAGATAATTTAAAATGGAACTTTGAGAATTGAACTCAGAAATTAAATTGATTAAAAACTTTGAATAAAAGTAAATCTTGTTTAAAAGGGTAAACCAACCTTTGAGAATTTAACTCGAATTTATATAATTCGAGATAGCTTGGATTCAAGATTAAAATTGAATTAGTTCAAAATTTAATTTGGTTTGAATTAATTGAATCGGTGATTGAAGATGTATAAGCTTAAGAATTTAAATGAGAAATTGAATTGGATTATGTTGAAATAATTTGAATTTGAAATAGGTTAAACTGATAATAATTCAAATTGATTGGAATAATTTGAAATTTAACTAAGTTGAACATGATTGAAATTAAATGGAATTTGATTTAAATTGGGAAGGAAATCAAGATTGATTCGACTTGAATTGGGTTTAAATAAATTTCAATGGAAATTGGAGTTATTCAAATTGGAATTGGATCAATTTAAATGAAAGTGTAAATTTACATTGGATTGTTGGGGAAGTGAATAGTTGACTCTTGACTATTTTTAATATAAATTGTTTTAATATAAATTTATTATTCTAAGCTATTAAATATATACAACCCTTCTTTTTTAAAGCTAACTTATTTTATAATTGTTTACCATTATTTTTGGAGCTATTTAACCATTTTTCAACTATTTCTAAACTAATTACTATTTTTCAACTATTTCACAAACTAATTTCTATTTTACAATTATTTTGTAATTATTTGAAACTCCTGAAACTATTCAACTATTTTCCGCCTATTTTACAATTAGTTAACTATTTTACAGCTATTTTGCAAACTAATAATTATTTTTCAACTACTTACTTATTATTCAATTATCAAGCTATTTTCTAAACTGGTCAGAGTACAAACTGTTATTGATTTAATACCCAACTGAGATAGAAATTGAAGTGATAATCCAAATGAGGATTAATGTAAAGGTGGATAAGTGAATGGAAAAGAAATTGATATTAAAAAAAGGTAATCAAATTGGAATGTTTGATTTCGAATAAACAAAGTTATATATCTTTGTTATATGTAAGATGAAACTCCTCTTGTTAAATCTATTGCCGAAAGAAAGGATTTTTGAAAAGTGTTTGAAGTATAAAAGGAGTTTTATACAAGTTGGAAATGATCCAAAGTTTTAAAAATTATATATATCTATATATATATAAAGGATCTTATGAGGATTTTGGAAAAGGTTTGGAGAACCTTTGAATTTGGAAGGGCTTTTGATTTTTGAATAAAATCAATATTGAATTTGAAAAGCCTAGTTTGGGAATTATCGATTTTTGGAATAATCGATTTTGTGTAAAGGAGCTTTGTATGAGATCATACTAGGTGTATGGTTTGAAGATACTATACGTGTATAGTGTAAAATGTTTTGATGATAGCTCTGGGGGAAAAGGCGCTCCCTTGAAATGAACTTCTCAGGAGTGCCACTGGGTGGTGCTGCCTTGAGGCCAAGGGGGGGTTCTAAAGTTGATCCTGTGAGGAGTCCGGACAAAACTAGTTCCTGAGGATTATGAGTAGTGTATACCATAGTGGAAGTCGTGTGTGTCGCGGAGAGCCAACAGTCTGCGTTTGATTTTATATCGGTAGATTGCGACCTATGGTATAACATAGCGAAAGTCGTGTGTGCTGCGGAGAGCCAACAGTCTGCGTTTGATTTTATATCGGTAGACTGCGACCTATGTAGGAGTGGAGAAGTTTCATTTCGACAGCGAAAATCAGAGGCCGCGGAGAGCCTGCAGTTACATGGACTTTTGCTATGACGGCAACGTAACCCTGGATGTAACTGTGATCTGTTGTGTGGGATCCATGGCGTAATTGAGAGGCCGTGGAGAGCCTGCAGTTGCATGGACTTTTGCTGCGATGGCAACGTAACCCTGGTATGTAACTGTGACCATGGATGAGGGTGATGATTTCCAGAGCATTCTCACCAGAGATATTTCCTCTATTTTCAAAAAAAAACTGTTTTCTATATTTTCAATAAGATTATTTTCCAAGTATTTTCACTGGGTGTTGAAACGGGTTTACCAAGTACTTATAGACTTTCAGTCCTACGCCTGATCAACGTATAACTGAATTTCTGTGAGAACAAGGATGGACTGGTTGAGACATCGAGTCATAAGAAATATTTGTATAAAAGCTATTTTAATAGTATGAGGTGGATTTTAGGGCATTTTTAAATTTTTAAATAAAAATGCTGGAATTTTGGGAAAAATAAAAGGAAATCCAAACTGAAATCTATAAAATTTGAACTCTTTGTAATAAAATCGAATATTAAATTTAAAGTGGAAGTAAACTAATCAGCTAGATAAATTATTTAATAGAGTATGCTAATAAAATTTAACTCGGTTAAATAAAATGGATTGTAAGTTGATAATGGGTTTGGAAATGAATTTGAATTTTTAATAGAATTCGACTTAAATTTGATAATGAATTAAATAAGAGGAGATGCTGTAATAAAAAAAATAAAAAAATAAAAAAATAAAAAAATTATAATAAAAATAAAATAGAGTTGGATCGGAATGGTGATAATTTGAATTATAAACAAAACCATGTGTTATTTGAATAATATTTAACGAAATTTGCAAGTAAACTGAGAATGTCTTTGTATAAATAAAATAAATTCGCAAATAAATTAAGAAAGTGAAATATAAAATGAGTTAATGGAATTAGATAATAAATGGATGAAGTCTGATTTAATAAAAACTAAATCAAAGATGTGATTGGAGTTGGATTATTAGATTGGGCTTAAGTTCGGTGGCATATTAAGTTGAAGTACAAATGTGTTAAGTATGTGCTTGGATATTATTTTGATAAATTGAGAGGGTGAATTTGAAATTTCAAATTAGAATGAATGGGCTAACTAAATTTAATGGAACCTGATTAAATGAGAATCAAATAGAAGTAAACTTAAGTTTGATGTTGGAATAAATGGAAGTAAATTAACTTAAGTTTAAAATTTATGAAAGCTTGGCTTCGAATAAGGGTGAAAGCCCATTAATAAAAGCTTGGATTGAATTAATTTGGAAATGGTTATTAATTTAGATGTATTGAATGTGCCAAGCTTAATAAATGGTTGAATGAAGTCAATAAGGAGATGAAATGAAATGTGTATGTATGGTTAGTGAATAAATTAAAAATGAACGGAATTAAATACAGGATGAGTTAAAATTAATTTAAAGTGGTTATAAACTGAAATAGATACTCTATTAAGCGAGTATCGTCAAATTTGCATAAAAATAGTTGTCATTGATGTAAACAAAAGTAATTAAAATTTTAGGGGTTAAGAGAAGTTAAATAAAAATTGATTTTGAATCATTTGATGTGAATATGGGCTTGTTTGGATTAAAAATAATTTGGATGTAAGAAATTGTGTTATAAACCATTAAAATTGAATGGAATGGCTTATGAATTGGTTGGAAGTAATTGGAATTAGCTTTAAATCATATAAAGTGCTTATGGAAGACATTTGGTACTTATTGTTTATGTAATGCATGTGTGTGGCTTTTGAAAGTAAATGAAAGACAAATAGATTTTCTATATATGGCACTTATATGTTTAAATTGAGTAAGTACAGGTACAAGGAAGCCATTTGGCAAGATTGGGGTATGCTAATTTCTAGAATAAATAAGCTGCTTGCTTAAAATGCTTAATAAAGGTACGCCTACGCAATAAAAATAGAAAATATGAACTGTTTTTTCTTTTTCCGACCGTGTGGGTCGATGTATATATATTTATATCTCTTGTCAAATTGCGAAAGCTCCTCCGTAAAAAGGAGACTGCCAAAAATTTTCGAAAATTTTGGGAGTTAGAAAATTTTTGAGAAATTTTTTTAAGCAATTAAACGATTTTAAATATGAAACTGAAATAGATTAGTATATGGAACTAATAAGACTCAGTTATAAATGGAAAATAAAAATTTAATATTCAAAATTGAAATAAGTGGGATTCATATTAAAACGGGAAAACGAATTTAAATAGAAGTAAATATGAAAACTTATATAAGAGAATGTATAAAATGATTTGAAAAGTTACGGTTGAATATTATTGTTAAACAGAATATGCAGGTATTAAAGGGAAAAGAAATTGTATTTGATTCCAAAAGGTGAATGTGAATGGCCCGACAAAAAGGTATGTATTTAAAATTCTGTATGGAATTGGATTGGGTTTTTGATGTAGCCATTTGGCTTTTGTTTTCTTTTTGGAATTTGGGAGCCCGTAGAGGCCTTTTGTAGTTGTACCGAGCTAGCCGTGCAAAGGAGACGCTGGCAAAAAATTTCAGAAATTTAGAGAGTTAGAAATTTTTTGAGAAATTTTGATAATTCAAAGTTTGATTTTAAATTAAATTTTGAATGTTTGATGAAAAGGGTATTGTTTGAAAACTGTGGAAGAGTTAGGGAAGTTAGTAAGCATGATAAGGGGCTTTTTAAGAAAGATAGACGGTAGGATGTTGAACGGTTGGTTATGGGAGAAAAGTAAACGGGTAATGGATCATTTTTCCTAATTACTAATTTCGGAGACGAAATTCTTTTGGGGGGGCATGTGACGACCCGTAATTTTTCACAAATTAAATTGGAATAGTTAATTGATTTTAAAATATTTAAAGGTTAATTTTAACTTGAATTCCGAATATTAATATTTACTTGATAATTAAACCATTGAATTATATAGTTTAAATATTGAATTTAATAATTGAATTTGGGTAAATGGTTGAATTTGAAATTTCTAAGCCTGTTTAAATAATTCGAAGGCTTATAAAATTTATAATGATAATACTGAAGATAAAAGAATGGTTGAAATTTAATTTAAGGGTGATTTGTTCAGTTTTGAAATTTATATTGTTTAAATTGAACTTAAAAATAGCTTCTGAGGCACAGCCTCGGAATTCGACAAAACCATTTCCATTGGATCCGTAATAGTTAGTTATTATCGAATTTCAATTTTCGTAGCAATTGAGATTGTCGTTTGACCCTGGCAGCTTAAAACGCTTAGAAACTATTTAATTGATTTAATTTAAAATTGATCGTTTACTTTCGTAACTCACGCATATGATCGAATTAGCTTCCGAAACACGTTCCATTTTGTTCAGAATACGGGTAAAGCCTTATAAACGCCTGGCGGCATGTCTGATTACGAGTTCGAAATTTCACGGTATGCAACCCGAGATATTTTTAATATTCAATTATATAAAATCAATTCAAAGCCTAAATTGAAGTACCTTAATCACGTGATTACGGCCTAGCTTATACCCAAAGCCTCTTTAGAAATATCTCTCCGTTTTATATACAGATAAAAATCAAATCAAAATCAGAGAAAGCAAAAAGGAATTAATGGCCGAATATTTCAAAGGAAATCGCGATTCTTCCTACATTCAAACTCAAATCTCATTTCCTCTGTTCTTCCCAATCCAAGCGATCTCTTTCATGGGAAAAATAAAATAAATAAATAAATAGAAATGGTTGCTAGATAGACTCGCGTCCTCCTCCCTTTCGATTTTTAATCTATTCGTCCCAAATTAATTCGGAAATCAAAGAGCCGAGGTAGCTCGAGTGACGCAGCGGATTAATCGAAACAAACTTCAATCGATGGAATGTAGCAATCGGTGAGTTGAGAATACTGCAAGGCCCAAATCCGTTGATCCAAAGATACCGGATTCTAGCTATCTTCGTCTCGTTGATCGCGCACGATGCCGAGAAAGAAGATCTACGATTCTTCGTACGTTGATCTAGCGCACTAGATACCGTGAATCGGCTTCTACGATCGTTGAATCGAGCGCACTCGATTAACCGAAAGAGGAGATAGGAGATCACACTCAACTACCAATTTGTATGAAAGCACAAAGCTAACAAAAGAGAATTTTTATTCTAAAATCAACAACCATTACAAATGATATCACCCGCCTATTTATAGGTTTTACAACTCAACTCCCACGACTCAACACAACACATAGGTCGTGAACGACCTATCAAACCCGCGATCTAAAATTTACAACACAACAACACTCTAGGTCGTACACGACCTATCAAACAAGTACAACACCAAACACGACTTATATATATGTACAAAATCACGACCTTGCAACCTTCAGCAGCGACTTAAGAATGCGCGTCTTGAAATAGGTCGTTGAACGACTTAAGCATTTGAGCGGCATAGCGACTTATGTATCTCAGCGACTTAAAAATATACGGCATAAGCTTGGATGACATAAAGAGTGTAGCGACCCAGAATGAGCGACCTAAAAAAATCAGCGACCTAATATGTCTTCACACGACCTATCTTCGCGCGACCTAAAAGGAATACGCGGCAACACTCTTCAGCGACTTAAGAGTTAGGTCGTTCGCGACTTATAGAAGTTAGGTCGTTCGCGACCTAGGGAAACTGTAACCCGCCTTCCCCAGCACTCTTCATACGACCTAACTAGATCGTAGGTCGTTGCACGACCTATCACTATGTAGCTTTCTAAACCTCCTTCCTTGTAACGACCTATCCCCGAACGACTTAGCAAATTAACTCGTTCTTCATTAAATCGCGAAATCCCACTAGGTCGTTGCCGACCTAAAACTTGTTGCACTGAATCATGTAACTCGATAGGTTGATCTCTTTGGTCTATTAGGTCGGTTGGACGACCTATCAACACACTAGGTCGCAGCCGACCTAAATACAACACAAATTGCACATCTCGGCCTTCACTAGGTCGTTCACGACCTTTGCTAGGTCGTCGGCCCCCATATGATTGTAGAATCTGACGTATTGCATCATCTAACACATTAGGTTGTAAGTCGTTATGGACTTCACGACTTGAAGCAATCGAACCCACCTCCTGGCCTGCATCATCCTCCCCTGGTTGAGAAAAATTCGACCTCGAATTTGTAAATTCCTCCACCTCAGATTGTTCATCCCCATAATATGGTATAAGATGCTTAACATTGAACACGTCAGAAGTGTATATGTCCTCCGATAACTTCAACTTATAAGCATTCTCATTAATCCGTTTCACAACTTCTACAGGTCCATATTTTCTGGCTTTCAACTTATTATAAGTGCCCACTGGAAAACGATCCTTTGTTAATACAGCATACACCAAATCGCCTTCGTTAAATTCAACATTTCGTCGCTTCAAATCTGCAGACTTCTTATACTTCTCATTCGACTTTTCCAATCGTTCCTGAACGATCCTGTGGCACTCCGTCAAACCTTCAACAAAATCAGCAGCTCGTTTAACCGTCCCCTTTGGTTGTGGTACCACCGCTAAGTCCAACGGTCCCCTGGGTAAATTTGAATATACAATCTGAAATGGACTGTAACCCGTACTACGATTCATGGCATGATTATGAGCAAATTCTGCTTGGCATAACTTCATGTCCCAACTTTTCAAATTATCCTGTACAAGACATCGCAACAAATTTCCTAATGACCTGTTAACAACTTCTGTCTGTCCATCAGTTTGTGGATGATAAGCACCACTAAATTTCAGCTTCGTTCCGACCATCTTCCACAAACTCAACCAAAAATGGCTTAGAAATCTAGTATCTCGATCCGAAACAATATATTCTGGTAAACCATGCAATCGATACACCTCCTTAAAGAATAATTGTGCCACTCGAACTGCATCCGCTGTCTTCTTGCAGGCAATAAAATGTACCATCTTCGAAAATCTGTCCACCACAACAAATATCGAATCATTTCCCCTTTGAGTTCTAGGCAAACCCAAAACGAAATCCATGCTGATATCAACCCATGGCTTAGATGGTACAGGTAAAGGCATATACAACCCTGCATTCGTCGCTGTTCCCTTTGAAACCTGGCAAATATGACATCGCTCCACAAACCTTCCCACTTCTTTCCTCATCGACGGCCAAAAGTAAGACTGTGAAATCAATTGCAAAGTACGATCACGGCCCACATGCCCTTCCTCGTGCAACTCCTTGATAATTTTCAATCTCAAACTACAATCTGGAATACATAATTGATTTCCCTTGAACAAGAATCCATCAACCATCACAAATTCAACCGAACTTCCATCCTTAACTTTCTCAACAAACTTTGCAAAGTAAGGATCCTCCCCAAACAATTCTGGCAACATTTCAAACCCTGTCACTTCAACCTTCATTGTCGTTAATAAATGACTCCTCCTACTCAAGGCATCAGCTACCCGATTCGTCACCCCTGATTTGTGCTTAACGACAAAAGTAAATTGCTGTAAATAAGCAATCCATGATGCATGTCTCGCTGAAATCTTGTCCTGCCCCTGTAAATGCTTCAATGCTTCATGATCAGTGTACAGAACAAATTCTTTCTGAAATAGATAGTGTCTCCAATGCTTAACAGCTTGTACAACAGCATAAAATTCAACGTCATATGTATTGTATCTCATCTTTGCCCCTGACAACTTTTCACTGAAATATGCAATAGGTCTCCCCAGCTGACTCAACACTCCTCCAATTCCAACCTTTGATGCATCAGTGTGTAGCTCAAACAACAATTGGAAATTAGGTAAAACAAGAATTGGTGCTGTCGTCAACAGTTCTTTGATTCGTTCAAAAGCAATCCCGGCTTCTTCTGTCCACGAAAACTGTTTACCCTTCATGCAATCAGTAACTGGAGCCATCACACTACTGAAGTGTGGAATGAATCTTCGGTAGAATGACGCTAGCCCATGAAAACTTCTCACTTCCGTAATTGTCTTTGGTTGTGGCCAATTCCTGACTGCTTCAACTTTACTCTGATCAACTTGAATACCTTCTCCTGAAACAACATAACCCAGAAATAAAACACTGTGCGTCATAAACACACATTTCTTCGTAGCAGCATAAAATTGTTCCTCACGAAGAATAATCAATACTTCCCTCAAATGTCGAATATGCTCCTCCGTACTCCTGCTGTAAATCAGAATGTCATCGAAATAAACCACGACGAACTTCCCAATGAATGGTCTAAAGATTTGATTCATCACCCGCATGAATGTACTAGGTGCATTTGACAAACCAAATGGCATAACCAACCATTCGTATAACCCCTCTCTTGTCTTGAAAGCTGTCTTCCATTCGTCTCCAGGTCTAATCCGAATTTGATGATAACCACTCTTCAAGTCAATCTTTGAAAATATAGTTGCCCCACTCAACTGATCCAGCAAATCATCCAACCTCGGCATAGGAAATCTATAACGAACAGTAATCTTGTTCAAAGCTCTACTATCTGTGCACATTCTCCATGTTCCATCCTTCTTTGGTACTAACAATGCTGGCACGGCACAAGGACTCAAGCTTTCCTGAACACGTCCCTGTTCCAACAACTCTTCCACCTGCCTTCGTAACTCCTCATGTTCCTTCGGACTCATTCGATAATGTGGTCGATGTGGTAACACTGCTCCCGGAACAATATCAATTTGATGTTGAATGTCTCTCAGTGGTGGTATCTCCTTAGGCAACTCTTCTGGAAAGACATCTTCAAATTCTTTCAAAATTGGCTTTGCTTCTTCTGGAATCTGAACTTCTTCACTACTCTCTCTCCCAATCAACAAAAACACCTCAGGTTCTTCCTCCACTTCCTTAACAAACTCCTTCAAAGTCAACAGAGTTTTCAATTCCTCGATCTCCTCTAACTTGCTTTCCTTCTGTTGCTGTTTCTTGGGAACCAAAGTGATTTTAGTACCCTCGAACATGAAACTGTAGCTATTGGCACGACCATCATGTTGAACTGCTCTATCAAACTGCCACGGTCTGCCCAACAACAGATGACACACGTCCATGTCTACAACGTCACACCAAATTTCATCTTTATACTTCTTCCCAATAGAAAAATTAACACAAGCCCTTCGACACACTTTCACTTCACCACCCTTCCTTAACCATGCTAGCTTGTACGGTTTAGGATGCTTCTCAGTTTTCAAGTTCAATTTCCTCACAGCCTCTGTAGAAATAATATTATCGCAACTTCCAGCATCAATAACGAACTTGCAAACTTTCCCTAGAATAGTGCATGTTGACTGAAAAATATTGCTTCTCAACCAACTACAATCCTCCTCTTGCTTTGGTGTAAGACATGACCTCCTCATCATAAGATTACAACCTTCATCTCCAAACAATTCTTCCTCCTCCTAAACATAAGGTGCATTTGAATACTCTGCCTCCTCACCATCATCCTCCTCAACTTCTGCAACCATGGCTCTCTTCTTCGGCTTCGGACATTCATTGCTCTTATGACCCAACTCCTGACAATTATAACATTTGAACCCACTGCTAACCTTCGCCTTCTCAGCCTCCTTTACCACTGGTTTTGTAACCGGTTTAGGAACATTAGAACTTCCACCAACACCCCTTACTTGATTATTGGAATTAGTAAACACACCACCTCCACGTCTTCCTTGTTTCTCCCAAGCCAACGCTTTCTGATGTGCCTCTGCAACTAATCTAGGATCAAACATATTAATCATATCCTGGATCTGCATTCTCAATCCCCCAACGAATCTAGCAGTTAGCTGTTCTTCCGTTTCCATAATATCATTCCTGGCAATGAGTTGGTAAAATTCATCAGCATAATCACTAACAGACTTCGTCTCTTGCCTCAGATTCTGCAACCTCTGGTACATAAGTGATTGATAGTTGTAAGGTAAGAAAGTAGATCTCATCAACTTCTTTATCTTATCCCACGATTCTATCTTTGACTTCCCCATTCTCTCCCTGGTAAGTTTAGTTTGCTGCCACCACGCCAAAGCTCTCCCTCTCAACCTAGTAGCAACCAACTTCACCCTTCTATGCTCAGGAACCTCCTTGAAATCAAAGATCTCTTCAACATTAGAAATTCAATCAAGAAATTTTTCTGCTACCATCCCTCCTTTAAATTCTGGAATTTCCATCTTCATACCCGATTCCCATCGACGATCATCTTCAACATCCCGATAAGAATTTCGAACTTGGTCTCGATCTCGATAATGAATACTAGCTCTATCACCCTCTTCAACAAAATCAAAAGTACGCCTACATCGATCTCGACCATTATCATCCCTTTGTTCATGTATGCTTCTTTGACTATGTCTCTCTTCATCTCTATATGCTTCATTGTCAAATTCACGTCGACTTCTTCTCTCTTCATGTGCATAGTCATGATGATATCTTCGTGATGAAATTGATGTTTCTCTTCTATCTCTACAAGAATGTGGTGATACCCTCCTCGCTTCCGTAACCGATGGCGAAACTCGGTTTCCTCCATGGTTCGAGTTTGGTGATCTCCTCCTTTGATTCAAATCATTCATCAATTTCTCCAATTTTCCAATGCCTTCATCAAACTTTTCATTAATACGTTGTTCCATAAGCTCGGCTTCTTCTCTTCGATACAAAGCTTCAACGTTTTGATGACGATTAGCTCTCCTTGGTGGCATGATTGGAAAACTTCACAAACACTCCAACAAAACAACAATAAGTCACGGCTTCAAACTTCAAAACCCTTCACTAGGCTCGGCTACTTCCCAAGTATACACGGCCTACTTCAAATTCAAACACTTTCAACACTTTGATCCAAAATGGAATGGATCGAAAGTTCTTCCTCTTGTTGCAACTTCAATATGAACGCGATGAACAACTTCAAACTTCAACTTCAAATACTTGGCTCCAAGAATCAACTTAGCTATGATTGGCTAAGTATGGCTCTGATACCAAAATTGACGCAGCGGATTAATCGAAACAAACTTCAATCGATGGAATGTAGCAATCGGTGAGTTGAGAATACTGCAAGGCCCAAATCCGTTGATCCAAAGATACCGGATTCTAGCTATCTTCGTCTCGTTGATCGCGCACGATGCCGAGAAAGAAGATCTACGATTCTTCGTACGTTGATCTAGCGCACTAGATACCGTGAATCGGCTTCTACGATCGTTGAATCGAGCGCACTCGATTAACCGAAAGAGGAGATAGGAGATCACACTCAACTACCAATTTGTATGAAAGCACAAAGCTAACAAAAGAGAATTTTTATTCTAAAATCAACAACCATTACAAATGATATCACCCGCCTATTTATAGGTTTTACAACTCAACTCCCACGACTCAACACAACACATAGGTCGTGAACGACCTATCAAACCCGCGATCTAAAATTTACAACACAACAACACTCTAGGTCGTACACGACCTATCAAACAAGTACAACACCAAACACGACTTATATATATGTACAAAATCACGACCTTGCAACCTTCAGCAGCGACTTAAGAATGCGCGTCTTGAAATAGGTCGTTGAACGACTTAAGCATTTGAGCGGCATAGCGACTTATGTATCTCAGCGACTTAAAAATATACGGCATAAGCTTGGATGACATAAAGAGTGTAGCGACCCAGAATGAGCGACCTAAAAAAATCAGCGACCTAATATGTCTTCACACGACCTATCTTCGCGCGACCTAAAAAGAATACGCGACAACACTCTTCAGCGACTTAAGAGTTAGGTCGTTCGCGACTTATAGAAGTTAGGTCGTTCGCGACCTAGGGAAACTATAACCCGCCTTCCCCAGCACTCTTCATACGACCTAACTAGATCGTAGGTCGTTGCACGACCTATCACTATGTAGCTTTCTGAACCTCCTTCCTTGTAACGACCTATCCCCGAACGACTTAGCAAATTAACTCGTTCTTCATTAAATCGCGAAATCCCACTAGGTCGTTGCCGACCTAAAACTTGTTGCACTGAATCATGTAACTCGATAGGTTGATCTCTTTGGTCTGTTAGGTCGGTTGGACGACCTATCAACACACTAGGTCGCAGCCGACCTAAATACAACACAAATTGCACATCTCGGCCTTCACTAGGTCGTTCACGACCTTTGCTAGGTCGCCGGCCCCCATATGATTGTAGAATCTGACGTATTGCATCATCTAACACATTAGGTTGTAAGTCGTTATGGACTTCACGACTTGAAGCAATCGAACCCACCTCCTGGCCTGCATCATCGAGCTCCCGAGCAAGGCCGCGACGTCGTTCGTGTAGATTGTTGTGGGGGGGTTGCGGCATCTCGACGTTGCTCGAAGCAGAGGAGTAACTCGCGTGAATCGTGACAGGCGGCGGCGACAAAGGGCTCGAGTTCGAGCAAGTGTGGGGTGGAGGGCGATTGATTGAAAGCCTGGGAAGCATTGCGAGCATGGTGGCGCGCACGAGGCTAGCGATTAGAGGGTCGCGGTGGTGAAGGCAGCGCTGGAGTTCGAAGCGATTTGGGAAAGGGTTTTCTTGCCGCATAAGGATCGAAAATCGGGTGAGGCTAAGGTTGGATTCGGAGCAGTAAGGTAGAAGATTTCTTTTTTGTTATTTGAATAAAATTAATTGGTATATCAACCGACATATATAGATAATAGTTTAAATATATATATATAAATTATTTTATATATAAGACATTGAAAAAAGGAATATATAGTAAAGTTTTAAAACAGGTACATTATTTTTAGGCTCACAAAATTTTTTTAAATGATGTATAAGGTGATAAATGAGTTAATTAGCTTATTATTATTATTAGTTACTAAAAATAAAATTTTTGTCTAATAGGAGATTGATTGACAGATTAGTTCAAATTAAAAGAGCTAATTATTTAAGTCTATTAAAAAGGAAATTTGGTTGTTCAGTTATTTCGAATATTAATAAATGCTAAATATCTATACAAGGTCTATACATAAAGGAATCAAGCTGGATTGGAAATAGATTGCATTTAAGAATCAAAGGTGAGTAAATCTCACTCTGTTGGGTTTTTATTTAAATTTAAATGCTTAAATTTAAATATTTGTTTGAATGATTGAATTGATTTGATGTGCTATATTATATAGTACTATATAGTATATACTGGAAGGATTGATATTCGGTGATGGATATTTTTGGTACTTGGACTGCTGAATGTTGTGGTTTGTTTGAATATTTCGGTACCATAAGTTATCGAAATATATAAATTGGATTTTTGGAAGAAATATAAGGGTAATCAAATGGATGATTAATTAATTCAGTTAATTAATGATTTGGGTTGAGTAATTTAGCAATTCAAGGTTTGGATTAAAGGTTTAAGTTAATTAATGAAGTGAAATTTGATTTAGAATAATCATATGGTGATTAATAATTAAGTACTTAATGTAATTAATAAAACAGAATTACTTTGTGTAAATCATTCAAGAGATTAATTGAAATAACAAATTGCGGAGTCATTAATTTATTAATGAATAACTAAGAAGATAGTTAATTAAAGGTCGAGGGTGATCGAGAATGATTAACATTGTGGTCGAATTAAAGTAAAATATAATTACTTTATATAATTAATGTAGTAATTAAAAGTCGATTAACTGAGATTTATTAATTCATAATAAGTGACTTATGAGAAGCCAATTAATATAAGTAATTAAAATTAAAGTAATTGATTATAATTAATTAATTTGTGAAGAAATTAAAGATTACTCATTGATTTGGTAAGAGAAATTATTATCATGAAATCAATTAAAGATCATTACTTAAATGTAATTGAAAAATAATAAATCCAGGGTGATTAATTAAGTTGAAAATGAAGGGTTGTCAAATTAATTGATTTGGAATTAATTAATGATGAATAAAGGAATCTAAGTGATGGAGGTTAGAAATTCAATTAGAATAAATTGGATTAAATTGGAAGTGATTAGATGTGCTTATGAATGATTGAATGGTAATGGATGTTTCGATTAAGTTGATATCTCTGATATGAAAGGTTGTGTATTTCATTTGGATAACGTGGGTTAGGATGACATGAATTTCGAAGAGACCGGGTTCGGGTATTGGGAAATACCCGAAACCACTTCGAATTTTTACAAAGTGATTTGTGAAATAATAGGGTGGAATGAATGATTTAAGTAAATTGGATTACTTTATCTAAGCTTGGTACTAAGAAATTTATGGAATAAGCATTGCCTATGGTTAATTGTGAATTGGATAAGTTGATATATGTTACCTCGGGTTTATATAAGTTGATTTTTTGGTATTCCATGTTAGATGGGTTTACTCACGCTAGTTTCCAGCCTAACCCGGGTGTTACTTTGGTGTAATGCTCAGGTCAGACCGAGTATTACAGATTTTCAGGTAGGTACGATCGGGAGCTCAGAAGGCGAGCTGGATGGCAATAACGTATGAAGTGCTTCCGCTATATTGTGTTATTGTATATCTATGACATGGTAATTGTGTATATCCACTGTGTGTATATATGTGAAACTCTGATGTATGTTAAATGTAATCGACAGATATAATATTCTTTTGCAAACTGTTATTATTTATTATTATTATATTTTATCCGCTGCGAATGTGAGATTTTGGTGTTCTGTTGTTCTTCTATCTTTTTCTTCTTTTCCATAACTATTTGAAATTTTCGGGTTCGAAAATTTTGGGTCGTTATACCAAACGTCTAAGTTACACAATTATTTTCAAAGAAACATACAATGGAAAAAAAATTCCAACTCACTAATCGAAAGGAAAGTCAACTAAATCTCAAACCATACGACTCTCTCAACTATCGGCACCGTCTAATATCCTATACGTTGACACTTCTCTAATTTTTGGCTTATGTCGTGGAAAATTTTGGCAGGAACTCATTTGCACGACTAGGCCTGGGAACAATCCCGATGTAACATGAGCTTATATACATCTCATATTTGAGGCATCTCGTTTTCGAGGACAACAGAACATATATAGCCAAATCTATATAACAAGTGTTACATACCTCTTTTATAGCAAGAGAATTTTATTTAGATGCAAAAATAAGCATATAAGCATCCAAACAACCATCACTTGCTTCCATATACTAGATCAAGTACTCAACAAAGAGGATCAAACACAATAGTAGTGTTAACGCAAAAAATGTACGCTAACACCCCAGTCTGAGTTGTGATATAGTGAAAGCACCGCCCATTGGTACGGGAGCTAAAGACAAGCAGAAAATAGCAGAAAATAGTAGAGAGACAACAATTTTTATAGTGTTTCGGCTCAAATTCAAGCCTACGTCCACTTAATCTCTTCTTATTACTGATTTGATTACAAGTCTTGCAATAACTCTTCAATTACAACACCAATAAAGCAAGTAGTTAGAACTTGGACGTAGAAAAGCTCTTTGAATTCATATTGAATGAACTTGATCTTTTTTCGAAGTTCTTTGAAGTGTCTTTGGCGTTTGAACTGTTAAAGAAGAAGTCAAAGTAGCAGATTCTTGGCCTTCCAAAAGAATCCAATCAGAAAATCCCCTTTCAATGTGGAGTAGGCAGGGTATTTATAGGGGAGTTTCGGAGTTAGGTCGTACGTCGTAGGCTGTGGGAGACCTAGGGAGTTGCGACCTAAAAGTGGTCCTGAGGTAGCATAAGTCGTTTGCGACTTAATGGAGCCATCCTGGACGAGATACATGCTGCGAGCGACTTAGCATGTGTAGCACAGGAGTTATCTCGGCTTGCTTAGGTCGCGAGCGACCTAATGGAAGAGGCAGTGTGCATGCGGCTTTACTCTGAAGCTTGCTACGTCGTTAGGTCGCTCCTTCCTTAACTCGTTAGGTTGTTGCTTCCTTAACTCGTTAGGTCGTTGTTTCCATTGAGTTTCTAGGTCGTTAACTCATTGAGTTGTAGGAGCCTTTATGTCGCTAAGTCGTTGGAGCTCCTTAAGTAGCTGAGTCGTGCCATGTTGAACCGTTCTATGCTTTAGGTTGATAGATCGCTTATGCCTTTAGGTAGTTAAGTCTCTTATTCCTTGGACAGCTAAGCCGCTTATTCTTTTAGGTCGTTGAGTCGCTAAGTCGTGAAAAAGAGGTGTTAATACTTGCCCCTCGAAGTACATGCCTAGGGGCTAGGTCATGTGCTTCGATACCTCTTATCTCGCGCCATCCTGAGTCGCTAAGTCGTGAGCGACTTATGAGAGAGCTAGGTCGTTCATGCCGATTCGAGTTCCATTGCTCCTGTATATAGGTCGCTTATCGCTCATTCTTCTCTTCGCCTGTTCTAACACTCAAACCCGCCATTAAAGAACCTCCGAGCTCCAGAAGACGAATTCAAAATAACCAGCCATTGATCATTTTCACCGTCACACCACGTAAGTGAATCCGATCATCATCCAACCACGATCACCGCCGAATCGCGAATCCCCCTTTTTCCGACCCTAATCCAATTATGTGCCGCGTTTCACCACGAGTCATGTTACGATCGATTTTTGATCTTCATTGGTCATGTTGTCTCTGTAATTCATGATAACACAACAGTGCATAAGATCTATGATGGATCTAAGGTGATTTGAATCAGTTTTGGGTGATTTGGCGGTGTGGAGAGATGATGGATTTTATTGTGGATATGGTAATGGGTTATCGGGTCACAAGTTAACGGGTATGTGAGTTAGGTAGTTGTTGAATGAAGAGGAGCTAGCGGGTTAAAGAGAGTTAGGAAGTGCCCGGCTTAGGAGCTTCGAACGACCTAAGGCTTAGCGGTTTGGATGTGAATCACACGACTTAACTGACTTGCGACTTAACTTGCTTGAAACTTAACTTACTTGTGACCTAACTAGCTAGAATAGCACATGGTTTAAAGAAGAGCGACTTAAGGAGTCCACGCGACCTAATTTAACCTGCAGCTTTGCTTTAACTCGTAGGAGCATGACAGATGAACTGCCAGAATTAACTGCTTGAACTTGTTGCACTCTTTCATAGATTATATTAACTTTTAAGCTAACAACCTATTAAATACAACATTTGCAGAAAACTAGGGCGAATATACTGCCATTGACTGCCCATAACGAATGACAGATTAGTCGACAAAGAATAATCAACTTAAGGGAATTGTGTGAATGAAATGCTGTGAATTAACAAGTTCAAGTGAAATATTAAAGCAAAGCTAAATTAATCAACTAAAGCTGATCTGTTTGCATCAACATTGTACTTGGACTTAAAATAACAAGCCCTGAAACTTTATAATCGACAAATGTCAACTAGTTTAATTTCCTGTTATATTTTCTTGTCATTTTATTAGTTTTGCATAACACTTCACACTTTTAGGAAACGTGCACCTTCATATTTGAATATCCAGTTCCTTGTGTAGAATGGCTTCTCAAGAAATGCAAGAAGAGATAGTAGAGCGGACCGATGAGGTCCTTCCAATAGCTGACCCTTTAGAGAATCCTCTGAAAAGAGTTAGAACTTCATTGAGCCAACGGGCTTTCAGCCAGCTATGTACTCAATTCGGCATTGCTGAAGCGGATGCTCTGCTTCCAGGGGTAAATGAAACCACCGATAGGCCGCCTCCTGGCTTCGTTGCAGTCAATCGTCAAATGTGCCTGAACGGAGCTATTCAGCCCTTCAATAATTTTCTTAGAATACTCCTCCTTCGATTAACTATTTCTCCATTCCAGTTGCACCCTAATGGCTACGCCATTTTGATGGGGTTGTGCGTACTGTTTAGGAGGACGCTTAACCGCCTCCCAAGCTTCTAGGAGATATGCTACTTATGTTCATTCGGGAGTAAAAAAAATCACCCTTCCATCACTCTTGTAAGGAGTGCAAGAAACCGCAAACTGATTACGAATCTTCCCGAGAATGCTCATGGGTTTTTAAATCAGTTCTTCTTTGTTCGCTGCCCCCCGAGATTCTACAGTATCTGGAGAGTAGGAAGTAAGACTACTCATCTCCGTTCACTTCATTTCCGAGCCTTTCAAAATTCAAGTCGTCAAGTTCTAACTTCATTTTTTACTTTTGTAGAACTTCCTTATCTTTCTAAAGATTCTCGTCACAAATCTACTTTCGAAAGATTGAATGTCATAGCTGTTGATGAGAGAAGTATTAAATTCCTACTGAAGGAAGAATTTTTGCACCAATTCGAACTTTTGCACTCTTCTCGATCCACTCATTCTCGTGATGCCCCCAGTACTCAAGCAGAAGTGTCAGGTGCCCCAGCCTCCGTAAAGGAATCCACACCGAAGGAACCTATTGTAGAGGCTTCATTAGTGAAATGCTCCAGTTCCGTTGGCGATGCGAGATTATCTGGAAAATCCAAACTTCCCCCAGTTATTGAAGAAGAGGGATTTCCTCAACATTCTGGGAAGGCTATTGGAAGAGATGATGAGGGAGTTGAGAAAGAAAGTTCCGTTACAAAGAGCGCAAAGCGTGCCGAAGAGCGCATGATCCATTCCGTTGGGCACAATGGTGATGATGTCTTTGGGGGACTGAGCGACTTTATGGTGACTTCCCAAGAGATTTTTAAAGATGACACCATCACCTCCAAGCTTGTTTCTCCATCAATTGAAGTGACATCCGTTTTACGATGAACTCCATCAACCTAAGAGTTGACCCTTGCTGCAAAAGCTGACACACTCCTAAGCCGAAGAGTGGTTTTTAGCTTGACGCGCGTAGTTCACACGCCATATACACACTTAGGATTTTTGGCAATTATGCGCACTTAGCTTCTTTATTTCGTAGATTTCTAAATTTTGTCTCTTTTTCACTTTCAGCTTCTCCCATGGGATGCAGCGGCTCATATTATGATGACTTTCAGCGCTATGCGAGGCGTGACTCTTATGACCCCAGGCGCTATCTTCCTGCCCCTAGGGAGACTGATGAGGAGAGAGCAGCTAGGAAAGCTCGTGAAAGACAAGCTTATGAGGGGCGTTATGGGAGAAGAGACGACCGACATGATTCTTATCAGAGGGATGATGAATACCATAAGAGAAAGTCTCATGATGATAAGGGGATGAGTCATGGAGCTGAAGATTCAAGCAAGAAAGCCAAGCTTAGCGAAAAATCTTCAATTGAAATTTCTAAAGTGCCCGCTGCCTTTGTCTCTCTAGACATCCCTTCTAGCTCCCCTGCCCTTAAAAGAGTTGAGATTCAAACAATCATTAATAGGCCTCCTTATCAAGTTGAGAAGCCTCCGCCTGCACTCCAAAGTCGATTTCCACACTGGTGTTTGAAAGGGGTACTCTTTGATCTGGACTTGGTTCCTATTGACAAACAGGCCATGTTAAGAAATCTCGATGCTGTCAAGCTTATATTGAAAGAATGTCCGGCTGGCAGAAACTAGTTGATGAGCTTCAAAGAGTAAATCGCTTAAATCTTGAGGCTATGCTAACCATGGAAAGCGATAAATCTGAGTGGCAAAAAGTTCTTGATCATCATGATACGGAGATGAAGAATATCACCACATATAATGAGAAACTTGAGGCTGAAGTCAAGAAGCTTAAAGATGATCTTGCCACCTCTTCCCCTTCTTATACTCAAAAGGAAGAGGTTCTTCAAAAGCAAGTAAGAGATGCCCACGCTAGTCAACGAGATGCTGAGGCTAAATTTGAGGCGCAGCAGAGAATCGTGGAAAACTACCGCAATGATGTTGCTCAGCTGTGGGAAAAGACTAGCTCCCAAGATTTGGAGATTGTAATGTTAAAGGCTCAGCTTTCTAAAGTTGAAAAGGAGCGTGACGAGGCCATCACTGGAAAAGTAGCAGCTGAACAATCACATGAGGCGACTAAGGCCAACGTCAGCTCCACTTTATTCGACTTTTACATTCACAGTGTCTTGGGGCATGGCAGTCTTTCATTTTTTGGCCTAAGGTGTGAGATTACCCTGGATGAAGTGTGGGAGGCAGCAGTTCAAAAGCTTAAAGTTGCCGGCTACGGTGAGGGGGGTCTTGAGGCTTATTTTTTAGATGATGAGGGTCAAGCCACCCTTGCCACAGGGAAAGAACAACTCGCCAAAGAACAAGCCGAAGCGGCGGAAGGAGAGCATTTAGGAAGGCACCTTTGACCGACCTGACTCGTCCTTCGGCTTCGGTTGACGTTGATATTATTGGCTCTAGTTCTCACTCTCCGTCTCCTGCCAAAGCCGAGACCGAAACTACAACTGCCCATGCCGATGGGGAGGCGCAAGGAGACATCAAAGCCAATTTCGAGATTGATGTGATAAAGCCAACTTCTCCAGGAAACTTCAACACTAATCCAGATCAAGTGGACTACTTGTTTGCTTCACATGAGCTTGATGAACTTCTTGCTTATTACTTAAACCTCGAAGTGCCACTATCTCCTCTCTTTGCGAGAAATACTGATGTTTAATTCTTCTTCTGCTGTAGTGAAAACAACAAGTGTTGCACAGGCTTCACCTCTTCCATCTGTTTCCCCTCCATCTCTTCATGCTACTCCTCCTTCTTCTCAACCAGGGTCACAAGAAGAACAAATAGGAGCTCTTCAAGGCTTAGATGACCCGGCCTCTTCACAAGAACGGAAAGCTGAAGAACTTGAGGAGGGTGAGAGGACCCCGAAGGAATTTACTGCCGATGATACAAAGCTGATTGATCTTATCACTCTAGGCAGCGAATCTTCTTCAAAGAAGAGGGGAAAGCGTGGAGTTTCGAAGAAAAGGAAGGACATTTCTGCTGGTGATGAGAAAGCAGAAGAGGACCCAATTGCGCCTCTTTCTCCTCTTTCCCCAACTCGTTCTAGCAGACTTAAGAAGTTAACCATCAGGCCAGGCGAGGGCTCCAAAGGCGGCGGGAAGAAGAAGTAATGGGTCCGGTTTTGTCCTTCTTATTCCGTTTTTTTGCTTTTTCTTGTGTTTAAAGACTTGTATTGACCGGAGATTGTGCAGGTACCGACCCCCGCTTTTTGAAACCCGCACATGTATACAAATCTTTTATAGTATAGAATAAAATGACTCTTTTTACTTGTATAATCTTTTGACTGTATTTGTGAATACATTTATTCCTTATTTTCACACAAGTTTCTTTATTTTCTTTGTTTGATATTGTAGTGAGCTCGTGGTATGTTGCTTGAGCGTTGCTTTTATTATATAGCAATATTATATTGCCCCCATACCATGGCTTATTGCAATCTTCTCCATTTTGAGAAGACTTTTTCTCTTACTTTGGAGAACAATTCTTCCACTTTGAGAAGACTTGTACTCTTTCTTTGGAGAACAATTCTTCCACTTTTGAGAAGACTTGTACTCTTAATTTGGAGAATAATTCTTCCACTTTTCAGAAGACTTGTACTCTTACTTTGGAGAATAATTCTTCCATTTTGAGAAAATATTATTCTACTCTAGTAGAGTGTGGTTTGTATTGGAGAAGTCTTCACTATTTTTTTGAGAAGTAGATTCCTCTACGCGGGAAAGCGGGCCTCGGAAGAGGGCTTTTTTGGGCACTTCAACTTATGGAAGTGGGCCTCCGAAGAGGGCTTTCTTTGGCACTTCAACTTGTGGAAGTAGGCCTCTGAAGAGGGCTTTCTTTGGCACTTCAATTTGTGGAAGTAGGCCTCTGAAGAAGGCTTTCTTTGCACTTCAACTTGGTGAAGTGGGCCTCCGAAGAGGGCATTGTTTGGCACTTCAACTTGGTGAAGTAGGCCTCCGAAGAGAGCTTTGTTTGGCACTTCAACTTGGTGAAGTGGGCCTCCGAAGAGGGCTTTGTTTGGAACTTCAACTTGGTGAAGTGGGCTTTGTTTGGAACTTCAACTTGGTGAAGTGGGCCTCCGAAGAGGGCTTTGTTTGGCACTTCAACTTGATGAAGTGGGCCTCCGAAGAGGGCTTTTTTCTTTCGTTTTCCAGGAAGGTTGAATCTCACAGTTAAGTGGGTCCGTGGAGCAGACGCAAGCTACCTAACTGGATGTTTGTTTGCACAAACGATCACAATTAACTAGCAAGGGCCTGTAACCTTCACTTTGGGAAGGTGCCCCTTCGGTGGTTCCACCAATCTTTTTGGTTGAGAGACAAGATTCCATTTTGGCTGTTTTTGTCTGCTTGCCCATGTCTTTTCACCATCTTCCCCTCAGCGATTCCTCGTTATCATTTCCAAGTACATGTTCCTTTCTTTTGCAAGTTGTTTGCTTTTTTCCCGAGAAGTGTATTTCACTATTAAGTGAATCCACGGGGCGGGCGCAAGCTACTTAATCGGATGTCTGTTCGCACAAACCATCACAATCAATTAGCAAGGGCCTAGAACCTACATTTTGAGAAGGTGCCCCTTTGGTGGAATCGCCAACTGTTTGTGAGAAGCACTTCTTATGTAGGAATTGAATCTAGAATTTTTATGGCATGACACTTGTTTGTTGAGTGATTTGTAGGAATTGCTTGGCCTTGTGATGTGTTGAATAGGCAAGCTTTTCTTTACTGCAATATTAAATCGACTTTTTAGCAATACATTTAAAATATTTGCACATCGAGATGAGACGGGCATTTTATAATAGTAAAGAACACAAGATTTATAGTGGTTCGGCCAAGAACTGGGCCTACATCCACTTTATAGTTCTTATTATTGGTTTGCACTGATTTTACAATGGCTTACAATACAAGAATGATACATCCATCATCATTTTACAAATTTGAGCATAGCTTTTAAGTAAAATATGGACGCAAGTGATTGCTGTTCCAGGCTCTCGGAATTGGATCTCATTCGACAGTTGTGAGTTTGAAAGTGCCATCAAGAAGTTTTTGGCCTATGACGTATGGCCCTTCCCAATTTGGCCCAAACACTCCTGTTGCTGTCGTGATCCTTTTCAAGACTAGATCCCCAATCTCAAAGCTGCGTTGGCGAACTTTGTAATTGAAGTGCCAGGCTATCCTTTGCTGATGGGCTGCAATTCTGAGCTTAGCCTCTTCCCTTCTTTCATCAAGGAAGTCAAGTGCTTCAAGTGGCAGCTTTTCATTTTCAGCTTGGTTGAAATGAATTCTCTTGCGTGAGGGGACCTCTATTTCCATCGGAATTATTGCTTCAAATCCATATGCTAATGAGAATGGAGTGTGCGCAGTCGCAGTCTTGTGGGTAGTTCTGTGTGCCCAAAGTGCTAGTGGCAGCTTATCAATCCAACCACCTTTTGCTTTTTCCAGCTGTTTTTTGATGGTTGATTTGATAATTTTGTTCACTGTTTCCACTTGCCCGTTTTCCTGCGGATGAGCCACTGCCGAGAAGCTTTTTTGGATCTTGAATCGCTTGCAAAAGTCTTAGAATTCTTCGCTTTCGAATTGGGTACCATTGTTTGTGATTATCTTCTGAGGCACACCATACCTGCAAATGATATTTTTAGTCACAAAATTTATCATCGTTTTAGAGGTAATAGTAGCCAATGGTTCAGATTCAGCCCATTTAGTGAAATAATCAACCGCAACAATAGCATATTTGATTCTGGACTTGGCAGTTGGCAAAGGCCTAATGAGATCTATCCCCCAAATGGCGAATGACCATGGACTGACCAACTATGTTAGCTCGGTGGAATGTGCTCTTGGGAAATTTGCAAATTTCTGGCATCTGTTACACTTTCGGGAGTAGCTAGCAGTGTCTTTATTAATATCTGGCCAAAAATACCCATAGCGAAGAATTTTCTTTGCTAGAGTTTGGCCACCTGAATGATCCCCACACTCTCCTCCGTGTACCTCAGCTAAAATTGTCTTAGCCTCTTCCTTGATTACACATCGGAGTAATGGCATCGAGAATCCCCGTCTGTACCACGGCCGTCTTGAATTACATATCTCGGGGCTTTTCTTAACAGCTTCTGGCGCTCTTTTGAGTTTTCTGGCAGGGAGCCGTTAGGTAGATATTCCTTGATCGGAGGCATCCACGACTCCTGCTCTTGAGAAATAGCCGTAATCCAGTCAATATACATCTCATTAGTACTTGGAGCTGATAAGACTTCCATAGGGACCAATCCCAATAATTGAGCTTCGCTAGAGCTCGAATACTTTACGGGAGAATTTGCCTTCATGTTCTCTTCTTGAGGTATATGGCTTATTGTATAATGATCAAAATCATCGAGAAGCTCCCAGGCCTTTGACAAGTAAGAAGGCAGATTTTCTCCTTTAGTTTGAAACTCTTTTTTGACTTGGCATACAATAAGTTGAGAATCACTGAAGATCTGCAATACTCTGATGTTTAGTTCTTTAACAATCTTCAGGCCGGTAATAAGAGCTTCATATTCTCCTTCATTATTCGTTGAAGGAAATTCTAATCTCAATGCGTAGCACAATGATCGCCCTTCAGTGGTTTCAAGCACAGCCCCAGCCCCGGAAAAATAGTCATTTCTTGCACCATCGACATATAATTTCCATCGGATTAGGGTGTCATCAGTCATGTCTTCCTCACTGTCACTTTTATCTGTGTATTCTGCAATGAAATCTGCTAAAGCTTGTCCATTGATTGCTCTTCGGGGATGACAGGTGATATCGTATTGGCTGAGTTCAATATTCCACTTCAGAAGACGACCCGAAGTTTCAGGGCGAAATAGGACTTGGTTTAGAGGTTGATCAGTGAGGACTTTAATAGGATGAGCGTGGAAATATGGCCTCAACTTTCTGGATGCAATCAACAGACAATAGGAGAGCTTTTCTAGCTTTGAATAATTCATCTCTGCCCCAGTGAATCTTTTGCTGATGTAATACACCGGACCCTGAACTTTTGCGTCTTCCCGTACCAATGCTGCACTGAGAGCATGAGATGAAACCGCTAAATATATGAAAAGATCTTCACCACTGCTGGGCTTAAAAAATACTAGAGGCATTTCCATGTGACAAATCAGTTCATCAAAAGCTTTCTGACATTTAGGAGTCCATTCAAAGCTTTTCTTTCCTTTGTTCAGAGCACCAAAGAAGGGAATGCATTGATCAGTGGCCCTAGAAATAAACCGACTCAAAGCAGCGAATTTTCCGTTGAGTCTTTGAAATTCCTTCTTTGTCTCAAGGGCTTTGACTTCTCTTAAGGAAGTAATCTGAGCAGGATTAGCTCCGATGCCCCTAGCACTCACAATGAAACCCAAGAAGTTTCTGGACTCCACCCCGAATGAACATTTAGAGGATTTAGCTTCATCCCATACTTTCGAAGTACCGCGAACATTTCTGCCAAATGATCCATGTGGTCTACTGCCTTATTCGATTTCACCAACATATCATCAATGTATACTTACATAGTCTTGCCAATCTGGGGTTTGAACATGGCATTAACAAGTCTTTGATAAGTTGCCCCTGCGTTCTTTAGTCCGAAGAGCATGACTTTATAGCAGTAAAGACCAACATCAGTGATGAAGCTCGTGTCCTCCTGATCTAGCTCATGCATCATGATTTGATTATATCCTGAATAAGCATCCATAAAAGACAATAATTCATGCCCGGCTGTTCCATCCACCAACTGATCAATCCTGGGTAATGGAAAACAGTCCTTGGGGCATGCTTTGTTCAAGTCTGAAAATTCGATGCATACTCTCCACTTTCCATCTGCTTTTTTAACCAACACCGGATTAGAAACCCAATTTGGATAAGTGGATTCTCTGATGAAGCCATTTTCCATGAGCCGATCTACTTCTTCTTTTAATGCTGCCAACCTTTCAGGACCCTGGGTTCTTCTTTTCTGCTTTATGGGAGTGAATTTTGCATCAATATTCAAAGCACGCACTGCGATTTCTGGAGATATTCCACACATGTCGGCATGACTCAAAGCGAATATATCCATATTTGCTTTCAAGAATGATATCAACATATTCTAAACCGACACACCAAGTTGTGAACCCACATTCAGCACCTTGTTTGGATCATTCAGGTCAATAGGTATTGGCACCGTCACTTCCACCGGCACCACTCTACTCTCCCCTGCACTGGTTTTTCTGGGATCAATCTCTTTTCGTGCACCACTATGCTCACCAGTGCAGGGTCCACCCCGTAATTGCAACAAGGTGGGATCTTTGATGCGGAGCGGAGCTGCCGCACCCTTACCCATTTCTCTCTTCTTTGCCTCCCGTAACTCTATGAGATAGCACTCTCGCCCGGCATTTTGGTCCCCCTTCACAACACCAATGCCATTATCGGTGTGGAACTTCATAGTCAGGTACCATGGAGCGAGAATGGCCTTGAACGCGGCAAGAGTTGGTCGACCCAAGAAGGCATTGTAAGCGGAGAATTCGTCAACAATCACAAAAGTGTTTTTTCGAACTACCTTCTTTTCCCCTTCTCCGCGCTCTACAAACAAGTCGATAGTCCCAAAAGACTGCTTTGGTTCTCCAGTGAACCCAACAATTTTCTGTGAGGAATCTTGAACATCAGCCATGGAAATTTTCATATGATCAACTGTCTTTCTGAAGAGAAAATTGCAAGAGGCGCCGCAGTCAACAAGCACCCTTCTTACAATAGCTGGTCTGATGCCTGCAGATATCACCAAGGGATCCATGGTGGGAGCCTCAACACCAACAAAGTCTCTAGCCTAGAATATGATGTCATCATTAAAAGTCCTTTGCTGTTTTAAGGGTGTAGCATCTTCTAAGACAAAAACATTTTCTACGGATGGGGCATATCTCAAAGCATGAGCGTATCTCTCCATCTCACCCCAACTTATGCCTGCTGGGTGAGGACCCCCTGTGATAACATTAATGACAGGCCTTTTAGATTCATGCGTTGCAGTCCTCTCACCTGAGTCGGGTTGATGAGAAGGAACTTGTTGCCCCTGAGTAGATGAAGTTGGGTCGTTTATGTTTCTCTTTACATATTGTTTTAGTTTATTCTATCTCAACAGCTCTACAATCAAATTCTTTAAATGGCGACATTCATTAGTGTCATGGCCAGATTGATTGTGGAACCGACAGAATCTTCCATTATGCACAACATTTTTCCCAAGCCTCAACTTAGGTGGTTTGGGGTATTCAACAGTATCTTTAGTTGCGAAAAAGATATTTTTTGGAGTATCAGTTAAGGGAGTGAAATCGGAGGGTCTAAAGTTGCGAGTTTTCTTCACATCTCTCTGCTTCTTCCTACCGTCATTCTCCCTCTTCTGTGCACCAGATTCTTTTCTGTTTGAAGCAACACTGTTATCTCAACTTCAGTCACGACTACTTTTGCTGGCACAGGAAGGCTTTCTAAGCACATAAATTCATCGGCCTTCTTGTAGAACTTTTCAAGTGAATTTGGCTCTTCATCTTTAGCCATTTTCCGAATTCACTTGATTTGTCAATAGATCGCATCAAGTAAGTCAGAATCATCCGAGGCTCTGCATTATCAACTTCGGCCAAGGCTATATTGAAGCGGTTTAAGAAAGATTTAATTGACTCTTTGGGTTTTGTTCAAGGCTGGATAGTGACATTATGTCCTTGGCCTTCGAAGCATATAACCTGAACTGATATTTGAATTTCCATGTTAGTTCGGAGAACTGATCCACGGATCGAACTAGCAGCTTTGTGAACCAAAGCAAGGCTACTCCCTCTAAGTACACCGAAAAGTATTTGCACTTGATCTCATCCGTTGCTCGTGCACTTGTCATATGCCAGTCATGTTTATATAAGAACTGGTTGGGATCGCTTGTCCCCCGATAAGCTGGAATAGTGGGAGGAACAAACTTCTTCGGAAATTCAGCCTTTAGAATTCTTTCAGTAAAAGGAGTCTTGGTTGGAGCAAACCCCCAGTCACTTTCTTCTTCCTTCCTTTGCATGCGCTCTTTCATAATTTGTCGAATCATTCCCGAGAGGTACTTCTCATCGTTTAGAGGCCCCGTTGGACAGACGTCGGCTACTTTTTCGGAAGTTTGACTGCACAAACGTTCACGAAGAGTTGGCTGCAGCCTTGATCCTTCGGCTTGGGGAGGTGCCCCTTCGGCGGTGCCAGCTGCCCTTTGAGGAATACTTTTCCCTTGGGAATTATGAACATCCTCGGCAAAGGTTTCTTCATTATTTTCTGGTTGCTGGTTAACTCCGAGCAAAGCATTCAACCTGTCCAACATCAAAGTGTTATGGGCTTCCATTTGTTGATACAACCCAGACACTATGGCATCCAACTCCGCCCTTGTGACTCCAACACTAGGAGCCGCTTCATTTAACGCGGGAGAAGTGGCGGTGTTGTCACAAGCATCGCCAGATCTAGTAGATCTCCTTTTTCTTCCAGGAGCCATAATTTCGGATAGACTTCTGGTTCTTAGGGAGAGTCTTTCAGCAAATATTTGCGAAGCAATGATGAGAGAAGTGAAAGCACTAAAGAATGTTAACGCAAAAAATGTACGCTAACACCCCAGTGTGAGTTGTGATATAGTGAAAGCACCACCCATTGGTACGGGAACTAAAAACAAGCAGAAAATAGTAGAGAGACATAAATTTTTATAATGGCTCAACTCAAAGTCAAGCCTGAGTCAAATTAATCTCTTCTTATTACTGATTTGATTACAAATCTTGCAATAACTCTTCAATTACAACACAAATAAAGCAAGTAGTTAGAACTTGGATGTAGAAAAGCTCTTTGAATTCATATTGAATGAACTTGATCTTTTTTCGAAGTTCTTTGAAGTGTCTTTGGCATTTTAACTGTTAAAGAAGAAGTCAAATCAGCAGAGTCTTGGCCTTCCAAAAGAATCCAATCAGAAAATCCCCTTTCAATGTGGAGTAGGCAGGGTATTTATAAGGGATTTTTGGAGTTAGGTCGTACGTCGTAGGCCGTGGGCGACCTAGGGAGTTGCGACCTAAAAGTGGTCCTAAGGTAGCATAAGTCGTTTGCGACTTAATGGAGCCATCCTGGATGAGATACATGTTGCGAGCGACTTAGCATGTGTAGCGCGGGAGTTATCTCGGCTTGCTTAGGTCGCGAGCGACCTAATGGAAGAGGCAGTGTGCATGCGACTTTACTCTGAAGCTTGCTTGGTCGTTAGGTCGCTCCTTCCTCAACTCGTTAGGTCGTTGCCTCCTTAACTCGTTAGGTCGTTATTTCTATTGAGTTGCTAGGTCGTTAAACCGTTGAGTTGTAGGAGCCTTTAGGTTTCTAAGTCGTTGGAGCTCCTTAAGTAGCTGAGTCGTGTCATGTTAAACCGTGCTATGCTTTAGGTTGCTAGGTCGCTTATGCCTTTAGGTAGTTAAGTCGCTTATTCCTTGGACAGCTAAGCCGCTTATTCTTTTAGGTCTTTGAGTCGCTAAGTCGTGAAAAAGAGGTGTTAACAAGTAGCATCATGATGTAAATAGCATACTAGATCATATATATGTTAATCGTCTCAAATAAATGTGCAATATCCAACCATAACCATCCCATATGCCTAATAACCATACAAGCAAGAGCAATCATATCAAGTGTGCTAACAATCGAACATCAATAGGCACATGTAAGATCAAGCATCAAAAATAACACCCATGTCTATCCCAACATGCAGGATACTAAACTATCTAGTATAAAATACCAAATAAGATATCCAACATGAAAGCTGATGGAAAAATAGAAATTGCAATAATTTCCACTCAACTGAACCTTAACTACTCCACCACCTTCCTCCTAACCAGTTTCGTATCACATCAGTCGGTACAAATAGGCTATGAAGTCTTAGAGTCCCTATTTCAATCTTGGTATCATCAAATCAATTTGGTGCCAAATTCCTGAGTGCATCTCGTAAGCTCTCCCAAAACTCACAAGTAAATGATGGATTTCGGCCACTTACCGTGCTCTTGGCACACAATGGAATTACACTATCCATTCCACATATAACTCAACTAATTTGAATTCCGTTCTACTAGACCTAAGAATATATATATCTTGCATTTTCATCAATCTATCATCTATGACCCAAATGCTATCATATTCTCTTCTATCCTTGGCATTCCATCATTGAAATCTATCCATACAGTCTATAAATGTTTGTTTCCAATACTTGACAACAAACAACCTCTTATCGAGGTTTGAAGTTATAACCAATGAACGCTAGGGATATTGTTTCCAAACTGATATGTCTTCCACTCGAAGCATCAATACCTACATTTCCTATACGAACCCGTTAAGAAATGTCAATCTCATAGGAGGCCAAGAATTCTCACCATAGCTACTAGCGAAGGTCGGGATCCTTCTCAAAGGAATGATACTACAATAACGTGGAATCACTAAATAGCTTGAACTCCTCTCCTAACAAATAGTGCCTCCAAATCCAAAAGGTAAACTCTATTGCCTCCTCGGCCTTATTCGAAATGAGAAACATCAATGCGCTTGTTAATCTCTTGGTCAGACTCACTATGGCATGTCTGCACCTTGCGTCTTAAACAAAAGTCCGGTCCTTATTCATTAGATAGGTCCTTGTTATCTTACGTCTATTCAAATTTCGTATCTCTATTACAAGATCCATGGTGATGTCCTACTTTGAAATAATGTGATTCAAGCTTCTCACTTCCCTCGTTCATAAGTGATATTCTAAAATTCTTGCCATCAACCAGTGTTTTATAAACACCTCCAACACAAGCATCAATCGCGTCAAGTGCTCCTCTTTCATCCATAGGTAGACAAAAGTGTTATCAAAAAGCACAAGCACAAACCTACTCAAATGATCTCTTGGAACATGGACAATGAAATCAATAAATTTGCCAATGAATTGGTTAGCTCGAATGGCATCACTAGCCAATCAAAAATCCATGTAGCGTAAAGAACGCCGTGGTCGACACATTCTCCCAAGATACCGAGAGAACAACCTCACGCCATAGAGATAAACGAACAAGTCATCGATAAATAAGAGTAGCTACTTGTTTGTCATCTCATTTGATTCAGGGAAATCAATATACAACCTCAAAGAGCTATCCGCTCCAGTGGTGAACACTATAAGTGCATCCTACTAAATATGCTCCTATGGATGAACACTAGCATCAATAGGTATCAGCTCGCACCTTTTGTCTCCTCTGCTCTTTGGACATCATATGTTTTAAAGCATAAATACTGGTCAAGTACGTCTAACCAGATCGATACAAAATGCAATCTCTATATGGCTGGAAATCTAGTCATCACATCAAAAGTGTCCAAACATTCTCTAGTTATGGGCATAGATGACAATCCATCCTATGGAGTCTCAAGCGAATATGGAAATCTTACTACAACCCTATCCCTCGGTAGGTAGCCAATCACTATCGTCCACCCCTACATAGACTTGGTTGTTACTAGTGGCCTCTCTTAATGCACCACTATTCCATACCTCTTCAGGCAATCAATATCCAGACCATAATGTCAAAACCAATTAAACCCAACAAATTAACAACAAACAAACATCCATGACTCAAATATGGTTTGGTCTCGAATAACCATGTATAGGCCAAGAATTGACAATCCAAGTGATAAGAACACTCCTCTATTTTGAGTTCCGAAATTAAGCGCTATGGTGTTGTAGTCGTCTACGGTATTAACTTTCAATGACAAAATATGGAATGTTGCACATGTATAAATCGATTGTTCCCCCAAAAAAGTTCATCATACTCTAAAGGTCGGTCAACAATTTAAGGTCTTAATCCCAATCTAGCTACAAATCACTCGATATGATGGAATACGAAACTTCAATGTCAAATAAAACACGTATGGAAACACCATAAATGGACATGACATGGTGGTGACGCCCTTTCGCTTCTCTTCATCGACGGATCAATCTGCGAAGTCGTAACGACTTTCATTGCATATACTTCCATTTTTTGCCCATACATAAATGGTTTGGGATAATACTTTACAATGGATCCAGGTTCCTACATCATGAAGTCTTCTTGATCAACTACTTGAAGCTTTTGTAAATATGACTAGTCAATCGCTTCTCAAGATGATCACGCAACTCAATGATAAATTCTCTATCCTTTCCATGTGGATTATCGATAAAAGATAGAATGTACTTCAACATAACATCAAATTCAATCACATAATCCAACTTGGATATATCACCTTGCTTCAAACTGGCGAACTCCTTAATCAACATTGACTTTTGAGAAGTAGAGATAAATTTCTTTGAAGTGAACTATGCTAATTCCAAGTAAAATGGTCCTTGGGAATTAAAGTTCTAAGGAACTCCATAAGTTCATTGTTCATCCCTAGACTCATCTAGAGGTCAACTGATATCTCATAATGTCATCTAACTCCAAGTCATCAAAGATCATTCCTCAAACATTATCCCGTCTTGCACAATAGTAGTCAACTCCATTCTAAGGAATAGTCTACCTCATAGACTCTTATAGTCTTTATACAATTGACAAAGTCGAGCCTAGGCATTTGCAATTGAGCATCCTAATCCTTTAGAGCAGCTTGGGCATTTTAGAAAAATAATTTGCACCATAATTAGGAATATATTTTTTAAATCGGGGTAAGTGGTCCCTAATCCTGCCCATTCCTCAATTTTGTAAGTGGAGCCAATAACAGTATTCCTTATATGCCAGATCAGTCTTACCACAAAATAAGAATGACCAGTCTCTTATGGAGAAAACTGCATTAATAGTGCTTATGTGTGCAATACAACTTGTGCTATATATACTATTTGTGACGACTCGGAATTTTTGGATATTTGAAATTAAAATATTTAATTGATTTAAAATATTTGAAAGGTTATTTTAATCTGAATTTCAAATATCACGGTTTATTTGGGCAATTAAATTATTCAATTTAATAAATGGAAATTGGGTAAAATATTGAACGTTGATTTTTAAGCTAGTTAAAAATATTTCAAAAGGCTTGGAAAATTTACATTTATAATACTGGAGATAATAGGAGTTGTAAATTTAAATTTGGAAGTGTTTTTCTCAGTTTTAAAAATATATCGTTTAAATTGATATTTAAAAATAGGCTTTCGAGGCACAGTCTCGAAACTCGACGAAACTAGTTCCATTGGATCTGTAATAGTGTACTATTATTAGATTTCAATTTTTGTAGTGTTTGAAATGGTCGTTTGGCAGTAAGGTAGATAAACGCGCTGAAGCTATATCAAAATATAATATAACAACTAGGTCCAAAAAGCTATCTTCTCCATACGATCGAATTAGGACTCGAAACCATTTCCACTGTGTTCGGAATAGGGGTTTAACATTATAAATGCCTAACGGCACGCCTTGATTGGGGATCAAGATTGTGTGCTACGTTAATCGGAACAATTTGTATTTGAATTTAAATTTAATATATTATATTATATATCAATATTAGAACTTTTTAGCTTTCAATTCAAAGGGACATGTGTCCTGCCTTTCAAACACGTATTCGTTGGTATTGCACGTGTCATTTTTTTGTCTAAATATTCTATGACCTAGCATTTTAAAAAAAAAGAACGAAAACCCTTCTTTTCGTTCAAAATTGAAATCGAATTCTCTGAATTAAAAATGGCCGCCATAACAGTGGGTTCAGAACCATTCAAATCGAAATTGAGAAACCAAATCGAAAAAAGGAATAAGAGGGCAAAACATTTATCTCTGAAATCAAATTCCTTTTCGTTCATTCACAAGGGAAGCGACATCGCTATTGTTTGGCATTTGCAATGGCGAGGCAAGTGCCTTTTCCACACACAAAGATAGATGACTCTAGGAGCGCATGCGGGGTTGGCGGCGGCGAAGTCTCGGCAACATCTGGGTTTCTTTGGTCGTGAGTTGTAGGTGGTTGGCTGTTCCCGGTGATGTAAGGTCGATGAGTTCGAGATCCAATAGGGTGATGTTTGCGCGACTCAGTGGCGTTTGGTGGCTCGCGGTGGGGGATGATCGCAATAGCCTCTTTTGGGCCGCGTGAAGCTTAATCTGGAAGTCGATCGAGTTTGAGATGAGCTTAATGCATGATGTATTTTTGAGTTATTTAAGTTTATATTATAAATTTAGAGTAATAAATTTATTTTAAAGAAATATATAGGCTGTGAAGAAAGAAGAGTTTTTACAGTTAGGGAAAAATTCCATTTTTGTTATCAGTATATTGATTATATGAACTTTAAATCTATATAGTTTATTTTTATGAGTATATATAGGTAGTTTCAAAAAAAAATATACATATAAACATTTTAAAACTACTAGTATTTTAGAATAATGTATTATGGTGGTAAACTCATTTTATTTTAATTATTAATTATTTATATTAGGAAAATTAGTTTAAATATATATATATATATATATAATAAAATTCTGGCAAAATTCAGTCTTAAAATGTCGGGCAAAATTCACAATATACAGGGTAAAATGTTGTTCAAATGTTTGGTTTAGTATATTGCTACAGTGTTTTGCTACAGTGTTTTCAGGATTTTACATACTAAACCTAAAATACAAAAATTTATACTGGGTATTTTTACAAGTTAAGCATCTGTTTAACAATAAATACTTATTAACAAATCTTGTAAAAGAAGGCCCTAAAACGCCTTACGATGGCTAAAACGGGCATAGGTACATGACTTAAGTTAATCAGTAATTACTGTTTCCCGATGCTATTCTTAACCCATATTCAGTATTTTTAATTTAGCATGTATTCCTTAAAATTACGAACACATGAGAACACACATATAGAGTAGGAGTAATTCAACACATAATTTAACTAGCCTGCCATTCAGGCTTATATTACACAATATATTACAAAATAAAAACTTACAGAACACAGCAAAATATAAACCAGAAGAAACAGCCTTCTTCTTCATTACACACTTATTTATTACACACTTTAAACATTTTAAAACTACTAGTATTTTAGAATAATGTATTATGGTGGTAAACTCATTTTATTTTAATTATTAATTATTTACATTAGGAAAATTAGTTTAAATATATATATATATATATATATATATATAATAAATTCTAATTTATTTTAAATCAAGGTACTAATATAATTAATTTGTTTAATTGATTCATTTAATTATTTTAGCCAACAAAAAATATATTTATTAAAGGAGAATTTGTTTAAATTAAATTATTAAATGCTAATAGATTGTTCGATTAGCCAAAAGTATTAATAAACCGAATAAATTTTTATACGAGGTCAAAATCTGAAAGGAAGCAAGCCGGATGGGAAATGGGTTGCAGCATAATCAAGGTGAGTTAATCTCATTTTCGGAATACCATTAAATTTAAATAGTTAAAATTTGAATTATTAATTGTTTGCTTGAATTGATAACTTATTATCAGCCTTGATGTGATATGTTATATATATATATATATATATTGGAGTGATTGATTTCCCGCATTATAGAGCGGATGAGACCTTATGTGCCCCATATAATAGCGGATGACCCCATGTACTGTGATATTCCACCTCGAACTGGAATTGGTATTTTATATTGTACTAACATCTGTGGATGCAGGGAAATTGGTTAGAGGGATCCAACTAGATTCCTCAAAATATTTAGATTGTTTAAATATTCTATGTTATGATTTATTGGATAATTTATGATAGATTACATTGGTAGTTGGAAATAATGGATGCTATGGTTTGATTGAATGTATTTGGGTATACTAAGTTATCAGAAATGTACAGATTGGGATTTGAAGGGAAAACAAAAGAGAGAATTTTAAGTAAAATAATTATAGAGAATTTGGATAAATGAAAGAATGATCTAGGAAAAGATAAAAGTTGATTTTTAAATTCTAATAAATAAATTCCAACGCATGGGAAAGGAGATTTTTGAACAAACGGGAATAAATGAATTTTTAAACTTAAGTGATATTATTTAAAGGAATAAAAGATTTATTTTTCAATTCAGGACTTAAACGGTTTAGGAAAAATAAAAGAAGAATTTTGAAATAAATATGAAATTGATAGTTTCAACTTAAATAAGATTTTAAATCTTAAAGAAGTTATATCTGAAATTAATGGGTTTTGAAATAAAATTTTATAACTAAAGAAATTTATTTTAAGATGGAGTAAATTTTGGAAATCGTTTTGGAAATGTATTTAATGTTTGACAGCGTTTTAAAAGTGGGATGAGATTATGGAATTTATAAACTGGGTTTATAAAATGAAATAAGATATCTGTGGATATTTGGAAGTATAAATTCGCGATGGGAATTTATAAAGGAATGGGTAATTTGTTTTAAAAATAAATAATGGTTAATTTTAAGGTGTGAAAGGATAGTGTGTTTCCTTGAAAGGCCAAGTACGTTTTCGAAGTAGATTTTTAAGTATAAGTTAAAAGTTTTAAAGTTGTTTTAAAAAGAATGTTTGAGAAATTATTATTTAAGTCGTTTAAAATTATTTTAAGGTAAATATTTATTAAATTAGTTATAGTAGTGATTATTTTAAAAAGGTTAATTAGTACTATGATTTAGAAAGTTAACTATTAGTATTTATATTTTATAAAGTAGTTTTATTTTAAAGATAGTTTAGCTAAAGTTTTCGTTTGAAAAACTTGTATAAAATTTCGTAACTTTATTTTAAAATTTGTTGGTTAAATTTTGCATGTTAAATAAGTATATATTTTTAATAAAGTGTTTTAAATTATCTTTATTTTATATATTTTAAAATAGTTTTTTATTTAAAAATGTTTTAAGGTATATATTTTTGGTTAAAGTGATTTAGATTATTTTAAATCTAAAGTATTTAGACTTGGTAAATTTTCGTTGGAAATAAATAATATTTTGGAATTTATTCTCTGAGAAGAAAGTGATTTGAAAACTGTTTTCTAAGGGTTGAAGTATAGAAAATATCTTGTGAAGATATTTTAAATAATAAATAATTTGGGAAATTATTAAATTTGATGATTGTTTGTGGATATTATTTGATAGTTAAATAACCGACTATCAATATTGGCCAATGCGCTGATCGTTTCGAAGAGACCGGGATCAGAATTAATTTCTCGAAAATCACTTCGATCTGGTTTGGACATTTACATGAGGAAGACAAGAGTTGGAGTCCAAGATGGAGCGGTGAAGTGCAAGGGTTAATCGCTACTAATCCTGAGGGTGATTCCAAAATGGATCTAGTAGGAGTAGTGCCTTCGGTTCCGTTCGAACCCTGAACGGACTTGTATGGATGAATGCATTCAGAACATCGCCAGGAGGACAATGAGCATTCTAAGTGAATGTGTGCTAAAAGGTAACGCATAGCCTCGAGCCTCATAACTCGGGAATGGCTAAAATAGAGGAGGTGCACACAAGGCCACGTGGCTAGCAACCAATTAGGGTAAGGTCACCATTGTCTAGATGTCCCTTTATTTCGGCTATGTGTGCAGTTGCTGATCCCAACCACGGGGTGAACTTATTCAGACTATCCAGTAAGGGGTAGCTTCGGTCTTGTGTAGCCGGTGATCGAGGTGGATCCTCGGTATGGTGATCTAGATCATGTACTGTGACGGGCGGTACCCCAGCAGCCCTGCCATTTATGGAAATCCATTTTCCCTACGCGCCTTTAGGTTTTGTTTGTAGAACCTATTATGCTGGAATTTAATGAATGTAACAATTTCGGCTATGTGAATAAGTATTTGTATATAGACACCACTATAATATCAGAGGATTTTATAAGAAATGTTTTGGTTATCGTAAGGTAAAAACCCGACATATTTATTTGTGGCGTGGTCTTATGAAATACCTTTGATTTCAAAGGATTTTGAAAATTTTAATAATCCAATTGAGTGTGTTTTCTCACGCTGGTTTTCCAGGCTGAATCGGGTGTTATTTAACTATAGTGCTTGGATCAAATCAAGTATTATAGAGTACAGTTTGGAATGGACTACTGTGGAGCTCAAGAGACAAGTTGGATGACGAGACTTATTTCCATAGATTTATATTTCTGTTGTGCAACGTAAGCTGTATATTCAGCAACGGAAGGACAAGATATTATAACTGTCAAGTCGTGTGCTATAGATGTTGTTGTACTCTGATGTTGTAACGTATAAATGACTATAGTTCTTTTGTTTAAAGATATGTCATTTATTTATTATATATTATTCCGCTCCGATTGTGAGATTTAGATATTGTTTCTATTTCTTTTTCTACCACCTTCTTCTTTAACCTTACGGTTCATTTATCCGGCATTCGATTGTTCGACATTTGATACAGTGGACGTATTAATGTCAATTTTTTGGGCGTCGAAAAATCGATCGTTACAGTACTATATAGTTTTGAAATCAAAATATATATAAAAATACATACTCTCTTATATATAATTGTACTCTCGATTTAGTATAAGGTGAGAATTCCTACCCTCTCTCTATTGAATTATCGTATCAACTCAGGTTAATCGCTTAACCTATGCCTAATACCAAACGTGATGACCACCCTACATCTACGATGCAAAATATTTGTCAAAGGAAACCAAATAGAATCGAAGAATAGAAATAGGAAGGAAGAGAATATAAGAAAAGAGAAGGAAATAAAACATCAAATAATTACATTACATGTTGTATATCTCACATCATATCAGATAAAATATAGTAGCCAACACGTATATAAAATGATCAAGATAGAAATAACTAAGTGATCCAAATATCAGAGTATGGATACACAGAGTTATACATCATATAACGGAGTTTAGAAAAGTGATAAATAAACTTAAATAACTGTCTCCAATAATAATAAATCAACAATGTCAAGGCTCCACGGTATATCATAGTGGAATAAACAATAGTGTATCCAAATATGAATATGAGAAAGCGTCACCTCCTACTAATCTATCTGCACAGCTTGAAGTTTTGTTTACCTTTTAACTAGTCTTCTCATTTAAGAATAACTGAGGTAATAAGATGCAAAGCATAACACCTCGAGTCAGACAACATTTTAGTGTGAGCGATAAATAATCTCAAAATACTATAAACGTCGATATAGTATATAGAATAGAGGGTACACTAACCATACCTGGCATGTCCTTGCAACCACGAAGTTAGCATATAACATTGATGATATGCTACTTTATAAATGTCATAATAGGTACTCTATACTCAGCAAACTGTCGAGGTGTATAGATACCTCCATCCATAATACCTACTCCATACTAAGTAATAGTCTGGGTGTCTAGGAATCCCTATGCCTAGTACCTACCCCGTATGACATCCCTAGAGTGATAGGTGGCTAGTGAACCAAAACAAGAAAGCATCCATAAAAAAAACTAATTGTCACTCAGTATGGTCTAGATCTATGATAACTCGTATGTCCAGTCTTTTTTCCAAGGGTTAATGATTAAAAATTTTGATTTTTAATTGTACCATCTTAACCTAAAGATGGTACTAGACCCATTCTTTTTGTCTAGGGTATACATATCCAATCCTTTGTTTTGAGGTACCAAATCAACAAACCCATGGGTATCCCTACAGATACACCTACTTTGAGCAAAAAAGAAAAAACTTGAGTATCATAGATCCCTTAGCACGCATCTACATCCTTTTTTGGGCTTCATTAATTCCCATGGCAGAACAATTCTACAATTTATCCACATATCATCCTCAAAGAACTCGCCCATATGGAACTCCTCACAACATTAGTTAATCGACAACAACCCTTCAACCTAACTCCGTATCCATCGAGCCACTCATCTGAAGAACTAGACCATCATGTCAAAAATGTTGAATTGTCGTGACCACCATAAGCACTCATCGAAAAGCAATACCATCAAGATAGGGAGTCGACTGGATGAACCACTTAATCACATTCCTTGAAGCCTCCTTACCATCCAGGTCAATGGTCAATCAAATCGACGATCATAAATAGTGATGGGTACCGACCACTCTTACAGTGGTCAATACCAACCACTTTGGTCCTGTACTTAATAAAAAATGAATAAGTACTAACTAACTGAAAATGTCCTCCGTCCATCCTGAAGTCCAAAGCTCGCCGAATCAATTGTCTTCAAACCTCACATCCGTCAGCATGCATTCCAGTATTCTCTTACAACTTATTTTGATTATTTGTTTTTTTTGTTAAGGGGATGACACTTTGATGCACATAATATTCCCTAACGCTAGATCACAATTAAATTGGCTTTTTCAACCTAACAACCAAACTAATATACATTCAACCAACGAACATTTAAATGTCTTTAATAGTATACGTATAATATATGAATCCATCCATACAAACCAATGCTGAAAATCATGCAAATAATAGCTAAAATGTACGTAATAGTATAAGTATAATATGTATAATCCAACTGTGCTAACCAATATGGAAATCATACTAATAATAGCTTAGATCTAATAATTTTCCAACTATGGCACATGGATGGAAAGTAAGTGACAATTTCGTAAATCATTTCAAAATAATTTGATTTTCTTTTATAAAGATCTATTAGCTATATAAGTATAGGAAAACAACATTTAAAATGAAAAGTCATTCCCGAGCATCAATCCAATACTATACAGCCAATCATAGTGTAATGCGAAAGAATATCACTACATTATCCAAATCTATCCAAACCAGCACCAAATCGAAGAGCTCTGCATCATGAGTGCAACGCAAGAAATGACAACCAAAACGATTCTCATATGCAAAAGATACACAATATATGGGTTATTGGATTATTTTAACAGTTCAATTAACTTAAACGCAATCAACCATTTAAATTAATCACTATTTGATCATCTTCTCCCACTAGCCTGTGCACGCCGTACATGTTTGTGTGCATAAGCGACCACTACTTTCAATCTTCAATTTCTCCAAATTTCTTCAGCAATTTTTGATGCCACCTTTGCCAATGCACTCTTTTTCACGTCATCTCCGCGATGGACCTGAAGTTGCAAAGCCCGGCCGCCTATATGAAATCGTGATCATCATGTCTAGAATGTGACAAGTGAAAGTAATCTTTTGCTAGGAATGACTCGAGTTCCAATCATCGATGCCAGTAAGTGCACACCGCCAAGAGAACTTCGCCAGGGCCCTTCATTTCTCATCTTGTTGCCTTTAACTCCCATAACCCAAACCCTATTTCATGTAGGAAAAAGTAAGGTTCGCCAAGTTAAGTCACGAGCAACCAAACATCCCTCGCTACGATGTTGACAAACCTGGTTTCATGACTCATTGTTGAACGAACGTGGAAATTTTTATTTTTGAAAAATAAGAATGGAGGCGGCCATGTTTTATTTTGAGATGAATGAAATAGTATCAACTGGCAGTGAGAGAGATGAGCATGGATTAGGGATTTATTTTATTATTATTTTAATCTATTTATTAATTTTCTAAAATAAAACTATTACGCATTATGATCAAACAACATGTCTGATTGCCATGAAACTCATCTACGTGCATCACCTTATTTTTTCGGTCCCAACGTTATAAATTTCATCACGATCCGAGACAGTGCTTCAAGATGTTACTTTCATTCTTTTCAAGACTGTTTGATCAATCGAATTATTCAAATCTTTAAATATAGCAATCCATATATTTATTTTAATTCACAACGTCAATATGAACTCAACGTAAGTGGCTTCAAGTCTTGATTCGATTGTATGGGAAAAATCAATTTTTGGGACTGTTAATTAATTAACGATTCAACCTTTGTCAACTATTTACTGTCATTAAAAATGTGGGTCGTTATATTATGTCTTGAACAACTGAGTCTAAATTAGTGTTGCCAGATCCATCCCTTTCCTATGGTTGACCGAAATGGACCATCCCATCGCCTCCCCCTTCATCATCATTGCTACCATCATGATCATCACCCTAGTCATCGTCACGATCATTATCATTATTTTCTTCATCCTCTTCTTCATCGAGTTTTGGCTCGTCAACAATAGGAGCATCGTTAAATATTATCCACTTTCTAGTGTCAGTTTCCTTTTTGGTAGGGAATTCTTCCTCAGGCCTCATCTTTTCCTTTCTTATCCTCAGACTAAACTTCCTTTTACTTTTTTGCTTCAAGGATGGTAGAGAAGAAAAGTCCATGTTTGGGCATTTTTAAATGTTGTTGGCGCATGCCACATACAATGCATCTTTATAGCACTTCTCGGTGCTTTTGGGAAGAGCAACATAGAGAAAGGAAGTAACCATTTTCTTGGGGTTACTAATAATGTTGTTTGAATAATTGAAGAGGCTTGACTTCCTTTTTAATTGGTCTTTGAGTGGTTTATTCTTTTTGACTAGCTCGGAATTTTCATTAGCTAGCTCTATGTTTTCCTTAGTCGCACTCTTCGGATCTTCTTTGAGTTTATTAAGCGACTTGAGATCAGCATGATTAGCTTTCAAAACTTTCAATTTCTCCTCCAATAGTTGCTTTACTTTTGTTTTCTCATCAAGAGAGGAAGCCAATCCCCCTTTTCCAAGATAGCATCATCTGAGACGACTTGCAAATCCGTACCCTTTGAATCGACAATAAACCACACATCTTCGACCAAAAAAAGCAAATCGACGGAAAATTGGGAGAAAGAAGAGAAGAGAGAAGATAGAACCAAACAGAACAATACAAAATCTCACATTGTAGCGGAAAACATATAATATCACATCCATTATCTTTACAAAACAGAAACTGCATGTAATATACATAAATCAGAGTTCAACAATCAATCACAAATTATCAGCCTGGACAGTTATAATAACCCGTCCTCGCAATTGTTGATAATGTAAACAACTAAGCAACAATGCAGTGGATAATCAAACAAAACAAGTACGGGTATATGGAATAGAGATCTCCGGCTCTCCTACTAAAGCTCCAAAAGCACCAAAACTAAACCTTTATATGTACTCGGTCTGACCCAAGCATTGAAAGTGAAGAATGCCTGGATCAGTATAGTAAACCAGCGTGAGAAACACACTCAACTGAATTTATTAGATTACCAAACTTTTCCTTTATCAAAACAAAAGTATCTTGTAAGACAGGTCCACACATAAACACAGACATGTTTTTACCATACGATAACTAAAACATTTCATATCAAATCATCTCATATTATACTAGTGTCTAGTATACGATTAATATTAATCATAGATGAAACTATTACGTTGATTAAATTCCATCATATAGCCTAATTGGGTAATACAATCAAAATGGCAGGTACATAGTGGATTTTGGATTCCCACACAAATGATGAGGTAAAGGGACTACCTTCCGATAGTACATCTCTAGAAGAATGTATCGAGAAACCATCACAAAGTTTCTCTACCAACACAAGACTGACCCACCTCTATAACGAGATGGTACCGAATATGTCACCCTCCAGTCGTTGCCGAACTTTACCGAGGTCCCTCGAAGCATACAAACCATAATAATTAGATACACGACGTCACAACGTGTAAAGATATATTTAGAAGAGGATGATCATACCCTAATGGGGGCGACCCACTTAGCCTTGCCACATCTATCCCTGTTTTGGTCATTTTCGGTTGATGAGGCCTGAGGTAACGATTACCTTCCATGAATCACAATCACATCACTTTGAATTCCACGCGACCATTTCCGTTGACTACTAATTGTCTTCCACAAAAATACAACCCTTTGCTTATACGTCTCATAGAGGGTGTCAACATGAAGTCCCCCACTATGAAAATCCGGAATATCAATATCATCATAACCAACCTACACAATCTTCACATATATGTTAGTCCGAAGTGGTTTTTAGATAAATCTGATTCCGGTCTCTTCGCACCTACAACGCGAAAGCATTTCTCAACCTCACAAAGAAACTATGTCCCATAGGCTTATCACGTCTCCTGGTTTCAACATTCTATCCTTGGGGCCAAGAAGGAAACTCGATAGATTGGAGTAATACTCTGCATTATACGAATCAGCATCCTCAGCACAAATGATAATCAAGCCGACATAGAAGTTTATGTACTAAGTGTATGACTAAATAGCTCCCATATCAAGTCGAGGAACTAAATGGCCAAATTTGATAGTCGGTTATTTAACTATCAAAACAAACAGAAAAATATTTAGCACCGTATACAATCACTAGGCCACTTTCATCAATCTTTTAATATATAAATCACTTGCCAAATATTCACTTCAATTTATCTTTAAAAGATATACTTCAAACCATTTCAACTTTTCAATAATGGAAAACATTTCCGTATATTTATTAAGTAATAAGTAATTCACAATCCTATTTATTTTCAACATTTAGAAAATATTACATATACTTAAATCATGATTAAGTATACATTTTATTCTTTAAGGAAAAAATTCTCTTTAATATCTTTTATTTGGGTTAAAACGAGTGTTGTGTAAAACATTGTTACGACAACCCAAAATCAGTAGTATAGAGATTCGAAAATAAGATAGATATATAAACCCCAATACTATATAAAAAGCATTTCCTTTCGAAAATCATTTACTATAACACAGTATATAACAACTGTGTTATAGTCCATCATTTCCTTACTTCTTGAAAACGTCTATTTCAACAATGAATGTTGAAATCTATGTATTCGACAATTAACACATTTTAAAACATCTTCAAACCATTTAACTCCATTTAAAATATCACCTTTCCAAATATTTATTCAGCTTAAAAGATTATTCACTATCTAAAATCGTGAATATAATTCATTGGCCATATTCAATACTATTGCATAATTAATTAAAGGATAATCCACTGTCCAAAATCGTGAATACATCTCTTTTTACCACATTCATTACTTCTACACATTTATTAAAGATAATCCACTGTACAAAATCATAGATATAATTCATTTACCAAGTTCATTGCTTCTATATATTCATTAAAGGATTATCTACAGTCCAAAGTTGTGGATATATCTCCTTTAATAAACTTCTATATTTTACTTGTCCAATTCAATTAATTTTGGAAAATTATAAAATAATGTTTATAAATCCGATTTAGATTTTATAAAACCTTCAATTTATAAATCTCCTTCATTAGCTTATTCCATTTATCTTATTTATATGCCAAATCCAATTTATAAGTAAATTACTTATAATTCACTTATTTACAAAATCATTCTTTTTATAACTTCACAAATTATAAATCTTATTACTTATAAGATTCATTTTTATAACTTCATTTTAACACATATATAACTTGTTTTATAATTCCAACATTTTAATTTATATAATATCAGTTTTATAAATCGTCCATATAAACCATTTATAATAAATGGTTTAATTATCATTTAAACTATTTCACAAAATCATTAACTCCATATTTCAAAAATCACATTCTGATTATATTTCCCAAATATCATAACTTTTATAACATAAAATTATAACATTTATTTATTTTAAAATAAATCCATTCCTTTAACATTTCAAAATTCAACAAAACGTATGTTTTCAAAATCACTTGAAAATCCTTTTAAATTCGAAAATCGTCACTTTAACTATTTTAAATTCCAAAAATAGGGCTAATGCTGCAACAGCACTAAATACATCAATCACGGCATTCAAAACATCATCTATCATGTGATAACATCATATATCACAATATCTATAAATAAATCAATAATGTTGAGGAATCCAGTTGGATCCCTTTAACCTATCACCTACAACAAACATGCATATTAGAATATGTGTCCAGTGTCTGCTTCGAGGCAGATATGCGTACAAAGGGTCATCCGCTCATACACGGGAACGTATAGGGTCATCTGCTCCAATAAGTAGGAACATATCCAAATATCAATCAATATATAGATAATACATCTAAACAATCATCAATCATCATAAATAATATTTATACTCACTTATATAAAAATATCACTAAGTCGGAAAGAGTGAGTTGTACTTACATTGCTTCCAATAGCAGTTGCAGTGTTTTATTCCGAATAAAATTAGACGAGCATTAATTTTACCCAAAATTTTCACCAGCTCCATTCAACTCCAAATAAGTTCTATAATATAATGCTCGTCAATACGGACCCAATGCAATTCGTTTCATCGTAAACGGACCTCGTATGAAAAAGTTATGACTTTTAAAGATCATACAAATTTATATAATATCAATGTCAATTTTTATTTTTATTTTTTTCAAACCCTTACCAAATCGAGCCTTTCATTTCTGCTTGATGGAATCATGGTCGCCTATCCTATATCTTCTTCCCTTAACATAGTCATGTACGCACAAACCCAATGGCCGCCTTTGTTCTTGAATTTTTTTCGACCTCATCGATGATCGAGACGGCAATCAAGGATTGCCATGCGAATGGCATCACCTACTCCATCAACGCCAGAGAACCGTTCGAGTTCGATCATGTTACTACCTTGAAAAATGGGTGTGAATGGCATAGTTCAAATGAAAATCTCCATCGATCCACTCAATAAAAATCGATCGTGAGGGTTGAAATTATAGGTCTCGATATGATCTTTGTTTTTGTAGTTGAACGTTTTTGATGATTATTGGTGGATTGGATGATATTGGAGGGGAAATGAATTGAAATTCTGGACTCTGAATGAATAAGCGGCGGCTAGGGTTTAAAACCCTAGGGTTGTGAAAAAATGATAAATATTGATGTCCTTTTACAGAAAATTTGGTGACACTATTCACTTGAATTTTTTCTGAACTCCAAACATAGCATGCCACCTAGCGTTTATAATATTTTACCCATATTCCGAACATAATGGAATATATATCGAGAGCCAATTCGATCGAATTTGAAAGATAGATTTTCAAATCGGCTAATTCAAATTTAAAATTTACTTAAACAGTTTTCTACTCGTTTTAACTTGCCACGACTAAACCATAAATCCAAATGACACTAAATTAAAAATCTTATCATAATATAATATTAAGGGTATAATGAAACTAGTTTCGTTGAAATCCAAGACTTTTTGAAAAATGGCTATTTTTACTCGTTAATTAGATATTAAAATATTCAATTTCTATAAATTAACTTTTTATTCAATTTTAACAGTTCTCCAACATCATTATAATTCAAATAGATTTAATTCAACTTTATAAATCATTTTTATTCGCATTACATTCAAATTTCAATTATTTACACAATTTGAAATATTAAATTGACAATTTAGTATCCAATTAAATCTAGATAATCAAATATAATTTATTAAGCTTATAAAAATAACTTTAAATATTTAAAATCAATTAAATATACGAATTTCAAATGACTACAATTCTGGGTCGTTACATCATCCCTCTCCATAGCAATATAAACCATGCTATTCTGAAGCGAAGAAATCTTTTCCTTAACCCTACTATTTGAATGCCACCACGAGCATCGATTTCAAAGTCTTTCAAACCATCAATAATTCTATCCCTACCACTTTGGCTAAGATGAGCCAATTTGGGATCATGCTTTTGAGCATCAAGAATACGGTCTAAAACAGATGGATGAGCCTCAAGGCTACATAAAACAAGTGATGAACATGATTCGGGTTCATGATCTTGAATCTCATCAGTGGACAAAGTCTCAAGACCATTCCATTCGGATATCATCATAGAAACAACCGCTTATTGCTTTCGACTAAGGGAATTGACAATACGATTCTCCTTTCCGAGAGTATAAAGAATATCAAGATCATAAGATGTAAGGAATTCGAGCCAATGTTGTTGAGGTAAATTAAGATCCTTTTGAGAAAATGAATACTTCAAAGATTTATGATTGGTGTAGAGAACAAATTTCTCTCCCAAAAGATAGTGACGCCAAATTCTAATGGCGAAAACAATGGCTGCGGGCTCTAAATCATGAGTGGCATATCTAGGCTTGGCAGGCTTCAATTGCCTAGAAGCATAAGCGATGACACGTTACCTTTGGATGAGAACGGCTCCTAAACCAACACGACTAGCATCGTTATAAACAACAAGATATTGGTTTCCCTCGGGAATCACAAGAACATGAGCATCGAAATGGAGTTCTTTTAATTTTTGGAAAGCAGTTTCACACTTAACTCCCTTCTTGTCAAACTAGTAAGAGGCACCAAGATTTTAGAAAAATCTTTTATGAAACGACGATAATAACCAGCCAATCCAAGAAAGCTACGAAAATCCGTCACACTCTCCAGTTTCTTCCAATTTTGAATCGCTTCGATCTTTGAAGGATCCATGGAAATTCTGGATTCAGAAATGATATGTACGAGAAATTTCACACGAGATTGCCGAAAGTGGCACTTAGAAAAATTTTCTTTCAATTGATTGCTCCTACGAGTTTTCAAAACAATCCAAAGATGTTTCTCATGCTCTTCCATGGTTTTAGAATAAACAAGAATGTCATCTATAAAGATCAAAACAAATCCATTGAGGAAGTCTTTGAAAACTCGATTCATAGGGTCAATGAAATAAGCTGGAGCATTCGTTAAACCTAAAGTCATAACAAGCCATTCGTAAGATCCATAACGAGTATGGAAAGATGTCAAAGGAATGCTATCCTCTGCAATACGAAGCTGATGAGAACCGGTTGCTAAGTCTAACTGTTAAAAGACTCTAGCATCGCTAAGTTTATCTAATAGATCATCAATCTTGGGTAAGGGATATTCATCTTAATAGTAAGATCATTAAGCTTGCGGTAGTCAAACGCAAAGCCTAAGTGTACCGTTGGATTTCTCAACAAAAATAGCTGAAGCTCCCCAAGGAGAGGAACAAGAACGAATAAACTGCTTCGCTTCCAGTTCTAATAATTGCTTATGCATCTCCTCATGTTCCTTATTGGACATACGACAAGGAGGACGAGTGATAGGTCGAACTCCAGGGATTATATTAATTCTAAACTCGATTGCTCGCTTAGGGGGTAATCCTAAAACGGGCTCAAATATGTTGGGAGATTCATGAACAACGTGAATGAGGAAAATGACATCTTTCTCATCATCATTGTCATCATCATGAGGGTTTAGAGAATATGAGGATGCCATCAAATTAAAATCTTAATCTTTTAGAATAATAGAAATCTGCTTGACAGAATGAGGATATCGAAGATGAATAGTACTCTCAAGATGTAGGATACGGGCTTCGTAATGATTAAGCCAATCCATTTCTAAAATTATTCCGAAGCCTAAGTAACGCGTAACATGCAAATCAACTCGGAAGGAATAGTCACATAAAATAATCTCGACATCTTTAAAGAGCAAACTGAGTGTTGTGGATATACCAATCGGATTCGCAATTCTCAGTGAAGTCATCAAGCACATAACATACAAAATAAGGTGTCAACAAGTTCTTTTGATATAAAAGAGTGAGATGCACCCGTATCAAAAAGAACTCGATAGGATGATCACCAAACATAATAATACCATCAATGATAAAATGAGAAATACCTTAACCAAGAGAAGTGTTACTAGGAGTTTGCACAACATTTAGCTTTCCCTCGTTCTTGCTTTAAAGTTTGGGACATGAAGATATATAATGACCCGAACTTTTGCATTAGCGACAAGTAAGGGGATACAGACACTTATATGCATAATGGTCTTTAGAACCACAATTGTAGCATTTCCCACGACTAGAGGCAGGAGTCTTTTCTACCTAAGTTTCTTGCTTCCCTTTCTTATTGGGATTAGGGCCTGAACTTAATAGGCCACTTCTTGTTGATGTTGAAGTTCTATTTGGCACCCATAACTTTAACATCGCTTTCTTTATCGGCCTCTTCAAGTGGAAGAGTGATGTCAAAAAGCTGATTAAAAGAAACTTCTAGTTTCAGAAGTAATGGCTTTTTGAGGTTCTTATTCAACCCATAAATAAACCTCTGATTTCTCTTCAATGGGGTATTAATATACTCGACCCCATATTTAGAGAGAGATTCAAAAGATGCGACGTAATCCGTCATAGAAGATTCACCTTGAACAAGGTCAATAAAGCATTGGGATAAAGTTACCTTTTCAGCTTCCGGCATAAACTTTAACTCAAATATTTTCCGGATTTGCTACCAAGTAAGATCCACTTCGATAATCTCAGAAATCAAAAGCTCATAGCAATCTAATGCTCTTTCTTGGAACATGGTAGAAGCCACTTGGACTCGATGTAGATCAACAAGATTCATGCGAGAAAAGATGTAATCGCATGTTCTTAGTCAAGCTTGGACTTCTATAATGTTTTTAGAACCCTTGAATGGCCTTCCACCCAAATTGGTATAATCACCGCATAAGCATGCAAACCCGAATTTAGGGTGAGTAGGCTCAGGAATAGGTCCAGCTGCTTGATCATTCTTTACATGATCTAAAAGCTGTTGGGCGGACATAAATACTCCATCCTGAGGAGTAGCACTTGATTGACCGGCGCTGGGACAGCCTGGTCTAACCATTTTTCTTCTTTAAGAAAGAAAGAAATAAGAAGAAAAAGGTTATTCTCAAAATGAATATCAAACAAACATGATTGATAAAATAAGGCATCATAAATGGAAACATGATAAAACGGGTCCTAAGACTCTAATAAATTCTAAGGCACAACTCCTAAGAATGACTTAAGACAATGATCCTTGCTATAATATTCTATATTGTTTCGAAGTTTGGCTCTGATACCAAGTTGTGACACTCCACCTCTATACTCACACTAGCCAAGGACACTACAGAGTAATGCCGTCAACTAGCTCGAAGAATAAGGTTGTTGAGGAGTGACCATCTGTGTAATTGCTATGTGGAAGTACCGATATGTCGAATAGAGTACATGCATTTCGGTTCAAGAGGAAATCTGACACATCAATTACAAATTCAAAACTACTACATATTTGCTATGTGATTTTTGGAAACAAATATAAAATAAGCATAACATAAATCAATCACAGATATTCATATCACTAAGATGAAAATAGATATGAATGTAACACATAAAATTGTGCAACAAAGTAGTTGTCATATAAGATCCACTAGATCATAAAAGAATAAGTACAAGTCTAGACAAAAAAATATGTATACATCAAGGAGTCTCTATGTCGAATGTATAAAACAGAAACTACTAGTGAACAGGACGCAAATCCGTACCCTTTGAATCGACAATAATCCACACATATACAATCTAAAAAGCACAAACTGACGGAAAGTCAAGAGAAAGAAAAGAAGGGAGAAGAAGAGAAGAGAAGAAAGAGAGAAGATAGAACCAACTAGAACAATACAGAATCTCACATCGCAGCGGAAAATATATAATATCATATCAATGATATTTACAAAATAGAAACTATATATATATATATATATATATATAAACATCAATCAGAGTTCAACAATCAATCAATAGTTATCAGCCTGAACAGTTATAATAACCTATCCTTATAAATACCGATAATTTAAACAACTAAGCACATTGGTTAATCAATAATCAAAACAGATACGTGTATACGAAAATGAAGATCTCCAGCTCTCCTGCTGAAGCTCCAAAAGCACCAAATCTGAACTTGTAAATATACTCGGTCTGACCCGAGCATTGAAAAGGAAGAACGTCCAGATCAGTCTGGTAAACCAACGTGAGAAACACACTCAACTGAATTTATTAAGTTACCAAAACTTTTTCTTCATAAAAACAAAAGTATCTCGTGAGACAAGTCTACACATAAACACGGACATGTTTTTACTTTACGATAACTAAAACATATCATATAAAATCCTCTTATATTATAGTAGTGTCTACTAAATACAAATAATGTTAATCATAGCCGAAATTATTACATTGATTAAATTCCAGCATACAGCCCAATTGGGTAATCCAATCAAAATGGCAAACACGTAGTGGAGTTTGAATTTCCATAAATGACCAGGTGAAGGGACTACCTTCTGAAGTGGTACACCTCTAGATGGATGTCCCGAGGCATAGAACATCTGCCCTCTTCCAACACAAGACTGGCCCACCTCTGTAACTATTTGGTACCGAATATGTCATCCTCCGGTCATTACCGACCTTTACCGAGGGCTCTCATAGCATGCAAACGACAATAATCAGATACACGATGTCATAGTGTGTAAAGATATGTCTAGAAGAGGATGATCATATCCTAATGGGAATGACCCACCTAGCCTTGCTTCATCTAACCATGTTTTGGTCATTTTCGGTTGATGAGGCTAGAGGTAACGATTACCTTTCACAAAGCACAATCACATCACTTAGAATGCCATACAGCCATTTCTGTTGACTACTAATTTCCTTCCACAAAAATACAACCCTTAAGCTCATACATCTCAAAGAGGGTGTTAAACTAAGAGAAGTTGCCTTCTCCACCACCACTGATGTACGTTTGTAAAAACCAATGCACGTAATCTTTAGAAATGCAATGTCAGACAAACATCGATACAAGTCGTCCAGGAACAGGACAAACCGAAGGTACTTTCCTACAACATCCTGTCGGGAAATCCCAAGGATTAGTAGCGAATAGTCCTCGCATTGTACATTTCATAATGAAGAGACCATTGCTACTGGATGTATATTGGGATTTTGACCCCAAACGATCGACAAGCAGTCCTCCACTATGAAAATCCAGAATATCAATATCATCATAAGCAACATGAACAATCGTCGCATATATGTTAGTCCAAAGTGGTTTTCAGATAAATCTGATCCCGGTCTCTTCGCACCAACAATGCAAAAGCGTTTCTCAACCTCACACAGCAACTAAGTCTCATTGAATTATCATGTCTCCAACTTTCAACTTGCTATCCTTCGGGCCAAGAACGAAGCTCATAGATTGGAGTAATACTCCGCACTATACGAATCAACATCCTCAACACAAACGATAATCAAGCCTACATAGAAGGCTACGTACTAAGTGTACGACTAAATAGTTTCCACGTAAAGTCGAGGAACTAAAATTTGGCCAAGTTTTATAGCGACTATCAAAGCAAACAAACAAATATTCAGCACCATATACAATCACTAGGCCTTTTTAGTTAATCTTTTATTAATTAAATCACCTTCCAAATATCCACTTCAAATTATCTTTAAAAAGATATAACCTCAAAATCATTTCAACATTGGAAAACATTTCCAAATACTTATTTGATAATAAGTAATTCACAATTCAATTTATTTTCAACACTTAGAAAATATTGCATATACATAAATAACGATTAAGTATATATTTTATTCTTTAAGGAAAACATTTTTATTAAACACATTTATTTGGATCAAAACGAATGTTGCGTAAAACATCGTTACGACAACCCAAAATCACTAGTATAGGGATTCAAAAATAAAATAGATAAATAAATCCAAAATACTACATAAAAACATTTCCTTTCTGAAAATCATTTACTATAACAACAGTGTTATAGTCCATCAATTCCTTATTTCTCGAAAACGTCTATTTCAACAATGAATGTTGAAATCTATGGTTTCGATACATAACAAGTTTTAGAACATCTTTAAACCATTTTATTCCATTTAAAATATCATTTCCCAAAAATATCCATTTAATTTAAAATATTATCCTCTTTCCAAAATCGTGAATATAATACCTAACCAAATTCTTTGTTACTGCAACATTTAATTTAAAGGATAATTCACTGTCAAAAATCGTGAACATAAACCTCTAACCAAATTCAACACTTCAACATATTTAATTAAAGGATTATCCACTGTCCAAAATCGTGGATATAATTCCTTTAATATACTCCTATATTTAACTTACCAAACTGCATAAATTTCGGATTTATAAAACAATGTTTATAAATCACATTTATGTTATATAAAAACTTCAATACACAAAATTCCTTTTATATACTCTTATATTTAACTTACCAAATTCAATTGACTTCGGATTTATAAAACGAAGTTTATAAACCACATTTATATGTAATAAGAAATTCAATACACAAAATTCTTTTATCGGTCAATTCCATTTATAACTCAATTATATACCAAAAATCCAAATTATAAGTTAAATACTTATAATTCATTTATTTACAAAATCATTCTTTTTATAACATCTCAAATTATAAACCTTATTCACTTATAAGATTCATTTATACTTCATTTAAACGTTTACAAAACTTCTTTATAATTCCATCACTTTGATTTATAAAAATTCGATTTTATAAATCTTATATATAAGTATAATCCATTTATAATAACTCCAAATCACCATTTAAACTATTTTACAAAATAGTTATCTCTATATTTCAAAAAATCACACTTCAATTATATTTCTCAAATCTCATAATGTTTATAACATAAAAATTATAACATTTATTTATTCAAAATGAATTCAATTCCTTTACAATTCAAAAAAATCAATAAAACGTTTATTTCCAAAATCACTTTAAAATTCTTTTAAATTTGGAAATCATCACTTTAACATTTTTAAATTATCAAAATGGGCCCATTGCTTCAACAACACAAAATACAAAAATCACGGCATCCAAAACATCAAATATCATATGATAATAGAATATATCACAATATCTGTAAATAAATCAATAAGGGTGAGGAATCCAGTTGGATCCCTCCAACCTGTCACCTGCAACAAATATGCATATTAGAATATGTGTACAATGTCCGCTTCAAGGCAGACGCGCGTACAAAGGGTCATCTGCTCATACACGGGAACGTATAGAATCATCTGCTCCACTAGGCAGGTATATATCCAAATACTAATCAATATATCATATATCATCCAAACAATCATCAATCATCACAAAATAAATTATCTCTCACTTATATTAAAACATCAGTGAGTCAGAAAGAGTGAGTTGTACTCACATTGATTGCAATCGCAGTTTCAGTGTTTTATTCTGAATAAAATTAAACGACCGTTTAATTTTACTCGAAATTCACACTAGCTCCAACCAACTCCAATCCTGCTCCATCACGCAGTGTTCGTCAATATGGTTCCAATGCAATTCGTTTTGTGCGAAACGCACCTTGTATGAAGAAGTTATTGCATTACAAAGTTATACGAATTAATATATAAAGCAATTTCATTTTTATTTTATTTTTTTAAAACTTGCTTTAATCCAGACCATTCGACTTAAACCCTAGAATCAACGTCGTTTCCTTCTTCTTCTCCACTAGTAAAACATGCAAGCACAAGACCTATAGCCACCGTATTTTCCCTAGTTATCGTGCCTTATACGTGCGCCGAGACGTCGATCCAACGCCTTCCCACCAGAGCATGTGTTCCATTCCACCACCACCTTGAACCGTGCTCAACTCATCCCTCCCCAGCGTGAGAAAAACAAAGCCAAACGCATGATGAACGAGACCCTTTTTACCCCTCTACGTCGCTCTGATTTAGATCGTACCGGTTGGATTTGAAGATCGCACTATGCTCTTTAATTTGTTAGTTGGAATTTTCGGCTGAATGTTTACGGATTGGAAGGAATCGAGGAGGGAAGATGATGATTTTCTGGTCATTGGAATGTTAATGGTGGCTAGCCCTAGCCCATTAGCGTTTTGTGAAAAATTGTGAAAAATATGGCCTTATATAGAAAATTACGCGACACTATTCACCCGAAATTTTTTCGAACTCCAAACTAAGTGTGCCGCCTGGCGTTTAAAATGTTTACCCCTATTCCGAACGTAATGGAATATATATCGGAAGCCAATTCTATTGTATTTGAAAGATAGGATTTCAAATCGACTTATTTAAATTTAAAATTCACTCAGACAGATTTCTACGCGTTTTAGCTTACCCCGGACAAACTGTAAATCCCATTGATACGAAATTCGAAATCTTGCAATAATATAACATTACGGATCCAATGAAACTAGTTTCGTTGAAATCCGAGCCGGTATGAAAAATGACTATTTTTACTCATCGATTAAAATGTTAACGTGAAAATCAGACGCTAACACCCCGGTGTAAATTGAAGTTGAGCAAAAGTACCATCCGTGAACACGGGAACTAAAACAAGTAGAAAAATCACAAACAAAGCAGAAAAGACAACAGTTTTTATAGTGGTTCGGCTTAAGGCAAGCCTACGTCCACTTTAATTCTCTTTATTGCTGAACCAATTACAACTTTACAACAATCTTCAATTACAATTCTGACGAGACAAATAACTAGAACTTTGGTAGAGAAGAATTCTTCGAATCCATGTAGATTGCATTAGATTTTCCCTTGAAGTTAGTTGAGATGCCTTTCGAACTTGAAGTGTCGGGTGAGTTGAGAATTCAGCAGAGTATTGGCGCTTGAAGTGATTGGCCAAAAGTCCCCTTCATATTTGGGGTAGGTTGGTATTTATAAAAAAATCTTCCCTTTGGATCGTAAGTCGTGTTCGACTCATGGTAACCCGTGGCCGAGTTAAGTTGGGTCGTGGGCGACTCAGCTGGTAGAATTCATGCTTGGTGTCAGAGCGCCTTCGGTCTTCTGGATATAGCGCAAGTCCAAACTCGTTCACGAGTTAAGAGGTCATGGCCGACTTATCTGACAGCTATTGGTTCCTCAATGGTTCACTTCTTCAGAATTACAAGTCCTGAGTCGCTCACGAGTCAACTCACTTGCATAAGCATTGTGACTACGGGCTACGACTTAGTGCTTTTAGGTTGTAGGAGAGTCATACTAAGTCGTGAGTCGTGAGTCGCTTCCTTGAGTCGTTGACGACTAAAGGTAGGTCGTGGGTTGCACGATTCTGTGACTCGCGCAACTCCTTAACTTGTTGAGTCGGTAACTCGTTGAGTCGGCCTGTCTCATAAACCGTTAACCTCTTGAGTCGTTCCGCTTCTCTTAAGCCGCCTTGAATTCTAACTTGCCAGCTTGTTGAGTCGCTTCTACCTTTAAGTCGTGAATTACCTTGAGTCGTAGACTCCTATATGTCGTAAGTCGTTCATTTCCGTAAGCTGTTGACTCCTTTAGGTCGACCAATCCCTTACTCGTTAAGTCGTGTAACTCCCTTGAGTCATTAACTTGTTAAGTCGGTTACTTATTGAATCGGACCACTCCTTAACTCGCTCTGCTTCTTTAAGTCATGAGTCGTCTCAGGTCTTATCTCGTTGATCAAACGGGGTTAACATTTGCCCCTCGAAGTGCGTGCCTAAGTTGTAGGTCGCGTTCTTCGACTTTCTTAGCTCGTGTCCTGATGGGTTGTTAAGTCGCGAAGGACTTAAGGAAGAGACTAGGTCGGTTAATGCCGATTCGCATTCCATCGCTCCAGTGTATAAATGGCTTAAGTCGCCCCTTCTTCTTCACCTTCTTACTTCAGCGTTTATTTCCGCCATTAACAATCTTCGAAGCTTTCAAAGACGAACTCAACCAGTTCACCTCATCATCAATCAAATTTCTTTGATCCTCGTCGTCACATTACGTAAGTAAACTTATTGCCCGCTCAATTTCACAACTGCCGTTATCCCTCGATCATGGAGTTGGACTTCTCGTTCTCTAACCCTAATCCAAATCCTCACACCATGCTTCATTTCGAGTCACGCTATGATTGATTTTTGACAAGCTTTGAGCGGTTTGATTTGAGTTTGTAGACGATTTGCAAGGAGGAGACGATGGGTTTTTATATTTCGAGTCAGTTGATTCATGAATTTAGAGGAGATGAGATTGTCTTGTATGGCTTATCGGGTTAGGAGATAGAAGGATAACGGGTTAAGGTTTAGGAGGATAATGGGTTAGGATTTCTGAGAAGGGGTCGGTCGGTTGGAGGAAGCATGACGTTAACTTGGACGTGATTCAGTAATTTTGAGCGCCATAATTTTAAGCGATTCAACAACTTTCGCGACTTAATCCTTGACCGACTTACCAACCTTCACGACATAAATCTTAGGTCGTAGTCGGGATAGGACTTGAGGAATTTCACGTTGCTTCGGACGGAAGCCTTTTCTATTTTTCATGGTTAACGACTTAGAGCACTGCCGACTTAAGACACTAACAATTCAAGATTGAAACGACCTAACTTAACTCGCCTCGTAATCCTTAGGTCGTGGACGAGTTAGCCAGATAACCAATGATTTGGTTTAACCCATAGGAAGAATTTCTTAAGTCGTCGCCAACACTTAAGTCGTCGCCGAGTCAACACTTAAGTCATCGCCGAGTCAACACTTAAGTCGCAATCTACAATTTTGCTTGAACTTTGAACTTTAACTTGATTTGCTGAAATAAACTGCCTGAGTTATGAATTGTTTGGACATTAATTTGTTAAACTTTGTTGCATTTTTTCACAGGTCACTCTTGCAAGCTAATAACCTGTCTAATACAACATTCACAGAAAATTGGGACGAATATACTGCCACTAACTGCCCACATCAAATGACAGATTAGTTAATAACAATTAATCAACTTGAACAGATTGTGTGAACGAAGTGCTTTAAAACAACGAATTCAAGCAAAGTATCAAGGAAACATTGGAATAGTCAACTAAACTTTCCTGTTTGCATTAACATTGTGCTTGAACTCCAAATTAACAAGTCCTGAAATTTGATAATCGATCAATTGTCGACGAACTTAACTCCAGTTATATTTACTTGTTATTTTTATTAGTTTTGCACAACACTTCACACTTTTAGGAAACGTGCACCTTCAAATTTGAATATTCAGTTGCTTATGTAGAATGGCCTCACATCAAGAAGAAGTAACGGAACAGATTGGAGAGGCTCTTCCAATAGCTGCTCCACTGACTACTCCACCGGAAAGAGTCTCAACTTCCTTGAACTACCGGACGTTTAGCTTATTGCGCGCTCAATTTGGCATCGTTGAAACGGATGCTATATTGCCCGGGCCAAATGATTTTGCTGATAGACCTCCCCGTGGTTTCGTCGCTGTCAACCGTCAAATGTGCTTGTGCGGTGCTATTCCTCCCTTCAACGAGTTTCTTCAGTAATTTCTACTTCGATTGACCATCTCCCCGTTTGAACTGCACCCCAATGGTTACGCCATTCTGATGGGGCTGTGTGTTTTATTCATGAGAACCCTGGGCCGGTTACGAAGCTTCGGAGAAATTTGTTACTTATGTTCCTTCACTAAGACTAAAGACCATCCCTCAATTGTCGTCATAAGGAGTGCTAGGAATCGCAAACTCGTGACTGAACTTCCCGAAAGTGCTCATGGATTTTTAAATCAGTTTTTCTTTGTTCGCTGCCCCCCAGGGTTTTATGCCATCTGGAGAGTAGGAAGTAAGATACTTGCTTCTATTTTCCATTCCCGAGCTTTTCGAGTTTTGAGTTGTTAATCGTTAATTTCACTCTTTCCTTTTTCAGCACTTCCTCCCCCCTCTAGAGATCCAGGCCATAAGCAAGTTTTTGAGAGACTGAGTGCCGTGGCCGCGGAAGAGAGAAGTGTAAAATTCTTGTTGAGGGATGAATTTTTGCATCAATACAGGCTTTTGCATACCTCTCGCTCTACACACCCTCATGAAGTCCCAGACTCCCCAACCCAAGCACTGGATGCCCCAGTTTTTACCGATGCACCCATACCGAAAGAACCTGCCTCTGAGGCTTCTCTAGTGAAGTGCTCCACTTTTGTTGATGTCGCGGGGCCATCTGGCAAACTTTCCCCGATCACTGAAGAAAAGAGCTTCGGGAATCTCCTCCTCATTCGAAGAAGTCTGGTGACAAAGAAGCTGGGAAAACAAGCCCCGTCAAACAGAGTGGAGATGACACTTTCGAAGGGTTGAGCGACTTGTTTGTCACTTCACAGGAGCTCTTTAAAGACGACCCCGTCACCACCAGGGTTTCTTCTTCAGTAGCTGAGGCGACCTCTACTCTGCAACAGACTCCGTCGACTCAAGAGTTGACGCTAACTACTACACCCACAACTACTCCACAATTAAAGAGTGGTTCGTAGTTTGCTGCGCGTAGTTTGCACACCACACACACTTAGAATCTTTCGGCACTTTTATGCTTCCGACTCTTTGTACTTTGAAGAATTCTAAAACTTATCTCTTTTTATTTCAGATCCTCCGATGGGACGCAGTAGATCCTATTATGATGACTTCCAGCGCTACGGGAGGCGTAGCCAATATGATTATAGGCGCTACCTCCCCTCTTACAGAGAATCCGATGAAGAGAGAGCCACCCGAAAGGCTCAGGAAAGGAGGGCGTAAGAAGAGTGTTCTGAGAGAAAAGAGAGGGAGGAACGCCACGATTCTTCCAATTAAGGCGATGATTCCCATAAGAGAAAATCCCACGATGACCGGGGAAAAAGTCATATGGTTGAGGAACTAAGCAAACGTGCCCGACACGGTGAGAAGCATACTTCTACAACTCCCGAAAAGATCACTGCCCCCGTCTCGCTTGACATTCCTTCCGGCTCTCCCGCTCTCGGGAAGACAGACATCCAAACAATAATTAGCAGGCCTAAATTCCAAGTTGGACCGGGCCCAGCCACTTTGCAAAGCCGGTTTCCACAGTGGTGCCTGAAGGGAGTGCGGTTCGATCTTGACTTGGTCCCTATCGACAAGCCTGCCATGCTACGAAATCTCGATGCCGTCAAGCTTGATATTGAAAGGATGTCAAACTGGAAAAAGCTTGTAGACGAGCTTCAAAGGGTCAACCGTGCAAATATAGAGGCCATGCTTACTATGGAGAACAATAAAGCCGAATGGCAGAAGGTTCTTGAGCAGAATGATACTGAAATGAGGAGCATCGCTACTTACAATGAAGTGCTTGAAGCGAAAGTTGAGGAACTTAAACAAGAGCTTGCTACTTCTTCTACCACATATACTCAAAAAGAAGAAGTATTTCAGAAGCAAGTTCGCGATGCTCACGCAGCTCAGCGACATGCCGAGGCACAACTTGAAGCTGAGCAGAAAACAACAGGAATGTATCCTGCTGAGGTTACAAGACTACAAGAGAAAGTCATCTCTCAGGAGGCGGAAATTCAAATGCTTAAGCTTCAACTATCCAAAGCTGAAAGAGAGCGTTATGAGGCCATTGCCGGCAAAATTGCAGCCGAAGAATCTCATGAGGCAACGAAGACCAACATCAGCTCAACATTATTTAACTTCTACCTGCATAGCGTCTTGGGGCGCGGTAGCCTCGCTTTTCTAGGCCCCAAGTACGAAATTACTCTGGCTGAGGTATGGGAGGCCGCACTTGATATGCTTGGTGCTAAAGGTGCCGGCTATGTCGAATCGGCTCTTGAGGAACATTATTTGGATGAAGATGCTCGCGCTGCTCTCGCCAAGGGAAAAAAACAGCTTGCAAAATTAAGGGCCGAAATGGCGGTAGGGGAACATTCAGAAAAAACTATCTTAACTGCTCTGATTCTGCCTTCTCCTTCGGCCGAAATCGATATCATCGGTTCCAGTTCCCATTCTCCATCCCCTACTAAAGTTACCACCGAGATCACAAGTATACAGGGTGGAGATGAAGGCGACGAGAGTGCCGAGGCACAGGCTTATGAGGTTGATGTCAGGAAACCGACTTCTCCAGTTAACTTTACTGTTAATCTTGCCCAAGTAGACTGCTCATCTGTTTCTTACGAGCTTGATGAGCTTCTTGACTATTTTCTGAACCTCAGCGAGCCTTTATCTCCTCTCTTTACTGACTTTAACTTCTTTTCTTCTGTAGAGAAGGCACCGAGCATTGTTCAAGCTTCTCCTCCTCCAATTATTCCTCCTTCAGTTCTCCAAGTCACTCCTCTGTCCGCCTCTCAACCCGGGTCACAAGAGGAGCAAATAGAAGCTCTTCACGGCTTAGATGATCCTGTTGCTTCTCAAGATCCGAGAGGAGAAGAAATTGAAGGAAGCGAGAAGACCCCGGAACCAACTGGCTCCGATGATGAACTGTTAGCTAAACTTCTTTCTCCAGGGAGTGGGTCTTCCTCCAAGAAGAGAGGAAAGCAGGGAGTCTCCAAGAAGAAGAAGGAATCTTCAACTGGCGAAGAAAAAACGGAAGAAAGTCCGACTGAGCCCCTTTCCCCTTCATCCCCTACTCTCACAAGCCGGCCTAAGAAGTTGGTTATCCGGCCAGGTGCGGGAACAAAAAGTGGACGGAAGAAGAAATGATGGCTCTTCTGTGGCTTTCATATCACTTTTTGCTTTTGCGCATGTACTGACCGGAGATTGTGCGGGTACCGGCCCCCGCTTTTCTTTTACTTTTTTACTTTGAAACCTGTACCTATACAAAATTTAACAGTGTTGAATAAAATGATTCTTTTTCTTTGTACAAACTTCTGTCTGTATCTGAGAATGCATTTATTATTCATTGTCGTACAAGTTTCTTTTAATGACATTGCAGCGAGCTTGTGGTATGTTGTTCGAGCGTAATTTTACCAATATAGTTATACCATGTTGCCCCTATACCATAAGCTTGTTGCAATATTTTATATTTTGAGGGGACTTGTACTTTTATTTTCTAGAGAATAATTATTCCATACTTGGAGGAATATTATTTCGTTAAAAAATAGAGTACAACTCCCTCCATATAAGTTTTTACGCTTCACCCTTCGAAGATATCACTTTTTCTTTTGTGCATATACACATTTTACCAAGTGAATTCTCCTATGTGGTAAAGCGGGCCTCTGAAGGGTACTTTAACTTCTTTTTGAGGAAGAGTATTTTCCAGAATAGGTGAATCATTCTTCCTTTGAAAGTTAAAGTGTGCCTTTGATAAGGCCTCCCCCCCCTTTTTTTTTACGCCACAGTAAAGGGCTTTCTGACTTTTGCTTTGCGTTTCTGACGAAATGCTTCTTTGAAAGGTTGCACCTCTGAGGAAGGCTTTTTCACATTTCAACACTTGGAAGTTTTATTTCAATCTCGGCAAAACGTGTCCCTCCGAGGAGGGCTTTTTCACGTTTCAACACCTGGAAGTTTTATTTAAATCTCGGTGACGTGTGCCTCCGAAGAGGTCTTTCTGTTTGATTGTGCCTCCTGGAGGAGGTCTTTTTATTTCTGTCTCTGGGAAGAGGTCTTTTTGTTTTGTTGTGCCTCTGGGAAGTGGTCTTTTTTTGTTTCTGCCCCCTAGGAGAGGCTTTTATTTTTCCCTGTTTGCTGGGAAGCGGGCCTCCGAAGAGGGCTTTTCACATTTCATTTTACGGGAGTGTATCGACCGATGATGAAATGTGTGCCTCTGAGCTGGGTTACTGCCTGGAAGTTTGGAGTTTCTTTCTCTCGGTTGGACAGATTCACGGGAGTGTATCGACCGATCATTCCGCAACCTTGTATCAAGAAAGATCTCTCTTTTTCTGGTTGGCCCGCTCGAGGTCTTTTAGCATTTCAACTGTGGTGAAATGGGCCTCCGAAGAGGGCTTTTCACGTTTCAACACCTGGATGTTTTATTTTAATCTCGGTGAAACGTGTGCCTCTGAGTAGGGCTTTTGCCTGGAAGTTTGGAGTTTCTTTCTCTCGGTTGGACGGATTCACGGGAGTGTATCGACCGATCATTCCGCAACTTTGTAACGAGAAAGATCTCTCTTTTTCTGGCTAGGCCCGCTCGAGGTCTTTCTCCTCCGAAGAGTTGTGCCTCCGTAGAGGGCTTGTGCCTCCGAAGAGGTCTTTTGCTGATTGATGCTTGCTCGCCCATGTCTCTTTGGCCATCCATTCACATTGGCGATCCCCGTTGTCTTTTGCAAGTGTTTTCACTTTCTAGTGGCCAATAATTTCCCTTATCCAGAGAAATATACTTCATAGTTAAGTGAGTTGGTGGTGGTAGACACAGTTTATTTAACTGGCTGTTTGTTTGTTCAAACATTTGCAGTTTGTTAGAAATGGTCCACTTCCATCCACATTGCCCACTTTTTTTTGAAGCACTTCTTTTGTAGGGTTTGAGTATGGAAATTTTGCATGGTTTAGTGTTTGTTTGCTGAGTGATGTCGGGAATTGCTTGGTCTTGCGATGTGTAAGCTTTGCTTTTATGACCTGCATTATTAAATGGACATTTTAATGACACAATTAACGTATTTTATATGTAGAAATAAAACAAAGCAGTTTATAATAGTAGAGAACACAAGATTTATAGTGGTTCGGCCAAAAACTGGGCCTACATCCACTTTTTAGCTTTTCATTATTTACTTGCTTTACAATTGTTTTCAATACAAGAATCATATATTTGCAATTCTTTTACAACATTTCAGCAAAGCTTTCAAGTAAAATTAGGACGCAAATGATTGCTGTTCCAAGCTCTTGGGATTGGTTCTCCTTCGACAGTTGTGAGTTTGAATGTGCCGTCAAGAAGCTTCGTGCCTATAACATATGGCCCTTCCCGGTTTGGCCCAAACACACCTGTAGCTGTCATGATTCTTTTCAGAACTAGGTCCCCAACTTCAAAGTTGCGCTGACGAACTTTGGAATTGAAGTGCCTGACTATTCTTTGTTGATGAGCTGCAATTCTAAGTCTAGCCTCTTCTCTTCTTTCATCAAGGAGGTCAAGTGCTTCCAATTGCAGTTTTTCATTCTCATCTTGATCAAAATGGATTCTTCTGTGTGAGGGGACTTCAGTTCCACTGGAATCATTGCTTCTGATCCATATGCCAATGAAAATGGAGTATGCCCAGTCGCAGTTTTGTGTGTGGTTCTGTATGCCCATAGTGCAAGCGGTAACTTGTCAACCCATCCACTTTTCGCTTTTTTCAGCTGCTTTTTGATGGTTGATTTGATGATTTTGTTTACTTCTTCCACTTGCCCGTTTGCCTGCGGATGAGCCACTGCTGAGAAGCTTTTTTGGATTTTGAATCGTTTGCAAAAATCTTGGAATTCCTCACTTTCAAACTGAGTACCATTGTCTGTGATTATCATCTGAGGCACACCATACCTGCAAATGATATTCTTAGTCACAAAACTTATCATTTTCTTAGAGGTAATAGTGGCCAAGGGTTCGGCCTCAGCCCATTTAGTAAAATAATCAACAGCAACGATAGCATATTTAATCCCTGATTTGGCAGTCGACAAAGGCCCAATGAGATCTATTCCCCAGATGGCAAACGGCCATGGACTGACCATTTGTGTTAGCTCAGTGGAAGGTGCTCTAGGAATTTTAGCGAATCTCTGGCATTTATCACACTTTCGGGAATAGTCAGCAGCATCCTGATTAATTTCTGGCCAAAAGTATCCATAACGGAGGATTTTCTTTGCCAAAGTTTGACCACCTGTATGATCCACACATTCCCCTCCGTGTACTTCAGTTAGAATCGTCTTAGCTTCTTCCCTTGTCACACATCGGAGTAATGGCATTAAAAATCCTCGTCTGTACAAACGGCCATCTTGAACTATATACCTGGAGGCTTTCCTCATCAGCTTTTGTCATTTTTTCAAATTTTCTGGCAAAGAACCATTGAGTAGATATTCAAGTATCGGGGTCATCCATGATTCTTGCTCTCAGGATATGTTCTTAATCCAATCAACATCCATTTCATCTGTACTTGGGGCTGACAAGACTTCAACGGGAACTAACCCCAATAGTTGAGCTTCACCAGTACTCGATTACTTTGCGAGAGAATCCGCCTTCATATTTTCTTCTCGGGGAATATGGTTTATTGAATAATGGTCAAAATCTTGAAGGAGCTCCCAGGCTTTTGACAAATAGGCTGGTAAATTTCCTCCTTTAGCTTGAAATTCCTTCTTGACTTGACAAACAATAAGTTGAGAATCACTGAAGATATGCAATGCCCTGATGTTTAGTTCTTTAGCGATCCTTAAACCAGCGATGAGAGCTTCGTATTCAACTTCATTATTTGTCAAAGGGAATTCCAGCCTTAGTGCATAACATAGTGATCGACCTTCTGGGGTTTCAAGGACAACCCCTGCTCCGGAACAGTAATCATTCCTTGCACCATCGACATACAATTTCCATTGGATTGGGATGCTATCAATGACTTCTTCCTCACTATCACCCTTATCCGTACATTCTGCGATGAAATCTGCTAAAGCTTGTCCATTGATTGCTTTCCAGGGATGATAAGTGACGTCATACTGGCTGAGCTCGATATTCCATTTCAAAAGACGGCCGGAAGTCTCAGGTCGGAATAGGACTTGCTTTAGAGGCAGATCAGTGAGGACTTTGATAGGATGAGCTTCGAAATAAGGCCTCAATTTTTTTGATGCGATCAATAAACAATAGGCGAGCTTTTCTAATCTGGAATAGTTCATCTCTGCCCCAGTGAACCTTTTGCTGATATAATAGACTGGGCGTTGAATCCTTGCATCTTCCCGTACCAACACTGCACTGAGAGCATGAGACGAAATTGCCAAATATATGAAGAGATCTTCACCACTGTCAGGCTTTGAAAGTATCGGAGGCACTTCCATATGAAGAATCAACTCATCAAATGCTTTTTGACATTCAGGAGTCCACTTAAAGTTCTTCTTTCCTTTTTTCAGAGCATCAAAGAATGGAATGCATTTGTCAGGAGATTTGGAAATGAACCTACTTAAAGCAGCAACCTTTCCATTGAGACTTTGCAATTCCTTCTTCGTTCTAGGAGCCTTGACCTCTCTCAGGGAGTGATTTGAGCTAGATTGGCTTCAATGCCCCTAGCGCTCACAATGAAACCCAAAAACTTTCCGGACTCCACTCCAAATGAACATTTCAGGGGATTAAGCTTCATTCTATACTTTCGGAGTACTGCAAACATCTCTGCCAAGTGATCCATGTGGTTCACTGCTTTCTTAGACTTTACTAGCATATCATCAACATAAACTTCCGTTGTCTTGCCAATCTGTGGTTTAAACATGGTGTTAACAAGCCTCTGGTAAGTTGCCCCTGCATTCTTGAGCCCGGAAGGCATGACCTTGTAGCAGTAGAGTCCAACATCTGTGATGAAGCTTGTATCCTCTTGATCCGGCTCATGCATCATAATCTGGTTGTATCCGGAGTATGCATCCATTAAAGATAACAATTCATGTCCCGCTGTCCCATCCACCAACTGATCGATCCAGGGCAGCGGGAAACAGTCTTTGGGGCAGGCTTTTTTCAGATCCGAAAAATCAATGCACACTCTCCACTTTCCGTTAGCTTTCTTAACCAGCACTGGATTTGAGACCCAATTTGGATAAGTAGATTCTCTAATGAACCAGTTCTCCATGAGCCGATCCACTTCTTCTTTTAACGCTGCCGTTCTCTCAGGACCCTGAGTCCTTCTCTTCTGTTTCACAGGTGTAAATTTTGGATCAATGTTCAGGGTATGCACTGCAATCTCTGGGGATATTCCGCACATGTCCGCATGAGTCCAAGCGAATACATCCAAATTAGCCTTCAAAAATGAAATTAAAACATTCTGAACTATCGGATTGAGTTGTGAACCCACGTTAAGTACTTTGTTTGGGTCCTTTGGGTCAACAGGCACCGGTACTGTTACCTCTACTGGTACCACTCTATTCTCCCCTGCACTGGCTTTCCTTGAATCCATCTCTCTTCGTGCCCCCACTACATTCACCAGTGCAGGGTCCACCCTGTAATTGCTACAAGGTTGGTTCTTTGATGCGCACTGGAGCCGCCGCACATTTTCCCATCTCTCTCTTCCTGGATTCTCGCAATTCTGCAAAATAACATTCTCGCCCCGCATCTTGGTCACCCTTAACCACACCAACTCCGTTATCTGTGGGGAATTTTAGAGGCAAGCACCATGGAGCAAGAACAGCTTTGAATGCAGCAAGAGTTGGACGGCCTAAAAAGGCGTTGTGAGAAGAGAATTCTTCAACAATTATAAAGGTTTGCTTTCGAGCCATCTTCCTCAGTCCCTTTCCGAGTTCTACAAACAAATTTATGGTCCCAATTGGCTGTTTGGGTTCTCCAGCAAACCCAGCGATCTTAAGTGATGAAGCTTGAACGTCAGCCATTGGAATTTTCATTTGATCAAAGGTCTTCTTGAAGAGGATGTTGCCTGAGGCTCCACAATCAACTAGAACTCTTCTCACAGTTGCCGGCCCAATACCTGAAGATATGACCAAAGGATCTATGGTCGGAGCTTCGATACCCAAGGAATCCCTGGCACTTAACACAATATCATCTGTGAAAGTCTTTTGTTGCTTTAAAGGCGCATCATTCTCTTAAACAAAAACATTCTCTTCAGCTGGTACATGCTTCAAGGCCCGGGCATACCTTTCCATCTCGCCCCAGCTTTTGCCTGCTGGGTGAGGTCCTCCAGTTATTATATTGATGACAGGCCTTTCTGATTCGTGTTCCACGGCCTTCTCACTTGAGCCAGGACGGTGAGCGGGAACTTGCTGTTCTTGAGTTGACGAAGCTGGGGCATTTCTGTTCCTTTTCACATACTGCTGGAGTTTGTTTTCCTTCAAGAGTTGTTCAATTACTTCTTTCAATTGGCGGCATTCGTTGGTATCATGGCCGGGCTGGTTGTGGAACCGGCAGTACCTTCCACTTTTTTCCATCTTAATTGCAACTCTCATTTTAGGTGGTGCCAGATAATTGACGTCATCTTTAGTTGCAAAGTAGATATTTTCAAGGGTATCGGTCAAGGGTGTGAAATTGAAAGAACAACCTTTCTTAGCGTCTCCCTGTTTCTTTCCACCATCGTTTCCCCTTTTCTGAGTGTTTGGTTCCTTCTTGTTCATAGCAGTACCATTGTCCCGGCTTGCCCTGATACCACCTTAGCTGGTGCTTGGAGGCTCTCCAAGCGCATGAATTCATCCGCTTTCTTGTAGAATTTGTCAAGTGAGTTTGGTTCTTTCATTTTCAACCATTTTCCAAATTCGCTTGACTTGTCAATTGCCCCCATCAAGTACGTCAAGACCATGCGTGGCTCAGCATTATCCACCTCAGCCAATGCTATGTTAAAGCGATTCAAGAACGACCTGATAGATTCTCCCGGATTTTGCTCTAGACTTGACAGCGACATTATGTCCTTTGCTTTAGAAGCATACAATCGAAATTGCTCCTTGAATTTCCTGGTCAAATCGGAGAATTGATCGATGGACCTGACCGGCAGCTTTGTAAACCATAATAGAGCTACACCTTCTAGATAAACTGGGAAGTATCGGCATTTAATTTCATCAGATGCCCTGGCACCAGTCATGTGCCAGTCGTATTTGTACAGAAACTCGTTAGGATCACTCGTCCCCTTGTACGCTGGAATAGTAGGGGGAACGAATTTCCTTGGAAACTCTGCCTTCAAGATCCTTTCGGTAAATGGAGTTTTGCTTGGAGCAAATCCCCACTCTTTCTCATCTTCATCTCTTCGCATACTTTCCTTCATGATTTGACGAACCATACCCGAAAAATACTCTTCATCATTTAGAGGCTCAAGAGGACACACATCAGACACTCTCTCTGAATTCTGCCTTGACAATCGTTCACGGAGGGTTGGCTGCAGCCCTGACCCTCCAGCTTGAAGAGGAGTCCTTTCGACAGGGTCTGCGGCTCTTTGAGAAATGTTTCCTTCAACATCCTGAACTCCCACAGTAGGGTTCCCATCATTATTACTCGGTTGACGGTTTGCCCCAAGCAGATCATTCAGCTTACTCAAGATCAGGGCATTTTGGGCATTCTGGGCCTCCAACTGTGCATTCTGGGCATTCAATTGTTGATTCAGCACCAAAACCACGGCATCCAACTCTGCTCGAGTAACTCCAACAGATGGAGCTGCTTGACTTGAAGGAGGAGAGGTAGTAGTATTCTCTTGAACATTATCGGATCTTACAAAACTTCGCTTTCTCCCAGGAGCCATTATTTCCAACAAACTTCTGGTTTTAAAAGAAATCCTTTCAACAATCCTTCGCGGAGCAATAATGGAAGTTTCCTGAGTTCAGTTTCTCAGTGAAAGCACCAAAAATGTTAACGTGAAAATCATACGCTAACACCCCGGTGTAAATTGAAGTTGAGCGAAAGCACCACCCGTGAACACGGGAACTAAAACAAGTATAAAAATCACAAACAAAGCAGAAAAGACAACAGTTTTTATAGTGGTTCGGCTTAAGGCAAGCCTACGTCTACTTTAATTCTCTTTATTTCTGAACCAGTTACAACTTTACAACAATCTTCAATTACAATTCTGACGAGACAAATAACTAGAACTTTGGTAGAGAAGAGTTCTTCGAATCCATGTAGATTGCGTTAGATTTTCTCTTGAAGTTAGTTGAGATGCCTTTCGAACTTGAAGTGTCGGGTGAGTTGAGAATTCAGCAGAGTATTGGTGCTTGAAGTGATTGGCCAAAAGTCCCCTTCATGTTTGAGGTAGGTCGGTATTTATAGAAAAATCTTCCCTTTGGATCGTAAGTCGTGTTCGACTCATGGCAACCCGTGGCCGAGTTAAGTTGGGTCGTGGGCGACTCAGCTGGTAGAATTCATGCTTGGTGTCAGAGCGCCTTCGATCTTCTGGATATAGCGCAAGTCCTAACTCGTTCACGAGTTAAGAGGTCATGGCCAACTTATCTAACAGCTATTGGTTCCTCAATGGTTCACTTCTTCAGAATTACAAGTCCTGAGTCGCTCACGAGTCAACTCTCTTACATAAGCATTGTGACTACGGGCTACGACTTAGTGGTTTTAGGTTGTAGGCGAGTCATGCTAAGTCGTGAGTCGTGAGTCGCTTCCTTGAGTCGCTGACGACTCAAGGTAGGTCGTGGGTTGCACGATTCTGTGACTCGCGCAACTCCTTAACTTGTTGAGTCGGTAACTCGTTGAGTCGACCTGTCTCATAAACCGTTAACCTCTTGAGTCATTCCGCTTCTCTTAAGCCGCCTTGAATTCTAACTTGCCAGCTTGTTGAGTCGCTTCTACCTTTAAGTCGTGAATTACCTTGAGTCGTAGACTCCTATATGTCGTAAGTCGTTCACTTCCGTAAGCTGTTGACTCCTTTAGGTCGACCAATCCCTGACTCGTTAAGTCGTGTAACTCCCTTGAGTCATTAACTTGTTAAGTCGGTTACTTATTGAATCGGACCACTCCTTAAGTCGCTCTGCTTCTTTAAGTCGTGAGTCATCTCAGGTCTTATCTCGTTGATCAAACGGGGTTAACATAAATATTAAAATATTCAATTTCTACAAATTAACTTTTGATTCAATTTTAAAAATTCTCTAACATCATACCACTTCAAATAAGGTATAACTCAACTTCATAAGTCATTTTTATTCACTTTAATTTCAAATATCACTTATTTTCACAATTTAAAATATTAAATTAACAATTTAATTATCCAATTAAATCAAGATATTCGAAATATTATTTATTCATCTTATAAAATTTACTTGTGCATATTTAAAATTAATTAAATATACGAATTTCAAATGACTAAAATTCTGGGTCGTTACATTTTCCCTACTTAAAAGAATTTCGTCCTCAAAATTACTAAGTAAGAAAAAGTTAAAATATCCATTAACTTTTCAAAACAATTCGTTCAAACTAGATTTGCCAAATCTCTAAGCGTTAAACTTTCCCAAAATCCAATAGTTAAACTTCTTACAAAAACTTTTCTAAGTTTTCAAATCCATTTTCAGTTATCCTTTCAAAACCAACTAATATCGTTTAACTTTTAACTCAAAAACCAAAATTTTAGTTATCATAAATTTTCCAATTTTCCCAAAAATTTTCTAACGCCTTAAATTTTCAAAAAAATTCGCCTTAGTCTCCTTTGCGCGGTTCGATCCGGTAAAAAATAACAATGTATATATCAGAAATATACATCTCATCATCAAGAATGAGGCATTCCGAAGGGAAAAAGGTGTAAAAGTGCGATCTATAATCCGAGATATGTACCTTATATATTATTAGCGAGCATATACGGCTAATATAGCACGAAAGCGAGCTCCAAAAGGGAAGCGAGCGCCATCCGCGCCTACTAAATACTCAAAAAACCAGGAGAAACACGTATATACAAAAGTAATATCAATATACAACATATACCAACAACTATATATGTCAATATAGCAAATGCAATAAAATGCAACAAATCCAACCATCAAACAACTATCATCCAACGATCCAAATCTATCCAATCCATCCATAACCAAGTCAATCAATAATCAAATCAGTATAAACTCATTTTCTCATTAACATTCATTGAATTGATTTTCAATTAAATCATGTTTGATTCATTAACATTGGACTTTACTAACATCGTCTATTCATTTTCAATTAGTTTACGTTCACTAATTCATATTCCAATTTGTTCATTTCCAAATCAAATTAAATTTAGTTCTATTTAAATTTACTTACTTCCACATTGAATTCAATTACTTAGCTTTTAATTTCATTAATTCAACTCCATATGAATTTCTATACGATCAGTTAACATCCATTTAACAACCAATGTATATCCAACGTTATCAAATTAATTTACTTTACTTACATTCAATTTGTTTCATCACTTTTAATTTCAATTGGTTTAACATTCAAATGACTTTCATTCAATTATTCAATTCTCAACTTCATTAGCCTTTTAATGAATTAGCACTTACATCTATTATTCCTTATCAATTATTTACATTCGATTGAATTACATTCAATCCATATTTCATTATTTCAATTGCTAATTCAATCTGCAAATAAAGTTGAATTTCTTTATGTAACCCATTTTCACATATAATTAATTCACTTTATTAATTAATTTACTTCAATACCAAAATCAACTTCATTTAACATCACTTAAGTTATGTTTCATTTAAATTTCATTTACATTTACTTTCGCTATACAACTTAAGTTCACTACTAATTTAACTCAATTTCTATTTTTATTTAACTTTTACTTACGTCAAACTTCATTTCACTATTCAAATCAGATTTTGTTTTGCTTAACAAAATTGTTTATCCATTTTAACAATTGGTTTTACTTACATTTTCTCATTATATAAGTTATAAATATTATTTATTCAAACTTGCAAATTCATATTATATAATCACTTATCCAATCCGATTAAAATTCAATTCAATTTAACCTTCCTTAGTTAAATTTCAAATTATATAATTCACTTACTAACTCAAATTTCTTTCAACTTTACTAAAGTAAATTCTTACTTCATATTATAAGTCCAAAACTCGTTTCACTTATTTTTATCAATTTTAACTTGGATTTTAAATCAAATTTGTTTATCGTAAAAAATTTCAATTTCAATTTATTATTGGTAGCAAATCCATCACACAGAAACTCAAAAATGATACTGATGATGCTGCAGTACTCACTCTTATTATTTCCCAGCAACAATAGTGAATTCAGTGCTTTACACTCTTTTTAAAAATTCTTTCTATTTATAAATCATATTTACAAATCTTTTACTTATATAATTTCAACTTCACTTTACTTACATAAGAACATTCCAAACTTATTTATCTTATTTAGATTTATAATAATATAACATCTTTAACTTTGAAAAACAACTTTCAAATTTAACAGGATTCAAGTTTTCAAATTCTTAGTTAAAATCCATTTTTTTATTTATAACTCATATTTGTAAATATATTTAGGTTGTTCCATTTCTTGTATATAAGATTATTTCACAATTGAAAATCATATTAATTATAACTCCATGCAATATAATTCATTTGCATATATAATATATTCTTTTACAATTCTTGTTTTATTTTAGATTATTCATACAGCTTTTAATAACTTATATATATTTACATTTTCAAACAACCAAACAATTAGTTTATAAACACTTTAATAATTTTGGAAAATCATTTCTTTACACATAAAATATAATTAAGATAAAATTATTTCATTTACCCAATTTAAAATGATACCATGTCGACTTGCCTCATTTAAGTGTTTGGAAATCCCCATCGATAGCATGGCGTCCCACATACCGACCGGGATTCACAAACAGCTCAATGGATAAGCAAACACAATATACAACATTTTATATTCACTAACAAATACACGCTCACATATATAATACACTCAAACTGAATCTAAGGTGCTACTGTTCCTATGTATACTTAGTACACATCAATGCTTAGGAATATACTATATTTAAGCTCTGATACCAAATGTGACGTGACGCAACCAGTGGGTAATACCACCGTTGCTCACATTGATACCTCTCTCTTTGCTTTTAATGCTAGCCCCTCGACTACAACCATCCTTTTCACTCTAGGGACATGTAGAGGCAAGAATCATCCGTTCGCTACCTAACAAGAAGCGAGAACCCCCTATCAGGCTGAACATAATCAAGCAAAACCGATGTACGTAATCTTTAGAAATGCAATATCAGACAAACATCCGTACAAGTTGTCCAGGAACAGGACAAACCGAACGTACTTTCCTACCACATCCTGTCGGGAAATCCGTAGGATTAGTAGCGAATAGTCGTCGCATTGGATATTTCATAATGAAGAGGCCATTGCTACTGAATGTATATTGGGATTTTAACCCCTAACAATCAACAAGAAGTCCCCCACTATGAAACTCCGGAATATCAGTATCATCACAAGCAACCTGCATAATCATCTCATATACATTGGTCCGAAGTAGTTTTCAGATAAATCTCATCCCGATCTCTTCGCACCAACAACGCAAAAGCGTTTCGCAACCTCACACAGCAACTAAGTCTCATAGACTTATCACGTCTCCGACTTTCAACTTGCTATCCTTTGGGCCAAGAAGGAAGCTCGATAGATTGGAGTAATACTCTACACTATACGAATCAACATCCTCAACACAAACGATAATCAAGCCTACACAGAAGGCTACATACTAAGTGTATGACTAAATAGTTCCCACATCAAGTCGAGGAACTAAAATTTGGCCAAGTTTGATAGTCGGTTATTTAACTATCAAAGCAAACAAACAAATATTCAGTGCCATATACAATCACTAGGCCTTTTTAATTAATCTTTTATTAATTAAATCACTTGCCAAATATCCACTTCAAATTATCTTTAAAAAGATATAATCTCAAAATCATTTAAACATTGGAAAACATTTCCAAATACTTATTTAATAATAAGTAATTCGCAATTCAATTTATTTTCAACACTTAGAAAATATTGCATATACTTAAATAACGATTAAGTATATATTTTATTCTTTAAGGAAAACATTCTTATTAAATACATTTATTTGGGTCGAAACGAATGTTGCGTAAAACATCGTTACAACAACCCAAAATCACTAGTATAGGGATTCGAAAATAAAATAAATATATAAATCACAAATACTGTACAAAAATATTTCCTTTTTGAAAATCACTTAATATAACAACAGTGTTATAGTCCATCAATTTCTTATTTCTCGAAAATGTCTATTTCAACAATGAATGTTGAAATCTATGGTTTCTATACTTAACATGTTTTAAAACATCTTTAAACCATTTTACTCCATTTAAAATATCATTTACCCAAAATATCCATTTAATTTAAAATATTATTCACTGTCCAAAATCGTGAATATAATACCTAACCAAATTCGTTGTTGTTGCAACATTTAATTTAAAGGATAATTCACTGTCAAAAATTGTGAATATAAATCTCTAACCAAATTCAACACTTCTACATATCTAATTAAAGGATTATCCACTGCCTAAAATCATGGATATAATTCCTTTAATACACTCCTATATTTAACTTACAAAATTCTATTGATTTCGGATTTATAAAACAATGTTTATAAATCACATTTATATGTTATAAAAACTTCAATACACAAAATTCGTTTAATATACTCCTATATTTAACTTACCAAATTCAATTGATTTTAGATTTGTAAAACAATGTTTATAAATAACATTTATATGTTATGAAAACTTCAATACACAAAATTCCTATATTAACAAATTCCATTTATGACTCAATTATATAAATCCAAATTATAAGTTAAATACATATAATTCATTTCTTTACAAACTCATTCTTTTTATAGCTTCTTAAATTATAAATATTATTCACTTATAAGATTCATTTATATTTCATTTAAATGTTTACAAAGCTCCTTTATATTTCCATCACTTTGATTTATAAAAATTCAATTTTATAAATCTTATAAATAAATATAATCCATTTATAATAACATAAAATCGCCATTTAAACTATTTTACAAAATAGTTATCTCTATATTTCAAAAAATCACATTTCAGTTATATTTCTCAAATATCATAATGTTTATAACATAAAAATTATAACATTTATTTATTTAAAAATGAATCTGATTCCTTTACAATTCAAAAAAAATCAATAAACATTTATTTCCAAAATCACTTTAAAATTCTTTTAAATTTGGAAATCATCATTTTAAAAATTTTAAATTATCAAAATAGGCCCAATGTTGCAACAACATTAAATACAAAAATCACGACATCCAAAATATCATATATCATATGATAACAGAATATATCACAATATTTGTAAATAAATCAATACGGGTGAGGAATCCAAACCTATCACCTGCAACAAATATACATATTAGAATATGTGTACAATGTCCGCTTCAAGGCAGACTGTAACAACCCTAGTTTTTAGCCATTTATTTTATTTTAATTATTTAATTTTTTTTTTAAATATATTTTATATAATTTGTGTTTAAAATTATAGTTTAATTATTTAATTTGAGGATATATTTTATAAAATTTGTTGTGTCAATAAAATTAAATAATATCTGTGAAAATTTAAGCTAAGTTTGAATGGTTAGATTTCGCGTTCAAAAGACGCGTCAATTATAGGGTATAAAGCCACGTAACAAAACGTGCGTTTTTAAAATATTATTTTTGTGAAATTTTTTGATGTTTTAGCCTGCGTCTGTTTAGTGTAGTGTAAAAATCAAGTTTTAAATATTTTTGGATTTAAATTATCAGTCAGTGATTCTCTACCAAACGGTACTTTGTTTAGCTGACAGTTGGTTTTGAAATTTATGGTATACGTTTCAATTCAAAAGCCTTGCACATTTCTTGCCGTTTCTTTTAAGATCAATCAGGATACAAATCAAATCTCGTACCCACTAATCTAGCAATGGTGTGAACGTTTCTTTTTCACTGCCTTTTTCTGTTCAAAGCAAATGAGTATTTGCTTACTGGCAACGTATCTCTTGAACACTGCTCTTTTCTTTTTCTTTTCCTTGTTCAAGCATATTATAAAAATCAAGATCATCAAATCACGCCAGTCATAAATGAGAAATATTGAAATCAACAAACTGAATGGTATACTGTTGGTATTCAAACTCTATCAACTGAGAAACCCTCGGCCTTTTCAAAAGCTTATACAATTTTGCAAACTGAAATAGTTAATCACGCAACTATTAATTGGCATCAAATGTTGCAATCAAGAATTTTATGAGTTAAAGATCAGTCTCGTGCTTGCCTATTTTCCCTGCCCAATTCACGCAGATATATTGGGTTTTATATCTGGCTGCCACAACTCTTTTATTTAGTATAATGTATGAGGTAAGGACAAAAGCAAAGCTTTATACACTGATGTTTTCAGTCCCATTTATCTCGCCTTTAATTCATACGAAGACTTAAACAAATATTTATCAAATCAATATTTGCCGTTTTGTTTGCCATTTCAATTCTTCAGTTTCTCTAATCACGCACTGGAATAAGTTCACACACATAAGTAAAAAGATCAAAACAAATTCTATCTGTGTAACTGATACGTTATTTCGCAAGCCTTGCCTAAATATATCTTTCATTCCTCTGCATCTCTTTTATTCTGCCTTGCTTCCTCTCTAGCCATCAGGTAATTACTTTTTTTTTCTTTCTTCTCCTTTCCTTGGCAGTTGCTCGGCCAGTCCACCACTGTTGCAAGACCAGACCTGGAATCAAATATAGTGTTAGTGTTGTCTGCATAATTTTTGAAATTTGTTAGGCAGGGGCCGTGAGTTTTAGCTTTCATCTGAAAGAGTATTTGCATAGGGTAGCCATCAGCAAGACATGCTTGTTTGGCATTAGTATAGGAAGTTTCAGTGGGTGATTTTGATTTAGTGGCATGCTTTTGATTTATTTTAACAAGCCTAGAATTTCCATAGCCTAAGTTGTTGCATAGGAACTGAAACATGCCTGCATCTGAAATTGAGACTAGTAGGTGAGTTTTGATTTGCATTCATGTCAAAGTTAAGTCTGCTTTTACAAAGATTATTGTAGGTTGTATATATATATATATATATATATATATATTGGTTTTTCCAGATTTTTCATTCACATAGGCAAACATTTTAAATTGACCCTCTTAAGTATAGGTAGGCTGGAACTAGTGGGTAGATTTTAGCAGTATGTGTATGTGGCTTACACCTTGGGCTGTGCACATCATGGAGTCATTGTGTGCACTTATGTATTAGAGGGTGTTTGATGGGCATCTGATCTAGTTTAGTTGGAAGTTAGGGAGTAGAAGTGATCGAAGATGCAGTGGTTGGCACCTGGGGGGATAGCTGGGAATGTTGTATAAGGTAGCATGAGTGGTAGAAAATGTTCAGATTTGCATTTATATTCTAAAGTAGTCTGCATATGTATAATTTTAGTAATAGGCTGATACCACTATACTTGTTGGTCACTAATTTGCATCATAAGTACAAGTCTGCACATAGGTTACACAGGTTACATGCTTGGTATCACAGTGTGTACATGTTTAAAATGACCTGGATAGGATGCAAACTGGAGTGCTGGATACTAGAAATAGGCAGTAGCTGGTGATTCATTGTTCAAATTTGTAGTAGTTGCCTTCAGATTTTAACAGGAGGCAGTGGTTTGGGAGCAGTGAAGGTGACAGAGTTGCCTGTAATCTGAGAGTTGGTGTCTGACTCGAAGCAAACCTAGTTTGGCTCGAAGTATTGGCATAGCAATCTCGAAGTAGACTTGTACTTGACTCGGGTAATTGTTTTTTTACCTGTTACAGTTTTTTTCTTTGGACTGGAAGCTTAAAAAGGAAAATTTTTGAGATTGGACGTATGGATCGAATGCATAGGAAGGTATAATACATGAGCATATAAGAGGATGGTTGGATCTAAGTGTAAATTGATTGATAATGGTTTTCTGGCTGATGATGATAAGTCTGGACAAGTGAGTTGAAGAAGAATGAACATACAGTTGAGTCTGATATGTGGCCAACGGTGTATATGTGCATAGCTAGATAGTATATAGACATAGGCTGTAAGTTATATTTTAAAGGAAGATTTTGTAAACCTACAGAGAAATGAGCATGCATGTACACATAGTATCAGTGTGCATGTCCTGTTGGACCAGGATATTTCCAGAGAAATATGAGCATATTTGGAACAATAGCTGACCTTTACATAGTTCCACTCACACCATAGATACCTTATCACCATAGGAAGTGAAGTGTTCATATATGCTGAGTTTAGGTAGATACTTGCATTTGGTTTTGCTGTTTAGGCTTGGTAGAACAGGAGTTGGAAAATTTAGCTTGCATGTATGTTGAGTAAGTCTGCATATTTTTGTACTGATTTAACTTGGGCTAGGGGGATTACCCGAAGTAGTTGCGTATGTTTCTCGAAGCAGAGATATGATTTTTCGAAGTAATTAGGCAGTAAAGTGAAATGGTGGGGGTGTGTACGTGTGCATGAGCAAAAGAAAGGAGGCGTGCACGTGCACCCATGTACTACGGCATAGAATAGGAAAGCGTTCCCATATTTCTTAGTCTGACTTTAGGAGATTTTTGTCGTAAAAATTTTGGGCACTTTACACAGTGGAGTGGTCGAGCAAGTCAAATCAATTCTCGTCTATTTTTAATTTTTCTTTGACCGTAAATTCTAAAGTCGCGTTTCAAAATATTTTGAATTTTTGTTCTAGATTTGAATCTAGGCGACATTCGAGAAAATTTTATCTTTACCCTCTGTCGGTCTGTACCGGTGAATCGTCATTTTGAATTCAAATTTCTGCAACGTACAGGTGAGTATTTCTCACCAGACATACGTATTTATATTTTAGTAAATTATTGCAAGTGTATGTGTAAAATTGTAATTCACTATTATCTGTCTGTAGTGTAATATAGAATGATGGACCCCAATTAAATTGACACCTCATCAGTTATTATCTATTGTATTATATTCTGCAGTTATATTATATTATTGTTTATTTACTGCTTAAATCCCCACTGCAAGTTCCCTGTTATATATATATTGTTATAGGCTGAAATGATAGGCCTAAATGATTATCGCTGTTAAATTATGCTGTTAACTGCTTAACTGTTAAACTTGGGATTGCGGGTTTGAAATGATAGAACCCGGGTATTTGTAAATTACGGGTTGAAATGATATAAATCCGTATCACTTGACCTAGGCTAGAAAACTATATACAGGCCCGTGGTCCTTATAATATTTTCTGAAATATTTAAAATTATTTTGGAAGTTAAATATTTGATTTATACCTTTAAAGGAATTTATATTGATTTTTAATAAGTTATAAATAAAAATAAATAAATATGTGAATAAAATTTGGAATATAACTTATTTGGTAAATTGGGATTTTGAAAGAATAACATGTCAGTTAATAAATAAATAAATAGGTTATATTTGAAAATCTTTATTAAGTAAACAATCTACTACAGCATTTAAATGCCGTCTTTTGGAATTGGACTAGTTTTACCCATAACTTTAGGTAACATTTCCTAAGTGCTATGGAATCTAGAATTTGTTTGCTTTAAAATTTATGGAATTTGATAAATTTTATTTTATCTTAAGTTTTGGAAAAGCTTAAGACATAATATTTATAACTGTATTTTCCTTAATAAATTAAAGATAAATTTTGGGAAAATTTAATGGTTAAAAATTTGGAGTTTTATTTTATGGGAATATTCAAGACAAAAAAATAAAACATTGATTTGTGAAAGAATAAAACCCAAACTTAGTTGAATAGTAAATACTCCAATTTAATATATATGGGAATTGTAATGTTTTGGGAACATAAAATGATATTTAATTTATGGTTTAAATCTTAACTAGAGAAATTATTTGTAAAGCTATATAAATCCTCTTTTTACAAAGTAACCATAAAGTTAACCCATTTATTCTATATACCGTTGAATATCCAAACCATTGTGTTTGGGAGTTATGGTTTAAAGTAAAATTTCCAAAATATTATGTTTGAAGATATAATTCAAATATTTGGGTTCCAGATATTATAAATTTTAAGCAGTATGGTTTTGGAAAAAATTATATTTGAATATAACGATATCATATTGTTTTGGGTTTTAAAATGATATCGTATCTATAGTTTTGAATTGGAAATGTTTATTCTGGTTTTAAAGTATAAACTGTTTTTAAATAGCCACGGGTTATAATAACGATGGGTTGGCAAAGAGACCGGGATCGGATATGGACATACTCTCTGTCGATACCGAAAACCACTTTGACTAACCGTGTACGCGGTGGAGATTCCAGAATGAAGTAGGTTGGTGGTGACGGTTTCTTGAAAGGTATATACGTGGACCCGACTCCCGTGAGTTGGCTTAAGGTGGCTAAAACAGGAGCGATTCTCGGATTAATGAGGTAGCTCCTCTGATCGAACGCACTTCTTCGTATACCATTCTATTGCTTATGTGATTGTTTGGGTGCACCCTTGATTTGGGAGTGTTGTTCGAGGTGGGCGGTCGCTGCGGCTTCGCGTTACCACCGGTCCGGATAGCAATTGGTATATCTACCCTGGCATTGCCTAGTTGTGCCGTGTCACCTACCATATCGAGCCTTGTACGAGTTTGGGTTTCTCCCGTAGCCCGTGTGGTATCCTCTAGTTGCTTCCCGAGTAGGAGGAGCTATGATATTGGATGGACTACTGGGACTATTACGTGTTAAGGGCTATATGGGTAACCCCTTAATGCTAAGAAATAAGTATGTTTACTTTATAAATAGACACTATTATAATAGCGCAATATACTACATAGTAAATAGTTTAACGGATCCTTAGAGGATGGGCGGTCCCAGGCATCCTTTGAGTTACTTGCTATATATTACAGTACACTTGATTTAGCTTACATTATATAAGTATGTATGTCCTGACTCGAGTGTTTTGTTTTATTGTACGCTCGGGTCAGCCTGAGTTGCAGCTTCAATTTCTTCTCCGTAGCTAGGACACTCAGTAGATCATTCGCGCTGCTGGAAGTTGTTTCAACCTTTATCTTTTCTGGAATTCAAGACTTTGAAGACTCTATCTCTATTTATGTCTTAAAATTTGTATTGAGGATTATAGACAATGTAAGTTCTGTTTTGTTGAAGTTATATCAGTGGCTTCATGAACCACTAAATTTTAATTTCCGCTGCGAGATTCTGATATCTGTGTATGTGATTCTGTGATCTATTTATTGTATATTCTGAGTTTTGCCAAATTTATTCTACAACACAGTATTTTGAACAATTCAAGTCCGACATGCGCGGATGCGAATGGTTGAAAATACTGGGTCGTTACATTTGGTATCAGAGCTTTGGCTCTAGGCAAAACTTAGAATGTATGGTAAATTTGATTTACAGAATCACCTCCATTTGAGATTGAATCTCTTCCTTTTCGAATTTGGAACATTCCCTGTGGTTCCAAAGTTCATTCGTGTCCCTCACTTTTCGTCTTCTTTAGATTCTGGAGTATCCCATAACTCCACTTCGGATGATCTTTGTAGTGAATTGGCGGTCTCGCCATTATTCTAATAAAGGGTGAAACTCCTTTACCATTAGCATTAATTCACCTGAGATTTATGTTTATCCTCAGTTTATATGATAGTATATTTGATTATTTCGAACTCTATCTCTTCAAATCAAATGTGGATTTACCCAACCATATCAATCTGGCTCTTTAAGCCACGGTTGACCCGGTCAAGGTTGCCCGCGATCTATATAAACTCACCCAGTTCCTTATTCCGATTTTTTATCATCGGATCTTCGGATTTCAACTTATCTTGAATTATTTGAGTTCATCAAAATTTGAATCTTTATCTTTGTTTTGAAAAATTTATTTCTATATTTGAAAATAAAATATATATATATATAAGTATAATTTTCAGAATTTTATAATTAATCTAACCAGTAGTCAAGAGATAATAATTTGATTTTATGGTTTTGATAGCCATGTGTTGTCTAATATAAATGATTTAGTATAAACAATGGTTATAAATTAATTTAGAAACAGAAATGAATATAAAACAAGAACTTGAGAATACAATTTCTGATGGTTTCAAACTTTGGGATTAAAATTTTAAAAGTATATATTATTTAAAGTATTTTCAAAATAGAAGTTTGTTTCCCAAAGAATTTTAAAAATTTAGCGCTATTCTCTTTGTCGCTGGAAAATAATTTCGGTGATGACTACAACATCATCGACATTCATCTTCGAGTTTCGAAGTGAAAAGACCATTCTGTAGTCTGGCTACAGTGTACCTTGAGATTTTAATTGATTAAATTTCTAAATTATGACTTAATATATATAGATATATAATTTAAATTTGATTTGACATATTTTATCTCTAAATGGTTTGAAGGGAATCAGAAATTCAATTCTTAAAATTTATCCTAAGGAAAAATTTCAATAAAATAAAAAGGAAAAATAAATAAAATTCTTGAATAAGAATAATTTCAACTTGAGATAATTAAATTTGGAAGTTTTAGTTGTATAATACCCAATCTCATTTCAATATAACTTACCTTGATTTTTCAAAAGTTAACAATATAATTGGGTAATATACAATATAAAAAGGGATTTTATAAATAAAATTTGAGTGGTTATAATAAATGTTATATACTTAAATTTTAGTTATAAAGGATTAATAGAGGTAAATAAGAAAAGGGAATTTAAGGAATTTATTTAAATAACCTAATAAGCAAAGTTGATTTAATATGGAACCTTAAATCCAACTGAGAAATTTAATAAAGGTCATTTCCTTAAATGAATAATTATGATTTAAATAGTTAGGATGTATTTGAATATCACTAAAATTGATAATTGAGAATTGGTTTCAAATGGAAATTTTAAGAAGGAATATCTTATTTATATATAAAAAAAAAAAGAATTTTAAATAAAGTGTTAGGTTATTTGTTAAAAATTAAGAGTTAAGTAAAATAAGGAACTTTGACTTAATAAATGAAGTTGGACATTCCATGCATAAAAGTTGTTTTATAAAATATAAGTAAATAATATCCAAATAAATATTTCAGAAATAGAACTGATTGGAAATACTATTATATCTACTATAGCATATTATAAGTGCTGCTGTTCTAAAAATAAAATGTTTTGGAAAATTTATAATTAAATAAATGAAATATTTTAAGGGTGTTATGATTTTAGTAGTATGTTTTCCAAATGATAATATTTATAAATTTAATGACTTTCAAAGTATTATGATTTCAAAAGAATTATGATTTCAAAGTTATTATCCTATTTTGTTTAAAAACTATCTTTGAGTGTCCTTGGTTTTCCTATCTGCTACAGAATGGGAAGGCTATTGCTTATACCAGTCTATTTAGAAATCTTTCTATAATCTTTGAAATCTTTGTTACTCATCAGGACCTGAGCACCCTAGGCCGACGGTCAAACTGAAAAGGGCAAACCGATTCTAGTGGATCTTCTTCGTGCTTCAAATACCGGAACTATTCGTTTATGGTACTTGTTATCTAGCTTATCTTCATTTGCTTCTTTTTCTTTCGTTCCTTTTCGAGGACGAAAAGTTCTTGAGTGGGGGAGAGTGTAACAACCCTAGTTTTTAGCCATTTATTTTATTTTAATTATTTAATTTTTTTTTTAAATATATTTTATATAATTTGTGTTTAAAATTATAGTTTAATTATTTAATTTGAGGATATATTTTATAAAATTTGTTGTGTCAATAAAATTAAATAATATCTGTGAAAATTTAAGCTAAGTTTGAATGGTTAGATTTCGCGTTCAAAAGACGCGTCAATTATAGGGTATAAAGCCACGTAACAAAACGTGCGTTTTTAAAATATTATTTTTGTGAAATTTTTTGATGTTTTAGCCTGCGTCTGTTTAGTGTAGTGTAAAAATCAAGTTTTAAATATTTTTGGATTTAAATTATCAGTCAGTGATTCTCTACCAAACGGTACTTTGTTTAGCTGACAGTTGGTTTTGAAATTTATGGTATACGTTTCAATTCAAAAGCCTTGCACATTTCTTGCCGTTTCTTTTAAGATCAATCAGGATACAAATCAAATCTCGTACCCACTAATCTAGCAATGGTGTGAACGTTTCTTTTTCACTGCCTTTTTCTGTTCAAAGCAAATGAGTATTTGCTTACTGGCAACGTATCTCTTGAACACTGCTCTTTTCTTTTTCTTTTCCTTGTTCAAGCATATTATAAAAATCAAGATCATCAAATCACGCCAGTCATAAATGAGAAATATTGAAATCAACAAACTGAATGGTATACTGTTGGTATTCAAACTCTATCAACTGAGAAACCCTCGGCCTTTTCAAAAGCTTATACAATTTTGCAAACTGAAATAGTTAATCACGCAACTATTAATTGGCATCAAATGTTGCAATCAAGAATTTTATGAGTTAAAGATCAGTCTCGTGCTTGCCTATTTTCCCTGCCCAATTCACGCAGATATATTGGGTTTTATATCTGGCTGCCACAACTCTTTTATTTAGTATAATGTATGAGGTAAGGACAAAAGCAAAGCTTTATACACTGATGTTTTCAGTCCCATTTATCTCGCCTTTAATTCATACGAAGACTTAAACAAATATTTATCAAATCAATATTTGCCGTTTTGTTTGCCATTTCAATTCTTCAGTTTCTCTAATCACGCACTGGAATAAGTTCACACACATAAGTAAAAAGATCAAAACAAATTCTATCTGTGTAACTGATACGTTATTTCGCAAGCCTTGCCTAAATATATCTTTCATTCCTCTGCATCTCTTTTATTCTGCCTTGCTTCCTCTCTAGCCATCAGGTAATTACTTTTTTTTTTTCTTTCTTCTCCTTTCCTTGGCAGTTGCTCGGCCAGTCCACCACTGTTGCAAGACCAGACCTGGAATCAAATATAGTGTTAGTGTTGTCTGCATAATTTTTGAAATTTGTTAGGCAGGGGCCGTGAGTTTTAGCTTTCATCTGAAAGAGTATTTGCATAGGGTAGCCATCAGCAAGACATGCTTGTTTGGCATTAGTATAGGAAGTTTCAGTGGGTGATTTTGATTTAGTGGCATGCTTTTGATTTATTTTAACAAGCCTAGAATTTCCATAGCCTAAGTTGTTGCATAGGAACTGAAACATGCCTGCATCTGAAATTGAGACTAGTAGGTGAGTTTTGATTTGCATTCATGTCAAAGTTAAGTCTGCTTTTACAAAGATTATTGTAGGTTGTATATATATATATATATATATATATATATTGGTTTTTCCAGATTTTTCATTCACATAGGCAAACATTTTAAATTGACCCTCTTAAGTATAGGTAGGCTGGAACTAGTGGGTAGATTTTAGCAGTATGTGTATGTGGCTTACACCTTGGGCTGTGCACATCATGGAGTCATTGTGTGCACTTATGTATTAGAGGGTGTTTGATGGGCATCTGATCTAGTTTAGTTGGAAGTTAGGGAGTAGAAGTGATCGAAGATGCAGTGGTTGGCACCTGGGGGGATAGCTGGGAATGTTGTATAAGGTAGCATGAGTGGTAGAAAATGTTCAGATTTGCATTTATATTCTAAAGTAGTCTGCATATGTATAATTTTAGTAATAGGCTGATACCACTATACTTGTTGGTCACTAATTTGCATCATAAGTACAAGTCTGCACATAGGTTACACAGGTTACATGCTTGGTATCACAGTGTGTACATGTTTAAAATGACCTGGATAGGATGCAAACTGGAGTGCTGGATACTAGAAATAGGCAGTAGCTGGTGATTCATTGTTCAAATTTGTAGTAGTTGCCTTCAGATTTTAACAGGAGGCAGTGGTTTGGGAGCAGTGAAGGTGACAGAGTTGCCTGTAATCTGAGAGTTGGTGTCTGACTCGAAGCAAACCTAGTTTGGCTCGAAGTATTGGCATAGCAATCTCGAAGTAGACTTGTACTTGACTCGGGTAATTGTTTTTTTACCTGTTACAGTTTTTTTCTTTGGACTGGAAGCTTAAAAAGGAAAATTTTTGAGATTGGACGTATGGATCGAATGCATAGGAAGGTATAATACATGAGCATATAAGAGGATGGTTGGATCTAAGTGTAAATTGATTGATAATGGTTTTCTGGCTGATGATGATAAGTCTGGACAAGTGAGTTGAAGAAGAATGAACATACAGTTGAGTCTGATATGTGGCCAACGGTGTATATGTGCATAGCTAGATAGTATATAGACATAGGCTGTAAGTTATATTTTAAAGGAAGATTTTGTAAACCTACAGAGAAATGAGCATGCATGTACACATAGTATCAGTGTGCATGTCCTGTTGGACCAGGATATTTCCAGAGAAATATGAGCATATTTGGAACAATAGCTGACCTTTACATAGTTCCACTCACACCATAGATACCTTATCACCATAGGAAGTGAAGTGTTCATATATGCTGAGTTTAGGTAGATACTTGCATTTGGTTTTGCTGTTTAGGCTTGGTAGAACAGGAGTTGGAAAATTTAGCTTGCATGTATGTTGAGTAAGTCTGCATATTTTTGTACTGATTTAACTTGGGCTAGGGGGATTACCCGAAGTAGTTGCGTATGTTTCTCGAAGCAGAGATATGATTTTTCGAAGTAATTAGGCAGTAAAGTGAAATGGTGGGGGTGTGTACGTGTGCATGAGCAAAAGAAAGGAGGCGTGCACGTGCACCCATGTACTACGGCATAGAATAGGAAAGCGTTCCCATATTTCTTAGTCTGACTTTAGGAGATTTTTGTCGTAAAAATTTTGGGCACTTTACACAGTGGAGTGGTCGAGCAAGTCAAATCAATTCTCGTCTATTTTTAATTTTTCTTTGACCGTAAATTCTAAAGTCGCGTTTCAAAATATTTTGAATTTTTGTTCTAGATTTGAATCTAGGCGACATTCGAGAAAATTTTATCTTTACCCTCTGTCGGTCTGTACCGGTGAATCGTCATTTTGAATTCAAATTTCTGCAACGTACAGGTGAGTATTTCTCACCAGACATACGTATTTATATTTTAGTAAATTATTGCAAGTGTATGTGTAAAATTGTAATTCACTATTATCTGTCTGTAGTGTAATATAGAATGATGGACCCCAATTAAATTGACACCTCATCAGTTATTATCTATTGTATTATATTCTGCAGTTATATTATATTATTGTTTATTTACTGCTTAAATCCCCACTGCAAGTTCCCTGTTATATATATATTGTTATAGGCTGAAATGATAGGCCTAAATGATTATCGCTGTTAAATTATGCTGTTAACTGCTTAACTGTTAAACTTGGGATTGCGGGTTTGAAATGATAGAACCCGGGTATTTGTAAATTACGGGTTGAAATGATATAAATCCGTATCACTTGACCTAGGCTAGAAAACTATATACAGGCCCGTGGTCCTTATAATATTTTCTGAAATATTTAAAATTATTTTGGAAGTTAAATATTTGATTTATACCTTTAAAGGAATTTATATTGATTTTTAATAAGTTATAAATAAAAATAAATAAATATGTGAATAAAATTTGGAATATAACTTATTTGGTAAATTGGGATTTTGAAAGAATAACATGTCAGTTAATAAATAAATAAATAGGTTATATTTGAAAATCTTTATTAAGTAAACAATCTACTACAGCATTTAAATGCCGTCTTTTGGAATTGGACTAGTTTTACCCATAACTTTAGGTAACATTTCCTAAGTGCTATGGAATCTAGAATTTGTTTGCTTTAAAATTTATGGAATTTGATAAATTTTATTTTATCTTAAGTTTTGGAAAAGCTTAAGACATAATATTTATAACTGTATTTTCCTTAATAAATTAAAGATAAATTTTGGGAAAATTTAATGGTTAAAAATTTGGAGTTTTATTTTATGGGAATATTCAAGACAAAAAAATAAAACATTGATTTGTGAAAGAATAAAACCCAAACTTAGTTGAATAGTAAATACTCCAATTTAATATATATGGGAATTGTAATGTTTTGGGAACATAAAATGATATTTAATTTATGGTTTAAATCTTAACTAGAGAAATTATTTGTAAAGCTATATAAATCCTCTTTTTACAAAGTAACCATAAAGTTAACCCATTTATTCTATATACCGTTGAATATCCAAACCATTGTGTTTGGGAGTTATGGTTTAAAGTAAAATTTCCAAAATATTATGTTTGAAGATATAATTCAAATATTTGGGTTCCAGATATTATAAATTTTAAGCAGTATGGTTTTGGAAAAAATTATATTTGAATATAACGATATCATATTGTTTTGGGTTTTAAAATGATATCGTATCTATAGTTTTGAATTGGAAATGTTTATTCTGGTTTTAAAGTATAAACTGTTTTTAAATAGCCACGGGTTATAATAACGATGGGTTGGCAAAGAGACCGGGATCGGATATGGACATACTCTCTGTCGATACCGAAAACCACTTTGACTAACCGTGTACGCGGTGGAGATTCCAGAATGAAGTAGGTTGGTGGTGACGGTTTCTTGAAAGGTATATACGTGGACCCGACTCCCGTGAGTTGGCTTAAGGTGGCTAAAACAGGAGCGATTCTCGGATTAATGAGGTAGCTCCTCTGATCGAACGCACTTCTTCGTATACCATTCTATTGCTTATGTGATTGTTTGGGTGCACCCTTGATTTGGGAGTGTTGTTCGAGGTGGGCGGTCGCTGCGGCTTCGCGTTACCACCGGTCCGGATAGCAATTGGTATATCTACCCTGGCATTGCCTAGTTGTGCCGTGTCACCTACCATATCGAGCCTTGTACGAGTTTGGGTTTCTCCCGTAGCCCGTGTGGTATCCTCTAGTTGCTTCCCGAGTAGGAGGAGCTATGATATTGGATGGACTACTGGGACTATTACGTGTTAAGGGCTATATGGGTAACCCCTTAATGCTAAGAAATAAGTATGTTTACTTTATAAATAGACACTATTATAATAGCGCAATATACTACATAGTAAATAGTTTAACGGATCCTTAGAGGATGGGCGGTCCCAGGCATCCTTTGAGTTACTTGCTATATATTACAGTACACTTGATTTAGCTTACATTATATAAGTATGTATGTCCTGACTCGAGTGTTTTGTTTTATTGTACGCTCGGGTCAGCCTGAGTTGCAGCTTCAATTTCTTCTCCGTAGCTAGGACACTCAGTAGATCATTCGCGCTGCTGGAAGTTGTTTCAACCTTTATCTTTTCTGGAATTCAAGACTTTGAAGACTCTATCTCTATTTATGTCTTAAAATTTGTATTGAGGATTATAGACAATGTAAGTTCTGTTTTGTTGAAGTTATATCAGTGGCTTCATGAACCACTAAATTTTAATTTCCGCTGCGAGATTCTGATATCTGTGTATGTGATTCTGTGATCTATTTATTGTATATTCTGAGTTTTGCCAAATTTATTCTACAACACAGTATTTTGAACAATTCAAGTCCGACATGCGCGGATGCGAATGGTTGAAAATACTGGGTCGTTACACAGACGCGCGTACAAAGGGTCATCCGCTCATACACGGGAACGTATAAGGTCATCTGCTCCACTAGGCAGGTATATATCCAAATACTAATAAATATATCATATATCATCCAAACAATCATCAATCATCATAAAATAAATTATTTCTCACTTATATAAAAACATCAGTGAGTCAGAAAGAGTGAGTTGTACTTACATTGATTCCAATCGCAGTTTCAATGTTTTATTCCAAATAAAATTAAACGACCATTTAATTTTAATCAAAATTCATACTAGCTCCAAACAAGCTCCATCGCACAGTGTTCATAAATATGGTTCTAACGCAATTTGTTTCGTGCGAAACAGACCTTGCATGAAGAAGTTATGGCATTACAAAGTTAGACGAATTTATATATAAAGCAATTTCATTTTTATTTTATTTTTTTAAACCTTGCTTCAATTAAGGCCGTTCGACTTCAAACCTAGAATCAAGGCCATTGCCTTCTTCTTCTCCACCAGTAAAACGTGCGAGCACAAGACCCGTAGCCACCGTATTTGCCCTAGTTATCGTGCCTTATACGTGCGCTGAGACGTCAATCCAACGCCTTCCCACAAGAGCACGTGTTCAACTCCACCACCTCCTTGAACCGTTCTCAACTAGGCCCCCCCCAATGCGAGAAGAACGAAGCCAAACATGTGGTGAACGGGACCCTTTTTACCCCTCTACGTCGCTCTGATTTAGATCGTACCCGTTGGGTTTGAAGATCACACTATGCTCTTTAATTTGCTAGTTGGAAGTTTCGGCTGAATGTTTACGGATTGGAAGAAATCAAGGAGGGAAGAAAATGGAGAAATGTTAATGGTGGCTAGCCCTAGCCCATTAGGGTTTTGTGAAAAATGGTGAAAAATATGGCCTTATATAGAAAATTACGCGACACTATTCACACGAAATTTTTTCGAACTCCAAACGAAGCATGCCGCCTAGCATTTATAATGTTTTACCCCTATTCCGAACACAATGGAATATATATCGGTAGCCAATTCGATCGTATTTGAAAGATAGGCTTTCAAATTGACTTATTTAATTTAAAACTCACTTAAATAGATTTCTACGCGTTTTAGCTTGCCTCGGACTAACCGTAAATCCGATTGATACGAAATTTGAAATCTTGCAATAATATAACATTACGGATCCAATGAAAATGGTTTCTTCGAAATCCGAGACTGTATGAAAAATGACTATTTTTACTCGTAAATTAAATATTAAAATATTCAATTTCTACAAATTAACTTGTAATTCAATTTTAAAAGTTCTCTAACATCATACCACTTCTAGTAATTCAAATTTATAAATCATTTTTATTCACTTTAAATTCTAATATCAATTATTTTCACAATTTAAAATATTAAATTAACAATTTAATTATCCAATTAAATCAAGATATTCGAAATATTATTTATTCATCTTATAAAATTTACTTGTGCATATTTAAAATTAATTAATATATGAATTTCAAATGACTGAAATTCTGGGTCGTTACAACTAGCTAAGTAGTTAGCCAAAAGTTAGATGACGGACCGTGATAAGAAGTTAAGTAGAAGCACCTGAAATACCTCGATCTGACCCGAGTATTATTTAAGAAAAAATAATAAACGGATCAGTCTAGCTGTAAATATCATATAAAATGAGATAGGATAAGAGATATAACAAAAATGTATGATAACAATAATGCCATACTATGACAAGTTTACATTACATAACAACAAAAATATCATACAATATCTCGTGAATCTCAAAACACCAAAAAGTATGTTATATTCTACATTATTCATCAAACCACAAATATTGATAAAGCTTATTAATATAAATCACAAAAATTGATGAACCATGAATTATAGAAATCATCAACTAGAAATCCAGAAATCATAAAGTGGGAGGCCTATCACAAATGGGAGCATGAAAACTCACCAACATGTGCATCACAAACTTGAGCATGAAAACTCACCGACATAGCATCACAAACAGAAAGCTATTCCATGATCACTAACCATTAATTTTGAGCCGAGGCTCCACAAACAGTCTGAAGACCATGGGTCGCTACCCCACCACTTTTGAGCCGAAACTCCACAAACGGGGTTTAGGCCCCAGCACAAACAAAGAGACATCGCACATCACTAGTCTAAATCAGAAAATGATCATCATTGTAGTGTAAATTACACTAATCTAGTAAATAAATGAGTTTTGCTTCATGTCCCTTAAGCACTGGCTTAACTTAAATATTTACAAATAAATTGTAGATTTCCACTTGAAAATTGTGACAAGAGTTGAATCGAACAAGTCCAAGAATTAACCAACAAAGTAAACGCAAGCGTTTCATACCACTTGTTTTGCTAAGTAGTTTAATTAGATTTTCTCAAACGAATGAGGTAAAGCTTTGTATATACTAATAGATTGGAAAACGGTTTGAAAAACGAGCTTTGTATTAAAAATAGTGTTGAAATAGTTTTTTGTGAAAGATATTGAGTATTTACTACTAGTATAACAACTTTTTATTTTAAAGTGACAAATCACAGAAAACGATTGTAAAAACAATCAATCACCAAAAAGTCACATTCAAAGACGTGAATCAAATCGATAGAAATCGATACCAAATCCATTAAAATGGATATTCTCAAAAATCCAGAAAAAGAAGTCATCAAAGTCGATAAAAGTGATAACAACTAATCGGATTAACAAAAATCGATAAACATGAAAATTTACTCAAAAAATAGGCAAATAGGAAAAACTGAACAATTCTAGATGTCTGAAGGTTCAACCAGACGTCTGGATTTGGGTTTTGGAAATAATTCAGAAAACCTCCCAAACGTTTGAAATTATCAACTAGACGTCTGAACACTAGCCAGACGTTTGAAACCACTAATCGGACGTCTGGATTTTGGTTCTACCATTTTTTTCTTTTCTGCCATTTTTTTGTCTACTGCCCTAACCAGACGTCTGGTTGCCTATTCTGGGCAACAGTTTACCAAGGCCAATGATGGCCAAAATGATTCGGAAGCGATCGGACGAGCGACGAAGGCAAGGGATTTATGCCAAGCGGCAACCCAGCCCTATAGGCTCTTCAATACACCCCAAATAACATGTCCAAGTATCCAAGATAATATCTTTAAAGATTTTGACTTCAAAACACCAAAATTTGAAAAATTCAACAAATCAATTCAAATCAAAAGCAATTAAACATGAAATTGATGTTTGGAATTCATACCAAACAACAATGAAATCTATAGACATGGATGTGAGTTCAAGAACTCACCTTTAAACACAAAAACAACAAATGAGAAGCTTTAAGACAAGGCAAAACCAATTCCTCTTCAATACACCTCTAGAATCTTCAATGTATTATCAAAGGTGAAAATTTTTCTATGTTAGGGTTTAGGAATTTCTGAGAATCGAAGAGAGATTGAGATGGAGAAGATGAAGAGGATTCTTTACCTATGCTTCTCCTTGATTTGTAGAACTAGAGATTGAATTTCCTAGAAAAACTATGGCTTAGGAAGCTTGATTCTCCATTCTTTCCCTCATTTTTACTTTTTCTTTAGATTATTATGAAATGAAAATGAATGAAGAGGAGAGGGGGTGGAGTTAGGGTACTATGTTGGGTTAATGGGCTGAAACCCAAACCTAGAGCGCAATAGAAAAATAGCGAAATTCTACTCAACTCCAAACATATCGATGTTTATACTCAGTAAAGTCGCAAATGCCATTTTCAACTCAATGGAATTAGTCCCAAGTCCTAATTCGACTGTTTGCAAAATGTAGCATTTCGGACTTTAATCTGACTCACGATGCTATATTTAAATATACAATCGTAAAATATGCGGGTTGTTACAGGAAGTCCCTTCAGAAGCATCATGAAGAAGAAGTATATGCTTTCCCACATAGAATACATAACCTATTTAAGTTAGAATGGAGTCTATGACATTAAAGTTAACCAAATAAAATAAAAACATACCGATAAAAATTGTTTGAGAATCAGGAAAATGTGATCATCAAAATAAACTAGAGGCTGCAATAACCCAAGAGAAGTAATGGATGAAGATTGAATGGATAACCAAATGAGTTCCTTAAAATTCATTACCAAAGTTGTAATTTGAGTCCTTGAAGGAAGGTAATCCTCTTGAGAAAGGAGTAGACCAAGTTCAATGCACATGCGACTGACAGATATTGGAGAAGAAGGAAGGTAATATTAAGAAAGGGGTTTGGAGTTTGAGCCTCATCGGATAACTTAGCCTTAGCTTCTTTAGGATTCTCTAGAGAATTGTCCAAATTTGCTACTCCAGGACTTGGATCGATATTTACATCCCCCATCTCATCAACAACATTAGGAGTGAATTCTCGTGTAAGTCTAGGCTTTTTGTCTTTGGGAGAAGGAGGAGCAAGTAATGACAGAACCATTGCCCGTTTCTTCTATGTCTAGCTCTTCGATTGCTTTTGCAATAGAGTCTTTAAAAGAAACAGGATTGATCGATTGAGGAAGAGCAGAAGCTACATCTTTACTCTCTCTCTTCTTAGGAGTGCCATTTCTAACCCTTATTTCCATGGAAACAGCAAGGGATAATGAACCTAAAGTAGAATGAAGAGTTGGTAAACCAATAGTATCGGGAATTCTATTTCTAATCACATTAAAACTTACCAACAGACTCAAACTGAATTGGAGAGCTGGAGGTAAAGACTTCTGATTTTCCCATCACTTCCAAGTTTTTTTCCATGAGAATTATGTTTAAACATTGATGGCTCCCTCAAGACCCTGTAGGTCTAAGATGATAGAATATTAGAAGAACTTTAATGAAGTTAGGAGCGCGAGTCTATTATTCCTATTCATGGCTAAATGGATTAGGTACTCTTAGTCTTCTAGTCATTGGATTTTAGACTCTTGGAAACGAGATCTAAAGAAGAACACCCTTAATGAAGAATAATAATAAAAAAAGGATAACCAAGTATAAGTGACTTACCAGTGGTAGAAAATGTCCCTTTAATATTAGAGAATCATTTGACAAAGAAATCCTTTTGGTGAGTTATAGAGATTGTTCATAGGACCAGTGGGGATGCCTTCAACCCTAGAGATCCTCAATTGATCAAGAATGGAATCAAACTTAGCATGAGAGGTGATGTACCATGGATTTGCAATAACATCCCCTTCTTTCCAGTTGAAGGTGAAGGCTTAAGGCCCTTTGCTAGCTTTCTTGATGGACTTCTTGCTAGATTGACGGCTTTCCATTTTTCTGTTAGGTAATATTGTTCTAAACTTAAGAAAATACCATGATTCATATTATATTATAGCGTTAATACATGCTAATGCTAAATCTAAAATTGTTGGTTAAGCAATCTAATTATTGCCAAGGCGATAAGGCATATATTAATCATAAAACAATATTGAATTCTATAAGTTGGATAATTTAAAAAATAGTGTGGTTATCGACATTCCCAATTAAGTAATGAGCAAATTGATAATGTGTTTGCAACAAATTGATAATGTGTTTGCAACGTGTTAAGATAGCAATGAAATGCGTAAGCTTTATTTGAGATATTAAGGTCAATAAAAAAAGTTATTAGTACCCATAAGCTCATATCCACAATGTCATCCTGATGACTTTTACTAATAAACTTTACAATCATAGCTAATGGCGAGGTGATAAATATATCGACATTGACGGCTGGCGGTGAGGTAATTGGAAAAAAGATAATTGGTAGAAAAATTTATAACATGTTAAAAACAATAATGCCAAACGTGTCGATATCATATAGAGTTCCGTTTACGATATCAGAAATGATTATGGAAAAATAAAGGAAAAATAATATGGTTGTTATCAAATCATATTTATGTAGAAAAAAATTTCGAAGACAAGCAACTTCGACCTTGATTAACCTCGAGTTCATTAATGGCACATTTGATCAAAGCAAACAATGTCGATGACCTATAAGTTCTCAACTAAGGATTTTCGCACGTTGACTTAGTCAACGGCATGTAAAATTACTCTGGATCCATTGGTATCAATTAAACACTGAGACCCTACATGTTTCGAAGTTCACAATAGAAAGGGATTGTCGCATCTTGTCAAAACTGAAATTTAGTGTTGTCAAGGAAGTAAGATTTTTTTTAGTACTTTGCTTATCAGTGTCACATTCAATTCACTCTAATCATTCATGACATTAAATCTTTTGATGGGTAAAATAATAATAATAATGCAAAGTCTTATCGACTTCGAGAGTAATTACAGTGTCGATGGCGATCAATGTCGCTAAAATGAAAAATGAAGTCGAAGTCATCTTATGATTAACAAGCCTATAGCATATTAGTTTTCATACCAACGTCAATTATAGTCAAGACCCATGTGTGTGACACAAAAACATTATGCTGATGGATTAGCAATTGCTAGTTTAATCAACTCATCTTCGAGCCTATTAATGGTATCATGAATGTCGACACTAATACAGGTAAAAATAAAGTAGATTTTGGTTTAACAAATGACCCACTTAATTATCAAACTGAAAACTTCAAATTCATAAATTAATAGCAAATTATAGTTAGTTAATTTAAGGATTGATATAGCTACATAATATCTAAAATAAATAATCTACAAACTCAATCCTTAATATTGTCTTAATTAGTCCAAAACAACAAACCCAAAACGAAATCCTAAATGGCAATCTCAGTATGAAATCATGTACATTGTTATGCTACCTCTTTATGTGACCCATTGCTATCCCTTGATGTTACCCACATCTTCCTTTTTGTGTATCTTTAAATTGATGTGCATGAGGTGAAAACACCATTATACTCCAATAAATATTCTGTACTGTGGACAAGCACCTTTGTCCAAGTGGTTAATTGATTCGGCTTTGGTGCAGGATGTCACAAGTTCGAAACTTGCTTTCGAACGTTTATTTGACATGGGATATGTTGTCCCAATGATTTGTTGTATATAAAGTACCAGTTCAAAAAAAAATTCCTTGCTGTGGCATTCTTAGCTTCTCCTTTTAGTTAATACTCCTTTTCAATTAAATGGTATTTATTTTTGATAGCTCATATATATTGATGATATCTTCACTTTTCAACATGCGGTAGCATAATTCCTAACCATGCAATAGCCAGAACTTCTCACTCTTCAATAGTTCCTAGAGTCAACATGTGGTTGCCCTAACTTCTCAACCTTTGATAGCTCGACTAGTCAACATGCGATAGCTTCATAACATTAATCTTCGATAGCTTCATTTACTAACCTTTGATAACTTCATTATCAAAATTCTATAGCTTTATTTGACAACCTTCAGTAGCTTCATTAACCAACCTTTGATAGCTTTATTTGTCAACCATCGATATCTTTATTTGTCAATCATCTATAGCTTTATTTGTCATCCTTTGATAGCTTCATTTACCACCATCTATTGCTTCATTTATTAACCTTCAATAGATTTATTTGTCAAACTTCGATAGTTTTATAATATCAACCTTCGATAGCTTAACCTTCGATAGCTTTATTTGTCAACCTTCGATGGCTTTTTTTGCCAAATTTTTAAGGCTTCATTTGTCAACCTTCGATGGCTTTATCTTTCAACATTTTATAGCTTCATTTACCGACCCCCGATAGGTTCATTTATCAAACTTCGATAATTTTATTTATCGACCTTCGATGGCTTCATAGCTTCAACCTTTGGTAGATTCATTTACCAATATTCAATGGTTTTATTTGTCAACATTCGACAGCTTTACAACATCAACCTTAGCTTCATTTATCAACAATCAATAGCTTTATTTGTCAACTTACGTTAGCTTTATAATATCAACCCTCGATAGCTTCATTTGTCATCCTTTGATAGCTTCATTTGCCAATCATCGATGGCTCATTTGCCTTATATTATGATTACTCATTGCTATTAATTTGCGACGTCTCTGATATTGTCAACTTTCGATGGCACCATACTTTAATTATCCTTGGAAATTTCTGTGTAGCTGTAATGGATAATGTTCTTTTTTTAATCAACTTTCAATATATGATGATTGATGTAGTGCCTTAAAGAGCCATCTCCTTAGTTGCAAAGACAATAGGTGCTCATTTCAAAATATTGCTCCAAATAAAACACCCATCTGATAATTCATTCACCAATTTATTAATTTCACTCCTTTATCACGGAACTATGTGCCTAAGCGGTAAGACAACAAGTCTGATATCCTTTCCAATATAAGTTTAAAATTTTATCCCTATAGGGAGGAAGACCAGACACTTTGATAAAGATATATGTGAAGTCTCGAATTATAGGAATGAATGCTAACTCATCATGTGACATGTCTAGGGAATACAAATAACTCAACATGATAGAATTGTTTGGGTTGCGGTAAATTTCAATGCTTCTCCTAATGCAAGTAACTAAGTGAGAAATATTCCTATCATAATCAAACATTGCTCCATACATAGACATCTAGTCCAAATGCATAATTAAACTAAAATTAGAAGATCCCAATTCAAAAGCATTGCAATCAAATTCGATAACTAAAATATATAACTTCAAATCCTTACAAATCATGGATAAATTATTGCTTTCCTAGAAGGTTTGGATACTTTTATAGGGTTTACGACTATATTAGTATTTAAGTACAATTCACATACTAGCTTATCCAAAATAAATGAGCGAGATGCTCTAGTGTTAAATAAAGTAAGAAAAGATAAGTTAGAAAGAGTTAACATGCATTCCATGAAAGCTTTCTTCCCTTTGTCTATAGTTCGGGTTACGCTTAAGCTAGGGACATGATCAAGTGCATAAGCTAGAACGACCTGAGTAAAGTCTTAGGCAAGTTTGAAAAATCCTTCATCATATGTCTAGGCTAGTTGCAGTTGTAGCATTTTATCTTTGCAATATTTAATCTTCAATCCCTTTCCATATGCCCCTTAATACTGCATATCTTACACCCAAATCTTATTCTCTTTATATTCCCTTAAGCTCTTATTTCACCCTTGCATTTGTTCTGTTGAACTAGCTTTCCTTCAACCTTCTTAGGTTCTTCTACAGCAACTGAATTCGGCAATGCCATCTCTATTGAACTCTAAAAAGTAGTTTTCTAGTGTTTTGATTTGATTTTCCTCTTTTGATTTGATTTCCCTTCTTCTATTTTTCTTGCTACTATTTTGATTTGGTTTTAACATTTTCTCTCTTTTTTTTTGCTATTTTAATTAGGAGATTAGATCTAGGACCAAGGAAGAAGAAGGAAAAGAGAATACAATTTCAGATCAAGGTTTATGGCAGCTACGGATAAAGAAATAAGAATAAGTTGAGTTAGGGTTACGTATCGTGATTTGTAAAATTCCAGTTTTTCATCTTTATGTAAAATCATCGAAATGCCCATAATAAATTTATAGTTTATGTTTACTGGGAATCCATAGTGTTACAAATGCTATTATTAATATAATGGTCATATCCCATCAAATTTTAGAATATGTGAGAGTTGGCTTAAGTTGTGTAAATTAAGAAAAACTAATAAATGTAAAAAACACATACTTTATTTTCTTTACCATGGATAAAATATTCATAGTAAAGTAATCAAAGAAATTAATGTAATAGTTAATCTTTTAAAACAATCTATATGCATAGTACCATTTATATAATAAAAAACTATTTATAAGAACTGTCTTATGTTACAAATTTAACTTACTAAGCTAAATGTTTATCTACTACACAAACAGTTATATTATTCGTAATTTGTATGTTAATATCGAAAAAAACCATAAGCACGTGTTCATATTAGTTTATATAATTAATTAATGGAAATAAACGATATGATGGATATACAACATATGATTGTACGAGAATAAGCAATTTTATGTACACAAAATAATAAACTGATTTTAAGATGGCATCTGTTGGGCGAATTCTCACCCATGGAATCACAAGACTAAGAGGCATCAGCTTCGCCATTTCCATCCGGTATCCGTGCTCATTCGGTACCCATACCCACGTCGAACCGTGCTCCATCCACCATCACCGGTCCAGCCTACCACCGGTCCAAAACCCACCATCACCGAACCAACCTCAACTAGGCACCACCGAACCAAACAACTCCCCAAGCCAAGCCGAACCAACTCACCTCCCATCTACCACCGAATCACCGCATCTCCACGTCCTAACCGGACCAAGGCCATCACCGAACCAAACCTCCGCCTAGCTATGACCGGACCAAGCTTCGCCGAACCAACATGGCTCCCAACTACTACCGGACCAAGCCTCTTCCATCTCACCACCGGACCAGCAATCGCCTGACCATCTCCATCTTCCACTATCGAACAAACCTGAAGAAGGCATTCCGAATCAATTTTACCGGGCCAGATTGCAGCAGTCCAGGCCCGTCAGCATCCATATACATCCAAGACCCCAGCCCCCAGCCTCACTCTATAAATAGAGGGGCAGGGGTACAACAATGGCAGACAAGTTTGAGAGCTCAAGCACGGAAGGAACTTTCAAACAACTTTCATATACTTGTATACAAAGCTTTGTACTTGTAATCTGAAAGAAAAGAGAGAATAACATATAAAGTGGACGTAGGTACGTTCTGGCTAAACCACTATAAATCTACGTGTCTTTTACAGTTTAGCCCCTGTTTTTTTATATATTTGCATAAATCACCCAAACCGCTAAGAACAACATAAAATCAACTAAATCATACGACTGTGAGGTGTTTGTCCATTCTTTGTGCAAACATTTTTGGTGCTTTCACTGAGAAACTTGGAATTCCAAGCTTCAGCTTCCCTCATTCAACCTTCTTTCCCACTAGCACCCTTGATTGCCTAGGAAACATGACTTCCAGGCCGAGAAAAGACGCCAACAAGGGAAAGAACGTTGCAACCAGCAGTGCTCCAGATCCAGTGGATCCAGATCAAGAGAACCATCCCACTACGACAGCAGTGCCAAATGTAGATCAGGCAATTCCGACAACCCCTGTCGCGGAACAACCGGCAGCAATCACTAGGGCAGACCTAGACAGAGTTGTGGTTGAAGTGACTAACCGCTTTGCATCCCAACAAGAAGCTTTGGTGAACCAACTCATGTCACGCTTGAGGGATGCCGAAGAATCCAATCGCAACACTGAATCATGGGGTGAGTCTCAATCTGGAGGATCTCGGAGACAACAAAGGTCTTCCCTCTTCGAAGAAGCTATCAACAGGAACAATAATGATAGGGGCGCGCCCGGACTCAGCCCGAACTTCGACTCGAGGAAGCGCTTGGAACCGAACCCAACGGGGGAGGCACCAGGCGAGGGTCGGATGTAGCTGAGCCAGTCATGCCGCCTAATCAAAGAAACCCCGCTGAACGGAGCCGAGCTAGAACCCAGCCCGAAGTTGACCCCATGGAAATGCACGAAACGGAACCCCACAGGGGAAGATCAAGGCGGGGGCCAACTGTAGCTGGTCCTAGCATGCATCCGAGCAGCCAAAGACAGCCACTGGATAACGTCAGAAATGATAGACTATACCATCCCTATAGGTCATCTGGACGAGATCGATCCCGCAGGGAAGAACCAAGCTCATTTTTGTCCGCTCCAAATTCTGATGAAAGAATGGCACGATTATTCAGGGAATGCGTCCGACGGGAGCAAAGGGATCGAGGGATAGGCACTAGGGTAACTAGCCCTTTCACCCGCGACATCGAAACCGCCATCACCCCTCGAGAATGGAAAATGTCGGAAATGGAACCGTACAAGGGAACTTCCGATCCCGTTGTACACTTGCAGAGATACACACAGCGTATGCTCATGAGCGGGGCAACGGAAGGAGTGTTGTGTAAATGCTTTCCGCTATTCCTAGCAGACCTAGCTACCTCCTGGTTCTGCATCTACCCCAAGGATCTATCAGCTCATGGGAGATGTTGAAAGAAAAGCTCATTAGCCAGTTCCACATTCATGTGGAACAACCCAAGGATGCTTATTCTCTATCCATAGTCAAACAGAAATCCGGAGAGACACTGCAACAATATCTAACCCGGTTCAACGCCGCGGCGGCCGCAGTCCAAGATGCCGATGAGAAACTCACACTAATGGCCCTCTGTAGTGGTGTGCACCCAGATACCAAGTTTGCTAGAAGACTAACTAAAGAAAAACCAGCTACCTTGCCCGATTTCTTCCATGAAGCTGGGAAGTACATGAGACTCGAAGAGGCTGCCACTGAAAGGCAGACAGGACCACAGGCTAAGACGGCTCATGGAAACGCCCCCGCCGCAGCGAAGGACATTCGCAGAAACGACTCCAGAGACAATGCAGGGGGCAAGAAGGGAGAAAAGCGCTTGTACCGACCAGGACCGAGATTTGACGCTTACACTCCCTTGAATGAAACAGTCGAGAACATCTTCCTGGCCACCTAGGACGAACTTACATACAAGCGCCCCCCGTACAAGAAAGAGTCAGATCACGCAATCCAGTCCGGAAAATTCTGTCGTTTCCACGAGTCTCATGGGCACGATACCAATGAATGCCGCCATCTCCGAGACCTAATTGAAGAACACATCAGGAGAAGGAGGCTGGAACGCTATGTAAAGGGCCAGGACAGGACTCCAGCTTCCGCCAAGGAAAACCCAGGGCAGCTCCACCCAGAGACAGGCGGAGGAAATCGCAACACCAGTGGTTCCAGCCAAGAGAAGATAGTGGTCCATACAATATCAGGAGGGTCACACATCGCCGACAAGAGCTGGGAAGAAATGGAAAGATATAGAAACTCACTCAGAAGCGAGGGAGACTGCGTCAATTCTGTTATGGAAGAACGCCACCCTAAGCGGAAGGAAAATAATAACATCACATTCAGTCGGCGTGACCTAGAAGGAAGGCAATACCCTCATATGGATCCTATGGTCATCTCTGCCTGGTTCGGCCCAGCTGAAGTTTTTCGAATCCTAGTAGACACTGGAAGCTCAGTGAATATTCTGTTCAAGCATGCTTTCGACAAAATGAAGCTGTCAATGAAGGACGTGTCTCCCTGCAACAATCCGCTACACGGTTTCACTGGAGAAGCAAAGATGCCCCTCGGAAAGTTGGATCTCTTTGTTGAATTGGGAAGTCATCCCCGCTCCGCCGTTCAGAAACAAACATTCGTGCTAATAGAAAACCACTCGGCCTACAATGCCTTTTCAGGAAGACCAGCCTTGTCCGACTTTCAAATTGTCCTTGCCCCATGGTGCCTGAAGATGAAGTTCCCAACAGATAATGGAGTGGGAGAAGTAGAAGGGGATCAAGACGCCGCTCGGGACTGCTATGTGACCGAACTTCGCAATAATCGCAGGAGAGCTAAAGGGAAGAATGCAGAGACTGCCCTCTGCAAGAAAAACTTGGAGGCATAGCAACTAAAGAAGGCCCCTCCTCTTCGATATACCAGTGATCCCTTTAATGGATTAGACCCTAGGGACAGAGAGGAGGAGGCCACCGCCGAGCCCGCAGAGGCTATGGAGTTTGTATCTGTAGACAAATGTGACTCGAGTAGACTACTGAGAATCGGGTCTCAGTTAAAAACAGAATTGAAAGACCAACTCATTGATTTCCTTCGCCACAACTTGGATGTGTTTGCATGGACACACGCTGATATGACTGGAATCTCCCCGGACATAGCATGCCACGCACTAAACATCGATCCTACCAAGGTATCTTTAAAGCAAAAGAAGAGAAGTGTGGGGGCAGAACGTTCGGCAGCCCTCGAAGAAGAAGTAAAGAACCTGCTTGCCAATAACTTCATACGAGAAGCCATCTACCCAGAATGGATCGCTAACCCGGTACTGGTAAAGAAGGCTAATGGGAAGTGGCGAACATGCATTGACTTCTCCAACCTAAATGATGCTTGCCCAAAGGATTGCTTCCCACTTCCCCGAATCGATCAACTTGTGGACAGTACCGTTGGGCACGAGCTCTTATCTTTCATGGATGCCTACCCCGGATATAACCAAATCCCTATGCACGCCCCCGATCAGGACCACACCAGTTTCATCACGGACTGGGGGTTGTACTGCTACAGAGTAATGGCTTTCGGACTTAAGAACGCCGGAGCTACTTACCAGCGCCTCGTCAACAAGATGTTTGCGGAATTGATGGGACGAACTATGGAAGTTTATGTGGATGACATGCTGGTAAAATCGAGGAAAGTCAACGACTATATAAACCACTTGGACGAGATGTTTCAAGTACTTCGCCAATATGGAATGAAGCTGAATCCTCTAAAGTGCTCCTTCGGAGTGTCATCAGGAAAGTTCTTGGGATTCATCGTCCATGCCAGAGGGATCGAAACAAACCTCGAACAAGTCCGAGCCTTGCAGGATATCAAGATGCCATCCACTCGGAAAGAAATGAAAAGCCTAAACGGGAAGGTGGCTGCCCTAAGCCGATTCATCTCTAAAGAAACCGACAAATGCATTCCCTTCTTTGAAGCCCTGAAGAGAGACAAAGGAAAATTCGAGTGGACAGACGAACGTTCAGCAGCTTTCCTTAACCTAATCGAGCACCTCCAACGGTCACCAGTGCTCTCGACTCCGAATGAAGGCGAAGAACTATACCTATATCTTGCTGTGTCATCCCATGCTCTAAGCGCCGCTTTGGAAAGAGAAGAAGACCGCACACAACGGCCAGTGTACTTCAGAAGCAAAAGGTTCACGGGAGCAGAAGCCCGGTATCCCAAACTCGAGAAACTGGCGTACTGTTTACTAATCACATCAAGGAAGCTACGACACTATTTCCAATCTCATCCCATCAGATTCCTAACCGACCAACCATTGAGGCAAGTGCTCCATCGTCCCGACACCTCTGGGCAACTGCTCAAGTGGTGCATCGAGCTAAGCCAATATGATATCACCTACCATCCTCGCACTGCCATCAAGGGACAAGCCATAGCCGATTTCATCGCCGAATTCACTATCAACGAAGGCAGGGTGCAGCCTGAAATAACAGAGGACATCAAGTGGAGTCTCTTTGTGGATGGAGCATCGAACGAACAAGGCTCGGGGGCAAGCGTTGTGATCATCACTCCCAGGGGAAGAAAGCTGCGTTATGCACTAAGGCTGGAATTCGCTGCCACCAACAATGATGCCGAATATGAAGCAGTAATAGCCGGATTGGAGCTCACCCTGGAGATCGGAGTCAGTTCCTTATGTCTTCACAGTGATTCGCAACTCATCGTAAATCAAATACTAGGAGAATTCCAGACTCGAGGAGAGCGGCTCACGGCATATCTGAAAAAGACCAAGCGGTTGCTCAATCAATTGGATCACTACTCGATCAAACACATTCCTCGAGAAGAGAATCAAGAGGCCGACGAACTAGCAAAACAAGCTAGCATGAAGAACATCACTATTTTCGGAGCATTAACCATCTCAAAACAGATGGCACCAAGTTTCGAGCAAGTAAATCTGATAGCTGCAACCGAAGAAGAAACTTGGATGACTCCTATCCGGAAATACTTACAAGATGGCGCATTGCCCAGCGAGCGTAGCAAAGTCAGGAAAATCTTGAGGAAAGCCTCCCGCTACACACTACAAGAAGGAATCCTCTACCGGCGTGGCTTCTCTAACCCCTTATTACGATGTGTCGCTGGAAGGGAAGCCAAGGAAATCTTATCCAACATCCACCAGGGAAGCTGCGGAGATCACGCTGGAGGGCAGACTCTGGCAATGAAGATACTCCAATATGGATATTACTGGCCCACCTTGAACAAAGACGCCTTAGACTTCGTCAGAAAATGTGACAGATGTCAGAAATTTGCCAAAATTCCTCGACTACCAACAAATGAGATCACTCAAATGATTAGCCCTTGGCCCTTTGCAGTATGGGGAATTGACTTGATTGGTGAACTGCCAATGGGCCGAGGTGGAGCTAAATATGCTATAGTAGCAGTCGACTATTTCACCAAATGGGTGGAAGCAGAACCTCTGAATAAAATATCTTCGACAAAAATCATTAACTTCTTGATCAAAAATGTTCTTTGCAGGTACGGAGTACCACTCAAAATCATATCAGACAATGGACTTCAGTTTGACAGCAAGGAATTCACCAACTGGTGCCAAGAGCACGGGATTAACAAAAGCTTCTCATCCGTGGCTTATCCCCAGGCAAATGGCCAAGTCGAAGTTGTCAACAAAATTCTCAAAACGCTGATCAAGAAGAAGCTTGAAAAGTCAAAGGGCGCTTGGGTGGATCAACTTCCTACGGCACTTTGGGCCTACCGCACATCTTTCAGAACATCAACAGGGCATACTCCTTTCTCTTTGGCATACGGATCGGAGGCAATGCTCCCAGTTGAGACTATTGTGCCTTCCCACCGTAGGATCCACTACATCCCAGAAGAAAACAAAGAACTCCTCCTCATGTCTTTGGATCTGATTGAGGAGAGAAGAAATGATGCAGCACTAAAAGTAGCAGCTCACAAACAAAAAGTGGCAGCACTATACAACTCCAAAGTCAAGCATCGCAGCTTACAAGAAGGAGATCTTGTCCTCAAGCGAATCTTTCCGTGCCCCGGGGCACTGGACTCCATCTGGGATGGACCATATGTAATTCATAAAAATCTCCACAACGGAGCTTATATTTTGTCAACTGTAACGATCCCGATTTAATAACGAATTTAAATTTATAATTTAAATTGAATTTTGGATTAAATTATGGAATTATTTGAAATTTTCAAACTAATGTATTTTAAAAAGAAAATTGATTTGAAACTCAAGTATGAATATTTTCAATTGAATTGAAAAATAAAATAAAATGTTTAAAATAAAATAAAGTAAAATAAACATCATAAATTTAATGTTTGAAAAGGAAAAATTAAATTAAAAGTTTTAATAGAAAAAAAAATAACATTGAATTCATTTATATTATAAAGCATATTTAAATCAAGCAATGTAAAAGACATCTTAGTAAACAACATATTAAATTGAAATGCAAAGTAGTATCTACAAACCAAATAAAAATTAACAAATGAAAATAAAATATACTTACAAAATAAATAAAGTGCAATATAAATACAATGTGAATAGAAATATGAACAAACAAAACATATGTATATGAAGATAATTGCAGAAGAAGGAAGAAGCAAGACCAAAATAGTAGAAACATAAAGAAATAACACATGAGTATGAATACATAAATAAACAAAACCAAAAGGTTTGCAATGTACAAAGCTATCTCAGTGAATAAATATATATATATATATATATATATATATATATATATATAAACAAACAAGCAAGAACTGTAATGCAAGTATGAATAGCTTGCATAAGGAGACAACATATATATTTAAGTTAAACAAGTATGAACACTTGGGAAAAAAAAGGAAACAAAAAGTTATAAACAAAAGTACATGTGAATAAAATAGAAAACAAAGCAAGTCTTGAAATCATATCAGCCGTGAACAAGCAAGAAAAAGAAGTTCATCTCAGTACACAAAATGGGAAAACAACAAAAGAAGATGCTTGTATAAACAAAGAAGAAAATAAACTGTACAAACATGTATAAAGTAAATAAAGCAAACAAATAGGACACATGCATTAACTACCCATCCTCTCAGCATGTTCAAAAATCCTCTCAGCCGAAGTAGGCTACTTCTTCCAGCCTCCAAAATGGGAAAAATCTCTGCATTAGTACAAAGGAAAAAAAATATAAAGAATAGATATTGTACTAGATACACCCTGTACAAATATACATCATCTTCATTTAGTTTAAAACCAAGCAAATTCAACCTGAATAGTAGCTCTTCTCACTTCAATTTCATTCCATTTAAAACTGAGAAAAACAAAAGTGGCATCATCTTTAAACTCAAAGTTATTCAACAAAAAGAAAGAAGAAAAAAAGAAAGACAAAAGCAAGTTTCAATCTGGGAGTAAAAATATCACCAACTTCAAATTCAAATTTAAAACCAAATTCTGAAGCAAAAGGAAAGCAAAGAAAAACTAAAGAAAAAAAAAGACATAGCAAGTTCAATCTATTCAAAGCTGGTTCCAGGTCTCTGTCTTCAACATGAAGGTGAGCAAAAACCCCTAACCCGGCTATATTTGTGATGTCTGGATTTGTATCTTTTAGGTATAAGATGAATTATGTGGGAAGGATAGTGTAAATGTGTTAGCATAAGTGTGAAAATGCCTGAATGTGTATATATGACTGTGTATACATATATGTCGGTGTACAGACATGTCTTTGTTTTGAAGTCTCGGGATTTAAACTCAATTCAAGAAAAAAAACCATATCTCTTTGAATAATAACATTTAGATTATGATGTTTGAAAAAAAACTGTTTATAACACTCTAATCTAAGTTTTAAAAATAAATTCCAAGTAAAAATATTTATAGGGTATTATAAAATGAGATATGACAGTGATAAATTAACTCTGATGGAAATATCGATTTCTAAATTTTTAAGTTTGGATTGTATCCTTAAATTCGTGTTGGTGAATCATGAATTTTAATATAGATATTATGATTGTTAAGTGAGTGAGTAACGTGAATTCACGAGATGATAAGAAAATGCATATTTGTCAAATTCATTCAATCGGTGAGATTAAAATCTTCGAATTTTGGTCAGAAGAAGGATTCAGTGTCAAGTATCATGGGAAAAATATTGAAAAAAATTTCTATTGAGTAAATTGATCAATTGAATCGAATTTAGGGTTTAAAACTTGTTTTGGCCAGTAATGATTTTCGAATTTGTTCGTTGCCGTGAAGAGTTCGAGCGTGGCCGGACCAATGGGAAGCGAAGTATTGGGGTGTGACGGAGTTCTTATCGAAATAGCGTGGGTAATCGTATACGAGATCGTCGAAGATGATGGGTTTGTTGACATCAGGTTTGGTCCCCGTTTCGATTGAAGAGTTCGTTTTTGATTGGTTGGTGGAATTGTGGTTCTGTGAACTCGGAAGGGATGGCGTGGCGAACGTCGACTTGCTGAGTGCCTCGGCAATGGCCGGAAGGGGATAGCTCATCGGTGCACGTGCATGGCCGTGCGCAATGTGTCAGGAAGCTCGGTGGTTGACAACTCGAGTTGATACTCAGGTAAATGCTGGGTTTGCTTCATGTTGGGTTTGGGGGCCTGAGTGTGTGGTCCAGTATATAAATTTAAACTTAAACTAAGCTGAGGAAAAAAAAAGAGAGAAGAGAAGTGAGTGCGAGAGGGGAAGGAGAAGAACTCGGGAAAACACAGGGGAGCTTGCGTTGTTACCCGAGTAAAATCGGCATTTCGCTCGGGTCGAATTCCCAAAGCCTGAGGTATGAAGAAAAAAAAATTATGCGAAACCTTTAAACAAATTTTTTAAAGTAATGATGGCAATCAATGTTTGACAAATTGAGGTTAAAATTTTATTTCAAGTTTAATTGTTGGAAGGAAATGCTTAACAATGTTTTTTTTTAAAAATCTCAATTAACGTTTTGATTAAGTAATTAACTTGAGATGAGTACTTAATGTAATTACACTAAAGTTTCAAGCTAATAATAAATTGATTTCAAAGTTTAAGGAAGATTTTAATTGTAAATTGAGATAAATAATCATTGTTAATTAATTCTTTTAAAGGAGAAATCAAGTATTAATTAATCAAGTAATTTAATTAAGAATGAAATAATTGATTAACTAAGTAATTAGTAATTAATGGGTAATTTAGTTTGATTAATAATTTAGATTTTTACTTAATGATTTAAGGTAATAAATTTAGTAATTAAGAGTTAATAATTGTTTAAGAATTGATTTGTTAATTAACAAAATTTGAGATGAAATAAGTAATCAATTGATAAGTTATGATCAAATTTAAACAGGGTTAAGTTATTAATTCTCAAGTAATTAATTTTAAATTGAATTAATTACAATAAGAATTAAAGACGATTACTTATGGATTGTGTATGTAGGATATCTAATTGGTTGTATAATAAATTGATATTCTGTTTATAATAGTGATGCTGTGTAAATTACTCTGTGCTGGATTATGATTGTTGATTTTATTCCGTATCGATGAGAAAACCCTTTAGCCTGTAAAATGGCATTTAAATTTCGATGCGACAGGAATTCGGATTCCAATTAGTTATCTGAAACCCACATCGAATTTTAATGATTAATCTTTGTTATTGATAAATCTATTTATTTATGAATCTGTAAATAAAGATAAGCGTTATTGATTATATCGCTTATCGATATTGATATATCTGTGATGATTGATGTTGTGCACTATTGTGTTGAACCCCTGGCCCACACTATACACACACAAATATAGATTTCACGTGGAAATCAGTTAAGTCACAGATTTTAACTAAGTTTTGAATTTGAATTTTAAATTCAAATTGTTTTGGGAATAAATTAAGTCTAATATGAAAAGCTTTGAAAAGGTGTTTTCAAATAATAAAAGTTATTTTGAATAACTAATAGAGATTTGGAATTTGAATAATTAAATTCAAATTGGAATTCAATATCTGAAATTGAATTCTATTTTTCGTATTTATGATTTAAAAAGAATTATACAAGTCATATGAATTTTAAAACCATTTATTTCAAAAGCGTTGTTTTGGAAATTCGAATTAACCCAAAGATTGTAACTTGTATAAATGAAATTGGATTTTTTCGAAATAAAACTGTTGTGTTCCAAATGATAAAAGTTTTCACATAAGTAATGAATTTCCAATTTGAATTAAAAGGTTTTCAAGTTTGAATTGAAATAATTTTTCAAGTTAAGGATAAATTTTTGGAAACGAGTTTCAAAAGCTAAAAACTAAAATCTTGATTTAATGATTTAAATGGATTAATCCAATTTGAATGGAAATTGTTTTGGAATCCGTAACTGGATCATTGTGAAACTAAGTGAACCTTGTGAAGTAAATCTTTTTGTTTAAAAGATTTAAAATGGTAAATTGAGTTAAACCATTTGAAAGAAAAATTTTGAATTATTAAGTTGTGACTTAATTGAAATCCCATATCCATACGTTTTAAATGTTGCGCTCACTATTCGGTTTAGCCGGGAGAGGACCTTTGTGTCATATATCCCATTCCGAATATGTGATACGTCGTTATGGATAGCATTTGAAGACCGGTGGTGAAGACCGGGTATTTGCGAGAACGATAGGATAACCTATCGATTGTCTCTGCACTGGGTAGCTCCTGGTATAGAGATTCCCTAAGTGATGGGAAGTTCGATCGGGATTGTAAATACCTGGATTTCAAGGGCTTCTTTGGAAGTGCCTTCGGTTCTGTTCGAACCCGGAACAGAGTTGTATGGATTGTGTGTCTGACATTACAATTTGAGATATAAAGCAGATTTCTTTCAAATACATCTCTGTGGTGGCGGAGAATTTATTCTTTTAGCTTAGCACCCTTCTCTGAGACGTACGAGCTCAGAGGTTATGTAGTTGAAGGTTATCTGCGATATATTCCCAATTTGGTAATGTGGCATACTAATTGCTGCTGATCATTTTTTGATCGAAGCATGGCTTTGTGAAAAGCGTAGCTTTGTGGATGAGACTTCATCGAGCCTCACAAATCGGTAATGGTCGAAACAGGAATCGTGCGGCAAGGTTTCAGCGGTCGCTCCCCTAGGGTATGACCATTCCTTCTGGAAAAGGGTAGTATCATGGTATGGAGCCCAGATACTTACTCATGTGGACACACTATATTTATTTATGTGTGATGTTGGATTAGAGGTACCTCGTTTAAAGGTCCCAAAGGACCGGGGGTGGCATATCTGACGGTTTGTAATATCCTTTGGGAAAAGGGGTTCCCGGCCTTGTTTGGCAGAGAACGGTTTGGTTCTCGGGGCGTCCCGCCAGTGGCGTTCCCATGTGGCAATAGGAAGTTCCTTGGCCTGACCATTTGTTGGAAAAATCCAAAGAAACAATACGCGCCTTGTACGGTTTTAGTTGTATAACCTGCCATGGAATGTGGCGGTAACCCGCTATTGAACATGGTAGCTATAGTAGGCATAGTTCGAAATGTCTATGCTGGCTAAGATTTATATTCTACTTTCGAAATGTTTTCTGCACTGTGCACTTATAATAATAATATCAAAGAAATTTGCGTATCGAGCATGTTTGACTATCATAAGAAGAAATCTCCTCCAATTCTGCGTTTGCATTGTGTGTGCGGCGGGAGGTCTTATGGTAGTTTCATTTTCCAAAAGCATTGCGATTTAGAAATTTAAATCTTTGATTGTTTTTAAAAGACAAAATGTTTTTGTTTGCTCATACCAATCCCACGACTGACCTGGAGTTTATTGTTCCTTTCCTAAACTCTGGGTGCCCACAATTTTCCACACGGGCAGTCTAGAGTTTATTTTCCAGATAGTTAGGTTCTGTAGATTATGAGGAGCTAGTTCAGTCTCTGGATCACACCGGACTTGCTTATCTTTGTGCATTGTGATGCTGGATCGAGCTGCTTCTATTGGAGTTCTCTTGTGGAGATTATCTTGAAGATTATCCGCTGCTGGTGTTGTTTATGTTCTTTTCCGCTGCTATTTCTTGTATTAGATCTCTGATGTATATTGATATGTATTAGATCATCTGTTGTATCAAATATTGTATCAAAGCTGTATATCTATATATTATATTTTTTTTCCGCTGTGTTGTTTTCTTAATGTTGTTATAAGCTCCGGCGACTCGGATTTGAACGATCGAATCTACGGCATTCGAATACGATATGAAGTATGGATGTCGATTTTCGAGCGGGCAAAATCCGAACCGTTACAAGTGGTATATGAGCTAAGGTTAAACTTTAGCTCAGGAGTATAACACATTAAGTAGCTCGTTAGAGATAGGGTGAAGCAAACCCTAGAATGAGTATCCCTAAGATATCCATTCGAATGCCTCAGTAAATTCTCTTACTATCCACCAATAGTAAGTATGAGTGCAAAAAGTGAATGAGATCGGGGATAGGGGAATACGACTATAAATGGTCAATTTCTTGCAGCAGTGGAAACAATCTTATCTCTATCAATCTCTTTTGTTCAGCGTCTCTTCTCAATTCTTTGATAGTTCCTGGTAGATCTAGGAAGGAAATTCGACATATTAATATGGGACATAAACTCCAATTTAACCAGAATTGTTTGTTTGGATGAATTGGTTGCTTTGGTTGTTATGGTTGATAAGTATACTTTAGTTTTAAACAAAAGAAAGTTTTGAAATTGTATCCATATCGGTCTATTTCACTGGGTTCTGATATAATCTACGAATGGTTAGTTATCCCTTCGGACTAACCAATACCCCTGTATACTTCGTAGATTAGGTAACCCAATTGTTTCGTAAATTGATTGAGTTTGTTCTTGTATCTACTGTTGATATTCTAATTTGGCTAAGCCAAATGCAGAATTGATATCCAGTTTGATCTGGAAAGATATTTCTCTATCTTTCATCTATCTTTGTTATCTCTTTGGCGAATTTCAAGGACGAAATTCTTTTTAAGGGGGGAAGTCTGTAACGATCCCGATTTAATAACGAATTTAAATTTATAATTTAAATTGAATTTTGGATTGAATTATGGAATTATTTGAAATTTTCAAACTAATGTATTTTAAAAAGAAAATAGATTTGAAACTCAAGAATGAATATTTTCAATTGAATTGAAAAATAAAATAAAATGTTTAAAATAAAATAAAGTAAAATAAACATCATCAATTTAATGTTTGAAAAGGAAAAATTAAATTAAAAGTTTGAATAGAAAAAAAAATATAACATTGAATTCATTTATATTATAAAGCATATTTAAATCAAGCAATGTAAAAGACATCTTAGTAAACAACATATTAAATTGAAATGCAAAGTAGTATCTACAAAGCAAATAAAAATTAATAAATGAAAATAAAATATACTTACAAAATAAATAAAGTGCAATATAAATACAATGTGAATAGCAATATGAACAAACGAAACATATGTATATGAAGATAATTGCAAAAGAAGGAAGAAGCAAGACCAAAATAGTACAAACATAAAGAAATAACACATGAGTATGAATACATAAATAAACAAAACCAAAAGGTTTGCAATGTACAAAGCTATCTCAGTGAATAAAATATATATATCTATATATAAACAAACAAGCAAGAACTGTAATGCAAGTATGAACAACTTGCATAAGGAGACAGCATATATATTTAAGTTAAACAAGTATGAACACTTGGGAAAAAAAAGGAAACAAAAAGTTATAAACAAAAGTACATGTGAATAAAATAGAAAACAAAGCAAGTCTTGAAATCATATCAGCCGTGAACAAGCAAGAAAAAGAAGTTCATCTCAGTACACAAAATGGGAAAACAACAAAAGAAGATGCTTGTATGAACAAAGAAGAAAATAAACTGTACAAACATGTATAAAGTAAATAAAGCAAACAAATAGGACACATGCATTAACTACCCATCCTCTCAGCATGTTCAAAAATCCTCTCAGCCGAAGTAGGCTACTTCTTCCAGCCTCCAACATGGGAAAAATCTCTGCATTAGTACAAAGGAAAAAAATATAAAGAATAGATATTGTACTAGATACACCCTGTACAAATATACATCATCTTCATTTAGTTTAAAACCAAGCAAATTCAACCTGAATAGCAGCTCTTCTCACTTCAATTTCATTCCATTTAAAACTGAGAAAAACAAAAGTGTCATCATCTTTAAACTCAAAGTTATTCAACAAAAAGAAAGAAGAAAAAAAGAAAGACAAAAGCAAGTTTCAATCTGGGAGTAAAAATATCACCAACTTCAGATTCAAATTTAAAACCAAATTCTGAAGCAAAAGGAAAGCAAAGAAAAACTAAAGAAAAAAAAAGACATAGCAAGTTCAATCTATTCAAAGCTTGTTCCAGGTCTCTGTCTTCAACATGAAGGTGAGCAAAAACCCCTAACCCGGCTATATTTGTGATGTTTGAATTTGTATGTTTTAGGCATAAGATGAATTATGTTGGAAGGATAGTGTAAATGTGTTAGCATAAGTGTGAAAATGCCTGAATGTGTATATATGACTGTGTATACATATATGTCTGTGTACAGACATGTCTTTATTTTGAAGTCTTAGGTTTTAAACTCAATTCAAGAAAAAAATCCATATCTCTTTGAATAATAACATTTAGATTATGATGTTTGAACAAAAACTGTTTATAACACTCTAATCTATGTTCTAAAAATAAATTCCAAGTAAAAATATTTATAGGGTATTATAAAATGAGATATGAAAGTGATAAATTAACTCAGATGGAAATATCGATTTCTAAATTTTTATGTTTGGATTGTATCCTTAAATTCGTGTTGGTAAATCATGAATTTTAATATACATATTATGATTTTTAAGTGAGTGAGTAACGTGAATTCACGAGATGATAAGAAAATGCATATTTGTCAAATTCATTCAATCGGTGAGATTAAAATCTTCGAATATTGGTCAGAAGAAGGATTCAGTGTCAAGTATCATGGGAAAAATATTGAAAAAAATTTCTACTGAGTAAATTGATCAATTGAATCGAATTTAGGGTTTAAAACTTGTTTTGGCCAGTAATGATTTTCGAATTTGTTCGTTGCCGTGAAGAGTTCGAGCGTGGCCGGACCTATGGGAAGCGAAGTATTGGGGTGTGACGGAGTTCCTATCGAAATAGCGTGGGTAATCGTATACGAGATCGTCGAAGATGATGGGTTTGTTGACATCAGGTTTGGTCCCCGTTTCGATTGAAGAGTTCGTTTTTGATTGGTTGGTGGAATTGTGGTTCTGTGAACTCGGAAGGGATGGCGTGGCGAACGTCGACTTGCTGAGTGCCTCGGCAATGGCCGGAAGGGGATAGCTCATCGGTGCACGTGCACGGCCGTGCGCAATGTGTCAGGAAGCTCGGTGGTTGACAACTCGAGTTGATACTCGGGTAAATGCTGGGTTTGCTTCGAGTTGGGTTTGGGGGCCTAAGTGTGTGGTCCAGTATATAAGTTTAAACTTAAACTGAGCTGAGGAAAAAAAAAAGAGAAGAGAAGTGAGTGCGAGAGGGGAAGGAGAAGAACTCGGGAAAACACAGGGGAGCTTGCGTTGTTACCCGAGTAAAATCGGCATTTCGCTCCAGTCGAATTCCCAAAGCCTGAGGTATGAAAAAAAAATTAAGCAAAACCTTTAAACAAAAATTTTAAAGTAATGATGGCAATCAATGTTTGACAAATTGAGGTTAAAATTTTATTTCAAGTTTAATTGTTGGAAGGAAATGCTTAACAATGTTTTTTTTAAAAATCTCAATTAACGTTTTGATTAAGTAATTAACCTGAGATGAGTACTTAATGTAATTACACTAAAGTTTCAAGCTAATAATAAATTGATTTCAAAGTTTAAGGAAGATTTTAATTGTAAATTGGGATAAACAATCATTGTTATTAATTCTTTTAAAGGAGTAATCAAGTATTAATTAATCAAGTAATTTAATTAAGAATGAAATAATTGATTAACTAAGTAATTAGTAATTAATGGGTAATTTAGTTTGATTAATAATTTAGATTTTTACTTAATGATTTAGGGTAATAAATTTAGTAATTAAGACTTAATAATTGTTTAAGAATTGATTTGTTAATTAACAAAATTTGAGATGAAATAAGTAATCAATTGATAATCTATGATCAAATTCAAACAGGGTTAAGTTATTAATTCTCAAGTAATTAATTTTAAATTGAATTAATTACAATAAGAATTAAAGACGATTACTTATGGATTGTGTAAGTAGGATATCTAATTGGTTGTATAATAAATTGATATTCTGTTTATAATAGTGATGCTGTGTAAATTACTCTGTGCTGGATTATGATTGTTGATTTTATTCCGTATCGATGAGAAAACCCTTTAGCCTGTAAAACGGCATTTAAATTTCGATGCGACAGGAATTCTGATTCCAGTTAGTTATCCGAAACCCACATCGAATTTTAATGATTAATCTTTGTGATTGATAAATCTATTTATTTATGAATCTGTAAATAAAGAAAAGCGTTATTGATTATATCGCTTATCGATATTGATATATCTGTGATGATTGCTGTTGTGCACTATTGTGTTGAACCCCTGGCCCACACTATACACACACAAATATGGATTTCACGTGGAAATCAGTTAAGCCACAGATTTTTAAATAAGTTTTTAATTTGAATTTTAAATTCAAATTGTTTTGGGAATAAATTAAGTCTAATATGAAAAGCTTTGAAAAGGTGTTTTCAAATAATAAAAGTTATTTTGAATAACTAATAGAGATTTGGAATTTGAATAATTAAATTCAAATTGGAATTCAATATCTGAAATTGAATTCTATATTTAGTATTTATGATTTAAAAAGAATTATACAAGTCATATGAATTTTAAAACCATTTTTTTCAAAAGCGTTGTTTTGGAAATTCGATTAACCCAAAGATTGTAACTTGTATAAATGAAATTGGATTTTTCCGAAATAAAACTGTTGTGTTCCAAATGATAAAAGTTTTCACATAAGTAATGAATTTCCAATTTGAATTAAAAGGTTTTCAAGTTTTAATTGAAATAATTTTTCAAGTTATGGATAAATCTTTGGAAACGAGTTTCAAAGGCTAAAAACTAAAATCTTGATTTAATGATTTAAATGGATTAATCCAATTTGAATGGAAATTGTTTTGGAATCCGTAACTGGATCATTGTGAAACTAAGTGAACCTTGTAAAGTAAATCTTTTTGTTTAAAAGATTTAAAATGGTAAATTGGGTTAAACCATTTGAAAGAAAAGTTTTGAATTATTAAGTTGTGACTTAATTGAAATCCCATATCCATACGTTTTAAATGTTGCGCTCACTATTCGGTTTAGCCGGGAGAGGACCTTTGTGCCATATATCCCATTCCGAATATGTGTAACGTCGTTATGGATAGCATTTGAAGACCGGTGGTGAAGACCAGGTATTTGCGAGAACGATAGGATAACCTGTCGATTGTCTCTGCACTGGGTAGCTCCTGGTATAGAGATTCCCTAAGTGATGGGAAGTTCGATCGGGATTGTAAATACCCGGATTTCAAGGGCTTCTTTGGAAGTGCCTTCGGTTCTGTTCGAACCCGGAACAGACTTGTATGGATTGTGTGTCTGACATTACAATTTGAGATATAAAGAAGATTTCTTTCAAATACATCTATGTGGTGGCGGAGAATTTATTCTTTTAGCTTAACACCCTTCTCTGAGACGTACGAGCTCAGAGGTTACGTAGTTGAAGGTTATCTGCGATATATTTCCAATTTGGTAATGTGGCATACTAAGTGCTGCTGATCATTTGTTGACCGAATCATGGCTTTGTGAAAAGCGTAGCTTTGTGGATGAGACTTCATCGAGCCTCACAAATCGGTAATGGTCGAAACAGGAATCGTGCAGCAAGGTTTCAGGGGTCGCTCCCCTAGGGTATGACCATTCCTTCTGGAAAAGGGTAGTATCATGGTATGGAGCCCAGATACTTACTCATGTGGACACACTATATTTATTTATGTGTGATGTTGGATTAGAGGTACCTCGTTTAAAGGTCCCAAAGGACCGGGGGTGGCATATCTGAGGGTTTGTAATATCCCTTGGGAAAAGGGGTTCCCGGCTTTGTTTGGCAGAGAACGGTTTGGTTCTCGGGGCGTCCCGCCAGAGGCGTTCCCATGTGGCAATAGGAAGTTCCTTGGCCTGACCATTTGTTGGAAAAATCCAAAGAAACAATACGCGCCTTGTACGGTTTTAGTTGTATAACCTACCATGGAATGTGGCGGTAACCCGCTATTGAACATGGTAGCTATAGTAGGCATAGTTCGAAATGTCTATGCTGTCTAAGATTTATATTCTACTTTCGAAATGTTTTCTGCACTGTGCACTTATAATAATAATATCAAAGAAATTTGCGTATCAAGCATGTTTGACTATCATAAGAAGAAATCTCCTCTAATTCTGCGTTTGCATTGTGTGTGTGGCGGGAGGTCTTATGGTAGTTTCATTTTCCAAAAGCATTGCGATTTAGAAATTTAAATCTTTGATTGTTTTTAAAAGACCAAATGTTTTTGTTTGCTCATACCAGTCCCACGACTGACCTGGAGTTTATTGTTCCTTTCCTAAACTCTGGGTGCCCACTCCACACGGGCAGTCTAGAGTTTATTTTCCAGATAGTTAGGTTCAGTAGATTATCTGGAGCTAGTTCAGTCTCTGGATCACACCGGACTTGCTTATCTTTGTGCATTGTGATGCATGATCGAGCTGCTTCTGTTGGAGTTCTCTTGTGGAGATTATCTTGAAGATTATCCGCTGCTGGTGTTGTTTATGTTCTTTTCCGCTGCTATTTCTTGTATTAGATCTCTGATGTATATTGATATGTATTGGATCATCTATTGTATCAAATATTGTATCAAAGCTGTATATCTATATATTATTCTATTTTTTTTCCGCTGTGTTGTTTACTTAATGTTGTTATAAGCTCCGACGACTCGGATTTGAACGATCGAATCTATGGCATTCGAATACGATATGAAGTATGGATGTCGATTTTCGAGCGGGCAAAATCCGAACCGTTACATCAACAGTGGACGGAGAGGTGTTCCAGAGGGCATGGAACATCCAACACCTCCGTCGATACTTTTCTTAACTTGTACTGTCCATATGAAGTGAATTAACAAAGTGATTCAGTGGACGTAGGCATTTTCGTGCCGAACCACTTTAAAAAAGTTGGCTCTTGTTAACTTGTTCCTTTGTATCCTGGCTACTTTTTAAGCTTTATCCTTTGCTGTTGAACAAAATCCTTTGCAGATGACATTTCAATTCAGATCTTCACGACACAACTCCACCTGGACAAAATCTAACAGGTATGCTACGATCATATGCCCTCGCCAATGAGACACTTTGCTCCGGTATCCCTCTACCGCGAGTTAACTCATTTTTTTCCTCGGCCCTTAAAGCCGACTGTAATAAGCCGAGTATAAGCCACCGAGAAGGCCGATTATGCCATCGCAGCTCATTACAGCGATTCGGCTCGCCGGCAACTGTGAACCGATTATAAGCCCCAACATAAGGTGTGGCCAGCAAGGGGCAGTTTACAGTTGACGACCGGCCCCCACGCTAGCCGGCTACAGTAAATCGAATAATACCCGCGATTACGGGCCATAATGGCCCGGGTAGTTACTGTACGCGATCGGCTCCGATGTGTCTTAAGTGCGGCTGTGTTAAAAAAGAAAACTCCCCGCAGAGGCGTAAGATGGGTGACAAATGTCTCCAAGACCCACAGCTAGGGAAAGTGACTACAAAACCCGTTTGCCACGAACTTAAGCACATCGACGGCCTTCCGTGACTGGAAGTTTTACTTTTCCTATATTTTCATTTCATTTAAATACTTTTCTCCTATCCTGTGTAACGGTCCCTAAAGTACATGACACCGACTAGGAGACATTCGCTCATAAGGATCGGAGCCCGCAAACTGGATAACGAGACACTCAGCTGTGTCCACGACCAGATACCCAAGACGCTCAAAGCCACCCCCTACAACTAAAACATGAAGGGCGGTACTCTCTTCTCTTGTACATGAACATGTAACTATAACTTATTCATACATCACACTAACATTGCAAAACATGAAATTATATTACAAGCAGAAGCTTAGTGTCAAACACAATCAAATCACAGGCATATGCATGGTTATATTTCTTATACAACACATCAAAAGCAATGACAGCATTCAAAATATAACAGAATCAGCTCGTGTTATAAAATTACGTAGAGTCGTTCAATGACATAATTACAATCCGAAAATACACTAATGTTTTTGACTAATTATAGACAGGAAAGTCAAGAAAACCAAAAACTATATGGATCGGATCAAGTAGTCAACTGCATCAGTGCTCCGCCCTCATCTTACTAGCTCTCCGAATCTACTTGACGGCAGGATCGGAGCTCCCAGCATGTTGACCAGAAGTCCCACCTGTCCAATTCAGGAGAAGAAACCATCAGATAAACAGCGAACGATCAAGTTACGAAAAGCTAAAAAGAGAAAACTCACCAACACCCGCTTCTTGGTCCTCATCCCCCAACTACACATCGGCTTCCTCCGCAGCAAGTAGCCGCATCCCCTCCTTCACCGCTACCTTCTCCTCCTTTGAGAACTGGGCGGTAACCATATCCATCCTAAATGCCGCTCCACCTTCCTTATCCGCATCGGCCTTGGCCTCCTCCAAAGCCCGGAGATATATCCTAGCCATGATCCGGGGATAGTCATCCATCCAGGATAGATTACCCTGCTTCCAGGTACGGAAGTACATGTCCTGCAACATCTCATCCATCATCCCCTCATTCTCCTCAATCTCCCTCACCCGGGCCTCGAAGGACAGCAACTTAGCGACGGCAACATCCCTCTCCCGCCGGTATCTCGAGCACTCAGCCTGAAGGGATCTCCTCATCTCCTCCATCTCTTCTTTCAACTTGGCTTGAGCAAGTTCTGCAGCTTCAAGCCTCCCAGATATTTATTCAACCTGCTCGAGATCCGCCCTCCTAACCTCATTAACCGTGGTAATGGCCATGTCAATGCGTTTCTTGCAAGCGGCCTCCATTTTCCGCAACTCAGCTCTGCTAGCCTCTTCCATGGCCTTCTTCAGTCGTTGGGAGTCGGCTTCATGCTGCGAAATTTGAATAGCCTGGTCGGCAAGTTGTTTGGCCTGATCAGCAACCACTAACCGCAACCTTATATTAGCACTCCCTATCTCCTCCCCGGCCTTGGCCAATAGGGCATGATGTTCCATTAACTTCTTGGCCTCCTCCGCGACCCGGTCGATGTTGGTCTTGGCTTCGTCCCCCATAGCAGCTATCCGAGTGGTGAGCAGATCCAGATCTAGGGACTTAGCCTCATCAAGAACCCGAACCATGGGATTGCGGGGGAGAAGATGCTCGCCCGTGGCCTCGTCAAATAAAATATCCTGAGAGCTTGGGTCCAAATCCGGATGGCCGGCAAAGGGATTGCAAGGCACGTCGGGAAGTTTTATGCGGATAACAGTAGATTTCTCGGAAGGACACGGAGAGGGGACAAACTCCGTGGTCTCCTCCGTGGTATCTCGGGAAGGCTGAGTAGGAGGCTGAGGGCCAGGTGGTGAATCAAACAAGGAACACCTCCTCTTCCTCTGCTGGATATCTTCCTCAATGACTCCAAGAAGAGGGCGATATCTAACTACACCCCCAGAACGGCTAGTTGGCGACTTTGGTTTGGCCGAAGCTTTGAGTAGCTTATACTGTTCGAGGCGGTGCCGAATATCTGATGACTTGGTCGCCTTACCTGCTCCTGGAATGAAAGCCAAGTGTTACGAACATACAATGATCCACAATTCAAGAAATATGTTAAGATAAAAAGAGTGAGAAGGCACATCTATTATACAAACCCTGCGGAGGAGTAGGATACTGCAATAAGTCCTGAATCTCATTCCACGACGGAAGCGAACCATAAAATATTCCTAAGTCCCTATCGTAAATGGAGTCTGCAGAAGTCAAAAGTTCATCTTGAATCGCTGGAGTCGCCGTAGCTGAAGAACTCTTAGAGAATGAATCGACGCCAGCCCCAGCCTTGTCAACCTCCTTTGCCTTCTCAACCAAAGCCGATCCTTCCTCCGACTCCCCAAAAGCTTGACGGAAAGCATCATCCGTCCACTCATGAATCTCTCCCGCTTGCCCGGATGTTAAGGCACCAACGCCACTACCGCTCCGTCCATCTCCTCCTTCACCTTCACCTCTATCTTCCTCCACATCTTCCTCGCCCGGAGCAATTGGGCAAGTGCTAGGAGAGGGACCATCAGACTTCTTAAGCTTCTTGCCTCCGACAACGGGAGGCTTTGTAAAAGGTTCCCTCTTGCCACTCTTCACCGTGGCCCCTTCCTTGGCTTTGGCAGCCTTCTCCTCAGCCGTATCTCTCTGCTTAACCACGGACTAGTGTGGCAGGATCAAGTTGTGCTCCAGGAGAGTAGCATTCCTGATCAGGAAAGAAGCGGACCTGTCCCGTCCCGAAATGGCCTTTATTTCCGCAGCCATCTGGACCAGGGAATCACTCTCTACGGCTGCAAAGCCACCTGTCGCTAGCAAGAAATGAAAGCATATAAGAAGAAGCGTTGCAGCCGAAACAAACTATAAATGAAGTTCAACTCACAACCAGAGGTGAAAAGGCGGAAGGAAACGGAGTCATCCCTGATAAAAAACCATTCTTTCTTAAACATACTAAGCTTCGAATATAGGTCCAGGACTGTGTTGAATGGAACAGCCGCTTCCAAGCTAACGTACGGAGATCCCTTCTTGTAACCCCTCAAGTTATATAGATACCGGATCTCCCGGTTGGAAGGGGGGTGCCCGTACCTTCTTTGGAAAATAATGTATAAGCACACCAAGATGGCGTAAGAGTTGGGCTGGAGTTGGAATGGAGCCACCTTCAGATAAGTGATGAAGCTGACTATCCAGGCGTTGATGGAAGGAATGGCCCCACACAAGCAGTGGTACCTACTATATGCAAAATACCCTTCAGGAGGGTCATATGGCATAACTCCAGCCCCCGGCAGCACCATGAGCGCTCTGTCTATCCCGAAGGAACGAGATATAACATCGAGTTGCTCCTCCTTCAAGGAGCTAAGAAAGCAGTCAGGAGGGGAGACTAGAAGTTCCTACGGACCATACCCATCCACTAATGACCTCGGGGCAGGTCCATGTCGCGCCGGTCCTGACTGGGCTGGGGGCACGGTAGAAGTCCCTTCTCTATCATGTGATTTCTTCTTTTTCGATCGTGTTTCCATCCTTTGAGACATTTATCTGCGGCACAAGAAAAACACGATATTAGAACGAAGAGTATGAGAATATAAACGAATAGTTATCAAGTTCCATTCGGTGGTCAAGTTTTCGAGTTTCATTCGGCATTAAAGGTTAAAGCTTCATTCGGCATTCCCAATAATCGAACTCATTCGGCAATTGTCTATTCGGCATCACCTGGATAATGTCCACTCGGTAGTAAAATTTTCAAGCCCATTCGGCGAAAAGAGAAACATACCTATTTGGCACGAGTTTGATTCGGCACGAGGTTGATTCGGTACAAGGTTGATTCGGCACTCAAGTTGGTTCGGCTCTCTCTGATTCGGTAAGGAATAACGAAGGGGTGTAGCCCCTATTTATAGACGTACACAGGACAACTGAATCAAATAGTTCGGCACTCAAAACCGAATGTAGCTACACCAACTGGAAGAAAAACAAAGCGCGACACCTGCAAGCACGTGCCCCACTTTGGGGGGAAAATGTAGGGCGAATTCTCACCCATGGAATCACAAGACTAAGAGGCATCAGCTTCGCCATTTCCATCCGGTATCCGTGCCCATTCGGTACCCATACCCACGCCGAACCGTGCTCCATCCACCATCACCGGTCCAACCTACCACCGGTCCAAAACCCACCATCACCGAACCAACCTCAACTAGGCACCACCGAACCAAACAACTCCCCAAGCCAAGCCGAACCAACTCACCTCCTATCTACCACCGAATCACCGCATCTCCACGTCCTAACCGGACCAAGGCCATCACCGGACCAAACCTCCGCCTAGCTATGACCGGACCAAGCTTCGTCGAACCAACATGGCTCCCAACTACTACCGGACCAAGCCTCTTCCATCTCACCACCGGACCAGCACTCTCCTGACCATCTCCATCTTCCACTACCGAACCAACCTGAAGAAGGCATTCCGGATCAACTTTACCGGGCCAGATTGCAGCAGTCCAGGCTCGTCAGCAGCCATATACATCCAAGACCCCTGCCCCCAGCCTCACTCTATAAATAGAGGGGCAGGGGTACAACAATTGCAGACAAGTTTGAGAGCTCAAGCACGGAAGGAACTTTCAAACAATTTTCATATACTTGTATACAAAGCTTTGTACTTGTAATCTGAAAGAAAAGAGAGAATAACATATAAAGTGGACGTAGGCACGTTCTGGCTGAACCACTATAAATCTGCGTGTCTTTTATAGTTTAGCCCCTGTTTTTTATATATTTGCATAAATCACCCAAACCGCTAAGAACAACATAAAATCAACTAAATCATACGACTGTGAGGTGTTTGTCCATTTTTTGTGCAAACAGCATCGACAATATTTTTTTCTTCTTAATTGTTGTCTCTATTATAGAGAAGTGAACATGATATCTTTAATTTTAATTTATTCATTTTAGTTATGCATTTTCTACATGATAACTAATACGAATTCAATTAAGTTTTGAGAAAATATTTGAGAAAATGCAAAATCCAATATCAATTCTAACTTATACAATATGATTTTTTTTCTTAAGAACATGTGTTTGTTGCGATTTGACCCTTTTGTTCATTTTTATGCAACTTTTTTGAAACATAATTAAATATTTGATGATAAATGTGAATACATAAAAATCGCTTTCTTATGACAATTTTACCATATGTAACATCAATTTATCAATGTTGTAATATCTTTATGAGACATACATTAATAAACTCTCATCGTAATAATAATGCAGTTTCAACCTAGTTGATAGTGTAGATTGAGATGCTATTATGCATATAAAGTTTTAAAGTTTCGAAAATATTTGTTTCTCTCTCATTTTTATGTCATAAAATGTCCATTACTTCGTCATTATATGCAACAAAAAATCACTTAGACATGTCAATAGTAATATATCACTTTAGGGATTAGATGTTATCAAATTTAACAAAAACATGAAAATGTAGAGAGTAGCCATATATATGAAATATAGCCTTTTTATGAAGAAGTGGACCTAAATCAGTGTGATTTTCTTTAGTCATACTACAAGGATGACAAAGGAAAAACAAAAACAGAGATTGTGCTCTTAGGAAAACTCAATTTGATATTCATGTTTATTTCATTTACTCATCACAATATTTTTCCATCTTTGAATCATATAAGAGAAGCAATATGTACATATATAACATATAATATGCAAAGCATTTTCCATTATATGGAGGGTGATATCATCTTCATTTTTTTGGAACATTATTTTGTGGCATTTAACCAAATATGAGATTTTGGGGAGAATTGATAATCTATTAACATAAAACTACTATTAATTTTTACAAAGCAATTTGGTCCCATCAAATATTATAATTTATTCTTATTTCAAAATTTGACCATAGCTCAGTTGCTAGAGTGAATGGTTGTATTTCATTTAGTAGTTAGATCCTTAGGTCGCTAGTTCAAATTTGGAAAATAAGATAATTTCCTTCTGTTTGATATTTAGTTTATATCCTATTTAACTAAACACAACCAAGTGGCTCTTGGATTATTTTTATAATCTTAAAAGAATATATTTTTTAGAATTACGTCTTCATTTGTTAATTTTCATACTTGCAATGAAGCTATGAATATTTGTGTAATAACCTATAAATTCTAATGGTTTTTATTGTGTAATTAATTGAAATTTTTGTTGAAATAAAAATAAAATAAAATTTGGAATGAAATGTTGATGTTGCGAATACGTCAATTTAAACATAGCAATTGGTAAATTTTTATTTAAAAATATGAAAGTTGGTTTTATTATGTAATTTTCAATTTCAATTTAAATTAGTTAAAATTAATGGAAATTAAATGTTTCCGAAATCTGAATATTTTTATACAATAAAAATGTAAATCATTTTTTGAGTGTGGCATCGTATTTCGCTTCACTATATTTTGACTACAGTTGCTCAGTTTATCGTATTTTTCGGCATTTTAGCGGCATTTTCGGCAACGAAAATTCAAGTTTTGATAGGATGATCGTATCCCTTATATATGTGTATTATTCTATTCGTCTCGTCGTTCTGATCTCCGTAGTATATTTATTTGTGCGTTTGTGCCCAGCACACGGTGAAATCGACAGAATAGTTGTCGTATCGGTTCCGTATTTGGGCCTTTGAAGTTTCCAATACCCTTTCATCTCTACCGTGATAATTAATAGCCATTGACATTCCCACAAATTAATAATTACTTTTTCTATTCCACTGTTCAATATTTAATGTAGTTCGTTTTTCTCTGTCCCTTGGTTTCGTTGTACTGTTTATTTCTACTAAAATAAAATGATAATGCAGTTTATAATATAAAGCTTGTTTCCATTGATTCATGGAAACCTTCTTCATTTATCTTCATCAATGGATTCCCCTCTCTCTTGCTCGACCTCGGCTTCACGTCACAGCACCGACCCGCTCCTCTCCACACCTTACCTCCCTTCTCACGTCCCTACGCACGCAACCACGCTCCACTAAAATCCATTGTGATGCCCCACCTCTATTCCTTTACTAGCTAAGGACATTACAGATTAATGCCATCAACTAGCGCGAAGAATAAGGCTGTTGAGGAGCGACCATCTTTTTTATTGCTCTGTGTGAGTACCGATATGTCAGATAAAATGTCACTTTCATTTCAAGAGGAAATCCGACATACCGATATAAACTCAAAACAACTACACAGTGGCTATGTGGTCTTTGGAAACAAATATAAAGTAAGCATAACACAAATCTGTCATAGATATTCATATCACTAAGGCAGAAACAGATATAAATATAAAATATAAAAGTGTACATCAAAGTAGTGGTTATGTAAGATCCACCACAACACAAAAGAATAGGTACAATGCAAGAGAAAAAATATGTATACATTAAGAAGTCTCTATCTCGAATGTATAAAACAAAAAACTACTAAGCTAAGTATTTAGCCAAAAGTCAGATGACGGAACCTGATAAGAAGTCAAGCAAAAACACCTAAAATACCTCGGTCTGACCCGAGTATTATTTAAGAAGAAAATAATAAATGAATCATTCTAGCTATATATACCAGATAGAATGAGATAGGATAAGAGTTATGACAAAAATGTATGATAACAATAACATCATACTGTGACTAGCATACATTTAACAACAACAAAAATTATACAATATCCCAAGAATCTCAGACACCAATATGAATGTCATAGTCTTTATTTTATTCACCGAACCACAAATATTGACAAACATATCAATTCCAATTGCAAAAATTGGTGAAACATAAATTCAAAAAATCATCAATGAAATCCAGAAATCACAAAGGGGAAGGCCTATCACAAATGGAAGCATGAAAACTCGCCAACACGTGTATCATAAATGGGAAGCTATCACATGGTCGCTAACAATAGAGTCGGTGCAATGACATAGTACGATACCGGTACGCTCAAGGAACCTGAAACTCAAATAATTCGGAATAACGACGTAGTACGATAACGGTACGCCCAACGAAACTGATAAACCGGAACAACGATGTAGTACAATAAGGTACATTCGAAGAACCAAACTCCATAAAAGAACATGGGTCGCTAGCCATAAAAATGGGTCGAAACTTCAATGACCGGACGAAAGAACATGGGTCGTTAGCCTATAGAAATGAGATGAAGTTCCATAAAATCGAGGTATAATCCCCATGTGGACAAAGAGAGATGAAGCTCAACATAACAGGGTACTGTACCCCACGTGGATAAATAAACATCGCATATCGCTAGTCTAAACCATAAATATGATCACTATTGATCAATAAAAAGTGTGAATTACGCCAAGCTAGTAAATAAATGAGTTTAGCTTCATGTGCCATAACCACTGACTTGACTTAAATATTTACGAACAAATTGTAGATTTCCACTCGAAAATTGTTACAAGATTTCAATCGAAAAGTCCAAGAATTAACCGACAAAGAATACGCAAGCGTTTCATACCACTAGTTTTGCTAAGTCGTTTGATTAGATTTCTCATATAAATAAGGTAAAGGTTTGTATATAATGATATATTGGAAGATGGTTTTGAAAATGAGCTCTATATTGAAAGTAACGTTGAAATCATTTTGTTAAAGGGTTTGAATATTTACTACTAGTATAGAAACCTTTGTATTTTAAAGTGATAAATCATAGAAAATGGTTGTAAAAACAATCGATCGCCCAAAGTTCACATTCGATGACGTGAATCAAATCCATAAAAATCAATATCAAATCCACCAAATGGATATTCGCAAAAATCTAGAAAGAGGTCATCAAAGTTGATAATAAATGATGACGATCAATCAGATCAACCAAACATCGATATAAATGGAAACCCATCAGAAACAAGCAAGATGGCTGAAATTAGCAGCGCCGGATGTCTGGTGGCTCTCCCAAACGTCTGAGCTGAAAGACTAGAAATTTTATTCCAGATCGCCCAGACGCCTGGGGAGCAAGCTCAAACGTCTGAGAAAATGGTCTAGAATTTTATTCCCATAGCTCCAGACATTTGAGCATACTACCAGACGTCTGAGCTGATGCTCAGGGCAAGAATCTGCCTTGGCCATTGATGGCCAATTTGTCTCGGAGGCTATCGAACGAGCGGCGATGGCTTGGGATTTACGCCAAGCGACAACCCAACCCTATAGGCTCTTTAATATACTCCAAACATCATGTCCAAACATCCAATGTAGGATTTTCATAGATTTCGACTTCAAAATACCAAAAATTGGAAAATTCATTAAACGAATTCAAATCAAAAGCAACTGGTCATGCAATGGATGTTAGGAATTCATATCTAACAACAATGAAGACTGTAGACATACATATGAGTTCAAGAACTCAACTTTAAACCAAAAGCACAACAAATGTAAAGCTCAAACACGAAGGAAAGATCAACCACTCTTCAACTTCAACTCTAGAAGCTCCAATCTAGGATGAAATGCAAATATTTCTTAAGTTAGGTTTTAGGAATTTCTGAAAATTGAAGAGAGATTGAAGTCGAGAAGATGAAGAGGATGCTTACCTAAGCTTCTCCTTGATTAATAACTTGAAGTCGAATTTCCTAAGAGAATTAGAGCCTAGGATTTTCTAATCTCTTTTCTTTTCCCTAATTTTTCTAAGGCTTGAGAGTATTATGAAATGAGGAATGACATTAATGAAATTAGTGGAGTTAGGGTATTAGACAGAGAAGTTGGTTTAGTGGGTTGAAACCCAAACCCAAAGCACAATAGAATATAGCAAAATTATATTCAACCCCAAACATATCGATATTTATACTCAAAAAGGTCGCAAATGTCGTTTTGAACTCAATCGAAGTAGTCTCGTGTCCTTATTCGACTGTTTACAAAAAGTAGCATTTTGGACATTAATCCTACTAACGATTTTATATTTAAATAAAATATTTAAATATAAAATAGTAAAATATGATGTTTGTTACAGACTCCTCTCGTTAAACAATTTGCATCCTCGCAATACTTAATAAGAAAATAAAGAGTAACAACCATAAAAGTATATCAACACAAAAGAAAATTTAAAATAAGATGTTCACCTCTAAAGAGCACGTGAGAGTAATTCCGGATGTGTGTGCTCTATCAATTCTCTGGATTCCCAAGAGCAATCCTTAGGATTTGAGGACCATTGAACTTTCACAAGTGGGACATCTTTATGACGAAGACGTTCAACCTCCATAGCAATGATACGAATAGGATGTTGCTGACAGGTCAAATTAGGGGAAACTTCAATTTCTTCAACAACACCGGCCTCAAGAATAGAATCAGAATCCCTAAGGCATTTCCGTAGTTGAGAAACGTGGAATACGTCATGAGTAGCAGAAAATTGAGCCGGTAATAAGAGGCGATAAGCCACGGAACCAATGCGTTTGGTGATGGGAAAAGGACCAATATAACGAGATGATGATTTTCCCGATGAAATGCACAACACCGTTCATAGGCGAAACACGGATAAACACCAAATCTTCCATAGAGAATTCTGAATTCCTTCTTTGGTTATTGGCATAGGATTTTTGTCTACTTTGAGCTTCTTTCATCCTATGATGAGTAAGGTCAATCATTTCTGTTGAATCATGAATAAAACTTGGACCTAAAACCAGCTTCTCACCGGCCTCAAGCCAACAAGAAGGAGATCGGCATGGACTTCCGTAAAGTTCCTCGAAAGGTGCCATACCAATACTAGATTGGAAGCAGTTATTATAAGAAAACTTAACAAGAGAAATATGATCTTCCCAACTTCTCCCAAAATCAAGAACACATGCACATAGAAGATCTTCAAGAGTTTGATTCACACGCTTGGTTTGCCCATCGGACCGAGGATGATAAGTGGTGCTAAAATTAAGCTTTGTTTATAAAGATTTTTAAAGACTCCTCCAAAATCCACTAATAAACAATGGATCATGATCGCTAATAATAGAAGTAGGAACTCCATGCAATTTAACGATTTCTCTAACATATAGTTTGGCCAGAAGAGGTATGGTCCGATTAGACCGAACAAGAATAAAATGGGTAGATTTTGTAAGTCTATCAACAATCATCCATAAACTGTCATCACCCAAACGAGAATGGCGAGGACGTCAATAATGTCCATGGAGACTTGATCCCACTTCCAAACAGGAATATCCATAGGTTGCAATAACCCAACAGCCGTTGATGCTCGGCCTTAACGAGTTGACAAGCCATGCAACGCTTAATGAAGTTAGCAATATTAGATTTCATTCCATCCCAACAATAAAGTCGCTTCATATCCACATACATTTTACTACTACCATGATGAATGGTATATTGAGAACGATGACAATCTTCTAAAATGTCTTTATGTAGATTACTAATATTTGGCACGATAAGTCTACCAAATTTTCGAATGTCGCTACGAGCATCGATTTCAAAGTATTTCAAACCATCAACATTTCTATCCCTACAACTTTGGCTAAGGTAAGCCAATTCATCAAGAATGCGGTCTAAAAGAGATGGATGAGCCTCAAGGCTACATAACACAGGGGTCGAACATGTATCGAATTCACGATCTTGAATCTCATAAGTAGACAAGGTCTCGAGATCATTCCATTCAGATATCATCATTGAAACAACCGCTTGTTGCTTTCGGCTAAGGGCATCGGCAACAAGATTTCCCTTTTCAAGAGTATAAAAAATATCATGATCATATGATGCAAGGAACTTGGGCCAATATTGTTGATGCAAATTAAGTTCTATTTAAGAAAATAAATACTTCAAAATTTATGATCGGTGTAGAGAACAAATTTATCTCCCAAAAGATAATGACGCCAATTTCTAAGGGCGAAAACAATAGCCGCGAGATCTAAATCATGAATGGCATATCTATTCTCGGTAGGCTTCAATTTCCTAGAAGCGTAAGCAATAACATGTTCCCGTTTCATGAGAATGGCCCCCAAACTAACGTGACTAACATCGGTATAAACAACAAAGTCTTGGTTCCCTTCGGGAATCACAAGAATAGGTGCATCGGAAAGGAGTTATTCTAAATGATCCCCTTTCCGAAAAAGCTAAGAATTCAAAATTATAATTAACTTTATGAATCATCCTTTGAGAAAAATTTAATTATTTATAAGTCAAATTATTGTGTTAAACTATCTCATCGTAGTGTTTAGGAGATTCTTATCGATAACGTTGATAAAGCGCATCGACCAGAATTCTTAAAGCACTCAATGGGCAAAACAACACAAAATCATCTTCTATATGATAAAAATGTTTCTTAAAAATTTCATGAACATACTTTGTTCATTTTAAGAACAAAACCAAATTATACTTATAAACGTATCTTATTAAAAAGATTCGCAAATTTTAAATTGTAGTTTTCATCCATAATCAATGAATACAAGGCAGACTCATCGAGATATCTATAGAATACTCGATTCTTAAGATAGATGAAATAAGCTAGATGGTTCGTCAAACCAAATGGCATAACAAGCGATTCATAAGAATTATAATGCATGCAGAATGCGGTTAGTGGAACGCTATTGTCAGAACCCATTTTTCCGTACATATTTAAACCGACATTAAACCACTCTTGTCAGCTGAACCGTTTAGAAAGATGGATAATGAAAGAAAGAAAGAAGGTAGGAATAGAAAGAAGGAAGAAGAAAAGAGAACAAATCAGAATCTCACAGCGGATCGACTAAATTATAATATAAACAAAACTTTACATGAAACCAAAACTGTTACTTTATATAACATATACAGGATTTACATCAGAGTTACAACCATACAACTCGGACAGTTATATCAATCCGGACCTTACAATCATAACCACATGACCCGAAGACTACATATAAACATTTACGAGAATACGTCTCCTGATCCAACTCTTTCTCCTAAAGCTTCCACTCTTCCAGCTAAACTGGAAGTATGCTCGGTCTGACCCGAGCATATAGGAAAACACGAAGCCTAGGTCAGTCTGATATACCAGCGTGAGAAACGCATTCAACTTGATTATTAAAGTTTGAAAATCCCTTTTGAAAACAAAATCATCTCGTAAGACCACGCCACAAACAAACACGTCGGGTTTTTACCTTACGATAGCTAAAACATTTCTTATGAAATCCTCTGATATTATAAAAGGGTCTATAGACAAATACTTATTAAAATAGACAAAATTGTTACATGATTAAATTCCAGCTACTAGCCACAGAGTGGGTAATACAAACAAAACTCGTAAAAGGCGCGTAGGGAGAATGGATTTCCAACTAATGACTAGGCACTGGGGCACCATTTGTCATGGTACGTGGCCTAGATCACATTACCGAGGATCACTCCCGACCCCCTACAACTCAAGACCGGGACTATCCCTTACTGGATAATCCCGAGTAACATCACCCCATGGTTGGGATCAGCAACCGCACCACTAAGACGAAATAAAAGGGACATCTATACAGGGATGAACTCACCCTGCAATGGGTGCTACCCACCTAGCTTTGCTGCATAACCCCTGATTTTCAATCATTCCCAGTTGATGAGGCTTGAGGCTAAGCGTTACCATTTTAGAACATATCCCTTAGAATGCTCATCGTCCACCTGACGATGTTCTGAAAGCATTCGTCCATACAAGTCCGTCCCGGGTTCGAACGGAACCGAAGGCACTATTCCTACTACATCCATTTTAGAATCACCCCCAGGAATAGTAGCGAGTAGCCCTTGCACTTCACTGCTCCATCATCGACTCCAAGCTCTTGTCTTCTTCTCGAAACATATCGTTGGATCGAAGTGGTTTTCGGATTGCAAATCCAATCCCGGTCTCTTCAACACAACGTTCGCTATTTCTCGGTAAACTCAACCCCAGTTCTTTAGGAAATACTCCAACGAAATACAAGATCGGAGTTCACCTTCTAACCAATAGTGTACAGGTCTCCTTATAATTCATCCTAGACAACAAACGAGTCTATACGTACGGTTTAGCACCTCGATCGGTATCTGTACCATATAATTCTCGAGTCTCCCCTAGATTTTTCCAAAGTCAGGTTTTGTCCAAATTTGATAGTTGATTATTTAACTATCAAAGCAATCAATCAATACGACAAAGTTATTTCCCATCACAACCACCAAACCTTGTTCCCTTTTAAAAACCAAAGGATTTTAAATTTGTAAGAAATCTTAATTCCTTTTAAATATATATATATAACAATTTTTTTTTCAAATCATATTTATAATTTTCCAAATATTATTTTGAATTTAATAAACAAAGTATTCTTTATAAAAGTTATTATAAATTATTATTTAAACAACATTTATTAAATAGATTTTAATTTGAAGAAAATATGCTTTAATAAAAAAAATTCTTTAAAGTATCATTATAAAATAGTTTAAATACTCGAAAACAATTTTGTTCATAAAACTTAAAAAGATTTCCAAAGGTAGAAATAAATAACTACTTTTGACTTTTCAAAATATTTATCAATCTTCAAAACATTTCTAAAATATTTCTATTTTTAAAACTAAACTAATTTCACAAATCAATCCTAATAGAATGAGGCTTATTGGTCCCAACGGTACTTATCAATTCACATTTCACAATTCACAGCCACAAATGTTCACATTAATCAACTTCCATAGATTGATTCACATTATATTCTTGAATATAATTAACAGGCACATAATAGATATGCAAGAACAACAAATCCGAGATTATCATTGCTAGAAACAATTTTACAATATAAAATCAGATCGAGTGCTCACATTATTGACAACAATTTAGATTAACTATACAACGGAATGGTATCAGTTTCCCCTGTCCAAATGTCATCCAGTTTAAACAATCTAAATAAATACAACTAGTCAATTGGGAACATTTCAACAGTTTGGCCGTAAAATTATTCAATGGTCAATGGTATTCATTTCCAATTGATAATTTGATCCTATCTAAACAAGCTTATACAATTTCACATATTTAACTTCACAATGGATCATACGACGACGTAACATCCGTCGATACGAACCATTCATTCCATAACACTTTATTTTATGAAATGATTATAATATAATATCACTTAAGGACTCGAATTCACTTCAAAGTATAAGCATTTATTTCCCTTTATTATTTCAATACTTCACTTTTTAAATTAATCATCCTTGATTAATTATTTTCTAATTACACTAACTAATTAACTTTTAATTAATTACACAAATTAATTATTCTTAACCATTTACAGCAATTAACCTTTAATTGCTTTATTAATTAATCGACTATAATTAATTACATTAACTGTCAGATAATTTTAATTAGTTATTTGATAATCATTATATAGATTAATTATTCCTTAATCAATCAACCCTTAATCATTATTAATTATTATAAACTTAATAATTTCTTAAGCACTTGATTAATACAAAAGCTTAGTTATAATAATCTTCTTAATCATCTTTACTTACTCAAATTATTCAAATAAACTTAAGTAAAAGAATTTTGTCCTTTAAGTTAAATCAAATACTGATAACAATTTACTTAAATAACCATAATTAAGTATTAATATAAACAAGTTTATTATTATTAAAACCCATTGTTTTTAATTAAATCTTAAATAATATTTAAGATCAAAGATGTTGTTTAAAGGATTCGCTTATATCATCATACTTGTTAAAATGTTGGAAAACAATATGAACTTAAAACTTTATATATATCAAATTCTTTAAAATAATAAACTTTGCTTTTAAACAAACCAAGTCCTTAAGCATAACCAGACAACAGGCTCGACCCAATCATCTTACGCAACAAAATGGGCCGAAGCCCAACAAAAAGATCACCGAACCATCCTCCCTTCATCCCAAAAACATGGCTGAACCCACTACGGTTCCTCCTCCAGGAAACCATCCCAAAATCGAAAGACGACAGATCGCCTTGAAACAACACCCCCCCGAATCAAACGTTGACAATCGCCGAACCCAAAACGTCACGCATCCTCCAACGCGACGACGATCAAACCATCGCACAAAAACATGCTGCCTGGAACCACGTGCACCAATACATGTGCACGTGTACAGCCCAAACTCCGGCCATCTCACTATCGCGACTCCTCATCCCATCTCCATATCGTCGCTCGAATCCAACATGCTATTTGCCGAGACAAACTTCACTAACGATCCAAAATTCGAGCACCAGCTCGGGGATTCAAAATGCAAAGTCCACACTCCACCACAAAACCACCCTCTGCTTCCACAACTGACCACAACCTTGAACACCATCCACCACGATCGGATGCTCACTCATGTAGCTACCCTTGAGCCAAAATCCTAGAACTCCGGTTGCCTCCTCGTTTCTCAAAACCACTACGAGATAACCATGGCTACAACCCCTCTTAAACCCTAAAACAATCATGCACGCACAACCAAAGGCCAATTCAAAAATTCCACCACGGTCAAACTCTTACCTAAGTCCACCTGAACCTCCCTGACCCGACCGCTCCACCCCGCGACGACGAAGTGGCCTGAATTTAATTTTTGAACTGAAAATGTTCATCTCCGAATTTCTCAAACCATAGTTACTAAAAATAATGACTACTTCATTAAAATTCGAATTTTCCTACAACAATCACCGTTGCATGTTTGAAATCTAGAATTTAAGCTATTTATTTTTCTCAAAAATACAATTATTTACTGTAAATTTGAACTTTATCTAACTACACAACATAAATTTTCACAATTCTAATTTCAGCATAAACTATACTAGAAAACAAACAGATTTCTAGTTAACATCAACATGTAGAATAGTCTAGGTGAAAAGATATTCATTTTTTTTTGAATGCTGAACCAATATAACATTTACATATAACAGAGTCTAGATTTCGAATTTTAGTTTCTCACCTTAAACATCTTAGTTCAGATGCTTTTTAAAACTTGATGTTGAAGTCCTTGATTCGAAAAGTTGAAATCTTGTTTTGAATCCCCTGAGCTTGAACCTAACAGAGGATGCCTCTGTCTTCGTATTTGCAGAGTACCAGAGTGCTGCTATTTCTTTTTGTTTCTTTTTATTTATTTATTGATTCTTAAAAATGTTAACAGAGATATTTTCTTTAGCTACTGATTTTAGAACCTATATAGTTATAAACTTTACAACATCAATGTTAGACAGGAAATGATTTTCCTTGGAGGCTGAAGGATATTTATTGTGCTAAGAAAATTGAAAAGAAACAGGAATAATCGTATTGGATTTTATTCAGATTATTTATGCCAAATGTAAGACATGTTTGCTGATAAAAGTTTATCTATATTTACCCGTTGTTTTACTAAATACAAAACTGTTTTTGTTACTTGTTTGATTCATGTTTTGGTTAGCCTATTTCTTTGTTTACTTCCAGTAAATGTTTTGCAATCTTTCTATTACTACATACATTATATAAACTATATAATGTTCAAAGTAAATATAACTATGAAGTTAGATATCCGTAGTTATTTTTTTACAGACCAACTTCCCATAGTTTTAATTAGATTAATTTAGTTCTGTTACTTGCTCCTTTTGTTAATCTGCATTTGCATTTAACAGTAAAAAATTTGAGGTCTATTATTTATTGTATTGTTTATATATACGATACAATATTAATACATATGCAAATATATTTAAGATTTCAATAGCCCATACTTAATGTTGATCAAGTAGAATTGTAATTGTCACTTTTATATTTTAAACAAAAATAAGAACTAGATTAAATAAGACTTGAGGTACGTATTCTCATATGTTTTAAAGTAAAGGTGAGGAACTAATCAATTAAAATAACACCCTTCTTGATTAATACACTTGAATAAATATATTGTTACTTTAAACAAAATGAAATAAAATAACATTTATATTTTCATACAATTTAAACCAACGAAACTTTGATAAAAATAAAACCTATACCACAGATTAAATTTCAAAATAAATCAAGTTACTTCCCTCTTTTATAATATAAAAATATATGACTTCAAACAAACTAAGTTTCATTGATATTTATGTATAAATAGTTTCTCTTATTTATTTAAGTAATTTTTATACACATTTTTTTTCCAAATTAAATATTATAAATTTCTCTTTTAATTTATCATAACATATATATAAAAAAATTCCTTATTCAAAGTATATATATTTTTAAGAATCTTAAAATTATTTTATTCAATATAAGCAACATTGTTTGTATATACCAAATCAAAGTATAACACTTTTACTTCATTAGAATTTCCATCTACTTTTGTTACATATAAATTTATCATCCTATATGTAAAAATAATTGATTTTAAAAAAAATTAGATTTTCTATTATATATTCAACTTTAGAATAAATATACATATTTATCTTTAAAACACATACATTTAAGAAATTTTACTTAAATCAAATTAATAACTTAGTATAGTTTTGAAAACCCAAGTTATATTGATTTGGGGAAATTGTATATAATTATTAATCATTGATTAATGGAAATATTATATAATAAAATACAATATTATTAAATAATATAAATAATATTCATAACTCGGGATGTCCAAAATTCCAGGTCGTTACATTCCTCCCCCCTTAAAAAGAATTTCGTCCCCAAAATTCCATGGTTAAGCTAGTAAAAATTATCTACTCACAATAGAATAGATCAATAACAACTCAAACTACATTGGTAAACATAAAGATTTACATCGTATATCAAAATATACATTACGTTAAGCACTATCCAAAATATTCCTACAGTTGTTATCACCATCCATCAACCATACATATATACACAGATATGTAGTTACCCTACCAAACACTTAACATCCATGACGTCCATAGGTCAAAACACATACAAAAACTATATATACATCCTAAAGAAAACAACCCAACTCCTACCACGGACTCCCACAATCAGAGTCGTCCCTCTTAGGCCCTGATTGCTCCCTGACCTCTCCATCATTATCAGGAACCAAAACATTCTTTGGATTAGGTACTCTAAGAATGAAACCTCCACCAACATCTGGTCCCTCAACAACTTCACTTATATTCCAATTGATAGCATCATCGTTCTCAGATTCGGGATCTTCTTCCACCTCGAATTTCTCCTCGTCGTCAAACCCCTCCTCTTCTTCGACCTCAAATTTTTCTTCGTCGTCGAAGTCCTCGACTGAATCTTCTTGATGAGGTTAAGGCTGGGACTGAGGCTGGGGCTGCTCAGCCGGCTCATTAGGTGCCTCTTGCTCTTCTTCATACAAGGAGGGCTCATTAAGTTTCTCCCTGATCCTTCTGACTTCGTCCAAGTCAGCCTCTCTTCTAGCTCGGGCCAAAGCTCCACCACGATGAATGATACGGGTCCTCTATAATCAAAACCAAATCCCAGAAATGAGATTCAAATGTCAAGAATTCTACCAGCTGAGGAGTTCATCAAAGTTTATACTTCAAATTCATTCTACCACTTTGAATTCCGATTATCCAAGATTTTATAAAACCATCTTTTCAAAATAATCCAAGTACATATATTTGAAAAGTAATTATAGGTAGAAAAATACACAAACACACACACACACACATATAGTAAGTTTTTTATAAAAAAACTTATTTCTTCAATTTGTAGATCCATGTGTGTATGTATATAATAAATAAATTGTTATAAGGTTTTAAAATTTCAAACATTCCCAATTAATTAACCTAATTAATAATTAAAATTAATCACATTAATCGATCATCACATAATCCCTAGTTAATGACCTTCACATTAACTATTAATAATTCATTTATTTACTTCTCTATGCTTTAATTAATCATCATTTTTTTTCAAATAAATTAAATTTTTTTAATTTCCAATTAATTTATCTCTAATCACCGATTTAATTAAGTGTTAACTGTAACTTAATTAACCTTTAATTACTTGGTTAAATAATTTTATCTTTAAAGAGTGGAAAATTTCCTAAAAATTTGCTAGTTTAAAAGCTTTTCAAATACAAATTTAAGAGTTTCCCAACTTTCTCTAGTAAATAAGCTTAGTAAGAATACATTTTTCCACAGATTCAAATTCTAAGGGCTTCAGTTTCTAAGGGTATACTCTAGTCAAAAGGGCAGCCAATGCATATACTTAAGGTTGTCGGCTAAGACCACACAGAATCCAGATGATAAATTATTATCATCACAACTACTCATTTTAAATTCCATATATATTTAAAAATCATACTTTTATATGGAAAATATATTTAGGTAAACTTATTTCATCTACCCCTTTTTAAAACAATATTGTGTCTGTTGGTCTGGTTCAAGTGTTTAGATCCCTATCAATAACGTTAGCCACTCGTATTGACCAGAATCCATATGCCACTTAACCGATCAATTAACACAATATAAAACCAATTTTATACAACTAACAAATAGACACTCTCATGTATATGTATACACACACACACACACACTCAGACTCAACAGGTTGCTATAGACTCTTTTCCTAATGAGCAACCAACTCGAACCTAGGTATTCACTCAACCTAGGCTCTGATACCACAATGTCAGAACCCATTTTTTCATACCGATTTAAACCGACAATAAACCACTCTTGTCAGCTGAACCGTTCGGAAAGACGGATAATGAAAGAAAGAAAGAAAGAAAGAAGGTAGGTGTGGAAAGAAGGAAGAAGAAAAGAGAACAAATCATATCTCATAGCGGATCCACTAAATTATAATATAAACAAAACTTTACATGAAACCAAAACTGTTACTTTATATAACATATACAGGTTTTACATCATAGTTACAACCATACAACTCGGACAATTATATCAATCCTGTCCTTACAATCATAACCACATGACCCAAAGACTACATATAAACATTCACGAGAATACATCTCCTGATCCAGCTCTTCTCCTGAAGCTTCAACTCTTCCAGCTAACTAGGAAATATTGTCGGTCTGACCCGAGCATATAGGAAAACACCAAGCCCGAGTCATTCTGGTATACCAGCGTGAGAAACACATTCAACTTGATTATTAAAGTTTGAAAATCCCTTTTCAAAACAAAAGCATCTCAAAAGACGACGCCACAAATAAACATGTCGGGTTTTTACCTTACGATAGGTAAAACATTTCTTTTGAAATCCTATGATATTATAATAGGGTCTATATATAAATACTTATTAAAATAGCCAAAATTGTTAGATGATTAAATTCCAGCTACTAGCCACAGAGTGGGTAATACAAACAAAACTCGTAAAAGGCGCGTAGGGAGAATGGATTTCCAACTAATGACTAGGTACTGGGGTACCACCTGTCACGGTACGTGGCCTAGTTCACAGTACCGAGGATCACTCCCGACCCCCTGCAACACAAGACCGGGACTATCCCTTACTGGATAATCCCGAGTAAGATCACCCCACCGTTGGTATCAGCAACTGCACCACAAAGCCAAAATAAAAGGGACATCTAGATAGAATGACCTCACCCTGCAATGGGTGCTACCCACCTAGCCTTGCTGCATAACCCCTGGTTTTCAATTATTCCCGGTTGATGAGGCTTGAGGCTAAGCGTTACCTTTTTAGAACGTATCCCTTAGAATGCTCATTGTCCACCTGACGATATTCTGAAAGCATTCGTCCATACAAGTCCGTCCCGGGTTCGAACGGAACCGAAGGCACTATTCCTACTACATCCATTTTAGAATCACCCCCAGGAATAGTAGCGAGTAGCCCTTGCACTTCACTGCTCCATCTTCGACTCCAAGCTCTTGTCTTCTTCCCGAAAATGTATTGTTGGATCGAAGTGGTTTTCGGATTGCAAATTCGATCCTGGTCTCTTCGAAACAACGTTCGCTATTTCCCGGTAAACTCAACCGCGGTTCTTTAGGAAATACTCCGACGAAATACAAGATCGGAGTTCACCTCCTTACCGTTAGTGTATGGGTCTCCTTATAATTCGTCCTAGAGAATAAACGAGTCTATACGTATAGTATAGCACCTCGATCGGTATCCGTACCATATAATTCTTGAGTCTCCCCTAGATATTTCCAAAGTCAGGTTTTGTCCAAATTTGATAGTCGGTTATTAAACTATCAAAGCAATCAATCAATACAACAAAGTTATTTCCCATTACAACCACTAAACCTTGTTCCCTTTTAACATCCAAAGGATTTTAAACTTGTAAGAAATCTTAATTCCTTTTATATATATATATATATAACATTTTTTTTCAAATCATATTTATAATCTTCCAAATATTATTTCAAATTTAATAAAAAAAGTATTCTTCATAAAATTTATTATAAATTATTATTTAAAAAACATTTATTAAATAGATTTTAATTTGAAGAAAATATGCTTTAACAAAAAAATTTCTTTAAAGTATCATTATAAAATAGTTTAAATACTCGAAAACAATTTTATCCATAAAACTAAAAAAGATGTCCAAAGGTAGAAATAAATAACTACTTTTGACTTTTCAAAATATTTATCAATCTTTAAAACATTTCTAAAATATTTCTATTTACAAAACAAAACTAATTTCACAAATTAATCCTAATTGAACAAGGCTTATTGGTCCCATTGGTACTTATCAATTCACATTTCACAATTCACAGTCACAGATATTCACTTAATCAACTTCCATAGATTGATTCACATTATATTCTTGAATATAATTAACAAGCACATAATAGATATATGCAAGAACAAATCCAAGATTATCATTGCTAGAAACAATTTTACAATATAAAATCAGATCAATGGCTTACATTATTCACAACAATTTAGAATAACTATACAACGGAATGGTGTCAGTTTCCGTTGTCCAGATGTCATCCAGTTTAAACAATCTAATAAATACAAAAAATCAATTGGGAACATTTCAACAGTTTGGCCTTAAAATTATTCAATGGCATTCATTTCCAATTGATAATTAGATCCTATCTAAACAAGCTTATACAATTTCACATATTTAACTTCACAATGGATCATACGACGACGTAACATCCATCGATACGAACCATTCATTCCATAACACATTATTTTATGAAATGATTATAATATAATATCACTTAGAGACTCGAATTCACTTCAAAGTATAAGCATTTATTTCCCTTTATTATTTCAATTATACTTCACTTTTTAAATTAATCATCCTTGATTAATTATTTTTTAATTACATTAAGTAATTAACTTTTAATTAATTACACAAATTAATTATTCTTAACCATTTACAGTAATTAACCTTTAATTGCTTTATTAACTAATCGACTATAATTAATTATATTAACCATCAAATAATTTTAATTAATTATTTGATAATCATTATATTGTTTAATTATTCCTTAATCAATCAACCCTTAATCATCTTATTAATTATTATAAATTTAAAAATTTCTTAAGCACTTGATTAATACAAAAGCTTAATTACAATAATCTTCTAAATCATCTTTACTTACTCAAATTATTCAAATAAACTTAAGTAAAAGAATTTTATCCTTTAAGTTAAATCAAATACTAATAACAATTTACTTAAATAACCATAATTAAGTATTAATATAAACAAATATATTATTATTAAAACCCATTGTTTTTAATTAAATCTTAAATAATATTTAAGATCAAAGATGTTGTTTAAAGGATTCACTTATATCATCATACTTGTTAAAATGTTGGAAAACAATATGAAATAAACTTTATATATATCAAATTCTTTAAAATAATAAACTTTGCCTTTAAACAAACGAAGCCCTTAAGAACAGCCTAGACTAACTGGCTCGACCCAATCATCTTACGCAACAAGACGGCTCGAAGCCCAACAAAAAGATTATCGAACCATCCTTCCTTCATCCCAAAAACTTGGCTGAACCCACTACGGTTCCTCCTCCAGGTAACCATCCCTTCGAAAGACGACACATAGCCTTGAATCAACACCCCCTCAAATCAAACGTTGACAATCGTCGAACCGAAAACGTCACGCATCCTCCAACGCGACGGCGATCAAAACATCGCACAGCAACATGCTGCCTGGAACCACGTGCACTGATATGCGTGCATGTGTACGGCCAAAACTCCGGCCATCTCACTGTCGTGACTCCTCATCCCATCTCCACATCGTCGCTCGAATCCAACATGCTATTTGCCGAGACAAACTTCACTGACGATCCAAATTTCGAGCACCAGTTCGAGGATTCAAAACGCGAAGTCCACACTCCACCATAAAACCACCCTCTACTTCCACAACTGGCCACAACCTTGAACACCATCCACCACGATTGGATGCTCACTCATGCAGCTACCCTTGAGCCGAAATCCTAGAACTCCAGTTGCCTCCTCGTTTCTCAAAACCACCACGAGATAACCATGGCTACAACCCCTCTTAAACCATAAAACAATCATGCATACACAACCAAAGGCCAATTCGAAAATTCCGCCACAGTCAAACTCTTACCTAAGTCCACCTGAACCTCCCTGACCTGACCGCTCCACCACGCGGCGACGAAGTCGCCTAAATTTAATTTTTGAACTGAAAATGTTCATCTCCAAATTTCTCAAACAATAGTTCATGAAAAATTATGATTCCTTCATTAAAATTCGAATTTTCCTACAACAATCACAGTTGCATGTTTGAAATCCAGAATTAAAACTATTTATTTTTCTCAAAAATACAGTTGTTATTGTAAATTTGAACTTTATCTAACTACACAACATAAATTTTCACAATTCTAATTTGAGCATAAACTATACTAGAAAACAAACAGATTTCTAGTTAACATCAACATGCAGAATAGTCTAGGTGAAAAGATATTGATTTTTTTTGAACGCCGAACCAATATAACATTTACAGAGAACAAAGTTCATATTTCGAATTTTAGTTTCTCACCTTGAACATCTTGGTTCCAGATGCTTTTTAAAACTTGATGTTGAAGTCCTTGATTCGAAAAGTTGAAATCTTGTTTTGAATCCCCTAAGCTTGAATCTAACAGAGGATGCCTCTGTCTTCTTATTTGCAAAGTACCAGAGTGCTACTATTTCTTTTTTTTATTTTAATTTTATTTACCGATGCTTAAAAATTTTAACAGAGATATTTTCTTTAGCTACTAATTTTAGAACCTATATAGTTATAAACTTTACAACATCGATTTGGACCGGAAATGATTTTTCTTGGAGGCTGAAGGATTTTTATTGTGCTAAAAAAATTGAAAAGAAACAGGAATAATTGTATTGTATTTTATTCAGATTATTTATGCCAAATGTAAGACATGTTTGCTGATAAAAGTTTATCTCTATTTACCCATTGTTTTACTAAATACAAAACTGTTTTTGTTACTTGTTTGATTCATGTTTGGTTAACCTGTTTCTTTGTTTACTTCCGGTAAATGTTTTGCAATCTTTCTATTGCTATATACATTATATAAACTATATAATATTCAAAGTAAATATAACTATGAAGTTAGATATCCATAGTAATTTTTTTACAGATCAACTACCCATAGTTTTAATTAGATTAATTCAGTTCTGTTACTTGCTCCTTTTGTTAACCTGCATTTGCATTTAACAATAAAAAATTTAAGGTCCATTATTTAGTGTATTGTTTATATATACCATACAATATTAATACATATGCAAATATGTTTAAGATTTCAATAGCCCATACTTAATGTTGATCAAGTAGAATTGTAATTGTCACTTTTATATTTGAAACAAAAATAAGAACTAGATTAAATAAGACTTGAGATATGTATTCTCATATGTTTTAAAATAAAGGTGAGGAACTAATCAATTAAAATAACACCCTTCTTGATTAATACACTTTAATAAATATATTGTTACTTTAAACAAAATGAAATAAAATAACATTTATATTTTCATACAATTTAAACAATGAAACTTTGATATAAATAAAACCTATACCATAGATTAAATTTCAAAATAAATCAAGTCACTTCCCTCTTTTATAATATAAAAATATATGACTTCAAACAAACTAAGTTTCATTAACATTTATGTATAAATAGTTTCTCTTATTTATTTAAGTAATTTTTATACACATTTTTTTCCAAATTAAATGTTATAAATTTCTCTTTTTATTTATCATAATATATATATTAAAAATTCTTTATTCAAAGTATATATGTTTTTAAGAAACTTAAAATTATCTTATTCAATATAAGCAACATTGTTTGTATATACCAAATCAAAGTATAACACTTTTACTTCATTAGAATTTCCATCTACTTTTGTTACATATAAATTTATCATCCTATATGTAAAAATAATAGATTTTTCAAAAAAATTAGATTTTCTATTATATATTCAACTTTAGAATAAATATACATATTTATCTTTAAAACACATATACATTCAAAAAATTCAATTTAAATCAAATTAATAACTTAATATAGTTTTGAAAACCCAAGTTATATTGATTTCGGGAAATTTTATATAATTATTAATCATTGATTAATGGAAATATTGTATAATAAAATACAATATTATTAAATATTATAAATAATATTCACAACTCGTGATGTCCAAAATTTTGGATCGTTACAGCTATCGTCCGCAACTCATAAGTAATGAAAACTGGTGGCAAAGTCGAACTGAGAAGACCTTAGCACCACTCAATAGATTACTTAGATGATAATGCTAAGACCAGCTCAAAGATACCAGGAAATTCACGAACTACTTAAATGAGAGAAATATCATTTTCCTCATCATATGGGTTTAGAGAATAGAAGGATGCCACCAAATTGGATTCAAAATCATTAAAAGCAATATAAATCAGCTTAACTGATTGAGAACGTCGAAGATGAATAGTTCTACCGGGATATAGGATATGGGTTTCATAATGATTAATCCAATTCTTTAACAAAAATCAATTCCGAAACCTAGGTAGCACATAACATGAAAATCGGATTGGAAAGCATAATCTCATAAAATAATCTCGACATTTTTTCAAATTAAACTGAGTGTTGTGGATTCACCAACCGTATTCGCAATTCTCAGTGTAATCATCAGGCCAAAAATGTTTAAAGAAAAAGAATTAACAAGTTTTTTTGATATAAAATAATGAGATGAACCCATATCAAAAAGAACTCGAATAGGATAATCATAAAACAAATGTCATCAAGGACTGAATGTGTAACGACCCAGAATTTTTATTAATTTAAATTTGAATATTTAATTAATTTTAAATATTAATAAGTGAATTTATAAGTCGAATAAATTTTTTTTTTGAATAATTGGATTTAATTGGATAATTAAATCAATAATTTAATATGTGAAATTATGGAAATAATTGAAAATTGAGTTAAATATGATTGAAAATGATTTGTAAAATTTTATTTTATCATGTTGAAGCTAGAACGATATTTTAGAACTTTTAAAATCGAATTAAAAGTTAATTTGTGAAAATTGAATATTTTAATATTTAATAATCGACTGTAAAATAGCCAATTTTTGAACAGTCTCAGAATTGAACGAAACCAGTTCCATTGGATCCGTAATAGTTAGTTATTATCGGATTTCAATTTTCGTACCAATCGGAGCTATCGTTTGATCGTGGCAGCTCGAAACGCATCGAATTATTTTTAATTTTAATTTGGCGAGTTAAAATAGCCATTTTTCAAAAAGTCTCGGATTTCGACGAAACCAGTTTCATCGGATCCGTAATGTGATATTATTGTAAGGTTTCAAATTTCGTGTCAATTGGAATTACCGTTTGTCCGGTACAAATTAAAACGCCTTGAAAATCGTTTAAATCGGTTTAATTTAAATCGAACGTTTGTAGTCATATCTCGTACAGATGTCCGAAATAGCTTCCAAAACCTATTCCATTGTGTCCAAAACGCGGGATAAACCCTAGGAACGTCAGTTTCGGCGCGTAAATCGGAGTTTAGAAAACCCGGATGAATAGTGTTCGATATTTCCTATAAATAGACCTACATTTCACAATTTTAAGAAGAAAAAAAATGAAACCCTAATGAAAACTGCAGCCGCCGCCATCTTCACATTCAAGGGCCGAAATCTTCCCACCTTCCCCTCCAAATTTCTTCAAATCTACTCACAATCATCAGAAACTTTCAACTAATGAATCATCGAGCTCGATGAGAGCTTCAAGTTGAACGGCTATGATCGAGTTTTGTTGAGTAAATCGATGGGATTTTGGCCATGAAGATCGGCCGTTCGGCCTTGAATTGCGTGCAACATAGGTGATCGAGCTCTATGAGTTTGAGGCCGAACCTAGAGCAAGCGGAGGGCTTCAAGATGGTGAGGGTATGATGAAGTTTCGTCGAGCGATGGAGTTGCAAAATCAAAACCTAATTTTGCATTCATGGGTTCATGGTGACGGCCTGGAAATGTGAATGAGGGGAGATGGAAGAAAGACGCGTACGGCTATGATGGCATGGGCTTGGATCCAGTGGCTAGGAATTTGTGTAGGTTTAAAATTAGTTAAGTATGTGTAAATTTGTGTATATTAAAAATCGTGTAACTTTGAAAAATCATATCTTTTTCATACGAGGTCGAAAACGTGCGAAACCAGTTGCGTTGGAATCGTATGGACGAGCACATAGTGAAAATTTCGGGTAAAACTAAACGTCCGTTTAATTTTATTCGAAATAAATCGCTAAAACGAAATTGAAATCAAGGTGAGAACTTCTCACTCAATCGAATCAGTTTCGATTTTTATTTTAAATAGTTAGATTTAAAATATTTGAATGCATGTTTGAATGATGATGGTTATCTATTGATTGTTAAGATAGACATTATGCGCCGTTAGTAAGCGGATGTTATTTATTAAAAACATATACCGCGAATATTTCATAAACAGTGAAATTGGTATTATATATAATAGCAATATATATATATTGGCATATGTATATATTGGAGTTATTGATTTCCCGCATTTGTTTAGCGGATGAGACCCTATTGCGCCGTCTATTAAGCGGACAATATTTTAAATCCCATATACCGCGATAATTTCGTACTGGAACGAAATTGGTATTGTGCTAATGTTTGTGGATGCAGGAAAACAGGTTGGAGGGATCCAACTGGATTCCTCAACAGTATTTATTTGAATTCAGATATTTTGATATTTGATGGATTATCATATCGATATATGATATCGTTGTTGTCGTGATTGACTATTTGGTGTGTAGCATCATTGGACCAAATTTGGAACTTTAAAAATGATTTTTAAAGTGATTTTCGAAAATATAAAATATTTTTGGAATTGATTCATTTTAAATAAATAAACGTTATAATTTTTAAAGTTATAAAAATTATGATTTTTGAGAAATATAGTTAAAAACTGATTTTTGAGAATATGATGCTAATGATTTTATAAAATAGTTTAATCGGGATTTTAGAATTTATTGTGAAAAGTTTAAATATAGGATTTATAAAATTTAATTATTTTATGAACCAAAATGGTGAAATAATAAAGGAGATTAAAGACGTTTTAAAAGAATAATATAAATTGATTTATATTAAGAGATTTATAAATGGATATTTATAAATTGAAATATTGACATTATAAAACGAGTTTTTATAAGTGTTTGAATGAAGTGAAAATGAATTTTGTAAATGAATGGAATTTATAAAATAAAAAAAATGGTGAAGTTATAAATGAAATTTATAAATAGTAAGATTTATAAATTTTATAAAGTTATTAAAAGAATAGTTTGAATAAATCATTGAATCTTATAAGTTATAAGATTTATAATTATGAAGTTCAAGGGAACGATTTTTGTAAACTAATAAATTATAAGTATTTAACTTATAATATGAACTTTTAGTTTATAATTGAGTTATAAACTGGAATAGGTTAATAAAGGAATTTATAAAAGGAAGTTGTTATAAAATAAATAGAAATGGAGTTTATAAACGTTGTTTTATAAATTCGCAAACGACTTATTTTGATAAGTAAATTGCTGAAACCTATTAATGGAGTTATATTCACGTTTTCTGACTGTGAATAATCCTTTGAAATAAAATGAATAAAAGGATGAAATGTGTTAACGTAGTATATTCACGTTTTTGAATAGTGAATAATATGTTAAAGAAATTGTTTTGAATGTGATGTTTTAAATTGAATTAAAACGATCTAACGATGTTTTAAAATGTGTTCAGATTCGAAACCATAGATTTCAACATTCATTGTTGAAATGGACGTTTTCGAGAAATAGAAGGAAATGGTGGACTATAACACTGTTGTTATAGTAAATGATTTCCGAAAGGAAATGTTTTGTATAGTATTGGGATTTATATATCTATTTTAATTTCGAATCCCTATACTATTGATTTTGGGTTGTCGTAACGATGTTTTACGCAACATTCGTTTTGGCCCAAACAAATATGGATAAGAGAATGATTTCCTTAAAGAATGAAATATATACTTAATTTCGATTGAAGTATATTGAATATTTTCCAAGTGTTGAAAATAAATGGATTTGTGAATTACTTATTAATAAATAAGTATGGAAATGTTTTCCAATATAAAGTGAATATTAGAGAATTTATCTTTTTGAAGATAAATTAAAATGAATAATTAAAATCGTATATGCATGGATATTTGGGAATGAAAATTCACTATGGAATTTATAAATGAAAAGAAGAATTTGTTTAAAATTAAATATTGATTTATTTTTGAAGTGTGAAATTATATATCTAGTAAAGATATTTTTGGGAAATAAATAATTTGGAAAATTATTTGGAATCTGGTGATGTGTGCATATCAGTTGATAGTTCAATAACCGACTATAAATATTTCCCTTTGAATGGGTAATTGATGTGATTTGTTTGAATTTGAATGCCACACTTATTTTTGAATAAGCGCTCACTATTCGGGTTAACCGGGAAAGGACCATGGGGTCGTATAACCCATTCCGAATATGTGATACGTCGTTATGAATTGCATTGAAGATCGGTGTTGAAGACCCGGTATTTGCGAGAGCGATAGGATGACCTGTCGATTGACTCTGCACCGAGTTGCTCCGGTATAGAGTTCTCCATATGTGATGGTGAATCCGATCAGGATTGTGAATATCCGGATTGCAAGGACTTCTTTGTAAGTGCCTTAGGTTTTGTTCGAGCCCGGAACAGACTTGTATGGATTGTATGTCTGACATTACAAACTGAGATATAAAGCAGATTTCTTTCAAATATATTTCTGTTGGTGGCGGAGAATTTATTCTTTTAGCTTAACACCCTTCTCTGAGACGTACGAGCTCAGAGGTTATGTAGTTGAAGGTTATCAGCGATATATTCCCAATTTGGTAATGTGACATGCTGAGTGTTGCTGTTAAATGATCATTGTGTTGATTATTTGTGATAGGATCGTTTATTTGATCGTCTATCCTGGTGATCATTTCTATGATCATTTGTTGACCCAAAGCATGGCTTTTGTATAAAGTATGTTTTTGTGGACGTGACTTCGTCGAGCCTCACATCCCGGGAATGGTCAAAACAGGAAAGATGCAGCAAGGTTATGAGGGGTAGCGCCCTTTAGGATATGTGCATTTCCTTCTGGAAAAGGGTGGTATCATGGTATGGAGCCCAGATACTTACTCATGTTGAAAACACTTTATGATTGTGTGAATTGATTACGAGCGCTCGGTGGAAAGGTCCCAAAGGACCGGGGGACGGCATATTCGGTCAGTTGTTACTCAGTTAGGGGTAACCCGGCCTTGTGTTGGTAGAGATCCGGTTTGGTTCTCGGGGATGTCCATCCAGAGGCATTCTCATGTGGCAATGGGAAGTTCCTTGGCCTGATCATTCGTTGGAAATCCAAAGAAACAATACGAGACTTGTACGGTTTTAGTTGTATAACCTGCTATGGAATGTGGCGGTAACCTGCTATTGAACATAGTTAGCTATAATAGGCATACGATAATGGTCGTATGTTGGCTAAGATTTATATTGTACTTTCGAAATCAATTTTTTCTACACTATGCACTAGTAATAATATAAAATGTTCTTTTAATGCGTATCAAGCATCTTTGACTATCATAAGGAGAAATCTCCTCCGATTCTGCGTTTGCATTGTGTGTGTGGCGGGAGGTCTTATGGTAGTCTCATTTTTAAAAGCATTGCGAATTGACTTTAAAAATATTCCTCTATTTTGATTTTAAAGATAAATAAACTGTTTTGAGTTCTCACACCAGTCACATGACTGACTCGGAGTTTATTGTTTTCATTCCTAAACTCTGGGTGCTCATCAATTTCCACACGGGCAGTCAAGAGACAGGTTTATCAGGATATTCTGGAATCCAGGAGTTGCAGGAGGCAAGATGGATGGCATGGCGTAATACTAGTATAGTATTTCTTTTTCCGCTGTTTGTTATTGTTGTTGTACACTCTGATGATATGATGTAATGAAATGTAATGTATAAAATGTAATAACTGATATAGTTCTTTGTTTAAAGATTATTCATTTATTATTATATGTTGTTCCGCTGCGAATTGTGAGATTCTGATGTTGTTCTGTTGTTTTCTATTCCGTTCTATTTTCTATTTTCTTTTCTTCTATTCTATTCTATCTTTTCCTATTTTCTTCTACCTCTTTCTCTTTCTTAAACCATAACATTTCGGGTTTCCGGCCTTCGATTTCTCGGCAGTCGATAAAGTGAGTATCGATGTTGAATTTTCGAAAGTCGAAAATTTCCGGGACGTTACATTTGGTATCAGAGCATATGGTTAAGTGACAACCATGGTTCTGTTGGGTATTACTCATTAGAGATAGAGTCAGTAGTACTCTAGAATGAGTTGAGTGTAATAATAGATACGAGTGCGTATTTGTTAGTGAATATATAAAATTGTTTTATATTGTGATGATTGGTTTATTGAGTGGTATATGAACTTTCGTCAGGGCGGTCTGCAAAACTATGCCGAAGGGGTTTCTAAACACTTGAATAGAACAATTTAACACGATATTGTTTTAAAATTGGGTAAATGGAATAATTTTACCTTGATTATATTTTATATATAAAGAAATAATTTTTCAGAATTATTAAAGTGTATATAAGTTGATTGTTTAGTTGTTTGAATAATCTAAATAAAAAAAATAATTGTATAAGTAAAATGAATTATAAGAATTGAATTATAATTAAAGTGATTTACAATTGTGAAATAAACTTATATATATAAGAAGTGAAACTATATGCATATATTTATGAATATGAGTTATAAATAAAAATGAATTTAAAGTTAAATGGAAAATTTACTTTAGAATTTGGAATCTGAATTGATTTATAAGTAGGAATTTAAGTTATGTAAAACCAAGTGATGTTTATGAAATGAAGTATAACTTAAGAGATGTTGAATGAAGTTGATATTAGTATCAAAGTAAATTAATAAAGTTAAGTAATAAATGTGAACTTAAGTTATGTAAATGAAATTCAACTTGAAATGGTTAAATGAATTACCAATTGAATTGAATGAATGAATTGAATGTAAATCAATTGAATGTAAATCAATTGATATGGAATAATGAATATAAGTGTTAATTAATTAAAATCTAATGTTATTGGAAGTTGAAAGATTGAATAAAAATCAAATTAATTAAACCAATATAAGCAAAAGCATTTGGTTGTAATTGATATACATTGGTTGTTATATGGTTGTTAGTTGATTGTATATAATTCATTAAGTATTAATGAAATTGAAAGCTAAAGTAATTGAAATTCAATTGGAAGTTAAGTGAATCTTAAATAGAATTGAATTTGATTTGGAAGTGAACCAACTTGAATATGAATTAGTGAACATAAACTAATTGAGAATGAATGTTAGTAAAAACATCCACTGTTAATGAATCAAATGTGATTTAAATTGAAAACCATTTCATTGAATATTAATGAGAATATGAATGAATATTTATTGGTTATGAATTTGTTGAATGCTAGTTGGTTGATGGTTGAATATATTGTTTTTATTGCATTTGCTATGTTGACATATATAGTTATTATGTTGCTATATGTTGTATACCGATACTATTGTCTATATACATGTTCTCATGTTGTTTGTTGAGTGTTTAGTAGGTGCGGATCGCGTTTGCTTCGCATTTGGAGCTCGCTTTCGCGCTATATTAGCCGTATATGCTTGTTAATAAAATATAAGGTACATATCTCGGATTACATACCGTACTTTTATACTTTTTTCCCTGCGGGATGCCTCATTACTTGATGAGATGTATATTTGTGATATATATACTGTCATTTTTTTTTCGGATCGAGCCGCGCAAAGGAGACTATGGCGAATTTTTCCGGAAATTTAAGGCGTTAGAAAAAATTTGAGAAAATTGGAAAATTTTGAAACCTTTAACTTTGATTTGAAGTTGAAAGTTAAACAATAGTGGTTGTTTTTGAAAAGATAACTAAGTATGATTTGAAAACTTAGTAAAGTTATTATAAGAAATTTAACTATGAATTTTGGGAAAGTTAATAAATTCTATAACTTTTCTTACTTAGTAATTTCGAGGACGAAATTCTTTTAAGGGGGGAAGATTGTAACGACCCAGAATTTTTATTAATTTAAATTTGAATATTTAATTAATTTTAAATATTAATAAGCGAATTTATAAGTCGAATTTTTTTTTTTGAATAATTGGATTTAATTGGATAATTAAATCAATAATTTAATATGTGAAATTATGGAAATAATTGAAAATTGAGTTAAATATGATTGAAAATGATTTTTAAAATTTTATTTTATCATGTTGAAGTTAGAACGATATTTTAGAACTTTTAAAATCGAATTAAAAGTTAATTTGTGAAAATTGAATATTTTAATATTTAATAATCGACTGTAAAATAGCCAATTTTTGAACAGTCTCAGAATTGAACGAAACCAGTTCCATTGGATCCGTAATAGTTAGTTATTACCGGATTTCGATTTTCGTATCAATCGGAGCTATCGTTTGATCGTGGCAGCTCGAAATGCATCGAATTATTTTTAATTTTAATTTGGCGAGTTAAAATAGCCATTTTTCAAAAAGTCTCAGATTTCGAAGAAACCAGTTTCATCGGATCCATAATGTGATATTATTGTAAGGTTTCAAATTTCGTGTCAATTGGAATTACCGTTTGTCCGGTACAAATTAAAACGCCTAGAAAATCGTTTAAATCGGTTTAATTTAAATCGAATGTTTGTTGCCATATCTCGCACAGATGTCCGAATTAGCTTCCGAAACCTGTTCCATTGTTTCCGGAACGCGGGATAAATACTAGGAACGTCAGTTTCGGCACGTAAATCGGAGTTTAGAAAACCCGGATGAATAGTGTTCGATATTTCCTATAAATAGACCCACATTTCACAATTTTAAGGGAAAAAAAATGAAACCCTAATGAAAACTGCAGCCGCTGCCATCTTCACATTCAAGGGCCGAAATCTTCCCACCTTCCCCACCAAATTTCTTCAAATCTACTCACAATCATCAGAAACTTTCAACTAATGAATCATCGAGCTCGATGAGAGCTTCAAGTTGAACGGCTATGATCGAGTTTTGTTGAGTAAATCGATGGGATTTTGGCCATGAAGATCGGCCGTTCGGCCTTGAATTGCGTGCAACATAGGTGACCGAGCTCTATGAGCTTGAGGCCGAACCTAGAGCAAGCGGAGGGCTTCAAGATGGTGAGGGTATGATGAAGTTTCGTCGAGCGATGGAGTTGCAAAATCAAAACCTAATTTTGCATTCATGGGTTCATGGTGACGGCCTGGAAATGTGAATGAGGGGAGATGGAAGAAAGACGCGTACGACTATGATGGCATGGGCTTGGATCCAGTGGCTAGGAATTTGTGTAGGCTTAAAATTAGTTAAGTATGTGTAAATTTGTGTATATTAAAAATCGTGTAACTTTGAAAAATCATATCTTTTTCATACGAGGTCGAAAACGCGCGAAACCAGTTGCGTTGGAATCGTATGGACGAGCACTACTCGATGAAATTGGATTGGAGTCGTTTGGAGTTGGTGAAAATGTCGGGTAAAATTAAACGTCCGTTTAATTTTATTCGAAATAAATCGCTAAAACGAAATTGAAATCAAGGTGAGAACTTCTCACTCAATCGAATCAGTTTCGATTTTTATTTTAAATAGTTAGCTTTAAAATATTTGAATGCATGTTTGAATGATGATGGTTATTTATTGATTGTTAAGATAGACATTATGCACCGTTAGTAAGCGGATGTTATTTATTAAAAACATACACCGCGAATATTTCATAAACAGTGAAATTGGTATTATATATAATAGCAATATATATATATTGTCATATGTATATATTGGAGTTATTGATTTCCCGCATTTGTTTAGCGGATGAGACCCTATTGCGCCGTCTATTAAGCGGATAATATTTTAAATCCCATATACCGCGATAATTTCATACTGGAATGAAATTGGTATTGTGCTAATGTTTGTGGATGCAGGAAAATAGGTTGGAGGGATCCAACTGGATTCCTCAACAGTATTTATTTGAATTCAGATATTTTGATATTTGATGGATTATCATATCGATATATAATATCGTTGTTGTCGTGATTGACTATTTGGTGTGTAGCATCATTGGACCAAATTTGGAACTTTAAAAATGATTTTTAAAGTGATTTTCGAAAATATAAAATATTTGGAATTGATTCATTTTAAATAAATAAACGTTATAATTTTTAAAGTTATAAAAATTATGATTTTTGAGAAATATAGTTAAAAACTGATTTTTGAGAATATGATGCTAATGATTTTACAAAATAGTTTAATCGGGATTTTAGAATTTATTGTGAAAAGTTTAAATATAGGATTTATAAAATTTAAATATTTTATGAACCAAAATGGTGAAATAATAAAGGAGATTAAAGACGTTTTAAAAGAATAATATAAATTGATTTATATTAAGAGATTTATAAATGGATATTTATAAATTGAAATATTGACATTATAAAACGAGTTTTTATAAGTGTTTGAATGAAGTGAAAATGAATTTTTAAATGAATGGAATTTATAAAATAAAAAAAATGGTGAAGTTATAAATGAAATTTATAAATAGTAAGATTTATAAATTTTATAAAGTTATTAAAAGAATATTTTGAATAAATCATTGAATCTTAGAAGTTATAAGATTTATAATTATGAAGTTCAAGGGAACGATTTTTGTAAACGAATAAATTATAAGTATTTAACTTATAATATGAACTTTTAGTTTATAATTGAGTTATAAACTGGAATAGGTTAATAAAGGAATTTATAAAAGGAAGTTGTTATAAAATAAATAGAAATGGAGTTTACAAACGTTGTTTTATAAATTCGCAAACGACTTATTTTGATAAGTAAATTGCTGAAGCCTATTAATGGAGTTATATTCACGTTTTTTGACTGTGAATAATCCTTTGAAATAAAATGAATAAAAGGATGAAATGTGTTAACGTAGTATATTCACGTTTTTGAATAGTGAATAAAATGTTAAAGAAATTGTTTTGAATGTGATGTTTTAAATTGAATTAAAACGATCTAACGATGTTTTAAAATGTGTTGAGATTCGAAACCATAGATTTCAACATTCATTGTTGAAATAGACGTTTTCGAGAAATAGAAGGAAATGGTGGACTATAACACTGTTGTTATAGTAAATGATTTCCGAAAGGAAATGTTTTGTATAGTATTGGGATTTATATATCTATTTTAATTTCGAATCCCTGTACTAGTGATTTTGGGTTGTCGTAACGATGTTTTACGCAACATTCGTTTTGGCCCAAACAAATATGGATAAGAGAATGATTTCCTTAAAGAATGAAATATATACTTAATTTCGATTGAAGTATATTGAATATTTTCCAAGTGTTGAAAATAAATGGATTTGTGAATTACTTATTAATAAATAAGTATGGAAATGTTTTCCAATATAAAGTGAATATTAGAGAATTTATCTTTTTGAAGATAAATTGAAATGAATAATTGAAATCGTATATGCGTGGATATTTGGGAATGAAAATTCACTATGGAATTTATAAATGAAAAGAAGAATTTGTTTAAAATTAAATATTGATTTATTTTTGAAGTGTGAAATTATATATCTAGTAAAGTTATTTTTGGGAAATAAATAATTTGGAAAATTATTTGGAATCTGGTGATGTGTGCATATCAATTGATAGTTCAATAACCGACTATAAATATTTCCCTTTGAATGGGTAATTGATGTGATTTGTTTGAATTTGAATGCCACACTTATTTTTGAATAAGCCCTCACTATTCGGGTTAACCGGAAAAGGACCATGGGGTCGTATAACCCATTCCGAATATGTGATACGTCGTTATGAATTGCATTGAAGATCGGTGTTGAAGACCCGGTATTTGCGAGAGCGATAGGATGACCTGTCGATTGACTCTGCACCGAGTTGCTCCGGTATAGAGTTCTCCATATGTGATGGTGAATCCGATCAGGATTGTGAATATCCGGATTGCAAGGACTTCTTTGTAAGTGCCTTAGGTTTTGTTCAAGCCCGGAACAGACTTGTATGGATTGTATGTCTGACATTACAAACTGAGATATAAAGCAGATTTCTTTCAAATATATTTCTGTTGGTGGCGGAGAATTTATTCTTTTAGCTTAACACCCTTCTCTGAGACGTACGAGCTCAGAGGTTATGTAGTTGAAGGTTATCAGCGATATATTCCCAATTTGGTAATGTGACATGCTGAGTGTTGCTGTTAAATGATCATTGTGTTGATTATTTGTGATAGGATCGTTTATTTGATCGTCTATCCTGGTGATCATTTCTATGATCATTTGTTGACCCAAAGCATGGCTTTTGTATAAAGTATGTTTTTGTGGACGTGACTTCGTCGAGCCTCACATCCCGGGAATGGTCAAAACAGGAAAGATGCAGCAAGGTTGTGAGGGGTAGCGCCCTTTAGGATATGTGCATTTCCTTCTGGAAAAGGGTGGTATCATGGTATGGAGCCCAGATACTTACTCATGTTGAAAACACTTTATGATTGTGTGAATTGATTACGAGCGCTCGGTGGAAAGGTCCCAAAGGACCGGGGGACGGCATATTCGGTCAGTTGTTACTCAGTTAGGGGTAACCCGGCCTTGTGTTGGTAGAGATCCGGTTTGGTTCTCGGGGATGTCCATCCAGAGGCATTCTCATGTGGCAATGGGAAGTTCCTTGGCCTGATCATTCGTTGGAAATCCAAAGAAACAATACGAGACTTGTACGGTTTTAGTTGTATAACCTGCTATGGAATGTGGCGGTAACCTGCTATTGAACATAGTTAGCTATAATAGGCATACGATAATGGTCGTATGTTGGCTAAGATTTATATTCTACTTTCGAAATAAATTTTTCCTACACTATGCACTAGTAATAATATAAAATGTTCTTTTAATGCGTATCAAGCATCTTTGACTATCATAAGGAGAAATCTCCTCCGATTCTGCGTTTGCATTGTGTGTGTGGCGGGAGGTCTTATAGTAGTCTCATTTTTAAAAGCATTGCGAATTGACTTTAAAAATATTCCTCTATTTTGATTTTAAAGATAAATAAACTGTTTTGAGTTCTCACACCAGTCACATGACTGACTCGAAGTTTATTGTTTTCATTCCTAAACTCTAGGTGCTCATCAATTTCCACACGGGCAGTCAAGAGACAGGTTTATCAGGATATTCTGGAATCCAGGAGTTGCATGAGGCAAGATGGATGGCATGGCGTAATACTAGTATAGTATTTCTTTTTCCGCTGTTTGTTATTGTTGTTGTACACTCTGATGATATGATGTAATGAAATGTAATGTATAAAATGTAATAACTGATATAGTTCTTTGTTTAAAGATTATTCATTTATTATTATATGTTGTTCCGCTGCGAATTGTGAGATTCTGATGTTGTTCTGTTGTTTTCTATTCCGTTCTATTTTCTATATTCTTTTCTACAGTTCTATTCTATCTTTTCCTATTTTCTTCTACCTCTTTCTCTTTCTTAAACCATAACATTTCGGGTTTCCGGCCTTCTATTTCTCGGCAGTCGATAAAGTGAGTATCGATGTTGAATTTTCGAAAGTCGAAAATTTCCGGGACGTTACAGAATGAGAAATACCTTGACCAAGAGAAGTGTCACTAGAAGCTTGCACAACATTTAATTTTCCCTCTCTCCTACTTTGAAGTTTGGGACAAGAAGATAAAAGATGACCCGAACTTTTGCAATAGCAGCAAGTAAAGGGTTTTGGACACTTATTTGCGTAGTGGTCCTTAGAACCACAATTGTAGCATTGTCCAGACTAGAGGTAGGAGTTTTTGCTACTGAAGTTTCCTGCTTCCCTTTCTTGTTGGGAATAGGGCTTTTAAACTTAATATGCCTCTTCTTGTTGTTATGGAGGCTCTTTTTGGAACCTCCAACACCACTATCACTTTCTTTATCAGCCTCTTCTAGTCGAAGAGTGATATCTACTAGCTGATCGAAAGGAATTTCTAGTTTAAAAGGTAAAACTTTTTGGGGGTTCTAACTCAAAGCACAGATAAAACTTTGATTATTTGCAAGATCCAAAAGTTGTTGGACAGACATGAATACGCCATCCAGGAAGGACTATTGGATTGACCAGCGCTAAGACTGCCAGATCCAACCATCTTTTCTTCTTAAGGAAAGAAAGAAAGAAGATGAAAAGGGTTATTCTCAAAATGAATATCAAACAATCATGATTGATAAAACAAGGCATCATAAAAGAAAATAAGATAGAACGAATCCAATGACTCGAATTAAATACTAAGGCACGGTTCCCAAGAGAGACATAGGACAATGATCCTTGCTAGATTATTCTATATTGTTCTGAAGTTTGGCTCCAATACCAAGCTGTGACGTCCTACCTCTACACTCACACTAGCCAAGGACACTATAGGGTAATGTCGTCAACTAGCGCGAAGAATAAGGCTGTTGAAGAGCGACCATCTATGTCATTGCTCTGTGCGAGTACCGATATGTCAAATAAAATGACACTTTTATTTCAAGATGAAATCCGACATACTGATACAAACTCAAAACTACTACATGGTGGCTATGTGGTTTTCGGAAACAAATATAAAATAAGCATAACACAAATCAGTCATGGATATTCATATCACTAAGGCGAAAAGAGATATGAATATAACACTTAAAAGTGTACATCAAAGCAGTGGTCATGTAAGATCCACTACATCACAAAAGATTAGGTACAAGTGCTAGACAAAAGAACATGTATACATCAAGGAGTCTTCGAATGTATAAAACAAAAAACTAATCAGCTAAGTAGTCAGCCAAAAGTCAGATGACGGACCCTGATAAGAAGTCAAGCAGAAGCACCTAAAATACCTCGGTCTAATACGCGTATTATTTAAGAAGAAAATAATAAACAAATCAGTCTAGCTATAAATACCATGTAGAATGAGATACGATAAGAGTTATGACAAAAATCTATGATAACAACAATGTCATACTGTGACAAGCATATGTTTAACAACAGCAAAAATCATACAATATCTCAAGAATCTCAAACACAAAAAAGAATGTCATATTCTTTATTTTATTCACCAAACCACAAATATTGACAAACATATCAATGCCAATAGCAAAAATTTGGTGAAACATAAATTCCAAAAATCATAAAGTAGAAATCCAGAAATCATAAAGGGGGAGGCCTATCACAAATGGGAGCATGAAAACTCGCTAACACGTGTATCACAAATGGGATGCTATCCCATGGTCGCTAACCGTAGAGCCGGTGCAATGACGTAGTACAGTATCGGTACGCCCGAGGAACCCAAAACTCTTAATTCGAAACAATGACATAGTACATTAATGGTACGCCGAATGAACCTGATAAGCTGGAACAACGATGTAGTACAATAACGGTACATCCGAAGAAGCAAACCTCATAAAAGAAGATGGGCCGCTAGCCCATAAAATGAGGCGATACTCCAAAGAATGGTCAAAATACCATGGGTCGTTAGCCCATAAAAATGAGACAAAGCTCCATAAAATCGAGGTATAGTCCCCCATGTGGACAAAGAGAGGCGAAGATCAACATAACGGGGTACTGTCCCCCATGCGGAAAAAAGACATCGCATATTGCTAGTCTAAACCATAAAAATATTCACTATTGATCAACAAAAAGTGTGAGTTACACTAAGCAAGTAAATAAATGAGTTTAGCTTCATGTCTAACAACCACTAGCTTAACTTAAATATTTACGAACAAATTGTAGGTTTCCACTCGAAAATTGTCACCAGATTTCAATCGAGCAAGTCCAAGAATTAACCGATAAAGAAAACGCAAGTGTTTCATAACACTTTTTTTGCTAAGTCGTTTAATTAGATTTCCCATACAATAAGTTAAAGGTTTCTATACACTAATAGATCGGAAGATAGTTTTTTAAAAGTGCTTTATAGTGAAAGTAATGTTGAAATCGTTTAGTATAGAAACCTTTGTATTTTAAAGTGACAAATCACAAAAAACGATTGTAAAAACAATCGATCACCCAAAGTTCACATTTGATGACGTGAATCAAATCCGTAAAAATTGATATCGAATCTATCAAATGGATATTTCCAAAAATCCATAAAGAGGTCATCAAAGTCGATAATAAATGATGATTATTAATCGAATCAACCAAAAATCGATATAAATGGAAACCCATCAAAAACAAGCAAGATGGCTAAAATTACAGCATCAAACGTCTAGTGGTTCTCCTAGACGTCTGAGCTGAAAGACAGAAAATTTTATTCCAAAATGCCTAGACGTCTGGGAAGTAAGCTTAAACGTCTGAGCTATGTTCTGGAATTTCATTCCCATAGCTCCAGACGTCTGAGCATACTACCTGACGTCTGAGCTGAAGCTCACGAAAAGAATCTGCCTTGGCCATTGATGTAAAATTTGTCTTGAAGGCTATTGAACGAGCGGTGATGGTTTGGGATTTATGCCAAGCAACAACCCATCCCTATAGGCTCTTCTATACACTCCAAACAACATGTCAAAACATCCAATGTAGGATTTTCATAGATTTTGACTTTAAAATACCAAAAATTGGAAAATTCATCAAACCAATTCAAATCAAAAGCAATTAGTCATGCAATGGATGTTTGGAATTCATACCTAATAGCAATGAAGACTATGGACGTAGATGTGAGTTCAAGAACTCACCTTTAAGCAAAAACACTCAAATGAGAAGCTTAAACACAAAGGAAAGATCAACCACTCTTTAATTTCAACTCTAGAAGCTCCAATCAGGATTAAATGCAAATATTTCCTACGTTAGGGTTTAAGAATTTCTGAAAATTAGAGAGAGATTGAAGCGGAGAAGAAGAAGAAGAGGATGCTTACCTAAGCCTCTCCTTGATCAATAACTTGAAGTTGAATTTCCTAAGAGAAGTAGAGCTTAGGAATTTCAAATCTCTTTTCTTTTCCCTCATTTTTCTAAGGCTTGAGAGTATTAGGAAATGAGGAATGAAATGAACAAAATGAGTGGAGTTAGGGTATTAGATAGAGAAGTTGGGTTAGTGGGCTGAAACCCAAACCCAAAGCCCGATAGAAACTAGCAAAATTCTACTCAACCCCAAACATATCGATGTTTATACTCAAAAAGGTTGCAAATGTCGTTTTGAACTCAATGGAAGTAGTCTCGAGTCCTAATACAACTGTTTACAAAAAGTAGAATTTCGGACTTTAATGCAACTAACGATGCTATATTTAAATAAAATATTTAAATATACAATCGTAAAATATGCGGGTTGTTACACCCATCACAATAAAACAGCCCTCCTTCACATGCACGGCCTCCACCCATCTACCCACACAGCCGAACATCCCCTCTACTGAAACTACTGCCACCCATCTCCATCGTCTCATAACAAAGCGAGCCTCACTTCCACTCTCCTCGCCTCTCCTTGAACCCAACTTCCACAGCCGAATCCCCTCACAGTTGCCTACTTCCATCAAATGCCTTGCCTCGGACCTTCCCATAGCCCGCCTCCATAAGCACAACAACTCCTCTTCCTCATAAATAAAAGGATTCTGTTTTGCATGCAAAACAACCCGCCCACTCCATCTCCCATACGCTCTCGACTTGCCCTTCCAGTCAGCTCGCCGACCTACTACCTTGCATCGGCCAGACCCATGTTGTAGCACCCTGACTTCTCTGGATTATGGGAAAAGTGTATATATGTGCATATATTACATATATACCTATATATTTGCTAAAGTCTATCTCAGGTAGTCTTTCTCTCCACATCTTATAAGTTTTATATAAAAATAATGTATACATAATATAGTCTGTTAAAGTTCCGTTAGAGTTATATATATTATCTATTTTGATTTTTTTGCAAAGACAATATAAATATTTTGTTTTATTTTTAATATGTGTTTAAATTTAGTATGGATTATATATATATATATATATATATATATATATATATATATATATATATATATATATATATATATATATATATATATATCTGTGTGTGTGTGCGTGCGTGCGTGTGCGTGTGCGTGTGTGTGTAATATATCTAAAGTGTTTATATATTTTCAATGTCCATCTATGTTTTAAAGTATTTTGTTTGAAGTATGTATTTATGTACATGTTTATAATAACTTAAATATATTTTGGGCACAAAGATTTATTTGAGAATTTTCGAAAGGAAATATTTGTGTTTAAAAATTTTTGATAATGATTTTGCAATGTATTATGTATATATTATTTTAATATGTGTTTTAGATTGAATATTGATTTTCAATATATATAAAGATTTTCATTTTTAATTGGTTTTTTAAATTTTGAATTTTGAGTTCAACAAAAAGGTATATACATTTTGTATTTCATATATATTTTGTTTCCATTCTATATCATGCTAGCTTTGATTTGTTTTTCATCGATTTCTAAATATCGTGCTTTGCTCATGCTTTGCTACCATCTGAACCTACATCTGAATGTTATGTCTGTATCCGTGTGCATGTTTGTATCACCTTCGTGTCATCTTCTTGTTCTCTAACCTCGAAAGGTGAGCAATAACTAACGATTAACATTCTTCTATTTAGTAAATTTAATTCGCATGAAATGACAATTGAAATATGATGTTAAATTTGAATTGTTAAGTTATTTTATTATTAAATATGATATGTCATTATCAGCAATTGGTCATCTGTGACATATGACACCATAATCTATTGTATATATTCAATTTTATTATTGATGATATATGCCAGTTGTTGATATGTTATATTATTATCATATTTGTTCTCACTCTGTAGGTTCCATATTAGTTCAGAAATTCCCTATGGGTGGAAAAGATACATACCTTGAAAATATTATAAATTAAGTAAAAATCGTTATGGGTTGAAATGATAAACTTAGGTGATTTTCATTGAATTTGAATTTTGGATTGCGGGTTGAAAGATATATACCGATAAATATTTGAATTGCGGATTGAAATGATAAATCTCTTTATCACTTGATCCTAGGATAGAAAATGATATACGGACACCGTGGGTCCATATTTTGAAATGATTTCCAAAGTTTTGGAAGGAAATATATGGGTTTGAATAAATATTGATCTTAAAAAACGATATGTAAATGATATTTTTATATATATATATGTGTAAAATTTAGATTTTTAAAATTATACATTTTGGTAATTTTAAATTTATAAGTTAGTTTTGAAATATAAATTTTAATATTTTACTTATAATTTTTATATATGATAAGATTTTGCATAAAATTTAATTTATGAATAAAATTTAATTTAATAAATCTAATTTGATTAGTATGTATAATATGTTTTAAAAATATATATAAATTATTAATATTTAAATAGATTTTGTAGTAACTTTAAACAAATATAGGTTGGGAATATATATTTAATAACAATAGATTTGTAATTTAAATGGGTTAATACGTGAATTTAAATGAAGTTAAATAAGAATTGATTCGTAATTAAATTTGTTTAGAATTGAATTTAAATAAGGATTGATTTGAACTTATTAATTTTGAGATTTTGAAAGGTGTGATTTTATAACTTGATTTGATATAATGTGATTAAATGAATATTCTCAACTTTAAATAAGGGTGACACTGAATATTTAATATTGACATAAATTTATAAGTTGAGATATTATTTAATTGTTATTTAAATGGTTAAGTGAATATTTTCAAATTTGAATAAAATTAAAGTTAAATATAGAAATAAAAATGAAACGTATATGTTCGAATATTTAAACTTTGAATCTTATTAGATCCAAACCTGGATTCGAATTTTTGAACTGAAAATGTTCATCTCCAAATTTCTCAAACCATAGTTCATGGAAAATTATGATTCCTTCATTAAAATTTGAATTTTCCTACAACAATCACAGTTGCATGTTTGAAATCCAGGATTAAAACTATTTATTTTTCTCAAAAATACAGTTATTTATTGTAAATTTGAACTTTATCTAACTACACAACATAAATTTTCACAATTCTAATTTTAGCATAAACTATACTAGAAAACAAACAGATTTCTAATTAATATCAACATGCAGAATAGTCTAGATGAAAAGATATTGATTTTTTTTTAACGCCAAACCAATATAACATTTAAAGAGAACAAAGTCTATATTTTGAATTTTAGTTTCTCACCTTGAACATCTTGGTTCCAGATGCTTTTTAAAACTTGATGTTGAAGTCCTTGATTCGAAAAGTTGAAATCTTTTTTTGAATCCCCTGAGGTTGAATCTAATAGAGGATGCCCCTGTCTTCTTATTTACAGAGTACCAGAGTGCTGCTATTCCTTTTTTTATTTTTATTTTATTTACTGATGCTTAAAAATTTTAACAGAGATATTTTTTTTAGCTACTGATTTTAGAACCTATATAGTTATAAACTTTACAACATCAATGTTGGACCGGAAATGATTTTTCTTGGAGGCTGAAGGATATTTATTGTGCTTAGAAAATTGAAAAGAAACAGGAATAATTGTGTTGTATTTTAATCAGATTATTTATGCCAAATGTAAGACATGTTTGCTGATAAAAGTTTATCTCTATTTACCCATTGTTTTACTAAATACAAAACTGTTTTTGTTACTTGTTTGATTCATGTTTGGTTAACCTGTTTCTTTGTTTACTTCCGGTAAATGTTTTGCAATCTTTCTATTACTATATACATTATATAAATTATATAATGTTCAAAGTAAATATAACTATGAAGTTAGATATCCATAGTAATTTTTTTACAGACCAGCTACCCATAGTTTTAATTAGATTAATTTAGTTCTGTTACTTGCTCCTTTTGTTAACCTGCATTTGCATTTAACAGTAAAAATTTTGAGGTCCATTATTTAATGTATTGTTTATATATACCATACAATATTAATACATATGCAAATATATTTAAGATTTCAATAGCCCATACATAATGTTGATCAAGTAGAATTGTAATTGTCACTTTTATATTTGAAACAAAAATAAGAACTAGATTAAATAAGACTTGAAGTATGTATTCTCATATGTTTTAAAATAAAGGTGAAGAACTAATCAATTAAAATAACACCCTTCTTGATTAATACACTTTAATAAATATATTGTTACTTTAAACAAAATGAAATAAAATAACATTTATATTTTCGTACAATTTAAACATTGAAACTTTGATAAAAATAAAACCTATACCATAGATTAAATTCAAAATAAATCAAGTCACTTCCCTCTTTTATAATATAAAAATATATGACTTCAAACAAACTAAGTTTCATTAACATTTATTTATAAATAGTTTCTCTTATTTATTTAAGTAATTTTTATACACATTTTTTTCCAAATTAAATATTATAAATTTCTCGTTTTATTTATCATAACATATATATTAAAAAAATTCCTTATTCAAAAGTATACATATTTTTAAGAAGCTTAAAATTATTATATTCAATATAAACAACATTGTTTGTATATACCAAATCAAAGTATAATGCTTTTACTTTATTAGAATTTCCATCTACTTTTATTACATATAAATTTATCATCCTATATGTAAAAATAATTGATATTTCAAAAAAAATAGATTTCCTATTATATATTCAACTTTAGAATAAATACACATATTTATCTTTAAAACACATACACATTTAAAAAATTCAATTTAAATCAAATTAATAACTTAATATAGTTTTGAAAACCCAAGTTATATTGATTTCGGAAATTGTATATAATTATTAATCATTGATTAATGGAAATATTGTATAATAAAATACAATATTATTAAATATTATAAATAATATTCACAACTCGTGATGTCCAAAATTCTGGGTCGTTACAGCTATCGTCCGCAACTCATAAGTAATGAAAACTGGTGGCAAAGTCGAATTGAGAAGACCTTAGCACCACTCAATAGATTACTTAGATGATAATGCCAAGACCAGCTCAAAGATACCAGGAAATTCACGAACTACTTAAATGAGAGAAATATCATTTTCCTCATCATATGGGTTTAGAGAATAGAAGGATGCGACCAAATTGGATTCAAAATCATTAAAAGCAATAGAAATCAGCTTAACTGATTGAGAACGTCGAAGATGAATAGTTCTACCGGGATATAGGATATGGGTTTCATAATGATTAATCCAATTCTTTAACAAAAATCAATTCCGAAACCTAGGTAGCACATAACATGAAAATCGGATTGGAAAGCATAATCTCATAAAATAAGCTCGACATTTTTTCAAATTAAACTGAGTGTTGTGGATTCACCAACCGTATTCGCAATTCTCAGTGTAATCATCAGGATAAAAATGTTTAAAGAAAAAGAATTAACAAGTTTTTTTGATATAAAATAATGAGATGAACCCATATCAAAAAAACTCGAATAGGATAATCACAAAACAAATGTCATCAAGGACTGAATGAGAAATACCTTGACCAAGAGAAGTGTCACTAGGAGCTTGCACAACATTTAATTTTCCCTCTCTCCTACTTTGAAGTTTGGGACAAGAAGATAAAAGATGACCTGAACTTTTGCAATAGCAGCAAGTAAAGGGTTTTGGACACTTATTTGCGTAATGGTCCTTAGAACCACAATTGTAGCATTGTCCATGACTAGAGGTAGGAGTCTTTGCTACTGAAGTTTCCTACTTCCCTTTCTTGTTGGGAATAGGGCTTTTGAACTTAATATGCCTCTTCTTGTTGTTATGGAGGCTCTTTTTGGAACCTCCAACACCACTATCACTTTCTTTATCAGCCTCTTCTAGTCGAAGAGTGATATCTACTAGCTGATCGAAAGGAATTTCTAGTTTCAAAGGTAAAACTTTTTTGGGGTTCTAACTCAAAGCACAGATAAAACTTTGATTATTTGCAGGATCCAAAAGTTGTTGGACAGACATGAATACGCCATCCAGGAAGGACTATTGGATTGACCAGCGCTAAGACTGCCAGATCTAACCATCTTTTCTTCTTAAAGAAAGAAAGAAAGAAGATGAAAAGGGTTATTCTCAAAATGAATATCAAACAATCATGATTGATAAAACAAGGCATCATAAAAGAAAATAAGATAGAACGAATCCAATGACTCGAATTAAATACTAAGGCACGATTCCCAAGAGAGACTAAGGACAATGATCCTTGCTAGATTATTCTATATTGTTCTGAAGTTTGGCTCCGATACCAAGTTGTGACATCCTACCTCTACACTCACACTAGCCAAGGACACTATAGGGTAATGTCGTCAACTAGCGTGAAGAATAAGGCTGTTGAGGAGCGACCATCTATGTCATTGCTCTGTGCGAGTACCGATATGTCAAATAAAATGTCACTTTTATTTCAAGACGAAATCCGACATACTGATAATAACTCAAAACTAATACATGGTGGCTATGTGGTTTTCGGAAATAAATATAAAATAAGCACAACACAAATCAGTCATGGATATTCATATCACTAAGGCGAAAAGAGACATGAATATAACACTTAAAGGTGTACATCAAAGTAGTGGTCATGTAAGATCCACTACATCACAAAAGAATAGGTTCAAGTGCTAGACAAAAGAACATGTATACATCAAGGAGTCTATATCTCAAATGTATAAAACAAAAAACTAATCAGCTAAGTAGTCAGCCAAAAGTCAGATGACGGACCCTGATAAGAAGTCAAGCAGAAGCACCTAAAATACCCCGGTCTAATACGCGTATTATTTAAGAAGAAAATAATAAACAGATCAGTCTAGCTATAAATACCATGTAGAATGAGATGGGATAAGATTTATGACAAAAATCTATGATAACAACAATGTCATACTGTGACAAGCATACGTTTAACAACAGCAAAAATCATACAATATCCCAAGAATCTCAAATACCAAAAAGAATGTCATATTCTTTATTTTATTCACCAAACCACAAATATTGACAAACATATCAAAGCCAATAGCAAAAAGTGGTGTAACATAAATTCCAAAAATTAGAAATTAGAAATCCAGAATTCATAAATGGGGGGGGCCTATCACAAATGGAAGCATGAAAACTCGCTAACACGTGTATCACAAATGGGATGCTATCCCATGGTCGCTAACAGTAGAGCCGGTGCAATGACGTAGTACAGTATCGGTACGACCGAGGAACCCAAAACTCTTAATTCGAAACAATGACATAGTACATTAATGGTACGCCCAATGAACCTGACAAGCTAGAACAACGATGTAGTACAATAACGGTACATCCGAAGAAGCAAACCTCATAAAAGAAGATGGGTCGCTAACCCATAAAATGAGGCGATACTCTAAAGAATGGTCAAAATACCATGGGTCGTTAGCCCATAAAAATGAGACGAAGCTCCATAAAATCGAGGTATAGTCCCCCATGTGGACAAAGAGAGGCAAAGATCAACATAACGGGGTACCGTCCCCCATGCGGAAAAAAGACATCGCATATTGCTAGTCTAAACCATAAAAATATTCACTATTGATCAACAAAAAGTGTGAGTTACACTAAGCAAGTAAATAAATGAGTTTAGCTTCATGTCTAATAACCACTAGCTTGACTTAAATATTTACGAACAAATTGTAGGTTTCCACTCGAAAATTGTCACCAGATTTCAATCGAGCAAGTCCAAGAATTAACCGATAAAGAAAACGCAAGTGTTTCATAACACTTTTTTGCTAAGTCGTTTAATTAGATTTCACATACGAATAAGTTAAAGGTTTCTATACACTAATAGATCGGAAGATAGTTTTTTAAACGTGCTTTATAATGAAAGTAATGTTGAAATCGTTTAGTATAGAAACCTTTGTATTTTAAAGTGACAAATCACAAAAAACGATGGTAAAAACAACCGATCACCCAAAGTTCACATTTGATGACGTGAATCAAATCCGTAAAAACTGATATCGAATCCATCAAATGGATATTTTCAAAAATCCATAAAGAGTTCATCAAAGTCGATAATAAATGATGATTATCAATCGAATCAACCAAAATCGATATAAATGGAAACCCATCAAAAACAAGCAAGATGGCTAAAATTAAAGCATTAGACGTCTAGTGGTTCTCCTAGACGTCTGAGCTGAAAGACTGAAAATTTTGTTCCAGAATGCCTAGACGTCTGGGAAAGTAAGCATAGACGTCTGAGCTATGTTTTGAAATTTCATTCCCATAGCTCCAGACGTCTGAGCATAAACGTCTAAGCTGAAGCTCACGCAAAGAATATGCCTTGGCCATTGATGGAAAATTTGTCTCGAAGGCTATCGAACGAGCGGTGATGGTTTGGGATTTATGCCAAGCAACATACCATCCCTATAGGCTCTTCAATACACGCCAAACAACATGTCAAAACATCCAATGTAGGATTTTCATAGATTTTGACTTTAAAATACCAAAAATTGGAAAATTCATCAAACTAATTCAAATCAAAAGCAATTGGTCATGCAATGGATGTTTGGAATTCATACCTAATAGCAATGAAGACTATGGACGTAGATGTGAGTTCAAGAAAACACACAAATGAGAAGCTTAAACACAAAGGAAAGATCAACCACTCTTCAACTTCAACTCTAAAAGCTCCAATCAGGATTAAATGCAAATATTTCCTATGTTAGGGTTTAAGAATTTTTTAAAATTAGAGAGAGATTGAAGCGAAGAAGAAGAAGAAGAGGGTGCTTACCTAAGCCTCTCCTTGATCAATAACTTGAAGTTGAATTTCCTAAGAGAAGTAGAGCTTAGGAATTTAAAATCTCTTTTCTTTTCCCCCATTTTTCTAAGGCTTGAGAGTATTAGGAAATGAGGAATGAAATGAACGAAATGAGTGGAGTTAGGGTATTGGATAGAGAAGTTGGGTTAGTGGGCTGAAACCCAAACCCAAAGCCCGATAGAAACTAGCAAAATTCTACTCAACCCCAAACATATCGATGTTTATACTCAAAAAGGTTGCAAATGTCGTTTTGAACTCAATGGAAGTAGTCTCGAGTCCTAATTCGACTATTTACAAAAAGTAGAATTTCGGACAATAATCCAACTAACGATGCTATATTTAAATAAAATATTTAAATATACAATCGTAAAATATGCAGGTTGTTACACCCATCACAATAAAACATCCCTCCTTCACATGCACGGCCTCCACCCATCTACCCACACAGCCAAACATCCCCTCTACTGAAACTACTGCCACCCATCTCCATCGTCTCATAACACAGCGAGCCTCACTTCCACTCTCCTCGCCTCTCCTTGAACCCACTTTCACAGCCGAATCCCCTCACAGTTGCCTACTTCCATCAAATGCCTTGCCTCGGACCTTCCCATAGCCCGCCTCTATAAGCACAACAACTCCTCTTCCTCATAAATAAAACGATTCTGTTTTACATGCAAAACAACCTGCCCACTCCATCTCCCATACGCTCTCCACTTGCCCTTCCAGTCAGCTCGCCGACCTACTACCTTGCATCGGCCAGACCCATGCTGTAGCACCCTGACTTCTCTTGATTATGGGAAAAGTGTATATATGTGCATATACTACATATATATCTATATATTTGCTAAAGTTTATCTCAGGTAGTCTTGCTCTCCACGTCTTATAAATTTTATATAAAAAAATGTATACATAATATAGTCTGTTAAAGTTCCGTTAGAGTTATATTTATATTATCTATTTTGATTTTTTTGCAAAGACAATATAAATATATATTTTTTATTTTTAATATGTGTTTAAATTTAGTATGGATTTAATATATATATATATATATATATATATCTGTGTGTGTGTGCGTGTGCGTGTGTGTGTAATATATCTAAAGTGTTTATATATTTTCAATGTCAATCTATGTTTTAAAGTATTTTTTTGAAGTATGTATGTATGTATATGTTTATAATAACTTAAATATATTTTGGGTACAAAGATTTATTTGAGAATTTTCCAATAGAAATATTTGTGTTTAAAAGTTTTTGATAATGATTTTGCAATGTATTATGTATATATTATTTTAATATGTGTTTTAGATTGAATATTGATTTTCAATATATATAAAGATTTTCATTTTTAATTGGTTTTTTAAATTTTGAATTTTGAGTTCAACAAAAAGGTATATACATTTTGTATTTCATATATATTTTGTTTCCATTCTACATCATGCTAGTTTTGATTTGTTTTTCATCGATTTCTAAATATCGTGCTTTGCTCATGCTTTGCTACTATCTGAACCCGCATCTGAATGTTATGTCTGTATCCGTGTGCATGTTCGTATCACCTTCGTGTCATCTTCTTGTTCTCTAACCTCGAAAGGTGAGAAATAACTCACGATTAACATTCTTCTATTTAGTAAATTTAATTTGCATGAAATGACAATTGAAATATGATGTTAAATTTGAATTGTTAAGTTATTTTATTATTAAATATGATATGTCATTATCAGCAATTGGTCACCTATGACATATGACACCATAATCTATTGTATATATTCAATTTTATTATTGATGATATATGCCAGTTGTTGATATGTTATATTATTATCATATTTGTTCTCACTCCGTAGGTTCCCTATTAGTTCAGAAATTCCCTATGGGTGGAAAAGATACATACCTTGAAAATATTATAAATTAAGTAAAAATCGTTATGGGTTGAAATGAGAAACTTAGGCGATTTTCATTGAATTTGAATTTTGGATTGCGGGTTGAAAGATATATACCGATAAATATTTAAATTACGGATTGAAATGATAAATCTCTATATCACTTGTTCATAGGATAGAAAATGATATACGGACACCGTGGTTCCATATTTTGAAATGATTTCCAAAGTTTTGGAAGGAATATATGGGTTTGAATAAATATTGATCTTGAAAAAACGATATGTAAATGATATTTTTATATATATGTGTGTAAAATTTAGTTTTTTAAAATTTTACATTTTGGAAATTTTAAATTTATAAGTTAGTTTTGAAATATAAATTTTAATATTTTACTTATAATTTTTATATATGATAAGATTTTGCATAAAATAAAATTTATGAATAAAATTTAATTTAATAAATTTAATTTAATTAGTATGTATAATATGTTTTAAAAATGTAAATAAATTATTAATATTTAAATAGATTTTGTAGTAACTTTAAACAAATAGAGGTTGGGAATATATATTTAATAACGATAGATTTGTAATTTAAATGGGTTAATACTTGAATTTAAATGAAGTTAAATAAGAATTGATTCGTAATTAAATTTGTTTAGAATTGAATTTAAATAAGGATTGATTTGAACTTATTAATTTTGAGATTTTGAAAGGTGTGATTTTATAACTTGATTTGATATAACGTGATTAAATGAATATTCTCAACTTTAAATAAGGGTGACACTGAATATTTAATATTGACATAAATTTATAAACTGAGATATTATTTAATTGTTATTTAAATGGTTAAGTGAATATTTTCAAATTTGAATAAAATTAAAGTTAAATATAGAAATAAAAATGAAACGTATATGTTCGAATATCTAAACTTTGAATCTTATTAGATCCAAACCTGGATTTGAAATCGATATAAATTGGAATGGTTTATTGAGAATTTAAATTGAATCTTTAACCTTTTAAATTGAGATTGTTGAACTGAGATTGATTTACATTGAATTTTTCGATTTAAGTATATTTGAATCATTTTGTGAAATTAGAGGAAACTATTTTTATTGTATAAAGTATTTTTAATATATATAAACTATTTTTAATTTATAATTATTTCAAAGTATGTATAAAAACTATTTTCAATGTTCAAACTATGTAAGTGGAACTATTTTTGATACGATGGTTTAAACTATTTTGTGAACATGATTTCGAAAGTGATGTGATTTCGAAAGTGAATATGATTTCGGAAGTGATATAATTTTGGAAAGAATATGATATTTTGATATGAAGTATAAATTATTTGAAATGATTATAAAAGTGATTTTACAAAATGACAACGGTGTGAAATAAGCGGTTGATTGTTAAAGAGACTGGGATCGGAGATTATCATACACTTTGCAAATACCAAAAACCACTTTAACAACTATGTACATGGTGGAGATTCCAGAACGAAGTTGGATGGTTGGGTGTACGATTCTGTATAAGGTATTTATGTTGCCCTGACTCCCATGAGTCAGCTTAGACATGACTAAAACAGGAGCCATGCCGAGCAAAGTGAGGTTGTTCCTCCTATCGAGCATATTTCTTTCATACTATTTTATTACTTTATGATTTGATTGGGTGCACCTTTGATTTTGGAGTGTGTCTCAAGATGGGCTGTAGTAGCTGCTAAGTATTACCACCAGTCCAGATCCACAAACGACATTTCTACCATGGCATTGCCTCGCGTACCATGTTCACGTGCCCTGTCGCTCCTTCTACGAGTTTGGTTTGTATTGAACATATGGAGTGCCGTCTGAGTTAACCACCGGTTTGGTGGAGCTTACGTTACTGTATAGACTACTGGAATATAGAAAATGTGTTAAGGGGGATATGGGTAACGCCTTAACGCTATTTTGATACTTTAATTTTTTGATAGACATATTATAATAACGTGTATTAATACAAAGTAGGTAGTTCCACGGATCCTTAGAGGATGGAAATTCCAAACATCCTTTAGATTATATTGTATTTCATTTGGACATTTACTTTAGTTGATTTACTGGTATGAGAGTGTTAATCCGGACCTGAGTGTTTTGTGTTTTGCTTTACGCTCGGGTCGAACTGATTGCCACAACATTTGAGATTCACCTTTGAGCTTGGAGCTTTGTTTGAAGATCTGTCTTCATCTATTCAGCTCCTCGATTATTCCAATTTTTATGTTCGGACTCATCATTGCTTATGTATTTGAGACTTCTATGTATGTTGATTTTTGTTATGCTTTGCTTCATACGTTGTTTTTTATATAGTAGCTTCATGAATTACTATTTATCTATTCCATTGCTAGTTGTTATTACTCTATGTCTACGACTCTGTGATTGATTTATTTACTGTATATGCTAAGTTTTGCCAAATATAAATTAAGAATCTAACATTTTAAGCAATTCAAGTTTGACATGTGCGAATGCGAATGGTTGGAAATACCGGGTCATTACAAGTGGTATCAGAGCTCTGGTTTAGGCAAACTAAACATACGGAGTAAAAACTCATTAGAGATGGGGTACCCTAGAATGAGTAAATTCAAATATAGGATCATCTTCATTTGAGCTTGAATTCTTCATTAGGAACCTCCTGGATTAGGATTTCTTTTGAATTTTGAAACTTTCCCTTTGTTCTGAAATCCATTCTTGTCTTTTCCTGTTCATATTCTTCTTGATACTTAAGCATCCCATAGCTTCAACCTCAATTGGAAACTTCATCTTGATGAGTGACTAATTCTATCGGCGGTCCCACCAACCTCAGTATGATTGGTGAAGGGGTGGAACTCTTTTACAATAGGCGTTGATTCACTGGTGATTTTTATACCTTTGGTTTTGATGTTGTTATTTATTGCAAAACCCGAAACGTATCTCTAATAGACGACCAGGATAATTCTCTTGTAATCGAATGTCAATTGTCTCAAGATTTGTTGTAGATTGTTTCACCTTTCCACTTGATTCTCAACCCAGTGATCATGACTCCACCCCGATAGCCAGGAAATATGTTGATGTTTTGGTGAAGTCACTCCTTCTCTTCCTTCTAAGTGGGAAATTGAATGTCGGATCTTATTGCTGGAGGTCGACCTGTTTCCTTCCTTCCAGATGAATGGTTTCTGTGAATGGTTAGTCATGCCCTATAGATTAACCAATGCTCTCGCCTTCTTCATCAATCTCATGAACAGCGTTTCCTCGATGGTCTCAACCAGATTTTCTTGATTTTCGTTGATGATATTCTCTTCTTTTCTATGTCCCGATTGACCCAGTATCGATTGACGTGATTTATATAAGTCTACCTGTCTTCTCCTTTTGTAATTTAATTATCTTATCTTGTTTTCGAGCCTGTCTCCTTTGTTCGAAATTCTCTTTAATGAAGATCCCTCTAAATTTGAATCTCTATCTTTATTCTAAAAACTATTCTTGAATCATCCTCGGAGGGAGTATATTAGTAATTAATATAAAAAATGTTTTCTATTGTGTTGTTGATTTTGATTTGGAGTTCGATCGATTCGTCTGGCCAACACTATCAATAGGAATTCTAAAACACTTGAACAAAGCAAATCGATACAATATTATTTTCGGAATTAGTAAATGAAATAATTTTATGTATGCATATGTTTTATATATAGGTATAATTTTCTGAAATTGGATTGTTAAATGGATTGGTTGTTAGAAATTATAATATTAGATTATTATTTATGGTTTTGTAATCCATTGACTATTGTTACACGATAGAAAGAAATGATTTTTTTTTAAAAAAAACATGGTTTATAAAATTTGATTTGGAAATAAAATGAATTTAAATTAAGGATTTGAGAATTACATTCTGGTACTTCTCAAAAAATTTGGTATTCAAAGTTTTGAAACTATAAATTATTTAAAAGTATTTTTGAATGTAATTTATTTCCAATGAATTCTAAAAGAAGTTGGTACTCTACTTTTTTTCGTTGGAAAATAATTTCGGTGAAGACTATTGTATCATCGACATTCATTTTCGAGTCTTAAAGTGTAGAGACCACTTAGTAGCTTTGCTACACTTTTTTTAGGGAAAAATGGATTTGATTTAGATTTCTTGTGTATAATTTGATTTATAAAAAAATATATATGTGTATATTTATTTAAAAATATATTGAAGTGAAACTAGAAATTTGACTCTTAATTTTTGTAATAAGAAATGGTTTCAGATATTGAAATAAAGTGAACTTTTTTTGAATAATTGAAGTACCTAAAATGGAAATGGAATTTAAACAACTTGAAACTATTGAACTAGGATAAAATTTATTTGTATACACTCAATTGCATTCTAAAACATATATAGCTTACCTAAAATATTCATAAAGTTAAAATGTAATGTGAATATGCAATTGAATAATAAACAATATTAATCTAGGTGATAAGATGTCCAAAATGAATTTTGTTAAGGAAGTTATAAACAAAATTTAGTGGGTATAATAAGTGTTTATGCACTTAGTCTATGTTATAAGAATTGTTAAGTAAATAAATTGAATAATAAAAAGAGAATGAGTAAATAAATACAAACTTAAGAATAGTTGAAGTTGAATTATAAGTGGAATTAACTTAAGTTGCTAGTGAATAAGTTAAATAAAATAATTTATTTTTTAAAAAGAAAATTTGTAATGAATGTTATTAAATTAGAATTAAATAAATTAAATGCAAATCAATGAATATTTATTGATTAAATACATGGATTGAAACCAAACTTGTTGAATATTAAATAATTTAAACTAACAAAATTTATATGGTTTTGAATCAGTTGTTGTATTATATATTTCTAATCAATATTTCCTCGTGTTGTTTCCATTTCCCTATCTCATTCCTTTTCGAGGATAAAATGGTTTGCGTGGGGGAGAGTGCAACAACCAGTAAATTATAACGATTTTTATAATGTAATTATATGAAATTTTGCTTGAAATAAAAAAAATTGGCAATGAAAAGTTTATATTTGGAATACGTCTATTTAAAATAGAAAATGGTAAATTTTCTTTGAAAAATATCAAAGTTTGTTTTATTGTATAATCTCAATTTGAATTTAAATCAGTTAAATTTGATGGAAGTTAATTGTTTCTGAAATCTGAATATTTTTATATAATAAAAATGTAAATCATTTTCTGAGTGAGACGTCGTATTTCGTTTCGCCAAATTTGGACTGTTATTGGTTTGTTTATCTTATTTTTGACATTTTAGCGGCATTTTCGGCAATGAAAATTTGAGTTTTGATAGGTTGATCATATCTCTAATATCTATATACTATTTCGTTCGTCTCATCGTGCTGATCTCCATAGTATATTCTTTTGTGCATTTCGTGTCCAGTACGCGGTAAAATCGGTAGAATAGTTGTCGTATCGGTTCCGTATTTGGGCCTTTGAAGTTTCCAATGTCATTTTATTTCTACCGTGATAATCTATAGCCATTGATATTCCCAGAAATTAATAATGACTTTCTCTATTCCACCATTTCAATATTTAGTGTAGTTGATTTTTGTCTGTCCCTTGGGTTCGTTGTACTATTCATTTCTATTGAAAGTGCATTAATATTATAAAGCTTGTATCCAGTGATTCATGGAAGTCTCTTCGTTCATCCTCATAACCGAATTCCCCTTTCTCTCTTGCTCGACCTCGGCCCCATGTCACATCACCGTCCTGCTCCTCTCCGCAACCTACCTCCCTTCTCCCGTCCACATGCACACAACCATGCACCACCAAAACACATCACAATCAAACAGCCCTCCTTCATATGCATGACCTCCACCCATTTACCCACACAGCCGAACATCCCCTCTATTGAACTACCGCCACCCATCTCCATCATCTCATAACACAGTGCGCCACACTTCCACTCCCCTAACCTCTCCTTGAACCCATTTGCATATGCGAATCCCCTCCCTTGCCTAAGTCCATCAACTGCCTTGCTTCTGACCTTCCACCGCCCGCCTCCACAAGTACATCAGCTCCTCTTCCTAAAAACGATTTCGTGTTGCATGCGAAACAACCAGCCCTTCCAGTCATATCGCCGACCTGCCACCTTGCATCGACCAGACCCATGCAGCAGCCTCCCTGAGTCGAAGCCTCCTCTTAATTATGGGAAAAGTGTATATATGTGTATATACTACATATTTATCTATATATTTGCTCAAGTCTATCTCAGCTAGTCTTTCTCTACTCATCTTATATGTTTTATATATAAAAAAATTAATATACTCTGCTAGAGTTATATATATAGGCTGCTAGAGTTATATATATATATGTATATATATATATATATATAGGCTGTTAGAGTTATATATATTATCTGTTTCGAATTTTTTGAAAGATAATATAAATATTATGTTTCATTTTTAATATGTGTTTAAATTTAATATGGATTTAAAATATATTGATGCAGTACAAACTACGGAATCGATACGTTTAAATTGTTTAAAGCCTTTGAGTTGAGTGGAATTGGCTTTGTTCTTAAGTCGCTCGGGGGTTATAAGTCGCTCACGACTTAACAAGGGATATTCACGACCTAACGTTAAGACCTTAAGTTGTTTCCGACTTAATAGAAGAAGTTTCCGACCTAAGGAATCACGTAAAGGGAAGCGGCGAGTTAGTGGAGTAACGTTAAGCCGTGTGAAGAAGGCTACGTTTGAGTCGTTTGGGAATATAAGTCGTTTACGATCTATTGAAGGCCTTGAGTCGAAGGAAGTGGAGCACGACCTAGCCAAGTCAATCGAAGGAGCATGCCGCAAGGAACTTGGATGCTTGAGTCGTGTGGGTCTTGAGTCGGTCAATTGATGAGTCGATTGAGTCATGGTGTAATGTAATTGTTTTGAGTCGTGTGTTGTTCTATTGAGTCGTGGCAATTTTAAGTCGTTAGTGTTGTGCTGTTTGTATTTTTTCCTAGGTCATGTATTGAGTCGTATGTGGTTGGGTCGTCTACTGCTAATGAGTCGCTACCGACTCAAGATGAGTCGTGAGTCGTAGGGGAAGATGAGTCGTGAGTCGTGGGGGAGGATGAGTCATATACGACTTAAGGCTCAGGTCGAGGAAACACTATAAATAGGGAGTGTGTTGTGCATTTTAGGTTGTTGACTTTTGAATAAAATTCTCTTTGATTGCTTTGTGCTTTCTTTAATTGGTAGTTGAGTGTGATCTCCTATCTCCACCTACGTCATTCGAGGGCGCTCGAATCCACGTTTGTTGAAGCCGATTCACGGTATCTAGTGCGCTAGATCAACGTACGAAGAATCGTAGATATTCTTTCTCGGCATCGTGCGCGATCAACGAGACGAAGATAGCTAGAATCCGGTATCTTTGGATCAACGGATTTGGGCCTTGCAGTATTCTCAACTCACCGATTGCTACATTCCATCGATTGGAGTTTGTTTTGAAATATCCGCTGCGTCAGTTTTGGTATCAGAGCTTGTTTTAGCCAATCATAGCTAAATCGGGTCTTGGAGCCAAGTGTTGAAGTTTGAAGTTGTTCATCGTGTTCATCTTGAAGTTGCAACGAGAGGAGAACTTTCGATCTATTCCATTTTGGATCAAAGTGTTGGAAGGTGTTCGAAGTTGAAGTTAGGCCGTGTATACTTGTGAAGTAGCCGAGCCTAGTGAAGGGTCTTGAAGTTTGAGCCGTGACTTATTGTTGTTTGGTTGAAGTATTGTGTTGATTCAATCATGCCGCCAAGGAGAGCTAACCGCCATCAAAATGTTGAAGCTTTGTATCGAAGAGAAGAAGCCGATCAAATGGAGCAATGTATGCATGAGAAGATTGATGAAGGCATTGGTAGGTTGGAGAAGCTTATGATTGATATGAATCAAAGTAGAAGAAGAAATTCACCTGAATCCATCCGTGGGGGTAGTAGAGTGTCATCACATTCAGAACGGGAGAGGAGAGAAAGTCAAGAGCCTAGGAGTGTTGATAAACGAAGTAGGAGGAATGTTGATGATCATGATAGACGGGATGTTGGTAGTAGGAGTGGTGGTAGAGATGCTGGAGGGCGTGAAAGACAACGATATGCATCAGACTTTGATGAGGAGTTTGATGGTGAGAGGGGAAGTATTCATTTCAGAGACCGAGATCAGGGACAACGTCAGTATCGGGTTATTGATGATGATCGACGTTGGGAATCGGGAATGAAGATGGAGATTCCGGAGTTTAAAGGAGTAATGGTAGCTGAAGAATTCTTAGATTGGTTATCTAATGTGGAGTAAATCTTTGATTTCAAGGAGGTTCCGGAGAATCGAAGGGTGAAGTTAGTTGCTACAAGGCTGAGGGGAAGAGCTTTGGCATGGTGGCAGCAGACTAAACTTACGAGAGAACGGATGGGGAAGTCAAAGGTTGTTGAGTGGGATAAGATGAAGAAGATGATGAGAGCTACTTTCTTACCTTACAACTATCAATCACTTATGTACCAGAGATTGCAGAATCTAAGGCAGGGGACGAAATCAGTAAATGACTATGCAGATGAATTTTACCAACTCATTGCCAGGAACGATATAATGGAGACAGAAGAACAGCTGACTGCTAGGTTTGTTGGAGGATTGAGAATGCAGATCCAGGATATGGTTAATATGTTCGATCCCAGATCTGTAGCGGAGGCACATCAAAAGGCGTTAGCTTGGGAAAAGCAAGGAAGGCGTGGAGGTGGTGTGTTTACTAATTCCAATAATCAAGCGAGGGGTGTTAGTGGAAGTTCTAATGTTCCAAAACCTGTCAATAAGCCAGTGGTGAAGGAGGCTGAGAAGGCGAAGGTTAACGGTGGTTTCAAATGTTACAATTGTCAGGAGTTGGGTCATAAAAGCAATGAATGTCCGAAGCCGAAGAAGAGAGCAATGGTTGCTGAGATTGAGGATGAAGAGGAAGAAGTTGAATGTTCTAATTCACCTTATGTTGAGGAGGAAGAAGAATTGTCTGGAGATGAAGGTTGTAATCTTATGATGAGGAGGTCATGTCTTACACCAAAGCAAGAGGAGGACTGTAGTTGGTTGAGAAGCAATATTTTTCAGTCGACATGCACTATTCTGGGAAAAGTTTGCAAGTTCGTTATTGATGCTGGAAGTTGCGATAATATTATTTCTACCGAGGCTGTGAAGAAGTTGAACTTGAAAACTGAGAAACATCCTAAACCGTACAAGCTAGCATGATTAAGGAAGGGTGGTGAAGTGAAGGTGCGTCGAAGGGCTTGTGTTAATTTTTCTATTGGGAAGAAGTACAAAGATGAAATTTGGTGTGACATTGTAGACATGGACGTAGGTCATCTATTGTTGGGCAGACCGTGGCAGTTTGATAAATCAGTTCAACATGATGGTCGTGCCAATAGTTACAGTTTCATGTTCGAGGGTACTAAAATCACTTTGGTTCCCAAGAAGCAACAACAGAAGGAGAGCAAGCTGGAGGAGATTGAGGAATTGAAAACTCTGTTGACTTTGAAGGAGTTTGTTAAGGAGGTTGAAGAGGAGCCTGAAGTATACTTGTTGATTGGGCGTGAGAGCAGTGAAGAGGTTGAAATTCCTGAAGAAGCAAAGCCAGTTTTGAAAGAGTTTGAAGATGTATTTCCAGAGGAGTTGCCTAAGGAGTTACCACCATTGAGAGACATTCAACATCAAATTGATCTTGTTCCGGGAGCAGTGTTACCACATAGACCACATTACCGAATGAGTCCGAAGGAACATGAAGAGTTACGAAGGCAAGTGGAAGAGTTGTTAGAACAGGGACGTGTTCAGGAAAGCTTGAGTCCTTGTGCAGTACCAGCTTTGTTGGTGCCGAAGAAGGATGGAACATGGAGAATGTGTACCGACATTAGAGCTTTGAACAAGATTACTGTTCGCTACCGATTTCCTATGCCGAGGTTGGATGATTTGCTGGATCAGTTGAGTGGGGCAACTATCTTTTCGAAGATTGATTTGAAAAGCGGTTATCATCAAATTCGGATTAGACCTGGAGACGAATGGAAGACAGCGTTTAAGACGAGAGAGGGGTTATACGAATGGTTGGTTATGCCATTTGGTTTATCAAATGCGCCAAGTACATTCATGAGGGTGATGAACCAAATATTCAGGCCGTATATTGGGAAATTTGTGGTAGTGTATTTTGATGATATTATGATATATAGCAGGAGTATAGAGGAGCATGTTCTACATTTGAGGGAAGTGTTGATTATTCTTCGTGAAGAACAATTTTATGCTGCTACAAAGAAGTGTGTGTTTATGACGAGGAGTGTTTTATTTTTGGGGTATGTTGTTTCGGAGGAAGGTATTCAAGTTGATCAAAGTAAAGTTGAGGCAGTCAGAAATTGGCCACAGCCGAGGACGATTACAGAGGTGAGAAGTTTTCATGGGCTAGCGTCATTCTACCGAAGATTCATTCCGCACTTCAGTAGCGTGATGGCTCCAGTTACTGATTGTATGAAGGGAAAACAGTTTGTATGGCCAGAGGAAGCGGGAGTTGCTTTTGAACGAATCAAAGAACTATTGACGACAGCACCAATTCTTGTATTACCGGATTTTCAGTTGTTGTTTGAGCTACACACTGATGCATCAAAGGTTGGGATTGGAGGAGTGTTGAGTCAGCAGGGGAGACCTATTGCATATTTCAGTGAAAAGTTGTCAGGGGCAAAGATGAGATACAGTACATACGATATTGAGTTTTATGCTGTTGTGCAAGCTATTAAGCATTGGAGGCATTATCTATTTCAGAAAGAGTTTGTTCTTTACACTGATCATGAAGCGTTGAAGCATTTGCAGGGGCAGGATAAAATTTCAGCGAGACATGCATCATGGATCGCTTATTTACAACAGTTTACTTTTGTTGTCAAACATAAGTCAGGGGTGACGAATCGTGTGGCTGATGCTTTAAGTCGGAGGAGTCATTTGTTGACAACAATGAAAGTGAAAGTGACAGGTTTTGAGCTATTACCAGAGCTGATTGAAGAAGATCCTTATTTTTTGAAATTTGTGGAAAAGATAAAGGAAGGAAGTGCTGATGAGTTTATATTGGTGGATGGTTTTCTGTTTAAAGGGAATCGTTTACGCATACCGGATTGTAGCTTGAGATTGAAAATTATCAAAGAGTTACACGAGGAAGGGCATGTGGGCCGTGATCGTACTTTGCAATTGATTTCACAGTCTTACTTTTGGCCATCGATGAGGAAAGAAGTGGGAAGGTTTGTGGAGCGATGTCATATTTGCCAAGTTGCGAAAGGAACCGCGACCAATGCTGGGATGTATATACCGTTGCATGTACCGGCTAGACCATGGGTTGATGTGAGTATGGACTTTGTATTGGGATTGCCGAAGACGCAGCGTGGTAATGATTCTATATATGTAGTGGGTGACCGATTTTCTAAAATGGCACATTTTATTGCTTGCAAGAAGACAACGGATGCTGTTCGTGTTGCTCAGTTATTTTTCAAGGATATCTATCGACTTCATGGATTGCCAGAATCTATTGTGTCGGATAGAGATACTCGTTTTCTGAGTCACTTTTGGTTAAGTTTGTGGAAGATGGTGGGAACAAAGCTGAAGTTTAGTAGCGCGTATCATCCGCAAACTGATGGACAGACAGAAGTTGTAAACAGGTCATTGGGAAATTTGTTGCGATGTCTTGTACAGGATAATTTGAGAAGTTGGGACATGAAGTTATGCCAAGCAGAGTTTGCTCATAATCATGAAGTGAATCGTAGTACGGGATTCAGTCCATTTCAGATTGTATATTCCAATTTACCCAGGGGACCATTGGATTTGGCAGTGATACCACAACCGAAGGGGATAGTTAAACGAGCTGTTGATTTTGTTGATGAATTAACTGAATGTCATAAGATCGTTCAGGAACGATTGGAAAAGTCAAATGAGAAATATAAGAAATTTGCAGATTTGAAGCGTCGAAATGTTGAATTTAACGAAGGCGATTTGGTATATGCAATATTGACAAAAGATCGTTTTTCGGTGGGAACATACAATAAATTGAAAGCGCGGAAAATTGGTCCAGTTGAAATTTTGAAAAAAATCAATAAGAATGCATATCGATTAAAGTTACCAGATGATGTTTATACTTCTGATGTTTTTAACGTCAAACATTTAATTCCATATCATGGAGATGAAATTGTTGTGGAAGAACTTACCAATTCGAGGACGAATTTTTCTCAACCCGGGAAGGATGATGCAGTACAAACTACGGAATCAATAAGTTTAAATTGTTCAAAGCCTTTGAGTCGATTGGAATTGGCTTTGTTCTTAAGTCGCTCGGGGGTTATAAGTCACTCACGACTTAACAAGGGATATTCACGACCGAACGTTAAGACCTTAAGTTGTTTCCGACTTAACAGAAGAAGTTTCCGACCTAAGGAATCGCGTAAAGGGAAGCGGCGAGTTAGTGGAGTAACCTTAAGCCGTGTGAAGAAGGCTACGTTTGAGTCGTTTGGGAATATAAGTCGTTTACGATCTATTGAAGGCCTTGAGTCGAAGGAAGTGGAGCACGACCTAGCCAAGTCAATCGAAGGAGCATGCCGCAAGGAACTTGGATGCTTGAGTCGTGTGGGTCTTGAGTCGGTCAATTGATGAGTCGGTTGAGTCATGGTGTAATGTAATTGTTTTGAGTCGTGTGTTGTTCTGTTGAGTCGTGGCAATTTTAAGTCGTTAGTGTTGTACTGTTTGTATTTTTTCCTAGGTCATGTATTGAGTCGTATGTGGTTGGGTCGTCTACTGCTAATGAGTCGCTACCGACTCAAGATGAGTCGTGAGTCGTAGGGGAAGATGAGTCGTGAGTCGTGGGGGAGGATGAGTCATGTACGACTTAAGGCTCAGGTCGAGGAAACACTATAAATAGGGAGTGTGTTGTACATTTTAGGTTGTTGACTTTTGAATAAAATTCTCTTTGATTGCTTTGTGCTTTCTTTAATTGGTAGTTGAGTGTGATCTCCTATCTCCACCTACGTCATTCGAGTGCGCTCGAATCCACGTTTGTTGAAGCCGATTCACGGTATCTACTGCGCTAGATCAACGTACGAAGAATCGTAGATCTTCTTTCTCGGCATCGTGCGCGATCAACGAGACGAAGATAGCTAGAATCAGGTATCTTTGGATCGACGGATTTGGGCCTTGCAGTATTCTCAACTCACCGATTGCTACATTCCATCGATTGGAGTTTGTTTTGAAATATCCGCCGCGTCATATATATATATATATATATATATATATATATATATATATATATATATATATATATATCTATGTGTGTAATATATCTAAAGTGTTAATATATTTTCAATGCCAATCTATGTTTTAAAATACTTGTTTTGAAGTATGTATGTATATATATGTTTATAATAACTTTAATATATTTTGGGTAAAAAGATTTATTTGAGAATTTTTGAAAGGAAATATGTCTGTTTTAAAAATTTTGATAATGATTTTTGCAATGTAATATGTATATGAAGATTCTTATTTTAATATGTGATTTAGACCAAATATTGTTTTTCAATATATATAATGATTTTCATTTTTAATTGGTGTTTTAAGTTTTGAATATTGAGTTTAAGAAAAAGGAATATTCATTTCGTATTTCATATATATTTTGTTCCCATTCTATATCTGAAAGTGTGCTATGGATCATGTAATAGGGATATGCAATAATACAGGGTGTAATGATGGAAGCTATATAGTAAATAGTGCGGAAAATAAAAGCAGTAAAGTAAAATGACACCAAAAAATTTTATACTGGTTTGGACCTCCGTCCTATGTCCAGTCCCAGACTCCTTTTGGAATTTTACTAAAACAATAACCCTCATTTAACCCAGAGGAATAGGTCTATACAACCCCTAAGCAGCCGAACAAGGACCTGAGCAGCGGAATAGGATTTCGTCTCAGCAGCAGAAGAGGACTTCACACGCCTAAGCAGTAGAACAGGACTTCAACAAATACAAAAGATTGTTTTGACTTTGTGTGTAACGACCCGCTATTTTGGACCATTCAAATCGACAATAAAACCATACATATCCGACTTGAATAATTCTAAATACCAAATTGTTAATTAAAATTTGGCAAAACTTAAAATATACAGTAAATAAATCAATCACAGATCATAGAGTAATATAATGCAGTGGAATAGATAAAGAATAGTAGTTCATGAAGCTACTATATACATCAGAGTTAGAAAAATACAGCCGAATAGTTCAAATGCAGTGAAGTCTCCAATGCAACAGATGACTTCTCTGAACCAATCAACTAGAAAGGCTGGAATCTGAATCGATAGTTAGATTTCCAAATGAAGCTCCGAACACCAAAGGTGAGTCTCAAATGCTATATCACTCAGTCTGACCCGAGCATAAAGCAAAACACAAAACACTCGAGTCAGGATTAACATTCTTATATCAATAAATCCAACTCAAGTGAAATATCAACTGAAATACAAATAACTTAAAGGATGTTTGGGATAATCATCCTCTAAGGGTCCATGGAACTTTCTACAAGGTAGAAATATACACTATAATACCATGGTCATTTCAGCTTAATTTATACTTCAAAACCAAATCTCATTTTCACTTCAAATATCTCTATATTTCCCAAAATAGTATTTATATACATTAAATAATTTATACAGTAAAGTATTTTCAATTTCCTCAACTTAACAAAACGTTCCAACATCAACCCGACCTTCCCATTCAAATTAGATTCAATCTCAATTTATCTATTTATATTCAACTCAATATAAATCAAATATTACTACTAAATCTATATATACAATTTCCATTTATATAATATCTTAAGAATCAAATTTATTAAACCATATATTTCTTTCCAAAATTATAGAAATTATTTTCAAAATATTTATATGCACCAACGGTGTCTGTATATATTTCATATTATATAGTCATGTACTACTGATATTTATCATTTCAATCCGTATACACCCGTAATCCCAAATTCAATTAAATGAAAATCGCTTAGGTTTATCATTTCAACCCATAACGATTTTCTCCTATTCTAAAGTCTGTTCGGGTATGTATCATTTCAACCCATAGTGATTTCTAAACTACAGGGAACTTGGAGAGTGATAATAGAAAATACAATAAAATAACAGGCATATATCATCAATAACAATATAATATAAACAACAGGATATGGTGCCATATCCCGCAGGTGAACAGTTACAGATAATAGCATATATAACAAATTTAAATAACTACAACAACATATTTCAATTGTCGTTTCAATTGAAATCAAATTTAGTGAATAAAAATATGTTAATCGTGAGTGATTGCTCTCCTCTCGAGCCTAGAGAATACGGAAGATGACACGGATATGCATACTGCTACAGACACTGAAATTTGAATTATGAACCGAAGCAAAGCAAAATCGGCACGAATTCAATGATCAAAGCTGATAACAAGAATTGATGGAACAAGTCAGAACGAGATCGGCGAAGATAATGGTATGAGTGGACTCATATATATATATAACTATACAACACTATATATCTAAAGTCATATTCTAAATTCAACACATATTAAATTAAATTAAATATATATGTATTTATATTTTCCAAAATCATTGTTTTTTTATTTAAAACACATAAATTAGAATCAAGCATATATACAATATGAAATTTGAAATAAATACTTATATAAATAGACTAATATAAATCATGTGCTAGGTTACAATACTGACATATTTTAGCTGTAAGAAAGAGTATAATGAAAGAAGTCAACATCAGTTATAATATATTTATATAAACCAATTGTAACATATATTTAGTTGACATAACAAATGAATTCTTTTATAAAATAATGTACATTGGGCGCTATTTCATAAAAATGCACATACAATATCATTTATATACGAATAACAAAAGTAGCTTATATATATAGATATACTATTTAAAAATCAATATTTATATTTCAACTTACATCAGAAAACAAATATAAACTTTATACTTTATATATGTTTTATGGAAAAAGAGAAAAAACAGCACGCAAAGTGGATCCAACAGTTGGAATTCAGGGATTAGTCTTGAAGGCTAATACACCATCGGATCATTTTATTAAATTTTTGGATAAATTTCAGTAGAAGAGTAGCAATTTATTTAAAATAACGTGGTGTGAAATGAATTGATGAATGAATAAAGTAACGTATTATTAATACCCAAATAATCAAATGACACAATACGTTGGTTTCTTAATAACGACAGTAACGTTCAATTTGCTAAAAGTTAATTTAGGACGTTATCTTCGTCTTATTTGTAAGCGATTGATATATCATACCTCATTTAAATTTAAGATCATCTCATGGCACGGTGTACGAAAATTCAAATTCCATCGCATCATATATTTATATTTTCAGTTTAGAAAATGTATGAACTTATCAAAAAAAAATTGGGCTATAAATGACGTAAAACACCACTGTTAATTAAATTTGTCGTGTACTGCGTTTAAATACTTCCAAAGCATTTGTCAATTTATTTAAAAGCTATAAAATGAAAGGAGTGAAAAGAGAAAAAAAGAATATTTTTAATTGCTATAACCAATGCTTTCATATATAACAGGCCCAATCTTATATACATAGCTACATATTATAAAGGGCTATGAAAACTTATATATATACACCTTACAGTATAATATATATAACTAGATAAAATGTATATATTAGATAATAGAATACAATATATAGATGAAACGAGAATTACAGCAAGCTAAAATTTTTAATAAAAAAACAAAGTGTTGCAGGTAGTTGAAAACAATAACTAATGCAATAATATTTGTTATAAGTTTCGAAATCCATTAGACAAAAGAAAACACAGCTTGTATAACATATCCATCAAACAAAATAGACTATATATAGTACTAGTACATATTCATGCTATATGTAAACATTTAAAAACGAAACATATATTGCAATATGATAAGCATACCGTTTATAAAAATATGGATGACGAGGGGAGGAGGCATGGAGTGGGTTGTGGCCCTTGACAGGTGGTTCGAGCTGCGGTGGCGGAGGCTTGACGAAGCTATAGGAAGGAGAACTGATCCTTTTTCATTTTTACATCATATGTTTTTTAGCATTGTAATGGGAAAAATCTTTTTTTTTAAAGCAATAGAGAGGAAGAAAAATGAAGCTAAATAGGCTCAGAGACTACACGTTATAAATATTTAATATAGTTGAAGGTAGGAATGAGTAATCCAGCAACTAAAATTGAAACCATGGAAATAGAGGGGTCAATCGCTAGAATTTAGGAGGTATGAATGGTAACGGTTGTTTGAATTGTATACCATATGTATAACTTTATATTCCATTATCAATTAAATAGGAGAAATGAATGGGTGGAGAATGAGCTGTCCATTTATGATATATTGTTACATATAATTTATTAAAGAAGAAACGGTAGAATAATGATAGATTTGAATTATATACTAGTTTGACAACGGTCAAGTTGATAAGGTGGATATTTAAACAATTTGTTGCTTGATTGAAAAGCACGTGAGTATGGAAAGGCAAGGATATTAAAATGGAAAAAGGAATGGCAGAGAAATTTAAGCGAAGATAAAACGTACAGGAATAAATATAGTGTAGTGGGATGGTCACGATAATTCAGTGGATACTTAAAGCAACATTTTAATGCCACCGGCATGTTCAAATTTGAAAAGGCAGAGTAACAGACCATAAAATAAATTGAAATGATGGATTTAGAAAAGGAACCATGATGTGTACAATAATTGAAACAAAAACGTACACAAATAAATGAAAATGAGACAAATGAAGATGAAAGGGGAAAGAAATAAACTATTTATGGGCGATGAATTTATAAAAGGAACCATGATGTGTACAATAATTGAAACGAAAATGTACACAAATAAATGAAAATGAGACAAATGAAGATGAAGGTAACCTTATATATAATATTAAAAAAGTCAATATTCATTTAATATTATGTATATTCTTTCAAAATGTAAAGGCTACGTATGAATGAATTCATATATGCTTATCTTTGTACATAACAAACATGCAGACTACCAATTTTAATGCAGACCTTAAATCAACCCTTAAAACATATACTTCATATATGTAGTTAAATATAGTATATACTTCTCTTCTTCTTCGGTTCATATGATATATGAAACCCTTAACTATCGTATTTATAGCTGACGACATATGTATATATATACTAAATATGTACTAAAATTAACTAGAAATGGTGACACAAAAACCCAAAATCAAATATATATATTTAACATGACTAGAAATCAAACTTCAGTAAAACTATATACTAGTATCAAGACTAACATATGTATATATATATATATAGCTATTATAATACATATAAATAAAATAAAACTCGGTATAAATATGCTTTACTATATATACACTTCAAATAGACCATCATACATATACAGTGGTTTTCCAAAATAAATATATATTGGAACGTACTCAATATACTTAAAATTTACACACCTTGTTGAAAAGAAAAAGGAGACCGTAAATTTATTACCCACACTATTGATATTTATACCCAACAGAAATGAACTATGCTATCCAATTTATATAAAACTTAACTTATATTATAGTATAAATAATAGTTTATAAAGTTATTGTACTAGATCTTATAGGTATAACCACAACCAAACTTTAAAATATATGTACACATCTTGCACTACAAATCATTAATATACATAACATATTTTCTTTTTTTTTCAAAATTTTATTATTAATAATTTCTCAAAATCCAATTCGATACGTTAAATACCAATTAAAAATTGCTAAAATTTTATGGGTCGTTACACTCTCCTCCACTCAAAACTTTTCGTCCCCGAAAAGGTAGGAGGTAGGAGAATAGAACAGCCAGAAATAAAATAGATTGAAATACAAGATAAACAATTAATTTAAAACTATATAAATTTTATTTGAAATATTTATTTGATAACTTCATTTGAAATTTAATTTTCTTTAATACTTTAATACTTTTCAAGCTCCTTTGAAAACAATTATTTACATTATTACTTATATTTACAAAGAAGCTATTGAAATATTAAATCCAAAACTCATAAATTTTTATTTTGTTTCAGGATACCTTCCAAATATTATTATTAGATCACAAATCATTTTTTAAAAAAATATGTTTTATTTTAGATAAATAACTTCTAAAATATCTATAACACTAAAATTTCTATTAAACCATGTAGTATATAATTAAACAATATTTTTAAAGGATATATCCAACAAGGAAGGAAGGTAATTTGGAAAACAGAATCAAGGTGAATAACTAAACTAAGCAGATAAGTTACATGCAAGAAATAATATCGGGCATGAATAATTAATCTAGAACCATAAGAATTTAAATTTCAAATATTAATTCAAAATTTCTTTGTTGAGAAAAATACTTTTGTAATAAATACCTTTATAATAATACTTTTATAATAAAATACTATTATATCGAAATAAATTTTCCTTCCGAAAATACTTTTATAACTGGATGTTTCAACAAGTTTATCCTCGTTCTTGCAGACTCTGGCCATGCGTTGATCAGGCGCAAAGCTAGAATTCTTCAAGTACTTAGTAGACTTGTTTCAACACCCAATGAAAATACTTGAAAAACCTTTGAAACAGATATGGAAAGTACAATCCAAACAAAACAACCAAACCAAAACCTTTGTCCGACCATGGTTCGCAGATACACAATGGTTACGCCTAGATCCCCCAGGAAACAATCCGTATCCGTAAGCTTTCTCAGCCCTGCGAGTTACGCCATGATGACTAGTAGAGTGCAGGATACACAATGGTTACACCTGGATCCCCCAGGAAACAATCCGTACCCCTAGGCTATCTCAGCCATGAAGTTTCTCTACTATTCGCGATCTACACAAATTGCAGGATACACAATGGTTACGCCTGGATCCCCCAGGAAACAATCCGTACCCGTAGGTCAGACTCAGCCAGGCAATTGCGCTATGCAGCCACGAGAGAAAAAAAATCATGGGTTACGCCACGGTGGGAACACTCGAGTATTACATCCGGAAAACCAATAATCAGAGAGAATAATATCGATAGAATGAATCCACGATGTGGCCACAAAGCGGATATCAAACAGAAGGCACTTTCCATATCTTTACTTCGAAAATATATATCATATAGTACCTTTTCAAATCACTTTCTAATATCGTACTTATATAAAGTCCATATATATAGGATTCCATTTTTCCCAAATTGAATACTTTCCAAAATCAATAGTAGATCAAATCATACTTATATAGACTTCGAATATATAAAATCTCTTTCCAAATTGAGTACCTTTCAAATCAATAGATTCCAAATCAACTTCGTACTTATATAATCCATTTTATATAAGTTCGACCACTCCCAAATCAAGTGCTTAATAATATAAAGTTCTCAAATTTCAATTCATTTCAATATCAATTCAGTTTCAAAATCATATATGATTTCACCAAATTTTCTTTCAAATTAAATATCTAAATTTCAAAGTTCCCAAAATAATAGGTTTAGAAAATTATCCCATTTTCCAAATTAAAATAATTCAAGTCAAACAAATTCATTTCCAAAATCACCATCTAAGTACTGGTTTTAATTCCAATTTAATTTCAAAACCAAATATTTTCCCAAAATCAATTATACTCAAAATGGTTTCCAAATTTACAATTATCCCTTTTATTTAAAACTTTTAAACTATCTAATTCTATTTGAAATATCCAATTTACCTTTCTGGAAACCATTATTCAAAACTATTTGTTTTTTCAAAACATTCCAAAACCAAATTTATATTCTTTATCAAACATTTTATACTCTTCGAAATTTCTTAGCTTTGAAAATTTAATCTCGATTTGGAAGTGTTCGAACATTCAAAATAGTTAGGGAAATCAAATTTTCAATTCAAGAGTTGAAAATCAACAATAAATCAATAAATCAATTATTAAATCCGAAACTCGAGGACTGAACACCGGTCTCATTTTAAATTGTTTCAAATATATACATATATCTTTTGAAAATATCAAATTATACTTCGGAATTTGAAATCAAAACGGTTTTACAAAATCACACGCATAGAGAAGCTATTAAAGAGGCCTCTCCCCCATTCCTAAACTTGAAAATCAATGTCGATGATGCGTGCACTCATCACCGAAATTATTTTCCAACGACATAAGTGAGTTCTGGACTTCTATTTTCGTGAAAACTTCTTTTAAATTTCTTCAAAATTATTGGAATTCATTTGAACTCATTTGAAACATTTCTTATTCGAAAAATACTTTTAAATCGTATTATTTTTATATTTTTTCCAAAATCTTAAAACCAATTTCAAAATACCGAAATTCAATTCTCGAATTTCAAATTTAACTTTACTGTTATAAATCATTTTTATATTAATCTAATCCTATAAATTTTCAAAATTTCAAATCCTTTCAAAACTTTTTTATATAGGGTAGCATTTTCACTTTTATATATATAATAAAATCATGGTTATCAAAATAAAATTTCGGTATAAACAATTTCAAAAATACAAACAAAACCCAATTTTCAAAGGATGATTCAAGAATGGATTTCAAAACAAAGATAGCGATTTAATTTAGAGGAACTCCAACCAGTGGAATCCTGATTCGTAGATAGACTAGATCAAAGATGAGATAATTAATTTACAAAATAGAAGATGGATATACTTCAATAAATCGCGGGCGACCTTTACCGGTCAACCTTGATTCCAAAATTAGATCGGTGTAGAATTTTGAGTCAATTCGACATTCGATCGCCAGAGATATAGAATTCGGCATAACAAGATATAGCAGCATCGCAAACCGAGGATACCGAAATCTTTGGTGAGTCAATGCCAATTGAAAAGGAGTTTTCACCCCCTTTACAAATCATTCAGTGGAGTTATGGGATACTCCTGAATCAAACGAATATAAATAGGAAGAGATAGAATGAATTTCGAAACCGAGGGTCATTTCAAAATTCAAAGGAAATCGAGTCAAAAGGAATAGATCCAACTCGAGCGAAAGTGACTCTGTAAATAAATTTACCATATATGCTAAGTTTTGCGTAGAGCCAAAGCTCGGATACTAACTATAACGACCCGCTATTTTGGACTATTCAAATCGACAATAAAACCATACATATCCGACTTGAATAATTCAAAATACCGAATTGTTAGTTAAAATTTGGCAAAACTTAAAGTACAGTAAATAAGTCAATCACAGATCATAGAGTAATATAATGCAGCGGAATAGATAAAGAATATTAGTTCATGAAGCTACTATATACATCAGAGTTAGAAAAATACAACTAAATAGTTCAAATGCAGTGAAGTCTCCAATGCAACAGATGAATTCTCTAAACCAATCAACTAGAAAGGCTGGAATCTGAATCGATGGTTGGATTTCCAAATGAAGCTCCGAACTCCAAAGGTGAGTCTCAAATGTTGTATCACTCAGTCTAACCCGAGCGTAAAGCAAAACACAAAACACTCGAGTCAGGATTACATTCTTATATCAATAAATCCAACTCAAGTGAAATATCAACTGAAATACAAATAATTTAAAGGATGTTTGGGATAACCATCCTCTAAGGGTCCATGGAACTTTCTACAAGGTAGAAATATACACTATAATACCGTGGTCATTTCAGCTTAATTTATACTTCAAAACCAAATCTCATTTTCACTTCAAATATCTCTATATTTCCCAAAATAGTATTTATATATATTAAATAATTTATACAGTAAAGCATTTTCAATTTCCTCAACTTAACAAAATGTTCCAACATCAACCTGACCTTCCCATTCAAAATAAATTCAATCTTAATTTATCTATTTAAATTCAACTCAATATAAATCAAATATTACTACTTAATCTATATATACAATTTCCATTTATATAATATCTTAAGAATCAAATTTATTAAACCATATATTTCTTTCCAAAATTATAGAAATTATTTTCAAAATATTTATATGCACCAACGGTGTTTGTATATATTTCATATTATATAGTCATGTACTACTGATATTTATCATTTCAATCCGTATACACCCGTAATCCCAAATTCAATTAAATGAAAATCGCTTAGGTTTATCATTTCAACCCATAACGATTTTCTCCTATTCTAAAGTCTGTTCGGGTATGTATCATTTCAACCCATAGTGATTTCTAAACTACAGGGAACTTGGAGAGTGATAACAGAAAATACAATAAAATAACAGGCATATATCATCAATAACAATATAATATAAACAACAGGATATGGTGCCATATCCCGCAGGTGAACAGTTACAGATAATAGCATATATAACAAATTTAAATAACTACAACAACATATTTCAATTGTCGTTTCAATTGAAATCAAATTTAGTGAATAAAAATATGTTAATCGTGAGTGATTGCTCTCCTCTCGAGCCTAGAGAATACGGAAGATGACACGGATATGCATACTGCTACAGACACTGAAATTTGAATTATGAACCGAAGCAAAGCAAAATCGGCACGAATTCAATGATCAAAGCTGATAACAAGAATTGATGGAACAAGTCAGAACGAGATCGGCGAAGATAATGGTATGAGTGGACTCATATATAGTTATATATATAAAGTCATATTCTAAATACAACACGTATTAAATTAAATTAAATATATATGTATTTATATTTTCCAAAATCATTGTTTTTTTAATTTAAAACACATAAATTAGAATCAAGCATATATACAATATGAAATTTGAAATAAATACTTATATAAATTGACTAGTATAAATCATGTGCTAGGTTACAATGCTGACATATTTTAATTGTAAGGAAGAGTATAATGAAAGAAGTCAACATCAGTTATAATATATTTATATAAACCAATTGTAATATATATTTAGTTGACATAAAAAATGAATTCTTTTATAAAATAAAGTACATTGGGCGCTGTTTCATAAAAATGCACATACAATACCATTTATATACGAACAACAAAAGTAGCTTATATATGTAGATATACTATTTGAAAATAAATATTTATATTTCAACTAACATCAGAAAACAAATATAAACTTTATACTTTATATATGTTTTATGGAAAAAGAGAAAAAAACAGAATGCAAAGTGGATCCAACGTTTGGAATTCAGGGATTAGTCCTGAAGGCAATACACCGTCGGATCATTTTATTAAATTTTTGGATAAATTTCAGTAGAAGAGTAGCAATTTATTTAAAATAACGTGGTGTGAAATGAATTGATGGAATGAATAAAGTAACATATTATTAGTACCCAAATAATCAAATGACACAATACGTTGGTTTCTTAATAACGACAGTAACGTTCGATTTGCTAAAAGTTATTTTAGGACGTTATCTTCGTCGTATTTGTAAGCGATTGATATATCATACCTCTTTTAAATTTAAGATCAGCTCATGGCACGGCGTATGAAAATTCAAATTCCATCGCATCATATATTTATATTTTCATTTTAGAAATGTATGAACTTATCAATTTTTTTTTTTGGCTATAAATGACGTAAAACACCACTGCTTATTAAATTTGTCGTGTACTGCGTTTAAATACTTCCAAAGCATTTGTCAATTTATTTAAAAGCTATAAAATGAAAGGAGTGAAAAGAGAAAAAAAGAATATTTTTAATTGCTATAACCAATGCTTTCATATATAACAGGCCCAATCTTATATACATAACTACATATATAAAGGGCTATGAAAACTTATATATATACACCTTATAGTATAATATATATAACTAGATAAAATGTATATATTAGATAATAGAATACAATAATATAGGTGAAAAGAGAATTGCAGCAAGCTAAAATTTATAATAAAAAAACAAAGTGTTGCAGGAAGTTGAAAACAACAACTAATGCAATAATATTTATTATAAGTTTCGAAATCCATTAGACAAAAGAAAACACAGCTTGATAACATATCCACTAAAAAAAATAGACTATATATAGTACTAGTACATATTCATGCTATATGTAAACATTTAAAAACGAAACATATATTGCAATATGATACGCATACCGTTTATAAAAATATGGATGACGAGGGGAGGAGGCATGGAGTGGGTTGTGGCTCTTGACAGGTGGTTCGAGCTGTGGTGGCGGAGGCTTGACAAAGCTATAGGAAGGAGAACTGGTCCTTTTTCATTTTTACATCATATGTGTTTTAGCATTGTAATGGGAAAAATCTTATTATTATTTTTTTAAGCAACAGAGAGGAAGAAAAGATGAAGCTAAATAGGCTCAGGGACTACATGTTATAAATATTTATATAGTTGAACGGTAGGAATGAGTAATCCAGCAACTAAAATTGGAACCATGGAAATAGAGGGGTCAATCGCTAGAATTTAGGAGGTATGAATGGTGACGGTTGTTTGAATTGTATACCAAATATATAACTTTATATTCCATTATTAATTGAATAGGAGAAATGAATGGGTGGAGAATGAGCTGTCCATTTATGATATACTGTTACATATAATTTATTAAAGAAGAAACGGTAGAATAATGATAGATTTGAATTGACTGGTTTGATAACGGTCAAGTTGATAAGGTGGATATTTAAACAATTTATTGCTTGATTGGAAAGCACGTGAGTATGGAAAGGCAAGGATATTAAAATGGAAAAAGGAATGGGCAGAGAAATTTAAGCGAAGATAAAACGTACAGGAATAAATATAGAGTAGTGGGATGGTCACGATAATTCAGTGGATACTTAAAGCAACTTTTCAATGCCACCAGCACGTTCAAATTTGAAAAGGCAGAGTAACGGACCATAAAATAAATTGAAACGATGGATTTATAAAAGGAACCATGATGTGTACAATAATTGAAACGAAAACGTACATAAATAAATGAATATGAGAGAAATGAAGATGAAAGGGGAAAGAAATAAACTATTTATGGGCGATGAATTTATAAAAGGAACCATGATGTGTACAATAATTAAAACGAAAACGTACACAAATAAATGAAAATGAGACAAATGAAGATGAAGGTAACCTTATATATAATATTAAAAAAATCAATATTCATTTAATATTATGTATATTCTTTCAAAATGTAAAGGCTACGTATGAATGAATTCATATATGCTTATCTTTGTACATAAAAAACATGCAGACTACCAATTTTAATGCAGACCTTAAATCAACCCTTAAAACATATACTTCATATATGTAGTTAATATAGTATATACTTCTCTTCTTCTTCGGTTCATATGATATATGAAACCCTTAATTATCGTATTTATAGCTGACGATATATGTATAGATATACTAAATATGTACTAAAATTAACTGGAAATGGTGACACAAAAACCCAAAATCAAATATATATATATATATATATATATTTAACATGACTAGAAATCAAACTCAGTAAAACTATATACTAGTATCAAGACTTACATATATATATATATAGCTATTATAACACATATAAATAAAATAAAACTCGGTATAAATATGCTTTACTATATATATACACTTCAAATAGACCATCACACATATACAGTGGTTTTCCAAAATAAATATATATTGGAACGTACTCATATACTTAAAATTTACACACCTTGCTGAAAAGCAAAAGGAGACCGTAAATTTATTACCCACACTATTGATATTTATACCCAACAGAAATGAACTATGCTATCCAATTTACATCAAACTTAACTTATATTATAGTATAAATAATAGTTTATAAAGTTTTTGTACTAGATCTTATAGGTATAACCACAACCAAACTTTAAAGTATATGTACACAGCTCGCACTACAAATCATTAATATACATAACATATTTTCTTTATTTTTTCAAAATTTTATTATTAATAATTTCTCAAAATCCAATTCAATACGTTAAATACCAATTAAAAATTGCTAAAATTTTATGGGTCGTTACATTGTGTGTTCTAATAACACGGATTTTTCACTTGTAGTACATCCTTCCTATAATCTTCTCTTTTAGTGTGTGTGTGTGTCTCTATATATATATATATATATATATGAAGTTTATAAAGAATAGAAAGGTATAATATTGGTTTAATGCAGAATATTTAAAAGTATAGCTGCAAGTAGATTCAAGATTTTAGATTAGAAACATAAGAAAATTCGGTAGTTTGGAATGAAGTTAGAGTATGTATTTATAGATGTTAAAAAGCAGCGACTGTTGACGAAGAGTTCCGGTTGAAGTGTTGCATCCAAAACTTTTCATAGAGGTTCATAACTCTTCACAAATAGTCGTGTCTTTTCAAAAAATAGCTGTTGTAGAAATTCAGTCAACTAAACTTCTAGGTCAGTCGACTGAATATTCAAACGTTTTATTTGTTTATTTGTGCACCTATGCATGTTGCATAGAAATTTACAGGTCAATTGACTGACATAGTGATTTCTGTGCAATTGGCATAGTTTTCACAGGTGTTTAAATATATATATATATATTATGATTTTTGAAGAAAATACTTTGAATGTGTGTGTGTGTATATATATATATATATATTTTCTATGCTTATATTTATAAATCCTTAAGAATATATATCAGGTAATATATACTTTAAATGTGGAGAGATCTTAACAAAATTGATCTAAGACTCAAAAAAAGAATAATATAATTGATGCACCAACTTTGATGTCTTTTCTCCATGTAGTATATATTCCCTTTTTGTCATAGCAGTCGTCAAATCTATATGTCTTAATGATAGCTTTGTGTCAAGAATCAAAACCAAGTCTCAACATTCTCCCCTTTTTTGATTGACGACAACCTATAAATTGATGTAGATTTTGACTGTATATATATAATATAAATACTTACTCTCCCTAAATCTTTGATCGTGTATATCCGTCATTGTAAATGTTAGTGATAATATTTCTCCCCCTTTGTCAATGACAAAAAGGAATAAAGAATATAAAAGTATGAATCATGGATAGAAATGGTATGAAGAAACCGAACATTCATACATAACACATACCACAAACAAGAGTCTTGAAATAAGACGAAAAGAGTGGCTACTTAGTACAAGCCATAATGTTGTGAAATAAAAACTAATGTTTTTATAAGAAAAGTAACACCTTACTCCATTATATTCTTACCCCTATCGTCATGTGATCTTTGACCACCACTGTCGCCTCCCTCTCCAGCTTTGTCGCTGCTACTTGCTTGATCATCAGAAGAGGAAGACCAAGTGAAGACGAGTTGCTTACCCGGATCACCTAGTGTAGTTGTTGAAGTGTCGGATGAACACGAGAAAGCTTGCCATAACTTTTTTAAAAATCCTTTAATTTTATTAAGCTTTTGATCAACTTTAATGATATGGGATTAAAGTATTTGTTGGTTACGATATATAATGGAAATTGATTCATGTGGAGGAAGGCCTGGATTAGGAATCAAAATTTTGTCTTGTTGACGAGTAGTTGATCTTTGGCGAGTTGGACGGTGAGATGCTTCGCCTTGTTGTTGTTGCGGTTGATCTTAAGATAATTGTCGTTGAGTGCATTCTTCAAAAGTAATGATAGGAGGAGGTCGAGCAACCGGTAGCTTCATTACTGCTGAAGTACGATAGTTTAAGTACCCGACGGTAGAAACCGGTGAGTCAGGTTATGGAATCTCACATTCTTTAAGCAATCGCATAATATATTCACCATAGTAGATGACATTCATTCGACTATTGTTGAATCTTAAGAATTCATCAATAATTAACCGAAGCCAATTAACATTGATATTGCCGAAAATGGCGTATAAGGCTTTGAAGTTGGGTTCGTAAACAAGTTCATAACTTCCGGTTCGAGGAGTTACAGTTTTCATTAATGTATAATTCTACCTTTTGGCCTCAAGGTCATGGACTTTAGTTGGTGCATATCGTGCTCCAAAAATAAATGACTTATACAATCACGAACGACCATATCACAATCAACATTGCTCAATTCAATACCATCGTTTTCAGATCTTAAAATGTGAGCCATTCGATCTAATGAGAAAATTTACGGGTTTCCATAAACTAAAGTCCATACACAATCTTCTTGATTTTGAATGTTTTGGTGACCTGAATTTGGATTAGCATAGAAAAGCTTAACTATAATTTGGTTTATTTTATGCCTATTGTCATCAATATTGAACAACGACTCCAAATTGCTTCTATGGGCCAATTATTCTATATGTTATGGAGAAAAATCAGCAAATTTTACAAACGATCCTTTAAAGATACAAGAATCTTGCATTCTCCTCCATCTTCCAACTGAGTTATCATCATAGAGCCATTGTTGGATTTGCTCATTGGAAGGAGGTTGGGAGGATGAAGATGCCTGTCCTTTTCCCTTTGGAGCCATTTAATTTGATTTTTTGGAGTAAAACTTGAGTTTTTGAAGATCTAGAGTTTTAGAAAACTTGGAAACCTAAAATGAGTGGGAAATGGAAAGGGGAAATTGAAGATTAAAAGGTCAAGAGCGAGTGGGTAGGAGCAGTAATTTTGCTTAGATCCAAGAATCAGTCGACTGAATCAGTGGTTCAGTCGACTGAACCTGAAATTCAAAATTTTTGTACTTCTGTTTCAGTCAACTGAAAGCTTGATTCAGTTGACTGAATCTAGGGTACGTATATTTTTTCTTCTGGTCCAGTCGACTGGGCCACTGTGGTAGTCGACTGAGGCTGGCGAAAAGAAATTTTTACTTCTGCGTCAGCCGATTGAAACCCTAGTTCAGTCGACTGACCTGGGTAAATTTTCCCAATTAACTTTGTTTTTATATATTTTTATGCTTATGAACCTTGTAAATTTAATATTTAAATGAATTATTCCATAAAACAAATTGTACGTACATTAGGTAAATTATTCGAAAATTAAAATAATAACAATTACTTCATATTTTGAAGGGCTAGGAGTTTTGTAGCCCTATAGTTGTTTGCGTCGAACATTTGATGTTTCATTTCGATCCCATGAATTTGGTGACACCGGTGGTTGTTGTGGGTATGAAGTAGAAGGTCTTCGAATAGGTGAAACGGCATGTTCATCTATTGGATGCGAAGAAGCACCGAAGAATTTCATAGCAATGTGTTCTATAATTCCTAGACGTCTCGAGGTGATCTTTTGCGTGTAGTATATTTCACGTTGAAGCATTAGCGACTCTTGTTGATAGTGATACAAATCACTTATTTTTTGTTTAGTGTTTGGAGAGACATCAAACATCAGCTTCTTCCCTTTATTTTTCTCCGAAGTATATCCGGTATGATCATAATAGGTAGAAGATGGTGTAGTATGATGGGCGGGAATTTTTGGCAATTCGGTAGAGGCTAGAATTTCAATGGAATCAGTTGATGAAGAAGTTGACATTTTGATAGTTAGTTTGTTAAATAACATGGAATAAATATACCTATATATAGACTAATGTTGAGATTAAGAAGGATGAAGTGAATGGTTTGTCTTGAAATTAGCTATAAAAAGGTTTGTTAGTTAGGAGTGTTAGTTGTTATTTCGTTGGTTTTCTATTATTATGATTTATCTATGTAAATGTAATATGCAGAAAATATATTTATAAAGGTAAATGTTATACATAATTTAGCATGTAGTAGTTGTTATATAATAGAGTATTTGGCCGAAATCGTAATGAAAATAATCAATAGCTCAGGTGGTTAAGACATCTAGGCTATTCACAATAAGTCATAGGTTCGAGTCTCAACATAGTCAAAAAAATGAATTTTTGTCAAAATTTTTATTTTTGAGTTCTTAGAAAAAATTTCGTATTTTTTCATTTATATATCTTTAATTGACATTATACCAAGTTCTCGACATAGTTTTATAAAAGTGTTTTCTAACAAAGGTTTAGTAAAAATATCAGCTAATTGATTTTCAGATGGAATGTAGTCTAAATTTATGTAACGACCCAGAATTTTGAACAATTTAATTTGAAAATATTTAATTAATTTTAAATATTTGAATGATGGTTTGGCTTGAATTTCAAATTATCAGAATGAATTTAGCGATTAAATTATAGAATTTAATCTATTGAAAGTTGAATAAAAATTTGAATCTTTAATATTAAGCCGATTAAAAATATTTCAAAGGCTTGTAAAATTCATATTGATAATACTGAAGATAATAGAAGCTTCAGAATTTAATTTGAAACTGCTTTGTTCAGTTTTGAAATTTTAATCGTTTGAATCGATATTTAAAAATAGTCGTCTGAGGCACAGTCTCGGAATTCGACGAAACCAGTTCCATTGGGTTCGTAATATTGAATTATTGCCGGATTTCAAATTTCGTATTTTTCTGAGTTGATATGTGAGCACACGGCGAGTAAACGCGTTGAAATTTTCAACGAATTCAATTTAAATTTAAATTTAAATTTAGTCAAATACACCATGTTCTTCCTTAAAACACGCCGCTTTGTTTCAGCCGAGTACCACGCCAGAAATCACTGAAGAAATCGTGCAAGCCTTCCTCCTTCACGTTTTAAATACTCCTCTCCCCCTTCTCTCTCGTTCAAAAACAAATAATGGCCGATAGAAAAAAATAAGTAAAGCTTCTCGTTCCAGTTAAATCGAGACCCCTCTTTCTTGTCCACCGTTCCTCTCTTCTATTGTTGTTCGATTCATATCAGAAAAAAAATGGCCGATCCTCTTAAATAAAAAAAAGCAAATGAATAAAGAAAGGGGATCGAGAATCCAATCGGCATCGCGCGCGTAGGCCAAGGCGTCGCGACCTGGTGGAGGAGAAGGCGGCGGCACGCGATGGGTTTCGCGAGCAGTAAGTGGCGCGCGAGATGGTCAGGGAGAGGGCGACGTTATCGCGATAGGTTTGGATGCTGTGGCGCGCGATTCGAAGGAGCGGTGGAGCAACAGGCGGCGCGCGCGATCGTGGATACTGGTGGCTTGCGATGGTGGCTAGGGCTTGGAGCTCGAATTGGTTGCGTAGGCGTACGCGAGGGAGGCACGGCTTCAATCTGGGTCGAGCATATTTTTGGGGAAAACAGCTGGGAGCAGTAAGGTGAATTCAATTTTTATTCCTTTTAAAAATTAATTTCACTTTAATTTTTATAGTAAAGAATAGATGCAAGTTTTAATATATATATGCAGATATATTCAGAAGCAAGTTAATTTTTAATTTAATTTAATATACAGCAGATTTTTGTAGATATATAAAAAATATATATATATAGAATGTGAAACCAGTATTTAAATTTTTACAGTAAGTAAAAAAAAAATCTTTTTGTTTATTTAAATAATGCATATTAGAAATTGATTTGGTTAATAAATTGATTTGAATTTATTTAAGGCACTCAAAATAATGTGTTAAAGGAAATGTAGTTTAAGATTTAATTTTTAAATAAATTTATAAAGGAGAATTATTTATATGGATAAAACTGGGAAAAGGAAGAAAATAAATAATAATAGGAATTTTAAAACTTGAAGAAAATTTAGTTTAAATTAAATAAATCTATTTAGTGGTAATTAATTATTCAATTCAGTTTAAAAATTTATATTTGTTTGTGTAAAATAATTCTTCGATAATTTAAATTTGTTAAAAATATATATATAGAAATTTATTAAAGGATAAATATTGGTTTAAATAAAACTATCAGTTAATTTAACTATTAAAATGAAATCACCGATGAATCGAAATTATCAAATCAAAATTTATTATTCGATCTGTTCGAATATTAATAAATTGTGTAAATATTTATACAAGGTGTAAATCAAGGAAACGAAGTCAAGATGGAAAATGGATTGCTAATAAAACAAAAGGTGAGAACTCCTCACTCAAAAAAAATTTATAAGTTGGATTTGCAGTTATTTATTGATTGCTATATTGGTTGTGATATTAGATATAGTAGTATATATCTATATATATAGCAATATATATATATTGGCATATGTATATATTGCAGTTGATTGATTTCCCGCATTGTATAGCGGATGAGTCCCTATTGCGCCGCCTATTAAGCGGATAATATTTTATAAAATCCCATATACCGCGATATTCCACCTCGAAGTGGAAAGGGTATTGTGCTAATGTCTGTGAATGCAGGGAAACAGGTTGGAGGGATCCAACTGGATTCCTCACAAATATTTATTTGATTCAAATATTGTGACATTTGATTGTTTATCATATTGATATATGATATTTGAAAGTCGTGATTGACTATTTGATGTGTTGCATCATCGAATCCAATTTTGAAGTTTAAAAATAACGATTTTGATTTTTAAGGGATTTCTAAAGTGATTTTTGAAAGTATACGTTTATAAAATATTTTTGGAATTAATTCATCTTAAATAAATAAACGTTATAATTTTAATATTAAAAAAAATTATATTTTTGAGAAATACAGTTAAAAGTTGATTTTTGAAAATATGGGATTAATGATTTTATAAAATAGTTTAAACTGGGATTTCTGAATTTATTATAAAAAGTTTAAAAAATAGGATTTATAAAATTTGATTATTTTATAAATAGAAATGATGAAATTATAAAGGAGTTTAAAGACGTTTTAAAAGAATAATATAAATTGATCCATATAAAAGATTTATAAATTAAAAATATTGGAATTGTAAAATGAGCTTTTATAAGTGTTAGAATGAATTGTGAATGAATTTCATAAATGAATGAAATTTATAGAATTATAACGGTGAAGTTATAAATGGAATTTTATAAACAGTAGGTTTATAAAATGTGTAAAGATATTTAAAAGAATAGATTTTGGATAAATAAATGAATCTTATAAGTTATAAGATTTATAATTTGGGAAGTTAAAAGAAGTTAAAAGAACAATTTTGTAAACAAATAAATTATAAGCATTTAACTTATAACATGGACTTTCGATATATAATTGAGTTATAAATCGAATAGGTAAATAAAGGAGATTTATAAAGGAAGTAGTTATAAAATAAATAGAAATGAAATGTATAAACATTGTTTTATAAATCCGCAACGACTTATTTTGATAAGAAAATTGTGTAACTTATTAATGGAGTTATATTCATGTTTTAGACAGTGAATAATCCTTTAAAATAAAAGGAATAGAAATGATGAAATTGGTTAACAAGTATATTCATGTTTTTGAATAGTGAATAATATGTTAAAGAAATGGTTTTGAATGTGATGTTTTAAATAGAATTAAAACGATCTAACGATGTTTTGAATGTATTAAGATTCGAAACCATAGATTTCAACATTCATTGTTGAAATAGACATTTTCGAGAAATAGAAGGAAATGGTAGACTATAACACTGTTGTTATAATAGATGATTTCCGAAAGGAAATGTTTTGTATAGTATTGGGATTTATATATCTATTTTAATTTCGAATCCCTATACTAGTGATTTTGGGTTGTCGTAATGATGTTTTACGCAACATTCGTTTTGGCCCAAATAAATATGTTTAAGAGTATGATTTCCTTAAAGAATGAAATATATACTTAATTCCGATTAGAGTATATTGAATATTTTCCAAGGGTAGAAAATAAAAAGACTTGTGAATTACTTATAAAATATAAGTATGGAAATGTTTTCCAATATTAGGTGAATATTTTGAATTTATCTTTTTGAAGATAAATTGAAAATGAATATTTGAAATCGATTTGAAATCGTATATTCATAAACATTTTGGAATGTAAATGCAATATGGAATTTAAAAATGAAATTTGGAAAATGGGTTTAAAAATAAATATTGATTTATTTTTGAAGAATGGAAAATATATATCTTGTAAAGATATTTTTGGAAAATAAATAATTTGGAAAATTATTTGGAATCTGGTGATGTTGTGCATATCCATTGATAGTTCAATAACCGACTATCAATATTTACCTTCGAATAGGTATTTGTTGTGATTTGCTTGAAATTGAATGCCACGCTTATTTATTTTTTAAAATAAGCGCTCACTATTCGGGTTAACCGGGAAAGGACCTTGGGGTCGTATAACCCATTCCGAATATGTGATACGTCGTTATGAATTGCATTTGAAGACCGGTGTTGAAGACCGGATATCTTCGAAAACGAAAGGGTTTCTTGTTGATTGTCTCTGCACTGGCTGATCCCCGGTATAGAGATCTCCATATGTGATGAGAAATTCGGACGTGATTAGAGATTATCCGGATTGCAAGGACCTCTTTGTAAGTGCCTTCGGTTCTGTTCGATCCCGGAACAGACTTGTATGGATTGTATGTCTGACATTACAATTGAGATATAAAGTTGATTTCTTTCAAATATATTTCTGTTGGTGGCGGAGAATTTATTCTCTTAGCTTAACACCCTTCTCTGAGATGTACGAGCTCAGAGGTTATATAGTTGAAGGTTATCAGCAATATATTCCCAATTTGGTAATGTGACATGCTAAGTGTTGCTGTGAAATTATCATTGTGTTGATCATTTGTGATAAGATTATTTGTTTGATCGTTTATCTTTGTGATCATTTCTATGATCATTTGTTGACCCAAAGCACAGCTTTTGTATAAAGCGTGGCTTTGTGGACGAGACTTCGTCGAGCCTCACACCCCGGAATGGTCAAAACAGGAAAGATGCAGCGAGGTTATGAGGGGTAGCACCCTTTAGGGTATGTGCATTTCCTTCTGGAAAAGGGTGGTATCATGGTATGGAGCCCAGATACTTACTCATGTTGAACACTTTATTTATTATGGTGTGATGTTGATTAGAGAGCTCTCGGATAAAGGTACCAAAGGACCGGGGGATGGCATACTCGTGTCAGTTGTTACCCAGTTAGGGGTAACCCGGCCTTGTGTTGGCAGAGATCCGGTTTGGTTCTCGGGGACGTCCTTCCAGAGGCATTCTCATGTGGCAATGGGAAGTTCCTTGGCCTGACCATTTGTTGGAAATCCAAAGAAACAATATGAGACTTGTACGGTTTTAGTTGTAGAACTTGCCATCTAATATGGTAGCTATAGTAAGCATAATATAATGGTACCTATGTTGGCTAAGATTTATATTCTACTTTCGAAATATTTCTACACTATGCACTAGTAATAATATCAAATGTTTCTTTTAATGCGTATCAAGCATCTTTGACTAACATAAGAAGAAATCTCCTCCAAGTCTGCGTTTGCATTGTATGTGTGGTGGGAGGTCTTATGGTAGTTACATTTTCAAAAACATTTCGAATCTATTTTAAAAATATTCCTCTACTTTATTTTAAAGATAAATAAACTATTTTGAGTTCTCACACCAGTCACATGACTGACTCGGAGTTTATTGTTTTCCTTCCTAAACTCTGGGTGCCCACCAATTTCCACACGGGCAGTCAAGAGTTAAGGTTTATCAGGATATTTGGAATTCAGGAGTTGCTGGAGGCAAGCTGGATGGCATGGCGTATTTAATAGTATATAGTATTTCCTTTCTGTTGTTTGTTGTTGTTTGTTGTTGTACCCTCTGATGTAATGAAATGTAATGTAATAACTGATATAGTTCTTTGTTTAAAGATTATTCATTTATCTATTATATGTTGTTCCGCTGCGAATCGTGAGATTCTGATGTTGTTCTGTTGTCTTCTTTCTTTCCGTTCTATTTTCTTTCTTTTCTACCTTCTTCTACCTCTTTCTTTTTCTTTTCTTCTTTCTTAAAACCCTAAAGGTTCGTATTTCCGTTCATCTTGAGTTAATCACTGGAGATTAGTGTCTATTCAAGGAGTATGGATTTGCGGGTCTTTACATTTGGTATTAGAGCATATGGTTTAGCGACAACCATGGCTCTGTTGGGTGTTACTCATTAGACATAGAGTCAGTAGTACTCTAGAATGAGTTTGAGTGTAATAATAGATATGAGCGCGTATTTGGTAGTGAATATGAAATTGTTTTTGAATCGGGTAAATAAGATAATTTTGCCCAAAACTATTTTTGTATAGAAAAGAAATGATTTTCTGTGAATTATTATAGTATATGGTTGCATGATTGTTAGGAAGTAATAATATTCAATTATTATCATATGGAATTAAGTAAGAAATAAATTGTATAACCAAAGATTGGAGATAAATTCATTTAACAAATGAAATTTATAAATATGAAAAAATATAAGGAAATGAATACATATACAATTGGGATTTGGAAAATAAATTGTAAATAAATTGAATTGGTATCAATTTAAATTGGTTATAAGATAAAACGAATTGAATATGGAAATTGAAATTTAAAATGAATGAAAATGGATATGTAACTTCAATAGTGAAGTGAAAAATGTATAAGAAGCATATATCGAAATTTTGTAATGGAAAGTGAAAATAGTTTGAATGTTGGAATTGGATATTATGGATAGCAGGATATACAGGTGTATTAAAAGAAATGGAATTGAGATTTTGATTTCAAAGATAAAATTGAATTGCTCGACAAAAAGGTACGTATTTCAATTTCAGTATGAAATTTGGTGATTTTCTTCTCCAGCCAATTGGCTTTCTCTTTTCTTTTTGATTCTGAGGGGCCGTGGTGCCATTTTGTAGTCGTACCGAGCTAGCCGCACAAAGGAGACGCTGGCGAAATATTTCGGAAATTTAGGGTGTTAGAAAATTTTTGAGAAATTTTGAAAGTTTGAAATTTGAATTTAAATTTAAATTTGAATTTTGAGGAAAACAATGTTGTTTGAAACTTATAATTGAAGTTGGAAAGCTAGTTGAAATGATAATGAATCTCTAGTAAAAAGATTTGTTTTAGAAAGTTGATGAAACTATTTGGATTGTGAAAAATAATAGACAGGATAAGGGCATTCTTCTTAACTTGTAATTTCGGGACGAAATTCTTTTAAGGGGGGAAGATTGTAACGACCCAGAATTTTGAACAATTTAATTTGAAAATATTTAATTAATTTTAAATATTTGAATAATGGTTTGGCTTGAATTTCAAATTATCAGAATGAATTTAGCGATTAAATTATAGAATTTAATCTATTGAAAGTTGAATAAAAATTTGAATCTTCAATTTTAAGCCGATTAAAAATATTTCAAAGGCTTGTAAAATTCATATTGATAATACTGAAGATAATAGAAGCTTCAGAATTTAATTTGAAACTGCTTTGTTCAGTTTTGAAATTTTAATCGTTTGAATCGATATTTAAAAATAGTCGTCTGAGGCACAGTCTCGGAATTCGACGAAACCAGTTCCATTGGGTCCGTAATATTGAATTATTGTCGGATTTCAAATTTCGTATTTTTCTGAGTTAATATGTGAGCACACGGCGAGTAAACGCGTTGAAATTTTCAACGAATTCAATTTAAATTTAAATTTAAATTTAGTCAAATACACCACGTTCCTCCTTAAAACACGCCGCTTTGTTTCAGCCGAGTATCACGCCAGAAATCACTGAAGAAATCATGCAAGCCTTCCTCCTTCACGTTTTAAATACTCCTCTCCCCCTTCTCTCTCGTTCAAAAACAAATAATGGCCGATAGAAAAAAATAAGTAAAGCTTCTCATTCCAGTTAAATCGAGACCCCTCTTTCTTTTCCACCGTTCCTTTCTTCTATTGTTGTTCGATTCACATCAGAAAAAAATGGCCGATCTTCTTAAATAAAAAAAAGCAAACGAAGAAAGACAGGGGATCGAGAATCCAATCGGCATCGCGCGCATAGGCCAAGGCGTCGCGACCTGGTGGAGGAGAAGGCGGTGGCACACGATGGGTTTCGCGAGCAGTAAGTGGCGCGCGAGATGGTCAGGGAGGGGGCGACGTTATCGCGATAGGTTTGGATGCAGTGGCGCGCGATTCGAAGGAGCAGTGGAGCAGCAAGCGGCGCACGCGATAGTGGATGCTGGTGGCTTGCGATGGTGTCTGGGGCTTGGAGCTCGAATTGGTTGCGTAGGCGTACGCGAGGAAGGCACGGCTTCAATCAGGGTCGAGCATATTTTTGGGGAAAATAGCTGGGAGCAGTAAGGTGAATTCAATTTTTATTCGTTTTAAAAATTAATTTCACTTTAATTTTTACAATAAAGAATAGATGCAAGTTTTAAGATATATATGCAGATATATTCAGAAGCAAGTTAATTTTTAATTTAATTTAATATACAGCAGATTTTTGTAGGTATAAAATATATATATATATATATATATATATATATATATATATATATATATATATATATATAGAATGTGAAACCAGTATTTAAATTTTAACAGTAAGTAAAAAAAAAAATCTTTTTGTTTATTTAAATAATGCATATTAGAAATTGATTTGGTTAATAAATTGATTTGAATTTATTTAGGGCACTCAAAATAATTTGTTAAAGGAAATGTAGTTTAAGATTTAATTTTTAAATAAATTTATAAAGGAGAATTATTTATATGGATAAAAATGGGAAAAGGAAGAAAATAAATAATAATAAGAATTTTAAAACTTGAAGAAAATTTAGTTTAAATTAAATAAATCTATTTAGTGGTAATTAATTATTCAATTCAGTTTAGAAATTTATATTTGTTTGTGTAAAATAATTCATCGATAATTTAAATTTGTTAAAAATATATATATAGAAATTTATTAAAGGATAAATATTGGTTTAAATAAAACTATCAGTTAACTAATAAAATGAAATCACCGATGAATCGAAATTATCAAATCAAAATTTATTATTCGATCTGTTCGAATATTAATAAATTGCGTAAATATTTATACAAGGTATAAATCAAGGAAACCAAGTCAAGATGGAAAATGGATTGCTAATAAAAGCAAAGGTGAGAACTCCTCACTCAAAAAAAATTTATAAGTTGGATTTGCAGTTATTTATTGATTGCTATATTGTTTGTGATATTAGATATAGTAGTATATATCTATATATATAGCAATATATATATATTGGCATATGTATATATTGCAGTTGATTGATTTCTCGCATTGTATAGCGGATGAGACCCTATTGCGCCGCCTATTAAGCGGATAATATTTTATAAAATCCCATATACCGCGATATTCCACCTCGAAGTGGAATGGGTATTGTGCTAACGTATGTGAATGCAGGGAAACAGGTTGGAGGGATCCAACTGGATTCCTCACAAATATTTATTTGATTCAAATATTGTGATATTTGATTGTTTATCATATTGATATATGATATTTGAAAGTCGTGATTGACTATTTGATGTGTTGCATCATCGAATCCAATTTTGAAGTTTAAAAATAACGATTTTGATTTTTAAGGGATTTCTAAAGTGATTTTTGAAAGTATACGTTTATAAAATATTTTTGGAATTAATTCATCTTAAATAAATAAACGTTATAATTTTAATATTAAAAAAAATTATATTTTTGAGAAATACAGTTAAAAGTTGATTTTTGAAAATATGGGATTAATGATTTTATAAAATAGTTTAAACTGGGATTTCTGAATTTATTATAAAAAGTTTAAAAAATAGGATGTATAAAATTTGATTATTTTATAAATAGAAATGATGAAATTATAAAGGAGTTTAAAGACGTTTTAAAAGAATAATATAAATTGATCCATATAAAAGATTTATAAATTGATATTTATAAATTAAAAATACTGGAATTGTAAAACGAGCTTTTATAAGTGTTAGAATGAATTGTGAATGAATTTCATAAATGAATGAAGAATAGATTTTGGATAAATAAACGAATCTTATAAGTTATAAGATTTATAATTTGGGAAGTTAAAAGAAGTTAAAAGAAGTTAAAAGAACAATTTTGTAAACAAATAAATTATAAGCATTTAACTTATAATATGGAATTCCATATATAATTGAGTTATAAATCGAATAGGTAAATAAAGGAGATTTATAAAGGAAGTAGTTATAAAATAAATAGAAATGAAATGTATAAACATTGTTTTATAAATCCGCAACGACTTATTTTGATAAGAAAATTGTGTAACTTATTAATGGAGTTATATTCATGTTTTAGACAGTGAATAATCCTTTAAAATAAAAGGAATAGAAATGATGAAATTGGTTAACAAGTATATTCATGTTTTGAATAGTGAATAATATGTTAAAGAAATGGTTTTGAATGTGATGTTTTAAATAGAATTAAAATGATCTAATGATGTTTTGAATGTATTAAGATTCGAAACCATAGATTTCAACATTCATTATTGAAATAGACGTTTTCAAGAAATAGAAGGAAATGGTAGACTATAACACTGTTGTTATAATAGATGATTTCCGAAAGGAAATGTTTTGTATAGTATTGGGATTTATATATCTATTTTAATTTCGAATCCCTATACTAGTGATTTTGGGTTGTTGTAATGATGTTTTACGAAACATTCGTTTTGGCCCAAATAAATATGTTTAAGAGAATGATTTCCTTAAAGAATGAAATATATACTTAATTTCGATTAGAGTATATTGAATATTTTCCAAGGGTAGAAAATAAAAAGACTTGTGAATTACTTATAAATAAATAAGTATGGAAATGTTTTCCAATATTAGGTGAATATTTCGAATTTATCTTTTTGAAGATAAATTGAAAATGAATATTTGAAATCGTATATTCATAAACATTTTGGAATGTAAATTCAATATGGAATTTAAAAATGAAATTTGGAAAATGGGTTTAAAAATAAATATTGATTTATTTTTGAAGAATGGAAAATATATATCTTGTAAAGATATTTTTAGAAAATAAATAATTTGGAAAATTATTTGGAATCTGGTGATGTTGTGCATATCCATTGATAGTTCAATAACCGACTATCAATATTTACCTTTGAATAGGTATTTGTTGTGATTTGCTTGAAATTGAATGCCAAGCTTATTTTTTTTTAAATAAGCGCTCACTATTCGGGTTAACCGGGAAAGGACCTTGGGGTCGTATAACCCATTCCGAATATGTGACATGTCGTTATGAATTGCATTTGAAGACCAGTGTTGAAGACCGTATATCTTAAAAAACGAAAGGGTTTCTTTGCTGATTGTCCCTGCACTGGCTGATCCCCGGTATAGAGATCTCCATATGTGATGGGAAATTCGGACGTGATTAGGGATTATCCGGATTGCAAGGACTTCTTTGTAAGTGCCTTCGGTTCTGTTCGATCCCGGAACAGACTTGTATGGATTGTATGTCTGACATTACAATTGAGATATAAAGCTGATTTCTTTCAAATATATTTCTGTTGGTGGCGGAGAATTTATTCTCTTAGCTTAACACACTTCTCTGAGACGTACGAGCTCAGAGGTTATATAGTTGAAGGTTATCAGCAATATATTCCCAATTTGGTAATGTGACATGCTGAGTGTTGCTGTGAAATGATCATTGTGTTGATCATTTGTGATAAGATTATTTGTTTGATCGTTTATCTTTGTGATCATTTCTATGATCATTTGTTGACCCAAAGCACAGCTTTTGTATAAAGCGTGGCTTTGTGGACGAGACTTCGTCGAGCCTCACACCCCGGAATGGTCAAAACAGGAAAGATGCAGCAAGGTTATGAGGGGTAGCACCCTTTAGGGTATGTGCATTTCCTTCTGGAAAAGGGTGGTATCATGGTATGGAGCCCATATATTTACTCATGTTGAACACTTTATTTATTATGGTGTGATGTTGATTAGAGAGCTCTCGGATAAAGGTCCCAAAGGACCGGGGGATGGCATACTCGTGTCAGTTGTTACCCAGTTAGGGGTAACCCGGCCTTGTGTTGGCAGAGATCCGGTTTGGTTCTCGAGGACGTCCTTCCAGAGGCATTCTCATGTGGCAATGGGAAGTTCCTTGGCCTGACCATTTGTTGGAAATCCAAAGAAACAATACGAGACTTATACGGTTTTTGTTGTAGAACCTGCTATCTAATATGGTAGCTATAGTAATCATAATATAATGGTACCTATGCTGGCTAAGATTTATATTCTACTTTCGAAATATTTCTACACTATGCACTAGTAATAATATCAAATGTTTCTTTTAATGCGTATCAAGAATCTTTGACTAACATAAGAAGAAATCTCCTCCAAGTCTACGTTTGCATTGTGTGTGTGGTGGGAGGTCTTATGGTAGTTACATTTTCAAAAACATTTCGAATCTATTTTAAAAATATTCCTCTACTTTATTTTAAAGATAAATAAACTGTTTTGAGTTCTCACACCAGTCACATGACTGACTCGGAGTTTATTGTTTTCCTTCCTAAACTCTGGGTGCCCACCAATTTCCACACGGGCAGTCAAGAGTTAAGGTTTATCAGGATATTTGGAATTCAGGAGTTACTGGAGGCAAGCTGGATGGCATGGCGTATTTACTAGTATATAGTATTTCCTTTCCGCTGTTTGTTGTTGTTTGTTGTTGTACACTCTGATGTAATGAAATGTAATGTAATAACTGATATAGTTTTTGTTTAAAGATTATTCATTTATCTATTATATGTTGTTCCGCTGCAAATTGTGAGATTCTGATGTTGTTCTGTTGTTTTCTTTCTTTCCGTTCTATTTTCTTTCTTTTCTACCTTCTTCTACCTCTTTCTTTTTCTTTTCTTCTTTCCTAAAACCCTAAGGGTTCGTATTTCCGTTCATCTTGAGATAATCACTGGAGATTAGTGTCTATTCAAGGAGTACGGATTTGCGGGTCTTTACAATTTATCACATCCTTTTCTATATTGTCGTGAAGAAAGTGATGTCTAATATATGTGTGTTTATTTCTACAGTGAATTACTGGATTTTTGGATAGATTTACTGCACTGGAATTATCACAGTAAATTGTTAATTTTGATTAATTGACTGCGAAATCTTTAAGTGTCTGTTGCATATAGATTACTTGTGCGCAAGCTAGTGCCGCAGAAATATATTTTGCTTCACAAGTTGATAGTGAGACACAATTTTGTTTCTTGCTAGACCATGATATTAATGATTTACCAATGAAGTGACATGTACCCCTTGTACTTTTACTATCCGTTCGTGATACTCCGAAATCAGCATCATTATATGACACTAACTCGAACGGGCAATCTTTTTGATAGAAAAGTCTAAAATCTATAATATTCCCAAGATAATGTAATATTCGTTTTACGAATCGTAAATGTGATTATTTTGGATCATCATGAAATCGTTCACATAGACGTACACGCAACATTATATCTGATTGACTCACTGTTAGGTATAGTAATGATCCTATCATACTACGATATAGTTTTTGGTCAACACACTTGCCATTTTCATCTTTATCAGGATATGTTGTTGTGCTCATAGGTGTTGTTTTGGCAGAAGTATTTTCCATTCTGAATCGCTTGATAAGATTATTAAAGTATTTTTCTTGATTCATAAATATTCCGTTTGAAACTTGTTTTATTTGAACACCTAGAAAATACATAATTCTCCCATATGGGACATTTCGAATTCTCTAATCATTATTTCAGAAAATTATTTACATAATTTATTATTAATTGAACCAAACATTATGTCATCTACATAAATTTGAACTATTGAAATATTATTTTTAGAATCTTTCATAAATAAAGTCCGATCTACTTTTCCTATTTCGAATCCTAATTCAATTATTTTAAGGCGTTCATACCAAGCATATGGTGCTTGTTTTAAACCATATATAGCTTTCTTAAGTTTGTAAACATGATCTGGATATTTTTCATGAACAAATAAAGGGGGTTGTTCAATGAATACATTTTCTCTAATATACCCTTTTAAAAATTTACTTTAAACATCCACTTGATAAAGTTTAAAGTTATTAAAACATGTGTATGCCAATAAGATTCGTATTGCTTCTAGTCTAGGGACTGGAGCAAACGTTTCTTCATAGTCTATCCCTTCTTCTTGGTTATACCCTTGTGCTACAGGTCTCGCTTTGTTTCTAGTCATATTTCCTAATTCATCTGCTTTATTTTTATGAACCCATTTAGTTCCTATAACAGTCTGATCGTTTGGTCTGGATACTAGTTCCCAAACTTCATTTCTTTCAAACTGATTCAGTTCTTCTTGCATAGAAATAATCAAATTTTAGGTTCTATAGTAGAAAGAAAAGCTACATGACCCAATAAATTTAGTTGATTTCTAGTTCAAACATTTGAATTTATTTCACCAAAATATTTCTATTTTCTAAATTATTAACAATTTTTTCATCTTCTCTAGAATTATAAAAAATATCTTCATCTTCTCTTGAATTGTTTATTATATTCGTGTTATTACTAAGTAAATCATCGTCATCATTTGTTTTTGAAATAATTTTAGAGTTCTCATCAAAAGATATATGGAGTGTCTCTTCAACAATATTAGTTCGTTTAGTGAAAATTTGATAAGCTTTGCTTCGATTCGAATATCCAAGAAATATACCTTCATCACATTTTGAATCGAATTTGCCAAGCTGATTTGGTAATTAATACAAAACATTTTGATTCAAATATTTTAAAATAAAATATGTTTGGTTTTCCACCGCTAAAAATTTGTAAGGTGTACTCTTAGTGAAGAGTCTAATAGAAATACGATTTAAAACATTACAGGCAGTTGCAATACCTTCTACCCAAAAATATTTTGGTAATGCACTTTTGATTAGTAAGCTTCTTGCACATTCTTATAGAGTTCGATTCCTTCGTTCTACAACTCCATTTTGTTGTGGAGTTTTAGGAACGAAAAATTATGAAATATTCTTTTCGTTTTACAATAGTTATCAAACTGTACGTTTTCAAATTCACCTCCGTGATCACTTCTAATATTTCTAATTTTAGTACCTTTTAAAATTTGAATTTGTTTAGCAAATGCTTTGAAATTTTCAAAACATTCGCTTTTATTTTTCATAAAGATAGTCCATGTATATCAAGAAAAATCATCAACTATTACAAATACGTATTTATTGTGATTTATGGATTGAACTTGGGTAGGTCCAAATAAGTCCATGTGAAGTAATTCAAGTGGTTGTAATGTCGAAATGACTTTCTTAGATATAAACGAAGATTTAGTTAATTTTCTTAATTGACATGCTTCATATATATTATTAATTTTAAAGCTCCTCTTTGGTAATCCTTTTACGAGATTATTTGTAGAAATTTTATTTGTAGTTTTGAAATTGATATGACCGAATCGCTTGTGCCATATCCAAGGATCATTTTCTTTGGCTATTAAACACATATCTGAGTTATGATTAACTTTCAGATTCAAAACGTAAATGTTTTTATCTCTATTTCCTTCAAAAATAAGATTTTTATTTTGATCAAAGACACATTTATTTTCAGAGAAGGATATTTTAAAACCTTTATCGCATAATTGACTTATACTTAATAGATTATGTTTTAGAATTTTAACTAATAAAATGTTTTAATACGAGGTAAATTAGATGTATCGCAATTTCTCACATTGTCTTTGCCGATGATATAGCCCTTGGAATTATCTCCAAAAGTGACAGAACCTCCGTCAGAGTATTTAATGTTTGTCAGCATATCTTTATCTCCTGTCATGTGTTTTGAGCAGTCACCGTCGAGTATCCATTTTCCTCTCTTTTTGAGTGGGACCTGCAAAAAATATGAGATAACGTTGCTGCCCACCTATTCAATAGGGTCCTAAGTGTTTGATCTTAGGAAACCAAACCCAAGGGGGTTTAGTACCCCTTTTATATATATAATTCTTATTATTATGGATGTTGAATGTTTTCCATGAATGATCTAATATACTTATTCCATATTAACTTGTTATTAGTTTTAGGAACCCATATATTGATAGTTTTAGAAACTCGTCTTTTTGAAGATATGGGTGTTTTATTATAATCAACATTACTAGATTGTGAATTCTTGACTTTCTTTTTATAACTAAACCATTTTTATTGTTAATAGGTTGTGAATTTTCAATACTTCTAGATAAATTTTCTCTTTCTGTATTAAAATTTGAAACGTTTTTAGTGCCATCTAGTTTGGTCTTTAGACTTGAATTTTCTAGTTCTATCATTTTAATATTAGTTTTTAAATCAAGATTTTCAGAAACAAGAACATCATTCTTTTCTTTTTGAGTCTTAATTTCTTGACTTAATAAAATCAGCTTAGAATTAACACTTGAAAGCTTTCATGAGTTTTTGCAAGTTCTTCTTCTAATATTTTCTTCTCATCTTTAAGCATATTTCTTTCGAATTCTACCTTGTTCTGATTTTCAACAGGCTCTTTACATTTTCTTCTGAGACTTTCTAACAATTCTGAGTTTATGTCTATCATATCATCAAAGGTTAAATCACTAACCTCGTTATCTTTGGCCATAAATCATACGTTGGCTGGTTCACTATCACTGTCACTTTCACTTTCAGAAGAAGAAGAAGAAGAGTCTGAATCATCCTATGTAACTGAGAAAGCTTTCCTACTGAATTTGTCCTTCCTTTTATTTTGATATTCTTTCTGTTGATCCAGACAGTCCTTCTGTATATGCCTCTTTTTGTGATAGTTAAAGCACTCCAGAACTGGTGAAGATGGTGGTTTATTGTTGTTTTAGCTTCTCTTGCCATTATTTCTGTTTTCTTTTCTATATTTCAAGATTTTCTTGAAGTTTTTGGCAATAAAGGCTAGGTTGTCTTTGTCTGAATTTGATTCTTCTTGTTCTGCATGAATTGCTATATTTTTTATCTTGAACTCATTTAGCCTACAAATTCACTTCATAGGACATTAGGTTTTCTATTAACTCTTTCGGAGTTATTTTGGAAATATCGTTCGCTTCTTCAATAGCAAGAACTTTTCTCTCCCATTCTTCCATTAAAGAGTTAAGAATTTTAGATACATTATCAAAATCTGAGCTTTTTTCTCCTAATCCTACTAATGAATGGTAGATATCCTGAAATCTTGAATACATATCATTTATAGATTAATTTTCTTTCATCCTAAAGTTTTGAAACTAACTTTTTGAGCATGGATATTTTTATTTGTTTGAACATGTTATTTCCTTCGTGTGTAACTTTGAGTGTACGCCATATTTCATATGCAGTATTGCACATGCTAACAAGGTTAAATTCATTTTTATCTAAGGCAAAAAACAACATATTCATGGCTTTTGCATTTGCTGTGGCACCTAGTTTCTGTGTATTTGTCCAAGTAGAATACTCATCAGTAGTAATAATATATTCTGTTTGAGTTATATTCCATGAATCAAAACCATTTGCTTGCATATGTATTCTCATTCGTGTTGGCCCAATAGTTATAATTCATGATTAAGTGGTGGATATGTAGTGGATTGTCCTTCAATGAAGCTAGCGTTAATGCTTGTGCTAGTGTTAGATTCCATATTATTAAAATTATCAAATAACTATGTTACGGTTATATGATGACCTTTCTTTGATACCAAATGAAAGTGTGCTATGGATCGTGTAATATGGATATACGATAATGCAGAGTGTAGTGATGATACCTATACAGTAAATAGTGTTGAAAATAAAAGCAATAAAGTAAAAATGACACCAGCACTAGCTCCATCCTACGATCCTAGACTCCTTCTGGAATTTCACTGAAACAATAACCCTCACTTAACCCGGAGAAACATGTCTATACAACCCCTGAGCAGCCAAACAGGAATCGGAGCAACGGAACATGATTTCCCCCAGCAGCCGAAGAGGACTTCATACACCTGAGCAGTAGAACAAGACTTCAACAAATACAGAAGATTGTTTTGACTTTATGTGTTCATCGATTTTTCACTTGTACTACACCATTCATATAATCTTCTCCTTGAGTGTGTGTGTGTGTGTATTTGAAGTTAATGAAGATAAGAAAGGTATAATATTGTTTTAATGCAGAATATTTGAAAGTATAGTTGCAAGTAGATTCAAGAGTGTTAGATTACAAAGATAAGAAAATTCGATAGTTTGGAATGAAGTTAGAGTATGTATTTATAGATGAAAGCAGCGACTATTGATGCAGAGTTCCGGTTGAAGCGTTGCATCCAAAACTTTTCGTAAAGGTTCGTAACTCTTCACAAATAGTCGATTCTTTTTAAAAAATAGTTGTTGTAAAAATTCAGTCAACTGAATCTCCAGGCCAGTCGACTGAATATTCAATGTGTTATTTGTTTATTTGTGCACCTGTGCATGTTGCACAGAAATTTACAGGTCAGTCGACCGACCTACCAGGTCAGTCGACTGAGCTACCAGGTCAATCGACTGACCTGGTGATTTCTGTGCTATTTGCACAGTTTTCACAAGTTTATATATATGTTATATGATTTTTAAAGAAAAAAACTTTGATTGTATATATATATATATATATATATATATATATATATATATATATATACACACACACATATTTTTTCTATGTTTATATGTATAAATCATTAAGATTATATATAAGGTAATATATACTTTAAACGAGAAGAGATCTTAACAAAATTGATCCAAGACTCAAAAACAAGAATAATAATATTGATGCACCGATTTTGATGTCTTGTCTCCATGTAATATATGTTCTCTTTTTGTCATAGCAATCGTCAAATCTGTATGTCTCGGTGATATCTTTGTGTCATGAATCAAAATCAAGTGTCAATAATATCATGCTAGCTTTGATTTGTTTTTCATCAATTTATAATTATCGTTCTTTGCTCATGCTTCACCACTATCTGAACCTACATCCGATTGTCGTGTGCATGTCCATGTCACCTTCGTGTCATCTTCTTGTTCTCTAACCTCGAAAGGTGATCAATCCCTCACATTACATTCTTATATTTAGTAAATTTAATTCACATGAAATGACGATTGAAATATGCTATTAATTTTGAATTGTTAATTCATTTAATTGTTAAATATAATATGCCATTATCTACAATTGGTCACCTATGATATATAACACCATAACACTTTGTATATATTCAATTTTGTTACTGATGATATATGCCTATTATTGACATGTTATATTATTATCATATTTTTTCTCACTCTGTAAGTTCCCTATTAGTCTAACATTTCCTTATGGGTTGAAATGATACGTACTCAAATGATATTATAGATTACGAGAAAATCATTATGGGTTGAAATGATAAACCCAAACGATTTTCACTGAATTTGAATGTTGAGATTGTGGGTTGAAATGATATATACGTGTAAATATTTAAATTACGGATTTAAATGATAAATATCCGTATCACATGACCATAGTATACAAAATTATGTACATACAGATACCGTGGGTCTATATTTTGAAATGATTTCCAATGTTTTGGAAGGAAATATATGAGTTTGAATAAATATCAATTTACAAAAATGATGTATAAATGTTATTTTTATATATGTGTAAAATTAGATTTTTAAAATTACATGTTTTGAAAATTTTAAATTTATAAGTTAGTTTTGAAATATAAATTTTAAGATTTTACTTAAAATTTTACTATTATTATTTTTCATATGATAAGATTTAATATAAAATAAAATTTAATAATAAGATTTAATTTAATAAATTTAATTTAACTAGTATGTATAATATGTTTTAAAAATATAAATAAATTATTAATGTTTAAATAGATTTTGTAATAGCTTTAAACAAATAGAGGTTGGGAAGATATATTAAATAAGAATTGATTTGTAATTTAAATGGGTTAATATTTAATTTAAATGAATTTAAATAAGAATTGATTCAAAATTAAATATGTTTGAAATTGAACTTAGATAAGGATTGATTTGAACTAATTGATTTTGAGATTTTGAAAGGTATTATTTTATAATATGGTTTGATAAAAAATAATTAAATGAATATTCTCAACTTCAAATAGAATTGAGACTGAACATTTGATATTGAGATTTTATTTAATTGTTACTTAAATGGTAAGGTGATTATTTTCCAATTTGAACAAAATTAAAGTTAAATGTTGAAATATAAATGGAACTTATATTGTATATATTTGAATATTTAAACTTTGAATCTTATTAGAATTGAAGTGATAGTTCAAATCTGGAATTGAAATCGATATAAATTGAAATGGTTTATTGAGAATTGAAATTAAATCTTTAACCTCTTAAGTTGAACTAAGATTGATTTGAATTGAATTTTTGGATTTAAGTTTATTTGAATCGATTTGTGAAATTAGAGGAAACTATATTCATTATATAAAATATTTTTAATATATATAAACTATTTTAATTTATAGCTATTTCAAAGTATATATAAAAACTATTTTTAGTGTTTAAACTATGTAAGTGGAATTATTTTTGATATGATGGCTCAAACTATTTTGTGAATATGATTTTGAAAGTGATGTGATTTCGAAAGTGAATACGATTTCAAAAGTGGCATAATTTTGGAAATAATATGATATTTTTATATGAAGTATAAACTGTATGGAATGATTACAAAAGTGATTTTATAAAAATGACCAGGGTGTGAAATAAGCGGTGGGTTGTTAAAGAGACCAGGATTGGATATTGTCATACTCTTTGCCAATACCGAAAACCACTTTAACAACTGTGTTCGTGGTGGAGATTGCAGAACAAAGCAGGATGGTTTGGTGTACGATTCTGTATGAGGTATTTATGTAGCCTTGACTCTCATGAGTCAGCTTAGATGTGACTAAAACAGGAGCCATGCTGAGCCAAATGAGGTCACTCCTCCTATCGGGCACATTTCTTCGATACCATTCTATTACTTTGTGATTTGACTGGGTGCACCTTTGATTTGGGAGTGTGTCTCGTGGTGGGCGGTAGTAGCTACTATGCGTTACCACCCGTTCGGATCCATAGATGGTATTTCTACGCTGGCATTGCCTCGCATGCCATGTTCACATGCCCTATCGCGCCTTTTACGAGTTTGGCTTGCACCGTACCTGAGTAAGCACCCGGTTTGTTGGAGCCTACAGTACTATATAGACTACGGGAATATATAAAATGTGTTAAGGTGGATAAGGGTAACGTCTTAAAGCTATTTTAATACTTTATTTTACTGATAGACATATTATAATAGCGTATATTACTACATAGTAGATAGTTCCATGGATCCTTGTAGGATGGAAATCCCAAATATCCTTTAAGTTATATTGTATTTCGTTTGGACATTTTGCTTGAGTTGATTTATTGATATAAGAATATTAATCCTGACTAGAGTGTTTTGTGTTTCGCTTTATGCTCGGGTCAGACTGAATGTCACAGCATTTGGGACTCATCTTTGAAGCTTGGAGCTTTGCTTGGAGATCTATCTTTATCTATTCAACTCCTCAATTATTCCAGTTGTTATGTTCAGACACTTCTTATGTATTTGAGACTTCTATGCATCTTGATTTCCATTGTATTTTGTTTCATACTCCGTTGTTTATAAAATAGCTTCATGAACTACTATTTATCTATTCCGTTGCTTGTTGTTATTACTCTGTGTTTGTGATTCTGTGATTGATTTATTTACTGTTTATGCTAAGTTTTGCCAAATATAAATTAGCTATCTGACATATTGAGCAATTCAAGTCCGACATGTGCGGATGCGAATGGTTCGAAATACCAAGTCATTATAATTTATCTCTTTATCTATCTATTTTACATTTAACATGTTAGGGTAAACCAAGGTGAAAATTAATATAAGAAAATAACAGTTTAAATGGTGGATAAACTTTGTCGAGATGCTTCATCGACATTTTTGCTGCCATTGTCATATCCATAGTTGCATGAAACATGTGTTTTCCACAGCACTTAGTTAATGTTATGGAAATAGCTGTGAATTATAAGTTTGCAACACTATTCGATGGTGGTATATATTTCACAAATCAATTAAAAGGACCTTGCACAATGATCTTTAAACATTGTAAAATATTGTTTTTACAATGCATTTTAAACGTTGATGCAAATTTTTAGACAATGACAGTAAAATGTTATTTTTTTGTTTTCTACTGTTTCATGTGTGTTGTAGACATTGTTCTAAAGCGCTAGCAATACATTTTGAAAATTAACACACACATCGGTTAAAACAAGTTATATTTAATATATTGTGAACAAACCTAATACAAAGTTTTTTAAGGATTGTATTTGTTATTTAATCATGTTTGGTAAACATCACAAGTATAACTTTAATAATTTTTCTCTTTGTGGTAAATACAATATTTAAAACATCTAATAAGAGTGATATATGCAATTTGTATAAAGTTTGGCGACCATTATAGATATTATCTTTATCAATAACTTATAACCATCTAATATGCATAACTATTTATATATATTATTAATATAACTACAAGACGGTTTATTATTATTTTTAAATGACCTTAATAATAATAAATGAGCATTTTGAATAACACTAATTGTGACTTCCACTAATACTGTTATAATGAAAAGAACGAGAAGCTTATGAACATAGTTGAATATAGTTTCATTTAAAAAATTATTTGATACAATAATTTGTACTTTATAAATACATATACTATAATGCGTAAACATGCATTACATCAAACCTTACTAATACTCACTTAAAATCTTAGCATATCTAACTATACAAAGTTGAATATTTAAGAACTAACCAATCTACATTCCATATTTGCTTGCACATACACTAGTCTATATGCTCGTAATGATCTGCCAAATACAAGTATCTAATATCATTTCTATTATTAAATATTATGTAAAGGGATGAATGCGATATGATATTACAAACAAAAATGCACCGAAAGAGAAAATAAAAATATAGTACTTAGCTAAGGTAAACATGTGCTTAATAATTCAACATCAAAATAAATCATTAATTTCCTCATATAAGTCTTCTAACGCTGAATGCATAAGAAAAGTTAATAAAAGGGTGAAATTACCTGGTAATGTGATAACCCGTGATTTCAAAGCCAATTTAGATGTGATAATATTTTTAATAAATTGATTAAAATTTGATAAAATCGTTATTTTAAACAATAATAATAAATGAGTTGTAAATATATATTGATTTTAAGTAAAATTAATATATACAAGGGGAAATAGATTTGTTAAAATTTATATGTACATATTAATTTCTCAAGTTTATAAATACATGATCTATTTAATTTGAATCAAAAATATAATTTATACATAAGTGTTTACATGAATTCACTTTGGAATATTTATTAAAATCTAAAGCTTATTTATATGAGATATACACACATTACTTTTATATATATTTCATAATTACACATACATAGTTATAATGAATTTATGAATAAGAAAACAACATTTGTAGATCATTAATTGAAACAATAAAACACTTGTAAACATGTGCACATGTGTAAGATCATTAGGGAATTAAAGGGATAAATGTCATTTTCTTGATTAATAAAGAAAGAAATTAAATAGTGAAATAAAAAGAAGACTTTCATCTTCAATTGTAACAACCCTAGATTTTGACTATATATTTAAATTTTACTTTATTTCATTTTTAAATTATTTTAAATTTGTTTTATTTGCGTGATATCATTTCTAAACATTTTTAAAATGATAATATAATTTTTCCAAAATTTACTGTATTTATTTCCTATTTTTAAAGGTTGTTTTATAATTTTCTGCCATTTTCTTCACTTTAAATTTCTTTATTTTATTTTAAATTTGTTTTATTTGTGAAAATCCATCTCTAAATATTTTTAAAATAATAAAAGAATTTTTCCAAAAATTACTGTGTTAATTTCCTATTTTTAAGGGCTGTTTTCCCATTTTCTGCTATTTTCTGCATTAAAATTTTATATTTAAATTAAATTTTAAATATTTATTTTGTGAATACATTTGTATTTTATGTTATTATTTATATTTAAAAATACTTTACAAGCTTATATGTATTTTATAAAAATTATTTCATTTAACTTCAAATTTTGCTAGTCTAGTTCAAAGTTTTAACTATTTTCCTTAATTTTACTTTACATAATTGATAAATATTATATATAATTGTATATTTGTTAAAAATTTCGAAATATTATCTGATATTATTATTATTTCAGCTACATAAATTTATATAAATAATAAAAGGTAAATTGAAAGGGTTTGTGACCTTTTGTTTCCTATGGCTTTTGATTTTCCCACCTTTTCACATTTTAAGTTATTTTTGCCATCAATTAGCCATAACTATTCACATAATTCAGCTGCCTACCTCCATTCTTCAGTCACGTACATCTTTTTCCTCCTTACTGAAAAAAATTTCGGCCTCCTCTTGATCGAGAAGTTTGGTAAAATTTTATTTCCTTTTTATCTTCTTTTGTTCACTTATGTTGATTTTTCTAGTTTGATTTTGCACTTGCTTCACCTCATGTAGGTTCAACCATGCCACCTTGCTGCCTAGCCACCTCCACCACCTGATGACACACCACCAGCACCTCCTCCTCACTAGCCACCCAAGCCATGAACCCCATTGGTGATGCATATCCGCAAAAGTGTCAAAACACCCTTCATATTGACCTAGCCGAGCACTAGCTTCCACATCCACCACTTCCACCAACCATGGCCGCCCCCTACTCCACCACCACCACCTCCAGCACCTCTAGCACCCACAGCCAAACCACCACAGTGGACCCCACCCCTCTGGCTGTGACACCTAGGGCCTTGGCCGAGCCCAATTCATGGCCCAAAACCCATATGTATGCATGATTTTGTGTTCTTGTCTTCACCCACCTTTACAGCATCACTCAAACTCATGTTAGGCCGACCTTAGCAACCCATACCTGACCCTAAATCATTGTCTTAGACCTGTACTCTACCTCTGGCCGAGCCTATGAGATGTCGGAAGCAAGTGCAAAGCATTTCAGCTTTGTTTTATGAAGTTATTTCTAGCATCGTTTATCGTATTTTTGGTCTGAAACCGTATAATTGTTATATTGTTTTGTTTAATTTGTATTCAAGGGAATTAATCCTTGGCTCCTCCATTTCGTATCTATATCGTGCTTTTGTGCTTGTGTAGATCCCGTTGTGCAATTCGTCGTTGTGTCGTCAGCTCAAAATAGTGAGTTATTCTCACTAGACAGTTTTATACTTATATGAATAGTAAATTGATCGCTTGTGAATATGTAAACTGCATCACCATATTTTATTTGCTATGTCACTATTATATGATGTTCACACATTATTAAACACCTGTTATATCATATGTTACTATTATATTATTGTTGTTTGTTATTTTATCAGTTAATCACACTGCAAATTCCCTTTAGATTAGAATCACTATGGGTTGAAATGATTCATACCCGAACGGACTTTAGAATAAGGGAAAATCGTTATGGGATGAAATGATAGGCCTGAATGATTTTCAATTTATTTCATTTACTTGGGACTGCGGGTTTGAAATGATAAAACCCGGATTTTCTTCGTAAATTACGGGTTGAAATGATATATTACCCGTATCACTTTTCCTAATGTAGAAAATTATATACAGACCCGTAGTTAATATATGTTTTTCTAAAAATTTGAAAATTACTTTAGAAATGTAAATATTAAAATATTTTGATTTAAATCTAATTAAAAATGATTTTGTAAAATATTATGGATTTTCTGAATAATTATAAGTGAAATAAATTAATGAAAAAGTTAGAAAATTCTGAATGTAATTTATTTTGGAAAATTTGATTTAATTATAATTGGAAATTAAGTTGAATATGAAATCATGATAAATTTATGATAATTTGAATTTAAATGAATTTAAAGTGATTTCATATCATATTAATGATTTTTAATAAAGTTGAAATGTTAAATGAATGAATATTTAAGTTGAAATTTGAAATATAACTAAAATTGGAAATTCATGGAATTGACTTAAAAGTGAATTTTTAGTTAAGAAAATAAAAATAAAACTAAGTTATATTTGAGAATTTGAACTTACGTGTTAGGTTGAAATTTAATGTAAGGAATTTAAAATTGAACATTGCAATTTAATGGGTGAATTAGTATTAAATATGAATTTTTAAATGGAAATTTAACTTTATGATATCATGAAATTAAGGAAAATTAAATGGTGTTTATAAAAGTAAAAGTGAGTGATTTTATAAGTTAAAAGTGATTTAAAGAAAATATAATTGTTGTGAAATTATATTGAAAATTTGAAGTTAATTAACTGCATTTTTGAAATGCTATTATTTATAATTTAAATGATAATACAGCATTTGTAAATGCTGTAGTTGATAAGTGAACTAAATAGCTAAATTGAATTAATGGCTATTATAGCATCTTATAAATGCTATAATTATTTGATTGAACTAAATTTTCTTTGAAACTAATGTAACTCTATTACAGCATTTTAAAGGCTGTCTTTTGTTAAATTGAACTGTTTGAATATAACTTTCTGTAGCATTTTCCAAATGCTGCGAAAGTTGAATTTTCACTTTTTTGATAAAATCTAAAGGAATAAATGAACTTTGAAAGTTGAAAACTTTGGAAATTTAATAATTTAATTTTTTTTGTAATAACTTCATTTTTAAATGATTTAAATGAAGTAATTTGTTTGGAATTGAATTATTTTGAAATGTGAATTAAAATGGTATTTTTAAACTGAAAAAAATGAATATGTTTTTAAATGAAATGATAAGTTGGATATTTTGAAATGGATTGAAATGATATTTGATTTTTTGAAAAATAAATACCATTTTTAAATTATAACTATGAGTTATAATAACGATTGGTTGTTAAAGAGTCCGGGATCGGATATGGACATACTCTCTGTCGATGCCGAAAACCACTTTAACAACTGCGTACGCGGTGGAGATCCCAGAATGAAGTAGGATGGTGACGACGTTCCTAAGGTACATTTCGTGGACCTAGCTCCCATGAGTTAGCATAAGGTGGATAAAACAGGAGCGATCTCGGGCCAAAGGAGGTAGCACCTCTTGTTGAACACACTTCTTCGATACCATTCTATTACTGTTGTGATTGTTTGGGTGCACCCCCTTGATTTTGGAGTGTTGTTCAGGGTGGGCGTATGTGGCTGTTGCGTTACCAACAGCCCGTGTGCGTAATTGGTATATCTACCCTGGCATTGCCTTGTGTGCCGTGTCACCTACCATACCGAGCCTTTACTACGAGTTTTTTTTTTCCCGCAGCCCGTGTGGTATCCTCTGACAGTCATCCGGAGTGGAGATGGCATGATATTGGATGGACTACTGGGACTATTATGTGTGAAGGGTGATATGGGTAGCCCGGAACGCTATTTAAAAGTATGTTTATTTTACTGTAGACATTATTTTAATAGCGAAATACTGCTATATAGTAAATAGTTTAACGGATCCTTAGAGGATGGGCGGTCCTAGGCATCCTTTAAGTTGCTTGTATCCTTATTACAGTTCACTTGAGTTGGTTTACATTATATAAGTATATATTGTCCTGACTCGAGTGTTTGTGTTTTTCTTTACGCTCGCGTCAGCCTGAGTATTCACAGCTTTGGATTCTCTTCCTAGAGCTGGTTTTCACTGGAGTTTCTGCTTATCTACATATTTATCTACTTCTGTTTCAGCTGTTCTAGTTTATCTCATGTATTAGTGAACTTCTATGTATTTGGGATTTCTATTATGTTGTTTTCAGACTGTATTATGTATTTGGTTTGAGACTCTGTTATAGTAGCTTCATTAACTACTATGTTATTTTATATTCCGCTGCGAGTTATTCTGTTTGTTCTGTGTCTGTGATTCTGTATATTTGATTTTATGTGCTCCAAATTTATTTACAATCTATTATTTCGCATCATTCAAGTCTGACATGTGTGGATTATTGTCGATTTGAATGGTACGAAATTGGGGGTTGTTACAGTTGGTATCAGAGCTTTGGTTTTGGCAACCATTGCCTCTGCGGAGCAGAAACTCATTAGAGATAGGGTATTTCTACCCTAGAATGAGTGAAATCAATCTCAGAATCATATCTTTATCAGAGACGTATTTTCAAAGTATAAAATGATTTTTCAAAATGTTTTCAAAGGATTTTCAAAGATTATTTTGATATATAAAATTTTCTTGCTTTTAAAGGATTTTCAAATGGTTTCTAACTTTCCTTTCTTTCGTATCTACCATGATAGGATTTTTCTTTCTTTAAGATATTCATCCAAGTGTATTATCTTGCCTTATCTTAATTTATATTTGGCTTGTCTTTATTCTTGTCCTGAATTCATTCTTGATATTTTTCAGGATGAATCGAGGAAATGCTAGAGGTAGGGGTCGTGGTATTGCCCCAGCTCCTCAACCTGTTGCTCCAGTCAGGTTCACTATTCTTTGTAAGGAATTCTCTCAGCTAGGTAGAACCCCATTCAACGGTTCAAAGACTATCATTGAAGCTCAGCAGTGGTCTTGGCATTACTGATGCTTAGAAGCGTCAGCTAGCAGCCTGGCAGTTGCATGATTCTGCTTTAGATTGGTGGGAGTCCGTTACGGCTAACACCGTTAAGGCTGATCTCACTTGGGAACAGTTTAGATATCCTTTGTGTTATCTTAATTTTGTTCCTATATTTTTTTCCTTCCTTTGAATCTATCTTAAGTTTTTTTCTGTATCTCTTTTCCACGGAGGCTTTTGTGGCAAAATGGATGCCAGAAGCCGGAAAATCTCAGCTTTATCGTGAGTTTATGGATCTGAAGCAGGGTACCATGTCTTTTGCTGAGTATGAGAGGAAATTCAATGAACTTTCCAAGTTCGGTCTTGGCCTTATTGATACTCCTCTTAAGAAGAATGAGAAATTTATTGCTGGTGCTCGGCCAGAGTATTATAGTCGCCTTATTTCTCATGTTCATGGTTCTTTCACTCAGCTCATGGATATGGCTATTCGCTATGAGAATCCCACATCCAAAGGTCCTGCTGTTTCTGGTGGTCAGTTTTCCTCTGCAGTTTCCAAGAAGCGTAAGCCAAATTTCCAGCAGCAGAAGAAGAATTGGCAGAAGCGTCCTGGTTTGGGATCTTCATCATCTGCTCCTGCTCAGAGGCAACCGATTGATCTCTTCTCCATCACTTGCTTTAGGTGTGACCAGAGAGGGCACTATGCCAATAGTTGTCCTACTTTATCTGGTGCTGCTGTTCCTCCACCTGCTCAGTCCGTTAGACATGATCTCTGTCATATCTGTCTCCAGCCCGGTCATTTTAAGAAGGATTTCCCTACCCAGCAGAGGGGTACTCCTTCTGGTATATTTGTTGTCACTTCTGCCTCATCTCCAGTTCCTCCACCTGCCCCTGCTCCTAGTGATGACCAAGGTACACTCCAGGGTTCATTTACTTTATTTCATCATCCTGTTCCTGTGTTGTTTGATACTGGTGCTTCACACAGTTTTACTTCTGTTGATTTGTGTGATAAGTTTGAACATCTCCTTTCTCCTGAGTATACTTCTGTTCCATTATGTGTTTCAAATCTTATTGGGGGTCCTGCTAACCTTAACTGGATTTTTCGAGAGGTGAAACTTCTCCATTCTGATCATCGCTTTAGTGGTGATTTTTATATTCTGGGCTTCGATGCTTTTGATTTATTGCTTGGTCAGGATTGGTTAGTGAATCATGATGCTCATATCTCTTGTAAAGCCCGGTCTGTTCGTCTCTTTGATGATCATGGGAATGCCTTGATTATTTAGTGTCGCATGCCTCAGGATTTTGCTGGCAACTTTATTTATTCTTTGGATTCTTCTCCCAGTGATCTTGATTCTACTCCTGTGGTTAGACTATATCCCGATGTATTTGGTGAAGTCACTTCTTTACCTCCTAAGCGGGAAATTGATTTTCGGATTGATCTTATTCCTGGTGCTCGACCTATTGTTCTTCCTCCTAAAAGATTGGCACCCCGCGAGAAGGTTGAGATGGGAAAGCAAATTGAAGACTTATCTTCCAAAGGTCTGATTTGGCCTAGTTTTTCTGAATGGGGAGCTGCAGTGGTTTTTGTCACCAAATCTGGTGGTTCTCTTCGGATGTGTGTTGATTATAGGGAGCTGAACAAGCTCAGTATGAAAAACAGATATCCTATGCCTCGTATCAATGATATGTTTTATCAGCTTCATGGTGCCACTATTTTCTCTCAGCTTGACCTTGCCACAGGTTTTCATCAGCTCAGGGTTGCTGAGGATAGCATTCCCAAGACTGCTTTCCGCACTGAGAATGGATTTTATGAATGGTTAGTCTTGCCTTTTGGTTTGACTAATGCTCCTGCTTTCTTTGTTGATTTGATGAATCATGTTTTTCGTGATGTGCTTAATAAATTTGTGCTAGTCTTTGTTGATGATATCCCTGTCTTCTCTAAGACTAAGGATGAGCATAGGTCGCATTTGAAATATGTTCTTGAGACTCTCAGAAATCATCAGTTAAAGGCTAAATTTTCTAAATGCCATTTCTAGAAGGATGAAGTCCGTTATCTCGAGCATATTGTTTCTAGTAATGGAGTTTCTGTTGATCCAGTCAAGATCGCTGCGATCAATGTAAGTCTTTCTTTCTTCTCTTTCTCTATTAATTTAATAATCCTATTTTTCCTGTTGTCCTTATTTTCTCCTGATTCTATTCCAGGATTGGGAAACTCCAAAGACTCCATCTGATATTCGTAGTTTTCTAGGCCTTGCCGGTTATTACCAGAGATTCATTGAGAATTTTGCTCGGATTGATACACCTCTCACAGCTTTGACTCGGAAGAATGCCAGATTTGTCTGGAGTGATCAGTGTAAGGCTGCACTCAGTGAGTTGAAGAGCAAACTAACTTCCGCACCAGTTCATACTGTTCCGAATGGAAGTGAGGGATTTACAGTTTATACTGATGCTAGTCGTGAGGGTTTGGGTGCTGTTCTCATGCAGGATGGTAGGGTCATTGCTTATGTCAACCGTCAGTTGAAAACCCACGAAGCAAATTATGTTGCTCATGATTTAGAGTTACTTGCTATTGTCTTTGCTTTGAAACTTTGAAGGCATCATCTTCTTGGAACCAAGTTTGAGCTTTTCACAGATCATCAGTCTCTGAGATATATCTTCTCCTAGAAGGATCTGAATCAAAGGCAAGTTCGTTGGCTTGAGTTTCTGGCTTCTTACGACCTCGACATTAACTATACTCCCGGTAAAGCTAATGTTGTGGCCGACGTCTGAGTCGAAAGAAGCTTTGTTGTGTCAGCTTGGTGTTTCTTCTTCTCCTCTTCTGGATCGGATTATGGCTAAGCAGGATGAGGATGAGATGCTTAGATTGATGAAGGAGAGTGTTGGTAGCAGAGTTGGTGGTAGAGGTAGTAGTAGTGGAGCTCAGATTGATGACAGAGGGATACTGAGGATTAATGGCAGGATTTTTGTTTCGAAGTTTGATAGTTTGAGGTAGGAGTTGCTTCAGGAGAATCATCGATCCAGACTTTCTATTCATCCTGGTGTGTCGAAGATGTATCAGGATATAAAGACGCTTTATTGGTGGAAGGGGATGAAGAGGGATATTTCTATCTTTGTTAGTCAGTGTGCAATTTGTCAGCAAGTCAAAGCCGATCACCAGAAGACCCTGGTTTGTTGCAGCCCCTTGAGATTCCTAATTGGAAGTGGGAACAGGTTTCCATGGATTTCATCGATGGTTTACCGAGGACTCAGAAGGGTAATGAGGGTATCTGGGTTATTGTGGATAGACTGACCAAGTCCACTCATTTTATTCCGGTCAAGTCTACTCGTTCTGCTTCTAGTTTATCTGAGATTTACATGAGAGAGATCGTTCGTCTCCGTGGTGTTCCTCTCAGTATTGTTTGTGATCATGACCCTATTTTTACTAGTCAGTTCTGGAGGGCTTTTCAGGAATCTTTGGGTACTCGTTTGAATCTGAGCACTGCTTACCATCCTCAGACCGACGGTCAAACGGAAAGAATAAATCAGATTCTCGAGGATCTTCTTCGTGCTTATGTGCTTGACTATGGAGGATCTTGGGAAGATTATCTCCATCTTGCCGAATTTACCTACAATAACAGCTATCAGGTATAATCTTATCTTCTGTTTTCAGTCTATCCTTGATCTTTTTATCTATCTTATTCCATCTTTATATTCAGGCCAGTCTCAGAATGTCTCCGTTCGCTGCTTTATATGGGCGACCTTGTAGATCTCCATCCTGCTGGATTGAATCCGGTAATCGTTTGGTTCTTGGTCCTGAAGTGATTTTGGAAGCTTCTGAGAGAGTTGAGGAGATTAAGAAGAGGTTGAGAGTCGCTCAGGATAGACAGAAGAAGTATGCCGATAGTCGTAGGCGGAATTTGGAATTTGCTGTTGGTGATCAGGTGTTCCTTAAGTTTTCTCCATTGAGGAATGTCATTCGCTTTGGTCGTAGAGGGAAGCTTTCTCCTAGGTTCATTGGTCCTTTCCGCGTTGTGGAAAGAGTAAGTTCTTTGGCTTATCGTTTGGATTTGCCAGAGAAGCTTTCTGGAGTGCATGATGTATTCCATGTCTTGCACCTTCGTCGTCATCTTCATGATCCATCTCTTATTGCCCAACCTTTTGCTCTTGATAGTTTGGATATTGAGCCTAACCTGACTGTTCAGAGGAAGTCACTTCGTATTGTTGGTAGAGATACGAAGCAGCTCAGAAGAAAATTTGTTAATCTGGTCAAAGTACAGTGGAGTACTGATGATCGAGATTGTACCTGGGAAACGAAGGAGTGAATTCGTACTTAGAATCCGAAAGTATTCGTTTCAGGTACTATTTTGTTTCTCTACCTTGTCTCTCTTTAAATTTCCTTTCCGTTCTTTTCGAGGACGAAAAGATTCGAGTGGGGAGAGTGTAACAACCCTAGATTTTGACTATATATTTAAATTTGACTTTATTTCGTTTTGAAATTATTTTATATTTGTTTTATTTGTGTGATGTCATTTCTAAACATTTTTAAAATGATAATATAATTTTTCCAAAATTTACTGTATTTATTTCCTATTTTTAAAGGCTGTTTTCTAATTTTCTGCCATTTTCTTCATTTTAAATTTCTTTATTTTATTTTAAATTTGTTTTATTTGTGAAAATCCATCTCTAAGTATTTTTAAAATAATAAAAGAATTTTTCCAAAAATTACTGTGTTAATTTCCTATTTTTAAGGGTTGTTTTCCCATTTTCTGCTATTTTCTGCATTAAAATTTTATATTTAAATTAAATTTTAAATATTTATTTTGTGAATACATTTGTATTTTATTTTATTATTTATGTTTAAAAATACTTTACAAGCTTATATGTATTTTCTAAAAATGATTTCATTTAACTTCAAATTTTGCTAGTCTAGTTCGAAGTTTTAACTATTTTCCTTAATTTTACTTTACATAATTGATAAATATTATATATATTTGTATATTTGTTAAAAATTACGAAATATTATCTGATATTACTATTATTTCAGCTACGTAAATTTATATAAATAATAAAAGGTAAATTGAAAGGGTTTGTGACCTTTTGTTTCCTATGGCTTTTGATTTTCCCACCTTTTCACATTTTAACTTACTTTTGCCATCAATTAGCCATAACTACTCACATAATTCAGCTGCCTACCTCCATTCTTCATTCACGTACATCTTTTTCCTCCTTCCTAAAAAAAATTTCGGCCTCCTCTTGATTGAGAAGTTTGGTAAAATTCTATTTCCTTTTATCTTCTTTTGTTCACTTATGTTGATTTTTCTAGTTTGATTTTGCACTTGCTTCACCTCATGTAGGTTCAACCATGCCACCTTGCTGCCTAGCCGCCTCCACCACCTGATGACACACCACCAGAACCTCGTCCTCACCAGCCACCCAAGCCATGAACCCCCTTGGTGATGCATATCCGCAAAAGTTTCAAAACACCCTTCATATTAACCTAGCCGAGCACTAGCTTCCACATCCACCACTTCCACCAACCATGGCCGGCCCTTACTCCACCACCACCACCTCCAGCTACTCCAGCACCCACAGCCACACCACCACAGTGGACCCCACTCCTCTGGCCGTGACACCTAGGGCCTTGGCCGAGCCCATTTCGTGGCCCAAAACCCATGTGTATGCATGATTTTGTGTTCTTGCCTTCACCAACCTTTACACCATCACTCAAACTCATGTTAGGCCGACCTTAGCAACCCAGACCTGACCCTAAATCATTGTCTTAGACCTGTATTCTACCTCTGGCTGAGCCTATGAGATGTCGGAAGCAACTGCAAAGCATTTCAGCTTTGTTTTATGAAGTTATTTCTAGCATCGTTTATCGTATTTTTGGTCTGAAACCTTATAATTGTTATATTGTTTTGTTTGATTTTTATTCAAGGGAATTAATCCTTGGCTACTCCATTTTGTATCTGTATCGTGCTTTTGTGCTTGTGTAGATCCCGTTGTGCAATTCCTCGTTGTGTCATCAGCTCAAAACAGTGAGTTATTCTCACCAGACAGTTTTATACTTATATGAATAGTAAATTGATCGCTTGTGAATATGTAAACTGCATCACCATATTTTATTTGCTATGTCACTATTATATGATGTTCACACATGATTAAACACATGTTATATCATATGTTACTATTATATTATTGCTGCTTGTTATTTTATCAGTTAATCACACTGCAAGTTCCCTTTAGATTAGAATCACTATGGGTTGAAATGATACATAACCGAACGGACTTTAGAATAAGGGAAAATCGTTATGGGCTGAAATGATAGGCCTGAATGATTTTCAATTGATTTCATTTACTTGGGACTGCGGGTTTGAAATGATAAAACCTGATTTTCTTCGTAAATTACGGGTTGAAATGATATATTATCCGTATCACTTTTCCTAGTGTAGAAAATTATATACAGACCCGTAGTTAATATATGTTTTTCTAAAAAATTTAAAATTACTTTAGAAATGTAAATATTAAAATATTTTGATTTAAATCTAGTTAAAAATGATTTTGTAAAATATTATGGTTTTTCTGAATAATTATAAGTGAAATAAATTAATGAAAAAGTTAGAAAATTCTGAATGTAAGTTATTTTGGAAAATTTGATTTAATTATAATTGGAACTTAAGTTGAATATGAAATCATGATAAATTTATGATAATTTGAATTTAAATGAATTTAAAGTGATTTCATATCATATTAATGATTTTTAATAAAGTTGAAATGTTAAATGAATGAATATTTAAGTTGAAATTTGAAATATAACTAAAATTGAAAATTCATGGAATTGACTTAAAAGTGAATTTCTAGTTAAGAAAATAAAAATAAAACTAAGTTATATTTGAGAATTTGAACTTAAGTGTTAGGTTGAAATTTAATGTAAGGAATTTTTAACATTGAACATTGCAATTTAATGAGTGAATTAGTGTTAAATATGAATTTTTAAATGGAAATTTAACTTTATGATATCATGAAATTAAGGAAAATTAAATGGTGTTTATAAAAGTAAAAGTGAGTGATTTTATAAGTTAAAAGTGATTTAAAGAAAATATAATTGTTGTGAAATTATATTGAAAATTTGAAGTTAATTAACTGCATTTTTGAAATGCTATTATTTATAATGTAAATGATAATACAGCATTTGTAAATGTTGTAGTTGATAAGTGAACTAAATAGCTAAACTGAATTAATGGCTATTATAGCATCTTATAAATGCTATAATTATTGGATTAAACTAAGTTTTCTTTGAAACTAATGTAACTCTATTACAGCATTTTAAAGGCTGTCTTTTGTTAAATTGAACTGTTTGAATATAACTTTCTGTAGCATTTTCCAAATGCTGCGAAAGTTGAATTTTCACCGTTTTGATAAAATCTAAGTGAATAAATGAACTTTAAAAGTTGAAAATTTTGAAAATTTAATAATTTAATTTTTTTTGTAATAACTTCATTTTTAAATGAAGTAAGTTGTTTGGAACTGAATATTTTGAAATGTGAATTAAAATGGTATTTTTAAATTGAAAAAAATGAATATGTTTTCAAATGAAATGATAAGTTTGATATTTTGAAATGGATTGAAATGATATTTGATTTTTTGAAAAATAAATACCATTTTTAAATTATAAATATGGGTTATAATAACGATTGGTTGTTAAAGAGTCCGGGATCGGATATGGACATACTCTCTGTCGATGCCGAAAACTACTTTAACAACTGTGTGCGCGATGGAGATTCCAGAATGAAGTAGGATGGTGACGACGTTCCTAAGGTACATTTAGTGGACCTAGCTCCCGTGAGTTAGCATAAGGTGGCTAAAATAGGAGCGATCTCCGGACAAAGGAGGTAGCACCTCTGGCTGAACACACTTCTTCGATACCATTCTATTACTGTTGTGATTGTTTGGGTGCACCCCCTTGATTTTGGAGTGTTGTTCAGGGTGGGCGTATGTGGCTGTTGCATTACCACCAGCCCGTGTGCGTAATTGGTATATCTACCCTGGCATTGCCTTGTGTGCCGTGTCACCTACCATACCGAGCCTTTATTACGAGTTTGTTTTTCTCCCGTAGCCCGTGTGGTATCCTCTGACAGTCATCCAGAGTGGAGATGGCATGATATTGGATGGACTACTGGGACAATTATGTGTGAAGGGTGATATGGGTAGCCCGGAACGCTATTTAAAAGTATGTTTATTTTACTGTAGACATTATTTTAATAGCGAAATACTACTATGTAGTAAATAGTTTAACGGATCCTTAGAGGATGGGCGGTCCCAGACATCCTTTAAGTTACTTGTATCCTTATTACAGTTCACTTGAGTTGGTTTACATTATATAAGTATATATTGTCCTGACTCGATTGTTTGTGTTTTGCTTTACGCTCGGGTCAGCCTGAGTATTCATAGCTTTGGATTCTCTTCCTGGAGCTGGTCTTTCACTGGAGTTTCTGCTTATCTACATATTTATCTACTTCTGTTTCAGCTGTTCTAGTTTATCTCATGTATTAGTGAACTTCTATGTATTTGGGATTTCTATTATGTTGTTTTCAGACTGTATTACGTATTTGGTTTGAGACTCTGTTATAGTAGCTTCATGAACTACTATGTTATTGTATATTCCGCTGCGAGTTATTCTGTTTGTTCTGTGTCTGTGATTCTGTATATTTGATTTTATATGCTTCAAATTTATTTACAATCTGTTATTTCGCATCATTCAAGTCTGACATGTGTGGATTATTGTCGATTTGAATGGTACGAAATTGGGGGTTGTTACATCAGCTGAGAATTCCTTTATTCTCTTCAACAAAATCAAATACAAATTTAAAAAAAGGGGAAAGAAGTAAATACTGTAAAATCTGAGATAAGCGAAGGTTTAAAACAATCACAAATAATAGAAGAAAGATTGCAAGAACCTTAACTGCTATTGCAACCTGATCTGAAAACAAGAAGTTAAAAAGCAAGTTCAATAATCAGAGGCAAGAACAAGATGTAAACTTCGACAAATCAGCAACATCAGATTAAAATTCAAAATGCATAAGGAATTTCAACAGCAGTTAGAATTATTCAACGTGTAGAAAATTCATTAAGCCAGGAAAACAAATTGCAGTTTCTATCTTCTGCTCTGTTCTTGCTTTTATAAGGTGAGTAAACTTCTTCTCTAAGTTTAACAGTACAATATTTTAAAGCATGCTCAAAGTCAAGACTGCAGGAATAATTTCATGCATGAATGATATGTTGCATGTATAAAGTATAATAGAATATATGTGTACCTCTGAAGAAAAAAAATGGATTGACATATTTCTGTTGTGTTACAGGATCAATATCACTCAAAGAAAATTTATATCTCACAATCTAAACAGTTTCTTGCTTTGATTTTAAAATGTAATTTGTTTGTTTTTTTTAAATCAACTCAACAAAACAGTTTAAAATCAAGCTTTCTGTTCAAAGAAATGTACAGGCTCTCTGTTCTTTTCAAAATAAAAGTGAGTAACAATTTCTTAAAAAAAAAATGGGTTTAAGTAGGAATTTGTTTGCATGTTAATTTCTAGGATATGTTTGTGTTGTGTGTTTATATTTCAAGTGCATTTATTCTGTATATAGATAGATATATGGATGCGTATATTCCTGTTACTTCTGTAACTTCTCTGCCTTAGCTTTTCAAACTAAGACTTTGAACATAATTCATGTTCTCTTGATTTAATTACCGTGGGGACTTAATCTATAAACAAAACTTGTTTGCTTCATTCTAAATTATAGTCTAAATTTTATTAAGTTATAATAAACTAGAAATATCTCTGAAAAACCATAAAAACGGTGTATGTTTTAAGATAAATGAAATTTCAAACATCTTAATTTATCTATCCAGGAATATAATCTGAATCCTTAAACAAATTTATGATTTTTAGAAGTAAAATCACACTTTTCAGTGGAGAAATGAGGAAGCAGTTCGAGATGATCAATGTTTGGTGTTTTGGGTTATCCCTGGCGATCTGGTTGATCGGGAAGGAGGCGGTCTTCACTGGAGGAAGAGTGATGAACGGAGAATGTGGGAAAAATGTCAGACCGAGTATTACAGATTTTCAGGTAAGGACGCTCTGGAGCTCAGGAGGCGAGCTGGATGGCATGGACGTATAGAGAGTTTCCACTGTGATATTGTAGTATCTGGACATGACTGTTTTGTCCAATGTTTATGTATATGTGTAACTCTGATGTATTTAAATGTAAATTAACAGATATAGTTTTCTTTGTATAACTGATATCTTATTTGATATTATATTTGATCCGCTGCGAATGTGAGGATTCTGTGACTTGTTGCTGTTTTCTTCTTCTTTCTCTTTCTTCTTTCATTAACTATCAGGAATTTTCGGGATCTAAATTTCCGGGTCATTACATTTGGTATCAGAGTAGAAGTTTAAGCGAGAACCTTGGCTCTGGTGGGATTACTCATTAAGGATAGGGTAAGTGGTACCCTAGGATGAGTTGAGCGTATATATATATGAGAGAGCGTACTTGTTATTTTCTTATATAAAGATTTTAAATGGTTTTATATAAGGTTATATTTTGATATATAAAGCAATATATCTTTCTAACAAATAGTAAGGGAATTGGTTGTTAAATTATTGAATTAAATTAAGAAATAATAGAATTACAACCAAATAGAAATTAAATAAAGATAAGTTTGAAATGTATTCAAACTGAAATTTAATTTTTGAAGTTGGGGAAGAATTTCTAAATAAGATGAAATAGAATTAGTTTCAAACCAGAAAAAAATGAATGGTTATTGTGTTTAATAATTTAAGTAACCATTTAAAAAGAGTAACTTGTAAATTTGAAGGGATGTAAATTAAAGTGGGTTTCCAATTATGAAGTTCTGAATTCTAAATTTTAAACATTGAAATTTGTTTTCAAAATGTTAAAGGAAATAATATTATTCAAACTACTCTGAATATGATCTTATTTTAAAATAAGAGATGTTATTTAATATATTCAAATGAAAGGGTCCTATTTCAAACAAGGGTTGTTTGAAATTTAAAAGAATTTGTTTAAATTAAAAACCAAAGGTGGTTTAAAATTTTAAAGTATAACTTGATATGTAAAAGAAGTTAATATGTATATATGTGGATATACTTAAATATCAAAGATGATTTGAGATAAACTCTAAATGTTGAGTTTTAAATCTGAGATATGATACCCAAAGTGATAAGTTTTTGAACTTAATAAGTGGAAGACTATTTATGAGAAGTTCAAAATTTGAAATGAAAGTTCAAACTAGGTAAGGTTGACTGGATTAAGTGAATTGAGTTTAACTTGGGAAAAGTTAAATATGTTAAGATGTTCAATCTGATTTGTAAATTTTAAGATGAAATTAAGACTTAACTTGGGAAGTTAAATGGTTGATTGTAATTGAGAGTTTGAGTGATCTCAAATTGGGTTTGAGATCTAGAAATTTAAAATGAATGCATGTTTTAAAATAAATTATATAATATCATCCTATTGTTGTTAAAAATCTTTACGTTGTGAATTGGAATTGTTTAAATGATGAGAGATGCTTTAAATTTGAAATTTGAATTAGTTCAAATTGAATTTGATTTGAAGTAATTGAAAGTGTGATTGAAGATGTATAAGTATAAAATTCAAATGGAAAATTTGAATTGGATTAATTTGAAATGATTTAAAATTGAAGTGGGTTCAATTAGAAATTAGACCAAATTTATTTGAATAATTTGAAATTGTAATTAAAGTTGAATAGTTTTAAATTCAAATGGGATTTGAATTGAATTTGGAAGGAAATCAAGAATAATCAAACTTGATGTGGAAATAGAGTTTGAAATTAGGATTAATTTAATCTGGAGTTGAAATGAATTGAAATTGGAACTAGTTCAATTGAAATTTATTCGAATTAGTAGAATTTGAGATCAAGGTTGAATAAAGTTAAATTTGGAAAGAAACTAAGGTTAATTCAACTTGAATTGGGATTGAATCAATTTCAATGGAAATTTATGTTATTTAATTTGGAATTGAGTCGATTTAAATGGTAGAGGAAATTTAAATTGAACTGATGAAAATGGAGATTGGGAAGTGAACAGTTTTGACTCTGGACTATTTTTAATATAAATTGTTATAATATAAACCTATTTTCTAAGCTATTAATATATATACAACCTTTGTTTTAAAAGCCAAACTGTCTTATATTTGTTTTACAATTATTTTTGAAATTGTTTAACAATTTTTCAACTGTTTTATAAACTAATTACTATATTCCAACTATTTTACAAAACTAATTACTATCTTATTATTATTATTTTGCAATTGTCTAAAATTTCTATAATTATTTTAACTATTTTCTAACCATTTTACACCTATTTTACAAACTAGTAATTATTTTTCAACTACTTATCTATTTTTTAAAAAAAAATTCAAGCTATTTTCTAAATAAACTGGATAGAGTTTAAACTGTTATTGGTTGAATACCCAATCGAGATAAGAATAGAGGTGATAATCCAAATGGATTTAAGCGATTGTGAATAAGTGAATGAAAATTTAAGTGAATGTGAATAGAAAGAGAATATGATTTGGCTAATAACCAATAAAGATAAATACGTAGGGTGTACGTACGTTATTCTATTCGCATAGTGATTTGATCCAGATTCGAGCATAGAATTTCGAGATAGTTATATCGATGCGAGTGGGATTTTTCACTCGATTTTCGATGGCGAACCTGGATATGGATTGTTGATTGGTTCTGGATGTTCTCTATCATAGTTATGACTATGCAAGGAGAATGACGGTTTCTGATCAAGAAACCAGATCTGTGTCCGCACTAGGCAGTCGGGTGGATGGTACTAGTTCGGAAGTGAAATTGTGTGATCGAGTGAGCGATCAGATTTGAATATCTGATTTTGAGTAAACAAAGTAAATATCATGGTTATATAAGATAAAACTCCCCTTGATGAATCTATTGTCAGAAGGAAAGGGTTTTGGAAATGTTTGAAATATAAAAGGGAGTTTTATACAAGTTTGAAATGATCCAAAGTTTTAAAAGTTATATATATCTGTATATATATATGTAAAGGATATTATGAGGATTTTATAAAAAGGTTTTGGGAACCTATAGATTTGGAAAGGCTTTTGATTTTTGGGTAAAATCAATATGTGCATTTGGAAAGCCTAGCTTGAGAATTATTGATTTTGGGATAATCGATTTTGTGTAAAGAAGATTTGTATGAGATCATACTAGGTGTATGATTTAAAGATACTATATGTGTATAGTATAAAATGTTTTGATGATGGCTCTGGGGAAAAAGGCGCTCCCTTGAAATGAACTTCTCAGGAGTACCACGGGTGGGGGGGTTCTAAAGTTGATCCTGTGAGGAGTCCGGACAAAACTAGTTCATGGGGATCTTGAGTAGAGGTTACCATAGCGAAAGTCGTGTGTGTCGCTGAGAGCCAAGGTCTACGTTTGATTTTATATCGGTAGACTGCGATCTATGGTAACATAGTGACGATCGTGTGTGTCGCTGAGAGCCAACATTTTGCGTTTGATTTTATATCGGCAGACTGTGACCTGTGATAACATAGCGAAAGTCGTGTGCGTCGCTGAGAGCCAACAGTCTACGTTTGATTTTACATCGGTAGACTGCGACCTATGTTGGAGTGGAGAAGTTTCATTTTGACAGCGAAATTCAAAGGCCGCTGAGAGCCTGCAGTTACATGGACTTTTGCTGCGATGGAAACGTAACCCTGGATGTAACTGTGACCTGTTGTGTGGGATCTATGGCGTAATCGAGAGGCCGCTGAGAGCCTGCAGTTACATGGACTTTTGTTGCGATGGCAACGTAACCCTGGATGTAACTGTGACCATGGATGGGGGTGATGATTTCCAGAGCAATCTCACCAAAGATATATCCTCTATTTTCAAAAATTATTTTCTATATTTTCAATAAAATTATTTTCTAAAGTATTTTCACTGGATGTTGAAAATGGGTCTGCTAAGTACTTATACATTTTCAGTCGTACGCCTGATCAACGTATGACCGAATTTCTATAAGAACGAGGATGGACTTGTTCAGACATCGAGTTATAAAAGTATTTTTATAAAGTTAATTTGATAATACTATATAGATTTTAAAGGTGTTTTAAAAATGATCAAGGAAAAATTTATCTAATTTTAAGCAATTTAAAATTTCTAGCTTTTTTCCTTTTCGAGGACGAAAAGATTCTAAGGGGGGAGGAATGTGATAACCAGTGATTTCAAACCCAATTTAGATGTGATAATCTTTTTAATAAATTGATTAAAATTTGATAAAATCATTATTTTAAACAATAATAATAAATGAGTTGTAAATATATATTGATTTTAAATAAAATTAATATATACAAGTGGAAATAGATTTGTTAAAATTTATATGTGCATATTAATTTCTCAAGTTTATAAACACATGATCTATTTAATTTGAATCAAAAATATAAGTTATAAATAAATGTTTACATGAATTCACTTTGGAATATTTATTAAAATCTAAAGCTTATTGAAATGAGATATACACACATTACATTTATATATATTTCATAATTACAAATACATAGTTATAATGAATTTATGAATAAGAAAACAACATTTGTAGATCATTAATTGAACATTAAAACACTTGTAAACATGTGCATATGTGTAAGATCATTAGGGCATTAAAGGGACAATGTCATTTTCTTGATTAATAAAGAAAGAAATTAAATTGTAAAGCAAAAAGAAGACTTTCATCTGCAGCTGAGAATTCCTTTATTCTCTTCAACAAAATCGAATACAAATTAAAAAAAAGGGGAAAGAAGTAAATACTGTAAAATCTGAGATAAGCGAAGGTTTCAAACAATCACAAATAATAGAAGAAAGATTGCAAGAACCTTAACTGCTATTGCAACCTGATCTGAAAACAAGAAGTTAAAAAGCAAGTTCAATAATCAGAGGCAAGAAGAAACAAGATGTAAACTTCGACAAATCAGCAACAGCATATTAAAATTCAAAATGCACAAGGAATTTCAACAGCAGTTAGATTTTTTCAACGTGCAGAAAATTCATTAAGCAAGGAAAAAAATTCCAGTTTTTATTTTCTGCCCTGTTCTTGCTTTTATAAGGTGAGCAAACTTCTTCTCTAAGTTTAACAGTACAGTATTTTGAAGCATGCTTGAAGTCAAGACTGTAAGAATAATTTCATACATGAATGATCTGTTGCATGTATAAAGTATAATAGAATATATGAGTACCTTTGAAGAAAAAAAATGGATTGACATATTTCTGTTGTGTTACAGGATCAATATAACTCAAAGAAAATTTATATCTCACAATCTAAACAGTTTCTTGCTTTGATTTTAAAATGTAATTTGTTTGTTTTTTTTAATTCAACTCAACAAAACAGTTTAAAATCAAGCTTTCTGTTCAAAGAAATGTACAGGCACTCTGTTCTTTTCAAAATAAAAGTGAGTAACAATTTCTTAAAAAAATAGGGGTTTAAGTAGGAATTTGTTTGCATGTTAATTTCTAGGATATGTTTGTATTGTGTGTTTATATTTCATGTGCATTTATTCTGTATATAGATAGATATATGGATATGTATATTCCTATTACTTCTGTAACTTCTCTGCCTTAGCTTTTCAAACTAAGACTTTGAACATAGTTCACGTTCTCTTGATTTAATTACCATAGGGACTTAATCTATAAACAAAACTTGTTTGCTTCATTCTAAATTATAGTCTAAATTTTATTAAGTTATAATAAACTAGAAATATCTCTGAAAAACCATAAGAACAATGTATGTTTTAAGACAAATGAAATTTAAAGCATCTTAATTTATTTATCCAAGAATATAATCCGAATCCTTAAACAAACTTATGATTTTTAGAAGTAAAATCACACATTTTAGTGGAGAAATGAGGAAGCAGTTCGAGATGATCAATGTTTATTGTTTTGGGTTATCCATGGCGATCTGGTTGATCGGGAAGGAGGCGGTCTTCACTGGAGAAAGAGAGATGAACGGAGAATGTGGGAAAAATGTCAGACCGAGTATTACAGATTTTCGGTTAAGGGCGTTCTGGAGCTCAGGAGGCGAGCTGGATGGCAGGCACGTATAGAGAGTTTCCACTGTGATATTGTAGTATCTGAACATGATTGTTTTGTCCAATGTTTATGTATATGTGTAACTCGGACGTATTTAAATATAAATTAACAGATATAGTTTTCTTTGTATGACTGATATCTTATTTGATATTATATTTGATCCGTTGCGAATGGGAGGATTCTGTGACTTGTTGTTGTTTTCTTCTTTTTTCTCTTTCTTCTTTCATTAACTATTTGGAATTTTCGGGATCGAAATTTCCGGGTCGTTACAGGTAAGCTATTGTTTAGCGATAGTAATACAACCATGAGGTTATTTATAGTAGCATAAATACATGCATACTATGTTAATGTTATCTACATGTCGGTGATGCTAACTTAGATTTTGATATTTTAAACTGAATTTTAATTAATATGAACATAAGTTAGGGTTCAAAGTAATGGAACATGCATGTATGAGTTTTAAATAATGAAGTGGAAACTAACATGTTGCAGCTTAAAGTTTTATTGCAATTATGAAAGTGTGTTCTTTCTCATTAACTTATACTGTATACTGGCCAACATGCTTGGACTACTGATTTTTTTTAAATGTAACAATTTAGTACCTGTATAAGTAAATTACTGCATATAGAAAAGATATGCATATTCATCTTCGAAATTATTACCAATAATACCTTTTTAGCTCTTATTTGTGTTCCTCTATGGCTAAGAGAAAGAGAGAGAGAGAGAAATTCATAAGAACAGCTAAGCTATTTATGAGTATGAGCATTATAATGTAATGGTTTTGAAGTTCTGATGCACTTAGAAAGGAAGCTAATGCATGCTATTGCAATAATCTATTTGTAACACACCCTCACTAGGAAACTAAGTTAAAATCACATCATTTTTCTATGAGTATCTCCAAGCAAACCTACATAACTTACAAACATAAAGATCTGCAAATAAAGCATGGATTTGATATGCAATATTGGCTAAAACTAACATTTAACTACCCCAAGGTAACTAGTCTTATCACCCACTATAAATAGGACCTTAACAACCCTTTAGAAAAAATCACATAACTAATAGGTAGCATAATGCCTTCATATTCCTTTTAAATAAAACCGGGGAGGGTATTTTTTAAATTTCAAAAAGGCACATGGAAATTCTACCATCTTGGTTTTTTTTTTGGATAGTATAGATAAATATATATATATAAGTATAGATAACATAGGTTTTCTTCTATTGAACTGGTTATATGTAAATTGTCACTAAAACAACGAAACATACTTGATAAAATCATAATGGGTAGATTCCATATCTATAAAATAATATGAGACTGTGTAAAAATTTATATGTTAAAATGTAGTGATATTTTTTCTTCTATGCTGAACATAACAGAAAAAAAAACAAAAAAAAAATGGCCTAAACAAATCTACATGTTACATCTTTGCTTTTTAATCCAATTCTATCTTCTATGTGACATCCATTTATCCGAGTTAAAAAGGTGATTACAATTTGGCTGAAATAAATTCGACGGTATATCAAGTTTAAATAAGTCATTTTGTTATATCCTAAAGTATCACTGGAATAACTATGGGATTCATCAATTAAAAATATTAATTAACTATGGATTCTTTCTCCTAACAGTTAAACAGAGCTAGATATTTTCTTTGATTCTACAATATAAGTCAGTGTCTAAATTGTCAATTTGAATTAGTAACTATATGATGCTTACAAACTTTTGGTGCACAATCGTTTTTTGATTGTTAAATGTAACTTAAAATGTCAAAAGAAATTATTTTGAAGAATAGTAAAACAATAATGCACAATCATACAGTAGAATAACGATCGTTGGTTGTAGAGTGTGTAATGTACTGCAAAGCATTTGTAACCACTTTGAAAATGAGAAATGTGTGATTTATAATTACTAGCAATGGGATGAAGAAATCAACGTATATGATTTATAGTTACTATTACAACAATTTTATACATATACTATTATTAACAATGCACATACACACACATCCATATATATATATATATATGGATGTAGAATGTATGTATGTATGTATGTATGTATGTATGTATGTATGTATAGGGTTGGTCCAATGAATTGGGTTGCTCATGGTGAACACAACATTTGATGCCATGTTAGATGAAAAACGATCACATATGATGTTCATCAAATTTCTTTTTTCTATGAACAACTCTCTATTCTAGAAATATAAGTTCAATGACAACTTCTTCCGCAAGATCTGTAACTTCATTCATCGTATCTTCAAATCCAAGTTCTTTAAAAGTTTCAAAAAATGCTGTAAGTCCCCTAACTTCAGAAATTTCATCCTCGGTATCCCTTTCTCCTCTTTAAGTATTTTACTAACTCAATTGGTATTAGACAACATAATGTACCAAATACACAAGCTTTCTAACTTTTTCCTAAAATAATTTAGGAATAGAACCAACAAATGATTTTTTTTGCTAGGTTATCTCTTTTCTGCTTAATTTTTGTATTGTAAGCTCTAGAGTTTTTTTTGAGACAGAGTTTGATTTTTATCATCTTCATTCTCCATCATAATTCTATGCTCAAAAGATTGACATATATTTATTTTTGAAGTGAAAACAATTTATTCATCTTATTCACATGTCATAAAAAAAAAATATTCATTATTTGATGTGTTTTTTGCCATTTAAAAAAAATCTATAGCAATATGCATAATTAATTAATCAATCAGTCTCCAATTTAATGGTTTAAGATTACAAATAAACATCACAATTTTATCAAATATATAATAAATTAGGCAATTACCAAACAACAATTTTATTTAACAACCTTTAAACTTTTAAGCAATATTCTTTATATAGACAAAACCTAAACTTTTATTTTAGTGAAGTCTATAGTTATAAAAAACTGTATTAATAATAAAATTAAATTCAAAAGCTATACCTTTTCAACCAAATCAGATGTTGGATTGTTGCATTTCCATTCCATGTCTAACCCATATTATTAAGATTGCATGCCCCATGCTTGAGTCTTGAGGTGGCACAGCTGTGCTGATTCGTTGTAGTGAGGTGAATGCAGCGGAGAGCTGGGATGTGAATGTCATGTGAGAGTGGGAAAATGCGATGCGGGAGTTGGGTAGACAATGTATTTTTAACATCTGAATCTGTGGTTTTTAATCGAAACAATTTTCCCTTTTTCGGGGTTGTCCAAGTTGATGCCCTGTGTAACCTCCTAGAATTTTAGCCGATCTTAATAACATAATTAACTGAATTTTTTTTGAAAACAAACAATTAAATTTAACAATGAAAATTTGAAATTTGGAGTACGTCTATTTGAAGTAGCAAATATTAGATTTTCATCATAGAATATGGAAGTTTATTTTGTTGTGTAATTTTATTTACATTTAAAGTCAGTTAAATTCGACGAACATAAAATATTGTTGAAATTTGAATATTTTTCATTAAATCATTTTCTAAGTGAGACATCATATTTCAGTTTGCCAAATTTGGACTGCTCTGGACCGGTTTATCTTATTTTTCGTGTTTTAGCAGCATTCTTGAAAGTGAATATCGACTTTTGATAGGATGATCGCATCACTCATATCTATGTACCATTTTGTTCGTCTCGTCATGTTGATCTCCGTAGTTTATTCATTTGTGCATTTCGCTATCCGATATGGGGCGAAATTGATAAAACAAATTGTCGTATCGGTACACTTTTTTGAACCTTTTGATTTTCCTATGGCCTTTCATTTATCTACCTGTTGAATTTAAGAAGCTACCAGTCTTTAGTATTTTCAGAAATCACTCTCTGACTTTTGTCATTCCCTTAGTCTTGACTGTATGCTAGTTCGTGAAATTTTTTTTCCTTCCTCTCATCTTTTTCATCTTTCACATATATAAAAGTTAATATAAAAAAACTTGGCCAGAGAGATTATCTCAAAATTGCTCTTTCCCGTCTCCATCATGTCGGTTACCCTTCCAAATCCACTCCACGACCAAAATGACACACCTTGTCCTCACTCGCCACCCAATAGCAGCTCCGATCAAGCTTTCTCCGCCATTTATATTATTTTTGGCCACCCAGCTTTTCTGCCACCTTCCTATGGTCGCACGCACATCCAAACCTCATCCACCACTATCAGCTGCTCCAACTCGCCCCACTTCTGTCCAACCCAGCGCACCATGTCACCTACCATCAGATCCCTCCCTCTCTACTCGATGGCCTCATCCGCGTCTGTTCCAAACCCAAAGCCGGTGCTCCACCATCCTTTCTTTCCTCCGCCACTAGAAAATCATCTTCTCTATGCCTGAACAGCCGACAACACACATCACCGCTCAACTGTACTCCTTCTCGCGCCCCCACCCTCGAAACCGTCCCTCCACTCCTTTGTGCCACCACATCTACTCGGACATCCACACAACCGTGCAACCAATCCTCCACCCTCCTCCAAACCCACGTAAGAAACCCACAAGCCGATAAATCTTCTACCACCGCTTCGCCAAACTGTCAACACAACCTCCAAGACCGTGGCAGCACCCGCTTCACTCGTGTCACCTCCTCGCCAAAGAACCACCTCACCACTGCCACCTTTACTCCACTTCCAATGTAGTAGCAGTGATCTTTCCATTGTTGTTCATGCTTTGAAAAAATATGATATCTTTTTTTATTCTAAATTTTTGATTTCGAATTGGATTTTTTTGTAATGATTATTAAAAAATCATATATAAATATTATGTTTACGTGTAAACTATAGGATTTATTAAATATTGATTTGTAAGTGTTGATATATAATTATTTTGATTTCATATATATGTTTTTAATAAGTATTGATTTTAAAGTGTGTATATATATACATTTATTATTTTAAATATGCATTTTTAAATTGAATATTGATCTTAAAACATGTGAGTAAATTATAGATTTTTTTAAAAAAATTATATATTTTATTTTCATCAATCTCGGGTCCACCTTACTTCACTTTGTTCGTCGAATTTTTGTTCATCGTGCTATGCTTTGGAATTTTTGCTTGGATTCATGGCTTATTGTGTGTCTAATTTCTCTAGCCTTGGAAGGTGAGCGATCACTTATGATTAGCATTCTTATGTTCCATAAATTGATTTCACATAAAATGACAATTGAAATATGTTGTTAAATTTGAATTGTTAAATTGTTAAGTACGATATGATATTCTCTGCAATTATTTGTCTATATTAATTGACATTTGACTCCATAAACTATTATATATATTTTATTTTAATTGTTTATTATGATCGTATATGCTTGTCATTGATATGTATGTCATTTTATGCTATTTATGTTCTCGCACTACAAGTTCCCTATTAGTTAGGAATTCCCGACGGGTTGAAATATACGTACACGAACAGTATTATAGATTAAGAAAAATCGTTATGGATTGAAATGAAAAATCGTTATGGATTGAAATGAAAAATCATTATGGGTTGAAACTGTTTTCGATATAATCTCTTTTTAATATATAAACTATTTTATTCTATAACCTATTTTAAATATGAACTATTACAAATTTTAACTATTTCAATATATAAACTATTTTCAATAATTGAACTTTATAAGTTAGAACTGCTACGATTTAGATTGAATGAATTTAAATGCGAATATTTTGATATGATGGTTTAAACCATTCCGCGGTTACGATTTCGAAATGAATATAATTTGAAGTGATTAAAGTGACATGATTTTGAAAGTGAATATATTTTAGAAGTGATATGATTTTGAAAGTGATATGGTTTTGAGATGAATATGATATTTTGATATGATGTATGAACTATTTGAAATATAAATTGATCACGATGTGAAATAAGCATTCGGTTATTAAAGAGATCATGATCGGATACTGTCATACTCTCTACCAATACCGAAATCACTGTAACAACTGTGCACATGGTGGAGATTCCCAGACGAAGTAGGATGGTTTAGCGAACAATTCTATATGAGGTATTAGTGCAGCATTGACTCCTACGAGTCAGCTTGATGTGACTAAAATAGGAGCTATACCGGGCCAAGTGAGGTCACACCACCGATTGGGGACATTTATTCGATACCATTCTATTACTTGGTGATTTGATTGGGTGCACCCTTGATTTGGGAGTGTGTCACAAGGTAGGCAGTAGTAGCTGCTATGTGTTACCCTCGATCCGGAAGTGCAAAACGACATAATCTTACCCTAGGCATTACTTCGCGTGCCTTGTCTCATGCGTTACCATACCCACTATGAGTTTGTTTTGTACTGTACCTATGAAGTGCTCTCTGAGTAAATCATTGGTTTGGTAGAGCTTACAGTATCATATAGATTACAGGAATATATAAAATATGTTAAGAGGGATACAGGTCACGCCTTAACGCTATTTTAATAGTTTACTTTGTTGTAGACATTATTTATGTAGCGTATTGTACTATGTATGTTGATAGTTTAACAAATACTTAAAGGTTGGGAATCCCAAACATCCTTTAGGTTATATTGCATTTCACGTGGACATTTCACTTAAGTAGATTTACGTGTATAAAATGTTAATCCTGACTCGAGTATTTTGTATTTTTACTTTAAGCTCGGGACAGATTGAGTGTCACAGCATTTGAGACTCACTTTTGAATCTTGGAGTTTTGCTTAAATATCTGTCTTTTATCTATTCAGCTTTGCAGTTATTTCAATTATTCCTGGTTGTGCATGTTCAGACTTATCATCATTTTATGTATTCGAGACTACTTTGTATTTGGGATATCTATTGTATTTTGTTTTGACTTTGATGTTTCTTGTAGTAACTTCATGAACTACTATTTATCTATTCCGCTGCGTATTATTGTAAACTCTATGTCTTTGATTTTGTGATTAATTTATTTACTGTATATGCTTAATTTGCCAAATATAAATTAACAAACTATTGTTTTGATCAATTCAAGTATGATATGTATGGATGATTGTCGATTTAAATGGTTTGAAACACCGATTCGTTACTATTGGTATCAGTTCTCTGGTTTAAACAAAACTTAGCATATGGAGTAATCATTAGAGATAGGGTAGTAATACCCTAGAATGAGTAGAATTTAATTATAGAATCATCTTCGTTCGATTAGAAATTCTTCATTATGATCCTCCTGGATTAGGATTTCTTTTGAATTTTGGAAATTTCCCTTTTGTTCTAAAATCCATTCTTTTCTCCTCCTTTTCGTGTTCTTCTTAATTGTAGAGCGTCCTATAGGTCCATTTCGGTTGATCTTTGTAATGAATTTGGGAACATCTTGCCATCTCAATCGGCAATTTCACCCTTATGTGTGGCTAATCCCATCGGAATCTTAGTATGAATGATAGAGGGGTGATACTCCTTCACAATAAGCATCAATTTACCGAAGATTTCTATGTCCTAGATTTTGATGTTGTTATTTCTTGCAACATCCAAATAGTCCCTCTAATAGATGACCTAGGTAACTCTCTTGTGATTGAACGTGAATTGCCTTAAGATTTTGCAGGCAGTTTATCATTTTCGCTTGATCCTCAGCATATTGGTCTTAACTGCACCCCTGTTTTCCAACTATTTTACAATGTCTTTGCTGAAGTCACTTCTCTACCTCCCAAGTGGAAAATTGAATTCCACATCGATCTTATCCTTGGATCTTGAGCTTTTGTCCTTCCTCCCAAACGAGTGGTTTTTATGAATGGTTAGTCATGCACCTAGATTAAAAAACGCTCCTCCCTTCTTCATTGATCTTATGAATTGCGTTTTCGGAGATGTTCTCAACAAATTTGTCCTATTTTTCGTTACTGATATTCTCGCTTTCTAAGTCTCGATTGACGCAGTAAAGGTCGCCGCGACTAATGAAAGTTTATCCATCTTTTCCCTTTTCTAGTTTAATTATTTAATCTTCCTTTAGAGCCTATCTTCTTTATTAGGGTCCCTCTAAATTTGAATCTCAGTTGTTGAATCATTCTATGAGGAAATGTATTTTTAATTAATATAAAATTGTTTTATTTTATGTTGTTTGAGTTGTTAAGTTTGAATTTTGAGTTTTGATCGATTCGTTTGGCCAATGCTATCGATAGGAATTTCAAAACACTTGAACGAAGCAAATCGACACAATATTTTTTCTCAAAATTGGTAGATGAAATGATTTTATGTATGAGTCTGTGTAGTTGATGCCCCGTTATTACCCCGCTATAACCCCGCTATATCTCAGAGCGGATTTCTACCGCTATGATTTTTTTTTCCATATATCCCCAAAATATAGCCTTTCCGCTTTAACCCCCGCTATTTCCGCTATATCCCATTATTCCCGCTATATTTTGCTATTTCCGCTATACCAAATGAATTAAAAATTTGCATTTATACATTATAAAAATTATGAAACTAATTTATTTGATTTAATCAGAAATGAAAATACTTTAATATTCTACTAAATTCAATTACGTTATATAACAGTTTTACGTTTAGTCAAAGTATATTCACACATATTTTTTGTTTAAAATTATTTATGTATTAATTATAATTCAATTGAACGATAATTTTTCATTTAATTACAATTTATATATTTGTTAAAACATTAATTACAAGTTTTATATGCTATTTTAGAGCCATTCGCTATATCCCGCTATATCCTCGCTGTATCCCCGCTATGACTTTTTGCACCTCCACCGCTTCGAATCTGTCGAGCGCTTTAACTGCACAGGTATGAGTATATTAATAAATAAAGGTATAATTTGTTGAATTAGACAGTTAAATGAATTGGTTATTATAAATGATAGTACTTGATTTTCATTTACTGTTTTGTCAACAATCCGAAACCATTAACTATTATTATATGTTATAAGGAGTTGAAATTTTATAAATATGGTTTATAAATCTAATTTTGCAAATGAAATGAATTTAGATTAAGAATTTGAGGATTTAAGTTTTTGATGCTTTTCTAAATTTGGTTTTCAAGGGTTTGGAAAAATATATTTGAAAGTATTTTTCGAATAGAAACTATTTCAAATAATTTAAAAGAAGTAAGTCAGTACTCTCCCTTTTGTCGCTGGAAAATAATTTCGATGATAACTGCAGCATTATCGACATTCATTTTCGATTCTCAAAATAGAGGACCACTTAGTAGTTTTCCATACTTTTATTTTAGAAAATGGATTTGATTTTAATTTCTTGAGTATGATTTAATATATGTGTGTGTGTGTGTGTGTGTGTGTGTGTGTGCGTATGTATATATTCATTTCAAAATGGTTTGAAGTATAACCGAAAATTTAGCTATTAAGTTTATGTTAAGTGATGCTTTTATTGAAATGAAGCAAATTTTTGGAATAATTAGAGTGTCTAAGATGAGAAATGGAATTTAAATAACTTGAAACAGTTGAACTAGGATAAAAATATTTGGTACAATGCTTAATTGCATTGTAAAACATATATAGCTTACCTAAACATATTTAAAAAGTTAAAATGTTAAGATGAATATATTTGAAAGTTATACAAGAGAAAACTTGTGTAACTAAAGTTTTCAAACAAAATTTTGATTAATAGAAATGTTGAAAATAAATGATTAATTTGTAAAGTGCTTAATTAAATTCGAAACATTAACAAAAACTTGCTTGAAAAAGAAGTTTAGATGTAATAAGAATTTTTAATTGAATATCTTACTGCAAAAATGTAAATAATAAAATGTCTAAAAATAAAATGAAATTTTGTTAAGGGAATTTATAAATAAAGGATTTTGTGGTTATAATAAATGTTTGTACACTTAATCTATGGTGCAAGATAGGTTAAGTAAAATAAATTGAATAATAAAAAGAAAACGTTATTTTGTAAATAAATATGAGCTAATGAGTAATTGAAATTGAATTATAACTGGAATTAACTTAAGTGAAGTCAAATGGATTAAATAAATGAGTTAATTAAATAAAATAAAATTTGTTGAAAAAAATTAACTTAAGTAATAAATTAGGTGAATGCAAATAAATTGGATATGGACGAAATAATTTGAATAATAGTAATAAATGGATATTAAATAAGTAATGAGATGTAACATTACCTCTTGAAATTGAAATTTATATAGTTTTGGATTAATTGTTGTATCTGGTATTGTGTATTTCAAATCTATCTTCACTTTCTATTTGCTTCTATTTTTCTATCTCATTTCTTTTTGAGGGCGAAAAGTAGAGTTAGGGAGAGTATAACGACCCATAATTTCTAACGTTTTTAATAATGTAATTAACTGAATTTTTCTTGAAAATAAAAAAATTAAATTTAATAATGAATATTTGATATTTGGAGTACGTCAACTTAAACGTAGCAAATTTCAGATTTTCATTGGAGAATATGAAAGTTTATTTTGTTGTGTAATTTTATTTAAATTTAAAGTCGGTTAGATTTGACGAAAATAAAATATAGTTGAAATATTACTAATTTTTATATAATAAAAATGCAAATCGTTTCTAAGTGAGATGTCATATTTTGTTTTGTCAAGTTTGGACTGCTCTAGCAAAGTTTATCTTATTTTCAGCGTTTTAGCAGCAATCTTGACAGTAAATATCGACTTTTGATAGGATGATCATATCACTCATATCTACATATCTATAAACCACTATGTTCGTCTCGTCATGTTGAACTCCACAGTATATTCATTAGTGCATTTCGATTTCCGATATGGCAAAATTGATAAAATAACTCGCCGTATCGATATCCGTTTTCGAACCTTTTGATTTTCCTGTGGCCTTTCATTTGTCTATTTGTTGAAATTAAAAAGTCACTGGTCTTTAATATTTTTCGAAATCAATATCTGTCTTTTGTCATTCCCTTAGTCCTGATTATATGCTAGTTCGTGAAATTTTTTTCCTTCCTCTTATCTTTTTCTTGCTTCACATATATAAAATTTTATATCAAAAAATAAGAAAAGATTGTTGACATTTTTTTCTTCTTTGCCTGAGAGATCATCTCAAAACTGCTCTTCCTCTATCTTCATCATGCCGCATATCCTGCCAGAATCCACTCCTCGAACAGAATGCCACACCTAGTCTTTGCTCGCCACCCAATAGCAGCTCCAACCAAGCTTTTTCCACCATTTATATTATTTTCGACCACCCTGCTTTTATGGCCCCTTCCTTTGGTTGCACGTGCAGCCAAAGCTCATCCACCAACATCACCTGCTCTGACTCGCCCCACCTCCGTCTAACCCTGTGCACCACGTCACCCACCATCAGATCCTTCCCTCTCCACTCGATGGCCTCATCTTCCTCTATTACAAAATCGAAGTCAGTGCTCCACCTTCCTTTGTTTCCTCTACCACCAGAAAATCCTCCTCCTTATGCCTAAATAGCCAACAACACACAACAATGCTTAAGTCTACTCCTTACGCCCCCATCTCGGAAAACCATCCCTCCACTCTATTGTGCCACCGCATCCACTCAAACATCCACATGACCATGCAACTGATCCTCCATCCTCCTCGAAATCCACGTGAGCAACCCATAACTTGATAAACCTTCTACCATCGCTTCACCAAATTTTCGATGTAGCCTCCGAGACCAGAGCAGCAGCCGCTCCAATGGTGTTACCCCCTCGCCAAAGCACCACCTTGCCACTGCCACCTTTGCTCCACTTGCTATGCAGTAGCAGTGAACTACATTGAAAAAATATTATATGTTTATTTATTTTTAATTTTTAATTTTTAAATGGATTTTTTTGTAATGATTTAAAAAAACATATATAAATATTACGTTTACTCGTAAACTATGGGATTTATCAAATATTGATTTGTAAGTTCTAATATATAGATAGTTTGATTTTATATATATATATATATATAATAAGTATTGGTTTTAAACTATATATATATATATATATATATATTTTTAAATATGTGTTTTTAAATTGAAAATTTATTTTAAAATATGTAAGTAAACTTTAGATTTAATTTTTTATATATTTCGTTTTCATCAATCTCGGGTCCACCTTGCATTGCTTTATTCATCGAATTCGTGTTCATCGTGCCGTTTATTGGAATTTATGCTTGGAGTCATAGCTTGTTGCGTGTCTAACTTCACTAGCCTAGAAAGGTGAGCGATTACTCACGATTAGTATTCTTATGTTCCATAAATTGATTTCACATGAAATGATGATTGAAATATGTTGTTAAATTTGAATTATTAAATTGTTATGTATGATATGTTATTATCTACAATTATTTATCTATATTAATTGAAATATGACTCCATAACCTATTATATATATTTTACTTAAATTGTTAATTATGATCATACATGCTTGTCATTGATATGTATGTCATTTTATACTATTTATATTCTCATACTGCAAGTTCCCTGTTAGTTAGGAATTCCCTACGGGTTGGAATGATACATACCCGAACGATATTAACAATTAGGGAAAATTGTTATGGGTTGAAATGATAAACCCAAGCGATTTTATTAAAATTTTGAGATTGTGGGTTGAAGTGATATATACCCATAAATATTAAATAATTGCGGAGTTAAATGATAAATATCCATATCACTTGACCATAGGATAGAAAATTGTATACGGACACGGTTGGTATATTTTTGAAAAATGATTCCAAAAGTTTAAAAAGAAATATATAAGTTTTAATAAATATTGATTTGAAAGATAATATAAAGATTTTAATTTTAATATATGTGTAAAAGTTAGTGAAACACCTCACACCCCTTAGTATCCCCAAAAAGGACACACAAAGGACGTGGTGCATTATAGGTATAGCTAGAGCACCACGGAGATTAAGATTAACAAGACAAAAAAGTAAAAGTAGTAGAAAACATTTAAATAATAACTTATCATTCAGAATTAAACTTCATTTCAAAATAAGTCAAAAAAACATAGCATGTCTCAAAAATCTCATGAAAATACATGTAAGTCTCATACAATCAGAGTATAAAAATAAAAATAATAATCCCTCTCACAAGTTCCATAAGCCAAATGAAATGAAAAGCAGAAGAATGCATCTAAAGTGAGAAAACTCTGGAAATGAATCACCAAGCAACCTGAATCAGCTCCTCAACACCACTGGCCTAGGTGGGAAAAGGAAAGATAAAGGAGTGGGTCAGACAATAAGTCTTGTGAGTGAAAGTGATTATTAGCATTTCTAAGCAAGGTAAAGAAAATAGACTAAGCAATAGTTCTAGCATGAAAGCAAATTAAAAAAAAGATGAAACTCTTATAAAATAATGTTTCTAATTCTGTTTGACCGTTTGCTTTGATTGTTTGCATTGACTATTTGTTTTGATTGTTTGCACTTGTCTTAAACTTCTGTGATTAGGCTGAAACCTTAATCCTATTTCAACTGCTAATCTTAATTAGCTGAAATCTTAATCTTACCCATTGGGCCTTTCCTATCCCTGTTGTGACAATGTGAGTCAATCCTATTAGTTCCACTACAAAAGACAGCTCTTAGCGCTTAGGACGCAATAGTGAATTACCCTAATTAATACCGCACGCTAGGTCATCGCCGGTACACACTAACTATCGCCCCTTTTTTGACCCTTTATTAACCCTAATCAGCATAAGCGTGCCCAGCCTCACCCACGTGTGAGACCATTAGTCCTCGACCTGAAATGGAATGCTGCCAGTACTGGTCCTAACAAACAAATTTTCTAGCTTTGTACCCTTGCAAAATCGTCAAATTTGAGCCCCTATCTATTGCCCGCTTATTTACCCAAATCAGCATAAGCGTGCCCAGCCTCACCTACATATAAGACCATCAGTCCTAGACATGAAAGAGAATGCTGCTGGTACAGGCCATTACTGCGATATTTTTTTATTAACTTAATCTAAGATCTAAGTTTAAAATAAGCCCGATCTGTTATTTCTTTCTTTCCAATTATAATCTGTTAGCGCCAAAATTGGTCACTAACACCCAAATGTAAATAAAAGCACCAACTAACAGTAACAGATAACAGTTAGAGTTTATATAGAGAGTGTAAATATGAAGAATAGTCAAAATTAAAAAGAAAGCAGTAAAAACATAGAATTTATAGTGGTTCGACTGACTCCGGCCTATGTCCACTCTAGAAAATTCCTTTTTATTGATGTTAGAATCGATTATAGTTACAAAATGGTAGAGTAACCTTAGCCTTAGAAAAAAAAAGCAAGAGAGAAGAAAAAAGAAGGTCCCTTTTTTGAACCCCCGTATGCTGTATTTATAGGTAAATCTCGAGTTGTTGGGCTTTCTAAGTAGCCCGGGCCCATCAGGTCCATAGCCACACTATCTTGCCGAGCCATACTATCATACCGAGCCACACAATCCTACCGAGCCACACAGTCCTAAGGAGCTGCAATCCTGCCGAGCCGCGGTCCTGCAATCCTACTGTCCTACAATCCTGCAGTTCTGCGATCCTGCCTAGCCGCATTCCTACCGAGCTACAATCCTACCGAGCCATAATCCTGCCGAGCCGCACAGTCCTACCGTGCCGCACAGTCATGCGGAGTCGCATAGTCCCGCCGAGATGCATTCCTGCCGAGCCGCAATCCTGCCGAGCCAGAAGCCTGCCGAGCTGCACAGTCCTACCGAGCAATACAGTCCTGTCGAGCCTCAATCCTATCAAGCTGCATTCCTTTCGAGCCGTAATCCTACCGAGCAGTAATCCTACCGAGCCGTACATTCCTGTTGAGCCGCAACCCTATGGAGCCGCACACTCCCGCCGAGCCGCACTCCTGCCGAGCCGTAATCCTGCCGAGCCGTAATCCTGCCGAACGACCCTCATCTTCCAGGCCAAACTGTCCATGCCAAACGTCCCACATCTTCCAAGCCGAGCCATCTATGCCGAACGACCCTGACCTTAACATAATGCCGAGCGACCTTGCCGAATGAAGTATGATGAGCGGCATATGCTGAGTGAAGTATGCCGAGCGGCATATGCTGAGTAACGTGTGCCAAGCGGCATATGCTGAGTGACGTATGCTGAGCGGCATATGTTGAGTGTAGCATGCTGAGTGAGGTATGCTGAGTGAGGTATGTCAAGCGACACATATGGCGAGTGACAATGCCGAACGACCCTCATCTTCCAGACCGCGCCGTCTATGCTGAACGACCCACAACTTCAAGATCGAACGACATATCCAAGTGGACTTCATACTTTTTAACTAAATCTATCATATTCTAGCCTCGATAATCATGAAGTCGGTTAGGTTGAATACGCATGTTTATAAGCCTCGATAATTGTGAAGTCGGCACAGTAGGAATGCGGCTCGGCAGGATTGCGGCTTAACAAGACTGTGCGGCTCTGCAGGACTGTGCGGCTCGACAGGGTTCCGGATCGGCAGGATTGCCGCTAGGCAGGATAGCGGCTCGGAAGGAGTGCAGCTCGGCAGGACTGTGCGGCTCGGCAGGACTATGCGGCTCTGTAGGATTACGTCTCGGCAGGATTGCGGCTCGACAGGAATGTGGCTCGACAGGATTGCAGAATTGTAGGATTGTACGACTGCAGGATTGCAGGACTACGGCTCAGTAGGATTGCAGCTCGGCAGGACGGTGTGGGTCGGCATGATAGTATGGCTCGACAGGATGGTATGGCTATGGACCTGATGGGCCCGGGCAACTCAGAAAGCCCAGCAACTCAGGATTTACCTATAAATACAACATATGAGGGTTCAGAATAGAGATCTTCTTCTTTCTTCTCTCCTGTTTTCTATTTCCTAAGGCTATGGTTACTGTACAATTTTGTAATTGTAATCGATTCTAACATCAATAAAAAGGTAATTTCTAGAGTGGACGTAGGCTGGAGTAAGCCGAACCATTATAAATTCTGCGTTTTTACTGCTTTCTTTTTAATTTTGACTATTCTTCATATTTACACTCTCTACATAAACTCTAACTGTTATCTATGACTGTTAGTTGGTGCTTTCATTTACATTTGGGTGTTAGTGACCAATTTTGGCGCTAGCATTTTGGTGCTTTCATTGAGAAGGCAAGCACTCGGGGATGTTGGAGCTAGGAACTTGGATTCTGGAAAGCAATGGCTAGGCCATCAACAAGGAAGCAAGTGATAGAAAGAAGAAATCAGGAGGGAAGTCAAGAGGCCTCCTCTGGAGCTGGAGCAGGTCAAGCTTCCATCTATATCATTAGGGACGAGATGGAGACGATGCTGAAGAGGCAGGAAGACATGATGCAGAACCTAATCCAACAGGTTGGACATGTAGGAGCACAAAGTTAAGGGAATGGGCCAACAATGGCAGTTGGCATTGTAGAACAAGGAACCAAAGCTGTAGAAGTTTCTGGAGATCAATGCCAGAACCAGTCTGGAGGGATTGAAGAAATGAGCAAAGGCTCGGGGGGAAATCTCTAGGATTGGATACTGGAAGAGCGGTGAATGAAGCTCAGTAAGCATGGACCAACGTGAACGTAAATGACCAATATGAAGAGTACTACTCGGAGTACCCCCTAGGACATAGGGGGCAAGGTAGATATGCAAACAGGGGACTACCCCCGGATGCAGACGAGTGGATGGCTGGATTAATAAGAAGGGTTATGAGAGGAGGATTGTCAAGCGGAGGCTTAGAGTAAGTTAGTCGCAGTCCGTTCACTCTGAATATCAGAAATGCAAGGAATCCTCCAAAGTTCAAGTTACCCACGTTGGATCCTTATGATGGAAAAGAAGACCCAACCATGCATATTACAAGAAATATCAGGCATATGGAAGTGCTGGGGGCATCTGAGGAAGTGATGGCACGATGCTTCGCTCTATATCTGACTGACTTGGCTGTGCTTTGGTTCAGGCAGCTAGAGAATGGATAAATTAGAACATTGGGTGAGCTAGTGGAATGCTTCATGAGACAGTTTAGGGTCCATGTGACGCGACCCAAGAGTGTGATGACCTTTTCTTCTACGAAGCAGAGGATCGGAGAGTCCATAAGATATTTTCTATTGCGATTCAATGCAACGGTGGCTTCAGTAGATCGTCTGGATCCATCGATGATTTTGATGGCAGCGGTAGTAGGGGTTGCGGAAGGCACAGAGTTTAAGGATTCTCTTGCAAGAGATCCACCACAAGACCTCAGAGAATTCTATCATGAAGCTGAAAGGTTCATTCGGCTAGAGGATTCGCACGTCGAAAGGCGAGAAACAAATGTTGTGCAAGGTGAAGGAACCTCCCAAGAACTACCTGAAGCAGACAAAGGTAAGCGAAAGCAGGACGAAAGATATGCTGGTCCTGACAGATGGAAGAAATTACGAGAACCAAGATTCAAACAGTACATAGACTTGACGGCAAACCTGGAACGGATTTACATTGAGACTCGGGGGCAGCTCTCCTACCGAAAACCACCCAGGTGAGATCCTACAGAATGGGAACATAGAAGTGCAAAGTACGGCGTATTCCATAAGACGTAAGGGCATACTACCGATAAATGTCACCAAAAGAAGGGTGAGGTGGAAGAGCATGTCAGAAGTGGTAGATTGCCACAATACACCAGAGATTGGACATCAACTGTAGGACCTGAGAAACTACCACCTCCACCTAACAGGACTAATCCTGGATCGGGATTACGACTCATCATCAATTGATCATGATGGCAAGGGAAAGTTCAGGACTTGAACTTTGGTCATTTACATAAATTCTTTAGATTTTATTTTAAAATAAAACGGCTATTCCACTTACACATGTACGGGAAGCAGAGAGATCCCTAGGCATGCTCTGAGATGGTAACAGACCGCTCAGCCCAAAGAGGCAGTATCTAGGTTTTTCCTTTGTTTGTGATTGAAAATTTAGAATTTTAAATTAATAATTGAACTTGAATTTCATAAAACAAACCTTTGATCAGAGAGTTAAAGGATGAATATTAGAAGTCAATTTGAAATTAATCTCTTTATGACCCTACCCGGAGAGACGGGCTCCGGAGTGCAAGAAGTGAGTTGCTTCGCTGGAGAGCGATAGGATCCACTCACTTAACGTTGTTTCCCCTTCACCGGAGAGTGATAGGATGGGATCTAATAAGAGTCTGGAGAGGCTGACATCGATCCAGGAGGATCATGACATCACTTAATGTTCAGGGACACTGAACCGGAGTGCAAGGAGTGACGCTGCTTCGCCGGAGAGCGACAAGATTGACTCACTCAACGTTGTTTCCCCTTTACCGGAGAGTGACAGGAGGGGCCTTAGTAAGAGCCCGGAGAGGCTGACATCGGTCCAGGAGGATGATGACATCGGTTAAAGTTCAAGGACACTGAACAGAAGTGCAGGGAGTGACGCTGCTTCGTCGAAGAGCAACAGGATTAGCTCACTCAACGCTGCTTCCCCTTCATCGGAGAGTGACGGGATGGGATCCTATAAGAGCCCGGAGAGGTTGACATCAGTCCAGGAGGATCATGACATCGCTTAATGTTTAGGGACACTGAATTGGAGTGTAGAGAGTGACGCTGCTTTGCCGGAGAGCGATGGGATCGGCTCACTCAATGCTGTTTCCCTTTCACCGAAGAGTGACAGGATGGGATTTAGTAAGAGCCCGGAGAGGCTGACATCAGTCTAGGAGGATCAGGGCATTGCTTAGTGCTAAGGGACACTGAACCGGAACACATGGGATGGGTTGCTTCGTCGAAGCGCGATATGATCTGCCTATTCAATCAGTAAGTTTGTATCAAGCATGGAAAGGGTTCGTAGAGGCCATCAATGGTCTGGATAGATCGTATGATTCAATTGCTGACTTCCAAGGGACGACTTTGGAATTGGAAAACGACTTGGAACGGTTGCGGATAAACTATTAGATTCAGATGGAATCGCTTGATAGTGAATGTATCATGGACTTAATGAGACTATTCAAAACACACCTTCCAATAGCAAGGCATGTTTTGGAGGCAAATGTTAACCCGACTTTTGTCAAGGCCATAAACAGGCGGAATCGACCTAACCAACTTCACTATTATCGAGGCTGGAATATGATGGATTCAGTTAAAAAGGATGAAGTCCACTTGGATATGTCGTTTGGTATGGAATTTGTGGGTCGTTCAACATGGACGGCTTGGTCTAGAAGATGAGGGTTGTTCGGCATTGTCACTCGTCATATGTGTCGCTCAGCATGCCTCACAAAACATACCTCACTCAGCATGCTACACTCAGCATATGCTGCTCGACATACGTCACTCAGCATATGCCGCTTGGCATATGAATCTCGACATACTTCACTCAGCATATGCCGCTCGACATACTTCACTCGGCAAGGTCGCTCGGCATTGTGTTAAGGTCAGGGTCGTTTGGCATAGACGGCTCGGCCTGGAAAATGAGGGACGTTCAACATGGACGGTTCGGCGCGGAAGATGAGTGTCATTCGACAGGATTACGGCTTGGCACGATTATAGCTGGCAGGAATGCGGCTCGACGGGAATGCAGCTCGGTAGGATTGCGGCTCGACAGGACTGTGCGGCTCGGCACTACTGTGTGGCTCGGTAAGGTTCCGGCTCTGCAGGATTGCGGCTCGGTAGGATAGCGGCTCGGCAGGAATGCGGCTCGGCAGAACTGCATGGCTCGGCAGGACTGTGCGGCTCGGCAGGATTACGGCTCGGCAAGATTGCGGCTCGACAGGAATGCGGCTTGTAGGATTGTAGAACTGTAGGATTGGAGGACTACAGGATTACAGGACTGCGGCTCGACATAATTGCAGCTCGGCAAGATGATGTGGCTCGGCAGGACGGTGTGGCTCGGTAGGACGGTGTAGCTCAGTGCGATGGTATGGCTCGATGGGATTGTGTAGCCATGGACCTGATGGGCCCGGGCTACTCAGAAAGACCTGTAACTCGGGTTTACCTATAAATACAGCATATGGTGGTTCAAAAAAGGGATCTTCTACTTTTTGCTCTCTTGGTTTCTATTTCCTAAGGCTAAGGTTACTCTACCATTTTGTAACTGTAATCGATTCTAACATTAATAAAAAGGAAATTTCTAGAGTGGACGTAGGCCGGAGTCAGCGAACCACTATAAATTCTGTGTTTTTACTGATTTCATTTTAATTTTGACTATTCTTCATATTTACACTCTCTACATACACTCTAACTATTATCTGCGACTGTTAGTTGGTACTTTCATTTACATTTGGGTGTTAGCGATCAATTTTGGCGCTAACATAACCTACGTGTTATAATTGTTCTTGCAACTGTCACTCTTCTATTTTCTCTTTTTTGTTTTAACCACTTGTTACAATTATGCTTGCAAATATCTCAAATTTGTCTATTTCAGTCCATCTCTATTTTATTTCAATTTTTCTCATTTTTTATCTGATTTCTATAAATTTAATGTTTTTCTATTTTAATACATATTTGCGAAGTCTTCACTTTTTAATAGTTTATTCGTCGAAAAGGATTAAATTTCTATAAAAAGAAACTAACATTTACAAGCTAAATTCCAACATAAAACCGATGTAAATAACTAAAATACCTAAATAAAAATACACTGAAAAGAACTTTTGAAATTTTCTTAAAAACTAACAATAAATAAACTTACATAAAAACTATCTTAAAATTGTAGAAAAACTACAACTATTGAGAATCATATTATTTCAAATTGCTTACAAATCTAAAATAATTACAAAAGACTCACATGCGGTCCTTATCTTTAATCGTTGGCCTTCCTGGATCCACTTCTAAGATGTAAAATATTTTTATTAAAAAGATTTCCTCTCTAGAAAAAGTTTCTATTTAAGGTTCATCCTTAAGCAATGAACATAATTGGAAGAAAATCTGAATGAGAAAAATAGCTAGGCTAGGGTTCTATTTTTAGTGTGGCTTAGAGACTCAAGCCATCAGATTTGAAGATTTAATCTGGTGCAACCATGTCATAGGATCACTAGGAACCATAAGATGAAACTACGGATGCATAGGATTTCATAAAAATCGGATTTGTAGTCTTGGCTTGTACCTGGATGAAAAATCATCCAGGAAGAAAGGCGGGTTGATCTGTGTTCATTGCGGGTCGACCTGACCCTAGCAAGGGCCGACCTATGCCCCCCTTTTTTCTTTTAATTATTTATTCTGATTTCTTATTTCTCTCGTAACTTCTTCATACTAGCTCGTATTTTGAAAAGTTATGTATGAAAATTGCTCAGAATATTACCACAGACACAATGGTGCAACTCCAGTGGCTCAATTCTTTTAATTTCCCAACCCTATTTTATTACTCAATTAATTTATTAATTAATTATTAATACTCTTATTTTTCAGATTGTTACATTTCCCCCTGCTTAAAGGATTTTTCCCCCGAATTCTCCAAGGACAGAAGAATGAAATTAATATTTTCATCTAAATTCCGCAATCACATATTCAACCATCCTCCATCACATCCATTGTTCTTAAGCTTTTTAATGCAATTTATGATATATGCAATAGTGTGGGTTAATGTCCCTAAGTAATGCAAAAGACTAGGCACTACAACAAAAAGGACTTTTTATAGCGTGTAAAAACCGCTAAAAAAACTTTCTATAGCGATTCCGTAATCGCCATAGATCAACATGTTGTAAAAAGTCTGGTATATACTATAGCGTGTCATACTTGCAATTGAAAACGTATTTTTCTTGCCATCTAAAATAGGCCATATTGGTGCAACTGCTTTTCTATAGCATTATGAAACGTGCTATAGAACTTTTTATGACGCATTTTAGTTGCTATAAATATGTCGACATGCTATAATATTATAGCATTTGTACGCGCTATGGAATCATCGTGTCAACCTTTTATGACACATTGAAATGCTATAGAAAATTCACTACTATCTATTATAGCACCGTCTTATTGCTATGAAAACTAATTACTCTTTGCAAAATATTTTGTATTGCACTAACATGATGCTATAATATAACAAAGCTGAACAATTTTTCTTTTTATTGCATAATTAGAACGCTATAAAAAAATTCTATTGCACATTTTTTGCTGCCATAACATTCAAAGCTTACAATTTTCAATTCTACTTATATATTATAACTCAAAAAACCACATTCATCACATTAACATAAGTACACAAATTGAGTCATAAGCCAAATCACAATATATATATATATATATATATATATATATATCCATAATATTTCATACATGAAGAATTAAACATAAATATTTGTGATAAAAATTAAACGTAAGTACACAAATTGAGTGTAGCATACCAAAACGATACATTAAAAATATTTTAATGACCGTCGATAAGCATGACTGATTCAAAGGAGAAAGAGTGAGACATCATGTATCAACCTCAAAAGCATCATACAACACCTGCGAAGAAAAAACACAAACATACATATGTTATTCAATATATACAAGTATGTATAAGTTCAAAAGATGCATCGCCAAAGACTAAGTTATTGAAACTAGCGTAACCCCTAATGAACCTGTTATTATGATCAATCTATACCCTAATATGGTGCATAAAAATGAACTAAATCAGTCAATCTATACCGCTAATCATTTACACTCCACCTGTCAATGTCTTGCAGTATGACACTAAAGCATTTTTCATTTGTTTTCTCCACCTCTGCCTAGCAATCTACGTCGATCTGCATCGCCTCCATCCACCCAGGGATACCAGAAAGATAAATATATTTTTCTATACTATGCACAAAAAATGGAACATGTATTATGGAGGAAATATAGTCCTACATATTACAATATAGCACCAGAAAATTGATCGATGTTGAAGCCTTCATGATGGTGGTTAAGTTGAACGATGTTTCTTGTATTATTATTATTTACAGATGCTGGTCGTTACAATTTACAATTAAGAAAGCATATGGTTAACCCCTCTTGTAACGAGAGTTCAATAACACACACATCCCAATCATTAGATTTGAAGATAGAACTATATGTCTAAAGTTGATTTTAATCTTTGGTTAGAACATTCAAATCGGTTCAGGAAAGTCTATAAGAGTAGAAGATAAAGGGCCCAAGACAAAGGAGCATACCTTGTCATATTTCTTCAAAATTTTCCTCATGGTTACGGAGTTGATTATGGCGTTGGCAACCAGTTCTCTTCCTTCTTGTATCAAGCTTTCATGATCGTTGCGCATATTGACTTTAAAGAAAGAGAAAGATTTCCTAAAACTGGAAGTTAAATGAAATTCGATTAATTTATGTGTTCGTTTATTGAAACAGCTGGAAACTGCTGACATTTCCTAGAGCAGCTCAGGGAAAAAAGTTCCATCGCAAACTGATTTGAACCAACTAAGAAAGCATCTTTTGCATTGTCAAAAAGAATTAACATATCATTAGAGATCAAGATAATCAAACAAAAAGAAATCAAGATCATAGCTATGTTTTTGAATTATGTTAATAAATCTTAAAGAGACGGACATTGGAAAGAATTCAAACATTATCGCGCTAAAACTTGCCAAAACTTATAAAGTAGGGGGTTAAGTAATAAACACCTTAGTATTATCGATATTAGTCAAATTCAAACATTGAACATCAGCAATGCTCAGGGAGTTTTAGGGACAGTAACACTGAATTTGGATATGATTATGAGACATCTTACGAGTAGGCTCAAGGACAGTGCACAGCCAACATAATGCAGTTTGCAATCAAAGCAGTAGAAATTCTCCTTGTGATTGTAATGTTATTCACAGCCATAAATCTGATAACCCAATACCTTAACTAACTCCTGATCTGTAACATAGTGTGCTCGCTATTGTTAATTTTTCTCATTGCTCTCAACTAGAGTAATCCCTATTTATTCACTGTTGCCGAAAGTTTTACAGTATAAAAATCTCCTCTCCTAAATCTTAACTATTACACACACATGTGCGCACGCACTCGCACTTGGAAACTTTATCAAACAAACTACAATATCAACATATAAGATGGTCATTGTTAACCAATCATTTCTTGAATATTTTGTAAGTCCGTCGAGATAATTCTAAATATTTCATGAATAATACCATTATATAAAATGAACTGATCGATAAAAACACAGAATTGAAGGGAAGAAGATACCTTGAACATAAGCTTTTTACTTGGCAGTTACTTATTTAGTTTGGAGATTTGCTCTGTCAAAGAGTTGTGCTCATCCACAAATTTTTTCCTCTGAAAAAAATCATAAAATGTGCAAGTTTTAAAAATATTAAACATGTAAGATAATTAAACGAACTTGTGTGCTTACGAGTTTTAAATAATTTCAAAGAAACATGCTTAGTTTTTAACTGAGCAAACTTGACAAATGTCCAACTAATCATATGCTCAGTTTTCAACTGAGCAAACTCACTCATTTTTCAACTGAGCATAGCTCAGTCAAACACTTAGTTTTCAACTGAGCATGGGCTTAGTTTTGAACATATCACATGCTTAGTGTTCAACTGAGCAGATGCTCAATTTTCAACTGAGCATTCTTGCGCAGTTTTCAACTGATCATAGCTCACTTTTTAACTGAGAGAACGATTAGATATACACCCAATGTTTGGTACAAAGAGCGCTAAAAATGGATGGACAAGAATATCATTTGTATATGAAATCGTTAGGACGTATCTCAGTAGATTAAGATCAATAATCTATGTTTTCTTCATTCAGATCTGTAGCTTAGAACTTTTCAATTATGACCTGAATTAATTTGAGAAACTTTCCGCTATACTACATTTTTCGAACTTTACACATACAGATTTTAACTTTACGTATCACCATCATATTAACATGTGACATATGATTCAAAGTTGTATGCTATGAATTGTTGATGGTTATCATAATTACAGGGTTGCAAAATGGTTGATATTCAAAACTTTCTTACACACATAATAATCAAAACTTTAAATTCATGCTCGTTAATAAGATTGAATATTTACACAGGGTATGGTCTCGTTTAAACCTTGAATTTACCGCAATTAATACCAAAGGATACGAGACACTTCTGCAACTGGTCATTCTATTGTCTTAGCCATCCAATTATTCTTAACTTTTTAATGATGTGATCGTTAACATTCATTACCCGATTTTACAATACGGACTGAAAACACGGTTAGCGGCAGCTTTGATCTTTACTATGGCCTCTTTATGTACAATATCAATGCATCTGAACAAGTTTCCGTAATCACATGAAGCTCGACTGATAAGACATTAATTTTATATTACATTTTTCTTATTTGTAGAGTGGAGGGAAAGAATTCAGTGGAAAACTTAGTAGAATTTTATAAACTGATTTAGGTTTTAATTGAAGTTTCTGAATAGTTCATTGTGAGGAGTAACGGAACGAGTGTAATCAACAATATTACTTTTGTTCTTTCAACTAACTATTTATCATTCATATTTCAGCACATTGAACAAGACTTTAGAAAAAGAATTGATAGTAAACAGGTAATATGAGTCAAGTTGGACATAGATGTAACTAGTGGGATTAAAGACTACTACTTTATCATGGATCTCATTTTGTCAAATAGGTGAGCACAAGAAAATGGAAAGATAAAAACTATATAAACAACTGCTACAAATATTCTAGTAAAAAAACGCACCATTGCATTATAACAAGGAAGGTTTCATGCATTCTTCTGAATCTCGAACACTTGGACAGAGTAAATAAGAAGCATGACATTCCAGTTCATAATCAGGCAACATGTTCCAAGCTCTAATATACATGGACAACAAGCTTAGTATAAACAACGGTCTAGAATAAGTGCAGCCAAGCTCAACATACACATGAAATCTTTATATTTGCCTACTTCTCCATTTACCTTTGGGGTAAAATAGATCAAACTTTGAATTGACTGCAACTTGAAGCAAATATTGACACCTTCTCAAATTCAATCAAACAAAATGCACAAAACCTAACAAGATACCACTTTTTCATGCATTCAGCAGATGATCAATGAATCAAAACAAAAAAGAAATTCAACTTATATAAGAGTACATATAAGGAGAAAAAATAATTGGTAAGATTGAACCTGAAATAATTAGCTTCAAACTTGGAACCATGAAACTAAAAGAGCAGAGCCTGAAGAGAAATGTATTCCAAGAAAACCAAAATCTAGATGTCTCAGCTGAGCATCATTTTACATCGCCCATGAAGGTAGAAGCCAATTTGTTGATAACAGGAGATAGAGCTGAGAGAGCCAACTCTGTTTCTACTTTTGGTCCCACCTTAAGTTTTGAAGTATACAATAAAAAGACTTAAATTAAAAGTAAAGAGAGCAACTATAAAAGCCCTTAATATAATGAGCTTAAGATTCGATTATTGGAGCAAAATAATATGATATTCAAGATAGGAAATTCAGATTTTTTTTTTTTAATGTGCTACAGCCTACTGCTACTTTACAGGCAGCACAACCCTAATTTATTATTTTTTGCCTCATGCATTGCTGCATATTGCAGCAGCAGTTTTTCAGTGTATTTTTCAACCTTAATTGATAGTTTTGGTTTCTTGGTTCGGAGGATGTATTACTTCATTCATCCAATTTCATTAGAAACTACCTCAAATTTTCTAGTTTACCCATTTTACATCAATTATTAAAGGTCTGCACTTTGTTGCTTTAATACATGGATTTTTATAAGTCTGAACAAAGCAAAATGCAGCATTTATTTATTTCATATTATTATTATTATTTGTAAAATAGAAATTATACATCATGCCTCTTTTCTGTAAAATAGGAATATTCAACAAGTACTTTCCATGAAGTTAAGATAGTTGAAGATCAACTCTTCTTATCAGATTTGATATTGCATGTAATATAAGCTCAAAATAATTACTGATTTGTCATAAACCTGATATTTTGCTATGACTATGTCAAATTGAATTAACTATCAACTGCTTGATGTTACAACTATCACATTATTATGGAAGGAACGACAAGCACAACAAAGAAAGTAAACTAAATTGTGGCATCCCTAGCAATAAAATTAAGAAGGATGAGGAAAATAGAAAACTAATTAAGTACAAAGCGTGCCAAGGATTCTGCATATAGCTATTATAACAAAGCAAAACAATTTGGAGCAATGGTCATCATCAGTTATAAGACATGACATGTTTGAAAAATAGCAAATACCTTCATTCTCCCAATAGCAATAGCAACAGGACGAGATTTGGTTTGGTCGAAGTTTGGTATCAAAGAAGTCGTTCATCGAAGCTGAGGAATTGGAGCTTCAGATGGTTATGTAAGAGAAGAAAAGTGTCATCGAAGCTTCAGCAAAGTTCATGAATTGAAAGTGAAGATGAGCTCGTAATTTAGGGTTTTGGAACTGAAAAGGGGGAAGCGTGGCAGAATAGGAATTTTAAGAGAGAGGGGAGGAAAAAAAGTACCGCCAAAATTTTCTTTTCATTAGTAACAGCGTGAATATAGAGTCATAACTTAACATAAATGACCATAAGCAAATAACAATAGCATGTCATGTTCTGATGCAATCAATCCTTGCTATAAATAGGCCATTTTCTTGTAGTGAGGCGGTCTATTGATTCAGCCGACCTCCTTTTTATATTAGGTGGTCTACTGATTCAGTCGACCTCCTTTTTATGCGCTCATGTCCATGCCATGTATCTAAATGAATGCAAATTCCCTAATGACAACTGATAGTTCTATATACGTGCTACAATCATCATCTAAATGCATTATGCTAATCACCCATTCATAGAAAACATGAAATAAAAATGCAAATGCACACACATCCATATGAATATGCTTTAGTGACCTAGCTAGGCCGATCCTAAGAGATAATAGTGCCTAGTGTGTGTGCATTTGCATCCATTAGCATCCACTAGCAAACACTTGCAACAACTAGCATCCAACATACATAACATGTTCTAGTAACATGTTTACGTTCAGTCCTACCATCCGTAGACTAAATCCTAAGATCTATCCACCCAAAGGATACTAAAGGAAAGAACCTATTCAAAACTAAAGATGGAAATAAGAAATTTAAGACGTACCATTAAAGAGATATGAATAAGAGATATGTATTTTATCTTCAGCCTCCCATGTAGCATCCTCAATACTATCTCCACACTACACCTTAGCCAAAAGGACTTCATTATTTCTAAGCTTCTTGATATCATGCCCAATGATCTTGGTAGGAATGCGATGAACCGATGCTTCTTTCTCCGCTTTAAATTCCTCAAGTTGGCAAGGTTACACTACCACTGCTGAATCATGTAAGAACTTTCTCAAGTGTGAAACATGAAAAACACCATGAACTTCCATGAGCCTCTCCGGTAGCTTCATCCGATATTCCATCTTCCCTACCCTTTCAACAATAGGGAATGGTCCTAGGAATCTGGGAGCATGTTTCCTACTTAATCCAAAACCTCACTACCTTTCTTAGCAGAGACATCTTGATGAAAACCAAATCTCTTTCCTTTAACTCAATATCCCTTCTCCGCTTATCTGCATAGGTTTTCTATGTACCTTGGTCCGTCTTCATTCTTCTTCTAATCAAATTAATATTTTAAGTCTAACCATGTCGGGAACAAATAGTAATCTTTCTGCAGACTCCAACCAATAGGAAGGCGACTTGCAAGGTCTTCCATGAAGGGATTCAAACGAAGCCATCCCAATGCTAGCCTGAAAACTATTATTATATGTGAATTCCACTAAACCAAGGTGCTCCTCCCAAGTCCCTCCAAAATCAAGAATGCACATCCTCAACAAATCCTCAAGAACTCTATTGACTCTCTCCATTTGGTCATCTGTTTGAGTGTGATAAGCCATACTCAACCTAAGCTATGTCCCTAAAGCCTCTTGCAAGCTTCTCCAAAACTCACTAATAAAGATAGAGTCTTTGTTGCTCATTATGCCAAAGGGAACTCCATGAAGTCGGACTATCTCACAAACGTATATAGATGCCAAATAAGGTGTTGTCCTCTTACTCTTGATCGGAATGTAGTGGACGCTCTTATTCAAACGATCTATAATCACCAAAATACTAGTATTCCCCTTCCTAGATTGGCGTAAACCATTTATAAAGTCCATCGAAACAATATCCCACTTCCATTCAGGTACATCTAGTGGTTGAAGCAATCCACCCGACCTCTGCTGCTCCTCCTTAACCCTTTGGCACATAGGACACTTAGCCATGAACTCTGCTACATCCTTCTTCATGCCACTCCAATAAAACACACTCTTCATGTACCTATACATCTTATCACCATGCGGATGAATAATCATCTAAGAATGACGTGCTTCTGCTAGAACTGCACTAATCAAGTCACCAGCGTGGGGGACACAAAGTCTTCCATCTCTCCTTAGCCATCCATTACTATAGATGGAATAGCGTTGGAGTTGTATAGAGACCTATTCTCTGCTAATACTATCTAAAATATCCACAAGCTCTGAATCCTCCCGTTGCCTTGATCCAATCTGATCTATGAGGGTAGGCTTAACCTTAAGTGTTGCTAATAATCCAAGAGTAATGTCTGTAGAGGGCTTAAAATCTAAGGTGGAAATAAACTCTAGGCTTTTCCACTCCCTGAACATTGGGTTAATGGTTGTTATCTTCCTACTTAAAGCATCCACAACCACATTCCCCTTGCCAGGGGTGTAAGCTGTCTCAAAGTTATATGATTCTAGAAACTCCATCCAATGTTGCTGTCTTAAGTTTTGATCCTTTTTTGAGAACAGGTACTTTAATGATTTATGGTTAGTGAAAAGCTCAAACCTCTCTTTTTACAAGTAATGTCTCCAAGACTTGAGTGCAAAACAATAGCAGCCAGCTCCAATCAAGGGTGGGGTAGTTCTTCTCATGAGTTCACAACTGTCCACTCCCATAGCATACTACCCTCCCCTTTTGCACCAATGCTGCTCAAAGGCCAATACCACATGCACCAGTGTATACTCTAAAAGGCTTAGCTCCATCGGGTAAAACTAACACTAGTGCACTAGCAAGGGCCCTCTTTAGCATCTTGAAGGAATCCTCACAATCCATGACCCACACGAATGTCATATTCTTCTTAGTAAGGTGAGTAAGCGGTGATGAAATCTTAGCAAAATCTTCGACAAACTTCCTGTAATGACCAGCCAGACCTAGGAAGCTTCTAACTTCGGTAACATTTTTGAGGGTCTTCCAATCATGTACCACTACAACCTTACGGAGATCCACCGCTAGACCCTCTATTGAGACTACGTGCCCCAATAAATGCACCTCCTCATGCCAAAAGTGACACTTTAAGAGTTTTGCTTTCAACTGATGAACATGAAGTGTATGAAGAACTTCCTCAAGATGAATAGCATGCTCTTTCATACTCTTCGAAAACACTAGAATGTCGTCCAAAAACACTACAATGAACTTATTTAGGACATCTCCAAAAACACTACTCATTGGATCTACAAAATAGGCTAGGGCAATGGTCAGCCCAAACGGTATAACCAATCACTCTCCTAGTGATGAATCAAAGGAATAAATGAAGCTCAACATAAATGACCCTTGTTGGTCACAAGAAACCTCAAGTGTCTGTCCGCTACATGTCCCTAGCCTAATGACTCTCATTTCTCAGTTCAATTTCACCATAAGTGAACAACCAATCCATCCCCAAAATCATCCCATATCCCAAAAATCGCAGTACATAGGCATCACAATTAAACTCTACAGCTAGATAAAAATATTCAAACCCCTACAAATCATGGATAAATGTGTTGTTCCACTATGGGGTTTGAAACAACTATAATGTATACAACTATAGAAATGTCCTAGTGCAAACAATCAACCAAGGAACTAGAAATGAAAAAATGCGATGCTCCGGAGTCAAAAATAGTCCGAATAGGAAAATCCAAAATAGAAATCAAACCTTCTACAATGACTTTCTTACCTCGATCCGGTCCATTACTAGAAGGTGCTGCATCCAAAGTCTGTACTTGCACCGTAGGTGTGCCTGCTTTTTGCCTGTCCCCTAAGGACATTCTCAATTATGGTGTCCAGGCAACCCACAGCTATAACATCTCACCTTCATCGTGTCTTTCTTACAATCCTTTGAGTAATTTCTAACCAATCCACACTTATGACATTTCTGGCCCTTCTTAATATGTCCATTTTGAGGTTCTCCTCCTTTCTTCTTGTCCTTATCCTTTTTATTCTTCCACCACTAATTCTTAGAGTTTTCTAATTCAAGAACCACCTTAATCTCTTCTTCCTTAGCAACATCTAAAATGAGAGCCATTTCCACAAGTGACTCATACGCCACTCCCATAGGTAAATGTATCAATGCCAACCCTTGATGGGGTTAGTTCAAACCCTTGAAGGGGTTGGTTCAAACCCTTGAAGCGTTTTGGATTTCGGTGAGACCGGGAACGGATTTCCAAATTTGGATATCCGAAAACCACATCGATCCAAATTAAATGATAGGTTGTGAATCCAAAGTGAAGTTCGAGATGAAGATTCAGAGTGGAAGGGCTATTGTCGTAAACTCTGAGGGTGATTCCAAAATGAGTGTAACGAGATAGTGCCTTCGGTATCGTTCGAACCCAGAACAAACTTATATGGATTGAATGCTTTCAAAACATCGTCATTGGAGGACGATGAGCATTCTAAGATACGTGTTCTGAAAAGGTAATCGTAGCCTCGAGCCTCATCAACTGAGAATGGTTAAAACAAGGGAGATGCAACAAGGCTAAGTGGGTCGTGCCCAAGTAGGACGAGATTTTTCCCTGTCTAGAGGTCCCTTTTTATTAGGCTTAATGGGTAGGAGATTCGCGACAATTGCTGGGATTGTCTTGTTCAGGACTATCCAATAAGATATGTTTCCGGCCTTGTGTTATAGGGGATTTAGGGTAGATCCTCGGCATGGTGATCTAGGCCACGCACGGTGATAGGCGATACCACAGCAGCCCGGCCATTGATGGAAATCCGTTTTCCCTACGTGCCTTTACGGTTTTGATTATAGAACCCACTTTGTGGCTAATAGCTGGAATTTAATGAATGTAACAATTTCGGCTATTTTCTATTTACTTGAAAACCCTAGACACTATATAATATCACTGGATTTCCTACCAAATGTTTTGGTTGTCATAAGGTAAAAACTTTTCCACGTTTATGTGTGGGAAGTCTTACTAGATACTTTCTTTTCAAAGGATTTTCAAAGTTAAGCAACTTTAACTTGTTTACTCACACCAGACCCATGTTTGACCTGAAGTTTATTTTCTGCTTTCTTAAACTCTTGGGTACTCAAATTTTAACGAGTAGTCAAGGGATTCAGGTTTGCTTTGACTAGTTTCTGGTGGAGATATGGAGCAGGAGGCTTTAGCTTATATAGATATGGTGGTTTCACTGTGTTAATCTCTATGTTGTATCTTGAGTTGTATGATAGACAAGTTTTATAACTGTCTAATGTATTGTGACATAAAGCTCTGTAACTCTAATAGATGTTGTATATTATGTAATAACTTATGTGATTAATATTTTATCCGTTCCATTGTGAGATTCTGATATTGTTTAGTTCTTTCTTTTCTATCTTTTTCCTTTTCTATCCCTTTCTTTCTTAAAAATGATGTGTCTTTCTGTGGAATGAAAGGCGGGTCGTTACTGACTTGGTGTCACAGCATTTGAGACTCACATTGGGCCTTGGAGTTTTGCTTGAAGATCTGTCTTTTTTCTATTCATCTTTGCAGTTATTTTAGTTGTTCCTAGTTGTTTAAGTTCAGACTTGTCATCTGCTTATGTATTCGAGACTACATTGTATTTGGGATATCTGTTGTATTTTTTTTTGACTATGATGTTTATTGTAGTAGCTTCATGAACTACTATTTATCTATTCCGTTGCTTACTATAGTAAACTCTGTGTTTGTGATTCTGTGATTAATTTATTTACTTTATATGTTGAGTTTTTCTAAATATAAATTAACAATCTTTTTTTTTGAGAAATTCAAGTATGACATGTGTGGATGGTTGTCGGTCTGGAAGGTTCGAAATACTAGGTCGTTACACCCTAATGGACCTTGATGAAAGACAAAGCTTATGTATATATGTGTGTGTGTGTATGTATGTATGTACTTATGTATGTTTATGTATATATGTATATGTATAAGATGTTTAACTGTTAATAGTAACAATTAGCTGGAAAACCAAGCTAAAAATGTTATTGGCAGTAGATTTGTGGAAATAGTAATAATAATTGTGGATTTGCAAACAATGTCAACATTGGAGGGTTGGAACATGCTCTAAAAGAATTACACAAATTTGACAGATTTATAAAAATATTTAGCTAACAATGCATACATGTCTACATACATGTAATGCCCTAGATTTTAAATAACATTTTTCAGGAGATTTAGCTAGATAAACCAAATAAAAGATGTGTTGATTAGGGGATTTAGATTTAATTTGTATTAAGGTAGTCATGCCTTTTTAACTAATGAATTAAAGAAGGGTTTAAAATGAATTAGAAGAGGCGTACCGTGGGAAAAAGGCCGTTCTTATATTTCCTTGCTTAGGCCTTGTATTATGTATACATTCATTTCATTACAAAATTTTAAAAATTAAGGCTGGAAACTATTAACAAGAAAAGAAGAAGAGGAAACTAAAGAAAAGCTAAAGGAAAATCAAATTCAAATCAAACCCATTCAAATCCCGAGCTCCTTTAATCTCTAAAGAAAATTTCAATAATGTTTACATCTCTAAATTATTATGGCTTTGGTTTTGAGATTAAATTCGAATAATTTTGCAAAGATTAGCCATGTTTTGAATGATAAAATGATAATATAATGATATATTAATGTTCATGTAGATTTTATGGCATGTTTTAAGACGAAAACCCTATTAAATGACATTCATTAGCCTTGCAAAATTTTATGATGATTTAAAAAGATATTTTAGGGATGGGTTTCAATTTTCATATTTTTTTGAATTTTTGTGGAATTATTATGAATTTTCTAAGGAAGAAAATAATAATTTGGATTATAAAATTATTTATAAGAAAATATAATTATTATTTAGGTTTAAAAAATCATAGTTGTAAAACATATACTAAATGATTTTCTGGAATTTTTCTAAATTTTTCCAAGGTAATTAATAGTTATAAAAAAGTATTTCACGTATAGGACTTAAATCTTTTATATAATTGTAAATGAGAAATGGGCTTTTTCAAATTTGTTTAAATTTCCAAATAAGGAAAGTTGGCAGCATTTTTGTATATAAATACTTGGCGACTAATAAGATTTAGAAAATAAGGCAGGTTAGGTACAAAAGGACTATTTCAAATTATAACAAATAGTCTTTTAACTTTTCAACCCTTTCGGCAACAAGGTTCCATCTCTATCCCAAACCTTCCGACAAGGTCGAGGCTATCAAACCTTTCGACTAGGTTAATAACAAAGGCACATGCTATCATACAACTGGTACGTACTGAATTGAAAGGGGTAGAAAGGTTTAAGGATGAAAGGTAAGAGCTTTCAAAAGAGATGAAGCTTTGTCTTGATTTTAAGGAAAATATGCTTCCTGGCTTTCGATAAAGAGATTTTGACAATGTCAAATAGTTTAAAAGGAAAGGTTTTGACAATGTTGCTTTATTGTTCTGAATGAAACCTTTCGACTAGGTCGGAAGGTAAACCTTTCGGCAAGGTCGAAAGTATAGTTGCAACTTCCTACCTTCCGAATTAATTGCTTTTGGAGGGATCTTTTTGTTTTCTAAAATTTGCCGCCTCTCCATTGCTTTTGAAGGGTTGGTACCAACACCAACACTTCGTTATCTTAGAATGGTTTCAAAAGGTTTCATTAAAGGTTTCAAAGTAGATGCTTTCGACTCTAATCTTTTTCTGATCCTTTTGCTCTACTTAAAGGCATAATCCAAATGTTTTAAATTGAAACGTTTTAAAGGTTTCGAAGTAGTCAACTTCAAATAGATTCGAAAGGATTTAACTTGTTTTAAATTGAACCCAATGTCTTTGAAAGGTTCTATCAATGATTTCACATGGGTGGTTCCTGAAACTTTCGTCACTGTCGAATGGTAAGAGCTTTTGAAAAATGCGAAAGCAGACCTTTCGACAAGGTCGAAAAGAAACCTTCCGACAATGTCAAAAGGTGAGATTTTTCAACAAGTCTAAATGTAAAGTTTTGCAATGTTTCCAGAAGGCTAAGAATTAAAGGATTTTAATGGTGAATGTCATATGTTTTAAAGCTTATAGGAGAAAGGCTTTTTATTTGTTTTGAAGATGTTGCCTTCAATGATTTCGAAAAGTATTATTAAAGGTTTCGAATAGGTTACCTTCAATGCTTCCGAAGGGTTTTATTAATGGTTTGAAGGGGTTGCCTTCAATAGTTTCGAAAGGTTGTTTAAAAGTTTTAAACAAATGTTTTGAATATAACAACTAGGCAGATAGCCAAAGTGTCTTAAGTTATAATAGACTTATTTTAAAAGGATACATAATCCTTATAGAACATCATCAACATTATTTTGAGTAAAGTATATGTAACATTGCAAAATAACTTAGAGTAAAGCTAAATATATGTTTTCCTTGTATAAGTATGATTTGACGGCCTAAATATTTTGAAAAGATATTCGTGGAAAATCTAAAGGGTAGTCAACCCAAAGAAAAATTTGAGCAGTTAGCTCATTTAAATTTGGACAGTCAGCCTATTTTGAGAGCAGTCAACTTAATAGACAGTTGTTTAGTTAAGGAAGTTAGCCAAGATATGAACAGTTAGTTCATTTGTTAGCATAATAGACCTTGCTAATTCTTAGGACAGTTAGTCCACTCTTTTTGCCAGTTTTATGGACATATAGTACATTATTTAGCATAAAGGACATTGCTATTTTGATAAAATCAATTTTAGTACAGTTAGTCCAATATAGGGTAGTTAGTCCAGATATTAGACGTATAGTACATTTCTTTTCCTATTTTTAGCATAATGAATCTAGTTATATTATTATTATACTCAGTTGATTAACCAGTTTGGTTGCAGGAAAGGATTTGCAAAATATATGTTTCGAAAAGAGATATTACTGAGGAAAAACTCAATCGGCTAAGTTGCATGGTCTCACTAAATATCAGTAAATAGAAATGTAACATAAATTATTCATGCTAGGATTTAAGTCCGACTCAAGGCTTGTTTTTCCCCTTAATCTCTTGGGTGGTCAAAATTGATTTCAGCAGCCGGAGGGTTTAGGTTTTCATGTTTTAGCAGATTTTAGCGAATAAGCTTCCGAAGACGAGCAGATGGGTGATGGATAGCTAAATTAGGAATTCAGTTCTTTCTGTTGTTTCCGTCGTGTATTAATACAATCATGTATATTTTTCTTTGATCTTCCAAGGGGCATCTTCATATGTCACTCTTGGCGTATTATTGTAAATTATAATTGATCATTGCCTAGGAATACATTTAGGGATTTTGTAACTTGGGTATGGTTTATTTGAAACATAATCACTGAAAATTACTTTTTTTTTGAAAATCTATGATTTTTTTCATATTCAAGTGCTTCTAATATTATGGATACCATTAGCATTACCGTATTTCGTCACTAGAAGTTAATACTGTAGATGATTGCAACATCCAAAGCACTTATCTTCTTGCCTCCAGATACGGGATGTTACAACTTGGTATCAGAGCATAGGTTTATGGAAACTTTTATTGAAAATGGTTTTGAAAACAAAAATCCAAAGGAGTTAGAGCCAGATTGGAGTTAAGATGATGCTATAGTAACATACTTGTATTTGTTATATATAATTATGCGTTTTATAACCATTCTCCTATTTTTGATTAGGTTGTCTTTTTGTATCACATGAAGTTTGAATACAAACATGGATGGTAGAAAAGACAGAGCTAACCCAAGAAGAGGAAGCACCAAAGGGAACGTCGGACCTAATGCTGGGAGAAACCAAGGTCAGGCACAGGTAGAGAACGTTGGTACATAGGTTTTGCAGGTCAGAATAGAAGCTATGTATCAGTTTTTTAAGAATATAATGCAGGCGAGAGTTGCACCCGGAGTGTTAAGCGGAAATGCTACAAGAGCATGGGTTTTGGATGTTCTGGTAGTTCATCATTTTGCTAAGTTAGGCGTAGATTTTGTATAGCTTAGAAGAAAGCCGTTTATGGGGATGGAGGATGCCATTGAGGTGGAGAGTTGGTTGTTGCTCTACGAAAGGATTTTTAAAGATCTCAGGCTCAATGATGAGAAGAAGAGGAGATTGGCGTCCAGGCAGCTTCAGGGAGCTGCATTTTTCTGATGGAACAGTGTAACAGCGACAATTGATGAGAAGACAGTAACCTAGGAGGATTTTAAGAGGAGATTCCAGGAGAGGTTTATGTATGTGATGACACAATCAGCTTTGATTAGGCAGTTTGCTGAGCTGGTGTAAGGTGAGATGTCTATTGTTAAGTATGCTAGGATGTTTAGATAATAGGACCGGTATGGGTATCCTTTAGTGGATACAGTGTTGAAGCGAAATGCAGAGTTTATCAAAGGATTGAAGCCAGAAGTGGCTAGTGCTACTTTATCCCACCTTAGAGATCCTTTTGATATTGTTATAGAGATGGCTTGAGGTAGGTGGAAGTCCTTCAGTATCTGGAGAAGAGCAAGGCAAAAAGGGTCCAGGTTAGGCAAGGACATAAGAGAAAATTCTTTCTTAAGAAAGGTGCTCAGAAGATTAGAGCAGTCAAAAGAACGATGTTTGGATTTGTCTGCTACAAGTGCAATAAGAAAGGGCACTTGGCAATGATTGTCCCTTAGGGAAAGCAAAGGATGTTGCTAAGGGGAAGAACGTCAGGTGGTTCAATTGTGACTAGATAGGCCATTGCAAGAACCAATGCAAGGGGCCCGTTGGAGATGGTAAGGGCAAGGTGTATGCATTGGATCATACTGCTTCTAAGCCAACAGCCTAGGAGAAGAGAAAAGAAGTTACTGGAAGAATGCTTCAGATTCATGGTATGTGTATTAGCATTTTATTTGATACTTCTGCATCCCATTCTTTTATATCTAGATGTTTGATAGATAAGCTTAACCTTGAATCCATATATTTAGCTACCTCCTTGCTGGTTGCGGATCCATTAGGAGGGTATGCAACTCTAGTGTTGAGATGTGACCACCTTGATTTTGACTTGTTAGGTCATACTTTAGTGTGTAATTTGCATGTGTTTGATTTTGTGGGGTTTGGGATTATCCTAGGGATGGACTGGTCAAATGAGTACAATGCTAGGGTATTTTTCCAAAATACGAAAATATCTCTTAGACACCTTGATTGTAGCGACCAGATTGTCTTTACCATAGAAGGTCCTAGCGGTGTAGTGTTTCCTTTGTTGGTTGCTTTGGATTCAGATGATGAGTTAAGCCGAGCTTTCGTGGTTAGAGAATTCGAAGATGTGTTTGAGCCTATAATGGGATTGCCACCGAAGCGAGCCATCGAGTTTTAGATAGGTTTGGTTCCGAGAGCAGAACCAGTGAGTAGGCCACCAAGTAGGATGAACCCTTTAGAGATGAGGGAGTTGAATGAGCAGTTGGTGGATTTAGAGGACAAGAGTTTTATCAGGCCAAGTAGTTCTCCATGGGGTGCAACGACAGTGTTTGCTATGAAGCTGGATGGATCGTTGAGGTTATGTAATGATTATCGTAGGTTGAGTGAGAGGATGATAAAGAACCGGTATCCATTGCCCAGGATTGACGATTTATTCGACCAGTTAAGTGGAGCACAGTTATTTTACCAGTTGGATTTGGCAATAGGTTTCCATCAGCTCAGGGTAGCAGAGGACAGTAAACCTTTGACCGCGTTCAGAACTAGATATGGGTCGTATAAATGGTTGGTTATACCATTTTGACTAATGAATGCATCATCTTTCTTTGCGGATTTGATGAACTGAATTTCACAGGAGCACTTAGATAGGTTCATACTGGTTTTTATAGATGATTTATTGATTTACACTAAGCATGAAAGAGAGCATGAACTTCATCTTAAAGTGGTGCTTGAGATGTTGTGGCAGCATTTGCTGAAAGCAAAGTTTTCGAAGTGTCACTTCTGGAAGAAAGATGTGAAATTTCTTGGTCATGTAGTCTCAAAGGAAGGGTTTTCAGTGGATCCGACTAAGATAGAGGCAATGAATAGTTGGAAGAGATGCGCGACAATAATCGTGATAAAGAGTTTCTATGGATTTGCTGATTATTATAGGAGATTCATTAAGGATTTTCCATGGATAGCAGCACCGATTACCAAGCTTAGAGGAAGGATGTAAAGTTTGTGTGGACCAACAAGTGTAAGGAAGCATTCCAAAGATTGAAAACACTTATTGATCTATGCGCCTATGTTGGTCGTTCCAGAGGGGAATCGAGACATGGAATTTTATACCGATGCGTGTGGAATACGATTAGGAGCTGTACCGATTCAAAGAGGTAAAGTGACTACCTATGCTTCTAGACAGACCGCATGAGGTTAGATATCTGACGCATGATTTAGAATTAGCTGTGATGATTTTTTGCTTTAAAGGTGTGAATACTTTACCTTTTGGGAGAAATGTTTGAGCTATATACAGATCATAAGTCGCTGAAGTATGTTTTCCCTCAGAAGGAGCTGAACATGAGACAGCAGAGATGGTTAGAGTTCACAGCTGCTTATGATTTTTGAATTCAGTACTAACCAGGGAAAGGCAAAAAAATTTGCAGAGCTCTTAGTAGGAAGCATCAAAATGCAGTGTTAGCAATAATGGATGAGTGGAAAGATTTAGAAGCCTTAGCAGATTACAGAGTGCAATGGAGATCCAAGGCTGGGTCTAGTGGGAATTCAGTTGTATTATCTTGTTTTGAAGTTCGATCAGTATTAACCAAGCGAATTGTTTCTAAGCGGATGGAAGATTCAGTGTTAGCTGAACGGATCAGTAAACTAAAGGAATGAACTACGAACAATAACTTGAAAGATTTCAGTCTTGACCAAAATAGGTCGTTTAGAAAGAAAGGGACATTATGTGTTCTGAGTGTAGGAAACATAAGGAAGGAAGTTTTAGACGAATGCCATTGTTTGAAATTCACTATACATCTCGGAGTTACCAAGATGTATCAGAATATGAAGAGGAGTTTCTTCTAGGAAGGTATGAAGCAGGATATTGGTTTGTGTGTAGGCAGTGCTTGAATTGCCAATAGGCAAAGGCCGAATACTAAAAGCTAAGCGGTTTGCTTCAGCCATTAGACATTCCAATGTGGAAGTGCGATTTTATTTCTATAGACTTCACTAACGGGTTGCCAAGGTCGAACATGGGTAATGAAAGAATATGGGTCATAGTGGACAGATTGACCAAGAGTGCCCGTTTCATTCCAGTTAGATCAACCAGGACGACCCCTATATTAGCGATATTGTTCATGAAGAATGCGGTTAGACTGCTTGGGATTCCGAGCAGTATAGTTAGTGATAGAGATTTCTTGTTCACCAGCGAGTTTTGGGAGAGTCTGTAGGAAGTTTTGGGAACCAAGCTTAACATGTGTAACGATCCCAGTTTTAATGACGAATTTAAATTTGTAATTTAATTAAATTCTAGGATTAAATTATGGATTTGTTTGAATTTTTCAAATTTATAAAGTAATATGTACTTATGTGCTTTTGAATTTGGATTGAAACTCAAAATGGATATTTTCAGTTGAATTGAATTATAAATAAAATGTATAAGAATAAAGACTACTTATTAACATTGAATATAAGAGTTTAAAATAAAATATGCATTATAAATTTAATACTTAAGTTAGAAATATAATTATAAAGTAAATTACAAAATATGAAGTAAACATACGAAGTAAAAATATAAATTATAACAATATATATATTTTAGAATCTCATTTAAATTACAAAATAAAACTATAGAATAATAACAAAAGAAATACAAATAATATTTTATGATTATAAGGCAACATAAAATCAAACTATAAGGTAATAACAAATTGTACATACAAAACAAAAATGTATGCGGGCAAGAAGAAAGAAAATGTACACAAGAAGACAATAGAATTCATCAAACTGGCAAAGCAAGATGTAAACAAGAAGCAAAGAAAAAAAAAGTATCTACTAAACAAAACAAAGAAGTACAAAAATGGATTTTCTGTAAACAAAATAATACATGCATATGATATTAACATATCAGCCATCTTATGAACATTTATGTACAAAGTTAGTAAAGTAAACAAAATAGGACATAAGCATTTAATAACATTCTGCTCAAGCACACCAAAACAAATTGTCTCAGCCGAAATTAGATTTCATTTCAGTTTATAAAAAAAAATCTGTACAAACCTGTCCAAACAAATAGAAAAAGGTCTGATCAAAAGAAAAAGTAGTACCAGGTAACACCTACCTATACAAGCTGCCTTCTTCATTTATACACATCCATATTCATTTCCAGTTCGTTCATAAGTAAGCAAAACCAGAGAAAACATTATAAACATCATCATCTTCAAACCCAAAATATCATTCAACTCAAAGTTATTTTTTTAAAGCAAAACAGATTAAAAGAGCTACCTCTGTTCTTCAAATTTTAGGTGATTAAACAAATCACTTTGAACTTCAGTTAAGTAAAATTTGTATATATGATTCATGGTCAAATGTTGCTCTATGTGTACATTTTTGTGAAGCTTTGATATATCCATCTGACTGCTTTGTGTATAAAAGGAAACAAAAATTAGTCTGTTCTTCTCTGTTTAGGATTCACAGGGAGGAAAATAATCAAGCAAATGGAATATATCTCCATTTAATCACTAGTCGGCTTACATCTTAAACCAAAACTAGTTGTTAAAACATAAATTAACAGTTAAAAATTTGTTTCAACCATGTTGGTGAGATATTACAGCTGAAATCCTGGTTTTGCAAAGCAAATTGCAAATGTATGTTGAATTCGAATCTCATGAAATATTAATTCAATTATATGGTCTGAATCCTTACGCAAAATATGATTTTTAAGCTAAGTTTGGTAATTTTTAGAAGTCTGGCTGGAGAGCAGTTCCAGGTTGATCGAAAATCACGTTTTGACCAAGTTTAGGCGATCGGAGGCTCAATTGAGGCCGGGATTTCGCGTGGAGGTGGAGGAGGCTACAGCGATGATGGGAAAATAAGCCGGAATTGGTCCGGGTTATTATGGTGACAACGGTGAGAAGTTTTTATTTGTAAGCCTAGTTTTTGAGGTGGTCGAGGATTTGATCACAGTGATTTCATACATGTGTCGAGTCTCACGCGCTTTGGGTAGATGGTGACTAAGTGGTTGACAAAGGCGTGGTAGGAAGCTCGAAGCTTCTGGTGGTCGGCATGGGTCGTGCGAGGCGATTCTTCAATGATGACTGTTGTACCCATGTTGATCGAAATACCTCGATTTTGTTTTCGAGCTTCGTTCGTGTTTTTTTGTATTTGGGTAGTGAGAGTGGATCAAAAGTAATTTGTTGGTGGTTGCGAAGTTCGCAAGAACGGCGGTGACGAGTGGTGCATGTGCACGGCATCTGATCGTGTGTCTGGATTTGGGTTTCACGGGGAAAACTCGAAGGGAGTCTCGTGCGTATGGGTTTGTGACTAGGGGAAGAACGCGAGAGCATGTTTGCCTGATGTTAAAGTTTGAATTTAAACTAAACTCAACCTAACTGGAAATAAAAGAGAAAAAAAAGAGAAGAAGAAGAAGAAGAAGAAATTTGTGAGAAGAACAGGTGAGTGTCTCGGAAATTTTTTTTGGGATAACGAGTGGTTACTCGAGTTTTTAACAGGGGAAGTCTCGGCTTCCTTCAAAACGGCAGAAGTGTATTTTTAAAGTAAAGTTAAGTGAAAAGATTTTTATCAAGCTATAAAAGTGTTAAATGATTTTGAGTTAAAAACTTAATACATGTTTTAATTATTTAATAATTAACGATGTTTTAAACTCTTAATTATTATTTTAATTAAATAATTAAGTTAAGTTAAGTATGAAATTAATTAACATCAATGTTTGTAGTTGATATTAAATTGATTTTCCAATTTAAAGGAAAATTTTAAATGATTAATTAAGTTGAATAATTAATACAAGTTAATTATTTCCATAAAGTTGTTAAGAAAAATTACATTATAATTGTAATTTGAGATTAATGAATGATTAATCAATTAAAGATAATTAATCAAGGGATATATGTATAATTACTCGATGTAATTAAATTGTGATTTATTAAAATAAGTAATTAAGGATAATCACTTATTGAAATTAATTAAGAATAATTAATGAAATAGTAATTAATTAAGAGTTAATTAAATTGTTAATGAATTAATTAAGGGAAATTAATTATAAGATAGTTGATTAATTAAAGTTTAATTTTTCAAAAAATTTAAAGTTGATTTAATTTGATTAGAAATGATTAAAGGACCTTTAATCAAATGATTTGGAATCGACTAATGATGATGGATGACCCAGCTGATTTAAATAAATCAGATAATTAATTGAGCATATTTATGGATGACTATATTCCATTGAGTGATGTGTATTGGATTGATATATCTAATATGTGATGTGATGCTATATAAAATGCTTTGTGCTGAGTTGTTATATCTGTGATGAACATACTATTGTATGAATATGAAAATCCCTTTTTGCCCATAAAACAGAATTTGAATTTCGATGCGACAGGGAATCGGATTCCGATTGGTTATCCAAAACCCTCATCGAATTGTAATGATGACTAATTGTGATTGATAAATTTATTTCATCTGTGACAATGTGAATGAAGATAAGCATTATGGATTATACCGCTTATTTGTATTGATGTATCTGTGATGATTGATGATGCTGCACTATTGTGTGAAATCCCTGGACTACACCTTACACACACAAATATGGATTTCATGAGGAAATCGATTAAGTCGCAGATTTTTGAAAATAGTTTTAAATTTGAATTTTCAAATTCAAATGGTTTGAAATGGAATCAGATTAAAGTGAAAAGCTTTTGAAATGGAATTTCAAAGATGAAATTTATTTCGAACAACTTGATTAAGTTTTGAAATTTGAATAATTTGATTTAAATTGGAATTCAATATCTGAAATTGAATTCTATATTCAGTATTTATGATATTAAACAGTATACAAGTTTATATGGGTTTTAAACCATTCTAAAAGTGTTGTTTTTGGGAATTTGAATTTACCCAAAGATTTAACTTGTATTAATGAGATCGAATTTCTCCGAAACGAAAACTACTTGTTTTCAAGTAATAATAGCTTTCATTGTAAAGAAAGGATTTCCAAATTGTGTTGAAAAGTTTCAAGTCTGAAATGGAATTGAAATGTTTTGAAAGCTATGAAATGAGTCTTTGATTCAAAGACCGAATGAGTTAATCCAACTTGAATTGGAATTGTTTTTGAAAGGCTATGAATGAATCTTTGGAAACAATTTTGAAAGCTATAAGTTAAATCTTTGATTTAAAGATTCAACGAGTTAATCGAATTTTGAAAGCTATGAGTTAAATCTTTGATTTAAAGATTTAACGAGTTAATCCAATTGAAATGGAAATTTTTTGAAATCCATAAATGGATCTTTGTGAACCGAGTGAATTTTGGGAATTAAATCTTTCGTTTAAAAGATTAAAAGTGTGGAAATTGTTTAAACCATTGAAGGTTGTTGAAATGAATCTTTTTGTTTAAAAGATTGGAAATGGTAATTTGTTTTAACCATTCGAATGAAAAGTTTGGGCTTTAAGCTATGATTTAACTGAAACCCCAATATTTATATGATTTTTAAGTATTGCGCTCGTTATTCGGTTTAGCCGGGAGAGGGCCTTTGTGTCATACAACCCATTCCGAATAGTGATACGACGTATATGGATAGCATTTGAAGACCGGTGGTGAAGACCGGGTATTTGCAAGAGCGATAGGATGACCTATCGATTGTCTCTGCACTGAGTCACGCCGGTATAGAGATTCCCTAAGTGATGGGAAGTCCGATCGGGATTGTGAATACCCGGATTGCAAGGACTTCTTTAGAAGTGCCTTCGGTTCTGTTCGAACCCGGAACAAACTTGTATGGATGTGTGTCTGATGTTACACTTTGAGATGTAAAGCTGGTTTCTATCAAATATATTTTTGTTCGTGACGGAGAATTTATTCTCTTAGCTTAACACCCTTTTCTGAAACGTACGAGCTTAGAGGTTATGTAGTTGATGGTTACTAGTGATACATTCCCAATTTGGTAATGTGGCATACGAAGTGTTGCTGATCATTTGTTGATCGAAGCATGGCTTTGTGAAAAAGCGTAGCTTTGTGGATGAGACTTCTCGGGCCTCACAACCCGGTAATGGTTGAAACAGGAATGTTGTGACAAGGTTTTGTTAGGGGTAACGCCCTAGGGTATGTCCATTTTCTTCTTGATAGAAGGTGATATCATGGTATAGAGCCCAAGTATCGAACCTATGTGGTTACTCCATATTTACTACTTTGTGGTTGTTGCTTTATGGTTGAGGATCCTCGGATAAAGGTCAGTGTGTTAGTTACCTAGCCACAGCTGTATAGCGTGAGGTAGCGTCGGTATGTTAGTTACCTAGTCACAGCTGTATAGCGTGAGGTAGCGTCCGTGTGTTAGTTACCTAGTCACAGCTGTATAGCGTGAGGTAGCGTCCGTGTGTTAGTTACCTAGTAATAGCTGTATAGCGTGAGGTAGCGTCTATGTGTTAGTTACATAGTCACAGGTGTATAGCGTGAGCTAGCGTCGGTGTGTTAGTTACCTAGTCACAGCTGTATGGCGTGAGGTAGCGTCGGCCTTGTTTAGCAGAGATCTGGTTAGGTTCTCGGGGGTGTCCTTCCAGAGGCGTTCCATTTCTGTATGGGAAGTTTCTTAGCCCGATCATTTGTTAGAAAATCCAAAGAAACAATACGTACGTTGTACGGTTTTGTAACCTGCCATAGAATGTGGCGGTAACCTGCTATTGATCTTGGTAGCTATAGTTAGCATAAATGCGTAATGCCCGTGCTGACTAGGGTTAGTATTATATTTTCGAAATGTTTTCTACACTATGCACTAATAATAATATCAAAAGTGATTTATTTTGCGTAATGTCATGGAATGTTGTTGTTTTAAAGATAATCTGTTTTCATTACTCACACCTGTCCCATGACTGACCTCGAGTTTATTGTTCCTTTCCTAAACTCTGGGTGCTCGCTATTTTCCATACGAGCAGTCTAGAGTTGGGTTTTTTAGATAGTTAGGTTCAGTGGATTATCTGGAGCTAGTTTAATGTTTGGATATGGACGAGACTTGCTTGTCTTAGTGCATCGTGATGCTGGTCCGAGCTGCTGCTGGAGTTCTCTCTTGAAGGCTATCTTAGAGTTATTTGTTCCGTTGTTGATGTCATCTATTTTTCCTTTTCGCTGGTATTTTATTGTATCATATCTCTGATGTATATTGATATCTATTGTATAATCTGTTGTATCAGATATTGTATTGATGCTATATATCAATGTATTATTCTTTTTCTTTCGCTGTATCGTTTACTTAATTGTGTTATAAGCTCCGACGACTCGGATTTGAACGGTCGAATCTACGACATTCGAGTACGATGTAAAGTATGGATGTCAATTTTCGAACGCGAAAAATCTGGTTCGTTACAAAGTGGTATCAGAGCTCAGGTTGAACTTTAGCTCAGGAGTATAACACATTAAGGAACTCATTAGAGATAGGGTGAAGTATACCCTAGAATGAGTAATCCCTAAGATATCTGTTCAAATGCCTCAGTAAATTCTCTTACTATCCATTGATAGTGAGTATGAGCGCAAGATGTAACGTTTCGGATTTTGCCCGCTCAAAAATCGACATCCATACTCCAAATCGTATTCGAATGCCATAGATTCGACCGTTCAAATCCGATTCGCCGGAGCTTATAACAACATTAAGTAAATAACACAGCGGAAAAAGAAAAAAATGATACATTGATATACAGCTTTGATACAATATCTGATACAACAGATGTTTCCAATAGATATCAATATACATCAGAGATATGATACAATAAATAGCAGCGGAAAAGAAAATAGATAACACTAGCAGCGGAACAAAATAACTCTGAGATAGTCTTCAAGGAAGAACTCCGAGAACTGCAACTCCATTTCCAAGAATCAATCCAGCAATAGCTCGAACCCCGAATAACGATGTACCTAGCATAAGCAAGACTGGTCCGGTCCAAAGACTGAACTAACTCCAGATAATCTACTAAACCTGACTATCTGAAAAACCCAACTCTAGACTGCTCGTGTAGAAAATAATGAGCACCCAGAGTTTAGGAAAGAAACAATAAACTCCGGATCAGTCGTGGGACTGGTGTGAGCAACAAAAACAGTTTATCTTTTAAAACATTCAACAAAAGATTTTCAAAGTCAATTCGCAATGCTTTTTAAAATGAGACTACCATAAGGCATCCCGCACACACACACAATGCAAACGCAGAATCGGAGGAGATTTCTCCTTATGATAGTCAAAGATGCTTGATACGCATTAAAAAGAAACATTTGATATTATCACTAATGCATAGTGCAGGAAAAAATTATTTCGAAAATAAAGATATAAATCTTAGCCAACATAGACATTTCGAACTATGTCTACTATAGCTACCATGTTCAATAGCGGGTTACCGCCATATTCCGTGACAGGTTATACAACTAAAACCGTACAAGGTACGTATTTGAAGAATGGATTTCCAACAAATGGTCAGGCCAAGGAACTTCCCATTGCCACGTGGAAACGCCTCTGGAAGGACGCCCCGAGAACCAAACCGTTCTCCGCTAAACAAAGCCGGGAACCCCTTTTCCCAAGGGATATTACAAACCCTCAGATATACCACCCCCGGTCCTTTGGAACCTTTAAACGAGAGCTCTCTAACCAACATCACACCATAATAATAAGTGTTTCAACATGAGTAAGTATCTGGGCTCCATACCATGATACTACCCTTTTCCAGAAGGAATGGTCATACCCTAGGGAAGCGATCCCTGAAAACCTTGCCGCACAATTCCTGTTTCGACCATTACCGGTTTGTGAGGCTCGACGAAGTCTCGTCCACAAAAACACACTTTATACAAAAGCCATGCTTTGGGTCAACAAATGATCATAGAAATGATCACCAGGATAGACGATCAAATAAATGATCCTATCACAAATAATCAACACAATGATCATTTCACAGCAACACTCAGCATGTCACATTACCAAATTGGGAATATATCGCTGATAACCTTCAACTATATAACCTCTGAGCTCATACGTCTCAGAGAAGGGTGTTAAGCTAGGAGAATAAATTCTCCGCCACCAACATAAATATATTTGAAAGAAATCAGCTTTATATCTCAAATTGTAATGTCAGACATAACAATCCATACAAGTCTGTTCTGGGTTCGAACAGAACCGAAGGCACTTCTTACGAAGCCCTTGCAATCCGGATATTCACTAATCACGTTCGGACTTCCCATCACATATGGAGTCTCTATACCAGGAGCTACCCAGTGCAGAGACAATCGATAGGTCATCCTATCACTTTCGCAAATACTCGGTCTTCATCACCGGTCTTCAAATGCTATCCATAACGTCGAATCACATATTCAGAATGGGTTATACGACCCAAAGGTCCTTTCCCGGCTAACCCGAATAGTGAGCGCAATATTTAAAACAAATGGATATGGGATTTCAATTAAGTCACAACTTAATAATTCAAAACTTTCTTTCAAATGGTTTAAATAAATTACCATTTTCACTCTTTAAACAAAAGATTCATTTTCACAACCTTTAACGGTTTAAACAATTTTCACATTTTTAATCTTTAAACAAAAGATTCATTCACAGATTTTCCAAATCAATTTTCATTTCAATTTGATTAACTCGTTAAATCTTTAAATAAAAGATTTAACTTATAGCCTTCAAAACAATTTCATTTCACTTTGATTTAAACAAATCATCAATTTAAATCTGTTAAAAATAAACAGATTTAATTCATAGCTTTCAAAAAGAATTCATTCATAACTTAGGAAAATCATTTCTCCATTCAATCTTGAAATTCCCTTAATTAACTGGAACCTCAGTTCTTATCTAAAAGTGTTTATCATTTGAAAACAACAGTTTTCATTTTGGAAATTTGATTCATTTATACGAGTTGAAATCCTTGGGTTAAATTCAAATCCCCAAAACCATACCTTTAAAATGGTTTAAATTCATACAAACATATTTATAATATCTTTAACCATAATTTCCAATCATTGAATTCAATTCCAAATATTGAATTCAAATTCAAATTTAATTATTTAAATTGGAGATTTTACCGAGTTATTCAAAATAAATTTCATCTATGAAATTCAATTTCAAAAGCTTTTCACTTTAAACCCAATCCATTTCCAAAACATTTGAATTCAAATATTCAAATTTAAAACTATTTCAAAAATCTGTGACTTAATCGATTTCCTCGTGAAATCCATATTGTGTGTGTATGGTGTGGTCCAGGGGTTATACACAGTAGTGCAACATCATACAATTATCACTGATTAAAAAATAGGAATATAGTCGATAAGCGGTATTAACTATCACGCTTATCGTTCATATACAGATCACAGATATATATCACAGATAAGTAAATTACAGATCACAACGTAAATCAGGATAATCATAAAGCATCATATAACAGGGATATCAAACAGTTTAACATCCAATATAATCCAAACATCCATAAAGAGGATTAATTTAATTATCTAATTAATTTAAATCAGATTAAATTTCTATGAATAACTCTTCTCACATTTATTATCAAAATAAATTTCAAGTAAATGATCCTCATTAACTATTCATAATTATTTAATTACTATTCTTAAGTAATTAAACTCAATTTAACTATCGTTAATTATCATTTAATTAACCTTTAAAATCATAAGTTTAATCACTGATTATTTAATTAATTAAGTTCTAAACTGTAACTTAATAAATCTTAATTACTTGATTAAATAATCTCGAGCATTTGTTTAAAAGACAACTCTTTATTAAACTAATGAATCTTATTTACAAATTAATTTACCTTAATTAATTTAACTCAAATCTTAATTTCTTGATTAAATAAATTAATCAATCATTCACCTGAACTAATTTAATGAATGCATATCATTTTATCTTTACTAATTCAAATTTAAAACATTTTCTAACTAATGTTTTAATTATCATCATAAAGCAAATTTAAACAATTTCATTTATTAAAACTTCTTTGATTTCTGAATTAGGATTCAAATTATCTTTAATTCAGATAATTTAAATTTAAATTTAAACTTTTAGTTTCAAATTGCTTAAACTTTTCATTTAAAATTTCAACTCCATTTCAAATTTCTTTAATATATTTTGAATTGCTTTTAAGTTATTAAAACAATTTAAATTTAAAACTTATTTATGTTTAAACTAAACTCTACATTCAACTTGAATTTATAATAACATTTTAATTTGAACTCAGCTTTTAAAAATCTTAGTTTAAAATTTAAATTTGGTTTTAAAATTCTCAAACCAAAACAGTTTCAGGTTAAAAAAAAACCTGCAACAACTTTTACTCGAGCCCAGACTCGATTTGCTTCGAGTCACTTACTCGATTTACTCGAGTACCACTTCGGGTAAAAACCCACTGGAACGCTGCTTCTACCCAAACAACATCATCAGGTACAAGAAGATGCACCGTGCACCTGCACGGTCGCCGTGCGACGTTCTGACCATCACCACGATCATCTACATGACCACGATCACCCTTTCATACACTCCAACCCACCAAATCTCCCTCCTTCACACGAAAATCGAAATCGAGTTCAATGCCAAAACCTGGAACAACGGAAAAAAAACTGGAACGCCCTCACCTGTCAACGCCGTTCGCTCGACACTCCGACCACCATTCACCACCAAACTCCGGCCATAGCGTCATCAATCTTCCCTCTACCTCCCCACGAAACCACGTGACACTCGCACCTTCGTCGACGTCGCGCGAGTAGAAAATATCGGCCACCCCAAAACTAGGTCACCGAAGTTTGATCACTTCCCACCGCCACCACTAGGCTTCGTTCAACCTCCAAGTATTTTTCCTAGAACCCTCGATCACCTTCCCACCTCCAGACCACGTCGCGTCTTCCCCGATCAACCCAATCACCGGCAATTCCCCAAAAACCACACTCCCTTCAACTTCGAACTGCACCCAAACTACACAACTAAAAATCATGAAACCCATCTCAAAAATCTTCATTTCCAATATGAATTCAAGTTATATATATAAATCACCATTTCGCGAAGTTCGAATTTTGGTCCATCTTGAGTTTGTTCAAGATTTTGGGTTTCCAGAGATGAATTTTAAGTTGTTTTAATCTTAACTAAATTTTAAAGCTTAGTTTACAATGATATAAACATTTTTTGTTTAAGTCCTAAGTTCAATCATCAATCAAAAGAAGAGTAAAAGATTTTTGAATCCATCAGTTGGAGTTTTACTGGAAACTGATGCAATTTTTTTTTTTTTTAAAAACAAAAGCTTGCATACCTATTTTCAATCTTCCCATATATATATATATATATATATATATATATATATATATATATATATATATACAGAGAATTATATATGCACACACAACATTTCTCAAATACACTTGCATAGATTCAAACCCTTAAAAAAATGAAATGTTACTCACTTGATTTCCAGGAAATGAACAGAGACTTAAATTTGAACAGACTCTTGAATTTGAAATCTGAAATACTTTGCTTTTAAGTTGATCTGTAGCTTCAAGATTTGGACTTAACTTCCAGGCTTGATGTTGAGAAACAGATCTTACTTTCTGAGATGATTCTTGGTATGGATATATAGACAGAGGTGTACAGGTGATGTATATTGTTGTTTGTACAACCAGAGTAAGGCTGAAAATACTTGCATTAATTGCTTTAGTCCTTCTGTTTCATATTATATTTTATTTTCTTTTCTAGCCTACTCTTGAATATTATTGTTGTCTTGTTTATTATTTGTTTCTCGGCCTATATGCCTATTCATATTTGCTTGTATAATCACATATTGGTCTGGTTCCTTGTTTATTTTGTATGTACTTACTTTATTTATATTTGTTTTATAAGCTTGTACAGTTTGTTTATGTTTTACAAACTCTATAGGCTGCATATGTATGTCTTTATTTGTTTGTTATTTGCTTTTACAGGTTGCTTTTGTTTGGTTTGAACGAACAAGTGTATATGGATGGGTATGTACCTATATGAATGTATAAATAAAGGAACAGGTTTGTACAGAGAGGTATTTCTTTTGTTTATACTTTATTTTGTTTATACTTGCCTTGCCTTACCCAGGTTGATGCTGCATTACTTGCTTTAACATGCTTTTGTACTTTATTATTCCTACTTACTTTATTTATTATGCCTTAGTTACAGTTATTTATTTATAAAATTTACTCAAGTATAAACACACTTTTATACTTAAACAAAGTTTTAAAATCTTACCTTTCCTTTATTTTTAAACTTATATTATTAAATACTTAATTTACTTAAAATTATTTCAAACTTATGTACATTTTTATAAGATTTATTTTATATTTACAATCATAGTGTCCCAAAGTACATACATATATTATTTTATTTTTATACTAATGTTTTGCTTGTATATGAACATAAATTTCTATTGTCAATATATTGTTTAAATTTTTAACTAATTTGTTTCATGTGTATATTTTACATTTTATAGTTTACATAACCAATTTTATTTTCTGAAATGACTTTTTAACTTGCCTAATTTATCTCTATTTATAACTCAAATATTTATTTTACTTCTATTTTTAGTTTAAATATTTATCATAAATTTTACTTTAAAAATTATTGTTTTACATTTCTCTTTGTACACATATATTTTATATAACTCAAATATTTATCATTTATAAATTTTAAATCAATTTATTTATTTATTTCTATACTTGTGTCTAAAGTATATTATTTATTTTTCAAAATCATTTATTTAAGAATTTATTTAAAATCCAATATATACATATATATTCTCATATATACTAATTTTCAAACCCATATGACTTAATATATTTTCTATTTGAATCGAGGAAACTCGCTTCCATTTATAATTAATTTTATAAATTTTTATTCAAAATTTCATTTAATTATCAATTTAAATTAAATAAAAATCTAGGGTCGTTACACAAGAAGAGGATGAGATAGGTGACAGGAGAGTACGACTATAATTGGTCAATACCCTACGACAGTGGAAACAATTTTTCTCTATCAATTTTCTTTCATTCGTCCCCAAATTCTTTTGATTGCTTCGTGACAGCTCCAGAAAGAAGTTTCAGTGTGATGGTAGCCCTACGAATCATAGTAGGAAACTTTTTCTTGGTATCTTCATCGATTTCTTATCAGTTTTTGATTTAAACTTTAATGAATTGGAAATTTGGAACTAAAATTTTAAATAAATTGGAAATTTTAAATTGAGTTAACTTGATTAATAGAATATGAAGCTAAATTTAAATTGTATCAATAAAACGATTACGTTTAAAACCGAATTTGAAATTTTATTGTAATTTCTTGGGTATATCAAAGTTCGAAGAGGGACAAATTTTATATATATATATATATATATATATATATATATATATATATATATACTTTGGAGTATTCCGATTTGAGTTTGGAATCCATATCTAGTATTTGGAAGTTGAGGAAAATAAAATCCATTTATCTATTGTTTGGGTCTCAATATAATCTACGAACGTTTAGTTATCCCTTCGAACTAACCAATATCTGTATACTTCGTAGATCAGATAACCCAATCGTTTCGTGATTGATTGAGTTGTCCTCACATCTATTGTTGATATTCTGATTTGGTAAGCCCAATGCAGAATTGATATTCAGTTTGATCTGGAAAGATATTTCTCTATCTTTCATCTATCTTTGTGTCTCCTTAGAAAATTTCGAGGACGAAATTTCTTAAGGAGGAGAATCTGTAATGATCCTAGTTTAATTGACGAATTTAAATTTGTAATTTAATTGAATTCTTGGATTAAATTATGGATTTGTTTGAATTTTTCAAATTTAAAAAGGTATATGTACTTATTTGCTTTTGAATTTGGACTGAAACTCAAAATGGATATTTTCAGTTGAATTGAATTATAAATAAAATGTCTAAGAATAAAGACTACTTATCAACATTGAATATAAGAGTATAAAATAAAATATACGTTACAAATTTAATACTTAAGTTAGAATTATAATTATAAAATAAATTACAAAATATGAAGTAAACATACGAAGTAAAAATATAAATTATAGCAACATATTTATTTTAGAATCTCATTTAAATTACAAAATAAAACTATAGAATAATAACAAAAGAAATACAAATAATATTTTATGAATATAAGGCAACATAAAATAAAACTATAAGGTAATAACAAATTGTACATACAAAACAAAATTGCATGCAGGCAAGAAGAAAGAAAATGTATACAAAAAGACAATAGAATTCATCAAACTGGCAAAGCAAGATGTAAACAAGAAGCAAAGGAAGAAAAAATTATCTACTAAACAAAACAAAGAAGTACAAAAGTGGATTTGCTGTAAACAAAATAATACATGCATATGATATTAACATATCAGCCATCTTATGAACATTTATGTACAAAGTAAATAAAGTAAACAAAATAGGACATAAGCATTTAATAACATTCTGCTCAAGCACATCAAAACAAATTGTCTCAGTCGAAATTAGATTTCATTTCAGTTTATAAAAAACAAATAACTGTACAAACCTGTCCAAATAAATAGAAAAAGTTCCGATCAAAAGAAAAAGTAGTACCAGGTAACACTTACCTATACAAGCAGCCTTCTTCATTTATACACATCCATATTCATTTCCAGTTCGTTCATAAGTAAGAAAAACCAGAGAAAATATTATAGACATCATCATCTTCAAACCCAAAATATCATTCAACTCAATGTTTTTTTAAAGCAAAACAGATTAAAAGAGCTGCCTCTATTCTTCAAATTTTAGGTGAGTAAACAAATCACTTTAAGCTTCAGTTAAGTAAAATTTGTATATATGATTCATGGTCATATGTTGCTCTACGTGTACATTTTTGTGAAGCTTTGATATATCCATCTGACTGCTTTGTGTATAAAAGGAAAAAAAAATTAGCCTGTTCTTCTCTGTTTAGGATTCACAGGGAGGAAAATAATCAAGCAAATGGAATATATCTCCATTTAATCACTAGTCCATTTACATCTTAAACCAAAACTGGTTGTTAAAACATAAATTAACAGTTAAAAATTTGTTTCAACCATGTTGGTGAGATATCACAGTTGAAATCCTGGTTTTGCAAAGCAAATTGCAAATGTATGTTGAATTTGAATCTCACGAAATATTAATTCAATTATATGGTCTGAATCCTTACGCAAAGATATGATTTTTAAGCTAGGTTCGGTAATTTTTAGTAGTCTGAATAAAGAGCAGTTCCAGGTTGATAGAAAATCACGTTTTGACCAAGTTCAGGCGATCGAAGGCTCAATCGAGGCCAGGGTTTTGCGTGGAGGTGGAGGAGGCTACGGCGAAGATGGGAAAAATAGCCGAAATTGGTCCAGGTTACTGTGGCGACAACGGTGAGAAGTTTTTATTTTTAAACCTAGTTTTTGAGGTGGTTGAGGATTTGATCACCGTGATTTCATACGTGCGTCAAGTCGCACGCGCTTTGGGCATATGGTGACTAAGTGGTTGACGAAGGCGTGGTGGGAAGCTCGAAGCTTCTGGTGGTCTGCATAGGTCGTGCCAAGAGATTCTTCGATGATGACTGTTGTACCCATGTTGATCGCAATACCTCGATTTTGTTTTCGAGCTTCATTCGTGTTTTTTTGTATTTGGGTAGCGAGAGCGGGTCAAAAGTGATTTGCTGGTGGTGGCGAAGTTTGTCGAAATGGCAGTGACGAGTAGTGCACGTGCACGGCATCTGATCGTGTGTCAGGATTTGGATTTCGCGGGAAAACTCGAAGGGAGTCTCGTGCGTATGGGTTTGTGACTAGGGGAAGAATGCGAGAGCATGTTTGCCTAGTGTCAAAGTTTGAATTTAAACTAAACTCAACCTAACTGGAAATAAAAGAGAAAAAAAGAGAAGAAGAAGAAGTTTGTGAGAAGAACAGCACGAGTGGTTACTCAAGATTTTAACAGGGGAAGTCTCGGCTTCCTTCAAAATGGCAGAAGTGTATTTTTAAAGTAAAGTTAAGTGAAAAGATTTTTATCAAGCTATAAAAGTGTTAAATGATTTTAAGTTAAAAACTTAATACATGTTTTAATTATTTAATACTTAACGATGTTTTAAACTCTTAATTATTATTTTAATTAAATAATTAAGTTAAGTTAAGTATGAAATTAATTAACATCAAAGTTTGTAGTTGATATTAAATTAATTTTCCAATTTAAAGGAAAATTTTAAATGATTAATTAGGTTGAATAATTAATACAAGTTAATTATTTCTATAAAGTTATTAAGAAAAATTACATTATAATTGTAATTTGAGATTAATGAATGATTAATCAATTAAAGATAATTAATCAAGGGATATATGTATAATTACTCGATGTAATTAAATTGTGATTTATTAAAATAAGTAATTAAGGACAATCACTTATTTAAATTAATTAAGAATAATTAATTAAATAGTAATTAATTAAGAATTAATTAAATTGTTAATGAATTAATTAAGGGAAATTAATTATAAGATAGTTGAATAATTAAAGGTTAATTTTTCAAAAAAATTAAAGTTGATTTAATTTGATTATAAATGATTAAAGGATCTTTAATCAAATGATTTGGAATCGACTAATGATGATTGATGACCTAGTTGATTTAAATAAATCAGATAATTAATTGAGCATATTTATGGATGACTATATTCTATTCAATGTTGTGTATTGGATTGATATATCTAATATGTGATGTGATGCTATATAAAATGCTTTGTGCTGAGCTGTTATATCTTTGATGAATATACTGTTGTATGAATATGAAATCCCTTTTTGCCCATAAAACGGCATTTGAATTTCAATGCGACAGGGAATCGGATTTCGATTGGTTATCCGAAACCCACATCGAATTGTAATGATGACTAATTATGATTGATAAATTTATTTCATATGTGAAACTGTGAATGAAGATAAGCGTTATGGATTATACCGCTTATCGATATTGATATATCTGTGATGATGGATGATGTTGCACTATTGTGTGAAATCCCTAGACTACACCTTACACACACAAATATGGATTTCACGACGAAGTCGATTAAGTCACAGATTTTTGAAAATAGTTTTGAATTTGAATTTTTAAATTCAAATGGTTTGAAATGGAATCGGATTAAAGTGAAAAGCTTTTGAAATGGAATTTCAAAGATGAAATTTATTTGGAACAACTTGATTAAGTTTTGAAATTTGAATAATTTGATTTAAATTGGAATTTAATATCTGAAATTGAATTCATATTCAGTATTTATGATATTAAAACGGTATACAAGTTTATATGGGTTTTAAACCATTTTAAAAGTGTTGTTTTTGGGAATTTGAATTTTCCCAAAGATTTAACGTGTATAAATGAGATCGAATTTCTCCGAAACGAAAACTACTTGTTTCAAATAATAATAGATTTCATTTTAAAGAAAGGATTTCCAAATTGTGTTGAAAAGTTTCAAGTTTGAAATGGAATTGAAATGTTTTGAAAGCTATGAAATGAGTCTTTGATTCAAAGACCGAATGAGTTAATCCAACTTGAATTGGAATTGTTTTTGAAAGGCTATGAATGAATCTTTGGAAACGATTTTGAAAGCTATAAGTTGAATCTTTGATTTAAAGATTCAACGAGTTAATCGAATTTTGAAAGCTATGAGTTAAATCTTTGATTTAAAGATTTAACGAGTTAATCCAATTGAAATGGAAATTGTTTTGAAATCCATAAATGGATCTTTGTGAATCGGGTGAACTTTGTGAATTAAATCTTTCATTTAAAAGATTAAAAGTGTGGAAATTGTTTAAACCATTGAAGGTTTTTGAAATGAATCTTTTTGTTTAAAAGATTAGAAATGTTAATTTGTTTTAACCATTCGAATGAAAAGTTTGGGCTTTAAGTTGTGATTTAACTGAGACCCCAGTATCCATATGATTTTTAAGTATTGCACTCGTTATTCGGCTTAGCCAGAAGAGGACCTTTGTGTCATATAACCCATTTCGAATAGTGATACGACATATAAGGATAGCATTTGAAGACCGGTGGTGAAGACCGGGTATTTGCAAGAGCGACAAGATGACCTATCGATTGTCTCTGCACTGAGTCGCACCGGTATAGAGATTCCCTAAGTGATGGGAAGTCCGATCGGGATTGTGAATACCCAGATTGCAAGGACTTCTTTGGAAGTGCCTTCGGTTCTGTTCGAACCTGGAAAAGACTTGTATGGATGTGTGTCTGACGTTACACTTTGAGATGTAAAGCTGGTTTCTATCAAATGCATTTCTGTTGGTGACAGAGAATTTATTCTATTAGCTTAACACCCTTCTCTGAGACGTACGAGCTCAGAGGTTATGTAGTTGATGGTTACTAGTGATACATTCCCAATTTGGCATTGTAGTATACGAAGTGTTGCTGATCATTTGTTGATCGAAGCATGGCTTTGTGAAAAAGCGTAGCTTTGTGGACGAGACTTCGTCGGGCCTCATAACCCGGTAATGGTTGAAACAGGAATGTTGCAACAAGGTTTTGTTAGGGGTAACGCCTTAGGGTACGTCCATTTCCTCCTGGATAGACGGTGATATCATGGTATAGAGCCCAAGTATCGAAGCTATATGGTTACTTTATATTTACTACTTTATTGTTGTTGCTTTGTGGTTGAGGATCCTCAGATAAAGGTCAGTGTGTTAGTTACCTAGTCACAACTGTATAGCGTGTGGTAGCGTCGGTGTGTTAGTTACCTAGTCACAGCTGTATAGCATGAGGTAGCGTCCATGTGTTAGTTACCTAGTCATAGCTGTATAGCGTGAGGTAGCGTCGGTGTGTTGGTTACCTAGTCACAGCTGTATAGCGTGAGGTAGCGTCGGCCTTGTTTAGCTGAGATCCGGTTAGGTTCTCGGGGGTGTCCTTCTAGAGGCGTTCCACTTCGGTATGGGAAGTTCCTTAGCCCGATCGTTTGTTGGAAAATCCAAAGAAACAACACGTACCCTGTACGTTTTTGTAACCTGCCATAGAATGTGGCGGTAACCTGCTATTGGTCTTGGCAGCTATAGTTAGCATAAGTGCCTGACTAGGGTTACTATTATATTTTCGAAATGTTTTCTACACTATGCACTAGTAATAATATCAAAAGTGATTTTTTTTGCTTAATGCCATGGAATGTTATTGTTTTAAAGATAAACTGTTTTCGTTACTCACACCAGTCCCATGATTGACCTTGAGTTTATTGTTCCTTTCCTAAACTCTGGGTGCTCACTATTTTCCACACGAGCAGTCTAGAGTTGGGTTTTTCAGATAGTTAGGTTCAATGGATTATCTGGAGCTAGTTCAATGTTTGGACATGGACGAGACTTGCTTGTCTTAGTGCATCGTGATTCTGGTCCGAGCTGCTGCTGGAGTTTCTCTTGAAGGATATCTTAGAGTTATTTGTTCCGCTGCTGATGTTATCTATTTTTCCTTTCCGCTGCTATTTTGTTGTATCATATCTCTGATGTATATTGATATCCATTGTATCATCTGTTGTATCGGATATTGTATTGATGCTGTATATCAATGTATTATTATTTTCTTCCGCTGTGTCGTTTACTTAATTGTGTTATAAGCTCGGGCGACTCGGATTTGAACGGTCGAATCTACGGCATTCGAGTACGGTGTAAAGTATGGATGTTGATTTTCGAACGCGAAAAATCCGGTTCGTTACAACATGAGTACCGCTTACCATCTGCAGATAGATGGGAAAACAGAAAGAATTAACAATGTCTTGGAAGATTTGTTAAGGGCTTGAGTTCTGGTTTTCGAAGCATAATGAGAAGACCATCTGCATCTAGTCGAGATTTCGTATAACAATAATTATCGGACTAGTAATGGGATGGCACCGCTTGAAGCTTTGTATGGAAGGACATGCAAATATCCCGTATCTTGGTAGGAGACCGAGGATAGGTTGATTCTTGGTCCAGATCTGGTTAGAGAGGCTAAAGAAAAGATTGAGGCCATTCGGGCTAGAATGAAGAAGGCTTAGTCTAGGCAGAAAAGTAATGCAGATAAGAGATGAAAAGATTTAGCGTTCTCGGTTGGGGACCAGTTTTTCATCAAAGTATCATCGATGAAGGGTGCAACTAGATTTGGGTAATCGAGGAAGTTATCTCCATTTTCCTATTCTTGAGAGGATTGATAAACTCGCATATATACTTGAGTTATCGAGCAGTTTGGCAGGTGTTCACGATGTTTTTCATGTTTCTCATCTCAGAAAGTGTGTTAGAGACCTGAGGACTGCTATTGCATCGGCAGTGCTAGATGATTTAGTGGCAGAATGGACTTGACTATAGTAAGGAAGCCAATTCGCATTGTTGCGAGAGTTGAGAAGAGGCTTAGAACCATGACAGTTAGATTAGTAAAGTCCAACGGAGTGGCGGTGACAGAGACTGTACAGGGGAGGTTTAGAGCAGGATTAGAGATACTTATCATAACTTCTTTGATGGTATGTTTTGCCTTCTTCTTTATTTAACGGGCCTTATTGTAATTTCGAGGACAAAATTCTTTAAGGAGGGGATTCTATAGTACCCCAGATTTTAAATAACAATATTTAGGAGATCTGGGTAGATAAACTAAAAAATAATAATGGGTTGATTAGGGAATTAAGATTTGATTTGTATTAAGGTAGTCGTGCAATTTTAACTAATGAATTAAAGAACCGTTTAAAATGAATTAGGAGAGGGGCACTATGGGAAAAAGACCATGTCGTGTTTTATGTGCACATTCATTTCATTTAAAAAAATTCAAAATCAAGGCCGACAACCATTAACGAGAAGAGGAGAAGAGGAAACTAAAGAAAAGCTAATGGAAAAGAAGATTCAAATCAAACCCATTCAAATCTCAAGATCCTTTAATCTCTAAAGTAGAGCTGAATAATGTTTACATCTCTAATTTTTATGGTTTCAGTTTTAAGATTAAATTCGAATAATTTTGCAAAGTTTTGCCATGTTTTTGAATGATAAAATGGTTATATATAATTGTTGATGATTTAATAGATTTTATGACATGTTTTATGATGAAAACCATATTAAAGATGAAAACCATATCAAACGACAACCGTTAGCCTTGCAAAATTTTATGATGATCTAAAAAGAAATTTTAGGGACGGGTTTCAATTTTTAGTTTTTTCTGATTTTTTGTGGAATTAGTACAAATTTTTTAAGGAAAAAATGATAATTTGGATTATAAAAATATTTATGGGAAAAATAATTACTATCTGGGTCCGAAAAATTATATGTTACATACTAAATGATTTTCAGGAATTTTCTACATTTTTCCAAGTAATTTAACAGTTATATAAAATTATTTAAGGTATAGAACTTAAATGTATTATATAACTACAAAGGAGAAAGGGGCTTCATCAAATTTTTTTAAATTTCAAAATAAGGGAAGTTGCTGGCATTTTTGAATATAATAATCTAGCAACTTATCGGATTTTGATAAGTAAGGCGGTTTAGGTACAAAAGGACAATTTTAAAGTACAAATAAATAGTCTTTTTACTATTTCGACTCTTTCGGCAACAAGGCTCTGCCTTTATCTCAAACCTTCCGACAAGGTTGAAAGGTATCAAACCTTTCAACTAGGTCAATAAACAATGCACATGGTATCGAACAACCGGTACATAGTGAATTGGAAGGGGTCTAAAGGTTTAGGGATGGAACGTAAGAGCTTTTGAAAGAGATGAAGCTTTGTTTTGGTTATAAGGAAAATATGCAATCTAGCTGTCGACATAGAGCTTCCGACAATGTCAAATGGTTTAAAAGAAAAGGCTTTGATTAGGTTGCTTTCTTGTTTTAAATGAAACCTTTTGACAAGTTCGAAAGTATAGTTGTCGATTCCTACCTTTCGAATCAGTTGCTTATGGAGGGAACCTTTTGTTTTCTAAAATTTGCCACCTCTCCATTTCTTTCGAAGGGTTGGCTCCAACACAAACACTTCATTGTTTTGAAAGGTTTCGAAAGGTTTTGTTAAAGGTTTCAAAGCAGTTGCTTTAGACTCCAATATTTCTCTGATCCTTTTGTCATTCCTATTCTTAGCATAAGGGATCTTGCTATATTATTATTATAATCAGTTAATTAACCAGTTTGGTTGCAGGAAAGGATTTGCAAAACATATGTTTTGAAAAGAGATGTTAGTGAGGGGAAACTTGTTCCGCTAAGCGGCATGGTCTCACTAAATACCAGTGAACATAGATGTAACAGAAAATATTCATGCCATGGTTTAAGTCTGAATCGAAGTTTTTGTTTCCCTTTAAGCTCCCTGGTGCTCAAAATTGATTTGAGCAGGCCAAGTGTTTAGGTTTTCAGGTTTAGCAGATTTTGGTGAATAAGCTTTCGAAGACATGCATGTGGCTAACGGGTAGCTAAATTAGGAATTCGGTTCTTATTGTTGTTTCTGCTGTGTATTAAGACAGTTAACAAGACCTTGGAAGATTTGTTAAGAGCTTGTGTTCTAGCTTTCGAAAGATCATGAAAAGACCATCTGCATCTAGTCGAGATTTCGTATAATAACAGTTATCACACTAGTAATGGATGGAACCATTTGAAGCTTTGTATAGAAAGCCATGCAAATATCCCATATGTTGATTGGACATCGATGATAGGTTGATTCTTGGTCCGGATCTGGTTTGAGAGGCTGCAGAAAAGATTGAGGTCATTTAGGCTAGAATGAAGGAGGCTCGGTCCTAGCAGAAAAGTTATGCAGATAAAGATGGAAAGATTTGGAGTTCTCAGTTGGGACCAATTTTTCGTCAAAGTATCATGATGAAAGGTGTAATCATATTTGGAAAATCAGGGAAGTTATGTCCTAGGTTTGGTGGACCTTTTCCTATTCTTTAGAGGATCGGTAAACTCGCAAATATACTTGAGTTACCAAGCAGTTTGGCAGGTGTCCATGATGTTTTTAATCTCAAAAAGTGGGTTAGAGACCTGGAGACTACTTTTGCACCGACAACGCTAGATGATTTAGTGGTAGAACTGGACTTGACTATAGTAAGGAAGCTAGTTCGCATTGTTGCGAGAGATGAGAAGAGGCTTAGAACCAAGACATTCAGATTAGTCAAAGTCTAATGGAGTGACGATGACAGAGACTGTACTTTGGAGGTTGATAGCACGATTAAAGATACTTATCCTGACTTGTTTTAAGGTATGTTTTACCTTCTTTTTTTAGTTGGCCTTATTGCAATTTCGAGGATGAAATACTTTAAGGAGGTGAGTCTATAATACCCCAGATTTTAAATAACATTATTTAGAAGATTTAGTTAGATAAACTAAATAAAAAAATGTATTGGTTAGGGAATTGAGATTTTATTTGAATTAAGGTAGTCGTGCCTTTATGAATAAAAGAAGGGTTTAAAATGAATTAGAAGAGGGGTACTATGGAATAAAAGCCATTCCTATATTTCCTTCCTTAGGTCGTGTATTATGTACACATTCGTTTCATTTTAAAAAAAATCAAAATCTTGGTCGGCAACCATTAACAAGAAGAGGAGAAGAGGAAACTAAAGAAAAGCTAAAGGAAAAGCAGATTCAAATCAAATCCATTCAAATCTCAAGCTCCTTTAATTTCTAAAGCAAAGGTGAATAATGTTTACAGCTCTAAATTTTTATGGTTTCAGTTTAAAGATTAAATACGAATAATTTTGCAAAGATTTGCCATGTTTTTGAATGATAAAATGATTATATATATATACACACACACACACACACACACATACACATACACACAAATATATATATATATATACATATATATATGTTAATGATTTATTAATGTTTATATAGATTTTATGGCATGTTTTAAGATGAAAAACCTATTAAATGGCATCCATTAGCCGTTCAAAATTTAATAATGACCTTAAAAGATTTTTAGGGATGGGTTTAAATTTTTAAATTTTTCTCAATTTTTGTGGAATTAGTATGAATTTTCTAAGGGAAAAAATGATAATTTGGATTATAAAATTTTTTATAGGAAAAATAATTATTATTTGGGTCCAAAAAATTTATATGTTGTATACTAAATGATTAACTGGAATTTTTCTTGATTTTTCCAAGGTAATTTAGTTGTTATATAAAATTCTTTAAGGAATAAGACTTAAATGTTTTATATAATTATAAAGGAGAAAAGGGCTTTTTCAATTTTTTTTTAAATTTCCAAATAATGGATGTCGGCATCATTTTTGAATATAAAAATCTGGCAACCAATCATATTTAGAAAAATAAGGAAGGTTAGGTACAAAAGGAAAATTTTATAGTACAAATAAATAGTCTTTTTACCATCTCAACTCTTTTGGAAACAAGGTTCCGCCTCTATCCCAAACCTTCCGACAAGGTCGAAAGGTATCAAACCTTTCAACTAGGTCAATAACTGATGCACATGGTATCGACAACCAGTACATAGTGACTTGGAAGGGTCAAAAGGTTTAGGGACGAAAGGTAAGAGCTTCCGAAAGAGATGAGCTTTGTTTGATTTTAAGGAAAATACGCATGCTTAATTTCGACAAAGAGCTTTCGACAATGTCAAATGGTTTATAAGAAAAGGTTTTGATTAGGTTGCTTCCTTGTTTTAAATGAAACCTTTCGAAAAGGTAGAAAGTATAGTTGCCTCTTCCTTCCTTTTGAATCAGTTTCTTTCAGAGGGAACCTTTGTTTTCTAAAATTTGCCGCCTCTCTATTGCTTTCGAAGGGTTGGCTCCAACACAAACACTTCATTATTTTCGAACGGTTTTGAAAGTTTTTGTTAAAGGTTTCAATGTATAGCTTTCTACTCCAATGTTTTTTCGATAATTTTTCCCTACTTGAAGGCATAATCCAAATGTTTTAAATCGAAACGTTTTAAAGGTTTCGAAGCAGTCAACTTCGAATGGTTTCGAGAGGTTTCCACTTGTTTTAAATTGAACCCATTGTCTTCGTAAGATTTTATCAATGATTTCATAGGAGTGGTTCCCAGGAAACCTTCCGAAAGGGTCGAAAAGAAACCTTCCGACATGGTTGAAAGGAGTGACCTTTCGACAAGGTCAAAAGGTGAAAGTTTAAAGGATTTTAAAGGTAGATGTCATATGTTTTAAAGATTATAGATTAAAGGCTTTTTATTGTTTTTGAACGAGTTAACTTCAATGATTTCGAAAGGTTTTATTAAAGTTTTCGAAGGGGTAACCTTCAATGCGTTCGAAGGGTTTTATTAATGGTTTTGAAAGAGTTTTCTTCAATATTTTTGAAAGGTTGTTTAAAGGTTTTAAAAAAATGTTTCGAATATAAGAACAAGGCAGATAGCCTAAGTGTTTTAAGTTATGAAGGACTTTAACTTATTTTAAAAGGATAGATAATCCTTAAAGAACATCATCAAAATTATTTTGAGTAAAGTATATATAACATCGCAAAATAGTTAGAGTAAAACTAAAGATATATTTTCGTTGTATAAATATGATCTGATGGACTGGATCATTTTGAAAAGGTTTTGAAAGAAAATTTAAAGGGTAGGTAACCTAAAGAAAATTCAGGTAGTTAGCTCATTTAAATTTGGATAGTAAGTCCATTTTAAGGGCAGCCGGCCCAGAGGCAATTAGTCTAGTTAAGGGTATCTAACCCAGATATGAACAGTTAGTTCATTTGTTAGTATAATGGACCCTGGTTCTTCTTAAGGACAGTTAGTCCACCCTTTTTACCTATTTTTTTGGACAGATTTTCCATTATTCAGCATAAAGGATATTGCTATTTTGATAAAAATCAGTTTTACGTTAGTTTGTCCAACAGAGGTTAGTTAGCCCAAATACCGGGCAGAGGGTCTAGTTATTTCCTATTTTTAGTATAATGGATCTTGCTATATTATTATTATAGTCATTTGATTAACTAGTTTTGTTGCAGGAAAGGATTTGCAAAATATATGTTTTGAAAAGAGATATTGGTGATGGGAAACTCGTTTCACTAAGCGAAGTGGTCTCACTAAATATCATTAAACAAAGATGTAATAGAAATTATTCATACCAGGCTCTAAGTCCGACTCAAAGTTTTTATTTCCCCTTAAACTCTCAGGTGCTCGATTTGAGTCGGATGAGGGTTTAGGTTTTACTAGATTTTGGAAAATAAGCTTTCGAAAACAAGCAGGTGGCCGATGGATCGCAAAATTAGGAACTCGGTTCTTTTTGTTGTTTCTGTTGCGTATTAAGACAGTTATATATCTATATTGCGTTGATCTTCCAAAAGGGCATTTTCATATGTCACTCTTGACGCATTATTGTTAATTATAATTAATCATTGCCTGAGAATATGTTTGCGGATTTTTATAACTTGGATATGATTTATTTGAAATATGATCACCGAATTTTTTTTGGAAATATGCTATGGATAACCGCAGCATCTATAACACTTAGCTTTTTGGCCCCAACCACGGAATGTTACAATGCATACATACACAGGCCCATGCAAGCATGCACACACAACTTGGTGGTTGCTGGACTTCAAAAAAATAATGGTTTTTAGCAACAATGGCATGCACTTGAACATATGTTAACAATGTCCAAATTTTAAAAGATGTGAATGAATAGTTAGCTAACTATGTGTATAGCAATAATGCCTAGTATAAGATACTATAGGTAATAATGGTTTTCGTTTTACAATAATATCCGAATCAAGTTTTTTAACGTCCATTGTTCTGCCTTTGCCTCTTCGTTTCCAACTCCATTCTTGCCGTATCCACCATCCCTTATTCCACCAACCATTCTACATCATTGGCTAACCCTTCACAAATCAATCGATCTAGCACTTTACCTTTGATCCCCTATATCATGCGTCCCCATCCGCCTGATTCATCCTCCCTATATGTCCCTCCTGATCCTCCACCATGTTCATCATCTTCTTCTATGCCCCATCTATAAACCCAACCATATCTTTCTCTGTTTCTTCTAAAACCTAGCCATCTCTCTTTTGTTTTAACCTAAAAATGCAAGTGTTTTCCAACCGATTATTTATGATCTCAACTACACAGGCTTGGCTCTAGAAGTTTTCGAGGAAGTTAAATCTGATAGGATTGATTATCAGAAAGATCAACTTCTTAGATTCTTTCTAGATGGAAATCTACCTTACACTGCTATTCTATCTCATTTACAAAAGAATTGGAAGCTTAAAGGTAATATGAAAGTAAAATATTATAGCAAGAATTTCTACTTTGATTTTACATGCCATGAAGACAGAGTTAAAATTTTAAAATCAGATCCTATTTTCATCGGAGGATAAATGTTTATTATATTATTATGGCAGCCTGACTTTAGTAATAGAGACTCGTGGTCAGAAATGTTTCCATTTGGATACACTTATATAATATACCCTTAATTACATGGACCTTGACATGGACAAATTAGCCAGCATGCCAAGTGGGCAACCCAATATGTTTCAATGAAGCTACTGAAAAATTAAGTCATTTTGAGTAAGCTAAATGACTTATTAAGATAAAACCTGATTGTGAGTTGCCTGAGTTCTTTTTTTGTAGTGATAACAACTCAAGAGTAGACATTGGTTATGACAGGAAACTCCTGATTTGTATGAAGTACAAATGTTTTGGTCACCAGACTAGTTCATGTATTATTAAATATAATAATTCAGACGCAAACTTGATACAAGTTATTCCAGTTCGAGAAATAGTAGAAAAAGAAAATCCTATTATTTTTAAAAGAGCTTTGAAAAAGTAATGGGAAAAGAAATTACCAGTAATAATAATGAAAAAGATGGAAATATAGATAAAGGAAAGAAGATTATATCAGCAATTTTTGATAGTGATTAGTCCATCTTGGGAATGTGTCCATGTAGGTTAATTAATGACATACACTAGGAAAAATAGCTAAATGCAAATGTTGATAGTGCTGGGATGCGCACTACCAACGTGTCACATGCACAAGTCACAAATGTGCACACAAATTCAAATCACTTTTCTAACCAGAATACTGTATATAAACAAGGCCAGACTGCTCATGCTCAAATCAACCATGTACACTCACAAATTGATCAAGCTCATACTAAATAATCCGTTTCTCAATCAACTCCATGCATCAAAAAAATTATTTCTCATTTTGTATCTACCTCAAATAAATTATCTCCACTATAACTTTCTGATGATTTGATCACCTAAGACATTCATTTTACCAGCCCGTCCGCCCCTAATATTATACAAAGCAATTCTCGTGGTAACTCCACACTAAAAAGTCACAACCCCTCCCTATGTGCCATCCTTATCTAATTAGTTCAATACATAATTTGCTGCAACTGCCACCTCATTAACTCTTACTTCCAATATCTATTCTCCTTATTCATATATATCATGTTGAATATGTTAGTATATGATTTTTGTTCAATGATAATAAACATATATATATATATACTCATTTAAATGTACTTGTTATTGTACCCTATTATTTTTCACAAAATTAAATAAATATTTGTTGAATAAAATAAATAACACAGAATTTAATTTCAAATAACTATTTTTTACAATTCTTAATGGTACAAATCTGAGCTCTCACCACATATATACAATTTCAATTTCAATACAATTTTGATTACATTATAACTTTTAATTTCCATTTGCACCCCCACTACCTATCACACATTCACTCGTATTTAACCTTCAACTCTATTCCAGATTGAATCCAACATCTAAATTATTAGTAAAGTAAAACACCGATGTAGTAAAATTGAAAAAGAAATATTTTTGCAGTGTAAAATAAAATTTATTTTGAAAATAGTATTTGCCTTAATTATTAGGGTTGTTTGTCATCGTTTAATTTTGAATTCATCATACACGAACAACCTTTGACATGCATAGTGTATCATTGTACATGCCACAAGACCATGCACACTGATATACACTTGATAAACTTACAGCGATAGGTGAGCACAAGGTCAAACCCAAATCAAAAGCCAGGTTCGACTCAAGTGCAATAAAAATAAAGCCACGACAAGAGCACAAGGTCAAACTCAAGCTATAAGCTGGATTCATAATAAGGGCAATCCAAATGTACAAATTCAAATTATCACAGGTTTCAAATCAATAATCAATACAAACTCAAGTATGCATGAGCAAGCTTCATAGGTGCAGTCTGCACAGTCAAACTGCAAAAAACAATGGAACTACACAGAACTCAAAACAGTGACAATAAAGGATGCACCAGTGAAACAAAATCAGGTAAAAGCATGGTGAATGCAATAAACTGGCCAGTGCAAGCGCAAGTGAAGACAAAGCAAGCCTAGCAACATGGAAGTGTGTGCACAACTAGCTCGACTATTTTTACAAGGCAATTTTTTCTAATCAGTGTACATCAAGCCAGAGAAGGCTGCACAAAGACCACCGACATATATGGTATGGATAAAAAGAGTTCTTATGTACTGGATCGAAGTAACATGTATACAACACAATGCAAATAAGAAATGAGTATCAAAGCAATGCAATGTCCAGAATAAACTTCAAATGGAAATATACAATGCATATTGGAGGACGCAGGACAAATTCCAAAATCATCAACACGGTGAAGTACAACATCAAGACACAAATGTACCAAACCAAGACCATAAACTTCAATCCAGACTCAACTTCAAAACAAAATATGCAAAGCGTCAGTGGAGCAAGTCATATACAACAAAACTACAATGAACCAGACCAACTCGATCTAGACCATACACATAAAGACTGCACAGACCAAGTCAATGAACACAACAGTTCGAACTAGACTAAAAGCGTATGAACTCATGTGGACAGCGCAACTCAAGAAACAAGTTCATCATGTAACAACAAATGAAAAATTAGAATATCACCACACTTCAAAATTGATACAATAGAGAAAACTGCAAATAATTATACAGATATCAAGTGAAACAAGTCAGGTGCACAACCACTACACAACAGGCCGTGAGTAATTGAACAAAGTCAAAGTGATAACTTGAGATGCTGAAAAAGTCGAAGATAAACTTCTCATGTGAAAAATATCATCACAAAATGAAAGTGGACAAAGCCAAATGTAATAGTTTCAAATCAAATCAATACTATTGAACAAAAACCATGGTGGCGAAGGAAATTTAACAAATCAAAAATAAAGAAACCGATGTCAACAGCAGTTTCAAGCCAAAGTCAGAGCCGTGGTGGCCAAGGAGTCGAACAAAGTAAGTAAAAGCCATGATAACCAAGTTAAACAAGCAATGAAAATATACGCATTGAAAAGGTCAGGATCAATCATAAGCATGCAATCAAAAATCAGGCCAGCCTAAAGTTATAGACGAATTCAAATGAATTCATACGGAAGAAAATTAGAAGAATCAAACCCTATAAAATCCAAAGTCATCATCAGAATTCTAATTAATTGAGTTCAAGCATATCAACGAAATAATACAAAAAATTACATATCAAATTCATACTGAACTCGATAAATTTGAAGGAGCTATGTGCAAATTAGAGAAACTATCGATCGATGGAGCAAGGGACGTTGAATCATATATTCGATCGAGCAACTAGAGTCAGTGCCTTCGAATTTCACGAAGCCCTAATTATCTTAAAGAGGAACGAAGGAAAAGGGAAGCAGACATTACTCAGAAAGGAGTCAGGCCGAAGAAACAAAGAGATAAAGGGGACATTTTTACATTATTTTGTTCTGGGGCCGGCGTTTATATTTGGGCTTTAATATTTTTATATTAGTGTTATTTTATTTTTGTTGTTTTAATTTGTATTTATTTTTTAAAACTATTGTAAAGTCTAGTCGTGCGACTTGGGGATGAACTACGGTGGTGTAGTTCGAAAATTCGCAACTTAATGGCTGAGTTGTGGCAGGGTTTTGAGCGTAGAGTTAGTTAGTCGATAGTGGGTGTTGCGAGTTTACGTGTGTAACCTTTTGACTATTTAATTTCTAATAGAAACCTTGGGGGCAACACGTAGGCAGTGTTTTGCCGAAGCTGAATAAATCTATGTGTTCTATTTTCTGTTTTTCAATATTCTGCTATTATATATGATGCTATTATCTATGCTGCTATTATTCTGCTGTTACTAGTGCTGTAATTATTTTATATACTTCCACAATAAATTTTATAATTATTAGTATCACCCTATTCACCCCTTCCTCTTGGGTGAAATCGGTCCTCACTACAATAAAAATAAGCATATTACAACTTTTACTTTACAACTAGCACAAACTGGCAGTTGTAATATGTTATTTTTAACAACTGTTTATTTTCAGCAGTTGTAGAAAATGCACTTTAACAACTTTATTTGTACAACAGTTGTAACGTACGTCTATAACAACTGTTTTTTTGTCCTTTGGTAAATATTTAAATATAACAACTGTTTGTGCTAGATGTATTTTCCGAAGATAAAACATCACTTTGCAGCGTCATAAAATTTTCAAGTTCCCTCCCTACATTTCGTTGGCCACTTAATTTATTAAATAAATAAACTAAAACTCACCTTCAAAATTTTCTAATCCTAAACCCTAACCCACTGCGTTGTGCTAGCTGCCTTATCATCCACGAAGCTAAACACGCTCGTTGTTGTTTCGCTCTCCGCCATTTCGCTCGCCGCCGTTGCTCTCGACGACGTTGTGCTTGCCGCCATTGCCGTCGACAGACAAGCAAAACCTAGTTTCCCTGGAATTAATTCTTAGAAATCAAAGAAATTAGCATAAATCAAAAGAAGATAAGGTATGAACTCTATTCTCCTTCTCCTATCTATTAATGTAATCAATTTATTGTTTTGTTTAGTTAGTAAATTATGAAGTTTTGGTTTATTAGGAGCTGTTTGTGGAGTTTTGGAGGAGTTTTTGGGTTTTCGAGAAGAAGCTGCGGTAGTATTTCAATAGTCAGTAGATTTGCCAATGTTTCAACTCAGCCTCTTTTTCTACTTAGCAAATTTCAGGTGAGTGAAAACTCACACACTTATATGCTAATGACTGAGTGATTTATTATTGTCTATGATTGTTTTGTTGTTGGATTGTAAAGTTAGAAACTGAAATATATAGAGAAGTCAATTTCTGTAATCGATTCATGAAAGTCAAGTCACACAAATACACTGGGCATACTATGAGTTTTGAAAATTTAGCCAAATGCCTTGAATCGTTCGCTCTTCCCATGTTGATATAGGGACACGCAATCAAGGACATGCCCTTTTAAGTGTCCTTTGTTTGCATTTTTGCTTTGCTAATGATTTACCCCTGCCAGTACACTTATCATTGCTTTGAATAATAGTACATAAGCAAGCATTTTTGCATCTGAAATTCTATACCTACCTGTTGCCTTGACTTGTTTATTTTTTATTGTACCATGGCATTAAAATATAGGCATGTATTGTTTAAGTTAAGATGAATTCTTGCATTCATTTTACTTCATCCCTATCCTATTTCTTGCTGTAAAATCAAGCACTCCATCCTCTTCGGTTTCGTCCTCGCCATGTGGAGGATAGGCACGCATTTCTTAATATGTGAAAGTAATTTGCTTTGATTTTATATACCCAATCTTTTTTATATTTTGCTTTGAATTGTTACAGTTTCAGTTAATTAAAAATTAGATATAGTTTCGTATATTCTTCAATCTAATATGCACAGTTTCAGTTGCTAGTTTGCATGTGTATTTCTCTTTCATGACTGAATCATATGTTTGTAAGTAAACTAGCATTTTTGAATATGAAATGCATACCTACATATTGGCTAATATCAGACATTGGAATCCTGGTATTCACATAAAGCAGTTACATCTGAATCCTGGCATTTCTTTTTGTTGTTTTTTGTTTTATGTTCAAATGATATCTTGGAATTACCTAGCATAAATAAAGTTAACTCTAGCTTTACATGGTATCAATTTTCATGCAATGTTGCATTACGACATCTGAAGGTCAGTGGACAAAAATATTGAAATATTAAAAATTGGGATCAAAGGGTATAAGAATAGGGCAGCCCAGTGTTGTAACAGGCTTTAGGCGAACGCCCCTCTCACCAATGTTGTGTGAGTTGTCACCACTCATCATTTCTTGTTTACTACCTGAAAAACCATGTTCCTCAAAGGGGCTGCAACTGTTTAATTTATACCATGCTTCCTGGTTAGTAGGAGCGGGTTTTGCCAATTTAGTACTAAAAAACTATTATCTAAGTTCCCTTTTTAAATTCCCACTACATAATTGAATGTTAAGATTATTTTTGGATGTTTATGGGTTCTACTATTGGAACTTTGTATGTTCATTTGCATGTAATAGTAATTTATTTATTATTTTCATTTGATTTCATTATTTTGTGTCGAACAGACGTTCCAATTTGCACTACTAACGTCATTTATGTAGTTTAAAGGGAAACAATGCATGCCTACTGAACGATTACTAATACGAGAAAATGTAGTTACCAGCCAAGAAATTATTTTGTATTTTCTGTTAAATTTGTGCTTCATTTCAATTAATTATTATCTAGTTACTTAATACTGAATAAAAGTTTTTCTACTTACATGAATCTCAAATAATATTTAAATTGAGGTTGGCGATTACAGATCATGCACTCCTTGTTACCAGATAGCCAATGCTTTTGGGATATGATTTTGATACAATTTTAACACATGCCTGTCACTTTTCTTTACATGCAATCCTTGTTACTAGTTGAAACAAATGTTCTCTATATATAATTCACTTTTCTACTATAAGCTATCCGATAAATCATATGTAATTATGTATCATGTCTAACTATCACTATATGAATATTTAATCCTATTTCAGTTTTCTATTCTAGTTTTCTATAGAATGGTTATATATTGCCTCAAATTACGTGTATGTGTTTAACTTGTTGCTTCATTAAAATTTGAATTGGGTAATAAAGTTTCTAAAACATGGATGAAGAAAGCTTAGCGAATTCTATCAGGTATATTTACAATTTAAAGTATGCCTAGTGTTGGTTAATCTTTTCATGGATGGAAAAATGATATTACACAAAATGTGATGGTTGCATGTGATTTTGACATGACAAAAAATAGTTGAACTTTTATGTTGTAATTTTATCCTGATACAATTTGATGTTGTATTCTCTTTACTGCTTAATTATTATCTTTAGGATTTAGCGTATTTTCTTTTATCTAGTACACTTTTTAGTTAGTAACTTGCTATAGTGGTAAGTAGTTCTCTTTAATTTAGTTATATTTGATTCTATCTTTTTATTCTTTATTTGATATCTAATGAAGGAAACAAGACTCTGGATACTGAAATATAGCGTTTAGTCTTATTATTTTAATGGGCTGGGCTGTCTCTTATAAAGCCCATAACCCAATTATACTAATATATATTGCCGTGTACTCAGAATACCCATTACACAATTATTCAATACAAAGTATTATTCCTTTCTCCTCAATTCTGCAGTTATCATCTTCAGATTTCATAAAACTTTTCATGGTATCAGAGCAATATTGCTTTACAGCAAGATTGTTTTTGAAAGCAATTAAACCCATCAGAGGAATCTTCATCATTTGGGTTTAAATCCTTATCAAAGAACAAAGTTCTTCCCATTTAAGGATAATATCTGAATTAAATTGAGAGTGCCTTACCAAGAACTCAAGTTCGGTTGCAACTTCTCGAACTTACATCCAAGCAGTAAGGAAGAACACCAGTTCAGTCACAATCGAGAAGTGACGTACCAAGAACACCAGTTCGGTTGCAGCTTCTCAAGATTTGTTTTCAAACGGGAAAGAAAGATATCAAATCATCAAAATCTTAGCAAGAAGTTCAAATTCTTGGTAAGATCTTTCATTTCTTGAAGTTCTTTTGTGATTTCCCTCAGTTTGCTGTCCATTCTTGCAACCACGTGGCTCAAGAAGACACATCAGCCACTGCCACCAGTGCCATCAACCCTCAGCAAGCCATCACCGCCACTGAAAGCCTCCTCAAATCTGGAATTAACCCACAAAGTCAATTAGTCAATATTCATCTTGCTGAAGATAACTATCTACTTTGGAAACTACAAGTTGAAACTGCATTAGAAGGATATGGGCTCGAGGGACATATTCTTGGCACCATTTAAATTCCCCCTATTTACATCACAAATCAAGAAGGAAAAACTATAAGTAATGATGAGTACACAAGGTATCATAGACAAGATAGACTAATCTGCTCATGGTTAATATCCTCTATTACTGCAGAGCTACTATCTCATGTAACAGGGTATAAAAGTGCATTTGAAATTTGGTCAACTGTTGAAAGGGTTTTTAATTCTCAATCTACTGCCAAGATTTTATCATACAAAAGGCAGTTACACCTGATAAAAAAGGACAACATGAACATGAGAGAATACCTATTCAAGATCAAGTCAATATGTGACTGCTTGGAAGCAGCTAACCACAAAGTGTCTATCTCTGAGCATGTCATGACAATTCTTAATGGTTTAAATGAAGAATATGAGTCTGTTGTTGCTGTTCTCACATCAAAAAAAGATTTACCATCCATTGAAGACATTCATTCTATCTTATTATCTCATGAAAAAAGATTAGACATAAAGAAATTACTAGAATCAGACATCTCTGCAAATTATGCTGCTAATTACAGAGGCAGAAACAAAGGTGGTCAAAACATACAAAGCAGTAACAAAGGTGTTCAAAATATACAAAGGGGTGGAACCTCTAACAGAGGAAGAGCAGAGGAAAATTCAACAACAATTACAAACCAAAATGTCAAATTTGTGAAGAAATTGGTCACACTGTTGTTAAATGTTACTTCAGGTTGAACCTGAACTATGTGCCACGTCAAGGCTCTAACAATCAAAGGAATTCAAATCCAAGTGCAAACATGGCTCAAGTTCAGCAAAATTCAGAAAATCAAATAATAAACAGAAATGAATCAGAAAACACTAAATCAGCAAGTGAAGACTATTGGTACCCAGACTCAGGAGCTACCAATCACATCACAAATAATCTGAATAATCTCAATCTTGGTGGGAAGGAGTACAAATGTATGAACTCTATTCATATGGGTAATGGTAACCCTATTGCTATTACACACACTGGTAGGTCTGTTATATCAGGAAAAAGAAAACTGTACCTGAATAACCTTCTTAGAGCTCCTCTAATTAAAAAAAATCTACTAAGTGTGTCACAATTTGCTAAGGACAATAAAGTATACTTTGAATTTTATCCTGAACACTGTGTTGTCAAAGATATTCTAACCAAAGAAAATCTTCTGCAGGGTAAAAACCATAAAGGCCTATATAGATTCTGTTTGGCTAAGCCAAGATGCTGTGAAAATGAAAGAATGTGGTGTAATAGTGTTGAAAATAGGAAGACTGAAAACTGTAAAATGTTTGACTTATGGCATAGCAAGCTTGGTCATCCCAATGTAAAAATTGTGAAATATGTGTTGAATAACAATGTCATCTCTTCTGGTGATTGTACTTTACCATATATCTGCACATATTATCAAATGGGTAAAAGTCACAAATTACCTTTTATAGAATCTAAAACTATATATAATAATCCACTGGAAATGGTTGCCACTGATCTATGGGGACCAGCACCAATACATGCAGACTATGGTTACAAGTACTATATATCCTTTATTGATGCTTATTCCAAATATGTATGGATATATTTTTTAAAAGCTAAATCTGAAACATATAATGTTGTTATACAATTTATAAATACTGCTGAAAGGCAAACAAACCATACAGTTAAAGTGTTTCAGTCTAATGGTGGATCAGAGTTCCTACCACTAAAAACTTATTTTAAAAATAAAGGGATTATTCACAGAATCACATGTCCACACACCTCTGAACAAAATGGGATAATTGAAAGAAGGCACAGACAAATTGTAGAAACTGGATTGACTTTGATGGCTCAATCATCAATGCCTCAAAAATTTTGGCCAGATTCCTTTTCAACTTCAGTATTTCTAATAAATAGATTACCCACTAAGGTACAAAAGATGAAAAGTCCACTGGAAACATTATTCAATGTAAAGCTAGATTTTCTACATCTAAAAGTATTTGGCTGTCTGTGCTTTCCTTATCTCAGACCTTATAATAAGGACAAACTAAACTATAGATCATCCCCATGTACATTTATGGGATATACTACAAACCAAAAGGGGTACAAATGCTTAGATAAAAATGAAAAAATATTCATCTCAAGGAATGTTGTTTTCAATGAAAAAATATTTCCATTCAAAGAAGTAGAGGTCAAAACAACCAAAAAAAAGATGTACAACCCAAAAGATTCTATACCTGCTGTACCAGTTGTATCAGAACAATATGCCAAGTCCAACACTGATCAAGCCTACAATGACATCACTGGTCCTCAACTCACTATGCCTGGCACCAGTCAGTCCAGCACCAGACCAGGTCAAGAACAGGATGGCACAATCTGTACACCTGATCATCCATCTCAACAAAGAGTTAGCATGCAATTCTATGAATTATCTCAACAATCAGAAAATCAAAGCAAGCAACAACATGATGAAAATATGAATCAACAGCAGGATAACACTGCTACAAGACACCGCATGGTGACAAGATCAAAAAGTGGAATTTTCAAGCCAAAAGTCTATAGTGCCAATTTAAATACTGAAGAACCATGCAGCTACCTTCAGGCTTTAGAAAATGGAAACTGGAAATCTGCCATGGCAGAGGAATATGATGCTTTAAATAAGAATAATACATGGAAATTGGTTCCAGCACCCAAAGACAAAAATATTGTTGGGTGCAAATGGACTTTTAAATTAAAGAGAAATGCAGATGGTACAATATCTAAGTATAAGGCAAGATTAGTTGCAAAAGGCTATTCACAACAGGGAGGATTTGATTTTAAAGAAACATTTTCACCTGTTGTGAAACCTACCACTATTAGATTAGTCATTACTATTGCCTTATACAAGAATTGGACCATCAAACAGCTTGATGTTACTAATGCTTTTTTAAATGGCATTTTACAGGAAGAAGTCTTCATGGAACAACCACATGGCTTCATTAAAGAGGAAAACAAAGGACTTGTGTGCAGATTAAATAAATCATTATATGGGCTGAAACAAGCACCAAGAGTCTGGTTCGAAAAGCTAAAAGCCACACTTGTCAAACTGGGATACAACTCAGCAAAATCCGACATATCATTATTTACCAAATTCAATAACAATATTACAATATATGTGCTGATTTATGTTGATGACTACATTGTTACAGGTAACAATGAAACTGAAGTTAACAAGTTAATCAACCAGCTAGGTCAAGAGTTTTCTATTAAAGACCTTGGCTACCTGAACTATTTTTTGGGCATAGAAGTTACAAAGCTTCCAGATAATTCCATTCACTTATGCCAGAAGAAATATATCACTGAAATTCTATGCAGAGCAAAAATGGATAAAGCAAACTCAATATCTACTCCCATGGTCAGTAATGTTCAAATATCTAAACATCAAGGGGAAGCAATACTCAATGATAAACAGTACAGAAGTATAGTTGCCTCACTACAATATGCAACAGTCACAAGGCCAGAAATAACATTCAGTGTTAACAAGGCAAGCCAATTTATGCAAAAACCTACTAATGATCATTGGAAACTCGTCAAAAGGGTACTGAGGAGGGCATAATAGACCTTGGATTAAATATGCAAGCAAGTAAAACACTAAACATAACTGGTTATGCTGACTCAGACTGGGCTAATGACCCTGACGACAGAAGATCTACAAGTGGTTACTGTATATTTCTTGGAAAAAATCCTGTTTCCTAGTGTTCAAAGAAACAAACTACAGTTGCTAGATATAGTAGCGAGGCCGAGTATAGGAGTGTAGCCAATGCTGTGTCAGAAATTATGTGGATTGAATCACTGTTATCTGAACTACAAGTCAAGTCAGAAAACAAACCAACTGCATGGTGTGACAACTTGAGTACAGTTCATTTATCTGCAAATCCTATCTTACACTCTCGTACCAAACACATGGAATTTGATTTATACTTTGTTCGTGATCGAGTTAACTGTGGAAAACTGAATGTTAATCATTTACCATCTACACATCAAATTGCTGACATATTCACCAAACCACTCTCCAAACCGAACTTTATTCGATTCAGAGATCAACTGAAAGTAAACAGAAGTAGCAGTAATAAAAATCATACCTTCATACCTAGCTTACCTACTGCTAAGATTAATTTGAATCTGAAGAAGGAAAATGAAGTCATCACAGCACGAAAGACCGAGCCTTTTCTCAAGATCTGTCAATGTGAAGGAAAATGAAGTTACCGCAGCACAAAAGACTAAGCCTTTCTCAAGATCTATCAATTCTTCCTCTTGATTTTAGACATCGCTACATGATGATGACATCAGTGCTTCCTAGCTGCTTCTTCTTCAACTTTCTATTATTTTCTATGCCAGTGATGAAGATCGCCTAATTCGTTTACTATTGACTGGCTAACTCCTTCGTCACTTCAAACCCTAAGGGAACTAGGGCTTGCGGGGGAGTAATTCTAACGTCCCGCCTTTTCGCACGATTTAAACAGACACACGCCGATTCAAACCATACGGAAGGGCGGATTGTTATGGGGTAAATAAGAAAACAGAGAAGAAATAAAAACAAAATAGAATCTCACAACGGAAGGATAAAATATAATAATAAAATATACAGTTTATAAAACTGTTTACAAAACATTTGATTCTTCTTTATACAATTAAATATCAGAGTTCACATACCAATAATATCAATGCAGCGGAATATAGTGTGAGTGTAGTGCAATACTATGAATAATAATAATACAAATCTTCGTCTTCGTCCTCCAGAGCTAAATCTTCAAATCCTGAAATGCTCAGACTGACCCGAGCGAATTGAAAAGACAAAACACTCGAGTCAGAACTAAAAGATCTTATGTGAGTTAAATCAATAGGAGTAAATATGAGTGCAGTAACTCAAGAGATGCTCGGGATTTACATCTCCTAAGGATCCGTTGAACTATTTACTATGTAGTATATTGCGCTATTATAATAGTGTCTAATTGCAAAATAAACTTACTTTTTAATAGCGTTAAGGGGTTACCCATATAGCCCTTGACACAGAATATATTCCCATAGTCTATACAGTACCGTAATCTCCCCCGTACTGGGCGTCGTCAGAGGGCACTCCATAGGTATGGTACAAAACCAAAATCGTATAAGGCGCGCTAGGGTAGGTGACACGGCACAACTAGGCAATGCCAGGGTAGATATACCAATTGCTACTCGGGCTGATGGTAACGCATAGCCGCAGCTACCGCCCACCTCGAACTAACACCCCCAAATCAAAGAAATCAATAGTGGCCACCGAAATAATCCAAAGTCAGAGTATAGTATCGAAGGAGTGCGTTCGATCAGAGGAATGACCTCATTGGCCCGAGAATCGCTTCTGTTTTAGCCACCTTATGCCAACTCACGGGAGTTGGGTCCACGTATTTACCTTACAGGAAACGTCGCCACCAACCTACTTCATTCTGGAATCCCACCGCGTACACGATTAGTCAAAGTGGTTTTCGGTATCGACAGAGAGTATGTCCATATCCGATCCCGGTCTCTTTGCCAACCCATCGTTATTATAACACCGCGGTCATTTAAAAATAGTTTTTACTTTAAAACCAGAATAAAATTTCCCATACGATATCAAATTAAAACCCAAAAAATATGATATCATTTTATCTCAAATATAATCCTTTTCCAAAATCATGCTGGTTTAAAATTTAAAATATCTGGAAACCAAACATTTGAATTATACTTCCAAAACATAATATTTCGGAATTCATACTTTTAAAACCATAACTTCTAAAACTTGAATGGTTTGGATATTCAACAGTATATAAAATAAATGGTTTAACTTTAAGGTAACTTTGTAAAGAAAATAATTTCCATGGCTTTACAAATATGTTTCTTTATTTAAAGTCTAAACCAAAATTTAAATATCACTTTCAAGTTCCAAAACTACTTCAATTTCTATATATATATATATATATATATATATATATATCCATTCGGAGTATTAAAATTTCAAAACTAAAGTTGGAAAATTTTCTTTCAGCAAATTAAACGTACTATTATTTAGTCTTGAATATTTACATAAAATCCATAAATAAAACTCCAATTTCTAACAATTAAATATTTTCTTCAATTTAATTTATACTAACATATACATTTTTAATTATCTTGGAAAAGTCCTGTTATAAATATCATATCTTAAAATTTTCAAACTTAAACATTAAACATATGATATAATTATCAAACTCCATTTTTCTCAATTTTTCCATTTTTATTTAAGAGATTTATACACAGCTTAAATTCAAAATCTCTAACTTCATATGTATATATATATAGAAGAAAATATCAAAATTAAAAATTATAAACCGTATTCCATACATACCATAGAAATCACTTTAAAATATTTTATATATAGACCACGGTGCCTGTATAAAATTTTCTATCCTATGGTCAAGTGATACGGATATTTATCATTTCAATCCGCAATTTAAAAATAAAATTTTGCGGTTGTATACATTTCAAACCACAATCCCGAATGAAATGAAAAATGCATGATAACTTGCAGTTTAATGATATACAATGAAACATCCATTCATCAAAATCATCCATCATCCAAATCATAATCATCGTCCAATAATAAATCAATATCAATATATATCTGATAATATATAACAGGTAATAACTGGCAGTTATATTCAAAATAAATTTAACAACTATTAGACTAACAGTTTGTATTTAGTAATAAATTTTATAACTGTTTGTAGCAGTTTATATGCAAACAAATAAATTCTAACTATCAATTAATATGCAATCAATAAACTAAATTAACAGTTAATTTAATTAAATGCGAATCAACAGATATGATAAAAAAACATGCCAAACAGTCATAAATAAATTCCTACTCATATCTAAAATAATTTTAACAAACATAAAAACTTTTAGAAGTTGTGAGTGGGTTAAAACACTCACCTTTTTGAATTTAAATTGAATTCAAATCCAATTTAAACCCAAAAATTGGACAGTCTCCAAATTCATCCAAACTAGTGCCAAAACGTCAGAAATTCCGATACGATCCCAGCAAAACAAACCGCGCGTGAATCCGAGCTCGTATGCAAAATTTATGAAAATTTGAAAATTGGAAAATTCTGGTCCTGGGTCGACTTCGGGTTCGACTTTGGTGCGCCGCCTCAATTCCCCGGTGCTTGCTTGGAGTTTTCGCCAAAACGACCCGGATCGACCCGAGTCATTTTCTTCCTGACCCGAAGTTACTCTAGGGTTTTCTCCCCTGAAACCCGAAGCGTGACCAGAAGCTGCTGCAGATCTGCAAATTTTCTTTCTTTTTTTTTAAAAAAAATTGAAATTATTATTTTTTGGAATTTGGGAATTAGGTTTTTTTTCTGCCATTAGAATGAGGAGTTGAGAAGGAGATGTACGTATAGAAAAATGAAAATAAGGAGTGGCTGGGGTTTATAACAGGTTATATATAGACAAGGCTGAAAAATAATAGATGGATCGGATTGGATCTAAACATAAGTTTAAATTTAGACATAAACATATATGCAATAAACTAGCATTAAATTTTGAAACGTGAATTGATTTAATTGGAAATAAATTACCCAATCCAAATTTATTTTAATCAGTTTCCAATTAAACTGATTAGATTCAATTCCAACCCTTTAATTGAGTCTATCATTACTTTGTAACGCAGTTAACATTTGTCTCACGTTTCATTCCATATATATTCAAATTTCCAGCTTCCCTTTGTATAAATTATTATTTCCAAATATATTGAAGTTGTTATTCCAAATTATTATACCAACCCAACTATATACATGTGCTAAAATTAGAAATTATCAATTAAGTTTCCCAAAAATTTCATTGAATTAAATCTTCATTCTTATTATTCAATCCATTATAGCCAAATGGATGAAATTAACATACATAAATATTTTTCAAATTTCAACTAAATTTTCAATTAACGTAAAATAAATGTTTAATTTTTACTTAATTGCAAAAACTCAATTACCTTAATTCTTTATATTCATATAAATAAACAATTCTTGATTTACAATCTTTTCATTCACCCATAGTCATATTATAAATAGAATTTATATTATCTTCAATTATTTCGATTAAATCTATTATCATACATTACTTTAATATACTGACAACATTACTTTTGCACCCTTTCATTTACCCAACTGTCATTTTATAAATAAACTTAACAATAGATTCATACTCTATTACATAAATGCATACCCTTTTATCCAAATTAAAATCTTCGTAACTTCAAACACTTAATCCATTTAATTTCAATTACTCCTTTCATTAAATTTTGGATTCAAATCAATTTATAAAGCTTTACCTCCATTTTTTATATACACTAACCATCATTTAATGAAGAATTTATTTACGTTATTCCCCATTTATTATCTTAATTTATTTATCGTAACATTTAATTTATAATTATTGCAATGATTTCCGATTTAATTGAAGGAATTATGTATATAACTCATAATAGTTGTGGTAAAACTCTTAATCCTACATTTATAAGTATATACTTATCTGTTATATCTATTACTTAAATAAATTCCTTTTTTAAGTCCTTTAAATTTATTACTAAATATCCATTTACCTTTTCCATAAAATTTGAATTCCATCAAATTATTATAACCAATCAGATTTCCGTTCACACTTTATTATAAACCTAAAATTTGCAATTCATTATCTTGTAGTAATGTCATCCCATTTCTACTTATTATTATAACTTTACAATCTATACACATTCAATTACTATTCAATGCATATTTATTCATCAATCAATTCGATATTTACTTTTCTTTCCTCCTATTTGATAAATAACCTAGAATGCATTTACATTCACTCATTTCAATTAACTAATGATTCCCTCAGTTAGCAATAACGTAGCATTTTCTTTATTTGTATTGCAAATAATTCAAAATTCAATTCCTAATTCTTTATATCCTCTAAATTACAACTTCCAAACATTGTATTAATCGTCATTTACGTACCTCTAATTATTTTAATTTACATTAACATAATAAATAAATTACCTTTAATGAAATCTATCCCCCAATTTATTATATGCAATAAATTTTGACCTTACAACAGTTTCAACTAATTATTTATATTTATTGCGATTGAATACCAAAATTTATTTAACACATCAAATAAATGAACAATCTATATTCATTGTCACCTATTTTCTTTTAAATTCAGTTATAAGTTTGTTACTTACCAACCAGGTTATAATAACACAAATTTTTTTATTCCACTGCTATATATGATATATTTGCATCACATACTTGAATTTTTCAATTTCATCTTAATTCCAATTCACGGTAGTATAATTTCTTACCATAAACTCATTTATAATTTGCATATCAATTAATTAGTTTCAACTAAATAGATTGATTCAATTCAACTCTTTTATTAAGTCTATATAAATAAATATACTATTTCATTGGTAAATGTTTATTTCAATTATTCCTTTATTCCTTACAAATCTTATTTCATTCATGAATGCCATCATATATCAATTATTACATAATTTCATTAATTTACATTCAGTTACAACTAAATTAATACACTGATTTCATTTGCAAATTAAATGCTTACAATTTATAAGCTTTCATTCCAAACAATATTTCAATTTGTACCGGACATTGATTTAATTCAATTTACTATTTAATATTATTAATTCATTAACTAAATTCACTACTTACCTTTGTTCTCTTATATGCAACTCTTAGCCTAATATAACAATTTACATCACTTCAATTTATTCGTCATTTTGTTTCAACTGTAAATACTTAGCCTTATATTCCCATGGTTTCATTTCCTTCTCAACACTTGCTTCATTATTAATTATAAAATCTTTATTTCTTCTAAATTAAATTTGCGTAAATATTATTAAAATGACAAATTTAATTACCGAAAATGACGGGTCGTTACACTCTCCCCCACTCAAAACTTTTCGTCCCCGAAAAGGAAAAAGAAGGGAAAAGAAGAATTAAGAAATCTATATCATATCAAATATTAAATTTATAAACAAATAAATTTACAAAATTAATTTAGATTAAATATACTAATTTATATTCATTAATTTTTTTTATACTCAAACTAATAAACTTTAGAAAACATTTTCAAGATATTTTCTAAGTCCAAAATTTACGAAATTTTTTGGCAGAGTCTCCTTTGTACGGGGAGGCTCGGGAGAAAATATAATATCAAATATATCAAAATATCTCATATAATATCCAAAATATAATATCCCAACACGGGAAAATATATAAATAGCGCTATAAACCGTAATTCGAAACGTACATATTTGTCGTGCAATATACGCTTAATTTATGGAACCAAAAGCAGTAGCAGTTGCTTCCATAACCTGCATTTCACTTATAAAATCCAAAGGGTTAACAATTTATATAAAATAAAATATTTAAGTAGTTTCCATCACTAATACAAAAAAATACAACAACCACCAATTTTAACAGCAGCATACACAACAAATTCAAAGCAACCATTCAACCAAATAAATAATCGTTCGGGTTCAAAACCTTTAAATCGTACGGAATGAAGAATAAACCATCAAGTGCATCATTTACTCAACAGTCTAAGATAAACTAAATAGATTATTCATTCACTCCAAATTCAATTTTCAAAGTATTTTACCCAAACAACCATAACCAAACAACAACAATTCAAACAACAATCAACTTAACCTTTTATTAATTTCATACCTTTGTTATTTAATTTCTATTTTTATTCATACCACATAAATTTTCCTTTTATAGTTTACATTTATTTCTAACAAACTTTTAATTTCATTTACTCATTCAATGTTTGTTTCAGTTATTTTTTTTTACTTATTACTTACAATTTTTCATTTCCATTATCTCAGGTCATGCCAGTTCTTTTTATTTCATTATAATTTTTCGTTCATTTATTGCATGCCCTCATTTATTTACACTTGTTTATCAATAGTGTTCATGTCCCATTTAATTTGTTAGCATTTCCATTTTATTTACCTAAGTTGATATTCATCCATTTGAATTACTTACCTTTAATTATATTCACTTATAGTAAAATTTCAATTGTAACTTAAGTTTATACATTAAATTCTTATTTATAATAGCAAATTCATTGAGTACTTCATTTCCTACTTTTACTTGTACGATTTCATTACATTTTCTATTAAACATTTCAACTTTTTATATTGGTAAGTTATATATGTTAAAGAAAATGCAAATCAACTTATACAAGTTTTATCTCATCCTTTAATTAAATTTAATGTTCAACAATATTACTCTTTATTTCATATGTTACAAATTTCAAATTTTCTTTAAATCCATTAATAACTTAGCATTTAAATCTCTTACCTAAATTAGAGGTTTCAATTATTAATTACTTACCTTTTATTTTACTACAATAATTGAAACATTTAATTAATGGAAATTTAAGAATGAAATACCAGGTTAAATTTCAAATTATTTTAAAATAATAGATAAATATCTTCTTACAACTTATATATCCCTAATTATATTTAAAACAATTCAAAACTTATATATTTTCGAAAATGAATCTGCAGTAAAACTACTACAGTGGCTTTTCCCCTTCGAAACTCGAAAATGAAAGTCGATGATGCGGCCGCCATCACCGAAATTATTTTCCAGCGACAAAGAGGAAAGTACAAAACTTATTTTCTCCAAAAATCTTCTTTAAAACAATTCTTCCGAATTATATTAAAATATTTATATCAGAAAGTACTTATACACAATATTATTATATTCCAAAAAAAATTTCAAAAGAAATTTCAAAACCCCGGAACTTAAGCCCTAAATTTCCAGATTTCATTTATTTTACTTTCAACTTAGTTTCAACTGTTATTTATATTTTCATTACCTAACACCCAATCTATAGCAACCAAATATATGTCATTATAAAATATTTTTATATATAGAAAATATAATAGGCAAAGTTATTTCATTCACCTATATAAAAATCAAATATTATGTCGGTCTGTCCTATTAAGTGTTTAGAAATCCTTATTGATGTCACAAGGTCCCATACATCAAGTAGAATTTATAAATACAAAACAGAACTGATTAACACAATATTAAAATCTTTTTATAACACTAACAAATACGCTCTCTCATATATATACACTCAGCGACTCCCATAGGGTATCGCTACCCTATTAGTAAAGAGTCAAACCCCACAAAGCTAAGGTTTATCGCTAAACCAAAGCTCTGATACCAGATGTAACGTCCCGCCTTTTCGCACGATTTAAACAGACACACGTGCCGATTCAAACCATACGGAAGGGCGGATTGTTATGGGGTAAATAAGAAAACAGAGAAGAAATAAAAACAAAATAGAATCTCACAGCGGAAGGATAAAATATAATAATAAAATATACAGTTTATAAAACTGTTTACAAAACATTTGATTCTTCTTTATACAATTAAATATCAGAGTTCACATACCAATAATATCAATGCAGCGGAATATAGTGTGAGTGTAGTGCAATACTATAAATAATAATAATACAAATCTTCGTCTTCGTCCTCCAGAGCTAAATCTTCAAATCCTGAAACGCTCGGACTGACCCGAGCGAATTGAAAAGACAAAACACTCGAGTCAGAACTAAAAGATCTTATGTGAGTTAAATCAACAGGAGTAAATATGAGTGCAGTAACTCAAGAGATGCTCGGGATTTACATCTCCTAAGGATCCGTTAAACTATTTACTATGTAGTATATTGCGCTATAATAATAGTGTCTAATTGCAAAATAAACTTCCTTTTTAATTGCGTTAAGGGATTACCCATATAGCCCTTAACACAGAATATATTCCCATAGTCTATACAGTACCGTAATGACCCCCGTACTGGGCGTCGTCAGAGGGCACTCCATAGGTATGGTACAAAACCAAAATCGTATAAGGCGCGCTAGGGTAGGTGACACGGCACAACTAGGCAATGCCAGGGTAGATATACCAATTGCTACTCGGGCTGATGGTAACGCATAGCCGCAGCTACCGCCCACCTCGAACTAACACCCCCAAATCAAAGAAATCAATAGTGGCCACCGAAACAATCCAAAGTCAGAGTATAGTATCGAAGGAGTACGTTCGATCAGAGGAATGACCTCATTGGCCCGAGAATCGCTCCTTTTTTAGCCACCTTATGCCAACTCACGGGAGTTGGGTCCACGTATTTACCTTACAGGAAACGTCGCCACCAACCTACTTCATTCTGGAATCTCCACCGCGTACACGGTTAGTCAAAGTGGTTTTCGGTATCGACAGAGAGTATGTCCATATCCGATCCCGGTCTCTTTGCCAACCCATCGTTATTATAACACCGCGGTCATTTAAAAATAGTTTTTACTTTAAAACCAGAATAAAATTTCCCATACGATATCAAATTAAAACCCAAAAAATATGATATCATTTTATCTCAAATATAATCCTTTTCCAAAATCATGCTGGTTTAAAATTTAAAATATCTGGAAACCAAACATTTGAATTATACTTCCAAAACATAATATTTCGGAATTCAAACTTTTAAAACCATAACTTCTAAAACTTGAATGGTTTGGATATTCAACGGTATATAAAATAAATGGTTTAACTTTAAGGTAACTTTGTAAAGAAAATAATTTCCATGGCTTTACAAATATGTTTCTTTATTTAAAGTTTAAACCAAAATTTAAATATCACTTTCAAGTTCCAAAACTACTTCAAGTTCTATATATATATATCCATTCGGAGTATTAATATTTCAAAACTAAAGTTGGAAAATTTTCTTTCAGCAAATTAAACGTACTATTATTTAGTCTTGAATATTTACATAAAATCCATAAATAAAACTCCAATTTCAAACAATTAACTATTTTCTTCAATTTAATTTATACTAACATATTCATTTTTAATTATCTTGGAAAAGTCCTTTTATAAATATCATATCTTAACATTTTCAAACTTAAACATTAAACATATGATATAATTATCAAACTCCATTTTTCTCAATTTTTCCATTTTTATTTAAGAGATTTATACACAGCTTAAATTCAAAATCTCTAACTTCATATGTGTATATATATAGAAGAAAATATCAAAATTAAAAATTATAAACCGTATTCCATACAAACCATAGAAATCACTTTAAAATATTTTATATATAGACCACGGTGCCTGTATAAAATTTTCTATCCTATGGTCAAGTGATACAGATATTTATCATTTCAATCCGCAATTTAAAAATAAAATTTTGCGGTTGTATATCATTTCAAACCACAATCCCGAATGAAATGAAAAATGCATGATAACTTGCAGTTTAATGATATACAATAAAACATCCATTCATCAAAATCATCCATCATCTAAATCATAATCATCGTCCAATACGATCACGATCATAATCATCGTCCAATCCAAATCATAATCATCATCCAAATCATGAACAGTCTCCAAATTCATCCAATATAGTGCCAAAACGTCAGAAATTCCGATACGATCCCAGCAAAACAAACCGCGCGTGAATCCGAGCTCGTATGCAAAAGTTATGAAAATTTGAAAAATGGAAAATTCTGGTCCTGGGTCGACTTCGGGTTCGACTTTGGTGCGCCGCCTCAATTCCCCGGTGCTTGCTTGAAGTTTTCGCCAAAACGACCCGGATCGACCCGAGTCATTTTCTTCCTGACCCGAAGTTGCTCTAGGGTTTTCTCCCCTGAAACCCGAAGCGCGACCAGAAGCTGCTGCAGACCCGCAAATTTTTTTTTTTTTTTTTTGAAATTGAAATTATTATTTTTTGGAATTTGGGAATTAGGTTTTTTTTCTGCCATTAGAATGAGGAGTTGAGAAGGAGATGTACGTATAGAAAAATGAAATTAAGGAGTGGCTAGGGTTTATAACAGGTTATATATAGACAAGGCTGAAAAATAATAGATGGATCGGATTGGATCTAAACATAAGTTTAAATTTAGGCATAAACATATATGCAATAAACTAGCATTAAATTTTGAAACGTGAATTGATTTAATTGGAAATAAATTACCCAATCCAAATTTATTTTAATCAGTTTCCAATTAAACTGATTAGATTCAATTCCAACCCTTTAATTGAGTCTATCATTACTTTGTAACGCAGTTAACATTTGTCTCACGTTTCATTCCATATATATTCAAATTTCCAGCTTCCCTTTGTATAAATTATTATTTCCAAATATATTGAAGTTGTTATTCCAAATTATTATTCCAACCCAACTATATACATGTGCTAAAATTAGAAATTATCAATTAAGTTTCCCAAAAATTTCATTGAATTAAATCTTCATTCTTATTATTCAATCCATTATAGCCAAATGGATGAAATTAACATACATAAATATTTTTCAAATTTCAACTAAATTTTCAATTAACGTAAAATAAATGTTTAATTTTTACTTAATTGCAAAAACTCAATTAACTTAATTCTTTATATTCATATAAATAAACAATTCTTGATTTACAATCTTTTCATTCACCCATAGTCATATTATAAATAGAATTTATATTATCTTCAATTATTTCTATTAAATCTATTATCATACATTACTTTAACATACTGACAACATTACTTTTGCACCCTTTCATTTACCCAACTGTCATTTTATAAATAAACTTAACAATAGATTCATACTCTATTACATAAATGCATACCCTTTTATCTAAATTAAAATCTTCGTAACTTCAAACACTTAATCCATTTAATTCCAATTACTCCTTTCGTTAAATTTTGGATTCAAATCAATTTATAAAGCTTTACCTCCAATCTTTATATACACTAACCATCATTTAATGAAGAATTTATTTACGTTATTCCCCATTTATTATCTTAATTTATTTATCGTAACATTTAATTTATAATTATTGCAATGATTTCCGATTTAATTGAAGGAATTAAGTATATAACTCATAATAGTTGTGGTAAAACTCTTAATCCTACATTTATAAATATATACTTATCCGTTATATCTATTACTTAAATAAATTCCTTTTTTAAGTCCTTTAAATTTATTACTAAATATCCATTTACCTTTCCCATAAAATTTGAATTCCATCAAATTATTATAACCAATCAGATTTCCGTTCACACTTTATTATAAACCTAAAATTTGCAATTCATTATCTTGTAGTAATGTCATCCCATTTCTACTTATTATTATAACTTTACAATCTATACACATTCAATTACTATTCAATGCATATTTATTCATCAATCAATTCGATATTTACTTTTCTTTCCTCCTATTTGATAAATAACCTAGAATGCATTTACATTCACTCATTTCAATTAATTAATGATTCCCTCAGTTAGCAATAACGTAACATTTTCTTTATTTGTATTGCAAATAATTCAAAATTCAATTCCTAATTCTTAATATCCTCTAAATTACAACTTCCAAACATTGTATTAATCGTCATTTACGTACCTCTAATTATTTTAATTTACATTAACATAATAAATAAATTACTTTTAATGAAATCTATCCCCCAATTTATTATATGCAATAAATTTTGACCTTACAACAGTTTCAACTAATTAATTATATTTATTGCGATTGAACACCAAAATTTATTTAACACATCAAATAAATGAACAATCTATATTCATTGTCACCTATTTTCTTTTAAATTCAGTTATAAGTTTGTTACTTACCAACCAGGTTATAATAACACAAATTTTTTTATTCCACTGCTATATATGATATATTTGCATCACATACTTGAATTTTTCAATTTCATCTTAATTCCAATTCACGGTAGTATAATTTCTTACTATAAACTCATTTATAATTTGCATACCAATTAATTAGTTTCAACTAAATAGATTGATTCAATTCAACTCTTTTATTAAGTCTATATAAATAAATATACTATTTCATTGGTAAATGTTTATTTCAATTATTCCTTTATTCCTTACAAATCTTATTTCATTCATGAATGCCATCATATATCAATTATTACATAATTTCATTAATTTACATTCAGTTACAACTAAATTAATACACTGATTTCATTTGCAAATTAAATGCTTACAATTTATAAGCTTTCATTCCAAACAATATTTCAATTTGTACCGGACATTGATTTAATTCAATTTACTATTTAATATTATTAATTCATTAACTAAATTCACTACTTACCTTTGTTCTCTTATATGCAACTCTTAGCCTAATATAACAATTTACATCACTTCAATTTATTCGTCATTTTGTTTCAACTGTAAATACTTAGCCTTATATTCACATGGTTTCGTTTCCTTCTCAACATTTGCTTCATTATTAATTATAAAATCTTTATTTCTTCTAAATTAAATTTGCGTAAATATTATTAAAATGACAAATTTAATTAACGAAAATGACGGGTCGTTACAGTAATGAAGGAAACAAGATTCTGGATACTGAAATATAGCGTTTAGTCTTATTATTGTAATAGGATGGGCTGTGTCTTATAAAGCCCATAACCCAATTATACTAATATATATTGCCGTGTACTCAGAATACCCATTACACAATTATTCAATACAAAGTATTATTCCTTTCTCCTCAATTCTGCAGTTATCATCTTCAGATTTCATAAAACTTTTCAATTTCCAACATTTAAGTATGCTCACATGAACATGGAAAATGAATAGTAGATATTTTATATTTGTGGTTTAAATGTAAAATTTGTTTAAATTACAAAAATGAAAATTCATAATTTCAAAAAATTAAAACCATATTTCAAACCAAACGCATTTTCCAATTTTCATTTAACATGTTTTCAAAATAGCGAATCCAAATGCATTTTGCGAAATAAAGAAAATCTTTAAATTGGAAAATTGAAAATGCTCACGAAAACTCAGAACCAAAATCTCAAAATGCAAACAAAATGCACTGCCATTTTCTTGTATTATGTTGCTTTCTATTCAGATAAGTGTGCTGAACCATTTAATATTTGTTAACTAGATCAAATTCTTGTGAATGCTAGATCGGGATAATTATGTTTTCCCAAATAAAATTGAACATGTAAGACTACTACTTTAATTAGTACGTTGGCATCAAAAAGTTCATTTATGAATCAGTACTGCTTAATCATGTTTATATCATAAATCAAAGTGAACATGTATTGCCCAGTTTAATTAGTTTTAACCAAAGTCAAAAATCGTTTTTCCAGAAAATGGTATGTAAACGAAGAAATATCTGCAGGGTATCAATAAAAAAAGAAGAAAAATGAATATTCTTCAGACTTAACTTAACTTTTCATTTACTGTGTAGCCATATAGTTCAAATCAGAAATCAGTTATAAAATACAAGATGCAATTCATTATTTACACTACTTGAGAATAGGACGATTCTTTCAAGCCTGTTATTTATACTACGTGTTGAGAATAGGATGATTCTTTCAAACTTGGAATATTACTCTAAACAGAAGGATACGTTCCTCCATATAGACTAGTGTAGGTTATACTTATTCAAAGCAACTAGGCATACTTAAATATACTCAGTACATTCATTGGTTCACATTCTACTAAAGAAACGCGTCTGAGAAACATCCGCAATTAAGAAGCATGGATGCATGTGGAAAGAAGGAATTAAGGTCGTTTCTGGTGTCGGTCATTAGTTAGGTAATGACTTGACCTACCCACCAGGAACTAACACATGTACACTTTTCTTTTTAACCTTTTCCATTTGCAAGGACTGCTCTAAACAGCATTTTACACTGTGATTTTCTTGTGTTATGTTTCTTTCTGTTTAGACTACTGTATATTTTTAAGTAGATTTTACTTCTTGTTGTGAATGCTAGATCAGGATCATTATGTTTTCTAAAATAATATTGTACGATTAAGATGGCTATTTTTATTAGTATGTTGGCACACAAAAAATATATATTCATTTATGAATAAGTACTGCTTAACATGTTTGTCCCTATTTCAAAGTGAACATGTATGCTCAGTTTTATTAATTTTAATCGAAGTCAAAATTAGTTTTTTTTCCAGAAAATGGTACATGTAAACGATGAAACGTCTACAAGACAACAATAAATAAACAACAAAAAGAAAGACCATCAGATTCTTGCGAACTAACATGTGAACTAACAAACTATTTTTTCCAATGTTAGTGCATAGACTAGCATAAAAAATTTGTTACTTGTTTCTTGATGAAGTACATGTAAAGAATGGACTATTTAAAACTTACTAGTTTCTTTTACCATGTAGTTACTAGTTTCTTTTGCATGTGCATCCAATCGGATCCACACAAGCTATGGACAAAACATGGGTTAACCTACCAAGGTTTTGTAATTTTTGATTAGTTATTTCATACTTATAACTATTTAGGTGTAACGACCCGTAATTTCACTAGTTCGAAAATGAGAGATTTCGCTTGATTTAAATTTAAAAGGAGTTTAAATCTTGAATAAATATGTTATATATGATAACGATTATTTATTCTTATAGTTAATAAATTATAAAGTAGAAATTTGAATTTTGAACAAATCAACAAAAGTTAAGTTTTGTTAAAAATAAATAAAGGCTTAAATAAATGGATTTAAATCTTTATTTATAAAGGTAAATGTTATTTAAACATCTAATAAAGATAATAAAAGTTATGTTAAATGATTTAAAATTTTGTTAATAATCGTTTTATAAAAATAACAAAAATTTGTCGCATTTTGTCAGTTTTACATACACTGTAAAATTAGAGATTTTGATATTAATTAAATATGATTTTAAAATATAAAGAGATTTGTTTTCATTTATTTAAAGAAGTAAAAAGTTCGTTTTTAAATGTGGTTTATATGAATAAATAGTTTAACTAAAACGTCAAAATATGAACGTAAAACATTTTGTCGAAAAACGATGTTTTGTCGATTAAAAGTTGTCGCAACGTCGTCACACCTTTATTTTTATATAGAAACATATATTCAAAATAGTGTAGGTATTAATTAATTCACAAAACATGTTTACTTTTACTAAACAAGGTTAGAAAACTTCTAGAAGTCATTAAGAAAAGTAAGTAAGAATTAACAAAAGTAAGTAAGAAAAGTCAAAAGTAAACATCAAATCAATATCAAATCAAAACCAACATAATTACGATATTCTTTACTTAATCTTTACGTGACTAAGACATGAAGTAAGGATGTGGTGATGTTAAATTTTGAAAAAGTGGAGATTGCTTTAGGTTGAAATAAGGTTAGTTTGGTAATTTGGTAATAGGTTATTTTGGTAAATTACTACTTTCTTTCTTTTTCTATAAATATCCACATCCTTCTCTCATTTCATTCACATTTCTTCTTCTTCTTTTCTCAAGCTTCTTCATCTTCTTCCTCTCCTCTCTAATGGCTTCCATGCCATAGAAAAATATTAAAAAGAAATAATGTCAAAATATTTACAAAATTTTCAAAAGAAATCAATGTTTATTTCCTTCAAAACAAACTCCTTTTTTCTCTATATTTTACCTCTTATTCTTTCGGCTATAAGTTCTTCAATACTGAACCAAAATGTAAAATAATTTTTTCTAAATCATTTATTTTTCCAGTGGGTACAACTTTCATGTTTATCACTTTGTCCCAATCGAAAGTTTACTATGTCAAAAATCCACTTCTTTACAATGTATTTTCTGGCCCAATTTTTAAGCTGGAAAATAAGTCGTTTTGTTTTGATCATAACTTGATCATAACTGATCCATATTTAGAAATTATTTTTTTAAACCATATGAAATTTCATTGGCTAGAACTTTTATGTTGATCTCTTTTTTCCAATTTTTAGGTTTGTTATACCTGAAACTCAATTCTTTGAAGTGTATTTTCGGGATTTATTTTTTATGAATCCGAGAATAGCTCTTTTATTGTGAACATATCTCCCTCAAAACAACTTGGATTCAATTGATTCTTTTTTTCAAATTTAATAGAAAAGAATTTTCAATAACTTTTCTGTTAATAAGTTTTTCAAATTTTGTGAGTAAGAGAGTCAAAAACAAGAGAGAAGATTACCTATTTTTCGGATCTAAATCTTGGAAATTCAAGTTCAAAGCTCTACCGCTTCTTCTCTATATTTTGGGCCAACCTCCATCTCAAGCCTCGGCCAAGCTATTGGATGGGAGAGGGTGTTGTTTGCTAGTGTTTAATGGAGTAGGAATTAATTATTGAAGCGTTGGTTTTTTAGAATGTTGGTAGGAAGTTAATCGCTTTGGTTTATGGTGAGAAATTCTCATTGCTTTTGAATTTATATTTTGATTATGTTATAAATCATATTTACACCCTTATGACATATGAATGTTTATACCAAATTGATTGTTAATATGGATGTTTGGTTGATTGTTTGAATATGTTGGATAATCGTAGTAATGTTATGACATTTACCATATGGAAAATATTGATGTTATGTGGATGTTGGTATGGTTGTGATGATAATTTGGATATCAAATTCCTATTAGTTAAGTAATCACTTTGTTTAGTAAGACCATATTTTAGTAATATGAGAAATTGTGGAAAAATAAGCCTCTTTTCATTTAAAAGTGAAATTAAAGTTAAAATGAAAGAGAATTTGAAATTTGAAGTGAAACGGATTTGGAAAGGATAGTTAATTTGAAATTGAAATTAATATGAATAGTGAAAATATATTTTGAATACTTTAAAAAGTGAAAATATTGAAAAATGTTTTCTAATGATTTTGTAAGTGTTGAAATCAAATTTGAATAGATTATTTCAAATATTGAAAAATAAGTTAAAACTAGACGCGTCGAGAAAAGGTAGTTCACGATTTCGCGTCGAAAAGTTTAAATGAATGTGTAGAATGAAATATAGCTCGGAATTCTTCGAGATAAGAAAATTCCAGACTAGTATATCTATATCTTCTAAACGAAGAAAGAAACTCAAAGTTTCGATAAGTAGATTTTTAAATAAGTCCAAATCAATTTTCAAGAAAAATCTCGCTAGTGCAGTTTAGTGACCATAACAGGAAATTTGTTTAAATGGATGTTTTTTAATTATGAAAAAATATGGAATAAATTTGATAAATCTATTTAAATGGTTTAAAAGAGATTTGGATTGGAAAATATGAATTATCGAATGTTTAAAAGTTGTTTAATGAAAATAAGCTTATTTAGCACTTTTCGTAGCACTTTTATGCTGCGAATTCTATAACTTTTGGAATATGAGTTTAAATGTAACGACGTTTTCCAGAATAAAATGTGAATGTTTTAAAGAGGATAATTAAGAATTTTGAAAGATAATTTGGAATATATATAAGCAATTTCAAAATAAAGTTGAAAATTTGAGTATGCGGAAACGACTAGTACATTTGTCCCGCCTGTGAGATCTGGGAAGATAAAACAAGGTGTTTAACTAAGGTTAGGGATGGAGCAACCAGTTCCCTGAACTTACCTGGCCTATGTTTTCTTTTCTTAGGCGAGGGGTGGAACAGATCAAAAGGAAAGCCCGGATGCTCTTAAATAAAAAGACTGTATTAAGTTTTTGAATTAAAAGAAGATTGGAATTATCCAAATGTTAAGCAATCTCCAAAATGAATGATTTCTATGATCATATTTACTCAAAAATGTTTTTGTTAAAATTGACTTAGGGCTTAGCGTAAACGATGTCTTAAATAACATTGTTTTTGACCCGTCTAAAAGTTAAGAAATTTGGATCAAGGATTAAATAAGGAAATCTGAGATATTTTCCAAAGCAAAAGAATGAATTTCTTAGAAATTATTCTAAGTCAAAAGAAAGAGAATTCGAAATCATCCAAAAAAATAAAGTGAAAAGAGACTTAATAAATCCTATATACTCATATTCACTTTTTATCGATGATTGGATTTCGAAGGAACCGGAGTCGGATTTGGGTAAATCCCATTCGAAAACCACTACGAACCAATGTATACGTTCGAACGTGAAGACATGTTGAAGACGATGATTATTGAAGATCGTGGATCTTTATAGCGTGAAGACTGCTTGTTGATTTACTCGGGGTCGCTCCCATTATAGATTTATATACAGCAGTGGTCTCCTCATGATGGAGATTTTGCGGATTGCAAGGGCTTCTCACCTAGTAATAGCCGAGGAAAGTGCCTTCGGTTTGTCCTGTTCCTGGACAACTTGTATAGACGTTTGTCTGACATTGCATTTCTAACGATTACGTACATTGGTTTTTACAAACGTACATCAGTGGTGGCGGAGAAGACAACTTCTCTTAGCTTTACACCCTCCTTGAGACATACGAGCTCAAGGGTTGTATTTTTGTGGAAGGAAATTAGTAATTAAACGGAAATGGCAATGTGGCATTCAAAGATGTGATGTGTGCTATGTGAAAAGGTAATCGTTTGCCTCAAGCCTCATCAAACCGGAAATGACCGAAACAGGATTAGATTCGGCTAGGCTAAGTGGATCATTCCCAATTAGGATATGGTCATCCTCTTCTAGATATATTTCTTCCCACTATGATGTCGGGGTGTAAATTAATGTGGTGTATGCTAGAGGGCCCTCGATAAAGGTCGGTAACGACCGGAGGATGTCATATTCGGTACCATCTAGTTAAGAGGTGGGCCGGTCTTGTTTTGGTAGAGAATCCTTTGTGATGGTTCTCGGGACATCCATCTAGAGGTGTACCCATTTCGGAAGGTAGATCCTGCGCCTGGTCATTTGTATGGAAATCCGTTCTCCAATAAGAACCTACGGACTTGATTGTAAACCTATTATGCTGGAATTTAATCAATGTAACAATTTCGGCTAAGATTAATAAGTTTATTTGCAAATGTTTTCAAAGAGATGTTATTAGAAATAATATCAAAGGTTTTGATATAAAAGTGTTTTAGTTATCATAAAGTAAAAACCCATCTGTGTTTATGTGTGGGCGTGGTCTTATGAGATACTCTTTATTTTCAAGAATTTTATCCAAAGGCTGATATATGACACTGTCATTCATTATTGAGTTTTTCTCACGCTGGTTTATCACGCCTGATCCGGTTATTTTCAATACTCGAGTCAGATCCGAGTAGTTTCAGGATAGTTGAAGACAGTTGGAGTTTCTAGAGGAGAGCTGGAGATATTCATCGACGTATGGAGATATTCTATCATCCGCTTTGCTTAGTGTATTTTCTTTGATGCTTGTCAGCAATTGTAAGGACAGGTTTTATAACTGTCCAAGCTGAACTTAGGTTAGACTCTGATATTGTATTTTCAAATTTTCCGCTGTAAAGATTATTATTGAGATAATATATGTTATTCCATTCGTGTGAGATTCTGTTCTGTCTACTTTTCTTTATTACCCTTCATGTTTCGTATTTTCGTGCAATTTGAGTTGGACACGTGTGGTTTATTGTCGATTCAAAGGGTACGGGAAAACAGGTCTTGACATTTGGTATCAGAGCTGAAGGTTAAGCGAGAACCTTGGCTCTATTTTAGGTAAAGTCTCATCGGAGATGGGATTAGTAATATCCTAGGATGAGTAACTCATTAGAGATAGGGTTAGTAACACCCTAGAATGAGTTATGAGAGTATTATTTATTGAGCACGTATTTGTTAATTTTATAAAAATACTTTTTTTTAAAGAAATTGGTAAATGAAATAATTTTACCTTGGGTTTATATTATAAATATTAAAGGGGATATTATTATCTTTTGAGTTAGAAATTAAGGATTGATTGTAATTTAGCTTAGTAAACTAAAATATGAATATCTTGTGATTAGAATTGCACAATTTGACTATAAGATATTCCATATAGAATCAACTTGTTGAAAGCTAGAATTTAAAACTTCAATCATATACCCTTAGATATGTAGTATTAAGAAATAATAATGATTAAGTGATTATCATAATTGATGGATTTAAAAGTTAAGTACAAATATCTTGTGAAGTAAAATTCACGATTTGATTATAAGATATTTGATGTTAATATTGAAGCTACAAGTTGTAATTAAAGAAAGTAAAAATAAAAATGCATACTTAGAAAAAAATTCTTATCAAGAAGATAGGAAAAAGATAAACCTAAGTTGAGACTTTTTATTAAATATATTATGAAAGGATAAGTTCTATAACTTATAAAGGAGTTAAGTTACTTCGAAATTTGGACACTTTGATTAGGTTAAAAGTCAAAGTAAAATTTAGGAATAAGAGATATAAGAACAATCATCATAATATAAAAATTTGAATTAGTGATACATATAGGGTAACATTTGTAATTCAAAATGAAGTAAGATTAAAAGTGGATAGGTTTGAATAATATGGTTAATAGGTTGATTGTTCGTTGAAAAATGTTCAAATAACAAATACCATGTGAATTAAGTTTCACAATTTGACTATAAGTTATTTGGTGGATTTAAGATCAAGAGATTTGATTTAGAAAATGGATAGGTAAATAAGTTAAGTAATTAACCATAGAATCAGTGAGAAAAGGTGTACACTTAGTATAATTGTCTTATTAATATATGGATGAGATAAATAATATTAGCTAAATGAAAAACTTAGGTAAAGAAAACTAAGGGTTAAGTTTTATAACATATTTATTTGGAATAATTGAATTCCACATTTGTTGAAAGCCCTAATTGAAGTGATGATGGTTTGAAGATTAGGGATATGTATATATACTCTTAGGAAGTAAAGGTATATTATACAAGTTTAAGTCATATTTATGAGCTTAAGTAATAATGGATTTAGTAAAAGGTAAATGGTTGTGAAATAAACTTGGATTAATAGAAGTTTTGAAGAAATGTATTAGGTAAAGTTGAATGTGAATAAGTACATAAGTTAAACGTAGATCATTTTGGCACATAAATTTTGATCTAAGATTTGAGTACAGAACTTTGAGGTGTTTACACCAATCCGAAAAAGGGATTTATCACTCGATTTTTGATGGCGAACATTGATGAGAGTTTATGATTATGTACACAAGTTTTCTATTATAGTTGAGAGCTATGCAAGGAAAGCAAGGGTTTGTCATTAAGAAGTCTGATCAAAGTCCTCACTAGAAAATCGGAGGATCGATACTAGTTCGGAGGTAAAGTTGTGGATTCAAATAATAGATCGAATCAAATATCACATATATTATGATGTTTTGGGTCTGTCTACTTAATAGTTGGATAGTTATCTCAAATAGTAGGTACTAAGATATAGTGGTTAGACTGATATTTTGGTATGTATATATATAGACCTCAGGTATAGTACATGCTCGGGACAGTGGATGAGTTATGTGGATGTATGCATTAGTATCAGTATGGTTGTTTTTGGATGTATATTATTGTTTGGTTGTTGTATATTCTACCTTAAGTGTGCAGTATGCACTAGGATGGAATTTTGACTTGATGTATGTATATACAACCATAAGTACATGATAAGTACTCAGGTTAGTGTGGAAAATCTTGGTATGTATGTTTGGCATCATTTGTTTTAGTGTTGTTATAATATCAACCTTCTTCTTTTCTATCATGAGTAGAAATAATCTAAAATATTTGAGGATATGAGTATGAGATAGATTCCTTTATCTAACTTTCATTTCGAGGACGAAATGCTTTTAAGTAGGGGAGAATGTAACGACCCGTAATTTCACTAGTTCGAAAATGAGAGATTTAGCTTGATTTAAATTTAAAAGGAGTTTGAATCTTGAATAAATATGTTATATATGATAACGATTATTTATTCTTATAGTTAATAAATTATAAAGTAGAAATTTGAATTTTAGAACAAATCAACAAAAGTTAAGTTTTGTTAAAAAATAAATAAAGGCTTAAATAAATGGATTTAAATCTTTATTTATAAAGGTAAATCTTATTTAAAACATCTAATAAAGATAACAAAATTATGCTAAATGATTTAAAAGTTTGTTAATAATCGTTTTATAAAAATAACAAAAATTTGTCGCATTTTGTCAGTTTTACATATACTGTAAAATTAGAGATTTTGATATTAATTAAATATGATTTTAAAATATAAAGAGACTTGTTTTCATTTATTTAAAGAAGTAAAAAGTTCGTTTTTAATTTTTCTTTACATTAATAAATAGTTTAACTAAAACGTCAAAATATGAACATAAAACATTTTGTCGAAAAACGACGTTTTGTCGATTAAAAGTTGTCGCAACGTCGTCGCACCATTATTTTTATATAGAAACATATATTCAAAATAGTGTAGGTATTAATTAATTCACAAAACATGTTTACTTTTACTAAACAAGGTTAGAAAACTTCTAGAAGTCATTAAGAAAAGTAAGTAAGAATTAACAAAAGTAAGTAATAAAAGTCAAAAGTAAACATCAAATCAATATCAAATCAATGCCAACATAATTATGATATTCTTTATTTAATCTTTAAGTGACTAAGACATAAAGTAAGGATGTGAAAGATGATGTTAAGTTTTGAAAAAAAGGAGAGATTGCTTTAGATTGAAGTAAGGTTAGTTTGGTAATTTGGTAATAGGTTATTTTGGTAAATTACCATTTTCTTTCTTTTTCTATAAATATCCACCTCCCTCTCTCATTTCATTCACATTTCTTCTTCTTCTTTTCTCAAGCTTCTTCATCTTCTTCCTCTCCTCTCTAATGGCTTCCATGCCATAGAAAAATATTAAAAAGAAATAATGTCAAAATATTTACAAAATTTTCAAAAGAAATCAATGTTTATTTCCTTCAAAACAAACTCCTTTTTTCTCTATATTTTACCTCTTCTTCTTTCGGCTATAAGTTCTTCAATACTGAACCAAAATGAAAAATAATTTTTTTAAATCATGTATTTTTCCAGTGGCTACAACTTTCATGTTTATCACTTTGTCTCAATCGAAAGTTTACTGTGTCAAAAATCCACTTCTATACAATGTATTTTCTGGCCCAGTTTTTAAGCCAAAAAATAAGCCGTTTTGTTTTGATCATATGTTAATCATAACTGATCCAAATTTAGAAATTCTTTCTTTTAAACCATATGAAATTTAATTGGCTACTACTTTTATGTTGATCACTTTTTTCAATTTTGAGGTTTGCTACACCTGAAACTCAAATCTTTAAAGTGTATTTTCGGGATTTATTTTTTATGAATCCGAGAATAGCTCTTTTATTTTGAACTTATCTCCTTCAAAACAACTTGGATTCAAATGATTCTTTTTGTCAAAATCAATAGAAAACAATTTTCAACAACTTTTCAGTTAATAAGTTTTTCAAATTTTGTGAGTAAAAGAGTCAAAAACAAGAGAGAAGTTTACCTATTTTTCGGATCTAAATCTTGGGAATTCAAGTTCAAAGCCCTACCGCTTCTTCTCTATATTTTGGGCCAACCTCCATCTCAAGCCTCGGCCAAGCTATTGGATGGGAGAGGGTGTCATTTGCTAGTGTTTAATGGAGTAGGAATTAATTAGTGAAGCGTTGGTTGATTAGAATGTTGGTAGGAAGTTAATCGCTTTGGTTTATGGTGAGAAATTCTCATTGCTTTTGAATTTATATTTTGATTATGTTACAAATCATATTTACACCCTTATGACATATGAATGTTTATACCAAATTGATTGTTAATATGGATGTTTGGTTGATTGTTTGAATATGTTGGATAATTCATGGTAATGTTATGGCATTTACCGTATGGAAAATATTAATGTTATATGGATGTTGTATGGTTGTGATGATAATTTGGATATCAAATTCCTTTTAGTTAGGTAATCACTTTGTTTAGTAAGAACATATTTTAGTAATATGAGAAATTGTGGAAAAATAAGTCTCTTTTCATTTAAAATTGAAATTAAAGTTAAAATGAAAGAGAATTTGAAGTGAAACGGATTTGGAAAGGATAGTTAATTTGAAATTAAAATTAATATAAATAGTGAAAATATATTTTGAATACTTTAAAAAGTGAAAATATTGATTTAAAAAGTTTTCTAATTATTTTATAAGTGTTGAAATCAAATTTGAATAGATTATTTCAAATTTTGAAAAATAAGTTAAAACTAGACGCGTCACGTAACGGTAGTTCACGATATCACGCCGGAAAGTTTAAATGAATGTGTAGAGTGAAATATAGCTCGGAATTCTTCGAGATAAGAAAATTCCGGACTATTATATCCATATCTTCTAAACGAAGAAAGAAAATCAAAGTTTTGATAAGTAGATTTGGAAATAAGTCCAAATCAATTTTCGAGAAAAATCTCGCTAGTGCAGTTTAGTGACCATAACAGGAAATTTGTTTAAATGGATGTTTTTTAATTATGAGAAAATATGGAATAAATTTGATAAATCTATTTAAATGGTTTAAAAGAGATTTGGATTGGAAAATATGAATTATCGAATGTTTAAAAGTTGTTTAATGAAATAAGCTCATTTAGCACTTTTCGCAGCACTTTTATGCTGCGAATTCTATAACTTTTGGAATATGAGTTTAAATGTAACAACGTTTCCCGGAATAAAATGTGAATGTTTTAAAAAGGATAATTAAGAATTTTGAAAGATAATTTGGAATATTTATAAGCAATTCCAAAATATAGTTGAAAATCTGAGTATGCGGAAACGACTAGTACATTTGTCCCGCCTATGAGATCTCGGAAGATAAAACAAGGTGTTTAACTAAGGTTAGGGATGGAGCAACCAGTGCCGTGAACTTACCTGGTCTATGTTTTCTTTTCTTAGGTGAGGGGTGGAACAGATCGAAAGGAAAGCCTGGATGCTCTTAAATAAAAAGACTGTATTAAGTTTTTGAATTAAAAGAAGATTGGTATTATCCAAATCTTAAGCAATCTACAAAATGAATGATTTCTATGATCCTATTTACTCAAAAATGTTTTTGTTAAAATTGACTTAGGGTTTATTGTAAACGATGTCTTAAATAACATTGTTTTTGTCCCACCTAAAAGTTAGGAAATTTGGATCAAGGATTAAGTAAGGAAATCTGAGATATTTTCCAAAGCAAAAGAATGAATTTCTTAGAAATTATTCTAAGTCAAAAGAAAGAGAATTCGAAATCATCCAAAAAAAATAAAGTGAAAAGAGACTTAATAAATCCTATATACTCATATTCACTTTTTATCGATGATTAGATTTCGAAGGAACCGGAGTCGGATTTGGGTAGATCCCATTCGAAAACCACTTCGAACCAATGTATACGTTCGAACGTGAAGACATGTTGAAGACGATGATTATTAAAGACCGTGGATCTTTATAGCGTGAGGGCTTCTTGTTGATTTACTTGGGGTCTCTCCCATTATAGAGTTATATATAGCAGTGGTCTCCTTATGATGGAGATTTTACGGATTGCAAGGGCTTCTCGCCTAGTAATGGCCAAGGAAAGTGTCTTCGGTTTGTCCTGTTCCTGGACAACTTGTATGGACGTTTGTCTGACATTGCATTTCTAACGATTACGTACATTTGTTTTTATAAACGTACATCAGTGGTGGCAGAGAAGGCAACTTCTCTTAGCTTAACACCCTTCTTGAGACATACGAGCTCAAGGGCTGTATTTTTGTGGAAGGCAATTAGTAGTTAAACGGAAATGACAATGTGGCATTCAAAGATGTGATATGTGCTATGTGAAAAGATAATCGTTTGCCTCAAGCCTCATCAAACCAGAAATGACCGAAACAGGATTAGATGCGGCAAGGCTAAGTGGGTCATTCCCAATTAGGATATGGTCATCCTCTTCTAGATATATTTCTTCCCGCTACGATGTCGGGGTGTAAATTAATGTGGTGTATGCTAGAGGGCCCACGATAAAGGTCGGTAACGACCGGAGGATGTCATATTCGGTACAATCTAGTTAAGAGGTGGGCCAGTCTTGTGTTGGTAGAGAATCCTTTGTGATGGTTCTCGGGACATCCATCTAGAGGTGTACCCATTTCGGAAGGTAGATCCTGATCCTGGTCATTTGTATGGAAATCCATTCTCCAATAAGAACCTACGGACTTGATTGTAAACCTATTATGCTGGAATATAATCAATGTAACAATTTAGGCTAAGATTAATAAGTTTATTTGCAAATTTTTTCAAAGAGATGTCATTAGAAATAATATCAAAGGTTTTGATATAAAAGTGTTTTAGTTATCATAAGGTAAAAACCCGTCCGTGTTTATGTGTGGGCGTGGTCTTATGAGATACTCTTTATTTTTAAGAATTTTATCCAAAGGCTGATATATGACACTGTTATTCATTATTGAGTTTTTCTCACGCTGGTTTATCAAGCCCGATCTGGGTATTTTCAATATTTGGGTCAGATCCGAGTAGTTTCAAGATAGTTGAAGACAGTTGGAGTTTCTAGAGGAAAGCTGGAGATATTCGTCGACGTATGGATATATTCTATCATCCGCTTTGCTTTGTGTATTTTCTTTGATGCCTGTCAGCAATTGTAAGGACAGTTTTTATAACTGTCCAAGCTGAATTTAGGTTAGACTCTGATATTGTATTTTCAAATTTTCAGCTGTAAAGATTATTATTGAGATAATATATGTTATTCCATTCGTGTGAGATTCTGTTCTATCTACTTTTCTTTATTACCCTTCATGTTCCGTATTTTCGTGCAATTTGAGTTGGACACGTGTGGTTTATTGTCGATTCAAAGGGTACGGGAAAACGGGTCTTGACATTAGGGTTGATTAAGGACATGTTTATTTTTTGTAGAATGACAAAGGAATATCGGCAAGCCGTTTGGAATTTCGTACATAAGCATGCAGAAAGTGAGGGTAATCCAGAAAAAATTATTTGTCTGTGTCGTCAATGTAGGAATCTTGTTTGGCATTCTCCAAGAGATGTTGTGACACGTTTGGTGTGTTTTGGAATTAATCCAACATATAATGTATGAATCTTTTATGGAGAAGTACGTCATTCACGAAATGAAGCCGATGAAGTGACAGATACATACAGAATGTATTTAGATGCAGAAATTGGTGATGATGGGAAGGAGTATCATGTTAACGATAAACATAGGGAACAGACTAAGAAAATGTTGGAGACAGCTGAAATTCCTTTATATCCTGGTTGTACAAGCCATACAAAGTTGTCTGCTACAATACTTCTTTGTAAACATAAGGCTCGAAATGGTATAACCGACACATCATTTACGGAACTTCTTAAGCTTCTTAGGGATATGCTACCTAAGGAAAACAAGCTTCCTGGTTCTACTTATGCAACAAAGAAGTTGATTAAATCATTTGGTTTAGGTTATAGGAATATACATGCATGCGTAAATGATTATTGTCTATTTAGAAAAGAGCTTGCACATTGTGATTTTTGCCCCACATGTGGCAAATCTCGTTGGAAAAAGAACAAGACAAGCAAAAATGGAAAGCAAGCCAAAAACATGTGAAGGTTTTGAGATACTTTCCACTTATACCAAGTTGAAAAGAATGTTCATGTCGTCGAAGACCTCAGAACAATTAAGATGGCATATCAGTAATAAAAGAGAAGATTACAAACTGCAACATCCTACAGATTCCTCTCAATGGTCTATAAGTGATAGAATGTATCCTTCCTTTGCAACTGATCCACGAAATTTAAGGCTCGGTCTTGCAAGTGATGGTTTTAACCCCTTTGGTGATTGGAATTCAACACATAGTTGTTGGCCAGTGTTTCTTGGTGCTTATATTTTCCCTCCGTGGCTTTGTATGCATAAAGATAATATAATGCTATCTTTATTAATTCCCGGATCACGTCAACCAGGAAATGATATTGATACATATTTACAACCACTTGTTGAAGATTTGAACAAATTATGGAATAAAGGGGTGTAAGTGTATGATGCAGACTGTCGCAGCGAATTTAGATTAAATGCAATTATGATGTGGACAATAAATGGTTTTCCAGCTTATGGAAATTTAGCAGGTTGCACTGTAAAAGGTAAGAGAGCATTTCCTGTTTGTGGCATTAATACATGTTCCATATGGCTACCATTTAGTAAAAAATGCGCATACTTGGGTCATAGACGATTTCTTGCACCTAATTATGAATACCGTCACCGGAAAAACTTGTTTGATGGAATCATAGAAAATACACAAATGCCTCCAATACATACTGGTACTCAAATGTTCGATGATGTCAAAGATATTGTGAATGAGTGGGGGAAAAAACAAAGGAAGAAAAGAGAGACAGTAGGAAAAGAAAATGGGGGGATGTAAAGAAAAAAGGAATCCAAATTAGAAAAGGAAATCCATTTTTTTATTTGCCTTATTGGAAGGTAAAATATAGCTAAAAATAAAATGTCGTTTTGTTTTCTTTATCATTTCTAGTAATTAGTATTTTACTATCATTCTATTATACACATTTTTTAGGTTTTCGTAGGCACTTCCGTTGCGTCACAATTTAGATTTAATGCATGTCGAGAAAAATATTTGCGAGAGTATTCTCGGTACATTGCTTGATATCAAAGGAAAATAAAAAAATGGAATTAGTTCACGTCAAGATTTAGAAGCATTGCGTATAAGGAAAAAGTTGCATCCTATAGATGTTGGAAGTAAAGTATTACTTCTTTCTGCCTCGTGCACCTTAACAGACCAAGAAAAAGAGATCTTTTACGATAGGATGAGGAATTTGAAGGTGCCTGTTGGGTATAGCTCAAATATTGGGAATGTTTTGCAAAGAAGGACAAAATTTCAAGTCTTAAGTCTCATGATTATAATGTTTTGCTGCAACAAATATTGTTTGTAGCATTGAGAGGGCTATTGCCTGTAGGTACAAGGAATGCATTATTGCGACTATGTTCATTTTACAATGACATATGTCAAAGAGTGCTTGATAGAGATAAATTAGAATCCATGGAAAATCAAGTCGCACTAACACTATGTGACCTTGAGAGATTCTTTCCTCCTTCTTTTTTGGACATCATGATTCACTTGACAACATTTGGGGAGGGAGCAAGAATTTATGGACCGGTACAATACCCGTGGATGTATCCATTTGAGAGGTATATTTTTTATATGAATATTTAACGTAATTAATTAATAAAACATGCACTTGTGAAAGCATTTTATGCTTATATCTTGATTGTAGGTACATGAAAATACTGAAGGGTTATGTCAAATGTAACGACCCGTAAATTTTCAATAATCAAATTTGGTTATTTAATAAAAAAATTGTAATTAAATTTAGAAAGAAATAAAAAAATTATTTTACATATTTATAAAATGTTAAAAATGAAATTTTAATTAATTGAAACAGATTATAAAGTTATAATTGATTTAGATTAGTAAATTGGGAAACGAATTAAAAGTTATATTTACTGGTGAAGTAATACGTAATAAATTGAAAATTTGTACAATCAAATGTTAGATAAGTAATTATAATGTTTGTTGTCGATAATAAACGTTACTTTAATGATTATTAATATAGTAACGGAGGTGTGAATGAAAATTTAATAGAAACATAAATTTATTTATAAGGAAACAAGAGTATAAATTGAACAAATTGATCGATTAGTATAAAATTTACGATAATTGGATAATACAGTGTTAATGACAATTTATTAGAATTTGTGTTATATATGGAATTTTAACTTGTGTCGGCAAGTAATAAACTTATAAAGGTAAGTAAAGGTGAATAGGTGATAACCAATATATGTTATTTATTTATTTAGAGTGTTAAATGAAATATGTAATCAATTGCAATGAATCTCAATTCAATGTTATATTAATATAAAATTTAGGGAAATAATTGGAAATAAGGCCAATCTTATTTATAATATGACAGTTGGTTGAATAAAAGGAATGGAAATAAAGATTTATCAATATATTGGAATTTAATATATGATAATTGAATTAATTGCAAGTAAATGAAATTTAACATATAATTATTACGTTAATAGAAATCAAGATGGAAGGTGAGAATATTAATGTAATGGATTTTTAATCCAATGTTAATCTCATCCATTTGATAATAATAAATTGAATAATAGAATGAAAAGTAAATTAAATAGAATTTCTAGAAATTAAATTTATAATTTTTGATTTTTTTTGAAATTGAGGTTAATACCGAAATTGATAAATTAATCAACTCTAATTTGACATTTAAATTTGTTTAAATCATTGTAAATGATTGGGAAATTTAAAATGATAAGAATTGTCAAATTATAGTATTGAAATTGAAAATTTTGATTTAATTAATTTATTTAATTAGTGTAAAAAATAGCCACTTTGGCCACTGACTCGGATTTCGACGAACAATTTTATCGGATCCATATCGGTGAATTATTGTAGAATTTCAAGTTTCGTAGCGATCGGACTTGTTGTTTGATCATACGGGCTTGAAACGCCTTGAAATCAATGAAATTGAAATCAATTGAAATCAATTTGGAAAATTTGATTTTAGCATAACTTCTTCATACGATAGAATTTGGACTTGAATTTTGTTCCATCGCATTTAAAATATTTTAAAACATCTATTTTGAGATATGGTTTGACCCAATTTCGTACCGAAGTTAGAACGGGCTTTCCGGGCCATTCATCATTCGGCGCGTTTATAAATCGGGTCCATCTATTCTATTTCGACCCTGCCTATATATAACATGTTATAAACCCTAACCTACCTCTATTCCTCATTTGTCTGTGCGCACAATTCCTTTTCACCTCCTCATTTCAATGGCAGACAATTCCAAATCCAATTGTAATTCAAAAATCAGAGTGAAATTTCAAACTCCTCAAAAAAATTCTGAAAAATTATATATCTAAGCTCTCGAAGAGCGCAGATCAGATCTGTAGTTCGTTTCTCGATTTGAGTTTTTGGGTGGCCAGAAATTGAGGTTTAATTCACGGTCGTTCATCGCGCGTCGATGAACGTTGTCGGATCGTCAAATCATTTTTGGGCATTATAGAGTGGACGATGGGGAGTTCATCGGCATAGTTTTTGCATCAAATCGACGGTCGGATTGCTCGATAAAATTCGATAGGGTTTCAAACCTAAAGGCGACGGCTGCATTTACCTCGCGACCGATGTTGACGTTCGACTCAGAGCTGTCGCGTGGCCCTAAGGGGAGTCTAGTGGTGCGGCACTCGCGAGGAGGGGCGTAGCGTGGGTGGCGCGGTGATAACATAAGGCGACGGCGGCTCAGATGTTAACGTACACGAATTGGTAGGGCTTTGTGCATGGTTCCCTGTTGCGTGTGCCTGTAGGGTGGGAAGAGATGGTGATGTGACAGGGTATAGTTGTATGTTTTATTTTTATTTTAATTCGATTTCAACTCGTTTTATCGCAATAACTTTTACATAAGATATCCAATTAACACGTGGTTTTCTCTACTAGGTTCGTATTGGAATTCTGGACATTTTGGCATTTGTTTGGACGGATTCTTAGACTGTTGAAATTTTGGGTTTAAATTGGATTTAAATTCAAAAGGTGAGTGTTTTAACTCACTCACAACTTCTAAAATTTGTTATGTTTGTTAAATTAATTTTTGTTGTGATTAGAAATTTATTTATTGATGTTTGGTATATTTTTATCTTCATTCCAGTTAAAATTGAATTTATTGAATTAAATTGGTATTCAATTTATTTTTGCATATGAACTGCCAGTTAAATTAATTTATTATTGAATGTAAACTGCCAGTAATTACTTGTTATTTATTTCTATTCTATATTGATGTTATTGTTTGAATTGGATAATGATTGTGATAAATGGTTGATGATCGACATTGATGAATGGATGTTGTATTTTATATTGTTATAAGCTGCAAGTTGTCATACATTTTATTTAATTCGGGATTGCGTTTTGAAATGATATATAACCGTATTTTTATTTTAAATTACGGATTGAAATGATAAATATCCATATCACTTGACCATAGGATAGAAAATTTATATACAGACACCATAGGTCTATATATATAAATAATTTGAAATGATTTTCTATGATTTTGGAAAGAAATATACGGTTTAATAAATATTAAATTTGATATTATATAAATATTATTTTTATACATATAGTTAAATCCTTGAATTTCAGCTATGTATAAATTTGTGTAATAAAAATAAGTTTATTCATGGAGTTTGATTGTTTCATATTATATGGTTAAGCACCTGTTTAAGATATTGTATATATAGAGTTTTAATGACTTAAATAAAAATTAAGTTGGAAGATAAATACGAAATTGTTTTAATTTGAAATAATTATGAATTTTACTCGCATAAATTTGATTTGAAATTTAAATAAAATTGAGATTTAAAGGGTGGGTTTCTTATAACTTGATTTTGGCTTAGATTGATTTAAATGAATATAAAGTTGATTTAAATGAATATATCAGGTTAATTAAATTGAAAGAATATCCAGTTGTTTGAAGTTAAAGGTTTTACTTAAATGACATTGGATTTATTAAGTAAACATTTCAAATCTAAATAATAGTAATTGAAATTTATATATATAGAATTATCAAAGAATTAGTTTTGAAATGGTGGAATATTTAAAGCTTGGAAATACATGGAAATTTGAAATGGTTCATTTGGAGGTTCAAATCAGAATTTGGAATTTATCGGTGAAATTTAAGAAGCTATTTTATTGTATAAAGCCATTTAATATTTAAACCATTTAAGTATTAGAATTTATGTTTCAAAGCTATGGGTTTCAAGGTATATAGATTTGAAAGTGCTATGATTTTGGAAAAAGGATATATTTTGAATAAAAATGATATCATATTGATTTGGGTTTTAAAACGGAAATGATATCGTATTTATATGGTTTTGAAATGGATATTATATTCTGGTTCTGAAGTATAAATTAATTTGAAATGACCACGGTGTTATAATAACGTTTGGTTGTTAAAGAGACCGGGATCGGAAGTTGTCATACTCTCTGCCAACTCCGAAAACCACTTTAACAACTATGTACGCGGTGGAGATTCCAGAATGAAGTAGGATGGTAGGGGCGTTTCCTTTAAGGTAAATACGTGGACCCGACTCCCGTGAGTTGGCATAAGGTGGCTAAAACAGGAACGATTGACGGGCTAATGAGGTAGCACCTTTGATCGGACACATCCCTTCGATACTATACTCTGACTTTTGGATTTATTCGGTGGCCACTTTTGATTTTTTTTGATCTGGGGGTGTGGCTCGAGGTGGGCGGTAGCTGCGTGCTACGCGTTACCACCGGCCCGGAAGCGTAATTGGTATATCCACCCTGGCATTGCCTAATTGTGCCATGTCACCTATCCTAGCGTGCCTTGTTCGAGTTTGATTTGTGTCGTACCTTTGGAGTATCCTCTAGTAGCCTCCCGATCAGGGGGTAATACAGTACTGTATAGACTATTGGCACTAATACGTGTTAAGGTGGAAAATGTAAAGCCTTAACGTTATTTAAAAGTAAGTTTATTTTTCTAATGGACATTATTATAGTAGCGAAATATTACCTACATAGTAAATAGTTTAACGGATCCTTAGGAGATGTGAATCCCGAGCATCTTTTGAGTTACTACACTTACGTTAGACACTGGATCGGAGATGTCAAATCCTGTAAACATCTCTGACGCCGTTCCACTCATACTATTCATTGTTGATTTAACTTACATAAGATCTTTTTGTTCTGACTCGAGTGTTTTGTCTTTTCAATTCGCTCGGGTCAGCCTGAGCATTTCAGGATTTGGAAGACTGTATTTTGGAGGACGACGACGAAGATTTATTATTATTATTTATTATAATATTCCACTACATTCATACTGTTCCGCTGCATTATTAATACTCTCTGGTATGTGTAACTCTGATATATATTGTATAAGTATAAGCAAATGTTTGTAAAACAGCTTCATGAACTGTATATTTGATTATTATATTTTATCATTCCACTACAAGATTCTATTTTGTTTTATTTCTTTCTTTGCTTGTCTTATTCACCCCAATAACAATCCGCCCTTTTGTATGGTTTAAGTCTGACGTGTGTGGTTTATCGTTGATTTAAAACATACGAAAAGATGGGATGTTACATCAAAAATCAAGCCCGACCCGAAGGATGCGTAGTTGAGCGTTATTCTTTTGAAGAATGCATTAAGTATTATGCTAGATATATTGAAGATGGGTATAAGTTTGGAGAAATAAAAAATCGGGATGAAGTGCGGCATAGTGATTCCATACTCAATGGACGTCCAACTTCCAAAGGAAAACCCATCTTAGTTTCCGAGGAAGTAATTGATGCTGCTCATCGGTATGTGTTGTTCAACACCGATGAAATGGTGCCATACATAGAGTAAGTATAAGTTCAACTCGATTGTTCTATATGAATGCAATTAAATTTTAACTTATACATTTGCGATCCAGAATGCATAAAGGGGAGTTGAAACGTTTGCACCCTCGACTGTTATAAGACGATGTTGAATTTTCAAAACTACATTCAGAGACTTTTAATTGTTGGTTTGGAAAAAAGGTTGGAGTAGTTATATTTTTCTTTCTTTAGAACAATTAACCTTCATATATGCACATATTTTTGTCATATATCGTCATAAACAAAATTATATATGTCTAGGTTAAAGATGAGAGAAATGTTTCAGATGTTGGCAAAATAATAAAATGGCTTTCATATGGGCCTCGGTCGCAAGTAGTTTCATATACTGGCTATATTGTCAATGGACGGCGTTTCCATACTAAGGGTTACGAGAAGTCTACACAAAATAGTGGTGTTTCCATTGAGGCAAATAGTATTCGTGCAGACGGGTCCGTTGAGAAAATTATTTATTATGGCATCTTGCGTGAAATTTTGTTGTTGGACTACCGTCTATTTCAAGTTGCTTTGTTTAAGTGTGATTGGGCAAATATTTATCGTGGCGTTAAGGTTGAAGATGGATTTACATTAGTTAATTTACATAATTTCCAAAATCAATTTGCAAGCGATCCTTTCATCTTAGAAACACAAGCTATACAAGTGTTCTTCTCTAGAGAAAGTAGCTGTTCAAATTGGTATGTTGTTTTTAAAGCACCTCCTATAGGTTTTCATGAATTAGAAAAATATGAGGAGGAAAACTCAACTAGTAAACCACTAGATGAGTCACTACTTAATGATAGAGATGTTGATAATGGGGACGAAAGTTACATAAAGAAGGATTGCGATGGCATTTTGGTATGAATAAAGCATTCATTTGTTTTATATGTAGTCATATTCCTTAAAAAGTTTAGTTATGTAGTTATATGTCATATATATAGTGTAACACAAAATAAAGACCTTTGTTCTAAGTTAGGTTAAGAAACTAACAATTAAATATTATTGAATTACCTTTCTTCATTTTTGATTTCAAAAGTGCATCTTTTTTTTGAAAGGTAAACTCATAACTAAATTTCTCTTCTAATCGATAAGAATACAACTTATCAAATCACATATTGATTTACTTGAGTTTTTGGTAGAAATGTGTCAAAGCAATTTTATATTGTATTATACATGGTTGTTCAAATATTTGTCTGATATCACAGACTTTACATATAAAAAAATCCTTTAGTATGATGTTAATTTTATACATGTTATAGGTTTTTTCCAGGTTCATCACTTAGTAAAAGAATCTTGAACTTATTGCATCCATGGGTAAGAATGAGCAACATCAAGAAGAGGTAACCATCTTGAATAATATTACCAATTGAATTTTGCCCTGGAGAATATTTTTCTGTTTCAGATATTACATTCTTATATTGCATCATTCGATAGTTTTAAAGGACTAAATCCTAAATTTAAACAAGAGTTTCAAAAGTGGGGTTCGTTACATGAATATAAAAGAATATTACATTCATATATGATGTATCAAAGAAAAAAATGGTATTAGAATATCTTGCTAATGTTATATTTGTCTAAATAATTTCAGAGCTCGAAGCAAGCAAAGAAAAGATCAAAGAAATGAAGTCTGACAGCACTTACACCTGCTCGTGGTCAAATTGAAGCTAATGGTGGTATTAGTATCTCTAAAATGAAAGATGTTGAAGTTGCTTGTACTCTTAAGGATATGAATGATAATGTTAGAAAATCTCCACGCAAGCATGGTGAAATTCCTCCACCCATCATTCCTTGCCGTAAGTCAACCCCTCTCCAAAACTTCGCTACCACACACTCATCCATTCCTCTTGATTCAACTCCCCTCCAAAACGTCATTACCATACACTCGTCCAATCCTCACGGTTCAACTCCCCTCCAAAACATCATTACCACACGCTCGTCCATTCCTCATGATTCAACTCCCCTCTAAGACATCATTACCACACGCTTGTCCAATCCTCATGATTCAACTGCCCAAAGGTGTGACGCCCCACCTCTATACCCACGCTAGCCAAGAACACTACGGTGTAGTGCTGTCAACTAGCATGGAGAATAAGGTTGTTGAGGAGCGGCCATCTGTAGTTAGGCCTTACACTAGCACTGGTTATCTCGATAGGAGTGGTATATATATTCTTTCATTTTTCATCTCTGATTTATTTACTCCCATCGACATACCCCAATTCGAGTATAAAACGAACTACGATGGTTCATAATAGTTTAGAACAAAATATATAATAATAACGCAGATAATATAAATGCGGAACACAGATAAAAGACAGAAAGTCTCATATATATATATATAATAACTGATATCAGTTACAATACATGTGATAAAATACATATGATACAACTACAACAGTCGACTTAGGAAGTTACATATACAAGTACATTAACGTATATAATATACATGAATACATATCTTCCTATACAATTACACTGACTACTATAAATGACGACGACTACTCCAAAAGATATGAAAGGACTTCATAGCTCTAGAAGCAACCCAAAGCAGGATATCTACAACCTGAAATAACTCGGGTTTGACCCGAGTATTAGATTCAAAAGAAAATAATACTCGGGTCAGTCTAATTCAAACTCAGTTATTAGTGCACAGAAGCAATAATAATTAAATAATGAATAGACAACAGTAATTAAACCAAATCAGAATGCAATTCAGAATATTGAATTGAATAAACAAAACAGTTCAAACCATTGAAATATCGATTAAAATATTAATTCAAGTAGGGCTACAGTACACGCACGCGTGCACTGCCTCGCCACTACGGAATATGGAATACGCAAAAGATCCATAAATCGAGACAATAATAGAATATCATACACGCCATACCGTATGGCTGCAGTTCACGCTTGCGTGCACTGCCTTGCCACTATAGTGATGTCGTACCCAAAAAAACTCAATACCGTGTGGCTGCAGTTCACGCTTGCGTGCACTGCCTTGCCACTACAGTGATGATGTACCCAAAAGATCAATGAACCAAAATCAATGAAAATTCAAATATCAATTCAAAATGTCGATACTGTGTGGCTGCAGTGCAGGCATGCGTACACTGCTTCGCCACAACAGCATATACAGAAATAGCAATAAGGCACAAAGGCCAATACACAAGAATTCACAGTGCGAACTAATACACTAAGCAAGTGGCAGCAGTTTAAACTTCCACAAATTGAATTGTAAAATATGTACACAAAAGAATGTACATACAAACTGCACATGGCAAAAAAAAATGAATCAGAGGTGCAACGAGAAGATACAGTTCAAATAAGCTGCAATTAACCCGAAATCACAAAACCAAACATCAACCAAGTTCAAATGAACATAGGCAGCAAGCACCAGATATCATGCAGCAGTGTATATATGTATATAAAAGTATACTGCACAAATGAACAAGGCTCATTAATGCCAAGACTAGCAGTCGAAATGCAACCAATATGGGATGCAAGCAATGCTACAGGTTATAAAATGACCAATTTGCAAACATAAATTGCCAAACTAAATACAACTTCGTTTTCTAAACTTTAGGTAGAAAGTATGCACAAACAAATATGCCCAAGTGTCTGTATATGAAATATGAAAAACAAAAGTTGTAATGAAACAACAAAAATATTCTTAAGTGTCTGCATATATATATGCAAAACCAAAGTGGCAGTGAAACAACAAAGCAATGCTCAACCGTGTGTGACAGTAGTGGGAGCAGTGAGCATACAGCAGGTCGAAAATGCTCAGGGGTGAATACAAAAAATGACAAGAGTCGAAGTAAACAAGTCGAAGCCGAGTTCAAAATCATGAAACAACGGTTTCAAGTCAAGGCAGTGCCAAATCCAATTTAATTTCGCATATTCAAGTTTCCAAACCAATTCCAAAAACACTGCAGTTTGAATCGAAGATGTCAAAGTCACCAGAAAATCAAACTAAAACGGTGCAACTTAAACATCCCAAAATTATACGAATTTGAACAGTTAGATGTGAGTGAGGAAATCACTCAAGAAAATTACAACCAAAAGACTACCACTTCAACAACATATATACATATATGAACATATATGTATACATGTATATGAGCTCATAGCAATAACAGTAACCAATGCACAAAATGTATACAAAGAATCCAAGCCTTCAAGCAAAGTGCAAATGAAACCAAAATAAAATACACAAGCAGGACCAGAACCAATCAAAGCCGTAAAAACAATGTGTTCTGCCACAACAATAACAGTGGAGATGACCAGATGTCAAGAATGCAGCGTGTACACATGAATACATGAAGTAATGCAACAAAGCCACAATACTCAGAACTTCAGTGAAACAACAATCGCAGACTCGATGCATCAGTGGACAAATTAACAAGTCAAACACCGAGACCCAATTCAAAACAAGGTCAACGCAGTGTAATCGGCCAGTGACGAAGGAAGTCGAAGCTGACCAAAATTCACGCAACAAAAGAAAATCGAACGAGAGGCATAGTACTAATTTGAAAAGAATCCCAAAACCAATCGATCGAATTTAACATGACACGAAAACAAACTTGAAGAAGTCAGAAAAATCTCAAGCAAACAACATAAATCGAACGGTGAGAAAAATGAATCAACAACCTCAAACAATTTATTACGAATGAAAATCACTAAATTCGAACCTTAAATAAGCACGAGGTATGAATTAGATGTGAGTGGATTACTCACCTTATCGACGAATTTAGAAGAAGCCGAGCCCACCAGAAATCGAGCGAAGCCAGAGCAACCGAGGGAAGACGAACGAAGTTCAAACCCTAATTTGGATCGAAAGAAAGCAACAGCCGCCATTTTCTCAAAGAAAAAAATATAAAAGAGGATCAGGTTGAATCATAAATAAAAAAGGAACGGGATAAAGAAATGAAAAAATGGAAAAGGGGGAGGGGATGATTTATTTGCTTTGGCAAATTATCACGACCCAATAAAAATAAAAACATGGACCACTATTTAATTTACAAAGCCCATCGACACTTAACAGATTTATCAAAAGAGTTTCAAACTGGCTTTAAAAATTCCAAACAGCAATTAGCTAGGAAAGGTAATCGTCCAAAGACGATAATTAATCGGTACGAAATACCGGGTTGTTACAGACTTCCCTCCTTAAAGAAATTGCGTCCTCGCAATCATAAGGAATAAATGGACAAAAGGTAACAACCATAAGAGCATATCATCACAAAATGAAGAAATTTGAAATAGGAAGTTCACCACAAAGAGCATGAAAGAGTAGGCCTGAACGTGTTTGCTCGATGAATTCTCAGGATTCCTAAGTGCAATCCTTAGGATTTGAGAACCATTGAACTTCCGCAAGAAAAACATCGTTATTTCGAAGGTGCTACACCCCCGAAGCAATGATGTGAATAGAAGGTTGCTCAAGAATAAAAATCGAAAATCCCTAAGGCATTTCCGTAATTGGAAGACGTGGAAAACGTCATGAATAGCAGAAAATTGAGCCGGTACACCGGCGTAGTACAATATAAACACCAAAGAAATCTTTTAATTTCATAAAAGAAATTCACAAATTCTTTACAAAATTTAATTATCAATAGATAATTCAGAAATCTCAAATCACAAATATTCGATTATCAAAAATGATAATCAAATCAACAATTATTCGATTATCAAAAACGATAATCGAATCGACAAATATTCGATTATCAAAACGATAATCAAATCTCAAATCAACAAATATTTTAATTATCACAAAAGATAAATAAATCTCAAATATATAATTATCACAAGCGATAATTAGAAATTACCACAACAGTAATCGGAACTCATAAACATCCGATTATCAAAAACGATAATCAGAAATGACAAATATTTCAATTAACGAGTCCAGAATTAACCGAAATAGCAAACACACATGACCCGTAACCACGAGTTTTACTAAATCGTTTAATTCACTTCATCGTTTTCTTGAAAGTGCATAATTTTGTATTTTAAAAATAACATTTCACATTCTCAAACGGACAAGTCCGGAATTAAGCGAATCAGTAAAAGAAAGGGGTCATAGTCCTCGATTTTTCTGAAACGTTTAAGTCGCTTCCTCGTTCTTTTGAAAGCGCAAACTGTAAAAATTTTGAAAACAATTTTAATTTTTATTTTGAAACAATTTTTAAAACACGTGATTAAAATAGAAACATCAGAAGCAACTTCGACAAGGAAATTGCACTTCTCAAAATACCGTAAAAATGGACAACAAAATAAGCATCGCGTGATAACCGCTTGAAAATCGATTTTAAAATTGACGGTTACTGAAGTCAAAGCGACAGTAATCTTTTATACGTCAAAATCTCATCAAAATAATTGGCATTAAAACATAATACCAATGAATTTTCATTCATCAAAAATGTCACAAGAATCTTCTCAAAGATAGAAAGGGGTATCTTACCCTAAACTTGTACTCATAACAAGTCAATGACACACGAATTCACCAATGCACAAAAATTGATAAAACTTATCAATAGAAATCACGAAAATTGGTGAAGCACAAATTCCAGAAGACTACACAAGAAATCCAGATATCACAAAATGTGAGTATGAAAACTGAAATGGGAGTATGGAAACTCAAATGGGAGTACGGAAACTCAAATGGGAGTATGGAAACTCAAATGGGAGTATGAAAACTCGAATGGGAGTATGAAAACTCAAATGGGAGTATGAAAACTCACATACACGTGAGCATGAAAAATCACCAACACGTGTAACGCAAAGCGAGAACGGGAGCATGGAAACTCACCTACACGTGAGCATGAAAAATCACCAACACGTGTAACGCAAAGCGAGAACGGGAGCATGGAAACTCACCTACACGTGAGCATGAAAAATCACCAACACGTGTAACGCAAAGCGAGAACGGGAGCATGGAAACTCACCTACGCGTGAGCATGACAAATCACCAACACGTGTAACGCAAAGCGAGAACGGGAGCATGGAAACTCACCTACATGTGAGCATGAAAAATCACCAACACGTGTAACGCAAAGCGAGATGCTATCTCATGGTGGCTAACCGAAAAGCAAAAAGGTATGTGTGAATGGAATCACACAAGTGGTGTCTAGCCTAACCAGAAAGCAAAAAGATATGTGTGAATGGAATCACACAAATGGTGTCTAGGCTAACCAAAAAGCAAAAAGGTATGTGTGAATGGAATCACACAAGTGGTGTCTAGTCTAACCAAAAAGCAAAAAGATATGTGTGAATTGAATCACACAAATGGTGTCTAGGATAACCAAAAAGCAAAAAAACTATGTGTGAATGGAATCACACAAGTGGTGTCTAGCCTAACCAGAAAGCTAAAAGATATGTGTGAATGGAATCACACAAATGGTGTCTAGGCTGACCAAAAAGCAAAAAGGTATGTGTGAATGGAATCACACAAGTGGTGTCTAGCCTAACCAGAAAGCCAACAAAGAGACATCGCAATATTGCTAGTCTAAATCATAAAATGATCGTCATGATCAATGAGAAGTGTTAATTACATTAAGCTAGTAAATATAAAAGTTTAGCTTCATGTCCCATAACCACTTGCTTAACTTAAATATTTATGAACAAACTGTAAATCTTCACTAGAAAATTGTCACAAAAGATTCAATCGAATAAGTCCAAGAATTAACCAGCGAAGTAAACGCAAGCGTTTCATACCACTCGTTTTACTATGTTGTTTAATTAGATTTCTCACACGAGTGAGGTAAAGGTTTGTGTATACTAGTAGATTGGAAAACGGTTTAGGAAAAGAGCTTTGTAGTAAAATAGTTTTGAAATCGTTTAGAGAAAAGGGTTTTGATATTTACTACTAGTATAGAAAACCTTTATATTTTTAAAGTGACAAATCACAAAAATGATTGTAGGAACAATCAATCACAAGAATTCACATACAAAGATGTGAATAGAATCCAAAGTAATCGATACCGTATCCATCAAAAGGTATGTTCACGAAAATCCCGAAGAAAATGTTATCAAAGTTGCTAATAAATGATAGTAACAAATCGGGGAATTAACAAGAATCGATTAAATTTGGAAACCAAATCAATTCACCAAAATTCACATTCGAAGACGTGAATAAAATCCAAAGAATTCGATTCCAAATCCATCAAAGTAGAAATACCCAAAAATTCCAAAAATAGAAGTTATCAAAGTCGACAAAGGAGATAAAAACTAATCGGAAAAGAAGAATCGATTAACAATTGGAAAAACAAAGCATAGAACGAGCATAAATGCATAAATGACTTCAACAAAAATAAAAATCAAGTCAATGTCGAAGTCAATAATTAATGGCCATAATCGAGTACAAAACGATTCAACATCATCATCAAAGAATTCAACGTCAAACTAAGTCAGAATCTTGGAAATCAAGAAATTAGCAATTTCTCCAAAACAAAGAGACCGAAGTCAAATGGAAATCAAGCCGAGGAAAACACAAAATATCAAGTTCAAAATCGCTGAGATTCGAACAAAATCAACATCGGCTAAATCAATTCAAAGCCGAAAACACAAGAACAAAATCCTCATCATCAAAAACTCAACTTGAGTTCGAAAAGCAAACGGAGGCCGAAGCCAAAATACTTTCACGAAATCAAAATCAAATGCACATGAATAAGCGTTAGGAATTCATACCTAACAATCAAAGGTAATCATATGCAAAGATGAGAGATCAAACATCGACAAATAGTTGTAACACGTGTACTATCTAAGTTATGTTTTATATTTGTCCTAAAACCCAAGCTTTGATACCAAGCTGTGACGCGCCACCTCTATACCCACGCTAGCCAAGAACACTGCGGTGTAGTGCTGTCAACTAGCACGGAGAATAATGCTGTTGAGGAGAGACCATCCATAGTTAGGCCTTACACTAGTACTGGTTATCTCGATAGGAGTGGTATATATATTCTTTCATTTTTCATCTCTGATTTATTTACTCCCATCGACATACCCCAATTCCAGTATAAAACGACTTACGATGGTTCATAATGGTTTAGAACAAAATATATAATAATAACACAGATAATATAAATGCGGAACACAGATAAAAGACAGAAAGTCTCATATATATATAATAACTGATATCAGTTACAATACATGTGATACAATACATATGATACAACTACAACAGTCGACTCAGGAAGTTACATATACAAGTACATTAACGTATATAATATACATGAATACATATCTTCCTATACAATTACACTGACTACTATAAATGACGACGACTACTCCAAAAGATATGAAAGGACTTCATAGCTCTAGCAGCAACCCAAAGCAGGATATCTACAACCTGAAATAACTCAGGTCTGACCCGAGTATTAGATTCAAAAGAAAATAATACTCGGGTCAGTCTAATTCAAACTCAGTTATTAGTGCACAGAAGCAATAATAATTAATTAATGAATAGACGACAGTAATTAAACCAAATCAGAATGCAATTCAAAATATTGAATTGAATAAACAAAACAGTTCAAACCATTGAAATATCAATTAAAATATTAATTCAAGTAGGGTTGCAGTACACGCATGCGTGCACTGCCTCGCCACTACGGAATATGGAATACGCAAAAGATCCATAAATCGAGACAATAATAGAATATCATACACGCCATACCGTGTGGCTGCAGTTCACGCCTGCGTGCACTGCCTTGCCACTATAGTGATGTTGTACCCAAAAAAACTCAATACCGTGTGGCTGCAGTTCACGCTTGCGTGCACTGCCTTGCCACTACAGTGATGATGTACCCAAAAGATCAATGAACCAAAATCAATGAAAATTCAAATATCAATTCGAAATGTCGATACTGTGTGGCTGCAGTGCACGCACGCATACACTGCCTCGCCACAACAGCATATACAGAAATAGCAATAAGGCACAAAGGCCAATAGACAAGAATTCATAGTGCAAACTAATACACTAAGCAAGTGGCAGCAGTTTAAACTTCCACCAATTGAATTGTAAAATATGTACACAAAAGAATGTACATACAAACTGCACATGGAAAAAAAAATGAATCAGAGGTGCAACGAGAAGATACAGTTCAAATAAGCTACAATTAACCCGAAATCACAAAACCAAACATCAACCAAGTTCAAATGAACATAGGCAGCAAGCACCAGATATCATGCAGCAGTGTATATATGTATATAACAAGTATACTGCACAAATGAAAAAGGCTTAACAATGCCAAGACTAGCCGTCAAAATGCAACCAATATGGGATGCAAGCAATGCTACAGGTTATAAAATGACCAATTTGCAAACATAAATTGCCAAACTAAATACAACTTCGTTTTCTAAACTTTAGGTAGAAAGTATGCACAAACAAATGTGCCCAAGTGTTTGCATATAAAATATGAAAAACAAAAGTTGTAATGAAACAACAAAAATATGCTTAAGTGTCTGCATATATATACATGCAAAACCGAAGTGGCAGTGAAACAACAAACAAATGCTCAAGTGTGTGTGACAGTAGTGGGAGCAGTGAGCATACAGCAGGTCGAAAATGCTCAGGGGTGAATACAAAAAATGACCAGAGCCGAAGTAAACAAGTCAAAGCCGAGTTCAAAATCATGAAACAACGGTTTCAAGTCAAGGCAGTGCCAAATCCAATTTAATTTCGCATATTCAAGTTTCCAAACCAATTCCAAAAACACTGCAGTTTGAATCGAAGATGTCAAAGTCACCAGAAAATCAAACTAAAACGGTGCAACTTAAACATCCCAAAATTATATGAATTTGAACAGTTAGATGTGAGTGAGGAAATCACTCAAGAAAATTACAACCAAAAGACTACCACTTCAACAACATATATACATATATGCACATATATGTATACATGTATATGAGCTCATAGCAGTGACAGTAACCAATGTGCAAAATGTATACAAAGACTCCAAGCCTTCAAGCAAAGTGCAAATGAAACCAAAATAAAATACACAAGCAGGACCAGAACCAATCAAAGCCGTAAAAACAATGTGTTCTGCCTCAACAATAACAGTGGAGATGACCAGATGTCAAGGATGCAGCATGTACACATGAATACATGAAGTAATGCAGCAAAGCCACAATACTCAGAACTTCAGTGAAACAACAATCGCAGACTCGATGCATCAGTGGACAAATTAACAAGTCAAACACCGAGACCCAATTCAAAACAAGGTCAACGTAGTGTAATCGGCCAGTGACGAAGGAAGTCGAAGCCGACCAAAATTCACGCAATAAAAGAAAATCGAATGAGAGGCATAGTACTAATTTGAAAAGAATCCCAAAACCAATCGACTGAATTTAACCAAACACGAAAACGAACTTGAAGAAGTCAGAAAAATCTCAAGCAAACAACATAAATCAAACGGCAAGCAAAATGAATCAACAACCTCAAACAATTGAATACGAACGAAAATCACTAAATTCGAACCTTAAATAAGCATGAGGTATGAATTAGATGTGAGTGGATTACTCACCTTGTCGACGAATTTAGAAGAAGCCGAGCCCACCAGAAATCGAGCGAAGCCAGAGCAACCGAGGGAAGACGAACGAAGTTCGAACCCTAATTTGGATCGAAAGAAAGCAACGGCCGCCATTTTCTCAAAGAAAAATATATAAAAGAGGATCGGGTTGAATCATAAATAAAAAAGGAACGGGATAAAGAAATGAAAAAAATGGAAAAGGGGGAGGGGATGATTTATTTGCTTTAGCAAATTATCACGGCCCAATAAAAACAAAAACATGGACCACTATTTAATTTACAAAGCCCATCGACACTTAACAGATTTTTCAAAAGAGTTTCAAACTAGCTTTAAAAATTCCAAACAGCAATTAGCTAGGAAAGGTAATCGTCCAAAGACGATAATTAATCGGTACGAAATACCGGGTTGTTACAAAAGGTCTGCTTCACCTACAAATTTAGATCCTTCCTCCGAAGAGGTGGACATGGTCAAAACTAAAAGAAAACGAGGAAAAACAATGATGAGATTATTTTCTTTAACACCGAATGATAAGGTAGAAACTGTGTTCAATGACCGAAATCAGCCTATTAGTCCAAATTCCAAACATTTATCATCATATATTGGGACTTTAGCAAGGGAGATGGTACCCGTGACCATTAGCAATTGGAAGAAAGTCGACGACAATTGAAGGCTGATCTATGGACAAGTATTCAGGTATTACAAATAGTATTGTACTAAATTTAACTTCTTTAGATAACATGGTAATTTTGGATTCTTTGTTAAAATGTGCTTGAAGGTTAATTTTGTTAGTTTTATTCGTTAAAATGTGCTTGAAGGTTACAATTGAATTCAAATAATCATTGATAACACAGCTCATACTGTATAGGAAAGGTTCAAGTTGGACGACATACATTAGCATATATTCCTTCAAATGTTGGGACTGCGATGGAAAGAGTCAAAGTCACGACTAGATAAAGCTATAGAAGTTGCAGCAAAGAGTCCCGATGCTTCCAACAAATTAGGCATGTTAAAACCGAAAAATATTAAGAGTGCTCAAGAATGGAATGATTTTGTCAACGAGAAATTGACGAAAGAGTTTGAGGTAGTTGGTTTAATTTTGGTGGCTATTGCTGAAATTTTTTCATTTCAATTTATTGCATCTAATTTTATTGAATTTCTCTTTTGTAGTCGACGAGCAATAAATACAAAATCATACGAGCAATGAATACAATTCCGCACACTATGAGTTGAAAGGGGTACGCAGGACTTGCAGAAGATATGGTAAGAAAAAATAACTTATAAAATTCATTTGTTATGAGTATAAAAAATATTCATCCAATAAGGTTTAGTAATTAGTTTTTAAGTTCTTTGTGCAGAGAAAAGAATGTGGTTGCTCATCGGATATTACTAGGGAGGATTTGTGGTGCAGAGGCCACATAAAGAAAAATGGAGAACCACCAAATTCTATTGTCGGCGATTACATGGTAAGAATACATATATATTACATCTAATTATTTCTCCATTTTCCATTTTGACTTCATTTTATCCTTTCTTTAATCCAATTATTTTTCCTTTTTTTATTTCTAGAAAGTTGAGTTTAATATATTTTAATTGGCATGTGTTTTCACGATTGTCTCTAATATATGAACCTTACATGAATGTTGTGACATGCAAAAAATGGATAATTTTTAATTTATAGACAAAGATAAATGAGTATAAAAACATTGATAAGAGTTCTCAAGGAATGGTATAGCTGGAGGAAGATGGAGTGTCGAAGGTTTTTGATCGTGAACATAGCGGTAGAATAAGGGGACTGGGATTTGGAGTTGCACCAAATCAGCTTGCGGTTCACACGAGTAGTTCAAAAAAAGTACATGCATTGGAAAATGAAATTACTACCTTACGGGCCCAAATGAAAGAGCTCTCTGATTTGTTTATGGCTGTAAGTTATTTTGATTCACTATGTTAGAGTAATTGATATGTGCTTAAAAATTTATTGATGCAAGTAATATTTTTTTAAACAAAACATCAATGGTAAACAAAATGTAGCGGAAGAGCTAGTGAATCCTCGTGGCAATACGCCACGGGTTTTTTTTTATAAATTGAGTATAAAAGTATTATTTGAAATCATCAACTAGCATGTTAATCTTCACTATTTACAAAGCAAGCTACCTGATTTTCTTCATTCTTTCCAACATGTGCTGCAGCGTGTAGTTATGTACATATTCTTTTTTTATAAGATAAAAGCCCACAATTGAAATACAAAAAACTTTCTATAAATCCAAGCCTCCATTAATTCGTTTTTGTTATGAAAATCAAACTTGTCTCATCAGCTGAACTAGGCTGAAATAGCATTTGTCTAGTATCATGAAATAATTAAAAGAAGTTCAAGTTATTGCTCAACATAATATAACACGCTGATTAATTAGCTAAAAAAGGAACTATATATATTATAGTCATATATTATTATTATATAGTCATATATATAAGCTCAAGCAGTTTATTATTCTAGCAGTTGATTATATAGTCACATATATATAGCAGCAGTTTATTATTATTATTATATAGTCATATATATAAGCTATTCCAGCATCTGTCATGAAATAACATCAGTCATATATACAGCAGCAGGACAAAAATCACAAAAACCCAGAATTCATTTTTCCAAGCTATGATTTTGGGAATGTACAACACGGTTTATTATTATTATTTTTTAAATGGACAGAAAAAAGTAGAAAGAAAATTATTCTTTCATAATTCGGAAAGGCTGATGGTTTTACCAAATTTATGTATTGGCTTGATTAGAGTGAATTAAGTAAGGTTTGTTTTTGGGAAACACGGAACTTATGTCATTAGTTAGATGACAAAGGTTGAAGCGGCTATATAACTTTATGCTATGACCCATTTTATTTTTAGATACAGACATGCAACACTGATGACGAATTGCAGTACCAGACCTGTCTATTAAAACGTAGTGCAACTTTACAATACAATTTTTCCAGACGGTTATTCAATTTATGCAATGTCTTGCACTTCACCCAGTTAGATTATCTAATTTAACCAGCTCTAACTCAAACTCACATTGTATAAATGAATGTATAAGATTCAAATAAAAAAACTATTTTTTATAAAGTGCTTTATATAAACCAGTAGCTCATCTACTTCCAATAATGCATTAGGAAGTTGCAGCTTAACTACAGTGATGATTTTCTTATTGTACATAGCAGTTGTTATATATAAAGTGATTACTAAGTAAATATGGAAGTATTTAGTAGATCATTTTGTATTACATGTAAATACTAATTTTTCTTTTCAAGTAATAAATTGCTGAACAATGATAAATGTTCATGTTTTGAAATCGAGTATAATACCTATGATATAAACAGGAATAATGCAAAATCAACTTGTATGCCATTCATGTACATATAAACCTAGAAAATGAATTCACTTTAATTAATTTGCTTATGCAGACTGTTTGTGTGGATTCATGACTGCTTGTAAAGTGTTTGTGTGTATTGATAGTTCAGAATGAGGATTAAGGTTTGTTTGTGAGAGTGGCATGACATTTTGATCAATGGTTTTATTGGATGAAACATTAGTGGGGTGCATAGCAGTATGTACAGCAGCATGCACATTGGTTAAAGTAGATTGTAAAACATCAAGCAAATTTGAAGTTTTGCAAGTCTCCGAGTCATTTAGTTCCTTTAACTCATCACATTCAACATTAACTGCAATTATGCATGTATCCTTTTCGAAGACTGTGCTTATAACATGCAAATAAGTTGGTTAAGGTTATGCACAAACAGCACCAACAACTGTGGGTGCATCACTTCCACCAGAAGACAAATTAGGGACTTTGTTTTAATAGAAAATTTTCTTAATGATAAATATAAAAAGGTCGCTAACTTGTTTGCTTTCCTATAAATGCTGTCATTAAACTCTTTGACTAAGCGAAATGAATAAGCAATTGTTCAATGTTTAGTTGTAGTGTCGGTCCCTTATAACACTTTGAACTTATAAATTAAATGTTTATGATTTTTGTTTGCAGTCAGATCGGAGTAGGAACAACGTTTCAAATGGTGGTAATGTACAAGTTCAGAATCAGTCTACAAAGTGCAAATTATTGGGTTTGCAAAGAAATGTTGTCGTAGAAGCAACAATTGCATGTACTGATCCTACAGTTTTAGTGCGTCGCGTACCACTTGGAGAAGATGCTTGGAAGGTTTGGATTGATTCAGTGGTGGAGCCCGAAGCTATTTTATATAGGCCTACTTCGGATATCTATACTATTAGACAAGCGGTTGGGATGACTGTTGTTTGGCATAAGGAATTTATCTCTTTTAATTAGTATGTATATGTACTCCTACTGAAATATGTTATGGATTTAGTTGTGTTTTGCATTGAACTTATGAAGTCATAAATGTGTAAACTCGAATTGTTTTCAATTTTCTTGAATGCGAATGGTTTTTGTCGTTTCAAGTAATTTGCATGATTATGTATAATATTAACGAAATATTGGTTTTAGTTATGATATTAAGAAATTTATAGCAGCTATGAAAAGATGATTATAGTTGTTTGTAGTAGTTGTAAAAATATATATTGCAACTGTCATTGTTAGTTGTGTTTCATCCTTCTACAACTGCAAGTGGTAGTTGTAAAAGTGTTTTACAAGTGCTAAAAGCAGTTGCAACTAGTCATTTACAACTTGCATGTTGCAGTTGGAAATGGTTTTCTGCAGTGTAAATAAGTTTTCTACAACTAGCAGTGGCAGTTGTAAAAGATCTTTTGCAAGTGCTAAAAGCAGTTGTAACTAGTCATTTACAACTAACATGTCGCAGTTGTAAAATAAGTTTCAACAACTGCTTCTGCAACTGTTCTGGCCAGTTGTAAAATAATTCGGATCTATTACAACTGCGGATATAATGACTGGCGGATGCCAGTTGTAATAGACATATTACAACTATTTTTGGCAGTTGCGAAAAGTTATTTTTTTTGTAGTGCCTACAAGTGGTATCAGAACTAGGAACAAACGCCAATTTTTGCATTAGAAATTTGATTTTTCAAAAATCAATTTTGTTTTAAAAATTTGAATTTTTAAAATGACTTCTTTTAATAATGCTTTATAGAGGGCCAATTTATAAGTAGACCACCAATGTTCAATGGTGAATATGCTTACTGGAAAAATAGAATGGATTTTTTTCTAAAAACCATTTATGCTTAGAATATAGTTGAGACATGTTATTGAGCACCAACTATAGTTGCAGATAATCAAAAAATAGATAAACTGATGGATCAATGGATAGATCTAGAAAATAGACTACAGAATGTTAATACTAAATCCATGAATTCTATTATTTGTTCATTGGATCAAATTGAATTTAATCGTGTCTCACATTATCTAACTGCGTAGGAAATATGGCACACACTCTAAGTAACTCCCGAAGGAACATCTCAAGTCAAAAAATCTCACCTTGCCATGCTAAGTAGCGAATAAGAGAATGGCCAAGGAAGAAAATGTCAAAGAGATGTACGGGCGACTTTTCAATATCGTATACAAATCAAAAGCTTTTGGAAAATCATACACAGGATTGGAAATAGTCCAAAAAATCTTCAAAATCCTTCCACGAAGATTTGAAGCGAAAGTTACAACCATTCAAGAATCAAAGGATTTTAAGCAAATCAAAGTTGAAGAACTCATCGGAAATCTCACCATTTATGAGCTAGAAATAAAATTTAAGGAAGAACGCAAAGGTGATGATACTCGAAAGAAATCAATAGCTCTTAAAGGAACAACAAAAAGGGATGATGATGATGATGATGAAGCAGCAGAGCTAGCCCTACTAATAAAAGGATTCAAAAAGTGGAATCCCAGATATGGAAATTCGGCTCCAAATCAAAAAATGAAAAGCAGAATAGTCAAAGCACTAGAAAACTTAGAAGAGCAATAGATTATCTATCACAAGTGCAACAAACCCGGTCATATCAAGCTCAATTGTCCACAGAATTGACTCAGATAAGTAAAGAAACATAATAGGAAAAGTTTTATAGCCACTTCGGATGAAATTGATGAAGATGAAAAAAGCACAGGCGGTGAGAGTGAAAAAGAGGATCCGTGTCTTCAAGGTCATATAGCTGATAGTGATGACGACGAGCCAAGCGAGGTATCAAAACTTACTCATTCAGAGTTGCTTATATATTTTCACGAAGTAAATGGCTGTTTCGAACGACTTAGGGAGAAATATGCTAGAATTGGATCATAAAGAGATACTTTAATAGGTTTCAATAAATAACTTGATCAATGGGTTAAAAACTATCAAAGCAGGAGCCCTAAGTGTGATAAGTGTCCACCACTTGAAGAAGAAATTAAAAAATCAAAAATCAAAATTAAATCGCCTGAAAATGAAATTCTTATTTTGAAAGAGAGTGAAAATACTAGAAGAGAAAGTTATATTAAAAGGTGCACTCAATTATTGAGCGAAAATGAATCGCTCAAAACATAAGTCCAACAACTGTCAATGACTCTAGGAAATTCCCTAGAGAAGAAAAATCACTAAATTTGCTAATAGGAAAACAAACAGTCGATATTGATAGACAAGGACTTGGATATGATCGAACTGAACACGTTAGAAGTGAAATTAATCAAGTCAATTCAAAATGCACGATATGTGGAAAAAGGGGACATAATCATAATATTCGTTGGTATAGACCCAAACACATGAAAACTATTCCAATTTGGGTTTCGGAAGGCCTGAATACAAAATTCCTAAAAGTCAAACAAATCTAGGTGCCGAAAGGAACAAATATAAATAGCCTTGGGTCTACTCAAACATATTTTTTCAAAATCAATTTCCACTAACAACAATGGACCTATAAAAATAAAAAGGTCACAAAAATCTTTTCTTGTGTAGATGTGGTGGCAGGCTAAGGAACTATAATAGTGCTACTAGGATTCTAGTTGTTCCAGGCACACAACGGGTGATAAAGCAAAGTTCCTTAGCCTAGTATAAAGGTGGCAGAATCACAATCAGCAACAACGAAATATTATTGGTAAAGGTAAAATAGGTAGCGGTATATTCATCTTGATTGATTTATTAAATATGAAAATCTTCACCATAATCTGAATTAAATCGGCAGTTATGTGACAATGAAATAAATGTCAATTTTAATTTTAAAAATGATTATATTGATTCTGACTTATTCAAAATTGCCAGTCAATTATATTTTTATGCCAAGAACACTATAAGTACCTCAAGAGTCATTAAACTATTTCACATAAAATTGTTTGGAATAATGGTGGTGCTTTAATGATTGATGATAATACTTTTGGTTGTTTTAATGTTGACTCTATATTCATGGTTTTGTTTATTGGCATAGCTTCAATTAAAATCTGTAACAACCCTGGTTTGGAGATTACCGGTATACATTAAATTATAACGGAAGTTATAATTTAATATTGTGAATTAAAATATAATTGGAAATTTAAATTGTTTATTTGGAATAAACAATGAATTTTGTTAATAAAATGAGAAAAATAAAGTTTGAAATTTTATTTTGTTTATTTGGGTACAAATATGGGATTAAATATTGATTGGATAAGTATTTGGTTAAAATAAATTGAAATATTGGATATTTATTAGTTTGGAGCTAATAAATTAATTAGTTGATGTATTTCAACGTTAAATTATTGAAATAAATCTAAAGCAATGAAAAGAAGAATGAGAATGAGAATTCAATGATTAAATTTTTTCCTTTCGGATGTATTTCAACGTTAAATTTTTTCCTTTCGGATCAGGGCCGACCCTAGGGCAAGGCTGCCAAGGCGGCCGCCTAGGGCAACATGTCGGAGGGAGGCAACAAAATGTTAAATTTTATGTTAAGATTGTTTACTAATTAATAAACAATACTAACTTTTTCGGAAAATTGTTTGGTGGAGTAGTTAGACGGTTGCCTTCAGTATCAAGCTGGCAGAGTTCGAGTGCTATAGGCATTAAATTATTGGTCTTTTCATATTTTTTTTACTTTGCTTGGTAAATTAGCCTAGGGCAACCCAATTCTTTGGGCCGGCTCTGTTTCGGATGTATAAGAATGAGAATTAAACGATTTAGTAAGGATATATGGTATGGGACATGTGTTCTTGCTTTATCGCTTAATATCGGACTTCTACGACCGAAACTAATTTGAATTATTATTTTGAGATGATTTAGAAGTTGCCAAATTTTAACGAACATTATTGGTTGGAGAATTACTCTTTTTGAGTACGTTTGATGACGAACCAATCTAGATGTTTTTACAATCGCTGATGAGATGAGGCGACCAAGACGAAAATTTTCCATTTGGAGAATTATGATCAGAAATAACCGTCATGATGTTGTTTTACTTACCGAAGAGACGAGGTAAGTCTATTTATGAAGTATCCATGAAGTTAAGATGTTTATGATGATTTATAAAGTTAAGATGGTTATGATGATTTTTACTTGTCGATGAAATGAGACAAGTTACAATGGAACCATTCCTCGTCAATGAGAAGAGATGAGTATGGTATTATATTAACTCGCCGATGAGATGAGGCAGAGTGAGTTTTATGATGGTTTTGATGTTTTATGATGTTTTCTAATGTGGAATCAACTAACGATTAGTAAAACATTATGGGAGAACATATAGTATGGGATATACGTTCTCGCCTTTTGGGTTCCTATTCGAATAGTTGAGAAACACTCAAGATGTTACTAGTACTAGACCGAGTACGATTGGAGTCACCATGATGTTCACGATGTTATTACCCAACTCTAATCACCGCGATGCTTTTACTCGGATTTGTGACTGGGTGTCATCAAGATGTTTCGACTAGTCAATCACGATGTTGACGATGTTATGATGTTATGTGACCCTAAGTCATCACGATGTATGGTACCAAATTACTAGCACTAGTCAAGATGTAAAGCACATGCTGTTTTCCATGAAGTTTAGATGTTTCGTTTTCACTATTTTGATGATGATGCTTTATTATAGCCTTATTCAAGAAAAGGGCTTATTTATATACATGGTTTTATGGTGATTTCGAATATGATGTTTTGAAATTTTTCCGGGTTCTATTAAGATGGATTTGAGGCATTTTATATTTATATCAATGAGATGAGGTATAAATTATGGAAATTCTTTTATAATGAGTTTTAATAGTGGATTTGAGATGTATTTATATTTATACCAATGAGATGAGGTATAAATGATTATGACATTTTATTTTTTTGATAATAAGTTTTAGTCATGGATTTGAGACGTATCTATATTCATACCGATGAGTGAATAAGTATGATGCTTCTTTTATAATTGAGTTTTATATTTCCATGAATGATTCGTAGAATGTGCCAATGAGATGAGGTACATCCATATGCATTTTACTCTATGTATGAAGGATATGTATCTTTGATGTATTGTTATTTTGACAACCACTTCTAAGAAGATAGTTGAATCATTTGAAGTCATTGTCCATATTCCTTTATACTGCCGATGATATAAGGCAAAAGCGATGTTTATTGAGTCTTATGTTTAAAACCTCACTCGCCGATGTTCCATTTGCTTAAGTGTCAGTTATGCCATTTAAGTATGACTTTATCATCGTTATATCTTCTACTTGCCAAGAAGAGATGTCCTTTCTTATGATATTGAAACACTGTTTAGGGCATGGCATCCTTTAAGAAAAAGGATACCATATCTTTCACCTACTTATCCTTATCGATTATTCTGTTTAACTGATGATTTTAGCTATCCTGACCCGTGTGTTTTCACTCGGGTCAGACCGAGTTGTTTCATGTATCATCTATTGGACTTAGCTTGAAGTTGATGTTGGATATCAGCTCTTCTTTCTCTTGAGTAGTTTCTATTCTTTCGCATACTTTGATGTAGTTATATTTGATTCGATATATATGGTGTGGTCGAGTACCATCTTTATTGTATTCATATTGTATTGTACTAAACATGTATTAGTGTATATGTATATACATGATGTAGGTTACTATTCTGTGATATGATTTACATTCAGTTATTGTATTTTGTTCTAATAGATCCGTTAGCCACCTATAGTTTTGGATTAAGCATTTACTGGGTATGTCAATCCAGTTGGGTTGAAAAAAAATTATATTGCATTTATCGACGTATTCAATAGATGTTTAAGACAAAATTATAGATGGTCGCCCTTAACCAGCCCTATTCTCCGCTTTATTAGACAAAATTACTTGTTAATTCTCTTTGCTAAGGTGGGTCTCGGGGTGGGGCGTTATAGCTTGGTATCAAAGCTGTGGTCAGAACAAAGTAGGATAAACACAGAACAATACGTATATCATGATACATCGACGTACAATACGGATGAATCATTGTCCTTTATTCAAGCTTGCTTTCAAATAGAGCCTTGATTCTTTTTTGAGTTTTTGGATTGTTGAGATGGAATATGTCTAGCAATAGAGATATATTGTATTCGGTAGTATTCCATAATAGAATTTGATGTCATCTTATCATATATAAAATCTTATTTGGGATTATTCTATTCTTATTTTTGTCGATACGAGTGAGTCTGTATCGATGGAGCTGATTGATTTCTTTGAGCATTCTTATTGCATTCCTTTGAGAGTTGTGAATCCTATTGAAGGGATCCACAATGATTGCCTTGTTGTGAGCATTCTGAGTTTTCTTTTTGTTGCTTCTTTAATGAGTATTTTTTTTATTACTCACTTTCTTGAGATGTATTTGATTTGGGATTAATTGACTTATTTGATGTTAAGTCTGATCTTTTTGTTGTTATAAGATCCTATATTTATATAGGCATCTTAATTTGATTGGTTTATTATTTCTATCACTTTGAAATGTTAGTGATGATTCTGAAGTTTCTGTATTCACTCTTGAGTATCGAGATGTTGATATATCTCGAATTCCAGTCAAGGTGACGTTGTTGAGTTTTGTGAATCCGTTTGGATTTGACATCCAATCGGGCAATCGAGTGTTGAGGTAACCTTATTCCTGGCTCTTTGGTTATCCTTCCACGAGGATATCCACTAAGGAATGAGGTGAGTTTCTAGATTGTTCGAGTTTGATTGAGTTTATCATTCTACTTCGTTTGAGTGTTCTTTTCATATACTCAATTAATGTTATCCTTAGCATTACTCCGACTGAAGTAGTGATTTGTGGATTGTTTATTCTTCTCCTTCGAGAAGAATATATTGCTTATCATGTATCTTGATGATTTTTAGGAGTGGCTCGTGACATCATAAGATTGACGAACACTCTATCTCCTTCCATTGATTTTGAGAATCGAGTATTTTGGGAATATCTCGATGCATTCTCCTAGTGTTCTTTGGTTTGAGTTTGTAGCTATATAAATATGAGTTTTAAAGAAAAATTTGAGCTTTGAGATATAAGAAAAAAAATATCAAAGAATATTTCGATAATATATTTACATGAGTAGTATTTCTTTTACAGAAATAATTTGAGAGTGTTGGGTTGTCCATCGAGTAGTTAAGAGTTCTAGTCGATACGCCTGATCAACATTATCGATAGGAATCTCCTAAATGCTATGATGAGACAATCAGACACGATGGTTTGTGTTTTAAAAATTGAGATTTTGAAAATAATATTTCAGATTTAATATTAAATTTATTTTTGAATGGTAATTGCATCCATTGATTTTAGAGACGAGTATCAGAGTGGCGAGGCGTTTTGAATGTTCGATCGACTCTGCAACCAATGGACATATCTATTTATTAGAGATTCAGTGGCGAGGCAATTCCATTTATTTATATATTTGTTTTGAAATTATAAAGATGAGAATATGTGAGAAAATTATTGAGCTATACTTTATTGAAAGTATATTTTGAGATTTTAGAATTTATATTATATACATTGGATGTTTTAAGAGAAGAATTGTAAGAGGATTTGAAGATTGTTTTAAGCTTTTTAAGTGGTTTAATAAAAAAAGTAAAGAGAATTTAAACCCATAATTTATTTTGAGGAATATTGTTATGGATTTACAAAATTCTTTGAAAATTAATTTTGAAGTAAGAGAAGAAATTTGGACTTTTAATTTGAGTTTTATATTACTTACTAAGTAATATAGTAAAGAGTTTGAAAGTTTTCAAATGTTGAAAATTGAGATTTAAAATTTAAAAGATGTTGAGAAAAAATAAAATCTAAATATCTTGGATTGAAAAGTAATTTGAGCTTATATTCTTGTTCTTGAGTTCACTCTATTCTTGTGTTATTGATGATGACGTACATTTTCGCGGTCGTTCGAGTTTTGTGGCCTCGTGAGGAGCCATTTTGTGTGATTTATCTATCTTGTCTATTGAGTCTATCCTTGTTGTGAGGATGCTCTTTCCGTATTATTGTGCGAAAAATTGTGTTGATGATCATTTTTGTTGCTTAGAGTTCGGGTTTGAATGAGTTTGATCTCGACTATATTCGTAGAGTTTTGAGAAATCTACTTATTTGATAGACTATTTGTTGGGGCTTTTATTGAGTATTGATTTGAAGATAAGACATCTTCGAAATTCTTTCGAGTTGCTTGGAAATTCGATGGTTTGCTAATCACTATATTAGCATATGATGGACCATTGGATTAACCAAGGGAGTTTTTCCTTATTTCTTTCTACCATTCTATGCTGAAAGTATGAATGGTTTGAGTTTCGAGCTTGTCTATCACCTTTGTTGATTGAATTTTTATGTTGTTTACAATTCTATTTTTAGAAAATTGCAGGGACGCAATTTTTTGTAGGGGGAGTCTGTAACAACCGTGGTTTGGAGATTACCGGTATACATTAAATTATAATGGAAGTTATAATTTAATATTGTAAATTAAAATATAATTGGAAATTTAAATTGTTTATTTGGAATAAACAATGAATTTTGTAAATAAAATGAGAAAAATAAAGTTTGAAATTTTATTTTGTTTATTTGGGTACAAATATGGGATTAAATATTGATTGGATAAGTATTTGGTTTAAATAAATTGAAATATTGGGTATTTATTAGTTTGGAGCTAATAAATTAATTAGGTGATGTATTTCTACGTTAAATTTTTGAAATAAATCTAAAGTAATGAAAATAAAGTTTTAAAAACTTTATTTTGAGAATTCGAGTAGAAAATAATCAAATTGCAATTTTATTTGAGTAAATACAACCATATAGGAAAACATTGTCAATATGAATCATTTATTGAATTTAAAATGAGAAATATAAAGATAATATGTGTTTTATTAAAATAAAAGATGAAATATTGTTTGAAAAATAATATTTGACGATTAAAAAGAGTTAAAATGATTTATGGTAATTTATTTGACAAGAAATCAATTTTTGTACAAATTGTTGGATTGAAAATGGTGTTTTGTAATAAAATAGTTTAAATTATAAAATATTTTTGAAAATAAGGTTTTATTTGTAAAAATAAATTTTTATTGTTGAAATAAATTTTTATTTTGTTACAATAACAATTTTATTTGTAAACAAATAGATGTATACATTTTATTTGGCCATATGAAGAAAAGTGTGTATATGTTGATTATATAGGTTAGAAAGTGTACATAACTCAATTTTCTTTATGTAATAATAATGGTTTTGGGCTTTTCGAGTTAGGTTTAAAACCCAAACTCCATTATCCAGATGTTTCTAGAGAGAAATAAACTAATGTACGTAGTTTCTTCTTCCTCCCCAAACAAAAGTTTTCAATAAAGCAACAAGAGAAAAAAATGGACAGTCTCCATCTAAATTCAATTTTCCACTTAAATTGCTGAAAATCAAAGAAGATAATCACTAAAACCAGATAATAGAAGGTAATCTCCATCCAATACCTAAAAGTTTTCATCAAAATCTTTGAAACAAGATATGAATTTGTTTGTTACAATTTCTTTTGCTATTGCATGTCTCTCTTCTAGCTTTTACAGGTCTTAGAAGCTCCTCTTCATCACAAAAGCTTACAACTTGATTCCGAAATAGCCTAAAACTCTTGATAAATTGCTAAGGCGAGTAAAAGCTCATGAATTGCTAGCTAAAATTGAATTTCTGTGAAATCAACTTGCAAAATTGTTTACTGTAAAATAAATTATACCTATTAGTTGCTGATTTGAATTCTTTTTTTTTCTTCCTACCACTTTGAGTGGCCATATCTTTCTCATTTTTTACTCAAATTTAATAAATTTAGATGTTCCAAAAAGCTTAGACTTTGTTTTAAAACTTCTATGTTTTGAGTTTTCCAAAATTTCGAAGTTATCTTGGCCAAAATTTTGAATGTTTGTCGCTGTCCCGAGATAAAATGACAGAAGTTGTGAAATTCAAATCTTAGAATTTTTTTATCCATAACTTTTACAATTCTTATCAGAATTCGGTAATTTTTAATATTATGAAAAGATTAAAAACTAAGCTACAAATTTCTTTTTATTCATTTTTCCTGATTTTGAAGCTATCTATGCTATTATTGCAATTGTTTGTCGCTGTCCTGTAAATGCATAAGTTCAGGCTAAGTTTGATGTTTTAGGTAAAATGATCATGACTTTTGAACCAATATCGGAATTCGATGATCTTGGTCATTCTGAAAAGCTTAGAAACCAAGCTACAACGTTATTTTTATTCATTTTGCCTAATTTTGAAGTTATCTATGCTACTATTACAATTGTTTTTCACTGTCTAGTAAATGCATAAGTTCAGGCTAAGTTTGATGTTTTTAGTAAAATGATCATAACTTTTGAACCAATGATTAGAATTTGATGATTTTGGTCATTCTGAAAACTTAGAAACTAAGCTACAACTTTATTTTTATTCATTTTGCCTGATTTTGAAGTTATCTATGCTATTATTGCAATTGTTTGTCACTGTCTTTAGTAAAATAGTCATAGCTTTTGAAGTTCAGGCTAAGTTTGATGTTTTTAGTAAAATAGTCATAGCTTTTGAACCATTGATCCGAATTCGATGATCTTGGTCATTTTGGAAAGCTTGAATTATATGAAAAAACTTTCATTCAGTGTGTTTTAAAAGCATTTCAATGTTTGCTAGCTCAAAATAGCGGACTTTATCCGCTGTCCTATGTTTTGTTCCATGTTGTTAGTGCACTTATTGTTTTCAAACCACTTGAAAATTGTTTTGCATCCATGAACATGTATATGCATGATCTGGCTTGGTAATTATGGTGTTAAATATTTTATTTTAAATATTTTTAAGAGTATTTCTAAATAATAAAAGTAGGTATACTATATTTATTTTATATAAAAAGTAGAATTTTAATAAAAGGATTTCTTTGGGTTTCGAAAAATTATTTTAAAAACCCGGCTACCTTAGTAAATTATTGCGCAAAGATCATAAACTATTTTTTTTCCTTTCGAATGTGTAAGAATGAGAATTAAACAATTTAGTAAGGATATACGGCATGGGACATGTGTTCTTGCTTTATCGCTTAATATCGGACTTCTATGACCGAAACTAATTTAAATTATTATTTTGAGATGATTTAGAAGTTGCCAAATTTTAACGAACATTATTGGTTGGAGAATTACGCTTTTTGAGTACGTTTGATGTTGAACCAATCTAGATATTTTTACAATCGCTGATGAGATGAGGCGACCAAGACGAAAATTTTCCATTTGGAGAATTATGATTAGAAAATAACCGTCATGATGTTGTTTTACTTACCGATGATACGAGGTAATTCTATTTATGAAGTATTCATGAAGTTAAGATGTTTATGATGATTTATGAAGTTAAGATGGTTATGATGAATTTTACTTGTTGATGAAATGAGACAAGTCACGATGGAACCATTACTCGTCGATGAGAAGAGATGAGTACGGTATTATATTAACTCGCCGATGAGATGAGGCAGAGTGAGTTTTATGATGGTTCTGATGTTTTATGATGTTTTCTAATGTGGAACCAACTAACGATTAGTAAAACATTAGGGGAGAACGTATAGTATGGGATATACATTCTCGCCTTTTGAGTTCCTATTCGAATTGTTGAGACACATTCAAGATGTTGCTAGTACTAGACCGAGTACGATTGGAGTCACCACGATGTTCACGATGTTATTTCCCAACTCCAATCACCACGATGCTTTTACTCGATTTCTGACTGGGTGTCATCAAGATGTTTCGATTAGTCAATCACGATGTTGACGATGTTATGATGTTATGTGACCCCAAGTCATCATGATGTATGGTACCAAATTACTAATACTAGTCAAGAAGTAAAACACATGCTGTTTTCCATGATGTTTAGATGTTTCATTTTCACTATTTTGATGATGATGCTTTATTGTAGCCATATGCAAGAAAAGGGCTTATTTATATACATGGTTTTATGGTGATTTTGAATATGATGTCTTGAACTCTTTCCGGGTTCTATTAAGATGGATTTGAGGCATTTTATATTTATATCAATGGGATGAGGTATAAATTATGGAAATTCTTTTATAATGAGTTTTAATAGTGGATTTGAGATGTATTTATATTTATACCAATGAGATGAGGTGTAAATGATTATGATATTTTATTTTTTTGATAATAATTTTTAGTGATGGATTTGAGACGTATCTATATTCATACCGACGAGATGAGGTATGAATAAGTATGATGCTTCTTTTATAATTGGGTTTTATATAACCATGAATGATCCTTGGGATGTGCCATTGAGATGAGGTACATCCATATGCATTTTATTCTATATATGAAGGATATGTACCTTTGATGTATTGTTATTTTGACAACCACTTCTAAGAAGATAGTTGAATCATTTGAAGTCATTATCCATATTCCTTTATATTGCCAATGATATGAGGCGAAAGCGATGTTTACTGAGTCTTATCTTTAAAACCTTGCTCGCCGATGTTCCATTTGCTTAAGTGTCAGTTATGCCATTTAAGTATGGCTTTATCATCATTATATCTTCTACTTGCCAAGAAGAGATGTCCTTTCTTATGATATTGAAACACTGTTTAGGGCATGGAATCCTTTAAGAAAAAAGATACCATAGCTTTCACCTACTTATCCTTATCGATTATTCTGTTTAACTGATGATTTTAGCTAGCCTGACCCATGTGTTTTCACTTGGGTCAGACCGAGTTGTTTCAGGTATCATCTATTGGACTTAGCTTGAAGTTGATGTTGCATATCAGATCTTCTTTCTCTTGAGTAGTTTCTATTTTTTCGCATACTTTGATGTAGTTATATCTGATTCGATATATATGGTGTGGTCGAGTACCACCTTTATTGTATTCATATTGTATTGTACTAAACATGTATCAGTGTATATGTATATATATGATGTTGGTTACTGTTCTGTGATGTGATTTACATTCAGTTATTGTATTTTGTTCTGATAGATCCGTTAGCCACCTATAGTTTTGGACTAAGCATTTACTGGGTATGTCGAACCACTTGATTTGAAAAAAAATTATATTGCATTTATCGACGTATTCAATAGATGTTTAAGACAAAATTATAGATGGTCGCCCTTAACCAGCCCTATTCTCCGCTTTAGTAGACAAAATTACTTGTTAATTCTCTTTGCTAAGGTGGGTCTCGGGGTGGAGCGTTACAAAATCCAAATAATTTTATTTAAAAATTGTAAAAAGTTTTAAGGTATCTATTGCAACTTCACGGTCTGGTCTATAACATTCAACTAATGATAATCTTGACTTAAAAGAAAATTCGGATGCAGATAACACTGCAATCTAGTTGATGGAAAAAATACTGGTGGAACGTGATTTATGTTGAGACATTCTTTAATTGCATCGCATTTTTCAAAAAAAATATATGCATATTTTTCATGTCAAATATTTTTCAATTAGCAAACATTTTTATTTTATAAAACCCCTTCCAGAAAATCATTTTTGTTGACCTTGTTTCATATTAGTCATTTTTAGAAAATTTGATAATTATTTTTTGGATTTGATCTTAAATGACTACACTAACTTATCTGGCTCCCTACTAATTATCAAAAAGATAAATCGTATTTGAAAAAGTAACAAGTGTTGATATTGATCATATGTTATAACTTGAGATGGTATATTTAGTAAATTTCTTTAGAAATTTAAACAAGAGTATAAAAACTTTTTGTTCTTAAAAATTCCATAACCATTTCTATTTCTACGACCGTCACTCATCAAAATTCAATATAGTTTGTTAATATGTGGTATTTTAAATAGAAAATCATTCGTTTTTCACTTTAAAATATTTTTTAAGAAATAAAAACATCCAAATTATTCGCTCTCATTTAAAATTCCTTACGCTTATGCATGGGTGAATTACTTGGAATTTATGATTATGTACTTTCATGCTCATTTAATGTCATCACGGTTATGCATGTATAGAACGCATATCAAAATTGATTGATTAAATAGACAAGTTGATTCTAATCCCATTTAAAAGTCCTCACGGTTATGCACGGTAAGAAGATACTTGAATTTATTTTTTTAAATTTGGAATACTACTAACCGCATTTAAAAGTCTTGAGTTTATGCATGGTTAGTAGATAATCAAATTCCTGATATAAATGTACCATAAATTGACACAACTATATGATTTTATATGATGACATCGTCTCTATAATTCTAAAGTGGAATATGCCCCAAATAGAGTATTTATGATTTTTGTTTGATTTTTTATTAAAATTTAATATTTATACTCGGTTGAGTATTAATATTGTATTATTGTTTATCACTTTATCTCTATTTTTCGAACACTATTGCTCTTTTGCTGACAACAAAAGGGGGAGAGAAAAGTTAGGATTTTGTCAAATAAAGGCAAATAAATGTCAAATATTTTATTTTTTATTTTCTATTTGCATCTAGACTAATTTTCATATTTTAATTTATTTCTATGCATATATGAAGGGGAATTTTGTTGTATAGAGGAGCATTCAAATAGGGGGAGAAAATTGAATGATCAAACACATTTAATGAATTCAAAATCTTAAATATAAGTTTGTTATCATCAAAAGGGGGAGATTGTTGAATATGATAGTATATGATTTTTATTTGATGATAATAAACATATATATATATATATATTCATTTAAATGTATTTGTTATTGTACTATTTTATTTTTCACAAAATTAAATAAATATTTGCTGAATAAAATAAATAACATAGAATTTAATTTCAAACAAATATTTTATTACAATTTTGAATAGTACAAATTCGAACTCTCAATATATATATATATATATATATATATATATATATATATATATATATATATATATAATTTCAGTTACAATACAATTTTGATTACATTACAACTTTCAATTTACATTTTCACCCCACTACATATCACACATTCGCTCGTATTTAATCTTCAAATTTATTCCAGATTGAATCCAGCATCTTAATCATCTACAAAGTAAAACACTGACGCAATAAAATTGATAAAGAAATATTTTTACAGTGTAAAATAAAATGTATTTTGAAAATAGTATTTGCCCCGGTTATTTGGGTTGTTCGTCATCATTTAATTTTGAATTCATTATACACGAACAACCTGTGACATGCACTATGTGTCACTGTACATGCCATAAGGCCGTGCACACCGATACACACTTGATAAACTTACAGGGAGAGGTGAGCACAAGGTCAAACCCAATCAAATGTCGGGTTCAACTCAAGTGGAATAAAAATCAAGTCACGACATGAGCACAAGGTCAAATCCGAGCTATAAGCTAGATTCAACACAGGTGTTATCCAAATGTACAAATTCAAATTATCACAAGTTTCAAATCAATAATCAATACAAACTCAAGTATGCATGAGCAAGCTTCATAAGTGCAGTATGCACAGTCAAATTGCAACAACTAATGGAACTACATGAGACTCAAGACAGTGACAATAAGGGATGCACTAGTGAAACAAGATCATGTACAAGAATGGTGAATGCAATAAATTGGTCGGTGCAAGCGCAAGTGAAGACAAAACAAGCCTGGAAACATGGAAGAATGTGCACGACTAGCTTGACTATTTTTACAAGGCAGTTTTTCCGAATCAATGTACATCAAGCCAGAGAATGCTGCACAGAAACCATTGACATATATGGTATGGATAAAAAAGGTTCATATGTACTGGCTCGAAGTAACATGTATACAACACGATACAAACTAGAAATGAGTCAAAGCAATGCAATGACCAGAATAAACTCAAATGGAAATATACAATGCACACTGGAGGATGCAAGAAAGATTCCAAAATCATCAACACAGTGAAGTACAACATCAGAACACAAATGTACAAAACCAAGACCATAAATTTCAATCTAGACTCAACTTCAAAACAAAATATGCAAAGCGCCAATGGAGTAAGTCATATACAACCGGACTACAATGATCCAGACCAACTTAAGCTTGAGCATACACATAAAGACTACACAGAACATGTTAATGAACATAGCAGTTCGAACTAGACTAAATGCATATGAACTCATGTGGACAGTGCAACTCAAAGAATAAGTCCATCATGTAATACCAAATGAAAAATCAGAATATCACCAGACTTCAAAATGGATACGATAGAGAAAATTGCAAAAAACTATGCTGATATCAAGTGAAACCTGTCAGGTGCACCACAACTACACATTAAGATGTGAGTAATAGAACAAAGTCAAGGTGATAACTTGACATACTGAACAAGTCGAAGATAAACTTCTCATCTCAAAAATATCATCACAGGATCAAGGTGGCCAAAGTCAAATGTAACAGTTTCAAATGAAGTCAATACCAAAGAACCAAAACCGTGGTGGTGGAGGAAGTTGAACAAATCAAAAATTGAGACAACGATGTCGACAGCCATTTCAAACCAATGTCAGAGCGATGGTGGCCAAGGAGTCGAACAAAGCAAGTCAAAGACATGATAACTAAGCTAAACAAGCAATGAAAATATAAGTATTGAAAAGGTCAGGATCAATCATAAGCATGCAATCAAAATTAGTGGCTAGGCGAAAGTAGCAAACGAATTCAAATAAATTTATACGAATGAAAATTAGGGGAATCAAGCCCTATAAAATTCTAAGTCATCATCGGAATTCTAATTAATCGAGTTCAAGCATATCAACGAAATAATACAAAAAAAAACATAACGAATTCATACCGAACTCGACGAATTTGAAGGAGCCGTGTGCAAATAAGAGAAATTATCGATCGATGGGGTCAAGAGACGCTGAATAATATATTCGATCGAGCAACTGGAGTCGGTGCCTTCGAATTTCGTGAAGGCATAATTATCTTAAAGAGGAACGAACGAAAAAGGAACCAGAATTATTCACAAAGGAATCAGGCCGAAGAAACAAAGAGATAAAGGGGAGATTTTTACATTATTTTGTTTTTGGGCCGACCTTTATATTTGGGGTTTAATATTTTTAAATTAGGGTTTATTGTTTTTAAGTCGTTTTAATTTGTAATTCTTTTTTAAAACTATTGTAAAGTCTAGTCGTGTGACCAGGGAATGAACTACAGTGGTTTAATTCGAGAATACGCAACTCGATAGTTGAGTTGTGACATGCACTATGTGTCACTGTACATGCCACAAGGCCGTGCACACCGATACACACTTGATAAACTTACAGGGAGAGGTGATCACAAGGTCAAACCCAATCAAATTCGGGTTCAACTCAAGTGGAATAAAAATCAAGTCACGACATGAGCACAAGGTCAAGTCCGAGCTATAAGCTAGATTCAACACAGGTGTTATCCAAATGTACAAATTCAAATTATCACAAGTTTCAAATCAATAATCAATACAAACTCAAGTATGCATGAGCAAGCTTCATAAGTGCAGTATGCACAGTCAAATTGCAACAACTAATGGAACTACACGAGACTCAAGACAGTGACAATAAGGGATGCATTAGTGAAACAAGATCATGTACAAGAATGGTGAATGCAATAAATTGGTCGGTGCAAGCGCAAGTGAAGAAAAACATGCCCGGCAACATGGAAGAATGTGCACAACTAGCTTGACTATTTTTACAAGGCAGTTTTTCCGAATCAATGTACATCAAGCCAGAGAAGGCTGCATAGAAACCACTGACATATATGGTATGGATAAAAAAAGGTTCATATGTACTGGCTCGAAGTAACATGTATACAACACAATACAAACTAGAAATGAGTCAAAGCAATGCAATGACCAGAATAAACTTCAAATGGAAATATACAATGCACACTGGAGGATGCAAGAAAGATTCCAAAATCATCAACACAGTGAAGTACAACATCAGAACACAAATGTACAAAACCAAGACCATAAATTTCAATCTAGACTCAACTTCAAAACAAAATATGCAAAGCGCCAATGGAGTAAGTCATATACAACCGGACTACAATGATCCAGACCAACTTGAGCTTGAGCATACACATAAAGACTACACAGAACATGTTAATGAACATAGCAGTTCGAACTAGACTAAATGCATATGAACTCATGTGGACAGTGCAACTCAAGGAACAAGTCCATCATGTAATAGCAAATGAAAAATCAGAATATCACCAGACTTCAAAATGGATACAATAGAGAAAATTGCAAAAAACTATGCTGATATCAAGTGAAACCTGTCAGGTGCACCACAACTACACATTAAGATGTGAGTAATAGAACAAAGTCAAAGTGATAACTTGACATACTGAACAAGGCGAAGACTTCTCATCTCAAAAATATCATCACAAGATCAAAGTGGCCAAAGTCAAATGTAACAGTTTCAATCAAGTCAATACCAAAGAACCAAAACCGTGGTGGTGAAGGAAGTTGAACAAATCAAAAATTGAGACAACGATGTCGACAGCCATTTCAAACCAATGTCAGAACGATGGTGGCCAAGGAGTCGAACAAAGCAAGTCAAAGACATGATAACTAAGCTAAACAAGCAACGAAAATATAAGTATTGAAAAGGTCAGGATCAATCATAAGCATGCAATCAAAATTAGTGGCCAGGCGAAAGTTGCAAACGAATTCAAATAAATTTATACGAACGAAAATTAGGGGAATCAAGCCCTATAAAATTCTAAGTCATCATCGGAATTCTAATTAATGAGTTCAAGCATATCAACGAAATAATACAAAAAATAACATAACGAATTCATATCGAACTCGACGAATTTGAAGGAGCCGTGTGCAAATAAGAGAAATTATCGATCGATGGGGGCAACAGACGTTGAATAATATATTCGATCGAGCAACTGGAGTCGGTGCCTTCGAATTTCGTGAAGGCTTAATTATCCTAAAGTGGAACGAACGAAAAAGGAACCATACATTATTCACAAAGGAGTCAGGCCGAAGAAACAAAGAGATAAAGGGGACATTTTTACATTATTTTGTTTTTGGGCCGGCCTTTATATTTGGGGTTCAATATTTTTAAATGAGGGTTTAATGTTTTTAAGTCGTTTTAATATGTAATTCTTTTTTAAAACTATTGTAAAGTCTAGTCGTGTGACTAGGGCACGAACTACACTGGTGTAATTCGAGAATACGCAACTCGGTAGTTGAGTTGTGGTAAGGTTTTGAGCATAAAGTTAGGTTAGTCGATAGCGGGTGTCATGAATTTACGTGTGTAAGCGTCCGACTACTTAATTTTTTATAGAAACCATGAGGGCGGCACGTAGACACGGTTTTGCCTAAGCTGGATAAATCTGTGTGTTCTATTTTCTATTTTTTTAATGTTCTACTATTATTTGTGTTGCTATTATTCTGCTATTACCAGTGTTGCAATTATTCTATATACTTTCGCAATAAATTTTATTAAAGTGAAGTATAGTACTTAAATTTTTTCTTTAATTTAATGCCCATTGGTGTTCCAAAAGTACCTTTTCGGAGTCCTGGAGAGGAAGATGCAGTTTGGGTTGACGTATAGTGCGACTTGTCAGACATATTGGGTCATATGGAATTTCCTCATTTTCTCCCCCGATCGAGATATCCTCTGTTTCGCCCAAGAAATATTGTATTGATTGAAGAATCAATCATGCGTAGCGTGAAGTTAAATTAGATTAATTTAGATTGAGGATCAATATTCTTAATTAGAAGAATTTATGGTTAACTTGGACTAAAAAAAGGAGTATCCAGGCTCTGCTCATAAAATACCAAATGGGTAATAGTAATATATGTAGAATTACCGCTTGTAGCTATGCTTAGAAGATTCTTCTATTTTATTTATTTAATTAGAGAAGCACTCTTAAACTGCCATGTCAACCATTATAATAAATACATTGAATAGTTTTTTGGAGACATGAAACGAATTGAAAAAAAAAACTCCTAGCAAAAAGAAGTGGTACTGAGATCATTTGTCCTATATGTACAACTAGAATTCGGATAGATCTTTCCCCGGAGTAGAACATGAACCTAAAAGAATTCAAAGGGCCCATTCAGGAACAAGAAAATGACATCGTGATTTAAATTTTATATTTATTAGTATCATACTATTCAACCACCCTCTAGGGTGAAATCGATGCTACATATTAAACTCCTAGAATCCATAGTAGAAATCATTTCATCAAATAATATATCCTTTTCTTCATCCACTGATCCAAGTATGACTCTTTATAACACCACAGCCTATCAGTCATCTAGGAACCTTGCTATCATCTTTCCCAATGGTGAACAAAATACTTTTTTTCGTTCATCTGATCCTATAATATCCGATGACAATGAGACAATCTCTCTAAGGATAAATATAGAACAAAAACTCATTGAAAAGAGCCTAACGAAAAAGAAAAAAAGAAATTAAAAAAATAAGCATCAAGAATAATTAGACTTAAACTATGATAATGGAAAGGATTCTGGTATTAAACAGCTATTTAGTATCAAGGAAAATCAAAGGAAAATCAACAAACCGATGGACATACATATATCTCTACAAGATCCAAAAAGTGAACGCTTCACCTAAAACAAATCATCAAAAAATATGATTGATCCAATTACAGCTTGGAACATCAGAGAAGCTTACCTACAAGTCAAATAAAATGAAATCAAATATCTTGTCAACTCCCATCCAATTCAAATGATTGCAATCCTTGAAACTAACCTCGATGTCCCTCTCACCAAGAAAGCATGTACATATATTAATAGTAAATGGAATCATTAGGATAATCTCGAAGAAGCTCCGTACGGTAGAATAATTGTAATTTGGAACCCTTCTATTTATAATGTAAACTATGTTACAAAGCACAACCAATTCAGTCACCTAGACATTACTCGCTCTCCTTCCTCTCTTGCTTTTCAAATCTGCATTATCTGTGCTTTTAACCATCACAACTCTAGATAAGCTTTTCTTGATCTCATCCTATTACTATTCTCATCAAACCATCCCATGGATATGTATAGAAGATTATAACTTCAAGAATAGTGCAATTCAAAATATGGTGGCTCTCACTTGTCTCTTACTAATATAGCTCCTCTCAATCACTCCCTTTATCTATCCGGCCTTTATAATATTTCCTGTTCTAGTCCTGATTATACATGGAACAATAAGAAACATGAAGGAAAATGGACCTTCTGCAAGCTTTATCATAGCTCCTTCAATTTGGCCCTCCTTAACCACCATCATCCCTAACCTTAGCATATCAGACCATAGCCCTAAAATTCTAACCTGGAATGATGGACGTTTTTAAAATCTTCCCTCTTTCAAAATCTTTAATTTTTGGACTAAACATCTATAATATCATAAAACTTTTTTGCAAGCATGGAGCATTGCTAGACGTGGAAATCCAATGCACAAGTTACAAACATAATTGAGGAGCACAAAATAGTCTAAGAGAATGGGCTAACTCAGAATTTGGCAATGGCTGACAAAAATGTACTCATCTCGGAACATAACTAGAATCAAGTCAAACTGGAATTCTTCTTTTCCCTGATGATACTACTCTCTCTAATCTTGAACATAACATACAACAGTAACTCATCAGTGCTCTAAACGATGAACTCATGATGTTAAAAGCAAAAACAACTTCTTTGAAGGTGACAAAAATACTGAAGTTTTTCATACCTCCCATAAAATTAAAAATAATAATTGCAAATTCCAAGCCATTTCTGATTTAAATGGTGAAATATGCTCTAATTCTAAGGATGTTAGCAATACCGTGATACAATATTTCCTGCAAGCTTCAACTCACAATCTGGATAAAAAAATTCTCTCGACATTATGCAAAACTTAATTCTTCCTGCTATCACAATGCATGAATCTCTTGATCTCATTTCAAAAATAACTGATTCCAAGATCAACGATACCCTTTATAGTCTTAATTCTACCAGTATGGAGGTCCTGATGGTTTTATTTCTTTTTCCTTCACTTAGATATGGTCCATAGTTGGTGCATCCTTCGTCAAAGCCATTCATCATTTCTTTCTAACCAACACATTTCTTAGAGAAACTAATTCTAAAAACCTTACTACGATATCGAAGAATGATAATCCAACTTCTGATATAGTCCTATAGGTTTCTCCACAGTAACCTACAAGGTGATTACTTAAAAACTTGCCACTAGACTAAAACTAATTCTCTTTAGAATTATTTCTTTGAATCAAGCTTCTTATACTAATAAAAGTGATATTCTCCACAATATGTTTCTAACTCATGAATTGCTCAAAGGATATGGAACCAAAGGTATATTTAAAAGATGTAGGATGAAATTTGATGTACAAAAAGCATTTTACTCAATCAATTGGATATCTCTTATTGTTATAATTATTAAGATGTAATTTCCTATGCCCTTACTAGCATGGATTTATACTTGCTTATCCACTGCCCATTTTTTCAATATTTCTGAATAGTGCACCTGATGGTTATTTTTGAACTTCCTATGGTCTCTGACGTTTTTGTATCTCTTTATCATACTCATGGAATTACTTGCCTTCTTGCTGCAAAGGGTAAGTGCAAATGATATTCACAAATCTTCATCCAAAGTCTAGAGAACCAGAAAACTTTTATTTTTTGCAGATGATCTTGTCATCTTCTCTATACCCGATCACCATTCCATTCTCAATATAAAGAATACTCTTCAAAACTTCTAGAATTCCACAGGTCTTGCTATCAACTATGCTAAATCCAATATTATGGCTGGTGGGCTCATCAGTGTTCAATTTGATGCCTTAGTACATGTTTTAAATCTTTCTTACTTGTCCCTAATTTTGTATACCTTGGAATCAGCTAACTTGTTCTTGAATTTGTACAATTTAATGTAGGCCCAATATTGGTAAACTAAGTTTATTGCCTTCACATCTTTGGTCCTAAGCAGGTAGAATGACAATCATTTTTTTCATTGGCACTGCAATAACTTCATATCACTCTAGGAATTTTATACTTCCCAAAAAGTTGATAAACAATATGACTAAAGTTTTTAACAATTTCCTATGGCATGGAGATTGCTTATCAAAAAATTCTCACGGCCATCATAAAAACAAATGTCTCAAAAATCAATGGTGGACTTGGAACCATAAACTTAAATCTATGTAACAAAGTTGCTACTTCCAAACAACTTTCATCATTACTAATAAAAAGCATCTCTTTATGGGTCTCATTGATGAAGTTACCTCGTTCGAAACCAATAACTCACGACCCATCCCTTTACCGACTCATCCCCTCCACCCTAAGTCGCGAATGACACATCACCTTCCACCGACTCATCTCCAATTGCAACCTATGACTTATTTTCTCCCCCTCAATCATATAACCGAGACACGAGATAAACCTTTTTCCATCAATCCTATAAGTCGTGACATTTCCAATAACTCGCGATCGATTCATTCCCTTCTCCTTGATTCGCGACCGACTCATTCCCTCCACCTTAAGTCGCGGCAAAGCCATAATTCGTCACCGAGTCATCACGGCCTCCTATGAATCGTCACCGAGTAATTAAAGCTCCCAGGAGTCGAAGCCATTTGTCGCGCGTTCTCTCGTGAAGCCCTAGGTCGCGAGTTTCCTCCAGTGAGTCGCTGATAACCTAAATCCCAAGTCGCGTACCAATTCTTCCTTAAGTCGTTGCCGAGACATTCATTAAGGCGCTGCTATTTCTTGCTAAGTCGCGACCGATCCGGTTGTTTTTAAGTCGCGAGAGATGTTTTCAGCCTTCTGATAAGTCGCGAGTTTTGTTGAGTCGTTGCCGAGTCAATACTGAGTCGTGTACGGTTTGTATTGTAATTTTCTTAAGTTTTTGTGTTGAGTCATAAACCCTATAAATAGGGATGTAGTGTCATTTGTAAAGGTTGTTGAAAATTAAATAAAATTTCCATTTGATTGCTTTGTACTTTATTTAAATTGGTAGTCGAGTGAAAATCTCCTATCTCCACTTCGGCATTCGAGTGCGCTCGAATTAACGAACGTTGAAGCCGATTCACGGAATCAAGTGCGCTTGATCAACGTCGAAGAATCGTAGATCCTTTATCACAGTATCGTGCGCGATCAACGTGTTAAGGATAGCTAGAATTCGGTATCTCTTGAGATCAACGGATTTGGGCATTTTCGGCATCATTCAATCCACCGATTGCTAATTCCATCGACATATCAAGTTTTGTTAATCCGCTGCGCCAGCTTTGGTATCAGAGCTAGATTGCAAGGAGTTTGCATCATTTGGAGACTTGGGTTTCGAGAAGTTGAAGTTATTTGAACATTTTGAAGATTATTGAATTACTTGTTTGAAGTTCAATCATGCCTCCGAGACGAGCCTAACGTCATCGCAATATTAATGCTTTGTATGGAAGAGAAGAGACCGATGAAATGGAGCAACGAATCAACGAGAGCTTCACTGAGAAGTTGAATGAAGGAATTGGTCGATTAGAGAGAATAATGCTTGAAATGAATCAAAGTAGAAGAAGAGTTTCACCTGAATCGAGCCATGGGAGAAGTAGAGCTTCGATACATTCAGATCGGGAGAGAAGAGAAGATCATAGAAGTGTTGATAATCGTGATAGGAATGTTGATCGAAGGAGTGATAGTAGAGATGTTGGAGGTCGTAATCGACATCGATATACGTCAGATTTTGATGAGGAGTTTGATGGTGATAGGGGAAGTGTACATTATCGAGATAGAGAACAAACACGACGTCAGAATCGAGATGTAGATGATGATCGTCGATGGGAATCAGGAATAAAGACGGAAATTCCTGAATTTAAAGGTGGAATGGTTGCTGAAGAATTTTTGGATTGGTTGTCTAATGTTGAGGACATTTTTGATTTCAAGGAGGTTCCAAAAGACCGTCGAGTGAAGTTGGTTGCTACTAGGTTGAGAGGGAGAGCTTTGGCGTGCTGGCAGCAAACTAAACTTACCAGAGAACGGATGGGGAAGTCAAAGGTTGTAGAGTGGGATAAAATGAAGAAATTGATGAGAGCTACATTTTTACCATACAACTATCAGTCACTTATGTACCAGAGATTGCAGAATCTAAGGCAGGGGACGAAATCAGTCAATGATTACGCCGATGAATTTTACCAACTCATTGCCAGGAACGATATAATGGAGACGGAAGAATAATTGACTGCTAGATTTGTTGGAGGGTTACGAATGCAGATCCAGGATATGGTTAATATGTTCGATCCAAGATCTGTGGCGGAAGCACACCAAAAGGCGTTGGCTTGGGAGAAGTAGGGAAGGCGTGGAGGTGGTGTGTTTACTAATTCTAATAATCAAGTGAAGGGTGTTAGCGGAAGTTCTAATGTTTCTAAACCTGTCAGTAAACCCGTAGTAAAGGAGAGTGAGAAGGCGAAGGTTAACAATGGTTTCAAATGCTACAATTGCCAGGAAATGGGTCATAAAAGCAATGAGTGTCCAAAACCGAAGAAACGAGCTATGATAGCTGAAGTTGAAAGTGAGGATGCTGTTGAGGGTGAAGATAGTCCAGTTGAGGAGAATGAACAGGATATCGCATCGGGAGACGATGGGTGTAATCTAATGATGAGGAGGTCTTGTTTAACACCAAAACAAGAGGATGAGGCTAGTTGGTTGAGGAGCAACATTTTTCAATCTACACGCACTATTCTGGAAAAAGTTTGTAAGTTTGTGATTGATGCAGGAAGTTGTGACAATATTATTTCTACTGAAGCTGTGAGGAAGCTGAAGTTGAAGACGGAGAAACACCCTAATCCTTACAAGCTAGCGTGGCTGAGAAAAGGAGGAGAGGTGAAGGTAGATAAGCGAGTTCGAGTTCCATTTTCTATTGGGAAGAAATATAAAGACGAGATCTGGTGTGATGTAGTTGAAATGGATGTTTGTCATTTACTTTTGGGAAGACCGTGGCAGTATGATCGAGCGGTGTAGCATGACGGTCGAACCAATAGTTATAGTTTTATGTTTGAAGGCATTAAGATTATTTTAGTTCCAAAGAAGAGACAGCAGGGAGAGAGTAAATCTGAGGAGATTGAAGAGCTGAAAACTTTGTTTACTTTGAAGGAGTTTGTCAAGGAAGTCGAAGAGGAACCTGAAGTGTACTTGTTGATAGGGCGTGAGAGCAGTGAAGAGGTTGAAATTCCAGAAGAAGTAAAGCCAGTTTTGAAAGAATTTGAAGACGTACTTCCAGAAGAGTTGCCTAAGGAGTTACCGCCACTGAGAGACATTCAACATCAGATTGATCTTGTTCCGGGAGCAGTATTACCGCATAGACCACATTATCGAATGAGTCCGAAGGAACATGAAGAGTTAAGGAGGCAGGTGGAAGAGTTGCTTGAACAAGGATGAGTGCAGGAGAGTTTGAGTCCGTGTGCTGTGCCAACTTTGTTGGTACCAAAGAAGGATGGAACATGGAGGATGTGCACTGACAGTCGAGCCTTGAATAAGATTACTGTGAGATATAGATTTCCAATGCCGAGGTTGGATGACTTGCTAGATCAGTTGAGTGGGGCTACTATCTTTTCGAAGATTGATTTGAAAAGCGGTTATCATCAAATTCGGATTAGACCTGGAGACGAATGGAAGACAGCCTTCAAGACGAGAGAGGGGTTATACGAATGGTTGGTTATGCCATTTGGTTTATCAAATGCACCTAGTACATTCATGCGGGTGATGAATCAAATCTTTAGACCATTCATAGGGAAGTTCGTGGTGGTTTATTTCGATGATATTCTGATATATAGTAGGAGTATGGAGGAGCATGTTCAACAATTGAGGGAAGTGCTGATTATTCTTCGTGAGGAACAATTTTATGCTGCTACGAAGAAATGCGTGTTCATGACGCATAGTGTTTTATTTCTGGGATATGTTGTGTCAGGAGAAGGTATACAGGTGGACCAGGATAAAGTTGAAGCAGTCAGGAATTGGCCACAGCCAAAGACAATTACGGAAGTGAGAAGTTTTCATGGGCTAGCGTCATTCTACCGAAGATTCATTCCACACTTCAGTAGCGTGATGGTTCCAGTTACTGATTGCATGAAAGGGAAACAGTTTGTGTGGTCATAGGAAGCGGGGGTTGCTTTTGAGAAGATCAAGGAACTATTGACGACAACACCGATTCTTGTTTTACCAAATTTTCAGTTGTTGTTTGAATTGCATACTGATGCGTCGAAGGTGGGAATTGGTGGAGTCCTGAGTCAGAGTGGGAAACCCGTTGCTTATTTCAGTGAGAAGTTATCAGGAGCAAAATTGAGATATAGCACTTACGATGTGGAATTTTATGCTGTTGTGCAAGCTGTTAAGCATTGGAGACACTATCTGTTTCAAAAAGAATTTGTTCTATACACTGATCATGAGGCGTTGAAGCATATGCAGGGGCAGGACAAGATTTCACCAAGACATGCATCGTGGATTGCTTATTTGCAGCAGTTTACTTTTGTCGTTAAACACAAATCAGGGGTAACAAATCGTGTAGCTGATGCTTCGAGTAGGAGAAGTCATTTATTAACGACAATGAAAATTGAGGTAACAGGGTTTGAACTATTGCCAGAATTGCTTGAAGAAGACCCTTACTTTAAGAAATATGTTGAGAAAGTCAAGGAGGGAAGTTCTGATGAATTTGTGTTGGTTGATGGGTTCTTGTTCAAAGGAAATCGTTTATGCATACCTGATTGTAGTTTGAGAATGAAAATAATCAAAGAGTTGCATGAGGAAGGTCATGTGGGCCGTGATCGTACATTGCATTTGGTTACTCAATCTTACTTTTGGCCAACAATTAGAAAAGAGGTGGAGAGGTTCGTGCGTAGATATCATATCTGTCAGGTTTCGAAAGGAACTACGACCAATGCTGGGTTGTATATGCCGTTAGCTGTACCGGCTAAACCATGGGTTGATGTGAGTATGGACTTTGTGTTGGGATTACCGAGAACGCAGCGTGGTAATGATTCTATATATGTGGTGGTTGATCGGTTTTCGAAGATGGCACATTTTATTGCTTGTAAGAAGACGGCAGATGCTGTTCGTGTTGCTCAGTTGTTCTTTAAAGAAATCTATCGTTTACATGGGTTGCCAGAGTCTATTGTTTCCGACAGGGATACCAGATTTTTAAGTCATTTTTGGCTTAGTTTGTGGAAGATGGTGGGAACGAAGCTGAATTTTAGTAGTGCTTATCGTCCGCAAATAGATGGGCAGACAGAGGTGGTGAATAGATCGTTGGGAAACTTGTTACGATGTCTTGTGAAAGACAATTTGAAGAGTTGGGATGTGAAGTTGTGTCAAGCTGAATTTGCTCACAATCATGCAAATAACCGAAGTACAGGGTTCAGTCCATTTCAAATTGTATATTCAAGCTTACCGAAGGGGCCGTTGGATTTGACGATGGTTCCACAACCGTATGGGACAGTTAAGCGGGCTGCTAATTTTGTTGATGGGTTGACGGAATGCCATAGAATCGTTCAGGAATGATTGGAAAAGACAAATGAGAAGTATAAACAAAAGGCGAATAAGAAACGAAGAAGTGTAGTCTTCAAAGAAGGTGATTTGGTTTACGCGGTTTTGACGAAAGATCGTTTTCCAGTTAGAGCTTACAATAAGTTGAAAGCACGAAAGATTGGTCCATTAGAAATCCTGAAGAAGATCAATGATAATGCATATCGGTTAAAGTTGCCAGAAAATGTTCATACTTCTGATGTTTTCAATGTCAAACATTTAATTCCGTATTGTGGGGAGGATTTCATTGAAGATGACGAGAGTGTGAATTCGAGGACGAATTCTATCCAACGAGGGGAGGATGATGAAGTTACCTCGTTAGAAACCAATAACTCACGACCCATCCCTTTGCCGACTCATCCCCTCCACCCTAAGTCGCGAACGACACATCACCTTCCACCGACTCATCTCCAATTGCAACCTACGACTTATTTTCTCCCCCTCAATCATATAACCGAGACACGAGATAAACCTTTTTCCATCAGTCCTATAAGTCGTGACATTTCCAATAACTCGCGATCGATTCATTCCCTTCTCCTTGAGTCGCGACCGACTCATTCCCTCCACCTTAAGTCGCGGAAAAGCCATAATTCATCACCGAGTCATCGTGGCCTCCTATGAATCATCACCGAGTAATTAAAGCTCCCAGGAGTCGAAGCCATATGTCGCGCGTTCTCTCGTGAAGCCCTAGGTCGCAAGTTTCCTCCAGTGAGTCGCTGATAACCTAAATCCCAAGTCGCGTACCAATTCTTCCTTAAGTCGTTGCCGAGACATTCATTAAGGAGCTTCTATTTCTTGCTAAGTCGCGGCCGATCCAGTTGTTTTTAAGTCGCGAGAGATGTTTTCAGCCTTTTGATAAGTCGCGAGTTTTGTTGAGTCGTTGCCGAGTCAATACTGAGTCGTGTACGGTTTGTATTGTAATTTTCTTAAGTTTTTGTGTTGAGTCATAAACCCTATAAATAGGGATGTAGTGTCATTTGTAAAGGTTGTTGAAAATTAAATAAAATTTCCATTTGATTGCTTTGTACTTTCTTTAAATTGGTAGTCGAGTGAAAATCTCCTATCTCCACTTCGGCATTCGAGTGCGCTCGAATCAACGAACGTTGAAGCCGATTCACGGAATCAAGTGCGCTTGATCAACGTCGAAGAATCGTAGATCCTTCATCACGGTATCGTGCGCGATCAACGTGTTAAGGATAGCTAGAATCCGGTATCTCTTGAGATCAACGGATTTGGGCATTTTCGGCATCATTCAATCCACCGATTGCTAATTCCATCGACATATCAAGTTTTTGTTAATCCGCTGGCCACTCATGGATGCTATGCTATGAAGAATAAAAGGTTATAGACAATGTTCATATCTCCTCATTCCAGTTGGTTTTGGAAAAGTCCACAAAATTTGAGATCAACTTTGCTTCCTCTAATCAAACACAATGCTGCTAAAGACTTGTTCTAATACACTTCTTAGGAAAGCATGGATTAATTCTCAGTAACTCCCTCTCAGATGTTGGAATTCTTGAAAATGCCTTAGCTTCTTCATATGTTCATAATGGAAGCATAATGTTTCCAAATAGTGGTTGTTCCAATGGAAGGAGCCTTTAGATCTCCCTCATGTCTCCGAATTATGATATGCAAGCAACTTGATTGTCATAGAAAACTGAAAACTACAAACATTTAATTAAAGTTGTTTACACTGCCTTAAAAAATTATGAAAATAATATCCCTTATCCATGGTACAAAAGAATTTGGAAGAAATATGGATCCCTTAAAGATCATTTTCAATTATAAAGTTCTCAATGATGCCCTTCTCACTAATAAACATGAGGTTTCGCCAAATTAATAGCCGTTTTCTATGTTTTTCAGCCATTGAAACAAGATTTCTCTTATTTTTTGAGTGTTCATGCTCATAGCCCATGGTTAAAGCTTATTGTTTAATTTCGATATCCAGCTGCTTCCACATTCTCTATTATGGAACGGACATCCATTTTTAAGATCACTAGAACGAATACCCCTCATAGCATAAAGATGCTTTTAAGTCTTAAAAGTTTTCGATCGAAGTATTGCATGAGAGGAATATGAGGACCTTCAACGATCAAATTTCTTCTGAGTTAGCTATTTTCAATATTATCAAGGCCAATGTTATTCAAGATTACCTAAGAATTTGTGGAGACAAATTAGAGAATTCTGCTACACGTAGAGCTATGAAGCATGGGTGCGGGTGCGGGTGCGGGGGTGCGTGACACGGGGATACAGAAATTCGGCAAATTCAAAAAAATGGGGATTCGGGTGCGGGGGGATACGGCAAATTAAAAATGTTATATATATATATAATATTAAATAAAAGACATAGTATTAAAAGACATAGTCATCATCTTGGATAATCATAAAAGACATAATATTAAATATTCATTTGACACGTAAAAGTTGAAATCAATCATCATCTTAGATAATCATAAAAGACATAATATTAAATATTCATTTGACACTTAAAAGTTGAAATCAATCATCATCTTGGATAATCATAGATTCCATCTCCGGCTCATCAAGATAAAGACTCGCTATCTCAAGCTCTTCGGCACCATCTAATGGACTAAAGTGATCGCCTCCAACATCCCACAACCTTGTCTCTCCTGTCAAGTATAAGGGACTCTTTCTAGAAAGGAGTCGAAGATTGTTGTGCACATAAACCAAATCTTCCGCCCGAGATGGTAGTATCTTATTCCTTCTAACGGAATGAATGAAGGAATAAGTACTCCAATTTCTTTCACAACAAGAAGAAGAGCATGGTTGGCCTAATAGCTTCAAAGCTATTTTCTGAATATTTGGAGCTGAAGCTCCATGAATAAGCCACCACATCTTTGGATCCAAAGTTCCTCTATCTTCTATAGAGTCAGCACTACCAAAGGTATCCATCTGTCCCGAAAATCGGGCAAACTCAACACTTACAGCTTGTCTTGCCTCCTGATCTGGAAAATACATTTTGATGCATTTGTTTCTTTCCTGGGATAGCTCAATATCTTGATGAGGAGGAATACGATCTTGAGCTGCAATAAGCCATGCATGACTATAGTACCTACAAAAAATGATTAATAAAAGAATCAAAGTCGAGCATAAACTATCTATGAATCAAAGAATTAATTAGTACATTTAGAGGTTATAAGTTTACCTTGGGTTGAGTGAATGTGCAAGGCAATGAAGTGGTGAAGAACTCTTAGTCCATCTAACAATAAGAATCCCATAAACTACATCATAAAATGTAGAATTCTCAAAGAGCTCTTTCTTTTCATGATTATATATGATAGTCTTCACTTTCTCAATCATATCATCCCACATGTCATAAATCAAATGGAGTGAAGGCTTATCTGTATCAGCAAAACGAATCATATCATACATAGGACCAGTGAACTGAATCACATATTCAACCTTATCCCACCAAGTTTCATCAAGTATTGTGCTTCTCATGATTAGAGCTTTCACAGGATCATACTCACGGTAGGTACTACATTTCTCACAAAGTACCAATGTTTCAATAGTTTAAACCTCTTGAGCATGATAATCACAGATGCAAATCTTGTTTCAGCAACAATAAGAAGCTTCAAGGGAGATATCATGTTGAACATTGTGTTCACCATGTTATGATTAAGAATGAAATTCTTAATCATCATTGCTGTGTTAACCACTTCTTTAATCCAATTGCACTCATCAAACGCCTCTTTATTAGACTCGGTATTCTTGGGATCACAAATATTCTTTAGTGCGAAATTAAGAGTGTGCACTACGCATGGAGTCCAAAATATATGAGGAAAGGAGGCCTCAATAATCATACCTAATAAGTAATAAATTAATGACAGATTATTAAACAAGATGAGAGAAGTATTGAGGAATGTGCAAAAAATAGACAAATCACAATGCACATATATTTTGATTATCATACCTGCCGCCTTGCAAACTGGCGCATTATCAGTGACAACTTGAACAACATTCTGAGGCCCTACCTCCATGATCACCTCTCGAATCAAGTTGGCAATGTGGAACTTATCTTTGTATTCACCTTCACAATTGACCGCTTTTAAGAACATAGGACCATTCTCTGTAACCGCCATAAAATTTATTAATGGCCTTCTTTGACTATCACTCCATCCATCAGAAACTATGTTCACACCTTTCTCCTTCCAAGTGGTCTTGATTGATTCCAAACATCTCTCAACATTAGCCCTTTCCTTTTGCAATAAAGTTGTGCGCAAAGCATTGTAAGAGGGAGGAACATAGCTTGAAAGATTGAATTCGAAAGCCATTGTATATGACTTTCGGTAATGAGGATTTCTAGCAAAATGAAAAGGCAATCCCCCGGAATAAAATGCTCTTGCAATCTCGCCATCCAATAGTGATCTCCTCTCCATATTATATGCCTTTTGGATTGGATTATTCATGTCAACTACCTTCCTTTTTGATCCTTCCATTTCCATTTTTTGAACTCTACCCAAGCACTACTACATGATTTAGTGTTTGACGAAGGAGGTAGTGGAATTTCAATTGCTTTCTTCTTCTCTTCCTCCTCCGCCAACTCTCTTTGTAGTGCACTAAATATTTCGGGAGTGATTTTGGTACAAACTTTAACTCCCATTCCTTTTATCCTCATCAAATGTGCTTTTACTCTTGAATATGAGCCCGTGAATTCAAAATTACATAAATTGCACCTGATTTTTGCATTTCCGCTTCTTCCACCTGATTTTGCAATTTTCGTCATGTGTTTCCATAAGACATACTGCACTTGTTTGTTGGCTTTGAACAACCGGGGTTGTTGCAGAACTTGCAGCTGAACTTGTTGAAGATTCCATAACTCAATAACTGTAAGTGAATTTAAAAAAAAACAGCGCCTCTGAAATTAGACATTATGTTTAAATTAGACATTATGTGAATACAAAAGTCATAGCAAGATAATGCAACAAATAAGTAACAAATAAAATAACTAAGAGAACTCAAATTTTAAAAGTTACCATTGACAATACAATAATAATATGCAAATTAGGTGTTAATACAGTTCCTCAAGTCGTTTTATCTGAATGCATAAATTGTAACTACTAACTAGTATGACCATAAAAAATTTGTACTGTAACTTCAAATGCTTGTAGGGAGCAAAACTGCAAACAGAAAAATAACCATCATTTTCTGGAAATCAACCCAATAAAACATATAAATAAAAAAACAAACTGCAAAGCACACCAAAAATTAAAAACAATTCACCAACCACCCAAAATTAACTGACCAGTGACCAATATTTATATAAACTCAGTGGCGGCAGCAGCGGGCTGAGGAGCGGCGGCGGGATGAGCGGCAGCGGCGATGGTTGTCAGCGACGGCGAGAAGAGCGAAGGCGGGATGAGCGACGGCGACGAAGTCTGGATATTAGGGTTTTGTTTTTCTCTCGATCGATTTATAAAAGAAAGCGTCTGTGTTTTTTTTAATGTGCTGTATTATTACAATTTTTGCCCCTCCCGCACCCCATTTGGCGCACCCCCATGAATCGACACCTTGGAATCCAGGGATACGCCACCAGGCGCACCCCGTACGCACCGCGGCGCACCGCGGCGCACCCCCGCACGCGTGGCGCACGCGACACGTGCTTCTTCACCTAACTGACGTATCCCTGCTACGTAGACGTAGAGTAATATTCTTTCCCATGTTCTTGTATTTTATTTCATCTTGATCTTCTATTTTCACTGGTTTTGTTATTTTTTTCGTTGTTTCTCTGTTATATTACCTATGTATTATTGCATAGGTGAAGTCATCATGTGCTTTAATTTTGGTTATTAATAAAAATGGTAGGGATCTAGTATAAATGCCTGTTAGTTATTAAAAATAATAATGGCTATCAGTGGAAGACCTAGCTAACAATGAATATGTATGAGATTCATAGGAATGTATGTAACTTTCGAATCATAGGCAATCTATTTTGAGTAAAATGAGTAATCCTTTGAAGGAGGAGAGCACTCATAAAATCATAGGTAATCTATAAATCTTATATGCCTTAACAAACACATAGAAGTTCACATACAAGGTTCCTAACTGATATTGCTACAACGAAGATAATCAAATCGTAGTTTGCCAGGTTTTCATAGTTCCTTAATCCTTAAAATTAACTTCTTATAAAATATCTAGAAAATGCAAATCAACAACAACAATAATGACAACAAATGATACAAATTTATAACTACTAAATTAAGTTATAGGAATAAAATTGAAAGAATAGCTTAAGAAAATTGTAATTTGTTTCATTAGAGAGATTAATTTTTAAATGTCCATTAGAAATATTTTTGAGGAATAGTAATCTAGAACAAGAAAGAGTTGAATTCTTTGATAAAGTTTTGGTCTCGTTGAAGAATAGATTTATCTCTTTATACAGTTTTCTTCTTTTAGTTTGTTGATTCAAAATTAAAAATTTCAAACCTTTTAAAACCTTATATCTTTTCTAAAAAACTCACTTTTTCCACTAACATTTATGCTTGACCAGTTATGATTCTTCATTTTAAAGAAAAAAATGTATTTTCAAATAAAATTTCAATTTAATATTAGATTTATTTCAAAAAATTTGAAAAATTCTATAAAATTCTTACATTTCTATAAACACTAGCCTTCTTTTATTTCTTTTTGACAATGTTTGTATTTGTAAATAATAATCAATTTTTAAACAAATAATTTTTGAATTTTTAAACTTAGAATATCTATGTAAAAAAGATGTTGATAAATTCTTAAAGGTCAAAAGGAGATTTAAAAACATATTTATTGAACATGGGCATGCTAAGAATAATATTTAGTTTATCTTTCTTTGTTTCGAGTACTTTTGTGATAGTAAAAATTTATTTGTTAAAGAGTAAGTAACTCGAAATATCTTATAGCGGTGGACTTTTTTTCTTGTAGAACTTTGGCATACATCATTCTATAGATGAACAAATATTACATAAAAAAATTAAAAAATTAAATGAACCTTTCCCTTTTACATATTCTAAATATCCAGCTCTATAATAAATTATGGTACTACAAATCATTCAAACAAATTGGAATGGACACTCCAACCACCAAATCATGTTCCCATCCTAAACTAATTAAGAAGATCAAACTGAACTTCTATTACAAAAATGTGTCTCTATTTCATTAACTACTTCGTGTATAAATTTGGATGACAATCTACTTGGAGTTATTTTTTTATGATTAAGGTAATACAACATAAAGGTAGAAATAAAACAAATAGATACCAACTCAAAATCAAAATACTTTAGGAAAAATATAAATGCCAAATTTATAATCAAATATATGAATGAGTTCTAATTGATGTTCAAAAACATCAGATAGAAAACTAAATCAAGATTGTGCTCTAAATTTATTGTCATATGTAAATGTAACAAAATAGGCAATAACAAATAGGAGAAAATGTTAGTGGGCAAGAAAGAGTGGGCCTTTACCATCATATATCAAATTTTGACTATAATACTATGTAGTAGGTACTATAAAAGTAACTTGAAAATAATTATCTGCTAATAATTTATTTATTTTTGATTTTGTTCAAACCCACCTTGATGCATAAATAATCATAATATATCCTAAACTTAGATACAACTAAAAGATATAAAGATGATATCTGCGGTATAAAATCTGAATTAACCATTTTTTTAATCAACGTTAAATGGAAAAACAACTCCAATTTTTTAGTGAATTACTTGGTTGTACTAAGCCAAATTAGAAATCCAAGCCATTTAACATTATCTAGAATAAAATTTGATCGGATGTAGTAGAGATTTTTTTGCATGAATATAGAAAGGGGAAGTAATCGTGTGAATGGGATATAGAGGAAGATAATCGCTTTTGGGGGCTAGATTTATTAGCAGAGACATATGAAGAAGGGGTTAAGAGGGTACGGGTTTACCCAAAAACCAAGTTCACAAACCCAACTCGGTTACATCAAGTGATGAAAATCGAACATTTTACGTCCAACATGATTCTTAGTTCTGTGAAGTGTCAACACAAGAGTGTGTATGCTATTTGTTTACCATTTTGTTTGTTTACCATTTTGTATGTTTTTGCATTTTTTTACTATTAACGTTGGTTCATCACTTCCCAATTTGTATATTAACATTGTTGGTGGATAGCATTTACAAAAATTACGAGTTTAAAGTATGAATTTAGCAAAAACATTACAAGTTAAGTATATGGGTATTTCAACCAAAATTGAATAGCCCGATAACCGGGCCTAGTTATTGGGTTTTAAATACCCTATGAATTTTGGGTGAACTTGGATTCTAAATATTATAACTGGTAATGGGACCATATTCTTCAATAGTCGAATTGAACCCGACATGCTTATAAGTTTAACCAGCAGTGCTTTAAAATGAGAAAGCATGTTTTAATCTTTTAATCTATATCGGGTAATTTTTAGTGGAAATATCATATTAATTGGAGTAAGTTTTAATTTTTTTCGTATTGATTTGTGAGATAATCCAATTTAAATTATTTTAATAAGTCATGTTTTCCCAAAAAAGAAAAGAAAGGAAAAGGAATAAAACTAGTTTAAACTAATTTGACGTTGTTGGACTTGGCATTGTTTTAATAACAAAAGGTAGAAAATGGCAAATTTTATATAGTTAGGTTTCCATATTCCTACCTTTCAAGACCAAAATATAAGCTTGAACACCAGATTATTGTATTAAAATATTTCTCGTTAGAAGCTTTTATATGTATAATTTAGTTTAAAGGACAAATGTGCAAAGTTTTTGGATTCCAGGACAACACACACAAAAATAATCCATAAGGACAAATTTTTAACGCACAGGCCAAAATCATCACTTCATACACCACCATACCTCACATTACTGCATCCCATCCTCCTACACATTCTATGCCGCCTAACACCTATGCTCTACACTACATATAACCACCATCTTCAATAACCGCTACCTTCTTATTATTCGCTTCCTTAAAATCTAGCCCTAAAAATGAAATCATGCCTCGACTCGATGCCTGCTGCCTCGCTAACATCTTCCATCTTATAAAAACATCATCACTCACCTCATCCGGGTCACCAACGATCAATTAATGCAAAAATATCAATAGGTAAAAATAGATATTGTGATGTATCATTATATGAGAAAATGATGTAAAAATAATATAGTTTCTACAAAATACTACCAAGTCGTATCTTCTGCTAAAACTTTTGGAATTACGAAGATATGAAAATCAAGGTTTTTTAGCTTAATCTGCTCTGGTTAGCGTTGACATAGGCCTAGGTCTGCCTACACAAGCTACTCGAGGGTCAAAAATAAGCTAGCATGTCTCCCTCGATGCTGTCTAAGTTGGACGCTTGTTTGTCCATTGTAACGATCCACTATTTTGGACCATTCAAATCGACAATAATCCACACATGTCCGACTTGAATAATTCAAAATAATAGATTGTAAGTGAAATTGGAGAAAATAAAATCATTCACAGAATCATAGACACAGAAATATCAGAATAACTCACAGCGAAATATAAAATACCATAGTAGTTCATGAAGCTACTATAATAAAGTCACAAAACAAATACATAATATCAGTCTGAAAACAACATAATAGAATTCCCAAATACATAGAAGTCCACTAATACAAGCTGAAATAGAACAAATGAAATAGATAAATAACTAGATAGGTAGAATCTCCAACTAGCTTCAGAAAGAGAAATCCAAAGCTGTGAATACTCAGGATGACCCAAGCATAAAGCAAAACATAAAACACTCGAGTCGGGGCATATATACTTATATAAAGTAAACCAACTCAAGTGAACTGTAATAAAGTATAAGTAACTTAAAGGATGCTTGAGACCGTCCACCCTCTAAGGATCCGCTAAAATATTTACTTTGTAGTAATATTGCGCTATTATAATAATGTCTATAGTAAAATGAACTTACTTTAAAATAGCGTCAAGGAGTGACCCAATATTCCCTTAACACGTAATAGTCCCAGTAGTCCATCCAGTATCAGCATATCTCCAGATCGGGAGACTACCCTAAATACTCCATGGGCTACGGGAGTAAAAAAACATGTAGTAAAGCTCGCTATGGTAGGTGACACGGCACACAAGGCAATGCTAGGGTAGATATACCTATTACGCACATGGGCTGGTGGTAGCGTAGCGGCCACTACACCCACCTCGAGCGACACTCTAAAAAATCAAGGGGTGCACCCAATCAATCACAACAGTAATAGAATGGTAACGAAGAAGTGTGTCCGATCAGAGGAATGACCACACTTGGTCCGAGATCGCTCCTGTTTTAGCCACCTTGTGCCAACTCACGGGAGTCGGGTCCACGTAATATACCTCAAGAACGTCGCCACCATCCTACTTCGTTCTGGAATGTCCACCGCATACACAGTTGTTAAAGTGGTTTTCAGTATCAACAGAGATTATATCCATATTCGATCCCGGTCTCTTTAACAACCAATCGTTATTATAACCCGTGGTTATAATTTAAAAATAGTATTTATACTTCGAAAATCAAATATCATTTGAACATTAAAATATCATTATATCATATCTTTCCAAAACCCATTCATTTTTATTTCATTTAAATACTTTTCCAAATCACATTTCAAAATTGTTTATATTTCAAATCAAAATACTCCATTTAAACCATTTAAAAGTGAAGTCATTATATTTATAATTCAAATATTCAATTTCCAAAAATTTAGCCTTTTCTGAGTTCGTTTTTTCATTTAAATACATTAAAACGGTGAAAATTCAGCTTTCGCAGCACTTAGAAAATGCTACAGTAAGTTACATTTGAAAACAATTCAATTAGCAAAGACAGCATTTAAAACTGCCGTAATAGTTCAGGTTTAAGTTTAGTTTCTACAACTGCAGCACTTACAAAGTGCTGTAATAGCCTTTAGTTCATTTTAGCCTTTTAGTTCATTTGCATTAACTACAACACTTAGAAATGCTGTAATATTCTTTACTTCAGATATGAAAGCATTTTTGAAATGTTGTTAATTAAATACCAAGTTTTCAATACAATTTTATAAACAACTAAAATTTAATTTAAACCATTTTAACTTATAAAAATCATATTTTCTCACATTAAAAATGATCATTTAAATACCCTTTAGTTTATGATTTTATAAAGTGAAATTTTCACAAGTAATTATCAAATTTTTAATAATTCACCTATTAAAAATCAATGCACAATTTCATAACATTTCATTTACTTTACATTTTAATTAAATTTACCATTTCATAAATTAAATTTAAATTTCATTTTATTTTTTTCTTAACTTAACTTTAATTTTAAAACACATTTCACATTTTCTAAGTTAAGTTATATTTCAAATTACATTTAAACATTCATTTATTTAACCATTTTTAATTTATAGAACAATCAATAACACTTTATAAAATCATTTTTAATTCAAATTTAAATCAAATTATCATATTTTCTTACTTAATTTAAACTCCATTTATAAACAAAATCATAAATTCCAAAATTAACTTATATTTCAAATTCTACTTTACCACTTATTTATTTTACTTATTTAACTTGTAGAAAATCACTAATATTTTATAAAGATCATTTTTAATTAAATTTAAATCAAAATATCATAATATTTACATTTTTAAAATACTTTAAAAAATTTAGAAAAATATATATTAACCACGGGTCTGTATATAATTTTCTGTCCTAAGTCAAGTGATACGAATAATATATCATTTCAATCCGTAATTTACCAAGAAAACCCGGGTTCTATCATTTCAAACCCGTTGTCCCAAGTAAATAAAATAAATAAAAATCGCTCAGGCCTATCATTTCAGCCCATAACGATTTTTCCTATTCTAAAGTCTGTTCGGGTATGTATCATTTCAACCCATAGTGATTCTATTCTACAGGGAACTTGTAGTGTGATAAACATATATAAATAACAGCATAGTAACATATGACAGTAACAGATGATATGATAGGTTTATAAATAGGTAACAGATGATATGATAGGTTTATTAACAAGGTGATCATCATATAAATTATATCACAGGCAGATATAACATGATATAGCAGTTTTACAAATTCATTTGGTGTCACTTCACAGTTTAAGTAAAGATGTCAAGTGTGATTACTCACTTTTTTCTAGCTGGAGTTAGTAAAACAAAGCACACAACAAAGTCCAGAAAGCACAGTATCACGACTTAATACTCGAGTGGGAGGGGAACCAAGCTAGTTATCTTGTACACAACCAATAAAACAAGACAAATATAAATATATTTTCAACATAGAATACATTTGGAAACAATTTAAAATAAAAGCGACAAATCACAACATAGTTTGATCATTGCTTCAACTATCATATGCTCGGCCTAGGGGTCTAATGTGCTTGGCCATAGTGGTGATTTGGGCTAAGATATGGCATGCATGTGCACGGCTACAAGGAGTTGAAGTGGTGTAAGTTACAAGGTAGGGAATACAAAGGTTTAAGGCAAAAAATGGATATTGGTGCAAACTTTGGGTCCAGCCTGAGGTGATGTGGGCTCGACCATGCAAGGTGGAGGTTAGGTGATGTCTGGAGTTGCGGCCAGAGGCAGTGGATGAGCAGGAGGCGGCGACTATGGAGGCGGCCAAGGTGGAAAATGGTGGCTATGCTCGGCTTGTTTTAAGGAGATGATTGCTATTTGTGTGGAGTTTTTGTGGTGCAAGCAACATAGGTAGGTCACGGCCTTAACTGGACAGCGGAGGATGGTGGTTTTGTTGCCGTGGATAGTTGTGGCGTTGGTCAGTGGAGTTGGTGGAGGGCTATGGCCGAGCTAATACATAAAGAAGCAAGGCAAAATCCAATAGAAATATCAATAAAAATGAAAAGAAAAAGTAGAAAAAGAAGAAGACATTACAAAGTTTTTTTCTCAGATCTAAAACATGCGTGAATGATGAAATGAGAGAAGTGTTTTTACGTGAAATTCAAAAATAAAGTCACGGCTATTAGCATTGGGAAAGTCGGCCCAAATTATGAAGAGGTGAGTAGATGGAAAGTCAAAAGTTTAAAGGCTTTAGTCTCTTGAAATTTCCCTTTCTTTTATTCAAATAAACCCAAAAAAATCATGTAAATAAAATAAAAATGGATACAAAATAAAGTGAAAATGAAATAAATAAATAAATTTTGGAAAAATAGGAAAATATAAGAAAATAGTTTATTATATGTAAACTAGTATTAAAATTTGAAAACAAAAATATAACTAGTTTTGAAAAAATAACTACTACACTTAAAAAATGTTTTACAAATACAATCTTGAAATAAAATAAATTAAAAAATATTTCCATAATGAAATAAAATCAAATTTCAAATAATTTCAAAATTTTAGTGTTGTTACACTCTTCCCCACTCAAATCTTTTCATCACCGAAAAGAACGAACAAGGAAAATAAGGAAAGAAAAACAAGATAGAAAGCAAATAGTACTTGAAACGAACAATTCCGGATTCGAAGCACGAATGCTATCCTCCATCTCCCAGGTACAATCATGATCATCAGTACTCCACTGTACTTTGACCAGGCTAACAAACTTCCTTCTAAGCTGCTTCGTACCTCTGTCGACAATACGAAGTGGTTCCTCTCGACAGTCAGATCAGGCTCAATATCCAAACTATCAAGAGCAGAAGGCTGGAAAATAAGAGATGGATCATGAAGATATCGGCAAAGATATGAGACGTGGAATACGTCATGCACTCCAGAAAGCTTCTTGGGAAAATCCATACGATAAACCAAAGAACCAACTCTTTCCACAATGTAGAAAGGACAAATGAACCTAGGAGAAAGCTTCCCTCTATGACCAAAGCGAATGGCATTCCTTAAGGGAGAGACCTTAAGGAAAACCTGATCACCAAAAACAAACTCCAAACTCTGCCTATGCCTATCAGCGTACTTTTTCTTCCTATCCCAAGCAGCTCTCAACCTCCTCTTAATCTCCTCAACTCTCAAAAGCTTCCAAAATCACATCAGGACCAAGAACCAAACGATTACCGGATTCAATCCAACAAGATGGAGATCTATAAGGTCATCCATATAGAGCAGCAAACAGAGACATTTTAATACTGGCCTGAATACAAAGATGGAATGAGATAGATAAAGAGATTAAGATAGGCTTAAAACATAAGGTTAGATTATATCTGATAACTATTATTGTAGGTGAATTCGACAAGATGGAGATGATCTTCCCAAGATCCTCCATAATCAAGCACACAAGCATGAAGAAGATCCTAAAGAATCTAATTCACTCTTTCCGTTTGACTGTCGGTCTGTGGATGGTATGCAGTGCTCAGATTCAGGTGAGTACCCAAAGATTCCTGAAAAGCTTTCCAAAAATGAATGATAAAGATAGGATCACGATCACAAATAATGCTAAGAGGAACCCATGGAGACGAACGATCTCTCTCATGTAGATCTCGGACAAACTAGAAGCAGAACGGGTAGACTTGACTGGAATGAAATGAGCGGACTTGGTCAATCTATCCACAATAACCCAGATACTCTCATTACCCATCCTAGTACTCAGTAAACCATCGATGAAATCCATGGAAACCTGTTCCCACTTCCAATTGGGAATCTCAAGGGGCTGCAACAAACCAGGGGTCTTCTGGTGATCGGCCTTGACTTGCTGACAAGTCATACACCGACTAACAAAGATAGATATATCCCACTTCATCCCCCTCCACCAATAAAGCCTCTTCGTATCCTATACATTTTCGACACACCAGGATGAATAGAAAGTCTGGATCGATGATTCTCCCGAAGCAACTCCTGCCTCATACCATCAACATTCGGGACACAAATCCTACCATTAATCCTCAAAATTCCTCTATAATCGATCTGAGCTCCACTACCACCGCTACTACCGCCACCAACTCTACCACGAACACTTTCCTTCATCGATCTAAGCATCTCATCCTCATCTTGCTTAGCCATGATACGATCCAAAAGAGGAGAAGATGAAACAACAAGCTGACACAACAAAGCCTTTTTCCGAATCAAAGCATCGACCATAACATTAGCTTTACAGGAATATAACTAATATCGAGGTTGTAAGAAGCCAGAAAATCAAGCCAACGAACTTGCCTCTGATTCAAATCCTTTTGGTAAAAGATATATCTCAGAGACTGATGATCATTGAAATGCTCAAACTTGGTTCCTAGAAGATGATGCCTCTAAAGCTTCGAAGCAAAGACAATAGCAAGCAACTCTAAATCATGAGCAGCATAATTAGCCTCGTGGGTTTTCAACTGACGGCTGGCATAATCAATGACCTTACCATCCTACATGAGAACAACACCTAATCCCTCACGACCGGCATCAGTTTATACCGTCAATTCCCCACTTCCATTCGGAATGGTAAGAACTAGTGCGAAAGTTAGCTTGCTCTTTAACTCATTGAATGCAGCTTCACACTTCTTATCCTAGATAAACTTAGCATTCTTACGAGTAAAAGCAGTGAGAGGTGCAGCAGTCTGAGCAAAATTCTCAATGAATCTCCGGTAATAACCGGCAAGGCTCAGAAAACTACGAATATCTGATGGAGTTTTTGGAGTTTCCCAATCCTGTAATAGAATAGGGAGAAAATAAGGACAACCAAAAAGATAGAATTATTAAATGATAAAATAAAAGAAAGGAAATAAAAGCTTACATTGATTGCAGCGATCTTGACTGGATCAACAGAAACTCCATTAGCAGAAACAATATGCCCGACAAATCGGACTTCATCCTTCCAGAAATGGCATTTAGAAAATTTAGCCTTCAACTGATGATTTTTTAGAGTCTCCAGAACAGATTTCAAATGTGAATCATGCTCTTCCTTGGTCTTAGAGAAGACAAGGATATCATCAACAAAGACTGGAACAAATTTATTAAGCACATCACAAAAGACATGATTCATCAAATCAACAAAGAAAGTATGAGCATTAGTCAAACCAAAAGGCATGACTAACCATTAATAGAACCCATTCTCAGTGCGGAAAGCAGTCTTGGGAATACTTTCATCAGCAACCCTGAGCTGATGAAAACCTGTGCCAAGATCAAGCTGAGAGAAAATAGTGGCACCATAAAGCTGATCAAACATATCATTGATGCGAGGCATCAGATATCTGTTTTTCATAGTGAGCTTGTTCAGCTCCCCATGATCAACACACATCCTCAAATAACCATCGGACTTGGTGACCAAAATCACCGCTGCTCCACATTCAGAAAAGCTAGGCCTAATCAGGCCTTTGGAAGACAAGTCCTTAATTTGCTTCCTTAACTCAACCTTCTCGCGGGGTCCCATTCTTCTAGGAGGAAGAACAACAGGTCGAGCACCAGGAATAAGATCAATCCGAAAATCAATTTCCCCCTTAGGAGGCAAAGAAGTGACTTCACCAAATACATTAGGATATAGTCGGACTATAGGAGTCATATCAAGATTGCCAGGAGAAGCATCCATAGAATAAATAAAACTGCCAGCAAAATCCTGAGGCATGCGGCACTGAATATCCAAGGAATTTCCTTGATCATCTATAAGATAAACAGACCGGGCTTTACAAGAGATACGTGCATCATGCCTTCCAAGCCAATCACCTTCAATCAATAAATCAAAAGCATTGAAGCCCAGAACATAAAACTCATTACTAAAGCGATGATCAGAATAGAGAAGTTTCACTTGCTTACAAATGTGATTAAGGTTGGCGGGGCCCCCGATGGGATTTGAAACGCACAAAGGAACAGAAGCGTACTCAGGAGAAAGGAGATGCTCAAACTTATCACACTAATCAATAGAAATAAAACTATGGGAAGCTCCAACATCAAATAAATCGCGAACAGGATGATGAAATAAAGTAAATGTGCCCTGAAAAGTACCTTGGTCGTCACTAGGAGTAGGAGCAGGTGCAGGAACTGGAGAAGATGCAGAGGAGACAACAAATATACCAGAAGGCTTACTCTTCTACTGGGTAGGGCAATCCTTCCTAAAATGACCAGGCTAGAGACAGATATGGCAGAGATCATGTCTCGTCAACTTAGCGGATGGAGGAACAACAGCACCAGATAAAGTAGGACAACTATTGGCATAGTGTCCCTTCTGATCACATTTGAAGCAGGTGATGGAAGAAAGATCAGCTGGTTGCCTCTGAGAGGGAGCATATGTTGAAGATCCCAAACACGGATGCTTGAGCCAATTCTTCTTCTGCTGGAGGAAATTAGGCTTTCTCTTCCTACAATTAGCAGGGGAAGACTGAGATGAATGAGCACCAACAATAGTAGGACCCATGGAAGTAGGGTTCTCATAATGGATAGCCATATCCATAAGCTGGGTAAAAGTGCCATGAACATGAGAAATGAGACGACTATAGTACACAGGACGAGCACCATCAGCGAACTTCTCATTCTTAAAGAGAGGAGTGTCTATCAGACTAGGACCGAACTTGGAAAGTTCATTGAACTTCCTCTCATACTCAGAAAAGGACATGGTACCCTGCTTGAGATCATTGAATTCACGATAAAGCTCAGATCTACCGGCTTTTGGAATCCATTTTTCCACAAAAGCCTCCCTGGAAAATGAGATACAGGACTAACTTGAGATAGATTCAAAAGAAAGGATAATAGAAACAAAAATTCAAGATAACTCAAAGGATACCTAAACTGCTCCCAAGTAATATCAGCCTCGACAGTGTTAGCCGTAACAGACTCCCACCAATCTAGGGCTGACTCTTGCAACTGCCAAGCTGCTAATTGACGCTTCTCGGCATCAGTAATCTCAAGTCTAGTAAATATCCTCTCTAAACTACGCAACCATCGCTGAGCCTCAATTATACTCTCTGAACCAGAAAACTTGGTACCACTAAGTTGAGTGAATTCCTTACAGAAAACATTGAACTTTACGGGTGCAGTAGGCAGAGGAGCAAGGGCAATACAACAACCCCTACCTCTGGTGTTTCCTCGATTCATCCTGAAAAATCAAGAATGAATTTAGGACAAGATATAGAGAAGACAAAGATAAGATAAATTCACTTGGATGAATATCCAAATGAAAGAAAAATACTAACAAGGTAGATACGAAAGGAAGGAAGTTTAGAAAATTTCCTTTAAAACAAGAAAATTTTATATCAAAATAATTCTCTGAAAAATCCTTCGAAAATCATTTTGAAATTCATTTTATACCTTGAAAATACGTTCTCTCACAAAGATATGGTTCTAAGATTGATTTCACTCATTCTAGGGTATTTCTACCCTATCTCTAATGAGTTATTGCTCCGTAGGCTAAGGTTTGCCTAAAACCAAAGCTTTAATATCAGCTGTAACGACCTGCTATTTTGGACCATTCAAATCGATAATAATCCATACATGTCAGACTTGAATAATTAAAAATAATAGATTGTAAATAAAATTGGAGCAAATAAAATCATGCACATAATCACAGACACCGAAATATGAGAATAACTCGCAACGAAATATAAAATACCATAGTATTTCATGAAGCTACTGTAACAACGTCTCAAAACAAATACATAATATCAGTCTGAAAACAACATAATAGAAATCCCAAATATATAGAAGTCCACTAATACAAGTAGAAATAAAACAACTGAAATTGATAAATAACTAGATAGGTAGAATCTCCAACTAGCTCCAGAAAGAGAAATCCAAAGCTGTGAATACTCAGGCTGACCCGAGCGTAAAGCAAAACACAAAACACTGGAGTCGGGACATATATACTTATAGAAAGAAAACCAATCAAGTGAACTGTAATAAAGTACAAGTAACTTAAAGGATGCTTGGGACCGCCTAACCTCTATGCATATGTTAAACTATTTACTATGTAGTAATATTATGCTATTACAATAATGTCTATAGTAAAATAAACATACTTTAATATAGCATTAAGGAGTGACCCAATATTCTCCTTAACACGTTATAGTCCCAATAGTCCATCTAGTATCAACATATCTCCAGATTAGGAGACTACCCTAAATACTCCATGGGCTACGGGAGAAAAACGAACTCGCAATAAAGATCGCTATGGTAGGTGACACGGCACACATGGCAATGCCAGGGTAGATATACCAATTACGCACACGGGCTAGTGGTAACGTAGCAGCCACTACGCCCGCCTCAGGCCACACTCCAAAAAATCAAGGGGTGCACCTAATCAATCACAACAGTAATAGAATGGTATCGAAGAAGTGTGTCCGATCGAAGGAATGACCTCACTTGGTCCGAGATCACTCTAGTTTTAGCCACCTTATGCCAATGCACGGGAGTCGGGTCCACGTAATATACCTCAAGAACGTCGCCACCATCCTACTTCGTTCTGGAATCTCCACCGCGTACACAGTTGTTAAAGTGGTTTTCGCTATCGACAGAGAGTATGTCCATATCCAATCTCGGTCTCCTTAACAACCAATCGTTATTATAACCCAAGTATATAATTTAAAAATGGTATTTATACTTTGAAAATCAAATATCATTTCAACATTCAAATATCATTATATCATATCTTTCCAAAACCCATTCATTTGTATTTAATTTAAATACGATTCCAAATCACATTTCAAAACGGTTTATATTTCAAATCAAAATACTCCATTTAATCCATTTAAAAGTGAAGTCATTATATTTACAATTCAAATATTCAATTTCCAAAAATTTAGCCTTTTCTGAGTCCGTTTATTCAATTAAATACATTAAAATAGTGCAAATTCAGCTTTCGCTGCACTTGGAAAATGCTACGGTAAGTTACATTTGAAAACAATTCAATTAGCAAAGACAACATTTAAAACTGCTGTAATAGTTCAGGTTTAAGTTTAGTTTCTACAACTACAACACTTACAAAGTGCTATAATAGCCTTTAGTTCATTTTAGCCTTTTAGTTCGTTTTTATTAACTACAGCACTTAGAAATGCTGTAATATTCTTTACTTCAGAAATGATAGCATTTCTGAAATGCTGTTAATTAAATTCCAAGTTTTCAATACAATTTTATAAACAATTAAAATTTAATTTAAACCATTTAACTCACAAAAATCATATTTTCTCACTTTAAAAATGATCATTTAAATACCCTTTAATTTATGATTTTATAAAGTGAAATTTTCACGATAATTATCAAATTTTTAATAATTCACTTATTAAAAATCAATGCACAATTTCCTAGCATTTCATTTACTCTACATTTTAATTAAATTTACTATTTCATAAATTAAATTTAAATTCCATTTTATTTTTTTCTTAACTTAACTTTTAATTTTAAAACACATTTCACATTTTCTAAGTTAAGTTATATTTCAAATTACATCTAAACATTCATTTATTTGTCCATTTTTAATTTTTAGAAAAATTAATAGCACTTTATAAAATTATTTTTAATTCAAATTTAAATCACATTATCATATTTTATTACTTAATTTAGACTCCATTTATAAACAAAATCATAAATTCCAAAATGAACTTATATTTCAAATTCTACTTTACCACTTATTTATTTCACATATTTAACTTGTAGAAAATCACTAATATTTTATAAAAAACATTTTTAATTAAATTTAAATCAAAATATCATAATATTTACATTTTTAAAATACTTTAGTAAAATATATATTAACCACAGATTTGTATATAATTTTCTATCCTAAGTCAAGTAATACGGATAATATATCATTTCAATCCGTTATTTACCAAGAAAACCTGGGTTCTATCATTTCAAACCCATAGTCCCAATAAAATAAAATAAATAAAAATCGCTCAGGCCTATCATTTCAGCACATAACGATTTTTCCTATTCTAAAGTCCATTCGGGTACGTATCATTTCAACCCATAGTGATTCTATTCTATCGGGAACTTGTAGTGTGATAAGCAGATATAAATAACTGCATAGTAACATATGGCAGTAACAGATGATATGACAGGTTTACAAACAGGTAACAGATGATATGAAAGGTTTATTAACAGGGTGACATCATATAAATTATACCACAGGCAGGTATAACATGATATAGCAGTTTTACAAATTCACTTGGTGTCACTTCACAGTTTATATAAGTATAGATGTCAAGTGTGATTACTCACTTTTTTCAAGCTGGAGATAGTAAAACAAATCACACAACAAAGTCCAGAAAGCAAGATATCACGACTTAAGACTCAAGTGGGAAGAGAACCAAGCTAGTGATCTTGTACACAACGAATAAAACAAGACAAATATAAATATATTTTCAACATAGAATACATATGGAAACAATTTAAAATAAAATAGACAAATCACAACATGTTTTGACCATTGCCTCAACCATCATATGCTCGGCCTAGGGGTCTAATGTGCTCGGCCATAGTGGTGATTTGGGCTAAGATATGGCACGCATGTGCACAGCTACAACGAGTTGAAGTGGTGTAAGTTACAAGGTAGGGAATACAAAGGGTTAAGGCAAATAAGTGGATATTGGTGCAAACTTTGGTTTCGGCCTGAGGTTATGTGGGCTCGGCCATGCAAGGTGGAGGTCAAGTGATGTCTGGAGTTGTGGCTAGATGTAGTGGAGGTGCACGTGGTGGCGACTATGGAGATGACCAAGGTGGAAAATGAAGGCTATGCTCGGCTAGGCTTGTTTTAAGGAGATGTTTTCTATTTGTGTGGAGTTTTTATGGTGCAAGCAACATAGCTAGGTCACGGCCTTGACTGGACAGAGGGGGATGGTGGTGTTGTTGCCATGGATAGTGGGGGTGCTGGTCAGTGGAGGTGGTGGAGGGCTATGGACGAGCAAATACATGAAGAGGCAAGGCAAAATCCAATAGAAAAATTTGTAAAAATGAAAAGAAAACATAGAAAAAGAAGAAGATATTACCAAGTTTTTTTCTAAATATGAAGCATATGTGAATGATGAAATGAGAGAAGTGTTTTTACGTGAAATGAAAAAAGAAAGTCATGATTATTAGCATTGGGCAAGTCGGCCCAAATTATGAAGAGGCGAGTAGATGGAAAGTCAAAAGTTTAAAGGCTTTAGTCGCTTGAAATTTCCCTCTCTTTTATTCAAATGAACCAAAAAAAATCATGTAAATAAAATAAAAATGGATAAAAAATAAAGTGAAAATGAAATAAATAAATGAATTTTAGGAAAAATAGAAAATATAAGAAAATAGTTTATTATATGTAAACTAGTATTAAATTTTGAAAAAAAAAATATAACTAGTTTTGGAAAAATAACTAATACACTTAAAAAATGTTTTAAGAATACAGTCTTGAAATAAAATAAATTAAAAAATATTTCCATAATGAAATAAAACCAAATTTAAAATAATTTCAAAATTTTAGGGTTGTTACACCCATCCTCTTTAAGGCACTTTAGGATGGCCCCTTGGCCCGTGCACTCCAAAGAAAACACAATAGTTAACTCATCAAGCAAAATAAGGCATCTACATTACTTGGCCCAACACCATCATCCAATCTCCCCTATTGCAAGCCAGCTCATAGACAACCCGTACATTCCAGTGCCTCCCTCAACCGTCCATCAACCAACGTGTCTCTAGATCGGCTCGTGCACGACCTATCGCCAACCCGACTCCGATGCAGCCTGTAATAAGCAACCCTACAACTGGTTCTACATCATTCTGAGAAGTAAAGCTAGACTGGCCTAATTCGGCTTGCTCCTTCAGCACTCCACCTAGCAATTTCCTACTAAATGTTAGCCTGCCTGGTCTACCTCACCAAATCAGCATGTAAGCAAGGCCTACAAAGAAGTGTAAGTAAGTATATTGTCTTTTGACATAGAGCATGCTGTAAAAAATGCTACCACTATGCATGAAAATTACCTAAATCGTAAGTCCATGGCATGCATCTTATAGGGATTTTACTTTTGATGTTGACCTCTTTCGTTGATTCCCTTTACTTCCCCAGTTGTCACTCATTATTTAGATCTATGGTGCGGCTCCTTTCCAACTATTTTATGGCATCATATCAACCGTGCTAACATCGGTTTCGACCACTATAAGTACCCTATGCCTGGCCACTTCAAAGTGGTTGATTGCCACCTACCAAGGATCGACTATTCAAAGGTTAGCCTTCACCAGCTAAGGGTAGACTATTAAATGGTTAATCACGACCTGCCAAGGGTAGACTATTCGATGGTTGGTCACCACCCACAAAGGGTGGGTTAGTTACCACCCACAAAGTGTTGACTACTCAATGGATGATCGCCGCCTACCAAGGGTCAACTATTCAGAGGTGGTTGCCACCCTTCATGGGTCAGTTTATTTAATGGACCTATCAGCTACTCATAATTCCATGTTTGGGGAATGCCACCCTTCATTTTCTAGGATCGCACGAATCGGCGCCCCTCACCTGGATTGTAGGTTAGCCATAAGGATGAATTACCAAGCATTCATTATCTCATCGAGGAATGCCCAGGCTATCCAATAAGGAAGAGTTTTCATGTCGTTGTTATCTTGTTTGAGGAATACCGCACTTAGCTGCGTAGGACCGGGTGAGCCTTCTTTCCCCTCCCAACCAAAGGGCTATAGATAAGGATGAATTAACAAGAATTCATTTCCTTATTAAGATTGCTAGGTTGTTATGCAAATTTGACCCCTTATATATTCTCATTTTTGTTCAGGGATTATCCTCTACCCTAAGGGTTTGGATGAGACGTGTCTTCCTTATGCACCAAGATGCATCAAAACTAGATGTATAGCCATAATGGTCGACCAACGTTGTTGCCTCGATTAACACTAAAATCCGACATCTATAGTGTGCATGTGTAAAAATAACCCAAGTCAACCCACACTTGTAGCATGTCACTAGGGAAACTTTAAAGTCGCTCAACACTTAGGTTCAAACTTGGACCACCTGCCATCAAAGCAACGCACAGGTAAGTTTACTTTTAATATCTTCTATTTGTAAAGTTTTTATGAACGACGATTCCAACCACCCATATCATCATTATCACTCCATCATACAAGGATGCTTGAGCTAGCCATGCACCCTTGGTCGAGCCAGGCCCCATAGTCCTCTAAGAAACTGGTGATGTGTCACCCAGAAGAACCATTGAGCCCAAATCGCTTTAGTTTGAGTCGAGGTCCATCCCTTACTATGCACATAATCAATTGTTACATGAGAACTTATGGGAAAGCATGCTCTCCCACTCAGCGACATTGCTACTCGCCACTCGACAGTTGGTAGGCACTCAACTTATATGAATTAATAATCAAGCATAACGAGTCGCATGATAATCTTACTACTTATCATGGTTTAAATAGAGTTTTTACTACAAATAATAAATGTATTCCTTGGCTAGTGCATCACCTTGGAGAACCTCCAAGTCCCCCCAACACTTAGGTTTGAAGTGAGACTGCCCATCAACAACGTAGTAAGGCTTAGCTTTTGCACACTGACCTTAGCATATAATAAACTCCTGGGCGGCATGATCAACGCTTGCTTTTGAGTCCAGCAACTTGCCCGAGAAGGAAATCAAATAAATTTGATCAAACCAACGTAAGAGATTGCTATTGTAACAACCCGCATATTTATCGATTTTATATTTAAATATTTTATCGTTAGTCGGATTTTAGTCCGAAAAGCTACTTTTTGCATACGTTCAAATTAGGACTCGAGACCACTTCCATTGAGTCCAAAATGACGTTTGCAATCATTTTAAGTATAAGCTTTGTTATGTTTGGAGTTGGTGGAATCTCACTACTTTTTCGCTTTGGACTTTAGTTTGGACTTAGCCTATTAGACCCAAGCTCCAACCCCTCCTCTCCATAACTTCATTCTACTTTCTTAAACCTTCAAGCTTCATCAATAATGGGGAAGGGAATGGGAAATTAAAACTCCAAGCTTATGTTTCAACTTCAAATCCATCATTCAACTCCAAATTCAAAGAGAAGACATTGGATTCAAGCTTCTTGTGTGGAGATTGAAGAGAGATTGACTCTTGCTTGCTTTAAGCTTCATCTACATTGATTTTTGGTGCAAAGGTGAGATTTTTATCTCACATTCTTGTCTATAACTTTCTTGGATTGTTGGGAACGAATTCCTATCATTTTAGCATGTACATTTGCATTTGGTTTGGATTGGATTGGCGAAAAACTCCAATTTTTAGCGTTTTTTGGCAAATTACTGGACTTAGCTCGTTTTTTGGCAAATTAATGGACTCCTCTCGGCAGTGTTAGGTCGCGTGACCTTAGGCCATTCCCCATTAGGTCATTAGACCTTATGTCGTTCGCGCTTAGGTCGTTCAACTTATGAAACTCGCATCTACAACGTTAGGTCGTTCATTCATTAGGTCGCTCGACCTTACCTACATTTAGCCCGCACCTCTTTAGGTCGCTTCCCTCGATAGGTCGCTCTCCTGCTAGCTCGCCGAGTTAGGACGCTGCCTCTTTGGGTTGTTAGGTCGCTAATGTCTTAACCCGTTTTCCATTAGGTCGTTAGACCTTAAGTCGTGAGCCTTTAGGTCGCTCGACCTGTCTTACCTTAGGTCGCTTGACCCATAGGTTGTTCCATTGCATTTTTAGCTCGGTCGTGTTAGGTCGCGCCTTCTTGGTAGCGCCTATTTCCTGCGTTTAATTCTGTTATGTCGCAAGGGAACTTCCACTTTGATGCATTTTGAGCTGATTTCCTTGGATTTCATTCACGTCTTCGAATGTGAATTTTAGTGAATTGATTTGTTTCTGTAATCAATTTTGTGACTTGTCACTTTAAAAATATAAAGGTTTCAATGCTAGTAGTAAATATCAAAACTCTTTCATCAAAGCGATTTCAACACTATTTTATTACAAAACTCTTTATCTTAAACCATTTTCCAACCTATTAGTATATACAAACCTTTACCTCACTCGTATGAGAAATTGAATTAAACGGCTTAGTAAAATAGGTGGTATGAAACTCTTGCGTTTGCTTCGTCGGTTAATTCTTGGACTTGTTCGATTGAACCTCTTGTGACAATTTTCTAGTGAAGATCTACAGTTTGTTCGTAAATATTTAAGTTAAGAAAGTGGTTATGGGACATGGTGCTAAACTCATATATTTACTAGCTTAGTGTAATTGACACTTCTTGATGATCATTGACGGTCATTTTTGTGATTTAGACTAACAACTGTGCGATGTCTCTTTGTCTACGAGGGAGACTAAACCTCGTTTGTGTGATGTTTCGCCATCATATATATGGGGTAGCGCCCCACGGTCTTCGGGCCATTCTTGTGGAGCCTCGGCTCAAAAATTAATGGTTTGCTACCATGAGATAGCATCTCGTTTTGTGATACACGTGTTGGTGAGTTTTCATACTCCCGTTTTGTGATAGGCCTCCCCCTTTTTTTGATTTCTGGATTTCTTGTGATGATTTCTAGAATTTTGTGCTTCACCAATTTTAGTGATTTCCATTGATAAGTTTTATCAATTTTTGTGCATTGGTGAATTCGTGTGTCATTGACTTTTTGTGAATAAAAGTTTAGGGTATGATACCCCTTTTTATCTTTGAGAATATTCTTGTGATATTGATTCATCTCTTGTTGATGTTCATTTACATACTTATCATAGTATGACATTATGGTCGTTATATGTTTATACCATATTTCTTATTCTATATCATATCATCTGATATTTATAGCTAGACTGATCCGTTTATTATTTTCTTATGAAATAATACTCGGGTCAGACCGAGATGTTACAGGTGCTTCTGCTTGACTTCTCTTCTGGGATTACTCTGACTTTTGGCTAACTACTTAGATTAGTAGATCTTTTGTTGTATACATTTGAGATATAGACTCTATGATGTATACTTATTCTTTTGTATAGCTCTTGTAGCTATTCTTTTGTGTTATTGTGGATCTTTCTGACCACTACTCTGATGTACACTTCCATGTGTTATATTCATATCTTCTTCCGCCTTTGCGATATGGATGTCTGTGACTGATTTGGGTTATGTTTATTCCTTTGTTTGTTTCCAAAGATTATATATAGCCACTGTGTGATAGCTTTGAGTTTGTATCGGTATGTCGGATTTCCTCCTTAAATGAAATGCATGCTATACTATTTGACATATCGGTACTCGCACAAAGAAATTACATGGATGGTTGCTCCTCAACAGCCTTATTCTCCGTGCTAGTTGACAGTATTACTCCGTAGTGTTCTTTGCTAGAGTGGGTATAGAGGTGGGGCGTCATAACTACTATTCAAGATACTCTACCATACAAGTCGAAAGCAAAAACAAATGACTACAGCTAATTTCTCAAACAACAAGTTTTAAACAAAGATTATGTTTTATTCAGTTCAACAGTGCATGGAGGCGCAATGCCTACACCACTCAGCTTACGACAGTTTTCAATTGCTAATTAACTAAAAGAGAAAGAAAATGAATATAGAAGAAGAAGCACATCAACAGCTCTTCCAAAGCAGGCTAGCCTGCACTCTTATCACTGCCTAAAAAGCGCCCATTAGAGGAAATGATCAAGAAACTTTAATGGAAGAAGTGCATTACCATAACTGGAACTTTCAACATCAATTCTCACAAGAGATCATATAGAGGTCCCAACCAGCCTTATCAAGAAGTAGACTAAGACTTCAGTGGTGACATCCAAATCAGACGTACCAACTCTAAATCTACCTAATGGGTTATCGACGCTTCCAAACTGTCCTGAGGTTTGGAAAATAGGAGCATCAAAGAAAGGAAGCCCCTAGCCTTTCCTGGATCCATAGCTCAAGACTAACATTCGATCAATGTCAGAATTTTGGCAAGAGGACTCAATCCTAGCCAAAAGAAAGGTCCATCGCAAGTAGTCAAAATTCAAAAACAATGGTCCAAACTGCCATCGGCGAACATAATTCGGCATCTAAGAAGGGTTGCTCCGTTCAAAACCTCACTAAATTCGAGAAAAATTACAAATAAGTTTGAAAAAAGCCAAATTCTTAAGAATAATGGTAAAGGAAGAAGAAGGCGAAGCCAACTATTTTTTAGCAAGAGAAAACCATGCAAGGTTCAAATCCCTAGAAGAAATTACATTACAAAACCTTCATGGGTCTGAAGTGGAAAGCGAAGGGATATTTATATGCCCCACCTTTCAATCGCAACCACTGTAGTAAAAAAAGGCAAGAGAATTCTCAATCGTTCAAAGATGATAGATGATGAGTCACACAACACACTAAGGTGATGAAACACCATTTTACATAATCTCAAGAAGCACAATCGTCATGACTAATGGTGAAAGGCCACATGGTTAATGCATAAATTGCATAGTAGAACTGTTAATTGATGGAGTCTTTTAGATTTTACATTCTTATGCCCATTCATGAGCATGAGCATGCGAGGTAAAATGTTACTCAAATTTGACATAAATAAGAAGATAGGCTAATCAAGGTTTCTTAGCTTAATCCTCATTGGTCTAGGTCAGCTTGGGCCTAGGTCAACCTATCTCAAGCTATTCGACAGTTAGAAACATGCCAGTAATTCTCCCTTGATTGCTATTTAGGTTGGACCTATGTTAGCCCGCCCTTTCCATTGCAACTTAGATCGGCCCCCACCCAGTGCACCCTAAAGCAACAGATTTTCCTAGCTCATCAAGCAATGTAAGGCATATATACTACTTGACCCAGCCCCCATCAATCGACCCCCTCTTATAACCAGTTGGCTCCCAGATAGCTCGTCAACTCGAGCACCTCCTCATCGTCCACCGATCAACGTGTGACAATAGCCCTAAACTATCGATGCTTATATAACTGAATATGCATAGTTGGAGCATCTGGTCAATGTAGGACGATTGTCCAGGGAAATAAAAACAAATTAGAATAGGAAGTAGAGAAGGGGAGAAGAGAATAAAAGAAAGAACGAAGAAATAAAACATTACACAATTATATGACTTCGTATATCTCATAACACATGAGATAAAATATAATAGCAAACATCTTAGCTATAAAACAGTTGAGATAGTAATAACTATACACACCACATAATTAAAGTATATAGGCTCATATAGTTATAAAAAATAGCAATAGAGTTTATTCAACAAATAATCAAACACAATTGATAAACTGTCTTTAATAATAGAAGCCAACACTGCCAAGATTCTACAATGTCACATAGCGGAATAAACAATAAAAACTCAAAATATAAATATGAGAAAGTGTTACAATAAAAACTCAAAATATAAATATGAGAAAGTGTTACCATCTACTAGTCTGGCTGAACCTCTCCAAGTGCTATCTATGCTTATTATCTAGTTTACTTATTTAAGAGCACCAGAGTTAATAAGAAGCAAAGCATAAAACCTCGAGTCAGATAGCAGTATAGTATGAGTAATAAGTAATCCCAAAACACTATAAACATCGGTATAGTATATGGAATAGAGGGTATAGAGAACCATAACTGACCTTTGAAAGTACTGCTAAGGATCGTAATATGGAATAGTAACTAAGTTATCTACTAATGCGAAATAAAATGTAAAAGGTAAAAACTAAAGTAAATAACACCATGGATTTTTATACCGGTTTGAACTCCTATTCTACATCCAGTCCCACACTCATTCTAGAGTTTAACAATCAACCCTTGATTAACCCGGAGGAACATGTATTACACCGCCTGAGCAATCGAACATGACGTCTACGGCCTAGACAACCGAATAGGATTTCTACCGCCTGAGCAACCGAAGGGGGCTTCAACAAAACAATAAGATTTCATGACTAATTATGCTCTGTAGATAGCACGAATGAGTCTTTAGAGTACACCCTTCCTATAATCTTCACCTTTATGATATATAGAGTAGTACATGAAGAACGAAAGTGATTTGAATCGTAAATAATTTTGTGCTTGAATGTGGAGTGATTTGAAAGTGTTCATGAAAGCAAATGGCAGAATTTAGATAACAATAATATAGAACAGAATCAGATAATTAAGTTGTTAAAGCAATCTGAATTCAAGACTTTTTATAGAGTTAAGAAGATGTAATCATTCGTGAAAAGGTTCGGTCAAGAGATTTGGAAGTAACTGTTGAATTAAAAGATGTTTTTGTTCATTGATAAATGGCGACTGTTAAGAAAATAGTCGTTATGAATATTTTGTCGACCGAGTAAACAAATTCAGTCTTCTAAATCAATCAAAAAATTATGAATTTTAAATTTAGTCTAAAAAGACAGTTGATTCAGTTGATTGAACTAGGGTGTTAAGTCGATTGAGTATTCAAAATAACTTGCGCATGTTTCAGTCGACTGCTGACCCTAGTTAAGTTGACTGAAACTGTTGTATTCTGCCTTGTTTACTTAGTTTTGAAAGCAAGGTTTGTGAAAATTTTAATAATCAAACCTTAAGTTGTGTATACTAATTTTGATAAAATTTAAAACCACGTGTGCATGCATGTAACGACCTATAAATTTCAATGGTTTTAATAACATATTTAATTGGAATTTTGTGAAATTTTAATAATAAAATTTTGAAATATAACTTTAATATTTGGAATACGTCTGATTAAACATAGCTAATGGTAAATTTTCATCTGATAATATTGAAGTTAATTTTCTTGTGTAATTTTATTTCAATTCAAATCAGTTAATATTTGATTATTTTAAAATGTTTTCCAAACCAGAGTATTTTTATGTAGTAAATTTGTAAATCATCTTCTGAGTGAGACGTCATATTTTATTTCTCTAAATTTGGACTTATATTGCTCAGTTTTTCTTAATTCTGACATTTTATCAGCATTTTGGTACCAATTATTGACTTTTGATAGAATGGTCGTACCACTGATATCTGTATGCTGTTTTGATCATCTCGTTGTGCTAATCTCCACAGTATATTCGTTTGTGTGTGTTGGAGTTCGAAAAACAGCGCAATCTATGGAACGATTTCTGTATCGGTTCAGCAATCTGGCTTTTGAATTTTTCACGACCATTCATTTTACCTGGTGAGTTCAAACAGCCATTAAATTTATTAAGCACGGAATTCAACTTTGGCCTTTTTCACTTTCATTTATTTGATTCAGTTTGAAATATAAGAAAAAGATGTGTGCACTGCTAATTCATTTTGTCCATTGTCTGTTCTTTTACAAAGCCGACCGTACCTTCACACCGACGCCCATCACTACCGTGCGCCTCTTCTTTCCCACCCTCGCCGAGGCCTTCCTTTTCCCTCCGCCTTGTGCCGTGCAACCTAAAATCCAAACACTGTTTGACAGCTCGCCTCCACTCCTCTCTCCCTTACCCATACCTCTCCCCTCAACATGAGCAGCTCCACCGCCCGATCATTTTCAGACATCACCATCACATCGCCTCTACAAACCCTCATTCCCACCATCATCAGCAGGTATCGAGCTCGGTCGAACCCGCCTGCTCACGGATGAAGCCACCAAATGGCCTTGCCCACTTTTTCTCCACCATAGTCCCCCCCACCTTCGCAACCTTACCGTGCGACCAAGCCGCAACAGCACCGCCTACCCATCATTTCTCCAAGCTTCCTTTTCTCCATTTTTCCATGGCTGAAGCACATTACTTGTTAGCCGTATCAAATCTTATGTATACAGGTATATATTATTATATTAGTTTACTATATGATATATATATATATATTTATAAATATAGTACATATATAATCAATCAGTTACATAATAAATATAATATATTAGTATGGATATATTTTATAATTTATACTTCCAAAGCATATTATATAAAGTATGGGTGTGCACATGCTGTTTATACCAGTTTATATAAATATGTAATGCTGTGTAGATGCTTATGTCATGTTAGTTATATGGTATGTATGCTCAAATTAGTTCACATATGTAACGACCCGGAATTTTCGATCCTGAAAATTCCAGATAGTTAGGGGAAAGAAGAAAGAGATAGATGAAGAAGAAGAATAGAAACACCAAAACACAGACTCTTACATTCACAGCGGATCAAAATATAATACCAAGTAAAATAGCAGTTATACAAAGGAAAACTGTATAAGTTAATTTACATCAATAAATCAGAGTTACATTCAATCTCATAAAAACTGAACATTATAACAACTTGTCCCAGATAAACAACAATAGTAATATGCCCAGCGGAATACACTTCATACGTTCCTGCCATCCAGCTCACCTCTTGAGCGAGCTCCAAAACATCCTTACCTGAAAATCTGTAATACTCGGTCTGACCTGAGCATTACATCAAAGTAACATCTGGGTCAGGTGGGAAACCAGCACGAGTAAATCCATATAACATGAAATTCTAATGCACAAAACTTATTTAAAACCCGGGGTAACTCGTGCCTTACTACGATTTCTTAACTAGTTATAAACAATACTTAATTCACAAATCAACCCCTCAGTACCCTTACTTAGTTTCAATAGTCCAGATCACTTAAATTATTTCATTCTAGCCTATAGATTACACATATCAAATCTATAAAGAATTACAGAAGATATCAAATCAAAGTGGCTTCGGGTACTTACTGATACCGAACCCGGTCTCTTCGAGTCGCATGTCATCTTGACCCAAGTTATTCAAATGAAATACAATTCAAACTTTAAATACAGGACGTCACTTTTACACAGTAATTCATCGTCGATAGAAAACCATATTATTACTCTTCAAACCAAACATATCATATCACAAAACATTTCATATCAGAAATATCAACCAATCGTTCATAAGCAAGATTAGTTGGTCACACTACTTCTAATTTATTTAATTAAATTAATTACTTTAATCACCTTTAAATCCTGCTTATCAACATTAATTAATTACAACGCTATTAACAAATCATTTTTTATCATCCATCTTAATTAATCATCCTTGATTAATTATTCTTTAATTACTTTAAGTAATTAACCTTTAATTACCACATAGATTAATTAGCCTTAACCCTTCACATTAACTTTTAATTAATCTCCTTAATTAATTAATCACATTAATTAATTATTCTCTAATCACTTAATCAAAGTAATTACTTAAGAATTAATCACTTAACCCTATAAATCAATTAATTAATCTTTAATTACCTGATTAATTATCCTTTAATCGTTAATTAATAAACCTTCATTATTAATAAAACTTAATTACCAATTAATTAATTCCTAATTACTAGTTAAGCAATCCTTAATTACTAATTGATTAATCTCTAACTACTTAATTGATTAATGCTTAATTACACTTAATTAATTAATCTCTAATCATTAATTAATAATCTCTAATTATCTAATTAACCAAAGTTAATTAAAAATTAATCTAATTAATTAACTTATTACCTTTAATTACAAATTAGTTAATCCTTAATCATTAATCAATTAAATAAATAAATTACTCATTCGTTACCTCATTAATTATCAAAACCTTAATTCGATTAAGATAAAATCATTTCGTTTATTAAATACCAAATCACATATTTGGTGTAAACATTATCAACCACTTAATTATATTTAAAAATTTAGTTTTAAAATAACTTAATGATTAACTTAACAAACTTTAGTTAAACAAACTTATAATTCTTAATCGCATATTGAAGAAAACATTTGCTATATATATAAGAATTTTATTTAAGGAAAGTTTAGCTAAATTTCTTTTTAAATTTCAAAACTTGATTTTCAAAAACCTTTTTAAATAAACATGTTATAAATCTTGCTTAAACTTCTGCTTTGGGTTAAACCCGATACCCACTCGAGTACTACCCCGAGATTTCCTCCTTTCTTCAACTTTTTTTTAAAACTTTGACTAAAAATTTAAAAAAATATTATGTTATAACACTCACGACCTCGCATCAACTCCGATCCTAACATCTCTTTCCCTATGCTTTGGACCGAGGGAATTTACAAGACAAAACACAGACACCAGAGACATTGCGTGCACATGCACCGTGCCACGACCACGCTCCGGCAACTCTCACCACCTTCGGCAAGACAGCTATCGACATGACAAACGACTTTGATCATCAGTTCATCACAACATATCCCTGAACGGAATCGAGCTTTCCAATCGAACTAGGAAACCAAACATCACCAGAAAATTCCCTTGAACCATCATTGTCGACCACCAGATATCTTTGGAACTCCGGCTACACCTTCGTCCATGACCCAAGCATCGTTTCCCCTATGTCCGGCCTGACTTGATGCTCCGACGACGGTGAAATATTCCAAAACCCAACCTCGACTCATCAGGGTTGTAAAACCCTAGTTCCATCGATCACCGATGCCACAACCCACTATCGACACTCCCGCCATTTTCCCTGACATCCCCAATCGCCAAGCAAGCTCCGACAAAAACCCCCCACCAACCAAAGGTTCGTTGATCGCCAGAAATAACCAAAAACCAAATTTTGATCATAATCGAACTACACCATCAATACTCAACTAAAAATCAAGATTTTTGTTTTAAAAATCCTAATTTGCAAAGGGGATTCAGATTATATACTTGAGTTTACAAATTGTTGCATTTGATATTTACATGTTCTTCAATATTCACTGTTTATTGCATTTCCCAGATAAATTTCAAACTTATTTCTTATAAATAAAATTTTGAAAACTTAATTATGTTTAAACAAAAAACTTTTGTTTGAATACTTCAGCCTAACAGAAATTAGGTGAGGAGATTAGAGATTTTTTTTCAAATTTAAACTCTATAATCTAGAACAGAGATGATACAGATACATGCACACAGGTTAATGTTCATATACATATATTCAGATCTAAAACGAACATGCATACACATTTTCAAACATTCGTCACAAGATTACATCAAACATTATATATACATCAGAAATAAAAACTGATTTATGTTTAGGTTTACTCACAAGACAAATATGAGCAGAGCAGTTTTGAATTTGAAAACATGAAACTTGGTTTATCTTTGAAACTGAACATGGAATTGATCTGAGATGAAATGATATGCCTACTGATCTAGTTGATCTTAGATTTGAAAAGTTTTCTTTTTAAATTGAGAAAGAATGCCTTCTTGCTTTGTTACTGATTTTTGAATTTGAGAAAAAGTTTCTCTTTTGATTTGTTTTTACTGAACTTTGTTATAGATTTTGTTGTTTTTAGAATATGAAGATAGGAAAAAGGAAATGGAGAGAAAAGGTATAAGTTTATATAAGTTAAATTAGCTTTTATTAAAAATAAATGAAAATAAAAATAAAAGCGACACTTGTCTTTTACCCTACTTAATCATCTAACACATGTCATTAAAAAGACCTATATATCAACCCATGTAATTATTCATGAGTAAATTAGTTTCTAAATGGTTATAAAGCTTTTATAGTTAATTTCCTAATTAACAAATACATATCTTAATTAAAATCCTTTAAAAGAAAATAATATAAAACAACTATATTTAAAATAAAATCATATATAATATATTTTCAACTCCAAAATATATTTAAGATATATATATATATATATATATTAATCTTTTGAATTTCAATATTCTAATCCAATTCAAATTCAATTTAAAATTCAATTTAGATTTTACTTAAATATATATATATTTAAACAAACAAAAATTCATTTTTTAAATAATAATTCTACTTAAAATCTATTTATATAAAATAACACAATATTATTGTTGCTTGAAAATTAGAATTTTACTAATTTTTAATAATTTATGAAGGAGATTATTACTCTTTTTAAATTGCTTGAAATTTCCGGGATATCACAACATATATATAATTTAGATTTATATTATGCTAGTTTATCTAAATTGTATAAAGCCGGTTATATATGAATTTATTTATATGCATTGATATGTTGATTTTTTCATTGTGTACATTTATATCTAATATATGTTTATATATATTATACGAGTTATGTTCTAATGTTTATATATCTGTATTCCGTAAAGCAAGTTATACATTTTTATTTTGGTTAGAAATATATATTTTATATTATTATGTTAGTTTTATATTATACTGGGTATGTTACTGGCTATATTTTGTACATATTAATTTTGATTGTACAAGTTTATATATAATACAGAGTTGTATATTAACTTTTAAATTGTGTACATATACTGTTTATACTTTGAATTATATATAAATGTAAATATAGGACTACTTATACGGTGGCTTATATATAAATATATAGCTGGTTTTGATATAGATATAATTTATATAAGATTCATATATATATATATACATACATACATATAAGATTGATATATAATATGTCTGTTCATTTATATTGTTTAAAAGTATGTCACATATAATATTATATATATATATATATATAAATTTTCAAAAAAAAAAACTCTGTCTATGTTCAATTTAATTATAATATATTTGCTTACAATCATTATATATTATATATGTATTTATTTCAATCTAATGTATATACGTTTGATTTTGATATATGTGTAATTCAAAACAATGATTTTTTTAATATATATATATATATATATATATATATATATATATATAAGTTCATTTACACCATTTATCATCATCGATCCAGTTCTGATTTGATCCGTTCTCATCAATTTCTATTTATCAGTTGTTCATCGAATTCGTGTCGATTTTGTTGTTTTGGATTCGTGCCCGGATTTCGTAACTCAATTTCATTGTCCATCTCTCAATCCACTAACGATTAATGTTCTTATATTTATTAAATTTGATTTCAATTGAAAGGACAATTGAAATATGCTGTTGTTAGTTACTTACATTGGTGTTTATATGCTATCTATTCACCTGTGACATTTGACACCACTATTTGTTATTTGTTGATGATATATGCTTGTTATATTATTATCATATTTGTTATCACTCTGCAAGTTCCCTATTTGTATAGAATTCACTATGGGTTGAAACGATACATATCCGAAAGATGTATAGAATAGCAGAAAATAGTTATGGGTTGAAATGATAGACCCAAGCGATTTTCATTGAATTGAATTCGGGATTACTGGTTGAAATGATATATACCCGTATACATATATTTTTAACTTACGGATTGAAATGATAAATATTCGTATCACTTGACCATAGGATAGAAAATTGTACATAGACACCGTGGTCTATATAAAAAAATATTTTGAAATGATTTATATGGTTTTGGAAAGAAATATATGGTTTTATATAAATATTGATTTTAGATATTATATAAAAGTTATTTTATATATAGTTAAACTGTTGATTTTAAGCTATGTATAAATTTGCATTAATATAAAATAAGTTAATAATAAAGTTTGATTTTATTAAATATAATATGGGTAAGTAATTATTTAAATTATATTTTAATATAGAGTTTATAATGATTTCAATAAATTAAGGTTGAGAAGATGGATTTGGAATTGATTCGAAAATGGTATTTAATTAAGAATTATATTTAATTAAAAATGATTTGGAGCGTATCGAATTTGAGATCTTTATAGGATATGATTTCATAATTTGATTTTGGTTAAGGTGATTTAAATGAATTCCTCAAGTTTAAATAAATTGAAGGAAATATTTTTTTATTTGAAAATTTAGGGTTTAGTTAAATGATATTGGATTTTTAAGTGAAGGTTTCAAAACTAAATAATAATGAAGTTAAATTAAGATATATATGAAGTTATCAAATTTAGTTTTGAAATGTGGGATATTTTAAGCTTTGAAATCAATCGAAATTGAATGGTTTATTTTGTAGTTCAATTCTGTAATTGAAATCGATATAATTTGAAATGGTTTATTGAGAAACTGAATCGAATTGAAATTGATGATTTGAGATTTGTTTTAAATTGAATTTTGGGATTCAAGTTGATTTGAATCAATTTGTGAAGTTTAAGGAAATTATTTTATTATATAAAGTAAATTTAAATTATATTTAAACTATTTTATATTTTAATTTATAAATTATTTTAATATAAACTATTTTAATATGAACTATTTTAACTTATAACTCTTTTATAAAAACTAGTTTCCTTTGTAAACTATTTTATTGTATATTATCTAATATCTAAACTATTTATGACGCAACGGATTATTAACAAAGCGATATGAATCGATGAAAGTAGCAATCGGTGGATTGATGAATACCAAAAAGGCCCAAATTCGTTGATCCGAAGATACCGAATTCTAGCTATCTCTAACACGTTGATCTGGCACGATACCGTGAAAGAAGATCTTCAATTCTTCAAGCGTTGATCAAGCGCACTTGATTCCGCGAATCGGCTTCAACAATCGTTGATCCGAGCGCACTCGAATAACCGAAAGTGGAGATAGGAGATTACACTCAACTACCAATTTAAGAAGAAAGCACACAGCAATCAACAAGAATTTTATTCCCCAAAATCAACTCTTGCAAATGTACAACTCACGCGTATTTATAGTATTTGACCCAGACCCTTAAGTCGTACACGGCTTAACACACCCCGACTCACGACCTTACTTAAGTCGTATGCGACTTATACAACCACGACTCAACAGTTTACATCTCCCAACACACACATGAACGACTCACAACTCAACTTAAGTCGTAGACGACTTAAACACACGGCTCAAGAGACACAGACTCATCACAACACTTAGGTCGTATACGACCTATTATTCACGACTTAAAATACAACATGTTATGACTTAACATACAACGACTCAAGACTTCACCGGCTTAGCAAGTTGACCCGTTCTTCATTAAGTCGCGAAATCCATTAGGTCGTAGCCCCTCGTCATCAGACCAGTTAGGTCGTGGCCGACTCAAGACCGCTTTCTTAGGTCGTTGAATCGTGAACGACTTAAAACCTTTCCTTAGGTCGTGACCCATTAGAGTTAGGTCGTTAACTCGGCACCATTCTCCTTCTGGCCTCCAGTTAGCTCGGCGACGACTTAAACCTTCTTTATTAGCTCATATTCCTTTCCCACGTGATTCCTTAAGTCGGAAACGACTTAATTCTACCCTCCTAAGTCGTGAACGACTTAAATACTTGCCCTTATCTCGTATACGACTTATCCTTCTAGCCTGGGCTACATCATCCTCCCCTGGTTGAGAAAAATTCGTCCTCGAATTTATAAATTCTTCCACATCAGATTGTCCATCTCCATAATACGGCACAAGATGCTTAACATTGAATACGTCAGAAGTGTATACATCCTCTGGCAGCTTCAACTTATAAGCATTCTCATTGATCCGTTTCAAAACTTCTACTGGACCAATTTTTCTGGCTTTCAACTTGTTATAAGCGCCTACTGGAAAACGATCCTTTGTTAACACAGCATACACCAAATCTCCTTCGTTAAATTCAACATTTCGTCGCTTCAAGTCTGCAAATTTATTATATTTCTCATTTGACTTTTCCAATCGTTCCTGAACGATTCTATGACATTCAGTTAATTCATCAACAAAATCAACAGCTCGTTTAACCGTCCCCTTCGGTTGTGGCACTACCGTTAGGTCCAACGGTCCCTTTGGTAAATTTGAATATACAATCTGAAATGGACTGAATCCCGTACTATGATTCACTGCATGATTATGAGCAAACTCTACCTGGCATAACTTCATGTCCCAACTCTTCAGATTGTCCTGTACAAGACATCGTAACAAATTTCCCAACGATCTGTTAATAACTTCTGTCTGTCCATCTGTTTGCGGATGATAAGCACTACTAAATTTCAGCTTTGTTCCCACCATCTTCCACAAACTTAGCCAAAAGTGACTCAAAAATCTGGTATCCCTGTCCGAAACAATAGACTCTGGCAACCCATGTAAACGATAGATTTCTTTAAAGAACAACTGAGCAACACGAACAACATCCGCCGTCTTCTTACAAGCAATAAAATGTGCCATTTTCGAAAATCTATCCACCACAACAAATATAGAATCATTTCCCCTTTGAGTTCTAGGCAAACCCAACACAAAATCCATACTAATATCAACCCATGGTTTAATAGGCACGGGTAATGGCATATATAACCCCGCATTCGTAGCCGTTCCCTTCGAAACCTGACAGATATGACATCTCTCCACAAATCTCTCTACCTCTTTCCTCATTGACGGCAAAAAATAAGTTTGAGAAATCAAATTCAATGTACGATCACGGCCCACATGTCCTTCCTCGTGCAACTCTTTGATAATCTTCAATCTCAAACTGCTCTCTAGAATACATAATCGATTTGCTTTAAACAAGAATCCATCGACCATCATAAATTCATAAGTATCTCCATCCTTAACTTTCTCAACGAACTTTGCAAAGTAAGGATCTTCGTCAATCAACTCTGGCAATAATTCAAACCCCATCACCTCAACTTTCATTGTAGTCAACAAATGACTCCTCCTACTCAAAGCATCAGCCACACGATTCGTTGCCCCCGATTTATGTTTCACGACAAAAGTAAACTGTTGTAAATTAGCAATCCATGATGCATGTCTCGCAGAAATCTTATCCTGTCCTTGCAAATGCTTCAAAGCTTCATGATCAGTGTAAAGAACAAACTCTTTCTGGAATAGATAATGCCTCCAGTGTTTCACGGCTTGAACAATGGCATAAAACTCAACATCGTATGTACTATATCTCATCTTTGCTCCTGATAATTTCTCACTGAAATAAGCAACTGGCCTCCCACTCTGACTCAACACTCCTCCAATCCCAACCTTTGATGCATCAGTGTGTAGCTCAAACAACAACTGAAAATCTAGTAATACAAGAATTGGTGCTGTCGTCAATAGTTCTTTGATTTGTTCAAAAGCAACTCCTGCTTCCTCCGACCAAGAAAACTGTTTCCCTTTCATACAATCGGTAACTGGTGCCATCACGCTACTGAAGTGTGGAATAAACCTTCGGTAGAATGATGCCAATCCATGAAAACTTCTAACTTCAGTGATAGTTCTCGGTTGTGGCCAATTTCTAACAGCTTCAACTTTACTCTGGTCCACCTGGATTCCCTTCTCAGATACAACATATCCCAAAAATAATACACTTCTCGTCATGAACACACATTTCTTCGTAGCCGCATAAAATTGTTCCTCACGAAGAATAATCAGCACTTCCCTCAAATGTTGAACATGCTCCTCCATACTCCTGCTATATATCAAAATATCATCGAAATAAACCACCATGAACTTCCCAATGAAAGGTCTAAAGATTTGATTCATCACCCGCATAAATGTACTCGGTGCATTCGATAGACCAAACGGCATAACCAACCATTCATATAAACCTTCCCTCGTCTTGAATGCGGTCTGCCATTCGTCTCCCGGTCTAATTCGAATCTGATGATAACCACTCTTCAAATCAATCTTCGAAAAGATAGTAGCCCCACTCAACTGATCTAACAAGTCATCCAACCTTGGCATAGGAAATCTGTAGCAAACAGTAATCTTGTTCAAAGCTCTACTATCAGTACACATTCTCCATGTTCCATCCTTCTTCGGCACCAACAAAGCTGGTACTACACAAGGACTCAAGCTTTCCTGAACACGTCCCTGCTCTAACAATTCTTCCACTTGCCTTCGCAACTCCTCATGTTCCTTTGGACTCATTCGGTAATGTGGTCAATGTGGTAATACTGCTCCCGGAATAAGATCAATTTGATGTTGGATGTCTCTCAGTGGCGGTAACTCCTTTGGCAACTCTATTGGAAATACATCTTCAAATTCTTTCAAAACTGGCTTCGCTTCTTCTGGGATTTCAACCTCTTCATTACACTCTCGCCCAATCAAAAGAAACACGTCAGGCTCCTCTTCAACTTCTTTAACAAACTCCTTTAAAGATAGCAAAGTCTTCAGCTCTTCAATCTCCTCCAACTTGCTTTCTTTCTGCTGTTGCTTCTTAGGAACTAGAGTGATTTTAGTACCTTCAAACATAAAACTCTAACTATTAGCACGACCATCATGTTGCACTGCTCTATCAAACTGCCATGGTCTGCCCAACAACAGATGACACACATCCATGTCTACAACATCACACCAAATTTCGTCTTTGTATTTCTTCCCAATTGAAAAATTCACACAAGCCCTTCGACACACCTTTACTTCACCACCCTTCCTTAACCATGCTAACTTGTAGGGTTTAGGATGCTTCTCAGTTTTCAAGTTCAACTTCTTTACTGCTTCTGTAGAGATAATATTGTCACAACTTCCAACATCAATAACGAACTTGCAAACCTTCCCCAGAATAGTGCATGTCGACTGAAAAATATTGCTTCTCAACCAACTAGAATCTTCCTCTTGTTTTGGTGTAAGACAAGACCTCCTCATCATCAAATTACAACCTTCATCTCCAGACAATTCTTCTTCCTCCTCGACATAAGGTGTATTTGAACATTCTGCCTCCTCACCATCTTCCTCCTCAACTTTTGCAACCATGGTTCTCTTCTTTGGCTTCGGACATTCATTGCTTTTATGACCCAACTCCTGGCAATTGTAACATTTGAAACCACTGCTAACCTTTGCCTTCTCTGCCTCCTTCACCACTGGCTTACTGACAGGTTTAGGAACATTAGAACTCCCACTAACACCCTTCACTTGATTATTGGAATTAGTAAACACACCACCTCCACGCCTTCCCTGCTTCTCCCAAGCCAACGCTTTCTGATGTGCCTCTGCTACTGATCTAGGATCAAACATATTAACCATATCCTGGATCTGCATTCTCAATCCCCCAATGAATCTAGCAGTTAGCTGTTCTTCCGTTTCCATAATATCATTCCTGGCAATGAGTTGGTAAAATTCATCAGCATAGTCATTAACTGACTTCGTCCCTTGCCTCAGATTCTGCAACCTCTGGTACACGAGTGATTGATAGTTGTAAGGTAAAAATGTAGCTCTCATCAACTTCTTCATTTTCTCCCAAGATTCTATCTTTGACTTTCCCATTCTCTCCCTCGTAAGTTTAGTTTGCTGCCACCATGCCAAAGCTCTCCCCCTCAACCTCGTAGCAACCAACTTCACCCTACGATTCTCCGGAACCTCCTTGAAATCAAAGATTTCTTCTACATTAGACAACCAATCAAGAAATTCTTCGGCTACCATTCCACCTTTAAACTCTGGAATTTCCATCTTCATACCCGATTCCCATCGACGATCATCATCTACATCCCGATATGAATTTCGAACTGGGTCTCGATCTCGATAATGAATGCTAGCTCTATCACCCTCTTCATCAAAATCAAACGTACGCCTACATCGATCTCGACCATTATCATCCCTTCGTTCATGCATGCTTCTTCGACTATGTCTCTCTTCATCTCTATATGCCTCATTCTCAAATTCTCGTGAAATCCTTCTTTCTTCATGTCCATAATCATGATGATCTCTCCATGATGAAATTGATGTTTCTCTTTTATCTCTAAAAGAATGCGGTGATACCCTCCTCACTTCCGTAAGCGATGGCGAAACTCGGTTTCCTCCATGGTTCGAGTTTGATGATCTCCTCCTTTGAGTTTGATTCAAGTCATTCATTAACTTCTCTAATTTTCCAATGCCTTCATCAAATTTCTCATTAATACGTTGTTCCATAATCTCGGCTTCTTCTCTTCTATACAACGCTTCAACATTTTGATGACGGTTAGCTCTCTTTGGCGGCATGATTGAAACTCTTCACAACACTTCAAAACTTCTCAAATACTTCAAAATTCTTCAACAAAGCTTCAACAGGACTTCAAAACTCTCCAACACAAACCAAACAAGGTACGGCTATACCACTACATGGCTTAACACTTCAAACAATGATACCAAAACTGATACCAAACTGATGCACGGCCTATACTTAACTCAATGTTATGCTCGGCCTTCACCCTTCACGGCTTAACTTGGCTCGCTCAAGGTCTCCAAGCAACTTCAAATTCAAACACTTCTCCAACTCTAGATCCAAAACGAAATGGATCAAAATCTTCAAACTCGTTGCAACTTTAAGATGAACACGATTAACAACAACTTCAAACTTCAACTTCAAAAATTGGCTCCAAGTCTCGGCTTAGCTATGATTGGCTAAGTCTAGCTCTGATACCAAACTGACGCAGCGGATTATTAACAAAGCGATATGAATCGATGAAAGTAGCAATCGGTGGATTGATGAATACCAAAAAGGCCCAAATTCGTTGATCTGAAGATACCGAATTCTAGCTATCTCTAACACGTTGATCGGGCATGATACCGTGAAAGAAGATCTTCAATTCTTCAAGCGTTGATCAAGCGCACTTGATTCCGCAAATCGGCTTCAACAATCGTTGATTCGAGCGCACTCGAATAACCGAAAGTGGAGATAGGAGATTACACTCAACTACCAATTTAAGAAGAAAGCACACAGCAATCAACAAGAATTTTATTCCCCAAAATCAACTCTTGCAAATGTACAACTCACGCGTATTTATAGTATTTGACCCAGACCCTTAAGTCGTACACAGCTTAACACACCCCGACTCACGACCTTACTTAAGTCGTATGCGACTTATACAACCACGACTCAACAGTTTACATCTCCCAACACACACATGAACGACTCACAACTCAACTTAAGTCGTAGACGACTTAAACACACGGCTCAAGAGACACAGACTCATCACAACACTTAGGTCGTATACGACCTATTATTCACGACTTAAAATACAACACGTTATGACTCAACATACAATGACTCAAGACTTCACCGGCTTAGCAAGTTGACTCGTTCTTCATTAAGTCGCGAAATCCATTAGGTCGTAGCCCCTCGTCTTCAGACCAGTTAGGTCGTGGCCGACTCAAGACCGCTTTCTTAGGTCGTTGACTCGTGAACGACTTAAAACCTTTCCTTAGGTCGTGACCCATTAGAGTTAGGTCGTTAACTCGGCACCATTCTCCTTCTGGCCTCCAGTTAGCTCGGCGACGACTCAAACCTTCTTTATTAACTCGTATTCCTTTCCCACGTGATTCCTTAAGTCGGAAACGACTTAATTCTACCCTCCTAAGTCGTGAACGACTTAAATACTTGCCCTTATCTTGTATACGACTTATCCTTCTAGCCTGGGCTACTTCAATTTAAGTGGTGGAAGTTATTTTTTTCAAAGTTATGAATTCCAAGGTATTATGTTTGAAAATGTTATAATTTCAAATGTCAAGTTTCGAAAGAGTTATAACTTTGAAAATGTTATGATTTTGGAAAAAGATATATTTGAAATGGAAATGATATTGTATTTGGTTTTTTGAAATGGAAATGATATTATATTTGGTTTTGAAAAAGTAAATGATATTGTATTTGGTTTTGAAATGGAAATTATATCGTATTTTTTTGAAATGGAAATGATATCCTATTGATGTGGTTTTGAAATGGCAATGATATTTTGGTTTCGAAGTACAAAATATTTGGTAACAACCCTAGATTTTTTTGCCTATATATTTTAAATTTGACTTTATTTTTATTTTAATTATTTTAAATTTATTTTTATTTCAAATATTTCATTATTAATTGTAAATGCTGACTATTAAGTGATCTATAGTTCAAAATAGTATAAATTGGACATTTTACTAAAAAAAGTGAATTTCTACTCAAACTGTTTAAACTTTGAATTTTAAAATTTGAAATTTAAATTGTTTAAAATATTAAATTTTATCTTTTATTATGAAAATAGATGTAATAACTTGAACACTGTTTTTCGTTTCGTTGAAAACAGAGTTAAACTGTAAAAGTTATATACATTTCGATTTTGAGTGTAATTTGATTTATTTAACAATTTTGTCTATTTTAAATTATATAAATCCTATTTTATTTGTCATATTTTATTTTAATATGTTATTGTATGTATATTTTTGTATTATAATAATTTTAAAATGAAGTAAACAATTTTCCAAAGTCAATGGTGATTTATTTGTAATTTCTGGACATTGTTTTGGATATTTAAGAAATTTCTTTAAATCTTTTTCTATTTTCTTTAAATTTAATTATTTTTCTTATGTGTTAATGTGTTATTTTAAGTATATTTTGTCTTTTAGTATTTTTTTAAAGTGATGTTTTAATTTTTCCAACGTTTATTGTGTTGATTTCTTTTTTTAAAGGTTGTTTTCTTATTTTCTGCTATTTTCTTCATTAAAATTATATTTAAATTTATTTTTTTAATTTATTTTGTGAATTTACTTTATTTTATATTATTATTTATGTTTAAAAATATATTACAAGCTCATATGAATTTTCTTAAATTTATTTCATGCAATTTCAAATTTTCTAGACTAGTTTACTATTTTTAGCTATTTTCCTTAATTTAACTTTATATAATTAATAAATATTATATATATTTTTATATTTTGATAAATTTTCGAAATTCTATCTGGGATTATTATTATCTCCAGAAATATCAAGTTATATAAATAAATTTAAGAAAGTTGAAAGGTTTTAAAAGCTTTTGAAACGTAAGTCGTTTCTTTTACCGTTTCTTCATCTACTCCTTGGCAGTTTTTTATTTATTTTATTAGCCGTGAGTTTATTTCTGAAATTTTCACGTGAAAGCACTTCATTCTCTTCACTTCTCATCCATACTTTCAGATCTGAAAGAAAAACTTTGGGTAATGTCTTCCTTTCCATTTCTTTTTCCACCTCTTCCATTGTTTTCTTCTTGTTTCATTGTTTTGCTCTAGCTTTCTTCAACCTTCTATGCTAAGCTCCAGCCCTCCTCCATCACCTAGGCCGCCTCCACCACCACCACATCTGGTCAACACCACCGCCAGCCCATCCCCTTGCCATAGCCATTCACCATGATGAAGTAGATCCACACAAAAAAAGAGCAAACTACATATATATGTCCATAGCCGAACTCACCTTGCTTCCATCACCTCACCACCCCTCTAGCCGCCACCTACCACACCACCACCACCTCGATCACCCACAGCCACACCATCACAGTGGACCCTACTCCTCAGGCCGTGACACTTGGAGCCTTGACCGAGCCCAAATCCATGACTAAACCCATGTATATGCATGCTTATGTGAGTTATTCCCTTCACCCACTTTGGCACCATCACAAATGACCTCTAGACCAACCCATACCCACCATAAACTGACCCAAACACTTTCCATTGTCATGTATTTTCCCTTATGGCTGAGCGTAGTAAAGGTTAAAAGCAAGTGCAAGCATTTCTATTTGATTCTGTGCAGTTACTCTAGCATAGTTTTGATCGTAGTTGATTTGAAACTCATCGTTGTTATATTGTTTTTGTTTGATGTGTATCCAAGGAATTTGACATTTTTCTCCTCTATTCGAATCTGTGTCGTGCTTTTGTGCTTGTGTAGATCCCGTTTGTGCAATTCATCGTTGGGTCATCAGCTCAAACCAGTGAGTAAATCTCACTAGACATTTATACAAATGTGAATTGACACCATTTGAATGCGTAGAACTATTATGTGATGTTATAACTGTCTGTGAAATTATATATGATGTTAAACCTGTTAAATTTCATGTCATATCATCTGTTATTATATATATGTTGTTACTGTTCATTTATATATGTTTATCACCATTGCAAGTTCCCTGTAGTCTAGAATCACTATGGGTTGAAATGATACATACCCGAACGGCCTTTAGAACAGGGGAAAATCGTTATGGGCTGAAGTGATAGGCCTGAACGATTTTTAACTTATTTTATCTACTTGGGACTACGGGTTTGAAATGATAAAACCCGGATTTTTCTTAGTAAATTACGGGTTGAAATGATATATTACCCGTATCACTTTACCTAGCGTAGAAAATTATATACAGGCCCGTAGATTAAATATGTTTTCTAGATTTTTTTAAAATATTTTAGAAATTTAATTATTATAATATTTTGATTTAAAATTAAATAAAAATATAATTTTTTCCAAGTATTATTGATTTTCTGGAAATCTATAAGTTAAATAAATTATGGAAAAGTTAGAAAATCTGAATGTAAGTTATTTTGGAAATTTTGATTTAATTTTTAATGGAATTTAAATTAACTTTGAAAATATGACAAAGTTATGTTATTTTGAATTTTAAATTAATTTAAAATGATTTTTGTAGCGTATTAACGATTTTTGAATAAACTTAAAATGTTAATGAGTGAACATTGAGTTGAATTCGGAAATAAAACTTAAATTGGAATTTATGAATTTGGTTTAAAAGTGAAATTTTAAGTTAACTTAAATAAAATGGAATTAAGTTATATTTGAAATTTTAAACTTAAGTGTTAAGTTGAAATTTAATGTAATGAATTTAAATTTTAAATGTTGAAATTTAATAAGTGAATTATTAATAAATATTGATTTTTGGAAGGAAACTTAACTTTATAAAATCACGAATTTAAGGAAAATTAAATGATGCCCATAAATGTGAAAATGTATGATTTTATAAGTTAAAAATGATTTAAATAAAAATATAAGTGTTTGTGAAATTCTATTGAATACTTGAAGTTAATTAACAGCATTTTTAATGCTGTCTTTTGTTAAATTGAATTGTTTTGAATGTAACTTTCTGTAGCATTTTCCAAATGCTGCGAAACTTGAATTTTCATGGTTTTAATAAATTTAAGTGCATAAATGAACATTGAAAAGTTTAAATTTTTGGAATTTAATAATTTAATTATTAAATGTAATAACTTTATTTTTATGATTTAAAATGAAGTAATTTGTTTTGAAATATAACTATTTGATATATTAAAATGATTTGAAATGTGGTTTTGAAAAGATATGATATTTTGATATATTAAAATGATTTAAAATGAAGTTTTGAAAGATATGATATTTTGATATTAAAATGATTTGAAAAGAAGTTCTGAATGGGAAATGAAGCTTTGAAAGGTTATGATATTTTGATATATTAAAATGATTTGAAAGGAAGTTTTGAAAGGATATGATAGTTTAATATATTGAAATGGTTAGAAATGACTTGATATTTATTTTGATACATATTTGAATTAAAAGATATGGTATGATGATATATTGAAATGGTTTCGAAATGATTTAATCTTTATTTTGATAAAGATTTGGGTTGAAATGATATTTTATTTTGAAGTATATAATATTGTTTTAAAGTTATAACTACGGGTTATAATAACGATTGGTTGTTAAAGAGACCGGTATCAGATATTGTCTTATAACCGGCCAATACCAAAAATCACTTTAACAACTGTGTACGCGGTGGAGATTCCAGAGTGAAGTAGGATGGTGGCGACATTCTCGAGGTATATTACGTGGACCCAACTCCCGTGAGTTGGCATAAATGACTAAAACAGGAGCTACACCGAGCTACAAAAAGGGTCGCACCCTTTCATCGAGCATGCTTCTTCGGAAACTATTCTATTATTTTTTTGATTCGATATGGTGGCGCCATTTTGATTCGGGGGTATGTCTCGAGGTGGACGGAAGCTGCTGGCTTGCCGTCACCACCGGTCAGGGAGTGCAAACGGTGTATCCACCCTGGCATTGACTTGCATGCCGTGTCATCTCCTTTTAGCGAGCCCACTACGATTTCGGTTTTAAAGATCCGACCGCGTTAAGGTTCACCATCCCCTTAACGTTATTTTCTATATGATTATACTTTACTGATTAGACACTACTGTATATAGCGCAATATACTACATAGTAAATAGTTTAACGGATCCTTAGAGGTTGGGCGGTCCCAAGCATCTTCTAAGTTACTTGTACATTTACTACAGTTCACTTGAGTTGGTTTACATTGTATAAGTATGTATGTCCTGACTCGAGTGTTTGTATTTTTATTTACGCTCGGTTCAGCCTGAGTATTCACAGATTTGGATTTCCACTCTCTGGAGATTGGAATCGCTGGAGATTATCTACTTGTCAAGTTTTATCTTTTGCAGTCTGTTGGTCCTTTCCAGCTATTGTATTAGTAGATTTCTATATATTGAGACTTCTTTTGTACTTTATTTCTTCTGTTGTTTCTTATGTAACTCTGATATATTTATATAGTAGCTTCATGAACTACTATCTCTTTTACTTTCGCTGCATTATTATTACTCTGTGTCTGTGATCTGTGATTTTATTTACTGTATATTCTGAGATTTGCCAAATTTTTATTTACAACGTGGTATTTTGAGCAATTTAATTCCGGCATGAGTGTCTACCTATACACTTATATTTGATGCGAAAGGTTGAAAATATCGGGTTATTACAGTTGGTATCAAAGCTTTGGTAGCTCTAGGCAAAACTCAGCATATGGAATGAATGTATTTACAGAATCGCTTTCATTCGAGTTTGAATCTCTTCCTTTTTGACTCGATTCCTTTGAATTTTGGAACATTCCCTACGGTTCCAAAACCCATTCGTATCCCCCACTATTTATCTTCTTTAGAATCTAGAGTATTCCATAACGCTGCTTCGAATGATCTTTCAAGCGAGTCGGCGGTCACGCCAATTTCAAATTGAATTGAAAAAAGGGGGAAAACTCCTTTACAATTAGCATCGATTCACCAGAGATTTATATCTATCCTTGGTTTAGATGCTAATATCTTTTGTTATCCCAAACTCTAACTCTTGAAATCGAATGTAGATTTACCCCAGAAAAATCCACATTTATCTTATTCTTTAAGTCACGGTTGACCCGGTTAAGGTTGATCGTGATTTATTTAAGCTTATCCACCTCTCTACTCTATTATTTAATCATCTTGTCTTTTGTTTCCAATCTATTCTTCCAAACATTTTGAATTGTACTTGTATATCTATGTTTTGTTTATATATTGTGTTGTTTGAGTTGTTGATGTCGATTTGGGTTTCCGATCGATTCGTCTGATCAGTGCTATCGATAGGATTTCTAAAACACTTTGACAGAACAAACTGACACACTATTATTTTAAAATTTGGTTAATGAAATAAATTTTGATATATAAGTAAATTTATGGAACTTAATAAACTGATTTAAATTGATTATTTGAAGTGAAAATACTTGATTTATCATTCTACAAATGAATCTATAAATAGTTGTTCATAAATTTATTTGGGAACTGAAATGAATTTAAAACAAGAATTTGAGAATTTAAATTCCGATTATTTCGAACTTTGGTTTAAAGTTTTAAAAAGGGATATATTATTTAAAGTATTTTCAAATAGAATTTGTTTCCAAAGAATTTTAAAGTGCTCTTCTCTTTGTCACTGGAAAATAACTTCGGTGATGATCGCGACATCATCGACGTTCATTTTCGAGTTTCAAAGTGAAGAGACCGCTCTGTAGACTTACTACAACTTTGTTTTGGTAAATCAAATTGATTTGAATTGAATTTCTAAAATATGACTTGTTCTATAATATATATAGACATATGATTTAAATTTGATTCGATAGATTATGTACATACATTTATTTATTTATCTCTAAATGGGTTGAAGAAATCAAAATTTAACTCTTAAATTTTATTTTTAAAGAATAATTTCAATTATAAAAAGAAAATCAAATTTTTTGGATAAATAATTCAAACTTGAGATAATTGAATTGGAAAGTTTTATTTGTATAATACTCAATTGCATTCCAATATAACTTACATTAATTTCAAAAGGTAAAAATGTAATTGGATAATATACAATATAAAAAGATTTATAAATAAAATTTGAGTGGTTATAATAAATGTTATACACTTAAATTTTAATTATAAAATGATTAACAGAGGTAAATATAATAAAGGGTAATTGACTAACTTACAATAAAATAATGTTAAAAGAACTAAGAATAAAAGAAAACAGTTATAATAAGTGTAAGTATATTTAACATAAGTGATAAATATATTGAGAGGAATATATATAATTTTAAATTCGAAATAAAGAAGAATTAAATTTATTAAGTACATTATGAATATAATAAATGATTATTTTTCAAACCATGGTTTTAAAATTGTTAATTTAAGATGATTAGATAATAAGATAATGAAATTTGAGATAGTTAATGATTTATTTAACTTATGAAAAAATAAGGGAAAAAAAATTAAGTTGAAATTTCCATGGTTTCAAATTTATTTCCTTATTTTGTTTTGCAAACTATCTTTTTGTCGTCCTTATTATTCTTATCTTCCTATAGAGTGGTATAGGCATCTTTCTATAATCTTTCAGTTTAGAAATCTTTCTATAATCTTTGATAATATGCACCTTGTTAAACTTACCTATAACAATAGTTACTAGGTATAATTTCAATCTTCTTGTCATCTTATCTTAATCCTATTTCACTCTATCTTTTTCTTTGCTTTTCCGTACCTTATTCCTTTTCGAGGACGAAAAGTTTTGTGTGGGGGAGAGTGTAACAACCCTAGATTTTTTTGCCTATATATTTTAAATTTGACTTTATTTTTATTTTAATTATTTTAAGTTTATTTTTATTTCAAATATTTCATTATTAAATGTAAATGCTAACTATTAAGTGATGTTCAAAATAGTATAAATTGGACATTTTACTAAAAAAGTGAATTTCTACTCAAACTGTTTAAACTTTGACTTTTAAAATTTAAAATATTAAATTTTATATTTTATTATGAAAATAGATGTAACAACTTGAACACTGTTTTTCGTTTTGTTGAAAACAGAGTTAAACTGTAAAAGTTATGTACATTTCAATTTTGAGTGTAATTTGATTTATTTAACAATTTTGTCTATTTTAAATTATATAAATCTTATTTTCTTTGTAATATTTTATTTTAATATTTTATTGTATGTATAATTTTGTATTATAATAATTTCAAAATGAAGTAAACAATTTTCCAAAGTCAATGGTGATTTATTCGTAATTTCTGGACACTCTTTTGGATTTTTAAGAAATTTCTTTAAATCTTTTTCTATTTTCTTTAAATTTAATTTTTTTCATTATGTGTTAATGTGTTATTTTAAGTATATTTTGTCTTTTAATATTTTTTTAAAGTGATGTTATAATTTTTCCAAAGTTTATTGTGTTGATTTCTTTTTTTTAAGGCTGTTTTCTTATTTTCTGCTATTTTCTTCATTAAAATTATATTTAAATTTAATTTAATTTATTTATTTTGTGAATGATTTATTTTATATTATGATTTATGTTTAAAAATATATTACAAGATCATATGAATTTTCTAAAATTTATTTCATGTAATTTCAAGTTTTCTAGACTAGTTTACTATTTTTAGCTATTTTCCTTAATTTAACTTTATATAATTAATAAATATTATATATATTTTTATATTTTGATAAATTTTCGAAATTCTATCTGGAATTATTATTATCTCCAGAAATATCAAGTTATATAAATAAATTTAAGAAAGTTCAAAGGTTTTAAAAGCTTTCGAAATGTAAGTCGTTTCTTTTACCGTTTCTTCATTTACTCCTTGGCAGTTCTTTTTTTATTAGCCGTGAGTTTATTTCTGAAATTTTCATGTGAAAGCACTTCTTTCTCTTCACTTCTCATCCATACTTTCAGATCTGAAAGAAAAACTTTGGGTAATGTCTTCCTTTCTGTTTCTTTTTCCACCTCTTCCATTGTTTTCTTCTTGTTTCATTGTTTTGCTCTAGCTTTCTTCAACCTTCTATGCTAAGCTCCAGCCCTCCTCCATCACCTAGGCCGCCTCCACCACCACCACATATGGTCAACACCACCTCCAGCCCATCCCCTTGCCATAGCCATGCATGGTGATGAAGTAGACCCACACAAAAAAAGAGCAAACTACACATATATGTCCATAGCCGAACTCACCTTGCTTCCATCACCTCACCACCCCTCTAGCCGCCACCTACCACACCACCACCACCACCAGAACCTCCAGCACCCATGGACACACCATCACAGTGGACCCCACTCCTCAGGCCGTGACACTTGGAGCCTTGACCGAGCCCAAATCCATGACTAAAACCCATGTATATGCATGCTTATGTGTGTTATTCCCTTCACCCACTTTGGCACCATCACAAATGACCTCTAGACCGACCCATACCCACCATAAACTGACCCAAACACTTTCCATTGTCATGTATTTTCCCTTATGGCTGAGCCTAGTAAAGGTTAAAAGCAAGTGCAAACATTTCTATTTGATTCTGTGCAGTTATTCTAGCATAGTTTTGATCCTAGTTGATTTGAAACTCATCGTTGTTATATTGTTTTTGTTTGATGTGTATCCAAGGAATTTGACATTTTGCTCCTCTATTCGAATCTGTGTAGTGCTTTTGTGCTTGTGTATATCCCTTTTGTGCAATTCGTCGTTGGGTCATCAGCTCAAACCAGTGAGTAAATCTCACCAGACATTTATACAAATGTGAATTGACACCATTTGAATGCGTAGAACTATTGTGTGATGTTATAACTGCCTGTGAAATTATATATGATGTTAAACCTGTTAAATTTCATGTCATATCATCTGTTATTATACATATGTTGTTACTGTTTATTTATATATGTTTATCACCATTGCAAGTTCCCTTTAGACTAGAATCACTATGGGTTAAAATGATACGTACTCGAACGGACTTTAGAGTAGGGGAAAATCGTTATGGGCTGAAATGATAGGCCTGAACGATTTATAACTTATTTTATCTACTTGGTACTGCGGGTTTGAAATGATAAAACCCAAATTTTTCTTTGTAAATTACGGGTTGAAATGATATATTACCCGTATCACTTTACCTAGCGTAGAAAATTATATACAGGCCCGTAGTTAAAATATATTTTCTAAATTTTTTTAAAATATTTTAGAAATTTAATTATTATTATAATATTTTGATTTAAAATTAAATAAAAATATAGTTTTTGCCAAGTATTATTGATTTCCTGGAAATCTATAAGTTAAATAAATTATGGAAAAGTTAGAAAATCTGAATGTAAGTTATTTTGGAAATTTTGATTTAATTTTTAATGGAATTTAAATTAACTTTGAAAATATGATAAATTTATGATATTTTGAATTTTAAATTAATTTAAAATTATTTTTATAAGATATTAATGATTTTTGAATAAACTTAAAATGTTAATGAGTGAATATTGAGTTAAATTTGGAAATAAAACTTAAATTGGAATTTATGAATTTGGTTTAAAAGTGAAATTTTAAGTTAAGTTAAATAAAATGGAATTAAGTTATATTTGAAATTTTAAACTTAAGTGTTAAGTTGAAATTTAATGTAATGAATTTAAATTTTGAATGTTGAAATTTAATAAGTGAATTATTAATAAATATTGATTTTTGGAAGGAAACTTAACTTTATAAAATCACGAATTTTAGGAAAATTAAATGATTCCCATAAATGTGAAAATGTATGATTTTATAAGTTAAAAATGATTTAAATAAAAATATAAGTGTTTGTGAAATTCTATTGAATATTTGAAGTTAATTAACAGCATTTTTAATGCTGTCTTTTGTTAAATTGAATTGTTTTGAATGTAACTTTCTGTAGCATTTTCCAAATGCTGCGAAACTTGAATTTTCATTGTTTTAATAAATTTAAGTGCATAAATGAACATTGAAAAGTTTAAATTTTTGTAATTTAATAATTTAATTATTAAATGTAATAACTTCATTTTTATGATTTAAAAATTTGTTTTGAAATATAACTATTTGATATATTAAAATGAATTTGAAATGTGGTTTTGAAAAGATATGATATTTTGATATATTAAAATGATTTAAAACGAAGTTTTGAAAGATATGATATTTTCATATTAAAATGATTTGAAAAGAAGTTCTGAAAGATATGATATTTTGGAAATGAAGCTTTGAAAGGTTATGATATTTTGATATATTAAAATGATTTGAAAGGAAGTTTTGAAAGGATATGATAGTTTAATATATTGAAATGGTTAGAAATGACTTGATATTTATTTTGATACATATTTGAATTGAAAGATATGGTATGATGATATATTGAAATGGTTTGGAAATGATTTAATCTTTATTTTGATAAAGATTTGGGTTGAAATGATATTTTATTTTGAAGTATATAATATTGTTTTAAAGTTATAACTACGGGTTATAATAACGATTGGTTGTTAAAGAGACCGGGATCGGATATTGTCTTATAGCCGGCCAATACCGAAAACCACTTTAACAGCTGTGTCCGCGGTGGAGATTCCAGAATGAAGTAGGATGGTGGCAACGTTCTCGAGGTATATTACGTGGACCCAACTCCCGTGAGTTGGCATAAATGACTAAAACAGGAGCTATACCGAGCTACACAAAGGGTCGCACCCTTTCATCGAGCATGCTTCTTCGGAAACCATTCTATTACTTTTGTGATTCGATATGGTGGTGCCACTTTGATTCGGGGGTATGTCTCGAGGTGGGCGGAAGCTTCTGGCTTGCTGTCACACCGGTCCGGGAGTGCAGACGGTGTATCCACCCTGGCATTGCCTCGCATGCCGTGTCATCTCCTTATAGCGAGCCCACTACGATTTTGGTTTTAAAGATCCGACCGCGTTAAGGTTCACCATCTCCTTAACTCTATTTTCTATATGATTATACTTTACTGATTAGACACTACTGTATATAGCGCAATATACTACATAGTAAATAGTTTAACGGATCCTCAGAGGATGGGCGGTCCCAAGCATCTTCTAAGTTACTTGTACCTTTACTACAGTTCACTTGAGTTGGTTTACATTGTATAAGTATGTATGCCCTGACTCGAGTGTTTTTATTTTTATTTACGCTCGGGTCAGCCTGAGTATTCACAGATTTGTATTTCCACTTTCTGGAGATTGGAATCGCTAGAGATTATCTACTTGTCAAGTTTTATCTTTTGCAGTCTGTTGGTCCTTTCCAGCTATTGTATTAGTAGATTTCTATATATTGAGACTTTTTTGTACTTTATTTCTTTTGTTGTATCTTATGTAACTCTGATATATTTATATAGTAGCTTCATGAACTACTATCTCTTTTACTTCCGTTGCATTATTATTACTCTGTGTCTGTGATCTGTGATTTTATTTACTGTATATTCTAATATTTGCCAAATTTTTATTTACAACGTGGTATTTTGAGCAATTCAATTCCGGCATGAGTGTCTACCTATAAACTTATAATGGATGCGAAAGGTTGAAAATATCGGGTTGTTACATATTTTGAAATGACCACGGTGTTATAATAATGATTGGTTGTTTAAGAGACCGGGATCAGAAGTTGTCATACTCTCTGCCAACTCCGAAAACCACTTTAACAACTATGTACGCGATGGAGATTCAAGAAAGAAGTGGGATGGTGGCGACGATCCTATACGAGGTATATACATGGACTTGACTCCTATGAGTGGACATAAGGTGGCTAAAACAAGAGCAATTGATGGGCTAATGAGGTAGATCCTCTGATCGGACACACTCCTTCGATACCATTCAATTACTTTGTGATTGATTGGGTGCAATTTTGTTTTTTTCAAGAGTGTGGCTCGAGGTGGGCGGTAGCTACGGATATGCGTCACCACCGGTCCGGAAGTGTAATTGGTATATCTACCATGGTATTGCCTAGTTGTGCCGTGTCATCTACCTTAGCGTGCTTTACTATGAGTTTGATTTATGTCGTACCTATAGAGTATCCTCTGGTGGCCTCCAAATCAAGAGGGACTACGGTACTGTATAGACTATTGGCACTATAAAATGTATTAAATGGGATATGGGTAACGCTTAAAGCTATTTTTAAATATATTATACTTTAGTTTAGACATTATTATAATAGCATATATTACTACATAGTAGATAGTTTAATGGATCATTAGAGGATGGTTATCCCAAACATCCTTTGAGTTACTTATATTTCGGTTGTTATTTCACTGGAGTTGGATTTATTGATATAAGAATGTTAATCTTGACTCGAGTTTTTTGTGTTTTGCTTTACGCTAGGGTCGGACTGAGTGGCTCAGTGTTCGAGACTCACCTTCGAAGTTGGAGCTTCGCTTGGAGATCTAGCTATCTATCCAGCTTTTAGATATTCAGTTGATTTCGGTGATGTATTCTTACCTTGTTTTTGACTATAGTATTTGAAACTTCTATTGTATCTTATTTAACTCTAACATGTATATAGTAGCTTCATGAACTACTATCTTTTGTTTCCGCTGCATATTGTATATTACTCTGTGTCTATGATTCTGTGATTTATTTATTTACTATATATGCTGAGTTTTACCAGATATAAATTAACAATCTGGTATTTTGGGAAATTCAAATTCGGTATGTGTGGATGTGAATGGTTGAAAATATCAGGATATTACATGTGGTATTAGAGCTTTGGGTTTAGGCAAACTCAACATATAGGGTAAATTTAATTAGGGAATCACTTTCGTTCGAGCTTGAATCCCTTCCACTTTGACTCGGTTTCCTTTGAATTTAGGAACATTTTCTCGGTTCCAAAATCCATCCTTATCTCTCCCTATTCATATTCTGGAGTATTCCATAACTCAAATTTAAACAATCTCTTTAATAAATCGGCGATCTCTCCAATCTTCAAATAATTTGTAAAGGGGTGAAACTTCTTTACAATAGGCATTGATTTGCCGAAGATTTTCTGTATCCTTAATTTACAATGTTATCTACTCCTACTATGACTGAATTCTATCTCTTGTGATATAATGTTGATTTACCTCAGGATTCTGTATCGATCTTATTCTAAAGTCTCGGTTGACCTGATTAAGGTTTTCCACGATTTATATAAGTCTATCTATTCTTTTCTCCCTTTGAAAACTATTTATCTCCCTATCGAGATTATCTTCCAGTTAGAATTTTCTTTGATTAAGGTCCCCTTGAATTTGAATTCTTATTTTCGTTTTGAAATCCATTCTGAAATCATCGAGTGAGGGAGTGTATTTTTAATTTATATAAATCATATTTTATATTGTGTTGTTTGAGTTGTTGATGTTGATTTGGGTTTTCGACCGATTCGTCTAATCAACGTTATCGATAGGATTTTCAAAACACTTGAACAGAGCAAACCAACACAATATCCTTTTCAAATTTGGTAAATGGAATACTTTTGTATGATTATATTATATATAAGTATATTTTATGAAATTAAATAGTTAAATAACTTTAATTTTCATTTATTGTGTTGTGAACCATTGATTTTACCAACCTATAAATAAATGAAATTATAAAACTTGGCTGATTGATTTGATTTGGAATCCAAATAAATTTAAATCAATAATTTTAGAATTAATTTTCGGTAATTTCGAACTTTGGTTTTAATGTTTTAAAATATATATTATTTAAAGCATTTTTGAATAGAAATCGCTTCCAGAGAATTTTAAATGTTTAAATCAATGCTTTCCTATTTTGTTGCCGGAAAATAATATCGGTGATGGCGACCGCATCATCGACATACATTTTTGAGTTTCGAAGTGGAGAGACTGTATTATAGGTTTGATACACTATTATGTTTGAAATTAAATTGATTTGAATTGCCGAAGTCTGACTTGATTCATAATATAGGAATATATCTATAGATTTAATTTGACATATAAATAGTATTTTTGTATATTTATCTCTAAATGGTTTGTAGTGAAATCGGAAATTTAATTCTTAAATTTATGTTAAAGGATGTTTTCAGTTATAAAATGAAGTCAAAAAATTTGAATAAATATTTAAACTTTAAATGATTGATTGGGAAAAATTTACTTATATAATACTCAATTACATTCGAATATAACTTACCTAAACCATTCAGAAGTTAAATATGTAATTGAATAATTTACAATGTAAAATGATGATTAATGATTTTATAAATAAAATTTGAGTGGTTATGACGAATGCTATACACTTAGATTTTAGTTATAAAATGTTAGTTGAGATAAATAGAATAATAAGTTGATTGGATAGTAAATAAGACAAATTAATAAAATTCTAGTTGAAAGAAACCTTCTGTATCGAATATTTATAAATTGAAATTTTATCAACCTAATGAAATACCTTGAGTTATTGAATATTAATTTATTTAGGTTGAAATTTATATGTTTAAATTAATTGTTTTATTTTGTATTTCAATCTATTTACTTTCTGGTTGGATCTATTCTCCTATCTCCTTCCTTTTTGGGAACGAAAAATTTTGAGTGGGGAAGAGTGTAACGACCCATAACTTTCCATGGTTTTAATAATATATTTAACTGGAATTTTGTGAAATTATAAATAATAATATTTTGAAATAAAACTTTTGTATTTTGAATACGTCTGATTAAACATCGATGATGTTCAGTTTCTTATGTAATTTTATTTCAATTCAAATCACTTAATATTTGATGATTATAAAATGTTTTCTAAACCGGAATATTTTTATACAATAAATTTGTAAATCATCTTTTAAGTGAGACATCATATTTCATTTCTCCAAAATTGGACTTTTATTGCTCCATTTATCTTAATTCTGATGTTTTATCAGCATTTTGGTACCGATTATCAATTTTAATAGGATGGTCGTACCACTGATATCTGTATACCATTTTGATCATCTCGTTATGTTGATCTCCATAGTATATTCGTCTGTGTGTTTTGGAGTCTAGAAAGCAGCGAAATCCACGGAATGATTTTCGTATCGGTTCCGCAATCTGGCTTTTGAATTTCCCGTGACCATTCATTTTTCTTGTTGAATTCAAACAGCCATTTAATTTATTATGCACTGAATTCAACTTTTGAATGTTCATTCACTTTCATTTATTTGATTCAGTTTTAAATATAAGAAGAAAAAATGTGTGCACTGCCTATTCATTTTCTCTATTGTCTGTTCTTTTGCAAAGCTGGTCGTACCTCCATACCGATGCCCATCACCACCGTGCGCCTCTTCTTTCCCACCCGCGCCGAGTCCTCCCTTTTCCCTTCGCCTAGTGCCGTGCGACCTAAAACCCAAATGTCGGTCGACAGCTCGCCTCCTCTCCTATCTCACTATTTCCCATATCTCTCCCCTCAACGTGAGCAGCTCCACCGCTCGATCATTTTCAGACATCACCATCATATCGCCTCTACAAACCCTCATCTCCACCATCATCAGCAGGTGTCGAGCTCGGTCGAACCCGCTTGCTCATTGCTGAAGCCACCAAATGGCCTTGCCCCGTTTTTCTCCACCATAGTCCCTCCCACCTTCGCAACCTTACCATGCGACCAAATCGCAGTAGCACCGCCTACCCATCATTCCTCTAAGCTTCCTTTTCTCCATTTTTCCATGGCTGAAGGGCTTTACTTGTTAGCCGTATCAAATTCTTGTGTATACATGTATATATTATTATATTAGTTTACTATACATATATGTGTATATATTTTTATAAATATAGTACATATATAATCTATCGGTTACATTATAAATATAATATATTAATATGGATATATTTTATAATTTATACTTCTAAAGCATATTATATAAAGTATAGGTGTGCATATGGTGTTTATATCAGTTTATATAAATATGTAATACAGCGTTAATGCTTATGGCACGTCAGTTATATGGTTTGTACGCTCAGGTTAATTCCCGTATATATGCTTTAGATTTATATTATGCTAGTTTATCTAAATTTTATAAAGCCGGTTATATATGAATTTGTTTATATGCATTGATTTACTGAATTTTTCAATGTGTATATTTATATCTAATATATGTTTATATATATTATACGAGTTATGTTCTAATGTTTATATATGTGTATTCTATAAAGCAAATTATACAAGTTTATTTTGGTTAGAAATATATATTTTATATTGTTACGTTAGTTTTATATTATATTGGGTATGTTACTGGCTATATTTTGCACATATTAATTTTGATTGTACAAGTTTATATATAATACTGAGTTGTATATTAGCTTTTAAATTGTGTACATATACTATTTATACTGTGATTTATATATAAATGTAAATATAGGACTATTTATACGGTGGCTTATATATAAATATATAGCTGGTTTTGATATAGATATAATTTATATAATATTCATATATATATATATATGTATATGTATGTATACACATAAGATTGGTATATAATATGTTTGTTCATTTATATTGTTTAAAATTATGTCACATATAATATCTTATATATACATATAGATTTTTCAAAAAATATCTTTATCTGTGTTCAATTTAATTATAATATATTTCCTTACAATCATTATATATTATACAAGTATTTATTTCAATCTTATGTATATACGTTTGATTTTGATCTATGTGTAATTTAAAACAATGATTTTTTTAACGTATATTTAAGTTCACTTACACCATTTATCATCATCAATCCAGTTTTGATTTTACCCGTTCTCATCAATTTCTATTTATCAGTTGTCCGTCGAATTCATGCCGATTTTGTTGTTTTGGATTCGTGCCTAGATTTCGTAACTCAACTTCATTGTCAATCTCTCTAGCCTCGAAAGGTGAGCAATCACTCATGATCAATGTTGTTATATTTATTAAATTTGATTTCAATTGGAAGGACAATTGAAATATGACGTTGTTAGTTATTTACATTGCTGTTTATATGCTATCTATTCACCTGGACATCTGACGCCACTATTTGTTATTTATCGATGATAAATGCTTGTTATATTATTATCATATCTTTTATCACTCTACAAGTTCCCTGTTAGTATAGAATTCACTATGGGTTGAAATGATACATACCCGAACGATCTGTAGAATAGGAGAAAATCGTTATGGGTTGAAATGATTGACCCAAGTGATTTTCATTGAATTGAATTTGGAATTACGGGTTGAAATGATCTATATATATATATATATATATATTTAAATTATGGATTGAAATGATAAATATCCGTATCACTTGACCATAAGATAGAAAATTATATGCAGACACAGTGGTCTATATATAAAAATATTTTGAAATGATTTCTATGGCTTTGGAAGGAAATATATGGTTTTATATAAATATTGATTTCAGATATTATATAAATTTTATTTTATATATTGTTAAATTCTTAATTTTAAGCTATGTACAAATTTGTTTTAATAAAAAATAAGTTCATAATAAGTTTGATTTTATTAAATATAATATGGGTAAGTATTTATTTAAATTATATTTTAATGTAGAGTTTATAATTATTTTAATAAATTAAGGTTGAGAAATGGATTTGAAATTGATTCGAAGATGGTATTTAATTACCAATTGTATTTAATTAAATTGAAATGGAACTTATTTAATTTGTCATTTGTAATAGCCCGCAAATCCGTACCCCTTGAGTCAACACTATTCCACATCAATCAACTCAAGTTGAACAGAAATACGAACCATTAGGGTTAAAGAAGAAGAGGTAGAAGAAGAAAATAGAAAACAACACCAGAATCTAACCATCGCAGTGGAATAAAATATAATAGATAACTAATGATCTTTACATAAAATTAAATATATCTGTTTATATATTACATCATCAGAGTACATCAATCATAGTTCAACATCAATAACATACAACTGGATACACAACTACTCAACACAGCAGAATATATATAAAACAAGTACGAAAGTACGTATCGTCATCCAGCTCGTCTCATGGGCTCCACAGCATCATATCCTGTAACTTTTAATACTCGGTCTGACCCGAGAATTATAGTTAAATAACACCCGAGTCAGTCTGGAATACTAGCCTGAGAAAATCACACTCAATTGATAATTAACGTTTCAAAAATCCATTGAAAACAAAAGCATCTCGTAAGACCACGCCACAAATAAACATGTCGGATTTTTACCTTACGATAGCTAAAACACTTTTTATTAAAATCCTCTGATATTATAATAGGATATACATACAAATACTTATTAAAATAGCCAAAATTGTTACATGATTAAATTCCAGCTACTAGCCACAGAGTGGGTAATACAAACAAAACTCGTAAAAGGCACGCAGGGAGAATGGATTTCCAACTAATGACTAGGCACTGGGGTACCACCTGTCACGGTACCTGGTCTAGATCAGCGTACCGAGGAGCCACCCTAACTACCCTTCAACACAAGGCCGGGACTATCCCTTACTGGATAATCCCGAGCAAGATCACCCCACGGTTGTGATCATCAACCGCACCACTAAGTCGAAATAAAAGGGACATCTAGACAGGGATGACCTCACCCTGAAATGGGTGCTACCCACCTAGCGTTGCTGCATAACCCCTGATTTTCAGTCATTCCCGGTTGATGAGGCTGGAGGCTAAACGTTACCTTTTAGATCGTTTCACTTAGAATGCCCATCGTCCACCTGACGATGTTCCGAAAGCATTCATCCATACAAGTCCGTCCCGGGTTCGAACGGAACCGAAGGCACTACTCCTACTACATCTATTTTGGAAATATCTTCAGGATTATTAGCGACTAGCCCTTGCACTTAACTGCTCCATCTTCGAATCCAAACTCGTTTTTCATGAAAACGTACAAACCGGATCGAAGTGGTTTTCGAGAAATTAATCACGATCCCGGTCTCTTCGAAACGATTAACGCATTTGTCCAATATTGATAGTCGGTTATTTAACCATCCATTAACATTCACGACAACCATCAAACAATAAATAATTTCCTAAGTTATTTATTAATCCCAAAAATATCTTTGCAAGATATATTTCCTCTTTTCAAACTCTTTTGAAAACAATTTCAAACTACCTTCCTTTCTCAGAATAAATTCCAGGTATTTTCTATTTCCACTGAAATCACCAAGCACAAAACTATAGACTTTTAAAATAATTTAAAACGCTTTACTTTGTAATATACTTTAAAACAATTAAGTTAAAGTACTTCAATAACTTGTTAAAAATACATGCTATATGAATATTTGAAAATAAGGTTACTTTATAAAATATAAAACTAGGTTTTCACTTTTTAAAACAAAATACTAAGTCACTTTTTAAATAGTTACTACGATAATAGATTTGAAAAATACTTACTTTAGAATTTAAACATTTAGAAATAATAAATTTCCTAAAACTTACTTTTTAAAACAACATTAAAACATTTGTCTTATATTTAAAAATTCACTTTGAATGTACTTGGCTATCCAAAGAAATATACTTCTCCTCACATTCTTCTTTAAATTTCCAATTTCAAACACTTGAATCAATTTCCAAATTGATTTCCAGTTTACCACCTTTTATTCCAAAATCCATTAATTTCAGATTTTATTCCTTAATTATGATTAAAAATATTTTTAACTGAAAATACCAAGTTTAGATTTCTCAAATTACTTCTTAATCCTTTTAAATAAATTTAAACTTTAAATTTTAAAATAATTCTTTATTCCTTTAAAATAATATCACTAAATTTTACATTTCATTAGTTTCTATTTTATTCAAAATCGTTTCTTTTCATACTTAAAGTTATTTATTAGTATTTTAATATCACTTCCATTTCCTTTCGATTCATTCTTAATTTATTCAAATTTTCTATAATTATTTCGCTTACAAATTCACTTATTTAATTTTCTTTCCAAAATCCAATTTATATATTTTTGATAGCTCATTCTACCCAAATATATTCAAATAACCATATCATTCAATATTCCAATATAATTCATCATAGAATATCAAACAATCACAACAGAGAATATTAAATAATTTAAATAAATATTGAGGGGTCCAGTAGGATCCCTCCAACCTGTTTTTCCTACATCCACAGAAGTTAGCACAACATAAATACCCATTCCACTTCGAGGTGGAATATCACGGTATATGTGATTAATATAAATCATCCTCTATTATGCGGCGCATAGGGTTTCATCCGCTATATAATGCGGGAAATCAATCATTCCAAGATGTATTATATACTATAATATAACATATCAAATCAATTCAATCATCCAACCAATTATTTAAATTTAACCATTCAAATTAAAATTAAAATTCAGCAGAGTGAGATTAACTCACATTTAAATTTGCAATCCACTTCCATCTCGACTATTTCCTTCATGATATTTGGACCTTGTATAAACAATTTATGTTTTATTAATATTTGAAATAAATAAACAATTTATTATTATTATTATTTTACCATTTAATATGCATTAAGTAACCGATAATTTTATTTAAACTAATAATTTCCTTTTGATAAATTTACTTACCTAATTATTTATTTAAATTAATTTTCGTTTAAATAAAATATCTTTTGATAACTAAAAAAATAATTAAGTTTAATTAACAAATAGTTTTTAGCTTTTAACCTAATTTCCATTTAACAATTTCTAAAATGATTTCATAAGTTAGTTAAACAAATTAATCTCCATAAATACATTATTTGAAAATTTAAACTAGTGGATTTAAAAATCTTTATATGCTTATTTATTTTATTTTAACATATATTAAAATAGAACTGAAATGGTTTTTATATTACACTAATATATATATATATATATATATATATATATTTACTGCATATGTTCATATTTATAAATATATACACTATCAAATTAGAGTAACTAAATAGATTGTATTTACCTTACTATCAAACCTTAGACGAAATCATCGCCACTGCGATTTGTTGGCCGCTTCCATCTCCCTAATCGGCCACAACTCAAACGTGGAACCAACGTATTGCTCGAGGCTGCAACCATCTGCCATCGACCAGATCGAAATTGGCAGAGCTTTCGAGGTCGAGCTCGAACTCATCCCTCAACGCCGACCTTCCAGATCGACAACGGCCATCAACTAGACTCGCAACCCTCGCCCTCACCTTGGCTTCGACTGCGAAGTCGATTAAGCTAATCACGACCTCACACGACCCTTCCTCCACCCCGACAACTGACGTAGCCCCTCTCCTCCAAATCAATAGCCGCCACATCGCGCGAGACCTCGCCTTGTTTCGAGCCTCTCGATTCGGTTAAAATGAAATTCGAAAGAGGGAAGAACATCTCGGTCAAGATTTATACTTTAATGAAGATAACGGAAGTCTCGTGTTTTTTCCCTTTTTTAATTTTTATTTTCTTATGAAATGAACAAGCTTGATTTTGAACATGAAGGCTTCGGCCATTTTTTATGAACTTGGATCTTTTTTTTTTGTTTTTTTCTCGTCTAGAGGAAGATAAGGATGGAACGAAATAAAAATGGAGGGGAGTGGCGTATAAGAGAAGACTTGACTATTTTAATTAAATTAAATTAGATTAGATTCTTCTATGCATTTACGGATTGTACGACCTAACGGTAAACCCAAACACTACGAAAATTGAAATCCAATAATAATAAAATATTACGGACCCAATAGAACTGTTTTCATCAAAATCCTAGATTGTGCCTCGAAAGGCTATTTTTAAATATCAATTTAAACGATGAAATTTCAAAACTGAACAAATCAATGTTAAATTAAATTTTAACACTTTTATTATCTTCATTATTATCGATATAAATTTTATAAGCCTTCAAATTATTTTTAACAGGCTTAAAACTTTAGATTCAACATTTTACCCAACTTCAAATTATTTAATTCAATAGTTTAATTATCAAATAAATAGTGATATTTGAATTCAAGTTAAAAATTAACTTTTAAATATTTAAAATCAATTAAATATCCCGATTTCAAATGCTCAAAAATTCCGGGTCGTCACATTCCTCCCACCTTAAAAGAATTTCGTCCCCGAAATTACTAGTTAGGAAGAATGATCCAATACCTGTTTACTTTTCCTCAAAACCAAACAATTCAACATCTGACCAACTATCTTTTTATAAAAGACCCATTATCATTCTTACTAACTTCTCAACTTTCCCATAGTTTTCAAATATTATTACTTGTTCAATCATTCAAATTTAAATTTGAAACCAAATTTTGAATTATCAAAATTTTCCAAATTTTTTTCTAACTCCCTAAATTTTCGAAAATTTTCGCCAACGTCTCCTTTGCGCGGCTAGTTCCGTACAACTACAAAAGGCCTCTATGGACTCCCAAATTCCAAAAGAAAACAAAACGCCAAGTGGCTAGATCCAAAAACCCAATCAAATTTCACAGAAATTTAAACACATACCTTTTTGTCAAGCAATTAAAATTCATCTTCTGAAACCAAAATCAATTTTCCTTTTCCTTTGTAATACCTGCATATCCTATTTAGCAATAATATTGAATCACAACATTTCAAAAACATTTTATTGACTTCCTTACAAAATGTCAAAATTTATTCATTCAAATATTAACTTAGAATATATTTGTAATATCAATTTCCAATTAAGAATTCACCATTCCTTTCTTAAATTTAGTATAAGCATTTAATATGCTTCTTTATTTATTTTCACTTCACTATTGGAGTTTATATCCATTTCTATTCACTATGCCTTTACAATCCCATTTGAATTCAATTTGCTTCAATTTACTAATTGCTTTCTAATCTAAATACCTTTTCCAAATTTCCATTCAGATTTCCATCTTCCAATTCTGCTTGAATTCAATTTTGTCTTAAAACTTTGAATATTGAATTGTGTTAGCCTTATCTCAACCCATATGTAATTAACCATTTCCTTTCATTAGTTCCGCTTACTAATTTATTTAAAATCTCAAATAAAAGTTTACTTGCAAACTTTTTCTTCCTTTAGTTTCTTCAAACAATTTCTTCAGTTTCACCTTACTTTACATTCACACCTTTTAAATTAGATTTCAATATGCAGTTTTTTTTAAATCTATTTGCTTACCAATTTTAAATCCTTTGCCATTAGGGAATTTTTTTTTAAAAAATTTTCTAACTCCCAAAATTTTGGGAAAATTTTGGTAGAGTCTTTTTTGTACGGAGGAGCTTTTGCAATTTGACAAGAGATACAAATAAATATACATCGACCCACCCTGTCGGAAAAACAAAAACAGTTCATATTTCCTATTTTTATTGCGTAGGCGTACCTTATTTAGCATAAATAAGCAAGAGGCTTATTTAATTAGCAGTTAGCGAAATCAAATCCAGCCCAATGACTTCCCTGAACCTGTACTTACTCAACTAAATCATGTAAGTATGAAATATATGTGATTTATTAACATTTCACCTTTACTTATATAGCTAAAACATGAATTCTGTGAACAATGCATGCTATACAATTTTCATAAGCACATGTAAGATTTCGCTACCAATTTTAATTACTTACAACCAAATCACACATCGTTTTACTTCATCCGAAAGGTTAACAACTCAGATGCTTAAATTCAATTTATTTTGAAACAAATCAAACTCATATTTAATTCAATTGATCTCAACATCAATTTATTTAACTTCTATCGACTCAGAGAATTTTAATTATTTTCGTTTACTTCAAACGACAATTTATTCTATGCAATTTTACGATATCCATGTGAATAAATAATTACTTAAGGTTTATAACCAATTTACATTGATGCCAACTCAATTTATATTTAATTCCTTACATTTTAATTCATTCATAACCATTCTATTTAGCTCGTCACATTCTATTACAATTTCATTCACGATCTACTCATTTGCGTTTCATTTCTTATCCGCATTCATTTAAAACCATTCTATTAAACTTGAAAACATTCTATTTTTCTTATTGTCTCTAAGTTATTTCAAATCCTTAATATTTTAAATGGTTTACAATTATTTATTTAAGAATTTCATTCCATTAAATATTATCTATAACTCACCGAATTTTATTTCGATTAAAATTTATTTTCACTTGATTTAAATCCAACCTAATATCATTAAACCTAGTTTAAGTTGATTTCAATTCAACTCTCCACCACCTATTTACCTTAAGTTAATTTACTTCAATTTATTCAAATTTAATACTTAGCTCATTTCCATTTTACAAGTAAATTTTTCTTTTCTATTCAACTTAATTCTATCTCAATCAAATCTCATTTTAAATCTACAATTTTATTCGATTAGTTATTATAAAATTTAAATTTTCAGATTCAATTCATTCAATTGCTTATAAGGCCATTTTCAATTTTATTCACACTCATCTGGGTTTCATTTGCAACCAAAACAATCCCTACTTTAATCTATTTCCAACCATGTTTACTTCACTAACAATTCAAGTCGAATTTGATTTTTAACACGAGTTTCATTTCCAAACTTCAATATTAACTCATAAATCCAGCTTCTATTTGACTACATTGGGTTCCAATTACACATTTTATTAACTAATTTATTACCTAATTAGTTCTCCCCCGGTTGAAAAAATTCAATACTTGATTTTTAATTCCAAAAATCACTTCATTTAATTTTCTTAAGTTTGATTTATTTTATAATTCAAGTTTGGATTTTTGTTTTATTTTCTAAAACATCAAACAATATTTATTTTGGATTTTTTATTCCATTCCCAAATTTTATAAGTCACAACTTATTATTCCACCCATCTCCATTCATCCCAGGCTTGAATATATTCATCCTTTATTTTAACTCAAGCCTTACGCTTATTTATAACCCAAGCATATTTTTATTCCATGGATTTTTAATTCTTTTACAAGTTATTCTAATTTATTTATTCCAACTGATTTCTTATCCAACTTACTTCCATTTATTCAGGTAAGAATCTATTTCCATTCAATATCACCTATAACTCAACTGTATTTTTATTCTAAATCAATCCTACTTTAACTCAGATTTATTTAATTCATTTCGATTCAATTTTCTTCATCAATCCAAGTTAATCTTATTTTTTTTAACTTTTCACTTTAAATTTTAATTCCAACATTCAAAACTCATATTTCCATACTGATCTAAAAATCATCTCAATTTATAAGCTTACAACCTATCTCATCAGGATTTTTAAACACCCGAATTTTTGGTTTCAAATCGTTTTGAAATCTCCAACATTTCAAATCACACTTCTCAAAAATTTAAACTAATCCTGGTTTTTTATCCCCAACGAATTTCCTTTGAAATTTCAAAAACAAACTAGTTTTTCTGAACAAATCAGTTTGGCAGCAATTCGTCACATAGAAACTCGAAAATGAACATCGATGATGCTGCAGTCATCACTGAAGTTATTTCCCAGCGACTGAAGTGAATTCAATGCTATATCCCTTCCCAAAATTTATTTGAAACAATTTCCTTCCAGAGATACTTTTAAAACAATAATGCTATTATTTGTCTTCAAAACATTTCGAAAACACTTTCCAAGCTCTCAGGGATTTTAAAATTTCAAATTCAGGTTTAAATCAAATTTTAACTATAATTCATTTGCATAGTTTAAGCTCATTACCAATTCCCATTTGTCTATATTTCAATTTATAAATCACATTTATAATTCCCATTTATAAATATCATATTATAAATGAATTTATTTCCTTTATCTTTGGTTACATTTTCAATTTTTAGTTAAATTTCCACACAACAATATAATAATTTAATATTATTCTTCCTAACATCCAAGCAACCATATATTAGCTAAAATAGTGTACAAAAACTTTTCTTTATATCAAAATGTTTTTTGGGTAAAATTATTTCATTCACCCTCAATTAAAACAACACCATGTCAAACTGTTCTATTTAAGCGTTTAGAAACCCCTTCGATGCGGTTGTCCAGTCTGTGCCGACGAAGGTTCATATGCCACTCAATAAACCAATCAACCCAATATAAAACCATTTTTGTATCCACTAACAAATACGCCCTCATATCTATTAATGCGCTCAAACTCTTTCTAGAGTACTACGGACTCTAATTTAAATGAGTAATTCCCACCAGAGCCAAGGTTATCACCAACCTAAGCTCTGATACCAACTGTAATAGCCCGCAAATCCATACCCCTTGAGTCAACACTATTCTACATCAATCAACTCAAGTTGAACAGAAATACAAACCATTAGGGTTAAAGAAGAAGAGGTAGAAGAAGAAAATAGAAAACAACATCAGAATCTAGCCAACGCAGCGGAATAAAATATAATAGATAATAAATGATCTTTACATAAAATCAAATATATCTGTTTATATATTACATCATCAGAGTACATCAATCATAGTTCAACATCAATAACATACAACTGGATACACAGCTACTCAACACAGCGGAATATATATAAAACAAGTACGAAAGTACGTATCGTCATCCAGCTCGTCTCTTGAGCTCTACAACATCATATCCTGTATCCTATAATACTCGGTCTGACCCAAGCATTATAGTTAAATAACACCCGAGTCAGTCTAGAATACTAGCGTGAGAAAATCACACACAATTGATTATTAACGTTTCAAAAATCCTTTGAGAAAAAAAAGCATCTCATAAGATCACGCCACAAATAAATATGTCGGGTTTTTACCTTACGATAGCTAAAACACTTTTTATTAAAATCCTCTGATATTATAATAGGGTCTATATACAAATACTTACTAAAATAGCCAAAATTTTTACACGATTAAATTCTAGCTACTAGCCACAGAGTGGGTAATACGAACAAAATTCGTAAAAGACGCGTAGGGAGAATGGATTTCCAACTAATGACTAGGCACTGGGGTACCACTTGTCACGGTACCTGGTGTAGAACAGCGTTCCGGGGAGCCACCCTAACTCCCTTGCAACATAAGGCCGGGACTACCCCTTACTGGATAATCCCGAGCAAGATCACCCCACGGTTTTGATCACCAACCGCACCACTAAGCCGAAATAAAAGGGACATCTAGACAGGGATGACCTCACCTTGAAATGAGTGCTACCCACCTAGCCTTGCTGCGTAACCCTTGATTTTCAGTCATTACCGGTTGATGAGGCTTGAGGCTAAACGTTACCTTTTAGACCGTTTCACTTAGAATGCCCATCGTCCACCTGACGATGTTTCGAAAGCATTCATCCATATAAGTCCGTCTCGGGTTCGAACGGAACCGAAGGCACTACTCCTACTACATCCATTTTGGAAATATCCTCAGGATTAGTAGCGACTAGCCCTTGCACTTCACTGCTCCATCTTCGAATCTAAACTCATTTTTCCACGAAAACGTACAAATCGGATCGAAGTGGATATCGAGAAATTAATCCCCATCCCGGTCTCTTCGAAATGATCAACGCATTTGTCCAATATTGATAGTCGGTTATTTAACTGTCAATTGACATTCACGACAACCATCAAACAATAAATAATTTCCCAAATTATTTATTAATCCCAAAAATATCTTCACAAGATATATTTCCGCTTTTCAATCCCTTTTGAAAACAATTTCAAACTACCTTCCTTCCTTAGAATAAATTCCAGGTATTTTCTATTTCCACTGAAATCACCAAGCACAAAACTTTAGATTTTTAAAATAATTTAAAACGCTTTACTTTGTAATATATGCAACGACCCGCCTTTTAACACGCTTTAAATCGACACACGTGCCAATTCAAACCATACGGAAGGGCGGATTGTTATGGGGTAAATAAGAAAAGCAGGGAAAGGAAACGAAAGAGAATCTCACAGCGGAAGGATAAAATATAAGAATAATAATAAAAATATACAGTTCATAAAACTGTTTACAAAATATTTGATTCTTCCTTATACAATAAATATCAGAGTTCACATACCAATAAATATCAATGCAGCGAAATTCAATAGTGTAGTGGAATAATATAGTAGGTAGTAATACTACAAATCTTCGTCTTCGTCCTCCAGAATAAAATCTTCAAATCCTGAAACGCTCGGACTGACCCGAGCGAATTTGAAAAGACAAAAACACTCGAGTCAGAACTAAAAGATCTTATGTGAGTTAAATTAACAGAAATAAATATGAGTACAGTAACTCAAGAGATGCTCGGGATTTACATCTCTTAAGGATCCATTAAACTATTTACTATGTAGTATATTGCGCTATTATAATAGTGTCTAATTGTAAAATAAACTTACTTTTTAATAGCGTTAAGGGTTACCCATATAGCCCTTAACACAAATAATGCCAATAGTCTATACAGTACCATAATACCTCCTGATCGGGAAGCTACCAGAGGATACTCCATAGGTACGACACAAATAGAAACTCGTAGTAAAGGCTCGGTATGGTAGGTGACACGGCACAACTAGGCAATGCCAGGGTAGATATACCAATTACGCTTCCGGGCCGATGGAAACGCGTAGCGCGCAGCTGCCGCCCACCTCGAACAAACTCCCCACATCAAAGAAATCAAAAATGAAGGTGGCCACCGAATCAAACCAAAATCATAGTATAGTATCGAAGGGAAGTGTCCGATCAGAGGTGCTACCTCATTAACCCGTCAATCGCTCCTGTTTTAGCCACCTTATGCCAACTCACGGGAGTTGGGTCCGCGTATTTACCTTATACGAAACGCCGCCACCAACCTACTTCATTCTGGAATCTCCACCGCGTACACGGTTGTTAAAGTGGTTTTTGGAGTTGGCAGAGGGTATGACAACTTTCGATCCCGGTCTCTTCTACAACTAAACATTATTATAACACCACGGTCTTTAAAAATAGTTTATACTTTAAAACCAGAATATAATTTCCATTTCAAAACCATATAAATACGATATCCTTTTCATTTCAAAACAAACTCATTTTGATATTATTTTTATAAAAACCCAAATCAATAATATCGCTTTTATTTCAAATATATTTCTTTTCCAAAATCATACTGCTTAAATTATCTGTAAACCAAACCTTTGAATTATAACTTTCGAAACATAGTACTTCAGAACTCGTAGCTTTAAAACAATACTTATAAAACTTGAATGGTTTGGATATTCAACGGCATATAAAATAGTTGATTTTTAAGTTACTTTTAAAAGTAAATAAATACACGCCTTTACCACTTATTTACTTTATTTTAAGTCTAAACCACATAAACTTAGATTCACTTCCGGTTTCAATAAAACACTTCGATTTTCAAGATATTCAAACTTTGAATATTTAACCATTTCATAACTAAGGTTAGAAATTTATATTTAACCAATTATGGTCCTATTATTTAGTTTGAATTATTCACAAAATAAATCCATAAATAAATCTCAAATTTCTAACAATTAAATATTTCCTTCAATTTATTTATACTAGAAATATTCATTTAATTTATCTTGAATAAAAAACTAGTTATAAATATCATACCTTTAAAAATTCCAAGTTTAATAAGTTTACACAAACTTGTGGAGTTAAGTTTTTAAATAAGTTCCATTCAAATAAATTTCAAATTTACCGTCCAATTTTAATTGATTTAAATCATTAAAACTCCTTTATTCAACTTATTTATTTTATTTAACAAATTCATAACTTAAATTCAATAATTTAACTATGTATGAATATAAAATTGGAGTTTATATAACATAAAAATTAATATATTTTTTTCAAACCGCATCCTATCCAAACCACAAAAATCATTTCAAAAAAAATCATATATATATACATATACCGCGGTGCCTGTATAAAATTTTCTATCCTATGGTCAAGTGATACAGATATTTATCATTTCAATCCGCAATTTAAAAATAAAATGCGGTTGTATATCATTTCAAACCGCAATCCCGAATGAAATTAAATGCATGATAACTTGCAGATTTTATAAAATAGAACGCATCATTCATTCATCCAGTATCAATCATCAACCAATTATTACAATCATCATCCAATTTTAAACAACATCAATATAGAGCATAAAATTATAACAGATTATAAAGAACAAGTATTAACTAACTGTTTATATTCAATTATAAATTTAATACTGTTTAACTAGCAGTTCATATGCGGAAAAAAAAAATTTAACGGTAAATTTATATGCAATAATAAAATTTATTAACAGTTAAATTAAATAAATGCGATTTAACTGAGATGATGAATAAAACATGCCAAACAGTCATAAATAAATTTCTACTCATATTATAAATCAATTTAACAAACATAAGAAATTTTAGAAGTTGTGAGTGGGTTAAAACACTCACCTTTTGAATTTAATTTGAATTTAAATCCAATTTAAACCCAAAAATTTGACCATCTCAGAACTTTTCCAAACCAGAGTCATCAAGTCCGGAATTTTAGTACGATCCTAACAAAAGAAACCACGCGTAAAACGGATATCGTATGCAAAAGTTGTGACGATAAACGCGATTGAAATCATAAAAATAAAATAAAAGAAATGGAACATATTTCTAACCAAAATCACACATGCCACATCATCCCCACCATCTGCACGCACGGCCCATCACTCCAGTAAGCAACGCACGCACCAAACTAAAACGCAGCCGCCAACTAAAGCTCCCAAACCCTAACGAATTTTCCCGTCGATCCAACCGTCGATTCACAAAATAAACTGCATGGATGAAGTCCTCTCGGTCCTTTCTTCAAAACCCAGAAAGGATTTCCCGATCAGACGCACCAGTCAAAAACGCCCAATTCAATTTTGACCGCGATTTCTGGTCAAGTGATGCATCGAATTGAAAAACGAATTACACCATTGAATTACGCTCGTCGGGAGCTCCAACATATATTAATTTGAGTTTTTTCTGAGGACTTTGAATTTTAGCTTTGATTTTGAAATGAAAATAGATCTATGGTTTGCATCCATTGAGGAAGAGGAGGAGTTGATGAAAATGAACGCACAAACAAATGATAATAGATGGAGGCTAGGGTTTACAGCTGGGTTTATATAGGTAGGTTAGAAATAGAGTAGATGGATCCGATAAACAAACGTGCTGAACGATAATTGGCCCAAAAAGCCCGTTCTGACCCCGGAACGAAATTGGGTAAACCCATATATCAAAATAGGTGTTTTAAAATATTTAAACTCAATGGAAAAAGTTTCAGGTTCAAATTCCGTCGTATGAAGAAGTTATGCTAAAAACAATAGTTTCCAAATTCAATTTATTTCAATGTATAAATTTCAAGGCGTTTCGAGTCCGTACGATCAAACGACATGTTCGATCGCTTCGAAACTTGAAAAACTATTATAATTCACTATTACGGATCCGATGAAACTGGTTTCGTCGAAATCCGAGTTAGTGGCCAAAAAAACTATTTTTCCCATTAATTACATAAATTAATATTAACTGAATTAAATCACTAATCCAATCCAATTTCAAATTTTAAAATTTATAAAATTTCTCTCTTTTGATTTCTTAAACAATTTTAATAACTAACAACAAATTCTATGTTAATTCAATCATTAATTATTTCGCAAATTACCATATTAAATTTCATTTATTCGCAAAAAATCAAATTATAAATTTTTCATTCCAGTAAATAAAATAAATCTTGATTTTTCCATCCTTTTTAATTCCACAACTTGTTAAATTTGAAAATCATTATCATATTTTCCAAATGTTACCTTAATTTAACATTTATGTAACATATTATTAGATTCGTTGCAATTGATTCAAATTTCAATCCCCATTTCTTAATATACTCAAATTTCATAATTCTGGACACTTTATTTCCTTTCCCATAAGGGTAGCATTTATTATATAAACATTTATTTCCAATTCCTTCAAAATTTTAACAGGTAACCTTTAACAATTGTTTTTAATCCAAAGGTTATACTTAAGTTTACGTTGTATTCTACAATTTATCATATTATGAAGAAAATTCACGTTATTCCCCATTATTACCTTAATTCATATATCGTAACATTTAATTTATATTTATTTCAATGATTTACAAATTAAATTGAATAAACTAAATATACATATAGCTCATAATAATTGTTGTCAAAACTCAAAATCCCACATTTATAAGTTTGTTGTTTACAGCGCATTGGTTTTTATTCAATCATCACTTATTGTATATTAATTAAATAAATTCACTCTTTAAGTCCGTTTAAATTTATTACCAAATATCCATTTACCTTTCCCATCGATTTGAATTCCATTCAATTAATATAACCAATCAATTTCCATCCACACTTTGTTAAAAACCTAAAATTTGCAATTCATTATCTTGTATTAATGTCATCCAATTTCTACTTATTATTATACCTTTACAACCTATATACATTCATTTATTGATTTTATACAATTACCATTAACTTTACATTCAATTACTACTCCATGTATATTTATTCATCAATCAATTCGATATTTACTTTCTTTCCTTCTATTTGATAAATAACCTAGTATACCTTTACATACATTCATTTCATTCCATTCATTTATGGGTATTGCATTGAGATTTAATTTATTAGCAAATATCAACATTATTACCCTTAATTACAATTGGATTCCCAATTCTATTCAATACCCTGAATAAATAACATATATATTAATCAAATCCTTACATTTGTTTTTCACATATTTCATTAAAAATCAAATCATAACATTTAAATGATTTTATTGAATTGGAATCCCATTCAAGTCATAAATTATTAACTTGCACTATTATGATCCTTTAATTTATTCCAATTACTGTTTAAAATCTTTTATTGCATTAAATCAAATTAATATTTTCCTAAATTTCTCATATTAAATTTTATATCCAAGTAAGAATCTTCTTCTACTTAATTCATTTGAATTTTTATTAAAATTTGTATAAATAGGTTTTATGTCTCCATTTACATAATTTAATTTAGCGTTTATTACTTTCAACAACATTGTAATTACTAATTATCCTACATTGATGGTATACGTTTTCCATTATTATCATTTATTAGAATTCTGTTCAACTTTCCATCTTATGCATATAGTTAACCTTTCTATTGATTTTACCTTCAAAATTTTCAGTTATTTTCTTAACTTACAAAAAGGCAATGATTAATTACCTTGAATTGCTATTAATTAAATGCATTGGTACGAACAATAGTTGTCACCATTATGCAATTTATAACATTTGTAATTTATTCTCTACAACAATTATTACCTATTAATATTTATTTCGCCCTCAAATACAAAACTTGCATTTTTTCTTATTATCATATCCTATTTACTGTTAACAATGTTTATTACATTAAATTAGTTTAAATATTTTTCTTAAATTTGTCATATCCAATTTATATACAGGTAAAATTCTTTTCACTACTTAAAATCATTTGAATTGACTTCGCATTACTATAAGTAGGTTTTAATTTATTTTATTATTTTTTCCTCTACTAAATTTAATTACAAACTTATTAAATTTAACTAAATTAAATCCATGAAATTTACAGGTCGTTACATCTCCCCCACTCAAAACTTTTCGTCCCCGAAAAGGAAAAAGAAGGGGAAACGAAGAACTAAGAAATCAATATACCTTATTCAAACATTAACTTTACAACAATTAAATTTATAAAATTAATTAATTTAGATAAAATATCTTAATTTAAAACCATTAATCTTTTTATACTTAAATTACTAAAATTTGGTAAACATTTTTAAAATATTCTAAGTCCAGAATTTACGGAAAATTTTGGCAGAGTCTCCTTTGTACGGAGAGGCTCGAGAGAAAATATAATATTAAATATAACAATATACAACATATATTTTTCAAATTAATATATCCCTACACGGGAAAATATATAAAATATCGCTATAAACCGTAATCCGAAAACGTACCTATTTATCGGGCAATTTACGTTTATTTTATAGAACCAAAAGTAGTAGCAATTGCTTCCATAACCTGCATTTCACTTATAAAATAAAAAGAGTTAACAATTTACATAAAGTGAAATATCTAAGTGGTTTCAATCAGTGTCAACAATCAATACAACAACCATCAATTCGACCAATAGCATACACACCAAATTCAAAGCAACCATTCAACCAAACAAATAAATAGTTGTTTGGGTTCAAACTTTTAAAATTATACTCAATGAAGAATAAACTGTTAGCGCATCATTTACTCAACAGCCTTAGATAAAACTAAATAGATTATTCATTCACCCAAACCAATTTTAAAGTATCTTGCCCAAACAACCATCAATTAAACAACAACAATCCAGACAACAATCGACTTAGCCTATTATTAATTCCATCTCATATATTTTAATTTCTCTTTTTATTCATATCACATAAATTTTTATAATTTTCATTTATTTCTAACAAATTTTTAATTTCATTTACACATTCACTGTTTGTTTCATTTGTTTTTACTTATTACTTACAATTATTCCTTCCCATTATCTCAGGTCATGCCAGTTCATTTTAGTTCATTATAATTATTTATTCATTTATTGCATGCCCTCATTTATTTACATTTGTTTATCAATAGTATTCATGTCCCATTTAATTTCTTAGCATTTCCATTTTATTTACTTAAGTTGATAATCATCTATTTGATTTACTTACCTTTAAAATTTCAATTATATCCTAAGTTTACAACATTATATTCTCACTTATAATAGCAAATTCATTGAATACTTCACTACCTACTTTTACTTGTACAATTTCATTACATTTCCTATTAAACATTTCAACTTTTAATATTTGGTAAGTTATATATGTTTTTTTAAAGATGTACTTGAAAGTTATACAAGTTTTCTCATTACCTATGATTAATTTAAAGTTCAATAGTAATATTCTTTATTTCGTAGGTTATAATTTCAAATTCCATTTAATACCATTTATAACCTATCATTAAATCTCTTATTTCCTTTAGAGGTTTTAATTATTTATTACCTATGTTTCAATTCACTACAATAATTGAAACAATTAATTATCGGGAATTTAAAAACTTAATACCGGGTTAAATTTTCAATTTATTTTAAAACAATAGATACATATTTTCTAAAATGAATCTGCAGTAGAACTACTACAGTGGCCTTTCTCCTTCGAAACTCAAAAATGAAAGTCAATGATGCGGCCGCCATCACCGAAATTATTTTCCAGCGACAGAGAGGAAAGTACAAAACTTATTTTCTCCAAAATCTTCTTTAAAACATTTCCTTTCGAATTATATTAAATATTTATATCAAAAAATACTTATAAACAAAATTATTATATTCCAAAATTTATTCGAATAAATTTCAAAAACCGGAACTTAAGTTCCAAATTTCCAAATTTTATTTATCTTATTTTTCAATCTTATTTCTATTATTATTATACACTTTACTACCTAACAACCAATCTATTGCAGCCAAATATAGATATCTTTTGAAAATTTATTTTATATATAGAAAATATAATAGGAAAAATTATTTCATTCACCTATATAAAAACAAATATTATGTCGGTCTATCCTATTAAGCGTTTAGAAATCCCTATTGATGTCATAACGTCCCATGCACCAACCAGAATTTATAAATACAAAACGGAACAAATTAACACAATAATAAAATCTTTTATAACACTAACAAATACGCTCTCTCATATATATACACTGAGCGTCTCCCATATGGTATTACTACCTTATTAGTAAAGAGTCAAACCCCATAAAGCTAAGGTTTATCGCTAAACCAAAGCGCTGATACCACATGTAACAGCCCGCCTTTTCACACGCTTTAAATCGACACAGGTGCCAATTCAAACCATATGGAAGGGCCGATTGTTATGGGTTAAATAAGAAAAGCAGGGAAAGGAAACAAAAGAGAATCTCACAGCGGAAGGATAAAATATAATAATAATAAAAAATATACAGTTCATAAAACTGTTTACAAAACATTTGATTCTTCTTTATACAATAAATATTAGAGTTCACATACCAATAAATATCAATGTGGCAGAATTAAATAGTGTAGTGGAATAATATAGTAGGTAGTAATACTACAAATCTTCGTCTTCGTCCTCCAGAATAAAATCTTCGAATCCTGAAACGCTCGGACTGACCCGAGCGAATTTGGAAAGACAAAAACACTCGAGTCAGAACTAAAAGATCTTATGTGAGTTAAATTAACAGAAATAAATATTAGTACAGTAACTCAAGAAATGCTCGGGATTTACATCTCCTATGGATCCGTTAAACTATTTACTATGTAGTATATTGCGCTATTATAATAGTGTCTAATTGTAAAATAAACTTACTTTTTAATAGCGTTAAGGGGTTACCCATATAGCCCTTAACACAAATAATGCAAATAGTCTATACAGTACCGTAATACTTCCTGATCGGGAAGCTACCAGAGGATACTCCATAGGTACGACACAAATAGAAACTCGTAGTAAAGGCTCGGTATAGTAGGTGACACGGCACAACTAGGCAATGCCATGGTAGATATACCAATTACGCTTCCGGGCCGATGGAAACGCGCAGCGCGCAGCTGCCGCCCACCTCGAACAAACTCCCCACATCAAAGAAATCAAAAATGAAGGTGGCCACCGAATCAAACCAAAATCAGAGTATAGTATCGAAGGGAAGTGTCCGATCAGAGGTGCTACCTCATTAACCCGTCAATCGCTCCTGTTTTAGCCACCTTATGCCAACTCACGGGAGTTGGGTCCGCGTATTTACCTTATAGGAAATGCCGCCACCAACCTACTTCATTATGGAATCTCCACCGCCTACACGGTTGTTAAAGTGGTTTTCGGAGTTGGCTTCCGATCCCGGTCTCTTCTATAACCAAACGTTATTATAACACCGCGGTCTTTAAAAATAGTTTATACTTTAAAACCAGAATATATTTTCCATTTCAAAACCATATAAATACGATATCCTTTTCATTTCAAAACAAACTCATTTTGATATTATTTTTATAAAAACCCAAATCAATAATATCACTTTTATTTCAAATATATTTCTTTTCCAAAATCATACTACTTAAATTATTTGGAAACCAAACCTTTGAATTATAACTTTCAAAACATAATACTTTGAAACTCGTAGCTTTAAAACCATACTTCTAAAACTTGAATGGTTTGGATATTCAACGGCATATAAAATAGTTGATTTTTAAGTTATTTCTAAAAGTAAATAAATACACGCCTTTACCACTTATTTACTTTATTTTAAGTCTAAACCACATAAACTTAGATTCACTTCCAGTTTCAATAAAACACTTCGATTTTCAAGGTATTCAAACTTTGAGTATTTAACCATTTCATAACTAAGGTTAGAAATTTATATTTAACCAATTATGGTCTTATTATTTAGTTTGAATTATTCACAAAATAAATCCATAAATAAATCTCAAATTTCTAACAATTAAATATTTCCTTCAATTTATTTATACTAGAAATATTCATTTAATTTATCTTGAATAAAAATCCAGTTATAAATATCATACCTTTAAAAATTCCAAGTTTAATAAGTTTACACCAACTTGTGGAGTTAAGTTTTTAAATAAGTTCCATTCAAATAAATTTCAAATTTACCTTCCAATCTTAATTGATTTAAACCATTAAAACTCCTTTATTCAACTTATTTATTTTATTTAACAAATTCATATCTTAAATTCAATAATTTAACTATGTATGTATATAAAATTGGAGTTTATATAACATAAAAATTAATATATATTTTTTCAAACCGCATCATATCCAAACCATAAAAATCATTTCAAAAAAAAATCATATATATATATATATATACCGCGGTGCCTGTATAAAATTTTCTATCCTATGGTCAAGTGATACAGATATTTATCATTTCGATCCGCAATTTAAAAATAAAATGCAGTTGTATATCATTTCAAACCGCAATCTCGAATGAAATGAAATGCATGATAACTTGTAGATTTTATAAAATAGAACACATCATTCATTCACCCAATATCAATCATCAACCAATTATTACAATCATCATCCAATTTTAAACAACATCAATATAGAGCATAAAATTATAACAGGTAATAAAGAACAGGTATTAACTAACAGTTTACATTCAATAATAAATTTAATACTGTTTAACTAGCAGTTCATATGCAAAAAAATAAATTTTAACTGTAAATTTATATGCAATAATAAAATTTATTAACAGTTAAATTAAATAAATGCGATTTAACTGAGATGATGAATAAAACAAGCCAAATAGTCATAAATAAATTTCTACTCATATTATAAATCAATTTAACAAACATAAGAAATTTTAGAAGTTGTGAGTGGGTTAAAACACTCACCTTTTGAATTTAAATTGAATTTAAATCCAATTTAAACTCAAAAATTTGACCGTCTCAGAATTTGTCCAAACCTGCGTCACCAAGTCCGGAATTTCAATATGAACCTAACAAAAGAAATCGCGCATGAAACAGATATCGTATGCAAAAGTTGTGACGATAAATGCGATTGAAATCATAAAAATAAACTAAAAGAAATGGAACACATTTCTTACCAAAATCACACATGCCACCTCATCCCCATCTTCTGCACGCACGGCCCATCACTCCAGTAAGCAACGCATGCATCAAACTAAAACGCAGCCGCCAACTAAAAATCCCAAACCCTAACGAATTTTACCGTCGATCCAACCGTCGATTCGCAAAATAAACTGCATGGATGAAGTCCGCTCGGTCCTCTCTTCAAAACCCAGAAAGGATTTTCCGATCAGACGCACCAGTCAAAAACGCCCAATTCAATTTTGACCGTGATTTCTGGTCAAACAATGCGTCGAATTGAAAAGCAAATTACACCATTGAATTACGCTCGTCGAGAGCTTCAATGATGTATTAATTTGAGATTTTTCTAAGGACTTTGAATTTTAGCTTTGATTTTGAAACGAAAACAGATCTAGGGTTTGCATCCATTAAGGAAGAGGAGGAATTGATGAAAATGAACGCACAAACAAATGATAATAGATGGAGGCTAGGGTTTACAATTGGGTTTATATAGGTAGGTTAGAAATAGAGTAGATGGATCCAATAAACAAACGTGCTGAACGATAATTGGCCCAAAAAGCCCGTTCTAACCCCGGAACGAAATTGGGTAAACCCATATATCAAAATAGGTGTTTTAAAATATTTTAAACTCAATGGAAAATGTTTCAGGTTCAAATTCCGTCGTATGAAGAAGTTATGCTAAAAACAATATTTTCCAAATTCAGTTTATTTCAATGCATAAATTTCAAGGCGTTTCGAGTCCGTACGATCAAACGACAAGTCCGATCGCTACAAAACTTGATACACTATTATAATTCACTGTTACGGATCCGATGAATCTAGTTTCGTCGAAATCCGAGTTAGTGGCCAAAAAAATATTTTTCCCATTAATTACATAAATTAATATTAACTGAATTAAATCACTAATCCAATCCAATTTCAAATTTTAAAATTTATAAAATTTCTCTCTTTTGATTTCTTTAACAATTTTAATAACTAACAACAAATTCTGTGTTAATTCAATCATTACTTATTTCGCAAATTACCATATTAAATTTCATTTATTCGCAATAAATCAAATTATAAATTTTTCATTCCAATAAATAAAATGAATCTTGATTTTTCCATCCTTTTTAATTCCACAACTTGTTAAATTTGAAAACCATTATCATATTTTCCAAATGTTACCTTAATTTAACATTTATGTAACATATTATTAGATTCGTTGCAATTGATTCAAATTTCAATACCTATTTCTTAATATACTCAAATTTCATAATTCTGGACACTTTGTTTCCTTTCCCATAAGGGTAGCATTTATTATATAAACATTTATTTCCAATTCCATCAAAATTTTAACAGGTAACCCTTAACAATTGTTTTCAATCCAAAGGTTATACTTAAGTTCACGTTGTATTCTAAAATTTATCATATTGTGAAGAAAATTCACGTTATTCCCCATTATTACCTTAATTCATATATCGTAACATTTAATTTATATTTATTTCAATGATCTACAAATTAAATTGAATGAACTAAATATACATATAGCTCATAATAATTGTTGTCAAAACTCAAAATCCCACATTTATAAGTTTGTTGTTTACAGCGTATTGGTTTTTATTCAATCATCACTTATTGTATATTAATTAAATAAATTCACTCTTTAGGTCCGTTTAAATTTATTACCAAATATCCATTTACCTTTCCCATCGATTTGAATTCCATTCAATTAATATAACCAATCAATTTCCATCCACACTTTGTTAAACACCTAAAATTTGCAATTCATTATCTTGTATTAATGTCATCCAATTTCTACTTATTATTATACCTTTACAACCTATATACATTCATTTATTGATTTTATACAATTACCATTAACTTTACATTCAATTACTACTCCATGTATATTTATTCTTCAATCAATTCGATATTTACTTTCTTTCCTTCTATTTGATAAATAACCTAGTATACCTTTACATACATTCATTCATTCCATTCATTTATGGGTATTGCATTGAGATTTAATTTATTAGCAAATATCAACATTATTACCCTTAATTACAATTGGATTCCCAATTCTATTCAATACCCTGAATAAATAACATATATATTAATCAAATCCTTACATTTGTTTTTCACATATTTCATTAAAAATCAAATCATAACATTTAAATGATTTTATTGAATTGGAATTCCATTCAAGTCATAAATTATTAACTTGCACTATTATGACCTTTAATTTATTCCAATTACCGTTTAAAATCTTTTATTGCATTAAGTCAAATTAATACTTTCATAAATTTCTCATATTAAATTTTATATCCAGGTAAGAATCTTCTTCTACTTAATTCATTTGAATTTTTATTCAAATTTCTATAAATAGGTTTTAAGTCTCCATTTACATAATTTAATTTAGCATTTATTACTTTCAACAACATTGTAATTACTAATTATCCTACATTGATGGTATCTGTTTTCCATTATTATCATTTATTAGAATTCTATTCAACTTTCCATCTTATGCATATAGTTAACCTTTCTATTGATTTTACCTTCAAAATTTTCAGTTATTTTCTTAACTTACAAAAAGGCAATGATTAATTACCTTAAATTGCTATTAATTAAATGCATTGGTACGAACAATAGTTGTCACCATTATGCAATTTATAACATTTGTAATTTATTCTCTACAACAATTATTACCTATTAATATTTATTTCGCCCTTAAATACAAAACTTGCATTTTTTCTTATTATCATATCCCATTTACTGTTAACAATGTTTATTACATTAAATTAGTTTAAATATTTTTCTTAAATTTCTCATATCCAATTTATATACAGGTAAAATTCTTTTCACTACTTAAAATCATTCGAATTGACTTCGCATTACTATAATTAGGTTTTAATTTATTTTATTATTTTTTCTCTACAAAATTTAATTACAAACTTATTAAATTTAACCAAATTAAATCCATGAAATTTACGGGTCGTTACAATATACTTTAAAAAATTTAAGTTAAACTACTTCAATAACTTGTTAAAAATACATACTATATGAATATTTGAAAATAAGGTTACTTTATAAAATATAAAACTAGATTTTCACTTTTTAAAATAAAATACTAAGTCACTTTTTAAATAATTACTACGATAATAGATTTGAAAAATACTTACTTTAGAATCTAAACATTTAGAAATAATAAATTTCCTAAAACATACTTTTTAAAACAACATTAAAACATTTATCTTATATTTAAAAATTCACTTTGAACGTACTTGGCTATCTAGAGAAATGTACTTCTCCTCACTTTCTTCTTTAAATTTCCAATTTCAAACACTTGAATCAATTTCCAAATTGATTTCCAATTTACTCCGTTTTATTCCAAAATCCATTAATTTCAGATTTTATTCCTTAATTATGATTAAAAATACTTTTAACTCAAAATACCAAGTTTCGATTTCTCAAATTACTTCTTAATCCTTTTAAATAAATTTAAACTTTAAATTTTAAAATAATTCTTTATTCCTTTAAAATAATATCACTAAATTTTACATTTCATTAAATTTTGTTTATTCAAAATCGTTTCTTTTCATACTCGAAGTTATTTATTAGTATTTTAATATCACTTCCATTTCCTTTCGTTCTTAATTTATTCAAATTTTCTATAAATATTTTGCTACAAATTCACTTCTTTTATTTTCTTCCCAAAATCCAATTTATATATTTTTGGTAGCTCATTCTACCCAAATATATTCAATCAAACCATAGCATTCAATATTCCAATATAATTCATCATAGAATATCAGATAATCACAACAGAGAATATTAAATAATTTAAATAAATGTTGAGGGGTCCAGTTGGATCCCTCCAACCTGTTTTTCCTGCATCCACAGACGTTAGCACAACATAAATACCCATTCCACTTCAAGGTGGAATATCGCAGTATATGGGATTAATATAAATCATCCGCTATTATGCGGCGCATAAGGTCTCATTCACTATATAATGCGGGAAATCAATCATTCCAAGATGTATTATATACTATAATATAACATATCAAATCAATTCAATCATCCAACAAATTATTTAAATTTAACCATTTAAATTAAAATTAAAATTCAGCTGACTGAGATTAACTCACCTTTAATTTTGCAATCCACTTCCATCTCGACTATTTCCTTCATGATATTTGGACCTTGTATAAACAATTTATGATTTATTAATATTTTAAATAAATCAACAATTTATTGTTATTATTATTTTACCATTTAATAAACATTAAGTAATTGATAATTTTATTTAAACTAATAATTTCCTTTTGATAAATTTACTTAACTAATTATTTATTTAAATCAATTTTCCTTTAAATAAAATATCTTTTGATAACTAAACAAATAATTAAGTTTAATTAACAAATAGTTTTTAGCTTTTAACCTAATTTCCCTTTAACAATTTCTAAAATGATTTCATTAGTTAGTTAGACAAATTAATCTCCATAAATACATTATTGAAAATTTAGACCAGTGGATTTAAAAATCTGTATATGCTTATTTATTTTATTTTAACATATATTAGAATAGAACCGAAATGGTTTTTATATTACACTGCTATATATATATATATATATATATATATATATTACTGCATATGTTCATATTTATAAATATATACACAATCAAATTAGAGTAACTAAATAGATTGTATTTACCTTACTATCAAACCCTACCCGAAATCATTGCCACCGCGATTTGTTGACCGCTTCCATCTCCCCAATCGGCCGCAGCTCAAACGCAGAACCCACGTACTGCTCGAGGCCGCAACCATCTTCCATCGACCAGATCGAAATTGGCAGAGCTTTCGAGGTCGAGCTCGAACTTATCCCACAACGCCGACCTTCTAGATCGATAACGGCCATCAATTGGACTCGCACCGTCGCCCTCACTTCGGCTTCGACTATGAAGTCGATTAAGCTAATCGCAACCTCACGCGACCCTTCCTCCACCCCGACAACTGACGTAGCCCCTCTCCCCCAAATCGATAGCCGCCACATTGCGCGAGACCTCGCCTTGTTTCGAGCCTCTCGATTCGGTTAAATTGAAATTCGAAAGAGGGAAGGACATCTCGGTCAAGATTTATACTTTAATGAAGATAACGGAAGTCTCATGTTTTTTTCCTTTTTTTTATTTTCTTATGAAATGAACGAGCTTGATTTTGAACATGAAGGCTTCAGCCATTTTTTTGAACTTTGATCTTTTTTGTGTTTTTTTTCTCGTCTAGAGGAAGATAAGGATGGAACGAAATAAAAATGGAGGGGAGTGGCGTATAATAGAAGACTTGACTATTTTAATTAAATTAAATTAGATTCTTCTATGCATTTACGGATTGTACGACCAAACGGTAAACCCAAACACTACGAAAATTGAAATCCGATAATAATAAAATATTACGGATCCAATAGAACTGGTTTCGTCAAAATCCGAGATTGTGCCTCGGAAGGCTATCTTTAAATATCAATTAAAACGATGAAATTTCAAAACTGAACAAATCACTGTTAAATTAAATTTTAACACTTTTATTCTCTTCAGTATTATCAATATAAATTTTATAAGCCTTCAAATTATTTTTAACAGGCTTAAAACTTTATATTCAACATTTTACCCAACTTCAAATTATTTAATTCAATAGTTTAAGTATCAAATAAATAGTGATATTTGAATTCAAGTTAAAAATTAACTTTTAAATATTAAAAATCAATTAAATATCCCGATTTCAAATGCTAAAAAATTCTGGGTCGTCACATCATCTTTAAAGGATATGATTTTATAATTTGATTTTGGTTAAGGTGATTTAAATGAATATTTCAAGTCTAAATAAATTGAAGGGAATATTTTGTTTATATGATAATTTGGGGTTTATTTAAATGATATTGGATTTTTAAGCGAAGGTTTCAAAACTAAATAAGAATGAAGTTAAATTAAGATATATACAAATTTATCAAATTTAGTTTTGAAATGTGGGATATTTTAAGCTTTGAAATCTATCGAAATTGAATGGTTTATTTTGTGGTTCAAATCTGCATTTGAAATTGTTATAATCTGAAATGGCTTATTGAGAAACTGAATTGAATTGAATTTGATGATTTGAGATCTGTTTTAAATTGAATTTTAGGATTCAAGTTGATTTGAATCAATTTGTGAAGTTTGAGGAAATTACTTTATTATATAAAGTAAATTTAAATTATATTTAAAACTATTTTATATTCTACTTTATAAATTATTTTAATATAAACTATTTTAATATACTAACTATCTTAATATAAACTATTTTAACTTATAACTCTTTTATATAAACTATTTTACTTTAGAAACTATTTTTTTTATATATTATCTAATATCTAAACTGTTTATGTGGTGGAAGTTATGTTTTCAAAGTTATGAATTTCATAGTATTATGTCTGAAAGTGTTACAATTTCAAGTGTCTAGTTTCGAAAGTGTTATAACTTTGAAAATGCTATAACTTTGGAAAAAGATATATTTGAAATGGAAATGATATTGTATTTGGTTTTGAAAATGGAAATGATATTATATTTAGTTTTGAAATGGAAATGATATCGTATTTGGTTTGAAATGGAAATCATATCGTATTGGTACAGTTTTTAAATGGCAATGATATTTTGGTTTTGAAGTATAAACTATTTTCAAATGACCACGGTGTTATAATAACGATTGGTTGTTACAGAGATCGGGATCGGAAGCTATTATACTCTTTGCCAACTCTGAAAACTACTTTAACAACTGTGTATACTGTGGTGATTCCAGAATGAAGTAGGATGGTAGCGACGATCCTATATGAGGTATATACATGGACCCGACTCCCGAGAGTTGGCATAAGGTAGCTAAAACAAGAGCAATTGAAGGGCTAATGAGGTAGCTCCTCTGACCAGACACACTCCTTCGATACCATTCCATTACTTTGTGATTGATTGGGTGCACTTTTGATTTTTTTTGGAGTGTGGCTTATGGTGGGCGATAGCTTTAGATATGCTATACCACCGGTTTGGAAGTGTAATTGGTATATCTACCCTGGCATTGCCTAGTTGGGCCTGTCATCTACCCTAGGGTGCTTTACTACAAGTTTGATTAGTGTCGTACCTATGAAGTATCCTCTGGTGTGCTCCCTATCAGGAGGGACTACCGTACCGTATAGATTATTGGCATAATAAAATGTGTCAAGGGGGATATGTGTAACTCCTAACCCTATTTTTAAATATATTATACTTTACTTTAGACATTATTATAATAGCGTATATTACTACATAGTAGATAGTTTAACAGATTCTTAGAGGATGGTTATCCCAAACATCCTTTGAGTTACTTATATTTCAGTTGTTATTTCACTTGAATTGGATTTATTGATATAAGAATGTTAATCCTGACTCGTGCGTTTTGTGTTTTTCTTTACGTTCGGGTCAGACTGAGTGCGTCAGTGTTCGAGACGCACCTTCGGAGTTGGAGCTTCGCTTGGAGATCCAGCTATCTATCCAGCTTTCAAATATTCAGTTGATTTCAGTGGTGTATTATGATCTTTTTTTTGACTATTGCATTTGAAACTTCTATTTTATCTTATTTAACTCTGATATGCATATATTAGCTTCATGAACTACTATCTTTTGTTTCCGCTGCATATTGCATATTACTTTGTGTCTGTGATTCTATATTTTCTTATTTACTCTATATGCTGAGTTTTTCCAAATATAAATTAACAATCAGGTATTTTGGGCAATTCAAATCTGGCATGTGTGGATGCGAATGGTTGAAAATATCAAGATGTTATAGTGCATATACAACTTAGAAGAGATTTTAACAACAGTTAACTACTAATTAGACTATAGACAAACAAATTATAAATATGAAAACTTACTTTGAAATCTTTAGTCATCGATCTATTATCTAGTAGAATAGTATCTTTTCCTGTAATTTTGAATAATTCATATTATATATACTTATATAGTTGTCATGATCAAACCACCAAAAAACAAGGTTCTAACATTCTCCCCCTTTTTGATGATGACAACCATGTAAGTATAAAAGTTTATACAATTTAGAAAAAGCAATAGCGCAATAAAAACTCCCCTTAAATCAATAAATTACCCGCTTATTTTAATATTTCTTCCCATTTTTCATCGACAAAAAGGAACACTATTTGTATAACTATTTGAGCAAAGTTGAGTATGAATTTTGTTAATCAAAGAAGCATGATAAATAAGAATAATTTCTAGTAAACATAAGATAATATAAAGTCCTTGATCTTTACCAAACACTATTTACAACAATCATTGTTAATATTATTAACAAACATAGGTAGGGTTTGAACCCGAGATATTTGCCAGAAAATTGCATATTTCAGTCGATTAAATTGTTGGATTGGTCAACTGAAATCTGGAAAACTTTTAGAACAATGAATTTTCAGTCGACTAAAATTGTAATACAGTCGAATAATATGCAGAGAAAAATTATCCCTCATTAAATGGTCTAAAAATGACTGAATTCAGTTGACTAAATTTCCAAAGTCTGTCGACTTGGTTTCATATTATAAAAATGTAAATTTTGAAGTTATATTCGACTCAATTTTAGTGATTAGCCGACAAAAAGCGTTCTTGGAAGCTTTTCTAACCTTTGAAGCAGAGAGTTTTGAATATAAATTATTTAACGTTAAAACTTTGATTAAATTTATAATTAGTATATATGAAAAACATCATAAAGACATATAAACATAAGAACAAACAATACTTAGACAAGAATCAAAAGAATGATGTTGGTACCCAAATTTTTATTAGGATAAGAGCATGATTTTAGGAAGCCAAACCAAAGAGGCTTAGAATTCCCTTTATAAGTAAATCTTTATTTTTATGAATTTTAGGTATAAAATATTTTATATACTTGTTTCTGATTAGATTATTATTGAATTTTGGTACCAAAATTTATATAGTGCTAGTTTTACTAACTTCTTTCTTTGGAATAACAACTTTGGCCTTTGATTTTTCTTTTACAAAATTATTATGCAAATTATAATTTTGATAAAATATATTATTCTTCTTTGGTTTTGAAGATATTTTATATCATCCTCATTCTTATTATTAGTAGGTTGAGAATTACTAATAATTTAAGAAAGATTTTCTCCACCTTTATTGAAATTTGTCAAATTTTTAATAATACTCTGCAACTCAGGTTTGAGGCTAATGATTTTCAACTCAAGAATTTTGATATTTGTTTTTAAATCATGATTTTTTAAAGCTAATGTCGTATTCTTTCTTTTTGCACTTCTACTTCATTTGATAGCATAATGCATTGAGAAGAAACATTTGGTTAAGATTCTTTTGTACTAAAAATTTCTTCTTCTAAAATTTTCTTTTCATCTCTTAGCATATCAGCTTCTATTTCAGCTCAATTTAGTTTTTCTAGAGCATCTTTATACTTTCTTTTGGTTTCCTTGAGTTTATCAAATAATTCTTAGTTTATGTTAATTGAATCATCAAAATATAAATCACATACATCATCGATTGAACCTATAAAGCATACGTTGGCTTGTTCAGAATCACTGTCGGGTGATGATGATGACTCTAAATGATCCCATGTTACTGAAAATTCCTACTTCTTCTTGTATTTGTAATTCTTATTTTTGAATCTATTTTTCTTTCTATCAGGACAATCTTTGTTCATGTAGCCCTTCTTATGACATTCGTAGCATTCAAGGTTTGAGACTAGCGATTTGCTGGTGTTGTCTTTTCTATTGTTTCTAAATTTTTTGTTGTTTTTAATTTCAAAAACAATTTAAAATTCTTTAGGATCAATGCCATGCAATCTTCAAACGAATCTAAGTCTTCTTATTCATCTTTAAATGCAATATATCTTTTATATTGTGTTTTATCTCACTTAGCCTGTAAATTTACTTCATATGACATCAGATTTCCAATTAACTCTTCAGGTTTGATAGTAGAAATGTCATTAGCTTCTTCAATAGCTAAGACCTTTCATTCCCATTCATCCATTGAAGAGTTGAGAATTTCAGAGACAATATCAAAATCTGCAAAAAAAAATCTCCTAATGCCAATAGTGAAACTTATATACCTTGAAATCTAGAATACATATCATTTATAGTTTCATCTATTCTCATTATGAAATTTTACAACTGATTTTTAAGCATAGAAATATTGCTTTGTTTAACTTTGTTAGTTTCTTCATGTGTGACTTTAAGAGTTCTCCAAATTTCATAAGAAGTTGTGCTCACGCTAACTCTATTAAATTCTTTTTTAGCTAATGCACAAAATAACATATTCATAGTTTTTGCATTTAATGTAGCATCAGTCTTTTGTGTATTTGACCATTTTGAAAATGGTATAGTGGGTATAGTGTATTCATTTTGTGTAATATTATAAGCATCATATCCATTTGCTTGAATAAAAATTCTCATTCTAGTTGACTAGTAATTATAATTCAAACCATTGAATAGTGGTGGTCGTGCAGTGGAGTAACGTTCGACAAAACATGAGTTAGTATTATTTTCCATATTAATCCGTGTATCAAATAACTGTGTTATGGTTATAAGATGGCTTGCTATGATACCAAATGAAAGTGATGCTAAGGATTGTAATATGGAATAGTAATTAAGTTATCTACTAATGTAGAATAGAATATAAAAGGTAAATCATAAAGTAACATTAGGGATTTTTATACTGGTTCGAACTCCCCTTCTATGTCCAATCCCAGACTCATTCTGGAATTTAACTATCAACACTCACTTAACCCAGAGGAATAGGTATTACATTGAATGAGCAATCGAATAAGACTTCTACCTGCCTAGACAACCGAATAGGACCACCACCACCTGAGTAACCGATCAAGACTTCAACAAAACATTAAGATTTCTTGACTGATTGTGCTATGTAGATAATGTGTATGAGTCTTTAGAGCACATGCTACATACGACCTTCTCCATTGTGGTATATAGAGTGGTACGTGAGGTTTGGAAGTAATTTGAATCACAAATAATTTGTTCCTTGAATGTGCAAGTGATTTGAAAGTGTTTATGAAAGTAAATGGCAGAATTTAGATAACAAGAATATATAATAGAATCAGAGAATAAGTTGTTAAAGCAATCTGAATTCAAGGCTATTTATTGAGTTAAAAACATATAATCATTCGTGAAAAGATTCGGCCAAGAGTTACAGAAACAACTGTTGGATTAGAAGATGTTTTTGTTTATTGAAAAAGGTGACGTTAAGAAATAGCCATTATGAATATTCAGTCGACTAAGCATACAAATTCAGTCTTCTGGATCATTCAAAAATTTTGAATTTTAAACTTAGTCGGAAAAGACACTTAAATTAGTCGACTGAACTATGGTGTTAAGTCGAGTGAATCTTCAAAATAGCTTGTATATATGTGCATGCTTCAGTCGACTGCCAATCCTAGTTCAATCGACTGAAACTATTAAATTCTACCTTGTTAACTTATTTTTGAAAGCAAGGTGTGTGTAAACTTTTAATAATCAAAACTCAAGTTGTTTATATTAATTTGAGTAAACTTTAAAACTATGTGTGCATGCATATACCACTTAGAAGAGATTTTAACAACTATTAACTAATAATTAGACTATAGAAAAACAAATTATCAATAATGAAACCTCTCTTTGAAATCTTTGGTCTTCGATCTATTGTCGAGTAAAATAGTATCTTCTCCTACGATTTTGATTAGTTCATGTAATATATACTTATATTGCCATGATCAAAATACCAAAATACAAGGTTCTAACATTCTCCCTCTTTTTGATGATGACAACTATGTTAGTTCAAAAGTTTAAAAAATTTAGAAAAAGTAATAGCGCAATAAAAACTCCTCCTAAATCAATGAACTACCCGCTTATCTTCATATTTCTCCCCCTTTGTCATCGACAAAAACGAATACTATATGTATGACTATTTGAGCATGATAAATATGAATAATTTCTAGTAAACGTAAGATAATATAAAGTCCTTGATCTTTATCAAACACTATTAACAACAATCACAGTTAATATTATTAACAAATAGAGGGAGGGTTTGAACCCGAGATATTTGCCTTAAAATTGCATATTTCACTCGACTTAAATTATTGGATCGGTCAATTGAAATCTGAAAATCTTTTAGAACAATGAATTTTCAGTCGATTGAAATTATAATACAGCCGACTAATATGTAGAGAAAAATCTTCCCGCATTAAACAGCCTGAAAATGACTGAATTTCCAAAGTCAGTCAGCTGGCTTTCGTATTATAAAAAGGTAAACTTTAAAGTTTTTGTCTACTGAATTTAGTGGTCAATCGAACTGAAACTATTCCTGGAGGCTTTTCCAACCATTGAACCAGGGAATTTTGGAATAAAAATTATTTAACATGATTTTTTATATCCTAATCCAATTTATAATTAGAAGATTGAGAATTACTAATAATTTTAGAAAGATTCTCTTCCTTTATTGAAATTTGTTACATTTTTAGTAATACTCTGTAACTCAGTTTTTAAACTAGTGTTATTCAACTCAAGAATTTTGACATTTGATTTTAAATCATGATTTTCTAAGCTAATGTAATATTACTTTCTTTTACTTCTTTCATAGAAGAGTGAGTTGAGAAGAAACATTAGATAAAGATCCATATGTACTAACAATTTCATCTTCTAAATTTTTTGTTTTGATCTCTTAGCATATCAACTTCTATTTTAGCGCTATTTAATTTTTCTAGAGCATCTTTATACATTCTTTTAGTTTCCTTAATTTTATCTAATAATCCTGAGTTTATGATTTTCAAATCTTCAAAAGATAAATCACTTACATCGTCAGTTGAAGCCATAAAGTAGATGTTGGCTTGTTCATAATCACTATCTGTGTCACTGTCTGATGATGATGACAACTCTGAATCACCCCACGTTACTGAAAATGCATGCCTCTTCTTGTATTTGTGCTTCTTATTTTTTAATCTATCTTTCTTTCCATCAGGATAGACATTCTTCATATGGCCCTTCTTATGACATTCGTAGCATTCAAGATTTGAGACTGGCAGTTTGCTGGTGTTTTCTTTTCTATTGTTTCCAAATTTCTTGTTCATTCTGAATTTCAAAAACTTTTTAAAATTCTTTGTGATCGATGCCATGTCATCTTCATCTGAATCAATGTCTTCTTACTAAGCTTTGAATGCAATAGTTCTTTTGTCTTGTGCTTTATCTTGCTTAGCCTGCTAATATACTTCATATAACATCAGATTTCGAATTAACTATTTAGGTTTGATAGTAGCAATGTAATTAGCTTCTTCAATAGCTAAAACCTTTCGTTCTCATTCGTCCGTTAAAAAATTTAGAATTTTAGAGACAATATCAAGATCTGCAAAAAATTTCCTAATGCTAATAGTGAATGATATGTTTCTTGAAATCTAGAATACATGTCATTTATGGTTTCATCTGGTCTCATCTGAAATTTTGGAACTGATTTTTAAGTATAGAAAATCTTTCTTTGTTTAACTTTGTTAGTTTCTTCATGCGTGACTTTAAGAGTTCTCCAAATTGCATAAGCAGTTGTACACATGCTAACTCTATTAAATTCATTTTTGTCTAATGCACAAAATAATATATTCATAGCTTTTGCATATAATGTAGCATCAGTCTTTTGTGTATTTGATCATTCCGCAAATTGTGTAGTGGGTATAGTGTATTCGTTTTGAGTAATATTCTAAGTATCATATGCATTTACTTGCTTAAAATATTTCATTCTAGTTGACCAGTAATTATAGTTCAAACCATTGAATGGTGGTGATCGTGCAGTGGATTGACCCTCAATAAAACTTGTGTTAGTATTATTTTTCACATTAATCTGCATATCAAATAATTATATTACGGTCATAAGATGGCCTTGCTATGATACCGAATGAAAGTGCTGCAAAGGATCATAGTATGGAATAGTAACTAAGTTATCCACTAATGCGAGATAAAGTATAAAAGGTAAATAGTAAAGTAAATAACACCAGGGATTTTTATACTGGTTCGAACTCCTATTCTACATCTAGTCCCTAAACCATTCTAGAATTTTAATATCAACCCCCAGTTAACCCGGAGGAACATGTATTACACCGCATGAGCGACCGAACAAGACTTCTACCACTTAAACAACCGAATAAGACTTCCATCGCCTGAGCAATCGAACAGAACTTCAACAAAATAATGAGATTTCTTGGTCGACTTTTCTCTGTAGATAGCACGAATGAGTCTTTAGAGTACACCCATCCTATGATTTTTTTCCTTTGTGGTACATAGAGCAGTACGTGAAGATTAAAGAAATTTGAATCATAAATGATTTTGGGCTTGAATGTTCAAGTGATTTTAAAGTGTTTATGAAAGAAAATGGTAGAATTTAGATAACAAGAATATAGAATAGAATCATAGAATTAAGTTGTTAAAGCAATCTGAATTCAAGGCTATTTATAGAATTAAAAAATATAATCATTCGTGAAAAGATTTGGCCAAGAGATGCAAAAACAACTTTTGAATTAAAAGATGTTTCTATCCATTGAAAAATGGAGACCGTTAAGAAAATAGTCGTTATAAATATTCAGTCGATTAAGAAAAAAATTCGGGATTCCGAATAATTCAAAAAAATTGAATTTTGAATTGAGTCTTTAAAGATAGTTGATTTAGTCGATTGAACTAGGGCGTTAAGTCGATTGAATCTTCAAATTAACTTGTGCATGTGTGCATGTTCCAGTCGACAGCCGACCCTAGTTCAGTCGACCGAAACAGTTGTATTCTACCTTATTAACTTAGTTTTGAAAGCAAGATATGCGTAAACTTTTAATCATCAAAACTTAAGGTATGTATATTAATTTTAATAAAATTTAAATACATGTGTGCATGCGTATATCACTTAGAAGAGATTTTAACAATTATTAACTACTAACTAGACTATAGACAAACCAATTATAAATATTGAAACCTCTCTTTGAAATCTTTGGTCTTTAATCTATTATCGAGTAGAATAGTATTTTTCCTGCAATTTTGTTTAGTTCATATAATATATATTTAATATTTGTCACGATCAAAACACCAAAATACATGGTTCTAAAAACCTCTTCCTATATCCACAGAGTCAGCACATAACAAAAGATACACGCTACTCTATATCACAGTCGCCATGGGTGTACTATACATCAAAGTACTATGGGTGTCTAAATATTAGCATCGATAATATCTACATCATGTGACATCCCTAAGGTGATGGGCTATCAAGCAAATATCGCATCCATCGTCACATTTTCTCACTTAGTGCATTAGATATGTGATACTTATATGACCCCATCGACATCTCAAGGACTACTCCACATCCCAGTTTCTTAGTACTCAAATCCATCCCACTCGATAGGCCAGGAACTGGACTACCATCGGCACAGTCTAGGGTATATTAGATCTAAAAGTCATGCAATCCTAGGGCCATCAACACCCAAACAAGCATCCTCACATACCCTTGTTTTTCAAGTACACCTTGAAACCTATGGATATCAACATTCCCGTTGCACGTGCCATCCATAACATAGATCATCTTGGAACTATCTATATAATTCACGTCTAAAGTCGACGCAGTTAGGAACTACTCTAGACAGCCGTTATAAGTTACAGAGTGTAATCATGCACCCGTAACCCGCTTTTAATAGCCCCCTCAATTAGAATCATTGTCGTCCTCTCTCCATCCTGAAGTACAGTTAACCATCGTCGTATCCGTCACTTTCCATCATCGAATCATCATCATCATATCATGGAGTCATTGCGTTGAAGCGCCAAATCTTTGCGTCATCGCCAGAACCACTCATTGAAGAGCCATATCAGTAAAATTGAAGGTTAGACGAACGAACCATCACATCGCGCTCCATGTAGCCTCTTCATCTTCCATGTCAAAATTGACCAAACAGGCCATCATCGATAGTGTAGATATCGACTACTCTAAGTAATCGATAACGACCACTTCAGTCATGTATTTAACTAAAAATGTTTAAGCACAAGCCAAAATAAAACGTCTGGCATCTTCCCTGAAGTCCGAAGTGCTTCATCAAGTCCATTGCGCTTCATATCCAGATCAATCAGCCTGCAAAATATTCTATACACGAAATCATATTCTATGAGATATACTCTAATATTATTTTTCCTTCGAACAGCGTTTTCAACCAACTACCAAACAAACTAGCATGCATTCAACCAAAAAGCATACTAACATCTATAATAGCCTACATATGTCTATAATAATACAATATAATACATCAAAGCGACCAATATGGGATTAATTTCAAAAATAGTCTAAATCCATCAATATCATCATATTAGCGTGTCAACGGAAAAAATGTGATATTTAATTTAAAATCATTTACAAAACACTTTTAAATCTTTTTGCAAAATAAATACAGTTTTAAATATGTTAGAAATCCCATTTTAAAGTTAGAAAACCTTTCAAAATGCCATTTTGATACTATATAACAATTACAGTAAAGTGAGAGCCAATATAACTCACCACAACCAAATATATCAAAACCAACACCAATTCCTAGAGCTCTCCATCATGAAGGCAACATAAGAAATGACATCCAAAATAGACCTCGTATGCAAAGATATGTAATATGTAAGATGACGATCATTTAAATGATTTATTTACTTAGTTAATAATTAATTAAACTAATTACCTAGTTAAGCTTCTTCTTCTTCAAATCAAGAGATGCCTATATATGCACATCCCATGTCCAAATCGAGCACTCCTAAGTTGTGACACAGAGCTCTGGTGTATGAAATTGAATGCCATCTACTCCCTTGTGTTTCTCGTCCGAAGCTCGATCCACTGATACCAACTCCACGAACACCGATTCCACCGTCACGATCGCGACATCGCCTAGGTCGTTGTTCTTCAAAAGTCACATATACCTAGGGTTAGTTGAACCGTAGAACAAGGATATGGGGAGGAGCACATCATGAGGAGAAGAATTATGGTACCCTCCATTTCGCTTCTCATCACCTTAATCTCCCCCAAACCGATCCCCTAGGTCACCATTAACATACGGCCATTGCCCAAATCGACTTCGCACCCTTCAAAATGGGTATGGACATGGAGATCTCATGGATACGAGTGTAGTGAAAATTGGTTTTAGAATTTTTCTTTGAAAGAATCGATCGATTTTGATTTTTGAAAATATATATAAAGTGGCGGTCATGTTCTTGAAGCAAGCAATAGAACAACAATCTTGATTGTGATAAGAGAAAGGTGGGTTTTGTTTTAAATAATAAAATATTAATTTTATTTATTTTCTTAAATAAAACGGTCATGTGTTTTGAGCTCGCAAGATCAAATGGTGCGGTCGATTGCCACGAAACTCATCTGCATGCATCACCTTATTTTTTGGGTCCGCTATGAATTTCGTCACTATCCAAGATAGTGCTTTGGGATGATAATTTCATGCTTTTCAAGACCGTTTCGACCATCGAATCATCTGATCTTCAACTATAGTGACCTTTATACTCATTTTAATTTGCAATGTTGATGCGAACTCAATGGAAGTGGTCTTAGTACTGATTCCATCGTATTTGGAAAATTATATTTTTAGGACAGTCAATTAATTAACAATTTTCTATTTCAGTTATTTAAATATCCCATTATGAAAAATAAGTGTCATTACATTCTCCACTCCTTAAAACGATTTCGTCCTCGACATCACAAGGACAAAGCAACACAACCCAACACCATCACATAAGCATCAATATAGGAGAAAAATCGTCATTTATCAACTCATGACAAAAATCACTAAAAGGGATCGCAACAAAAGGAATAGACTCGAAGTCAATGGGAGCCATCATCCTCACCCCTAAGTATAGTCACTATCCTATCTAAAATCAATATGGCTAAACCAAATGTCTAAGTTACCCACTTAATTCTAATGAAATGGACAATGGAAAACAAAAGTGTCAACTGCTAATCGAAAGGCAAGTCAAGTAAATATAATATCTTACCGACTCTCTCAACTATCAGCAACATCTAATATCTTATACATTGACTTTCCTCTGAATTTTGGCTTATGTTATGGAAAATTTCAACATCACCTCCTTTACATAGCTAGGTTTAGGAAAAATCCTAATACCACATGGATACACACACATCTCATATCTAAGACATCTCATGTCTGTGGCATCTTGTTTCTGAGGACAACCAAACATATATCACCAAATCTACACTATATGTGTTATATACCTCTTTTATAGCAAGGTCATACTATTTAAATGTGAATATAAGTGGATAAGCGTCAAAATAGCCAAAACTTGCTTCCGTGTACCTAATTAAGTACTCAACAAAGAGGACTAAGCACAATAGTAACATCGTCATGTAAATAAGCATAAAGAATTGTATATTTGGCAATCATCTCAAACAAACACGCTATATCAAAACATAACTATCTCGCATGCCTAATAACCATATAAACATAAGAGATCGTGTCAAGTGCCAACAATCAAATATCAAATATAAGCATACATGAGATCAAACATCAAAAAGTAACAACCATGCCTATTCTAGCATGTAGGATACTACAACATTTAGTATAAAATATCAACCTTAAAATTAATATGAAAGGTAGCGAAAAAATATAAATCTCCCCTAATAAAGAACTCCGGACAAGTGGTCCTTATGCTTCTATTGGTCTCTCATGTGTAATCGCCTTTGCTTTCACTTAACTTAACTTCTACTTCTCCATCGCCTTCGTCCAAACTTGTTTCATATCATGTCTATCGATATGAATAGGCCTATGAGGTCTTAAAGTTCCTGGTTCATTCTTGATATCAATCGATCAATTTGGTGCCAAATTTCCAAATTCCTATTGCAAGCTCTCCAAAACCTGCTAGCGAACAATGGGTTCTAGCTACTTATAATGCCCTTGGTGCACCATAGAACTGTACTATCCATTGACACATAACACTAAAAATTTAGATGTCATTCTAATGGACGTAAAGAATATAAATCTAGCATTCTTCATTAGTGGTATTCCATCAATGAAATTCATCCCATCCTTGTGGAGCCAAACATCTTAGTCGAATCCATACAACATCACCACTACAAACGCTACTCGTTCCTCTAATTTAGCCATGACCTTTGCTAGTCTAGTTTCACACCTCTGATTGGTACCAATTCACCAAATCAAAGTATGTCTGTTGGTCAAATAGCCAGCTTCTTTGGCACTATCTCACAGTGAGTTCTGAAGTCAAAAGCAGCAACAAAATTGAGCAATGTGCACTCTAGGAATATCACTTTCAAACTGCAATTTCTTCCATTCAAAACATCAACAACTGCAACTCCCTCATGAATGTCTAGGAAATGCCAAAGTTGTAGGTGCCAAGAATTCCAACACAGCTCTGCATGAAGGTTGAGATCCTTATCGAAGAAGAGATACACCAATGATGTAGGATCACCAAACAACTCGAAACTTTTTTCTAATAGATAGTTCCTCCAAATATCCAAAGTGAAGTCTACTGCCCCTAACTCTGAATCAAGAGTTGTATACTTCCTCTCCTATGGTTTCAATTGTCGACTAGCATATGCGACAACCTTTCCTTTCAACATCAATATTGCACCTAGTTATGTAACACATGCATGTGTGTACTATCTAATCCTCATTACCACTTGGAATGAGTAATATAGGTTCAATCTTCAACCTCTATGTTAGACTTATTAATGCATGTCTGCACCTTGTGTCTCAAATAAATTTCTAATGCTCTCTCATCAAACCGATTAAAAGTGCTGCTACCTCTGAGAAGTACTTAATAGAGAGTATATAATAACTTTCCAGTCCGAGGGAACTTCTCATCATCAGTTGCTGTTTTCTCAACACCTATAATACCATCATCAATCATGTCTTATGGTGCTCTTTCATCCATGTGTAAATGAAAGTATCATCATGAGCGCAAGCACAAATTTACTCGAGTGATCTTTTGAAATACAGCTCAAGAAATCAATAATGCATGTTGATGCACTGGTTAGCTCAAACTGCATAACCAACTAATTAAAAATCAAAGTGGCACACCCAATGCTATGATCGGCACACTCTCTCTAGTTTCTTTTAGTTGATGAAACCTCATCACAAGGTGAAATTGAGAGAACACTTATGTGCTATAGAGCTGATTGAATAAACCATAGATATGTGGGAGTGGCTACTTGTTCATCATCTTAATCAGCTCATGTTAATCAATATACAACCTCAAAGAGCCATCTGCCTTACGGGTGAACACTATAGGTGCGTCCAACTTAAATTTACTCCTTCGGATGAACACACACATCAGTAGGTCATCCGCTTCAAATCATAGTCTCTGCTGCACTTTATGCATCATCTGTCTTAAAAGCATCACTACTGTCTAACACATCCAACCAGATCAATATGGAATTCTGCTCTATATGGTGGTAATTCAGTCACCTCATCAAATGTGTATGGACACTCTCTAGCAATAGGCATAGGTGACAACACATTATATGGGATATTTAGTGAATATCAAAATCTAGCCATTACCTCAAATCAATTGGGCAACCTAACATTACCTTTACTCATCATCAGTCCTTGTCATCAACAACGCCCTCTTGCAATCGAACTCTAGTCCGTACCGCTTCAGCCAATCAATTCCCAGACTATAATACTAAACCTAATTAATCCTAAAGCAATCAATAATAAATAAACAGATAGATAAACATCCGTGACTCGATAATGCAAATTTTTGATAAACCATATGAGAGCTATGTGTAGGCAAACCATGTGGTAACATTCCACATTTTGAGGCCTAAAACTAAGTGCTACGGATGCTATAGTCATCCATACATTTAATTTTTGATGATAAATATGGGACGTTACACATGTATCGTCTAACTGACTCCCAACAAGGTTTGTCATAATTTAAAGATCAGTTGACTATTTCGAGTCTCAATTCCAATCTATCTACAAATCACTAAATATAAAGGAATGTGAAACCTCAACTGTTATCCATATAATTTCAATGTCAAAAATAATGCTATAAGTGATGATGTTATAAATAAATTGGCACAACTAAGTCCAATGTTGAAGCATAGTTCTGCACCTCATCGATAACTTACCCCTTTAGAGGTGTATCCCACTACATTTTGTTACGAAGCTAGGGAGGATGATGATATTAATCACATCACATATCACCGATGCCATACATGATTGACTTCGAAGATAGTCTCTTGATGACTTCAAAGATAGCTTCTTAATGACTTTAGGGATACTGGTCCATGATGACATCAATGGTTAATAATATCAATGTAGGACTAGGTGACATAGCTCTTTGACAATATAAGAGTGTAAATGACGTTGCATGTAACTGAAGAGATAGGGCATCAAATACAATCAATTTCATAATCCATCAACGTGTGTCAAAGTTACCAATGGCATAATTTATTGATGCACCACTTCAATGATACCAATATTCAACAATGATCTTCGTAACGAGCTCGTCGTCAATCGTCACTAAGACTATCAATATTATATAAAGCAACACCTTATTTCACAGCACTTTGAAGATACTATTCTATGCTAGAGTTAAGGATTATCAACATCAAACGAACACTAAATGATGCTGCCTTCTATGGATATCCTATAAAATCTATGCCACACATGACCATTGCCGGCTCTCTTTAATATCAATTAACTAGTAGTACCATGTTCATTCTATGTTGCGAATGCTCTATGTCGCACAACATTCACATCGTACTTAATTGATGTCACATATGATAGAGTCCATGAAGAATATCAACTAAAAAGCATATCGAAACCAAGAATCAAGGACATATTTCATGATTAATGTTAATTGTACAACAATAGTGCTGAAGCATGTCAAAAGTAATGCAAGGAAAAGAGAATAGATACATTTTCAAATCTACTTCAAGAAGAATTGGTGTAATTTCCTTCAAAAAGCTTCAAAACACTTCATATTTCACTATGTGTTTCATGGCACGAAAAGTTCCACATCACCAACTTGAGCAAGCCGACCTCCTTCCAACCGCTATAAATATAGATGTACCCCATCATGACAAGGGGTATTTATCTTCTTCCCCACTCTTAACATAAATCATTTCTAGGCAAGAGCTTATCTAAGCTCTCCCATGAGCTTGAGAACCGTTAAAATGGTAAATGGTCATATGACATTTACATATAAGGACCTGAACAATTGCATATTTGAACATTTGTGCCACATTCACGATTAAATAAAAGGACACGACTTGCCTATATATCTTATTGACTATTTGACTTGCCTATTCTATTTTTTGAACTTATGAAATATGATTTAAACGAACTCGTGAATTATCAAAAAACCAAGGGGTATAATATTTGAACTTCTTTGAATATGCCACTTTGTGTAACCATTTGGTGTTGGTGAATTTATTCATTAATATTTTGGTAGTAAAAGGAGGGCTTGAATATTTGTATGTTTGAAAAATGATCAAAATATCCTAAAAGGATTTGGAATTTCATATTTTGAATTTTTTTTAATTCAAATTCATTTTCATATTCATTTTTAGATTTAAAATCTAGAGACTAAATGCTATTAATTCTTAAACATTTACATGAAATGTACACTATAGATCAATTACAACTTGCATATGTTCAACCATCAGCTATTTCTTCATATACCTATGAAGTGACAAATAATATTCCTCACGTGAATCTCCCTTCGTCACAACTCTCGATTCACTGAGCATTGATCTTGCTTGTTCAACCAGTTTCAAATCAAATTCATAAACCTAGTTAGTCGATCTGGAAGGTCTTACGTTCAAAGACATCATTGCTTTGATTTCGAATATAAATGAAATCGAGTTTATAGATCAAGATAATAATCTGAAGGAAGTTGGGTTTGAGAATCAAGGGAGCCTTATATTTATAGACATTACTGAAGTATTCAAAGAACTCAAACCCATCGAATTCGAAGAACTTGAGTTCGAAGGTGTTCGAAGAGATCGCTAAAGCTGTAGTAATTGACTTTGCAAGTGCTTGATGAGATCAATTTAGTCAATCTTGTCAATTTCACAAGTGTTCGAAGAACCTGATGTTCGAAGTGGCTCTTCAAATTCATTCTACAGCGAAATAGCTCTTTGGAGTTGTCCTACAGCAAAATGGTTATTATGAATGAGGTCAATCAAGTCGAAGTCGCCGCTAACGAAGAGGTTGTTTATAATTGACGAAGCCATTTGATAATTTGCGAAGTGGTTTATGATAATCGATGTTGTTTAATGATATTTGGAGTGGCTAATGATCTTTGAAGTTGCTCAATGATTCTCGAAGTCGATCTACAGACAAGCGATTACAAAGTAGCAATCGTCGAAATTTTTCAAGCAATCCTCATAGTGGATAGTAATTGTCGGAGTCGATTTGAAGCCAAAGTGGTTAATGACCGTCGAAGTCATTCATTTGTGATCCCCGAAGTTGTTCCCGTCAATTACTCCAGTTAGGGACCAAGTTAGGGCCCATGATTATATTATAAGAAATCATTTGTGTTCCGAAAGCAGGTTGCTGCAGGTATATGAATTCAACCTTGAATTAGTGCTTTATCTTTAGAGAACTACAAGCTTAAAAATTAATTTTCAAATATTTGAGATCTCGAAAAGTAACACTTTAAGCTTTCAAAATAATTACAAATCTGATTACTAAAGTACATTATTCTGAAAATTGATAGCATGTTTATTGATTTTGCAAATTAATAAGTTTTGAATTTGTTGATTTCGAAAGCAAGGGATTTCAAAAATTAAAATTTTTGTAAAGAAATTTTAATTTATAAATAATATAGTTTCATCTCGAAATCATGCATTTCAATTTTTGAATAATAGACTTATGATTTTTAGACATATAACAGGCTCATATATATTATTTTCGAGCATATATGAACTTTTAAAATGTGTAAACTTAATATAAATATGACAGGTGCATACTAGTTTATAAAGGAACAAAGTTTCACATACACATATTTGCACTAGATTCGGTGCACAGTCTTTTGAATATATATTAAATTTATGTATGAATCTAGCTTCAGATATACATGAAACATTAAGTTTGCACATATCTGCATTCAGGTATATGAGTACTCTATTTATAAAAAAGTTTTCAAATATATATTTGTTATATATATATGTGTGTGTGTGTTTGTGTGTGTGTGTAAAACTTTCGAGTGTATGATTGTTATGTAGATATCATGCTTAATGATGTGTATATCAATTTCAAACATATAGGAATTGTGGAATGCTCAAGTTTCATAGGAAAATATTTTAGTATTGGTTTCAAAATATTCTTATGAATAAGCTTTGGAAATAAATAGATTTCAAGCATACAAATTTTCAATATACACCAGTTTTCGAAGTACATGAATTTTAAAGGTGTGTATAACAAAACCACTAATCCGAACAATTAAAGTTGACAATAAACCACGTATGTCCAACCCCAATTTGAAGGGAAAGATGGATAATTATGGGAAAGAAAGAAGAAATAAGAAGAGATAAAGGAACTAAAAACAATATAGAGTCTCCTAATCGCGGCGGAATAATATGTAATATAATTTCAATGATCTTTAAAAAGAGAAAATGTAGTATACATACATTAATCAGAGTACACAAACAACCAATCATCAGCCTGGATGGTTATAACAACTTGTCCTCACAACACTAATAATTTAGGCAATAATGCAGTGGAAAAATAAACAAATACGGAAATGCATCATGGAGACTCCATCTCGTCTCCTGAGCTCCAATGCATCCAAACCAATCTGCAAATATGCTCGGTTTGACCCAAGCATTAAAATAAATAAATCCCGTGTCAGTCTGGTAAACTAGCGTTAGAAAACACAGTCAATTGGAATTTTAAAATAATTAAACTCTTTTTAAAATAAAGGCATCACATAAGACTACACCGCACATAAATACAGACTTTTTAACTTACGATAACCAAATATTTTCTGTTGAAAATCTGGTGATATTATAATAATTTTTATAACACAAATACTTATCAATCATAGTCGAAATTCTTACATTAATTAAATTTCAACATACTAGGTTCTACAATCAAAACCGTAAAGGGGCGTATTTGAGATTGGATTCTATACTATGACAATTTAAGTAATTACCATCCGATTGTACGTCTCTATAAAAAATGCATCTGGGTCTGACAAGAACATCATGGACCCCTACCATAATGGGCTGGCCTACCATGTAACAACCCTAGTTTTAGATAACATTATTTAGGAGACTTAATTAGATAAATTAAATAGAATAATGTAATGATTAGATGGATAAGGGGATTGAGATTTTAAAATTAATTAGAGGCCATGCTTAATTAAATATAAAATAAATAATGGGTTTATGTAAAAGGTTCAAACAAGAGAATAAGGCAAAAGGAAATATGGAGAATAGCCATCCACATTCCGTAACCCCTAAACCCTTAGTCCCATTCTCATTTTCACATGATCAAATCATAAAAAACATAAACAAAGAGGAGCTTAAAGCCGACCATTACTTAGGAGAAGAGAATCAAGTAAAAGCTAGAGAATCAAGCTAAAAGAATTAATCAAATTATAATCTCAATTCCTTATCCAAATCAAGGTGAATAATAATCTAAACAATCTCATTTTTGTTTCAAAGAACAAATGTTTTCAGGTTTTAGGATTAAAGGCTTCATAGTGATTTTGATGATGATATGATTGGATTATATGATATGTTATGTTTAAACTAGTTTGTTTGTTAATGGTTTTATTCGGTTTAAAGCTAAAATCATTTATAATGGGTTTTGAATGCCAAGAGGATTTAATATGTTATGTAAATATTATTTTGGAGATGGGTTTAAATTTTGGTAATTATCCAAGCTATGAATAATTTATTATGAATTTTCATGGGAAGATTTATATAACTGGGTTTAAATAAATTTTTCGGCTATTATATAAAGAATTTTGGACCGAAATTTATATATATTTATGGTGACTGCAAACCCTAGTATTCCTACGAATCCAACATCTTCCATGACTTTCGACCCTGTTGACACGTTGAGTGGGTGGAGGTGAAACGTAAGGGGAAGGGTATAGCGAAAGAGCGAGATAAATTATCATTCGCCGATGTCCTTCGGAAACCCAAAAAGATAAACCTTAAATCCTAGATTGAGGAGATTGGCAATCAGGTGGAAATTAAAGGTGAACTGAACTTTGTTGAACCAACTATTGACGGTGAAGACATCTTTCAGATTATAGATGAACAAGATTATGCGAAAGCCCAAAAACTCTGGAAGAATTCTATATACATCTATATGGCAGGAAAGAGACAATATGATGTTCACCTAAATGCTTATATAAAGCGAGTATGGAATCCTAAGGGAGAGTGGGATGTCTTTCCTAGAGACAATGGTTTCTATCTTATAAAGTTTGAAAAAGAAGAAGACTTTGATAAAGTTTTAAAAGGCGACACATGGTTTATGTACAGTCAATTAATCATAATGAAAAAGTGGGAGGCCGAATTCAACTTTGAAAGGGAAATGTTGCCATCTTATCCAGTCTGGATAAAAATGCATAAACTTGACCTGTCACTCTGGAATACAAGATGTATTAGCAAATTGGCAAGTATGATTGGGTGACCTTTGGCCATAGATGAAAATACAAGAAAGGTTAAAAGAATTAACTACGCCAGAGTTCTAGTTGGAATAAAATCAGACAATGCTCTAGCAGCAACTGCCAAAGAAAAATACAATAAGAGACTTTTATACGCACAGGATATAGAATATGCATTTGTGCCTCCTAGATGTACTGCATGTAAGTGTTTTGGTCATTATATAACATTAAGGAGAAACCAGAACAAATATGGATGGAGAAAAAATATTCACACCCCTATACAAAATGATTCTCCATCTATCAATCCAAAAAATATAGCAGCCATAAAAAATAACATACAAAAAGCTACAATTAGTCCTAATAAGGAAGTTAGTTCAGAGGGCTCTGTATCAAAGCAAGCAATTCTTCCAGTTCAGGATCTAGAGTTAGATCAGTCTGCAGCCCAAGTTGTGGAGCAAGTTCAGGAGGATGAAAAGATGCCAGAGTCTCTGGAGGAAATTCAAAAGATGAACATACAGGTTGAGTTGTCTGCTGAAGAAAGTGAAGATGACATAGAAGATATTAGTAAATACAAAGAAATCAATAAGCATTATGAACATATGTTTATTAAGAAAGCAGATGTCGAGGCTTCAAAGAAATCTACTGTTGGAGATGCTCCAATCACTTGGAGCAAATCCAATAAAATTAAATGACAGTATTGTGCTGGAATGTGAGAGGTCTAAATAATGACATTCGTCAATTAGACCTCCATAACTTAATGGCCTTGCATAGGCCATCTATAGCAGCATTACTGGAAAAAAATTCTCAGAAGGAAGTTTGGAATTCTTTCAAAATCAAGTAGGCAGTCAATGGAACACGGAACACAATATTACACAGCAAACTAAAGGAAGAATTTTGTGTTATGGGATAAGAATGCTTGGTCTGGGACCATTATTGACAAAAAAGAACAACAACTGACTATGCTTTTAAAAAATGTAGGAGGCCTAGAAATTTATATTACATTTGCTTATGCGAAAAACCCGGCCTCAAAAAGACAGGTTTTATGGCAACAAATAATAGACCATTCTCGACAAATTAAAAAGCCATGGTTAGTAATAGGAGATTTCAATGCAATATTGAAAACTAAAGAAAAGAAAGGAGGAGTTACACTCAACGTGGCCCAATTAGCAGAGTTCAACGACTGTGTACTTGCAAGTGGATTACTGGAAGCATCACATACAGGCCTGCATTGTACATGGAAAAGTGGGGAGGGTAGAAATATCTATTCTAGAATTGACAGATCCCTCTGCAATTCAGATCTAATTAACAAAATCCCTGCTTTGCAAACTATTGTTCTTCCTAGTTCGACTAGTGATCATTGCCCCTTACTTGTTAAATTTAATAATGAAAGCAATAATAGAAAAGGTAAGCCATTTAGATATGCTAATAATTGGTATCGGTTAGAAGGGTATAAGGAGGCCTTAAAAATAGAGAACATTATACTTCCTCCTGGTAACAATATGTACAAGTTTATCATGATGCGTAGGACCATGAAGCAAAGGTTAAAGGAGTGGAACAGGAAGAGGCCCAAAAATAAAGATATTATGATTAATACACAGAGTCAGCTAAAGGAAATACAAGAACCACTTGACAAGGATCCCTTAAATGAGAACCTCAATAGTTAATTCTATCAGATGCAGGGCAAACTAAAAGAAGAACTCCACAAACAAGCAATGGAGATCAAACAAAAGGCAAAAGAAAACTGGATAAAACAGGGATGAATGTACTAAATACTTCTATACCAAAATGTCTCAACGAACTCAATATAATAATATCTTGAACTGTTTGAATGAGGAAGGAAATGTGGTGAATAATCTGAAGGGAACAGAAGACAAATCTTTATCATACTTCATCGAATTAAATAATGGAAACTCAATACAAGAATTACCTGTTGTCCATTATAGAAGAAAAATTTCTCAAGAGGGATGCTCCATGCTCACAGCTAGGATTTCTAAAGGGGAACTATGGAGAGCTGTTCAATCCATCCACATCGATTGTAGTCCTACACCTAATGGTATGGGTGCAGCTCTCTTCAAAATGCACTGGGTATACCTGGAAAATCACATGTTAAAAGCATATCAGGAAGCTCTAGACAGTGGTGAGTTTTTACAAGAAATGAACCATATTTTTATATCTTTAATTCCTAAAGTTAAAAAACCAAATAGAATGGAAGATTATAGGCCTATCCCTTGTTGCAATATTTCTTACAAGATTCTTAGTAAAATTATATGCTCAAGACTGAATAAAGTTCTCCCAGATTTAATTGCCCAAAATCAAAATGCATTTATAAAGGAGAGATTAATTTCAGAGAATTCTCTGCTGCCACATGAGCTTATCAGAGACTTTAATAAACCAGGAATAGAGAAAATGTGTCTCAAAGTAGACTTATACAAAGCATATGATAAAGTGAATAGACATTTTGTAGTTCACATGCTTAAAGCTATGGGGATCCTAGATAGTCTCTTAAAGCTGATAAGGTTCTGTATATCCACTCCAACATTCTCAATTCTTATCAATGGAGTTCCTAAAGGATACATTTCTAGCAACAGAGGACTAAGACAAGGGGATCGCCTATCCCCTTATCTATTTGCAGTTACAATGGAGTGGTTTTCCCTACAAATGGAAATAGCATGTCATCAAAATAAGATAATCCCTGTGCACAAAATAACACCAAAGGTAACACACCTTATATATGCAGATGACCTTATAGTAGTCATGAAAGCAACCTCACATGCAATTAATGCCCTTAAAGATATTTTATATCACTTAGAAATGTATGGAGGGTTGAAACTAAATGAAGGGAAAATAAAATATTACTTTAACAAGTTTTGCAAAGATAAGCAGAGATTGCTAATTAGAATTGGAGTATCAGAAGGGGCGCTCCCAGTTAAATATTTGGGAATTCCACTGTCCACGAATTCCATTATAGAAAGAGCATGTGCTAAATTGATAGATAAAATTAGAGAGTAATTACAAGGATGGAGGTCTAAATTGCTGTCTTTTGCTGGCAGGGTGGAACTAGTCCATACAATGATCACCTCTAAAGTCAGACATTGGCTCCAAATTTTTCAAATTCCAGACTACTCCCTGGGAAAAATTAACTCTGTTTGTGCAGATTTTATATGAAGGGAAAACTACACAAAATCAGCTACCAAGATTTGTGCAGACCTAAGAAAGAGGGTGGAGTTGGACCAAAAAATCTCTTCGAACTTAAAAAAGTTTATGGCATCAAGTTGGCTTGGAATATACTATCATCTAATAATATATGGCCCAAGTGGATGAGAGCTAAATACATTAAAACAAGCTTCTGGACAGATCCCCTAGACAACAATGCATCGGTCACATGGAAGAACATTCTGAAGTACCGAGAGATATTAAAACCACTGATTGAAAGGAAAATAGAAAATGGCTATTCAACAGATCATTGGAGAGATCCTTGGTTCATCAATAAAAGCTTGATTGATAGGGTGGGATTGGAAGGATTCTCAGATTATGGTAACCCTAATTGCACTGTTTCAAGCATTATTGAAGAAGGAGTATGGAAATGTGAAAACCAGATTATTACAAGGAATTTTGTAGAGGAAATTTAGAAGCTACCCATATATTTAGAAAGAGGCTTTGATGAATGGAGCATGAAAAACTCAAGGAATGGAAAGTTTCAATTCCATGAAACTTTGGTGTACACCAGGTATAAACATCAAAAGGTAGTATGGTACAATACAGTTTGGAGAAAATCGGTAACTCCAAAAATGGCTCATACTACCTACAAATCCATTCTAGGCAGACTTCCGGCTAAAGACCGTCTAAAAAATTGGGGGATTATTAAAGAAACAATATGCAGTTTCTATAATGAACAGAATGAAATTCACGAACACTTTTCTTTTAAGTGTAACTTTACAAAATCTATATGGAGTTTACAAAAAATGAAATGTGTCGGTTCGAATGAAGTAAAAACACTGAAAGTTGAAATCTTTTACCTGAACAATAGAACAAACAGCTCGAACCTTTTGCAAGAAGTATTCAAAATTTGCCTCACAACTTCCATTTGGCATATCTGGAGAGAGAGAGGAACAACAGGACTTTCAACAAGGAGAAGAAGAACATTCAATCAGTCAATTCCCAAATTGATCGTGACGTGAAGATGATAATCTCTCGGATAAACAAAAAAAACACTTACCACCCTAAGGGAACCAGAAAAGCAACTACTGGCGAGGTGGAAGATGAAGGCAGATTCTGAAGGAAATCTAACAAGCTATCGGGAGCCGCCATGAAACTGGAAAAGTGATTATTAAGTGATATAAATGGAAAGATTTGAGTTTTCTAATGATTTTGTCGATGTCTTTTGTAACTAGGGCTTCGGCCTGTTTATAGCAAAGTAATAAAGATTTAACCTATTTTCAAAAAAAAAATTAAAACTGAATTTATATGATTTTTGGATATTTTTCCTAAGTTATTTACTATGGAAAATTAATTATCTAAGAATAAGGACTTAAATGTCTTAATTTTTTTTTAATGGGAAGGGCTATTTTGTTAATTATCTGTAATTAATTTCGATAAAACTCGGCAGCCTTTTATGATTTTAGAAAAGAATTCTGATAAAGTTTATCGCAACCAATCATATTTTTACAAATAGGCAAGTTCGTTGAAAAGTGTTACTTAAAAGGTAATAAACATAGTTTAGCGTAAGATTATGTTTTTCCACTTCTAGTAGCTACTCGTTCGACCTTATACTTCCGCATTCTACCAAGTCGAAACTAATACATGTGGTATGAAGCTTTGGTATATAGTGGATTGGAGAAAGGCGGTAGGTATATAGTCAAAACCAAGCTTTCGATGGGGTCGGAGCCTAGTTTTGCTTACCAAAGAAATTCCGCTTGCCTTGTTTTAAAAGAATACTTTCGAAATGGTTTAACAATGCTTTTGGTGGGGTTGCTGCCATTTTGCTTTCGAATAAATAGCTTTTAAATGGGTTGCTTTGTTTTTAAATCAAAGGTTTCGAAAGGGTAGTTTGAACCTAATCGAAACTATACTGTCGCCTTTATACTTTTCAAAGGGATTGAAATCATCAACGAGTTCGAAAGGTAGCTTTTATTTCATAAAATACCAACCACTTCCCAATGCTTTCGAAAAGGCCCTAGTGGCAAACTAAATTAAAGGTTTTGAAGGCAATGGTGTTGAAAGGTGTTTCGACGTTATCCTTCTTATTGTTTTAACTTAAAGATTAATGCTTTCGAAAGGATGGTGCTGAAGCCATCTGTTTTTCCCCATACTCTTTTTAATGGCTTCGAAAGGAGTACTTTTACTTATATTCACTTAGATCCAAAAAAGATATGCTTTAAATTAAACCCGATGGTTTTGAAAGGTGTGCTTTCAATGGTTTCAAAAGGGGTACTTTCAAATGCTTTCGAAGCTATGCTTCTATAATTGGATAGTAATGCTTTAATACATTCATTAGGCTTCGAAAGAAAGGTTTGAAAGTGTATCTAAAGGCAGAGGCCTAGTGTTTTGTAAAGAAGATTTGAATGCTTTCTAAAGAGGTTTTCTAATGGTTTCGAAATCGTTAGTTTTCAAAAGAAAGAACAACTCAATTTTTAAAGGTAAAACCCATGGCATTATAAAAGAGCATTCAAATTCTTTTAAATTGGAGTTTTGGAAGAAGCTCGCTTTGATATGAATAAAGGGTTGAAAGGATTAACCAAACCTCCGAGGGAAATGATTTCAAAGATATTAAAATAAAGATGTTGGTATTATTTTTGTATATGCTTCTTCTAAAAATATATTCACTATGTATTGGACCAAAACTGTATTTTATGGAGTAAGGGCAGAAGAACCAGGTAGGTCGACCCAATAGTGAATATAAACTAAGCAACTCCTGAATGAATAGAGTTGCATCTAGTAGGTCAGGTAGACCAGAATAGGTTGCCTAAGGACTAATTAACAAGTTGTCAGTTGAAATAATTTCAAAGTGAACCCATGAAAACTATGTTTAAATAGAGTTATTGGTAGGGGCCAACTAGTTTGTAGTGAACCCATGAAAATTATATCTGCATTAAGTTATTGACAAGAGTTAATAGGTTCATAGTTAACTGATGAAAACTATGAAGTGGGAAGTTATCGGAGATACCAGTAGGTTTTGGTAGAACCCATGAAATAGTTGAATTAAGTTATTAGCAGGGGCCAATAGTTCATACTGATCCCAAGAGAACTATGTGTGGGACAGATAGCCCGTAAGTTAAAAATATTTTCTTAGTGATCCCATGAAAACTATGAGATAGGATAGGTAGTCCATAAAATATAAACAGGTTATTAGTGAGTCGATGAAAACTAATATGTTAATAGTGACGCTCTAAACTATAATTATGATAGGTAGCAAAATAAACAGGATGAAAAATCCAGAATGTTTTAATTGTTTACATATCATCACAATTTAAAATTGCTGTCTTTAACCGTTGTGGATGCAAGAGCACAGTATATGGTTATATAAGTTTATGATAAGATAGTAGTGAGAAGAATACCCATTCCGCTAAGCGGCATGGTCTCATTAGATATCTAAATGATTTGATATGGTAGGTTATTATTCATACGATGATTTACGTCTGACTCGAAGTTTATGCTTTCTTCTTAAACTCTCGGGTGCTTAAAATTAATTTGAGTAGGCTGAGGGTAAGGGATTTTTAGGTTCTCCCTAGACAAATTGGCTTTCGAAGACGAGTAAAAGACTATCTAGCTAAATAGGAGTTCTTTTATTTTTTTATTATGTTGTGTCTGATGTAAAGGCTAAGTTGTATAATTCCTATATAAAAACTCTTATTATCTTGGGGAGCATCTTCATATATTGCTCTTGGTGTATGTTGTAAAAGTTATGTTTTTCTGAATGTTGTTCTCATATTTGGGATTATATAATGAATCTGAAATGATTTTAAAATGGAAGGAAAAATTTGTTTAAATGATTTTAAAATTTCTTCATATACATGTGTTTCTGTTGTATCATTTTGTAACGACCCGCTATTTTGGACCATTCGCATCCGCACATGTCGGACTTGAATGATTCAAAATACCGAATTGTTAATTCAAATTTGGAAAAACTGAATATATACAATAAATAAATAATCACAGAATCATAGACGCAGAGTAATGATATGCAGTGGAAGCAAAAGATAGTAGTTCATGAAGCTACTATATATATATATAACAGAGTTAAATAAGTTACAACAGAAGTCTCGAATACAATAGTCAAATACAAGAATCAGAATACACCACTGGAATCAACTGAATATCTGAAAGGTGGATAGATAGCTGGTTCTCTAAACGAAGCTCCAACTTCAAAGGTGAGTCTCAAATACTGGTACACTCAGTCTGACCCAAGCGTAAAGCAAAACACAAAACACTCGAGTCAGGATTAACATTCTTATATTAATAAATCCAACTCAAGTGAAATAACAACTGAAATACAAGTAACTTAAAGGATGTTGGAATAACCATCCTCTAAGTATTCATTAAACTATCTACTATGTAGTAGTGTATGCTAAATAGATAATGCCTATCAGTAATATAAAATATCAAAATAGTATTAAGGCATTACCATTATCCCCCTTATCACATTTTATATAAGTGTTATAGACTATACAGCACTATAAACTCCACTGTAAACTAGTGGGATCCCAGGGAGTACTCCATAGGTACAACACGAAACAAATTCGTAGTGGTCGCGTATATAGGGATACAAGTATGACAAGGCACATGAGGCAATACCCAAGGTAGTGAAACTACCGTTTGCCTGATCCGGACTGGTGAAAACGCATCGCCGCAACGATCGCAACACCGCGAAACAACACTCCCAAAATTACGAGGGTGCACCAATCAATAACAAGTAATGAGAAGTTTACGAAGAAGTGTGTTCACCCGAGGTGGCTAACCCCATTTGGTCCGGCACGGCTCCTATTTTAGTCATTTCCAATTTGACACAAGTGTCAAGGATATCCATTATCGTTCTCTTTCTTCAGTCATCACGTACATCATTCCAACCACTTCATTCTGGATCACACTCCACGTATATTTATTAAAGTGGTTTTCGGTTTGGACAGTGGGTATGTCCATAACCGATCTCGGTTTCTTTAATAACTTTCGTAATTATTACACCGATTGGTCGTTTAATATATTTCAAAACCAGATCAAATTCAATTTCAATTAAAATTTGTAAATCATAATTTCCTTTGTCCTTCTAAACAATTTACAGAATTTACGATTCATGTGACGACCCGCCTTTCTCAACCCCAGAAAGACGTTTCATCATTAAGAAAGAAAGGGATAGAAATAGAAAGGAATAGAAAGAAAGAACAACAAACATCAGAATCTCACAGCGGAATGAACAAAATATAATACATCACATAACTATTACATAGTTATACATACATTAGAGTCATACAATATCATACAACAGGACTGTCATATACATATATGTCCATACATACATCCAAAATACAGCATCACTAACTACACAGCGGAACTACATATATAGATACACACGTCTGTTCTTCTCCCCAAAATAGCTCCTCCAGAAAATCAACACTTCCAATACCTATCACTTGGCTACTCGTAAAAATTCGAGTACCCAAGAGTTTATGAAAACACAAAATATAAACTCCGGGTCAGACATGGGTCTGGTATGAGTAAACAGGTTAAAATTGCTTAACCTTAAAAATCATTTGAAATAAAGGTATCACGTAAGACTCCCCACAAATAAATACGGGTATTTTACCTTACGCTAACCAAAACATTTTATAGGAAATTCTTTGATATTATAATAGTGTCTATGGTTTTCAAGTAAATAGAAAATAGCCGAAATTGTTACATTCATTAAATTCCAGCTACTAGCCACAAAAGTGTGTAATACAAATCAAAACCGTAGGGTCTCGTAGGGAAAATGGATTTCCAACAATGGCAGGGCTACTGGGGTACCGCCCGTCACAGTACGGGGCCTAGATCACCGTACCGAGGATCACTCTCGACCCCCTACAACACAAGGCCGAAACCATTCCTTACTGAACAGTCCTGAACAAGATAACCCCGCAGTTGTGGCCAACAATTGCTCACAAAGCCGAAATAAAAAGGGACATCTAGACAGGGGAAAATCTTGCCCGGCTTGGGCATGACCCACCTAACCATGCTGCATCTCCCCTGTTTTAGCCATTCTCGGTTGATGAGCCTGGAGGCTACAATTACCTTTAAAGAACATATCACTTAGAATTCTCATCGTCCGACTGACGATGTGTTGAAAGCATTTAATCCATACAAGTTCGTTCCGGGTTCGAACGAAACCGAAGGCATTATCTCGTTACACTCATTTTGGAATCACCCTCAGAGTTAACGACAATAACCCTTGCATTCTGAAACTCCATCTCGATCACCAATTGATAAGTCACGTCCTATCGTCTAATTTGGATCGATGTGGTTTTCGGAGAATCAAAAGTTGATTCTTCCGATCCCGGCCTCATCGGATCCAAACGCCATTTTAAAGGCCAAGTTGTCTATTTAACGTAACAGTTCAATTAAGAATTCACATATCAGATATAACAGATAAATCATATACAATTATCACAGGTATCCATAATATATCACAACATGTCACAGAATAATCATCAACAGATATCAAAGTCAATCAACATAATTATCAATTCATACCAAACAATTTGGTTTTACTTAACTAAATTATTTGCTTAAGAATAAACTATTTAATTTGCTTAATTACTGATTTATTAGCTTATTAATGATCAATTAATTAATTAGTTATTCATTAATAATTAATTTATTAATCATCTCATCTTTAATTAATTATTTAAACTAATTAACTTTTATTCATTAACTATTACTCAATTACTCAATTAATTAGTTGATTCTTAATTATTAATTATTAATAACTTACTTATTAAAATGAATTAATTATTTAATTATCACAAACTATTTTAATTATAAATTTAATAGTGTAATTCCTGATTAATCACTTAAGTTAATTTTCATTAATTAACTTCTAGTAATTAGCTAACGTTATTAAGCTTTAAATTACTTTAACATATGATTTATTTTAATTAACAAATTTAAAGTTATCAATTTAAATCTTCAAGTATAAATTGATTAACATTCTAATTACTTATTATTAATCACATGTCTTACATACTTACCTTAATAAACCTATAGATTAATATTAACCTAACTAATTAATTACTAACTTAGTTATAAAATGTTAAACCAAAATTTTGCTGTATGTTCACTTTGTAAAGAACCCAGGTCAACTCCCCTTTTAGTCGTGACTGACACGAGTGCTCCCCCTACTTTTCCCGTATCTCTCCCGTGCGTCCCCCCCTCTCTCACTCTCTCTTCTTCTTCCCAGTTTATACCTTCTTCTCATTTTTTTTAGCATCAGTTTATAAGGTTATAAATTCACTGAAACGCGACTCTCACGATACAACCCGAAGACAAGACCGAAGCAACCCCTCAAATGCCTCGAGCACGCACACTACTCACAGACCCACGAACTCCACTTCGCCACCGTGCACGTGCACGGTGGCTCACCTCGCCTGCGGCGACTCGCTAGAGTCCCCACACATCACAAATTAACCTCTCAACCGAAATCAAAGCCCAAAGTTTTCAATTACGAGCCGAAACAAAATTTGACCTGAATGCTCAAGCATACGACAACAACACCGATGGACGAATCACTCGTGCGGCCACCACACATCACCAGAGGCGATGAAAATTCACCAGGACGTCGCTTACACCTCCCCCTAACTCCTCCAAAAATCGCACTTCACTCGGTTTCATGATGATGCCGCAATCACTATTTTACAGAGCCTAGAAAAATGTGATCTTAAACCCTAATCTAGATTCAAACTCAAAACATATGCATTTGAAAAATAAATTGACATTTTTCTAGAATCAATTAGTTTACAATCTTGCTTCCTGTTGATTTACAGAAGTTAAAATTAATTAAATCTCCTAAAATTGACAAAAACTCATTCTCGATTCATTTTAAAACTGCTCCTTCGATCCTTGCTTAAAAATCAAAATTTTTACGTTAAAAATCATAATTATGTTTGTGAAAACTAAATATGATATTGGATTTACAAATTTCAACCTTTGAATTTTAAACTTTGATTTCCTTTTTAACCTGTAGTTTGAAAATACAGAGTTAATAACATGTTGTTAAACTTTAAACATGTTTGCAGGCTTTATTTTATATAAACAAACTCGAATTAGCTCACTACCAAATTCAAATGGTTATATAAATAAGTTTTGTAAATTTATTTTCTTTATTTTGTACAATACTTGAAATACTGATCAACAACAACTATGAAAGCTTCCAGTGCAAACAAACATATACAGAACAGTATGTTTAAACTACATCAACACATATCATTAATAAGAAAATATACAAGCTAAAGTTGAAATTAGTTTGTTTACTCACCAAAAATAATTTGAACAGAAGATATGTTGAAAAACTTGCAGTTGAAATTTCCCTGAAACCTTCCTTTGCTTCCTATCTTCTGTTTTCTTTTTCTTTGTTTGATTTTCTGTTTTAAATTAACATATATTTGCAAAGCAAATAGATGTGTTCTCAGGTTTGATTTTAAGCTAAAGTTTGTATAAAATGAACTGATAACATAAAGGTGGACATATATATAAATGCTTGAACACAAACAGGTGATAACTGGCCAGCCACCATGTTTGACCAAACAAGAAATTGGTATTAAATTTTACTGCAAATATGAAATGATATTGATCTTGGCTGCAAGTACTTGTTAAACAACAAGTTATGCTATTTAATGTTTATGTTTTTAATTATGATAGCAAGTATTAAATGTTTACTGACTGTTGCAATTTTTGTACAAAGATATTTATGTTTCGGCCAAACATGTTTTGCAAGATACAGGTTTTTTTTTATTATATTGAAGTGGACTTCGTTTTCTTATGCCTGAATGTTTTCCAGCAGCTTTAAGTTTATTACAGGTTTACATCTATCTTTTTTTTTATTCTGAACAAAACTTAATTGTTGTACAAATGTATATGTGCATATAGGCAATGCATTTATTTGTTCATTTACACTGATATTAATATTATAGTGTTCTCATGTTCATACACTTGTATTAATATAGTTCAAGTTATAACTTATATTCGTAAATTTATATCTTAGTTATATTTTATATTTTATAATTTATGGTTTATACTTATGTTTAATATTACTATGTTTGTTTATTTTAAAACTTACCATTTTAAAAACCAAAATTGTATTCATATGTATTTTATCAAATATCAAAAATACAAAGTCTTTGATTTGATTTTATTGAATAAGACGGATTTTGTTTTAATGGGTTAAAGCATTCTATTTAAAATTTTCAAATCAAAACTTCTTTTATAAAACATATAACTATTAAATATCCAAAATCTCATCAAATTAAACATTGACAAGCTTATATTTAATTTAAATTAGATTAAATATTTATTAAAATATATCGTCAAAATTCCGGGTCGTTACATTCCTTCCCCCTTAAAAGAATTTCGTCCCCGAAATTTAAACAACAGTTAATTCAAAAAGCTTTTATATTAACCATCCAAACATACGTATCATTCATACAATAGCAAACAAACAACAATATATTCTAACAAACATCACTAGTTATCCGGACATAAATCCGGATAAGCACTCCTAAAACTATCGAGAGTTTCCCAGGTACAATCTCTGGGATCCTCACTCCATTGCACCTTGACGAGTTTCACCACTTTGTTCCTGAGTTGCTTCTCGTCTCGGTCGACAATCTGAACTGGATTTTTGACCACAGTTAAATTTGGTTCAACTTCCAAATCATCTTGAACTACCGGTTCTACAACCAGTGAGGGATCATGAACAAATTTTCTTAAATGCGATACATGAAACACATTGTGAATCCCAGACATCCGCTCTGGTAATTCAATCCTGTAGGCCACAGTTCCAATTCTCTCCAACACTCGGAATGGTCCAACGTATCTCGGAGCAAGTTTTCCCGTCTTTTCAAATCTTATAGCACCTTTAATTAGGGAAACTTTAACAAAAACCAAGTCTCCGATCTCAAATTCCAATGGCCTTCGTCTTCTATCTGCATATTTCTTCTGACGATCTTGAGCAGCTTTCATCCTTTTCTTGATAAGATCAACCTTCGCAGAAGCTTCACGAATAAGATCGGGTCCGAGCACAAGACGATCCTTCGATTCAATCCAACAAGCTGGAGATCTACACGGCTTTCCGTATAAAGCTTCATAAGGAGCCATCTTAATACTTGCTTGATAACTGTTATTATAAGAAAATTCCACTAAATGAAGATGGTCCTCCCAAGATCCTCCAAAATCTAAAACACAAGCCCGTAGCATATCCTCAAGAATACGATTCAGCCTCTCTGTCTGTCCGTCCGTTTGAGGATGATAGGCTGTACTTAATCTCAAATCTGTACCCATTGCTGATTGCAGAGCTTCCCAAAATTTGCTTGTGAAAATAGGATCACGGTCACTTACTATGCTGACTGGAACACCATGCAATCGAACTATCTCTTTCAAGAAAATTTCCGCCAAAGAAACTACAGTACGGGTTGCCTTTACTGGTATAAAATGGGCACTCTTAGTTAAACGATCCACAATAACCCATATACCATCATTTCCTTTCCTAGTTCTAGGCAAACCATCAATAAAATCCATCGAGATCATTTCCCATTTCCAATTCGGAATTTCCAGAGGTTGCAATAACCCGGCAGATTTCTGTTGATCACCTTTCACTTGCTGACAAATGGCGCAACTGTTCACAAAAGCAGCTACATCCTCCTTCATACCCTTCCACCAAAAGACTCTCCTCATGTCCTTATACATCTTCGAGATTCCAGGATGAATATTCAATTTGGAGCGATGACTGTCTGATAAAACTTCCTGCCTCAACTCCTTGTCATTCGGAACACAGATTCTCCCATTGATCCTTAGTGTTCCTTGGTCATCAATGTCAAAACTAGGAAACTGACCTTTCCTGACTCTCTTGATGATCCTCCTCAACATCTTATCAGATTCTTGCTTGCTTGATATCCTTTCAATAAGAGATGGAACCACTTCCAGAAGAGATAAAACTGCATTCCTACTGAGAGCATCAGCTACGACATTCGCTTTCCCCGGAGTGTACAGAATATCCAAATCATAGGATTCAAGAAATTCAACCCACCGTTGCTGTCTCAGATTAAGGTCTTTTTGAGCGAATAGATATTTCAACGGTTTGTGATCCGTGAACAATTCGAATTTCTCTCCTAAAAGATAATGTCTCCAAATTTTCAAAGCAAAAACAATGGCAAGCAATTCAAGATCATGCGTAGCATAGTTTTTCTCATGAGGCTTCAACTGTCGACTAGCATACACAATAATCCTTCCGTTCTGCATCAGAACTGCTCCCAAACCAACAATACAAGCATCACTATAAACCTCGAATTTGCTCTTCCCATCCGGAATAGCAAGTACGGGTGCACTAGTGAGCCTTATCTTCAATTCCTGAAAAGCTTCTTCACACTGAGATGTCCATTTGAATTTCGCTCCTTTCCTGGTCAGCTTAGTCAGATGCGAAGAAATCTTGGAATAATCTCTAATAAATTTCCTGTAGTAGCCAGCCAATCCTAGAAAACTACGAACTTCCGTCGGTGTCTCTGGCTGTTACCATTCAAGAATAGTTTCAACTTTCGCTGGGTCTACAGAAATGCCTTCTCCCGAAACAATGTGTCCTAAAAATTTAACTTCCGATTTCCAGAAATGACACTTCGAAAACTTCGCCTTCAGCACATTCTTCCTCAGAGTCTCCAATACGATCCTCAAATGTTCCCTATGCTCTTCTTCAGATTTGGAATAGACCAAGATATCATCAATGAATACCAGCACAAACTTATTCAACGCATCTCTAAAGACTCGATTCATGAGGTCAACGAAATAAGCAGGAGCGTTGGTTAATCCGAATGGCATAACCAACCACTCATAGAAACAATTCGGTCCCCTAAATGCAGTCAAGGGAATACTGTCTTCAGCTACCCTCAATTGGTGGAAACCTGAAGCTAGATCTAATTGAGAAAAGATAGAAGCACCATGCAACTGGTCAAAAAGATCATCGATGCGAGGAAGAGGATATTTATTACTGATAGTCACTTTGTTCAATTCTCTATAATACACACAGAACCTCAGTGATCCATCCGATTTGGTCACAAACACCGCCCCTGAACCCTAACAAGAAAAACTAGGTCTAATCAATCCCTTCTCTAAAAGATCCTGCGTCTACTTAATCAACTCTTCTCTTTCCCTAGGAGCCATTCTCCTACTGGGTTGAATCACTGGTACAGCTCCTGGAATCAAATCAATACGGAATTCGATTTCTCGATGTGGTGGCAGACACTTAACTTCTTCAAAAACATCCGCAAATCCTGAACCACATCGATGTCTTCAACACTCTCTTCAGATGTCTCCATTCCATGCAGAAGACTGCTCAAGTGAATTCCAGAATTATCACATGACACTCTGGCAATTCTACCTAGATCAGTTTCCAACGAAACTGTTCTCTCATCACAATTCAAGACGGCTTTATACTTATCCGGCCAATCCATACCCAAAATAAGATCAAATCCCTTAAAATTCAACACATACGGGTCACAAGAAAAACTGTGGGATAGATACGTGATCTTCAAGTCCTTACAAATAGCGTCCAATTTGGTCACCCCTCCTATAGGATTAGATACCATGATAGGACTGCCTACAGAACTAGGGGTACGAGAAAACTTTTCAACCGAGTCCAAAGAAATAAAACTCAAGGAAGCACCCGAATCAAACAAAACTCTAATATATTTTCCATCTAAAAGTAAAGTACTTTCTAATACTCCTTTGCCCATCGAAGAAGAAGATGGTCCAGCTTCCAAAGCAAAAACTTTATTCTGAGGTGCCCTCTGCAGAAGTGGACAGTTCTTGATCATGTGTCCTGGCTGATGACAATTAAAGCACAATGATTTCTGAACCATAGCTGATCCCGAGCCACTCTGATGCGGTTGCTGTTGTTGCTGCTGGAATCCTTTCCTAGGACAATTATTTGCCAAATGCCCCTCCTGATGACAAATGTAGCACTTCCGGGGTCCGTTGTTATTCCCAGGTTTCTTATTATTTGGTTTCCTCCATTTAGGATCAAACTTTCGCTTATTCGGATTAGTGAAATTTTCCACTTGAAGCTGCAACTGGAGCCACTGGTTTCTTACTCATCAAACTCTCATACCTCAATGCCATATCAATCAAATCAACAAAAGATCCCTTCAGAAGCACTGTCAATTTTCCATGGAACTCAGGCCTCAACCCTTGCACAAATTTCTCATTCTTTTTCAGAGGAGTATCGATGAGTCCTGGTCCATAACAAGAGAGTTCATTGAATCTAGTTTCGTACTCCGAAATAGACATACTACCCTGCTTCAAATACAGAAAATCCTGATACAATTGGGTTCTCCCTACCGTCGGCACATAGTTCTCTTCAAACAACTCCTTGAATCTGTCCCAAGAAATGTCATCCTCAGAAATATTTGCAATAGTTGAATCCCACCATGCTGCTGCACCACCTTGCAGTTGCCACGACGCCGTATGCCTCTTATGCTCAGCAGTCAATCTCATGCTCTTGAAAATACGTTCACAAGAGCGTAGCCAGTCCTGAACTTCAATTATTGACTCCGAACCTTTGAATGGTTTCCCTCCAAGATGTTTGAAATCTTTGCATAAGGCTGCAAAACTAACTTGAGATGATACTGGATTGACAGCCTCACTAACATTTTGATTCCGTCCATTATCTGTAGAAGTACTGGCCCTAACTCTGCCTCTTCTTCCTGAACTCATGCCGGTCACCTGAACAGGTAACTCAACCAATTTAGATAGATATATATAATATTATATGAAAATTCAAATACGCACTCTCAAGATAGATATAACAAAAGAGCCTAGGTACTCGCTCAACCTAGCGCTCTGATACCAACTGTGACGACCCGCCTTTCTCAACCCCAGAAAGACGTTTCATCATTAAGAAAGAAAGGGATAGAAATAGAAAGGAATAGAAAGAAAGAACAACAAACATCAGAATCTCACAGCGGAATGGAACAAAATATAATACATCACATAACTATTACATAGTTATACATACATTAGAGTCATACAATATCATATAACAGGACTATCATATACATATATGTCCATACATACATCCAAAATACAGCATCACGAACTACACATCGGAACTACATATATAGATACACACGTCTGGTCTTCTCCCCAAAATAGCTCCTCCAGAAAATCAACACTTCCAATACCTATCACTTGGCTACTTGTAAAAATTTGAGTACCCAAGAGTTTATGAAAACACAAAATATAAACTCCAGGTCAGACATGGGTCTGGTATGAGTAAACAGGTTAAAATTGTTTAACTTTAAAAATCATTTGAAATAAAGGTATCACGTAAGACTCCCCACAAATAAATACGGGTAAGTTTTTACCTTACGCTAACCAAAACATTTTATAGGAAATTCTGTAATATTATAATAGTGTCTAGGGTTTTCAAGTAAATAGAAAATAGCCGAAATTGTTACATTCATTAAATTCCAGCTACTAGCCACGAAAGTGGGTAATACAAATCAAAAACGTAGGGTCTCGTAGGGAAAATGGATTTCCAACAATGGCAGGGCTACAGGGGTACCGCCCGTCACAGTACGAGGCTTAGATCACCGTACCGAGGATCACTCCCGACCCCCTACAACACAAGGCCGGAACCATTCCTTACTGAACAATCTCGAACAAGATAACCCCGCAGTTGTGGCCAACAACTGCTCACAAAGCCGAAATAAAAAGGGACATCTAGACAGGGGAAAATCTTATCCTGCTTGGGCATGACCCACCTAACCTTGCTGCATCTCCCCTGTTTTAGCCATTCCTGGTTGATGAGGCTTGAGGCTACGATTACCTTTAAAGAACATATCACTTAGAATTCTCATCGTCCGCCTGACGATGTGTTGAAAGCATTTAATCCATACAAGTTCGTTCCGGGTTCGAACGAAACCGAAGGCATTACTCATTACACTCATTTTGGAATCACCCTCAGAGTTAACGACAATAACCCTTGCATTCTGAAACTCCATCTCGATCACCAATTGATAAGTCACGTCCTATCGTTTAATTTGGATCGATGTGGTTTTCGGATAATCAAAAGTTGATTCTTCCGATCCCGGTCTCATCGGATCCAAACGCCATTTTAAAGGCCAAGTTGTCTATTTAACGTAACAGTTCAATTAAGAATTCACACATCAGATATAACAGATAAATCATATACAATTATCACAGGTATCCATAATATATCACAACATATCACAGAATAATCATCAACAAATATCAAAGTCAATCAACATAATTATCAATTCATACCAAAAAGTTTGGTTTTACTTAATTAAATTATTTGCTTAAGAATAAACTATTTAATTTGCTTAATTACTGATATATTAGCTTATTAATGATCAATTAATTAATTAATTATTCGTTAATAATTAATTTATTAATCATCTCATCTTTAATTAATTATTTAAACTAATTAACTTTTATTCATTAACTATTACTCAATTACTCAATTAATTAGTTGATTCTTAATTATTAATTATTAATAACTTACTTATTAAAATGAATTAATTATTTAATTATCACAAATTACTAATTATCAATTTAATAGTATAATTCCTGATTAATCACTTAAGTTAATTTTCATTAATTAACTTCCAGTAATTAGCTAACGTTATTAAGCTTTAAATTACTTTAACATATGATTTATTTTAATTAACAAATTTAAAGTTATCAATTTAAATCTTCAAGTATAAATTGATTAACATTCTAATTACTTATTATTAATCACCTGTCTTACATACTTACCTTAGTAAACCTATAGATTAATATTAACCTAACTAATTAATTACTAACTTAGTTATAAAATGTTAAACCAAAATTTTGCTGTATGTTCACTTTGTAAAGAACCCGGGTCAACTCCCCTTTTACTCGTGACTGACACGAGTGCACCCCCTACTTTTCCCGTGTCTCTCCCGTGCGTCCCCCCCTCTCTCACTCTCTCTTCTTCTTCCCAGTTTATACCTTCTTCTCATTTTTTTAGCATCAGTTTATAAGGTTATAAAATCACTAAAACGCGACTCTCACGATACAACCCGAAGACAAGACCGAAGCAACCCCTCAAATGCCTCGAGCACGCACACTACTCACAGACCCACGAACTCCACTTCGCCACCGTGCACGTGCACGGTGGCTCACCTCGCCTGCGGCGACTCGCTAAAGTCCCCACACATCACAAATTAACCTCTCAACCGAAATCGAAGCCCAAAGTTTTCAATTACGAGTCGAAACAAAATTTGACCTGAATGCTCAAGCATACGACAACAACACCGATGGACGAATCACTCGTGCGGCCACCACACATCACCAGAGGCGATGAAAATTCACCAGGACGTCGCTTACATCTCCCCCTAACTCCTCCAAAAATCGCACTTCACTCGGTTTCATGATGATGCCGCAATCACTATTTTATAGAGCCTAGAAAAATGTGAGCTTAAACCCTAATCTAGATTCAAACTCAAAACATATGCATTTGAAAAATAAATTGACATTTTTCTAGAATCAATTAGTTTACAATCTTGCTTCCTGTTGATTTACAGTAAAATTGACAAAAACTCATTCTCGATTCATTTTAAAACTGCTCCTTCGATCCTTGCTTAAAAATCAAGATTTTTACGTTAAAAATCATAATTATGTTTGTGAAAACTAAATATGATATTGGATTTACAAATTTCAACCTTTGAATTTTAAACTTTGATTTCCTTTTTAACCTGTAGTTTGAAAATACAGAGTTAATAACATGTTGTAAAACTTTAAACATGTTTGCAGGCTTTATTTTATATAAACAAACTCGAATTAGCTCACTACCAAGTTCAAATGGTTATATAAATAAGTTTTGTAAATTTATTTGCTTTATTTTGTACAAAACTTGAAATACTGATCAACAACAACTATGAAAGCTTCCAGTGCAAACAAACATATACAGAACAGTATGTTTAAACTACATCAACACATATCATTAATAAGAAAATATACAAGCTAAAGTTGAAATTAGTTTGTTTACTTACCAAAAATAATTTGAATAGAAGATATGTTGAAAAACTTGCAGTTGAAATTTTCCTGAAACCTTCCTTTGTTTCCTATCTTCTGTTTTCTTTTTCTTTGTTTGATTTTCTGTTTTAAATTAACATATATTTGCAAAGCAAATAGATGTGTTCTCAGGTTTGATTTTAAGCTAAAGTTTTTTTAAAATGAACTGATAACAGAAAGGTGGATATATATATAAATGCTTGAACACAAACAGGTGATAACTGGCCAGCCACCATGTTTGACCAAACAAGAAATTAGTATTAAATTTTACTGCAAATATGAAATGATATTGATCTCAGCTGCAAGTACTTGTTAAACAAGAAGTTATGCTATTTAACGTTTATGTTTTTAATTATGATAGCAAGTATTAAATGTTTACTGACTGTTGCAATTTTTGTACAAAGATATTCATGTTTCGGCCAAACATGTTTTGCAAGATACAGGTTTTGTTTTATTATATTGAAGTGGACTTTGTTTTCTTATGCCTGAATGTTTTCCAGCAGCTTTAAGTTTATTACTGGTTTACATCTATCTTTTTTTTATTCTGAACAAAACTTAATTGCTGTACAAATGTATATGTGTATATAGGCAATGCATTTATTTGTTCATTTACACTGATATTAATATTATAGTGTTCTCATGTTCATACACTTGTATTAATATAGTTCAAGTTATAACTTATATTCGTAAATTTGTATCTTAGTTATATTTTATATTTTATAATTTATGGTTTATACTTATGTTTAATATTACTATGTTTGTTTATTTTAAAACTTATCATTTTAAAAACCAAAATTGTATTCATATGTATTTTATCAAATATCAAAAATATAAAGTCTTTGATTTGATTTTATTGAATAAGGCGGATTTTGTTTTAATGGGTTAAAGCATTCTATTTAAAATTTTCAAATCAAAACTTCTTTTATAAAACATATAACTATTAAATATCCAAAATCTCATCAAATTAAACATTGACAAGCTTATATTTAATTTAAATTAGATTAAATATTTATTAAAATATATCGTAAAAATTCCGGGTCGTTACAATTCATAACTTCCAAATTTCCATTTTAAAATTTTATAATTCAATTTCAAAATTTAATTTAAACAATTCAAATATACATTTAAATTCGTATATAATTTTCATTCCGTAATCATTTGAACTTAATTTAACGTTCAAATCAATTTAAACTCATTTATCGATTTCATTCAATATACGTTAGATTAATTTATCATTTAAAATAATTCATATTTAAATGCCAACTCATTAAATTAATTACTTAAGTTCAACTTCATTATCTCAAGGCCTACAAATTTAATTTAAATTAAATTTGTCAAATCCAGTTCTTTAAATTACTAGTCTTACATTTGTTTCGATAAACGCATTTATTTCTTGTTAAAGAAATTCAATTTCATTTATTTATTTACTTAGTTACAAATTTCAAAACTCAGTTAATAAAGAAATTTAGTTTCACTTATTCAAGAGGCTCAATTTCACTTAATAAAGAATTCAATTTAATTATTAAATAATTCAATCTCATTAAATTATTAAATAATTTCAAATCTTAATCATTACTAATTTCAAAACTTAATTATTAAAAACTCCAAATTTAATTATCAAATAATTCCAAATTTAATTATTAAATAATTAAATTGTAAACAATGTTCTTTCGTCAATTACTACGTTAATACTTTGTTTCATATTTCAAATATTCACATTTCCTTTCAATAAAAATTTAAATTCCAATTTTATTTCAAAAACCTTATTATTGTTAAAATAAAATCTTTATTTTATTTAAATCAAATTATTGACCAATCGGGTTTAATTTAATTTTCTTTCCTAAGTCAATGTTTATTTGGGTATTTATCATTTCAACCCGATTCCATTTCAATTCAAAAATCAAAGTATAGCAAAGGGAACTTGCAGCGTGATAACTAGGATGATGTTAAAGTAAATAAACAAGCAATAGCAAACATCAAATAAAATCTAATTGTTTATTTTAAATAATCCCGAAATAATCGTATTAATTTACATTGTTGTTTATGCAAATTAATATAAATATTTCTAGAATCTACACCATCATTTCATATAGATTAAAGATTATTACATTGCGGTTTTTCACTTGAGGTCTGTTATTCGATTTATACTACATCAATCATACATTCAATGGTTCAAGTTGCAGTCAATATTATTTCTACGTGTTAAGTTATTTAACGTTTAAAAGGCATCATATTATACAAATTTCTAATCAAATTCAACACATACATCAATTTAAATTATTAACTATCCTATATCAAATTCGATTGCATATTATTTATCACTTTAAAATTAAAAACTAAACAACCAATGTAAACATCAATCAATCAATCAATAATCAGCCAAACTGTATTATCACAGCATAAATATTTAACAGATAATGGTGTCAAATGTCATAGGTGAACTGATAGAGGCAATAACATATATAACAGTTTAAATAACTATAGCAGCATATTTCAATTTTCGTTTCAATTTGAAATCAAATTTAATAAATAAAAGAACATTAATCGTGGGTGATTGCTCACATTTCGAGGCTAGAGAATACAGAAGATGATACGGACTGATACGAATGCTGAAATTTGAATGACTAATCGAAGCAAAGCAACATCGGCCTGAATTCAACGATCAAAGCCGATATAAGAATTAGATGGAACAAATCAGAACAGGGTCGGTGAAGGTAATTGGTATAAGTGACTTGTATTTATATATACATATATAACTATGTAAAACTATTAATGAAATCATATCCTTAATTCAAACCCATGTTAATTTTAAACATATGTGTATTTCGAAATTATTGGTTTAAATAAAACCCATAAAACAAACATATTTACATAATTTTCAACACCACATATGCTAACCCATAACAATAAACACATTTTTATCTACGAAGGTAAAATTACAGAATATGTGTATAACCTATAGATAAACTCAAACCGATATAACTTATATATTATAACAACTCAAACAGATAATTTATATAAACTTACATATGCTTAGATATTATAACAACAGATGATATAAATAAACAATATAATAAACCAGGTTTCAAATAGGAATTATATAACTTGATATATATGTAGGAAGCTTGGGAATGAATATACTTAACTTGATAAGTGCTTTGAACTCAATGATAGCTTGCTGGACCGTGCTATGACAACGGGCAAGGCGAAGGGAACGGTAAGGGTCGGCGAGCTGCTCGTGCTGAGGTGAAGGAGCTGATGGAGCAGCTCGGTGTTCTAGAACATGGAGAGTGGCCGCGCATTCAAAGAAAACATGGAGAATAAACTCACGTCTTCAGCTGTGGCAATGACAGTTATAGGTGGACTCGGGCCTAGGTGCTGGGGATGAAGGCGGTCTGCGGCGGTCGAGTTGTGTAGAGGCTGATACAAGGGTGGAATGCAGCTGTCGTTTGATGGTGGGTGTTATCTCGGTGGCAGTTGAGTGCATAGGTCGGAGAGGTGGGCTTCAATTGAAAAGGAAACGAACAGATTCTCGGAACAATTTTATATGGACTCAACTTTCATTTACATATATCTTTATTATTTTTTATAGAAGTTGAAATAGAAAAAATATGGTCTGGTGGAAGATGCAAGTAAAGGAAAGTAAGAATTAAGTTTACATTTCTTGAAATTGAAACAGTGTATCATAAATTTATTATAGGGAATAGGAAAAGCCATTTGTGGAATTCAAGAAATTATTTATGGCATATGAGAACTGGACTTAAGACTTCTCACGATGGATAATTAAAACGCAAAGAAAACCAAGAGTTAAAATTTCGTAACTGATACGGATAATTGTTCCGTGATTTTCGCCGTGAACCGGACACCAAAACACAGAAATAATTACACCGTAAAGATCAGCATGACGAGACGATCAAAACGGTATACAAATATCGATAGTACGATTGAATTATACAAATTCGAATTTTCTACTAGTGGAAAATGCAAGAAAAACGCAGAAAATAAGATCGACGGAGCCAAAGAAGTCCGAATTTTGAAAAACGGAAATTGACGTCTTGCTTAGAAGACGATTTAGAATTTTTCTATGTAAAATTATTTAGGTTCCGAAAACATTTTATTTTCCTCGATTATTAACTGATTAAATTGAAATAAATTTACGCATGAAAATAAACTTCATATTTTCGAACGAAAATTTACCAGTTGCTATGTTTAACTAGACGCATTTCAAATATCAAATTTATATTTAAAAATTTTGTTGTTTAAAATTTCACTAAATTTCAATTAATAACGTTATTAAAACTAGTTAAATTTACGGGTCGTTACACTCTCCCCCACTCAAAACTTTTCGTCCTCGAAAAGGAAGGAGGTAGGAGAATAGAAACTGTTGAATATGCGCTTTGCGCTATATGATTTTTGTTTGATGATAATAAACATATATACATTCATATAAATGTATTTGGTAATGTACTATTTTATTTTTCATAGTTTAAATAAATATTTGTTGAATAAAATTAAATTTCACAGAATTTGAATTTGAATTCAAACAAAACAAGTTAAACAGATTTTGAATTCAAACAGAAATTTTATTCAAACAAATATTTTGTATTGTATGTATTTGGTTAAATAAATATCTGTTGAATAAAATAAATTACACAGAATTTGAATTTGAATTCAAACAGAACAAGTTACACAGTTTTTGAATTCAAACGAATATTTTATTCAAACGAATATTTATTACAAACTTGAATAGTACAAATTCATGCTCTCACTATACATATACATTTCTGATTACATCACGATTACATCACAAATATTTTTACATTGATAACCTCACTACATATCACTCACACTCGTATTTTTGTCTTCAACTGCATTTCGGTTTGAATCCAGCATCTGAGCAATCTGCAAAAATATATTCAAACGCAGTAAAATTGAAAGAGAAATATTTTTGAAATTTGAAAGAAACGATGATTTTGAAAACCTTGTTTGCCTCAGTTATTTGGGTTGTTCGTCATCATTTTTGACTGTGCAATATCTGTGCATATCGATATTTTTTATCAGCGACAGGTAATTATAAGTGGCTGCAGTACACACGTGTACATTCGTATACGTGTGCACTGCCTCGCCAACTCGTGTGCAAAAATCAAACAAAAGCCGGGTTCAACTCACGTGCAATAACATAAAAGTCACAACTCTCAGCACAAGGTCAAACCCGAGTTTTAAAACTGGATTCAACTCAGGTGCGAATCAAAAGTACACATGAATGCTATGTTCAAACATGACACAGCCTCAAACCAGCATCAAAGCAAATACAACTGCAATGCAAACAATATTAAACAGTGACAATATGTATGGGGCAATGCACAAGCAAAGCTAAGACACAATGCTACCAACATGACAGCAAACAGAAGTGCACCAGTACAAACCAAAGTCAAGGCAACATGAACTGCATAGGACTGTAACAACCAGAATGAAGACAAGTACACTTGAACAAAATGAACAAGTGGAGCATCTGTGTAAACTGGGCAAGTATGGACAGAGTTCGAGCACAGTTGAAGCTCAAGACATCAAGTGATATAAGTCAGAGCAACAAAATCATCACAATGAAGACCACTATGCAGTGTACAGTAATACAACAGAGAAATGCACAAGCATGATACATAGAATACAGTATGAAGACCAAGGCTGCAAATGTGAAAATGCTCAAACTCAGTGACAACATACTACAATGACCAAGTACAAGTGCACCAATGAACCATCAAAGAATGCAACAGGTTATGCTGCAGGGATGAATACAACATGAAGCACTGCAACTCAAGGAGATAGGGTCGACCAAAAATCCAAATGCACAAAAGCATGATGCAAACTGAACAACTTACAAATATGCAACCATACAGCAGTCATGTATGCAACAGGTTCAAGGCCAGAATGCCCAGTTACAACTACAAGAGTGACGCAGTGAACAATGCAACATAAAGCAACAGACCAACAATGGAACAGCAGTTCATATAAACAAGTGTGCAAAGGCAATATGAACAAGTGACTCAGGTAACAACCAAATTAAGAATCAAGTGGAAATGAATCGATGTCCAATATGCAACATGGTCGAGCATTGATACAAGACATGACAATGAATGCAACAGTGAAGCAAAATATGGCAGTAAAGATATAATGGCAGTGAACAGCAAGATGATCAGCCACTAGAATTTCAAATGAAGCAAATCCAAGTTTACATACAAAATTCAAATGCAGTGATATGCAGCAGGGTAAAACATCACATTACAACAATATCGAGCAGCCAATTTTCAAAAAGGAGCACAGAGTAACCACAGTCAAAATCAAGTGACCGAAGTCAAAAAGCAAACCACTGTCGTGATAACCAAGTAAACAAAATAGGTCAAAGCCAAGAAATCACAACTTCAAAACCGTGAGTATCAAATTATACGAAATTTATCAAGTCAGAGAAAGTCACGGAACCAAAATCAAATTCAAGCCGAGAATTCTCTACCGTGTCAACCAAGGAATCAAGTGCATACGAATTTGATTAAGTCAAAGAAATCTCAAGCATCAATACATAATCGAACGACCAAAGCAATTTTTTGAAATAATCAGTCGAACGCAAAAATAGGAAATCAAATCCTATTAAAACCCTAATCATCATCGGCATTTCAATTTGATCGAGTTCAAGTATCAAATTAGAAAAGCAAAAGGAGACAGCACATACCGAATTCACAAGCATCAAAACTCGATCGAGCAACTGCAAGCAAGCTAGGGCAACCAATCACAGATCAATTGAAGAAACCAGAGCTATAATTGCAACGAAGAACCGAAGCCCTAATTGCAACGAAGAGCCGAAGCCCTAACTGGAACGAAAGGGAACGAAGCAAGCCGCCATTATTCTCACGAACGAAACAAAAGGGGATCGGGCTGGAGATAACAAAGAAAGGAAGTGGGCCGGTCCTTAAAAATAAAAAAAGGGGTTTTGTTTTGTTTAAGGCTTTTATTAATATTGTTTTTAGGGTTATTGTTTTTAATTTATTGTTTTTTATTTTACGAACCAAAAAGTTAGTAAATCACCACCTAGGTTAGGTAGTGTCAAATTGTCTATTTTGAATTAGTTCAGTGAGCAGAGCGTGCGAGTTTGCAAAGCTCTATAGGCGGGAGCAGTGTTTGCGAGTGAGCGAAACTCTATAGGCGGGAGCAGGGTGTGCGAGTCTAGTAGAGTGTTTGTGAGCGGGAGCAAAAGGGTCTGCGAGTCTAATAGAGTTGTTGTAAGCGTGATACTGTTTAATTCTAATAGAAATCTGTGAATGCAGCAGTAGGCAGGGGTTGCCGAAGCTGGGTAAATTTTATGTGTGATTTATTTTTCAGCATATTTATTTCTGCAGTTTATTTCTGTGTTTAAATCGAGAAAATTTGCTATAACCCTATTCACCCCCCCTCTAGGGTTAATCTAGATCCTACAAGTGGTATCGGAGCGAGATTATATTTTTTTTTAACTCTAGAGTCATGAGTCTACAAAATAATGCTTTTTCTGAGGGACAATCTATTGCTAGGCCACCCATGTTTAACGGGAACGATTATGCTTATTGGAAAGTTAGGATGAGTATTTATCTTAGTTCCGTTGATTATGATGTTTGGGATATTATTGAAACTGGCTATAAACCTCCCACTATAATCGTTGGTGGTACTGAGATTCCTAAACCTAAGGATAGGTGGGATGCAAACGATAAGAAATTGAAAACGACAAATGCTAAAGCCATGAATGCTTTGATATGTGCTCTTGATAAAAATGAATTTAATAGAATTTCTCATTGTACAACAGCACAGGAAATATGGCATACTTTGGAGGTGACACACGAAGGAACTTCTCAAGTCAAGGAGTCTCGGCTAGCCCTATTCAGCAATGAATACGAAAACTTTGTGATGGACAAAGACGAGAGCATAAAGGATATGTTTGGACGCTTTTCAACCTTGGTATACAATGCTAGAGCGTTTGGGAAGGTATTCACTGAGGTAGAGCTTGTGCGGAAGATACTACGAGTTTTACCAATGAACTTTGAGGCAAAAGTCACAGCAATCCAAGAATCAAAAGATCTGAGCAAACTAAGCATGGAGGAGTTGATTGGCAACTTAATGACATATGAGCTTGAGTTAAAAGCAAAGGAAGAACGCAACAACTCCGAACCAAAGAAGAAGACGATTGCCTTAAAAAGTAAAGAAGAAAGCGATGAAGAAGATCCAATTGAAGAGCTTGCAATGGCTGTCAATAATCTTAGAAGATGGTCTAGATTCAAGCCACGCAAGAAGAAAACAAAGGGCAATAGGTCAAAAGATTCCGAAAATTCCGATAATGAACTGATATGTTATAACTGCAACAAGCCTGGCCACATCAAACCAAAATGCCCACTTCTCAAAAACAACAAAGAAAAGAAAAAGGCGAAGAAGGTATTTGCAGCGACTTGGGATGATGAAGAAGGAGAGGAAGCTTCGGATAGCAGCCCAGAGGAGGCTAACTTGTGTTGCATGGCAAAATCAGAATCAGAAGCAACCTCCGACGAATCTAGTGAGGCAGGTGAGTTTTCTTATAAAGAACTTGTTTTTATGTGTTCTAATCTTACTAAGGTAGTGGATACTCTTGAATCTAAAATTGAAAAACTGAAATCTGATAGGAGAGAATTTGCTCGTGAAAATTTTAGGTTAAAAACTGAACTTGAAAATATTCAAAACCTAGAATGTAACCAATGTAAAATTTTAGATTCGGAACTATCAAAAATTAGGAATAACTCTGAGAATCTTGAAAAAGAAAACTTGAGTCTTAAAGAAAACATTGATACTAGAAAAAAGGACTTTATAAATCGATGCACCTCACTTGTCGCTGAAAATACAACATTAAAAACCAAAGTCCAAAATCTTGAGAAATCTTTGAATAACTTTTCAAGAGGCGAAAAATCTTTCAAAATGTTATTTGGAAATCAAATTTTTGCTAACAACAGAAAAGGACTAGGCTTTGGGAAATCACAAAATAATGATAATGCAAAAAGTAAAAGTGTTTTTGCTCGATCTGAAATAATTGGAAATCATGTTGAAAATCATAGTCATAGGAACACAAAATTTAATCAAGTCAATTTAATGAGCACGTTTTGTAGAGAATTTGGACATAATCGAAATAATTGTTGGTATAGACCCAAACACGTGAAAACTATACCAATTTGGGTTCCAAAAGGCACAAATATAAAATCTTTGAAAGTCAAACAAATTTGGGTGCCAAAAGGAACATGTATAAATAGTTTTGAGTCTCCAAAAACATATTTTTCATATTCTGCCATTAACAACAATGGACCTATAAAAACAAATAGGTCACATAAATCTTTTATCGTGTAGGTGTGGTGGCAGGCTAAGGAACAACAATAGTGTTCTCTGGATTTGGCTGTTCCAGAAACACAACGGGCGACAAAGCAAAGTACCTTAGCCTAGTTCAAACGTGACAGAATCACAATGGACAACGACGAGAAATATCGTAAAGGTAAAGACAGGTAAAGGTATATTTATTTGTACGATATATTAAATGTGATAATCTGTACCATTTTCTGAATAAAATCAGCCAATTATGCGATGATGATATGATGATGATTTAATGATGATTTTGATTCTGACTTTATTCAAAATTGTTAGCCATTTATATTCTTATGCCAAAAACACTATAAAATTCTCTAGAATTACTTGATATATAAGTTTGAGAGAAAAAAAATAGTGTTTTGATTGGATAATAATATTGTTGTTATAATATTTTTGGCTAAATCTATATTCATGTTTTGACACGGCCTAGATTTAAAATCCTAATGAATTCTATTTTAAAAATTGTAAAAAGGATTTTAATTTTTTTTGAAATTATTGAATCTTTTAAGAAATTGCTTTGAAATAAAAATAATGTTTGATGGCTTCTAAAATTGACACTTTAATATATGTTTGATTGTTGACACGGTTTTCATTTCAAATCCAAGAGAATTTCATTTAAAATTTGTTGATAATAATCATGAGAAAATTTGTTGAAATTTCTTAATCTGGTCTTTGACATTCAACAAGTGAATTTTGAGTGAAATTTAAATTCAGATGCAGATTACACTGGTAATATGGTTGATAGAAAAATTACTAGTGGAACGTGATTAATTTTTGACACATTCATTTGCTGCATCGTTTTTTTTTTCAAAGAAAATATCTGCATATTTTTCACTTGAAATAATTTTCAAATAGCAGAAAATTTTCTTATAAAATCCCCTCGAGAAAATCATGTTGACCATATTTACAGATTAATCATTTTTTGAAAAAAAAAATTGATTTTATAATGTTTAATTCGATTTTAAATGACAAATTTTTGACTAATCTAACTCTCTTTGATTATCGAAAAGATGAATAGTGATTGAAAAAGAGATGAGTGTTGATATTTATCTTATATTATAACTCGAGAAAGTATAATTAAAAATTTCTTTAGAATTTCATAACAAGAGTTATAAAAACTTTTTGTTGGGTAATAATTCCATGACCATTTCTATTTCTATCATCTTTCTATCGAACATCACTCATCAAGATCATATTTAATATGTAAATTTGTGGTAGTTTACAAAGGAAATCATTTGTTCTTCAATATCTTTAAATCAGTGAAGGAAATTATTTGTGCTTCAATTTCTTATATTCAGCAATTTAAAATAAATATCCAAAGTATTCACTCTCATTTAAAAGTCCTCACGGTCATGTATGGGTGAATTACTTGGATTTTTGATTATGTGCTTCCATGCTCATTTAAAAGTCCTCACGGTTATGCATGTATGGAACGCATATTAAAAATAAGTGATTTAATAGACAAGTTGATTCTAATCCCATTTAAAAGTCCTCACGGTCATGCGTGGTTAGAAGATACTTGATTTCATTTTTTTTAAATTAAATTGGAATACTACTAATCTCATTTAAAAGTCCTAACGGTTATGCATGGTTAGTAGATATTCAAATTTCCAGAAATAAATATACCACAAATAGACATATCTATATGAATTTTTGATGATTCTATCTCCATCACTTCTGAAAGTGGAATATGCGTTTGACAAGGGTAATTATGATTTTTGTTTGAGTTTTATTGAAATTTGATATTTATATTTAATTGAGTTAAATGTTTGATTCATGTCTATCACTTCATCCCTATTTTTATAACACTGTTATTCTTTTGCTGATAACAAAAGGGGGAGAGAAAAGTTAAGATTTTGTCAAATAGAATCAAGCAAAGGTGTCAAATAGAATCAAGCAAAGGTCAAATAACTTTCAATTTGCATATAGGCTCATTTACATATTTTTATTTGTATGCATATATGTAGGGGGAGCCATATATGTAGGGGGAGTATCACATATAAAGGAAGCATTCAAATAGGGGGAGCAAATGAAATTATCAAATACATTTAATATATTCAAAATCTTAAATATATGTTTGTTATCATCAAAAGGGGGAGATTGTTGAATATGCGCTTTGCGCTATATGATTTTTGTTTGATGATAATAAACATATATACATTCATATAAATGTATTTGGTAATGTACTATTTTATTTTTCATAGTTTAAATAAATATTTGTTGAATAAAATTAAATTTCACAGAATTTGAATTTGAATTCAAACAAAACAAGTTAAACAGATTTTGAATTCAAACAGAAATTTTATTCAAACAAATATTTTGTATAGTATGTATTTGGTTAAATAAATATCTGTTGAATAAAATAAATTACACAGAATTTGAATTTGAATTCAAACAGAACAAGTTACACAGTTTTTGAATTCAAACGAATATTTTATTCAAACGAATATTTATTACAAACTTGAATAGTACAAATTCATGCTCTCACTATACATATACATTTCTGATTACATCACGATTACATCACAAATATTTTTACATTGATAACCTCACTACATATCACTCACACTCGTATTTTTGTCTTCAACTGCATTCCGGTTTGAATCCAGCATCTGAGCAATCTGCAAAAATATATTCAAACGCAGTAAAATTGAAAGAGAAATATTTTTGAAATTTGAAAGAAACGATGATTTTGAAAACATTGTTTGCCTCAGTTATTTGGGTTGTTCGTCATCATTTTTGACTGTGCAATATCTGTGCATATCGATATTTTTTATCAGGGACAGGTAATTATAAGTGGCTGCAGTACACACGTGTACATTCGTATACGTGTGCACTGCCTCGCCAACTCGTGTGCAAAAATCAAACAAAAGCCGGGTTCAACTCACGTGCAATAACATAAAAGTCACAACTCTCAGCACAAGGTCAAACCCGAGTTTTAAAACTGGATTCAACTCAGGTGCGAATCAAAAGTACACATGAATGCTATGTTCAAACATGACACAGCCTCAAACCAGCATCAAAGCAAATACAACTGCAATGCAAACAATATTAAACAGTGACAATATGTATGGGGCAATGCACAAGCAAAGCTAAGACACAATGCTACCAACATGACAGCAAACAGAAGTGCACCAGTACAAACCAAAGTCAAGGCAACATGAACTGCATAGGACTGTAACAACCAGAATGAAGACAAGTACACTTGAACAAAATGAACAAGTGGAGCATCTGTGTAAACTGGGCAAGTATGGACAGAGTTCGAGCACAGTTGAAGCTCAAGACATCAAGTGATATAAGTCAGAGCAACAAAATCATCACAATGAAGACCACTATGCAGTGTACAGTAATACAACAGAGAAATGCACAAGCATGATACAGAGAATACAGTATGAAGACCAAGGCTGCAAATGTGAAAATGCTCAAACTCAGTGACAACATACTACAATGACCAAGTACAAGTGCACCAATGAACCATCAAAGAATGCAACAGGTTATGCTGCAGGGATGAATACAACATGAAGCACTGCAACTCAAGGAGATAGGGTCGACCAAAAATCCAAATGCACAAAAGCATGATGCAAACTGAACAACTTACAAATATGCAACCATACAGCAGTCATGTATGCAACAGGTTCAAGGCCAGAATGCCCAGTTACAACTACAAGAGTGACGCAGTGAACAATGCAACATAAAGCAACAGACCAACAATGGAACAGCAGTTCATATAAACAAGTGTGCAAAGGCAATATGAACAAGTGACTCAGGTAACAACCAAATTAAGAATCAAGTGGAAATGAATCGATGTCCAATATGCAACATGGTCGAGCATTGATACAAGACATGACAATGAATGCAACAGTGAAGCAAAATATGCAGTAAAGATATAATGGCAGTGAACAGCAAGATGATCAGCCACTAGAATTTCAAATGAAGCAAATCCAAGTTTACATACAAAATTCAAATGCAGTGATATGCAGCAGGGTAAAACATCACATTACAACAATATCGAGCAGCCAATTTTCAAAAAGGAGCACAGAGTAACCACAGTCAAAATCAAGTGACCGAAGTCAAAAAGCAAACCACTGTCGTGATAACCAAGTAAACAAAATAGGTCAAAGCCAAGAAATCACAACTTCAAAACCGTGAGTATCAAATTATACGAAATTTATCAAGTCAGAGAAAGTCACGGAACCAAAATCAAATTCAAGCCGAGAATTCTCTACCGTGTCAACCAAGGAATCAAGTGCATACGAATTTGATTAAGTCAAAGAAATCTCAAGCATCAATACATAATCGAACGACCAAAGCAATTTTTTGAAATAATCAGTCGAACGCAAAAATAGGAAATCAAATCCTATTAAAACCCTAATCATCATCGGCATTTCAATTTGATCGAGTTCAAGTATCAAATTAGAAAAGCAAAAGGAGACAGCACATACCGAATTCACAAGCATCAAAACTCGATCGAGCAACTGCAAGCAAGCTAGGGCAACCAATCACAGATCAATTGAAGAAACCAGAGCTATAATTGCAACGAAGAACCGAAGCCCTAATTGCAACGAAGAGCCGAAGCCCTAACTGGAACGAAAGGGAACGAAGCAAGCCGCCATTATTCTCACGAACGAAACAAAAGGGGATCGGGCTGGAGATAACAAAGAAAGGAAGTGGGCCGGTCCTTAAAAATAAAAAAAGGGGTTTTGTTTTGTTTAAGGCTTTTATTAATATTGTTTTTAGGGTTATTGTTTTTAATTTATTGTTTTTTATTTTACGAACCAAAAAGTTAGTAAATCACCACCTAGGTTAGGTAGTGTCATATTGTCTATTTTGAATTAGTTCAGTGAGCAGAGCGTGCGAGTTTGCAAAGCTCTATAGGCGGGAGCAGTGTTTGCGAGTGAGCGAAACTCTATAGGCGGGAGCAGGGTGTGCGAGTCTAGTAGAGTGTTTGTGAGCGGGAGCAAAAGGGTCTGCGAGTCTAATAGAGTTGTTGTAAGCGTGATACTGTTTAATTCTAATAGAAATCTGTGAATGCAGCAGTAGGCAGGGGTTGCCGAAGCTGGGTAAATTTTGTGTGTGATTTATTTTTCAGCATATTTATTTCTGCAGTTTATTTCTGTGTTTAAATCGAGAAAATTTGCTATAACCTTATTCACCCCCCCCCTCTAGGGTTAATCTAGATCCTACAGAAACAACCAAAAGAAAATAGACTTTGAATTACATAATAAACAATTAATTTAAACAATATAAATTTCTATTTAAATTAATTAATATTCAATAATTGATTTTAAATTCAATGATTTTCATTAACTTGGTTTATTTCAATTTATCATTGTTTGTTACAAAATTTATTTCAGACAACAATTCATTTTATTAATCCATTTATTATTCAACTAACTTGGTATTCTATTTATCTCTATTAACCATTTTATAATTAAAATTTAAGTGAATAACATTTATTATATGCACTCACATTTTATTTATAAAGACAATTTATATTGTATATTATCCAATTTTCTTAAATTAACAATTTCAAAGATCATATATTTGAATAGTCATTTATTATAATTATACTTTATTCGACAAATTTAATTCTTCTTTATTCCAAATTATTATTAAATTTATTCTACTTAATATATCTTATCGCATATATATGTTAAGTATATTTACATTTATTATAACTACTCAAATTTATTTAAAAATTCCTTTGATATCATTTTCTATTGTATAATATTCAATCACATAGTTAACTTTTGAAAATTTATGTAAGTTATATATAATGCAATTGAGTATTATCCAAATAAAATTTTACAATTCAGTTATTTCAAGTTAAGTATTTATATAAAAAGAATTTGGCTTCATTTATAATTGAAAATCATCCTTAAATCAAAATTTTAAGAATTAATTTTCGATTAACTTCAAACCATTTTATAGATGAAATAAATATATATATATATATACACACACACACACATAATATATCAAATCAAATTTATAATCTTCAATATATTATAAATCAAGTCATGTTTAGAAATTCAAATCAATTTATTTTTTTTCCAAACAAAAGTGTAGCAGGGCTACAGAATAGACTCTCCACTTTGAAACTCGAAAATGAATGTCGATAATGCGGCCGTCATCACCAAAATTTATTTTCCAGCGACAAAGAGAAGAGCACTAATTTAATCATTTAAAATTCTTTGGAAATGATTTCTATTAGAAATTACTTATATAATATGCATTTAAAAATTTAAAACCCAAAGTTTGAAATCATCGGAAATAAATTCTCAATTTCTTGATTTAAATTCATTTCAAACTCCAAATCAAATTATAACCCAATTTTATAAATTCATTTATTTATATTATGAAACAGCCAATGGTTTATAAAACAATAAATGAAATTTAAATATTATCATTTCGGACAATAGATTCATTAATAATTCAATTTCGGAAAAAATTATACTTATATATAATGTAATCATTCATAATTTATTTTATTTACTAAATTTGAAAACAATATTGTGTCAGTTTGCTCTGCTCACGTGTTTTGGAAATCCTATCAATAGCGTTGATCAGACGAATCGATCGAAAACCCAATTCAACATCAACAACTCAAACAACACAAAATACATACATACATATATATATATATATATAACATTTTTTAATATAAATTTACAAATACACTTCCTCACTCAACGATATAAGAATGGATTTCAAAACAGTATAAAGATTCAAATTTGATGGAAATAAAATCAAAGCGAATTATGATTCGAAAGTAGGTTTGAAACAAATATAAGATGATTGAATAATCAAAATTGGAAGATGGATAAGTTTATATAAATCACGGGCAACCATAATCGGGTCGACCATGACTTCAAGAATAAGATCGATGTAGAATTCCGAGGCAAATCTACATTCGATCTCAAGAAATAGAATTCAGACATAGAAGGAGATAGATAGCATCCCAAACTGAGGATACAGAAATCTCCGGTAAACAAATGCCTATTGTGAAGGAGTTTCACCCTTTTCAAATCATTTGGAATTGGCGAGACCGCCGGTTCATTATAAAGATCATTCGAAGTGGAGTTATGGGATGCTCCAGAATTCAAAAGAATACGAATAGTGAGGGACAAGAATGAATTTTGGAACCAAGGGAAAGTTCGGGAATCGAGTCAAAAGGAAGAGATTGAAACCCGAATGAGAGTGATTATGTAAATACATTTACCCTATATGCTAAGTTTTACCTAGAGCGACCAAAGCTTTGATACCAACTATAACGACCTGCTATTTTGGACCATTCGCATCCGCACATGCGGACTTGAATGATTCAAAATACCGAATTGTTAATTTAAATTTGGGAAAACTAAACATATACAGTAAATAAATAATCACAGAATCACAGACACAGAGTAATAATATGCAGCGAAAGCAAAAGATAGTAGTTCATTAAGCTACTATATGTATATAACAGAGTTAAATAAGTTACAACAGAAGTCTCGAATACAATAGTCAAATACAAGAATCAGAATACACCACTGGAATCAACTGAATATCTGAAAGCTGGATAGATAGCTGGATCTCCAAGCGAAGCTCCAACTCCAAAGGTGAGTCTCGAATACTAGTACACTCAGTCTGACCCGAGCGTAAAGCAAAACACAAAACACTCGAGTCAGGATTAACATTCTTATATTAATAAATCCAACTCAAGTGAAATAACAACTGAAATACAAGTAACTTAAAGGATGTTGGAATAACCATCCTCTAAGGATCCGTTAAACTATCTACTATGTAGTAGTGTGCGCTAAATAGATAATGCCTATCGGTAATATAAAGTATCAAAATAGTGTTAAGGCATTACCATTATCCCCCTTAACACATTATATATAAGCGTTATAGACCATACAGCACTGTAAACTCCACCGTAAACTAGTGGGATATCAGGGAGTACTCCATAGGTATAACACAAAACAAATTCGTAGTGGTCGTGTGTATATGGATACAAGTATTGCAAGGCAAATGAGGCAATACCCAAGGTAGTGAAACTACCGTTTGCCTGATCCGGACTGGTGAAAACGCATCGCCGCAACGATCGCAACACCACGAAACAACACTCCTAAAAGTACGAGGGTGCACCAATCAATAACAAGTAATGAGTAGTTTACGAAGAAGTGTGTTCGCTCGAGGTGGCTAACCCCATTTGGTCCGGCACGGCTCCTGTTTTAGTCATTTCCAATTTGACACAAGTGTCAAGGCTATTTATTATCGTTCTCTTTCTTCAGTCATCACATACAACATTCCAACCACTTCATTCTGGATCACACTCCGTGTATAGTTATTGAAGTGGTTTTCGGTTTAGACAGTGGGTATGTTCATAACCGATCGCGGTTTCTTTAATAACTTTCGTAATTATTACACCGATTGGTCGTTTAATATATTTCAAAACCAGATCAAATTCAATTTCAATTAAAATTTGTAAATCATAATTTCCATTGTCCTTCTAAACAATTTCCAGAATTTACGCTTCACAACTTCCAAATTTCCATTTCAAAATTCTATAATTTAATTTCAAAATTTAATTTAAACAATTCAAATATACATTTAAATTCATATATAATTTTCATTCCGTAATCATTTAAACTTAATTTAACGTTCAAATCAATTTAAACTCATGTATCGATTTCATTCAATACACGTTAGATTAATTTATCATTTAAAACAATTCATATTTAAATTCTAACACATTAAATTAATTACTTAAGTTCAACTTCATTATCTCAAAGCTTGCAAATTTAATTTAAATTAAATTTTCAAATCCAGTTCTCTAAATTACTAGTCTTACATTTGTTACGATAAACGCATTTATTTCTTGTTAAAGAAATTCAGTTTCATTTGTTTATTTACTTAGTTACAAATTTCAAAACTCAGTTAATAAAGAAATTTAGTTTCACTTATTCAAGAGGTTCAATTTCACTTAATAAAGAATTCAATTTAATTTAATTATTAAATAATTCAATCTCATTAAATTATCAAATAATTTCAAATCTTAATTATTACTAATTTCAAAACTTAATGGTTAAAAACTCCAAAATTAATTATCAAATAATTCCAAATTTAATTATTAAATAATTAAATTTTAAACAATATTCTTTCGTCAATTACTACGTTAATACTTTGTTTCAGATTTCAAATATTCACATTTCCTTTCAATAAAAATTTAAATTCCAATTTTATTTCAAAAACCTTATTATTATTCAAATAAAATCTTTATTTTATTTAAATCAAATTATTGGCCAATCGAGTTTAATTTAATTTTCTATCCTAAGTCAAAGTTTATTTGGTTTAACACTAGGAGGAATCAATGTTGACAAACAATCGTCAACTTGATGCAAGCTAGAGCAGCTTTAGAAGTGGCTGGGAATTTTGGAGCAGCTAGTCCCATGGCTGCATTTGGAAACAAAAATGCTAAGTTAAGCATAAATTACACCAGTCTGGGTGGGAAGCCGTTTTTGGGTACTACGAAATCTATATAAATTGAGAATTGACATTTTCATTATGAGAGAATCTTCACTGACCTGGATTTGAATGATGAGCAGAAGAGGAGACTAGCCTCTAGGCAGTTGCAAGGAACTATGCTTTATTAGTGGAGTAACGTTACAGCTAGAGTTTTAGAGGAGGAATTGACTTAGGCTGAATTCCGTAGAAGATTTAAGGAAAGAATTTTGTTTGAGGTATCTAAGTCTGCTTTGCCGAGGAAGTTCATGGATCTAATGCAAGGAGAGACGTCAATGGTTGAGTATTCTGCAAAGTTTGATTAGTTATTCAGGTATGGATATGCTATGATAGTTACCATCATCAAGAGGAATGAAAAGTTTATTTGAGGGCTGAGACCTGAGATTGCAAGTGCAACTTTGCCACGTCTTCGTGATTCTTGTAATGTTGTTGTGGAAATGGTTATCCGACATAAGGAGATGTTGGCCCTGTATGGGAAGGAGAAGCAGATTGAAAAACAAAATTCCCTTGGCAAGAAGAGAAAGTTCTTTAAGAAGAAGGGAACATAGAAGGGAGAAGCTTCCAAGAAGGCAAAGGCAAATTTTTTTTGCTATAAGTATACAAGAAAGGTCATTATGATCATGAATGCCGAACTGGCGAGGGGAAGAAGGCTACAGAAATGAACAATGTGAAGTGCTTTAACTGTAACCAGGTTGGGCATTATAAGAACCAGTGTCCAGAACCAGTCAGGGAAGATATGGGAAATGTGTTTGCATTGGAACTCTCTTCTTCTAGAACCACTGCTGTTGAGAAGGGAAAATTTGTAATGGAAGTTACACTTTTAATTTATAGTATACTAGTTAGGGTACTATTTGATACCTGTTAACAATATTTCTTGTCAATAACCCAAAGTAATGCTAAGAACGATAGATGATATTTTGCAACAACAGTGAGCGAGACTCCCTTAGGAATTGCCTTTCAATTTGGTTTTATTTATAGAAAATTCTTGAATTAGACCTTTCGACATCATCAGAAGGTTTAGCCTTTGGATTGAGTAAACTTTTGACCTTGTTGAGCTATTATGAGGTCTCCTGCTAGGGTTTCCCTTTTGATTAGGTTGAAGTTCCCTCTGTTTAGTCCTTTAAGTTAGGTTTCAACCTTGTCGAAGGTTGAGTGATAATTTTCCTTGAGATTACATAGGAAATCGTATAGTTAAGTGGATTGCAATAGGTTTCGACCTTAACGACAGATAAGATCACAGTGTATACAGCTTCGAAAGGTTTAATCCACATAGTCAATTGCTTCATAAGGTTAAAGAAATATTAGGATCAATAGTATTGTCGACCTTGTTGATAGGTTGGTTACTGAAGAAGTTGAGGCTGGAAGATTTGCCAGCTTTTTCAAGAGGAACAGAGTCTTAAAAATCAATAAAGAAACCAATAGTTCTTAAGACTTCCCTCTTTATCCATAAAAAAACTTTATTTCATTAAATTTTCAAATCATCACCCAAATAGAGTTAAAGTGCTTTTCTTAAGAGAAATGCAAGTTTAGAAAGAGAGAAATCGGATCCCAAAAACGTGACCTCTTGGGTCTTATTTATAGATGCGGGCGGCTTCCCTTTCGAGCCAATGCTCTCGACCCGGTCGAAAGGTTCCTCTTTTATAAGTAGTTATGAACCTTTCGACCATGCCGAAAGGTTTTCTATTCATAAGCTATCATGAAACCTTCGACCTTGTCGAAAGGTTTACCCTTCACTTGCTAGAATGAATCCTTCGATGTTGTCGAAATAGTTGCCTTCCATATGTTGTTCTGAAGCCTTGTCCTCCATATGCTGTTATGAACCCTTCGACTTTGTCGAAAGGTTTGCCTTACACTTATTTTATGAGCCCTTTGACCTTGTAGGAAGCTACATTTTCTTTGAATGTTGCCGAAGGCTATGCTTTCTTTCGAGGTTGTCGTAAGGTTCTTTATCACTCTTTTGCCTTCGCTGACTTCTGAGTGTTGCTTCTTCACGGCACCTTTCGACGTTGTCCAAAGGTATCCTGAAAGGATCTTAACCAGTTCAAAAGGCTTGCTATGCTTTCGAAAAGGTCACCATGGGGTAGCTAATACTTTCTTTGACTTCTTCATCTTCTTCGAAAGGTAAGAGCTCTCTAGATACTATGAGATGGGACCTTTTTACCACTTTGAAAGGTCTTGAAGCTGTTAAACTTTGAGGACTGCATCCCTTCAGCTCCTTCAGAAGGTTTGATTTGAACTTTACTTTCATAGTCTTTGTTGAAGGACCTTTAAACTCAATCGAAGGGTAGATTTTTTGGACTAACAATAGCCCTATCCATTTTGAAAGGCTATACGTGCTTTTGAAATGGTTAAATTGGTTGAATACTCATATAGTAGAAACGATGAAGGTGAAACCATAACGTCTCGAATGGTTTAGCGCAAAAAGTGAAGTGTCTGTTATTTATTGTCTTCGAAAGGGTGCCTCCTATCTTGTCAAAAGCTCTCTGCTTATTGACTTCTTATGATAGCCTTCGACCTCATCGAAAACTTTTTGTTTATTCTGTCAAAACGTCCTCTTGACTCCTTCGAAAGGGGTTGTTGACACTTCCACTATTTGTTGAATACTATCTCTTATGTTGTGATGTACCATCTTGACGTCTTTTAATCTTCATTAGTTTTCTTGATCCTTCTTGCATACTTTTTTTGTGAACATTTTATGGATATCAATATTAATGCATCACATTCATTTATATCTTAGTGTTTCGTTGATAGGTTATGTTTAGAGCCCACATACCTTATTACTTCCTTAAGAGTTGCGAATCGGACAGGAGGGTATGCAACTCTAGGGATGAGATGTGGCTAGATAGAACTATATTTGTTGGGTCATAAGCTTTCCTGTCATTTATATGTTTCTGATTTCATAGAATTGAAGATCATTTTGGGCATGGATTAGTTGGGTAGATACGAGGCTATGGTAGTTTGCCGACATAGGGAAATATCGCTAAGACACCCTGGTAGTCATAACCAAATTATATTATCAATGAGAGATTATGACCGGAGAGCCTGTACTTTGTTGAGTGCTATGGAAGTAGAGGAAGGGTTGTCGGTTTCGTGTAGCAAGATAGTTTGCACATGTTTTTGAGTCATTCACAGGATTACCACTGAAATGAGCTGTTGAGTTTCAAATAGATCTTATGCCAGGAGCAGAGCCTGTCAGTAGATCGCCTAGCAGGATGACACCGACCAAGATGAAGGAATCAAAGGTGCAGCTAGTGGATTTGTAAGGGAGAAATTTTATTAGGCCAAGTAGTCTACCTTTGGGTGCGGTCGTTGTGTTCGTGAAGTATCGAATATCTTAAGTTAAACAAGAGGATGATCAACAATAAGAATCCTTTGCTGATAATCGATGATCTATTTGATTAGCTGAGTGGAGCCAGAATATTTTTTCAATTGAATTTAGCCACTGGTTTCCATCAGTTGCGAGTGGTAGAGGATAGCATTCTTTTGACAACATTTTGGACTAGGTGTGGTTCGTACGAGTGGTAAGTATTGCCATTCAGGTTAACGAATGCACCAGCTTTCTTTGTTGATTTGATGGATCGATTTTCCGAGTACTTTGATAAGTTCGTATTGGTGTTCATAGATGAAATTTTGGTATAATCTAAAATTGAAAGAGAGCATGATGATCATCTAAGAGTAGTTCTCGAGATGGTGAGGCAGCATTAACTAAAAGCGAAGTTTTCTAAGTGTCATTTTTGGAAGAAAGAAGTCAAGTTACTTAGTCATGTGGTTTTAGAGAACGGTTCATTAGTTGGTTCAGATAAGATCAAAGCTGTTAGTAACTGGAAAAGACTAGAGACGGTTATTGATATCAGAAATTTTGTTGTACTTGCTGGCTATGATTGGAGATTCAATAAGGATTTCTCATGATTATCAATGCCTTTGACTAAGTTAAGCAGGAAGAATGTGAAGTTTATTTGGTCCGACAAATGTGAGGAAGCATTCCTTAGGACAAAGCATTTGTCGACCAACGTGCCTATGTCAGTGGTTCTGGACGAAAATCAAGGTTTGGTGGTGCATACCGATGCATATGGAACTGGGTCGGGAGCCATGTTGATGCAGAAGGGTAAGGTCATTACCTACGCTTCACGACATCATAGACCACATAAGGTGAGATATCCTACTCATGATTTGGAGTTGGCCGTAGTGATCTTTACATTGAAGATATAGCGACATTATCTCTTGGGGGAGATTTGAGCTATACACATATCATAAGTCCTTGAGATATTTGTTCTCTCAGAAAGAGCGGAATATAAGACAGCGGAGATGGCTAGAGTTTTTAGCAACTTATAACTTTCGTACAGAGTATACTCGTAGGAAAGGAAATAAAGTATCGGATATTCCAAGCAGAAAACGTCAAAATGTGATGTTAGCTATGTTGGCATAATGGAAAGATTTAGAGCTTTGAACTACTTACAGTGTGCGGTCAAGAGTGGCTACTAGTTCTAGTCGGAGTACCGCCATGTTGTTGTGTTTGGAAGTTCGACCAGTACTAATTGAAAGGATTGCTTATAAGTAGAAAGAGGATCCATTATTAGCCAATAAGATTAATAGGCTTGAATTTGGGTTAGACATCGGTGATTTAAAGGATTTTAATATTGACCAGAGAGGATGGTTGAGAAAGAAGGGACGATTATGTGTTCCAAGTAAAATGGACTTGAGAAGAGAAGTTCTTGGGAAATGTTATCGATCCAAGTTTATGATTCTTCCTAGAGGAACCAAAATGTATCAAGATATAAAGATGATCTTCTACTAGGAAGGTACGGAGATGGGTGTTGGTTTTTGTTTAGGGAGTGTGCAAACTGTCAACAAGTGAAGGTTGAACATAAGAAGCCAAGTGGATTGCTTCAACCTTAAGAGATTCCAATTCGGAAGTGGGATTTGATATCAATGGATTTTATTTATGGGTTACCAAGATCGAATAGGGGAAATGAAAGTGTATGAGTCATAATGGAAAAGTTGACCAAAAGTGCCCATTTGATTCCAGTTAAGTCAACCAACACGACACTTGTTTTAGCTAAGTTGTTTGTGAAGAACATAGTTAGATTGCATGAAATTTCTAGTCAGTGATAGAGATGCATTGTTTACTAGTGAATTTTGGAAGAGTCTAAATGATGTATTAGGTACCAGGATCAAGATGATTAATGCATATCACCCTCAGACGGATCGGTGAACAGAAAGAGTCAACAAGGTACTCGAGGATTTACTGAGGGCTTATGTGCTAGACTTAGAGGGATCCTGGGAAAAACACTTACATTTGGTTGAATTTTCCTGTAATAATAGTTATCAGACTAGTATAGGAATGATGCCATTTGAATCTTTGTACGGAAGGCCAGGCAAATCACTAGCATGTTGGTTGGAGACTCAGACAGATTAGTCTTGGGTCCAGATCTGGTTGGAGAGGCAACAGAGAAGATATAGTTGGTCCAAGAAAGGATGAAGGAAGCTCAATCTAGATAGAAGAGTTACACAGATAACAGGCGTAGAGATCTTGAATTCTCAGTTAGAGGTAGAGTTTTCAATAAGGTATCACTTATGAAGGGTGTGGTACGATTCGAAAAGTCAAGGAAACTGGCATCGAGATATGTTGGTCCTTTCCATTTTAGAGAGGATCAGGAAGTTTGCATACAAAGTAAAGTTGCCGAGCAGTATGGAAGGTGTCCAAAATGTATTCCATGTATCTCATCTTTGCAAGTATGTGCATGATCCATAGATTACTATTCCTTTGACAGAGTTGGAAGATTTGATTGTGGAATTGAATTTAACTTTTGTTACACAACCTAATCGGGTAATGGCGAGAGATGAGAAGAAACTGAGGAACAAGACGGTTAAGTTGGTCAAAATTCAGTTGAGCGACAACGAGAAGGACTATACTTGGTAGACAGAAGACAAGATTAGAGATACTTTTCCTAATATGCTATAAGGGTATGTTCTATTATATAGACTGTTGCTTGTTAGGTAGGCTAATATGATGTATATGAGATGTTACAGATGATTGCTATGCTTAGTATATAGTCCTTACTGAATTAATTCTTTATGGAGCGGAGCTTGTAACACTCCTAATTTTAGATGATATTATTTTGGAGATTTAATTAGATAAATTAAATAGAATAATGTAAAATTACAGAAATAAAGTGATTGATATTTGAAAATAAATTAGAGGCAATGCTTAATTAAATATAAACTAAAACAGTTGGTTTATGCAAATGGTTCTAACAAGAGAATAAGGCAAAGGGCAATATGGAGAATAGTCATCCACATCCCTTAACACCTAAACCTTTAGTCCTATTCTCAATTTCATAAATCTATATCATAAAAACATTAGAAAAGAGGAGTTTAAAGTCGACCATTACTTAGGAGAAGAGAATCAAGTAAATGCAAGAGTATCAAGATAGAAGAATTAATCAAGTTCAAATCTTAAGTCCTTATCCAAATCAAAGCGAATAATAATTTAAACCATCTCATTTTTGTTTTCAAAGTACAATTATTTTCGGGTTTTAGGATTGAAAACATTATGATGATTTTGATGATGATATGCTTTGATTACATGATAAGTTATGTTTAAATAAGTTTGTCTGTTAATGGATATGGTTTTAAGGATAAAATCATTTATAATGGGATTTGAATGCCATGAGTATTAAATATGTTATGTAAAACATTGTTTTGGAGATGGGTTTAAATTTTTGTAATTATCCAAGCCATGGATAGATTTTCAAGGGATGTTTATATAATTCGGATTAAATAAATATTTCAACTATTATATAAAAAATTTGGTCCCAAATTTATAAATGTTAGATAACATAATAGAAGTAAATTTCTATGATTTTCAGGGATATTTCCTAAGTAATTTACTATGAAAAATAAATTATTTAAGAAGGAGGACTTAAATGTCTTAATTGTTTTGTTGAAGGGAAGGGATATTTTGTTAATTATCTACAATTAATTTCCAAAATTCGGCAGGCTTTTGGAAAACAATGTTGATAAAGTTTATGGCTAATAATCATATTTTTACAAACAGGAAAGTTAGTTGAAAAGTTTTAATTAAGAAGGAAATAAAAAAAGTTCAGCATAAGATCATGTTTTCGTCATTTCTAGTAGCCATCCTTTTGACCTTATACTTCCGCCTTTGACCAAGTCGAAACTAATGCACATGGTATCAAGCCTTGGCACATAGTGGATTTGTGAAAGGCGGCAGGTGTGTAGTCGAATCAAAGCTTTCGATGCGGTCAGTGGCTTAGTTTTGCTTACCAAAGAAGTGCCGCTTGCCTTGTTTCAAAAGAAAGCTTTTGAAAGGGTTTAAAAGTGTGTTTGACAAGGTTGCCACCTTTTTGGTTTCGAATAGGTTGCTTTTGAATGAGTTGCTTTGTTTTCACATCAAAGGTTTCAAAAGGGTAGTTTGGACCCAGTCGAAACCATACTACTGCCTTTATACCTTTCGAAGGAATTAAAGTCATCAACAAGTTCGAAAGGTGGCTTTTGTTTTATAAAAATACTAGCCGCTTCCCAATGCTTTCGAATGGCCCTAGTGGCCAACTATATTAAAGGTTTCGAAGGCAATGGTGTCGAAAGGGGTTTCGGTGCTATGCTTCTTATTGTTTTAACTTAAAGAATAATTCTTTTGAAAGGATGGTGCTGAAGCCAACCATTTTTCCCCAAACTCTTTTTAACGGTTTCAAAAGGATTAGTTTTACTTGTATTCACTTAGACCCAAAAAGATATGTTTTAAATTAAACCTAATGGTTTCAAAAGAGGTATTATCAATGGTTTCCAAAGAGGTACTTTCAACGGTTTCGAAGGGGGTACTATCAATGGTTTTGAAAGGGGTACTGTCAAATAATTTAGAAGCTATGCTTCTATAATGGATAGTAATAATTTAGCACACATTCGAAAGGTTTCAAAAGAAAGGTTTTAAAGTGTTTTGAAATGTGGATGCCTAGTGTTTTGAAAAGAAGAATTGAATGCTTTCTAGGAAGGTTTTCCAATGGTTTCAAAAATAACGGTTTAAGTTTTGAAAGCCTTAGTTTTTCAAAACAAAGAACCCAATCTTAATTTTTAAAGGTAAAACCCATGGTATTATAAAAGAGCTTTCAAATGCTTTTAAATTGGTGTTTTTGAAGAAGCTTGCTTTGATACAAATAATGGGTTAAAGGGACTAGCCAAATTTCCACGAGGGAATGATTTCAAAGATATTAAACCAAAGATGTTGATATTTTTTGTGTATATGCTTCTTCTACAATTGTATTCGCTATATATTGGGCCCATAACTGTATTTAGGGGAGTAAGGGTAGAAGAACTAGATAGGTTGACCCAGTAGTGAATATAAACTAAGTAAATCCTGAATGGATAAAGTTGCATCCAGGAGGTTTGGTAGACCAGAATAGGATGCCCAAAGATTAATTAGGAAGTTGTTAGTTGAAACAGGTTCATAGTGAAAACTATGTTTAAATAGAGTTATTGGCAGAGGGCAATATGTTTGTAGTGAATCCATGAAAAACTATATCTGGATTACGTTATTGATAGGAGTCAATAGGTTCACAGTAAATCCATAAAACCAATGAAAGGAAGAGTTTTTGGAGATACCAATGTGTTTAGGGAGAACCCATGAAATAATTGAATTAAGCTATTGACAAGGGCCAATAGGTTCTTAGTGATACCATGAAAACTATGAGACTGGGAAGATGGTCCATACATTAAAAATAGGTTCTTAGTGATCCCATGAAAACTAAGAGATATGATAAGTAGACCATAAATATAAATAATTTATTAGTGAGCCCATGAAAACAAGTAGTTTAATTGTAAACCTAGAAGCTATAATTGTGATAGGTAGTCAAATAAATGGGGATGAGAAATCTAGAATGTTTTACTTGTTTGCATCTCAATATTTGAAATTGCTAAGTTTTTAGCCATTGTGGATGCAAGAGCACAATATATGGTTACATAACTTTTTGATAAGACACTAGTGTGGGGAAAACTCATTCCGCAAAGTGGTGTGGTCTCACTAGATATCTAAATGGTCCGAGATGGTAGGTTTTTATTCATACTTGGCTTTATGACCATTTAAATCAAGAATAATCCACACATTTATGACTTGAATAATTGAAAACAATAGATTGTAATATAATTTGGAGCAAATAAAACCAATCACAGACGCAGATAAAATCAGACTAACTCGCAGCGGAAATAAAAATATACCTGTAGTGGTTCATGAAGCCACTACAACTCAGTCTCAAAACAAGTACCAAAATACATAGTCTGAAAAACAAATACAGTTCTGAAACAAATATAGTAGAAAATCTCAAATTCATATGTCTCTAATACATGAGCCGAAAATGAAATGCTGAAACTGAAATAGACAACAACTTGATGAGCAGATAACTCTAGAAATTCTCTAGCTTCCAGAAGATAGATCCAAGCTATGGCACTCAGGCTGACCCAAGCGTAAGAAATGAACTCAAACACTCGAGTCAGGACATACATACTTATACAACGTAAACCAACTCAAGTGAATTGTAATATAAAGGTACAAGTAACTTAAAGGATGCTTGGGATCGTCCGTTAAACTGTATACTATGTGGTAATGTGTCGCTATTATAATATTGTCTATTAGTAAAGTAAACATACTTTAAAATAGCATTAAGGAGTGACCCATATTCCCCTTAACATATAAATAGTCCTAGTAGTCCTTCCAGTATCATAGTCCCTGCTGATCGGCAAGTCACCAGAGGATACTCCATGGGCTACGAGAGAAATCAAACTCATACAAGGCGCGCTGGGGTAGGTGACACGGCACAACGGGACAATGCCAGGGTAGATATACCAATTACTATCCGGTATATTGATGACTCATAACGCACAGCTACCTCCCACCTCGAGCCACACTCCCAAAATCAATGGTGCACACCAATCAATCACAAGGTAATAGAATGGAATACGAAGAAGTGTGTCCGATAAGAGGAGCTACCGCACTGGACCAGAATCGTTCCTGTTTTAGCCACCTTATGCCGACTCACGGGAGTCGGGTCCACGTATATACCTCAACCGAACGACGCCACCATCCTACTTCATTCTGCAATCTCCACCGCGTACACGGTTGTTAAAGTTGTTTTTGACATCGATAGAGAGTATGTCCATATCCGATCCTGGTCTCTTTAACAACCAACGTTATTATTACCCATGGTTATAAATTCCAAAGTGGCTTATATTCCAAATCAAAATAATTCATTTAAAAATTTAAATGTGAAGTGGTTATCCTTCCAAATCAATTATTCAATTTCCAAAAGTTCAACAATTTCTATATTCATTAGTTCAATTTCAACATTTCAAAGCATTGAAATTTTCAAAACTGCAGCACTTATAAAGGGATGGGATAGGTATATTTAGTATATATCAAAACATAGTTCAAATTTAAAAACTACAGCACTTTAGAAGTGCTGTTACGGGTTTATTTAGAAATTTCAGCACCTAATTCACATTTTCAGAAACCGCGGCACTTCAGAAATGCTGTCATAACTTTACTTTGTAATTTCAAGCCATAGTTCATATTTTCAGAAACTGCAGCACTTCAGAAGTGCTGTCATAGGTCTCTTTAGTATATTTCAAGCCTTTGTTCATATTTTCAGAAACTGCAGCACTTCAGAAGTGCTATCATAGCTCTCTTTAGTATATTTCAAGCCATAGTTCATATTTTCCACTGCATTTCTGAACCGTTATAATTTCTGTTTACCTTTTAAAACAATATATCTTCACTTTTTCTCAATTTTTAACCTATCAAACTTATTCCATTTTTCAACAAATTTTTATTCGGATATGACTTAACTTATAAATTTTGATAAAATAATATTTTATTAATAAATATCTAATTAAAATTTAAATTCATTTGCTAAGTCAATACTTTATAAATTTCTTAACTTTTATTTCAACGAATAACTTAAATTTTACATACCCATCTCATAAACAATTAAATTTCCATTCATCTACTTAGCTTAAAATTTCCATTTAAAATCAAATTTCTAATTTCCAAGTTAATTCATATTTTAAAATACACCATTTCCATTTAATTATATATGCATTTTAAATTGTAGAAAAATCTCTATAAACTAATTTAAATTATTCAAATCTAAATTAAGTTAAAATGACATATTTTTACATATGTAATATTTATAAAATTTCAGAAAATATATAATTAATTAACCATGGGTCTGTATAATATTTTCTATCATTGGTCAAGTGATACCGATATGTATCATTTTAATTCGTGGTTTAAAATGAAAAATTAGGGTTCTATCATTTCAAACCCGCAATCCCAAGTTAATCGAATACAATAAAAATCACTCGAGCCTATCATTTCAGCCCATAATGATTTTTCCTTATTCTAAAGTCTGTTTCGGTATGTTTCAGATATATAAACATATCACAGGCAGGTATGAACATAGCACATTAATTTATACAATTCACTTGTCATCATTTCACACTCATATAAGTACGTAATTTCTAGAGTGAATAACTCACCTTTTTGAAGCTAGAGATCGATTCAAAACAAAAATATCCACGCACCGCAAAGCACGAGAAGGCACGATAAGTTTTGAGAAGAAGTAACAAACAAATTTAAATCTTGAAATCAAATAAATAAATAAAATATAAGTATAAGTTTTAACACAACAAGTTATGAGTTCAACAGTGAAAAAAAAAAATGAATAAATCTGAAGCAAAAATATATTCAATTGACAAGTGGGCTTGGCCACATCCTTATAGGCTCAACCACACCCTATCTTTGCCCAACCATGAATTTAGATGCAAGATTGGCTAGGTTATGGAATTATAAGGCATGGCTACGACATGGAAAGGGGAAGTCAAAGCAAGACATGGCAAAAGTATGGATCTAGTGGAGTTTGGGCTCGGCCTATGTCTAAGGGGGCTCGACCTATGTGCCTACTTGATCAAGTAAGATCTGGACCATGGCTAGGAGGTTGAGAAAGTCATGGCCAAAGCAAGGTGGAGGCGGTTGGTGTTGTGGCCGTGACAAAAAAGGGAAAGTGGAAACGACGAGTTCGGCTAAGGTTTAAATTTTGAATTTGGTGAGGGTTTTTGGGATCTGGGGTTTAATGGCGGTGAGTGGAGGGTGATGGTCGATCATAGAGGAGGTGGAGAGGGGGTGGTGGTCGGAATAATGGTGGAGGCCAAGTATTCAATGAAGAAAACAAAAGAAAAATAAAAGAAAAAGGAAAAAAGAAAGAAGGAGGAGGCCATTGAAACTTACAGTATTTTCTCTGGAGATGCAAATGAAGATGAGATGTGGGAAAAGTTGCTTTGTACGTGAATTTCACAAGGCTAGAGGCGGCTAGGGTTTGAGGTATGTATGGCTACAAATAAGGAACGGCTATGGTAGGAAAATATATAGGCCAAGCAAATAAAGGCAAGAAATAAAGAAAATGAAGCGTATGCCCTATTTAAAACAACGTAACTTATATCTAATTGATTCTTTTCCCCCCATTATTAAATAAAAATATACAAATGAAACATCCAAATAAATAGATTAAAGCATATACAAACAAAATAAAAATAACATAATAGACGGACATCGGAAAATATAGAATAAACACAATTTTTTTTTTTAAAAAACGTTGAATGTTATGCAATTTACAAAGTATAAATCAGAATTAATGAAACAAAAAGTAAAACGGATATTATAATTATCCAGCTTCAAATAAAAGATTAGAATTTTAAATTTTAAATTTTAAAATTTCAAGTAAAATTCAAAGTTTGACAAAAATATAAAATTTCAGAAATTTTATATTTTATTTCATTTGGGAAAATAATTTTATAGACGAACTCCCAAAATTATATTCAAAAATTTCAAAATTTCAAAAATTTAAATAATTAAACATCAAAGTTTTCAAATAAATTAAATTAAAAATAATTACAAAATTTTTGATTGTTACACTCTCCCCCACTCAAATCTTTTCGTCTCGAAAAGGAACGAAACAAAGGAAGCAAAGAAAAATAAGATGCAAAGCAAAAGTACCTGGAACAAACAATTCTGGATTTGAAGCACGTATGCTATCCTCCGTTTCCCAGGTACAATCCCGATCATTCGTACTCCATTGCACTTTGACCAAGTTGACAGATTTCCTTCTCAGCTGCTTCATACCTCGATCAACGATAAGAAGTGGCTTCCTCTCAAAAATCAGATTAGGCTCAATGTCCAAACTATCAAGAGCATAAGGCTGGACAATATAAGAGATGGATCATGTAGGTACCGACGAAGGTGCGAAACATGGAATACATTATGTACTCTAGCAAATTTCTCAGGCAAATTCAGGCGATAAGCTAGGGAACCAACTCTTTACACAATGCAGAAAGGACCGATAAACCTAGGAGAAAGCTTCCCTTTATGACCAAAACGAACCACATTCCTTAAGGGAGAGACCTTAAGGAAAACATGATCACCAACAACAAACTCCAAACTCCTACACTGATCAACAGACTTCTTCTGCCTATCCCAGGCAATCCTTAACTTTCTCTTAATCTCCTTAACCTTCTTAAAAGCCTTCAAAATCATCCGAGGACCCAGAACCAAACGATTACCGGATTTAATCCAGCAAGATGGAGATCTACAAGGTCTTCCGTAGAGAGAAGCAAACAGAGACATCTCAATACTAGCCTGATAACTGTTGTTATATGTGAATTCAACAAGATGGAGATGATCTTCCCAAGATCCTCCATAATCCAAAACACAAGCATGAAGAAGGCCTTCTAGAATCCGATTCACTCTTTCCATTTGACCGTCGATCTGCGGATGGTAAGCAGTGCTTTGATACAGATGAGTACCTAAAGATTCCTGAAAAGCTTTCGAAAGCTGACCGGTGAACATAGGATCCCAATCACAAAAAAAGCTGATAGGAACGAAGGAGAGAAGAACAATCTCCCTCATATAAATCTCAGCCAGACTGGAAGCAGAGCGGGTAGACTTGACCGAAATAAAATGAGCTGATTTGGTCAATCTATCTACAATAACCCAGATGCTCTCATTACCTCTCCGAGTTCTCGGTAAGCCATCAATAAAATCCACGGAAACCTGTTCCCATTTCCAGTTGGGAATCTCAAGGTGCTGCAACAAACCAGGGGTCTCCTGATGATCTGCCTTGAATTGCTGACAAGTCGCACACCAACTAAGAAAGATAGAGATATCCCGCCTCATACCTCTCTACCAATAAAGCTTCTTCATATCCTGATACATCTTCGTCACACCAGGATGAAGAGAAAGTCTGGATCGATGATATTCCCAAAGTAACTCCTGCCTCAAACTATCTACATTCGGGACATAAATCCTATTATTAATCCTCAAAATCCCTCTTTCATCGATTTGGGCTCCACTACCATCAGAACTACTACCACCAACTCTACCGCGAACATTCTCCTTCATACTCCTAAGCATCATATCTTCATCCTACCTAGCAGTGATCCGATCAAAAAGTGGGGAAGAAGAAACAACAAGCTCACACAACATAGCCTTCATCCTACTCAAAGCATCAGCTACAACATCAGCCTTCCCAGGAGTATAGCTGATGCCAAGATCATAAGAGGCAAGGAACTCAAGCCACTGAACCCACTGCTGACTCAAATCCTTTTAGGTGAAGATATACTTCAAAGACTGATGATCAGTAAAGAACTAAAACTTAGCACCCAAAAGATGATGCCTCCAAAGCTTCAAAGCAAAGACAAAAGCAAGCAATTATAAATCATGAGTTGCATAATTGGCCTCATGGGTCTTCAGCTAGCGACTAGCATAAGAGATCACCGTCCCGTCTTGCATCAGAACAGCTCCCAAACCCTCATGACAAGCGTCTATGTATACCGTTAATCCCTTATTTCCATTCGAAACGGTATGCACTGGTGCAGAAGTAAGCTTACGCTTTAACACATTGAATGCAGCTTTATACACATCACTCCATACAAACTTAGCATTCTTTCGAGTTAAAGCAGTGAGAGGTGCAGAAATTTGAGCAAAGTTCTCCATGAACCTCCATAGTAACCGAAAAGGCCCAGAAAACTGCGAATATCAGTTGGATTCCTAGGAGTCTCCCAATCCTGTAAGGGAAAAAAAAGGACCACAGAAAAGATAGAATGATCAAATTAAATAAAGAGAAGAAGGGGAGAGACTTACATTGATCGCAGCGATCTTGAATGGATCAACAGAAACTCCATCACTAGAAATAATATGCCCGAGAAATCGGACTTCATCTCTCCAGAAATGGCATTTAGAGAATTTAGCCTTCAACTGATGATATCAAAGAGTCTCTAGAACATAATTCAAATGCGACTCTTGCTCATCCCTTGTCTTGGAGAAGACAAGGATATCATCAACGAAGACTAAAACAAACTTATTAAGCACATCACGAAAGACAAGATTCATCAAATCAACAAAGAAACAAGGAGCGTTATTCAAACCAAAAGTCATGACTAACCATTCATAGAAGTCATTCTTAATATGGAAAGCATTCTTGGGAATACTTTCCTCAGCAACTCTGAGCTGGTGAAAACCTGTGGCAAGGTCAAGCTGAGAGAAAACGGTAGCTCCTTAGAGCTGATCAAACATATCATTGATACGAGGCATAGGGTATCTGTTTTCCATAACGAGCTTGTTCAACTCCCTATAATCAACACACATCCTCAAGGAACCATCATACATAGTGACAATGACCACTTTTGCTCCGCATTTCGAATAGCTAGGTCTGATTAGACCCTTGGAGGACAAGTCCTCAATTTGCTTCCTTAACTCAACCTTCTCACGTGGTTCCATTCTTCTAGGAGGAAGAAATACAGGTCGAGCTCCAAGAATAAGATCAATTCGAAAATCAATTTTTTTCTTAAGAGGTAAAGAAGTGACTTCACCAAGTACATCGGGATATAGTTTGACTACAGGAGTCGAATGGATATCACCGGGAGAAGCATCAAGAGAATAAATATACCTGTCAGCAAAATCCTAAGGCAAACTACACTAAATCACCAAAGAATTACCATGATCATCCACAAGAGAGACAATTTGGGAATTACACGAGATATGGGCATCATGCCTATTCAACCAATCACCCCCAAGCAATAGATCAGAGGCATCAAAACCCAAACGTAGAATTCGCCACTGAAATAGTGCTCAAAATAGAGAAGCTTCACTTTCTTACAAATCCTACTAAGATTTGCAGGACCACCAATAGGATTCGAAACACATAAAGGCATAGAAGCGAATTCAGGAGAAAGAAGGTGCTCAAATTCATTACAAAGATCCATAGAAATAAAGCTATGGGACACTCCAGTATCAAATAAAACACGATTAGGCGATTTATATAAAGTAAAGGTGCCATGAAGTGTACCTTGGGAGTCATTAGGAGCAGGAGCGGGAGCCGGTGCAGGGGCAGGTGGTGGGGCTAGAGAAGATGCAGAAGTAATAGCAAAAATTCCCGATGACTTACCCTTATTCTGAGTACGACAATCGTTCCTTAAATGGCCAGGCTGTAAACAAATGTGGCAGAGATCACGCCTGGCCAGCTGAGATGGAGGAATAGCAGCACCACCCAAAGTAGGACAACTATTAGCATAGTGTCGCTTCTGATTGCATTTGTAGCAAGTAATGGCAGACGGGTCAATCGACTGCCTCTGAGATGAAGAAGATGACCCTAACCCTGGAGTCTTGTTCTGATTTCCCTTTCAATGGTGAAAATGGGACTTTCTTTTCTTCAGATTGCCTGAAGAAGACTGAGACGAAGCAGATTGAGTAGCTGGAGGATCCCTAGAAGTAGGATTCTCGTACTTAATGGCCATATCCATTAGAGTGGTGAAAGGACTATACTCGTTAGTGATGAGGCATTCATATTACTTCGAACATACACCAGCAATGAACTTATCATTTTTATTGAGAGGCATGCCAATCAGATTAAGGCCAAACTTAGAAAGTTTATTGAACTTCCTCTCATATTCAAGAAAAGACATATCACCCTATTTTATATCCATGAATTCCCGATACAGCTGTGATTTCCCTGCCTTGGGCATCCACTTCACAAGAAAAGCCTCCCTAAAGCACGATAAAGAAATAAGACAGATTTCAAAAAGAGAAACTGGACCAAATTTGGAATAAATGGGAGATGATACCTAAATTGATTCCAAGTAATGTCATCCCCAGCGGTGTGAGCTATGACAGTCTCCCACTAATCCAAAGTTGTTCCTTTCAGTTGCCAAGCTGCCAACTGGCGTTGTTGGGCATTAATGATCTCAAGACCTAAGAAGATTCTCTCTAAATCCTTTAACAACTATTGAGCTTCAATGATGCTCTCAGATCCGGTGAACTTGGTGCCACCAAGCTCAGTGTATTCCATACAAAGCTTAGTGAACCTGACTAGGGCAGCATCACGTCCCTACCTCTTGCATTTCATGATCCATCCTGAATGATAAAGAATGAGTTTTAGGATAGAGGTAATTGAGAAATAAAGACAAGATTAGATAAAACAAGATAATATTTAGCGGGAATTTGATATCTCATACAAGGAAAATATTAACAAGGTGGATAAGGAAAAGAAAGAAGTTTAGAAAATTTGAAAAAAAAGAAAAAAAATTATATCAAAATACTCTTTTGAAAACACTTAAAAAAATCATTTGAAATCATTTTGTAATTTTAAAATATATTCTCTCACAAAGAAAGGATTCCAGGATTGATTTCACTCATTCTAGGGTATTTCTACCCTATCTCTAATGAGTTTTTGCTCTGCAGGTTATGGTTTGCCCAAAACTAAAGCTCTAATACCAACTGTAACGACCCATTATTTTAGACCATTCAAATCGACAATAATTCACACATGTATGACTTGAATAATTCAAAATAGTATATTGTAATATAATTTGGAGCAAATAAAACCAATCACAGAATCTCAGACGCAGATAAAATCAGAATAACTCGCAGCGGAAATAAAAATATATCCATAGTGGTTCATGAAGCCACTACAACTCAGTCTCAAAACATATACCAAAATACATAGTCTGAAAAACAAATACAGTTCTGAAATAAATATAGTAGAAAATCTCAAATACATATGTCTCTAATATATGAGCTGAAATCGAAATGCTGAAACTGAAATAGACAACAACTTGATCAGCAGATAACTCTAGAAATTCTCTAGCTTGCAGAAGATAGATCCAAGCTGTGGCCCTCAGGCTGACCCTTGTGTTAGAAATAAACACAAGCACTCGAGTCAGGACATGCATGCTTATATAATGTAAACCAACTCAAGTGAACTATAATATAAAGGTACAAGTAACTTAAAGGATGCTTGGGATCGTCCATCCTCTAAGGATCCTTTAAACTGTTTAAAATGTAGTAATATTTCGCTGTTATAATAGTATCTATTAGTAAAGTAAACTTACTTTAAAATAGCTTTAAGGAGCGATCCAATATTCCCCTTAACACAAAAATAGTTCCAGTAGTCCATCCAGTATCATAGTCCCTTCTGATAGGGAAGCCACTAGAGGATACTCCATAAGCTATGGGAGAAGACCAAACGCGTACAAGGCGTGCTAGGGTACATGACATGGCACAACTAGGCAATGCCAGGTTAGATATACCTATTACTATCCGGACTGGTGGTGACACATAGCGCACAGCTACCGCCCACCTCGAGCCATGCTCCCAAAATCCAAGGTGCGCACTAATCAATCACAAGGTAATAGAATGGCATACGAAGAAGTGTGTCTGATAAGAGGAGCTGCGTCACTGGCCCGGAATCGCTCCTGTTTTAGCCACCTTATGCCAACTCATGGGAGTCGGGTCCATGTATATGCCTCAACAGAACGTAGCCACCATCTTATTTATTCTAGAATCTCCACCGCGTACATGGTTGTTAAAGTGGTGTTCGGTGTCGACAGAGAGTATGTCCATATCCGATCCCAGTCTCTTTAATAACCAGCGTTATTATTACCCATGATTATAAATTCCAAAGTGGTTTATATTCCAAATCAAAATAATTCGTTTAACCATTTAAATGTGAAGTAGTTATCCTTCCAAATCAATTATTCAATTTCAACAATTTCTATGTTCATTAGTTCAATTTCAACATTTCAAAGCATTGAAATTTTGAAAACTGCAACACTTATAAAGTGATGCGATAGGTATATTTAGTATATATCAAACATAGTTCAAATTTGGAAACTGTAGCACTTTAGAAGTACTGTTATAGGTTTATTTAGAAATTTCAGCGCCTAGTTCAAATTTTCTTCTGTCGTTGGTTTACTTAGTAATTTCAAGCCATAGTTCAAATTTTCAGAAACTACAGCACTTCAGAAGTCCTGTCATAAGTCTCTTTAGTATATTTCAAGTCATAGTTCATATTTTCAGAAACTGCAGCACTTCAGAAGTGCTGTTGACGCAGCGGATTAATCAAAACAAACTTCAATCGGTGAAAGTTGCAATCGGTGGATTGATGAATACCAAAATGCCCAAATTTGTTGATCCGAAGATACCGAATTCTAGTTATCTCTAACACGTTGATCGCACACGATACCGTGAAAGAAGATCTTCAATTCTTCAAGCGTTGATCAAGCGCACTTGATTCCGCAAATCGGCTTCAACAATCGTTGATTCGAGCGCACTCGAATAACCGAAGGTGGAGATAGGAGATTACACTCAACTACCAATTTAAGAAGAAAGCACACAGCAATCAACAAGAAATTTTTTCAAAAATCGACCCCTAGAAATGTACAACACACTCGCTATTTATAGAGTTTTTGACCCTGACCCTTAAGTCGTATACAACTTACGACATAACTAAGCCGCTGCCGACTCATCACAATAGTATAGATACAACGACTCATAGTAACTACATCACAACACACTCACCAGACCGACTTACGACTCATCTAGGTCGTTGCCGACCTAACAGGTACTAGACTCCTCTATTACAATACACGCATATGTACACGACTCAAGACATAATGACCCTGGACGACTTACGACTTAAGACAGTCACGACTTAACCCTTCAGCACAAATTCTTAACGACTCATGGATCAAGCGACTCATCTCATATGCATCACCACTCAGGGTCCAGCGACCTAAATCCGAGCGACTCATCTCCCTGCGGCTTATCTCCATGTGACTTATCTAAGTCGTAACCCATCTCTGACTTATGGCCTTCGATTACTGGAACTTCTCTTTGTTTCTTGATGAGTCGTGGACGACTCATAGCCTTGCAGTTAGGTCGTGTACGACTCATCAATCCAGAACGATTTAGACTCTCATCGAGTCGTAACTTCTTTTCACTTTCTTGGTTAGGTCGTAGCTCTTTCCCATATGACTCCTTAGGCTGACTCGTGCACGACTTACGAGTTAAAACCGAAACTTCTTGACTCGTGCACGACTTAAGAGTTAGGACCGAAGCTTCATTATCTTGTGAATGACCTAACTTCTGAACTTCTGTAGATCGTGCTGCATCATCCTCCCCTGGTTGAGAAAAATTCGTCCTCGAATTTGTAAATTCTTCCCCATCAGACTGTCCATCTCCATAATACGGCACAAGATGCTTAACATTGAAAACGTCAGAAGTGTATACATCCTCCGGCAGTTTCAACTTATAAGCATTCTCATTGATCCGTTTCACAACTTCTACTGGACCAATTTTTCTGGCTTTCAACTTGTTATAAGCGCCTACTGGAAAACGATCCTTTGTTAACACAGCATACACCAAATCTCCTTCGTTAAATTCAACATTTCGTCGCTTCAAGTCTGCAAATTTCTTATATTTCTCATTTGACTTTTCCAATCGTTCCTGAACGATCTTATGACATTCAGTTAATTCATCAACAAAATCAACAGCTCGTTTAACTGTCCCCTTCGGTTGTGGTACTACCGTTAAGTCCAACGGTCCCCTGGGTAAACTTGAATATACAATTTGAAATGGACTGAATCCTGTACTATGATTCACCGCATGATTATGAGCAAACTCTGCCTGGCATAACTTCATGTTCCAACTCTTCAGATTGTCCTTCATAAGACATCGCAACAAATTTCCTAACGATCTGTTAACAACTTCGGTCTGTCCATCTGTTTGCGGATGATATGCGCTACTAAAGTTTAACTTCGTTCCCACCATCTTCCATAAACTTAACCAAAAGTGACTCAGAAAACGAGTATCTCTATCCGACACAATAGACTCTGGCAATCCATGTAGTCGATAGATCTCCTTGAAAAATAACTGAGCAACATGAACAACATCTGCCGTCTTCTTACAAGCAATAAAATGTGCCATTTTCGAAAATCTATCCACCACAACAAATATAGAATCATTTCCCCTTTGAGTTCTCGGCAAACCCAAAACGAAATCCATGCTGATATCAACCCATGGTTTAGATGGTACAGGTAACGGCATATACAACCCCGCATTTGTCGCTGTTCCCTTCGAAACCTGGCATATATGGCATCTCTCCACAAACCTTTCAACCTCTTTCCTCATCGATGGCCAAAAATAAGATTGAGAAATTAACTGCAAAGTACGATATCTACCCACATGGCCTTCTTCATGCAACTCTTTGATAATCTTCATTCTCAAGCTGCTCTCTGGAATACATAATCGTTTTCCTTTAAACAAGAATCCATCAACCAACACAAATTCATCAGAACTCCCATCCTTAACTTTCTCAACGAACTTTGCAAAGTAAGGATCTTCTTCAATCAACTCTGGCAATAATTCAAATCCTGTCACTTCAACCTTCAATGTTGTCAACAAATGACTTCTCCTACTCAAAGCATCAGCCACACGATTCGTTGCCCCAGATTTATGTTTCACGACAAAAGTAAACTGCTGCAAATAAGCAATCCATGATGTACGTCTCGCTGAAATTTTATCCTGCCCCTGCAAATGCTTCAAAGCTTCATGATCAGTGTAAAGAACAAACTCTTTCTGAAATAGATAATGCCTCCAATGTTTAACAGCTTGAACAATGGCATAAAACTCAACATCATATGTACTATATCTCATCTTTGCCCCTGATAACTTCTCACTGAAATATGCAATAGGTCTTCCACTCTGACTCAACACTCCTCCAATCCCAACCTTTGATGCATCAGTGTGTAACTCAAACAACAACTGAAAATCTGGTGAAACAAGAATTGGTGCTGTCGTCAACAGTTCTTTGATTCGTTCAAAAGAAACTCCTGCTTCCTCTGTCCAAGAAAATCGTTTCCCCTTCATGCAATCGGTAACTGGTGCCATCACGCTACTGAAGTGTGGAATGAATCTTCGGTAGAATGATGTCAATCCATGAAAACTTCTAACTTCAGTGATCGTTCTCGGCTGTTGCCAATTTCTAATAGCTTCAACTTTACTCTGGTCCACCTGGATTCCCTTCTCAGATACAACATATCCCAAAAATAATACACTTCTCGTCATAAACACACATTTCTTTGTTGCGGCATAGAATTGTTCCTCACGAAGAATAATTAACACCTTTCTCAAATGCTCTACATGCTCCTCTGCGCTCGCACTATAGATTAGAATATCATCAAAGTAAACAACAACAAACTTCCCAATGTACGGTATGAAAATTTGATTCATCACCCTCATAAATGTACTCGGTGCATTCGATAGACCAAACGGCATAACCAACCATTCATACAATCCTTCCCTTGTCTTGAACGCGGTCTTCCATTCGTCTCCCGGTCTAATTCGAATCTGATGATATCCCCTCTTCAAATCAATCTTTGAAAAGATAGTTGCCCCACTCAATTGATCTAGCAAGTCATCTAACCTTGGCATAGGAAATCTATAGCGAACAGTAATCTTATTCAATGCTCGACTGTCAGTGCATATTCTCCATGTTCCATCCTTCTTCGGCACCAACAAAGCTGGTACTGCACAAGGACTCAAGCTTTCCTGAACACGTCCCTGTTCTAACAACTCTTCCACTTGCCTTCGCAACTCCTCATGTTCCTTCGGACTCATCCTGTAATGTGGTTGATGTGGTAACACTGCTCCCAGAACAAGATCAATCTGATGTTGAATGTCTCTTAATGGCGGTAACTTCTTAGGCAACTCTTCTGGAAATACGTCTTCAAATTCTTTCAAAACTGGCTTCGCTTCTTCTGGGATTTCAACCTCTTCACTACAATCTCGTCCAATCAGCAAATAGACTTCAGCCTCCTCTTCAACCTCCTTGACAAACTCCTTCAAAGATAGAAAAGTTTTCAGTTCTTCGATCTCCTCTAGCTTGCTTTCCTTCTGCTGTTGCTTCTTAGGAACTAAAGTGATTTTAGTACCTTCAAACATGAAAATGTAACTATTAGTACGACCATCATGTTGTACTGCTCTATCGAACTGCCATGGTCTTCCCAACAACAGATGACACACATCCATGTCTACAACATCACACCAAATTTCGTCTTTGTACTTCTTCCCAATAGAAAAATTCACACAAGCTTTTCGACACACCTTCACTTCACCACCCTTCCTCAACCATGCTAACTTGTACGGTTTAGGATGCTCCTCGGTTCTCAAGTTCAACTTCCTTACTGCTTCTGTAGAGATAATATTGTCACAGCTTCCAGCATCAATAACGAACTTGCAAACTTTCCCCAAAATAGTGCATGTCGACTGGAAAATATTGCTTCTCAACCAACTAGAATCCTCTTCTTGCTTTGGTGTAAGACAAGATCTCCTCATCATAAGATTACAACCTTCATCTCCAGACAATTCTTCTTCCTCCTCAACATAAGGTATATTTGAACATTCTGCCTCCTCACCATCATCCTCAATCTCAGCAACGATATCTCTCTTCTTCGGCTTCGGACATTCATTGCTTTTGTGACCCAACTCTTGACAATTATAACATTTGAAACCACTGCTAACCTTCGCCTTCTCAGTCTCCTTCAACACTGGCTTACTGACAGGTTTAGGAACATTAGAACTCCCACTAACACCCTTCACTTGATTATTGGAATTAGTAAACACACCACCTCCACGCCTTCCATGCTTCTCCCAAGCCAACGCTTTCTGATGTGCCTCTGCTACTGATCTAGGATCAAACATATTAACCATATCCAGGATCTACATTCTCAATCCCCCAATGAATCTAGCAGTTAGCTGTTCTTCCGTTTCCATAATATCATTCCTGGCAATGAGTTGGTAAAATTCATCAGCATAATCACTAACAGACTTCGTCCCTTGCCTCAGATTCTGCAATCTCTGGTACATAAGTGATTGATAGTTGTAAGGTAAAAATGTAGCTCTCATCAACTTCTTCATCTTCTCCCATGATTCAATCTTTGACTTTCCCATCCTTTCTCTCGTAAGTTTAGTTTGCTGCCACCATGCCAAAGCTCTCCCCCTCAACCTAGTAGCAACCAACTTTACTCGACGATTCTCCGGAACCTCCTTGAAATCAAAGATCTCTTCAACATTAGACACCCAATCAAGAAATTCTTCAGCTACCATTCCACCCTTAAACTCTAGAATTTCCATCTTCATACCCGATTCCCATCGACGATCATCTTCAACATTTCGATAAGAATTTTGAACTTGGTCTCGATCTCGACAATGAATGCTAGCTCTATCACCCTCTTCATCAAAATCAAAAGTACGTCTATATCGATCTCGACCATTATCATCCCTCCGTTCATGCGTGCTTCTTCTACTATGTCTCTCTTCATCTCTATATGCCTCATTCTCAAATTGTCGTGAAATTCTTCTTTCTCTATGTCCATAGTCATGATGATCTCTCCGTGATGAAATTGATGTTTCTCTTCTATCTCTAAAAGAATGTGGTGATACCCTTCTCGCTTCCGTAACCGATGGCGAAACTCGGTTTCCTCCATGGTTCGAGTTTGGTGATCTCCTCCTTTGAGTTTGATTCAATTCATTCATCAACTTCTCTAATTTTACAATGCCTTCATCAAATTTCTCATTAATACGTTGTTCCATAAGCTCCGCTTCTTCTCTTCTATACAACGCTTCAACGTTTTGATGACGATTAGCTCTCCTTGGCGGCATGATTGAAAACTTCACAATCTCTTCAAAACTAGCAACACAAGTCAAACAAATCATAGCTCAACTGCACTTGGCTCGGCCACCTACTTCAACCCTTCAATTCAAACAACAACAAGGCACGGCTCCAATCACTAGCTCGGTCTCAATACTTCAAACACCTTTTCAACTCTAGATCCAAAATGAAATGGATCAAAATCTTCAAACTCGTTGCAACTTCAAGATGAACACGATGAACAACAACTTCAAACTTCAACTTCAAAAATTGGCTCCAAGTCTCGGCTTAGCTATGATTGGCTAAGTCTGGCTCTGATACCAAAAACTGACGCAGCGGATTAATCAAAACAAACTTCAATCGGTGAAAGTAGCAATCGGTGGATTGATGAATACCAAAATGCCCAAATTCGTTGATCCGAAGATACTGAATTCTAGCTATCTCTAACACGTTGATCGCGCACGATACCGTGAAAGAAGATCTTCAATTCTTCAAGCGTTGATCAAGCGCACTTGATTCCACGAATCGGCTTCAACAATCGTTGATTCGAGCGCTCTCGAATAACCGAAGGTGGAGATAGGAGATTACACTCAACTACCAATTTAAGAAGAAAGCACACAGCAATCAACAAGAATTTTTTTTCAAAAATCGACCCCTAGAAATGTACAACACACTCGCTATTTATAGAGTTTTTGACCCTGACCCTTAAGTCGTATACAACTTACGACATAACTAAGCCGCTGCCGACTCATCACAATAGTATAGATACAACGACTCATAGTAACTACATCACAACACACTCACCAGATTGACTTACGACTCATCTAGGTCGTTGCCGACCTAACAGGTACTAGACTCCTCTATTACAATACACGCATATGTACACGACTCAAGACATAATGACCCTGGACGACTTACGACTTAAGACAGTCATGACTTAACCCTTCAGCACAAATTCTTAACGACTCATGGATCAAGCGACTCATCTCATATGCATCACCACTCAGGGTCCAACGACCTAAATCCGAGCGACTCATCTCCCTGCGGCTTATCTCCGTGTGACTTATCTAAATCTTAACCCATCTCCGACTTATGGCCTTCGATTACTGGAACTTCTCTTTGTTTCTTGATGAGTCGTGGACGACTCATAGCCTTGCAGTTAGGTCGTGTACGACTCATCAATCCAGAACGATTTAGACTCTCATCGAGTCGTAACTTCTTTTCACTTTCTTGGTTAGGTCGTAGCTCTTTCCCATATGACTCCTTAGGCTGACTCGTACACGACTTACGAGTTAAAACCGAAACTTCTTGGCTCGGCACGACTTAAGAGTTAGGTCCGAAGCTTCATTATCTTGTGAATGACCTAACTTCTGAACTTCTGTTGATCGTGCTGCATCATCTGTCAAGGTCTCTTTAGCATATTTCAAGCCATAATTCATATTTTCCACAGCATTTCTGAACCGCTATAATTTCTGTTTACCTTTTAAAATAATATATCTTCACATTTTCTCATTTTTTAACCTATCAAACTTATTCCATTTTTCAACAAATTTTTGTTTGGATATTACTTAACTTATAAATTTTAATAAAATAATATTTTATTTATAAATATCAAATTTAAATTTAAAATCATTTGTTAAGTCAATACTTTTTAAATTTCTTAACTTTTATTTCAACAAATAATTTAAATTTTACATACCCATCTTATAAACAATTAAATTTTCATTCATTTACATAGCTAAAAATTTCCATTTAAAATCCAATTTCTAATTTCCAAGTTAAGTCAAATATCAAAATACAGCTTTTCCATTTAATTCTGTATGCATTTTAACTTGTAGAAAAATCTCTATAAATTCATTTAAATTATTTAAATCCAAATTAAGTTAAAATGACATATTTTTACAATTAAAATATTTATAGAATTTCATAAAATATATAATTAGTTAATTACGGGTCTGTATAATATTTTATATCCTTGGTCAAGTGATACAAATATGTACCATTTCAATCCATAGTTTAAAAAGAAAAAATCGGGTTCTATCATTTCAAACCTGCAATCTCAAGTTAATCGAATACAATAAAAATCACTCGAGCCTATCATTTCAGCCCATAATGATTTTTCCTTATTCTAAAGTCCGTTCGGGTATGTGTCATTTCAACCCATAGTGATAAGGGAACTGGCATAGTGATATATAGAAAATAAAATAACAGAATAGCATATAATACCGTAATAGATGATTTAATAGATATATAAACAACATCTAACATCATACAAACATATCACAGGTAGGTGTGAACATAGCATATTAATTTATACAATTAACTTACCATCATTTCACACTTATGCAAGCACGTATTGTCTAGAGTGAATAACTCACCTTTTTGAAGCTAGAGATCGATTCAAAACAAAAATATCCACACGCCGCAAAGCACAAGAAGGCACGATAAGATTTGAGAAGAAGTAACAACCAAATTTAAATCTTGAAATCAAATACATAAGTCAAGTATAAGTATATGTTTTAACACAACATGAAATGGATTCAACAGTGAAAAAAATATGAATAAATATGAAACAAAAATAAATTCAATTGACAAGTGGGCTTAGCCACATCCTTATAGGCTGAACCACACCCTATCTTTGCTCGGCCACAAAATTTAGATGCAAGTTAGGCTAGGTTATAGGATTATAAAGCACGGGTATGACTGGAAACGGGAAGGCAAAGCAAGACATGGCAAAAGTATAGATCAAGTGGAGTTTGGGCTCGGCCTATGTCTAAGGGGGCACGACCAATGTGCCAACTTGATCAAGTCAGATGTAAACCATGGCTAGGAGGTGGAGATAGTCACGGCCAAAGCAAGGTGGAGGTGGTTGGTGTTGTGACCGAGACAAATAAGAAAAGTGGGAAAGAAGAGTTCGGCTAGGGATTAAATTTTGAATTTGGTGAAGAGTTTAGGGATCTAGGGTTTCATGGCCATGAGCGGAGGGTGAAGGTCGGTCATGGAGGAGGTGGAGAGGGGGTGGTGGTTGGAATATGGTGGAGGTTGAGTATTCAATGAAGAAAACAAAAGAAAAATAAAAGAAAATGGAAAAAAGTAAGAAGGAGGAGGACATTGAAACTTATAGTATTTTCCGTGGAGATGCAAAGAAAGATGAGATGTGGGAAAAGTTTCTTTGTACGTGAATTCACAAGGCTAAAGGCGGCCAGGGTTTGAGGTATGTACGACTACAAATAAGGAATGGTTATGGTAGGAAAATAAATAGGCCAAGCAAATAAAGGTATGAAATAAAGCAAATGAAACGTATGCGAAATTTAAAACAAAGTAACTTATATCTAATTGATTCTTTTCCCCCGGTTATTAAATAAATGATATACAAATGAAACATCCAAATAAATAGATTAAAGCATATACAAACGAAATAAAAATAACATAAATAGACGGACATAGGAAAATATAGAATAAACATCGAAATTAATTTATTTTAAAACGCTGAATGTTATCCAATTTACAAAGTATAAATCAGAATTAAATGAAACAAAAAGTAGAACGGATGTTATAGTTATCCAGCTTCAAATAAAAGATTAGAATTTAAAATTTTAAAATTTAAAATTTCAAGTAAAAGTCAAAGTTTGACCAAAATATAAAATTTTAGAAATTGTTTATTTTATTTCATTTGGGAAAATAAATTTGTAGACAAACTCCCGAAATTATATTGGAAAATTTTAAAATTTCAAAATTTGAAATAATTAAACATCAAAATTTTCAAATAAATTAAATTTAAAATAATTACAAAATTTTGGGTCTTTACACTCTCCCTCACTCAAAACTTTTCGTCCTCGAAAAGGAACGAAACAAAGGAAGCAAAGAGAAATAAGATAGCAATGCAAAAGTACCTAGAGCAAACAATTCCGGATTTGAAGCATGTATGCGCTCTTCTATTTCCCAGATACAATCCTTATCATCCGTACTTCGTTGCACTTTGACCAGGTTGTCAGATTTCCTTCACACCTGCTTTGTACCTCGATCGACGATACGAAGTGGCTTCCTCTCAACAGTCAGATTAGGCTCAATGTCCAAACTATCAAAAGTAGAAGGATGGACAATAAGAGATGGATCATGCAAGTACCGACGAAGATGTGAAACATAGAATACATTATGTACTCCAGCAAATTTCTCGGGCAAGTCTAGGCGATAAGCTAGGGAACCAACTCTTTCCACAATGTAGAAGGGACCGATGAACCTAGGAGAAAGCTTCCCTTTTTGACCAAAATGAACCATATTCCTTAAGAGAGAGACCTTAAGGAAAACTTGATCGCCAACAACAAGCTCCAAACTCCTCCTGCGCTGATCAACATACTTCTTCTGCCTATCCGGGGCAATCCTCAACTTCCTTTTAATCTCCTCAACCTTCTCAGAAGCCTCCAAAATCATCTCAGGACCCAGAACTAAACGATTACCGGATTCTATCCAGCAAGCTGGAGATCTACAAGGTCTTCCATAGTGAGCAGCAAACGGAGACATCTCAATACTAGCCTGATAAATGGTGTTATAGGTGAATTCAACAAGATGGAGTGATCTTTCCAAGATTCTCTATAATCCAGAACACAAGCACGAAGAAGATCTTCTAGAATCTGATTCAGTCTTTCCGTTTGACCGTCGGTCTGTGGATGGTAAGCAGTGCTCAGATTCAGACGAGTACCTAAAGATTCCAAAAAAGAATTCCAAAACTGACCGATGAAGATAGGATCCCGATTACAAACCATGCTAATAGGAATTCCATGGAGACGAACAATCTCCCTCATATAAATCTCAGCCAGACTGGAAGGAGAGCGGGTAGACTTGACCGGAATAAAATAAGCTGATTTGGTCAATCTATCCACAATAGCCTAGGTGCTCTCATTACCCCTCCAAGTTCCCGGTAAGCCATCAATAAAATCCATGGAAACCTGTTCCCATTTCCAGTTGGGAACCTCAAGAGGCTGCAACAAACCAGAGGTCTTTTGATGATCTACCTTGACTTGCTGACAAGTCGCACACCGACTACCAAAGATAGAGATATCCCATCTCATAGCTCCCCACCAATAAAGCATCTTCATATCCTGATATATCTTCATCACATCAGGATGAATAGAAAGTCTGGATCGATGATGTTCCCAAAGTAACTCCTGCCTCAAACTATCAACATTCGGGACACAAATCCTATTATTAATCCCCAAAATCCCTCTTTCATCAATCTGAGCTCCACTACCATCAGAACTACTACCACCATCTCTACTACAAACATTATCCTTCGTACTCCTAAGCATCATATCTTCATCCTGCCTAGCAATAATCCAACCAAAAAGAGGAGAAGAAGAAACAACAAGCTGACACAACATAGCCTTCTTCCTACTCAAAGCATCAGCTACAACATTAGCCTTTCCAAGGGTATAGCTAATATTAAGATCATAAGAGGCAAGAAACTCAAGCCACCGAACCTGCCACCGATTCAAATCTTTTTAGGTGAAGATATACTTTAAAGACTGATGATCAGTAAAGAGCTCAAACTTAGCACCCAAAAGACGATGCCTCCAAAGCTTCAAAGCAAAGACAAAAGCAACCAATTCTAAATCATGAGCTACATAATTAGCCTCATGGGTCTTCAGCTTGCGACTAGCATAAGCGATCACCAACCCGTCGTGCATCAAAACAGCTCCCAAACCCTTACGACAAGCATTTGTGTATACTGTTAAACACCCATTTCCGTTCGGAACAGTATGCACTGGTGCGGAAGTAAGCTTATGATCCAACTCAATGAATGTAGCTTCACACTCATCACTCCCTAAAAACTTAGCATTCTTTCGTGTTAAAGTAGTAATAGGTGCATAAATTCGAGCAAAGTTCTCAATGAACCTCCGATAGTAACCGCCAAGACCCATAAAACTACAAATATCAGTTAGAGTCCTAGGAGTTTCCCAATCCTGTAACAGAATAGGGACAAAATGAGGACAACAGAAAAGAAAAAATGATCAAATTAAGGAAAGAGAAGAAGGGGAGAGACTTACGTTGATCGCAGCTATCTTGACTGGATCAACAGAAACTCCATCACTAGAAACAATATGCCGAATAAATCGAACTTCATCTCTCCAAAAATGGCATTTAGAGAATTTAGCCTTCAACTGATGATTTCGCAGAGTCTCTAGAACGCAATTCAAATGCGAATCATGCTCATCCCTTGTCTTGGAGAATACAAGGATATCATCAACAAAGACTAGAACAAACTTATTGAGCACATCAAGAAAGACATGATTCATCAAATCAACAAAGAAAACATGAGTGTTAGTCAAACCAAAAGGCATGACTAACCATTTATAGAAGCCGTTATCAATACGGAAAGCAGTCTTGGGAATACTTCCCTCAGCAACTCTGAGCTGGTGAAAACCTATGGCAAGGTCAAGTAGAGAGAAAACAGTAGCTCCATGGAGCTAATCAAACATATCATTGATGTGAGGCATATGGTATCTGTTTTTCGTAGTGAGCTTGTTCAGCTCCCTATAATCAACACACATCCTCAAGGAAACATCGGAATTAGTGAAAAAGACCACTGCGGCTCCCCATTCTGAATAGCTAGGTCTGATTAGGCCCTTGGAGGAAAAGTCTTCAGTTTGCTTCCTTAACTCAACCTTCTCACGGGGTGCCATTGCTCCAATAGGAAGAACTACAGGTCGAGCTCCAGGAATAAGATCAATCCGGAAATCAATTTCCCTCTTAGGAGGTAAAGAAATGACTTTACCAAATACATCGGGATAGAGTTTGACAACAGGAGTCGAATGGATATCAACGGGAGAAACATCATGAGAATAAATAAAGCTGCCGGCAAAATCCTGGGGCAAACTACACTGAATCACCAAAGAATTACCATGATCATCCATAATAAAGATAATTCGAGAACTATAAGAGATATGGGCATCATGCCTATGCAACCAATCACCCACAAGCAATAGATCAAAGGCATCAAAACCCAAAACCCAGAAATCTCTACTGAAACAGTGCTCAAAATAGAGAAACTTCACTTGCTTACAAATCCCACTAAGATTTGCAGGACCACCAAAAGGATTTGAAACACATAAAGGCACAAAAGCGAACTCAGGAGAAAGAAGGTGCTCAAATTCATTACAAAGATCTATAGAAATAAAGCAATGGGACGCTCCAGTATCAAATAAAACACGAACATGAGATTTAAACAAAGTAAAGGTGCTCTGAAGTTTACCTTGAGAATCATTAGGAGCAGGAGCGGGAGCCGGTGCAGGGGAAGGTGGTAGGGCTGGAGAAGATGCATAAGTAACAACAAAAATACCCATTGACTTGCCCTTCTTCTGAGTAGGACAATCCTTCTTGAAATGGCCAAGCTGTAAACAAACGCGACAAAGATCGCGCCTGGTCAACTGAGCTGGAGGAATAACAGCACCACCCAAATAGGACAACAATTAGCATAGTGTCCCTTCTGATTGCATTCGTAGCAAGTAATGGCAGATAGGTCAGTCAACTGCCTCTGAGATGAAGAAGATGACCGAAACACTGGAGGCTTGTTCTGATTTCCCTTCCGATGTTGAAAATGGGAATTTCTTTCCTTCGGATTGCTAGAAGAAGATTGAGATGAAGAAGACAGAGAAGCTGGAGGATCCCTAGAAGTTGGATTCTCGTACCTAATGGCCATATCCATTAGAGTGGTGAAAGGACTATGCACGTGAGTGATGAGGCGATCATAGTACCCCGGACGTGCACCGGCAATGAACTTCTCATTTTTATTGAGAGGAGTATCAATCAGATTAAGGCCAAGTTTAGAAAGTTCATTGAACTTCCTCTCATATTCAGCAAAAGTCATATCACCCTGTTTTAGATCCATGAATTCCGGATACAGTTGTGATTTCCCTGCCTTAGGCATCCACTTCACAAGAAAAGCCTCCCTAAAACACGACAAAGAAAAAAGACAGATTTCAAAAAGATAAAATGGACCAAATTTGGAACAAATGGGAGATGATACATAAATTGCTCCCAAGTAATGTCAGCCTCAACGGTGTGAGCTGTGACAGTCTCCCACCAATCTGAAGCTGTTCCTTTCAGTTGCCAAGCTGCCAACTGACGCTGCTGGGAATTAGTGATCTCTAGACCAGAGAAGATTCTCTCTAAATACTTTAACCACTGTTAAGCTTCAACGATGCCCTTAGATCCAGCGAATTTGTTGCCACTAAGCTCCGCGTATTCCTTACAAAGCGTAGTGAACCTGACTGGGGCAGCATCACGTCCCCTACCTCTTGCATTCCTAGGATCCATCCTAAAAGATCAAGAACGAATTTTAGGACAGAGGTAATTGAGAAACAAAGACAAGATTAGATAAAATAAGATAAGATTCGGCGGGAATTAAATATCCCGTACAAGGAAAATACTAACAAGGTGGATAAGGAAAAGAAAGAAGTCTAGAAATTTTGAAAAACAAGAAAAAAAATTATATCAAAATACTCTTTTAAAAATCGTTAAAAAATCATTTGAAATCATTTTATACTTTAAAAATACGTTCTCTCACAAAGAAAGGATTCCAGGATTGATTTGACTTATTCTAGGGTATTTCTACCCTATCTCTAATGAGTTTTTGTTCCACAGGCTATGGTTTGCCTAAAACCAAAGCTCTGATACCAACTGTAACGAACCACTATTTTGGACCATCCAAATCGACAATAATTCACACATGTCTAACTTGAATAATTCAAAATAGTAGATTGTAATATAATTTGGAGCAAATAAACCCAATCATGGAATCACAGACATAGATAAAATCAGAATAACTCGCAGCGGAAATAAAAATATACCCATAGTGGTTCATGAAGCCACTACAACTCATTCTCAAAACAAGTACCAAAATACATAGTCTGAAAAACAAATACAATTCTGAAACAAATATAGTAGAAAATCTCAAATACATATGTCTCTAATACATGAGCAGAAATCGAAATGCGGAAACTGAAATAGACAACAACTTGATGAGCAGATAACTTCAGGAATTCTCTAGCTTCCAGAAGATAGATCCAAGCTATGGCACTTAGGCCGCCCGAGTGTAAGAAATAAACACAAACACTCGAGTCAGGACATACATACTTATACAATGTAAACCAGCTCAAGTGAACTGTAATATAAAGGTATGAGTAACTTAAAGATGCTTGGGATCGCCCATCCTCTAAGGATCTGTTAAACTATTTATAATGTAATAATATTTCACCATTATAATTGTGTCTATTAGTAAAGTAAACTTACTTTAAAATAGCGTTATGGAGTGATCCAATATTCCCCTTAACACATAAATAGTCCCAGTAGTCCATCAAGTATCATAGTCCATCCTGATTGGGAAGCCATTAGAGGATACTCCATGGGCCACAGGAGAAAACCAAACTCGTACAAGGCGCGCTAGGGTAGGTGACACGGCACAATGAGGCAATGCCAGGGTAGATATATCAATTACTATCCAGACTAGTGGTGACGCATAATGTGCAGCTGCCGTCCACCTTGAGCCACACTCCCAAAATCAAAGGTGCGCACCAATCAATCACAAGGTAATAGAATGACATACGAAGAAGTGTGTCTGATAAGAGGAGCTACCTCACTTGCCCGTAATCGCTCCTGTTTTAGCCATCTTATGCAACCTCATAAGCGTCGGGTCCACGTATATACCTCAACAGAACATCGCCACCATCCTACTTTATTTTGGAATCTCCATCGCGTACACGGTTGTTAAGGTGGTTTTTGATATCGACAGAGAGTATATCCATATCCAATCCCGGTCTCTTTAACAACCAACGTTATTATTGCACGTGGTTATAAATTCCAAAGTGATTTATATTCCAAATCAATATAATTCATTTAACCATTTAAATGTGAAGTAGTTATCCTTTCAAATCAATTATTCAATTTCCAAAATTTCAACAATTTCTAAGTTCATTAGTTTAGTTTCAACATTTCAAAGCATTAAAATTTTCAAAACTGCAGCACTTATAAAGTGCTGCGGTAGGTATATTTAGTATATATCAAAACATTGTTCAAATTCAGAAATTGCAGCACTTTAGAAGTGTTATTATAAGTTTATTTAGAAATTTCAGCACCTAGTTCAAATTTTCAGAAACTGCAGCACTTCAGAAATGCTATCATAGGTTTACTTAGTAATTTCAAGCCATAGTTCATATTTTCAGAAACTGTACACTTCATAAGTGATGTCATAGGTCTCTTTATTATATTTCAAGCCATAGTTCATATTTTCATAAACTGCAGCACTTCAGAAGTGCTGTCATAGGTCTCTTTAGTATATTTCAAGCCATAGTTCATATTTTCCACAACATTTCCGAACCGCTATAAGTTCTGTTTACCTTTTAAAACTATATATCTTCACTTTCTCATTTTTTAACCTATCAAACTTATTCCATATTTCAACAACTTTTTATTTGGATATTACTTAACCTAAATGTTTTAATAAAATAATATTTTATTTATATATATCAAATTTAAATTTAAATTCATCTGTTAAGTCAATACTTTATAAATTTCTTAACTTTTATTTCAACAAATAACTTAAATTTTACATACCCATCTTATAAACAATTAAATTTCCATTCATTTCCTTAGCTTAAAATTTCCATTTAAAATCAAATTTCTAATTTCCAAGTTAAGTCATATTTTAAAATACACCTTTTCCATTTAATCCTATATGCATTTTAACTTGTAGAAAAATCTCTATAAATTCATTTGAATTGTTTAAATCAAAATTAAGTTAAAATGACATATTTTTACATTTAAAATATTTATAAAATTTCATAAAATGTATAATTAATTGATCATGGGTCTGTCTAATATTTTCTATCCTAGGTCAAGTGATACAGATATGTATCATTTCAATCCGTAGTTTAAAAAGAAAAATCCGGGTTCCATCATTTCAAACCCATAATCCCAAGTTAATCGAATACAATAAAAACCACTCGTGCCTATCATTTTGGTCCATAATGATTTTTCCTTATTCTAAAGTCCGTTTGGGTATGTATCTATTCAACCCATAGTGGTAAGGGAACTGGCATAGTGATATATAGAAAATAAAATGACAGAATAACATATAATACCATAACAGATGATGTAACAGATATATAAACAACATTTAACATCATATAAATGTATTTCAGGCATGTATGAACATAGCATATTAATTTATACAATTTAGTTGTCATCGTTTCACACTCATATAAGTACGTAATGTCTAGAGTGAATAACTCACCTTTTTGAAGCTAGAGATCGATTCAAAACAAAAATATCCACACACTACAAAGCACGAGAAGGCACGATAAGATTTGAGAAGAAGTAACAATCAAATTTAAATCTTGAAATCAAATAACTAAATCAAATATAAGCACAACAAGATATGAATTCAACGGTGAAAAAAAATGAATAAATCTAAAACAAAATTAGATTCAATTGACAAGTGGGCTTGGCCACATCCCTATAGGCTCAACCACACCGTCTGTTTGCACGGCCATGAAATTAAGATGCAAGTTTGGCTACGTTATGGGATTATAAGGCACAGCTATGACATGGAAAAGGGATGGAATACAAGACATGGTAAAAGTATGGATCTAGTGGTGTTTAGGCTCGGCCTATGTCTAATGGGGCTTGGCCTATATGCCAACTTGATCAAGTCAGATCTAAACCATGGCTAGGAGGTGAAGATAGTCATAGCCAAAGCAAGGTGGAGCTGGTTGGTGTTGTGGCCGAGAAAAAAAAAGGGAAAGTGGGAAAGAGGAGTTCGGTTAGGGTTTAAATTTTGAATCTGGTGAAGGGTTTTGAGATCTAGGGATTCATGGCCATGAGTGGAGGGTGATGGTCGGTCATGGAGGAGGTAGAGAGGAGTTGGTGGTTGGAATATGGTGGAGGTCGGGTATTCAATGTAGATAATAGAAGAAAATTAAAAGAAAAAGGAGAAAAGAAAGAAGGAGGAGGCCGTTGAAGCTTACAGTATTTTCTCTGGAGATGCAAATAAAGGTGAGATGTGGGAAAAGTTTCTTTGTACGTGAATTTTACAAGCCTAGAGGCGGCTAGGGTTTGAGGTATGAATGGCTACAAATTAGGAACAACTATGGTAGGAAAATAAATAGGCCAAGCAAATAAAGGCAAGATATAAAGCAAATGAAACGTATGCCTAATTTAAAACAAAGTAACTTATATCTAATTGATTCTTTTCAACCCGTTATTAAATAAAAGATATACAAATGAAACATCCAAATAAATGGATTAAAGCATATACAAACAAAATAAAATTAACATAAATAGAAGGACATAGGAAAATATAGAATAAACACAGAAATTAATTTCTTTTAAAACGCTAAATGTTATCCAATTTACAAAGTATATATCAGAATTAAATGAAACAAAAAGCAGAACGGATGTTATAATTATCCTGCTTCAAATAAAACATTAAAATGTAAAATTTAAATTTTAAAATTTAAAATTTCAAGTAAAGTCAAATTTTGACCAAAATATAAAATTTCAGAAATTGTTTATTTTATTTCATTTGGGAAAACAATTTTATAGATAAACTCCTGAAATTATGTTGGAAAATTTCGAAATTTCAAAAATTTAAATAGTTAAACGTCAAAGTTTTCAAATAAATCAAATTTAAAATAATTACAAAATTTTGGTTTGTTACAATGTTTTTCCCTTAAACTCTCAGGTGCTCAAAATTAATTTGAGTTGGTTAAGGGTAAGGGATTTCAAGTTTTGTCTAGACTTCCAAAGATGAGCATAAGGCTATCTACATAAGTAGGAGTTCTTTTCTTTTTTGATTCTGCTGTGTTTGATGTAAATGAAATGTTGTATAATTTCCTATATAAATACTTTGATCATCTAAGGGGGCATCTTCAAATGTCGTTCGTGTCATATGTTGTAATAATTGTATTTTCTGAACGTGGTTCTCGTATTTGGGATTATGTAATGAATCTAAAATAATTTTTAAATGGAATGAGAAATTTGTTTAAATCATTTTAAAATTTCTTCATATTATGTGCGATTTTATCAATTTATCTAATATTTCCGTATTTGGTCGTTGAGGATGAATAATTATGGATGACTGCAGCATCCATAGCCGTTAGTTTTAGGCCTCCAAATGTGGGATGTTACATACCACTTTATTAGTATTACCGACTATGATCACCCCTTTCATTATTAAGCCCCGAAGCATATATGAGTAGACAGTAATTGATCTAGACTTTGGGATGACAGTAACCTTATGAGAGCGACCCACTTGGCCCAGTTGCATGCCCGATTTTTGTCATTTCTCGGTTGATGAGGCTTGAGGCTACGTTTTCCCTTTATATAGAACTTCCTACTTGAAATGCTAACACTACCCTCCTGGCAAAAATGCAATACCAGCATTCATCCATACGAGTTTGTTCTGGGACTAAACAAAACTGAAGGCACCACTTCTACTACATCTATTTTAGGAATCACCCTCATGATTGTTAGCAAGTAACGCTTGAACTTCAAAAGCACTGTTTCGATTATCTACAAGATATTCCAATTTGAAAAACTTATTCTGATTCAATTTTTTTTTCAAATAACATATCTGATCCCGTTCTTTCCGAACCAATAATGTTAGTTTACAAACTGGCCAACATTTAATAATTAGTTATTTAACTAATAAATAAACAAATAATCCAACCATAGATCAAATTTGCAAAGGAAGCAACACCAGTTATGTAACGACCCAGAATTTTTAATAATTTAAATTTGAATATTTAATTAATTTTAAATATTAATAAGTGAATTTTTGGAGTCGAATAAATTTTATTTTGAATTTTGGATTTAATTTTGCAATTAAATCGATTTATTTAATAGTGAAATTCCACAAATAATTAGATATTGGGTTAAATATGATTGAAAATGGTTTGGAAAATTTTGTTATATCATATTAAAGTTATAGAAATATTTTAGAACTTGTAAAATTGAATTTGGAGTAAATTTGTAAAAATTGAATATTTTAATATTTAATTATCGACTGAAAAATAGCCAATTTTTGAACAGTCTCGGAATTGAACGAAACGAGTTTCATTGGATCCGTAATAGTTAGTTATTATCGGATTTCAATTTTCGTAGCAATCGGAGTTGTCGTTTGACCGTGGCAGCTCGAAACGCATCGATATCGTTTTAATAATAATTTAGCGTGTTAAAATAGCCATTTTTCAAACGGTCTCGGATTTCGACGAAACCAGTTTCATCGGATCCATAATGTGATATTATTATAAGATTTCAAATTTCAAGTCGATTGGATTTATCGTTTGTCCGGTACAAGCCAAAACGCCTAGAAATCGCTTAAATCGGTTTAAATTTAAATTGAGCATTTATTGCCATAATTCACACATACGATGGAATTAGCTTCCGAAACCTATTCCATTGTGTCCGGAATGCGGAAAAACCTTAGGATCGCCTGGCGGCATGCGTCGTTTGGAGTTCGTTTGCAAAGGTGTTAAATTGGGTATTTTATTATTAAAATAATAAGGGTATATATGTAAATCTCCACTCCAAAACCCTAATTCACTTGCTCCAGCCGCCACCTCTCCATTAATGGCCAGAAATTTTCGAATTTCATCCCTCAAGATCTCTCAATCCGTAAGGAATTAGCAAAAACTCTCAACTACAAAGTTGTAGAGGGCGATGAAAGCTTCAAATCCATACGGAGATGATCGAAAACGGAGCTTCGAGTCAACGGGAAATCGTGCAGGAAGGGGCTGCGTTTTTCACGCAATTCGAGGCCTGATGGGGGGCCGAGTTCCAGGTGCTTGGGGGCGGTGGTAGGTGGCGGCAAGGGCTTTGGAATGGAGTATCCTGATCGTGCTACAATGCGTCGGAGAGGTTGCAAATTTCAAACCCTAATGGGTGCAAATGGGTTCATGCGTTCGATTCCTCACCTGGAGCTGATGCGCGCATGAGAACGGAAGGGAAACACAGTGGGGCCCGCGTGCGTGAGGAATGGGTGAGGTGTTTTCTTTTAATTTTTAGTTTAAATTCAAAATTCAAATTCGTTCAATCTTTAAAACGTGATAACTTTTGCATGCGAGGTCGGATTCGGACGCGGTTTTTTGCGTTGGAATCGTATTCGTGTGCTCTTCGCAGTGCAGCTGGTTTGGAGTCGATTGGAGCTCGTGTGAATTTCGGGTAAAATTAAACGTTCGTTTAATTTTATTCGAAACGAACGCGAAAACGGAAATAAAATCAAGGTGAGAACTCCTCACTCAATCGAAAGGTTTTGTTAAAAATTTTGAATAGTTAATATTGATTGTTGATGGTTGATTGATTGTGCTAGTAGATATAGTAGGATATATACTATATATAGCGATATATATATATTGGCATATGTATATATCGGATTTGATTCCCCGCCTCGTATAGCGGATGAGACCCTATTGCGCCGTTATTAAGCGGAATATTTATAAAATCCCATATACCGCGATATTCCACCTTGAAGTGGAATTGGTATTGTGCTAACGTCTGTGGGTGCAGGGAAACAGGTTGGAGGGATCCAACTGGATTCCTCACATATTTATTTGTTTATAAATCTTATGTTGATTGTTGATAATCATATTGATATATGACACTTATTCCCGTGATTGACCATCTGATGTTGTTGCATCATCGGATTCAAATTTTTAAAATTAAAAATAACGGTTTTGAATTTAAAAGGGGTTTAAAAGTGATTTCTCAAAGAATATGGTTTATTAAAAAAAAAAATTGAATTGATTAAATTTTAAAATAAATAGATGGATAAATTTTTATGTTTTAAAAATTTATATTTTTATGAAATATAACTTAAAAGAAATTTTTAACAATAATAGGTTTTTATAAAATAGTTAAATTTGGTTTTTGGGAAGTTATTATTATTAATGGTTTATATAAAGGATTTTATAAATGGATGTTTTTAAATAAAAATTATTGAAGTTATAGGATAAATTTATAAAGTGTTAAGTTGATGTATAACATGAATTTCACTAGGATTTATAGATTAATAAATGTGAAATTTATAAAACGAACGGTTATTGGAAAAATTTAAGTTTATAAGTTATTAACTTATAGAAATGGATTTGGGCATTAAAAAGGGGAATTTTATAGAAATTGTTAATAAATGAAGATTTCATTAGTTGAAATTATTATAAGCCATAAAGAAATCTTGTAAGTGATAAGATTTTAAATTGGTGAAGTTCAAAAGAACGATTTGGGTAAATAGATAATATTATAAGTATTTAACTTATAATATTGATTTTAGTATATAATCGAGTTATGTAAATCGAATTGGACTAATAAAAGGAGATTTCTAAAACGAAGTTTCATAAATAGAAATGGGATGTATGGACATTGTTATAAATCCGAAAAATCAATTTAATTTGATAAATTGAATATGGAATTTGTTAAAGGGGTTGTATTCACTATTTTTGAACGGTGAATGTATTATTTTATTAAATGAACGTGTTTTTGGAAAAGAACGTTCTAAATGGAATTTAAAACTAATTAAAGACGTTTTAAGATATGTTAAGTATCGAAATCATAGATTTCAACATTGATTGTTGAAATAGACGATTTCGAGAAATAGAAGGGAATATTTTGAATAGTAGTGGATTTATGTATCCATTTTTTTATTTCAAATCCATATACTAGTGTTTTTGGGTTGTCGTAACGATGTTTTACGCAACATTCGTTTTTAACCCAAATAAATGTGAATAAAGGAATGTTTTCTTAAAGAGAATGGAATAAATACTTAACTGTGATTTAAGTATATGGAATATTTTCAAATCGTTGAAAATAAATAAATTTGTGAATTACTTATTTTTAAAATAAGCATGGGAATGGTTTTCTAATATGAAATGGAACGGTTTTTGTGAATTCACCTTTAAGGTAATTGAAAGCAAATAACTTGAAATCGATTTGGGAATCGTATGCTAGTAGATGCTTGGAATTTAAATCCACTTTGGAATTTATATATATGAAGGGAAATTTGTTTAAAAATAAATGTTGATTTATTTTTAAATATGAAAATATAATTTACGAATTTGGAACGTAAGTTAAAATAAATCGGTAAAGATTTGTTTGGTGGTTTGAAATTTGTTTCAAAAGATATATATGGTTAAGGTGATTTGAAATTAGTTTTCAAATGGTTAAGGTGATTTGAAATTGGTTTGCAAATGGTTAATGTAATTTGAAAATTGGTTTTCAAATGGTAAAGGTAAATTGAAAATTGGTTTTTTAATTGGTTAAGTGTGGAAAATTTTATCGTGAAGTGGTTTTGGTAAAACAAATAACTGGGGCAATTATTTGGAGATGGTGTATATATATATATATATCTTGTGAAGATATTTTTGGGATTAAATAATTTTGGAAATTTATTTGGAATCTGATGATGTGGCGCATCTTTATTGATAGTTAAATAACCGACTATCAATATTTACCCTTGGATGGTATTGGTTGTGTTTGTTTGGAATTGAATGCACACTTATTTTTAAAAATAAGCGCTCGCTATTCGGTTTAGCCGGGAGAGGACCTTTGTGTCATATATCCCATTCCGAATATGCGATACGTCGTTTGGATTGCATTTGAAGACCGGTGTTGAAGACCGGGTATTTGTGAAAACGATAGGATGACCTATCGATTGTCTCCGCATCGTTAGCTACGATATGGAGATTTCCTTTGTGATGGGAAATTTTATCGGGATTGTGAATACCCGGATTGCAAGGGCTTCTTTGGAAGTGCCTTCGGTTCTGTTCGAACCCGGAACAGACTTGTATGGTTACGTGTCTGACATTACATTTTGAGAGATAGAGCTGATTTCTTTTAAATACATTTCTGTTGGTGGCGGAGAATTTATTCTCTTAGCTTAACACCCTTCTCTGAGACGTACGAGCTCAGAGGTTATGTAGTTGAAGGTTATCAGCGATATTTCCCAATCTGGTAATGTGGCATGCTGAGTGCTGCTGTGTGATGATCATTGGTTGGTCATTTGTGATATGATCATTTGTTTGATCATTTATCTTTGTGATTATTGCTTTGGTCATCTGTGGACCCGAAGCATGGCTTTGTTACACAAAGCGTAGCTTTGTGGACGAGACTTCGTCAGGACCTCACTCCCCGGAAATGGTCGAAACAGGAATATGCGGCAAGGTTATGAGGGTCGCGCCCTTTAGGGTATGTCATTTCCTTCTGGTAAAGGGTGGTATCATGGTATGGAGCCCAGATACTTACTCATGTTGATACACTATACCTATTACTGTGTGGTGTTGTTGTTGCGAGCGCTCGGATAAAGGTCCCAAAGGACCGGGGGATGGCATATTCGTGTAGTAGTTACCTAGTTACAGAGGTAACCCGGCCTTGTGTTGGCAGAGATCTAACCGTAACGTTAGTTCTCGGGACGTCCCGCCAGAGGCGATCCCATGTGGCAGTAGGAAGTTCCTTAGCCTGACCATTTGTTGGAAATCCATTCATCCAATACGCGCCCTGTACGGTTTTAGTTGTAGAACCTGCCATTTAACATGGCAGCTATAGTAGGCATAGTATCATGGTACCTATGCTGGCTAGGATTTATATTATACTTTCGAAATATTTTCCACTATGCACTAGTAATAATATCAAAGAATTTTTCTCGTAGTAAGCATGTTTGACTATCATAAGGAGAAATCTCCCCCATGTGTGCGTTTGCATTGTGTGTGTGCCGGGAGGCCTTATGGTAGTTTCATTTTCCAAAAAGCATTGCGGATTTCAAAATTTAAACTTTCTTGTTGCGTGTTTAAAGATAAACTGTTTTGAGTTCTCACACCAGTCACATGACTGACCTGGAGTTTATTGTTCCTTTCCTAAACTCTGGGTGCCCACTATTTTCCACACGGGCAGTCTAGAGTTAGGTTATCAGGTTATTCTGGATTCGGGAGTTGCTGTGCAGATGTTGGAGGCGAGCTTGGATAGCGTAGTCTATTATCTATTGTATATAGTATTCTTTCCGCTGTTTTATTGCTGTACACTCTGATGATATGATGTATTGTGATGTATGTATAAAATGTATAGTTCTTTTGTTTTAATGATATTCATTTATCTATTATATGTTGTTCCGCTGCGATTGTGAGATTCTGATATTGTTTCTCGTTCTGTTACTTGTTTTTCTGTTTTCTCTTCTCTTTCTTTTCTTTCTTCTTCTACCTCTTTCTTCTTCTAAAACTCTAACGGTTCGATTTTTCGGCAACGAAAAATCGCGATCGTTACATTTGGTATCAGAGCTTATGGTTAAGCGACAACCTGCTCTGTTGGGTGTTACTCATTAGAGATAGAGTCAGCAGTACTCTAGAATGAGTGTGAGTGTAATAATAGATATGAGTGCGTATTTGTTAGTGAGTATAAAATTGTTTTATATTGTGATGTTTGGTTTGTTGAGTGGTATATGAACCTTCGTCGGCGCAGCCTCGAAAACTGAATCGAAGGGGTTCCTAAACACTTGAATAGAACAATTCGACACAATATTGTTTTAAATTGGGTAAATGAAATAATTTTACCTTGATTATATTTTGTATATAAAGAAAATAATTTTTCAAGAATTATTGAAGTGTGTATATAATTGATTGCTTGGTTGTTGTAAATGATATATATATATAAAATAATTAAAAGTTGTTTGAATAAGCTAATAAAAGCAACTATTGTAAAAAGAATAATGGTATAAACCAATGAATCATAAGATGGAATTATAATTAATAATGAGTTACAATTGTAAGATAATCATGTATGTATATAAGAAGTAAAATTATATAAGTAAAAGGTTTATAAAAGTGATTTATGAATAGAAAGAAAACCTTTTGAAAGAATAATTAGCATTGATTTCACTATTGTCACTGGGAAATAATAAGGGTGATGACTGCAGCATCATCAGTATCATTTTCGAGTTTCTATGTGATGGATTTGCTACAATAATGAATTTAAAAATTGAAGTTTTGTTGTAATAAACCAATTTGAAATTAAAATTCAATTTGAAATTGATAAATATAAGTGAAAAAGGTTTTGGACTTATAATAAATGTTGGAAGTTGAATAATAAATTGTATAAGTTATAGAATGGAAAATGTAAGTAAAACCGATTATTGAAATGGTTAAACAATAAAGTTAAGTAAAATGGAATATGGATTTAAATGTTGATATGAAGTTGTCTTAAGTAAGTGTTAAATGGAATTAACTTTAGAATTGAAATTCGAACTTGACTGATAAGTGTAAAGCTTAAGTTTATTTGAACAAATGATGTTAAATGGAGTATAACTTAAGTGAAGTTGAATAAAAAAAAATTGACCTTTGTATCAAAGTTAAATAATCAAGTGAATTAAATGAGGTAAATAAAGTTGAAATGGAATATAACTTAAGTAATATTGAAAGAATTGATGTTAATATCAAAGTAAGTGAATAAAGTGAGTAAATGAAATTGTTAAAGGTGTGAACTTAAGTTATATAAATGAAATTCAATTTTATTTGTAAAAAAAAAAAAAAAAAAAAAAAGAACTAGCAATTGAATTAAAGAATGGATTGAATGTTAATCAATAGAATATGAATAAGTTGATATGAAATGATGCATGCAAGTGTAAATTCATTTGAAAATAGTTTAATAATAGAATGAAAATCAATTGAATGTTAAAACCAATTGGAATTAAAACAGTTGAACCAAATTGAATGTAAGTAAAATAAATAAATTTGGTTGTATTGGATGTACATTGGTCGTTATTGCTTGTTGGTTGGTTGTATGTAAATTCATTAAGTGTTAATGAAATTGAATTAGTAAAATTTGAAAGCTATGTAATTGAATTCAAATGAAAATTGGAATGCAAAGTTGAATGAAAATGAATATGCAACTTTAATAGTAAACTAAAAGTGGTATAAGAAGCATGTATTGGAAATTTTATAATTGAATTGGCAAATTGGTTTGAATATTATAATTAGATATTATGCTAGCAGGATATACAGGTTATAAAGGAATTGGGATTTTGATTTCAAAGTTAAAAAAAAAAATTTGTAACGCTCGACAAAAAGGTACGTATTTCAGTTTTTATATGAGATTTGGTGATTTCCTTCTCCAGCCACTTGGCTTTCTTTTTTCTTTTGATTCTGAGGGGCCGTAGTGTCATTTTGTAGTCGTACCGATCTAGCCGCGCAAAGGAGACTCTGGCGAAATTTTTCGAAAATTTAGGGAGTTAGAAAAATTTTGAGAAATTTTGAAAGTTTGAAATTTGAATTTAAATTTAAATTTAAATTGTTAAGTAAACGAAGTTGTTTGAAACTTATAATTGAATTGGGAAAGCTAATTGAAATGATAGTAAATCCTTAATAAAAAGATTGTTTTGAAAAGTTAGTAAAACTAATTAGCTTTGGAAAAATAATAAACGGTTTAGGATTATTCTCCTTAACTTGCAATTTCGAGGACGAAATTCTTTTAAGGGGGGAAGATTGTAACGACCCAGAATTTTTAATAATTTAAATTTGAATATTTAATTAATTTTAAATATTAATAAGTGAATTTTTGGAGTCGAATAAATTTTATTTTGAATTTTGGATTTAATTTTGCAATTAAATCGATTTATTTAATAGTGAAATTCCACAAATAATTAGATATTGGGTTAAATATGATTGAAAATGGTTTGGAAAATTTTGTTATATCATATTAAAGTTATAGAAATATTTTAGAACTTGTAAAATTGAATTTGGAGTAAATTTGTAAAAATTGAATATTTTAATATTTAATTATCGACTGAAAAATAGCCAATTTTTGAACAGTCTCGGAATTGAACGAAACGAGTTTCATTGGATCCGTAATAGTTAGTTATTATCGGATTTCAATTTTCGTAGCAATCGGAGTTGTCGTTTGACCGTGGCAGCTCGAAACGCATCGATATCGTTTTAATAATAATTTAGCGTGTTAAAATAGCCATTTTTCAAACGGTCTCGGATTTCGACGAAACCAGTTTCATCGGATCCATAATGTGATATTATTATAAGATTTCAAATTTCAAGTCGATTGGATTTATCGTTTGTCCGGTACAAGCCAAAACGCCTAGAAATCGCTTAAATCGGTTTAAATTTAAATTGAGCATTTATTGCCATAATTCACACATACGATGGAATTAGCTTCCGAAACCTATTCCATTGTGTCCGGGATGCGGAAAAACCTTAGGATCGCCTGGCGGCATGCGTCGTTTGGAGTTCGTTTGCAAAGGTGTTAAATTGGGTATTTTATTATTAAAATAATAAGGGTATATATGTAAATCTCCACTCCAAAACCCTAATTCACTTGCTCCAGCCGCCACCTCTCCATTAATGGCCAGAAATTTTCGAATTTCATCCCTCAAGATCTCTCAATCCGTAAGGAATTAGCAAAAACTCTCAACTACAAAGTTGTAGAGGGCGATGAAAGCTTCAAATCCATACGGAGATGATCGAAAACGGAGCTTCGAGTCAACGGGAAATCGTGCAGGAAGGGGCTGCGTTTTTCACGCAATTCGAGGCCTGATGGGGGGCCGAGTTCCAGGTGCTTGGGGGCGGTGGTAGGTGGCGGCAAGGGCTTTGGAATGGAGTATCCTGATCGTGCTACAATGCGTCGGAGAGGTTGCAAATTTCAAACCCTAATGGGTGCAAATGGGTTCATGCGTTCGATTCCTCACCTGGAGCTGATGCGCGCATGAGAACGGAAGGGAAACACAGTGGGGCCCGCGTGCGTGAGGAATGGGTGAGGTGTTTTCTTTTAATTTTTAGTTTAAATTCAAAATTCAAATTCGTTCAATCTTTAAAACGTGATAACTTTTGCATGCGAGGTCGGATTCGGACGCGGTTTTTTGCGTTGGAATCGTATTCGTGTGCTCTTCGCAGTGCAGCTGGTTTGGAGTCGATTGGAGCTCGTGTGAATTTCGGGTAAAATTAAACGTTCGTTTAATTTTATTCGAAACGAACGCGAAAACGGAAATAAAATCAAGGTGAGAACTCCTCACTCAATCGAAAGGTTTTGTTAAAAATTTTGAATAGTTAATATTGATTGTTGATGGTTGATTGATTGTGCTAGTAGATATAGTAGGATATATACTATATATAGCGATATATATATATTGGCATATGTATATATCGGATTTGATTCCCCGCCTCGTATAGCGGATGAGACCCTATTGCGCCGTTATTAAGCGGAATATTTATAAAATCCCATATACCGCGATATTCCACCTTGAAGTGGAATTGGTATTGTGCTAACGTCTGTGGGTGCAGGGAAACAGGTTGGAGGGATCCAACTGGATTCCTCACATATTTATTTGTTTATAAATCTTATGTTGATTGTTGATAATCATATTGATATATGACACTTATTCCCGTGATTGACCATCTGATGTTGTTGCATCATCGGATTCAAATTTTTAAAATTAAAAATAACGGTTTTGAATTTAAAAGGGGTTTAAAAGTGATTTCTCAAAGAATATGGTTTATTAAAAAAAAAAATTGAATTGATTAAATTTTAAAATAAATAGATGGATAAATTTTTATGTTTTAAAAATTTATATTTTTATGAAATATAACTTAAAAGAAATTTTTAACAATAATAGGTTTTTATAAAATAGTTAAATTTGGTTTTTGGGAAGTTATTATTATTAATGGTTTATATAAAGGATTTTATAAATGGATGTTTTTAAATAAAAATTATTGAAGTTATAGGATAAATTTATAAAGTGTTAAGTTGATGTATAACATGAATTTCACTAGGATTTATAGATTAATAAATGTGAAATTTATAAAACGAACGGTTATTGGAAAAATTTAAGTTTATAAGTTATTAACTTATAGAAATGGATTTGGGCATTAAAAAGGGGAATTTTATAGAAATTGTTAATAAATGAAGATTTCATTAGTTGAAATTATTATAAGCCATAAAGAAATCTTGTAAGTGATAAGATTTTAAATTGGTGAAGTTCAAAAGAACGATTTGGGTAAATAGATAATATTATAAGTATTTAACTTATAATATTGATTTTAGTATATAATCGAGTTATGTAAATCGAATTGGACTAATAAAAGGAGATTTCTAAAACGAAGTTTCATAAATAGAAATGGGATGTATGGACATTGTTATAAATCCGAAAAATCAATTTAATTTGATAAATTGAATATGGAATTTGTTAAAGGGGTTGTATTCACTATTTTTGAACGGTGAATGTATTATTTTATTAAATGAACGTGTTTTTGGAAAAGAACGTTCTAAATGGAATTTAAAACTAATTAAAGACGTTTTAAGATATGTTAAGTATCGAAATCATAGATTTCAACATTGATTGTTGAAATAGACGATTTCGAGAAATAGAAGGGAATATTTTGAATAGTAGTGGATTTATGTATCCATTTTTTTATTTCAAATCCATATACTAGTGTTTTTGGGTTGTCGTAACGATGTTTTACGCAACATTCGTTTTTAACCCAAATAAATGTGAATAAAGGAATGTTTTCTTAAAGAGAATGGAATAAATACTTAACTGTGATTTAAGTATATGGAATATTTTCAAATCGTTGAAAATAAATAAATTTGTGAATTACTTATTTTTAAAATAAGCATGGGAATGGTTTTCTAATATGAAATGGAACGGTTTTTGTGAATTCACCTTTAAGGTAATTGAAAGCAAATAACTTGAAATCGATTTGGGAATCGTATGCTAGTAGATGCTTGGAATTTAAATCCACTTTGGAATTTATATATATGAAGGGAAATTTGTTTAAAAATAAATGTTGATTTATTTTTAAATATGAAAATATAATTTACGAATTTGGAACGTAAGTTAAAATAAATCGGTAAAGATTTGTTTGGTGGTTTGAAATTTGTTTCAAAAGGTATATATGGTTAAGGTGATTTGAAATTAGTTTTCAAATGGTTAAGGTGATTTGAAATTGGTTTGCAAATGGTTAATGTAATTTGAAAATTGGTTTTCAAATGGTAAAGGTAAATTGAAAATTGGTTTTTTAATTGGTTAAGTGTGGAAAATTTTATCGTGAAGTGGTTTTGGTAAAACAAATAACTGGGGCAATTATTTGGAGATGGTGTATATATATATATATATATATCTTGTGAAGATATTTTTGGGATTAAATAATTTTGGAAATTTATTTGGAATCTGATGATGTGGCGCATCTTTATTGATAGTTAAATAACCGACTATCAATATTTACCCTTGGATGGTATTGGTTGTGTTTGTTTGGAATTGAATGCACACTTATTTTTAAAAATAAGCGCTCGCTATTCGGTTTAGCCGGGAGAGGACCTTTGTGTCATATATCCCATTCCGAATATGCGATACGTCGTTTGGATTGCATTTGAAGACCGGTGTTGAAGACCGGGTATTTGTGAAAACGATAGGATGACCTATCGATTGTCTCCGCATCGTTAGCTACGATATGGAGATTTCCTTTGTGATGGGAAATTTTATCGGGATTGTGAATACCCGGATTGCAAGGGCTTCTTTGGAAGTGCCTTCGGTTCTGTTCGAACCCGGAACAGACTTGTATGGTTACGTGTCTGACATTACATTTTGAGAGATAGAGCAGATTTCTTTTAAATACATTTCTGTTGGTGGCGGAGAATTTATTCTCTTAGCTTAACACCCTTCTCTGAGACGTACGAGCTCAGAGGTTATGTAGTTGAAGGTTATCAGCGATATTTCCCAATCTGGTAATGTGGCATGTTGAGTGCTGCTGTGTGATGATCATTGGTTGGTCATTTGTGATATGATCATTTGTTTGATCATTTATCTTTGTGATTATTGCTTTGGTCATCTGTGGACCCGAAGCATGGCTTTGTTACACAAAGCGTAGCTTTGTGGACGAGACTTCGTCAGGACCTCACTCCCCGGAAATGGTCGAAACAGGAATATGCGGCAAGGTTATGAGGGTCGCGCCCTTTAGGGTATGTCATTTCCTTCTGGTAAAGGGTGGTATCATGGTATGGAGCCCAGATACTTACTCATGTTGATACACTATACCTATTACTGTGTGGTGTTGTTGTTGCGAGCGCTCGGATAAAGGTCCCAAAGGACCGGGGGATGGCATATTCGTGTAGTAGTTACCTAGTTACAGAGGTAACCCGGCCTTGTGTTGGCAGAGATCTAACCGTAACGTTAGTTCTCGGGACGTCCCGCCAGAGGCGATCCCATGTGGCAGTAGGAAGTTCCTTAGCCTGACCATTTGTTGGAAATCCATTCATCCAATACGCGCCCTGTACGGTTTTAGTTGTAGAACCTGCCATTTAACATGGCAGCTATAGTAGGCATAGTATCATGGTACCTATGCTGGCTAGGATTTATATTATACTTTCGAAATATTTTCCACTATGCACTAGTAATAATATCAAAGAATTTTTCTCGTAGTAAGCATGTTTGACTATCATAAGGAGAAATCTCCCCCATGTGTGCGTTTGCATTGTGTGTGTGCCGGGAGGCCTTATGGTAGTTTCATTTTCCAAAAAGCATTGCGGATTTCAAAATTTAAACTTTCTTGTTGCGTGTTTAAAGATAAACTGTTTTGAGTTCTCACACCAGTCACATGACTGACCTGGAGTTTATTGTTCCTTTCCTAAACTCTGGGTGCCCACTATTTTCCACACGGGCAGTCTAGAGTTAGGTTATCAGGTTATTCTGGATTCGGGAGTTGCTGTGCAGATGTTGGAGGCGAGCTTGGATAGCGTAGTCTATTATCTATTGTATATAGTATTCTTTCCGCTGTTTTATTGTTGTACACTCTGATGATATGATGTATTGTGATGTATGTATAAAATGTATAGTTCTTTTGTTTTAATGATATTCATTTATCTATTATATGTTGTTCCGCTGCGATTGTGAGATTCTGATATTGTTTCTCGTTCTGTTACTTGTTTTTCTGTTTTCTCTTCTCTTTCTTTTCTTTCTTCTTCTACCTCTTTCTTCTTCTAAAACTCTAACGGTTCGATTTTTCGGCAACGAAAAATCGCGATCGTTACAAGTTAAGCATCAAACACACTAAGCATATTTAATTAATCTTTTCATTAATTAACACACTTTCCAAATATTTATCTCAAATTATGTTTATGAAGATATACCCATAAACCCTTATATTCTCGATACTTGGAAGAAAAATCTATATACTTATCTCAACGGTATAAGTATGTTCACAGAATGGAGGAATATTTTCTTTTCACACAATTCTAGGGCAATTTATAAATTCCTTTATAAATCTCTAAACCCATTCACAAACCATAGATTAATCTTTAAAATTATTTATAAAACTTCCTTTTATACATTCCTAAAATCATTTATAAACCATTTATAAATCCATAAAACCATTACACACTACGTTTATAAATCTATAAACCTATTTCTAAGCTCTTTTACACATATATAAGACCATTTATAAAACTTTTTTTTTCCCCTTTAACTAATCTTCCTCTAAGTTCTAAACCATGTTATAAGAATCCCTTTATAAAACCCACATCTGTTTATAAAACCCTGTTCATAAATCTCAATAAAACATTTATAAATAAATTCTAATCATTTACCTTAAAACACTATTATATAATAATAAAGATTATAAATAAATGAAAATTAACTTAACTTCTTAAAAATACTAATTAATTATTTCAAAATATTCTTAATAAAACAATAATAATTTATCTTCAACATTATTATAAATAATAATAACTAAATAATTTTGTTGATAAATGAAACCAGACTTCACGAAAAGTTTTTATTCTGTACGACATGTTGAAATTAAATTAAACTGAGGACAAGAAACTAAAATAATAAAATTCATAGGTGTACCAAGTTACTTTTTACAAACATTCAGGATCATACAAGATCGATGTCTTATACATTTCACAAATAAATCTCTTCCTGTTAAACTTGATTTTTTCAATGGAAAGAGAGCGAGAAGAGAATGGATGGACGCCGCTTTGGGAAGGTTCCAAAAGACTCCAGGGCGGGGATCGGACCCGTACCCGTCCAAATATTTATGATGAAAGCTTCTGTGCAAGCCCCCATAGTTGTCGCCTAAGTATGAGAAATCGATAAATTTCTACCTAAATTAAGCTTCGTACAAAAACTCCACTAGGGCGTTTCTACCATCAATTAAGATCCAAAAGTGGGTCATCAGTTTGGAATTCTGTTTAATAGATATTTCGGGAAGATAGTGGGCTTTCTTCATCCTAGGAGCAACTTCTCTTTCTTTGAAATACCTTAACTTTGATGTGCTCTTAGCAGGCTTCTTGTGCTTATTAGATAATTCATTCTATTCTTCCAGTTGTTTGTCCAATTCTCTATGTATATGATCTATATCTATTTGTTTCTCTTCAAGCATCATGTTATAACAATATTTTGGTTTTCTCCGCGACTAAAACAATTTATGTATTGACTGAAGTCACTTGATAGTTTAAGGCATTTGGATAAAGAGACCCACACCTAGGAGAGCGAAATTGAAGGCGAATCTTTCCTTTATCTTTGCACTGTTTGCCTTGGGAAGTATTGCCTTTATTAGGAGAATCTTTCTTTAAAGGTCTTGCATGTCAACAGTTTCTATATATGATGACAGCCCTACACCTATGATGTAGAATGATTGTTAGAGGAAAGAAAATAGAAGCGAAGAAAACAAATAGAAAGGAAGAGAAGAGAATAAACGAAAAAAGAAGGAGATAAAGTATTAAATAATCATATAACATGTCGTATATCTCAACTTATGGATAAAATATAGATATAAAATTGTCAAGACAGAAATAACTGAGTGGTCCAAATATCAAAGCACAAATACATAGAGTCATACATCATATAATAGAGTTTATAGAGGTGAAAAAAATATTCAACTAACAAACTATCACCAATAATAATAAATCAACACTATTAAGGCTCCATGGTGCCACATATTGGAATAAACAATATTTTATCCAAATATAATATGAGAATTCATTGACTCTTACGAATATATCTGTAACAACCCGCATACTTATCGGTTGTATATTTAAATATTTTATTTAAATATAACGTCGTTTGTCGGATTATAGTCCGAAAAGTTACTTTTTGCAAACGGTCGAATTGAGTCTCAAGACCACTTCCGTTGAGTTCAAAACGTCGTTTGCGATCTTTTTGAGTATATCATTCGATATGTTTGGAGTAAGTTGAATTTTTCTACTTTTTCTATTGGGTTTTGGGTTCGGGTTCAGCCCACTAGCAACTAAATACCCTAACTCAGCCCTCTCCTCTTCATTCACTCATTTCCACTCCTAAAACTCAAGCTCCAACTGAAAATGGTGGAAAGGAAAGGGAATTAGAAACTCCAAGCCCTAGTTCCTCTTGCTAGCTCAAATTCTTGCTCCAAAATCAAAGAGAAGCCATTGATTGAAGCTAGTAGTGTTGAAGTAGAGATTGGTTGGTCTTCTCCTTGCTATTGAGCTTCTTCTTCTTTGTTTTTAGGTTAAAGGTGAGATCTTTATCTCACATCTATGTCTATAAGTACATTTGGTTGTTAGGTATGAATTCCTAACAATTATTCATATGCATTTGCTTTTGATTTGGGTTGATTCGGTGAAATTGCCAAATTATGATTTTTTGAAGCGAAATCTATGAAAATCCTTATATGGTTGATGTTTATTTTGTTCGAAGTGTTTGGGTGTGTCATTGAGGCTGGGCGGTCGTTTGACGTAAGCCCGTAATCAACACACATCCGATTGCTTTCGATTTGTTTGGCCATAAATGATCAAGTTTCAGGAAATGCCTGACCATCAGGTTTCAGACATTTGAAACCCTATTTCAGACGTCTGAATATTGTTCTGGGGAAGATTTTTATTCCCAGATTCAGACGTCCGAATTTATATTTCAGACGTCTGAAAGTGCTAAATTTCAAACAGAAAGGAAATAGGCAAAATAATGCCTATTTCAGACGTCTGAAAGTTTGGGTTCAGACGTCTGAATTCTGTTCTGGAAAACAAATTAATTTCCAGATTCATACGTCTGAATCCCTTCTTTCAGACGTCTGAATATGCTGTCTATTTCCCAATCGCTTTGTTCGTTTGGTTTTCCAAATTTAATCGATGCGTGTTGATTCCAATTAGTTGTTTATGCGTATTTGACCTTGATGATTCCTTTTTGACTTCATTCACGGGTTTTATAAATGATTTCTTCAAATCGCATTAAAAGCTCGCTTCTCCAATTTATAAATTCTATTTAAAACACACACGCAATTTCGCAATCCGAGCGATGTGGGAGGAGAATTAAATGATTAGATAAAACGCGTGCAATGAACACGTTCGTTCGTCTTCTCAGTTAATATCCAATCTATTCGTTTGAACGTTTTGACCTTTGTGTCTGGTTTACCGATGAGATGAGGTAAACTTTGTACTGATTTGAGTGTAAAATTAACTAACGGATAGTAAACCGTTTAGTGCGAATGGGTGGTTATGGGACTCACGTTACCACTTTTCGGATTCCTTTCTGGGAGTTTGTGACACATGTTGCCTTTGGGATAGTGTCTTCGGACTGTCTCCTTCTGGCTTGTTTCCTTTAATATCACTTTTGGAGTTGGTCCTTTGCCCCGGCTCGAGAGATATTTGGGGTTGTGGGTTACCTTTAGTATTGCTTCCGGTGTGGTTTCTTCACCAACGCTCGAGAGATATTGGAGTGGTTTCTTCACCACCGCTCATGAGATATTTGGGTTTGTTGCAGTTGGTAATTGTTATTCGCCTTTTTGGCTTGTTTTGGGATATTGATATCCTTTATTTAATTGAGTTGCCAATGATATGAGGCTTGTTCTGTTATGATTCATCTTATGTTAGATAATTGAGTTATCTCCTTTAGAGATAATTGTTATACTATATGATCTTGCAGGTGCATTATCGTTCAGTTTATCTAACTGATTTGTTTAGCTAGACTGACCCATGTATTTTATACTTGGGTCAGACCGAGATGTTTCAAGTTAGGTGCTTTTGGACTTAGCCTCCTTTGCTTCTGCATGGACTATTCCGCTAGTTTTCTTTTGCCATAACTTCTTGTGTAGTCCTTTTTGGGTTGTAACTCTGATGTGTATTATTTGACACATTTGTATATGGTGGTTTGCTATACCACTTGACATGTATTAGTTTGTATACTTTGTTATGTATCAATATATGTGTATGTGATGATCTACTGTTCTGTGATGTTTATTGCATTTGAGTTGTTATATTCTGTTCTGATAGATCCTCCAATCACCTATGGTTTTGTTTTAAGTATTCATTGGATATGTCGATCTGCTTTGTATGATTATTGTCGATGTATTCAATAGATAGTTAGAGCAAGGCTATAGATGGTCGCTCCTAACCAGCCTTATTCTCCGTGTTAGTTGACGGCATTACCCTGGTAGTGTCCTTGGCTGGCGTGGGTATAGAGGTGGGGCTTCACAGCGTGGTATCAGAGCTGAGTTCAGAACAAAATATGATAAACACAGAATAGATGCACATATTCCGGTACATCAAAGTGTATAAGTGATACAAATCTTTGAACCATCGTTTCTCTCTATTCCTTCTACCATCAGGGTTAGATAGAATATGGTAATACATCTAGGAATGCATTTTGTAACGTAGTATTCTACATTTGAATTAATGACATCTACCTTGTGAATAATCTTGTTCTTATCTTACTTTCAGCGTATGGCTGGAAGAGGCAGGGGACGACGTTCGGATGCTGGGCAATCCAGTGGCTCACATCCGGATGGAGTTTATATGTCTGCCGATCAGTTTTTGGAATTGTTTAGGTGCACTCAGCCTCCAGTTCCTCCTCGAGTTTCTCCGCCTCGCAAGTCTGCCTTTGCACATCTGTGCAGTGATTTTTCTCATCTTGGAGGAAAGCCGTTTAAGGGCTCTGAATCTGTTCTTGAGGTCCAAGCTTGGTTTCGCACGTGCGAGCATATCTTCTCTCGTATGGATCTTTCTGACCATGATAGTGTTCTTGTAACTTCTAGCTTATTACAAAAGCGTGCTCTTGATTGGTATGAGCTTCTTGTAGCCAAAATTGATGAGTCTACTCTCTCTTGGACTTTGTTTCGGGAGCGATTTGAACTCAAGTTCGTTCCTGAATCTGAAAAAGTTTTATTGACCCGTCGCTTTCTTGAGTTGAAGCAAGGGAAGTCTTCAGTTTCTGAGTATGTTGCATCATTCGAGGCTTTATCTATGTATGGTCTTGAATTCATTAGCACTTCTTATAAGAAGAATCTGAAGTTTGTCTCTGGTCTAAAGAAATATCTTAAGAAGTCTTTGTTTCTCCAGCTTAAGCTTTCTTTTGAGGAGTTGGTTGATTCGGCACTTCATCTTGAAACCGTCGAGAAAGAGTGTGATAGTGGTGATGATGTTGAGGTTCGCAAGAACCCCAACAAAAAGCAGTCTCTATTGGATGAGCTGGAATTTTTCCCTTCCAAGAAGAAAAAGCCCATTGAATCTGATTCTTTGTCTTAGCCTGCTAGAACACCTTCCATTCGGAAGTGTTTCAATTGTGGTTCTCCTGATCATATGATTCGAGATTGTCCTAAGCCTCTCTTCTGCCGCTATTGCAAGAAGGAAGGCCATCGTAGTTCCACTTGTCCCATTGCTCCGAACAATTCTCCATCTGGCAAGTTAAATGTAACAGGTGCTTCTGGAGGTTCTTCTTAGGGATAAGGTATGTCTCCGTCTATTTTGGTAGGTTTCTACTTTTCTTTGTGATTCGATTTCCAATTTGATGGCATCATTTTATTTCTTTGATCCCTCATGATGAGGAAAGTGTTGTTTCTCTCACTTTTATAGTTTGAGAATTTTCTGGTATTTTGGGTCTTGTCTTAGTATTATCACCTAAGCAATCCTTTGAGTGGCATTAAGGTCTTTTCAGCTCGACCTTGCCACCAGTTTTGATTTGGCTACGAGTTGCGAAAGTTAGCACTCCACTTACCGCATTCCGCGCTCATTGTGATTCTTATGAATGATTTATTATGTCATTCAATGCGTTTAGCTCATTTCATCCATTTTATGAATCGAGTATTTTGTGAATATCTCGACGATTCCATTTTAGAATTTATTGGTTTTGGATGGAAATTAGCAATTTAAAATTTCTGCAAATCTTTTTCATAAGATTTATTTATAAGTATAAATGGGATTTTTGTTCTTAAAACAAACAAAGAGAATTTTTAAAAAGTTTTTAGAAATATGTTTATCATATAGAAGATTATTTTGTGATTATATTGCCCATAAAGTGCTTTAAGAATTCTGGTCGATGCGCTTGATCAACGTTATCGATAGGAATCTCCTAAACGCTTTAATGAGACAATCAAACACAATGAATTGATTTGAAATAAGAAAAAATTTCTAGAAAATTAATTACATAAAGATAATTGTGATTTTTAAATTTTAAGCTTTTTGGGAAAGTTGATTATTTAAAAGAACTCTTTTCCGATACTCTCATTCTTTTTATTCCAGAAAGGGGGATCGTGTTGCCAATGCATTTAGTTGTAAGCAATAAGTGATTGTTTCTTTGTTGATGTCCGCATGGAATGATCTTTTTACCAAGTTCATCGGACGTTTTGTTGTATTTCATTTTGTTGAGCTTTGGTTCATTTGGCGTATTGTTGCACCACGTCGGTGTTCCGAATTATTTTGAGCTTAGGAATCCATAGAATTCTCTGAGCAAACAAGTTAGGGCTTATCCTTTCGTGCACTTTATGGTGAACTTCTTATTCTGTTATTCTTATGAGTTGATATGTTTTTGGGTTGTTACTCTTTATTTTCTTCTTAAGAATTGCGAGGACGCAATTTCATTAATGAGGGGAATCTGTAACAACCCGCATATTAATAGGTTGTGTATTTAAATATTTTATTTAAATATAACGTTGTTTGTCGGATTATAGTCCGAAAAGTTACTTTCTGCAAACGGTCGAATTGGGTCTCAAGACCACTTCCATTGAGTTTAAAACGTCGTTTGCGATCTTTTTGAGTATAAGTTCGATATGTTTGAAGTAAGTTGAATTTTGCTACTTTTTCTATTGGGTTTTGGATTTGGGTTCAGCCCACTAGCAACTAAATACCCTAACTCAGCCCTCTCCTCTTCATTCACTCATTTCCACTCCTCAAACTCAATCTCCAACTGAAAATGGTTGAAAGGAAAGGGAATTAGAAACTCCAAGCCCTAGTTCCTCTTGCTAGCTCACATTCTTGCTCCAGAATCAAAGAGAAGCCATTGTTTGAAGCTAGTAGAGTTGAAGTAGAGATTGGTTGGTCTTCTCGTTGCTATTGAGCTTCTTCTTCTTTGTTTTCGGGTTAAAGGTGAGATCTTTATCTCATATTTATGTCCATAAGTACCTTTGGTTGTTAGGTATGAATTCCTAACAATTATTCATGTGCATTTGCTTTTGATTTGGGTTGATTCGGTGAAATTGCCAAATTATGATTTTTTGAAGCGAAGTCTATGAAAATCCTTATATGGTTGATGTTTACGATGTTCGGAGTGTTTGGGTGTGTCGTTGAGATTGGTTGTCGTTCGACGTAAGCCCATAATCAACACACATCCGATTGCTTTCGATTTGTTTGGCCATAAATGGTCTAGGTTCAGGAAATGCCTGACCATCAGGTTTCAGACGTCTGAAACCCTATTTCAGACGTCTGAATATTGTTCTGGGTAAGATTTTTATTCCCAGATTCAGACGTCTGAATTTATATTTCAGACGTCTGAAAGTGTTAAATTTCAACCTGAAAGGAAATAGGCAAAATAATGCCTATTTCAGACGTTTGAAAGTTTGGGTTCAGACGTCTGAATTCTATTCTGAAAAACAAATTAATTTCCAGATTCAGACTTCTGAATCCCTTCTTTCAGACGTCTGAATATGCTGTCTATTGCCAAATCGCTTTGTTCGTTTGGTTTTCCAAATTTAATCGATGCGTGTATATTCCAAGTAGTTGTTTATGCGTATTTGACCTTGATGATTCCTTTTTGACTTCATTCACGGGTTTTATAAATGATTTCTTCAAATCGCATTAAAAGCTCGCTTCTCCAATTTATAAATTCTATTTAAAACACACACACAATTTCGCACTCCGAGCGATGTGGGAGGAGAATTAAATGATTAGATAAAACGCGTGCAATGAACACGTGCGTTCATCTTCCCAGTTAATTCCCAATCTATTCATTTGAACGTTTTGACCTTTGTGTCTGGTTTACCGATGAGATGAGGTAAACTTTGTACTGCTTTGAGTGTAAAATTAACCAACGGATAGTAAACCGTTTAGTACGAACGGGTGGTTATGGGACTCACGTTACCACTTTTCGGATTCCTTTCTAGGAGTTTATGACACATGTTGCCTTTGGGATAGCGTCTTCGGACCGTCTCCCTCTGGCTTGTTTCCTTTAATATCACCTTTGGAGTTGGTCCTTTGCTCCGGCTCAAGAGATATTTGGGGTTGTGGGTTACCTTTAGTATTACTTCCGGAGTGGTTTCTTCACCACCGCTTGAGAGATATTGGAGTGTTTCTTCACCACCGCTCATGAGATATTTGGTTTGTTGCAGTTGGTAATTGTTATTCGCCTTTTTGGCTTGTTTTGGGATATGGATATCCTTTGTTTAATTGAGTTGCCAATGATATGAGGCTTGTTCTGTTATGATTCATCTTATATTAGACGATTGAGTTATCTCCTTTAGAGATAATTGTTATACTATATGATCTTACAGGTGCATTATCGTTCAGTTTATCTAACTGATTTGTTTAGCTAGACTGACCCGTGTATTTTATACTCGGGTAAGACTGAGATGTTTCAGGTTATGTGCTTTTAGACTTAGCCTCTTTTGCTTCCGCATGGACTATTCCGCTAGTTTTCTTTTGCCATAACTTCTTGTGTAGTCCTTTTTGGACTGTAACTCTGATATGTATTATTTGACTCATTTGTATATGGTGGTTTGCTATACCACTTGACATGTATTAGTTTGTATACTTTGTTATGTATCAATATATGTGTATGTGATGATCTACTGTTCTATGATGTTTATTACATTTGAGTTGTTACATTCTGTTCTGATAGATCCTCCAATCACCTATGGTTTTGTTTTAAGTATTCATTGGATATGTCGATCTGCTTTGTATGATTATTGTCGATGTATTCAATAGATAGTTAGAGCAAGGCTATAGATGGTCGCTCCTAACCAGCCTTATTCTCCGTGTTAGTTGACGGCATTACCCTGGTAGTGTCCTTGGCTGGCGTGGGTATAGAGGTGGGGCTTCACAGCGTGGTGTCAGAGCTGAGTTCAGAACAAAATATGATAAACACAGAATAGATGCACATATTCCGGTACAACAAAGTGTATAAGTGATACAAATCTTTGAACCATCGTGTCTCTCTATTCCTTCTACCATCAGGGTTAGATAGAATATGGTAATACGTCTAGGAATGCATTTTGTAACGTAGTATTCTACATTTGAATTAATGACATCTATCTTGTGAATAATCTTGTTCTTATCTTACTTTTAGCGTATGGCTGGAAGAGGCAGGGGACGACGTTCGGATGCTGGGCAATCCAGTGGCTCACATCCGGATGGCATTTATATGTCTGCCGATCAGTTTATGGAATTGTTTAGGAGCACTCAGCCTCCAGTTCCTCATCGAGTTTCTCCGCCTCGCAAGTCTGCCTTTGCACGTTTATGCAATGATTTTTCTCATCTTGGAGGAAAGCCGTTTAAGGGCTCTGAATCTGTTCTTGAGGTCCAAGCTTGGTTTCGCACGTGCGAGCGTATCTTCTCTCGTATGGATCTTTCTGACCATGATAGAGTTCTTGTAACTTCTAGCTTATTACAAGAGCGTGCTCTTGATTGGTATGAGCTTCTTGTAGCCGAAATTGATGAGTCTACTCTCTCTTGGACTAAGTTTCGGGAGCGATTTGAACTCAAGTTCGTTCCTGAATCTGAAAAAGTTTTATTGACCTGTCGCTTTCTTGAGTTGAAGCATGGGAAGTCTTCTGTTTCTCAGTGTGTTGCATCATTCGAGGCTTTATCTATGTATGGTCTTAAATTCATTAGCACTTCTTATAAGAAGAATCTGAAGTTTGTCTCTGGTATTAAGAAATATCTTAAGAAGTCTTTGTTGCTCCAGCTCAAGCTTTCTTTTGAGGAGTTGGTTGATTCGGCACTTCATCTTGAAACCGTCGAGAAGGAGTGTGATAGTGGTGATGATGTTGAGGTTTGCAAGAACCCCAACAAAAAGAAGTCTTCATTGGATGAGCGGGAATTTTTCCCTTCCAAGAAGAAAAAGCCCGTTGAATCTGATTCTCTGTCTCAGCCTGCTGGAACACCTTCCATTCGGAAGTATTTCAATTGTGGTTCTCCTGATCATATGATTCGAGATTGTCCTAAGCCTCTCTTCTGCCGCTATTGCAAGAAGGAAGGCCATCGTAGTTCCACTTGTCCCATTGTTCCAAACAATTCTCATCTGGCAAGTTAAATGTAACAGGTGCTTCTGGATGTTCTTCTTAGGGATAAGGTATGTCTCCATCTATTTTGGTAGGTTTCTACTTTTCTTTGTGATTCGATTTCCAATTTGATGGCATCATTTTATTTCTTTATCCCTCATGATGAGGAAAGTGTTGTTTCTCTCATTTTTATAGTTTGAGAATTTTCTGGTATTTTGGGTCTTGTCTTAGGATTATCACCTAAGCAATCCTTTGAGTGGCATTAAGGTCTTTTCAGCTCGACCTTGCCACCGGTTTGATTTGGCTACGAGTTGCGGAAGTTAGCACCCCACTTACCACATTCCGCGCTCATTGTGATTCTTATGAATGATTTATTATGTCATTCAATTCGTTTCGCTCATTTCATCCATTTTATGAATCAGTATTTTGTGAATATCTCGACGATTCTATTTTAGTATTTATTGGTTTTGGATGGAAATTAGCAATTTAAATTTTCTGCAAATCTTTTTCATAAGATTTATTTATAAGTATAAATGGGATTTTTGTTCTTAAAACAAACAAAGAGAATTTTTAAAAAGTTTTTAGAAATATGTTTATCATATAGAAGATTGTTTTATGATTGTATTGCCCATTAAGTGCTTTAAGAATTCTGGTCGATGCGCTTGATCAACGTTATCGATAGGAATCTCCTAAACGCTTTAATGAGACAATTAGACATAATGAATTGATTTGAAATAAGAAAAATTTTCTATAAAAATAATTACATAAACATAATTGTGATTTTTAAAGTTTTATCTTTTCGGGAAAGTTGATTATTTAAAAGAACTCTTTTCCGATACTCTCATTCTTTTTATTCCAGAAAGGGGGATCGTGTTGCCAATGCATTTAGTTGTAAGCAACAAGTGATTGTTTCTTTGTTGATGTCCGCATGGAATGATCTTTTTACCAAGTTCATCGGACGTTTTGTTGTATTTCATTTTGTTGAGCTTTGGTTCATTTGGCGTATTGTTGCACCACGTCGGTGTTTCGAATTATTTTGAGCTTAGGAATCCATAGAATTCTCTGAGCAAACAAGTTAGGGCTTATCCTTTCGTGCACTTTATGGTGAACTTCTTATTCTGTTATTCTTATGAGTTGATATGTTTTTGGGTTGTTACTCTTTATTTTCTTCTTAAGAATTGCGAGGACGCAATTTCTTTAAGGAGGGGAGTATGTAACAACCCGCATATTAATCGGTTGTATATTTAAATATTTTATTTACATATAACGTCGTTTTTCGGATTATAGTCCGAAAAGTTACTTTCTGCAAACGGTCGAATTGGGTCTCAAGACCACTTCCATTGAGTTCAAAACGTCGTTTGCGATCTTTTTGAGTATAAGATTCGATATGTTTGGAGTAAGTTGAATTTTGCTACTTTTTCTATTGGGTTTTGGGTTTGGGTTCAGCCCACTAGCAACTAAATACCCTAACTAAGCCCTCTCCTCTTCATTCACTCATTTCCACCCCTCAAACTCAAGCTCCAACTGAAAATGGTGGAAAGGAGAGGGAATTAGAAACTCCAAGCCCTAGTTCCTCTTGCAAGCTCAAATTCTTGTCCAAAATCAAAGAGAAGCCATTGATTGAAGCTAGTAGAGTTGAAGTAGAGATTGGTTGGTCTTCCCCTTGCTATTAAGCTTCTTCTTCTTTGTTTTTGGGTTAAAGGTGAGATCTTTATCTCACATCTATGTCTATAAGTACCTTTGGTTGTTAGGTATGAATTCCTAACAATTATTCATGTGCATTTGCTTTTGATTTGGGTTGATTCGGTGAAATAGCCAAATTATGATTTTTTGAAGCCAAATCTATGAAAATCCTTATATGGTTGATGCTTATGTTGTTCGGAGTGTTTGGGTGTGTCGTTGAGGTTGGGTGGTCGTTTGACGTAAGCCCATAATCAACACACATCCGATTTCTTTCGATTTGTTTGGCCATAAATGGTCTAGGTTCAGGAAATGCCTGACCATCAGGTTTCAGACGTCTGAAACCCTATTTCAGACGTCTGAATATTGTTCTGGGGAAGATTTTTATTCCTATATTCAGACGTCTGAATTTATGTTTAAGACGTCTGAAAGTGCTAAATTTCAACTTGAAAGGAAATAGGCAAAATAATGCCTATTTCAGACGTCTGAAAGTTTGGGTTCAGACGTCTGAATTCTATTCTGGAAAACAAATTAATTTCCAGATTCAGATGTCTGAATCCCTTCTTTCAGACGTCGGAATATGTTGTCTATTGCCAAATCGCTTTGTTCGTTTGGTTTTCCAAATTTAATCGATGCGTGTTGATTCCAATTAGTTGTTTATGCGTATTTGACCTTGATGATTCCTTTTTGACTTCATTCACGGGTTTTATAAATGATTTCTTCAAATCGCATTAAAAGCTCGCTTCTCCAATTTATAAATTCTATTTAAAACACACACACAATTTCGCACTCCGAGCGATGTGGGAGGAGAGTTAAATGATTAGATAAAACGCGTGCAATGAACACGTTCGTTCGTCTTCTCAATTAATTCCCAATCTATTGGTTTGAACGTTTTGACCTTTGTGCCTGGTTTACCGATGAGATGAACTTTGTACTGATTTGAGTGTAAAATTAACTAACGGATAGTAAACCATTTAGTGCGAACGGGTGGTTATGGTACTCACGTTACCACTTTTCGGATTCCTTTCTGGGAGTTTGTGACACATGTTGCCTTTGGGATAGTGTCTTCGGACTGTCTCCTTCTGGCTTGTGTCCTCTAATATCACTTTTGGAGTTGGTCCTTTGCCCCGGCTCGAGAGATATTTGGGGTTGTGGGTTACCTTTAGTATTGCTTCCGGAGTGGTTTCTTCACCACCGCTCGAGAGATATTGGAGTGGCTTCTTCACCACCGCTCATGAGATATTTGGGTTTGTTGCAGCTGGTAATTGTTATTCGCCTTTTTGGCTTGTTTTGGGATATTGATATCCTTTGTTTAATTGAGTTGCCAATGATATGAGGCTTGTTCTGTTATGATTCATCTTATGTTAGATGATTGAGTTATCTCCTTTAGAAATCATTTTTATACTATATGATCTTGAAGGTGCATTATCGTTCAGTTTATCTAACTGATTTGTTTAGCTAGACTGACCCGTGTATTTTATACTCGGGTCAGACCGAGATGTTTCAGGTTAGGTGCTTTTGGACTTAGCCTCTTTTGCTTTCGCATGGACTATTCCTCTAGTTTTCTTTTGCCATAACTTCTTGTGTAGTCCTTTTTGGGTTGTAACTCTGATATGTATTATTTGACTCATTTGTATATGGTGGTTTGCTATACCACTTGACATGTATTAGTTTGTATACTTTGTTATGTATCAATATATGTGTATGTGATGATCTACTGTTCTGTGATGTTTATTACATTTGAGTTGTTATATTTTGTTCTGATAGATCCTCCAACCACCTATGGTTTTGTTTTAAGTATTCATTGGATATGTCGATCTGCTTTGTATGATTATTGTCGATATATTCAATAGATAGTTAGAGCAAGGCTATAAATGGTCACTCCTAACCAGCCTTATTCTCCGTGTTAGTTAACGGCATTACCCTGGTAGTGTCCTTGGCTAGCGTGGGTATAGAGGTGGGGCGTCACAATATCTGCATAGCTCCAAGTGCGGTTTACAAGCTACCTAGTCTACTCATTTAAGAGCACCAACGATAATACGAGGCAAAGCATAAAACCTCGAGTAAGACAACATTATGGTGTGAGTGGTAAATAATCTATAAATATTATAAAAGTCGATATAGTATATGGAACAGATGGTATACTAACCATTCCTGACATGTTGCTTCTGCCATAGAGTTAGCACATAACATTGAGTTTATGGAACGGTACAAACGTCTTAAAGGGTGCACTATATTTAGTAAATTATCGTAGTGTCTAGGTATTTCCAGCCAAAATACCAACTCCATACTAAGTAACAGTCAGGGGTGTCTAGGTATCCCTACGCCCAATACCTACCTCATGCGACATCCATAGAGTGACAGGTGCCTAGTAAAACCAAAATAACATAACATCCATCATACAATACTAACAGCCACTCATTGTACTCCAGATTTATGATAATTCGCATAGTTATTCTTATGCCAAAGATTAATGAACAAAATCCCTATTTTGAATTGTACTCGCTTAGCCTAAAGCTGGTACTAGATCCATTCTTCCAGTCCAAAGTATATGGATCCATTCTGCTTATTCGGATACCAAACCAACATACCCATGGGTGTCCCTACAAATACCCCTAATTTGAGTACAAAAGCAAACACTTCGAGTATCAAAGATCCCTTAGCACGCATCTCCATGCTCTTTCTTGGCATCGTCCATTTCCATGGTAGAACCATTTTACATTCTATCCACGAATCAACCTCTAAGAATCCACCCATATGGAACTCATAACGACGACAGTCAATCGACACTAAGCCTTCAACCTCGGAACTTAACTCATATCTAACATGCTACTTGTCTGAAGAACTAGACCATCATGTCTAAAAAACATCAAATCATCACGATCATCGTAAGTACTCATCGAAGAGCAATACCCTGAAGACATAGAGTCGGCCATACGAACCACTATATTGCGCTCCTTGAAGCCTCCTTGCTATCCATGTCAAAGGTCAACCAAATCAAAAATCATAACTAGTGATGTATGCCGACCACTCTACAGTGGTCAATACCAAACACTCTGGTCTTGTACTTAGCCAAAAATGGATAAGTATTAACCAATTGAAAATGTCTGATGTCCATCCCGATATCCAAAGCTCACCAAAATCCATCGTCTTCCATACTTAGATCCATTGGCATGTATTCCAACATTCTTTTGCAATTTATTCCATTTTTTTGCGTTTCTGAACGAGGGGATGAAATCCTAATGCATAGAATATTCCCTACGTTGGGTCGCCAATAAATTGGCATTTTCAACCTAACATCCAAACAAAAACACATTCATCTAACGAGCATATAAATGTCTATAATAATATACGTATGATATATGTAATCCATTCACACCAACCAATTTGGGAAAACATGCCAATAATATCTCAAATGTACGGAATAGTATACGTGTAATATGTATTTCAAACTTTGCCAGCCAATGTGGAAAATCATACCAATAATAGCTCAAATCTAATAATTTCTTCACAATGGCATTCAGTGGTAAATATGTGATCCTTTATAAATCATTTTAAAATAATTTTATTTTATTTTATAAAAATCTTGTAGATATATAAGTATAGGAAAATCACATTTTAAAATCAATAGTCATTCCTGAAAGTCAACCTAACACTATACAATCAATCACAGTATAGTAAGAGACAATATCACTCACTTCATCCAAATATGTCCAAACTAGCACCAAATCGAAGAGCTCTCCATCATGAGCGAAATGCAAGAAATGACTCCAAGGACCACATATGCAAAAGATACACAATATATATGTTATTAGATTATTTTAATAATTCAATTAACTTAAATATAATTAACCATTTAAATTATTCACCTATTTAACCATCTTCTTCCATTAGCCCATGCGCGTCGTATATCTATGTATGCATAAAGCCATTGCTGCTACTTTCAATCTTCAACTTCTCTAAATCCCTTCGGCGATTTGCGATGCCTGTTTTGCCAGCACGCTCACCTTTACATCCTCTCCATGATGGACCCAAAGTTGCAAAGTCCGTCTGCGTCAGTGAAATAGCGACCATCAGGTCCAGAACACAACTTTACATGGAGCGATCGGAGTTCCTATTGTCAAAGCCAATAAGTGCATATTGCAAAGAGAAGTTTGCCTGTGCACTCCATTTCACCTATCGTTGCCTCCAATCCTCTATATCTAAAACTCTAGTTGGTATAGGAAAAGTGAGGTTTGACCAAAGAAATTCGCAAGCACTTAAACCACCATGGATGAATAGCTCTCCTCACTACGGTCACGACAAACCTGTTCGTGATTTATTGTTGAGTGAATATGGATATGTTGATTTTTGAAAAAAAAGAACGGAGTGGGCCATGTTTTATTTTAAAATGAATGAAATAGTAGTCATCTGGTAATGAAAGAGATGAGAGTGGATAAGGGTATTGATTTATTATCATTTTAACTATTTATTAATTTTCTAAAATAAAATTATCACACCTTTTAAGCCCGTATGATCAAATGACACGTCTGATCGCCATAAAACTCGTCCACATGTATTACCTTATTTTTCCAGTCTCGATGGTATAAATTTCATCGCTATTCCAGACAGCGCATTGGGATGATAATTTCACACTCTTCAAGACCATTTCAACTATCGAATCATGCAGTCTCCAAATATAGCAATCCATATACTTTTAATTTGCAACATCGATACGAACTCAACAGAAGAGGTCTCGAGCCATGATTCAATCCTATGGAAAAAGAATCATATTTTTGAGATTGTTAATCAATTAATAATTCAATATTTAAATCAACTGTTTAACTATATTATGGTTAAAAATATAGGACCCCTTCCTTAAAAGGATTTCGTCCTCCAAATCCTTAAGACGAAGCAACACAACCCAACACCCTCACATAAGCAATGGTACAAGAGAAATCGTCACTTATCCACTCTCGACAACCGTTCCTAAAAGTGATTGCAACAAAGGGGATATACTCAAAATTAGCATGGGACTGTCATCCTTATCCCTATGTAATCAATATCGAATCCAAAATCAATGCGGCTAAGCCAAACGTCTAAGTTACGCACTTATTTTCAAAGAAACGTACAATGGAAAAAAGTTCCAACTCACTAATCGAATGGAAAGTCAACTAATTCTCATACCATACTGACTCTCTCAACTATCGGCACTGTTTAACATCCTATACGTTGACACTTCTCTAATTTTTGGCTTATGTCGTGGAAAGTATTGGCAGCAACTCATTTGCACGACTAGCTCTGGGAAAAATCTCGATACAACATAAGCTTATATACATCTCATATTTGAGGCATCTAGTTTTCGAAGAAAACAAAACGTATATAGCCAAATAAATACAACAAGTTTTACAAACCGCTTTTATAGAAAGAGCATTTTATTTAGATGCGAATATAAGCATCCAAACAACCAACACTTTCTTTCATATACCAGATCAAGTACTCAACGAAGAGGATCAAACAGAATATTTGCATCATGATGTAAATAACATACTAGATCATATATATGTTAATCGTCTCAAATAAATGTGCTATATCAAACCATAACCATCCCATATACCTAATAACCATACAAGCAAGAGCAATTATATCAAGTGTGCTAACAATCAAACATCAATATGCATATATAAGATCAAGCATCAAAAATAACATCCATGTCTATCCCAACATGCAGGACAAACTAAACTATCTATTATACAATATCTAATATGATATCCAACGCAAGCTGATGTAAAAATGGAAATTGCCTTTGTTCCACTCAACTGAACCTTAACTACGCGACTGCCTTTCTCCTAACCTGTTCCGTATCACATCAGTCGGTACAAATAGGCTATGAAGTCTCAAAGTCCCCGGTTCAATCTTGACATCCAATAAATTTGGTGCCAAATTCTTGAATGTAGCTCGTAAGTTCTCCCAAAACTCGCTAGTGAAAAATGGATTTTGGCCACTTATAATGCTCTTGGCACACAATGGAATTACACTATCCATTCCACATATGACTCAGCTAGTTTGAATGCCATTCTACTAAAACTAGTGAATATATATATATATATATATAACTAGAATTTTCATCAATCTATCAATTATGAACCAAATGCTATCGTATTCACTTCTAGTCCTTGGCAATCCATTGTTGAAATCAATCGATACAGTCAATAAATGTTTGTTTCCAGTACTTGAGAACAAATAACCTATTATCGAGGTTTGAAGTTATAACCAATGATAAACTCGAGCAATGTCCACTCTAGGGATATTGTTCCCAAATAGATATATATTCCACTCGAAGCATCAATACCTACATTTCCTATAAGGATGCGTAAGAAATGTCAAAGTCATAGGAGGCTAAGAATTCCAATCATCGCTACTGGAGAATGTCGGGATCCTTCTCGGAGGAACGATACTCCAATGGTGTAGAATCACTAAATATCTCGAAATCCTCTCCTAATAGATAGTGCCTCCAAATCCCAAAAGAAAACTCTATCGCCTCATCATCCTCGCTCGAAATGAGAAATATCAGTGCACTCGTTAATCTCTTGGTCAGACTCACTATGGCATGTCTGCACCTTGCGTATTAAACAAAAGTCTGATCCTCTATCATTAGATAGGTCCTTATGATCTTGGGTCTATTCAAATTTCATACTGCTATAACACTAGATCCACGGTGATGTCCTACTCTGAAATAATGTGATCCAAGCATCTCACTTCCCTCCTTCATGAGTGATATTCTAAAATTCTTGCAATCAACCAGTGTTTTCTAAACACCTTCAATACAAGCATCAATCATGCCTTGTGCTCCTCTTTCGTCCATGGGTAAACCAAAGTATCATCAAAATGCACAAGCACGAACCTACTCAAGTGATCTCTTGGAACATGGGCCAAGAAATCAACAAAGTATGCCAATGCATTGGTTAGCTCGAACGGCATAACTAGCCAACCAAAAATCCATGTAGCGTACAAAACGCCGTGATCGACACATTGTCTCAAGATACTGAGAGAACACCCTCATGACATAGAGATAAACAAAAAAATCATCAATAAATAAGAGTAGCTACTTATTTGTCATCTCATTTGATTAAGGGAAATCAATGTACAACCTTAAAGAGCTATCTGCTCCAGTGGCGAACATTATAAGTGCGTCCCACTAAATATACTCCTGTGGATGAACACTAGCATCAATAGGTATCAGCTCGCACCTTCAGTCTCCTCTACTCTTTGGACACCATATGTTTTAAATGTATAAATACTGGTCAAGTACGTCTAACTAGATCGATACAAAACTCAATCTCTATAGGGTTGGAAATCTAGTCATCACATTAAATGTGTCCAGACACTCTCTAGTTATGGGCATAGATGACAATCCATCCTATGGAGTCTCAAGCAAATATAGAAAGCTAACCATAACCCTATCCATCGGTAGGTAGCCAATCACTATGTTCCATCCCTACACAACCTCGGTTGTTACTCGTGGCCTCTCTCAATGCACCACTATTCCATACCTCTTTAGGCAACCGATATCCAAATCATAATGGCAAACCAAATTAAACCCAAAACAATTGATAACAAACAAACATCCATGACTCAAATAAAGTTTGGTCTCAAATAACTATGTATAGGCCAAGTACTGACAATTCAGGTGGTAAGAACACTCTCCTATTTTGAGTCTTGAAATTAAGCGCTATGGTGCTGTAGTCATCTATAGTATTAATTTTCAATGACATAATATGGAATGCTACACATGTATAAATCGATTGTGCCCCTAATAAAGTTCATCGTATTCTAAAGTGCGGTTAACAATTTAAGGTCCTAATCCAAATCTAGCTACAAATCACTCGATATAAAGGAATGTGAGACTTTAGTGTCAAATAAAACACGCATGGAAATGCCATAAATGGAAAACATGACATAGTGGTGATGCCCTTTCCCTTCTCTTCATCGATGGAGCAATCTACAAAGTCGTAATGACTTTCAGTGCGTATGCTTCCATTTTTCGCCTATACATAATTGGTTTGGCATAAAAATTTACATTGGATCCAGGCTCCTGCATCATAAAATCTTCTTGATCTACTTCTAGAAGCTTTCGTAAATATGACTAGTCAATCTTTTCTCAAGATGATCACCCAATTCAATGATAAATTCTCTATCCATTCCATGTGAAGTATCGATAAAAGATAGAATGTACTTCAACAGGATATCAAATTCGATCACATAATCCAACATGGGTATATCGCCTTGCTTCTAACCGGCGAACTCCCTAATCAACATCGACTTTTGAGAAGTTGAGATAAATTTGTTTAAAATGAAATATGAACTAATTCTAAGTAAAATGGTCCTTGGGAATCAAAGTTCTAAGGGAACTCCATAAATTCATTGTCTGTCCCTAGAGTCATCTAGAGATCAACCGCTATCTCATAATGTCATCTAACTCCAAGTCGTCGAAGATCATTTCTCAAACATTATCCCATCTTGCACAATAGTAGTCAACTCCGTTCAAAGGAATAGTCTACCTCCTAGACTCATATGGTCTTTATACAACTTGACAAAGTCGAGCCTAGGTATTTGCAATTGAGCATCCTAATCATTTAGAGCAGCTTAGGCATTTTAGAATTTTATTTGCACCATATTTAGGAACATATTTTTTAAATCGAGGTAATTGGTCCCTAGTCCTACCCACTCCTCATTTCTGTAATTGGATCCAATAATAGTATTCCTCATATGCCAAATCAGTCTTAACACAAAATAAGAATGACCAGTCTCTTATAGAGAAAACTACATTAATAGTGCTTATGTGTGCAATACAACTTGTACTATATGTACTGTTATATAGTTTTGAGATCAAAATATATAACAAATACATACTCTCTATATATAATTATACACTCGATTTTAGTTTAGGGTGATAACTCCTATCCTATCACTATTGAATTACGGCATCAACTCAGGTTGATGTATAACCTATGCTTGATACCAAATGTGATGACCACCCTACATCTATGATGCAGAAAAATTTTCAAAGGAAACCAAATAGAAGCGAAGAACAAAAATAGGAAGGAAGAGAATATAAGAAAAGAGAAGGAAATAAAACATCAAATAATCACATTACATGTCGTATATCTCAGATCATATCAGATAAAATATAATAGCCAACACATATGTAAAATAGTCGAGACAAAAATAACTAAGTGATCCAAATATCAGAGTATAAATACACAGAGTTATACAACATACAATAGAATTTAAAAAAGTGATAAATAAACTCAACTGACTGTCTCCAATAATAATAAATCAACAATGTCAAGGCTTCATGGTGTATCATAGTGGAATAAAATATAGTGTATCCAAATATAAATATGAGAAAGCGTTACCTCCTGTGAATTTATCTTCACGGCTTGAAGTTTTGTTTACCTTTTAACTAGTCTACTCATTTAAGAATAACTGAGGTAATAAGATGCAAAGCATAAAACCTCGAGTCAAACAATAGTTTGGTGTGAGCGATAAATAATCTAAAAATACTATAAACGTCGATATAGTATATGGAATAGAGGGTACACTAACCATACCTAACATGTCCTTGCAACCATGATGATATGCTACTCTATAAATGTCATAAAAGGTACTATATACTCAACAAACTATCGAGGTGTATAGGTACCTCCATCCATAATACCTACTCCATACTAAGTAATAGTCGATGGTGTCTAGGAATCCCTATGCCTAGTACCTACCCGGTATGACATCCCTAGAGTTATAGGTGGCTAGTGAAACCAAAACAAGATAGCATCCATTAAACATTACTAATTTTCACTCAGTATTATCTAGATCTATGGTAACTTGTATGTCCATTCTTTTTCCAGGGGTTGATGAATAAAAATTTTGATTTTTATTTGTGCTATCTTAAGCCAAAAGATGGTATCAGGCCCATTCTTTTGGTCTAGGTTATATAGATCCATTCCTTCGTTCTGAGGTACCAAATCAACAAACCCATGAGAATCCCTTAAAATACACCTACGTTGAGCACAAAATAAAAAACTTGAGTATCATTTATCCCTTAACAGGCATTTACATGCTCTTTTTTGGCTTAATCAATTCCCATGATAGAACAATTCTACATTTTATCCATATATCATCATCCAAGAACCCGCCCATATGGAAATCCTCACAACATTAGTCAATCGACAATAACCCTTTAACCTAACTCCATACCTATCGAGCCACTAATCTTAAGAACTAGATCATCATGTTAAAAATGTTGAATTGTTGTAACCACCATAAGCACTCATCGAAGAGCAATACCATCAAGATAGGGAGTCAACTGAACGAACCACTCAATCACACTCCTTGAAGCCTCCTTATTGTCCAGGTCAAAGGTTAATTAAATGGACCATCATAAATAGTGATGGGTTCCTACCACTCCTACAATGGTCAATACCAACAGCTCTGGTCTTGTACTTAGCCAAAAATGGATAAGTACTAACCAACTGAAAATGCCCTCCGTCCATCCTGAAGTCCGAAGCTCGCCCAAATCCATTGTCTTCCATCCTCACATCCATCAGCATGCTTTCCAGTATTATCTTACAACTTATTCCGATTGTTTGGGTATTTTTATTAAGGGGATGACACTCTAATGCATGAAATATTCCATAACACTAGATCACAATTAAATTGGCGTTTTCGACCTAACAACCAAACTAACATACATGCATCCAACGAGCAGTTAAATGTCTATAATTGTATACGTAGTATATGAAATCCATCCATACCAACCAATGTTGAAAATCATGCAAATAATAGCTCAAATGAACATAATTGTATAAGTATTATATGTATAATCCAACTATGCTAACCAATGTGGAAATCATACGAATAATAGCTCAAATCTAATAATTTTCTAACTATGCCACATGGATGGAAAGTATGTGATATTTTTTATAAATAATTTCAAAATAATTTTATTTTCTTTTATACAAATATATTAGATATATAAGCATAGGAAAACCACATTTTAAAATCAAAAGTCATCCGCGAGCATCAATCCAATACTATACAGCCAATCATAGTGTAGTGAGAAAGAATATCACTCACCTCATCCAAATCTGTCCAAACCAATGCCAAAACGAAGAGCTCTTCATCGTGAGTGCAATGCAAGAAATGGCATCCAAAACGAATCTCTTTTGCAAAAGATACACAGTATATAGGTTATTGGATTATTTTAACAGTTCAATTAACTTAAATGCAATTAACCGTTTAAATTAATCACTATTTGATCATCTTCTCCCACTGGCCTGTGCATGCCATACATGTTTATCTGCATAAATGACCACTACTTTCAATATTCAGTTTCACCAAATCACCTCAACAAATTTCGATGCACTTTTTCCAACGCGCTCCATTTCACGTCCTCTCCACGATGGACCCGAAGTTGCAAAGCCCGGCTGCGTCTATGATATTGTGATCATCAGGTCTAGAATGTGACAAGTGAAAGTCACCTTTCGCTAGGAATGAATCAAGTTCCAATTGTCGATGCCAGTAAGTGCATACAACAAAGAGAAGTTTTCCTAGGCCCTTCCTTTCTCATCTTATCGTCTCCAACCCCCATAACCAAAACCCTATTTCGTGCAGGCAAAAGTGAGGTTCAGCCAAGTTAAGTCATAAGCAACCAAACACCCCTCCCTACGATCCCGACAACCTTGGTTTCGTGACTTATTGTTGATCAAATGTGGAAATTTTGATTTTTGAAAAATAAGAATGGAGGCGGGCATGTTTTCTTTTGAGATGAATGAAATTATAGCAGCGTGGCAGTAAGAGAGACGAGCATGGATAAGATCTTTAGTTTATTATAATTTTAACCTATTTATTAATTTTCTCAAATAAAACTATCACGCATTATGATCAAACAACATGTCCGATTGCCATGAAACTCGTTTACATGCATCACCTCATTTTTCCGGTCCCAATGTTATAAATTTCATCACGATCTGAGATAGTGCTTCAGGATGATACTTTCACGCTTTTCAAGACCGTTTCATCCATCGAATTGTTTGATCTTGAAATATAGCCGATCTTCAAATATAGCAATCCATATATTTATTTTAATTTACAATTTCAATAAGAACTCAACGTAAGTGGCCTCGAGTCCTGATTCGATTGTATGAGAGAAATCAATTTTTAGGACCGTCCATTAATTAACAATTCAACTTTTGTCAACTATCTAAATATACTGTCATAAAAAATGCGGGTTATTACATTGTACCTTGAATAACTGAGTTTATGTTAGCGTTGCTAGATCCATCCTTTTCATCTGGTTGACCAAAATGGACCATCACATCGCCTCCCCCTTCATCATCATTGTTATCATCATGATCATCACCTTGGTCATCGTTGCGATCATTATCATTATTGTCTTCATCGCCTTCTTCATTGAGTTTTGGCTCTTCAAAAATAGGAGCATCGTTAAATGTTATCCACTTTTCAATATCAATTTCCTTTTTGGTAGGGAATTCGTCCTCAAGGCCCATCTTTTCCTTTCTTATCCTCAGACTAATCTTCCTTTTATTTTTTTCTTTCAAGGATGGTAGAGACGAAAAGTCCATGTTTGGGCATTTTCAAATGTTGTTGGCATATGCCACATACAATGCATCTTTATAGCACTTCTCGGTGCTTTTGAGAAGAGCAACAAAGAGAAATGAAGTAACCATTTTCTTGGCGTTATTACTAATGTTGTTTGGATAATTGAAGAGGCTAGATTTCCTTTGTAATTAGTCTTTGAGCGATTTATTCTTCTTGACTAGCTCAGAATTTTCATTAGCTAGCTCTATGTTTTCCTTAGTTGCACTCTCCGGATCTTCTTTGAGTTTATTAAGCAACTTGAGATCAGCATGACTTGAGATCAGCTTCCAAAATTTTCACTTTCTCTTTCAATAGTTGCTTGGATTTCGTTTTCTCATCAAGAGAGGAAGCCAACCCCCCCCCTTTCCAAGATAGCATCATCTGTGATGACCTGCAAATCCGTACCCTCTGAATCGACAATAAACCACACATGTCAGACCCAAAAAGCACAAACTGATGGAAAGTCGGAAGAACGAAAAGAAGAGAGAAGATAGAACCAAGCAGAACAATACAAAATCTCAAATTGCAGCAGAAAACATATAATGTCGTATCAGTGGTCTTTACAAAATAGAAAGTGTATACGTATACGTCAATCAGAGTTCAACAATCAACCACAAATTATTAGCCTGGACGGTTATAATAACTTGTCGTCATAATTGCTGATAATATAAAATACTAAGCAAAAATGCAGCGGATAATCAAACAAAACAAGTATGGGTATACGGAATGGAGATCTCTAGCTCTCCTACTGAAGCTCTAAAAGCACCAAAATTGATCCTGTGTATATACTCGGTCTGACCAGAGCATTGAAAGGGAAGAACGCCCTGATCAGTCTGGTAAACCAGCATGAGAAACACACTCAACTGAATATATTAGATTACCAAACTTTTCCTTTAACAAAACAAAAGTATCTCATAAGACAAGTCCACACAAGAACATGGACATGTTTTTACCATACGATAACTAAAACATTTCATATCAAATCTTGTGTTATTATTCAAGTGTCTAGTATACAATTAATATCAACCATAGCCGAAATTGTTTCGTTAATTAAATTCCAGCATATAGCCCAATTGGGTAATACAATCAAAATGGCAGGTACGCAGTGGATTTTGGGTTTCCATAAAAATGACCAGGTGAAGGGACTACCTTCCGGCAGTACATCTCTAGAAGAATGTATCAAGAAACCATCACAAAGTTTCTCTACCAACACAAGACCAGCCCACCTTTATAACTAGATGGTACCGAATATGTCATCCTCCGGTCGTTACCGACCTTTACCGAGAGCCCTCGAATCATATAAAACACAATAATCAGATACACGACGTCATAGCATGTAAATATAAGTTTGGAAGAGGATGATCATACCCAAATGGGAGCGACCCACTTAGCTTTGTCGCATCTAACCCTATTTTGGTTATTTTCGGTTGATGAGGCCTGAGGTAACGATTACCTTTCACGAATCACAATCACATCATTTTGAATGCCACACGGATATTTCTGTTGACTACTAATTGCCTTTCACAAACATACAAACCTTGAGCTGATACATCTCAAGGAGGGTGTTAAGCTAAGAGAAGTTGCCTTCTCCGCCACCACTGATATACGTTTGTAAAAACCAATGTACGTAGTCTATAGAAATGCAATGTCAAATAAACATCCATACAAGTTGTCTAAGAACAGGTCAAACCGAAGATACTTTCCTACCACATCCTTTCGAGAAATCCCTAGGATTAGTAGAGAATAATCATTGCATTGGATATTTCATAATGAAGAGACCACTGCTACTAGATGTATATTAGGATTTTAACCCCAATCGATCAACAAGCAGTCTCCCACTATAAAATCCGGAATATCAATGTCATCATAACCAACCTTCAAAATCATCACATATATGTTGGTCCAAAGTGGTTTTTAGATAATTCTGATCCCGGTCTCTTCGCACCAATAACGCAAAAGCGTTTCTCAACCTCACACAGAAACTAAGTCTCATAGACTTATCACGTTTCCAACTTTCAACTTGCTTCCTTCGGGCCAAGAAGGAAGCTCGATAGGTTGGAGTAATACTCCACACTGCATGAATCAACATCCTAAACACAAACGATAATCAAGCCTACACAGAAGGCTACATACTAAGTGTACAACTAAATAGTTTCCACATCAAGTTGAGGAACTAAAATGGCCAAATTTGATAGTTGGTTATTTAACTACCAAAACAAACATACAAATATTTAGCACCATATACAATTACTAGGCCCTTTTAATTAATCATTTATCAATTAAATCGCTTGCCAAATATTCACTTCAAATTATCTTCAAAAATATATATTTCAAACCATTTCAACTTTTCAATATTGGAAATCATTTCCATATATTTATTTAATAACAAGTAATTCACAATTCTATCTATTTTCAACATTTAGAAAATATTACTATAATTAAATCACGATTAAGTATATATTTTATTCTTTAAGGAAAACAATCTCTTTAATATCTTTTATTTGTGTTAAAACGAATGTTGCGTAAAACATCGTTACGACAACTCAAAATCACTATTATAGGGATTCGAAATTAATATAGATATATAAACCCCAATACTATATAAAAAACATTTCCGTTCGAAAATCATTTACTATAACAACAGTGTTATTGTCCATCATTTCTTTACTTCTCAAAAACGTCTGTTTCAACAATGAATGTTCAAATCTATGTATTCGATACTTAACACATTTTAAAACATCTTCAAACCATTTAAATCCATTTAAAATATCACTTTTCCAAACATCTATTTAGTTTAAAAGATTACTCACTGTCCAAAATCATGAATATAACTCGTCGTCCAAATTCAATACTATTGCGCATTTAATTAAAGGATAATTCACTGTCAAAAATCGTGAATACAACTCCTTTTACCACATTCATTACTTCTACACATTTATTAAAGATAATCCACTGTTCAAAATCATAGATATAATTCATTTACCGAATTCATTGCTTCTATATACTCATTAAAGGATTATCCACTGTCCAAAATTGTAGATATATCTCCTTCAATAAACTTCTATATTTTACTTGTCAAATTCAGTTGATTTCACATTTATATTTTATATAAACTTCAATTTATAAATCTCCTTCATTAACCAATTCCATTTATCTCATTTATATGCCAAATCTAATTGATAAGTAAATTACTTATAATTCTCTTATTTATAAAATTGTTCTTTTTACAACTTCAAAAATTGTAAATTTAATTACTTATAAGACTCATTTTTATAACTTCATTTTAACACTTATAAAACTCATTTTATAATTACAATATTTTAATTTATAAAATATCAATTTTATAAATCTTATATATAAACCATTTATAATAAATCAAAATTTTCCATTTAAACTATTTCACAAAATCACTAACTCCATATTTCAAAAATCACATTCTGATTATATTTTTCAAATATCATAATTTTTATAGCATAAAAATTATATCATTTATTTATTTAAAATAAATCCAATCCTTTAACACTTCAAAATTCAACGGTACTTATATTTTCAAAATCTTTTAAAAATCCTTTGGAAAACATCATTTTAACTATTTTGAATTCCAAAAATAGGCCCAATGCTGCAGTAACACTAAATTCATCAATCAAGGCATCCAAAACATCATATATAATATGATAACAGCATATATCACAATATTTGTAAATAAATCGATACTGTTGAAGGATCAACGTATATGGTCATCTGCTTCAATAGGAAGGAATATATCCAAATACCAATCAATATATAGATAATACATCCAAACAATCATCAATCATCATAAATAATCTTTATTCTCGCTTATAAAAATATATCAATGAGTCGGAAAGTAAGAGTTGTACTCACATTGCTTCTGCTAGCAGTTGTAGTGTCTTATTCCAAATAAAATTAAACGAGCGTTTAATTTTACCCAAAATTCACACTATGCCCAATCAACTCCAAACTAACTTTAAAAGGTTGGCTCGTCAATACAGACCCAACGCAATTCATTTCATCAAAAACGGACCTCGTATGAAAAAGTTATGACATTTTAAAGATCATACAGATTTATATAAAATCAATTTCAATTTTTATTTTTATTTTTTTCGAACCCTTATCAAATTGAGCCATTCATTTCGGCTTCATGGAATCGTAGCCACCTATCCTTTTTCTTCTTCCTTCAGCATATTCACGTATGCACAAACCCAATGGCCGCTTTCATTCTAGAATTTTTTCGACCTCATCGACGATCGAGATAGCGATCACAGAATACCTTACGAACGACCATCGCCTACTTTATCAATGCGGGAGAACTAGTCGAGTTCGATCATGATACTGCCTCGAAAAACGCCTGTGGATGACGCACGTTCAAAAGAAAATCGTCATCGATCCACTCAATAAAAATTGATCGTGACCGTTGAAATTATAGATCTTGATATGATCTTAGTTTTTGTGGTTGAATGTTTTTAATGATTGTTGGTGGATTGGAAGATATTGGAGGAGAAACGAATTGAAATTCTAGCCATTGAACGAATAATCAGTGGATAGGGTTTAAAACCCTAGGGTTGTGAACAAATGATAAAAATTGAAGTCATTTTATAGAAAATTTCGCGACACTATTCACCCGAATTTTTTCTGAACTCCAAACGAAGCATGCTGCCTAGCGGTTATAATGATTTATCCCTATTCCAAACACAATGGAATATATATCGAGATCCAATTCGATCGAATTTGGAAGATATATTTTCAAATCGACTAATTTAATTTTAAAATTTACTTAAATAGTTTTCTACTAGTTTTAGCTTGCCACGACAAGACCATAAATTCGATTAACATGAAATTTGAAATCTTATAATAATATAATATTACGATCCAATGAAATTGGTTTCTTCGAAATCCGAGACTGTTTTAAAAATGGCTATTTTTACTCGTGAACTAAATATTAAAATATTCAATTTCTATAAATTAACTTTTAATTCAATTTTCGAAGTTCTCTAACATTATTCTAATTCAAATAGAATTTAATTCAAATTTATAAATCATTTTTATTCACACTACATTCAAATTTTAATTATTTACACAATTTCACATATCAAATTAACAATTTAATTATCCAAATAAATCTAGATACTCAGATATAATTTATTCAGCTTATAAAAATAACTTTTAAATATTTAAAATCAATTAAATATATGAATTTCAAGTGCCTAAAATTTTGGGTCGTTACATCAACGCTCTCCATAGCAATATCGACCATACTATTCTGAAGTGAAGAAATCTTTTCCTTAAGCCCGGTTACTTCGTTCGAAGTGTGACGCCCCACCTCTATACTCACACTAGCCAAGAACACTATGGAGTCATGCCGTCAACTAGAACTAAGAATAAGGCTGTCGATGAGCGACCATCTGTGTAATTGCTCTATGCGAGTACCGATATGTCAGATAGTAGTAGATGGACTTCTTTTCAAGAGGAAATCTGACACATCAATTACAAACTCAAAACTACTACACAGGGGCTATGTGTTCTTCGGAAACAAATATAAAATAAGCATAACAAAAATTAGTCACGGATATTCACATCACTAAGGCAGAAAAAGATATGAATGTAAAACATAAAAGTGCACGACAAAGTAGTGGTCATGTAAGATCCACTAGATCACAAAAGAATAGGTGCAAGTGCTAGAAAAAATATATGTATACATCAAGCAGTCTCTATCCTGAATGTATAAAACATAAAGTACTAGCTAAGTAGATAGCCAAAAGTTAGGTGACGAACCCTGATAAGAAGTCAAGTAGAAGCACCTGAAATATCTCGGTTTGACATGAGTATTATTTAAGAAGAAAATAATAAATGGATCAGTCTAGCTGTAAACATATAAAATGAGATAGGATAAGAGATATAACAAAAACATATGATAACAATAATGCCATATTATGACAAGTATACATTAAATAACAATAAAAATATCATACAATATCTCAAGAATCTCAAAACACCAAAAAGAATGTTATATTCTTCATTTTATTCACCAAACCACAAATATTAATAAAGCTTATAATATAAATCACAAAAATTGGTGAAACAAAAATTCTATAAATCATCAACTAGAAATCCAGAAATCACAAAGTGGGAGGCCTATCACAAACGGGAGCATGAAAACTCACCAACACGTGCATCACAAACAAAATGCTATTCCATGGTCACGAACCATCAATTTTGAGCCGAGGCTCCACAAACGGTCCGAGGACCATGGGTCGCTACCCCATCAATTTTGAGCCAAAACTCCACAAATGGGGTTTAGTCCCCCACATAAACAAAGAGACATCGCACATCACCAGTCTATATCACAAAATTATCACCATTGATTGATAAGTGTAAATTAGACTAAGCAAGTAAATAAATGATTTTAGCTTCCTGTCCCATAACCACCGGCTTAACTTAAATATTTACGAACAAATTGTAGAATTCCATTTGAAAATTGTCACAAGAGTTCAATCGAAAAAGTCCAAAAATTAACCGAAAAAGTAAACGCAAGCGTTTCATACCACTTATTTTGCTAAGTCGTTTAATTAGATTTCTCGAACGAATGAGGTAAAGGTTTGTATGTACTAATAGATTGGAAAACGGTTTTAAAAACGAGCTTTGTATTAAAAATAGTGTTGAAATCATTTTTTGTGAAAGAGTTTGATTATTTATTACTAGTATAACAACCTTTGTATTTTAAAGTGACAAATCATAGAAAATGACTGTAAAAACAATCAATCACCAAAAATTCACATTTGAAGACGTGAATCAAATCCATAGAATTCGATACCAAATCCATTAAAATGGATGTTCCTAAAAATCCAGAAAATGAAGTCAACAAAGTTGATAAAAGCGAAAACAACTAACCAGATCAAAAAAAATCGATAAACATTGAAAATTTTCCAAGAATAGGCAAATAGGCACAACTGAATAGTTCTAAACGCCTGGAGGTTCAACTAGACGTCTGGATTTTGGAAAAAATTCGAAAAACCTCCCAAATGCCTGAAATTATCAACCAAACGTCTAAACACCAACCAAACGTATGAAACCGCTAATGAGACGTCTGGATTTTGGTTTTACCATTTTTTATTTTCTGTCATATATTTTTTGTTGTCTGCTTCCCAACCATACGTCTGGATTTCCAACCAGACGTCCGGTTACTTGCTTTGGGCAACAGTTTACTTAGGCCAATGATGGCCAAAATGATTCGGAAGCGATCAGACAAGCGACGGAGGCTAGGGATTTATGCTAAGCGACAACCCAACCCTATAGGCCCTTTGATACACCCAAAATAACATTTCCAAATATCCAAGATAGGATCTTTAAAGATTTTGACTTCAAAACACCAAAATTTGGAAAATTCACCAAATCAATTCAAATCAAAAGCAATTGAACATGAAATAAATGTTAGGAATTCATACCTAATAACAGTGAGATCTATAGACATAGATATGAGTTCAAGGACTCACCTTTAAACCTAAAAAAAAGAAAATAAGAAGCTTTAAGACATGGCAAGACCAATTCTTCTTCAACACACCTCTAGAATCTTCAATCTTTTATCATTTTCCTAAGTTAGGGATTAGGAATTTCTAAGAATTGAAGAGAGATTGGGATGGAGAAGATGAAGAGGATGCTTATCTATGTTTCTCCTTGATTTCTAGAACTTGAATTTGAATTTCCAAGAGAAACTAGGGCTTAGGAATTTTGAGTCTCCTTTCTTTGCCCAACAGAAAAATAGCAAAATTCTACTCAACTATAAACATATCGATGTTTATACTCAAAAAAGTTGCAAACGCCATTTTAAACTCAATAGAAGTAGTCTCAAGTCCTATTTCGACTATTTGCAAAAAGTAGCATTTCAGACTTTAATCGACTAACGATGCTATATATTTAAAAAAAATTAAATATACAATCGTAAAATATGTGGGTTGTTACAGACTACCGTCCTTAAAGAAATTGCATGCTCACAATGTTTAAGAAGAAAAAAAAGTGTAATAACCATAAAAGCATATCAACTGAAAAGAAAATTTGAAATAAGAAGTTCACCTCAAAGAGCACGAGAGAATAAGTCCGGATATGTTTGCCCGATGAATTCTCTATATTCCCAAGAACAATCCTTAAGATTTGAGGACCATTGAACTTTCACAAGTGGGACATCTTTACTTCAAAGGCGTTTAACCTCCGTAGAAATGATACGAATAGGATGCTGCTCATAAGTCAAATTAGGTGAAACTTCAATTTCTCCAATAGTACCGTGCTCAGGAATAGAATCAGAATCCCTAAGGTATTTCCGTAGTTAAGAGACATGGAAAATGCATAAATAGTAGAAAACTGAGCCGGTTATAAAAGGAGACAAGCAATGGAATTAATGCGTTCGGTGATGGGAAATGGGCCAACATATCAAGGTGCTAATTTTTCCGATCGACTGAAACGCACAACACCCTTCATAGGTGAAACACGGATAAACATCAAATTTCCCACATAAAATTACAAATTTCTTCTTCGGTTATCGGCATAGGATTTTTGTTTACTTTGAGCTTCTTTCATCCTTTGACGAATAATGTCAATCTTTTCAGTGGAATCATGAAAAAAATCTGGACCTAAAACCAGTTTCTCACAAGCCTCAAGCGAACAAGAAGGAGATCGACATGCCTTCCATAGAGTGCCTCTAAAGGTGCCATACGAATACTAGATTAGAAGCTATTATTATAAGAAAAATCAACAAGGGAAATATGATCCTTCCAACTTCCACCAAAATCAAGAATACATGCACAAAGAAGATCTTCAAGAGTTTGATTCACACGCTTTGTTTGTCCATCGGACTGAAGATCATAAGCGGTGCTAAAATTAAGCTTCGTTCCCAAAGCTTTTTGAAGACTCTTCAAAAATCCGCTAGTAAATAATGGATCACGATCGCTAACAACATAAGTAGGAACTCTGTGCAATTTAACAATTTCTTTAACGTAAAATTTGGCCAAAAGAGGTTTGACCCGATTATACCGAAAGGGAATAAAATGGACGGACTTTGTAAGCTTGTCTACTATCACCCACAAACTGTCGTGACCCGAACGAGAACGGGAAGACCATCAATAAAGTCAGTGGAGACTTGATCCCACTTCCAAACAATAATATCTAGAAGTTGCAATAACCCACCGGGCCTTTGATGCTCAGCCTTTATAAGTTGGTAAATCATGCAATGTTTAATGAAGTTAGCATTATCAGATTTCATTCCATCACAATAATAAAGACGCTTCATATCTTGTACATTTTAATACAACCGGGATGAATGGTAAATTTAGAACAATGAGAATCTTCTAAAATGTATTTACGAGGATTACTAATATCAGGCACAATAATTCTACCAAATTTTCGAATGCCGCCACGAGCTTCGATTTCAAGGTCTTTCAAACCATCAATATTTCTATCCCTAGAACTTTGGCGAAGATGAGCCAATTCGAGATCATGCTTTTGAGCATCAAGAATAAGGTCTAAAAGAGATGGATGAGCCTCAAAGCTACATAAAAAAAGAGACGAAAATGTGGATTCACAATCTCGAATTTCATAAGTGGACAAAGTCTCGAGATCATTCCATTCAGATATAATCATAGAAACAACCGCTTGTTGCTTTTGACTAAGGGCATCGGCAACACGATTCCCCTTTTCGGTAGTATAGAGAATATCATGATCATGTGATGCAAGGAATTCGAGCCAACGTTGTTGATGCAAATTAAGTTTCTTTTGAGAAAATAAATACTTCAAAAATTTATGATTGGTGTAGAGAACAAATTTCTCTCCCAACAGATAATGGTGCCAAATTCTAACGTCGAAAACAATGGCCGTGAGCTCTAAGTCATGACTGGATATCTAGTCTCGATGGGCTTTAATTGCCTAGAAGCATAAGCGATAACACGTTCCCTTTGCATGAGAATGGCTCCCAAACCAACACGACTAGCATCGGTATAAACAACAAGATCCCCTTGGGAATCACAAGAACATGAGCATCGAAAAGGAGTTCTTTTAATTTCTGGAAAGTAGTTTCACGTTTGTTTAACCAAATGTACAACTCCCTTCTTTGTCAAACTAGTAAGAAGCATGGAAATTTTAGAAAAATCTTTTGTGAAACGACGGTAATAATCTGCCAATCCAAGAAAGCTACGAATTTTTGTCACGTTCTCCGATTTCTTCCAATTTTGAATCGCTTCGATTTTTGAAAAGATCCATGGAAATTCCGGATTCAAAAATGATATGTCCGAGAAATTTCACACGAGATTGCCAAAAGTGGCACTTAAAATTTTTTGCTTTCAATTGATTTCTCCTAAGAAATTCCAACAGAATCCAAAGATTTTTTACATGCTCTTCCACGGTTTTAGAATAAACAAGAATATCAGCTATAAAGATGAGAAAAATCGATCGAGGAAGTCTTTGAAAACTTGATTCACAAGGTCAACGAAATAAGCTGGAGCATTCGTTAAATAAAATGGCATAACAAGCCATTCAAAAGATCCATAAGGAGTACAGAATGGTGTCAAAGGAATGCTATCCTCTACAATACGAAGCTGATGAAAATCGTTTGCTAAGTTTAACCGTGAAAAGACTCTGGCACCGCTAAGTTGATCGAATAGATCATCAATCCGAGGCAAGGGATTTTTATTCCTAATAGTAAGATCAATAAGCTTGCAGTAGTTAACGCCAAGCCTAAGTGTACCATTTGATATCTTCATAAAAATGGATGAAGCTCCCCAAGGAGAGGAATTAGAACGAATAAAGTACTTCGCCTCCAATTCAGATAATTCCTTATGCATCTCCTCATTTTCCTTATTGGACATACGATAAGGAGGAGAGTGATAGGCAGAGCTCTAGGGATTAGATTAATTCTGAACTCCATTTCTCGCTTAGGGGGTAATCCTAAAATGGGCTCATCATGAGCGTTTAGAGAATATAAGGATGCCATCGAGTTGGAACTTAATCTTTAAGAATAATAGAAATCTGCTTAATAGATTGAGGATGTCGAAGATGAATAGTCCTCTAAGGACATAGGATATGGGCTTCATAACGATTGACCAATCCATTCCCAAAATCATTCCGAAGCCTAATTAATGCTTAACATGCAAATCAGATCGGAAGGAATAGTCATATAAAATAATCTCGACATCTTTGTAGAGCAAACTGAGTGTTATGGATCCACAAACCAGATTCGCAATTCTCAGTGAAGTCATCAAGCACATAACATTCAAAAAAGTATCAACAAGTTATTTTGATATAAAAGAGTGAGATGCACCAGTAACAAAAAGAACTTGAATAGGATGATCACCAAACATAATAATACCATCAAAGATAGAATGAGAAATACCTTGACCAAGAGAAGTGTTACGAGGAGTTTGCACAACATTTAGCTTTCCCTCGTTCATGCATTAAAGTTTGGGATATAAAGATATCTAATGGCTCGAACTTTTGCAACAGCGACAAGAAAGGGGTTTCAGACACTTATTTCCAAAATGGTTTTAGAACCACAATTGTGGCATTGCCCACGACTAGACGTAGGAGTCTTTGCTACCGAAGTTGCTTATTTCCCATTCTTGTTGGAATTAGGGCCTGAACTTAATAGGCCTCTTCTTGTTGATGTTGAAGTTTTGTTTGGCACCAAAACTTCAACATCGCTTTCCTTATCGGCCTCTTCAAGTTGAAGAGCGATATCAACAAGCTGATCAAAGGAAACTTCTAGTTTCAGAAGTAATGGCTTTTTGAGGTTCATATTCAACCCATAAATAAACCTCTGATTTTACTTCAATGGGGTATTAATATACTCTACACCATATTTAGAGAGAGATTCAAAAGATGCGACGTAATCCGTCACAAAAGACTCACCTTGAACAAGGTCAATAAAGCGCTGGGCTAAAGTCACCTTTACTGTTTCTCGCACGAACTTTAACTCGATCTTTCCTGAAATTGCTCCCAAATAAGATCCGCTTCGATAATCTCAGAAAACAAAAGCTTGTACCAATCTAATGCTCTTTCATAGAGCATGCCAGAAGCCACTTGGACTCGATGTAGATCAACAAGATTCATGTGAGAAAAGATGCGATCGCATGTTCTAAGCCAAGCTTGGACTTCTATAACGTTTTCGGAACTCTTGAATGGCCTTTCTCCCAAATTGGTATAACCACTGCACAAGCGTGCAAACCCGAATTTAGGGTGAGTAGGCTCAGGAATAGGTCCAGCTGCTTGAGCATTCTTCACAGGATTTAAAAGGTGTTGGACAGACATAAATACTCCATCCCGAGGAGTAGCACTGGATAGACTGGCGTTGGGACTGCTTGGTCTAACCATTTTTCTTCTATAAGAAAGAAAGAAGAAGAAAAAGGTTATTCTCAAAATGAATATCAAACCACCATGATTGATAAAACAAGGCATCATAAATGGAAATAGGATAGAACGGGTCTTAAGACTCGGATAAACCCTAAGGCGCAACTCCTAAGAAAGACTTAGGACAATGATCCTTGCTATAATATTCTATATTATTCCAAAGTTTGGCTCTTATACCAAACTGTGACGCCCCACCTCTATACTCACACTAGCCAAGGACACTACGGAGTAATACCGTCAACTAGCACGATGAATAAGGCTGTTGAAGAGCGACCATCTGTCTAATTGCTTTGTGGGAGTACCGATATGTTAGATAGCAGTACACGCATTTCATTTCAAGAGGAAATCTGAAACATCAATTAAAAATTCAAAACTACCGCACAGTGGCTATGTGATCTTTGGAATCAAATATAAAACAAGCATAACATAAATCAGTCACAGATATTCATATCACTAAGTTGGAAACAGATATGAATATAACACATAAAAGTGAACATCAAAGTAGTGGTCATGTAACATCCACTAGATCACAAAAGAATAGGTACAGGTGCTAGACAAAAGAATATGTATACATCAAGAAGTCTCTATCTTGAATGTATAAAACAAAAAAATACTAGCTAAGTAATTAGCCAAAAGTCAGATGACGGACCCTGATACGAAGTAAAGTTGAAGCATCCGAAATACCTTGGTCTGACCCAAGTATTATTTAAGAAGAAAATAATAAACAGATCCGTCCAGCTATAAATATCATATAAAATAAGATAGGATAAGAGATATAAAAAAACGTATGATAACAATAATGCCATACTGTGACAAGTATACATTAAATAACAACAAAAAAATCATACAATATCTCAAGAATCTCAAAACACCTAAAAGAATGTCATATTCTTCATTTTATTCACCAAACCACATATATTGATAAAGCTTATCAATATAAATCACAAAAATTGGTGAAACACAATAAGTAGAAATCATCAATTAGAAACCAAAAATCACAAAGTGGGAGGCCTATCACAAATGGGAGCATGAAAATTCACCAATATGTGCATCACAAACGGAACGCTATTCCATGGTTACTAACCATCAATTTTGATCCTAGGCACCACAAATGGCCCGAATAAAATTGGTCGCTACCCCACCAATTTTGGGCTGAAACTCCACAAACGCGGTTTAGTCCCCTACACAAACAAAGATACATCGCGCCTCGCTAGTCTAAATCACAAAATGATCATCATTGATTGATAAGTGCAAATTATACCAAGCTAGTAAATAAATGAGTTTAGCTTCATGTCCCATAACCACTGGCTTAACTTAAATATTTACAAACAAATTTTACATTTCCACTTGAAAATTGTCACAAGAGTTCAATGGAACAAGTCCAAGAATTAACCGATAAAGTAAATGCAAGCGTTTCATACCGCTTGTTTTGCTAAGTCGTTTAATTAGATTGCTCGAACGAATGAGGTAAAGGTTAGTATATACCAATAGATTAGAAAACAGTTTTAAAAACGAGCTTTGTATTAAGATAGTGTTGAAATCATTTTTTACAAAAGAGTTTGAGTAGTTAATATTAGTATAACAACCTTTGTATTTTAAAGTGACAAATCACAAAAAATGATTGTAAAAACAATTAATCACCAAAAATTCACATTCGAAGACGTGAATCAAATCGATAGAAGTCCATACCAAATCCATTAAAATTGATATTCCCAAAAAACCAGAAAAAGAAGTCGTCATAGTCGATAAAAGTGATAACAACTAATCAGATCAACAAAAATCGATAAACATTGAAAATTTACTCAAAAAATAGGCAAATAGGCAAAACTGAACAGTCCTAGATGTCTGAAGGTTCAACTAGACGTTTGGATTTAGGTTTTAAAAATAATTCATAAAAGCTCCTTGACATATGAAATTATCAATTAGACGTCTGAACACTAACCAGATGTTTGAAACCACTAATTAGACGTCTGGATTTGGGTTATGCCACCTTTTCTTTTCTGGCGTACAATTTTTTTGTCTGCTGCCCTAGCAAGACGTCCAAATTCCCAACCAGACGTCTCGTTTCCTATTACGGGCAACAGATTTCCTAGGTCAATGATGGCCAAAATAATTCGTAAGCGATCGGACGAGCAACGGAGGCTAGGGATTTATGCCAAGCGACAACCCAACCCTATAGGCTCTTCGATACACCCTAAATGACATGTCTAAATTTCTAAGATAGGATCTTTAAAGATTTTGACTTCAAAATACAAAAATTTGAAAAAATCGGCAAATTAATTCAAATCAAAACAAATTGAACGTGAAATAGATGTTAGGAATTAATACCTTACAACAATGAAATCTATAGACATGGATGTGAGTTCAAGAACTCACCTTAAACCCAAAAACAACAAATGAGAAGCTTTAAGACAAGGCAAGCCCAGTTCCTCTTCAATACACCTATAGAATCTTCAATCTATTATCAAAGATGAAGTTTTTCCAAAGTTAGGGTTTAGGAATTTTTGAGAATCGAAGAGAGAATGAGATGGAGAAGATGAAGAGGATGCTTACTTATGCTTCTCTTTGATTTCTTGAACTCGAATTTGAATTTCCTAGCAAAACTAGGGCTTAGGAATTTTGAGTCTCCTTTCTTTCCCAATTTTTACTTTTCCTTGATAGTATTATGAAATGAGAATGAATGAGGAGGAGAAGGGGTGGAGTTAGGGTATTATGCCGGGTTAATGGGTTGAAACCCAAATACACAGCCCAATAGAAAAACAACAAAATTCTACTCAACTCCAAACATATCGATGTTTGTACTCAAAAAAGTCACAAATGCCATTTTGAACTCAATGGAAGTAGTCCCGAGTCCTAATTAGACTATTTGCAAAAAGTAGCATTTCAAATTTTAATACGACTAACGATGCTATATTTAAATAAAATATTTAAATGTACAATCATAAAATATGCGGGTTGTTACAGGAAGGCCCATGAGAAGCATCATGAAGAAGAAGAAGTATGTGCTTTCCCACATAGAATACAAAATCTATTTAAGTTAGAATGAAGTCTATGACATTAAAGTTAACCAAATAAACATGAAAATGTGCCGATTAAAATTGTTTGAGAATCAGGCATGTTAACGCAAAAAAATGTACGCTAACACCCTAGTGTGAGTTGTGATATAGTGAAAGCACCACCCGTTGTACGGGAAATAAAAGCAAGTAGAAAGTAGTAGAAAATAGTAAAGGGACAACAACTTTTATAGTGGTTCGGCTCAAAGTCAAGCCTACATCCACTTAATCTCTTCTATTTTTAATTTGATTACAACTTTTACAATCATTCTTCAATTACAACGCCATTAAGGCAATTAGTTAGGACTTTGATGTAGAAAAGCTCTTTGAATTCATGTTGAATGAACTTGATCTTTTCTCAAGGTTCTTTGAAGTGTCTTCGGCGTTTGAAGTGTTGAAGAAGAAGTGAAAATAACAAAGTCTCGGCCTCCCAGAAATTATCCAGCTAATTCCAAAAAGAATCCCCTCTCCATGTGGAGTTGGCGGGATATTTATAGGAGAGTTTTGGTGTTAGGTCGTGTGGCGTGGGCCGTGGGCGACCTAGGGAGTTGCGATCTAGGGAGTTGCGACCTAAGAGTGATCCCGAGGTAGCATAAGTCGTTAGAGACTTAATGGAGCCATCCTGGACGAGGTATATGCTGTGAGCGACTTAGCACGTGTAGCACAGGAGTTATCGCGACTTGCTTAGGTCATGAGCGACCTAATGGAAGAGGCAGTGCGCATGCGGCTTTACTCTGAAACTTGCTAGGTCGTTAGGTTGCTCTTTCCTCAACTCATTAGGTCGCTGCCTTCATTGAGTTGCTAGGTTGTTAACCTGTTGAGTCGTAGGAGTCTTTAGGTCGCTGAGTCGTGCCATGTTGAACCGCTTTGTGCTTTAGGTCGCTAGGTCGTGCCATGTTGAGCCGCTTTGTGCTTTAGGTCGCTAGGTCGTGCTATGTTGAGCCGCTTTGTGCTTTAGCTCATTAGGTCGTGAATAAGCGGGGTGTTAACACTTGCCCCTCGAAGTATACACCTAGGGGCTAGGACGTGTGCTTCGATGCCTCTTAACTCATGCCATCTTGAGTCGCTAAGTCGTGAGCGACTTAGGAGAAAGCTAGGTCATTCGTGCCGATTCGAGTTCCATTGCCCCTGTATATAAGCCTCTCAGGTCGCTCCTTCTTCTCTTTACCTGTTCCAACACTCTAATCCGCCATTGAAGAATCTCCGTGCTCTCAAAGACGAGCTCAAGCCAATCGGTCGTTGATCATCTTCACCATCACGTCACGTAAGTGAATCCGATCATTATCCAACCACGAATCGTGAATCCCCCTTTTTCCTACCCTAATCTGATTTCATGTGTCGCATTTCACCATGAGTCATGTTACGATCGATCTTTGATTGTCATTGGACATGTTGTCGTTGTAATTCACGAGAACACAGCAGTGCATCGGATCTATGATGGATCGGAGGCGATTTGAATCGGTCATGGATGATTTGGTGGTGTGGAAAGATAATGGATTTCATTGTGGAGATGCTAACGGGTTATCGGGTTACAAGTTAACGGGTTAGGCAAGTTTTTGAATGAAGAGGAGTTAGCGGGTTAAGGAGAGTTAGGAAGTGCCCTGCTTAGGAGCTTCGAACGACCTAGGGTTTAGCAGTTTGGACATGAATCGCACGACTTAACTTAGTGAACGACCTAACAACTTAACATCCAAACTCAGAACAACATAAGAGACTTGTGATTTAACTTTCAGAATAGCACATGACTTAAAGTAGAATGACTTAAGGAGTCAACACGACCTACTTTAACCCGCAGCATAGCTTTAACTCGTAGGAACATGATTGATGAACTGCCAGATTGAACTTTTTGATCTTGTTGCACTTTTTCACAGATTTTATTAACTTTTAAGCTAACAACCTGTTAAATAAAATATTTGCAGAAAATTAAGGCGAATATACTGCCATTGACTGCCCACATTGAATGACGGATTAGTCAATAAAGAATAATCAACTTAAATGGAATTATGTGAACGAAATGTTGTGAATTAACTAGTTCAAGTGATGTATTAAAACAAAGTTAAATCAATCAACTAAAGTTGATCTGTTTGCATCAACACTGTACTTGGACTTAAAATAGCAAGCCCTGAAACTTCATATTTGAATATCCAGTTCCTTGTGTAGAACGACTTCTCAACAAATGCAAGAAGAGATAGTAGAGCGGGCGATGAGGTCTTCCCAATAGCAGACCCTTTGGAGAATCCTTCGGAAAGAGTTTCAACTACATTGAACCAACGGGCTTTCGGCCAGCTATGTATTCAATTCGGCATTGTTGAAGCGGATGCTCTGCTTCCTGGGGTAAATGACACTGCCGATAGGCCACCTCCTGGCTTCGTTGCAGTCAATCATCAAATGTGTCTGAATGGAGCTATTCCCCCCTTCAACGATTTTCTTAGAATACTCTTCCTTCGACTATCTATTTCTCCATTCCAGTTTCACCCTAATGGCTATGCCATTTTGATGGGGTTGTGCGTACTACTTACGAGGATGCTTAGCCGCCTCCCAAGCTTTGAGGAGATCTGTTATTTGTGTTCATTTGGGAGGAACAAAGATCACCCTTCCATCACTCTTGTAAGGAGTGCAAGAAACAGCAAACTGATTACAGATCTGCTCGAGAGTGCTCGTAGGTTTTTAAACAAGTTCTTCTCTGTCCGTTGCCCCCCGGGATTCTTCGGTGTCTGGAGAGTAGGAAGTAAGACTACCTATCTCCGTTCACTTCATTTCTGAGCCTTTTAAAATTCGAGTCGTCAAGTGCTAACTTCATTCTTTAATTTTGCAGCACTTCCTCCTCCCTCTAAAGATTCTAGTCACAAATCGACTTTCGAAAGATTGAATGCCATAGCTGTTGATGAGAGAAGTATTAAGTTCCTACCGAAGGACGAGTTTTTGCACCAATTCGTACTTTTGCACTCTTATCGATCCATTCAGTCCCGTGATGCCCCCAATTCTCAAGAAAAAGCCTCAGACGCCCCAGCCTCCATAAAGGAATCTGCACCGAGGGAACCTATTGTAGAGGCTTCATTAGTGAAATGCTCCAGTTCCATTGACGATGCGGGATTATCTGGAAAATTTAAACTTCCCCCAGTTATTGAAGAAGAAGAATTTCCTCAACATTCTGGGAAGGCTACTAAAGAAGCTGAAGAGGGAGCTGAGAAAGAAAGTTCTGTTACAAAGAGTGCAAAGCGTGCTGAAGAGGGCACTACTTATATGACCCATTCTGTTGGGCACGACGGTGATGATGTCTTTGGGGGGACTGAGCGACTTTATGGTGACTTCCCAAGAGCTCTTTAAAGATGACACCATCACCTTTAAGCTTATTTCTCCAACAATCGAAGCGACATCCGTTTTGCGATCAATTCCATCAACCCAAGAGTTGACTCCTACTGCAAAAGCCGACATCACTCCTAAGCCGAAGAGTGGTTTGTAATTTGACGCACATAGTTCACACGCCACACACACTTAGGATTTTTGACAATTATGCGCACTTAGCTTCTTTATTTCGAAGATTTCTAAATTTTGTCTCTTATTCACTTTCAGGTTCTCCCATGGGACGCAGCAGCTCATATTACGATGACTTTCAACGCTATGCGAGGCGTGATTCTTTTGACCCCATGCGCTATCTTTCTGCCCCTAGGGAGACTGATGAGGAAAGAGCAGCTAGGAAAGCTCGCGAAAGGCAGGCTTATGAGGGGCGTCATGGAAGAAGAGACGATCAACATGACTCTTACCAGAGGGATGATGACTCCCATAAGAGAAAGCCTCATGACGATAAGGGGAAGAGTCATGTAGCTGAAGATTCAAGCAAGCGAGCTAAACTTAGCGAAAAGTCTATATCTGAAATTTCTCAAATGCCCGCTGCTTATAACTCTCTAGACATCCCTTCTAGCTCTCCTGCCCTTAAAAGAGCTGAAATTCAAGCAATCATTAATAGGCCTCCTTATCAAGTTGGGAAGCCTCCGCTTGCACTCCAAAGCCGATTTCCACATTGGTGTTTGAAAGGAGTACGCTTTGATCTGAACTTGGTTCTTATTGACAAACAGGCCATGCTGATAAATCTCGATGCTGTCAAGCTTGATGTTGAAAGAATGTCCGACTGGCAAAAATTAGTTGATGAGCTTCAAAGAGTAAACCGTTTAAATCTCGAGGCTATGCTGACCTTGGAAAGCGATAAGTTTGAGTGGCAAAAAGTTCTTGATCAACATGATACGGAGATGAAGAGCATCACCACCTATAACGAGAAACTTGAGGCTGAAGTTAAGAAGCTTAAATATGATCTTGCCACCTCTTCCACTTCTTATACTCAAAAGGAAGAGGTTTTTCAAAAGCAAGTAAGAGACGCCCATGCTAGTCAACGAGATGCTAAGGCTAAACTTGAGGCGCAACAGAAAATCGTGGAAATGTACCGCAATGATGTTGCTCAGCTGTGGGAAAATACTAGCTCCCAGGATTTGGAGATTGCAATGTTAAAGGCCCAGCTTTCTAAAGTTGAAAAGGAGCATGACGAGGCCATCGTTGGAAAAGCAGCAGCTGAACAATCACATGAGGCGACTAAGGCCAACGTCAGCTCCACTCTATTCGAGTTTTACATTCACAGCGTCTTGGGGCGTGGCAGTCTTTCATTTTTGGGCCCAAAGTATGAGATTACCCTGGCTGAAGTGTGGGAGGCAGCAGTCGAAATGCTTAGAGGTGTCGGCTATGCAGAGGAGGGTCTTGAGGCTTATTTTTTGGATGACGAGGGTCATGCCACCCTTTCCAAAGGGAAAGAAAAACTTGCCAAGGAACAAACCGAAGCGACGGAAGGAGAGCACCTAGGGAAGGCACCTTTGACCGACCCAACTCGTCCTTCGGCTTCGGTTGATGTCGATATTATTGGCTCCAGTTCCCACTCTTCACCTCCGGCCAAAGTCGAAACCGAAACTACAACTACACATGCCAAAGGCGAGACCCAAGAAGACACCGAAGCCCAAGATTTTGAACTTGACGTGATAAAGCCAACCTCTCCAGGTAACTTCAACACTGATCCAGCTCAAGTGGACTACTTGTTTGCTTCACATGATCTCGATGAACTTCTTGCTTATTACTTAAACCTCGACGTGCCACTATCTCCTCTCTTTGCGAGAAATACTGATATTTAACTCTTCTTCTTCTATGGTGAAAACAACAAGTGTTGTTCAGGCTTCGCCTCCTCCAGCTGTTGCCCCTCCATCACTTCAAGTTACTCCTTCTTCTGCTTCTCAACCGGGGTCGCAAGAACAATAAATAGGAGCTCTTCAAGGATTATATGACATGGCCGCTTCATTAGACCAAAAAGCTGAAGAACTTGTGGAAGGTGAGAGGAACCCGGAGGAATTTACTGCCGATAATACAGAGCGAATTGATCTCATCACTCTGGGCAGTGAATCTTCTTCAAAGAAGAAGAGAAAGCATGGAATTTCGAAGAAAACGAAGGGCAATTCTGCTAGTGATGAGAAAGCGAAGAGGACCCAATTGCACCTCTTTCTCCTCTTTCCCCGACTCGTTTAGGCCGACTCAAGAAGTTAACCATTAGGCGAAGCGAGGGCTCCAAAGGCGGCGGGAAGAAGAAGTAATGGGTTCGGTTTTATCCTTCTTGTTCTGCTTTTTTGCTTTTTTCTTGTATTTAAAGACTTGTATTGACCAGAGATTGTGCGGGTAGCGGCCCCCGCTTTTTGAAACCTGCACATGTATACAAATGTTTTGTAGTATGGAAGAATGACTCTTTTTACTTGTACAATCTTTTGACTGTATTTGTAAATGCATTTATTCCTTATTTTCATACAAGTTTCTTTATTTTCTTTGTATGATATTGCAGTGAGCTCATGATATGTTACTTGAGCGTTGCTTTTATTAATGTAGCAATATTATATTGCCCCCATATCATGGCTCATTGCAATCATCTCCATTTTGAGAAGACTTGTACTCTTACTCTGGAGAATAATTCTTCCAATTTGAGGAAATATAATTCTGCTCTAGTAGAGTGTGCCTTGTATTGGAGAAGTCTTCTCTCTTTTTTTTAGAAAAAGTTTTACACTTCAACTTTCGGAGATGGTCACTTTTATTTTTGAGAAGTGGTTTGCCCTACACGGTAAAGTGGGCCTCCGAAGAGGGCTTTGATTTGTTTTCCAGAAAGTTATATCTGATCACTAAGTGGATCCACGGAGCAAACGCAAGTTACCTAACTGGATGTTTGTTTGCACAAACGATCTCAATTAACTAGCAAGGGCCTGGAACCTTCACTTTGGGAAGGTGCCACTTTGGTGGTCCCACCGACGACTTTTTCAAGAGATAACATTCCATTTTTGGGTGTGCCTCGTTAGTGGGCTTTATTGGGCACTTCAATTTTTTTGGGGAAGAATGTTGTCATTATGAAGAAATTGAGTTTCCCTTGAGAGTAGAAGTGTGCCTCCAAAGAGGGCTAGTTTGTGCCTCCGAAGAGGGCTTTTTGTGCCTCCGAAAGTTACTTCTCACAGTTAAGTGGATCCACGGAGCAGACGCAAGCTACCTAACTGGATATTTATTTGCACAAACGATCACAATTAACTAGCAAGGGTCTGGTGCCTTCACTTCGGGAAGGCACCCCTTTGGTGGTTCCACCAACCTTTTTGTTTGGCGAAAAGCATTTCATTTTTCGGCGTGCCTCGTTGGAGGGCTTTATTTGCGTGCCTCTTGGAGGGCCTTATTTATTTGCCCAAAAGTTACTTGTCCCAGTTAAATGGATCCACGGGGCAGACGCAAGCTACCTAATTGGATGTTTGTTTGTACGGACGATCGTAATTTGTTAGCAAGGGACTGGTGCCTTCACTTTGGGAAGGTGCCCCCTTTGGTGGTTCCACCAACCTTTGAGAAAAGAATTTCATTTTTTGGCATGCCTCGTTTGAGGGATTTTTTGTGCCTCCGAAGAGGGCTTTCTTTTTTTTGTTTCGTTTGCCAGGAAGGTTGCATCTTACAGTTAAGTGGGTCCACGGAGCAGACGCAAGCTACCTAACTAGATGTTTGTTTGCACAAACGATCACAATTAACTAGCAAGGGCCTGGAACCTTCACTTTGGGAAGGTACCCCTTTGGTGGTCCCACTAACCTTTTTGGTCGAGAGACAAGACTCCATTTTGGCTGTTTTCTTTGTCTGCTTGCCCATGTCTTTTCACCATCTGACCCTCAGCGATTCCTCATTATCATTTCCAAGTACATGTTCCCTTCTTTTGCAAGTTATTTGCTTTTTTTCAGAGAAGTGCATTTCATTGTTAAGTGAATCCACGAGGCGGGCGCAAGCTACTTAACCGGATGTCCGTTTGCACAAACGATCGCAATCAGTTAGTAAGGGCCTGGAACCTTCACTCTGGGAAGGTGCCCCTTTGGTGGAATCACCAACTGTTTGTGAGAAGCACTTCTTACGTAGGAATTGAATCTGTAATTTTTGTAGCTTGACATTAGTTTGTTGAGTGATTTGTAGGAATCGCTTGGCTTTGTGATGTGTTCAATAGGTAAGCTTTGCTTTGATAGCCTGCAATATTAAATCGACATTTTAGCAATATATTTAAGATATTTGCACATCGCAATGAGACAGGCACTTTATAGTAGTAGAGAACACAAGATTTATTGTAAAATCGGTGTGAATCAATACAAGAATGATACATCCACAATCATTTTACAAATTTAAGCACAGCTTCTAAGTAAAATATGGACGCAAGTGATTGCTGTTCCATGCTCTCGGAATTGGATCTCCTTCGACAGTTGTGAGTTTGAAAGTGCCATCAAGAAGTTTTTTGCCTATGACATATGGCCCTTCCCAGTTTGGCCGAAACACTCATGTTGTTGTCATGATCCTTTTCAAGACTAGATCCCCAATTTCAAAGCTGCGTTGGCGATCTTTGGAATTGAAGTACCTGGCTATCCTTTGCTGAAGAGCTGCAACTCTGAGCTTAGCTTTTTCCCTTCTTTCATCAAGCAAGTCAAGTGCTTCAAGTTGCGGCTTTTCATTTTCAGCTTGGTATAAATGAATTCTCTTGTGTGAGGGGACCCTTATTTCCACTGGAATCATTGCTTCTGATCCATATACTAATGAGAATGGAGTGTGCCCAGTCGCAGTCTTGTGGGTAGTTCTGTATGCCCAAAGTGCTAGTGGCAGTTTATCGACCCAACCACCTTTTTCTTTTTCCAGCTGTTTTTTGATGGTTGATTTGATAATTTTGTTCACTGCTTCCACTTGCCCGTTTTCCTGTAGATGAGCCACTGTTGAGAAGCTTTTTTGGATCTTGAATCGCTTGAAAAAGTTCTGGAATTCTTCGCTTTCGAATTGGGTACCAATGTCTGTGATTATCTTCTGAGGCACACCATACCTGCAAATGATATTCTTAGTGACAAAGTTTATCATCTTTTTAGAGGTAATTGTAGCCAATAGTTCAGATTCAGTCCATTTAGTGAAATAATCAACAACAACAATAGCATATTTGATTCCGGACTTGGCAGTTGGCAAAGGCCTAATGAGGTCTATCCCCCAAATGGTGAATGGCCATGGACTGACCATCTGTGTTAGCTCGGTGGAAGGTGCTCTTGGATTTTTGCAAATCTCTAGCATCTGTCGCACGTTCGGGAGTAGCTTGCAGTGTCTCGATTGATATCTGGCCAAAAATACCCATAGCGGAGAATTTTCTTTGCTAGAGTCTGGCCACCTGAATGATCCCCACACTCTCCTCCGTGCACTTTAGCTAAAATTGTCTTAGCCTATTCCTTGGTTACACATCGGAGTAATGGCATCGAGAATCCTCGTCTGTACAACCGGCCATCTAGAATTACATATCTTGGGGCTTTTCTTAACAACTTCTGGCGCTCTTTTGAGTTTTCTGGCAGGGAACCGTTGAGTAGATATTCCTTGATTGGGGTCATCCGCGACTCCTGCTCTTGAGATACAGCCATAATCCAGTCAATATCCATCTCATCAGTACTTGGAGTTGACAAGACTTCCATAGGGACCAATCCCAATAATTGAGCTTCGCCAGAACTTGAATACTTTGCGAGAGAATATGCCTTCAAGTTCTCTTCCCGGGGTATATGGCTTATTGTATAATGATCAAAATCATCGAGAAGCTCCCAGGCCTTTGACAAGTAAGCAGGCATATTTCCTCCTTTAGTTCGAAACTCCTTCTTGACTTGGCGTACAATAAGCTGGGAATCACTGAAGATCTGCAATACTTTGATGTTCAGTTCTTTAGCAATCTTCAAGCCGGCAATAAGAGCTTCATATTCTACTTCATTATTTGTAGAAGGAAATTCTAATCTCAATGCATATCACAATGACCGCCCTTCGGGGGTTTCAAGCACAACCCCAGCTCCGGAACAATTGTCATTTCGTGCGCCATCAATATATAATTTCCATCGGGTCGGAATGTCATCAGTCACCTCTTCCTCACCATCACATTTATTTGTGTATTCTGCAATGAAATCTGCTAAAGCTTGTCCATTGATTGCTCTTCGGGGATGGTAGGTGATATCGTACTGGCTGAGTTCAATATTCCACTTTAGAAGACGACCCGAAGTTTCAGGGCGAAATAGGACTTGCTTTAGAGGTTGATTAGTGAGGACTTTAATAGGATGAGCTTGGAAATATGGCCTCAACTTTCTGGACAAAATCAACAGACAATAGGCGAGCTTTTCCAGCTTTGAATAATTCATCTCTGCCCCAGTGAATCTTTTGCTGATGTAATAAACCGGGCACTGAACTTTCGCGTCTTCCCGTATCATTGCTGCACTGAGAGCATGAGATGAAACCGCTAAATATATGAAAAGACCTTCACCGTTGTTGGGCTTAGAAAGTACTGGAGGCGTTTACATGCGACGAATCAGTTCATCAAAAGCTTTCTGACATTCAGGAGTCCATTCAAAGTTTTTCTTTCCTTTCTTTAGAGCGTCAAAGAATGGAATGCATTTATCAGTGGCCCTGGAAATAAACCGACTCAAAGCAGCGACTTTCCCGTTGAGGCTTTGCAATTCCTTCTTTGTACTAGGGGCTTTGACTTCTCTCAAAGCAGTAATCTGAGCAGGATTAGCTTCGATGCCCCTAGCACTCACAATGAAACCCAAGAATTTTTCGGACTCTACCCCGAATGAACATTTCAGAGGATTTAGCTTCATCCCATACTTTCGAAGGAGCGCGAACATTTCTGCCAAATGATCCATGTGGTCTACTGCCTTTTTCGATTTCACCAACATATCATCAACATATACTTCCATAGTCTTGCCAATCTGGGGTTTGAACATGGCATTAACAAGTCTTTGGTAAGTTGCCCCCGCGTTCTTTAGTCCGAAGGGCATGACTTTATAGTAGTAAAGACCAACATCAGTGATGAAGCTCGTGTCCTCCTAATATGGCTCATGCATCATGATTTGATTATATCCTGAGTAAGCATCCATAAAAGACAATAATTCATGCCCGGTTGTTCCATCCACCAACTGATCAATCTTGAGTGACGGGAAACAGTCCATGGGGCATGCTTTGTTTAAGTCTGAAAAGTCGATGCATGCTCTCCACTTTCCATTTGCTTCTTTAACTAACACCGGATCAGAGACCCAATTTGCATAAGTGGATTCTCTGATGAAGCCATTTTCCATGAGCCGATCGACTTCTTCGTTTAATGTTGTCGACCTTTCAGGATCCTGGATTCTTCTTTTCTGCTTTACGGGTGTGAATTTTGGATCAATATTCAAAGCATGTATTGCGATTTCTGGAGATATTCCACACATGGCGGCATGACTCCAAGCGAATACTTCCAGGTTTGCTTTCAAGAATGATATCAACATGTTCTGAACCGTCACGCCGAGTTGTGAACCCACATTCAGCACCTTGTTTGGATCATTCGGGCCAACAGGTACTGGCACCGTCACTTCCACCGGCACCACTCTACTCTCCCCTGCACTGGTTTTTCTGGGATCAATCTCTTTTCATGCACCACTATGCTCACCAGTGCGGGGTCCACCCCGTAATTGCTACAAGGTGGGCTCTTTGATGCGGAGCGGAGCTGCCGCACCCTTACCCATTTCTCTCTTCTTTGCCTCCCGTAACTCTATGAGATAGCAATCTCGCCCGGCATTTTAGTCTCCCTTCACAACACCAATGCCATTATCAGTGGGGAACTTCATAGTCAGGCACCATGGTGCGAGAACGGCCTTGAATGCGGCAAGAGTCCGTCGACCCAAGAAGGCATTGTAAGCGAAGAATTCATCAACAATCACAAAAGTTTGTTTTCGGACCACCTTCTTTTCCCCTTCTCCAAGCTCTACAAATAAATCAATAGTCCCAATAGGTTGTTTTGGTTCTCCGGTGAACCCAACAATTTTCTATGAGGAAGCTTGGACATCAGCCATGGGAATTTTCATCTGATCAAATGTCTTTCTGAAGAGGACGTTGCAAGAGGCGTCGCAGTCAACAAGCACCCTTCTTACAATGGCTGGTCCGATGCCTACAGATATCACCAAAGGATCCATGGTGGGAGCCTCAACACCAACAGAGTCTCTAGCCCGGAATATGATGTCGTCGTTAAAAGTTCTTTGTTATTTTAAAGGTGCAGCATCTTCCAAGCCAAAAACATTTTCTTCCATCGGGGCATATCTCAAAGCGCGAGCATATCCCTCCATCTTACCCCAACTTCTACCCGCTGGGTGAGGACCCCCTGTGATAACATTACTGACAGGCCTATCAGATTCTTGCACTGCAGTTCTCTAACCTGAACCGGGTTGATGAGCAGGAACTTGTTGTCCCTGAGTAGATGAGGTTGGGTCACTTCTGTTTCTCTTTACATATTGTTGTAGTTTATTCTGTCTTAATAGCTCTTTAATCAAATTTTTTAAATGGCGACATTCATTAGTGTCATGGCCAGGTTGATGGTGGAACCGACAGAATCTCCCATTATGCACAATATTTTTCTCAGGCTTCATCTCAGATGGTTTAGGGTATTCAACAACATCCTTGGTTGCGAAAAAGATATTTTCTGGAGTATCGGTTAAGGGAGTAAAATTCGAAGGTCTAAAGCGGTGATTTTTCTTCACATCTCTCTGCTTTTTTCCACCGTCATTCTCCCTCTTCTGGCCACCAGATTCCTTTTTGTTAGAAGCAACATTGTTATTCTCAACTTCAGTCACGACTACTTTTGCCGGCGCAGGAAGGCTTTCTAAACGCATAAATTCATCAGACTTCTTGTAGAACTTCTCAAGTGAGTTTGGCTCTTACATCTTTAGCCATTTTCCGAATTCACTTGATTTGTCAATAGCTCGCATCAAGTAAGTCAGAATCATCCGAGGCTCTGCATTATCAACTTCGGCCAAGGCTATATTAAAGCGGTTTAAGAAAGATTTGATAGGCTCTCCGAGGCTTTGTTCGAGGCTGGATAGTGACATTATGTCCTTTGACTTCGAAGAATATAACCTGAACTGATCTTTGAATTTCTGAGTTAGGTCGGAGAACTGATCTACGGATGGAACTTGCAGCTTCGTGAACCAAAGCAAGGCCACTCCCTACAAGTACATAGGAAAGTATCTGCACTTGATCTCGTCTGTTGCTCTGGCACCTGTCATATGCCAGTCATACTTGTATAAGAACTGGTTAGGATCGCTTGTCCCCCGATAAGCTGGAATAGTGGGGGGAACAAACTTCTTCGGAAATTCAGCCTTCAGAATTCTTTCAGTAAAAGGAGTCTTGCTCGAAGCAAACCCCCAGTCACTTTCATCTTCCTACCTTTGCATGCTCTAGTTAATAATTTGTCGAATCATTCCCGAGAAGTACTCCTCATCGTTTAGAGGCCCCGCGGGACATACGTTAGCTACTTTTTTAGAAGTTTGCCTAGACAAACGTTCACGAAGAGTTGGCTGCGGCCTTGAACCTTCAGCTTGGGGAGGTGCCCCTTCGGCGGTGCCAGTTGCCCTTTAAGGAATACTTTTCCCTTGGGAATCATGAACATCCTCGACAAAGGTTTCTTCATTATTTTCTGGTTTCTGGTTAACTCCAAGCAAAGCATTCAACCCGTCCAATATCAAAGTGTTCTGGGCTTCCATTTGTTGATAGAACCCAGACACTACAGCATCCAATTCCGCCCTTGTGATTTCTACACTAGGAGCCGCTTCATTTGACGCGGGAGAAGTGGCGGTGTTGTCACAAGCATCTCCAGATCTAGTAGATCTCCTTTTTCTTCCAGGAGCCATAATTTCGGATAGACTTCTGGTTCTTAGGGAGAGTCTTTCAATAAATCTTTACGAAGCAATGGTGAGAGCACTCCTGAGTTCGGTTCTCAGTGAAAGCACCAAAGATGTTAACGCAAAAAAATGTACGCTAACACCCCAGTGTGAGTTGTGATATAGTGAAAGCACCACTCGTTGGTACGGGAACTAAAAGCAAGAAGAAAGTAGCAGAAATAGTAAAGGGACAACATTTTTATAGTGGTTCGGCTCAAAGTCAAGCCTACGTCCACTTAATCTCTTCTATTATTGATTTGATTACAACTTTTACAATCATTCTTCAATTACAACACCACTAAGGCAAGTAGTTAGAACTTTGATGCATAAAAGCTCATTGAATTCATATTGAATGAACTTGATCTTTTCTCAAGGTTCTTTGAAGTATCTTCGGCGTTTGAAGTGTTGAAGAAGAAGTTAAAATAACAAAGTCTCGGCCTTCCAGAAATTATCCAGCAAATTCCAAAAAGAATCCCCTCCCCTTGTGGAGTAGGCGGGGTATTTATAGGAGAGTTTTGGAGTTAGGTCGTGTGGCGTGGGCCGCGGGTGACCTAGGGAGTTGTGATCTAGGGAGTTGCGACCTAAGAGTGATCCTGAGGTAGCATAAGTCGTTAGCGACTTAATGAAGCCGTCCTGGATTAGATATATGATGTGAGCGACTTAGCACGTGTAGCACGGGAGTTATCTCGGCTTGCTTAGGTCGTGAGAGACCTAATGGAAGAGGTAGTGCGCATGCGGCTTTACATTGAAACTTGCTAGGTCGTTAGGTCGCTCTTTCCTTAACTTGTTAGGTTGCTGCCTTCATTGAGTTGCTAGGTCGTTAACCTGTTGAGTCGTAGGAGTCTTTAGGTCACTGAGTCGTGCCATGTTGAACCGCTTTGTGCTTTAGGTCGCGCTTTGTGCTTTAGGTCGCTTGGTCGTGCCATGTTGAGCCGCTTTGTGCTTTAGCTCGTTAGGTCGTGAATAAGAGGGTTGCTAACAAGGAAAAAGTGGTCATAAGAATAAACTAGAGGCTGCAATGATCCAAAAGAAGTAATGGATGGAGAGTGAATGGAAAACCAAATGAGTTCCTCGAAATTCATTACCGAAGTTGGAATCTGAGTCCTTGAAGGAAGGTAATCCTCTTGAGAAAGGAGTAGACCTAGTTCAATGCACAGGCGACTGAAAGATTTTGGAGAAGAAGGAAGGTAATATTAAGAAAGGGGTCGGGAGTTTGAGCCTCATTGGATAACTTAGATTTAGTTTCTTCAGGCTTCTCTAGAGAATTATCCAAATTTGCGACTCTAGGACTTAGATCGATATTTACATCCCCCGTCTCATCAATAACATTAGGAGTGAATTCTTGCGCAAGTCCAGGCTTTTTGTCTTTGGGAGAAGGAGGAGCGTTAACGACAGCACCATTGCCCGTTTCTTCTATGTCTAGCTCTTTGATAGCTTTTGCAATAGAGCCTTTATAAGAAACGGGATTGATCGATTGAGGAAGAGCAGAAGCTACATCTTTACTCTCTCTCTCTCTCTTCATAGGAGTGCCATCTTTTGCCCTTATTTCCATGGAAACAACAAGGACAAACGAACCTAAAGCAGAATGAAGAGTTGGTAAACCAATAGTATCAGAAATTCTGTTTCTAACCACATTAAAACTTACCAACATAATCCAGCTGAATTGGAGAGCTAGAGGTAAAGACTTCTGATTTTCCCATCACTTGAAATTTTTTTCCATGAGGATTATGTTTAACCACTGATTTCTCCTTTAAGACCCTATAGGTCTAAGATGATAGAATATTAGAGGAACTTTGATGAAGTTAGCAGCACGAGTCTATTTATCCTATTCTCGGCTAGATGGATTAGGGAGTCTAGGTTTTCTAGTCATTGCATTTTAGACTCTTGGAAACGGGATCTAAAGAAGAACACCCTCATTGAAGAATAATAATAAAATAAGGATAACCAAGTATAAGAGACTCACTAGCGGTAGAAAATGTCCCTTTAATATTGGAGAATCATTTGACAAAGAAATCCTTTCGGTGGGTTATAAATATCGTTTGTCGGACCAGTAGGGATGCCTTCAACCCTAGAGATCCCGAATTGATCAAGAATGGAATCAAACTTAGCCTAAGTGATGATGTACCATGGATTTGCAATAACATCTCCCTTCTTTCCAGTTGAAGGTGATGGCTTAAGGCCCTTTTTCCAGCTTTCTTGACAGACTTCTTGCTAGATTGATGACTTTCCATTTTTCTGTTAGGTAATATTGTTCTAAACTTAATAAATTACCATGATTCATATTATATGATAGCGTTAATGCATGCTAATGCTAAACCTAAAATTGTTACTTAAGCAATCTATTTATTGCTAGGGAGATCAGGCATATATTAATCATAAAACAATAGTGAATGCTATAGGTTGGATAATTTCAAAAATAGTATGGTTATCGACATTGCCAAATAAGCAATGAGTAAATTGACAATGTGTTTGCAACCTATTAAGATAGAAATGCCATGCATAAGCTTTATTTAAGATATTAAGGCCGGTAAAAAAATTTATTAGTATCCATAAGCCCACATCCACAATGTCATCCTTATAACTTTTGCTAATAAGCTTTAAAATCATAGCTAATGACGAGGTGATAAAGATATAGACATTGATGGCTAGTGGCGAGGTAGTTGGAAAAAAGATAATTGGCAAAACAATTTGTAACATGTTAAAAACAATAATGCCGAACGTGTCGATGTCATATAGAGTTCCATTTGCAATATCAGAAATGATCATGAAAAAATAAAGGAAAAATAAGATTGTTGTTATTAAATCATATTTATGTAAAAAATGTCGAAGACAGGCGACTTCGACCTTGATTAACCTCGAGTTCATTAATAGCACATTTGATCAAAGCAAACAATGTCGATGACCTCTAAGTTCTTAACTAAGGGTTTTCGCACATTAACTTAGTCAACGGGATGTAAAATGACTTTGTGTCCACTGGTATCAATCAAACATTAAGACCCTACAAATGTCGAAGTTCACGCTAGATAGGGATTGTCGCATCTTGTCAAAACTAAAATTTAGTGTTGTCAAGGAAGTAAGAACTTTGTTAGTACTTAGTTTATTAGTGTCACATTCAATTCTCTCTAATCATTCATGACTTGAAATCTTTTGATTGGTAAAATAATAAGAGTAATGCAAAGTCTTATTGACTTCGAGAGTAATGACAGTGTCTCGCTAAGATGAAAAATGAAATCGAAGTCATTTTATGATTAACAAGCCTATGGCATATTAGTTTTCATACCAACGTTGATTATAGTCAAGACCTATGTATGCAACACAAAAACATTATGCTGATGGATTAGCAACTACTTGTTTAATCAACCCACTTCGAGCCTATTAATGGTATCCTGAATGTCGACACTAATACAGGTAAAAATAAAGTAGATTTTGGTCTGAAAAATGACCCATTTAATTATCAAACTGAAAACTTCAAATTCATAAATTAATAGAAAATTATAACTAATTAATTTACGGAACAATATAGCCACATAATATCTAAAAATAAAAAATCTACAATCTCAATCCTTAATATTTTCTTAATTAATCCAAAATCAATAAACCCAAAAAGAAATCCAAAATGGCAATCTCAGTATGAAATCCTCTATATTGTTATACTACCTCTTTATATGACCCATTGTTATCCCTTAATGTTACCCACGTCTTTTGTCACGACCCAAAATCCAACGATTGAAAATCGACATCAAATACCTCACTTGTATTCGACTGCCGGAGATTCAAACGTCGAACTCCAGTTCGGATGGAGCTTATAATGACATTAGATGAATATAAACAGCAGAACAAAATGAATATCATAGATCATAATATAGATACAACATCATCACAATATTTGATTACAACCATTATCACTAACATCAGAGTGCTACACTTGATATAACAACAGAGTATTAACAACTTCACAACAGAATGACAATAGAGTCTTCAAAATGTTCCAACATACTTCTACTTCGATAAGGTCTTCAAAATTCCAAACACTTCAGAAGATATACAAACCAAAGCTTTCCAAAATATGATAGCTTCCAAACCATAAGACTTCAAAATCCAGGCTAGCTCTAAAAACATGGATAACCTGTTTCTAAGCTGCCCGTGTGCAAATTATAGGCACCTAGAGTTTAGGAAGGTAACAATAAACTATGGATCAGTCATAGGACTGGTATGAGTAAACAAAAACAGTTGTTTTGAATAAAAACAAATTTATAAAAGGAAATCTGGTATGATTTTGGAATATGAAACTACCATAAGGCCTCCTGGCACACACACAATGCAATCGCACACTTGGGGGTGATTTCTCCTTATGATAGTCAAATATACTTAATAATACGAGAAAACTCTTTTGATTTTATTATTGGTGCATAGTGTAGAAAAACTTTTCGAAAGTATCATATTAATCTTAGCCAGCATACGTACCATTATAGTATGCCTACTATAGCTACCATATTAGATGGCAGGTTCTATAACTAAAACCGTACAAGGTTCGTATTGGCGATTGCACTTCCAACAATGGTCAGGCTAAGGAACATCCTGGGCGACAAGGGTATGCCTCTGGAGGGACACCCCGAGAACTTAACCAGCTCTCTGCCAACACAAGGCCGGGTTACCTCTGTAACTGGGTAACTACTACATGAGTATGCAATCCCCGGTTGTAACCAACCTTTATCCGGGGCCCGAACAACAACAACTGCAAAGCAACATAATTGCAATATCAACATAAGTTAAATATCTGGGCTCCATACCATAACACCACTTCTATCCAGAAGGAAATGCATAAACCTAAGGGGCGCTACCCCCAATAACCATGCTGAATCCTTCTATTTTTGACCATTTTTGGGTTGTGTGGTTCGATGAAGTCTCGTCCACAAAGCTACGCTTTTCACAAAAGCCATGCTTTGATCAACTAATGATCAGCAACACTCAGCATGCCACACTACCAAGTTGGGAGTATATCACTGATAACCTTCAATTACATAACCTCCAAGCTCGTACTTCTTAGAGAAGGGTGTTAAGCTAAGAGAATAAATTCTATGCCACCAACAGAAATGTATTCGAAAGAAATCTACTTTATATCCCAAAGTCTAATGTCAGACACACAACCATACAAGTCTGTTCCGGGATCGAACAGAACTGAAGGCACTTCCAAAGAAGCCCTTGCAATTCGGGCATTCACAATCCCGATCGGACTCCCCATCACATATAAAGATCTATATACCAGAGAAACTCAGTGCAGAGTCATTCGGCAGGTTATCCTATCATTCTCGAAGACACCCAGTCTTCACCACCTTCTTCAAATGCCATCTGTTTCATCGCAACACTGCTCGGAATGGCTTATATGACACAAAGGTCCTCTCCCGGCTAAACCGAATAGTGAGCGCTTAATTTTAAAAACATATGGATATATCATTCTTAAAGATTCACAGGTTCGATGTGGGTTTCGGATAACCAACTGGAAACCGACTCCCTGTCGCATCGCAATTTAATTGCCGTTTTACGGCCAATTGGTTTTTACATTCACACAGAAACAAATCATAGATATCACAGCTCAGCACAAAGAAATTCATATCACATAGCATCACAATCACATATTAGAGATATAAATACAATACACAACATTCAATAATAATTAATCATCTACAATTAAGATGAATTAATCGTGTGATTTAAATTAATTAATCACATAATTACTTTGATTAATTATTTTTAATTATTAATTGATTAATCTTAATTACTTTTATTAATTATTCTTAATTATTAATTTATTAATCTTAATTACTTTTATTCATTATCCTTAATTATTAATTAATAAATCTTAATTACTTTTGTTAATTAATTATTAATTACAAAAAAATTAACCTTAATTATTTATCTAACAAATCTTTAATATTAAGTAATTAATTAATTGGTTGTTCTTTAAGTAATTACATTAAAAAATCATTAATTACTTAATAAATTAAAAGATAAATCTTTTTATCTTTGTTAATTACTTTGATTATCTTACAACACTTGCTTAATAAATCATCCTTATAGCATAAATTAACTTAAAAGATTAAGATTAGTTTAAATAACATTGTTTCTCAATTATCCTCCTTAATTACATTATTCAATTAATATAAATAATTTTATAAAATAATGTGACAAAATTAAATTAAATTAAATTACTTTAAAAATATCTCACTTAAAACTTTAATTAGTTTAAACTTAAATTAAAATCATCATTTGAAAACATGGATTTAAAATTGTTTGAAAGTTTGAATTTTATTTTAAAGTAAAAATTGTTTTGTATGTAAAACCGAGGCCTACTTCGGGTGTTCCCCGAGTTAAAACGTCGCCTGCTTTGAGTCATCCTTGAGTAAAAACCCTAACTAACCCGTATGTTTTTTTCAAAACCTTAAAATTTGTGTAAGTTTTAATATAACTCGATACACACTTGAACATATCCGGACTCGAACTCGAGCTAGAAACTAGACTTCCCGAAGTTGCCTTCGAGTCGAAAACCCTCTTCTTCATCCCAGGCCACTGACACGTCCCCATGGCCTATGCACATGAACGCTGGAGAACTTTGATTGATGCTGCAACCCTTGACAAGTCGGCGACAAGTACCATAAACCACGAGAGCACCCAAAATTCCATAACATCGATGAATTTGAGATTTCACCATTTTCCACAACTAGAACCACATGGATCACCAGAAAAACCCCTCGCGTCGCCACCAAAGGCCACTAAAGGCCACGTAACTTCAACTGAAGCTTCGACTAACTTCTATGCTTTGATCGCCACTAGTGCGATCAACTCCGGTGCGACGACGAAACTGTAGCAACCCGAGTTCTTAACTTCTACCAAAAATGGGCTTAAACCCTAAAATTCCACCACGTTGATGCCATAATGGTCGGAAAAATCTCCGATGATTTTTCCCAAGCTCGATAACCCCCAGGCACCTTCCGTCGTGACCGCGAGACCTAACAATCCATCGATCACCGAAAATTTGATAAAACCCAATTTACCTTCAACTTGCAAATTCTCAAGATTTATTAAATTAAAATTTGTAATTTTTCTTTTAAAAATCATCATTTTCGAAAGTGCAACATATTATATAAATGAATAAGGGATTTACGATACTTGAGTTTTGACATTAATTTGAGTTTGCTTCATATTCATCATTCCAGTGAAGACTATGTTCAAACCTATCACAAAATTGTCTTTAGAAGTTAGATTTTTATTATACGAGCATAGTTTGTTTAGATCTCGAAGTCTAATAAGAATCAGAGAGGAAGAATTTGAAATTTTAAACAGGTTTTGAAACCTGGAAACGAATAGAGGATATATGTCTGTTCAACAGACATGCACAGACCTTTTTTATGCATTTATATAGATGCAGGCATTATTTTACAACTTATCTTCAAAAATTCATCACAACATCATGTTTAGCTCAGATTTAAATAATTCACTCGCCTGGTTAAGAAGAAAACAGATTGAATTCTGGAAGCTGAAAATAGATTACTGGCTTGTTTGGAGTTGATTTTTTAATGGTCCTTGAATCTTCGATCTTTTTGTTTGATTACTGAATTGTTGCTAAAGATATACTTTACTTTGCAAAATCTTGTTTTGCTGGTTTAAAACTTGCCTTTGATTTCGTTTGAGCATAATTATTTTACCGGTTCCTGTTTTTGTTTGATCTAGTTTGGGTTTTGATTTTTTTTCTTGGAACTAAAGAATAAAGGATTGAGAGTGGAAATGAAATAAAAGAGATAAGGAAGAAGAGGTTGTTGTTTTTATAATCTTGTTTTCTTATTTTCATTAAATTTTCAAAAATAAAAACAAGAATATGACACTTGTTAATTTTAATTATGAGATTATTACACTTATTCATTTTGTTGTTTTATGAATCACACTTGTTGAATTTCTTGCTACATTTTTAACACATATAACTTTTTTTACATAATTATGTGTTTAAATAAAATTTTGTATTATTTGTAAAATTACATTCCTTTATTATCTTTTTTAAAAGAGAATGTTTTAATACTATTTTATACATAAATGAAATCATAGACATATGTTAATATTTTGAACCCAAATATTTTTCTTAAGATATTTATTTAAATTCAAACACAAATTCAAATTCAAATTTTAATTATTATTCATTCTATATATATTTAAATCCAAATTATTTTACTAAAGCATTTATTTAAAATTTAAATTCATTTTCAATGTCAAATTCAAATCTACTCATATATACACACATATGTATAATTTAAATTCAAATTATTTTAAAAACATTTATTATTTCAAATTTTAAGCTCAAAAGCAATTGTAATCTTGTTCGTCGAACGGAAATTATATCGGTTTAGAAAACCGTCGAACGAATTTTGAAATAAAAATAACCGCAAGCGCACGTTGTACGAATGTAGCACGTGGCAAATAAGGGTTGATCCACAAGGAATTGTTGATTTAAATTTCCTACTCAATCAAATTATATCAAAGTCGAGAGTGTGTTTAAGCTAGAAAATGAACTAACTAACAAAAAGAAAAGAAATGCAAATATGAGAGTTAAATGATAATTTAGAGAATAAATCACTCTCTAGATCATGTAGTTCAACACATGAAATCATGATCTCTCTTTTATGGTCATTAGTGTTTTAATTGATGTGTTTATCATAAGTATGACATATTTGAGCTATTGATTAGCCAACATAAGCCATCAAACTTTAACACACCCCTTAAAACACTTATTAACTTTCATGAAACTTGACAAAGAAAATGAAAATGAAATCTATTTTAAGTACGGCCTATTAACTATTGATTAGAAACATAGACCATCAAATTTTAATTTCAAATCACTTTCTTATGCCATAATCATATATTGATGAAGAGACATTTGTGTTAGTGATTGTTTAAGCATAGCCTATTTGGTTTCAACAATATAGACTATTAAATTCAAAGCAAAAACAACAAATAAAACCACTTCTATCATCATTATTAAGCACAAAAAGAGATCATGAATTAGCATAATGTTGAAGCTACAGTAATTAGAGAGCTTCGTTACCCCTAAATTGAAGGGGTTTAGCTTCTCATATTTGTCATTTTATTAACAAATGTAGCTAACAACATGAAAGAAAAACGAAGAGGAAAAAGAGAGCAATATGAAAAGATAAACTAATTAACTTGCATAAAAGAAAAGAGATCTACACTACAACATAAAAAAGAGGCATGTAAAAGGTAAGATCATGTATTAATAACATAAAAAAAAGGAAAATTACATGAAAATAAAAATGGCTAAGTAGCCATGAAAAGAGAAAGAGAGCTTTCTTTTATTTGATCTAAACTAATGAAGAGAATGATGCCTAAGAGAGACTAAGAGCAGAGATGATTACATGAAACATAAGAGGTTATTTATACATGTATGAAACCCTAATTCACTTTTTGGGGAATGCCCAAAATGCCCCTGGAGGAAGTGTGGTGGCCAAGTTATCATTAGCTTTAATAATCCCCCACTTAAATGCACATGAAGCTTTAAATGTCTTTTAGCATGTGCATTAGCCTTTAATTTGTACATTAAGGTAGTGGGTAGGTGGGGTCCTCCATGTTCTTCACTTTGAATTATTTCCATCTTCATTCTTTTGTATCTTCTTGTACATGCATGTTCCTTCATGAAACCACTTGTAATTGAGTTTAAATTCCTACAAAATAATATAGAAATTTCCCATTAAATTTTCTCAATTTGATATATGCACAAAAATGACCATTTTGCCACTATATGAAGATGAATATGTGACAATTTGAAAACAATTTGAATTTGGTTTAAACAAGTAAAAATACCCAATATGATCATTTATTCAATTTAAATAGATTAAATATGGTGGTAAAAATATGCATATTTACGTGCACATCAAATACCCCCACACTTATCTTTTTATTTGTCCTCGAATAAAGAAAAACTTAGGTAAATCCGTTTTCGTAGGTAGCACGATTGCATTGAGCGTATGCAACAAGCCGTTAAACCTCTGGGTGTCCCCAGTAGGACGAGTGTTGTCTCGTGAGGGTTTTCAGCGGATACTACGCACAAAATCCAAATGCAGGATGAAAATATTTACAAAATGCAAGATTTATTTACAAAGAGATGAATGCAAGTTTTTGAGAATATTTACAAATAAAGGATTTACTTTTAAATCGAAACTTATAAGTTAAATATAGGTTTTTGTTATTATCTTGAAAATTTATATCATTTACTCATCAAAATTTCCAACAAAAATCAAGTTATCATAACAAATAGACAAAAGTTTAACTCGTTTCAGTTGATAACAAAGTGTATCTATGAAATGGATCCGTAGTTGACTATCAAAGTTTATCAAAGTGGTATTTTCATTTCTTTTCAATAACAATTAAAATCAAATAAGTAAAAATAGTGCTAGGATTTCAATTGCTTGCTCTCATTATTTGTAAGAAAAATTACACACCTAGCTCAGGTAAACTGAGACCAGATATACCACCCATGCACTGCCTTTCGGGCTTATGTGAGGGGAGTACAGAGCATGGCGAGTGCACACACTTTCGTGCATACACCTGTCGACCGTAGGTGGTTTTTATTAAGTCTGTTTTTTTTACATGTGTTCCATACATGCATAACCGTGAGGACTTTTAAATGAGCAGGAAAACACATAATCAAAGATTCCAAGTAATTCACCCATGCATAACCGTGAGGACTTTTAAATGAGAGTGAATAGTTGGATGTTATTATTTTTTATTTTTATATTATTTTTTTAAAAGAGAGAGAGTTTTGCAAAACCATCTTAGCACTATTTAACTTAGAAGGAAAAAAAAATGTTATATCCTTTACTTTAAATCAACCACTTTTTTAAAACAAAGATTTTCAATTAGGATGTACTTCATAATTAACACGTATGAATCTTCCTATATACTAGTTAAACCATTATTTTCTGTAATCAAACTTCATTTTTATTTTTTCTAAGGCAAATAAATTTTTAGAAATTTCAATTTAATAAACCAAAACCATATATTTATCTTAGTGTTTCTTTAAAAATAAATCAAAAGAAAATTTGTGATTTTTTTTTTGAAATTTTAAAGCAAAAATAAACCATGAAAAAAAAATTGAAGATGAGTCTCCCCCCCACACTTGATTTTGACTGTGTCCCCATAGTCAACCTAAGTGGAAGGAGAAAAATAAAATAAAAATCAAATATTTACATGAAAGATTATTATTTACAAGAGATGAGAAAGTATACAGTCAGAAAGTAAATGAAACGGTCTTCTAAAGACCGATTCATTTGTCTCGTCAAATGTGTGAGACACAGCTTAAGCATGAATGTTGATTTGTTGATTTGGAAAAACGAATGTCGTTTTATTGAAAATTGAATGAGTTGTTTTGTTTTCGATGATTTTTAGGGTTGATAAAACAATTGATTGAAATCAAGTTTATTTTCACCAAATTGAAGTTCAAATTTATTTTCACCAATTTGAAAGTCAAGCTTATTATTGAAAACAATTTCAGAGTTATTGATTTCAAAATCAAAATGGTGATTTTCATCTTCCCCATTGGAATTTAACAACTCGTCATCCAAAAGTCCAAAAAATTTATGCTCGTTAAATTCATCTTCCTTTATTGGGTTATCAATAACTTCATTATGTATATAATTTTCAAAATCCAAAGTTGTTGTATTCAAATTTTCAAATTCGAGAAAAGGAAGATCGAATTTTAAATTTGGTTCCACACCCCCAAAAGAATTGAAATCTAACTTAGTTATCGTATTTTCAACAACTTGATTAGCGCCAAAAACTTGTTCGTCATTATCAATTTCAAAAGTTTTTTTTTGAAAATCATCGATTTGGGTAAAAGATGGATTATCGTTTGACTCGTCACTCATTGAAATTTGATTTTGTTTCTCACGAAAATTTTCCAATGTTTTAATCAACAAATTCGTGTGATCATCGTAAATTTCATTCATTTTCTCAACAAAGTCAAATTTGTAATTATTAACTTGAAAATTTTCGATTTGCACTTGTTGAGAACAAGAATTGTCAATTTCGATAAACAGTAGATTATTATTTGATTCTTTGCAAGTTGAGATTTGATTATGATTTTCACGAAATTTTTTGTACTTTTCAAGTAATAAATCCCCGTTATCTTTTTCCATTTGGTCAACAAATTCAAATTCATGATTATTAATTTGAAAATTTTCATTTCGAATTTGTTGATAACCAAAGTTTTCAATCGTATCATTATTGAAACTATTTCCATTGCCAAAATTATTTGTAAATTGGTTCACATTTTCGTCTTGATTTTGAAATTCATCTTGAAACTCGAAATTGAATTGGCATGGGTTACACTTGAAATCATTTGAATTTTGAAGTGAATTCAAATTTTGATTATTTTGAAAACCTTGATTCGAGTTATAGCACAAATATGAATTGCACAACTCATTTATCTCTTGATCTTGTTGCGTAGAAAGTTCAAGTAACGACGAAATGCTATTTTCAAGAGTTGAGGGTTGACCATTATTTTGGAAATTTTGGGTTCAAAATTCGAATTGTCTAAACAAAAGTTGTTGTTAAAATATCCATACGAATTTGGAGTGAACTCACATGGATTATATTGATTTTCACAACTAAATTCAATGAATTTGGAAATTCAGACGTTTTCAAGAATGTTTTTTGGTTTTTTTTATAAACGAAAAATTTTTACAAAATTTTTTTTTTTTTGAAAAGGGAAATCGATTTTTGTTTTTTATTTATTTTTTAAACCTTTTTTTGGCTTTTTTTAAGAAAAAGTTTTATATACTTTTTTGGTTTTTTGTTTTTCTAAATTTTTTTGGGTTTTAGAAATTTCAAAGGAAAAGGATTGAAAAATTGCAAAGAAAAATAAAAGGAATATTTACAATTTTTGTTTTGTTTTGGATATTTGAATTTTTTTGTTTTTTTTAATATGCATGAACTAATGCTACCAAATGAATGCAATGGTTAATTACAAATGATTTATCCTAAGTTAACCCAAAATTGTATAATCACAAATTGTCTTAAATCAACAAGATAGTTCTCAGCCAGTTAATGGACAGGATTTATCGGTGCATTACGAATCACCGTAGCAATGGAACTGAAGGTTTAAGTACCTTCAGAGGAACAATTTAGTATAATATTTACGAATCACCGTAATATTTATAACTGATTATTGCTCTGCCGTAGCCTAGACACCAAGAAATTAAATTATTCAAAAAAGACAAATTGTCAATATACAACTAAGAGCTATCGTTATTATTAATCAAAATCTAAGATGAAATGCAAAACTGAAATTAAACGTGTACTAACAATGCAACTACGAATGAAATTTGTTTTCGTTTTTGTTTTCGGTTTTCAATTTTTTTATATATATAAATGAAGATGCAAGCAACCAACTATGCAAAATGAATAAAAACAAGAGACAAGAGTGCACATTTTTTTTTTCTTTTTTTTAGCGAGCAGTTTATTTGGCACGCAGAGCAGCAATTTTCAGCAAGCTAATCCCTTCTGCTTTGGCAACCTGAAATAAAAACAAGATATATACAAAAGAAAAAAATTGTTTTTTTTAAACAAGAAAGAAGCAACTTAACAAATGAAACCAAATTCAATAAACAAATAAAACTTAAAACAATTTTTTTTAATTTTTTTTGGCTTTATTTTAAAAAAAAATTGAAACAAAAGCCAAACAAGATTTACTCTTCAACTGTTTACAAGAAAATTTAAACAAACAAAACTGCTCGAAGCCCAAATCCCCAGACGGCCCAAAAAAAAAATACAATTCGAAAACAAACCCAAAATCAACTTGTATGAAATTCAATAGTTCACTATTCTCAGTTTTAACAATCAAACATTCGAACAAAATTTAAATCCCTTGAAATCAACTGCTTGCCCCAATTTCAACTTGGAAAATTCCAGAGCCAAACTCAATTAATTCGTGCAGACATACTCAGTCTGAGGATCAATTGGATGAATTCGTGGGTCGCTGAGTTGGCTGTGATTATTTTATTGCTGGCGGTTGTTCTGAGGAGGAGGGATACTGGTGGTTGATTTGTGGTCGATTGGAGGATGATGGATTTATTCGATTTGGTTCTGATTGCGGTGAGGTTGCTGTGGATGTGCGTTGACAGCAAGGGGAAGTGGGGATTCAAATTGGCAATAAGAGGCTTGTGAACGGCGATTGGGAATTGGATGAAGGAGTTCGCGATTTTGGTGGGCTTCAAGTGGTTCTGTGACGTGATGGGAAGACTCGAAGTTGTATTGGGTGTTTGAGTTGAATGGAGGGGTGGAATTCAATTGAGGTGCGTGCTATTGTGATCTGGGTTTAGATGAGGGCGATCTTCGTGGAGTTGCGGTGGCAGTTTGAGGCTCTGGTGAATGGTGGTGAAGAAGCAGGTAAGTATGTCTTGTTTACTGTCTGTGAAGTGTTGGTGATTGATGATTTTTGAAGTGTTGAGCAGTGAGTTTTTTTTGTGGGGATGTGATGAAATGTATCTATGGAGGTTTGAAATCTGGGGGATAAGGTAAACGTAGTTGCAAGGATATGAGGATATGCAATGGTTTGATGGAGTGTTTGTGGTGAGAGTGATAGGGGTGATATGAAGTAATGCAATAGTGGCAGTAGTTGTGGATTACTGGAGTAGAGGTGCTGAGAGTATGGTGATATGAAGTGATGCAGTTTAGGGGGATGTTGTCACTGATGTGACTGTGCTATTGTGAGGAGAGGGATGTGAAATGTAGAGAACAACAAGATAGTAGCAGTCTTGATGACAGAGAATGGAAGTGAACTGTGGTGATGAAATAAGTTATGGTAGAAATGGGAAGTGTAGTGGTGAACTGCTGTAGAACTGTAGGTTATAGAAAAGTGTTGTATGGGTATTTTTTGGTTGCTGTTGATAAATGATGAAGTTGTGGATTGTGGTGAGGAACAAGTATTATGGCAATTGTTTTGTGGGTGGTTTGAGAAATGGTCAGAGGGGAATGTGGAGAGGAGAAGACTATTCGTATGAGGCGGCAACTTGTTTGTATGCAACAGTGGGAGGTAATTGTACATGCACTGACTGTATGTGCAGTGGAAGATATGAAGGAAGGAGAATAATGATGTGGTCGGGATGGTAATTGTAAAGGCACTGTGATAATGGATAGGTCAGATGGGTGAATGTAGGATACAGTTTGAAGTGTGATGTTGTAGGAGGCTTCTTGAATGGTCAGAAAGGGTATCTGATTCAAAGATGCACGGTAGATTAGAATGGTTGGAGGCATAGTGATGTACAGGACAATGGTGTAATGCAATGTTATGGGTAGCTCTGCTGGCAGATTGGTTATTTGGGTGGAATTGTATGTTGGAAGAAAGTAAGTTGTGATATGACAAGGTTGATGTCAGAGATGGGTAGAGAGGTAATGTAAAGTCAGAGATGGGCAGAGAAGGTGGTGTGCAGAGGGATGTGGAGTTGGCTGTAAGGTTGTGAAGTTGTTGAATGGAATTGTAGTGGAAGGAGGAGGTAGCAAGGGTTGTGGCAATGGAGGGTATGCAGAGGTGAAGCAAGTTGTGGTCAGGGGAGAGTGGTTGAAGCAAAGACAGGGGAGTTTGAAGATGATGGTCAGAATGATGGTGGTTCAACACAGTTTAGGGATGTTGTATGTGGAGTAACAGTTTTGGAGGGAGGAAATGATGTAGTTCTGGTTTACAGAGCAGTAAACAGAGAAGCTGAAAGCAAATAGTGGCAATGCAATGTTGTTTTTTTCTTTTGTTTATATAAATTGTAAAATGAAATGTAAAGAGTAAAATGAAATGCAGATGAAATGAATTTTTTTTCTTTTTCAATTGAAATTGTGTGAATGTCTTTTTTTTAATAATAGAAGTGTAATGCAAATGGAAAGAAAAGCAAGAAAAAAACACACAAATAAAATCACACAAAAAACACACAATAAAAAAATTCTTTTTTTTTAAATGCAAACACACAAAAATAAAAACACACAAAAATCAAACCAAAATAATTCAAAGAATAGAAAATTGAAATCAAAACAATTCCCCGGCGACGGCGCCAAAAACTTGTTCGTCGAACGGAAATTCTATCGGTTTAGAAAACCGTCGAACGAATTTTGAAATAAAAATAACCGCAAGCACACGGTGTGCGAATGTAGCACGTGGCGAATACGGGTCGATCCACGGGAAATTGTTGATTTAAATTTCCTACTCAATCAAATTATACCAAAGTCAAGAGTGTGTTTAAGCTGGAAAATGAACTAACGAACAAAAAGTAAAGAAATGCAAATATGAGATTTAAATGATAATTTAGAGAATAAATCCACTCTCTAGATCATGTAGTTCAACACATGAAATCATGATCTCTCTTTAATGGTCATTAGTGTTTTAATTGATGTGTTTATCATAAGTATGACATATTTGAGCCATTTATTAGCCAACATAAGCCGTCAAACTTTAACACACACCTTAAAACACTTACTAACTTTCGTGAAACTTGACAAAGAAAATGAAAATGAAATCTATTTTAAGTATGGCCTATTAACTATTGATTAGAAACATAGAACATAAAATTTTAATTTCAAATCACTTTCTTATGCCATAATCACATATTGATGAAGAGACATTTGTGTTAGTAATTGTTTAAGCATAGCCTATTTGGTGTCAACGATATAGACTATCAAATTCAAAGCAAAAACAACAAATAAAACCACTTCTATCATCATTATTAAGCACAAAAAGAGAGCATGAATTAACATAATGTTGAAGCTACATTAATTAGAGAGCTACATTACCCCTAAATTGAAGGGGTTTAGCTTCTCATATTTGTCATTTTATTAACAAATGTAGCTAACAACATGAAAGGAAAATGAAGAGGAAAAAGAGATCAATATGAAAAGATAAACTAATTAACTTGCATAAAAGAAAAGAGATCTACACTACAACATAAAAAAGAGGCATGTAAAAGGAAAGAGCATGTATTAATAACATAAAAAAAAGGAAAATTACATGAAAATAAAAATGGCTAAGTAGTCATGAAAAGAGAAAGAGAGCTTTCTTTTATTTGATCTAAACTAATGAAGAGAAGGATGCCTAAGAGAGACTAAGAGAAGAGATGATTACATGAAATATAAGGGGTTATTTATACATGTATGAAACCCTAATTCACTTTTTGGGGAATGCCCAAAATGCCCTTGGAGGAAGTGTGGTGGCCAAGTTATCATTATCTTTAATAATCCCCCACTTAAATGTACATGAAGCTTTAAATGTCTTTTAGCATGTACATTAGCCTTTAATTTGTACATTAAGGTAGTGGGTAGGTGGGGTCCTCCATGTTCTTCACTTTTAATTATTTCCATCTTCATTCTTTTGTATCTTCTTGTACATGCATATTCCTTCATGAAACCACTTGTAATTGAGTTTAAATTCCTACAAAATAATATAGAAATTTCCCATTAAATTTTCTCAATTTGATATATGCACAAAAATGACCATTTTGCCACCATATGAAGATGAATATGTGACAATTTGAATTTGGTTTAAACAAGTAAAAATACCCAATATGATCATTTATTCAATTTAAATAGATTAAATATGGTGGTAAAAATATGCATATTTACGTGCACATCAAATCTTATTCATACTATTTAACCCTTATTTTATTCGTTTTGAAACCTTTCAAATTAATTTCAAATTAAATCCCAAAAATTCATATAAATTACTGATTTAAATTGATAAAGTTTGGGATGTTACAGATTTCCCCCTTAAGAAAATTTCATCCTCGAAATTTGAAAGAAAGAGAAAGACAAACAGAGAACATACGAATTCAGAGAAAGATAGATAAATGGCTTATCAGATTAAGTCGAAATATCCACTCTGCAATTGGGACAGGACTTTTGCATGCAACCCTCAGTTTCCCATGTACAGTCCTTTGGATCGCCACTCCATTGCACTTTAACTAGTTTCCCTACTTTATTGCTCAGCTGCTTTTCATCACGATCAATGATCTTCATTGGTTCTCTCTTTATTTTCCGATTTGTTGTGATCTCCAAATCCTGCTGAGCAGCCTCTCCAATGTTGTTATTTGGATCGTGCACATATTTTCGAAGATGTGAAACGTGAAATACATCGTGTACGCCGGATAACCAGCTAGGTAGCTGCACTCGATATGCCAGAGGACCAATCCTTTCTAGTATAGGAAAAGGACCAACGTCTGGTGTTGCCAGCTTACCAGTCTTCTCAAATCTCAACATACCACACATTTGAGACACTTTTCAGAAAACATAACCTCCAACTTGAAATTCTAAAGCTCTTCTCCTGCGGTCGTAATAATTCTTCTGACAACTTTGTGCAGTTATTAACTTTTTTCGAATAAAATCAACTTTTTCAGTGGCTTCTTTAATCATATCTGGTCCAAGAACGAGTCTATCACCAGACTCAATCTAACATGCTGGTGATCGACACGGACGACCATATAAAGCTTCAAAAGGAGCCATTTTGATACTGGCTTGATAGCTATTTTTATATGAGAATTCGACCAGAGGCAAATAATCCTTCCATGAACCACCAAAGTTGAGAATACAAGCTGGCAAAAGGTCTTCTAACATTCGATTTATCCTTTTTGTCTGCTCATCAGATTGTGAGTGATAAGCAGTGCCGAAGTTCAGTTTTGTTCCCAATGCGGCTTGAAACGCCTCCTAAAATCTACTAGTGAAGATCGGGTGACGATCACTCACTTTACCACTGGGTATGCCGTGGAGGCGGACAATTTCCTTTATATACAATTCGACCAAATTTGCTGTTGTAGGTGTAGATTTCACTGGAGTGAAATGGGCTGTTTTAGTCAAACGGTCCACAACAATCCAAATTGCTTCGTTCCCCTTTCGAGTGCGGGGAAACCCGTAGGTGAAATCCATCGATACTTGATCCCATTTCCACTTGGGTACCTACAAAGGCTGGAGTAAACCCGCCATCTTCTTCTGATCGCTTTTAATTTACTGACAAGTAGCACAGCGACTCGCATATATAGGTATATCCCTTTTCATTGTCTTCCACCAAAAAGTTATTTTGATATCTCTATAAATCTTATTAACCCCTGGATGGATACTGAGTTTAGATTTGTGACCCTCGTCTAAAACTTCATGCTTTAATTCTAGGATATCTGGGACACACAACCTGCCTTTCAATCTAAAAATTCCACTATGATTGGTGTCAAAACTGGTATCTTCACCTCAAAGATTTCTCTCATAAATATCTAGAGGAAACTTTTCTTTTTTGTCTACTAGTGACTTTCTCTAGAAGGGTAGGGTTGACAACAAGGCGATAAAGAATAACATGTTTCCTACTCAATGCATCAGCTATGGCATTGGCCTTTCCGGACATATACAGAATATCTAGGTCATATGACGCTAGAAATTCTAGCCATCATTGTTGCCTCAGATTTATATCCTTCTAGTTGAAGAGATATTTCCGAGATTTATGGTCGGTGAATAATTCAAAATTTTCACCTAGAACAAGAAGGACTTATTAAGTATATATTTTAAGTTAAGTTAAACTTTTATATTTTAGCAAAGCTGGAAGAGGTTCTTACCCAGAAGATAGTGCCGCTAAATTTTCAAAGCGAAAATAATAGCTAGAAGCTCGAGATCGTGGGTTGGGTAATTTTTCTCATGCGGACGTAATTGTCTACTCGCGTAGGAAATTACTTTCCTATTCTGCATTAGCACCACACCCAAACCATCTCCACAAGCGTTATTACCGACAGATAAACCTTGGTTCCCGTTAATGATAGCGAGAATGGGAGCGGTAGTTAATCTCCTTTTCAACTCCTGGAAAGCTTCATCACATTTTGAAGTCCAATTGAATTTAGCATTCTTCACTGTTAGCTTAGTCAATGGACTGGCCAACTTGGAGAAATCTTGGACAAACTTTCTATAATATCCCGCTAAACCTAGAAAGCTTCGAACTTCTTTTTGGGTAGTGGGTCGCTTCCAGTCTAGAATAGTAGAAATCTTTCCTGGGTCAATAGAGATTCCTTCATCGTTAACAACATGCCCGAGAAATCTGACTTACTTAACCCAAAAATAGCATTCAGAAAATTTTTCAAACGGAATGTTCTTTCTTAACATCTCCAAAACAATTCTAAGATGCTCAACATGCTTCTCTTCAATTTTGGAGTAGATTAGGATATCATCAACAAACACAAAACAAATTTATTCAACACCTCTCAAAACACGTGGGTCATTAAATCTACGAAGTATGTGGGAGCATTGGTTAGTCCGAAAGGCATGAAAAACCAATTGTAGAAAATGTCTGGACCCTTGAAAGTAGTCAAGTGAACACAGTCTTAGGCAATTCGTAGCTGATGGAATCCTTGAGCTAGATCCATTTTTTGTAAAGAAACGAGCACAATGCAGTTGATCGAACAGATCATCAATTCTAGGTAAAGGAAATATGTTTTTGAGAGTTTGTTTATTGAGATCGTGGTAGTCCACACACAATCTCAACGATCCGTCAGATTTAGCCATAAACACCATGGCTGAACCCCATTCAGAAACACAAGGACGTATCAATAATTATTCTACCAAATCATCGGTTTTCTCAACTAGTTCAATTCTTTCCCTGGATGATATCTTGTGAATTGCATGAGCGACAGGACAAGCATTTTGAACTAAGTCAATTTTGAATTCAGTTTCTCTGTATGGGGGTAAGGACTTTACTTCTTAGAACACGTCTGGAAATTCCCAAACAACAGGTATGGACTCCAAACTAGGTTCAGGATATCCCAAAGTATACATCAGCTCATCTCTCTTAGGACTCGAATCCTCACAAGAGATTTCAATAAAATTCCCATGGTTTTTTTTGATCAAGATCGTTCGATTATTACAATCTAATTTGGCTTCGTATTTTGTTAGCCAATCCATTTTGAGTAAGATTTCGAATTCATTAAAATCAACGACAAAGAGACTGATATGGAATTAGTAAAAGAATACGAGATAGGAACATCTATACATCGTAGACAAAGGTTTGCAGGGCCACCAACAGGATTTTTCACACAAATGGGCTCGTTGACAAAATCAGGTGTAAGTTCTAATTCATTTACGGCTTGTTGGGAGATAAAGCTATGTGTAGCGTCCGTGTCAAATAAAACTCTAGCAATTTTATCATAAATAGTAAGGTTACTTTCTGGCATACCTTCTCCTTTATCTGCCCTTGAAGTTAAGAGGTCATCCTTTATCGCATAGACATTCGCCACTTGCGCTTGCTTCATCCCAGTAATAACATACTCTAACTCCCTGACTAATTTTCACAGGTTGTTCTTTCTTAACTTGCTTCTTTGGATTCTCTCATCTACTCGAGTAATGGCCCTTTTCCAGGCAATTGTAACAAGTTATATCTCTAGTCGGGTTTCCGTGATTATTCTTTTTCTTCTTTCCTTGATATGTTTTCTTGTCCCCGAACTTTCTTTTTTTCCAATTTTGATTGCTCGTATTTCCTCTTTCCCTCGGGACTTCCTGCATATCCAGGGTAGCATAACTATACCCCATATCGATCAAATTTGAAAAAGATTCTTTGATGTGTGTTGTCATCCTTTCATGGTACTTATTATTCATCCCATGAATGAATCTTTCATTTTTCTTTAGAGGCGTGTTTACCAATTCTGGACGAAAACGGAAAAATTCGTTGAATTTGTTTAAGTACTCCTCAAATGACAAACTCCCCTGCTTCAAGTCCATAAATTTCTGGTACATTCGAGAAATACCATCCTATGGCATATAGCGCTTCTCAAACACCTCCTTAAATCGACTCCAAGTAAACTCTTCTTCTGGTACATCTACAGTAACTGTCTCCCACCAGGCTAGGGCTTCTTCTTGGAGTTGCCAAAAAGCTACTAATCGCATTTGATCGTCTTCCCACTTAAGCCCTTTAAAAATTCTTTCACATGATCTGGCCCAGGCTTGGGCTTCAACAATAGATTCGTTGCCAGTGAATGGCTTACGACCAAGTCTGCAGAAGCTTTTATATAGATCAACCACATTCGGCTGAGGTTGAGTAGGTACTGCTTTTGTCGTTGTGGGGACTTGGCCAATTGTGGTGGTATTTCCCTATCCCCTGGCTCTTCCTCTTCGCCCACTCATTCTTACTATTTGTAAATAGTAAGAAAATTTGATTAAGGTATACGGACGAGATATCTTAGGAAATATCAACAGTAAAAAGAAATAGACCAAGAAATTTTAGGGTTTCGGTCATTTGGGTTGTACTCATTCTAGGGTATACTTCACCCTATCTCTAACGAGCCACCTAATGTGTTGTACTCCGTAGCTAAAGTTCTTACTCAACCTTTAGCTCTGATACCACTTGTCACGACCCGAAATTTAGAGATTGAAAATCGACATCAAATACCTCACTTGTATTCGACTGCCAGAGATTCAAACGTAACTCCGGTTCGGATGGAGCTTGTAACAACATTAGACGAATATAAACAGCGGAACCAAATGAATATCATAGATCACAATACAGATACAACATCATCATAATATTTGATTACAACCATTATCACTAACATCAGAGTGCTACACTTGATATAACAATAGAGTATTAACAACTTCACAACAGAACGACAATAGAGTCTTCAAAAGGTTCTAACATACTTCTACTTCGATAAGGTCTTCAAAATTCCGAACACTTCAAAAGATATCCAAACCAAAGCTTTCCAAAATACAATAGCTTCCAAACCTAAAGACTTCAAAATCCAGGCTAGCTCTAAAAACACGGATAACCTGTTTCTAGGCTGCCCGTGTGAAAATTATAAGCACCCAGAGTTTTGGAAGGGGACAAAAAACTCCGAGTCAGTGATGGGACTAGTATGAGTAAACAAAAACAGTTGTTTTGAATAAAAAAATTATAAAGAAAATCTGGTATGCTTTTGGAAAATGAAACTACCATAAGGCCTCCCGGCAAACACACAATGCAATGGCACACTTGGGCGAGATTTCTCTTTATGATAGTCAAATATGCTTAATACGAGAAAGCTCTTTTTGATACTATTATTAGTGCATAGTGTAGAAAACCTTTTTGAAAGTATCATATTAATCTTAGCCAGCATACGTACCATTATAGTATGCCTACTATAACTACGTTATTAGATGGCAGGTTCGACAACTAAAATCGTACAGGGTTCGTATTGGTGATTGGATTTCCAACAATGGTTAGGCTAAGGAACTTCCTGGACCACATGGGTACGCCTTTGGTGGAACACCGTGAGAACTTAACCAGCTTTCTGCTAACACAAGGCCGGGTTACCTCTGTAACTAGGTAATTACTACACGAGTATGTCATCCACCGGTTGTAACCAACCTTTATCCGAGGCCCCAACAACAACAACCATAAAGCAACATAATTGCAATATCAACACAAGTTTCTGGGCCCCATGCCATGATACCACTTCTACCCAGAAGGAAATTCACATAACCTAAGGGGCGCTACCTCCAATAACCTTGTTGCATCCTTTCTGTTTCGACCATTTTCGGGTTGTGAGGTTCGACAAAGTCTCCTCCACAAAGCTACGCTTTCCACAAAACCCATGCTTTGATCAACAAATGATCAACAACACTCAGCATGCCACACTACCAAGTTGGGAGTATATCACTGATAACCTTCAGTTACACAACCTCTAAGCTCATACGTCTTAGAGAAGGGTGTTAAGCTAAGAGAATAAATTCTCTGCCACCAACAGAAATGTATTTGAAAGAAATCTGCTTTATATCTCAAAGTGTAATGTCAGACATACAACCATACAAGTCTGTTCCAGGTTCGAAAAGAACCGAAGGCACTTCCAAAGAAGCCCTTGCAATCCGAGCATCCAGAATCCCGATCAGACTCCCCATCACACATGGAGATCTTTATACTGGAGCAACTCAGTGCTGAGTCGTTCGACGGGTTAACCTATCGTTCTGGAAGACACCCGGTCCTCACCACCATCTTCAAATTCCATCCATTTCGTCGTAACACTATTAGAAATGGGTTATATGACACAAAGGTCCTCTCCCGGCTAAACCGAATAGTAAGCGCTTAATTTTAAAAACATATGGATATATCATTCTTAAAGATTCACAGGTTCGATGTGGATTTCGGATAACCAATTTGAATCAGACTCCCTATCGCATCGAAATTTAATTGTCGTTTTACGGCCAATGGTTTTTCACATTCACACAAAAACAAATCACAGATATCACAGCTCAGCACAAATAAATTCGTATCACATAGCATCACAATCACATATCACATAACATCACAATCACATATCAGAGATATAAATCCAATATACAGCATTCAATAATAATTAATCATCTTCAATTAAGATGAATTAATCATGTGATTTATATTAATTAATCACATAATTACTTTCATTAATTATTTTTAATTATTAATTAATTAATCTTAATTACTTTTATTAATTATCCTTAATTATTAATTTTTTAATCTTAATTACTTTTATTAACTATCCTTAATTATTAATTAATTAATCTTAATTACTTTTATTAGTTAATTATTAATTACAAATCAATTAACCTTAATTATTTGTCTAATAAATCTTTAATATTAAGTAATTAATTAAGTGGTTATTCTTTAAGTAATTATATTAACAAATCATTAATTACTTAATAAATTAAAAGATAAATATTTCTATCTTTGTTAATTACTTTGATTATCTTACAACCCTTGCTTAATAAATCATCCTTATCGCATAAATTAACTTAAAAGATTAATATAAGTTTAAATAACATTTTATCTTAATTATCCTCCTTAATTACATTATTTAATTAATATAAATAATTTTATATAATAATGTGACAAAATTAAATTAAATTTAATTACTTTAAAAATATCTTACTTAAAAATTTAATTAATTTAAACTCAAATTAAAATCATCATTTGGAAACATGGATTTAAACATGTTTGAAAGTTTGAATTTTACTTTAAAGTAAAAATTGTTTTGTTTGTCAAACCGAGGCCTACTTCGGGTTTTCCCCGAGTTAAAACGTCGCCTGCTTTGAGTCATCCCCGAACAAAACCCCTAACTAAACCATATGTTTTTTTCAAAACCTTAAAATTTATTTAAGTTTTAATATAACCAGATACCAACTTGATCATACCCGAACTCGAACTCGAGCTAAAAACCAAACTTCTTGAAGTTGCCTTCGAGTTAAAAACCTTCTTCTTCATCCGAGGCCACTGACACGTCCCCATGGCCTGTGCACGTGCACATGAACGCTGGCGAACTTCGGTCGATGCTGCAACCCTTGACAAGCCGGCGACAACTACCATCAACCACCAGAGCACCCAGAAATCCATAACATCGACAAATTCGAGATTTCACCATTTTCCGCAACTGGAATGACATGGATCACCTGAAAAACCCCTCACCTCGCCACCACAGGCCACCAGAGGCCATGTAACCTCAACTGATCTTTGACTAACTTCCATGCTTCGATCGCCACCGGTGCACTCAACTCGGGTGCGATGACGAAACTGCAACAACTCGAGTTCTTGACTTCAACCAAAAATAGGTTTAAACCCTAAAATTATAGAACGTCGACGCCACGATGGTCGGAAAAATCTCCGATGATTTTTCCCTAGCTCGACAACCCCTCCTCCCCCGGCACGTTCGGTCGCGATCGCGACACCCAACAGTCCATCGATCGCCGAAAATTTGATAAGTCCTAATTTACCTTCAACTTACAAATTCTCGAGATTTATTAAATTAAAATTTGTGACTTTTCTTTTAAAAATCATCATTTCCGAAAGTTAAACATATTATATAAATGAATCAAGGATTTACGATACTTGAGTTTGACATTAATTTGAGTTTGCTGCATATTCATTATTCCAGTGAAGACTATGTTCAAACCTATCCCAAAATTATCTTTAGAAGTTTGATTTTTATTATATGAGCATAGTTTGTTTAGATCTCGAAGTCTAATAAGAATCAGAGAGGAAGAATTTGACATTTTAAACAAGTTTTGAAACCAGGAAACAAACAGAGGATATATGTCTGTTTAACAGACATGCACAGACCATTCTTATGTGTTTATATACATGCAGGCATTATTTTACAACTTATCTTCAAAAATTCATCACAACATCAAGTTTAGCTCAGATTTAAATAATTTACTCACCTGGTAGAGAAGAAAACGGAAAGCTTTGAATTCTGGAAGTTGAAAATAGATTACTGGGATTTGACTTGGCTTGTTTTGAGGTTATTTTGTAATGGTCCTCGAATCTTTGAGCTTTTTATTTGTTTACTGAATTGTTGTTGAAGATATCCTTTACTTGTAAAATCTTGTTTTCCTGGTTTAAAACTTGCTTTTGATTTCTTTTGTGTTTAATTGTTTTATTGGTTCCTGTTTTTCTTTGATCTGGTTTGGGTTTTGATTTTTTTCTTAGAACAGAAGAATAAAGGATTGAGAGAGAAAATGAAAAAAAAAAGATAAGGAAGAAGGGGATGTAGTTTTTATAATCTTGTTTTCTTATTTTCATCAAATTTTCAAAAATAAAAACAAGAATATGACACTTGTTAATTCTAATTATGAGATTATTACACTTGTTCATTTTCTTGTTTTATGAATCACATTTGTTGAATTTCTTGCTACATTTTTAACACTTGTGATTTTTTTACATAATTATGTGTTTAAATAAAATTCTGTATTATTTTTTTCTTATTTGTAAAATTACATTCCTTTATTATCTTTTTCAAAAGAGAATGTTTTAATACTATGTTATACATAAATTAAATCATATACATATGTTAATATTTTGAACCCAAATATTTTCCTTAAGATATTTATTTAAATTCAAATACAAATACAAATACAAATACAAATACAAATACAAATACAAATACAAATACAAATACAAATACAAATACAAATACAAATACAAATACAAATACAAATACAAATACAAATACAAATACAAATACAAATACAAATTCAAATTCAAATTACAGTTAATTCTATTTATATATTTAAATCCAAATTATTTTACTAAAGTACTTATTTGAAATTTAAATTCAACTTCAAAGTCAAATTCAAATCTACTCATATATACACACATATTTATAATTAAATTTAAATGATTTTAAAAAATTTTGTTATTTCAAATTTTAAACTCAAAAGAAATTGAAATTTTATTCATACAATTTAACACTTATTTTATTCGTTTTGAAAACTTTTAGAATGAATTTCAAATTAAATCCCAAAAATTCAAATAAATTACTAATTTAAATTGACAAAGTTTGGGATGTTACATCTTCCTTTTTGTATATCTTTAAATTGATGTGCATGAGGTGAAAACACCATTATAATCCAATAAATATTCCTTACTGCGGTGACCTTGGCTTCTCCTTTTAGTTTACACCCCTTTTTAGTTAAATGGTATTTATTTTTGATAGCTCATATATATTGATGATAACTTCACTTTTCAACATGCGGTAGCATAATTCCTCAACATGCAATAGGCAAAACTTCTCACTCTTCAATAGTTCTTAGAGTCAACATGCGGTTTCCCTAACTTCTCAACCTTTGATAGCTTAACCAGTCATCACGCATAGCTTTATAATATTAATCTTCATTACTTCATTTACCAACCTTCGTTAATTTCATTTATCAAAATTCTATAACTTTATTTGACAACCTTCAGTAGCTTTATTTACCAACCTTTGATAGCTTTTTTTGTCAACCATCGATAGCTTTATTTGTCAACCATTAATAGCTCTATTTGTCATCCTTTGATAGCTTCATTTACTAACTATCGATTGCTTCATTTATTAACCTTCAACAGATTTATTTGTCAAACTTCGATAGCTTTATAATATCAACCTTCGATAGCTTTATTTGTCAACTTTCGATGGCTTTATTTATCAAAAATCTTAAGGCTTCATTTGTCAACCTTCGATGGCTTTATTTTTCATCCTTTGATAGCTTCATTTACCTACCCATCAAACTTCGATAACTTTATTTATCGACCTATGTTGGCTTTATAACTTCAACCTTTGGTAGCTTCATTTACCAATCTTCAATGGTTTTATTTGTCAACATTCGATAGCTTTATGACATCAACCTTGGCTTCATTTATCAACAATCAATAGCTTTATTTGTCAACTTACGATAGCTTTATAATACCAACCTTCGATAGCTTCATTTGTCAACCATAGATAGCTTCATTTGCCAACCATCGATGGCTTAATTACTTTACCTTATGATGACTCATTGCAAATAACTTGCGACATCTCTAATATTTCCCACTTTTGATGACACCATACTATATTTGTCCTTTGAAATTTCTATGTAACATTAATGGATAACATTCTTTTTTATCAACTTTCAATTCATGATAATTGATGTAGTGTCTTAAAGAGCCATCTCCTTTAGTAGCAAAGACAACAGGTACTCATTTCAAAATATTGCTCCAAATAAAACCCCCATTCAATAATTCATTCACCAATTCATGAAGCTCATTCCTTTATCTTGGAACTGTATGCCTAAGTGGTAAGACAACATGTGACGCCCCACCTCTATACCTACTCTAGCCAAGAACATTACGGTGATTGCTGTCAACTAGCACGGAGAATAAGGCTGTTGAGGAGCGACCATCCGTGTAATTGCTTTATGTGAGCATCGATATGTCAGATAGTATAGCATGCAATTCTTTTCAAGTGGAAATCCGACATGCCGACACAAACTCAAAGCTACTATATAGTGGCTATAATATCTTCGGAAACAAATATAGAAGTAAACATAACATAAATCAGTCACAGACAATTCATATCACAAAGGCGGAAATAGATATGAATATAACACATGAAAGTGTACATCAGAGTAGTGGTCAAACAAGATCCACAATATCAAAGAGAATAGATACAAGTGCTAGACAAAAGAATAAGTATACATCATAGAGTCTGCATCTCAAATGTATACAACAAAAACTACTAAACTAAAGTAGTTAACCAAAAGATCAGATGAAAGTCCGATAAGTAGCCAAGCAGAAGCACCTGTAAAATCTCAGTCTGACCCGAGTATTATTTAAGAAGAAAATAATAAACGGATCAGTCTAGCTATAAATATCAGATGAAGTGATTTATAATAAGTGATATGACTAAACATATAATAATCACAATGCCAAGCTGTGATAAATAAGTAATTGAAAATCAACAAGAGATTAATCAATTTCGCAATAATCTACTCAAGATAAAAAGGAATGTCATACTCCTAATTTTATTCACCAAGCCACAATAAATGACATATATATCAATGCCAATCGTAAAAGTTGGTGAAACATAAATTCCAGAAATCAACACACGAAATCTAGAAATCACAATAAAAAGGAACAACGACGTCGTACAGCGGGACATCCGATGAACCAAATCACAATCAAAGGGAACAACGACGTCGTACAGCGAGACATCCGATGAACCAAAACACAATCAAAGGGAACAACGACGTCGTACAGCGAGACATTCGATGAACCAAAACACAATCAAAGGGAACAACGACGTCGTACAGCGAGACATCTGATGAACCAAAACACAATCAAAGGGAACAACGACGTCGTACAGCGAGACATCCGATGAACCAAAACACAATCAAAGGGAACAACGACGTCGTACAGCGAGACATCCGATGAACCAAATCACAATCAAAGGGAACAACGACGTCGTACAGCGAGACGTCCGATGAACCAAATCACAATCAAAGGGAACAACGACGTCGTACAACGAGACATCCGATGAACCAAATCACAATCAAAGGGAACAACGACGTCGTACAGCGAGACATCCGATGAACCAAATCACAATCAAAGGGAACAACGACATCGTACAGCGAGACATCCGATGAACCAAAACACAATCAAAGGGAACAACGACGTCGTACAGTGAGACATCCGATGAACCAAAATCTCTAAGACATTGCTCAATGCTAGTCTAAAACATAAAATGATCGTCATGATCAAAGAGAAGTGTCAATTACAGTAAGCTAGTAAATATATGAGCTTAGCTTCATGTCCTATAACCACTAGCTTAACTTAAATATTTACGAACAAATTGTAGATCTCCACTAGAAAATTGTCACAAGAGATTCAATCGAACAAGTCCAAGAATTAACCGACGAAGTAAACGCAAGCGTTTCATACCACTTGTTTTACTAAGTCGTTTAATTAGATTTCTCATACGAGTGAGGAAAAGGTTTGTATATACTAATAGATTGGAAATTGGTTTGAGAAAACGAGCTTTGTAATAAAATAGTGTTGAAATCATTTGAAGAAAGAGTTTTGATATTTATTACTAGTATAGAAAACCTTTATATTTTAAAGTGGCAAATCACAAAGAAGACTGTAGGAACAATCAATCACTAAGATTCGCATTCGAAGACGTGAATAAAATCCAAAGAAATCGATATAAAATCCATCAAAGTGGATATATCTAAAATTCCCAAAGAAAAGGTCATCAAAGTCGATAATAAATGACAACAAAAGGGAGACAACACAAATCGATTAAAGTTGGATATTCAGACGAATTAGCAATATAGGCTAATCTGGCAAATAGCAGTAGGTCGTCGACCGGACTCCCTGAGTCGGTCGACCGAACCAGAGGTTGGAAGTGCTCGGGGCACCAGGTCGGTCGACCGGCCCAGGGGGCTCGGTCGGCCGAAGCCTGTAACCAGCATTTCCAAACAAAGGCAGGAAGTGCCGGGTAGCAGGTCGGTCGACCGACCCAGGGGGCTCGGTCGGCCGAACCTGTATACTTGCACTTCCTACCCTATTTCAAAGGAGGTGCAAATCCCGACCAAATTGCAATCTCACGAGCAACGGCGCTAGGGGTTTATGTCAATCGACTACCCGGCCCTATAAGCTCCTCGATGCGTCACCAAAAACATGTTCAAACATCAAAATTAGGATTTTTAACGAATTGAACTCAAAACACTAAAAATTGGAATATTCACAAAAGCAATCCAAATCAAAATCAAATGCACATGAATAAGTGTTAGGAATTCATACCTAACAATAGAAGAGAATTATAAGCATAGATGTGAGATTAAAAATCTCACCTTTGAACTAAAATTTATGAAGATGAAGCTTGAAAGCAAGGGGAGATCAACCACACTTCAATCTCAACACAAGAAGCTTGAATCTAAGCTTAAAAGAGAAACATTTCCTAAATTAGGTTTAGGAATTTTCTGAAATTGGAAAGAGAAATGTTTGGAGAAGAAGAAGGAGATGCTTACCAATGGGTTCTCTTTGAGTTTGGAGCTAGAAGTTGGATTAGCAAAGAAAGCTAGGGCTTAGGAATTTCCATTGCCCATCTCTCCCACCATTTTTACTTTAGCTTGAAGTGTTTGAGTAAAGAGGAGAAGTTATGAAGAGAAGGGGTTGGGCTGAGCTAATAAGGGTGCAGTCCAAACCAAAGTCATAAGTGGGAAAAAGTAGCAAAAGTCAACTTTCTCCAAACATATCGAAGCTTATACTCAAAAATGTCGCAAACGTCATTTTGAACTCAATGGGGGTGGTCTCGAGTCCCAATTCGACTATTTGCAAAAAGTAGCTTTTCGGACCAAAATCCGACGAACGATAAATATTTAAATAAAATATTTAAATATAAAATCGATAAATATGCGGGTTGTTACAGACTACCCTCCTTAAAGAAATTGCGTCCTCGCAATACTTAAGAAGAAAATAAGAAGTAACAACCATAGAAGCATATTAACACAAAAGAAAATTTGAATCAAGAAGTTCACCATAAAGAGAACGAAGGAGTAAATCCGAAAGTTTTCGTTCGATGAATTCTCAAGATTTCACATGAGAAATCCTTAGGATTTGAGAACCATTGAACTTCTATAAAAAAGAATATCTTTATATCTGTAACGATCCAACTTCCTACACCCAGGAAGAAGTATCCTTAATAAGAAAAGAAAGAGATGAGAAAATAGAAAAGATAGAGAAGAAAGAACAACAACATCAGAATCTCACAGAGGAACGAATAAATTACAATAATCACATAAGTATTTACATAATATATAACATCAATCAGAATTATACAGATAATACATCAGATACTAAACAGTTATAAACACTTGTCTAGTTAATACAACTCAATACAATACAACTCAACAATATGACTCAGAGATACCAACACAGCGAATCTATATATATATATATATATATATATATATATATATATATATATATATATACAACGCTGAAGCCTCCTGCTCCATTGCTCCTCCAGAATTTGTCAAAGCTAAACCTGAATCCCTTGGCTACCCGTACAAATTTGGGTACCCGAGAGTTTATGAAAAACAAAAATAAACTCCGGGTCAGACATGGGTCTGGTATGAGTAACAGGTTAAAGTTGCTTAACTTTGAAAATCCTTTGAAAATAAAAGGTATCACGTAAGACTTCCCACACATAAACATGGGAAAGTTTTTACCTTACGCTAACCAAAACATTTGATAGGAAATTCTGTGATATTATAATAGGTCTAGGGTTTTCAAGTAAATAGAAAATAGCCGAAATTGTTACATCTATTAAATTCCAGCTACTAGCCACAAAAGTGGGTAATACAATCAAAACCGTGGGCACTTATTGGATTTTGGATTCCATACAATGGCAGGGCTACTGGGGTACCGCCCGTCACAGTACGGGGCCTAGATCACCGTACCGAGGATTACTCCCTTCATCCCCTGCAACACAAGGCCGGAACCATTCCTTACTGAACAGTCCCGAACAAGATAAACCCCGCGGTTGTCGCGAACCAACCGCCCACACAGCCGAAATAAAAAGGGACATCTAGACAGGGGAAATATCTTGTCCTGCTTGGGCATGACCCACCTAACCTTGCTGCATCTCCCCTGTATTAGCCATTCCCGGTTGATGAGGCATGAGGCTACGATTACCTTTAGAGAACAAATTCCTTAGAATGCTCATCGCCCGCCTGACGATGTGTTCAAAGCATTCAATCCATACAAGTTCGTTCCGGGTTCGAATGAAACCGAAGGCATTATCTCGTTACACTCATTTTGGAATCACCCTCAGAGTTAACGACGATAACCCTTGCTCTCTGATTCACCATCTCGAATCTATAAGTACTATTCCGTCAAACTCATTACGGAATCACCCACAGATTTATACTGACGTATAGCCCTTACACCTCGAGTCTTCACTTGCTCCATTTGGATTAACGACCTAACGTTTAATTGGAAACGATGTGGTTTTCGGATTCCAAATATGGAAACCCGATCCCGGTCTCATCGAAATCCAAAACGTGTCTTTTAAGGCCAAGTTGTCTATTTAGTCTTATCAGTTCAATTCAAAATCATCAATACACACACAGATAGATAATTCACAATATCACAATAGATAATCACATCATCATAAACAGATAATTCATATTATCATCAAAACAGATAATTAAATTTTATCATACTTAAACCAAGCATCCATATTACACAGCATAAATATCTCATATCACAAATCCTTTAAGGCAAACAATATCACCCATCCATACATAAGCAATCACATCAGCTATAATTAATTTAAAATGAATTAAATTAATTATTTCATTTCTAATCAATTTAAAGTAAATTAAATTAATTACTATACCATTATAAATCTTGCTTATTTCACTATTAATCAATTAACAATCAATTAATTAGTCATCATCCAATTATTCATTTTTAATTTATCATTCTTGATTAATTATCTTTAATCACATTTAAATAATGATCCATTAATTATTTTCACAAAGTAGCTATTCTTTAACCAATATAGAGATTAGCCTTACATTACTAAATTAATTTCATTACTTCCTAATTATTACATTAACGAATCAATTCATTTATTTATTATTTCCAAATGAATTCATTAAATTATTAGTTATAACAATTAATGTTCTCTACTTATAATTTCTATTTAAATTAATTACATTAAGTAATTAATCTTCAATTAGATCAAATTGTTAATCACCCTTGATTAACCCCATTCAGTAATTAATTTCCCTTAATTGCCTTTACCAAATAAATTAATTACTCCAATATTTATTCCTCTAATTAATCCCTTGATTAATTATACCAAGTAATTATACCCAAATTACTTTCATCATCAAATCACCCTCAGTTAATTACATTCGGTAATTATCATTAATTACTTTCTTAAGTAATTATACTTATCACATCGTCAAAAGGTTATTTAAATTAATTAACTTAATTAATTAACTTAAACAATTCATATTAACCTTAACTAATTACAAGGAGTAATTAGTTCCTTAATTATTTCCATTAAGTAATTACACTTAAACAATTTACAATTGATTATCTTTAAAATTTATTAATTTAATTAATCACATTAATTAAAAATCCTTAGTTGATGTCCTTATTTAACTATTAACCATTCTCTAATTACTTTCCTAAAGAAATTAGCTAAGATTTATTCAATATTAATTACAATTAATTATTCTCTAACATCTCATTAATTAATCCATAATTATTTAATTAATTAAGTGTTAGACTTGTAACTTAACCAATCTTTAATTATTTTATTAATTAATCACTAATCATTAATTAAATATTCAAATCTTATTTAACTAATGATCCTTCATTACCAATATAATTATCCTAATTTAATGATCTTAAATCTTAATTAACTAGTTTAAACACTTAATTACTAAATTAATTAATTCAAATCATTAATCAATTTAATTGGTTAATTATTCATTTTAATTGACTTATTGATTATAAATCCTTAAATCTTCATTTTGTTCCAGAATAATGACATTTCCCTTATCCATGATCAATTTTTCATTAGCGAGGTACTTAAGAACAATTTACTTTCAAACATTACTTTTAAATTTCATTTCAAATCAGATTTGAAATATTGAAAAATTCAAACCAAGTAAAACTCCCTTAAAATCAAATGTTGTAAAACATTTTCCTCTATAAAGAAATTTATAAAAGAGTTTACACCAAATCATTTAACTCAAAACATTTTAAATTATTCCTTATACCCCTTTTAAATTATTTAAATATTAATTTTTTTATAAAACATCCTTATTTTTAAATTAGGATACAAACCTAATTTGAATCTATATCTCAAATTTTGATTTTAACTTAACATAAAAAAAATCAGGCTTCAAGTTCTAATATTCTGTTTTAAAATTTAAACTAACAGTTCTAAAACCTGTCATAATGTAAATGACCCGAGACCATACCAAATTACTTCGAGACAAACTCATCCTTGCTTCCAGCCTTACCCGCTACTCACTCGAGAAAAACTCGAGCAACTTACCCCCCTTCAAAACCATTCCAGCAGAACACAAAGAGGTCCACCGTGCACATGCACGGTGGCGCCGCTCGTCACTGATCGTCAACACTGACCTCCACGTATCTGAAACCATCCAAGCATCCAACTTCGATCATCAGATTTCCACTCAAAGCCCGTAGTCAAAATCGAGTTCGACATTCCCAAACCTGGAAATTTAAGTCGCCGCATACCCATACCTGTCAACGTGTCGTCCCCACGTCTCTGACCATATGAAGGTCTGCAATTCCTCCATCGACTTCGCCTACGACCACGCTATCGTCCCTCAAATCCTTGCTGCACTCGATCGATTGCGTAGGCCATAGTGATTGATTTTATCAAGTACAGTAAAACTAGGTTTACAAAACAAAACTATCAACCATCGTCACCATGATGTTCTTCCACCACCCCCACTATTTTTCCTCCATTCACCCATCATTCATCTTCCTTTACGATGATTCACGGCCTCCAAAATTCAAGAGATCATTAGGAATCTCCAAAATTCTAGTTTCTGGTTAAACCAGAAATACACACCAACCCCTTTACTAAAAACTTCCATTTTAGGTTTAAAAATCCAATTTTGGTATTAGTTTTTGATTTATAATCCTGAATTTACAATCCATAACAATTTATTTTTGTGACAAAATTTTAAGTTGCACTGTTGTTTTATTTGTTTCCAGAGTAAATACAGATTATTTCAAGTTAAACAGATTTTTAAACCTAAAACTATGGTATAGCAAACAAACTTTGTCTTAACAAAATTTGGATAAAGAGCAACTGATTTTTTTTTTTTTTGTAGAATTTGAACCTAGAACTAGAATCAGAGAAGCAGAACACATTTCACAGTATACACACCAACATACTTATGCATAAACACAGAGCTTTTACTTATAAATGAAATCATAACACATATGTTTTCAGAGATGAATATGCGACATAATTATATACTTGAACTATTTAGATTATAATGTTACTCACAGTAAAAATTTGGACAGAGAACATATCCAGGAAGCTATTTCTTAATCCTTTGTAAATACTTATTCACTTAAACATACTAGCAAGCAAACCATTTTTTTTACCTTAAGTTTTTAAAAGTGAAGTTACTCACCAATCTGCAGAGTAGAACAGAGACACTTTGTTGAAACAGGCCTTGAAATTTTACAGGCTTGAATACAACTGAAGCTTCTTTTTGCTTTGCTTCCTGAATTTTGTTTAAGTTATGAAATAGTTTTACTTTCATGTTTTAGTTGGAAATGAAGTTTATTTTATTTCTACATAGTTCGAACTGATATGCAGATGAAACTGATTTATAAACAAATATACAGGCATATGCAGATAGGTTGATCACACCTACAGTGTATTATTATGTTTCATATTACTGGGACAATATTTGTACCATAAAGCATGAAAATCTTGTTTGTGCAGATTGTAAAACAAAGATATTTTATAAATGGAGGCTGATATGAAATAAAATTGTGTACTATAAGATATTTCATTAATTACTTTTGTTTGTTTATTAAAGAATGCATTATACAGTCTTCCCTTGCAAGCTTCATATACACATTTGTTTTTGATTAATTCGGCCTGCACATATTTTTTGATTTTGCTTCTAGATGTTATTTGTTTTGATACTTTAAACTTATATATATATGTGTACACTGCAGTTCCTTTTTATGTTAGTTTACAATTTGAAAATTATTTGCTTTCAGTTTTATCATTGACTTGTTATTTATTTTTATACTTAGGTTAAAATTTAATAAGGTTTATTTTATTTTAAACGTTTTTGAAAGACTTATTTTAAATTTTAAAATCATAGCTTTCTTCCAATATATATACATATATGTATTTAAATAAATTCAGAAATAGCAATTTCTATCTATATTAAAAATCCATTTGTAAAAATATTACATTATTTATATTGTTTAGAAATAACTCATTGTTAAACTAAAAATGATTTACAAAGGAAATTATCTCATTATTAATCAATTGCTTATTTTATCCAGCTATACTTATAACAAAACAAACCCTATTTTATTTAAATTTAAGCTTAAGCTAAATCATTTTAAACAATTTAGTTTTTATCTTGAGTGTTTTTAAGTCACATGATTATTTATTCAATAGCTTAACATTAAATTTAATCAAATTTCCAAATTACCAGAAATATTAGAGTTAGAAACATGTCTTTATTTATTAAATTTAAAACAAGATTAACTATTTACAATATATACAGATATATATATATATTATAAATAGAAGACAAATTGATTAGCTTTTAAAAAAATGAAATCATCCATTTAAATATTTATCAAAGAATATTCAAATTTATCATTAATAATATTGTCAAATCAATTTAATTTTTACTCAGATTATTAAATTGATATTGTCAAAAATTCCTGGATATCACATTCCTCCCCCCTTAAAAGAATTTCGTCCCCGAAATTTAAAACAAAGGTAATTAAATAATCTGATTAAGGATTAATTTTTAAAACACAAGCATATGTCAATCATATGCAAACAACCGTAGCAACCAATTCATTCAATCTAATAAATCTAACTATCCAGACAAAATTCTGGATAAAATTTTCTCGAGTTTCCCAAGTATAAATACCGAGATACTCGCTCTACAGAATCCAAACAATCAATACTACTAAGCTACACACATCTAGATGTACAAAACAAGATAGGATATCAGACTATAGACAAGTCTGACACAACATCCAAACTCCCTGAACTGCTGGCTCTACAACCAGAGATAACTCATACACGTACTCCTCAGAGATACGTGAAACACAATGAATCTCAGTTATCCCAACTGACAATTCGCTCCAAAAGATCAAACACTTATCCAAAATCAAATCTTCGATTCTTTATCCACAAAAAATTTTCCGGACGATCCTGGCTGCCTATATCCTTCTTGATCAGCCCAACCCTTGTTGATGCTCCCTAGAAATAAACTGAACCAAAATCAATCCAACAAAATGATCTTTCCAAGATTAACAAATCTTAGGACACAACTCTATTCCAAATCAGAATACAGATCTCACTTTTCCCATCTCGGAAAGATAAAACAGATGCACTCCAAATCTGGCCTCAGATCCTGAAAAATTTCCTATAGAAACCTTTCAATCCAAACACTGCAATTCCCAGTTGCTTCTACTTTAAACCAGCTACCACCATGCTTCCACTGTGCAACTTTGACTGAGCAAATGAAAATACTAATGACGAACACAAGCACAACTGGACAACACATTCCAAGAATAGGGTTCAACAGGTCCATGAAAGAAACTCAGAAGTATTCCCCAAACTTGAGCTGCTTCCCTAAACTCTCTCTCTAAAAACCACCCTACTATTAAGCTGAACCACCGGTACCACTTCTAGAATCCAGTCGATACCAAACTCAATCTCCAGATGCGGACAAAAATCTGATCTTCCGAAGACATCCAGAAAAATTTCTGACAACCTAGGAGAACACTCAGCTATCGCAAGTCACTTTTGCGATCAACCCAGCCTAATTCCAAAGAAAAGACTGCTCTCTCTTTACCAAACAAAAACAGCCTACGCTTATCTAGCCAATCCATCGAAGAAATGGAACCACTCTGTTGCTTCTGGAATCCACTACTACGCTAGAAAGCTTCCTTGACAACATACAGAATACTCCGAGCTGCACTGCTGACACCAATTCCAAGGAATTCCTAATCAAAAGCTCTTTGAGAAACTCGGACCTAGAACCAAACAGAACATCCAGCTGAACACAGCCACAACCGAAGCAAACACACTCTTATTTATTCCAAAGAAACCTCTTCGGAGACATCCATATTCACTGTGTCTTATCACACAGCTACTACATCAAGATATCATGACTTGCTTTTGTCAAATCGACAAATCTAAACTCTAGCTCATCCAAACTTACACTTCAAAGATGAACTCCGAAATTTAATAGGTTTCCTTCAGAGATCGATGAAATCCTTACACCATCCAAAGCTTACTCGAGACGGTATTAGATCTACAGTCTCGACAAATACACTTCCAACCACAAACATTCAAACTCCAACCATTGGTAGTTGTGTCACACACCACTACCCTATCTACCTTTATATCTTATATTGGAAAACCTGAACAGGTAGCCCAACAGATAGGTAGAAATAAATAAATATATAAATAAATATATATATCAAAATTTACAAATACGCTCTCTCAAGAAGGAAATAACTCATGAGCCTAGGTATTTACTCAACCTAGTGCTCTGATACCACTGTAACGATCCAACTTCCTACGCCCAGGAAGAAGTATCGTTAATAAGAAAAGAAAGAGATGAGAAAATAGAAAAGATAGAGAAGAAAGAACAACAACATCAGAATCTCACAGAGGAACGAATAAATTATAATAATCACATAAGTATTTACATAATATATAACATCAATCAGAATTATACAGATAATACATCAGATACTAGACAGTTATAAACACCTGTCTAGTTAATACAACTCAATACAATACAACTCAACAATATGACTCAGAGATACCAACACAGCGAATCTATATATATATATATATATATATATATATCTACAACGCTGAAGCCTCCTGCTCCATTGCTCCTCCAGAATTTGTCAAAGCTAAACCTGAATCCCTTGGCTACCCGTAAAAATTTGGGTACCCAAGAGTTTATGAAAAACAAAAATAAACTCCGGGTCAGACATGGGTCTGGTATGAGTAACAGGTTAAAGTTGCTTAACTTTGAAAATCCTTTGAAAATAAAAGGTATCACGTAAGACTTCCCACACATAAACATGGGAAAGTTTTTACCTTACGCTAACCAAAACATTTGATAGGAAATTCTGTGATATTATAATAGGTCTAGGGTTTTCAAGTAAATAGAAAATAGCCGAAATTGTTACATCTATTAAATTCCAGCTACTAGCCACAAAAGTGGGTAATACAATCAAAACCGTGGGCACTTATTGGATTTTGGATTCCATACAATGGCTGGGCTACTGGGGTACCGCCCGTCACAGTACGGGGCCTAGATCACCGTACCGAGGATTACTCCCTTCATCCCCTGCAACACAAGGCCGGAACCATTCCTTATGAACAGTCCCGAACAAGATAAACCCCGCGGTTGTCGCGAACCAACCGCCCACACAGCCGAAATAAAAAGGGACATCTAGACAGGGGAAATATCTTGTCCTGCTTGGGCATGACCCACCTAACCTTGCTGCATCTCCCCTGTTTTAGCCATTCCCGGTTGATGAGGCATGAGGCTACGATTACCTTTAGAGAACAAATTCCTTAGAATGCTCATCGCCCGCCTGACGATGTGTTGAAAGCATTCAATCCATACAAGTTCGTTCCGGGTTCGAACGAAACCGAAGGCATTATCTCGTTACACTCATTTTGGAATCACCCTCAGAGTTAACGACGATAACCCTTGCTCTCTGATTCACCATCTCGAATCTATAAGTACTATTCCGTCAAACTCATTACGGAATCACCCACAGAGTTATACTGACGTATAGCCCTTACACCTCGAGTCTTCACTTGCTCCACTTGGATTAACGACCTAACGTTTAATTGGAAACAATGTGGTTTTCGGATTCCAAATATGGAAACCCGATCCCGGTCTCATCGAAATCCAAAACGTGTCTTTTAAGGCCAAGTTGTCTATTTAGTCTTATCAGTTCAATTCGAAATCATCAATACACACACAGATAGATAATTCACAATATCACAATAGATAATCACATCATCATAAACAGATAATTCATATTATCATCAAAACAGATAATTAAATTTTATCATACTTAAACCAAGCATCCATATTACACAGCATAAATATCTCATATCACAAATCCTTTAAGGCAAACAATATCACCCACCCATACATAAGCAATCACATCAGCTATAATTAATTTAAAATGAATTAAATTAATTATTTCATTTCTAATCAATTTAAAGTAAATTAAATTAATTACTATACCATTATAAATCTTGCTTATTTCACTATTAATCAATTAACAATCAATTAATTAGTCATCATCCAATTATTCATTTTTAATTTATCATTCTTGATTAATTATCTTTAATCACATTTAAATAATGATCCATTAATTATTTTCACAAAGTAGCTATTCTTTAACCAATATAGAGATTAGCCTTACATTACTAAATTAATTTCATTACTTCCTAATTATTACATTAACGAATCAATTCATTTATTTATTATTTCCAAATGAATTCATTAAATTATTAGTTATAACAATTAATGTTCTCTACTTATAATTTCTATTTAAATTAATTACATTAAGTAATTAATCTTCAATTAGATCAAATTGTTAATCACCCTTGATTAACCCCATTCAGTAATTAATTTCCCTTAATTGCCTTTACCAAATAAATTAATTACTCCAATATTTATTCCTCTAATTAATCCCTTGATTAATTATACCAAGTAATTATACCCAAATTACTTTCATCATCAAATCACCCTCAGTTAATTACATTCGGTAATTATCATTAATTACTTTCTTAAGTAATTATACTTATCACATCGTCAAAAGGTTATTTAAATTAATTAACTTAATTAATTAACTTAAACAATTCATATTAACCTTAACTAATTACAAGGAGTAATTAGTTCCTTAATTATTTCCATTAAGTAATTACACTTAAACAATTTACAATTGATTATCTTTAAAATTTATTAATTTAATTAATCACATTAATTAAAAATCCTTAGTTGATGTCCTTATTTAACTATTAACCATTCTCTAATTACTTTCCTAAAGAAATTAGCTAAGATTTATTCAATATTAATTACAATTAATTATTCTCTAACATCTCATTAATTAATCCATAATTATTTAATTAATTAAGTGTTAGACTTGTAACTTAACCAATCTTTAATTATTTTATTAATTAATCACTAATCATTAATTAAATATTCAAATCTTATTTAACTAATGATCCTTCATTACCAATATAATTATCCTAATTTAATGATCTTAAATCTTAATTAACTAGTTTAAACACTTAATTACTAAATTAATTAATTCAAATCATTAATCAATTTAATTGGTTAATTATTCATTTTAATTGACTTATTGATTATAAATCCTTAAATCTTCATTTTGTTCCAGAATAATGACATTTCCCTTATCCATGATCAATTTATCATTAGCGAGGTACTTAAGAACAATTTACTTTCAAACATTACTTTTAAATTTCATTTCAAATCAAAGATTTGAAATATTGAAAAATTCAAACCAAGTAAAACTCCCTTAAAATCAAATGTTGTAAAACATTTTCCTCTATAAAGAAATTTATAAAAGAGTTTACACCAAATCATTTAACTCAAAACATTTTAAATTATTCCTTATACCCCTTTTAAATTATTTAAATATTAATTTTTTTATAAAACATCCTTATTTTTAAATTAGGATACAAACCTAATTTGAATCTATATCTCAAATTTTGATTTTAACTTAACATAAAAAAAATCAGGCTTCAAGTTCTAATATTCTGTTTTAAAATTTAAACTAACAGTTCTAAAACCTGTCATAATGTAAATGACCCGAGACCATACCAAATTATTTCGAGACAAACTCATCCTTGCTTCCAGCCTTACCCGCTACTCACTCGAGAAAAACTCGAGCAACTTACCCCCCTTCAAAACCATTACAGCAGAACACAAAGAGGTCCACCGTGCACATGCACGGTGGCGCCGCTCGTCAATGATCGTCAACACTGACCTCCACGTATCTGAAACCATCCAAGCATCCAACTTCGATCATCAGATTTCCACTCAAAGCCCGTAGTCAAAATCGAGTTCGACATTCCCAAACCTGGAAATTCAAGTCGCCGCATACCCATACCTGTCAACGTGCCGTCCCCACGTCTCTGACCATCTGAAGGTCTGCAATTCCTCCATCGACTTCGCCTACGACCACGCTATCGTCCCTCAAATCCTTGCTGCACTCGATCGATTGCGTAGACCATGGTGATTGATTTTATCAAGTACAGTAAAACTAGGTTTACAAAACAAAACTATCAACCATCGTCACCATGATGTTCTTCCACCACCCCCACTATTTTTCCTCCATTCACCCATCATTCATCTTCCTTTACGATGATTCACGGCCTCCAAAATTCAAGAGATCATTAGGAATCCCCAAAATTCTAGTTTCTGGTTAAACCAGAAATACACACCAACCCCTTTACTAAAAGCTTCCATTTTAGGTTTAAAAATCCAATTTTGGTATTAGTTTTTGATTTATAATCCTGAATTTACAATCCATAACAATTTATTTTTGTGACAAAATTTTAAGTTGCACTGTTGTTTTATTTGTTTCCAGAGTAAATACAGATTATTTCAAGTTAAACAGATTTTTAAACCTAAAACTATGGTATAGCAAACAAACTTTGTCTTAACAAAATTTGGATAAAGAGCAACTGATTTTTTTTTTTTTGTAGAATTTGAACCTAGAACTAGAATCAGAACACATTTCACAGTATACACACCAACATACTTATGCATAAACACAGAGCTTTTACTTATAAATGAAATCATAACACATATGTTTTCAGAGATGAATATGCGACATAATTATATACTTGAACTATTTAGATTATAATGTTACTCACAGTAAAAATTTGGACAGAGAACATATCCAGGAAGCTATTTCTTAATCCTTTGTAAATACTTATTCACTTAAACATACTAGCCATTTTTTTTACCTTAAGTTTTTAAAAGTGAAGTTACTCACCAATCTGCAGAGTAGAACAGAGACACTTTGTTGAAACAGGCCTTGAAATTTTACAGGCTTGAATACAACTGAAGCTTCTTTTTGCTTTGCTTCCTGAATTTTGTTTAAGTTATGAAATAGTTTTACTTTAATGTTTTAGTTGGAAATGAAGTTTATTTTATTTCTACATAGTTCGAACTGATATGCAGATGAAACTGATTTATAAACAAATATACAGGCATATGCAGATAGGTTGATCACACCTACAGTGTATTATTATGTTTCATATTACTGGGACAATATTTGTACCATAAAGCATGAAAATCTTGTTTGTGCAGATTGTAAAACAAAGATATTTTATAAATGGAGGCTGATATGAAATAAAATTGTGTACTAAAAGATATTTCATTAATTACTTTTGTTTGTTTATTAAAGAATGCATTATACAGTCTTCCCTTGCAAGCTTCATATACACATTTGTTTTTGATTAATTCGGCCTGCACATATTTTTTGATTTTGCTTCTAGATGTTATTTGTTTTGATACTTTAAACTTATATATATATGTGTACACTGCAGTTCCTTTTTATGTTAGTTTACAATTTGAAAATTATTTGCTTTCAGTTTTATCATTGACTTGTTATTTATTTTTATACTTAGGTTAAAATTTAATAAGGTTTATTTTATTTTAAACGTTTTTGAAAGACTTATTTTAAATTTTAAAATCATAGCTTTCTTCCAATATATATACATATATGTATTTAAATAAATTCAGAAATAGCAATTTCTATCTATATTAAAAATCCATTTGTAAAAATATTACATTATTTATATTGTTTAGAAATAACTCATTGTTAAACTAAAAATGATTTACAAAGGAAATTATCTCATTATTAATCAATTGCTTATTTTATCCAGCTATACTTATAACAAAACAAACCCTATTTTATTTAAATTTAAGCTTAAGCTAAATCATTTTAAACAATTTAGTTTTTATCTTGAGTGTTTTTAAGTCACATGATTATTTATTCAATAGCTTAACATTAAATTTAATCAAATTTCCAAATTACCAGAAATATTAGAGTTAGAAACATGTCTTTATTTATTAAATTTAAAACAAGATTAACTATTTACAATATATACAGATATATATATATATTATAAATAGAAGACAAATTGATTAGCTTTTAAAAAAATGAAATCATCCATTTAAATATTTATCAAAGAATATTCAAATTTATCATTAATAATATTGTCAAATCAATTTAATTTTTACTCAGATTATTAAATTGATATTGTCAAAAATTCCTGGATATCACATTCCTCCCCCCTTAAAAGAATTTCGTCCCCGAAATTTAAAACAAAGGTAATTAAATAATCTGATTAAGGATTAATTTTTAAAACACAAGCATATGTCAATCATATGCAAACAACCGTAGCAACCAATTCATTCAATCTAATAAATCTAACTATCCAGACAAAATTCTGGATAAAATTTTCTCGAGTTTCCCAAGTATAAATACCGAGATACTCGCTCTACAGAATCCAAACAATCAATACTACTAAGCTACACACATCTAGATGTACAAAACAAGATAGGATATCAGACTATAGACAAGTCTGACTCAACATCCAAACTCCCTGAACTGCTGGCTCTACAACCAGAGATAACTCATACACGTACTCCTCAGAGATACGTGAAACACAATGAATCTCAGTTATCCCAACTGACAATTCGCTCCAAAAGATCAAACACTTATCCAAAATCAAATCTCCGATTCTTTATCCACAAAAAAATTTCCGGACGATCCTGGCCGCCTATATCCTTCTTGATCAGCCCAACCCTTGTTGATGCTCCCTAGAAATAAACTGAACCAAAATCAATCCAACAAAATGATCTTTCCAAGATTAACAAATCTTAGGACACAACTCTATTCCAAATCAGAATACAGATCTCACTTTTCCCATCTCGGAAAGATAAAACAGATGCACTCCAAATCTGGCCTCAGATCCTGAAAAATTTCCTATAGAAACCTTTCAATCCAAACACTGCAATTCCCAGTTGCTTCTACTTTAAACTAGCTACCACCATGCTTCCACTGTGCAACTTTGACTGAGCAGATGAAAATACTAATGACGAACACAAGCACAACTGGACAACACATTCCAAGAATAGGGTTCAACAGGTCCATGAAAGAAACTCAGAAGTTTTCCCAAAACTTGAGCTGCTTCCCTAAACTCTCTCTCCAAAAACCACCCAACTATTAAGCTGAACCACCGGTACCACTTCTAGAATCCAGTCGATACCAAACTCAATCTCCAGATGCGGACAAAAATCTGATCTTCCGAAGACATCCAGAAAAATTTCTGACAACCTAGGAGAACACTCAGCTATCGCAAGTCACTTTTGCGATCAACCCAGCCTAATTCCAAAGAAAAGACTGCTCTCTCTTTACCAAACAAAAACAGCCTACACTTATCTAGCCAATTCATCGAAGAAATGGAACCACTCTGTTGCTTCTGGAATCCACTACTACGCTAGAAAGCTTCCTTGACAACATACAGAATACTCCGAGCTGCACTGCTGACACCAATTCCAAGGAATTCCTAATCAAAAGCTCTTTGAGAAACTCGGACCTAGAACCAAACAGAACATCCAGCTGAACACAGCCACAACCGAAGCAAACACACTCTTATTTATTCCAAAGAAACCTCTTCGGAGACAACCATATTCACTGTGTCTTATCACACAGCTACTACATCAAGATATCATGACTTGCTTTTGTCAAATCGACAAATCTAAACTCTAGCTCATCCAAACTTACACTTCAAAGATGAACTCCGAAATTTAATAGGTTTCCTTCAGAGATCGATGAAATCCTTACACCATCCAAAGCTTACTCGAGACGGTATTAGATCTACAGCCTCGACAAATACACTTCCAACCACAAACATTCAAACTCCAACCATTGGTAGTTGTGTCACACACCACTACCCTATCTACCTTTATATCTTATATTGGAAAACCTGAACAGGTAGCCCAACAGATAGGTAGAAATAAATAAATATATAAATAAATATATATATCAAAATTTACAAATACGCTCTCTCAAGAAGGAAATAACTCATGAGCCTAGGTATTTACTCAACCTAGTGCTCTGATACCACTGTAACGATCCAACTTCCTACGCCCAGGAAGAAGTATCGTTAATAAGAAAAGAAAGAGATGAGAAAATAGAAAAGATAGAGAAGAAAGAACAACAACATCAGAATCTCACAGAGGAACGAATAAATTATAATAATCACATAAGTATTTACATAATATATAACATCAATCAGAATTATACAGATAATACATCAGATACTAGACAGTTATAAACAACTGTCTAGTTAATACAACTCAATACAATACAACTCAACAATATGACTCAGAGATACCAACACAGTGAATCTATATATATATATATATATATATATATATATATATATATATATATCTACAACGCTGAAGCCTCCTGCTCCATTGCTCCTCCATAATTTGTCAAAGCTAAACCTGAATCCCTTGGCTACCCGTAAAAATTTGGGTACCCGAGAGTTTATGAAAAACAAAAATAAACTCCGGGTCAGACATGGGTCTGGTATGAGTAACATGTTAAAGTTGCTTAACTTTGAAAATCCTATGAAAATAAAAGGTATCACGTAAGACTTCCCACACATAAACATGGTAAAGTTTTTACCTTACGCTAACCAAAACATTTGATAGGAAATTCTGTGATATTATAATAGGTCTAGGGTTTTCAAGTAAATAGAAAATAGCCGAAATTGTTACATCTATTAAATTCCAGCTACTAGCCACAAAAGTGGGTAATACAATCAAAACCGTGGGCACTTATTGGATTTTGGATTCCATACAATGGCAGGGCTACTGGGGTACCGCCCGTCACAGTACGGGGCCTAGATCACCGTACCGAGGATTACTCCCTTCATCCCCTGCAACACAAGGCCGGAACCATTCCTTACTGAATAGTCCCGAACAAGATAAACCCCGCGGTTGTCGCGAACCAACCGCCCACACTGCCGAAATAAAAAGGGACATCTAGACAGGGGAAATATCTTGTCCTGCTTGGGCATGACCCACCTAACCTTGCTGCATCTCCCCTGTTTTAGCCATTCCCGGTTGATGAGGCATGAGGCTACGATTACCTTTAGAGAACAAATTCCTTAGAATGCTCATCGCCCGCCTGACGATGTGTTGAAAGCATTCAATCCATACAAGTTCGTTCCGGGTTCGAACGAAACCGAAGGCATTATCTCGTTACACTCATTTTGGAATCACCCTCAGAGTTAACGACGATAACCCTTGCTCTCTGATTCACCATCTCGAATCTATAAGTACTATTCCGTCAAACTCATTACGGAATCACCCACAGAGTTATACTGACGTATAGCCCTTACACCTCGAGTCTTCACTTGCTCCACTTGGATTAACGACCTAACGTTTAATTGGAAACAATGTGGTTTTCGGATTCCAAATATGGAAACCCGGTCTCATCGAAATCCAAAACGTGTCTTTTAAGGCCAAGTTGTCTATTTAGTCTTATCAGTTCAATTCAAAATCATCAATATACACACAGATAGATAATTCACAATATCACAATAGATAATCACATCATCATAAACAGATAATTCATATTATCATCAAAACAGATAATTAAATTTTATCATACTTAAACCAAGCATCCATATTACACAGCATAAATATCTCATATCACAAATCCTTTAAAGCAAACAATATCACCCATCCATACATAAGCAATCACATCAGCTATAATTAATTTAAAATGAATTAAATTAATTATTTCATTTCTAATCAATTTAAAGTAAATTAAATTAATTACTATACCATTATAAATCTTGCTTATTTCACTATTAATCAATTAACAATCAATTAATTAGTCATCATCCAATTATTCATTTTTAATTTATCATTCTTGATTAATGATCCATTAATTATTTTCACAAAGTAGCTATTCTTTAACCAATATAGAGATTAGCCTTACATTACTAAATTAATTTCATTACTTCCTAATTATTACATTAACGAATCAATTCATTTATTTATTATTTCCAAATGAATTCATTAAATTATTAGTTATAACAATTAATGTTCTCTATTTATAATTTCTATTTAAATTAATTACATTAAGTAATTAATCTTCAATTAGATCAAATTGTTAATCACCCTTGATTAACCCCATTCAGTAATTAATTTCCCTTAATTGCCTTTACCAAATAAATTAATTACTCCAATATTTATTCCTCTAATTAATCCCTTGATTAATTATACCAAGTAATTATGCCCAAATTACTTTCATCATCAAATCACCCTCAGTTAATTACATTCGGTAATTATCATTAATTACGTTCTTAAGTAATTATACTTATCACATTGTCAAAAGGTTATTTAAATTAATTAACTTAATTAATTAACTTAAACAATTCATATTAACCTTAACTAATTACAAGGAGTAATTAGTTCCTTAATTATTTCCATTAAGTAATTACACTTAAACAATTTACAATTGATTATCTTTAAAATTTATTAATTTAATTAATCACATTAATTAAAAATCCTTAGTTGATGTCCTTATTTAACTATTAACCATTCTCTAATTACTTTCCTAAAGAAATTAGCTAAGATTTATTCAATATTAATTACAATTAATTATTCTCTAACAGCTCATTAATTAATCCATAATTATTTAATTAATTAAGTTTTAGACTTGTAACTTAACCAATCTTTAATTATTTTATTAATTAATCACTAATCATTAATTAAATATTCAAATCTTATTTAACTAATGATCCTTCATTACCAATATAATTATCCTAATTTAATGATCTTAAATCTTAATTAACTAGTTTAAACTCTTAATTACTAAATTAATTAATTCAAATCATTAATCAATTTAATTGGTTAATTATTCATTTTAATTGACTTGTTGATTATAAATCCTTAAATCTTCATTTTCTTCCATAATAATGACATTTCCCTTACCCATGATCAATTTATCATTAGCGAGGTACTTAAGAACAATTTACTTTCAAACATTCTTTTAAATTTCATTTCAAATCAAAGATTTGAAATATTGACAAATTCAAACCAAGTTAAACTCCCTTACATTCAAATGTTGTAAAACATTTTCCTCTATAAAGAAATTTATAAAAGAGTTTACACCAAATCATTTAACTCAAAACATTTTAAATTATTCCTTATACCCCTTTTAAATTATTTAAATATTAATTTTTTTATAAAACATCCTTATTTTTAAATTAGGATACAAACCTAATTTGAATCTATATCTCAAATTTTGATTTTAACTTAACATAAAAAAAATCAGGCTTCAAGTTCTAATATTCTGTTTTAAAATTTGAACTGACAGTTCTAAAACCTGTCATAATGTAAATGACCCGAGACCATACCAAATTACTTTGAGACAAACTCATCCTTGCTTCCAGCCTTACCCGCTACTCACTCGAGAAAAACTCGAGCAACTTACCCCCCTTCAAAACCATTCCAGCAGAACACAAAGAGGTCCACCATGCACATGCACGGTGGCGCCGCTCGTCACTGATCGTCAACACTGACCTCCACGTATCTGAAACCATCCAAGCATCCAACTTCGATCATCAGATTTCCACTCAAAGCCCGTAGTCAAAATCGAGTTCGCCATTCCCAAACCTGGAAATTTAAGTCGCCGCATACCCATACCTGTCAACGTGCCGTCCCCACGTCTCTGACCATCTGAAGGTCTGCAATTCCTCCATCGACTTCGCCTACGCCCACGTTATCGTCCCTCAAATTCTTGCTGCACTCGATCGATTGCGTATACCATGGTGATTGATTTTATCAAGTACAGTAAAACTAGGTTTACAAAACAAAACTATCAACCATTGTCACCATGATGTTCTTCCACCACCCCCACTATTTTTCCTCCATTCACCCATCATTCATCTTCCTTTAGGATGATTCACGGCCTCCAAAATTCAAGAGATCATTAGGAATCTCCAAAATTCTAGTTTCTGGTTAAACCAGAAATGCACACCAACCCCTTTACTAAAAAATTCCATTTTGGGTTTAAAATCCAATTTTGGTATTAGTTTTTAATTTATAATCCTGAATTTACAATCCATAACAATTTATTTTTGTGACAAAATTTTAAGTTGCACTGTTGTTTTATTTGTTTCCAGAGTAAATACAGATTATTTCAACTTAAACAGATTTTTAAACCTAAAACTATAATATAACAAACAAACTTTGTCTTAACAAAATTTGGATAAAGAGCAACTGGTTTTTTTTTTTTTTTTTGTAGAATTTGAACCTAGAACTAGAATCAGAGAAGCAGAACACATTTCACAGTATACAGACCAACATACTTATGCATAAACACAGAGCTTTTACTTATAAATGAAATCATAACACATATGTTTTCAGAGATGAATATGCGACATAATTATATACTTGAACTATTTAGATTATAATGTTACTCACAGTAAAAATTTGGACAGAGAACATATCCAGGAAGTTATTGCTTAATCCTCTGTAAATACTTATTCACTTAAACATACTAGCAAGCAAACAATTTTTTTTACCTTAAGTTTTTAAAAGTGAAGTTACTCACCAATCTGCAGAGTAGAACAGAGACACTTTGTTGAAATAGGCCTTGAAATTTTACAGGCTTGAATACAACTGAAGCTTCTTTTTGCTTTGCTTCCTGAATTTTGTTTAAGTTTCGAAATAGTTTTACTTTCATGTTTTAGTTGGAAATGAAGTTTATTTTAATTTCTACATAGTTCGAACTAATATGCAGATGAAACTGATTTATAAACAAATATACAGGCATATGCAGACAGGTTGATCACACCTACAGTGTATTATTATGTTTCATATTACTGGGACAATATTTGTACCATAAAGCATGAAAATCTTATTTGTGCAGATTGTAAAACAAAGATATTTTATAAATGGAGGCTGATATGAAACAAAATTGTGTACTAAAAGATCTTTCATTAATTACTTTTGTTTGTTTATTAAAGAATGCATTATACAGTCTTCCCTTGCAAGCTTCATATACACATTTGTTTTTGATTAATTCGGCCTGCACATATTTTTTTGATTTTGCTACTAGATGTTATTTGTTTTGATACTTTAAACTTATATATATATGTGTACACTGCAGTTCCTTTTTATGTTAGTTTACAATTTGAAAATTATTTGTTTTCAGTTTTATCATTGACTTGTTATTTATTTTTATACTTAGGTTAAAATTTAATAAGGTTTATTTTATTTTAAACGTTTTTGAAAGACTTATTTTAAATTTTAAAATCATAGCCTTCTTCCAATATATATACATATATGTATTTAAATAAATTCAGAAATAGCAATTTCTATCTATATTAAAAATCCATTTGTAAGAATATTACATTATTTATATTGTTTAGAAATAACTCATTGTTAAATTAAAAATTATTTACAAAGGAAATTATCTCATTATTAATCAATTGCTTATTTTATCCAGCTATACTTATAACAAAACAAACCCTATTTTATTTAAATTTAAGCTTAAGCTAAATCATTTTAAACAATTTAGTTTTCATCTTGAGTGTTTTTAAGTCACATGATTATTTATTCAATAGCTTAACATTAAATTTAATCAAATTTCCAAATTACCAGAAATATTAGAGTTAGAAACATGTCTTTATTTATTAAATTTAAAACAAGATTAACTATTTACAATATATACAGATATATATATATTATAAATAGAAGATAAATTGATTAGCTTTTAAAAAAATGAAATCATCCATTTAAATATTTATCAAAGAATATTCAAATTTATCATTAATAATATTGTCAAATCAATTTAATTTTTACTCAGATTATTAAATTGATATTGCCAAAAATTTCGGGATATCACAATATCGAAGGCGCTCAACCTTCGAAGTAATGATGCGAATGGAATGTTGCTCAGAAGTCAAATTTGGTGAAACTTCAATCCCCTCAATAACACCGGGCTCAAGAATAAAAACCGGAAAAATAAAAGCATTTCCGTTGGTAAAAGACGTGGAGAACGTCAAGAATAGCAGAAAATTGAGCCGGTGCAACGGCGTAGTACAAAAACGGTACGCCCGAGGAACTAGAAACTCGAATAATTTGGAACACCGACGTAGTACAAAAACGGTACGTCCAATGTACCGATAAACCGGAACAATGATGTAGTATAATAATGGTACATCCATTGATCCAGATAAGACGAAACATCGATGTAGTATAATAATAGTACATCCGATGAACCGAACACCATAAAAGAACATCGGACGCAAGTCCATAAAAAGAAGTGAGATAAAACTCAATAAAACAAAGTACATCGAAACGTTCGATGAACTTGATAGAGAGATAATTCCCTTCATACATCATCAAAGAATCAACCACTTGTTGCCTACGACAAAGCGCATTGGCAACCCGATTTCCCTTCCGGGAATAAAAAGAATATCAAGATCATAAGATACCAGGAACTCGAGTTGACATGAAGTTCCTTATGAGAAAATAATTATCCCAAAGATTTATGATCGGGGTAGAGAACCGATTTCTCATCCAAAATGATGATGCCAAACTCTAAAAGTGAAAACAATAGCCGCGAGCACTAGATCATGAGTGGCATATCTAGTCTCGATAAGCTATAATGATTTAGAAGCACAAGTGATAACACGTTCTCCTCTGCAAGAGAACGGCATCCAAACCAATACGACTAGTATTGGTACAAATAGCAAAGTCTTGGTTCCCCTTCAAGAATCACAAGAACAAGAGTATCGAAAAGAAGAGTTCTTTTAAATAATCTCCTTTCATGAAAAGTTAAAACTTTCAAAATTACATTTATCATTATGTAATAATCTTTCTACAAAAATTTACATTTTACATGTCGATATATCGTGTCTGATTGTCACATCAAAGCGTTTAGGAAATTCCTATCGATAACGTTGATCAAGCGCATCGACCAGAATTCTTAACACACTAAATGGGCAATATAATCACAAAATCGTATTCTATAGGATAAGCAAGTTTCTCAAAAACTTCTAAGAATATTCTTTGTTCGTTTTAAGAACAAAAATCCAGTTATACTTCTAAATAAATCTTATGAAAAAGATTTTGAAAAAATTTTAAATTGCTATTTTCATCTAAAATCAATAAATACAAGAATGGTCTCATCGAAATATTCATAGAATATTCGATTTATAAAATGGATGAAATAAGCTGGACAAACTGAATGACATAATAATTCATTCATAGGAATCATAACAAGAGCGGAATGCGGTAAGTGGAATGCCAACTTCCGCAACTCGTAGCAAATGAAAACTTGTGGTAAGGTCAAACCGAAAAGACCTTAGCACCACACAAAAGATTACTTAGGTGATAATCCTAAGACAAGCTCAAAAATACCGGAAAATTTCTCTAACTACATGAATGAGAGAAATAACACTTTCCTTATAAGTGGGCTTAAGGAACAAAATGATGCCATCAAGGATTGAGTGAAAAATACCTTGACCACGGGAAGTGTTACCAGGAGCTGGCACAATATTCAGCTCTCCCTCTCTCCTGCTTTGAAGAATGGGACATGTAGATATAAGACGACCCGAACTTTTGCAATAACGGCAAAAGAGAGTTTTCGGGCACTCCTTTGCATAGTGGTCCGTGGAACCACAATTGTAGCATCGTCCTCGACTAGAGATAGGAGACTTTGCTACCGGAGTTTGTTGCTTCCCTTTCTTGATGGGATTGGGGCCTTCGAATGTAATAGGCCTCTTCATGTTGTTGTTGAAGTTCTGTTTGGCACGCACAACTTCAATATCGCTTTCTCTATCGGCCTCTTCAAGACGAAGAGCGATATCAATAAGCTGATCAAATGAAACCTCAAGTTTCAGAAGTAATGGCTTCTTGAGGTTCTTATTCAACCCATAAACGAACCTCTGATTTTTCTTCATCGGGGTATTAATATACTCAACCCCGTATTTAGAAAGAGACACGAAAGACGCGACATAATCTGTCACAGAAGATTCACCTTGAACAAGGTCGATAAAACGCCGGGCTAAAGTTACGTTCTCAGCCTCCGGCACAAATTTCAATTCGAATCTTTCCCGGAATTGCTCCCAAGTGAGATCCGCTTCAACGATTTCAGAAATTAAAAGCTCATACCAATCTAACGCTCTTTCTTTGAGCATGCTAGAAGCCACTTGGACTCGATGTAGATCAATAAGGTTCATGCGAGAAAAGATACGATCGCATGATTTGAGCCAAGCCTGAATTTCTATAACACTCTCGGATCCCCTGAATGGCCTTCCACCCAAATCGGTGTAGTCTCTGCACAAGCGTGCAAAACCGGATGTAGGATGAGTAGGCTCTGGATTGGGACCGGCAGCTTGAGCGTTCTTTACTAGATCAAGAAGCTGCTGGGCAGACATAAATACTCCATCCTGAGGAGTAGCACTAGATTGACCGGTGCTGGGACGGCCAGGTCTAACCATTTCTCTTCTTTAAGAAAGAAAGAAAGAAGAGGAAAACGTTATTCTCAGAATAAATTTCAATCAAACTTGATTGATAAAACAAGGAATCATAAAGAAATTAGGATGAATCGGTACGAGGACACGAATTAAATCATAAAGCACGACTCCTAAGATGGACTTAGGACGATGATCCTTGTTAAATTATTCTACATTGTTCTGAAGTTTGGATCTGATACCAAGCTGTGACGCCCCACCTCTATACCCACGCTAGCCAAGAACATTACGGTGAATGCTGTCAACTAGCATGGAGAATAAGGCTGTTGAGGAGCGACCATCCGTGTAATTGCTTTGTGCGAGCATCGATATGTCAGATAGTATAGCATGCAATTCTTTTCAAGTGGAAATCCGACATGCCGACACAAACTCAAAGCTACAACACAGTGGCTATAATATCTTCGGAAACAAATATAGAAGTAAACATAACATAAATTAGTCACAGACAATTCATATCACAAAGGCGGAAATAGATATGAATATAACATATGAAAGTGTACATCAGAGTAGTGGTCAAACAAGATCCACAATATCAAAGAGAATAGATACAAGTGCTAGACAAAAGAATAAGTATACATCATAGAGTCTGCATCTCAAATGTATACAACAAAAACTACTAAACTAAAGTAGTTAACCAAAAGATCAGATGAAAGTCCGATAAGTAGCCAAGCAGAAGCACCTGTAAAATCTCAGTCTGACCCGAGTATTATTTAAGAAGAAAATAATAAACGGATCAGTCTAGCTATAAATATTAGATGAAGTGATTTATATTAAGTGATATGACTAAACATAGAATAATCACAATGCCAAGCTGTGGTAAATAAGTAATTGAAAATCAACAAAAGATTAATCAATTTCGCAATAATCTACTCAAGATAAAAAGGAATGTCATACTCCTAATTTTATTCACCAAGCCACAATAAATGACATATATATCAATGCCAATCGTAAAAGTTTGTGAAACATAAATTCCAGAAATCAACACACGAAATCCAGAAATCACAATAAAAAGGAACAACGACGTCATACAGCGGGACATCCGATGAACCAAAACACAATCAAAGGGAACAACGACGTCGTACAGCGAGACATCCGATGAACCAAAACACAATCAAAGGGAACAACGACGTCGTACAGCGAGACATCCGATGAACCAAATCAAAATCAAAGGGAACAACGACGTCGTACAGCGAGACATACGATGAACCAAAACACAATCAAAGGGAACAACGACGTCGTACAGCGAGACACACGATGAACCAAAACACAATCAAAGGGAACAACGACGTCGTACAGCGAGACATCCGATGAACCAAATCACAATCAAAGGGAACAACGACGTCGTACAGCGAGACATCCGATGAACCAAATCACAATCAAAGGGAACAACGACGTCGTACAGCGAGACAACCGATGAACCAAATCACAATCAAAGGGAACAACGACGTCGTACAGCGAGACATCCGATGAACCAAATCACAATCAAAGGGAACAACGACGTCGTACAGCGAGACATCCGATGAACCAAAACACAATCAAAGGGAACAACGACGTCGTACAGCGAGACATCCGATGAACCAAAACACAATCAAAGGGAACAACGACGTCGTACAGCGAGACATCCGATGAACCAAAATCTCTAAGACATTGCTCAATGCTAGTCTAAAACATAAAATGATCGTCATGATCAAAGAGAAGTGTCAATTACAGTAAGCTAATAAATATATGAGCTTAGCTTCATGTCCCATAACCACTAGCTTAACTTAAATATTTACGAACAAATTGTAGATCTCCACTAGAAAATTGTCACAAGAGATTCAATCGAACAAGTCCAAGAATTAACCGACGAAGTAAACGCAAGCGTTTCATACCACTTGTTTTACTAAGTCGTTTAATTAGATTTCTCATACGAGTGAGGAAAAGGTTTGTATATACTAATAGATTGGAAATTGGTTTGAGAAAACGAGCTTTGTAATAAAATATTGTTGAAATCATTTGAAGAAAGGGTTTTGATATTTACTACTAGTATAGAAAACCTTTATATTTTAAAGTGACAAATCACAAAGAAGATTGTAGGAACAATCAATCACTAAGATTCACATTCGAAGACGTGAATAAAATCCAAAGAAATCGATATAAAATCCATCAAAGTGGATATATCTAAAATTCCCAAAGAAAAGGTTATCAAAGTCGATAATAAATGACAACAACAAAAGGGAGACAACACGAATCGATTAAAGTTGGATATTCAGACGAATTAGCAATATAGGCTAATCTGGCAAATAGCAGTAGGTCGTCGACCGGACTCCCTGAGTCGGTCGACCGAACCAGAGGTTGGAAGTGCTCGGGGCACCAGGTCGGTCGACCGGCCCAGGGGGCTCGGTCGGCCGAAGCCTGTAACCAGCACTTCCAAACAGAGGCAGGAAGTGCCGGGTAGCAGGTCGGTCGACCGGCCCAGGGGGCTCGGTCGGCCGAACCTGTATACTTGCACTTCCTACCCTATTTCAAAGGAGGTGCAAATCCCAACCAAATTGCAATCGCACGAGCAACGGCGCTATGGGTTTATGCCAATCGACTACCCGGCCCTATAAGCTCCTCGATGCATCACCAAAAACATGTTCAAACATCAAAATTAGGATTTTTAACGAATTGAACTCAAAACACTAAAAATTGGAATATTCACAAAAGCAATCCAAATCAAAATCAAATGCACATGAATAAGTGTTAGGAATTCATACCTAACAATAGAAGAGAATTATAAGCATAGATGTGAGATTAAAAATCTCACCTTTGAACTAAAATTTATGAAGATGAAGCTTGAAAGCAAGGGGAGATCAACCACACTTCAATCTCAACACAAGAAGCTTGAATCTAAGCTTAAAAGAGAAACATTTCCTAAATTAGGTTTAGAAATTTTCTGAAAGTGGAAAGAGAAATGTTTGGAGAAGAAGAAGGAGATGCTTACCAATGGGTTCTCTTTGAGTTTGGAGCTAGAAGTTGGATTAGCAAAGAAAGCTAGGGCTTAGGAATTTCCATTTCCCATCTCTCCCACCATTTTTACTTTAGCTTGAAGTGTTTGAGTAAAGAGGAGAAGTTATGAAGAGAAGGGGTTGGGCTGAGCTAATAAGGGTGCAGTCCAAACCAAAGTCATAAGCGAGAAAAAGTAGCAAAAATCAACTTTCTCCAAACATATCGAAGCTTATACTCAAAAAGGTCGCAAACGTCATTTTGAACTCAATGGGGGTGGTCTCGAGTCCCAATTCGACTGTTTGCAAAAAGTAGCTTTTCGGACCAAAATCCGACGAACGATAAAATATTTAAATATAAAATCGATAAATATGCGGGTTGTTACAGAACAAGTCTGTTACCCTTTCTAATATAAATTTAAAATTTGATCCCTATAGGGAGGAAGACCACACACTTCGATAAAGAAGTTAGTGAAGTCAAGAATTATAGCAACGAAAGCTAACTCGTCATGTGATGTTAACGCTAAAATGTGAACGCTAACACCCCGGTGTGTGAAGTGTAGTTGTGAAAGCACCACCCGATAGATCGGGAAAGAATTACAAGCAAGTAATAGCAGAAAAGCAGTAAACAACAACAATTTTATAGTGGTTCGGCTTAAGGGTATAGCCTACGTCCACTCTAAGTACTTTTATTAATAATCCCGTTACAAGCTGATACAATTCTTCTCAAGTACAATATACTTCAAGTTACAAGTGATTTGGAACAAGTCTTAAGCTTCAATGTCGATTAAAGTCCTTAAATTCATGTTGAAGATGTGTGGTTTCTTCGTGAATTTCTTTGATGTATTCCTCTAATCTTGAAAGCTCTAAGTGTTGATGAAGTTCTCAATGCAGCAAGGTAACGGTGCATGAAGAGAATGTGCCAAAAGTCCTTTGAATGTTGGAGGTGGTCGCCTATTTATAGAGAGTTCTGGTCTGGAATTATTGCCAAGTCCTAAGTCGTGGCCGACTTAAGATAAGTCGTAGCCGGTTTAAGGTGAGTCGTGGCCGGTTTAAGGTGAGTCGTCGCTGATTCACCTGGCTCCTTCACGGCTTCACGAGAGTTCATTTGTACAAGTCCTAGGTCGCCTCCGAGTCAACACACCTCTTCTCAATAATATGGCATCGGACTTATATTCAGTGGCCTTGGGTCGTGAACGACTTAACATAGGTCATAGGTCGGTCGCGACTTAGGTGTAGTTCATGATCTTGTCCCTGTTCTAAGTGGTTAGATCGGTAAATTCTCTGGATGGTTAGGTCGTCTTCTGTCTTAGGTCGGTAGCCATCTTGTTAAGTTTTAGGTCGGCAACTGTTTAGCCCTAAGTCGGTATCCATTTGGGCCTTAAGTCGGCATCTCCCTAGCCTGTTAGGTCGGCACCTCTTCGAGTCTTAAGTCGGCATGCTACTCAAGCTCCTTAGGTCGGTATTCCTTCGTGCCTTAGGTCGGTCTCCCTGATAAGGTAGTTAGGTCGGCAACCAGCTGAGTCGGTAGCCTTGTTAAAGTATTAGGTCGTCACACTTGTTGAACTGTTAGGTCGGCAACCCCCCTTTTAAGCTGTAGGTCAGCATCCTTTCGAGTTGCTAAGTCGACACCGGGGCAGAGTTAACATTCCTATATAAGCACAGAGAAAAGCATTAATATATACTTGCATTCAAACATAGTGTTTCTAGAAAATCTATGCAACCAAATTACTACTTATGTTATTTAAATCTTGCACCATAGGTTTTTTGAAAACAAAGCTTGAACTTAAATCTTAAATATCGAGGTGTATCACAAGCTATCAACATACATACACAGTAACACATATACCAGGAATGCATTAAGTTATATACCCATCAGTAGTTAAGCATTATATAAACATAAGTAGTTTAAAATTTAGGTTACTCACAAATTTGCAGAGAAGAACAGATGCTCCTTTATTAAGCAACAGGCTTGAAATTTACAGGTTGAACTCTCTTCTTTGATTCTTAGGTTAAATTGAATTTTGGTTGTTGTTTTGTTTGAAGTTTGTTTGAATATAAAATAGTGTTTACTCAGTTCTTAGAATGGTCGAACTGATGCAGATTGATATATGCAAGAAGCTTGATATTTATAAAACAAGTTACAGGGTACATTATTATTATGTTTCACAAAACTGTAACAATATAGCATACAATCTTGTTTGTACAGATTTTGTCAGAGATATTTGTTTAGATAGAGGCTGATATGCAGTGCTAGAAAGATTCACATTAATTAGTTTTGTTTGTTTGTTTAAGAATACTTAACAATGTCTTCCTTAACAAGCTTCTTACATATATATATATTTTATTTTGTTTTTATCTTGCTTTCCAGATACATTCAACTAATATGAAGATAAGTTAATATATACTTGCATCTACAGGTTATAGTATTATGATGTTTGTACAACAAAACAAAGATATTTTATCTTGATGCTTTAAACATATACATATATTTATACTGCAGTTCATTTGTGATAGTTTACAAACTTAAAAAAAACATATGCTTTTAGTTTCATTGTTGACTTATTATTATATTTTTGAAATGTATGTGACTTGTTATTTCTTTTCCAATTTATCTTGTAGTCTTGTATTTTTTTATATGTACATTTTTATTTTATTTATTTTATAAAAACACATTTATCACTTAGACAAGGTAGATAAATTAAATTATCTTTTTATAATAACTACATATTTTATAATATATGTTAATGTATTGTTTGACAAAATTATGTTTAAAACTCATATATCATTTTAAATTCATATTTTAATCAAGCTATACTAAAAAGAAAAGAAAATAAATCCTTTGGTTAATAAATGCAAATTTTAAACTTAAGTTAAAATAAGTTTTAAACTATTTAAGCATGTATCCTATGTATTTAAAACCCTATATTTATTTATTTATTTAACTTTGAAAAGTTTATATTAAATAAAACATAATTTCTAATTCACTAAAATATATATTAGAATTTAAAACATAATTTATTAGTTGAACTTTAAAACAAATCACATTTATTTACAATGTATACAAATATATACATATATAAATAGAAAACAAACAATTAATTTTTAACAGATAAAATTTACCAATTAGATATTTATTAAAAGAAAAGTATCAATTCAGATCTAATTAACAAAAATATATCAAATCAATTTAATATTTAATGCAGATTATTAAATTGATATTGCTAGAAAATTCCGGGTTGTCACAGTGGTAGTTGAGTAGAGGGGATGTTCGGCTGTGTGGGCAGATGTGTGGAGGCCATGCATGTGAAGGAGGGCTGTTTTATTGTGATGAGTTTCAATGGAGCATGGTTGCATGCGTGGGGATGAGAGAAGGGAGGTGAGGTGCGGAGAGGAGCGGGTCGGTGATGTGACGTGAAGTCGAGGTCGAGCAAGAGAGAGGGGAATTCGGTGATGAAGATGAACGAAGAAGGCTTCCATGAATCAATGGAAACAAGCTTTATAATATAAACTGCATCATCATTTTATTTTAGTGGAAATGAATAGTACAACGAAAACAATGGATAGAGAAAACAAACTACACTAAATATTGAACAGGTGGAATAGTAAATTTTATTATTAATTTGTGGGAATATCAATGGTTACTGATTATCATGGTAGAAATGAAAAGACATTGGAAACTTCAAAGGACCAAATAAAGAACCGATACAACAACTATTATGTCAATTTCACCGCGTACTGGTCACGAATGCACAAATAAATATACCGCGGAGATCAGAATGACGAGACGAATAGAATAGTGCACAGATATAAGGGATACAATCATCCTATCAAATTTGAATTTTCGATGCCGAAAATGCCGCTAAAATGCCAAAAAATAAGATAAACGAAGCAATAACAGTCCAAATATGATGAAGTGAAGTACGACACCACATTCGAAAAATGATTTACATTTTTATTATATAAAAATATTCAGATTTCGAAAACATTTAATTTCCATTAATTTTAGCTAATTTAAACTGAAATTGAAAATTACACAATAAAACAAACTTTCATATATTTCAATAAATTTACCATTTTCTATATTTAAATTGACATATTCCAAATATCAACTTTTCAATGCCAGATTTTATTTTATTTTATTTCAAGCAAAATTTCAATTAATTACATTATAAAAACCATTAGAATTTATGGGTTGTTAACAAATAATCATAGCTTCATTGTAAGTATGAAAATTAGCAAATGAAGACGTAATTCTAAAAAATATATTCTTTCAAGAATATAAGAATAATCTATGGGCCACTTGGTTGTGTTTAGTCAAACAGGATATAAAGTAAATATAAAAACAAAAGGAAATTATCTTTGTTTCCAAATTTGAACTAGCAACCTAAGGATTTAACTACTAAATGAAATACAACCTTTCATTCTCACAACTAAGCTATGGTCAAATTTTGAAATAAGAATAAATTATAATATTTGATGGGACCGTATTGCTTTATAAAAATTAATAATAGTTTTATGTTAATAGATAATCAGTTTTCCCCAAAACCTCATATTTGGTTAAATGCCACAAAATAATGTTCCCAAAAAATGAAGATGATATCGCCCTATATATAATGGAAAATGCTTTGCATATTATATATGTATATATTGCTTTTCTTATATGATTCAAGGATGGAAAAAATATTATGATGAGTAAATGAAATAAACATGAATACCAAACTGAGTTTTCCTAAGAGCACAATCTCTGTTTTTGTTTTTTCTTTGCCATCCTTATAGTATGACTAAATCAAATTACAGTGACTGAGGTCCCTTTCTTCCTAAAAAGGCTATATTTCATATAATATGGCTACTCTCTTCATTTCATGTTTTTGTTAAATTTGATAACATCTAATACCTAAAGTGATATATTACATTGACATGTTTAAGTGATTTTTTGTTGCATATAATAATGAAGTAATGGACACATTATGACATAAAAATGAGAGAGAAACTAATATTTTAGAAACTTTAAAACTTTATATGAAAAATATCATCTCAATCTACACTGACAACTGGACTAAAAATGAATTATTATTACGATGAAAGTTTATTAATGTATGTCTCATAAAGATATTACACCATTCATAAATTGATGTTACATATGGTGAAATTGTCTTAAGAAAGTGAATTTTATGGATTCACATTTATCATCAAATATTTAAGTGTATTTCATAAAAGATTCATAACAATGAACGAAAGGGTCAAATCGCAACAAACACATGTTCTTAAGAAAAAAATCATATCGTACAAGCTAGAATTGATACTGGATTCTTTGTTTTCTCAAATATTTTCTCAAACCTTAATTGAATTTGTATTAATTATCAGGTAGAAAAGGCATAACTAAAATAAATAATTTAAAATTAAAGATATCATGTTCACTTCTCTATAATAGAAATAACAATTCAGAAAAAAATATTGTCGATACCATCTTAAATTCAGTTTATTATTTTGACTACATATAATTGCTAGTTCTCGTATAATCTTATGTTATGTATCCATCATATCATTTACTTCCATTCATTAATTATATAAACTAATATGAACCCGTGGTTATGGTTTTTGTCGATATTGACATATGAATTATGAATAGTCTAACTGTGTGTTTAGTAGATAAACATATAGCTTAGTAAGTTAAATTTGTAACCTAAAACAGTTCTTATAATTAGTTTTTTTTATATAAATGGTACTATGTACATAGATTATTTTAAAAGATTAACTATTACATTAATTTCTTCGATTACTTTACTATGAATATTCTATCCATGTTAAAGAAAATAAAGTACGTTTTTTTACATTTATTAGTTTTTCTTAATTTACATAGCTTAAGCCAACTCTCACATATTCTAAAATTTGATGGGATAAGACCATTATATTAGTAATAGTATTTGAAACACTGTGGATTCCCAGTAAACATAACCAATACATTTATTAAAGGCGTTTCGATGATTTACATAGAGAGGAAAAACTGGAATTTTACAAATCACGACACGTAACCTTAACTCACCTTATTCTCATTTCTCTTTATCCGTAGCTGCCATAAACCAAGATCAGAAATTCTATTCTCTTTTCCTGCTTCTTCCATGGTCCAAAATATAATCTCCTAACTAAAAATAGCAAAAAAAAATTGAGAAAAAAACTTAAAACCAAATCAAAATAGTAGCAAGAAAAATAGATGAAGGGAAATCAAATCAAAAGTGGGAGTCAAATCAAAACACTAGAAAACTACTTTTTAGAGTTCAGTAGAGATGGCATTGCCGGATTCAGTTGATGTAGAAGAACCTAAGAAGGTTGAAGGAAAGCTAGTTAAATAGAACAAACGCAAGGGTGAAATAAGAGTTTAAGATGAAATAAAGAGAGTAAGATTTGTGTGTAAGATATGCAATATTAAGGGACATATGGAAAGGGATTGAAGATTAAATGTTGCAAAGATAAAATGCTACAACTGCAATTAGCCTAGATGTACGATGAAGGAGTTTTCAAACTTGCCTAAGACTTCACTCAGGTCGTTCTGGCTTATGCAGTTGATCGTGTCCCTAGCATAAGCGCAACAAGAACTATAGATAATGGGAAGAAAGTTTTCATGGAATGCATGTTAAATCTTTCTAACTTACATTTTCTTAGATTATTTAACACTAGAGTATCTCGCTCATTTATTTTGAGTAAGCTAGTATATGAATTATACTTAAATATAGTATAGTTGTAAACCCTATAAAAGTATCCAAATCTTCTACGGAAGCAATAATTTATCCATGGTCTGTAAGGATTTGAAGTTATATATTTTAGGGATCGAATTTGATTGTGATTCTTTTGAATTGGGATCTTCTATTTTTAGTTTAATTATGCATATGGACTAGATGTCTATGTATGGAGCAATGTTGGATTGTGATAGGAAGGTTTCTCACTTAGTTACTTGCATTAGGAGAAGCCTTGAAATTTATCGCAACCCAAACTGTAACGACCATGACCCGACCTTCGAAAATCGACACCGAATACGACACTCGTATTCAAATGCCGTAGATCCAAATGTCGAATCTGGTTCGTCGGTGCTTATAACACATCAAGTATAACAACACAACGGAAGAAAAAGAAATGAATATCATATACAATTCCAATGAATACAATATCCAATGATATCAAAATGATACAAGAATAAGAGTGACGATAAACAACAGCGAAAAACAGATAGCAAAAGAGATAACTCCAATATCAAACTGCAACAGTGTCCCATCTCCAAATGCAAAGGCTCAAAACTGCAAAAATCTCCAATTCAATAAGCGAGAACCAGCATCAAGTTGTACCAAGCTAAGCAAGGTCAGTCGTCCTAACCAAATACTTCAATATCCAGAGTCTCCAAAGAATACCAAAGAGAAAACCGAAAGCTACCGAATCGATATCTATATCTACTATCTGAAAAACCCAACTCTAGACTGCCCATGTGGAAATTTGTGGCCACCCAGAGTTTAGGAAGGGAACAATAAACTCCAGGTCAGTCATGAGACTGGTATGAGCAAACAAAAACAATTTATCTTTAAAAAAATAAAAGATTTTTAAATAAATCCGCAATGCTTTTTGGAAAATGAAACTAGCATAAGGCCTCCCGCCACACACACAATGCAAGCGCAAACTTGGAGGAGATTTCTCCTTATGATAGTCAAAATTGTTTGATACGCGAAAACCATTTGATATTATTATTAATGCATAGTGCAGAAAACTTTTCGAAAATATAATATTAATCTTAGCCAGCATAGGTACCATTATATTATGCCAACTATAGCTACCATTTTAAATGGCAGGTTCTACAACTAAAACCGTACAGGACTCGTATTGTTTTGTTTGGATTTCCAACAAATGGTCAGGCAAAGGAACTTCCCAAATAAAATGGAACGCCTCTGGAGGGACACCCCCGAGAACCTAACCAGATCTCTGCTAGACATGGCCGGGTTACCTCTGTAACTAGGTAACTACTAACACGAGCATGCCATCCCCCGGTCGTTTGCGACCCTTATCCAAGGTACCTCTTAACCAACAACCACAAAGCAATAAATTTGCAGCAACCACAAAGTACATATCTTAGCTCCATACCATGATACCACCTATAATCCAGAAGGAAATGGACATACCCTTAGAGGGCGCTACACTCAAATAACCTTGCGGCTACGATTCCTGTTTCGACCATAACCGGGTTGTGAGGTTCGACGAAGTCTCGTACACAAAGCTATGCTTTTCATAAAAGCCATGCTTCGATCAACAAATGATCAGCAGCACTTCGTATGCCACATTACCAAATTGGGAATGTATCACTGGTAACCATCAATTACATAAACACTGAGCTCGAACGTCTCAGAGAAGGGTGTTAAGCTAAGAGAATAAATCTCCGCCACCAAATAGAAATGTATTTGATAGAAACCGGTTTTACATCTCAAAGTGTAATGTCAGACACACTTCCATACAAGTCTGTTCTGGGTTCGAACAGAACCGAAGGCACTTCCAAAGAAGTCCTTGCAATCCGGGAATCCATAATCCTGATTGGACTTCCCATCACTTAGGGAATCTCTATACCGTAGCTACTCGGTGCAGAGACAATCGATAGGTCATCCTATCGTTCTCGCAAATACCCGGTCTTCACCACCGGTCTTCAAATGCTATCCATAACGTCGTATCATTATTCAGAATGAGTTATATGACACAAGGTCCTCTCCCAACTAAACCGAATAATGAGCGCAATATTTAAAGCATATGGATATTGGGATCTCAGTTAAGTCACTACTTATTACCCAAAACCTTTCTTTCAAATGGTTTAAACAAATTACCATTTTCAATCTTTTAAACAAAAATATTCATTTCAAATACCTTCAATGGCTTAAACAATTTCCACATTTAAATATTTTAAACAAAAGATTCACTTTTAAGACCCCTTTCAATTTAAAACAAGGGCCACTAATCCTTTAAACAAAGATTCATTCATAGCTTTTCAAAACAATTCCATTTCAAATTGGATTTACTCATCCTATCTTTAAATCAAAGACTCATTTCATAGCTTTTAAAACAATTCCCGTTTCAATCTTTTATATATATAAGATACACCATTTAGAATCCTCTTCAATTTCAAAATAGGGTTCAACTATCTTTCACAATATTCAATTATAGCTTTCAAAGCCATTCTATTTCAAACATGAAATCTTTTCATCATAATTGGGAAATTCTTTTCTTATATAAAAGCTATTATTATTTGAAACCATTTGTTTCCGTTTTGGAAAACCCGATTATATTTGCACCAGTTAAGGCCTTTCAAATATAAACTTGGGTTAAATTCAAATTTTCAAAACCATAATTTTAAAATGGTTTAAAAGCCCATATAAACACATTTATAGTTTGTATAACCTTTTTACATCATAATTTCTCAACATAGAATTCAATTTCGAATTTTAAATTCAAATTTTAATTCAAATTTCAAATCTTTATTAAGTAATTCAAAATAACTTTCATTTTTAAAACACCTGTTCAAAAGTTTTTCACTTTAAACCCAATCCATTTCCAAAACCTTTTGAACTTAAAATTCAAATACAAAACTATTTTAAAAATCTGTGACCTAACCGATTTCCACGTGCAATCCATATTTGTGTGTGTATGGTGTAGTCCAGGGGTTTACACACAATAGTGCAACAACATCAACCGTTACAAATTCAAACACAGAAATATCGATAAGCGGTATAATCTATAATGCTTATCTTCATTTACAGATCATGGATGAATAATACAAGTTCATCGTAGATAATAAATTATATCACAGATAAATAAATTATATCACAGATCATAGCACAAATTAGGATAATTCAAAATGCAAAGCATCATATATCAGGGATATCAAACAATTAAATCATCTAATCCAAACATAAGTAATGTCAATTAATTATCTGATTAATCTAAATAAGATTAGTCACTAATCTTGGTTAATTAATGTTAATTAATTACAAACCATTTAATTAATTAACCTTAATCATTAATCATCCCTTAATCACCTTCATTAATTAACCTTCAATTAATTTATCACATTAATTAATTATTCTGTAAATTAATTAACTTTTCTTTAGCAACTACATTAAGTACTTATACTTTAGTTACTTAAAACTTTAATAAACAAAGATAAACCATTTATCTTTCTCAATTATTTAAATTAAAAGCTTGCGACCCTTAATCACCAGTTAATTAATCTTTAGTTAACAGTTAACCAATCCTTAATTATCATTTGAATCCTTAATCACATTTGATTAATCAAGTAATCACCACTTAACAACTTCTTAATTAATCCTTAATTACAGATTTATTATCCTTTAATTATCAATTAATAAAACTTAATTATTTATTAATAAAACTAAATCACAAGTTAAGCACTTCTTAATTACTAATTAAGTAACCTTTAATTACTTAATTAACAGCTCATTAATTACTTAATTAATAAATCTTAACCACTTGATTAATTAAGTTTAATTACACTTAATTACTTGATTAATGAATCACTAATCATTAATTAATAATCTAGTTAATGATCTTTTTTAATTATAAATTAATGAATCTTGAATTAATTAACCTTCAATCCTCAATCATTTATTAATCAAGTAAATTATTTTACTTAATTAATTTCTTAATCAATCCTTTATACTTAAACTAATTAGTTAAACTTAATTTCTTTAAATTAACTTAATCAAAATTAAGATATTAAAACCTTAATTAAGATAAAACATTATCTTATAAATGCTTTAATTACCCTTAACATATTTACATCATTTATCTTTATAACTATCTTTACATAATTAAATAATTAATTAAGTTTTTTAAATAAAACAATCATTTAACTTAATAAATTAAAGTTATCAAAACACAACTTTAAATAACTTAAAATATTTATCAATTTATAGTTTAAAAACTAATTTCAATTTGAATTTAAAAACTTGACTTTTTATATAACTTTTAAAATTACATTCATAACTCAATTTCAAAATCACTTTAAATTTTCGTAACAAAGTTTAAATTTATCAACTTCAAAACTTTTTAATCAAAATGTTTAAGAAAACATTTATTAAACATCAAGTAATTTATATAAGAATTTTAAATCAATTTAAAATTTTAAATTGCAAAAACCAAGATTTTAAAACTTTTAAAACCTTTAAAACTGTTTAATATTCTCTGCTTCGGGTCGAACCCGAAGCTTACTCGAGTCAAACTCGAGTTTTTCCCTTACTTCCCATTTTCTTTAAAACGCGGACTAAATTTTAAGTTTAAAAACTACAGGCCAATCACTTCCAACATACTCGAGATCGAACTCAAGCTATCCATCCAAATACTCGATCCTGACTTCGAGACCTTCATAGCCCAAACCACTCTGGCACGCACCCATCATCACATGCACATACACCACCACCTGAGGCTACTCCGACCATCGACATTAACTCCAGCACTTCACCCTACATCACAACATCACAACCCGACCACAAAACCCCGCAAACAAGACTTCGATCAAGATTGACTACCCAGTTCACCTGGAACCAAAAACAGCTTCCCACAAATTCCCTTCGACCACCAAGCTCTGACCATCAGAGGTCGAGTAGTACTGGCCATCTTTTGCCGAGCCGACACGCTATCATCTCCTAGAATTACACAGCACTCGATCAAACAGAGCCCACGTAGTGACCCAAAACCCAAACTATACAAAAATTAGGGTTATAAACTAATTCCGATCACCGCCGACGCCACAGTTCCCTATAGCCTCAACCATCCTTTTTGCCTAACAACCGGATCGACACTAGCTTCAGACGAAGACTCCCTCACTCTAATACTTCCAATCACCAGAAAATGATCGAGATTCATTTTCCAGAAAATTCCAAAATTTACGTTCAATTCAACATTAAAAATTTGGATTTTTGTTTTAAAAATCATAATTTTCAATGATGATTCGAGATATATACATGAATCAATATAACATAACATTTGATTCATTACATTATTCAAGTTTCCACTACATTTTCTTGCTAACAGGAAATTTCTAAACTTAAATTACTTAAACTTGTTTTCATAATCTAGATGGAGTTTAAACTCGACTAATTTGTTTTAAACCTAAAGCTTCAAAGTGTTTAGATGGGAAGTTTTGAATTTTGGTTTATTTTTAAACCTCTGTAATCAGAGAAGCACAATATCAGGCATGTAGATCCAAATGCATTCATATCTGCAGATTTTATAGTACTATCTACACATGCAGGCATCTGAACACTTATACCAACAGCTTCAAGCATTATCAAAAAATCACAACAGGTTTAAATAAGAATGGGTAGTATGCTCACCTGTTTCCTGAAAGAACAAAGAAGAATAGTGCGTGTTGCTTTGATTTGGTCTGAGCTTTGATTTTCCAGATTCAAAACTTGATCAGGTTGAAGTTTGAAACTTGAATATTTGAACACTGAAATCTGGTCTACACTGAGTTGAGTCTTATTTGTGTTGAATTCCAGGTTGTTTGTTTGTTTTACATTAAAACTGAATCTTGAACCTTTGTATTTCTAAGTTGAATCTGGATTTTGTTTTGTTTCCATTTTTGTTTTAAAGCCTACCGAATTTAACTTGCTTCTTTTTTTTCATTTTATTTTCTTGTTTCCAGGTTGAAGATATGATAATACATCTCTGTTTACAGGCTTGTTTGAGAGAGTTACATACTTGAGAGGAAATGGTTACAATGTTGATTGTTTTTGAGGAAGTGATTACTTGAAAATGAATTTACAGATTTGGATTTGAGTTGTTTTGATCATCTTGCTTGAGGAAGTATTCAGGTTTTAATCTATGAGAATTTCTGGTTTGTGAAAGATAGTTTTACAATGTTGAGTTTCTTTGAAAGTGAGGAGATAAGATTTTATAAAATGTTTACTAGAATTTTTATTAAAATAAAAAAATAAAAAATAAATAATGGAATGACACTTGTCATATACCTTAATTTATTAGCTAACACATGTTATTATAAGTCCTTAATATGTTAACACTTGTAATTAAGTATTTTTCTTTTTATTCAAATGTTAAATAAAGCCTTTAACCTAATTTATTAATTCTTATGTAAATACATTATAAATTTCTTATGTATTATTTATACTTATACAAATTAAGGAAAAATGGTTAGAAATTAAATTATACATTACTAATAAATATTTATAAGTTAGTAAATACAAATTTTATTTTCAATACATTTATATTTTTAAACTTAAGATATTAAACTTATTAACAAATACTTATTTTAAAATTTTCATTTTATACTTAAGTAATCATACTTATTATATTTTTGTTTCAAATATAAAATTTTCTTTAAGTCCAATTAAATTTCAATATATTAACATTTGAATTTCAAATTCAAATCTCAAATCATTATATATATATATATATATATAAACACAAACCAAACACATATCCTTATAAAATTTGGAAAAAATTCAAATTAACTCACCATTAATTCGCAATTAAATTCAAAATTTTAAATTAATTACCAATTTAAATTTAGCTTAAAAATCAGGATCGTTACACAAATAGTTCTATCATGTTGAGTTATTTGTATTCCCTAGACATGTCACATGCTTTCACTGAGAATTGAACTCAGGAAAACTATCATCATTGCTTCACAGAGATTTGTAGAAAGAATTTCCTTAAAAACCAGAAGTCTATCTGAGATTATGGCTCCTGGAAGGAAAAGTAGATCTGTCAGATCTGGAAACATTCAAGAGGGAACCTCCGCTTCCCCTGTACCTAATCAACCCACTCCGTCAGTTGGAGTTACGAAAGCGGAGTTGGATGCTGTGATTCTAGGGCTAAACCAGCAGATAAACGCCCAAAATGCACAATTAGAGGCTCAGAGTGCCCAAAATGCTCTAATTCTGAATAAGTTGAATGATTTGCTCGGGGCAAACAATCAACCGGCTGGTAATGAAAGGAATTATGCTGGAAACATTCATAATGCTAACGAAAGGAATGCTCCTGAAAGGGCTGCTAGTCCCTTTGAGCAAACGCTTCCTTAGGTTGGTGGATCTGGAACTCGACATGATGAGGAATATCTTTCTGGAATGGTCCGGCAAATCATGAGAGAAAGTATGCAAAGGGTTGAAGATGAGAAAGAATGGGGTTTCGCCCCGAGTAAAACTCCATTTACTGAGAAAATCTTAAAGGCGGAGTTTCCAAGGAAGTTTGTCCCTCCAACTATCCCAGCTTACAAAGGGACAAGTGATCCGAATGAATTCTTGTATAAATATGATTGGCACATGACAGGTGCCAGAGCCTCTGACGAAATAAAGTGTCGATATTTCCCCGTATACCTGGAAGGTGTGGCTCTACTATGGTTCACCAAGTTGCCAGTCCGATCTATCGATCAGTTTTCAGACTTGACCAGAAAATTCAAGGAGCAGTTTAGACTATATGCTTCGAAGGCCAAGGACATTATGTCACTGTCGAGTTTAGAGCAGAATCCTGGTGAGTCTATCAGATCCTTCTTGAACCGCTTTAATATAGCGCTGGCTGAGGTGGACAATGCTGAACCACGAATGATATTGACTTATCTGATGAGGGCTATTGATAAGTCAAGCGAATTTGGGAAATGGTTAAATATGAAGGAGCCAACCTCTCTCGAAAAGTTCTACAAAAAAGCAGATGAATTCATTCGCTTGGAAAGCCGTCCTTTACCAGTAAAGACAGTGTTGGAGAAAGCAGAAGACAACACTGTCGCTCCACGCAAGAATGAATCGGTGGGGCAAAAAAGGGAGAATAATAATGGGAAGAAACAGGGTAATCTGAAGAAGCCCCGATCCTTCAAGCCATCAGAATATACTCCATTATCACATACGCCGGAGCACATCTACCTTGCCACTAAAGATTCCGTCGATTTCCCTAAACCTATCCCTTTGAGAACCGGGAAAAAAGCCATACAGAGTGGGAAATTCTGCCGCTTCCACAATCAACCCGGTCATGAGACTGATGAATGCCGCCAGTTGAAAAATCTGATTGAAGAGTTGCTAAGAGAAAACAAACTGCAGCAATTTGTGAAGAAGAATAGCAACAATCCTGCATCGTCGAGTCAGGGGCAACAGGTTCCTGTTCATCAGCCTAGGACAGGTGAGAAAGCTACGGGACATGAATCTGGAAGGCCCGTTATCAATGTCATTACAGGAGGGCCTCACCCAGCTGGCAAGAGCTGGGGTGAGATGGAGAGATATTCCAGGGCTTTGAAATATGCTCCAGCCGAAGAAGACGTCTTTGTTTTAGAAGACACTACGCCCCTGAAACAACAGAAAACTTTCAGTGATGATATTGTTTTCAGAGCCAGAGATTCCACAGGTATAGAAGCTCCTACCCTAGATCCCTTGGTCATCTCGGCTGGTATTGGACCGGCCATTGTCAGAAGAGTCCTCATCGACTGCGGAGCATCATGTAATATCCTCTTCAAGAAGACATTTGACCAAATGAAAATCCCTATGATCGATGTACAAGCCTCATCACAGAAGATCGCTGGCTTCACTGGGGAGCCAAAGCAACCAATTGGGACCATCGATCTGCTTGTAGAACTTGGGGAAGCAGAAAGGAAAGTGGTCCGCAAGCAAACATTTGTGATTGTCGATGAGTTTTCTGCTTATAATGCTTTTCTTGGCCGTCCAACACTCGCAGCATTCAAAGCTATCCTAGCCCCGTGGTGCCTCACTATTAAATTCCCTACTGACAATGGAGTAGGAGTTATAAAAGGGGATCAAAATGCTGCGCGAGAGTGCTATTTGACAGAGCTGCGAGAGTCAAGAAAAAGAGAAATGGGAAAGGATGCGGCAACCCCAGTCCGCATCAAGGAACCAGCCTTGTAGCAATTACGGGGCGGACCCTGCACTGGAGAGCACAGCGGGGCACGGAAAGAAATGGATCCCAGAAAAGCCAGTGCAGGGGAGAATAGAGTGGTACCGGTGGAAACGACAGTTCCGGTACCTGTTGACCCGAAGGACCCAAATAAGGTGTTGAATGTGGGTTCACAGCTTAATGTGTCAATTCAGAATATCTTGATATCTTTCCTGAAAGCAAATCTGGATGTCTTTGCTTGGACTCATGCCGATATGTGTGGAATATCTCCAGAAGTTGCAGTACACGCTCTGAATATTGACCCAAAGTTTACGCCAGTTAAACAGAAAAGAAGAACCCAAGGTCCAGAAAGGTCAGCAGCATTAAAAGAAGAAGTTGATCGACTCATGGAAAATAACTTCATCAAAGAATCTACATATCCGAATTGGGTTTCAAATCCTGTGCTGGTCAAGAAAGCTAATGGAAAATGGAGAGTGTGCATCGATTTTTCTGATCTAAACAAGGCTTTCCCCAAAGATTGCTTCCCGTTACCCAGGATCGATCAACTGGTAGACGGAACTGCGGGACATGAATTGTTATCTTTTATGGATGCCTACTCCGGTTATAACCAAATCATGATGCACGAGCCGGATCAGGAGGATACAAGCTTTATCACAGATGTTGGACTTTATTGCTACAGAGTTATGCCCTTCGGATTGAAAAATGCAGGGGCAACCTACCAAAGACTTGTTAATGCTATGTTCAAACCGCAATTGGGCAAAACTATGGAAGTCTACGTTGACGACATGTTAGTGAAGTCCAGGAAAGCAGCAGATCACATTGAACACTTAGCAGAAATGTTCGCAGTCCTTCGGAAATACAGAATGAAACTTAACCCTCTGAAATGTACATTTGGGGTCGAGTCCGGAAAGTTCTTAGGTTTCATCGTCAGTGCTAGGGGCATTGAGGCTAGTCCAGCTCAAATTACTGCCTTGAAAGAAGTTAAAGCTCCTAGAACGAAGAAGGAATTGCAGAGTCTCAACGGAAAGGTCGCCGCCCTAAGTCGGTTCATTTCCAAAGCCACTGATAAATGCATCCCATTCTTTGACGCCCTGAAGAAAGGAAAGAAGAATTTTGAATGGACTTCCGAATGCCAAAAAGCCTTCAATGAGTTGATCCGTCATATGGAAACGCCTCCAATACTTTCTAGGCCAGGCAATGGTGAGGATCTTCTTATATACTTGGCAGTATCATCTCATGCTCTAAGTGCAGCGCTGATACGGGAAGACAAAAGGATTCAACATCCGGTTTACTATATCAGCAAAAGACTCACTGGGGCAGAGCTGAATTACTCCAAGTTGGAAAAACTCGCCTATTGCCTACTAGTTGCATCAAGGAAACTGAGGCAATATTTCCAAGCTCATCCTATCAGAGTACTCACTGATCAACCTCTAAAGCAAGTCCTATTTCGCCCTGAAACTTCGGGTCGCCTTCTAAAATGGAACATTGAACTCAGTCAATATGACATCACTTATCACCCCCGAAAAGCAATCAACGGACAAGCTTTAGCTGATTTCATTGCAGAATTCACAGAGAAGGATAATGGTGAGGATGAAGCGATCAATGATTCCCCAATCCGGTGGAAGATGTATGTTGATGGCGCAAGAAATGACTACTGTTCTGGAGCCGGAGTGGTACTTGAAACTCCTGAAGGTCGATCATTATGTTATGCACTAAGATTGGAATTTCCTTCAACAAACAATGAAGCAGAATATGAAGCTCTTATTGCAGGTCTGAAAATCGCTAAAGAGCTAAACATTCGAGCATTACAGATCTTCAGTGATTCTCAGCTTATTGTATGCCAAGTCAAGAAGGAATTTCAAACAAAAGGTGGAAACTTGCCTTCCTACTTGTCAAAGGCTTGGGAACTCCTATGTGAACTCGATCACTATTCAATAGGCCACATTCCTCGGGAAGAGAATATGAAGGCAGATTCCCTCGCAAAGTATTCAAGTTCTGGTGAAGCTCAACTATTGGGATTGGTCCCTGTAGAAGTCCTTTCAGCACCAAGTATAGACGAGATGGATATTGACTGGATTATGAATGTATCTCAAGAACAAGAGTCATGGATGACTCCAATACTGGACTACCTACTCAGAGGTTCTCTGCCAGAAAATTCGATAGAAAGACGAAAGCTACTAAGGAAAGCCTCTCGCTATGTAATTCAGGATGGCCGATTGTACAGACGGGGATTCTCAATGCCATTGCTTCGATGTGTATCCCGGGAAGAGTCCAAAACAATCCTAGCTGAGGTGCATGGAGGAGAATGTGGTGATCATTCAGGTGGTCAAACATTAGCAAAGAAAATTCTCCGATACAGATACTTTTGGCCAGAAATTAATCATGATGCTGCAAGCTATTCCCGAAAGTGTGACAAATGCCAAAGATTTGCCAAAATTCCTAGAGCACCTTCAACTGAACTCACACAAATGGTCAGTCCATGGCCATTTGCAATTTGGGGAATGGATCTCATTGGGCCGCTACCGACTGCCAAATCAGGGATTAGATATGCTATTGTTGCAGTTGATTATTTTACGAAATGGGCTGAAGCTGAACCATTGGCTACTATCACCTCTAAGAAGATGATAAGTTTCGTGACCAAGAATATCATTTGCAGGTATGGGGTGCCTCAGAAAATAATCACAGACAATGGTACTCAGTTTGAAAGCGAGGAATTCCAAGATTTTTGCAGGCGATTCAAAATCCAGAAAAGCTTTTCAGCAGTTGCTCATCCGCAGGCAAACGGGCAAGTGGAAGCAGTAAACAAGATCATCAAATCAACCATCAAAAAGCAACTCGAAAGAGCAAAAGGTGGTTGGGTCGATAAGCTACCACTTGCACTATGGGCATACAGAACTACTCACAAAACTGCGACTGGGCATACTCCTTTTTCGTTAGCATACGGATCGGAAGCAATGATTCCGGTTGAAACAGAGGTCCCTTCACACAGAAGAATACATTTCAATCAAACAGAAAATGAAAAGCTACAACTTGAAGCGCTAGATCTCCTTGATGAAAAAAGAGATGAAGCTAATCTCAGAGTTGCAGCTCATCAGCAAAGGATAGCCAGACATTTCAATTCCAAAGTTCGCCAACGCAGCTTTGAGATTGGAGACCTAGTCCTGAAGAGAATTATGACAGCGACAGGTGTGTTTGGGCCAAATTGGGAAGGACCGTATGTAATAGGTCAGAAGCTTCTTGACGGCACATTCAAACTCACCACTGTTGATGGAGATCAAATTCCAAGGGCATGGAACAGCAACCATTTGCGTCCATACTTTACTTGAAAATTTTGTTGAAACATTGTAAAAAGAATTATGAATGTATGATTCTTGTAATTGAGAGCAATTGTAAAACTGATGCAAGTGAATAATGAATGAATATAAAGTGGATGTAGGCCCAAATTTCTGGCCGAACCACTATAAATCTTGTGTTCCTTATTATTATTACATGTTTGCTTTATTTTCGATATAAAAGTACATAAAATGTATTGCTGAAATGTCGATTTAAATTTTTGCAGACAATGGAAATAAAACTTGCGCATAATAAGACCGAGTGATTCTCACCATCATTCAACAAACAAATTTCAAGTCATAAAGGCCCCGAATTCAAATCCTAGATAGGAAATACTTCAATTGAACGGCTTATGATTTCGATAGAAACGAGCCCTTGCTAATGAATTGAGATTGTTTGAACGAACAAACATCCAATTAGGAAGCTAGTGCCCGTTCTCACGAACTTGCCTGACAATGAAGTACACTTCCTTGGATTAAACAAGCTACTTGCGAGAAAAGGGGAATGAAAACTTGAAAAGAAAAAAAAAGGGATCATTGAAAAGGCATAAGCAAGTGAACAGAGGAACAACCAAAGCTATCATCAGCAGCACAAGTCCTCTTCGGAGGCACAACTCTTCGGAGGATAAAAGACCTCTAATGGGTCATACGCCACAAAAAAGAAAGTTCTCTACTCAACAAAAAAGATTGGAGGAGTCATGACCCTCCAACCATGAGAGAGTAACTTCCAGGCGATGAAAACCCTTTCGGAGGCACATTTCACCAGGAGTTGAAGTGTTATGACCGCTCTTCGGGATTTCACTTCACCAGAGTTGAAATGCAAACAAAATAAAAGCCCTCTTCGGAGGCCCATTTCACCAGGAGTTGGAGTGTTATGACCGCTCTTCGGGATTTCACTTCACCAGAGTTGAAATGCAAACAAAATAAAAAGCCCTCTTCGGAGGCCCATTTCACCAGGAGTTGGAGTGTTATGACCGCTCTTCGGGATTTCACTTCACCAGAGTTGAAATGCAAACAAAATAAAAAGCCCTCTTCGGAGGCCCATTTCACCAGGAGTTGAAGTGTTATGACCGCTCTTCGGGATTTCACTTCACCAAAGTTGAAATGCAAACAAAATAAAAGCCCTCTTCGGAGGCACATTTCGCCAGGAATTGAAGTGTAACAACCGCTCTTCGGAATTTCACTTCACCAAAGTTGAAATGCAAAACAAGATAAAGACCTTCCTGGAAGCCCATGTTTCACCGAGATTGAAATAAAACTTCCAAGTGTCGAAACGTGAAAAGGCTTTCCTCGAAGGCGCAACTCTTTGGAGGTACACGTTTCACCAAGATTGAAATAAAACTTCCAAGTGTTGAAACGTGAGAAATCCCTCCTCAGAGGTACAACCCCCTCCCGGGGACACAATTAAAAAGAAAGACCTCTTCAGAAGCCCACGTTTCACCAAGATTGAAATAAAACTTCCAAGTGTTGAAACGTAAAAAAATATCTCCTCAGAGGCACAAATTTTTATCCAAAAAAAAAAGGGGGGGGGAAAGGAAGTTAAAGTACATTCAGAGGTCCGCTTTACCACATAGAAGAATTCACTTGGCAAAATGTATACATACGCAAGAGGAAAAAGTGATTTCTTCGAAGGGCAAAGCGTAGAAACTTATATGAAGGAAGTTGCACTCTACGAAAATTCTCTTCGAGAATGAAGTAATTATTCTTTAGAAAACGAGAGTGCAAGTCCCCTCAAAGTATACGATATTGCAGTAAGCTCATGGTATAGGGGCAACATGGTATAGTTACTTACAAAGCGGTATAACTATGTCGGTAAAGTACGCTCAAACAACATACCACAAGCTTACCGCAACATCGTATAAATAAACTTGTGCAAAAATGAATAATAAATGCATTCTCAAATTCAAACAAAAGTCTGTACAAATAAAGAATCATTTTATTCAATTGCAGATATTGCAGATACAGGTTTCAAAATAAAAAAGCAGGGGTCGGTGCCTGCACAACATCCGACCATTACACAAAAAAAGAATCAAAAAGCTCAACTCTTCATTTCTTCTTGCCGCCTTTAGACCCTTTACCCGGCCGAGTGGTTAGCTTTTCGGGTCTTTCAGGTTGGTCTGAAGGCATAAGGGAAGAAGGGGAGGGAGGTGCAACTGGTGCAATTTCCGGTTCCTCTTCTGTGGTGATAATTTTCTTCCCCCTCCTCTTCGATGTCCCATGCTTCTTCCTTTTCTTCGAAGAAGACTCGCTCCCCGGAGTAACGAGAGCGGACAAAACTACGTCGTCAGAAGGAGTCCGTTCCGGAGAGATCTCGCCTCCTTCGAGTCCCTCATCTTTTTGCTCCTGCGAAGCAATAGGGTCATCCAAACCATGAAGAGCCTCAATTTTCTCCTCTTGTGACCCAGGTTGTGAAGCAGAAGGAGGAGTCACCTGAAGAGATGGAGGAGGAAAAACCAGAGAAGGCGAAGTCTGCACGGCACTTGTTGTTTCAACTGCAGAAGAAGAAAATTTGAAAATGTTAGTATCTTCCCGAAAGAAGGGAGATATGGGTTCATCGAGATTCAAGAGGTAATCGAGAAGCTCATCAAATTTTTGAGGAATAAGCAGGTAATCCACCTGAATCGGACCAATGTCGAAATTACCTGAAGATATTGGCTTCGTCAGTTCAATCTCATAATTCTGAGCCCCAATGTCCTCCAAAGCCTCTTCATCAGTAGGGGTAATTACCCCGGTTTTTGTAAGAGGCGGCGAATGAGCACTAGAGCCTGTAATGTCCACCTCGGGAGAAACTAGAGGACGTTCAGAGGTAGTAGGCGGTACTTCTTTTTCAGAACGCTCCTCTTCCGCCATCCCGGCCCGCACTCTGGCAAGCTGCTCCTTTCCCTTGGCAAGAGTGGCACGGGCTTCATCATCAAGATAATGCTCTTCAAGGGCTGACTCAGCATATCCAGCACCTTTACCACCGAGCATATCAAGTGCTGCCTCCCAAACTTCAGCCAGTGTGATTTCATACTTGGGGCCCAGAAAGGCAAGGCTGCCACGTCCCAAAATGCTGTGCAGATAAAAATCGAATAATGTGGAGCTAATGTCAGCTTTTGTTGCTTGATGAGCCTCTTCGGCCGCAAGTTTACCAGCAACAGCCTCGTCGCGCTCCTTTTCGGCCATAGCAAGTCGAGTTTTTAACAACTCTATCTCCAAGCTTTGAGAGCCGGTCTGTTCTCGCAGTTGTACAGTTTCAGCACGATATTCTTCTATGACCTTTTCCTTGTGTGCAAGCTTATCTTCGACTGCTCTTTGACTGGCATGCGCATCTCGTACTTGTTGCTGAAGCATGCTCTCCTTTTGTGAATGGAAAGTAGATGAAGTAGCTAATTCTTCCTTAAGTTTTTCTACTTCCGCTTCCAGCTTTTCATTGTAGGAAGCAATACTTCTCATTTCGGCGTCATGCTGTTCGAGAGTCTTCTGCCACTCAGCCTTATCATTCTCCATTGTTAGCATGGCCTCGAGATTGGCTCGGTTAACCCTCTGAAGTTCGTCGACGAGTTTTTGCCAGTTCGACATTCTTTCGATATCGGTCCTGACAGTATCAAGATTTCGCAGCATAGCCGGTTTATCGAGAGGAACCAAGTCGAGATCAAATCGAACCCCTCTCAGGCACCACTGAGGAAATCGACTTTGAAGAGTGGGAGGACCTTGCCCGACTTGGTATGCGGGCCGGTTGATGATTGCTTGAATGTCGGAGCGAGCGGGAGCAGGAGATTGAGCAGGGACATGTTCAGAAGCTGAAGGAGTTGTTTCTTCAGTAAGTCTAGCCCGCTTGCTAGAAGAATCGTCTATGTGACTCTTTCCTCTCTCATCATGAGCCTTTCTCTTTTGGGTATCATCATCTCTGTGGGGAAGATCATGTCTTTCTTGTTCCCTTCGGCGACGTTCTTCATATGCTCGTCTCTCGTCGGCTTTCCTGATGGCCCTCTCTTCATCCGACTCTCTGTAAGAAGGAAGGTAACGCCTGTAATCATACTGGCTACGCCTCCCGTAGCGCTGGAAATCATCATAGTACGAGCCGCTGCGCCCCATAGGAGAATCTGGAATTAAAATAATAAGCTTTAGAAATCTTTAAAGTATAAGAAGATAAGTGAACAGAAGTGATGAGAAATTCTAAGTGTGTGTGATGTGCAAACTACACGCATTAATGTACGAACCACTCTTTATTTGGGGAGTGGTTGTGGGTGTAATAGTTAACGTCAACTCTTGAGTCGACGGCGACTGTTGCAAAATAGAAGCAGCTTCAACTACTGAAGAAGAAATCCCGGCAGTAGTAGGGTCATCTTTGAAGATCTCTTGTGAAGTAGCGAAGAGGTCGCTCAATCCTTCGAAGGTATCGTCCCTGCTTTGCTTGACAGGACTGGATTTCTTAGCCTTTTCACCAGAATCTTGCGAATGATGGGAAGATCCCAGAGGCTCTTCTTCTTCGATGACCGGGGCAAGTTTATCAGATGGCCCCGCAACATCAACAGAAGTGGAGCACTTCACTAGCGAAGACTCAGGAGTCTTTATCGGAGAATCAGGGACTTCCGTTGGAACTTCATGAGCATGCATAGAGCGAGAAGCATGTAGAAGCCCACGTTGATGTAAAAATTCATCCCTCAATAGAAATTTTATGCTCCTCTCTTCTGCGGCCACGGCACTCAACCTCTCAAAAACTTGCTTATGAATTGGATCTCTAGAAGGGAGAGGAAGTGCTGAAAGGAACAAAGAATGAAATTAGCAACTGAAAGTTCGGATCTCGAAAAGGTTTCAAAACGGAAAAAATAGAAACACTAATCTTACTTCCTACTCTCCAGATGGCATAAAACCCTGGGGGACAGCGAGCAAAGAAAAACTGATTCAAAAATCCATGAACACTTTCAGTAAGATCGGAAATGAGCTTGCGGTTTCTGGCACTTCTCACAATAATGAGGGAAGGATGATCTTTACTCTTTGCAAACGAGCACAGATAACGAATTTCTTCAAAACTCGGTAGGCGATCAAGAGTTCTTCTAAACAAAACACATAATCCCGTCAAGATGGCATAGCCATTGGGATGAAGTTGAAACGGAGAGATTGTCAACCGAAGGAGAAGAGTTCGAAGGAAGTCGTTAAAAGGAGGAATCGCCCCACTTAAGCACATTTGGCGATTGACTGCAACAAAACCATAGGGAGGATTGTCAGCAGTATCACTTGGCCCAGGGAGAAGAACATCACTTTCAGCAAAGCCAAATTGAGTGCGCAGCTGGATAAACGCTCTCGAAGTTAGAATAGTCGAGGTTCTCTCCGGAGGATTCTCTATGGGAACAGCTATCGGAAAAGTTTCTTCCTCTTGAGTTACCACTTCTTCTTCTCGGTGGGAAGTCATTCTACATAAACAACTGGGTATTCAAACATGAAGGTGCACGTTTCCTAAAGTGTGTGAAGTGTTGTGTAAAATCAATCAAGCAGTGAACAAATATAACTGAAATGAAAACTAGCAAGCATTTGTTAGTTATGAAATTCAGGGACTATTGTTTTAAGCCTAAATATGCAAGTAAGATGTTGATGCAGATAAATCAGTTCAGATTATTGATACTTTGCATTAATGTTTAACTTTAATCGATTGATTCACAAACATTTCATGCAATATAATTAAGTTTCTTGTCTTGTCTTGACTAATCTGTCATCTGACATGGGCAGTCAATGGCAGTATTTTCGCCTTGGTTTTCTTTGTTTGTTATGTTCAGCAGGCAACATAGTTTGGCGGTTCAAGTTAGAAACTCAAAGTGGATCTATGCTCTCAAAAAGTCAGCATGCCCAAAGCTTAAGTGTTAACTCGGCAGCGGTTAAAGAGCCAACTCGGTCACGGTTTAAGGGTTTAACTCGGCCACAGTTTTAAGGCTTAGATCGGCAGAAGGTTAGGTCGGTAGATCTCCCTCAAGTGCTAGCACGGCCACGATTTAAGGATTGGGTCAGCCAAAAGCCAAGCCCCCTAAAATCACCAGGTCGTATCTAAATCAATACCTCGCCCCGCTCAACCTGTTAACCCGTTAGCTACTCCCTCAACCAAAAAATTCTCACTTCATTTATCCTATCTCATGCATTCGGATCGTCCAAGACATCAATTCGAAACCTCTGCAAAGTCAGCGCCTTGCAATCCTAGTACGAATCAAAATCAGCTAGCTTAAATCAGTAAACCATCTTCATCGTCCCATCGATCAGTCGAAATCGAACCGAGCAACCTAAACTCCATCAGCCATTGGTGTAATAAGATTTGCGGTGGAACATCGCGCAAGCAAACGGTTTAAGTAACAGAATTCATGAGCCAACGAGTGATCTATAATCGAAGAAGAGGGTTTACTTACGCAATGAATAACAGAGGTTGTCGGTGGATAATTGGAATTAAATCGCCTTTTTGAGCTCGGAAGATTTTTTATGGCAGAATCAGAGAAATAGGTAGTGAGAAGGAAGAAGGAGATGTGATTTATACCTTGCAGTAAAGGGATATGAAGTGGTATGTTACGACTCAACTGTTAGGTCGCGTACGACCTACCAACTTAAAGAACGGCCGAGTTAGAGGATATCGAAGCACACGACCTAACCGGTAGGCGTATACTTCGAGGGGCAATTGTTAACTCTGCCCCGGTGTCGACTTAGCAACTCGAAAGGATGCCGACCTACAGCTTAAAAGGGGGGTTGCCGACCTAACAGTTCAACAAGTGTGACGACCTAATACTTTAACAAGGCTACCGACTCAACTGGTTGCCGACCTAACTGCCTTATCAGGGAGACCGACCTAAGGCACGAAGGAATACCGACCTAAGGAGCTTGAGTATCATGCCGACTTAAGACTCGAAGAGGTGCCGACCTAACAGGCTAGGGAGATGCCGACTTAAGGCCCAAATGGATACCGACTTAGGGCTAAACAGTTGCCGACCTAAAACTTAACAAGATGGCTACCGACCTAAGACAGAAGACGACCTAACCATCCAGAGAATTTACCGATCTAACCACTTAGAACAGGGACAAGATCATGAACTACACCTAAGTCGCGACCGACCTATGACCTATGTTAAGTCGTTCACGACCCAAGGCCACTGAATATAAGTCCGATGCCATATTATTGAGAAGAGGTGTGTTGACTCGGAGGCGACCTAGGACTTGTACAAATGAACTCTCGTGAAGCCGTGAAGGAGCCAGGTGAATCAGCCACGACTCACCTTAAACCGGCCACGACTCACCTTAAACCGGCTACGACTTATCTTAAGTCGGCCACGACTTAGGACTTGGCAATAATTCCAGACCAGAACTCTCTATAAATAGGCGACCACCTCCAACATTCAAAGGACTTTTGGCACATTCTCTTCATACACCGTTACCTTGCTGCATTGAGAACTTCATCAACACTTAGAGCTTTCAAGATTAGAGGAATACATCAAAGAAATTCACGAAGAAACCACACATCTTCAACATGAATTTAAGGACTTTAATCGACATTGAAGCTTAAGACTTGTTCCAAATCACTTGTAACTTGAAGTATATTGTACTTGAGAAGAATTGTATCAGCTTGTAACGGGATTATTAATAAAAGTACTTAGAGTGGACGTAGGCTATACCCTTAAGCCGAACCACTATAAAATTGTTGTTGTTTACTGCTTTTCTGCTATTACTTGCTTGTAATTCTTTCCCGATCTATCGGGTGGTGCTTTCACAACTACACTTCACACACCGGGGTGTTAGCGTTCACATTTTAGCGTTAACAAGGAATATATGTTATGAATGTTCTGTTTTAGTTCTGGGTATTCTCTGTTCATGTTTTCAGGTGCTCATTTGCTTTTAAATTCTATATCTCTTGATGTAGTCTCTGTGTAAACTTAAGTTTTAAGTAAAACTTGTGTATTTAATCACCAGTTTTAGTTTTAAATTTTTATTTTAGTAAAAGAGATATGGTTTGTTTCTGGTAATCAAAATTTACAGACCCAACTATAAATAAGTGAAAACCCCAACATCATGATTCTATGATTCAGGCGTGCAATCTGAAACATCATCCAAACTTATGATTTTTAAAAATAAAACTAAAATTTTCAGTTAAGTATTAAAGGAGCAGTTTGGGTTTGTTTAAATTTTGCTTTTCGAGTCGCCGGAGTCGATCTCGTTGATCAGAGGGGTTGGGGTTTGGGTTGGAGGTGCAGGAGCGAACAAGGAGTATGGGAAAAAGGTTGAGATGGTCAACCAATGACCATGGAGGCGGCAGCGATGGTTTAAAGTTTTTAAACCTAATTTTACTTTGTTTTGGGTTTGGGTCGCGTATGCGTTGAATTGGTGACCGAGTGTTATGGGGTTTTAGAGGTGGCTAGAGGCGTGATGGTCGAAGCTTATGCCGGAGTTTCTGGTGGTCTGGCGGACAGAGCAGCGAGGAGGAGGTGATGACAGGTTTGAGGGGGAAAGCCTGTTTATGTTTTTCAGTTTACTTGTACTGCTCATTTTTGTTTTGGGTGTGGTGATGGATTTTGGGAGGTCGTGCCGTTGTCTGGAGGTAGTCGGCGATGTGTAGGAGTGCCAGAGGGTGGCCGGCGTCGGTTGGGGCCACGGTGCACGTGCACCATGCCGTTGAAGGTTGGGTTGTTGTTTTCTGTATGCAGGGTTTTTAGTTAGGGAAGTACTCGAGAATTCGAGTACGTGACTTGAAGTAAGGAAGGGGAAGACTCGGTGCATGCTGGGTTTATTCTCGAGGCAGAGGGTGGGATTCAGGTTCTATAAACCTGATATACTCAGGTTTTAATTTGGTCCAAAATTCTTAACAGGATTTTATGCTATGTTTTAAATTTAGTTCAAAATATAAACCAATATTGAAACAATGTTTGAATCCAGAGTTTAAAGTAATCTTAGATGAAACTTTTGAAATTTAAAGTTTTCAAAATGAATTTGGATTTCTAAGCAAGACTTAAAATCAAGATTTTCAACAAAGTTTTGAAATCAATGTTAAATCTAATAGATTCATGTGACTTGAAACTAAATCTGAAAGATTAAATTAGTCTTTAATTATGAATGTTTTAAGAATAAGTCCAATAAAACAGTTTTGAATATAAATCTGTTGAGAAAGTTTTTAAATGAAAAGAAAAATAAATTGTTTAGCTTGAAAATTTGCAAGTCAAATATTAATGTATTTTGGAAATTTAAATTAGAGATTGATGTTATTTACAAGATTATAAATTGAATTTAAATTTGAATAATGATTAATTAATAATCCTTTTGAGTCTTAAATTTAGAATTAAATTTGGATTTCAATTAAAAGTGTAATGTTCTAATACACTTTTATATTAATTAAGTCAGTAAATAAGAAATAAATTATCTTAAGAATAATTAAGGCATTAAATGATTTAATTAATAAGATAATAAGGAATGGTAATTTATTTAATTTATAAATGAATAATTTAGATTAATTTAAAGACAAAGATAAATTAAGAAGTAAATTAAGAGATGATATTAGTTAATAAAGAAATTAACTACAGATTACCAATTAATTTATGTGATTAATTTTTGATAAGTAATCAGATTAATTAGATAATCTGTTGCAAATGGTTAAGCGTAATTACTTGATAACAGTAATTAAGAGATTAATTACTTCTTGTAATTAATTTTGATAAATGATTAATTTAAGTTAATTAATTTAGTTTAATTAATTTAAGAAAATCATTTGACAAGATGATAAGTGTAATTACTTAGTGTATGCAATGGAGCAGAATTTACTTAAGAAGTAATGAATGTTAATTACTGAATGTAATTAATGAAAGATGATGTGTTAATAAAGTAATTTGGATAATTACTTTTATAATTAATATTAGAATTAATTAGTGGAGATAATTAATTATGGGATAATTAATTAAATTATATGAGTAATTAAGGGTAGTTAATTACTGGAATGATATTAATTAAGGGTGATTAATAATTGTGTTTAATTAAAGATTGATTACTGGATATAATTAATTTAATCAAAGTAAATTAATTTAAATCTAAATTAAAAGATCATTAATTAATGAAATTAATGATGAAACTAACGATTGATTAATTAAGAAATTTAATAATGTGGTGATTGATTTATGTAATTAATCAACAATAAATGTAATTAATTAAATTTATAAATAAGGTAATAAAATGTTATTTACTATAAATGATTTAGGATAATTAATTTGTAAAATTAATTAAATACTAATTACTTATTGTAATTAGAAAATGATTAAGCAAAGGTGTTTAATCAAGATGGATATTTAGAGGATGATTAATTAATTTGATTTGTAATTAATTAATGGTTGTATAAGCAGGATTTATAGATGAAGTAATTAATTTAATTTACTTTAAATTAATTAGAGATTGAAGTAGTTAATTTAATTCATTTTAAATTAATTACAAATGGTATGATTATAAATCATTGCTTATGGATGAATGATATTGATATTTCATTTGATGATTGTGATCTGGCATGAATAATATCTATGTGTCATGGATGCTTGGTTTAAATATGATAATATTTGGTTATCTGTTTAGATAATAATATTGATTATCTGTTTATGAGATTATCTGTGATTATTTACTGTGATATTATGAATTATCCATCTGTGTGTATGTTGATTATATTGAATTAAACTGTTAAGACTAAATAGACAACTTGGCCTTAAAAGACACGTTTTGGATTTCGATGAGACCGGGATCGGGTTTGCTACATTACAGCGTGATAGGGGGTTCTCGCTTTGCGTTAGGTGGCGAACGGGAGACTCTTACCCCTACATGCCCCCGGTGATAGTATAAGGTCTTGCTGGGTTGGTTGCGACTCGAGAGGGTGGCCGTAAAAGCAAATCCGAGGTATCACTGTGAGCCACAGCGGGGCTGGGATGGTTGAAAAGCCTACCGGTCGTGAGCCGTTGCTGATGGTTGAAAAGCCTAGGACGTCACAGTTGGTATCAGAGCGCTAGTTTGAGTGAATACCTAGGCTCTTGAGTGACTTCTTTCCTGAGAGAGCATATTTGTAATTTTGATATATATTTATATTTATTTTTTATCTATTTGTTGGATTACCTGTTCGGGTTTTCCAATATAAGTATAAGGGTAGATTGAGTAGTGGTGTGTGTAACACGACTACCAGTGGTTGGAAGTATATTTGACGAGACTGTAGACCTAATACCGTCTCGAGTAAATTTATGGTGTAAAGATTTCACCTAATCTCTTGAGGAAACTGTTAAGATTTGGAGTCCATTTTTGTAGTACAAGATTGGATGAGTAGAATTTGGATTTTGTCAGTTGAGCAGAAGCTAGTAATATTTATCTTGGTAACTCAAGAAGTAGTGGTTGTATGTTGAGATGCAGTAGCGATGGATTGTTTTCGAAGAAGTTCTCAAAGATCTTTGGATAAGAAAATATGTCTGCATTAGTTTTGAGGTTGAGTTCAGCTGAATGTTGTGTTTGGTTTTGAGGCCTGAGTTTTCCGAGGAATTTTGGATTAAGAAATTTTTAAGCATCAGTAGCAGTGTTGCAGCTCAGATTGTTCTGCCAGCACGCGAGGAGGTCATCTGTCAGCAGTTCTTTAGAGGTGAAGTTAAGAAGCAGTTTTGTGAATCCATTTCTTCAATGGATTGGCTAGATAAGCTTAAGCTATTCAGATTGATAAGGAGAGTATAGTTTTCTTGGGATATTAGCCTGGGTTGATCACAAAAGTGACTTGCGATAGTTGAGTACTCTCTGGGATAGCAGAAATTTTCCTGAATATCTTTGAAGAGGTCAGCGGTTTGCCTTAGCATCTGAGGAGTTGAGTTTGGTATCGATTGGATTTCAGAAGCAGTGCCGATGGTTCAACTTAGTAATAGAATGGTTTCTAGAGAGAGGAATTGGTAAAGCAGCTAAGAGTTTGGAGGAATTTCTGGATTTTATTTTGGATCTGTTGAATCATATTTTTATAATGTGTTGTCCAGTTTATGCTTATGTGCATCATCAACATTTTCATCTACTCTAGATCAGAGTTGTGCAGCGGAAGCAGTTAGAAGTGCATTTGTTTTTCTTCTTTTCTGGAAAAGAGAAATTGTTTTCTACTGAGGATAGAAAAGGTTGAGTTCTTGGTTTTGGGTAGATTCTGAGAAGATTATTCTACTGGATTGTTTTTGGATTCAGATTGTTTTAGGAGTCATCAGCGAGGGTTGAGCTGATCAGTAGGTTGAAGGCAGCTCTGAATTGTCAGAAGTATTTGGTGGATAAGGGACGGAGGAATTCGGATTTGGGAGTCGGTGATTTCATTTTGTATGAATTTTCTATGATTCGAAGGAGCTCTGTAGATTAGTAGTGTAGACTGTTTGAATTCTATAGATCGAGTATTCCGGTATTATACTGGGAAACTCTAGGGAACTCTATCCAGAATTTTTGTATGGATAGTTCGCTTTGTTGATTAAGTTGATTGGTTGTGATGATTGTTAGCATGTGATTGATATATGCTTATGATTTAAAATAAATTAAAATATTAAATATATTATTAAATTACCTTTGCTTTTAAATTTCGGGGACGAAATTCTTTTAAGGGGGAAGGAATGTGACAACCCGGAATTTTCTAGCAATATCAATTTAATAATCTGCATTAAATATTAAATTGATTTGATATATTTTTGTTAATTAGATCTGAATTGATACTTTTCTCTTAATAAATATCTAATTGGTAAATTTTACCTGTTAAAAAATAATTGTTTGTTTTCTATTTATATATGTATATATTTGTATACATTGTAACTAAATGTGATTTGTTTTAAAGTTCAACTAATAAATTATGTTTTAAATTCTAATATATATTTTAGTGAATTAGAAATTATGTTTTATTTAATATAAACTTTTCAAAGTTAAATAAATAAGTAAATATAGGGTTTTAAATACATAGGATACATGCTTAAATAGTTTAAAACTTATTTTTACTTAAGTTTAAAATTTACATTTATTAACAAAAGGATTTATTTTCTTTTCTTTTTAGTATAGCTTGATTAAAATATGAATTTAAAATGATATATGAGTTTTAAACATAATTTTGTCAAACAATACATTAACATATATTATAAAATATGTAGTTATTATAAAAAGATAATATAATTTATCTACCTTGTCTAAGTGATACATGTGTTTTTATAAAATAAATAAAATAAAATGTACATATAAAAAAATACAAGACTACAGGATAAATTGGAAAAGAAATAACAAGTCACATACATTTCAAAAATATAATAATAAGTCAACAATGAAACTAGAAACATATGTTTTTTTTTAAGTTTGTAAACTATCACAAATGAACTGCAGTATAAATATATGTATATGTTTAAAGCATCAAGATAAAATATCTTTGTTTTGTTGTACAAACATCATAATACTATAACCTGTAGATGCAAGTATATATTAACTTATCTTCATATCAGTTGAATGTATCTGGAAAGCAAGATAAAAACAAAATAAAATATATATGTAAGAAGCTTGTTAAGGAAGACATTGTTAAGTATTCTTAAACAAACAAACAAAACTAATTAATGTGAATCTTTCTAGCACTGCATATCAGCCTCCATCTAAACAAATATCTCTGATAAAATCTGTACAAACAAGATTGTATGCTATATTGTTACAGTTTTATGAAACATAATAATAATGTACCCTGTAACTTGTTTTATAAATATCAAGCTTCTTGCATATATCAATCTGCATCAGTTCGACCATTCTAAGAACTGAGTAAACACTATTTTATATTCAAACAAACTTCAAACAAAACAACAACCAAAATTCAATTCAACCTGAGAATCAAAGAAGAGAGTTCAACCTGTAAATTTCAAGCCTGTTGCTTAATAAAGGAGCATCTGTTCTTCTCTGCAAATTTGTGAGTAACCTAAATTTTAAACTACTTAAGTTTATATAATGCTTAACTACTGATGGGTATATACTTAATGCATTCCTGGTATATGTGTTACTGTGTATGTATGTTGATAGCCTGTGATACACCTCGGTATTTAAGATTTAAGTTCAAGCTTTGTTTTCAAAAAACCTATGGTGCAAGATTTAAATAACATAAGTAGTAATTTGGTTGCATAGATTCTCTAGAAACACTATGTTTGAATGCAAGTATATATTGATGCTTTTCTCTGTGCTTATATAGGAATATATGTTATGAATGTTCTGTTTTAGTTCTGGGTATTCTCTGTTCATGTTTTCAGGTGCTCATTTGCTTTTAAATTCTATATCTCTTGATGTAGTCTCTGTGTAAACTTAAGTTTTAAGTAAAATTTGTGTATTTAATCACCAGTTTTAGTTTTAAAATTTTTATTTTAGTAAAAGAGATATGGTTTGTTTCTGGTAATCAAAATTTACAGACCCAACTATAAATAAGTGAAAACCCCAACATCATGATTCTATGATTCAGGCGTGCAATCTGAAACATCATCCAAACTTATGATTTTTAAAAATAAAACTAAAATTTTCAGTTAAGTATTAAAGGAGCAGTTTGGGTTTGTTTAAATTTTGCTTTTCGAGTCGCCGGAGTCGATCTAGTTGATCAGAGGGGTTGGGGTTTGGGTTGGAGGTGCCGGAGCGAACAGGGAGTATGGGAAAAATGTTGAGATGGTCGACCAATGACCATGGAGGCGGCAGCGATGGTTTAAAGTTTTTAAACCTAATTTTACTTTGTTTTGGGTTTGGGTCGCTTATGCCTTGAATTGGTGACCGAGTGTTATGGGGTTTTGGAGGTGGCTAGAGGCGTGATGGTCGAAGCTTATGCCGGAGTTTCTGGTGGTCTGGCGGACGGAGCAACGAGGAGGAGGTGATGACAGGTTTAAGGGGGAAAGCTTGTTTATGTTTTTCAGTTTACTTGTACTTCTCATTTTTTTTTTGGGCGTGGTGATGGATTTTGGAAGGTCGTGCCGTTGTCTGGAGGTAGTCGGCGATGTGTTGGAGTGCCAGAGGGTGGCCGGCGTCGGTTGGGGCCACGGTGCACGTGCACCGTGCCGTTGAAGGTTGGGTTGTTGTTTTCTGTGTGCAGGGTTTTTAGTTAGGGAAGTACTCGAGAATTCGAGTACGTGACTCGAAGTAAGGAAGGGGAAGACTCGGTGCATGCTGGGTTTATTCTCGAGGCAGAGGGTGGGATTCAGGTTGTAATAAACCTGATATACTCAGGTTTTAATTTGGTCCAAAATTCTTAACAGGATTTTATGCTATGTTTTAAATTTAGTTCAAAAAATAAACCAATATTGAAACAATGTTTGAATCCAGAGTTTAAAGTAATCTTAGATGAAACTTTTGAAATTTAAAGTTTTCAAAATGAATTTGGATTTCTAAGCAAGACTTAAAATCAAGATTTTCAACAAAGTTTTGAAATCAATGTTAAATCTAATAGATTCATGTGACTTGAAACTAAATCTGAAAGATTAAATTAGTCTTTAATTATGAATGTTTTAAGAATAAGTCCAATAAAACAGTTTTGAATATAAATCTGTTGAGAAAGTTTTTAAATGAAAAGAAAAATAAATTGTTTAGCTTGAAAATTTGCAAGTCAAATATTAATGTATTTTGGAAATTTAAATTAGAGATTGATGTTATTTACAAGATTATAAATTGAATTTAAATTTGAATAATGATTAATTAATAATCCTTTTGAGTCTTAAATTTAGAATTAAATTTGGATTTCAATTAAAAGTGTAATGTTCTAATACACTTTTATATTAATTAAGTCAGTAAATAAGAAATAAATTATCTTAAGAATAATTAAGGCATTAAATGATTTAATTAATAAGATAATAAGGAATGGTAATTTATTTAATTTATAAATGAATAATTTAGATTAATTTAAAGACAAAGATAAATTAAGAAGTAAATTAAGATATGATATTAGTTAATAAAGAAATTAACTACAGATTACCAATTAATTTATGTGATTAATTTTTGATAAGTAATCAGATTAATTAGATAATCTGTTGCAAATGGTTAAGCGTAATTACTTGATAACAGTAATTAAGAGATTAATTACTTCTTGTAATTAATTTTGATAAATGATTAATTTAAGTTAATTAATTTAGTTTAATTAATTTAAGAAAATCATTTGACAAGATGATAAGTGTAATTACTTAGTGTATGCAATGGAGCAGAATTTACTTAAGAAGTAATGAATGTTAATTACTGAATGTAATTAATGAAAGATGATGTGTTAATAAAGTAATTTGGATAATTACTTTTATAATTAATCTTGGAATTAATTAGTGGAGATAATTAATTATGGGATAATTAATTAAATTATATGAGTAATTAAGGGTAGTTAATTACTGGAATGATATTAATTAAGGGTGATTAATAATTGTGTTTAATTAAAGATTGATTACTGGATATAATTAATTTAATCAAAGTAAATTAATTTAAATCTAAATTAAAAGATCATTAATTAATGAAATTAATGATGAAATTAAGGATTTATTAATTAAGAAATTTAATAATGTGGTGATTAATTTATGTAATTAATCAACAATAAATGTAATTAATTAAATTTATAAATAAGGTAATAAAATGTTATTTACTATAAATGATTTAGGATAATTAATTTGTAAAACTAATTAAATACTAATTACTTATTGTAATTAGAAAATGATTAAGCAAAGGTGTTTAATCAAGATGGATATTTAGAGGATGATTAATTAATTTGATTTGTAATTAATTAATGGTTGTGTAAGCAGGATTTATAGATGAAGTAATTAATTTAATTTACTTTAAATTAATTAGAGATTGAAGTAGTTAATTTAATTCATTTTAAATTAATTACAAATGGTATGATTATAAATCATTGCTTATGGATGAATGATATTGATATTTCATTTGATGATTGTGATCTGGCATGAATAATATCTATGTGTCATGGATGCTTGGTTTAAATATGATAATATTTGGTTATCTGTTTAGATAATAATATTGATTATCTGTTTATGAGATTATCTGTGATTATTTACTGTGATATTATGAATTATCCATCTGTGTGTATGTTGATTATATTGAATTAAACTGTTAAGACTAAATAGACAACTTGGCCTTAAAAGACACGTTTTGGATTTCGATGAGACCGGGATCGGGTTTCCACATTAGGAACATCCGAAAACCACATTGATTCCAAATTAACGATAGATCGTGAATCTGATGTGAAGATGGAGATTCAGAATGCAAGGGTTATCGTCGTTAACTCTGAGGGTGATTCCAAAATGAGTGTAACGAGATAATGCCTTCGGTTTCGTTCGAACCTGAACGAACTTGTATGGATTGAATGTTTTCAACACATCGTCAGGTGGGCGATGAGCATTCTAAGAATTGTGTTCTCTAAAGGTAATCGTAACCTCAAGCCTCATCAACCGGGAATGGCTAAAACAGGGGAGGTGCAGCAAGGTTAGGTGGGTCATGCCCAAGCAGGACAAGGATATTCCCCTGTCTAGATGTCCCTTTATTTTCGGCTGTGTGGGCGGTTGATTGCAACAATTGCCGGGGTTTATCTTGTTCGGGACTGTTCAGTAAGGAATGGTTCCTGCCTTGTGTTACAGGGGGCCGGGAGTGATCCTCGGTACGTTGATCTAGGCCACGTACTGTGACGGGCGGTACCCCAGTAGACCTGCCATTGTATGGAATCCACAATCCAATAAGTGCCAACGGTTTTGATTGTATTACCCACTTTTGTGGCTAGTAGATGGAATTTAATCATGTAACAATTTCGGCTATTTTCTATTTACTTGAAAACCCTTGACCTATTATAATATCACAGAATTTCCTATCAAATGTTTTGGTTAGCGTAAGGTAAAAACTTTTCCATGTTTATGTGTGGGAAGTCTTACGTGATACCTTTTGTTTTCAAAAGATTTTCAAAGTTAAGCAATCTTTAACCTGTTACTCATACCAGACCCATGTCTGACCCGGAGTTTATTTTTGTTTTTCATAAACTCTCGGGTACCCAAATTTTTACGGGTAGCCAAGGGATTCAGGTTAGCTTTGACAAATTCTGGAGGAGCAATGGAGGGCGAGGCTTCAGCGTTATAGATATATATATATTGTTCCACTGTGTTGGTATCTCTGAGTCATATTGTTTGAGCTGTAATGTATTGAGGTGTATTAACTGGACAGGTGTTTATAACTGTCTAGTACGTTATGTATTATCTGTATAACTCTGATTGATGTTGTATAATATGTAAATATTTATGTGATTAATATAATTTATTCGTTCCGCTGTGAGATTCTGATGTTGTTGTTCATTCTTCTCTATCTTTTCTATTTTCTCATCCCTTTCTTTCTTCAAGACGATACGTCTTTCTGGGCGTAGAAGGGCGGGTCGTCACAACCACCACCCATCTCCATCGTCACATAACACAGTGCGCCACACTTCCACTCTCCTCGCCTCTCCTTGAACCCACTTGCATAGCCGAATCCCCTCATAGTTGCCTATGTCCATAAAATGCCTTGCCTCCGACCTCCCATAGCCTACCTTCATAAGCATAGAAACTCCTCTTCCTCATAAATAAAATGATTCTGTGTTGCATGCAAAACAACCTTCCCACCCCGTCACCCATACAGCCCTTGACTAGCCCTTCTTGTCACCTCGCCGACCTGCCACCTTGCATTGGCCAGACCCATGCAGCAGCACCCTGAGTCGAAGACTCCTCTTGATTATGGGAAAAGTGTATATATGTGCATATACTATATATATATATATATATATATATATATATACACACACACACATATTTGCTTAAGTCTATCTCAGGAAGTCTTGCTCTCCACATCTTATATGTTTTATTTATAAAAAAATATACATGATATAGTCTGCTTGAGCTATATATATTCTGTTAGAGTTATATATATTATCTATTTTGATTTTTTTCAAAGATGATATAAATATTTTGTTTTATTTTTGATATGTGTTTAAATTTAGTACGGATTTAATATATATATATATATATATATATATATATATATTTGTGTGTGTGTGTGTTTAATATATCTAAAGTGTTTATATATTTTCAATGTCAATATATGTTTTAAAGCATTATTTTTGAAGTATGTATGTATATATATGTTTATAATAACTTTAATATATTTTGGGTGTAAAGACTTATTTGAGAATTTTCGAAAGGAAATATTTGAATTTATAAATTTTTGATAATGATTTTACAATGTATTATGTATATAAAGATTCTTATTTTAATATGTGTTTTAGATTAATATTGATTTTTAATACATATAAAGATTTTCATTTTTAATTGGTGTTTTAAATTTTGAATGTTGAGTTTAAGAAAAAGATATATGCATTTCGTATTTCATATATATTTTGTTTCCATTCTATATCATGCTAGCTTTGATTTTGTTTTTCATCGATTTCTAATTATTGTGCTTTGCTCGTGCTTTGCTACTGTCCCAACCCACATTCGAATGTCATGTCCGTATCCGTGTGCATGTCCTTATCACCTTCATGTCATCTTCTTGTTCTCTAACCTCGAAAGGTGAGCAATCACTCGCGATTAACATTCTTCTATTTAGTAAATTTAATTCACATGAAATGACAATCAAAATATGCTACTAAATTTGAATTGTTAAATTATTTAATTGTTAAATGTTATACGCCATTATCTGCAATTGGTTACCTGTGGCATATGACACCATAACCTGTTGTATATATTCAATTTTGCTACTGATGATATATGCCTATTGTTGATATGTTATATATTATCATATTTATTCTTAATCCGTAGGTTCCCTATTAGTTTAGAAATTTCCTATGGGTTCAAATGACACATACCCAAACAATATTATAGATTAAGTAAAAATCATTATGGGTTGAAATGATAAACCCAAGCGATTTTCATTGAATTTGAATTTTGGATTGCGGGTTGAAATGATATACACCCATAAATATTTAAATTGCGGATTGAAATGATAAATATCTGTATCACTTGATCATAGGATAAAAGATTATATACGGACACCGTGGGTCCATATTTTGAAATGATTTACAAAATTTTGAAAGGAAATATATGAGTTTGAATAAATATCGATTTTAAAAAACGATATGTAAATGTTATTTTTATATATATGTAAAATTTAGATTTTTAAAATTATGTGATTTGGAAATTTTAAATTTATAAGTTAGTTTTGACATATAAATTTTAAGATTTTACTTATAATTTTTTCATATATAATAAGATTTAATATAAAATAAATTTTAATAATAATATTTAATTTAATAAATTTAATTTAACTAGTATGTATAATATGTTTTAAAGATAAATATAAATTATTAATATTTAAATAGATTTTGTAATAACTTTAGACAAATAGAGGTTGAGAAGATATATTAAGTAACAATTGATTTGTAATTTAAAAGGGTTAATACTTGAATTCAAATGAATTTAAGTAAGAATTGACTCATAATTAAATTTGTTTAGAATTGAACTTAAATAAGAATTTATTTAAACTTATTGATTTTTATATTTTGAAAGGTATAATTTTATAACTTGATTTGATAAAAAGTGATTAAATGAATGTTCTCAACTTTAAATAAAAGTGAGACTGAATATTTAATATTGACATAAATTTATAAATTTAGATTTTATTTAATTGTTGTTTAAATGGTTAAGTGAATATTTTCCAATTTGAATAAAATTAAAGTTAAATGTAGAAATAAAAATGGAACTTATATCGTATATGTTTGAATATTTAAACTTTGAATCTCATTGGAACTAAAGTGATAGTTCAAACCTGGATTTGAAATCGATATAAATTGAAATGGTTTATATTGACAATTTAAATTGAATCTTTAACCTTTTAAATTGAGATTGTTGAACTAAGACTGATTTAAATTGAATTTTTGGATTTAAGTTTATTTGTATCTTTGTGAAATTAGAGGAAACTATTTTTATCATATAAAGTATTTTTAATATATATAAACTATTTTTAATTTATAACTATTTCAAAGTACATATATGAACTATTTTCAATGTTCAAACTATTTAAGTGGAACTATTTTTGATATGATGGTTTAAACTATTTTATGAATATGATTTCGAAAGTGATGTGATTTCGGAAGTGAATACGATTTCGAAAGTGATATAATTTTGGAAAGAATATGATAATTTGATATGAAGTATAAATTGTTTGAAACGATTATAAAAGTGATTTTATAAAAATGATCAAGGTGTGAAATAAGTGGTTGGTTATTAAAGAGATCGGGATCGGAGATTGTCGTGCTCTCTGCAAATACCATAAACCAATTTAACAACTGTGTACGTGGTGGAGATTCCAGATAAAGTAGGATGTTTGGTGTATGATTCTGTATGAGGTATTTATGTTTCCCTAACTCCCATGAGTCAGCTTAGATATGACTAAAATAGGAGCTATGCCAGGCCAAGTGAGGTCGCTCCTCCTATCGAGCACATTTCTTCGATACCATTATATTACTTTGTGATTTGATTGGGTGCACCTTTGATTTTGCAGTGTGTCTCAAGGTGGGCTGTAGTAGCTGCTATGCGTTGCCACCAGTCCAGATCCACGAACGATATTTCTACCCTAGCATTGCCTCGCATGCCATGTTCACATTCCCTATCGGACCATCTACAAGTTTGTTTTATACCATACCTATGGAGTGCCCTTTGAGTAAACCACTGGTTTGGTGGAGCTTACGCTACTGTATAGACTACTGGAATATATAATGTGTTAATGGGGATATGGGTAATGCCTTAATGCTATTCTAATACATTACTTTACTGATAGACATATTATAATAGCGTGTATTACTAGATAGTAGATAGTTCCATGGATCCTTAGATGATGGAAATAACAAACATCCTTTGAGACTCACCTTTGAGCTTAGAGCTTTGTTTAAAGATCTGTCTTTAACTATTCAGCTCCTTAGTTATTCCAATTGTTATGTTCGGACTCCTCATTGCTTTTGCATTTGAGATTTCTATGTATGTTGATTTTTGTTATATTTTGCTTCATACTTTTTTGTTTATATAGTAGCTTCATGAACTACTATTTATCTATTCCGCTGCTTGTTGTTATTACTCTGTGTCTACGATTCTGTAATTGATTTATTTACTATATATGCTAAGTTTTGTCAAATATAAATTAACAATCTGACATTTTCAGAAATTTAAGTCCGACTTGTGCGGATGCGAATAGTTCGAAATACCAATCGTTACAAGTGCTATTAAAGCTCTGGTTTAGGCAAACTAAACACATGGAGTAAAAACTCATTAGAGATAGGGTAGTGATACCTTACAATGAGTAAAATCAAATATAGAATCATCTTCATTCGAGCTTGAATTCTTCGTTAGGAACCTCCTGGATTAGGATTTCTTTTGAATTTTGAAACTTTCCCTTTGTTATAAAATCCATTCTTGTCCTTTGTTGTTCGTATTCTTCTTGATACGGGAGCATCCTATAGCTTCAACCTTAATTGGCAACTTCATCCTGATGAGTGACTAATTCTATTGGTGGTCCCACCAACCTCAGTATGATTGGTGAAGGGGTGGATCTCTTTTACATTAGGCATCGATTCATTGGTGATTTCTATACCTTCGGTTTTGATGCTGTTATTTATTGCAAAGCCCGACCGTTTCTCTAATGGACGACCAAGGTAATTCTCTTGTATTAGAATGTAAATTGTGTTAAGATTTGTTGTAGATAGTTTCATCTTTCCACTTGATTCTTAACCCAGTGATCATGACTCCACGCCGATAGTTAAGAAATATTCTGATGTTTTGGTGAAGTCAATCCGTCTCTTCCTCTTGATTGGGAAATTGAATGTCGGATCTTATTTCTGGAGGTCGACTTGTTTCCTTCCTCCTGGACGAATGGTTTCTGTGAATGGTTAGTCATACTCTATAGATTAACCAATGCTCCTGCCTTCTTCATCAATCTCATGAATCGCGTTTTCGTCGATGTTCTCAACCAGATTTTCCTGGTTTTCGTTAATGATATTCTCATCTTTTCTAAGTCTCGGTTGACCCAGTTTCGATCGTTGTGATTTATATAGGTCTATCCGTCTTCTCCTTTGTAATTTAATTATCTTATCTTCTTTTCAAGCCTGTCTCCTTAGTTAGAAATTTTCTTTGATGAAGATCCCCCTAAATTTGAGTCTCTATCCTTGTTCCAAAAAACTGTTCTTGAATCATTCTGTGAGGGAGTAACTTGGTAATTAATATAAAATTTTTTTTAAATTGTGTTGTTGAGTTTGATTTGGAGTTCGATCGATTCGTCTAGCCAACGCTATCAATAGGAATTCCAAAACACTTGAATAGAGCAAACTGACATAATATTATTTTCAAAATTAGTAAAAGAAATAATTTTATGTATGAGTATGTTTTATATACAGGTACAATTTTCTGAAATTGGATAGTTAAACGGATTGGTTGTTAGAAATGATAATATTAGATTATCATTTATGGTTTCGTAAACCATTGACTATTGTCACACAATATAAAGAAATTAAATTTTGAAAAAAAAACATGGTTTATAAAATTTGATTTGGAAATAAAATGAATTTAAATTAAGGATTTGAGAATTAAATTTCTAGTACTTTTCAAAATTTTGGTTTTCAACGTTTTGAAACTATAAATTATTTGAAAGTATTTTTGAATGCAAACTATTTCAGAAAGAATTCTAAAAGAAGTCAGTACTCTCCTTTTTGACGCTGGAAAATAATTTCGGTAAAGATTGTTGTATCATTGACATTGATTTTCGAGTCTCAAAGTGGAGAGAACGCTTAGTAACTTTGCTATACTTTTATTTTGGTAAAAATGGATTTGATTTAAATTTATTGTGTACAATTTGATTTATAAAAAAAATATGTGTATATTTATTTCAAAATATTTTGAAGTGAAATCGAAAATTTGAATCTTAAGTTTTACGCTAAGAAATGGTTTCAGATATTGAAATAAAGCGAATATTTTTTGAATAATTGAAGTATCTAAAATGGAAATGTAATTTAAACAACTTGAAACTATTGAACAATGATAAAATTTATTTGTATAATACTCAATTGCATTCTAAAGTATATATAGCTTACCTAAAATTTCAAAAAGTTAAAATGTAATGTGAGTATGCAATTAAATAATATACAATATTAATGTAGGTGATAAGATGTCCAAAATGAATTTTGTTAAGGAAGTTATAAATAAAAATTTGGTGGTTATAATAAGTGTTTATGCACTGAGTCCATGTTATAAGAATTGTAAAGTAAATAAATTGAATAATAAAAAGAGAATGAGTAAATAAATATGAACTTAAGAATAGTTGAAATTGAATTATAAGTGGAATTAACTAAAGTTACAAGTGAGTAAGTAAAATAAAATAATTTATTTTTTAAAAGAAAATTTGTAATTAATGTTAATAAATTAGAATTAAATAAATTAGATGTAAATCAATGAATATTTATTGATTGAATAAATGGATTGAAACCAAGCTTGTTGAATATTAAAAAATTTAAACTAATGAAATTTATATGGTTATGAATCAATTGTTGTATCATGTATTTCTAATCTATATTTCCTCCGTGTTGTTTCTGTTCCCCTATCTCATTCCTTTTCGAGGACGAAATGTTTTGAGTGGGGGAGAGTTCGCAACCAGTAAATTTTAACGGATTTTATAACATAATTAATTGAAACTTTGCATGAAATTAAAAAGAAAAATTTGGCAATGAAAAGTTAATATTTGGAATATGTCTATTTAAACATAGAAAATGGTAAATTTTCACTGAAAAATATGAAAGTTAGTTTTATTATATAATTTCAGTTTGAATTTGAATCAGTTAAATTTGATGGAAATTAATTGTTTCTGAAATCTGAATATTTTTATGTGATAAAAATGTAAATCATTTTTTGAGTGAGACGTCGAATTTCGTTTCGCCAAATTTGGACGCTACTGCTCTGTTTATCTTATTTACGACATTTTAGCGGCATTTTCGGCAACGAAATTCGAGTTTTGATAGGATGATCGTATCTCTCATATCTATGTACTATTCCGTTCGTCTCATCGTGCTGATCTCTATAGTATATTCAATTATGCATTTCATATCTAGTATGCGGTAAAATTGATAGAATAGTTATTGTATCGGTTCCGTATTTGGGCCTTTGAAGTTTCCAATGTCTTTCATTTCTACCGCGATAATCTATAGCCATCGATATTCCCAGAAAATAATATGGACTTTTTCTATTCCACCTGTTCAATACTAAGTATAGTTCGTTTTCTCTGTCCCTTGGGTTTGTTGTACTATTCATTTTTATTGAAATAAAATAATAATGCAGTTTATATTATAAAGCTTGTATCCATTGATTCATGGAAGCCTTCTTCGTTCATCCTCATAACCGAATTCCCTTCTCTCTCTTGCTCGACCTTGGCTCCATGTCACATTACCGACCCGCTCCTCTCTGCAACTTAGCTCCTTTCTCTCGTCCACACGCACGCAACCATGCTCCACCAAAATAGTCACAATCAAACAGCCCTCCTTCACATGTACGGCCTCCACCCATTTACCTACACACTCGGACATCCCCTCTACTGAAACTACCGCCACCCATCTCTATCGTCTCATAACACAGCGTGCTACACTTCCACTCTCCCATCCTCTCCTTGAAACCAATTGCACAGCCGAATCCCCTCACTTTCCTAAGTCCATCAACTGCCTTGCTTCTGACCTTCCCAACGCCTGCCTCCACAAGCGCATCAGCTCCTCTTCCTAAAAAACGATTCTGTGTTGCATGTGGAACAACCTACCAACTCCATCACCTATACAGCCCTCAACTAGCCCCTCCAGTCAGCTTGGCGACCTGCCACCTTGCATCGGCCAGACCTATGCAGCAGCACCCTGAGTCGAAGCCTCCTCTTGATTATGGGAAAAGTGTATATATGTGTATATACTACATATCTATCTATATATTTGCTTAAGTCTATCTCAGGTAGTCTTTCTCTCCTTATTTTATATGTTTTATATATAAAAAAATTATAATATACTATATATGTTAGAGTTATATATATATATATATATATATATATATATATATATATATATATATATATAGGCTCTTAGAGTTATATATATAGGCTGTTAGAGTTATATATATTTTCTGTTTCAAATTTTTTAAAAAATAATATAAATATTTTGTTTCATTTTTAATATGTGTTTATATTATATATATGTGTGTGTGTGTAATATATCTAAAGTGTTGATAATGTCAATTTATGTTTCAAAATATTTGTTTTGAAGTATGTAGTATATATATGTTTATAGTCACTTTAATATATTATGGGTACAAAGATTTATTTAGGAATTTTTGAAAGGAAATGTATGTGTTTAAAAAATTTTGATAACGATTTTGCAATGTAATATGTGTATAAAGATTCTTATTTTAGTATGTATTTTAGACCAAATATTGATTTTCATTATATATAAGGAATTTCATTTTTAATTGGTGTTTTAAATTTTGAATATTAAGTTTAAGAAAAAGGTATATACATTTCATATTTCATATATATTTTGTTTCCATTCTATACCATGCTAGCTATGATTTATTTTTCATCGATTTCTGATTATTGTGCTTTGCTCATGCTTTGCCACTGTCCGAACCTACATCTGAGTGTCGTGTCCATCCATGTGCATGTCCGTATCACCATCGTGTCATCTTTTTGTTCTCTAACCTTGAAAGTTGAACAATCCCTCATGATTAACATTCTTATATTTAGTAAATTTAATTCACACGAAATGATGATTGAAATATGCTGTTAATTTTGAATTGTTAAGTTATTTAATTGTTAAATGTAATATGGCATTATCTGCAATTGTTCACCTATGACATATGACACCATAACATGTTATATATGCCTATTATTAATATATTATATTATTATCATATTTGTTCTCACTCTGTATGTTCCCTGCTAGTTGAAAAATTCCCTATGGGTTGAAATGATACATACCCGAATGATATTATAGATTATGAGAAAATCATTATGGGTTGAAATGATAAACCTAAGCAATTTTCATTGAATTTGAAATTTGAGTTTATGGGTTGAAATGATATATACCCGTAAATATTTAAATTGCGGATTGAAATGATAAATATTCGTATCACTTGACTAGAGGATATAAAATTATAAATAGATACCGTGGGTCCATATTTTGAAATGATTTCCAAAGTTTTGGAAGGAAATATATGGGTTTAAATACATATCGATTTAAAGAAATGATGTATAAATGTCATTTTTATATATATGTAAAATTTAGATTTTTAAAATTACATGTTTTGAAAATTTTAAATTTATAAGTTAGTCTTAAAATATAAATTTAAAGATTTTACTTAAAATTTATTATTATTATTATTCATATAATAAGATTTAATATAAAATAAAATTTAATAATAAGATTTAGTTTAATAAATTTAATTTAAATAGTATGTGTAATATGTTTTAAAAATATAAATAAATTATTAATATTTAAATAGATTTTTTAAAATTTTAAACAAATGGAGTTTGGGAAGATATATTGAACAATAATTAATTTGTAATTTAAATGGGTTAATACTAGAATTCAAATGAATTTAAATAAGAATTGATTCATAATTAATTTTGTTTAGAATTGAACTTAGATAAGGATTGATTTGAACTTATTGATTTTGAGATTTTGAAAGATATTATTTTATAATATTATTTGATAAAAAATGATTAAGTGAATATTTTCAACTTCAAAATAAAATTTAGATTGAACATTTGATATTGACATAAATTTATAAATTGAGATTTTACTTAATTGTTATTTAAATGGTAAAGAAAATATTTTCCAATTTGAATAAAATTAAAGTTAAATGTTGAAATATAAATGGAACTTATATTGTATATATTTGAATATTTAAACATTGAATCTTATTGGAATTGAAGTGATAGTTCAAATCCAGATTTGAAATCGATATTTATTGAAATGGTTTATTGAGATTGAAATTGAATCTTTAACCTTTTAAATTGAGATTGTTGAACTGAGATTGATTTAAATTGAATTTTTGGATTTATGTTTATATGAATCGATTTGTGAAATTAGAGGAATCTACTTTTATTATATAAAGTATTTTATATATAAACTATTTTAATTTCTAACTTTTTCAAAGTATATATAAAAACTATTTTCAGTGTTTAAACTATGTATGTGGAACTATTTTTGATATGATGGCTTAAACTATTCTATGAATATGATTTCGAAAGTGGTGTAATTTTGGAAGTGAATACGATTTCGAAAGTGATATAATTTTGGAAAGAATATGATATTTTGATACGAAGTATAAACTATTTGAAATGATTATATAAGTGATTTTATAAAAATGACCATGGTGTGAAATAAGCGGTGGGTTGCTAAAGAGACCAAGATCGAATATTGTCATACTCTCTGCCAATACCGAAAACCACTTTAACAACGACGTACATGATGGAGATTCCAAAACAAAGTAGGATGGTTTGGTGTATGATTCTATATGAGGTATTTATGTAGCCCTGACTCCCGTGAGTCAGCTTAGATGTGACTAAAACAGAAGCCTTGCCGAGCCAAGTGAGTTCGCTCCTCATATAAGGCACATTTCTTCGATACCATTCTTTTACTTAGTGATTTGATCGGGTGCACCATTGATTTGGGAGTGTGTCTTGAGGTGGAAGGTAGTAACTACTATGCGTTACCACCAGTCCTTATTCGTAGATGGTATTTCTACGCTGGCATTGCCTCGCGTGCCATGTTCACATGCCTTATCGCGCCTTCTATGAGTTTGGCTTACACCGCACCATACCTACAGAGTGCCTTTGAGTAAGCGACCAGTTTGTTGGAGCTTACGGTACTATACAGACTACAGGAATATATAAAATGTGTTAAGGTGGATAAGAGTAACGCCTTAATGCTATTTTAATACATTACTTTACTAATAGACATATTATAATAGTGTTAATTACTACATAATAGATAGTTCCACGGATCCTTGGAGGATGAAAATCCTATACATCCTTTAAGTTATATTGTATTTCATTTGGACATTTAGCTTGAGTTGATTTATTGGTATAAGAATGTTAATCATGACTAGAGTGTTTTGTATTTTGCTTTATGCTTGGGTCAGACAGAGTGCCATAACATTTGAGACTCATCTTTGGAGCTTGGAGCTTTGCTAGAATATCTATCTTTATCTATTCAGCTCCTCAATTATTCCAGTTGTTATGTTAAGACTCATCATTGCTTATGTATTTGAGACTTCTATGTATCTTGATTTCTGTTGTATTTTGTTTCATACTATGTTGTTTATATACTAGCTTCATAAACTACTATTTATCTATTCCGCTGTTGTTGTTATTGCTCTGTGTCTGTGATTCTGCGATTGATTTATTTACTATATATGCGAAGTTTTTCCAAATATAAATTAGCAATCTGACATAATGAGCAATTCAAGTCCGACGTGTGCGGATGCAAATGGTTCGAAAAACCAGGTCGTTGCAATTTATCTCTTTATCTATCTCTTTTACATTTAACATGTTCGGATAATCCAAGGTGAAAATTACTATAAGAAAATAACAGTTTTATAATGGTGGATAAACTTTGTCGAAGCACTTCATCGACATTTTTGCTGCCATTGTCATATCCATGGTTGCATGAAACATGTGTATTTCACAGCACTTAGTTAATGTTATGCAAATAGATGTGGATTATAAGTTTGCAACACTATTCGACAGTGGTATATATTTCAAAAATCAATTAAAAGGACCTTATATCTTTGAATATTGTAAAATATTGTTTTTACGATGCATTTTAAACATTGATGCACATTATTCGACAATGACAGTAAAATGTTAATTTTTTTGTTTTTCAACTATTTCACGCCTGTTGTAGATATAGTTCTAAAATGCTAGCAATATGTTTTAAAATTAACACACCCATTGTTTAAAACAAGTTATATTTAGATTTACACAAAAATTAAAATGTTGTAAAAAACCTAATAGAAAGTTTTTTAAGGATTGTATTTATTATTCAATCATGTTTGGTAAACATCATAAGTATAACTTTAATAATTTTTCTCATTATGGTAAATACAATATTTAAAACATCTAATAAGAGTGATATATGCAATTTGTATAAAGTTTGGCAACCATTACAGATATTATCTTTATCAATAACTTATAACCATCTAATATTCATAACTATTTATAGATAGTATTAATATAACTACAAGACGGTTTATTCTTATTTTTAAATGACCTTAATAACAATCAATGAGCATTTTGAATAACATTTATTGCGACATCCACTAATGCCATTTTAATGAAAACAACGAGAAGCTTACGAATAGAGTTGAATGTAGTTTCATTTAAAAAATAATTTGATACAATAATTTGCACTTTATAAATACAAATACTATAATACGTACACACACACTACATCAAACCTTACTAATACTCATTTAAAATCTTAGCATACAAACTATACAAAGTTGAATATTTAAGAACTAAACAATCTGCATTCCATAATTGCTTGCACATGCACTAGTCTATATGCTCGTAATGATCTGCCAAATATAAGTATCTTATATCATTTCTATTATTAAATACTAGTATCGGTCTGTGCTTCACACACTGGCTATTTCTGCTATTGTATACGTTGATAATTTGTTTGAGAGCAAATATGTAAACGGAAAGCAATGGCATTTTTGGAATTTCAAAAGGACACCGAGTAAATTAGTTCAATAAATTTTCTTTATTAGTAGTAGAGAATATGTAAAGAAATGAATGCGATAAGATATTATAAAGAGAAATGCACCAAAAGAGCAAATAAAAATATAGTGCTCAGCTAAGGTAAACATGTGCTTAGTAATTAACATCGAAATAAATCATTAATTTCCTCATATAAGTCTTCTAACGCTGAATGCATAATAAAAGTTAACAAAAGGGTGAAATTACCTGGTAAGCTATTGTTTAGCGACAGTAACACAACCATGAGGTTATTTATAGTAGCATTAATACATGCATATTGTGCTAATGTTATTTACATGTCAGTGATGTTCACTTAGATTTTGATATTTTAAATTGAATTATAACTAATATGAACATACGTTAGGGTTCAAAGCAATGGAATATACCTGTAAGAGTTCTAAATAATGAAGCGGAAAATAACATGTTGCGGCTTAAAGTTTTATTGCAATTATAAAAGTATGTTCTTTCTCACTAATTTATAGCGTACACTGGCCAACATGCGTGGATGCTGTTTTTTTTAAATTTAACAATTTAGTACCAGTATAGGCAAATTACTACATATAGAAACAATAGGCATATTCATCATTGAAACTATTACCAATAATACCTTTTTAGCTCTTATTTATGTTCCTCTATGGCTAAGAGAGAGTGAGGTTCATAAGAAAAGCTAAGCTATTAACGAGTGCGATCATTGTAAAGTAACGGTTTTAAAGTTCTGATGCACTTAGAAGGGAAGCTAATGAATGTTATTGCGATAATCAATTTGTAATTCACCTTCACTAGGAAACTAAGTTAACATCACATCATTTTTCTTGTATATCTCCAAGCAAACCTACATAACTTACAAGAACAAAGATCTATAAATAAGGCTTAAGTTTGATACATAATATTGGCTAAAACTAATAGTTAACTATGCCTTCCCCAAGGTAACTAGTCTTAACACCCACTATAAATAGGACCTTAACAACCCTTTAGAAAAAATCACATAACTAATAGGTAACATAATGCTTTCATATGCGTTCTAAATAAAACCGGGGAGGGTATTTTTTGAATTTCAAAAAGGCATATGGAAATTCTACCGTCTTGGTTTCTTTTTTGAATAGTGTGTGTGTGTGTGTATATATATAAAAGTATAGATATAATAGCTTATCTTCTATTGACACTGGTCATATGTAAATTGTCACTAAAACAACAAAACATACTTGATAAAATCATAATGGGTGGATTCCATATCTATAAAATAATACGAGACTGCGCAAAAATTTATAGTTAAAAAGTAGTGATATTTTTTTTTCTACACTGAACATAACAGAAAAAACACAAAAAATAAAATTGCCTAAACTATTCTACATGTTACATCTTTGCTTTTTAATCTAATTCTATCTTCTGTGTAACATCCATTTATCCGAGTCAAAAAGGTGATTACAATTTCGGTAAAATAAATTCAACGGTATATCAAGTTTAAATAAGTTATATTGTTATATCCTAAGGTATCAATGGAATAGTTATGGGATTGATCAGTTAAAAATATTAATTAACTGTGGATTTTTCTCCTAACAATTAAACAGAACTAGATATGTTCTTTAATTTTACAATATAAGTCGGTGTCTAAAATGTCAATTTGAATTAGTAACTATATGATGCTTAAATTTTTTTGGTGCGCAATCAATTTTTGATTGTTAAATGTAACTTAAAATGTCAAAAGAAATTATTTTGAAGAATAGTAAAACAATAATGCACAATCATGCAATAGAACAATGATCGTTGGTTGTAGAGTGTGCGTAGTACTGCAAAACATTTGTAACTACTTTGAAAATGAGAAATGTGTGATTTATAATTACTAGCAATGGTATGAAGAAATCAATGTATATGATTTATAGTCACTGTTACAACAATTTTATACATATATTATTAGTAATAATGCATACACACACATCCATATATATATATATATATATATATATATATATATATAATGTATGTATGCATTTATGTATGTATAGGGCTGGTCCAATGAATTGGGTTGCTTCAGGTGAACACAACATTTATGCCCAATTAGATGAAAAACGATCACATATGGTCTTCATCAAATTGCTTTTTTCTATGAACAACTCTTCATTCTAGAAATATAACTTCAATGCCAAATTCTTTCGCAAGATCTTTAACTTCATTCATCATATCTTCAAATCCAAGTTCTTTAAAAGTTGCAAAAAATGCAATTAGTCCTCTAACTTTAGAAATTGCATCTTCGGTATCCATTTCTCCCCTTGAAGTATTTTACTAACTCAATTGGTATTAGCCAACATAATGTACGGAATACAGAGGCTTTCTAATTTTTTCCTAAAATAAATTAGGAATAGAACCAATAAACGATTCTTGCTAGGTCATCTCTTTTCTGCTTAGTTTTTCTATTGTAAGCTCTAGAGTTTTTTTGAAACAGAATCCGATTTTTATCATCTTTATTCTCCATCATAATTTCTTTGCTCCAAAGCTTGACATATATTTATTTTTGAAATGAAAACAATTTATTCATCATTTTCACATGTCATAAAAATATATATTCATTATTTAATGTGTTTTTTGCCATTTAAACAAAATAATCTATTGCAATATGCCATAATTAATTAATCAATTAACCTCCAATTTAATGGTTTAAGAGTACAAATAAACATCACAATTTTATCAAACATATAATAAATTAGGCGACTACCAAACAACAATTTTATTTAACAACCTTTAACATTTTAAGCATTATTCTTTATGCAGACAAAACCTATACTTTTATTTTTGTAAAGTTTATAATTATAAAAAGTTGTATTAATAACACAATTAAATTCAAAAGGTATACCCTTTCAACCAAATCAGTTGTTGGGTAATTGCATTTCCATTCCAGGTCTAACCCATGCTATTAAGATTGTGTGCCCCGCGCTTGAGTCATGAGGTGGCACAGCTGTGCTGATTCGTTGTAGAGAGGTGAATGCAGCAGAGAGTTCGGATGTGAATTTCATGCGAGAGTGGGCAATGCGATGCGGGATCTGGGTAGACGACGTATTTTTAAGATATGAATCTATGGTTTTTAATCGAAACAATTTTTCCTTTATTAGGATTGTCCAAGTGATGCCCTGTGTAACGACCAAGAATTTTTATCGGTCTTAATAACATAACTGATTGATTTTTTTTTGAAAATAAATCAATTAAAATTTAACAATGAAAATTTGATATTTGGAGTACGTCTATTTAAACGTAGCAAATATCAGATTTTCATCTTAGAATATGGAAGTTTATTTTGTTGTGTAATTTTATTTAATTTTAAGTCGGTTAAATTCGATGAACATAAAATATTGTTGAAATCTGAATATTTTTATGTAAATCATTTTCTAAGTGAGACATCATATTTCGTTCGTCAAATTTGGATCGCTCTAGCCCGGTTTATCTTATTTTTTGTATTTTAGCAGCATTCTTGACAGTGAAAATCGACTTTTGATAGGATGATCGTATAACTCATATATATGCACCATTCTGTTTGTCTCGTCATGTTGATCTCCGTAGTTTATTCATTTGTGAATTTCGGTATTTGATATGAGGCAGAATTGACATAACATTTTGCCATATCGGTATCCGTTTTTGAACCTTTTGATTTCCCTGTGGCCTATCGTAAAAGCCACTGGTCTTTAGTTTTTTCAGAAATAAATATCTGATTTTTTTCATTCCCTTGGTCTTGATTGTATGCTGGTTCGTGAATTTTTTTTTTCCTTCCTCTCATCTTTTTCATGCTTCACATATATAAATGTTAATATAAAAAAACTTGTTTTCAGTTTTTTTGTTTGCCAGAGAGATCATCCCAAAACTGTTCTTTCCCCATCTCCATCGTGCTGGATACCGTCCCAAATCCACTCCCCCAACCAAAGCCTACACCTTGTCCTTACTCGCCACCCAGTAGCACATCAGATCAAGCTTTTTCCGCCATTTATATTATTTTTGGCCACCCTGCTTTCCCATTACCTTCCTTTGGTTGCACGCACATCCAAACCTCATCCACCACCATCAGCTGCCCCGACTCGTTGCACCTCTGTCCAAACCCATGCGCCATGTCACCCACCGTCAGATCCTTCCCTCTCTACTCGATGGCCTCATCCGCCTCTGTTCCAAACCCAACGTCGGTGCTCCTCCCTCCTTTCTTTCCTCCACCACCAAAGAATCCTCTTCTCTATGCCTGAATAGCCGACAACACAAATCACCGCTCAACTGTTCTCCTTCTCGTGCCCCCCACCTCGAAACCGTCCCTCCGCTCCTTTGTGTCACTACTTCCACTTGGATATCCGCACGACCGTGCAACCAATCCTCTACCCTCCTCCAAACCCACGTGAGCAACCCACAACCCGATAAATCTTCTACCACCGCTTCGCCAAACTGTCGACACAACCTCCAAGAACACAACAGCAACTGCTTCACTCGTTTGACCTCCTCGCCAGAGCACCACCTTATCACTCCCACATTTGCTCCACTTTCCATGCAGTAGTAATGACCTTCCCATTGTTGTTCATGCTTCGAAAAAATATGATATCTTTATTTATTTTAAATTTTTGATTTTTAAATGGAATTTTTTTGTAATGATTATTAAAAAAAATCATATATAAATATTCTATTACATGTAAACTATGGTATTTAATAAATATTGATTTGTAAGTATCGATATATGGTTAGTTTGATTTCATATATATGTTTATAATAAGTATTGATTTTAAAACGTATATATAAATATATTATTTTAAATATGCATTTTTAAATTGAATATCGATCTTAAAATATGTGAGTAAATTATAGATTTTTAAAAAAAATTATATATTTTGTTTTCATCAATCTCCGGTCCACCTTGCTTTACTTTGTTCGTCGAATTTGTGTTCATCATGCTGTGCTTTGGAATTTGTGCTTAGATTCGTAGCTTATTGCGTGTCTAATTTATCTAGCCTTGAAAGGTGAGCGATCACTCACGATTAGCATTCTTATGTTTATTAAATTGATTTCACATGAAATGACGATTGAAATATGTTGTTAAATTTGAATTGTTAAATTGTTAAGTATGATATGATATTATCTACAATTATTTTTCTATATTAGTTGACATATGACTCCATAACCTATTATATATATTTTATTTAAATTGTTTATTACGATCCTATATGCTTATCATTGATATGTATGTCATTTTATGCTATTTATATTCTCACACTACAAGTTCCCAATTAGTTAGGAATTCCCGATGGGATGAAATGATAAATACCTGAATAATATTATAGATTAAGAAAAATCGTTATGGGTTGAAATGATAAACACAAGCAATTTTGTTGAAATTTTGGGATTGTGGGTTGAAATGATATATACCCATAAATATTAAATAATCGTTGACTGAAATGAAAATATCCATATCACTTGACCATGGGATAGAAAATTATATAAGAACATGTTAGTCTATTTTTGAAAAATGATTTCCAAAGTTTCAAAGGAGACATATGGGTTTTAATAAATATTGATTTTAAATATAATATAAAGATTTTAATTTCAATATATGTGTAAAAGCTAGAATTTAAAATTATATGTTTTGGATAATTTAAAATTATAAGTTAAGTTTTAAAACGAAAATTATTAAATTTTGCTTATAATTTTATTATTTTTAAAAATATAAAATAAGATTTATAATGGATTTAATAATAATAAGATTTAATTTGAGAATAACAAATAATGTAATAAAATTTAATATAATTTAATTTAATAAAAATAATTTAATTAGTACATATAATACATTATATACATATATACATATAAATATATATATAGAATTTATATTAATATTTTAAATTATATTTCATAATAACTTTAAAAAATAGAGGTTGGAAAGGTAAATTAAAATTGACTGGATATTTAAATTGGTTGATGATTGAATTAATTTGCAATTTAATCTAAATAAGAGTTGATTTGAAACTTACTGATTTTAAGATTTTAAAGATATGGTTTTATAAGTTAATAACTAGATTTTATAAAGGCAAAATTTTCAAATAGAAATGAAATTATAATTGACTATTCAATTTTGATTTAAATTTTTAGTTTGAGATTTTATTTAAATATTTACAAAAGGCGATTAAATGAATAATTTCAAATTACGTATAATTGAAGTTAGATATTTAATTTTGATTTAAATTTGTAATTTGAGATTTTATGTAAATGTTATTAAAATGATTAAGTGAATATTTTCAATTTCGAATTAAAGTTAAATTTTGAAATATAAATGAAATTTATCAAATCAAGTTACTATAAATTGTTTGAATATTCAAACTTTGAAACCTATTGAATTGGAAGTGGTTCAGATTTGAAATTGATATAAATTTAAAATGGTTTCAATGAGAATTAGAAATTGTCGAACCGAGACTGATTTAAATTGAATTTTTGAAACTAAAGTTGATTTGAATTAACTTGTGAAATTAGAAGAGACAATTCTAATTTGAAACTGTTTTTGATATAAACTCTTTTTAATATATAAACTATTTTATTCTATAACCTATTGTAAATATGAACTATTTCAAATTTGTAACGACCCAGAATTTTGGTCGTTAGTTTATGGACATTTAATTTATTTTAAATGTTCAATCTAAATTGCTAATTGATTTTGAAATATGGAGATTTGGCTTCAATTAATAAATTGAGTTATAATTTCAAATGTGGCAATTTAATTGGATTTGGATTAATAGTAAATTAATATTTGAAATTGGGATAAAAATGAGAATCTAGGAATAAATGGATAAGAAAACGATTTCTCAAATTTATTTTAAGTCTAGTTGGAACTGAATTATAGAATTGGACTCTTGGATGGAATCAAAAGTCGATAAGTTAAAAATTGGAATTTTTATATTAATTTAATAATGGAATTTAATATATCTTTACTACTAATAAAGAAAATTCGTTGAACTAATTTACTCGGTGTCTTTTTAAAATTTCAAAAATTTCTTTGCTTTCCGTTTACATATTTGCGCTCAAATAAAATATCAACGTATACAATAACACAAACAACCCGTGTGCGAAGCACGTGCCCATATTAGTAATAATAATGTAGATAATCATATTTTTATTTAGAATGAATCAGAATGATTTCTATCGTGAATATAATAAGTTAGTAAAGTTTTAAAAGTGAAGTTTTAAATGATTTCGACGATTTTTAAAATTGCTCGATTTAAATCGACGAGTTAAAATAGCCTTCCTGGGCACAGTCTCGGAATTTGTTGAAACTAGTTCCATTGGATCTGTAATAGTTAATTATTTTTGGATTACAAATTTCGCAGCATTTGGAGAAACCGTTTGTTCGTACGAGTGAGATACGCATTCTAATAAATATCGAAAATTTAATAATTTAAATCGATTCAAAAATCTAACTTCCACATACAATCAAATTAGCTTTCGAAACACGTTCCATTGTGTTTGCAATGTAGGTAAAATATTACAAACGTCAAGCGACATTTGTGTTTTGGAGTTCGTTTGAAAAAGCTTGTAGTTTTGGAAAATAATATTAAAATAATTAGTTTGTACGTGTATATATATACACATCAGCATTGTAAGCCCTAGCTCTGATCTCATGGCCACCATTCTCAAATTAATGACCAAAAATCAATCGCCTTCTTCCTCATTTATCTCGGAATCTATCAATCCCTTTCAAAATTATCCAACACGAAAAAGGTAAAGCTCACTGAGCTTGACCTATCCAATGGTCGAGATCATAAACAGTGGAGTGGATCAGCGACAAGGTCGCCGCATTCTTTTGCGTTCATTCATGCTTTTCGGTGAAATGGAGGCGCCGAACATCGGGATACTTCAAGCATTGGGGGAGTTTGAGGTGCTTTTCATTTTGGGTGGGTTTCGATCGTCGCATATGGTGACGTGATGGCCAAGATGATATCGTGAAGGATGGTGACGATGGGTTTTTAAAACCTTGGGAACATCACCTGAGAAGTTATGGTTCACGGCCGTGATCTCCTGTGCGGACGTGCGGTTTATGGTATAGAAAAAGAAAGTTTTTTATAAATTATAGTAAATGTTTAAAATAACATATCTCATGCAAGCATGATCAGAATTTGACAAAACAAGAAGCGCTAGAAATGCAGCGAGGAACTCTACGCACTGTAGCAGATTTGGAGGTGTTTGGGCCTTGTGAAAATCGAAGGCAGTCGATTTAATTTAAAGTTGGAACACTTGGCGTTTTAAATGCAAGATGGGTTCATCTCACTCACATCTCGATTTCCATAATACATTTTAAATAGTTTAAATTTAAATTATTGGCTGAGATTTGATGTGATTATTATTATTAGTTTGGATATGATATTATACATAGTAGTGTATATATATATTGGAGTGATTGATATTTCCGCATTATATAGCGAAGGAGACCCTATGCGCCCCGCATAATAGCGGATGACTTTTTATACTGCGATGTCACCCTCGAAGTGGGATTTGGTATTTTTATATTGTCTAACATCTATGGATGCAGAAAAACAGGTTGGAGGGACCCAACTGGATTCCTCAAAATATTGAAATTATTTTCATAAACTGTGATATGTTTTATTGATATCCTGCGATATATTATATTGGAATTTAAGTTATTCGATGTTGTGGTTTAGTTGAATATATTTTGGTACTTTTAAGATATGGTAAAAAAAATGAATTGGGTTCTTAAAGGACTGAAAAGAGAATTTTGGAATAAAGAATGGAATTGGTATTTCGGTATTAAATAAGATTTTAAATCATAAATAAAGGAGTGAATCTAGAATTAATAGGTTTTGGAATAAATTTGGGTAAGTAAAAGAATTTATTTTAAAATGGAGTTGATTTTGGAAATCGATTAAGTGTTGAAACTTTAATTAGAAAGAGAATGAGATTATGGAATTTATAAACGCGGTTTATAAATAAAGTGAATATTTATCAGTGGATAATTTGGAAGTATAAATTCACAGTGGGAATTTATGAGGAAAGGGTGATTTGTTTTAAAAATAAATTGTGGTCTATTTTTAAAAAGTGTGGAAAAGAAAAATTTATGGAATTGGGACGTAAATTAAACTAGAATAAATCGAGAAGGATTTATAAATGATTATACGGGTTATAATGGAATGGAAAGTGTAATTTCTTGAAAAGCTAAGTGTATTTTCAAAGGAAAATTTCTAAGTATAAGTTAAAGGGTTTAAAATGTTTAAAAAGAATGTTTTTAGAGGAATTTATAATTTAAACTGTTTTAAAATCTTTAAAATAAATATTTATTAAATTAATTATAGTAGTAATTATTTTAAAGGTTAAGATTTGTATTTTGATTAGAAGATAATTATTAAGTATTTATATTTTATAAAATGGCTTATTTTAAAAGTAGTTTTTGGCTAAAGTTTTACTTGGAAAATTTTATAGAATTTCGTGACTATTATTTTGTATAAAATGATTTTAGTAGTTTTATTTCAAATGTTTTAAGTGTATATTTTTGGGTAAAGTGGTTTAATTTGTTTAAAAATCTAATTCAATAAGACTTGGGTTTTCTGTGGAAATAAACAGATGGTTGAAATTTGTTCCGTAAGAATAAAAAGAGATTTGTAAATATTTTCAAAGTGTTGAAACGTGAATATAATATCTTTGGAGGATATTTTTATGATAACTAATTTGGAAAGCTATTTAAATCTGATGGTTGCTTGTGGATGTTATATGATAGTTAAATAACCGACCATCAATATTGGCCAATGCGCTGATCGTTTTGAAGAGAGCGAGATCGAGATTAATTTCTCAAAAACCACTTTGATCCGGTTTTAACGTTCGCGAATGAAGACCGTGAAGATGATGAATATGGTGATTCGGTTTTCAAGGCCAGGATAACTTGTATGGACGAATGCTATCAGAACATTGTCAGGAGGACAATGAGCATTCTAAGTGAATGTGTGCTAAAAAGGTAACGCATAGCCTCAAGCCTCATCAACTGGGAATGTCTAAAACAGTACAAGTGCAGCAAGGCTAAGTGGCTAAAAACCAATTATGGTAAGTTCACCCGGGTTTTGATGTCTCTTTTCATTACAGCTGTGTGGGCGTTTTCTAATCCCAACCGTAGGGTAATCTTATTTGGATTATTCAGTAAGGGATAGCTTTGATCTTTCGTTAGGAAGGATCCTCAGTACTCTGATGTAGACCAAGTACTATGACGGGCGGTACTCAGGTAGCTCTTCCATTATATGGAATCCAATCCCCAATAAGTGCGGTATGGTTTTGATTGTGCCTAACTATGCTGGAATGTGAGATGTAAGCATTTTAGTTAGATTATATTTTACTTTCTATAGACACTATTATAGTATCAGACAAATATGATAAAAAAAAAATATTTTTCATATTGTAAGGCAAAAACCCAGCATGTTTATTTGTGGCGTGGTATTACGAGAAACCTTTGATTTCATAGGATTTTGAAAACTTTAATAATCCAATTGAGTGTGTTTTTTCAGCTGATTTTCCAGACTAACTCGGGTGTTATTTTACTATAATGCTTGGGTCAGACCAAGTGTTATTGGATACAGGATAGAATGCTGTGGAGCTTAGGAGACCGGTTCGATGGCAAGACATATCACACGTACTTGATATATATTTCGCTATACAGTATAAGATGTATGGTCATCTTTTGTGAGGACAAGTTAATATAACTGTCCGGTATTTTTCTATTGATTGTGTTGTATTTTGTTGATGTAATGTATTAAACATATATAGTTCTTTTTGTATAAAGGTCAGTCATTTAACTATTATATATTGTTTCGCTGTGATTGGATTCTGATATTGTTTTATTTTCTCTTCTTCTACCTCCTTTTTCTTTCCTTTATGGTCTGGTTTTCTGGCATTCGATTGTTCGGCATTTAATACTATAATGACCCGGAATTTTGGCAATATATTCTAATAATAATTTAATCAAATTTAAATAAAATACAAGCTTTTAATTTTATAAAATGATAAGATCTTTGGACATTTATCAGTTATATATATATATATATATGTATGTATGTATGTATGTATATGATTTGTGAAGGAAATTTAGATTTGAAAATTTAAAATAGATCTTTCAAAAATGTTTATAATAAAATCCATCTTAAAAAAAATCAAAGGTTCTATATTATTGACAATTGATTATATATATATATATATGAATATAAATGTAGTCTTTAATAATAATGTTTAAAATAAACTATCCTATCAATATCAAGCATAAATATAAAAACATAAGTATAAAACATAATTATAAAATATAAGATGTAAATAGAAATATGAATATATGTTATAAAGTAAATGTTTGCAAGTTAAATTAAAAATAGAATAAAACTAAGAAACTATGCTAATAATAACTATAATAATTCTACATATACATATAGGATAAGTTTAGAAAAGAAGACAAACTATTTACATAATCTGTATAACATATATGTATAGTGCAAAGAGACAAAGTATTCGCATCAAATACAAAATATCTTTATACACAAATACAAATATCAGAAACCATATTAGATGTAAGCTAATATGAAGACATATGCATTTAATTAGCACAACAATTTGTCTATTCGAATTGTAGAAAAATCAACTCAGCCTCTATATAAAAATCTAAACTGAACATAACAAGCAAAGCTTGTACCAGTTAAACCTATACTGTTCAAACCTATTTTCTATATATATAAATCATACATCATACTCTTTTAGTTTATTCCAAAATTTGGTAAACTTAAGTAGCAAACCTGAGAAAAAAAGGAAAATAAACATCATCTTGTTTTTACAAACTCAACATCAAAGCAGAGGGGTTTTCAGGAATTCAAAACTATAACTTTTCAATAACACTTGCTTTCTGTTTCAACAGTACTTTAAGGTGAGTAAACATACTGCTTTTTAAATTTTAAAACTGGGTAATTGATTCATGAAATTATGAGTTTGTTGTCTAGTTTAAACAAGTAATCTGTATGTTTTCAGTGCACTGTAAATGTTTTAGGATCTGTTTTTCTAGATTATTGGTTACAGAGCAAAGAACAGTAGGAAATTTGATACTTTTTCTTGCAAATTCAATTTAAACTTAGGAATTTAAGCTAATAAAGTTTGTTTAACTTAAATCATAAGCCTGGAAATTTGTTTGAAGCATAACAGTATAATATAGATACTGTTTATTCAAGTTACAGTATAAAGAAATCAATATTTTAAAATTAAAATATTTTAATTTGTTAATTTGATTCCATATCTTGAATAAACATACAAAATTAAGATTTTTAAAACAAAATGATGATTTTTAAGTAAGTATTCAAGGTGCAGCTTTAAAAGGAACCGAAAATGCTTTTTTGTGAGTATCTGATGATTCAACAAATATTAGATGTTGTAATTCGTGTTGGAGCTTGCTTGATACTCGTTGATGACAGGAAAAATGCTAAAAAAAATTATTTAACACGAGGATTTTTGGGTCGAATCAAAAATAGGGTTTTGGGTTCGAGTTTTCCTGTGTTCTGTAAATTATTGATTGCGTCGTTGTAGATTGATTGAGTTATGCGTGCTTCTAGGAGATGGTCGAGGAGAGTATGGACGTGGTGTGGCCGAAGCATCGTTGCCACTGGTGGTTGGCGTTCCAGGGGCGAGGCATTTTTCTCGTGGTTGTTCGAGTTGATGGTTCGAGCTACAGGCATATTTCGATTTCGACTTTTTTTGCGAAGTACTAGGTTTTGATTTCGAGTTGGTGGTCGATTTCTAGTTTGCAGGAGACATCGTGGGTCGCCAGAGGGATGGAGAACCACCGTGCACGTGCACGGTGGCGTGTGAGTGCCATTGACATCGAGTTTGGGTCGTCTTGAGTGATACTCGAGAAATTGGGAAGTTTGCACGAGTTCGACCTGGTGCATGAGTGAGTGTTTATAATACTACAATTTATTAACTTAGCCAAAAAAAAAAAGATCAGGTAGAAGAAGAAGAAGGTATGAGGAAGAGAGGAGGACGCGGGAAAAGGTTAAGGGAGACGCGTATTTTTCTCGAGTAAACGAGGTGCTTGCCTCGGGTTTCCTTTAAGGGTTAGCTTAACAAACCTTTAAGTTGTTTTGGTTAAACAAAGTTCAGTATTTACTAAGTACATAATGATACGTTTGAAGCTAAGATTTGATTTAGAATTTATTAAGGAAGATTTGCAAGGGTAAGATGATTAAATTAATTTAAAGTGCAAGAAATTAAGAATGTAATTAATTAATAATTTTAATTAAATAAATAACTTAAGATTAAATAAATTTGTAATTAATGATTGATAATTATAATCTTGTGTTTAATAAATTTGAACTTAAGAATTTGATTAACTATTTAAAGTTTATTAATAAATAGTAGTTAACTAATTAAGTAATTAATTAAGGATTAATTGGTAATTAATGATTAATTAAATAATTAGTGATAAATAAACGGGTAATTAACTTTTATAAATTAATAATTAAGGTTATTAATTAATAATTAAGAATTAATTAATTATGTGAGTAATTAAGAAATAATTAAATAATTTAATAAGTTGATTAATTAGTGATTAATCAAGCTGGATAAAGTGATAAATTAAGATAAGTAGATCAAACTATTTTGATATGAATTGATGATTCTTGTTTGATTGACTCTGATACTTATTTGATGATATTCTGTGATACTCGGTGATACATTTTGGTTATATCTGTGATGACTATGTATGATTTATCTGTGATAACTATTATGTGAATTCAAAGTGTTGAATTTAAATTGTTTGTACTATTTAAACAACTTGGCCTTTAAAATGGCGTTTGGATTTTGATGAGACCGAGATCGGGTATCAATTCGATATTTCGAAAACCACATCGATCCAAATTAAACGATAGGTCGTGATATCTCAAGTGAAGATCGAGATGGTGTTTCAAAATGCAAGGGTTATTGTCGTTAACTCTGAGGGTGATTCCAAAATGAGTGTAACGAGATAATGCCTTCGGTTTCGTTCGAACCCGAAATGAACTTGTATGGATTGAATGCTTTCAGCACATCGTCAGGCGGACGATGAGCATTCTAAGAGATATGTCTTATAAAGGTAATCGCAGCCTCAAGCCTCATCAACCGGGAATGACTAAAACAGGGGAGATGCAGCAAGGTTAGGTGGGTCATGTCCAAGAAGGATGAGATATACCCCTGCCTATATGTCCCTTTATTTTCGGCTGTGTGGGTAGTTGTTGGCCACAACTGCGGGGTTATCTTGTTCGGGACTATTCAGTAAGGAATGGTTCCGGCCTTGTGTTGTAGGGGGTCAGGAGTGATCCTCGTACGGTGATCTAGGCCCCGTACCGTGACAGGCGGTACCCTATTAGCCCTGCCATTGATGGAAATCCAATTTCCCTACGAGACCCTACGGTTTGGATTTGTATTACCCACTTTTGTGGCTAGTAGCTGGAATTTAATCATGTAACAATTTCGGCTATTTTCTATTTACTTGAAAACCCTAGACACTATTATAATGTTACTGGATTTCCTATAAAATGTTTGGGTTAGCGTAAGGTAAAAACTTACCCGTATTTATGTGTGGGGAATTTTACATGATACCTTTATTTTCAAATGGTTTTCAAAGTTAAACAACTTTAACCCGTTCACTCACACCAGACCCATGTCTGACCCAGAGTTTATATTTTGTTTTTCATAAACTCTTGGGTACTCAAATTTTTATGTGTAGCCAAGTGATAGGTTTTCAGAGTATCGAGTTTCTGGAGGAGCTTGGAGAAGAAGACCAGAAGTATGTATCTATCTATATAGTTCCGCTGTGTAGTTAGTGTATGTTGTATTTTGGATGTATGTATTGACAGATATGTGTATGATTGTCCTATTGTATGATATTGTATAACTCTGATGTATGCAATAACTATGTAATAGTTATGTGATGTATTATATTTTGTTCCATTCCGCTGTGAGATTCTGATGTTGTCATTCTTTCTTCTATCTTTTCTATTTCTATCCCTTTCTTTCTTATTGATGATACGTCTTTCTGGGGTTAGAAAGGCGGGTCGTCACAAATACAAGGGACGTATTGATGTCGATTTTCGGCCGTCGAAAAATAGGATCGTGACATTTTGGTATCAGAGCGAGGTTGGCGATAACCTAGGCTTTGGTGGGAAAAGTTACTCAATAGAGATAGAGTCAGTAGTACTCTAGAATGAGTTTGAGTGTAATAAAGATGTAACGACCCAGAATTTATATTAATTAAAATTCATTGATTTAATTGAATTTAAATATTAATAAGTGAAATTAAACAGTCGAATAATTTATTTATCGAATATTGGATTAAATTGGACAATTAAATCGATAATTTAATAATTGAAATTCCAGAAATAATTGAAAATTGGGTTTAATATGATTGAAAATGATTTATAAAATTTTATTATATCATATTAAAGTAATAGATATGTTATAGAACTTTTAAAATCGAATTAAAAGTTTATTTGTGAAGATTGAATATTTTAATATTTAATTATTGATTGAAAAGTAACCAATTTTCGAATACTCTCAGAATTGGACGAAACTAGTTTCATTGGATCCGTAATAGTTTGTTATTATCGGATTTCAATTTTCATAGCAATCGGAGTTGTCGTTTGATCGTGGCAGCGCGAAACGCATCGAAATTGTTTTAATATTAATTTGGCGAGTTAAAATAGCCATTTTTCAAACAGTCTTGGATTTCGATGAAACTAGTTTCATCGGATCCGTAATGTGATATTATTGTATGGTTTCAAATTTCGTGTCAATCGGATTTATCGTTTGTCCGGTGCAAGCTAAAACGCCTAGAAAATAGTTTAAATCGGTATTATTTAAATTGAACGTTTATTGCCATAACTCGCATAGATGACCGAATTAGCTCTCGAAACATGTTCCATTGTGTTCGGAATGCGGGGTAAACCCTAGAAACGCCGGTCACCGTGCGAGATTTGGAGTTCAGAAAATCGTGTGAATAGTAATTTTTGGAAATTTTCTATAAAAAGGAACCCTCTCTTTTCATTTGAGAAACCCTAACCCTAGTTATACGCAGCCGCCACCTCCATAAGAAATGGCCGAAAATCACTCACTTCCTCACTCATTTTCTTCAAATCTGTGTGTTATTAGGAGAAACTTTCAACTAGCAAATTATAGAGGGCAATGAGTGCTTCGAATCCGTATGGTGGAGTGACGCGTAGTTAGACGAGGCGGCCAGAATCGAGTGGCGAGGGGGGTCGGGTCGCGCACGTTTTTCTATGTACCTGGGGGGGGCGAGCTTCATGGCTTTGCAGCCGAGAGTGGAGCTTGCGTAGGGGAGTAGAATGGTGGTATCTAGTCGTGTTTAAGATCGTCGTGGAGGCCGATTGTATTAGGGTTTGTAGCTTAGAATGGGTTGCGTGATTACCTGTAGGATACGCGTGGGGAAGAAGATGCTAAGGCACGGCCAAGTTTTGCAGGGAGATGGGATAAAGGGCCGTGATGAAGTGTAGGGTTCAAAATAGAAAAAATGTTGTAAACTTATAAATTTAATTCGTGTAACTTCTAAAATTCTTATCTTTTTCATACGAGGTCGAAGACGCACGAAACCAGTTGCGTTGGGTTCGTATGGACGAGCACTACGCTATAGAATTGGATTGGAGTCGTTTGGAGCTAGCGAAAATTCGGGTAAAATTAAACGCATGTTTAATTTTATTCGAAATAAAAGCTGAAAACGGAATTAAAACCAAGGTGAGAACTTATCACTCGATCGAATAGTTTCGATTTAAATTTTAAATAGTTATATTTAAAATTGCTTGATGTATGATTGAATGATGATTGTTATCTATTGATTGTTAAAATAGACATTATGCGCCGTTAGTAAGCGGATGTTATTTATTAAAAACATATACCGCGAATATTTCACAGTATAGTGAAATTGGTATTATATATGTACTTGGAGTTGATTTCCCGCATTATATAGCGGATGAGACCCTATTGCGCCGCATAATAGCGGATAATAATTTATAAATCCCATATACCGCGATAATTCCGTACTGGAGCGGAATTGGTATTGTGCTAATGTCTTTGGATGCAGGGAAACAGGTTGGATGGATCCAACTGGATTCCTCAACTGTATTGATTTATTTACAGATATTGTGATATTTGTTGATTATCATATCGATATATGATATTTGGATATCGTGATTGACTATTTGGTGCTGTTGCATCATCGGATCTATTTTTGAAGTTTTAAAGTAATGATTTAGATTTTAAAAGAATTTTTAAAGTGATTTTTTTTAAAAGTATATGTTTTATTAAACTTTTGAATTGATTCATTTTAAATAAATAAACGTTATAATTTTATTGTTATAAAAGTTATGATTTTTGGAAAATAATACTTAAGAATGATTTTGAAGATATATAAGCCTTAAATAAAGATTTGTAAATTATTAAAAGGATTGGTTTATTTGAATTGGTATTTTTTTTGAATTATTATAAACAATTTATATAAAAGATGTATAAAATTGATATTTATAAATTAAAATATAGAAATTATAAAACGAGCTTTTATAAGTGTTAAAATAAAGTTTGTACCTAGATTTATAAGTAAATAAGAATTTAGATTATAAATTGATGTTGATATAAAAGAATGGATTTGGGAATAAATGGTTTATAAGTAATTTACTTATAAACCGAATTTCGACATGTAAACGAAATTTATAGACATAGTTTATAAATTCGAAATCAATTGAATTTGATAAATTGAATATAGAAGTTTATGAAAGGTAATATATTCGCGATTTTGGATAGCGAATAAATTCTTGAAACAAAACGTGTTGTAAATATTGAAATTGGGTTAGTGAAATATATTCACGATTTTGGACAGTGAATATATCATTAAGTAAAATGGATATGTTTTGGGAAAATGAATATTATAAAATGAAGTTAATCGTTTCAACGATGTTTTAAAATGGATTAAATATCGAAAACATAGATTTCAACATTCATTGTTGAAATAGACGTTTTCGAGAAATAAGGAAATGGTGGACTATAACACTGTTGTTGTAGTAAGTGGTTTCCGAAAGGAAATGATTTATACAGTATTGGGATTAATAAATCTATTTTAATTTTGAATCCCTATACTAGTGATTTTGGGTCGTCGTAACGGTGTTTTACGCAACATTCGTTTTGGCCCAAATAAATGTGTTTAAGAAAATGTTTTCTTAAAGAATGAAATATATACTTAATTTCGATTTAAGTATATTGGATATTTTCCAAGTGTTGAAAATAAATGGGTTTGTGAATTACTTATTATTAAATAAGTATGGAAATGTTTTCCAATATGAAGTGAATGTTTTGGGATTTTATCTTTTAAAGATAAATTGAAAATGAATATTATATGACGATTAGAAAAATCGTATATTCATAGATATTTTGGAAATGTAAATTCACTATGGAATTTATAAATGAAAAAGGGGAATTTGTTTCAAAATAAACGTTGATTTATTTTTGAAGTGTGGGAATTAATTTACGGATTTGGAACGTAAATATAAAGTAAATCGGTAAGGATTTATTTAATCGGTTTAAATAAACCATGTTGAAATGGAAGTATTTCGCATAAGGAAAATGATTGAAATTTGTTTTCAAAAGTTATAAAGGTGAAAAGTGATTTGAAAATTTGTTTTCAAATGGTTGAAGTGTGGAAAATAATATCTAGTAAAGATATTTTGGAAAGTAAATAATTTGGGAAATTATTTGGATTTGGTGATGTTGAACACGCCTATTGATAGTTAAATAATCCGACTATCAATATTTACCTTTAAATAGGTATTTGTTGTGATTGTTTGAATTTGAACGCCACACTTATTCTTGAATAAGTGCTCACTATTCGGGTTAGCCGGGAAAGGACCTTGGGGTCGTATAACCCATTCCGAATATGTGATACGTCGTAATGGATTGCATTTGATGACCGGTGTTGAAGACCGGATATTTTTGAAAACGGAAGGATTACCGTTGAGTTACTCTGCATCGGCTGATCTCCGATATCGAGGTTTTATCACCCTAAGTGACTGGAAGTCCGGACATGATTAGAAATTATCCGGAATGCAAAGACTTCTTTGTAAGTGCCTTCGGTTCTGTTCGAGCCCGGAACAGACTTGTATGGTTGTATGTCTGACATTACAAGTTGAGATATAAAGCTGATTTCTTTCAAATATATTTCTGTTGGTGGCAGAGAATTTATTCTCTTAGCTTAACACCCTTCTCTGAGACGTACGAGCTCAGAGGTTATGTAGTGGAAGGTTATTAGTGATATACTCCCAATTTGGTAGTGTGGCATGCTGAGTGTTGCTGTGAAATGATCATTGTTTGATCATTTGTGATATGATCATTTGTTTGATCATTTATCTGGGTGATCATTACTTTGATCATTTATTGACCCAAAGCACAACTTTTGTATAAAGCGTGGCTTTGTGGACGAGACTTCGTCGGACCTCACACCCCGGAAATGGTCAAAACAGAAAGGATGCGGCAAGGTTATTAGGGGGTAGCGCCCCTTTAGTGTATGCCATTCCTTCTGGATAGAGGTGGTATCATGGAATGGAGCCCAGATACTTAGCCTATGTGGTTACTACATTATTATTCTTAAGTGGTTGTTGGAAATCGAGTATCCTTGGATAGATCGGTTACGATCGGGGGATGACATATTCGTGTCAGTAGTTACCCAGTTAGGGGTAACCCGGCCTTGTGTTGGCAGAGATCCGGTTTGGTTCTCGGGACGTCATTCCAGAGGCGTTTCCATGTGGCAATGGGAAGTTCCTTGGCCTGACCATTTGTTGGAAATCCAAAGGAACAATATGATCTTGTACGGTTTTAGTTCTAGAACATATCATTCACTTATGGTGGCGCCCCACTGTTTGGATGGTAGCTATAGTAGGCATAAGTGCGGAATGCCTATGCTGGCTAAGATTTATATTCTACTTTCGAAATTGTTTTATACACTATGCACTACTAATAATATCAAATGTTTCTTTTTAATGCGTATCAAGCATCTTTGACTATCATAAGGAGAAATCTCCTCCGATTCTGCGTTTGCATTATGTGTGTGTGCGGGAGGCCTTATGGTAGTCTCATTTTTAAAAAGCATTGCGAATTGACTTTAAAAATATTCCTCTATTTTGATTTTAAAGATAAATAAACTGTTTTAGTTCTCACACCATTCACATGACTGACTCGGAGTTTATTGTTTTCCTTCCTAAACTCTGGGTGCCCACCAATTTCCACACGGGCAGTCATGAGTAAGGTTTATCAGGATATTCTGGAATTCAGGAGTTGCTGGAGGCAAGCTGGATGGCATGGCGTATCCACTAGTATGTAGTATTTCTTTTCTGTTGTTTGTTGTTGTACACTCTGATGATGTAATGTAAAGTGATGTAATGTATAAAATGTATAGTTCTTTGTTTTAATGATATTCACTTATCTATTATATGTTGCTCCGCTGCGAATTGTGAGATTCTGATATTGTTCTTTTGTCTCTTTCTGTTCTGTTCTATCTTTTTTTCTCTCTTCTTCTACCTTTTTCTTCTTCTTAAACCCTAACGATTCGGTTTTTCGGCAACGAAAAATCGCAAACGTTACAATAGATATGAAAGCGTATTTGTTAGTGAATAAAAAAACTGTTTTTATATTGTGTTGACTTATCGGTTGAGTGTTTATAAATTTTGGTCAGTACGGGAAGTACAACCTTATTGATAAGGGTTTCTAAACTCTTAAACAAGATAAACCAACATCGTATTGTTTTAAAGTGGGTAAATGAAATAATTTTGCCCAAAGTTATATTTGATATAAAAGAAATAATTTTCTAAAATTATTATATTTATTTGGATGTTTGGTTGTTAATATTATAATCAAATAAGAATCTGAAATTTGAAATGGTCCATATTTATAACCAAATGGAATTATGCAAGTATGAAATAATACAATGGAACATAACCAAAATTTGATTTAAACATGAATTTAAAATTCCGGTGATTTTGGAGAAAAAAGTTTTTTAAGATGAATTTGAACAAAAGTTGGGAATTTTCAAATCTTGGAAATCTTTGAGATGTTTTCCAAAGTGTTTGAAGGAAATAATGGAGTATTACTTTGGGAAATGTTTTTGAATAGAAATTGTTTATAAATAAATTTTTGAAAGTAAAAAAGCACCGAACTCACTTCAATCGTTGGAAAATAATCCTGGTGATGATGGCCACATCATCCATATTTATTTTCGAGTTTCTAAGTGATGGATTGCTACTGGGGTGGTTTGGTATAATTATTTGTTTGGACTCGTTTGATAAACAAGTTTGTTTTAGAAATTCCAAAAGGAGATTGTTTTGGTAAAACCAAGTTGTTTTGAAAATCCGAAGGTATGATTTAATATACCAAAGTGGGTATGTATATTTATGATTTCAAAATTGTTTTGAAATAAAACCGGGTAACTGAATTCTAGGAATTCTATTTAAATAATGTGAAAATTTAAGATGAATCAGCTATTGAACTTATAAAGTGAAGTTAATATAAATAAGTAAGGAAAACGAAAATTTTAATCCTGGAACTAATATTTAACTTGAATAAACAAAAGTGGATAAAATATATTGGAATTTAACTTAAGATAAGTTAAATTAAATTAAATTTGGATTTGGATTAAATTGGAAGTTATGTGGGAATGTAGGATAATTGAATAAGCATAAGTATAATTATGGAATGAGAGATGAAATAATAAGCCAAGATGAAGATGGTTTGGTAATAAGGCGAAAAGGATTGGGAAATTCAAATTTGAATTTGTAAATGGACTGAAGTGAGTAATATAAGATTTTAAGTAAATAAGTGGTGAACTTATGAATAGAGGAATGGAATTGTAAAAACCTAAATAAAATGGTTGAGTGTTATGGTAAAAGAAATGGAAAATTCAAAAATTAATTCTAAATGAAATGTGAATTAAAATAACATAAAGTAAAATATATATGAATGGACTTAGGTAAGTAAATAATTTTTTGAACTTACATTGGGAAATAAAATTTAAATTAGATTGAGAAATAAAATTGGATCGAATTGAATTTAACTTAAATTAAAATAATTTGAGTTGAATTGGATTGAATTTAAATCCAAATTCAAATGAGCTATAAATAATATTGAATGGAATTAAACTCTTATTTAAATTAGTGAAATGGTATGGATTTAAGTTGGTTAAATAAAGCTTGAGTTATAAATAGAATTCGACATATATTGTGAATGGATTAAATATGATGGAAATATTGTCGAATGAAATAAAGTTGGATTAAAATAGAAATGGTTTGAGCTACAAATAAATCCAGTTTGGGTATAGAATAATTCAAATGGCCGTGTTGTGCTATAAAGAATTGTCGAAAATTTATATGAAATAATTTTCCAATGACACGGTATAAATGGGATATGCTAAGTAAATGAAAGTAAGTAAGTTGAATGAGATCAATTTAAAGTGATGTGGAATTTGGTTACAATGGGGACTTAAGTGGTTATTTATGAAAGGGATTCATATAAAATTGAAGTAGAGACAATTTGAAAAGAAATAAATGGAAGTTTGGTAAAATGAGTTTGAGTATAATGAAAGTGAAAATAAATAGAATGCAAATAACTTAATTTTAAATGAATTGGAAGATTTAGTAGAAGTGAACTTTTTTAAGTAAGGCATATAAATCAACTTGAAGTTAAATAGAAGTAAACTTATGCAAGTGAAACACATGGAAACAAATTTGAAGTGAATTTGAGCTTGTTTGCGTAAATATGAAATGCATGAAATGAATTTGGGTGGTAAATCATTTCGAGTTGAATAAAATGATATATATATATATATATATATATCCATGGAAAGAGGTTAAATTAGTGATAAAACCTTTAAATTGTTTGTGAATATGTAATTGACATATTTGGAGTATGAAGTCTATAACTTTAGCTTGCTGAGTAAGTGAAATGTTATAAAATTTAATGATTTTGGAAACTTATGTGCTTGTTTGAATAAGTACAGGTGCAGGTGGATGTTGGGTAGATTTTGGGAGTCTGTAATTGCATATAAAATAAGCCACTCGCTTAAAATGCTAAATAAAAGGTAGGCCTACGCAATAAAATAAAAGAAAGGATAATATATTGCTATATATTTTGTTTTCCGACCGTGTGGGTCGATGTATATATTTTTATCATATTTGGGATATCGTAAAATGCTCACCGTATAAAGGAGACCGTGTCAAAAAAAATTGAAAATTTTGGGTGATAGAATTTTTTTTAAATTTCTGAAATTTTGAATAACTAGAAAAGTGATTTTTTGAAACAATGTTAGAAATCAAAGTTTTGAGTTGGAAATGAAGGCTAATTGTTTTGGATTAAACTAGAAGGGTTTTCGGGAAGTGAATATTGGATATTAGTTACGTGGGCTTTGGTAAGCTAATGAGTTTGGAAGCATTTTCCTACCTTAGAAAATTTCGGGGACGAAATTTTCATAAGGGGGAAGGAATGTAGCGACCCAAAATTTTGGTTGTTAGTTTTTGGACATTTAATTTATTTTAAATATTGAATGTGAATTGTTAATTGATTATGAAATATGGAGATTTGGGTTTAATTAATAAAATGAGTTATAATTCCAAATGTGGCAATTTAATTGGATTTAGATAAATAGTAAATTAATATTTTAAATTGGGATAAAAATGAGAATTTAGGAATCAATGGATAGGGAAACGATTTCTTAAATTTATTTTATGTCTATTTGGAATTGAATTATAGAATTGGACTTTTAGATGGAATCAAAAGTCAATAAGTTAAAAATTGGAATTTTTATATTAATTTAATAATGGAATATAATATAAAAAAACAATGTAAATAATCAGATTTTGATTGAGAATGAATTAGATTGATTTCTAATGTAAATATAAATTCTATATGATTTATAACTAAGTTAGTAATGTTTTAAAAGTGAAGTTTTAAATGATTTCAACGATTTTGAAAATCCCCCGATTTAAATCGACGAGTTAAAATAGCCTTCCAAGGCACATCCTCGGAATTTGACGAAACCAGTTCCATTGGATCCGTAATTGTTAATTATTATAGGATTTCAAATTTCATTGCATTTGGAGTTACCGTTTGTTTGTACGAGTGAGAAACGCATTCCAATAAATATCGAAAATTTAATATTTTAAATCGATTCAAAAAGCTAACTTCCACATACGATCAAATTAGCCTCTGAAACATGTTCCATTGTGTTCGGAATGTGGGTAAACCATTACAAACCCTAGGCGGCATGTGTGGTTTGGTGTTCGTTTAAAAAAGCTTGTAGTTTTGGAAAATAATTCTAAAATAATTAGTTTGTACGTGTATATATATACGCAACAGCTGTAATCCCTAGCTCTAGTTTCGTGGCCGCCATTCTTAGATTAATGGTCGAAAATCAATTGCCTTCTTCATTATTTATCTCGGAATCTAACAAACATTTCATTTTGGGTGGGTTTTGATCGTCGCATATGGCAACATGGTGGCCGAGATGATATCGTGAAGGATGGGGACGATAGGTTTATAAAACCCTGGAAACATGCCGTGAGAAGATGTGGTTCACGACCATGATCTCCTATGCGAACGTGCGGTGACGATTTTGCATGGTATAAAAAAAAGAATTTGTTTTATAAATTATACTAAATGTTTGAAATAACATATCTCATGCATGCATAATTTGAATTTGACAAAACAGGAAGCGCCGAAACCAGCGAGGAGCTCTACGCACTATAGCAGATCTGGAGGTGTTTGGGCCATGTGAAAATTTTAGACTATATCAAAGGCGGTCGATTTATTTTAAAATTGGAACGCTCGGTGTTTTAAACACAAGGTGATTTAATTTCACTCACATCTGGATTTACATAATAAGTTTTAAATAGTTTGATTTTAAATTATTAGTTGATTGATTTGATGTGATTATTATTATCAGTCTGGATATGATATTATATATAGTAGTATATATATATTGGAGTGATGATATTCCCGCATTGTATTACGGATGAGACCCTATGTGCCTCGCGTAATAGCAGATGACCCTATATACCATGATGTCCCTCTCAAAGTGGGATTTGTCATTTTTATATTGTGCTAACATCTGTGGATGCATGAAAATAGGTTGGAGGGATACAACTGGATTCCTCAAAATATTGAAATTATTTCCATAAACTGTGATATGTTTTATTGCTATCCTGTGATAGATTATATTGGAATTTAAGTTATTCGATGTTGTGGTTTGGATGAATATATTTTGGTATTTTAAGATATAAAATCTAAATGAATTGGGTTCTTAAAGGACATGAAAAGATAATTTTGGAATAAAGAATCGAAATAGTATTTCAGTTTTAAATAGGATTTTAAATCATAAATAAAGGTGTGAATCTGGATTAATGGGTTTTGGAATAAATTTGGGTAAGTAGAAGAATTTATCTTAAAATGGGGTTGATTTTGGGAATCGAATTGGAAATCGATTAAGTGTTGAAACTGTAATTAAAAAGAGAATGAGATCATGGAATTTATAAACGGGGTTTATAAATAAAGTGAATATTTATCAGTGGATAATTTGGAAGTATAAATTCACGGTGGGAATTTATAAGGAAAGGGTGATTTGTTTTAAAAATAATAATGGTTTATTTTTAAAAAGTGTGGAAAAGAAAACTTTATGGGATTGGGATGTAAATTAAAATGAAATATATCGAAAAGGATTTGTTAATGATTATACGGGTAATAATAGAATGGAAAGTGTAGTTTCCTGAAAAGCTAAGTGTATTCTCAAAGGAAAATTTCTATGTACAAGTTAAAGGGTTTAAAATGTTTAAAAATAATGTTTTTAGAGGAGTTTATTATTTAAACTGTTTTAAAATTTTCAAAATTAATATTATTAAATTAATTATAGTAGTAATTACTTTAAAGGCTTAGATTTTTATTTTGATTAGAAGATAATTATTAAGTATTTATATTTTATAAAATGATTTATTTTGAAAGTAGTTTTTGGATAAAGTTCTACCTGGAATTTTTTTTATAGAATTTCATAACTATTATTTTGAATAAAGTGATTTGAATAGTTTTATTTCAAATGTTTTAAGTGTATATTTTTGGATAAAGTGATTTAGTTTGTTTAAAAATCTAATTCAATAAGATTTGGCATTTTATGGGGAAATAAACAAATGGTTGAAATTTGTTCCATAAGAATATAAAGAGATTTGTCACTATTTTCAAAGTGTTGAAACGTGAATACAATATCTTGGGAGGATAATTTTGTGATAAATAATTTGGAAAATTATTTAAATCTGATGGTTGCTTATGGATGTTACATGATAGTTAAATAACTGACTATCAATATAGGCCAATGCGTTGATCGTTTCAAAGAGACCGGGATCGAGATTAATTTCTTGAAAGCCACTTCGATCCAGTTTGAACGTTAGCGAATGAAGACCACAAAGATGATGAAGACAGTGATTCGGTTTGTCCAGACCCAGGACAACTTATATGGACGAATGCTATCAGAACATCGTCAGGAGGACGATGAGCATTCTAAGTGAATGCGTGCTTAAAAGGTAACGCATAGCCTCAAGCCTCATCAACCGAGAATGGCTAAAATAGGAGAAGTGTAGCAAGGCTAAGTGGCTAGCAACCATTAGGGTAAGGTCACCTCTGTCTAGATGTTCCTTTTCATTTCTGCTATGTGGGCGGTTGATAATTCCAACCATGGGGTGATCTTATTCGGACTATTCAATAAGAGGCAGCTTCGGTCTTGTGTTGCAGGGGACCGGGAGAGATCCTCGGTACTCAGATCCATACCAGGTATTGTGACGGGCGGTACCCCAGTAGCGCTGTCATTGTATGGAATCCATTCTCCAATAAGAGCCTGTACAATTTGATTATGCCCAACTATAATAGAACGTGAGATGCAAGCATTTCAGCTAGATTCTATTTTACTTTCTATAGACACTATTATAATATCAGACGAATTTGATAAAAAAATTGTTTTGGTTATCGTAAGGTAAAACCCAGCATGTTTATTTTTGGCGTGGTCTTACGAGATACCTTTGATTTCAAAGGATTTTGAAATCTTTAATAATCCAATTGAGTGTGTTTTCTCATGCTGGTTTTCCAGATTGACTCTGGTGTTATTTTACTATAATGCTCGGGTCAAACCGAGTATTATAGGATATAGGATAGGATGCTATGGAGCTCAGGAGACGAGCTGGATGGTGAGATGTATCACACGTACTTGATTTATGTTCCGCAGAGTAGTACAAGCCGTGTAATCAGCTTTTGTAAGGATAAGTTAATATAACTGTCCAGTATAGTGCTATTGACTGTGTTGTATTCTGTTGACGTAATGTATTAAATAGATATAGTTCTTTTTGTTTAATGATTAGTAATTTAACTATTATATATTGTTCCGCTGCGATTGTGAGATTCTGATGTTGTTTTATTTTCCCTTCTTCTACCTCCTTCTTCTTTCCTTTACGGTTTAGTTTTCCAACATTCGATTGTTCAGCATTTAATACAGCGGACGTATTGATGTCGATATTCAAGCGTCAAAAAATTGGGTCATGACAAAATTTTAACTATTTCATTATATATACTATTTTCAATAATTGAACCTTTTAAGTTGGAACTGTTACGATTTAGATTGAAAGAATTTTAATGCGAATGTTTTGATATGATGGTTTAAACCATTTTTTTGTTACGATTTCGAAATGAATATGATTTGAAGTGATTAGAGTGACATGATTTTGAAAGTGAATATAATTTATAAGTGATATGATTTTGAAAGTGATATGGTTTGTAAATGAATATGATATTTTAATATGATGTATGAACTATTTGAAATATAAATTGACCACGATGTGAAATAGGCGTTTGGTTGTTAAAGTGACCTTGATCGGATACTGTCATACTCTCTGCCAATAACGAAATCACTGTAACAAATGTGCACATGGTGAAGATTCCAGAACGAAGTAGGATGGTTTGGTGAACAATTCTATATGAGGTACTAATACAGCCCTGACTCCTACGTGTCCGCTTGATGTGAATAAAACGGACCTATATCGGGACAAGTAAGGTCATACCTCTGATTGGGCATGCTTGCCAAGTAAGGTCGCACCTCCGATTGGGCACGCTTTCCAAGTAAGATCACACCTTCGATTAGGCATGCTTTTTTGGTACCATTCTACTACTTTTTGATTTTTGGGTACACCTTTGATTTGGGAGTGTGTCACGAAGTGGACAGTAGTAGCTGCTATGCATTACCACCAATCCGAAAGTGCAAAATGATAGAATCCTACCATAGGCATTGCCGTGCGTGCCTTGTCACATGCCTTATTGCACCCACTATGAGTTTGTTTTGTACCGTACCTATGAAGTGCGCTCTGAATAAATCACTGGTTTGGTGGAGCTTACAGTATCTATATAGATTACAAGCATATATAAAATATGTTAATGGGGATATGGTTCATGCCTTAACGCTATTTTAACAGTTTATTTTACTATAGATATTATTTATGTAGCTTATTGTACTATGTATGTTGATAGTTTAAAGGATCCTTAAAGAATGGGAACCCCAAACATCCTTTAAGTTATATTGCATTTCACTTGGACATTTCACTTAAGTAGATTTAAATGTATAAGAATGTTAATCCTGACTCGAGTGTTTTCTGTTTTACTTTATGCTTGGGACAGAGTGAGTGTCATAACATTTGAGACTCACCTTTAGAGCTTGGAGTTTTTCTTAAAGATCTGTCTTTTATCTATTCAGCTTTGCAATTATTTCAATTATTCCTATTGTTCATGTTTAGACTTGTCGTCAATTTATGTATTCGAGACTATACTGTATTTGGGATGTCTACTGTATTTTATTTTGACTTTGATGTTTATTGTATTAACTTCATGAACTACTATTTATTTATTCCGCTGCTTATTGTTGTAAACCCTATGTCTATGATTCCGTGATTAATTTATTTACTGTATATGCTTATTTTTGCTAAATATAAATTAACATTCTGTTGTTTTGAGAAATTCAAGTCTGATATGTGTGGATGATTGTTGATTTAAATGGTTCGAAATATCGTTTCGTTATAGTTTGTATCAGAGCTCTGGTTTAAACAAAACTTAGAATATGGAGTAAAAACTCATTAGAGATAGGGTAGTAATACCCTAGAATGAGTAAAAATTAATTACAGAATCATCTTCGTTCGAGCTAGAAATTCTTCGTTATGATCCTCCTGGATTAGGATGTCTTTTGAATTTTGGAAATTTCCCTTTTGTTCAAAAATCCATTCTTGTCTCCTCCTGTTCGTGTTCTTCTTGATTGTGGAGCATCCCATGGCTCCATTTCGGTTGATCTCTGTAATGAATTTGAGAACATCTTGCCATCTCAATTGGCAATTTCATCCTTATGTGTGACTAATCCCATCAGAATCTTAGTATGATTTGTAAAGGGGTGAAACTCCTTCACAACGGGCATCAATTTACCGAAGATTTCTGTATCCCCGATTTTGATGTTGTTATTTCTTGCAACATCCAAACCGTCTCTCTAGTAGATGACCTGGGTAATTCTCTTATGATCGAACCATGGTTTTAAATCTCCCATATCTTGCCCGAGATCTCGGCCGAGATCTCATTTTCACACTTAAACGAGACGAGACATCAAATGTCCTCCATATCTCCCTCGACACTCATCTCGTCCGAGATATTCTAATCTCACCCGATATATGGATCAAAATCTCAATCCGAGATCTCACACGAAATTATACATTTTCTTATTTTCCATAATAGTTTTTATTTTCATATTAATTCAAAAGAAACCACTCAATCCAATTATAATTTACCAACTTCTTGAACATATTCTTTACTTTTTATCTTAATGAGTCATAGCGAAAGGTTTCACTTATCTATTACGTTCAAATAAAAGGATATTATTCAATCATTACCAAATCAATAAAGCTACTCAAACTACTACTCTTCTAAAAATATTTCTTTTTCCATGTAAATCAAGTATGTTACCATTTTTATTTTTACTAAGAAAGTTATAATCGTTAAATAAATTTTTGACACATCAATTTTAAACACATAAGTACATCCGAGATATTCCCGAGATGCATTATAAGACCAGAGATGTCAATCCAAGATGTATGCCCGATATGTACTCATCTCGTCCGAGATCTCTCCCGATACGAGATAACTTGTGTAAAAATTCCAAGACGAAACGTGACCGAAATCCGATATTTAAAACCTTGGATCGAACGTAAATTGCCTCAAGATATCGCAGGAAGTTTATCATTTTCGCTTGATCCTCAGCCTATTGGTCTTAACTCCACCCCTGTTGTCCAATTATTTCCAGACGTCTTTGTTGAAGTCATTTCTATACCTCCCAAGTGGAAAATTGAGTTGCACATCGATCTTATTCCTGAAGCTCGACCGTTTGTCCTTCCTCGTAGACGAGTGGTTTTTATGAATGGTTAGTAATGCCCCTAGATTAATCAATGCTCCTCCCTTCTTCGTCGATCTTATGAATCGCATTTTCCGTGATGTTCTTAACAAATTTTTCCTGGTTTTGGTTACTGATATTCTCGCTTTTTCTAAGTCTCGATTGACACAGTGAAGGTCGCCGCGATTAATGAAAGTTTATCCAACTTTTCCCTTTTGTAGTTTAAATATTTAATCTTCCTTTAGATTTTATATACTTTATTAGGGTCCCTCTAAATTTGAACCTCGGTTCTTGAATCATTCTGTGAGGGAGTGTATTTGTAATTAATGTAAAAGTATTTTATATTGTGTTGTTTGAGTTGTTAAGTTTGAATTTTGAGTTTCGATCGATTCGTTTGGCCAATGCTATCGATAGGAATTTCAAAACACTTGAACGAAGCAAATCAACATAATTTTTTTTCATAATTGGTTGATGAAATGATTTTATGTATGAGTATATTTATGTATAAAGGTATAATTTTTTGAAATTAGACAGTTAAATGAACTGGTTATTATAAATGATAGTACTTGATTTTCATTTACTGTTTTGTCAACATCCTAAACCATTAAATATTGTTTTATGTTATAAGGAGTTGAAATTTTATAAATATGGTTTATAAATCTTTTTTGCAAAATGAAATGAATTTAGGTTAAGCATTTAAGGGTTTAAATTTTCAGAGCTTTTCTAAATTTGATTTTCAAAGTTTTGAAAATATATATTTGAAAGTATTTTTCGAATGGAAATTATTTTCAAATAATTTAAAAGAAGTAAGCCAGTACTCTTCCTTTTTATCGTTGGAAAATAATTTCGATGATGATCGCAACATCATCGACATTCATTTTCGAGTCTCAAAATAGGGGATCACTTAGTAGTTTGCCACACTTTCATTTTAGATAATGGATTTGATTTGAATTTCTTGAGTATGATATACATATGTATGTATGTGTATATTTATTTCAAAATGGTAACCGAAAATTTAACTATTAAGTTTTTGTTAAGTGAAGCTTTTCAATTATTAAATTGATGCAAATATTTTGACTAATTAAAGTGTCTAAGATGAGAAATGGAATTTAAATAACTTGAAACAGTTGAACTAGGATAAAAATATTTTGTATAATACTTAATTGCATTCTAAAACATATATAGCTTACCTGAAAATATTAAAAAAGTTAAAATGTTAATATGAATATAATTGAAAGTTATACAAGAGAAAACTTATGTAACTGAAATGTTCAAATAAAACTGTAATTAATAGACATGTTGAAAATAAATTATAAATTTGTAAGTGCTCAATTAAATTCGAAACATTAACAAAAACATGCTTGAAAAAAAAAGTTTAGATGTAGTGAGAATATGTAATTGAATAGTATACTGTAAAAATGTAAGTAACAAAATGCCAAAAAAAAAAGAAATTTTGTTAAGGGAATTTATAAATAAAGAATTTTGTGGTTATAATAAATGTTTATACACTTAATATATGGTGCAAGGTAGGTTAAGTAAAATAAATTGAATAATAAAAAGAAAATGTTATTTAGTAAATAAATATGAACTTATGAGGAATTGAAATTGAATTATAACTGGAATTAAACTAAGTGAAGTCAAGTGGATTAAATAAACGAGTTAATTAAAAAAATAAAATTTGTTTTGAAAAAAAATGAAATTAAGTAATAAATTAGGTTAATGCAAATAAATTGGATACAGATGTAAATTAATTGAAAGTGAGTTAATTTGAATAATAATAATAAACGGATATTAAATAAGTATTGAGATGTACAATATTACCTCTTGAAATTGAAATTTATATAGTTTTGGATTAACTATTGTATCTGGTATTATGTATTTCAAATCTATCTTCTCTTTCGGTTTGCTTTTATTATTCTATCTCATTTCTTTTTGGGGATGAAAAGTAGAGTGAGGGAGAGTGTAACGACCCAGAATTTTTAACGTTTTTAATAACGTAATTAACTGAATTTTTCATGAAAATAAAAAAAATTAAATTTAATAATGAATATTTGATATTTGGAGTACGTCTATTTAAACGTAGCAAATGTCAAATTTTCACCCGAGAATATAAAAGTTTATTTTATTATGTAATTTTATTTAAATTTAAAGTCGTTTAGAAATGATGAAAATAAAATATGGTTGAAATATGACTATCCTTTATATAATAAAAATGCAAATTATTTCTGAGTAAGTCATCATATTTCATTTTGCCAAATTTGGACTGCTCTAGCATCGTTTATCTTATTTTCGACGTTTTAGCAGCAATCTTGATAGTAAATATCGACTTTTGATAGGATGATAATATCACTCCTATCTACATACCATTTTGTTCATTTCGTTGTATTGAACTCCATAGTATATTCATGTGTGCATTTCGGTGTTCGATACGTTGCGAAATTGACAAAATAATTTGTCGCATCAATACTCATTTTTGAACCTTTTGATTTTCCTGTGGCCTTTCATTTGTCTACTTGTTGAAATTAAAAGCCACTGGTGTTTAATATTTTCTGAAATCAATATCTGACTTTTGTCATTCCCTTGGTCTTGATTATATGTTGGTTCGTGAAATTTTTTTCCTTCCTCTCATCTTTTTCTTGCTTCACATATATAAAATTTTACATAAAAAAATAAGAAAAGCTTGTTTTTCTTTTTTTTTTCTTGTTTGCCTAAGATATCATCTCAAAATTGATCTTCCCCCATCTTCCCCCATCCCTTTTTCCTTCCTCTCGTCTGTTTCTCACTTTGTTTGACCGTTTGCTTTGATTGTTTGCATTGACTATTAGCTTTGATTGTTTGCACATGTCTTAAACTACTGTGATTAGGCTAAAACCTTAATACTATCTCAACTGCTAACCTTAATTAGCTAAAATCTTAATCCCACCCATTGGGCCTTTCCTATCTCTGTTGTGCCACTGTAGCCAATCATGTTAGTTCCACTACAAAAGACACCTCTTAGCGCTTTGCACGCAACAGTGAATTATTTACCTAATCAATGCCGCACACTTGGTCATCGACGATGAACACTAAATATCACCCCCTATTTGATCCTTTATTTACCCTAATCAGCATAAGCGTGCCCAGCCTCACCCACATGTGAGACCATTATTCCTCGACCTGAAAGGGAATGCTGCCAGTATAGGTCCTAACGAACAAATATTCTAGGTTTGCCCCCATTGCCCAAATCGTCAAATTTGAGCCTCTACCTATTGGCCACATATTTATCCAAATTAGCATAAGCATGCCCCGCCTCACCTACATGTGAGGCCATCAGTCCTAGACCTGAAAGGGTTTGCTGCTGGTACAGGCCACAACTGCTATATTTTCTTATTAACTTAATCCAAGATCTAAGTTTTAAAATAAGCCCATTCTATTATTTTTTTTCTTCCTAATTATTACCTACGTGTTATAATTGTTCTTGCAACTCTTACTTTCTATTTTCTCTTTTTTGTTTTAACCGCTTGTTACAATTATGCTTGCAAATATATCAAATTTGCCTTTTTCAGTCCATCTCTATTTTATTTTAGTTTTTATCATTTTTCATTTGGTTTCTGTAAATTTAATGTTTTTCTACTTTAATCAATATTTGCGAAGTCTTCTCTTTTTAATATTTTATTCGTGTCGATAAGGATTAAATTTGTATAGAAAGGAAATAGCATTTACAAGCTAAATTCCAACTTAAAGCAAATGTAAATAACTGAGTAAAATAGATAAATAAAAATAGACTGAAAAGAACTTTTGAAATTTTGTTGAAAACTAACTTTAAATAAACTTACATAAAAACTATCTTAAAATTGCAGAAAAACTACAACTATTGAGAACCTTATTATTTCAAATTGCTTAAACATCTAAAATAATTACAAAAACTCACTTGTGGTCCTTAGCTTTAATTCTTGGCCTTCCTGGATCCACCAAGGGCGTAAAATATTTTTATTAAAAAGATTTCCTCTCCAGAAAAGTTTCTATTTAGGGTTCAGCCTTAGGCAATGAACCGAATTAGGAGAAAATCTGAATGAGAAAAATAGCCAGGCCGAGGGTTTTATTTTTAGTGTGGCTTAGAGATCTCAGGCCATCAGATTTGATGATTTATTCTGGTCCAACATGTCCTAGGTTCACTTGGAACCATCGGATGCAGCTACCGATGCATAGGATTTCACAAAAATCGGATTTGTAGTCTTCGGCTTGCACCTGGATGAAAAATCATCTAGGAAGAAAGGCGGGTCAACCTGTGTTCATTGCAGGTACACCTGACCCTAGCAAGGGCCGACCTGCGCCCCCCTTTTTATTTTAATTATACATTATGATTTCTTATTTCTCTCGTAACTTCTTCATACTAGTTCAGATTTCAACAAGTTATATAGGAAAATTGCTCAGAAAATTACTGTAGACACAATGTTGCAACTCGCGTGGCTCAATTCTAACAATTTCCCAACCCTATTTTATTACTCAATTAATTTTTAATTAATTATTTATACTCTAATTTTTCAGGTTGTTACATTCTCCCCTGCTTATCGGATTTCGCCCCCGAATTCTCCAAGGATAGAAGAATGAAATAAATATTTTCATCTAAATTTCACAACCACATATTCAACCATCCTCCATTACATCCATTGTTCTTAAGTTTTTTAATGCAATTTATGATAAATGCAATAGTGTGGTGTTAATGTCCCTAACTAGTGCAAAAGATTAGGTGGTCTATTGATTCAGCCGACCTCCTTTTTATATTAGGCGGTCTACAGATTCAGTCGACCTCCTTTTTATGCACTCATGTCCGTGCTATGTATCTAAATGAATGCAAATTCCCTAATGACAACTGATAGTTCTATATGCATGCTACAATCATCATCCAAACAAAATATGCTAATCACCCATTCATAGAAACCATGAAATAAAAATACAAGTGCACACACATCCATATGAATATGCTTTAGTGACCTAGTTAGGCCGACCTCAAAGAGATAATGGTGCCTAGTGTGTGCGCATTTGCGTCCATTATCATCCACTAGCAAACACTTGTAATCACTTGCGTCCAATATACATAACATGTTCTAGTAACATGTTTACATTCAGTCCTACCATCCATAGGTTAAATCCTAAGATCTACCCTCCCGAAGGATACTAAACGAAAGAACCTATTCAAAACAGAAGATGGAAATAAGAAATTCAAGACGTACCATCAAAGAGATACGAATAAGAGATGCGTATTTTCTCCTCGGCCTCCCATGTAGCATACTCAATACTTTCTCCACACTGCACCTTAACCAAAAGGACTTATTAATTTCTATGCTTCTTGATATCATGCCCAATGATCTTGGTAGGAATGTGATGAACCGATGCTTCTCTTCACTTCAACTTCCTCAAGTTCGCTAGGTTCCACTACCTCTGCTAAATTATGTAAGCACTTTCTCAAGTGTGAAACATGAAAAACATCATGAACTTCCGCGAGCCTCTCCGGTAGCTTCATCTGATACGACATCTTCCCTACCCTTTCCACAATAAGGAACGGTACTACTAATCTGGGAGCATGTTTCCCACTTAATCCAAACCTCAAAACCTTTCTTAGCGGAGACACCTTGATGAAAACCAAATCCCTTACTTCGAACTCAATATCCCTTCTCCGCTTATCTGCATAGGATTTCTGTGTACCTTGGGTCGTCTTCATTCTTCTTCTAATCAAATTAATCTTTTTCGAAGTCCCTCTAACCATGTCCAAAACAAGTAGTAATCTTTCTGTAGATTCCAACCAATACGAAGGCGACTTGCAAGGTCTTCCTTGAAGGGCTTCAAAAGGAGCCATCCCAATGCTAGCCTGAAAACTATTGTTATATGTGAATTCCACTAAACCAAGGTGCTCTAGAATGCATATCCTCAACAAATCCTCAAGAACTCTATTAACTCTCTCTGTTTGGTCATCCATTTGAGGGTGATAAGCCATACTCAACCTAATCTATGTCCCTAAAGCCTATTGCAAGCTCCTCCAAAACTCGCTTGTAAAGATAGAGTCTTTGTTGCTCATTATGCTAGGGAGAACTCCATGAAGTCGGACTATCTCACGAACGTATATGGAGCCAAATAAGGTGCTGTCCTCTTACTCTTGATCGGAATAAAGTGGTCGCTCTTATTCAAAAATCTATAATCACCCAAATACTAGTATTCCCCTTCCTAGATTGGCGTAAACCATTTATAAAGTCCATCGAAACACCATCCCTCTTCCATTCGGGTACATCCAATGGTTGGAGCAATCCACTAGGCCTCTACTGCTCTGCCTTAACCCTTTGGCACACAGTCACTTAGCCATGAACTCTAACACATCCTTCTTCACGCCACTCCAATAAAACACTATCATCATGTCCCTATACATCTTATCACCCGCCGGATGAATAGTTATCCGAGAATGATGTGCTTCTACTAGAACTGCACTCATCAAATCACCAGTGTGGGGACACAAAGTCTTCTATCTCTCCTTAGCCATCATTTACTATAGATGGAATAGCGTTGGAGCTGTCTAGAGAACTCTCCTCTGCTAAGCCTACCTAGAATATCCACAAGCTCTGAATCCTCCCGTTGCCTTGATCCAATCTGATCTATGAGGGTAGGCTTAACCTCAAGTGCTTCCAACAATCTAGGAGTAATGTCCGTAGAGGGCTCAAAATCAAAGGTGGAAATTAACTCTAGGCTTTTCCACTCCACGAATATTGGGTTAAGGGTTGTTCTCTTCCTACTTAATGCATCTGCAACCAAATTCCCCTTGCAAGGGGTGTAAGCTGTCTCAAAGTCATATGATGTCAGAAACTCCATCCAACGTCGCTGCCTTAAGTTTAGATCCTTTTTTGATAACAGGTACTTTAATGATTTATGGTCATTGAAGAGCGCAAACCTCTCTCCTAGCAAGTAATGTCTCTAAGACTAGAGTGCGAAAACAATAGCAGCCAGCTCCGATCATGGGTGGGGTAGTTCTTCTCATGAGTTATCAACTGTCCACTCCCATAGCATACTACCCTACCCTTCGCATCAATGCTACTCCAAGGACAGACCCACATGCATTAGTGTATACTGTAAAAGGCTTAGCTCCATCGGGTCAAACTAACACTAGTGCACTAGTAAGGGCCCTCTTTAGCGTCGTGAAGGAATCCTCATAATCCATGACCCACACGAATGTCGCATTCTTCTTAGTAAGGTGAGTAAGTGGTTCTGAAATCTTAGCAAAATCTCCGATAAACTTCCTATAATAACCAGCCAGACCTAGGAAGCTTCTAACTTTGGTAACGTTCTTGGGGGCCTTCCAATCATGTAATGCTACAACCTTAGCAAGATCCACCGCTAGACCCTCTCTTGAGACTACATGTCTCAAGAAATGCACCTCCTCACACCAAAAGTGACACTTTGAGAATTTTTCTTTCAACTAATGAACATGAAGTGTATGAAGAACTTCCCCAAGATGAATAGCATTCTCTTTCATACTCTTGGAAAACATCAAAATATCGTCCTCAAACACTACAATGGATTTATTTAGGACATCTCCAAAAACACGGTTCATTGGATCTACAAAATAGGCTGGGGAATTAGTCGGCCCAAATGGAATAACCAACCACTCAAGGAATCCATCGAGTGTCCTAAATGTTGTCTTATCGATGCTATCGTCGGTGTCCCTAAGCTGATGAAATACAGTGGCTAAGTCAAGCTGAGAAAATATTGAACAGCCAACCAATTGATCGAAAAGATTGTCTATCCTAGGAAGTGGGTAACGGCTCTTCTTCGTGAGCTTATTCAACTCTCTATAGTCTACACAAAGTCCAAGGGAACCATCCGCCCTTGTAGCGAAGACAACTGGTCCCCCCCCAACTAAGATATGCTCCGTCTGATGAAGCCTTACCATAATAGCTTACCAATCTGATTGCTTAACTCCTTCCTCTTCTTAGGAGCCATATGTCTCACAGGCAATGCCACTAGCTTAGCATTGTCATTCAGATATATCCTAAAGTCGATCTCTCTCTTAGGGGGTAGCCCCTAACCTCCTTAAAAATGTCTGTAAAATCTCAAACAAATGGAACTGAATTTAACTCTCCTAGTGATGAATCAAAGGAATAAATGAAGCTCAACATAAATAACCCTTGTGGGTCGCAAGAAACTATAAGAGTCTGTCCGCTAATGTCCCTAGCCTAATGATTCTCGTTTCACAGTCCAATTTCACCACATAAGTGGATAAGTCCATCCACAGAATTGTCCCATATCCCAAAAATCACAGTACATAGGCATCACAATCAAACTCTACATCTAGAATAAAAAATTTCAAACCCCTACAAATCATGGATAAATGTGTCGTTCCTCCTATAGATTTTGAAACAACTATAGTGTCTACAATCAGAGAAATATCCTAATGCAAACAATCAACCAAGGAACTAGAAATGAAAGAATGCGATGTTTTGGAGTCAAAAATAGTCCGAATAGGAAAATCTGAATAGAGATCAAACCTTCTACAGAGACTTTCTTACCTCAATCCGGTCCACTACTATAAGGTGCTGCATCCAAAGCCTATACTGCACCGTAGGTACATCTGCTTTCTGCCCTATCCCAAAGGACAAGCTCAACTATGGTGTCCAGGCTGGCCACATCTAAAACATCTCGCCTTTATTGTGCCCTTCTTACAGTTCTTTGAGTAATTCCCAACCAATCCACACTTATGACATTTCTAGCCCTTCTTAATATGTCCTTTTTGAGGTCCTCCTTCTTTCTTCTTGTCCTTATCCTTTTTATTCTTCCACTACTGCTTCTTAGAGTGTTATAACTCAGGAACCTCCTTAACTCTTCTTTCTTAGCAACATCTGAAACGAGAGCCATTTCCACAAGTGGCTCATACGCCACTCCCATAGGTACATGTGTCAATGCCAACACTTGAAGGGGTTGGTTCAAACCTTTAGAAAACTTGGTGTCCTTCTTATGCGGTGTATTAACAAGCTCCATCCTGAACCTCAATAACTTATTAAACTATTTATATACTCTTTCACCGAAAGACTCAAACTGCTTCAGAATAATGAACTTCTCCAACTACATGCCTTCCTCGGCCTGTGACAAGAACTTTCTCTCAAATTGTTCCCTAAATCCAACCCAACCTATGTCTCTTCTCCATCTTTACAATCTCCCACCGGTAAGAAGCCTCTCCTTTCAACTACCAAGATGTAAGCTAAACACTCTGTCGGTCCGCTAATCGTAGCAGCCCAAATATCCGCTCCATATTCCACAACCAAATTCATGCCTCTATGAAATCCTCCATGCCAGAAAACATCTTGCCTCCTAGATTAGCAAATTCCTTGCATAGCTTAGAAAAATTTGATGCTGTAGGTGGATTAACGGGATGTCCACCAACTGGTGCTACATTGGGCGCTTGCCCTTGCACCTCTGGTGCCGTAGCTTGGAGGTATCTTGAAGAAACCCTCCCTAACTTGCCTTGAATGTTTGAGTGGCTCAATTTAGTTTGTGCTAAATTCAGGGTTGCTTACTTACAAGACCAACTCTTTTCTTTCTTATATTAGTTTTTTTTATATTTTATTTCCCTAGATCCAATCTGATCAATATAGAAATATTGATATACTTCTTTATGAAAACTATTAGTATATACATATAAACATACAAATCATCTTAATTCTAATATAAGAGTTTTTGGGTAAAGAATGACCCAATTTGTTTTAAATTGAAATAACTAGTGATTTAGCCACAGTAAAAAGGGTTGGAAACCAAAAACTACACCATCTGAATCTTTTGCAAATTTTTCTAACCAATTTCAGTTTGTTTAATTGTGTTTAACAATTGTATATTTAATAAAACATGTAAATTGACTCATGACATTTAAACTTTTACGATACTGCTTTTCAAATAGCAAAACAGGAGGTTGTGCATGCTTCTGTGCATCTGTGTGCACATAAACACGTACAACTGCTTATTTACTACACCTGAGTTTTCCGGTTGATCAACTGGGTTAGGTTAGATCCCTACACTGTCTTGTTATAATTTGCTAAGTTTGCTCATTCATTAAAACATCAAACTCATGTAAATCTGGGTTCATGCTTCTTATGTTTTTTTTTCTTTTCTACCTAAGGGTTTATACTTACTTCATAATATTTGCAGTTAACATGTAAATAGGTTCTAGCCTCTAAAACAGTCTAATGCATATGCATACATTACTGGTTCACACATGCTTCAGATCTACTACCAAACTCACTACTTGATTCATGAAAATTTGCATGCTTACAGGTTAGGGTATAAAGCTAAACACATTTATCTTTTTCTACTGATAAAAGTTCCATCTCACAATAATCTTTTTAAGCCATTCATTACATCACAACCAAAATTTTAGCTCAATTCTAATATCATTATGAAAAGTCTTTTAGCTAAAATAAAACATAAGAGACATTCTTCTGCAAAACCATAGTTTATTTAACTAGCAATTTCTTCTTAGCGTCACACATCTGCATCTTATCACTTAGCTTCCTCTTTTCCTGTAGACATCACATGGCCTGCTCCATAATGCATATGAAGCACCCATTTGACGCAAGCAACAAACAGGTCGGACTTATGTCTAGTGTAAGTAAAATCATTTGATAATGCATAAGACAGTGAAATAGGTTCCATTATTACCTTTCTATTTGCAGAAGTTAAGTGTTTTACTTAATTTAGTCAAATTACTTTCTCATATTTAAGTTACAAAAGGTTAAATCAATGGTAGGTGTTGGGTACTTTTGACATCATCATGTGTGCATTCTTAGGCTAATTGGTTATCAGAAAACTTTTAATCCAGAAAATCATAATAGCCATCATAATCTCACATAGGCAGACACAAACATGAACAAACAACATCCATAACATTAAGCTAAAGTACCAAAACTGAGTCTGCATGTCAGGACTCCCCATACTTCTAGCATATTTACCCTTGCTTGTATGTTCATTTCATGTCATTTTAAGGGTCCAGTATCACATTCATGGTTGCACTGGTGCACACTGCCAGGAACTGCTACTTAATTTCCAATGCACTACAAGCTATTAGGACATGAACATGCCATGTGCAAACTCACACCCCAACCTTGATGAAAGCAAACCACTATGTCATACCCACTTCCCTCATACCCAACCTGATAGAGTTGACCCAATTCCTTAGTTTAATTACTAAATTTTTTCTTTCTTTAATATGACCCAACATTATCCATGCAGTGTCAACCCCATGCACTTATATCAAACTAAGATATGCCGTCAGACTTCAAACAACAATTAATCATTCATCCATTCATGCATTCAACGACTGGTCAGTTATACTTGGCATATCATTTCAAGTCTATTTCACACAGAGACATATCCTTAGCTAAAGCATAGATTGAAGCATTTTCAGGGGATGAAATGCTAATATGGTTTTCCAGCAATATGGTTCTCATAGTCAATCCACACATTAAAGTGTGTTTCCTTGTTACTCAACCCTATTTCCAGAGAACACTTAGTGATGGATTAAGACTCAGCACATGGAAATTCCATTGCATCCTAACCATCCTTTCAGTTGCAAGACATAAGCCAGCGGACCCCTTCCTCTTACTGCCTTGCACCTTACTTTTCTTATTAATTTATGCTTTAACTAAAAACATTTCTCAATTTCATAAACGTATAAATAAATCAGTTATTATTCCATCATTAAATTTATCATGTATAAACAAGCATATGTCAAGTGACAACAAAGCAATACAAGTTACATAATCTCAGAAACAACAGAAAATTGTTAAACTAAAATGCAAGGAAAACGTCTAAAAGAAGTTAAAATAAACTAAAGGTTAAATGGTTGCCTTTCATAGGTCTTAATGCCTTGCCAAGTGAGGGTTTACTCACCAAAGTTCTCCTTCCCAAATCTTGATTCACGTCTGCCATTGATTTCTTAAACTGCTACCTGTTTTCTTTTTCTTTTTCTATATTTTGTTATCTGGTCCTAGCATGTAACCGTAGGAAATAATGATGTATATAGGGGAGTTGCTAGGGTTTTAAGGTTAGTTAAGTAATTTATTTTAATCAGAAATCCCATCACCATTTCTGGTTTCACCCACAGTTCACCTTCTCCACTTTCCTTTCCTACCATTTCTTCTTTTCCCTTGTCTTGGCCACTTTTGGAAAATTTTCTTCACACAATATATGCATGACTTTGGCTAGGGTATAGCTTTGTCTTTTCTGGTTTTTATCATGCATATAAACTTAAGTGTCTAACTAAATTTGTGTGTGTCAATCAATTATTTTGCACACCTTATATTCATACATTTTCTACCTACACAAGCAAATGTGCTTACATTCAATCTATGTAAATTAGGACTAAAACTGCCTAGGTTATTTATGCATTGTATTTAAGCTATTGTGCACACACTTAAAAGGTCATGCACAAATTTATTTCATATTTACTTACAAGGTCTTTACTCACTAAATTACCTTTCTCAGGTAGTATATTGGAACAGTGTGCACATGCACAAGGGCATGTATACTTATTTACGCACAGATGTTTTTCAGAAAAAAAAGAAAATTTTTGTTTTCAACTATCTTTCTTTTATAAAATACTTAAATTTTTATATATATGCTTAAGCTATGGGATGTCCCATACACCCCTCCTTTAAGAAATCGTGTCCACAATTTAACACTTCTTCCCATGTTTGTCATGTGTTAAAACTAATCAGGCACAAATATTCTTAGTTCAACCAAAGCATACATCAAGCTAGCACATTCAACACTGAACACTATATTTAACTAGGTAAATTCAAGCATGAATAGTAAATTACCTCTACTCTAATTGCCAGTTGCAAATAGTTGAGGGTACTGGACTCTTATCTTGTCCTCAACCTCCCATGTGCAATCATTACGGTCTAGACTCCACTGCACCTTTACCAGTTTAATAGTTTTGTTCCTCAATCTCTTATCTTCTTTAGCTACAATGCCCACTGGCTTCTTCTCATATACCAAGTATGGTTTGACTTCTACCTGTTTTGGTGACGGAATTACTGAAGCTTCATCATGTACACATTTTCTCAATTGTGATACATGAAATACATTATGTATTCCACTCATTTCTTCTAGCAACTTCAACTTGTAAGCCATCTTTCCTACTTTTGCAATGATTTCATATGGTCCTATATATCTTGGGGTTAGCTTCCCTACTTTGCCAAATCTCAACACCTTCCTCATTGGTAAAATTTCAAGTACACATAATCCCCTAATTCAAATTCAAGTGGCTTCCTTCTCCTATCTGCATATGATTTCATTCTTTCTTATGCTGCCTTCATTCTTTGTCTGATCAGCGTGATCTTATCATTTGTTTCTTTCACATGATCCAGTCCTAATATTACCTTATCACCTACCTCTAGCCAGCAAGCAGGTGACAAACAAGGCCTCCCATATAGAGCTTCATATGGTGCCATCCCTATGCTACTCTGGTAGCTATTGTTGTAAGCCGCTAAATGAAGATAGTCTTCCCAATTACCACCATGATCAAGTACACAAGCCCTAAGTAAATCCTCCAAGAATTTATTAACTACTTATGTCTGGCCATCAGTTTGGGGATGGTAGGCTCTGCTCAAGCACAACTCAACCCCTATTGCCTATTGAAAGCTGCTCCAGAACTTTGATGTGAATATGGTATCTCTGTCACTAATGATAGTGGTAGGAACTCCATGTAGTTTCACTATTTCTTTCATAAAAGCTTGTGCCAGTTTTGGTGCATTTCTATCACTCTTCACTGGTATGAAATGTGATGACTTAGTTAACCTATCTACCACCACCCAAATACTTTCATTACCTCTCTTTGATCTTGGCAAGCCATCAATAAAATCCATTGATATGCTTTCCTATTTCCACCTTGGAACTTCTAGAGTTTGCAAAGGTCCACTAGGTCTTTGGTACTCGGCCTTGACTTGTTGTCAAGTCATACATTTTGCCACATATTCACCCACACTCCTCTTCATTCCTTTCCACCAATAGCTCCTCTTTAGATCATGATACATTTTAGTACCACCTGGATGTATGGTGTACTTTGACTTGTGATGGACATCCATGATCTTTCTTTTCAGTGCTTCTATGTTAGGCACACACAGTCTTCCCTTATATCTTAAATATCCTTTTTCATCCAGTTCAAATTTGTCAAGCTTTGAACCATTCCTTAACAATTCCTTCTTCTCACTCAGGAATGCATCCATGTCTTGTGACTGGTTCAATTCTTCCACTAAGTCTGATTTTATTGTAATGAGACTGAGCTTGCCATATTGCTTCATGTCCTCACCTAACCTCATAGTTTGCTCTCCCATGTTTTCCACTTCTACATCTGTCAGTATTGATAACATTTTAAACTCCTCTATCATCAGTATAGCCAACTTGGCATGTTGCCTACTCAATGCATCTGCCACTCTATTTGCTTTCCTTGGTGTGTACATATTGTCCAAGTCATAAGCAGCAAGGAACTCCACCCACCTATGTTGTCTCATGTTCAAATCTTTTTGAGAAAATAAGTATTTCAAAGCTTTGTGGTTAGTATAAAGCTTTGTGGTTAGTCTCTAAAGCTTTAATGCATACACCACAGCTGCCAATTCCAAGTCATGTGTTGCATACATGGTCTCACTTGGTTTCAGTTGCCTTGATGCATAGGCTATCACCCTACCATCTTGCATAACGACAGCTCCTATACCTGACCCACATGCATCAGTGTACAATACCAGATTGTCATTGCCTTCTGGAATTTTTAGCACCGGTGCTTCCATCAATGCCTTCTTCAAATGATTAAATGCCCCTTCACACTTCTCAGTCCATAAGAAAGCTGGTCATTCCTTGTTAGCTTGGTTAGTGGGGTTGCTATTTTAGCAAATTCTTTTATAAATCTTCTGTAGTATCTAGCCATGCCCATGAATGATTTTATTTCAGTAACACTGCTTGGCCTTTTCCATGCTTGCACTGCCATGACCTTGCTAGGATCCACTGAAATTCCTTCTTGAGAAATTATATGGCCCAAGAATTTTATTTCATTCTTCCAGAAAGAACACTTTGCAAACTTGGCTTTAAGGCCTTGTTGCCTTAGTCTACTTAGTACCATATGCAAATGCTTCTCATGTTCCTTGTCTGACTTAGAGTATATTAATGTATCATCAATGAAGATTAATACAAATTTATCTAAGTAGTCTCTGAAAATCCTATTCATTAAATTCACAAAATAGGATGGTGCATTAGTCAAACCAAATGGCATTACTAAGTATTCGTACAAGCCATACCTAATATTTAAAGTTGTATACTTGATACTTTCTTCTTCCACTTTCATTTGATGGAAACCAGATGCTAAGTCAAGCCTGGAAAATACCTTAGCACCATTTAATTGATCAAAAAGGTCATCAATTCTAGGTAGAGGGTATTTATTTTTGATGGTGACTGAGTTTAACTCCCTATAATCTATGCACATTCTCAAAGAACCATCATGCTTCTTAACAAATACTACTGGTGATCCCCAATTTGAACTGCTAGGCCTAATGAAGCCTTTTTGTTCTAATTCTTCTAATTGTGTCTTCAACTCAATCAGTTCCTTAGGCCCCATTCTATTTGGTTTCTTAATGACAGGGCTTACTCCTAGTTTAAGCTTTATTTGAGATTCTACTGGTCTATTATGAGGAATGCCATTCACTTAACCAAACACATCAGTGTATTGGTTAACTATGGGTATTTTCTCTAGGCTTAATTCAACCTCACCAGTGTTCAAGTTGAACATTCTGCCCATACCCCTATCTTTGGCTGCCTCATACATAACCACAACTCTTTTGCCATCAGGAAGTTGTAATGAGATTGTGGAATTTTCCAAGTTAATGATAGCACAAAAACCTTTTAACCAATCTATTCCCAGTATAATATCTAGCTTAGGGTAATTTAACACATATAATTCTGAAACAAAGGTGTGACCACCCATACATAATTCTACTTGCATGCATTTCATGTTTGTAATGTAGGAACTACCTATAGGACTATTAACATGTAATGGCTTATCAACAAGAACACATGTTAACCCTAGTTTCTGAACTATGTCACATGAAATAAAAGAGTGTGTGGCTCCTATGTCATAAACAACTGATATGGGTATGCCTTTAATAAATAATGTACCTTCCACTTGGCTAGGTGCTTCCATTGCCTTGCCCTTTCCTTCAAGTACAGCCACCCTTGGCATTTCTGGACACTGCCTCTTCATGTGTACTTCTTTACCACAATTGTAGCACCTAAGAACAGTTGACTTGGGTGCTTGGCATTTGGTCTTTATATGGCCTTCCTTCCCATAGTTGTAACAGATCACTTTAGGTTTCTTATTGTTAGAGCTTGCCACTTTACTTCCTTCTTTGATCTTTGCTTCTCCCTTCTTCTTCTCATATGGGTGTGCTCTATTCTTCCCTTTCTTGTTATTCTTAAAATTCTTAAACTTTTCTATGGCATTGTCATGCTGCTCAAATGACAATGTCAAGTCCATAACTTGATCAAAAGTTCTGTCTATGTATGGTAACATGGCTCTACTCAACCCAGCATTTAACCCCTGAATGTACCTTGCATTCCTTGAAACTTCATCAGGGATTAGTACTGCCCCATACTTGGACAACCCTTCAAAATTCTGAGTGTATTCAGTGACACTCATAGATCCTTGCCTCAACTTGATAAACTCCTCAAGCAATGAAGCTTTTGCTGATGCTGGAACAAATCTGGCTTCTAACATTTCTTTGAACTGATTCCATGTGATCTCTTGCTCTTGCTTGCCTGCAATGATCACTTCCCACCAATCCAAAGCAATGCCTTTTAGTTGTCTTGAAGCTATTTTCCTCCTTCTCTGGTCATTAACTTGCATATCTGCAAAAATCCTTTCCACTGTTCTTAACCATGTCTGAACACCCATGACATTTTCTGTGCCATCAAAGCTATCGCCTCCTAGGTGTGTATATGTTTTAAGCAATTTGGACAGCTCTTCATGTGGATTATCTACCCTAGGTTCCATTCCATCCCTCAGTACTCTCACAAAATCTTGCATGTTAATCATTTGGGGACCAATGGCCATTCCAGTTGCTTGTTCAATACCATCAGAGGGTTGATCATTCTCCCTTTCTCCAACAGCCTGGGGATTGATCCTAACTCCTCTAGATCTCTATTGAACATTTATAATATGGTTAGTTCTGATTCCTATTCACTACTTCACCTTTAGAATTAGCAGTGAACTCATATAGTTACAATAAGCAAAGCAACTAATGCAAACAACAAACAATGCAAACAATGCACACAGATTCAATCAAGTATTTGTATTGGCTATGTATTTAACAACATAGCTCTGATACCAACTGAAGCAACCCTCCCTAACTTGCCTTGAATGTTTGAGTGGCTCAATTTAGTTTGTGCTAAATTCAGGATTGCTTACTTACAAGAACAACTCTTTTCTTTCTTTCATTAGTTTTTTTTATATTTTATTTCCCAAGATCCAATCTGATCAATATAGAAATATTGATATACTTCTTTGTAAAACTATTTGTATGTACATATAAACATACAAATCATCTTAATTCTAATATCAGATTTTTTGGGTAAAGAATGACTCAATTTTTTTAATTTGAAATAACTAGTGATTTAGCCACAGTAAAAAGGGTTGGAAACCAAAAGCTACCCCATCTGAATCTTGTGCAAATTTTTCTAACCAATTTCTGTTTGTTTAATTGTGTTTAAAAATTGTATATTTAATAAAACATGTAAATTGACTCATGACATTTAAACTTTTACAAAACTGCTTTTCAAATAGCAAAACAGGAGGTTGTGCATGCTTCTGCGCATCTGTGTGTGCATAAACATGTACAACTGCTTATTTACTACACCTGAGTTTTCAGGTTGATCAACTTGGTTAGGTTAGATCCCTATGTTGTCTTGTTATAATTTGTTAACTTTGCTTATTCATTAAAACATCAAACCCGTGTAAATCTGGGTTCATGCTTCTTATGTTTTTTCTTTTCTTTTCTGCCTAAGGGTTTATCCTTACTTCATAATATTTGCAGTTAACATGTAAATAGGTTCTAGCCTCTAAAACAGTCTAATGCATATGCATACATTACTGGTTCACATATGCTTCAGATCTACTACCAAACTCACTACTTGATTCATGAAAATTTGCATGCTTACAGGTTAGGGTATAAAGCTAAACATATTTATCTTTTTCTACTGATAATAGTTCCATCTCACAATAATCTTTTTAAGCCATTCATTACATCACAACCAAAATTTTAGCTCAGTTCTAATATCATTATAGAAAGTCTTTTAGCTAAAATAAAACATAAGAGACATTCTTCTGCAAAACCATAGTTTATTTAACTAGCAATTTCTTCTTAGCATCACACATTTGCATCTTATCACTTAGCTTCCTCTTTTCCTGTAGACATCACATGGCTTGCTCCATAATGCATAAGAAGCATCCATTTGATGCAAGCAACAAACAGGTCAGACTTATGTCTGGTGTAAGTAAAATCATTTGATAATGGATAAGATAATGAAATAGGTTCCATTATTACCTTTCTGTTTGCAGAAGTTAAGTGTTTTACTTAATTTAGTCAAATCACGTTCTCATATTTAAGTTACAAAAGGTTAAATTAGTGGTAGGTGTTGGGTACTGTTGACATCATCATGTGTGCATTCTTAGGCTAATTGGTTATCAGAAAACTTTTAATCTATAAAATCATAATAGCCATCATAACCTCACACAGGCATACGCAAACATGAACAAACAACATACATAACATTAAGCTAAAGTACCAAAACTGAGTCTGCGTGTCAGAACTCCCCATACTTCTAGCACATTTAACCTTGCTTGTACGTTCATTTCATGTCATTTTAAGGGTCCGTTATCACATTCATGGTTGCACTGGTGCACACTGCCTGGAACTGCTACTTAATTTCCAGTGCACTACAAGCTATTAGGACATGAACATGCCATGTGCAAACTCACACCCCAACCTTGATGCAAGCCATCCACTATGTCATACCCACTTCCCTCATACCCAACCTGATAGAGGTGACCCAATTCCTTAGTTTAATTACTAAGTTTTTTCTTTCTTTCATATGACCCAATATTATCTATGCAGTGTCAATCCCATGCACTTATATCAAACTAAGATATGCTGTTAGACTTCAAACAATAGTTAATCATTCATTCTTTCACGCATTCAACAACTGGTTAGTTATACTTGCATATCATTTTAAGTCTATTTCACACAGAGACATATCCTTAGCTAAAGCATAGACTGAAGCATTTTCAGGGGATGAAATGCTAATATGGTTTTCCAGCAATATGGTTCTCACAGTCAATCCACACATTAAAGTGTGCTTGCTTGTTACTCAACCCTATTTCTAGAGAACACTTAGTGATGGATTAAGACTTGGCACATGGAAATTCCATTGCATCCTAACCATCCTTTCAGTTGCAAGACATAAGCCAGAGGACCCCTTCCTCTTACTGCCTTGCACCTTACTTTTCTTATTAATTTATGCTTTAACTAAAAACATTTCTTAAGTTCATAAACATATAAATAAATCAGTTATTATTCCATCGTTAAATTTATCATGCATAAACAAGCATAGGTCAAGTGACAACAAAGCAATACAAGTCACATAATCTCAGAAACAACAGAAAATTATTAAACTAAAATGCAAGCAAAACATCCAACATAAGTTAAAATAAACTAAAGGTTAAATGGCCGCCATTCATAGGTCTTAATGACTTTACAAGTGAGGGTTTACTCACCAAAGTTCTCCTTCCCAAATCTTAGTTCATGTCTGCCATTGATTTCTTAAACTGCTGCCTGTTTTCTTCTTTTTTTCCTATATTTTGTTATCTGGTCCTAGCATGTAACCGTAGGAGATAATGATGTATATAGGGGAGTTGCTAGGGTTTTAAGGTTAGTTAAGTAATTTATTTTCGTCAGAAATCCCATCACCATTTCTGGTTTCACCCATAGTTCACCCTCTCCGCTTTCCTTTCCCACCATTTCTTCTTTTCCCTTGTCTTGGCCACTTTTGGCAAATTTTCTTCACACACTATATGCATGACTTTGGCTCGGGTATAGCTTTGTCTTTTCTGGTTTTTATCATGCATATAAACTTATGTGTCTAACTAAATTTGTGTGTGTCAATCAATTATTTTGCACACCTTGTATTCATACATTTTCTACCTACACAAGCAACTGTGCTTACATTCAATCTATGTAAATTAGGACTAAAACTGCCTAGGTTATTTATGCATTGTATTTAAGCTATTGTGTACACACTTAACAGGTCATGCACTAATTTATTTCATATTTACTTACAAGGTCTTTACACACTAAATTACCTTTCTCAAGTAGTATATTGGAACAGTGTGCACATTCACAAGGGCATGTATACTTATTTACACACAAATGTTTTTCAAAAAAAAAAATTTGCTTTCAACTAACTATCTTTCTTTTATAAAATACTTAAATTTTTATATATATGCTTAACTATGGGTTGTCACATATCTACGGAACCAACCAGGGACATGGACACCCTCAGGAAGATTTAGGGCGTCCATCATTCTATGCAATGAAAAGAAAATTTAGGCACGAAAGAATGGAAAGAAAACTGAATTGAACTTTAAGGGGATTTTTATACAAACTCTCTTATATTTGAAAACTATTTCTATAATAAGAGTTTCTTTCTGAAATGTACTTTTAGTTAGAAAATACATTACCTTTGAAAAATACTTTACTTTTAAAAGAAGTTTTTAGTAATCCTGTAACATTAGGTTTTGATACCAAATGAAACACCTCAAACCCCTTAGTATCTTTAAAAAGGGCACACCATAGGATGTGGTGCGTTATATGTATAGTTAGAGCATCATATCGACTAAGATTCACAAGACAAATAAGTAAAAGCAGCGAGAAACTTTTGAATATTAAATTTTCATACGGAATTAAACTTCTTTTCAAAATAAGTCATAAAAACATAATATGTCTCAAAAATCTCTCATGGCTCATGAAAATACATTTCGGTCTCACAAAATCAGAGTATATAAAAAAATCCTTCTCTCAAGTGCAATAAGCCAAATGAAAAGATGAACAATAGAAGAATATATCTGAAATGAGAAAACTCTGACAATGATTCTCCAAGAAACCTGAATCAACTATCAACTCTACTAGCCTATGGGGGAAAAGGAAAGATAGAGGAGTGGGTCAGACAATATGTTTGGTGAGTGAATGTAATTTCTAGCATTTTTAAGCAAGGTAAAGATAATAGGCTAAGCAATAGTTCTAGCATGAAAGAAAATACAAAAATGATAAAACTCACAAAAAAACGTATCTGATTATGTTTAATTATTTGCTTTGATGGTTTGCACTTGTTTTAAACTTCTTTGATTAGGCTGAAACCCTAATCCTATCTCAACTGCTAATCTGGATTAGGCTGGAATCCTAATCCTACCCATTGATGGCCTTTTCTATCTCTGTTATGCCACTGTGAGGCTTCGTTCTGCAGCAAAAGAAACCTCCTTGCGCTTAGGATATAGCAGTGAATTATCTACCCTAATCGATGTCGCATGCTTAGTCATCGTCGATGCACACTAAGTATCGCCCCCTATTTGACCCTTTATTTATCCTAATCAGCATAAGCGTGCCCAACCTCACCCAAGTGTGAGACCATCAGTCCTCGACCTGAAAAAAATGTTGTTGGTACTGGTCCTAACAAACAAATCTTCTATCTTTATGCCCTTGCACAAATTCCCAAATTTGGGGCTCTATCTATTGGCCACTTATTTACCCTACTCAGCGTAAGCATGCCCAGCCTCACCCTCATGTGAGACTATCAGTCCAAGACATGAAAGTGAATGTTGTCGCTTCGGGCCACTACTACTATATTTGCTTATTAACTTAATCCAAGATCTAAGTTTTAAAATAAGCCAGTTCTATTATTTCTTTCTTTCAACCTACGTATTATAATTGTTCATGAAACTGCTACTCTTCTATTTTCTCTTTTTAGTTATAATCACTTGTTACAATTGTGCTTGCAAATATCTCAAATTTTCCTATTTCAGTCCATCTCTATTTTATTTTAGTTTTTCTCATTTTTCATCTGATTTCTGTAAATTTAATGTTTTTATATTTTAATCTATATTTTCGAATTCTTTTCTTTTTAATATTTTATCCACATCAAAACGGATTAAATTTATATAAAAAGAAACTGACATTTGTAGGCTAAATTGAAACTTAAAATGGATGTAAATATTTGCAAATAACAGAATAAAATAGCTAGATAAAAATATACCGAAATGAACTTCTAAAATTTACTTAAAAACTAACTGTAAATAAACTTACATAAAAATCTCAAAATTATAGAAAAACTACAACTATTGAGCACCCAATTATTTTAAATTGCTTACAAATCTAAAATAGTTACAAAACACTCACCTGTAGTCCTTAGCACTAATTCTTGACCTTTCTGGATCCACTTCTAGGGCATAAAATATTTTGACAAAAAGATTTCCTCCTTAGAAAAATTTTATATTTAGGGTTCAGCCTCAGACAATGAACCTAATTGGAAGAAAATCTGAATGAGAAAAATAGTAAGGCCTAGGTTTATATTTATAGTGTGGCTTAGGGATCTCAGGCTATCGGATTTGAAGATTTAATCTGGTGCAATAATATCATAGGCTTACTAGGAACCATTGGATGTAGCAATGGACGCACAAGATTTTACAAAATCAGATTTATAGTCTTCAGCTCGTACTTGGATGAAAAACCATCTAGGAAGAAAGACGGGTCGACTTGAGTTCATTAGGGGTCGACCTGACCCGAGCTAGGGTCGACCTATGCCCGCTCTTTTTTCCTTTTAATTATATATTCTGATTTTATATCTCAAGTAACTTCTTCATACTAGCTCGAATTTCAACAAGTTATATATGAAAATTCTGAGAAAATTACCACTAACCTAATGGTGCAACTCCTGTAGCTCAATTTTGATAATTTCCTAAACCTATTTTATTATTCGATTAATTTGTTAATTAATTATTACTACTATAGTTTTTTGGGTTTTTACAGTTAGATTTGAAAATTATAAGTTTTGGATAGTTTAAATTATAAGTTAAATTTTAAAATGGAAATTATAAAATTTAACTTATAATTTTATTATTTTTAAACGCATAAAATAAGATTTAAAATAGATTTAATAATAATAAGATTTAAACTAATAATAATAAATAACGTAATAAAATTAAATAGAATTTAATTTAATAGAATTTAATTTAATTAGTGCATTTAATATGTTTTGAATATATATTTGGAATTTATATTCATATTTTAAATTATATTTTTTAATAACCTTAATAAATAGAGGTTGGAAAGATAAATTAAATTTGATTGGATAATTAAATTGGTTATTGATTGAATTGATTTGTAATCTAATCTAAATAAGAGTTGGTTTGAAACATACCGATTTTAAGATTTTAAAGATATGATTTTATAATTTAATAACTTGATTTTATAAACACAAATATTTCAAATATGATTAAAATTGTAATTGAATATTTAATTTTGAATTAAATTTATAATTTGAGATTTTATTTAAATATTTATAAAATGTGATTAAATGAATAATTTCAAATTAAATATAACTGAAGTTAGATATTTAATTTTCATTTAAATTTGTAATTTGAGATTTTATGTAAATGTTACTCAAACGATTAAGTGAATATTTTTAATTTCAAATTGAAGTTGAATTTTGAAATAAAAATGGAAGTTATCAAATCAAGTTATTATAAATTGTTTGAATATTTAAACTTTGAAACCTATTGAATTGGAAGCGGTTTAAATTTGAAATCGATATAAATCTTAAATGATTTTAATGAGAACTGGAAATTGTCAAACTAAGATTGTTTAAATTGATTTTTTGGAACTAAAGTTGATTTGAATTGACTTGTGAAATCAGAAGAGACAATTCTAATTTGAAACTATTTTTGATACAAACTCTTTTTAATATATAAACTATTTTAATCTATAACCTATTTTAAATATAAACTATTTTAATTTTGAACAATTTCAATATATAAACTATTTTCAATAGTTAAACTTTTTTTAGTTGGAACAATCATGATTTAGATTAAATGAATTTAAATGCGAATATTTTTGATATGATGGTTTAAACCATTATGTGGTTATGATTATGAAATGAATATAATTTGAAGTGATTAAAGTGACATGATTTTGAAAGTGAATATGATTTAGAAGTGATATGATTTCAAAAGTGGTATGATTTTGAAATGAGTATGATATTTTGATATGATTTATGAACTGTTTGAAATACACAAATTGACCACGGTGTGAAATAAGTGTTTGGTTGTTAAAGAGACCAGGATTGGATATTGTTATGCTCTTTGCAAACACCGAAAATCACTTTAACAACTGTGCAAGTGGTGGAGATTCTAGAACGAAGTAGGATGGTTTGGAAAATGATTCTATATAAGGTATTAACGCAGCCCTGACTCCCATAAGTCAGCTTGATGTGGCTAAAATAGGAGCTATACCGGGCCAAGTGAGGTTGCATCTTCGATCGGTCACATTTATTTGATATAATTCTATTACTTTGTGATTTGATTGTGCGCACCTTTGATTTAGGAGTGTGTCATGAGTTGGGCGGTAGCACCTGCTACGCGTTACCACTAGTTCGAGTGTGCAAAATCGTAGAATCCTACCCAAGGCATTGCCTTGCATGCCTAGCCACAAGAATTATCGCACCTCTATGAGTTTATTCTGTACGGTATCTGTAGAGTGCTCCTTGAGCAAACCACCGGTTTGGTGAAGCTTGCAGTATTGGTATAGACTACGAAAATATATAAAATGTGTTAAGGGGGATACCGGTAACACCTTAACGCCATTTTAACATTGTACTTTGCTATAGACATTATTTATGTAGCGTATTGTACTATGTATGTAGATAGTTTAATGGATCCTTTAAGGATAGGAATCCCAAACATCCTTTAAGTTATATTGCAGTTCACTTGGACATTTCACTTGAGCTGATATATGTGTATAAGAATGTTAATCTTAACTTGAATATTTTGTGTTTTGCTTTTTACTCGGGTCAGATTGAGTGTCACGGCATTTGAAACTCAATTCGGACCTTGGAGTTTTGCTTGAAGATCTGTCTTTTATCTATTCAGCTTTGCAATTATTTCAGTTGTTCCCAGTTGTTCATGTTCAGACTTGTCATCTTTTTATGTATTCGAGACTACGTTGTGTTTGGGATGTCTGCTGTATTATGTTTTGACTCTGATGTTTATTGTAGTAGCTTCATGAACTACTATTTATCTATTCCGCTGCTTACTATTGTAAACTCTGTGTTTGTGATTCTGTAATTAATTTATTTACTGTATATGCTGAGTTTTGCTTAATATAGATTAACAATCTATTTTTTTGAGCAATTCAAGTCTGACATATACAGATGGTTGCCAATTTGAATGGTTCGAAATACCGGGTCGTTACACCGTGGGACCTTGATGAAAGACAAGGATTATGTATATATTTGTGTGCGTATGTATGTACGTATGTATGTTTATTTATATATGTATGAGAATAAGATGTGTAACTGTTAATAGTAACCATTAGCTGGAAAACTAAGCTAAAATTGTTATTGGCAGTAGATTTGTGGAAATAGTAATAATAATTATGGATTTGCAAACAATGTCAACATTGGTGGGCTGGAATACGCTTTAAAAGAATTACACAAATTTGACAGATTTATAAAAACATTTAGCTAACAATTCATACATGTCTAAATGTACGTGTATCTATGCATGTAATGCCCTGGATACTAAATAACATTATTTACGAGATTTAGCTAGATAAACTAAATGAATAACGTGTAGATTAGGGGATTGAGATTTAATTTGTATTAAGGTAGTCATGCCTTTTTAACTAATGAATTAAAGAAGGGTTTAAAATTAATCAGAAGAGTCATACTATGGGAAAATGGCCATTTTTATATTTCCTTCCTTAGGTCGTGTATTATGTACACATTCGTTTCATTTCAAAATTTTAAAAATCAAGGCTAGCAACCATTAACAAGAAAAGAAGAAGAGGAAACTAAAGAAAAGCTAAAGGAAAATCAATTTCAAATCAAACCTTTTCAAATCACAAGCTCCTTTAATCTCTAAAGCAAATGTGAATAATGTTTACATCTCTAAATTATTATGGCTTTGGTTTTGAGATTAAATTCGAATAATTTGCAATGATTTTCCATGTTTTGAATGATAAAACGATAATATAATAATGTTCATGTTGATTTTATGGCATGTTTTAAGACGAAAACCCTACTAAACGACATTCGTTAGCCTTGAAAATTTTTATGATGATTTAAAAAGATATTTTAGGGATGGGTTTCAATTGTCTTATTTTTTTGAATTTTTGTGGAATTATTATGACTTTTCTAAGGAAGAAAATCATAATTTGGATTACAATATTATTTACGAGAAAATTAATTATTATTTGGGTTCGAAAAATGATATGTTGCAAAACATATACTAAATGATTTTCTGGAATTTTTCTAAGTTTTCCAAGGTAATTTGATAGTTATATAAAACTATTTAACGTATGGGACTTAAATCTTTTATATAATTATGAACGAGAAATGGGCTTTTTCAAATTTGTTTAAATTTCCAAATAAGGAAAGTCGATAGCATTTTTGTATATAAAAATTTGGCAACCAATCAGATTTAGAAAAATAAGGCAGGATAGGTACAAAAGGACTATTTCAAAGTATAACAAATAGTCTTTTTACTTTTCAACCCTTTCCGCAACAAGGTTCCATCGCTATCCCAAACCTTCCGACAAAGTCGAAGGTATCAAAACTTTGGACTAGGTTAATAACCAATGTACATGGTATCGACGTAGTGAATTGGAAGGGGTCGAAAGGTTTAGGGACGAAAGGTAAGGGCTTTCTAAAGAGATGAAGCTTTGTGTTGATTTTAATGAAAATATGCCTACTAGCTTTCGATAAAGAACTTTCGACAGTGTCAAATAGTTTAAAAGTAAAGGTTTTGACTAGGTTGCTTTATTGTTTTGAATGAAACCTTTCGATTAGGTTGGAAGGTAAACCTTTCGACAAGTTCGAAAGTATAGTTGCGCTTCCTACCTTCCGAATTAGTTGCTTTCGGAGGGACACCATTGCTTTCGAAGGGTTGGTTCCAATACCAACACTTCATTGTCTTTGAATGGTTTCGAAAGGTTTCATTAAGGGTTTCGAAGTAGATACTTTCGACTCTAATGTTTTTCTGATCCTTTTGCTCCACTTAAGGGCATAATACAAATGTTTTAAATCGAAACGTTTTAAAGGTTTTGAAGTAGTCAACTTTAAATAGTTTCGAAAGGATTCCACTTGTTTTAAATTGAAACCAATGTCTTTGAGAGGTTTTATCAAAGATTTCACATGGGTGGTTTCCCAAGCTTTCGCCAAGGTCGAAAGTAAGAGCTTTCGACAAAGTCGAAAGTAGACCGTTCGACAAGGTCGAAATTAAACCTTTGGACAAGGTCGAAAGGTAAGACGTTTCGACGAGGTCAAAATGTACAGTTTTGCAATGTTACCAGAAGGCTAAGGTATAAAGGATTATGAAGGTGAATGTCATATGTTTTAAAGCTTATAGAAGAAAGGCATTTTATTTGTTTTGAAGATGTTTCCTTCAATGATTTCGAAAGGTTTTATTAAAGGTTTCGAATAGGTTACCTTCAATGCTTTTGAAGTGTTTTATTAATGGTTTTGAAGGGGTCGCCTTCAATAGTTTCAAAAGGTTGTTTAAATGTTTTAAACAAATGTTTTGAATATAAAAACTTGGCAGATGGCTGAAGTGTCTTAAGTTATAATAGACTTTAACTTACTTTAAAAGGATAGATAATCCTTATAGAACATCATCAACATTATTTTGAGTAAAGTGTATATAACATGGTGAAATAGTTAGAGTAAAGCTAAAGATATATTTTACTTGAAAAGTATGATTTGACGGACTAAATAATTTTCAAAAGACTTTCACAAAAAATTAAAAGGGTAGTTAACCCAAAGAAAATTTGAGCAGTTAGCTCATTTAAATTCGTACAATCGGCCCATTTTCTGAGCAGTCAACCCAGTAGACAATTGGTTCAGTTAAGGAAAGTTAGCCTGGATATGAACAGTTAGTTTATTTGTTAGCATAACGGAAATTACTAATTCTTAGGACAGTTAGTCCACCCTTTTTGCTAGTTTTATGGACATATAGTACATTATTTAGCATGAAGGATATTGCTATTTTGATAAAATCAGTTTTAGCACAGTTAGTCCACTAGAGGGTAGTCAGCCCAGATATTTGACATATAGTCCATTTCTTTTCTTGTTTTTAGTATAATGGATCTTGCTATATTATTATTATTATAATCAGTTGATTGACCAGTTTGGTTGTAGTAAAGGATAGGCAAAATATATGTTTCGAAAAGATATATTAGTGTGGGAAAACTCAATCCGCTAAGTTGCATGGTCTCACTAAATATCAGTAAACAGAGATGTAAAAGAAATTATTCATACCAGGATTTAAGTCCGACTCAGTTTTTGTTTCCCCTTAAACTCTTGGGTACTCAAAATTGATTTCAACAGGCCGAGGGTTTAGGTTTTCATGTTTTATAAGATTTTGGCAAATAAGCTTTTGAAGACAAGCAAATGGGTGATGGATAGCTAAATTAGGAATTCAGTTCTTTTTGTCGTTTCCATTGTGTATTAAGACAATCATGTACATTTTTTTGATCTTCCAAGGGGGCATCTTCATATGTCATTCTTGGCATATTATTGTAAATTAAAATTGATCATTGCTTGGGAATATGTTTGGTGATTTTTCTAACTTCGGTATGATTTATTTGAAATATAATCACTGAAAATTACTATTTTTTTGGAAATCTATGATTTTGTTCATATTCAAGTGCTTCTAATATTATGGATACCATTAGCATTACCATATTTCGTCACCAGAAGTTAATACCGTGGATGATTGCAACATCCATAGCTCTTAGCTTCTTGCCTCCAGATACGAGATGTTACAACTTTGTATCAGAGCATAGGTTTATGGAAACTTTTATTGAAAATGGTTTTGAAAACAAAAATACAAAGGAGTTAGAGAAAGATTTGGGTTGGGATAACGCTCTAGTAACATACTTGTATTTGTTATATATAATTATGCGTTTTATCACCATTCTCCTATTTTTGATTAGGTTATCTTTCTGTATCTCATGAGGTTTGAATACAGACATGGATGATAAAAGTGGTAGAGTTAACCCTGGAAGAGGAAGCACCAAAGGGAATGTCGGACCTAATGCTGGGAGAAACAAGGTCATGCATAGGTAGAGAATGTTGGTGCAAAGGTTTTGCAGGTCAGAATGGAAAACTATGTATCAGTTTTTTAAGAATATGATGCAGGTGAGAGTTTCAGCTGGAGTGTTAAGAGGAAATGCCACAGAAGCATGTGTTTTGGAAGTTCTGGTACTTCATCATTTTCCTAAGTTGGGCAGAGATTTTGTACAGCTTGGAAGAAAGTCGTTTATGGGGATGGTGGATGCCATTGAAGTAGAGAACTGGTTGTTGCTCTACGAAAGGATTTTTAAAGATCTCAGGCTCAATGATGAGCAGAGGAGGAGATTGAAGTCCAAGCAGCTTTAGGAAGCTGCATTGTTCTAGTCGAACAGTGTAACAGCGACAGTTGATGATGAGATAGTAACTTAGGAGGATTTCAAGAGGAGGTTCCAGGAGAGGTTTATGTATGTCAGGTGCTTCAACTTTGACTAGATAGGCCATTGCAAGAACCAACGCAAAGGGCCCTTAGAGATGGTAAGGGCAAGGTGTATGCATTAGAGCCTACTGCTTCTAAGCAATAGAGCAGGAGAAGGGAAAAGTAGTTCCTAGAGGAATGATTCAGATTCATGGTATGTGTATTAGCATTTTATTCGATACTAGTGCATCCCATTGTTTTACATCTAGAAGTTTGATAAATAAGCTTAACCTTGAACCCATATATTTAGCTACTTCCCTGTGGGTTGTGGATCCATTAGGAGGGTATGGACTCTATTGTTGAGGTGTTACCACTATGAGTTTGACCTGTTAGATCATACTTTTGTGTGCAATTAGCATGTGTTTGATTTTGTAGGGTTCGGGATTATCCTTGGGATGGACTGGTTAATTGAGTACAATGATAGGATATTTTTCCACAATAGGAAATTATCTCTTAGACACCCTGATTGTAGCTATCGGATTGCCTTTACCATAGAAGGTCCGAGCGATGCATGTTTACTTTGTTAGGTGATTTGGATTTAGATGATGAGTTGAGCCGAGTTTTCGTGGTTAGAGAATTGGAAGATGTGTTTGAGCCTGCAATGGGATTGCCACTGAAGCAATCCGTCGAGTTTTAGATATGTTTGGTTCCGGGAGCAGAACTAGTGTGTATGCCAGCAAGCAGGATGAAGTCTTTAGAGATGAGGGAGTTGAATGAGCAGTTGGTGGATTTAGAGGGAAGGATTATCAAGCCGAGCAGTTCTCCATGGGGTGCAACGACGGTGCTTGCTAAAAAGCCGGATGGATCATTGAGGTTATGTATCGATTATCGTAAGCTGAATGAGAGGACGATAAAAGAATCGGTACCCATTGCCCAGGATTGATGATTTGTTCGACCAGTTAAGTGGAGCAAAGGTATTTTACCAGTTGGATTTGGTAATAGGTTTCCATCAACTCAGGGTAGTAGAGAACATTATACTTTTGATGGCGTTCAGAACTAGATATGGGTCGTACGAATGGTTGGTTATACCATTCGGACTAATGAATGCACCAGCTTTCATTGTGGATTTCATTAACCGGATTTTACAAGAGCACTTGGATAGGTTCATACTGATTTTCATAGATGATTTCTTGATTTACTGTAAGCATGAATGTGAGCATGAAATTCATGATGGAGTGGTGCTTGAGACGCTGTGGCAGCATTAGTGCAACGATCCCAATTTTTGAGTTAAATTTAAATTGATAATGAAAATAAATTTTTAAATTAAATTGAGAATTAATTTGGAATTTCCAAATTAAATAAGAGAGGTGCATGTTTATTTATATGTATATAGATTGATTTTGGGTTTCATTTTGAATTTGAAACTTTAAAAGAAATATTTTTGGAAATAAATTGAATTTAATTTGGGAATTCAACTGTAAATATCTTACAAATAATTTGAATTGGAAAATACTATGTTCAAAATTAATAAAAAAAATTCTAGTTATAATATAGTTTTTTTGGTAGTTACATTTTGAAATTAACATAATAATTTTCTAAAAGTTAAATTTGAATATTTTCAACACTAATATTATTTATATAAATTTAAGTATAATAACTTAAGTTTAATTTTAAATTTTATATAACTAAATGCAATTTTTATGTGTGTGTGTGTGTGTATACATTTAAAAGTATAATAAAATAAGTTTAAAATAGGATTTGAACATTTTCTTTTAAAAATATAGTTTGTAAGTATATCAAAGTATAAAAACAATAATTAATAAAAAAATTAAATTTTACATATCTTTTGGAAATCAATAAGAATATATATATATATATATATATGTGTGTATATATATATATATATGTTTAAAATTGGTTTGTAAAGATATAAAATTAAGTAAATTATAAGATAAAAAGGGTTAATTATTTAATAATGTATAATTAGAATTTAAAAATCATTTCTTAAAAAGTTGTATAAGTACAATGAATAAAAATGCATAAATATAAACATTTATAATAACTTGGATTTGAAACGTAAGAAAACAAAATAAATAAACATATATGTGTAAAGTTAAATTGAAATCTTATATATGTAAACACAAATACTAAAACCAAAAGGGATTTAAAACAAAGTTTTAGATTTAAATAAAGCACAGGGCTTTAAAACATATTTATAAATAAATTAAAGAAAAGGTTTAAACATAAAATTAAATATTTTTAACAAGTGTAACCTATAATTACAAATGTAGGCTAAAGAAAATAAGTAATAAACAGATGGTGAGTTAAAATTAACAAGTGGCATAGTTTTAGAATTCTCTTAATTTGAATTAGAGATAATATAATAAAAAAAAGAGAAGTTAGTGAGAAACCAAGCTATACATGTTTTTCTAAAATCTTCTCACCTTTCATTTTTCAAACTGAAAAATTAAAACCAGATCTAAAGCAAAATCAGATAACAAATTCAAAATGCAAACATCTTTCAATCTGATGCAAATCAAACTATAGATCAGTTTCAAAGCAAGTTAGAAATCAAACTACAATGTTATCAAACTCAAGCAAAACTGAGCAAAGCACAAATTGAATTAATTTGAAACAAGCTTCAGTTTCAGGCAAATTAAAAACTCAGAGCAGATTTGAATACAAATCAAGCAAGCTTAGATCAGTGTCAATCCCGTTCAAAAATAATTCTGAAGGCAATAAGCAAGCTTTCAAAAATCTCCAACCTTGGAAATGAAGAAATCAAAATAGCTTCAACAAGTAGTAGATTCATCTCAACTTCAAAAAAATTTCAGCATAAAAAAAGAATACTTTCAGTCTAAAAGAAACCTCTCTGCTTTTACACCAGGTGAGAAAACTACCCTATGGTATCTGGATTTGTTCATATATATTGATGTTTGTGATTGATGCATGTGCATGCTGTGAGTTTTATTTATCTAAGCGAAAATATATTTATATATCTATATATAGTTAGATAATTGATGTGTATATATCTGTAAATAGATATATTCATCTCTCTGTTTAAGTACAGGATTAAGGCCATTAAAACAAAAATTTAAACTGCTGCTTATATGATCAATATTAGAGCAAGATCATTGAAGATAAAATGATGATATGAATGTGAAATTAATTTTAAAAATAATTCAAGAAAAAATATTAAATAAATTTTGTGAAAAGGTAATTTACAGTAAGCTCATAATATATCAGAAAATTCAAACATCTTAACAATAAAATCTAATTATTTAATCAAGTTTGTATCACGAATTAATGATTTTGGATTCAGGTCTCATGATTTTTAAGCATTTAGAGGTCGAGAATTTTTAGAATGAACGGAAATGACATTTTGGACAAATGCCGATGATCGCATGGTCTGGAAATGTCGGGATCACGGTTGAAGTTCGCTCGAAAGTCAGGGGATCAGGCAAAAATGGTGGAAGAATTTTTAATGCATCGAGGTGACTTGTCTGAGTCAAACTAGGGTTTAAGGTTGTTGTCGACATTGGTAGGATCGAGATGTTTTTGGGAAGCATATAGGCGACCGAAATTCATGCGCTTGGGCTTGAAGGTGGATGCGTGGCTGAACTTTCGACGGAGGTTGGTGGTGGGCGAAGCAGGAGTCGATCGACGTTGGGGTTGGTCGATCAGTGGTGAAAGGTTTGGTTTCTAGTTGTGTTGGGGTTGCGCTACAAGGTGATTTTCGATAAGAGGTGATTTTGGTTTCGGCGAAGTGGCAAGTTTGGACCGTGTGGTGATGAGTGATTGAATGGTGGTGTCGCGGTAGGAAGATGGTCGGAGGAGAGGGCGTACACATGCATGCATGTCATCGTGCACGGTGGACTCAAGCAGGCTGGGTTGGTATGTTTAAGTGGTGGGGTGCAAATCGAAATGGGTTCGGCGATGGATTCGATAGAATTTCGAGTGTAATGATTTTCAGATGGTGAGGTTGTTGCCGATTCGATTTCGTTACTGGAGATGGATTTGGAGTGAAGTTCAATCAATATTTGGGGAAGATGATTGCGGGTTGGGTGTTTGATTTGGGCTTCGACCCGTTTAGGATTTTATATTTACACAAAGAAGTTTGTAAATAAGGGTTAGTTAATAAACATTGTTTAAAAGGAAAAATTAATCTTCTTAAAATAAATTACTCTTAAACAGATAATGTAGATTTAAAAAAGTTTGGGTAAATACGAGTTGAATAAATTGTTGTAACTTGGATTAATTTAGTTTATTTAAATTTTTTCCTAAGTTCTCAAATGGGATTTAATTATGTTTAATTAAATGTGATTAAGATAAATGTCTTATCTTAAATAATGTTTTAATTTAATTAATTTACTTAGGAGTCTTAAATTTTATTATTAAAGGTTTAAATAATAATTAAAGTAATTAATTAAGACTAATGGTTTGTCTTTATATTAATAAAGGTTAATTAATTAATGTAATTAATTAATGGTTTATTTATAAATGAAAGTAATTAAGGGAAATAAATTACTTAAGGATAACTATTTAATAAAATTAATTAAAGTTAATTGCTTAATTAAAAGTAATTAATTAATGATTAAGGTTGATTAATCGAATGATTAAAATTGATTTGTGATTTAATTAATATAAGTGATTAGGGTTAATCACTTATGGTAATTAGTTAAGGATAATTTATTAATTAAGAATAATTAATTAATGTGTAAATCAATTAAGGAAATTAGTTTAGGAGAATTAATCAATGAAGATTAATTAATGATAAGTAAATCAAAAGTAATTAATTACTTAAGAATAATTTCTTAACTAAAAGTAATTAACTAATAATTAAGGTTGAGTAATTAAGTAATTAAAGAAAAATTACTCGATGTAATTAATATGTAATTGGGAATAATCACTGATTATAATTAATTAAGGACAATTAATTAATTGGTAATTAATTAAGGACTAATTTACTAATGTGATTAATTAAATAATAAAAGGTTAATTAATCATTAAATAAAGGTTAATACTTTTATTAAAGGATAATGAATTAAATGGGTTGTAATTAATTATTGTTAGTTAACCAGGATTAGTAGTTTATTCATAGGAAATTTATTTGATTTAAATTAATCAGATAATTTATTAATCTTGCTTATAGATGTTTGGATTCAATTGAATGTTGAATTGTTTGATATCCCTGACATGTTATGCTTTGTGCTATGAATTGTTTTGGTGTGATCTGTGATGAATGTAATTTACTTTTATCTATGATGAATTAATATTATTTATCTGTGAATCTGTGAATGAAGATAAGCGTTACAGATTATACTGCTTATCGATATTAATGTACGTGAATCTATGATAATTGATGATGTTGCACTATTGTGTAAACCCCTGAACTATACCATACACACAAAAATATGGATTGCACGAGGAAATTGGTTAAGTTACAGATATTTGAATTTAATGAAATGTTTTTAAAGTTGAATTTTGAATCCAAAATATTTTTGGAAATGGAATTGGGTTAAATATGAAAAGTTTTGGAAAGGAGTTTTGAAAATAAAAGTTATTTTGAATAACTTGATAAAGTTTTGAAATTTAAATTCTTTGATTTAAATTTAAATTCAAAATTTGAAATTGAATTCTATGTTTGAAAAGTATGGTTTAAAAAGGATATACCAGTTATAAATGCGTTTACGTGGGTTTTAAACCATTTTAAAAGTATTAATATGGAAACTAAATTTAACCCACGTTTGAAAGACTTTAACTTGTGCAAATGTAATCGGATTTTTCCAAAATGAAAACTATTTGTTTTCAAACAATAATAGCCTTCATATAAAGAAAGGATTTCCAATTTGTGTATAAAAGATTTGGGATTGAAATAGAATTGTTTTGAAGGGATATAAATGAATCTTTATGAAAGATTGGTGAACTTTGTGAAGTGAATCTTTTTGTTTAAAGATTTGTAAATGGTAATTAGTTTAACCATTTTGAAGAAAGGTTTTGGGTACTAAGTTGTGACTTAACTGAGATTCCATTATCCATATGATTTTAAAATATTGCGCTCATTATTAAGTTTAGCTGGGAGAGGACCTTGTGTCATACATCCCATTTCGAATAATGATACAACGTTATGGATAGCATTTGAAGACCGTTGGTGAAGACCAGATATCTTCGAAAGCGAAAGGATAACTCGTCGAATGTTTCTACAACGGTTGATCCACGGTATAGAGATTTGATCACCCTTTGTGATGGGAAGTCCGGACGTGATTAGGGATTGGCGGATTTGCAAGGGATTCTTTGGAAGTGCCTTCGGTTCTGTTCGAACCCGGAACAGACTTGTATGGATGTATGTATGACATTACACTTTGAGATGTAAAGCTGGTTTCTATCAAACACATTTCTGTTTGGTGGCGGAGATTTATTCTCCTATCTTAACACCCTTCTCTGAGATGTACGAGCTCAAAGGTTACGTAGTTGATGGTTACTAGTGATACATTCCTAATTTGGTAGTGGGGCATGCTGAGTGCTGCTGAGTGTTGTTGATCATTTGCTGATCGAAGCATGGCTTTTGTGAAAAGTGTAGCTTTGTGGATGAGACCTCGTCGTACCTCACACCCGGGAAATGGTCGAAACAGGAAAGATGCGGCAAGATTATCAGGGGTCGCTCCCCTAGGGTATGTCCATTCCTTCTGGAAAAGGGTGATATCATGGTATGGAGCCCAGATATTTAACCTATGCGGTTACTGCAAATGCATTGCTTTGCGGTTGTTGGCGTTGAGGGTCCTCAAATAAAGGTCGCAAACGACCAAGGATGGCATATTTGTAGGTGTTAATTCTGGGCAGGGGTAAGCCGACCTTGTATTGGTAGAGAGCTGGGTTTGTTCTCGGGGCGTCCCTCCAGAGGCGTACCCATGTGGAAATGGAAAGTTCCTTAGCCTGACCTTTTGTTGAAAATCCAATCACCAATAAGCGCCTTGTACGATTTTAGTTGCAGAACCTTCCATCTAATAAGGTAGCTACAGTAGGCATACTATAACGGTAAGTATGCTAGAAAAGATTAATATTATACTTAAAAATGTTTTCCACTGTGCATTAATTATTATATCAAATGGATTTTGCGTAATAAGCATATTTGACTATCATAAGGAGAAATCTCCTCTAATTCTGCCTTTGCATGCGGCGAGAGGCCTTATGGTAGTATCATAAAAAGCATTGTGGATTTCTTTTAAATTCTTTTGTTTTGTTTAAAGAAAACTGTTTTTGTTTGCTCACACCAGTCCCATGACTGACCTGAAATTTATTGCTCTCTATCTAAACTCTGAGTGCCCACAATTTTCCAAACGGGCAGTCTAGAGTTAGGTTTTCAGATAATCAGCTAGTAGATGTAGATTCAATAGCCTTTGATGTTTTGGTTTGGCTATTGATGTTTGGATCGCATTTGCTACACGTTCAGCGTGATGATGGTTGGAGCATTGGAGCTTGGTTATTGAAAACTCAGTTCTTTGGATTCCCGCTTTCTCTCACATGAAAGACTCTATTGATAGTCATCTTTCTGCTGTCGATGGTCGCAAAGTCTAGACCATCCTTTTTGTTGTTATTTCTTCCGCTGTAGTCTTGTATCTCTTGTAGTATTTGATATCATTTGTATCAATCTATAGTATCGAATATTGTGTACCAATGATATATTGATTGTTTTCTTCCACTGCGTTGTTATACTTAATGTGTTGTAAGCTACAGCACAAATCGGATTTCAATGATTGAATCTGCGGCATTTGAGTACAAGTGAAGTGAGGATGTCAATTTTCGAACGCTGAAATTCGGGCTGTGACATCTTGGTATCAGAGCTAAAGGTTAGACTTTAGCTATTGGAGTATAACACATTAGGTAACTCATTGGAGATAGGGTTACAAATACCCTAGAATGAGTATATCCGTCCATGTGCCTCCGTAAATTCTCTAACTATCCACTGATAGTAAGTATAAGTGCAAGAAGTGGATGAGGTAGGGGACAGGGGAATACCACTACAAATGGATAGTACCTTGTAACAGCGGAAATAATTTTCTCATCAATCTCCTTTTATCTAATATCAATTCTCTGATGGTTTCGTAGCAACTACAGAAGGTGCTGTGGTGTGGTGGTGGACCTACGAATGGTTATAGATAAGTTTCTATTTCATAATCTCTTCATTGGTTTTCTATCAGCTTTTTGTTTTAAACTTTAATGAATTTGAAATTCTATTTGAAATAAGTTGGTTAACAATATTGTATTAATGAAATGATTTCGGTTAGAACCAAATTTGAGAATTCTATTGTAATTTCTTATGAAAATCAAAGTCCGAAGAGGGAAAAGTTGGTGTATACTTTGGGATATTCCAAACTAGATTGAGTATCCATTATTTGTTCTTTTGGGCCCAGACATGTTCTACGAACGGTTAGTTATCCCTTCGGACTAACCAATGCCCTGTATATCTTCGTAGATCTGGTAAACCGAGTATCTTGTGAAATATGGAATGAGTTCGTTCTCGTAATTATTGGTGATATTCCAATTTGGAAAGCCAAATGCAGAATAGATATTTAGTTTGATCTAGAAAACAGTTTCTCTATCTTTGTGTATCCATCCTTGGTTTTCTCCCTGGAAAATTTCGGAGACGAAATTTTCTTAAGGAGGGAAATCTGTAACGATCCCGATTTTTGAGTTAAATTTAAATTTATAATTAAAATAAAATTTGAAATTAAATTGAGAATTAATTTGTAATTTTCCAAGTTAGATAAGAGAGGTGCCTGTTTACTTATATGTATATAGATTAATTTTGAGTTTCATTTTAAATTTGAAACTTAAAAATAAATAATTTTGGAAATAAATTGAATTTAATTTGGGAATTCAATTGTGAATATCTTACAAATAAATTGAATTTGAAAATACTATGTTCAAAATTAATAAAAATTTGTTTTCTAGTTATAATATAGTTTTTCTAGTAGTTATATTATGAAAGTAATATAATAATTTTCTAAAAGCTAAATTTGAATATTTTCAACAATAAATTTATATATAACTAAATGCAATTTATATGTATATATATGCATTTAAAAGTATAATAAAATAAGTTTAAAATAGGATTTGAACATTTTCTTTTAAAAATATAGTTTGTAAGTATATAAAAGTGTAAAAAACGAAAATTAATAAAATTTTAAAATTTTACATATCTTTTGGAAATCAATAAGAAAAAATATATATGTTTAAAATTGGTTTGTAAAGATATAAAACTAAGTAAATTGTAAGATAAAAAGGGGTTAATTATTTAATAATGTATAATTAGAATTTAAAAATCATTTCTTTAAAATTTATATAAGTACAATTAATAAAATGGCATAAATATAAACATTTATAATAACTTGGATTTAAAATTTAAGAAAACAAAATAAATAAACATATATATGTAAAGTTAAATTAAAATCTTATATATGTAAACATAAATACTAAAACAAAAAGGGATTTAAAACAAAGTTATAGATTTAAATAAAGTAAAGGGCTTTAAAACAAATTTATAAATAAATTAAAGAAAAGGGTTTAAACATAAAATTAAATATTTTTAACAAGTTTAACCTATAATTACAAATGTAGGCTAAAGAAAATAAGTAATAGACAAGTGGAGAGTTAAAACTAACAAGTGGCATAGTTTTAAAATTCTATTAATTTGAATAAGAGATAATATAATATAAAAAAAAGAGAAGTTAGTGAGAAACCAAGCTATACTTGTTTTTCTAAAATCTTCTCACCTTTCATTTTTCAAACTAAAAAATTAAAACCAGATCTAAAGCAAAATCAGATATCAAATTCAAAATGCAAACATCTTTCAATCTGATGCAAATCAAACTATATATCAGTTTCAGAGAAAGTTAGAAATCAAACTACAAAGTAATCAAACTGAATCAAAACTGAGCAAAGCACTAATTGAATTAACCTGGAACAAGCATCTGTTCCAGGCAAATTAAAAACTCAAAGCAGATTTGAATACAAACCAAGCAAGCTCAGATCGGTGTTAATCCCTTTCAAAAACAAATCTGAAGGCAGTAAGCAAGATTTCAAAAATCTTCAAGCCTGGAACTGAAGAAATCAAAATAGCTTCAACAAGTAGTAGATTCATCTCAACTTCAAAAAAAATCAGCGTCGAAAAAGAATACTTTCAATCTAAAAGAAAACCTCTCTGCTTTTACACTAGGTGAGCAAACTACCCTATGGTATCTGGATTTGTTCATATATATATTGATGTTTGTGATTCATGCCTGTGCATGCTCTGATTTTTATTTATCTAAGTGAAAATATATCGGTATATCTATATATATAGTTAGATAATTGTTGTGTATATATCTGTAAATAGATATATTCATCTTTGTTTAAGTACAGGATTAAGGCCATTAAAAAAAAATTAAACTGCTCCTTATATGATCAATATTAGAGCAAGATCATTAAAGATAAAATGATGATATGAATGTGAACTTATTTTTAAAAATAATTTCAAGCAAAAATATTAAATTAATTTTTTGGAAAAGGTAATTTACAGTAAGCTCATAATATATCTGAAAATTCGAACATCTTAACATTAAAATCTAATTATATAATTAAGTTTGTATAACGAATTAATGATTTTAGATTCAGGTCTCGTGATTTTTAAGCAATTAGAGGTCAAGAATTTTTAAAATGAACGAAAATGACATTTTGGGCAAATGCCGGTGATCGCGTGGTCTGGTAATGTCACGATCATGGTTGAAGTTCGCTCGAAGGTCAGGGGATCTGGCAAAAATGGTGGAAGAATTTTAATGCATCGAGGCGACTTGTCAGAGTCAAACTAGGGCTTAAGGTTGGTTGTTGACATTGGTAAGATCGCGATGTTTTTGGGAAGCATATAGGCAACCAGAATTCATGTGGTTGGGCTTAAAGGTGGATGCATGGCCAAGCTTCTGACGGAGGTCAGTAGTGGGTGAAGCAGGAGTCGGTTGACGTGGGGGTTGGTCGATTAGTGGTGAAAGGTTTGGTTTCTGGTTGTGTTTGGGTTGCGCTATAGGGTGATTTTCGATAAGAGGTGATTTTGGTTTCGGCGAAGTGGCAAGTTTGGACCGTATGGTGATGATTGACTAAATGGTGGTGTCGCGGCAGGAAGATGGTCGGAGGCGAGGGCGTACATGTGCACGCGTGTCATCGTGCACGTTGGACTCAGGCAGGCTGGGTTGGTTCGTTGAAGTGGTGGAGAGCGAATCGAAATGGGTTCGGCGATGGATTCGAAAGAATTTCTAGTGTAATGATTTTCAAATGGTGAGGTTGTTGCTGATTCGATTTCATTACCGGAGATGGAACTGGAGCGAATTTCAATCGAGATTTGAGGAAGATGATTGCGGGTTGTGGTGTTTGATTTGGGCTTCGGCCCATTTAGGATTTTATATTTATATAAAGAAGTTTGTAAATAAGGGTTAGTTAATAAACATTGTTTAAAAGGAAAAACTAACCTTCTTAAAATAAATTACTCTTATATAAATATTGTAGATTTAAAAAAGTTTGGGTAAATAAGAGTTGAGTAAATTGTTTTAACTTGGATTAATTTAGTTTATTTAAATTTTTTCCTAAGTTCTCATATGAGATTTAATTATATTTAATTAAATGTGATTAAGATAAATGGCTTATCTTAAATAATGTTTTAATTTAATTAACTAACTTAAGTGTCTAAAAGTCTATTATTAAAGGTTTAAATAATTAATTAAGACTAATGGTTTGTCTTTAAATTAATAAAGGTTAATTAATTAATGCAATTAATTAAAGGTTTATTTTATAAATGAAAGTAATTAAGAGAAATAAATTACTTAAAGATAACTATTTAATGAAAGTAATTAAAGATAATTACTTAATTAAAAGTAATTAATTAATGATTAAGGTTGATTAATCGAATGATTAAAATTGATTTGTGATTTAATTAATATAAGTGATTAGGGTTAATCTCTTATGGTAATTAGTTAAAAATAATTAATTAATTAAGGATTATTAATTAATGTGATAAATTAATTAAGGAAATTAATTTGGGGATTGTTAATTAAAGAAGATTAATTAATGATAAGTAAATCAAAAGTAATTTATTACTTAAGAATAATTACTTAACTAAAAGTAATTAATTAATAATTAAGGTTGAGTAATTAAGTAATTAAAGAATAATTACTCGATGTAATTAATTGTGATTAGGAATAATCACTAATTATAATTAATCAAGGACAATTAATTAAATGGTAATTAATTAAAGACTAATTGATTAATGTAATTAATTAAATAATAAAAGGTTAATTAATCATTAAATAAAGGTTAATTCTTTTATTAAAGGATAATTAATTAATGTTAATTAACCAAGATTGTTAGTTTATTCATAAGAAATTTATTTGATTTAAATTAATTAGATAATTTATTAATCTTACTTATGGATGTTTGTATTCAATTGAATGTTGAATTGTTTGATATCTCCGATATGTTATGCTTTGTGCTATGAATTGTTTTGGTGTGATCTGTGATGAATGTAATTTATTTTTATCTGTGATGAATTAATATTATTTATCTGTGAATCAATGAATGAAGATAAGCGTTACAGATTATACTGCTTATCGAAATTAATGTACTTGAATATGTGATAATTGATGATGTTACACTATTGTGTAAACCCCTGGACCATACACACAAAAATATGGATTGCACGAGGAAATTGGTTAAGTCATAGATATTTGAATTTAATGAAATGGTTTTAAAGTTGAATTTTGAATCTTAAAATAGTTTTGGAAATGGAATTGGGTTAAATATGAAAAGTTTCGAAAGGGAGTTTTGAAAATAAAAGTTATCTTGAATAACTTGATAAAGTTTTGAAATTTAAATTCTTTGATTTAAATTTAAATTCAAAATTTTAAATTGAATTCTATGTTTGGAAATTAAGATTTATAAAGGATATACCAGTTATAAATGTGTTTATATGGGTTTTAAACCATCTTAAAGGTATTATTTTGGAAATTTAAATTTAACCCAAGTTTGAAAGACTTTAACTTGTGCAAATGAAACGAAAACTATTTGTTTTCAAACAATAATAGCCTTCATATAAAGAAAGGATTTCCAATTTGTGTGTTAACGGCTAAATTGGACGCTAACACCCCAGTGTAAGTAGAGATAAACTGGAAGCACCACTCGTTGATACGGGAACTAGAAATTAGCAGAAAATAACAGAGAAATAGTAAAGAGACAACAGTTTTTATAGTGGTTCGGCTTAAAGTCAAGCCTATGTCCACTTTAATCTTCTTTATTGCTGATTCGATTACAACTTTTACAATGATCTTCGATTACAACACCACTAAGACAAGTAGCTAGAACTTCGATGTAGAAGGGCTCTTCGAATTCATGTTGAATGTGCCAGATCTCTTCCTAAAGTTCATTGAAGCGTCTTCGATGATTGAAGTGTCGGATGAGTCGAGAAAACAACAAAGTATAGGCGTTCTAGAAATGATCCAAAGTCCTCCTTCAGTTGGAGCAGGCGGGGTATTTATAGGGAAAACCTGAAGGTAGGTCATAGGTCATGAGCGACCTAGGGGTAGGTCGTAGGTCGTGAGCGACCTAAGGAGCCCAGATTACGGCTTATCAGGGTTGCATTTGGTCAACTAAGCGGGTTGGTAGGTCGAAACGACCTATGGGAGAATGGTAGGCGACTTTAACATGCCGAGGCATCAAGTGGAGCGACCTAGGCTGGGTCTAGGAGTAGCAGCGACGTAGTGCTGGTTAGACCTATAACCAAGCGGCATAAGGACATGAGGCTTGTAGCGTGCTAGGTCGTTAACTCGCTAGGTCGTTAACTCGCTAGGTCGTTAACTCGCTAGGTCGTTAGGTTCCTCTGTTGGGATGTACTGCTGTCTTGTATTGATTGCTAGGTCGTTAGCTCATCACAAGTTTAGGTCGCTAGGTCGCTTGTACTTTATCTCGTTAGGCCGTTAAGTCGCTAGCTGTTACAACGTCAACTCGCTGGAGGCTTTAGATCGTTAGGTCGCTGAAATGCTTAACCTACTGGATCTCTTGCCTTCCTTGAGTAATTAAGTCGCCGTTCAGAATAGGGTTAACACTTTCCCCTCGAAGTATACGCCTATGTAATAGGTCGTGTGCTTCGATTTAACTCTGCTAGGTCGTGGGCGATTCAATAAATAAGCTCGCTAACTCGCATACCGATACATCCTTTCCTCTTTCCCCTATATATGCCACTAGCTCGCTTCATCCTCTCCATTGGACTGTTTACTTCTGCCGCCATTGCTACACCAGAGCTCAGAGACTAACACGAAAATTTTCCTTTTTCATCTCCAATCGTCAATTCCAACAGTGAATTTAGGTAATTTCGAGCATTTATTCGCCGCGTTTTCCACCCATTCTCCCATAGTCATCTCCATACAACTTTTGTTATCATGTTGCAAAATTAAATTCGGATTTGCCCTTAGATTTTTGTCGAATCGCTAGTGATTTCCTTGAAGATGGATTGGCCTAAGATTTTACATAGCTGCTTAGCGAGTGCCTTGAATTTGAGGAGTTTAATGATGGTTCTTGGAGATTCGGAGGAGAAGAAGAGGCCTTAAGTGATTGGAGGAGACGAAGGGACCTTTGATTAACGGGTTAGTGGGTTCTAGGTTGAACCGTGGCACTCCTGGTGATGCGAGGTGGTGGACGCGTGACAGCGCGTGAGTGAACAGCAGGCCTTAGGGTTTGTTGATGGGAGATAGTGTTATACTGCCGAGCTATGTTAGGAGCGACCTAATGAATTTGATCGACCTAATAGCCCTTGTGATCTAAGGAAAGCCAAACGACTTAACGAACCAGCGACTTAACTTTTTGCGATATAAGATTTAGGTCGCGAGTGTATTCGAACGACCTAACAGTTAGAAAAATATGCATTCCCTTGACCTGAATCCTTAATCTGCATCATAATTTTTTAACTCGTAGGAACATGATATTGCTGAACTCTTTGACTTGAACAGTGCGACTTAAGGAAGCTTCGACCTATGCTAAGTCATTTGAGCTTGACTGCTTGTAAAAATTGGACAGTACTTAACTGAATTTTCAACTTGAACTGTTGAGATAACCTGCTTGAACTTGTTGCACTTTTTTACAGATTGTATCAACTTTAACGCTAACAACCTGTCGAACACAACATTTGCAGAAAAATGGGACGAATATACTCATCATCGACTGCCCACATCGAGTGATGGATTAGATCAAAGAAACAACATTTTACTTAAATAAAATAGTATGAATCTAATTAAAGATAAAGTGTTGTGAATTAACTGATTTAAATGAAGCACCAACGCAAAATTCATATAGTTATAACTGCTTATTGCTAAATATCATCTGCATTGATACTACACTTAACCTTGATTTAATAACTAGCCTCGAACCTTCCTGAATTGATGTGCATCAATCAGTACTATCTCAAGTTTTATTTTATTTACTTGTTATTTCAGTAGTTTTGCACAACACTTCACACACTTTTAGGAAACGTGCACCTTCATATTTGAATATCTAGTTTCTTGTGTAGAATGACTTCTCAACAAGCACAAGAAGAGATGGTAGAGCAAACCGAAGGGGTTTTTCCAATAGCTAACCCCTTGGAGAATCCTCCGGAAAGAGCTTCAACCACTCTGAATCAACGGGTTTTCGGTCAGTTATGCATTCAGTTCGGCATTGCTGAAGCGGACGCCTTGCTTCCTGGGGTAAATTATACTGCTGATAGGCCACCTCTTGGTTTTATTGCAGTTAATCGTCAAACGTGCCTGAATGGAGCTATTCCTCCCTTTAATGATTTTCTTCAAATGCTCCTTCTTCGATTAACCATCTCTCATTTCCAGTTACACCCTAATGGCTATGCCATCTTGATGGGATTGTGTATACTGTTCAGGAGGACGCTCGACCGTCTTCCAAGCTTCGAAGAGATTTGCTACTTGTGTACATTCGCGAATAACAAAGATCATCCTTATATTACACTTGTGAGGAGCGTAAGAAACCGTAAATTGATTACCGATCTTCCTAAGAGCGCCCATGGGTTTTTGAACTAATTTTTCTTTGTTCGCTGCCCCCCCCCCCCCCCCCCCGGGGATTTTACGGTATCTGGCAAGTAGGAAGTAAGATTGCCTATCTCCGTTCTTTCCATTTTTGAGCTTTTCAAAATTCGAGTTGTCAAGTGCTAACTTCATTTTTTACTTTTACAACACTTCCTCCTCCTTCTAAAGATTCCAGCCACAAGTCAACTTTTGAGAGACTAAGTGCCGTGGCAGTCGAGGAGAGGAGCATTAAGTTCTTATTGAAGGAAGAATTTTTGCACCAATTCGGACTTTTGCATTCTTCTCGATTTACTCAGCCTCGTGATGCCCCCGGTTCTCAAGCAGAGACGTCGGATGTCCCGGTTTCCGCAAAGGAACTTGCACCGAAGGAACCTACTGCAGAGGCCTCGTTGGTGAAATGTTCTACTCCTGCTGACGGTGCGGGGTCATTTGTCAAGTTTGCACTTCCCCCGGTTATCGAAGAAGAGGAACTTCCTCAACATTCCGGGAAGGCTGCTGATGAGGGAGCTGAGAAAGAGAGTTCCGCCCGGCATGATGGTGATGACGTTTTCGGAGGGCTGAGCGACCTAATGGTGACTTCACATGAGCTCTTCAAAGATGATAGCACTGCTTCTAAACTTGTTTCTCAAGCAGTCGAAGTGACATCCACCTTGCGGCCAACTTTATCAACCCAAGAGTTGACGCATGTTGCAAAAGTCGACATTACTCCCAAGCTGAAGAGTGGTTTGTAGCTTGACGCGTGTACTCCGCACATCACACACACACTTAGGATTTTTGGCAACTATGTGCACTTAGCTTCTCTATTTCAAAGATTTATGTATTATTTCTCTTTTTCAATTTTAGGTTCTCCTATGGGACGCAGCGGTTCGTACTACGACGACTTTCAACGCTATGGGAGACGCGATTCTTACGATCCCAGACGCTATTTTCCTTCCTTGAGGGAAACCGATGAAGAAAGAGCTGCCAGAAAAGCTCGTGAGATGCAAGCTTATGAGGAGCGGTGCGGAAGAAGGGATGACCGCCATGACTCTCACCCAAGGGATGATGATTCCCATAAAAGAAAGTCTCACGATGACAAAGGGTAGAGTTATGATATTGAAACGTCCAGCAAGCGGGTTAAGCCTAGGGAAAAATCTTCAGCTGAAATCTCTAAAGCGCCCGCTACTTCTGTTTCTTTAGATATCCCTTCTAGCTCCCCGACCCTCAAAAGAACTGAGATGTAGACAATTATTAACAGGCCTCCGTATCAAGTTGAGAATGCTCCGCCTGTGCTCCAAAGCCGGTTTCCAAAATGGTGTTTAAAAGGAGTACGCTTTGATTTGGACTTGGTTCCTATTGACAAGCAGGCTATGCTTAGAAATCTTGATGCTGTTAAGCTTGACATTGAGAGGATGTCCGGGTGGAAAAAGCTAGTCGATGAGCTTCAAAGAGTGAACCGCTTAAAACTCGAAGCTATGCTAACCATGGAAAGTGACAAATCTGAATGGCGAAAAGTTCTTGACCAGCACGACACGGAGATGAAAAATATCACCGCATATAATGAGAAACTCGAAGCTAAAGTCAAGCAACTTAAAGATGACATTGCTGCCTCTTCCACTTCTTATACCCTAAAGGAAGAGGTTCTTCAAAAGCAAGTGAGAGATGCCCATGCCAGTCAAAGAGATGCTGAGGCTAGACTCGAGGCACAGGAGAAAATTGTGGAAAGTTACCGCACTGATGTTGCTCAGTTGCAAGAAAAGACTAGCTCTCAAAATATGGAGATTATGATGCTGAAGGCTCAGCTTTCCAAGGCCGAAAAAGAGCGTGATGAGGCTATTGCTGGAAAAGTAGCAGCCGAACAATCTCATGAGGCAACTAAAGCCAATGTCAGCTCTACCTTATTAGAGTTTTATCTGCACAGCGTCCTGGGGCGTGGTAGCCTTTCATTTTTGGGCCCGAAATATGAGATTACTCTGGCCAAGGTGTGGGAGGCAGTAGTTGAAATGCTTGGAGGCGCCGGCTATGCTGAGGCGGATCTTGAGGCGTATTATCTGGATGATGAGGGTTGAGCCGCCCTTGCCAAAGGGAAAGAACAACTCGCCAAAGCACGAGCTGAAGCGGCGGAAGGGAGCATTCAGGGAAGGCACTTTTGACCGACCCGACTCGTCCTTCGGCTTCGGTTGATGTCGATATTACTGGCTCTAGGTCTCATTCTCTGCCTCCAGCCAAAGCCAATACCATAATTACAATCGCCCACACCGAGTCCTAGGAAGAGATTGAAGCCCAGGATTTCGAAATCAACGTGATAGAGCCCACTTCTCCAGGTAACTTCAACAATGATCTAGCTCAAGTGGACTACTTATTTGCTTCATATGAGCTTGATGAACTTTTTGATTATTACTTAAGCCTTGATGTGCCACTATCTCCTCTCTTTACGAGGAGTACTGATTTTAACTTCTCTTCTTCTATAGCGAAAACACCAAGTGTTGCACAGACTTCTCCTCCTCCAGCTGTTCCACCTCCATCTCTTCAAATTACTCCTTCTGCTTCTCAACCGGAGTCGCAAGAAGAACAAATAGAAGCTCTTCAAGGCTTGGATGACCCGGTCGCTTCACAAGAGCAGAAGGCAGAGGAACTTGAAGAAGTGAAAGGACTCCGGAGAAATTTTATGCTGACGACACAAAGCTGTCTGCACTTATCACTCCGGGCAGCGAGTCTTCTCAAAGGAAGAGGGGGAAGCATGTAACTTTGAAGAAGAAAAAGAAAAGCACTTCTGCTAGTGAGGAGAAAGCGGAAGTAGACCCAGCTGCACCTCTTTCTCCTTCTTCCCCGACTCGTTCAGGCCGGCTCCAAAAGCTACCTATTAAGCCAGGCGAGGGTTCTAAAGGTGGCGGGAAGAAGAAATAACAAGTCTCACTTTACCCTTCTTGTTTTGCTTTTTTGCTTTTTGCTTGTATATAAAGGCTTATATTGACCAGAAATTATGCGGGTACCGGCCCCCGTTTTTAAAACCTGCACATGTATAAAAAATTTAATAATATGGAATAAAATGATTATTTTTACTTGTACAATCTTTTGACTGTATTTGCGAATGCATTTTTTCCTTATTTTCACACAAGTTTCTTCATTTTCTTTGTGTGATATTGCAGTAAGCTTGTGGTATGTTGCTTGAGCATTGCTTTTATTAATGTAGTTATATTATATTGCCCCCATAACACGGCTTATTGCGATTTCATTCATTTGGTAGGACTTTGGAGAACAATTCTTCTGTTTCGAGAAGACTTGTACTTTTAAGTTGGAGAACAATTCTTCCACTTTGAGAAGGCTTGCACTCTTACTTTAGAGAATAATTTTTCCATTTTGAGGAAATATTACTCTGCCTTAGTAGAGTGTGCCTTGTACTGGAGAAGTCTTCTCTCTTTTCTAGAAAAAGTTTCTACACTTCAACTTTCGGAGATGATCACTTTTTTGAGTAGTGGATTCTCCTACGCGGTGAAGTGGGCTTCCAAAGAAGGCTTTGATTTGGCACTTCGACTTCCGGGAAAGAATGTTCTCATTATGGAGAAATTGATCTTCCCTTGAGAGTAGAAGTGTGCCTCCGAAGAGGGCTCTTTTTTTTTGTGCCTCCGAGGAGGGCTTTCTTTTTTTCCCTTTACATGGGGTAGCGGGCCTCCGAAGAGGGCTTTGTTTTTTCCTTTACGCGGGGTAGCGGGCCTCCGAAGAGGGCTTTGTTTTCCCCTTTATGCGGGGTAGCAGGCCTTCGAAGAGGGCTTTAGCACTTCAACTCTGGTGAAATGGGCCTCCGAAGAGGGCTTTGACACTTCAACTCTGGTGAAGTGGGCCTCCGAAGAGGGATTTGGCACTTCAACTCTGGTGAAGTGGGCCTCCGAAGAGGGCTTTGTGTGCCTCGGGAGAGGGCTTTTTCCGCCGAAGAGTTGTGCCTCCGAAGAGGGCTTGTGCCTCCGAAGAGGGTTTGTGCCTCCGAAAGGGCTTGAATTTATTTGTGGCTGGCTCGCCAGGAAGGTTGCGTTTCACGGTTAAGTGGATCCATGAGGCAGACGCAAGCTACCTAATCGGATGTTCGTTTGCACAAACGATCGCACTTAGTTAGCAAGGGCTTGGAACCTTCACTTTGGGAAGGTGCCCCTCCGGTGGTTCCACCAACCTTTTTGTTGAGAGAAAAGACTTCTTTTTGGCTGTTTTTGTCTGCTTGCCCATGTCTTTTCACCATCTGCCCTCAGCGATTCCTCGTTGTTGTTTCCAAGAACATGTTCTCTTCCTTTGCAAGTTATTTGCTTTTTTCCAAAGAAGTGTGTTTCATTGTTAAGTGATTCCATGGGGCAGATGCAAGCTATTTAATCGGATGTCCGTTTGCACAAACGATCGCAATCAGTTAGCAAGGGCCTGGAACCTTAACTATGGGAAGGTGCCCCTTTGGTGGAATCACCGACTATTTATGAGAAGCGCTTCTTATGTGGGAATTGAATTTGGAATTTTTTATGGCTTGTCATTCGATTGTTGAGTGATTTGTAGGAATCGCTGAGCCTTGGGATGTGTTGAATAGGTAAGCTTTGCTTTGATAGCCTGCAATATTAAATCGACATTTTAGCAATACATTTAAGATATTTGCATATCGAAATGAAACAGACATTTTATATTAATAGAGAACACAAGATTTACAGTGGTTCGGCCAAGAACTGGGCCTATATCCACTTTATAGTTCTTATTATTCATTTGCACTGATTTTACAATAGCTTACAATACAAGAATCATACATCCATAATCATTTTACAAATTTAAGCAAAGCTTCTAAGTAAAATATGGACGCAGGTGATTGCTGTTCCAACCTCTTGGAATTAGATCTCCTTCGACAGTTGTGAGTTTGAAAGTGCCATCAAGAAGTTTTTTGCCTATGACATACGGCCTTTCCCAGTTTGGTCCAAACACTCCTGTTGCTGTCATGATCCTTTTCAAAACTAGATCCCCAATTTCAAAGCTGCGTTGGCGAACTTTGGAATTGAAGTGCCTGGCTATCCTTTGCTGATAGGCTGCAATTCTGAGCTTAGCCTCTTCCCTTCTTTCATCAAGGAAGTCAAGTGCTTCAAGTTGCAGCTCTTCACTTTCAGCTTGGTTGAAATGGATTCTTCTGTGTGAGGGGACCTCTATTTCCACCGAAATCATTGCTTCTGATCCATATGCTAATGAGAATGGAGTGTGCCCAGTCGAAGTTTTGTGGTTAGTTCTGTATGCCCATAGTGCTAGTGGCAGCTTATCGACCCAACCACCTTTTGCTTTTTCCAGCTGTTTTTTGATGGTTGACTTGATAATTTTGTTTACTCCTTCCACTTGCTCGTTTGCCTGCGGATGAGCCACTGCTGAGAAGCTTTTTTGGACCTTGAATCGCTTGCAAAAGTCCTGAAATTCTTCACTTTCGAATCGGGTACCATTGTCTGTGATTATCTTCTGAGGCACACTATACCTGCAAATGATATTTTTAGTCACAAAATTTATCATCTTTTTAGAGGTAATAGTAGCCAATGGTTCAGCTTCAGCCCATTTAGTGAAATAATCAACAGCAACAATAGCATATTTGATTCCGGACTTGGCAGTCGGTAAAGGCCCAATGAGATCTATCCCCCAAATAGCAAATGGCCATGGACTTACCATCTATGTTAGTTCGGTGGAAGGTGCTCTTGGGATTTTTGCAAATCTATGGCATCTGTCACACTTTCGGGAATAGCTAGCAGCGTCTCGATTAATATCTGGCCAAAAATACCCATAGCGGAGAATTTTCTTTGCTAAAGTTTGGCCACCTGAATGATGCCCACACTCTCCTCCGTGCACCTCAGCTAAAAATGTTTTAGCCTCTTCCTTGGTTACACATCGGAGTGATGGCATCGAGAATCCCCGTCTATACAATTGGCCGTCTTGAATTACATATCTAGAGGCTTTTCTTAATAGCTTCTAGCGTTCTTTTGAGTTTTCTGGTAGGGAGCCGTTGAGTAGATATTCCTTTATCGGACTCATCCACGCCTCCTGCTCTTGAGATACAGCCATGATCCAGTCAATATCCATCTCATCAGTACTTGGAGTTGACAAGACTTCCACAGGGACCAATCCCAACAATTGAGCTTCGCCAGAGCTTGAATACTTTGCGAGAGAATCTGCCTTCATGTTCTCTTCACGGGGTATATGACTTATTGTGTAATGGTCAAAATCATCAAGAAGCTTCCAGGATTTGACAAGTAAGCAGGCAGATTCCCCCTTTAGCTTGAAACTCTTTCTTGACTTGGCATACAATAAGTTGAGAATCACTGAAGATCTGCAATACTCTGATGTTCAGTTCTTTAGCAATCTTCAAGCCGGCTATAAGAGCTTCATATTCCGCTTTATTATTTGTCGAAGGAAATTCTAATCTCAATGCATAGCACAACGACCGCCCTTCAGGGGTTTCAAGCACAACCCCAGCTCCGGAACAATAATCATTTCTTGCACCATCAACATATAATTTCCATCGGATCGGGGTATCATTAGTTACCTCTTCCTCACTGTCACCTTTATCTGTGTATTCTGCGATGAAATTTGCTAAAGCTTGTCCATTGGTTGCTCTTCGGGGATGATAGGTGATATCGTATTGGCTGAGCTCAATATTCCACTTCAGAAGATAACCCGAAGTTTCAGGGCGAAACAGGACCTGCTTTAGAGGTTGATCAGTGAGGACTTTGATAGGATGAGCTTGGAAACATGGTCTCAACTTTCTGGACGTAATCAACAGACAATAGGCAAGCTTTTCCAGTTTTGAATAATTCATCTCTGCCCCGGTGAATCTTTTACTGATGTAATAAACTGGGCGCTGAACTTTTGCGTCTTTCCGTACCAATGCTGCACAGAGAGCATGAGATGAAACTGCTAAATATACGAAAAGATCTTCACCATTACTGGGCTTAAAAAGTACCGGAGGCGTTTCCATGCTTTCTGGCATTCAGGAGTCCATTCAAAGTTTTTTTTTCCTTTCTTCAGAGCGTCAAAGAATGAATGCATTTATCAGTGGCCCTGGAGATAAACCGACTCAAAGCAGCGACTTTCCCGTTAAGGCTTTACAATTCCTTCTTTGTCCTAGGGGCTTTGACTTCTCTTAAGGAAATAATCTGAGCAGGAATAGATTCGATGCCCCTAGCACTCACAATGAAACCCAAGAATTTTTCGGACTCTACCCCGAATGAACATTTCAGAGGTTTTAGCTTCATTCCATACTTTCGGAGGATCGCGAACATTTCTGCTAAATGATCCATATGGTATACTGCCTTCTTTGATTTCACCAGCATATCATCAACATATACTTCCATAGTCTTGCCAATCTGGGGTTTGAACATGGCATTAACAATTTTTTGATAAGTTGCCCCCGCATTCTTCGGTCCGAAGGGCATGACTTTATAGTAGTAAAGACCAACATCAGTGATGAAGCTCGTGTCCTCTTGATCTGGCTCATGCATCATGATTTGATTATATCCCGAGTAAGCATCCATAAAAGACAATAATTCATGCCCGGCTGTTCCATCCACCAACTGATCGATCCTGGGTAACGGGAAACAGTCTTTTGGGCAAGCTTTGTTCAGGTCTGAAAAGTCGGTGCATACTCTCCACTTTCCATTTGCTTTTTTAACCAACACCGGATTAGAAACCCAATTTGGATAAGTGGATTCTCTGTTGAAGCCATTTTCCATAAGCCGATCTACTTCTTCTTTCAATGTTGCTGACCTTTCTGGACCCTGGTTTCTTCTTTTCTACTTGACGGGTGTGAATTTCGGATCAATGTTCAAAGTATGCACTGCGATTTATGGAGATATTCCATACATGTCGGCATGGCTCCAAGCGAATACATCCAAGTTTGCTTTCAAGAACGATATCAACATATTCTGAACCGTCACATCGAGTAGTGAACCCACATTCAGCACTTTGTTTGGATCTTTCGGGTCAACAAGTACTGGCACCATCACTTCCACCGACATCACTCTACTCTCCCCTGCACTGGTTTTCCTGGGATCAATTTCTTTTCGTGCACCACTATGCCCACCAGTTCAGGGTCCACCCTGTAATTGCTACAAGGTGGGTTCTTTGATGCGGAGCGGAGCTGCCACACCCTTTCCCATTTCTCTCTTCTTCGCCTCCCATAACTCTGTAAGATAGCATTCTCGCCCAGCATTTTGGTCCCCTTTCACAACACCGACACCATTATCAGTGGAGAACTTCATAGTCAAGCACCATGGGGCGAGAATGGCCTTGAATGCAGCAAGAGTTGGTTGACCCAAGAAGGCGTTGTAAGTAGATAATTCGTCAACAATCACAAAAATTTGCTTCCGGACCACCTTCTTTTCCCTTTCTTCAAGTTCCACAAATAGGTCAATAGTCCCAACAGGCTCTTTTGGTTCTCCAGTGAACCCAACAATTTTCTGAGAAGATGCTTGGACATCAGCCATAGGAATTTTCATTTGATCAAATGTCTTTTTGAAGAGGACATTGCAAGAGGCACTGCAATCGACAAGCACCCTCCTTATAATGGCTGGTCCGATGCCAGCAGATATCACCAAAGGATCGATGGTGGGGGCCTCCATACCAACAGAGTCTCTAGCCCGAAATATGATGTCGTCGTTGAAAGTTCTTTGCTGTTTTAGAGGCGTGGCATCTTCCAAAACAAAAACACTTTCTTCAGCTGGAGTATATCTCAAAGAACGTGCATATCTTTCCATCTCACCCCAACTTCTGCCTGCTGGGTGAGGACCCCCTGTAATCACATTAATGATGGACCTTTTAGATTCACACGCTGCGGCCCTTTCCCCTGAACTGGGTTGATGAACAGGAACTTGTTGCCCCTGAGTAGATGAAGTTGGGTCGTTCCTATTTCTCTTCACATATTGCTGAAGTTTATTTTCTCTCAACAGCTCCTCAATTAAACTCTTCAGATGACGACATCCATTAGTGTCATGGCCGGGTTGATTGTGGAACCGACAGAATCTTCCACTATGTGCAGCATTTTTCCCAAGCCTCAACTTAGGTGGTCTGGGGTATTCAACAGTATCCTTGGTTGCAAAGAAAATGTTTTCTGGATTATCAGTCAGCGGAGTGAAATCTGAAGGTCTAAAAGGACGAGTTTTCTTCGCATTTCCTTGCTTCTTCCCACCATCATTCTCCCTCTTTTGAGCACCAGATTCGATTTTGTTTGAAACGGCATTATTATTCCCAACCTCAGTCACGACTGCTTTCGCCAGCACAGGAAGGCTTTCTAGGCGCATGAACTCATCAGCCTTCTTATAAAATTTCTCCAGTGAATTTGGCTCTTTCATTTTTAGCCATTTTTCAAATTCACTAGATTTGTCAAAAGCTCGCATTAAGTAGGTCAAAATCATTCTAGGCTCTGCATTATCCACCTCAGCCAAGGCTATGTTGAAGCGATTTAAGAAAGATCTGAGAGGCTCTCCGGGCTTTTGTTCAAGGTTGGAAAGTGACATTATATCCTTAGCCTTCGAAGCATATAACCTGAACTGATCTTTGAATTTCCGAGTGAGGTCAGTGAATTGATCCACAGAACAAACTGGCAGCTTCGTGAACCAAAGCAGAGCCACTCCTTCCAAATACACCGGAAAATATCTACACTTGATCTCATCCGATGCTCTGGCACCAGTCATATGCCAGTCGTATTTGTATAAGAATTGGTTAGGGTCGCTTGTTCCCCGATAAGTTGGAATAGTAGGAGGAACAAGCTTCTTTGGAAATTCAGCCTTTAGGATCCTTTCAGTAAATGAAGTCTTGCTTGGAGCGAACCCCCATTTTTTTATATTCCTCTTTTTGCATACTTTCTTTCATAATTTGTCGAACCATTCCCGAGAGGTATTCCTCATCGCTTAGAGGCCCCGCGGGACAGATGTCAGCTACTTTCTCGAAATTTTGCCCGGACAAACGTTCGCGAAGAGGTGGCTGCGGCCTTGAACCTCCGGCTTGGGGAGGTGCCCCTTCGGCGGTGCCAGCCGCTCTTTGAGGAATACTCTTTCCTTGAGAATCATGAGCATCTTCGGCAAAGGTTTCTGCATTGTTTTTTGGTTGACGGTTAACCCCAAGCAAAGCATTTAATCGATCCAACATCAAAGTGTTCTAGGCTTCCATTTGTTGATACAGCCCAGACACTACGGCATCTAATTCCGCCCTTGTGACTCCAACACTAGGAGCCGCTTCATTTGTCATGGGAGAAGTGGCGGTGTTGTCACAAGTATCACCAGATCTATCAGATCTACGTTTTCTTCCAGGAGCCATAATCTCAGACAAACTTCTGGTTCTTAAAGAAAGACATTCAACAAATCTTTGTGAAGCAATGGTTAGAGCAGTTCTGAATTCGGTTTCTCGGTAAAAGCACCAAAAATGTTAATGCTAAAATTGGACGTTAACACCCCAGTGTAAGTTGAGATAAAGTGAAAGCACCATCCGTTGATATAGGAACTTGAAATAAGCAGAAAATCACAGAGAAATAGTAAAGAGACAACAGTTTTTATAGTGGTTCAGCTTAAAGTCAAGCCTACGTCCACTTTAATCTTCTTTATTGCTGATTCGATTACAACTTTTACAATGATCTTCAATTATAACACCACTAAGATAAGTAGCTAGAACTTCGATGTAGAAGGGCTCTTGAATTCATGTTGAATGTGCCAGATCTCTTCCTAAAGTTTGTTGAAGCGTCTTCGGTGTTTGAAGTGTCGGATGAGTCGAGAAAACAACAAAGTATAGGCGTTCTAGAAATGATCCAAAGTCCTCCTTCAGTTGGACCAGGCGGGGTATTTATAGGGAAAACCTGAAGGTAGGTCGTAGGTCATGAGCGACCTAGGGGTAGGTCGTAGATCGTGAGCGACCTAGGGAGCACAGGTTACGGCTTATCAGGGTAGCATTTGGTCAACTAAGCGGGTTGGTAGGTCATAACGACCTATGGGAGAATGGTAGGCGAATTTAACATGCCGAGGCATCAAGTGGAGCGACCTAGGCTGGGTTCAGGAGTAGCAACAACCTAGTGCTGATTCGACCTATAACCAAGCGGCATGAGGACATGAGGCTTGTAGCTCGCTAGGTCGTTAACTCGCTAGGTCGTTAACTCGCTAGATCGTTAACTCGCTAGGTCGTTAACTCGCTAGGTCATTAACTCGCTAGGTCGTTAGGTTCCTCTGTTTCGATGTACTGTTGTCTTGTATTGATTGCTAGGTCGTTAGCTCGTCATAAGTTTAGGTCGCTAGGTCGCTTGTACTTTATCTCGTTAGGCCGTTAAGTCGCTAGCTGTTACCACGTTAACTCGCTGGAGGCTTTAGATCGTTAGGTCGCTGAAATGCTCAACCTGCTGGATCGCTTGCCTTCTTTGAGTAATTAAGTCGTCGTTCAGAATAGGGTTAATATTGTGTATAAAAGATTTGGGATTGAAATAGAATTGTTTTGAAGGGCTATAAATGAATCTTTATGAAAGATTGGTGAGCTTTGTGAAGTGAATCTTTTTGTTTAAAGATTTGTAAAAGGTAATTTGATTAACCATTTTGAAGAAAGGTTTTGGGTAATAAGTTGTGACTTAACTGAGATCCCATTATCCATATGATTTTAAAATATTACGCTCATTATTTGGTTTAGCTGGGAGAGGACCTTTTGTCACATAACCCATTCCGAATAATGATACGACGTTATGGATAGCATTTGAAGACTGTTGGTGAAGACCGGTTATTTTCGAAAGCGAAAGGATAACTCATCGAATGTCTCTGCACCGGATGATCCCAGGTATAGAGATTTTCACCTTTTGTGATGGGAAGTCCGGACGTGATTAGGGATTATCCAGATTAGCAAGGGCTTCTTTGGAAGTGCCTTCAGATCTATTCAAACTCGAAACAGACTTGTATGGATGTATGTCTGACATTACACTTTGAGATGTAAAGCCGGTTTCTATCAAATACATTTATGTTTAGTGGCGGAGATTTATTCTCTTATCTTAACACTCTTCTTTGAGACATACGAGCTTGAAGGTTATGTAGTTGATGGTTACTGGTGATACATTCCCAATATGGTAGGATGGCATGCTGAGTGCTGCTGAGTATTGCTGATCATTTGTTGATCGAAGCATGGATTTTGTGAGAAGCGTAGCTTTGTGGACGAGACCTCGTCGGACCTCACACCCCAAAAATGGTCGAAACAGGAAAGACGCGGCTATGTTATCAGGGGTCGCGCCCTTAGGGTATGTCCATTCCTTCTGGAAAAAGGTGATATCATGGTATGGAGCCTAGATATTTAACCAATGTGGTTACCGCAAATACATTTCTTGGTGATTGTTGGTGTTGAGGGCCTTCGGATAAAGGTCGCAAACAACCGAGGATGGCATATTTGTAGGTGTTACTTCCAGGCAGGGGTAACCCGACCTTGTGTTAGCAGAGAGCTAGGTAAGTTCTCGGGGTGTCCCTCGTACCCATGTGGCAATGGGAAGTTCCTTAGCCTAACCATTTGTTGAAAATCCAATCATCAATATGCGCATTGTACGGTTTTAGTTGTAGAACCTGCCATCAATATGGTAGCTATAGTAGGCATACCATAATGGTACGTATGCTGGCTAAGATAAATATTATACTTGCAAATGTTTTCCACTATGCACTAATAATAATATCAAAAGGATTTTGCATAGTAAGCATGTTTGACTATCATAAGGAGAAATATCATCCAATTCTGCGTTTGCATGGTGTGTGCGGCGGGAGTCCTTATGGTAGTTTCATTTTCCAAAAAGCATTGCAGATTTCTTTTAAATTCTTTTGTTTTGTTTAAAGAAAACTGTTTTTTTTGCTCGCACTAGTCCCATGACTGACCAAGAGTTTATTGTTCCCTATCTAAACTCTAGTTGACCACAATTTTCCACATGTGCTGTCTAGAGTTAGGTTTTCAGACTACCGACAATAGTTTCAGTCGACTGAAACTGTTGTATTCTACCTTGTTAACTTAGTTTTGAAAGCAAGATGTGTATAAACTTTTAACAATCAAAACTTAAGTTGTGTATGTTTATTTGAATATAATTTAAAACCATGTGTTCGTGCATATACCACTTAGAAGTGATTTAACAATTATTAACTACTAACTAAACTATAGACAAACCAATTATAAGTACCGAAACCTCTCTATGAAATCTTTGGTCTTCGATCTATTGTCGATTAGAATAGTATATTCTCCTGCAATTTCGATTAGTTCATATGATATATACTTATATAGTTGTCATGATCATAAAACCAAAATACAAGGTTCTAACATGCTTCGCTATTTTGATGGTGACAACTATGTAAGTTCAAAAGTTTATAAAATTTAGAAAAAGCAATAGAACAACAAAAACTCCCCTTGAATCAATGAATTACATGCTTATCTTAATATTTCTCTCCCTTTGACATCGACAAAAAGGAATTCTTGTTGTATAACTCTTTGGGCAAAGTTGAATATGAATATTATTAATCAAAGAAAGCATGATAATAATTTCTAGTTAATATAAGACAATGAAAAGTCCTTGATCTTTACCAAACACTATTATCAACAAGCACAATTAATATAGATAACCAATATAGGTAGGGTTTGAACCCGAGATTTTTTTCTTTTGAAAATTGCATATTTCATTCGACTTAAATTGTTGGATCTGTCAACTGAAATCTGCAACTTTTTTAGAACAATGAATTTTCAGTCGATTGAAATTATTATTCAATCACTAATATGCAAAGAAAAATCATCCCACATTAACTAGTCTGAAAATGACTGAATTCAGTCAACTAAATTTCCAAAGTCAGTCAATTGGCTTTCTATTATAAAAGGATAAACTTTAAAGTTTTAGTCGATTGAATTTTAGTCGCCAGTCGACCGAAACTACTCCTAGAAGCTTTTCCAACCTTTGAAGTAGAGAGTTTTGGAACAAAAATTATTTAACATTAAAACTTTGATTAAATTTATAATTATTATATGTGAAAAATAGTATAAAGACATATAAACATACAAACATACAATACCTAGACAAGAATCATAAGAATGACGTTGGTACCCAAGTTTTTATTAGGGTCCTAAATGTTAGATCTTAGGAGGCTAAACCCAAGAGGGTTTAGAATTCCCTTTATAAATAAATTCTTTATTTTTATGAAATGTTGTTTATAAAAGGTTTTATATACTTATTTCTGATTAGATTATTGTTATTTTTTGGTACACAAATTTTTATAGTAATAGTTTTACTAACTTCTTTCTTTGGAATAACAACTTTTGCCTTTGATTTTGATTTTACAAAATTATTATGCTAATTATAATTTTTATAAGATATATTATTATTCTTTGGTTTTGAAGATTTTTTATATCCTAATCCATTGTTATAATTAGTAGATTAGGAATTACTAATAATTTTAGGAAGATTCTCTTCCTTTATTGAAATTTGTCCCATTTTTAGCAATAATCTGTAACTCGGATTTGAGACTAGTGTTATTCAACTAAAGAATTTTGACATTTGATTTTAAATCATGGTTTTCTGAAGCTAATGTCATATTCTTTTATTTTTTCACTTCTGCTTCATTTGATAGCAGAGTGAGTTGAGAAGAAACATTAGATAAAGATTCTTGTGTATTAACAAGTTCTTATTCTAAAATTCTCTTCTCATCTCTTAGCATATCAACTTTTATTTTAGCTCTATGTAGTTTTTCTAGATTTTATACTTTCTTTTAGTTTCCTTGAGTCTATCTAATAATTCTGAGTTCATGTCAATTAAATCATCAAAAGATAAATCATTTACATCGTCAGTTGAAGCCATAAAGCAGACGTGGGCTTGTTCAGAATCACTGTCTAACGACGACGACTCTGAATCGTCCTATGTTACTGAAAATGCATGTTTCTTCTTGTATTTGTCCTTCTTGTTTTTGAATCAATCTTTCTTTCTATTAGGACAGTCTTTCTTTGTATGGCCCTTCTTATGACATTCGTTGCATTCAAGATTTGAGACTGACGGTTTGCTGCTGTTATCTTTTCTATTGTTTCCAAATTTATTTTTCTTTCTGAATTTTAAAAACTTTTAAAATTATTTTTGATCAATGCCATGTCATCTTCATCTGAATTCGGGTCCTATTTTTCATCTTTGAATGTAGTATTTCTTTTGCCTTGTGCTTTATCTCGCTTAGCCAACAAAATTTCCTTCATATGACATCAGATTTTCAATTAACTCTTCAGGTTTGATAGTAGAAATGTCATTAGCTTCTTCAATAGCTAAGACGTTTGGTTCCCATTCATCTTTTAAAGAGTTTAGAATTTTAGAGACAATTTCAAAAATATGAAACCTTTTCTCCTAATGTCAATAGTGAATGATGTATGTCTTGAAATCTATAACACATATATTTATGGTTTTCCATCTGGTCTCATTCTAATATTTTGGAACTGATTTTTAAGCATAGAAATCTTACTTTGTTAAACTTTGTTAGTTACTTCATGTGTGACTTTAAGAGTTCTTCAAATTTCATAAGCAGTTGTGCACATGTTAACTCTATTAAATTCCTTTTGGTCTAGCGCACAAAACAACATATTCATTGCTCTTGCATTTAATGTTGCATCCGTCTTTTATGTATTTGACCATTCTGCAAATGACATAGTGGGTATAGTGTATTCATTTTGAGTAATATTCCAAGTATCATATCCATTTGTTTGCATAAAAATTCTCATTCAAGTTGACCAATAATTATAGTTCAAACCATTGAATAGTGGTGGTCGTGCAGTGTATTAACCTTCAAAAAGACTTGAGTTAGTATTATTTTTCATATTAATCTGTGTACCAAATAACTATGATACGGTTATAACATGGCTTTCCTCTGATACCGAATGAAATTGCTACTAAGGATCGTAATATGGAATAGTAAATAAGTTATCTACTAATGCAAAATAAAATATAAAAGGTAAATAGTAAATTAAATAACACTAGGGATTTTTAGACAGCTTCGTACTCCCATTCTATGTCCAGTCCGACACCTATTCTGGAATTTAACTATCCACCCGCACTTAATGCAAAGGAACAGGTATTACACCGCTTGAGCAACCGAACAAGACTTCTACCACTTAGACAATCGAATAGGAATTCTACCGCCTAAGCAACCGAACAGGACTTCATCAAAATAATAAGATTTTTAACTGATTGTGCTCTGCAGATAGCACGAATGAGTCTTTAGAGTACACCCTTCCTATAATCTTCCCAATTGTGGTATATAGAGTAGTACATGAAGATTGGAAGTAATTTGAATAACAAATAATTTTATGCTTGAATGTGCAAGTGATTTGAAAGTGTTTATGAAAGCAAATGGCAGAATTTAGATAACAAGATTATAGAGTAGAATCAGTGAATTAAGTTGTTGAAACAATCTGAATTCAAGGCCATTTATAGAATTAAAAAATGTAATCATTTGTGAAAAGATTCGACCAAGAGATGCGGAAACAACTATTGAATTAAAAGATGTTTCTAGTCGTTGAAAATGGTGACCGTTAAGAAAATAGCCGTTATGAATAATCAGTCAACAAAGCGAACAAATTCAGTCTTCTAAATCATTCAAAAAAAATTGAATTTTAAATTTTGTTTGAAAAGACAGTTGATTCAGTCGACTGATCTAGGGTGTTAAGTCAACTGAATCTTTAAAAGAACTTGTATATATGTGCATGCTTCAGTCGACTGCCGGCCCTAGTTCAATTGACTGAAACTATTGCATTCTGCCTTGTTAACTTAGTTTTGAAAGCAAGGTATGTGTAAACTTTTAATAATCAAAACCTAAGTTGTCTATATTAATTTGAATAAAATTTAAAACCTTGTGTGCATGCATATACCACTTAGAAGGAATTTTAACAATTATTAGCTACTAACTCGACTATAGACATACCAATTATAAATACGGAAACTTCTCTTTGAAATCATTGGTCTTCGATCTATTATCGAGTAGAATAGTATCTTCTCCTGGAATTTTGATAAGTACATATAATATGTACTTATATAGTAGTCACAATCGAAACACCAAAAAACAAGGTTTTATCAACCTCTTTCTACATCCACAGAGCTAGTACATACTTGCTTTGCCTTGATCCAATCCTCCTCTAGCTCACGGCCCAAGGTAAGTAGGGGAGTGTGGCTTCACTTTTTCACAATCTAACTAGGTAGAAGGTGTTATCACAATCTAACTAGGTAGAAGGTGTTGTTAAGTGGTTGTTAGGTCTCACTCTAATTTTTGGTGATTTGGAGATAGTTTGCAAACTATCTACTTTAGAAAGTTAAGAAGAAGAAGATGATGAAGACATTGAAATTTTAGCTCAAATCTTAGGAATATTTGTAATGTATTTCCTAAAGAATACCTCTCCTTATATAGGAAAAAGAATGGTGCTCTTTAAGCTTGCATCCACCCTCCCCCCACCATGTTATGTTAGGCTCACCTCCCATCACTTCTCATTTATGTCTCTTCTTTTTTATGTCTCTTCTCCTTTATAGCTAATTACTCTTATACCTTTCTCATAATTTCATTTCTTACCCTAATAAAAATTTCTAAAACATCCCATATTTTAAGAAGAGGAGACCGTGTTATTTAGTTGTTAACATGTTCATTTGATCATTAGTTAAGCGCACGATAGTTCGAAGAACATATATTGACTGAAAGTTGTTTATTGATAAACCGATTTTCAGTCACATTATCTATTTTTCATTGAAGAATATATATTTTGTAAACACTTTTCCGAAAAAAGTTTCTTAACATTATTTATTAATTGAATTATGTTAAACAAGGTTATAAAATCATATTTATAACACTTAAACATATCTCAAAATGCATAGATATTCGAAGATGAGGTGTTCGAATTTCAAGGTCACTACATATTCACACTTACAATAAATGGAATTAGATTGCACATCTTGCTTCTTACAATAAATCAAATTAGATTATATTTCTTCTTACGAGAACTAATATTTAATTTTTACTTACTACTACATACTTTTTTATATTTCCGTAGTTAAAGATAGGATCTATAATGTATGTAACTTCAAAGTAGATAAGCATAACATTTTAAGCTACGACAGAGCACCAATATCATATGTAGATCTAAATTCTAAATACTAAATTAGCTATGAAACTTCTAGTTACATGTTACAAATCTCGGATTTAAAATTGTAGATTCGGTTTAAATGTTATGAATTCAACAATTAAATTAAGTAGATAATGAGACACTACAATCCACGGTGGTAGACGACAAGAAATTGCAATCCACGGTGGTAGACGATGTGACACCTGAGTGGGTAGATGGTGTGCAATGTAAAGAGAAGGAGATATTTGTGAGCAAGTAGGAACTAGGCTTGGGATGCGGTGATGTTTTTCCGTTTTTTGATTTTAAAGAGAGTTTAGGAGAAAACGATTTGGGAGAAAATGATGTAGCGAGCATGCTTTGGTTCTTTAATGCCAAAATTATAATTGACCCACATTTCCCCCAATGTTTATTATTAAATCAATATCATTTTCTTTTCACTTTATAGAATGTAGGGTAGAAACGCTAGTAATGGATGCTACAATTGGTCTATTTTCTTATAATGATTATCAATATGACAAACAAAACTTAGAATACAACACCACATAATTTAGGATTATCTAATGCTGGGGCAGCTGGTGTACTACTTGTTGACTGCTTAAGGAAGTTGCGACTGTACTTCCAAGCTCACCCAATCAAAGTTATGAATAATAAACCATTGAGACAAGTACTACATCGACCGAACATTTTGAAAAGACTGTTGAAATCGAATATAACGCTAAGTCGATATGATATAACACACTATCCTAGGAGGGAGACATGAGGACAAACATTGGTAAACTACAATGTTAAGATTATTTTATTATCTGGGATGAGGAAGTGGAAGAAGATGTGGTCCAATTGTCCCAATGGAAATTGTACGTAGATTGTTAACAAGAAAACTTGTCAACATCCCCAATGTTATTTGTAAGGTTATTAGATTCAAAGAAACCAAATTATTTAAAGGATCCACTCCTTCGGAAGCATGCCCTTCGACTAGATTTATGTAGTCGAAAGGGTTTAAGGTAAGAGCTTCACCTTTCCATAAAGTTGACTTAGTTGAAAGGGATAACAACACCATCCCTACCTCTCAACCAGGTTGCTTAGCCGAAAGGCTTCAGGGAATTTTGCTTTAGGATATAGATTTAGAAAGCAACATCTGATTGAGTCCTCTCTTTTGAGTGGGTCGAAAGTAGCTGATCATCCTTGCCCTTCATTCCTTTTGACCATGTCGAAAGATAGAATTCAAGACCTTCCGATCATGTCAAAAGGGATGTTTACTTCATTATTAAGACACAGCTGCTTTCGACTCTACGGGTTCATTAATTTTTCTTTGCAAATCCTTCGAAAAGGTCTTTGATACCTGTAGGGATCGTTCCCCTTCAAACGAGTTCCCTTATATGCAATTGTTAGCCAATCATAAACTTGGATTCCTCTTGGAAACACCCCTTTCGATCAAGTCTCCTCCCATTCAAAATGGTCCTAGCTTATCACTGCCTACAACTCACTTTATTTTCCTTGCATAAGATTGTTCTGGGTATCCTAAGTATCTTGAGCTTAACATTGTCGTAACCCCATCATCACTCTGGCTTTTAATATTAAGCGCAGGTTTCGATGATGATGAGTTTCGATTGCATTCACCTAGGTCGACTCTATGCATTGCATAGACAAAAAGAAATCATGAGAATAGGTTAGAATCATGTGCAATGGATCATTAGTCTAGCTAATGATCTGAATGATCTTCCTCGTTGCTAATAGTCTTAATGAATAGCCATCTTTCCTTTTTTATTTATAATCCAAAATGAGTTACAAGAAATAGAGCGTTTTCCCTAATTTGATTTAGGGTTTCTTGAGAATACAATTGTAACTAGGAAAGTAGAGTAAAGGAAAGAAATTCGGTCCCCAAAACTTGAATACTTGAGTCTAATTTATAGATGCAAGTCGGCCCCCTTCCATGCCTTTGCTTTCGACCGGATCGGAAGGACCCCTTTTTATATGCCTCCTCATGCCTTTGGACTTGGTCGAAAGGCCATGACCCCTTTCGATGTTATTGAAAGGCGTCCTCTTGTTCTTTTTGGTTTACTCTTTCCACTCCTTTATCATTTCTAAGACCTTTCAACTAAGTCGAAAGGGGCCTTTATTATCCTTTTTCCTTTTTTGACCTCTAAATACTGCTTTATCTACAACACCATCCGACACTATTGAAAGGTTTCCTGAATGCACCTCCTTCCTTCCTATTGTCATTGGAAATAATTTTGAAGCTTCTAACACTGTCGATAGGTCGTTCATATTGGTTTTGCATAGATTCAAGTGTCATTGGTTTCGATGAGGTTGTGTAGCCTTTGAATGCATGCCTTAGGACTAGGGTAGAAGCTTCTCTTAAAATTATGGGCCTCAATTGGTTCTAAAGACTTGTATATGCTGTTAAAAAGGTTTTGTTAGGGGCGAAACCTATGACTTCGAATGGTTTGGCGTGTAAGCAAGAGAGCATCATCTATTGCCTTCGAAAGGGGTTTCGAAGCTATCCTTGCTTGTTTATCTATGTCGAAAGGTTGAAAGTAGTGGAAGGGTATATCTGTTTCCATCTAGGTCGAAAGCCTTCGCATTATATGAGTATCTGGTATCTTCGACTCCTTCGATATTTGCTTAATGCCTTCAAAACATCTTCTTAGTATTTTACAAATCCTAGGCCTATTTCTTCATCGTAACCTTAATCATGTCAACCTTTTTTCATACTTCTGCTCTTGAGTAGATTTTATGGCTAACATTTTCCCCCCTTCCCTTATATGAAAGAAGCTTTTGTTCTTTAGGACAAATATTTCATAGCTTTCTTTCTCTCCACAATTTTATTTTCCTCTGGTTTAGGATTTGATAGAGATTAGGAAACAATGAAATTTAACCCAGATTAGGATATTAACTTGTGAAGTTTGAAAGTTGAGAACATGACATCGAGAATCCTGATAACAATATCCAAAAATAGTCCTACCTGTGGCATATTTAAATCCGGATTTGGGTTTTCATGGTAAATTAAATGGAAAGAAGCAGTTATCGTCTTTGTATTTTTTGAGCCCAGGTCAGGGAATATGTTAGACAATCATCTTTTCAAAGGAATCTTTAGCCCAGATTGCACACATTGTGTAAGTGGACTTCCACAGCCGTTGTTGTTAAGGCAGAAATCCTTTACCCAAATTAGGGCATATGTTGGACAACTAGAAGTCCATGTAAACTATCTTTACAATATATGCCATGAGCCTAGATCAGGTCATTAGGGCAAAATCATATAATAATCCCAAAATCCAAGTTCAAGTATAAAAAATCATAAAGATCAATAATGTTCTTATACCCAGATTTAGACATAATAGAGATAGTGATTAAAAAAGTCCCGAAAACCCAGATTCAGATATTAGTAAATGAATTCCTAACATGTATGTCCTGAAACTCAGATTCTGGTATTATCTAATGAAATTCGTATATGAGAGTCCAAAAAATCAGATTCGGGTAAGAATAAATGGAGTTCTATTTCACTCATTCGCTTCTGTCTTCTTTGACATATATGAACCCTTCAGATTTTGAATATGTAGAAATAATTTAAAAAGTTGCCTCTTCAGTTTGGCTGTCTTAGTCCATGATCGGATATTCTGTTTAATAGGCTTAGACATCTCGGTTTTTCATTTGATTAGCCTCCTCTAGCCCTAGGACATCTTAGTTCATTTTTTGATGAGCTTCTCTAGGGCTTGGATATCTTAGTCAGTTGTTGAATGAGCCTGTCTTTGGGCTTGGACATCTTAGTCCATTGTGACTGAGCCTCTTCTTGGGCTTGGACAACTTAGTTCATTGTTGTCCAGTGCTCTTGGTTAGCTCATCTTAGAGGCTGGAAAAAAGGATTTACCCGACCTCCCTTTTGGAGGCGCCTTACCCTGGCCCTTTTGCGGCGCGGACAGAGGCTTGTTCGTTGCTTTACACTGGCCATCTTATGGCGCGGATAAAGGCTTGCTCCTCCCATCCTCTAGGAGATGCATTTCCTTGGCCATAGCAAGGCACGGATAAGGGCATGTTTGGTGCTTTAACCTGGCCATCTTTTGGCGTGGATAAAGGCGTCCGTCCTCCCTCCAAGAGATGCCTTGACCTGACCAGAGGCTCGACCAAGGGCTTGTTCGCTGCTTTAACGTGGCAATCTCATGGCGCGGCTAAATGCTTACCCACCCTCCCTCCAAAAGTTGCTCTGCCTTGGTCATTTCGATGTGGACAAAGGTTTTTCTACCATCTTAGGTAGGCTACCATTTTATGAAGTATCCACATATAAGGAGAATTTCATTCCTAAACATGTAGATTTTTTCTTTATAAAAAGTAGATTTTTATTGATTCAACTTTGGAAAACATGGCCTTAAATGCTCAGCATTCCACGTTCAAGGTACCGTATTGCCATCTGGGCGACACAATTTATAGGCTCCTGGAGAGACTACTTTGCAAATGACTAATGTTCCCTCCTAGTTTTGTCCTAGGTGTCCATCTACAAGATTCTTAGTATTAGCCATTACTCCACGGAGTACCCAATCCCCCTCTTGAAATGATCGAATTCTTAATCTTGAATTGTAATACTTTGGGATTCTTCTCTGGTATTCTGCGATTATTACCGCTGCTTCATCTCTTAATTCATGCATCAAGTCCAATGATTCTTTTTTATCTCTTTATTTTTATTGAAGGCTTGGGCAATTCTTTCGGTATGAGAGTATCTTAATCTTGATTGGTAGCATCGCCTTACACCCATGTGTTAAAGAATATGGGGTATGTCTCATTGCTGGCTTAGAAAACGTTTGGTAAGCCCATAGCAAAAATGGCAGTTCTTCTACCCAATTTCCTTTCACCCTGTGTAGTCGCTTTTTAAGAACTGTCTTTATGGTTTTATTTGCAGCCTCAACTTCTCCATTTGCTTTTGGATGGGCAACGGACGAAAAACTTTTAATAATCCCATTCTTATGTTAGAAATGGGAGAATTTTTTACTTTCAAATTGGGTTCCATTGACAAAAATTATCTTTTGGGGAATTCTAAACCTAGTTATGATGTTCTTGATAACGAATCAAAGTACTTTCCCAAAAGTGATCTTTGGAAGCGGTTCGATTTAACCATTTGGTGAAGTAGTCGATGGAAACTACAACATACTTTGCCCTTCCTTTTGAAATTGGCAATGGGCCAATTAAATCTATTACTCATATATTAAAGGGCCATTGACTTGTAATTGGAGTTAATTAAATTCGGGGCAATCTGGGTACCTTTGAATATTTCTGACACTTTTTGCATCTTTTCACATATTCTATGGCTTGGCTTACCATATGGGGCTAGTGATATCCCTGGCTCATTATTTTCTTTGCTGGTTTTTTCCCATTTGAATGGTCTCCACAAAACCTTCGTGTGCATCGGTCATTAATCTTATTCCATTATTCATGCTTACACACCTAAGATAGAAAAGAGCGCATCCCTTTTTATATAGGATTCCATCCATCATTATGAAAGTAGGATCCTGTCTCCTAATTTTTCTTGCCTCTTTTTTATCGCATGGGAGTATTCCTTTAACAAGGTATTCGACAATAGGTGACATCTAGGTAATATCATATATACTTCTTTATTTCATATGGTCAACCCTTTCATCTAATATTTCATTACCATTTTCCTCTCTTTTTTACCCTTGAGATTTAGCTTGAGACCTTGTCATAACCAATAATTTTTCCCCTTATTCAGATGTCTCCTTTTCAATAATTTAATTTTCTTGACATCCAACAGGGATAATTCGTGTCTCTAGGGCCCCTCTTGAGCTGGCTAATTCTATTAAGGAGTCTACTTTCGCATTTTCTTCTCTTGAATTGATTTATCGAAAAATTATCAAACAAAGCAAGCATTCGTAATATATTCTTCATATATAAGGATAGCTTGGGGTCCTTTGTTTGATGTATCTTCTTTACTTGATTCACCATCAGTTGAGAGTCGCTAAAGATCTGTATTTGTGGGATTTTCAGTTCTAGTGCCAAGGTTAATCTAGCTACCATTGATTCAAAATTTGCCACATTTTTGGCTGCAGGAAATTCGAGTTTCATGGCGTAATGCAAGTGGTGTACATCTGGGGTTATGGTTATATATCCTACCCTGGTACCTTTTTCATTTGATGCACCATCCATGAATAGTTGCCATATAGGCTTCTGATCTTTCTCTTTTTCTAACTGTTCCTTATTAAAGCTAGTGCACTCATTAACAAAGTCTGTCAATGCATGCCCTTTATTGCAGCTCGTGGTTGAAATTCTATGCCGTATTAACTGAGTTCGATCCCCATTTTACTAGTCTTCTAGAAGTTTCAAGTTTGCTAAAAACTTGCTTAAGAGGAAATGTGTTCAATACCCTAATCGAGTGTGCTAGAAAATATGCCCTAAGCTTTTAAGCTATGAGAATCAAGCAATGTGCTAATTTTTCTATAATTGGGTATCGAACCTCTGCATCCTTTAATCGTCTGCTTACGTAGTATACCAGAACTTGTGCCTTATTTTCTTCTATAATGAGTACCAAGCGGATCGCATGTTCTGGTTCTGCCATATATAGGTACAATATTTCCACGCTCTCGGGACTTGAAAGAATCAGTGGCTTTTCCAAATGGCTTTTTAATTCTAAGAAAGCTTTCCTGCAATCCTCTCCCCGTTAGATGTTCTTCTTTTTCTTAATCACATTGAAGAATGGTATACAATTATTACTAACTTGTGAGATAAACCTGCTTAGGGCAGCGACCCTTCCATTTACTCTCATTACTTCCTTGCTAGTTTTTGGTTCGGCCATTTACTTTATGGCATGAATTTGGTCAGGACTTGCTTCGATTTCCTGAACGCTTACTAGGTAGCCTAAGAACTTTCCAAAGGGAACTCCAAAAGAATACATTTCGAGTTCAATTTCATTTGATACTTTCGTAATATTTTGAACATTTCCTCTAGATCCTTAAGATGATTCTAAGGCTCGCTAAACTTTACCAGCATATCATCAACATAAACTTCCATGTTTTTGTCAATTTGTTTCTCAAACATTCGATTAACCAATCTTTGATAGGTGGCCCATGCATTCTTTAACCCAAATGGCATTGCTTTGTAGTAATAAATTCCCCATTTAGTTATGTAGCTGGTATGCTCCTCATTCGATTTAAACATCGGTATCTGGTTAACCCCAAATAAGCATCAATGAGGGATACCAATTTATGTCTGCTCGTTGCGTCCACTAACTATATCCATGGTAGTGGGAAGCAATCCTTTGGGCATGCTTTGTTTGGATCCGTGTAATCAAATGCACGTTCACCATTTACCATTTGACTTCTTTACCAAAACTAGTTTGGCCAACCATCTAGGATAATATATCTCCTGGATTAATCCATTTTCTAGGAGTCTGTCAACCTCTTCCCTTAGAGCATCTAATCATACTTTGTCCAATTGTCTCTTTTTCTACCTTTTGGGGCTTGCTCCTAGATTGACATTAAGGGAAAACACATGACAGTCGGATCAATTCCCACCATATCGGAATGTGACCAAGCAAACACATCCTTGTTGACCTAGAGGAACTGTATCAAGTCTTTCTTTAACTCACTCTCAAGATCCTTACCCATCTTGATTATTTTAGAAATAGATCCGAATATATGTGGGCTTCCTTAAGATCTTTTATGGATTTCATCCTCTCTGTTTCACCTCGGCAATCAAACACCATTACTATTTGGCCTTCTTCCACTAAGTTTGCGTCAATTCTCTTCCTTTTGCCTCCAAAGGGAATGTACCTCTAATACATGTGCTTGTTAGATATATTAATTTTAATCTTTGCTTCGAATATTGAATGTGAAAATACATCATCCAAAGGCTGTAAAATAGTAGAAGAGTCAAAGTACGCATAATACTCCCTCTTATATTGATCAAGGGTCGAAAAATACATTTCCCGAGAGCTAAAATGCTCTCCTCAAACTGTCCCCCACCATGCTTTGCCAGAAACTTTACCAGGAGGTACTATGGGGAGAAAAAGCACCAATTTCCTCAAGAGCTAGCCTGCCAAAGAAGTCGTTGTAGTAGGAGGGTTGATCGATTATCACAAAAAAAGTTTTAAATGTTATGCATGTTGGCGGCACTCCCATTTGTACAGGCAGCTTTATCTGTCCCAATGGAGTTGATCCCCTGTTGTTGAATCTAAATATAGGCTCTGTGCTTGCCTCCGGCTTGTGTTCTGAAATGTTCATCTGGTTGAAGGAATGTTTGAAAAAAACATTGACTGCACTGCTTATGTCGACTAGAGTTTTTGAGAAAATAGATAGCCCAATCTGTGAGGTGATCATCAGAGGGCATTATGAGGATAATGACCCCCTTTGCGTAGCTCTTTTGGAGTGACAACCAAATTAGGCATTTGAATGTTAAGGCGTGGGTTTTTCATCGAGGGTTCTTCTTGAACATAATAGATACCTTCTTTGGCCTCTTTGATGTATCTTCTTCGAGCCCCCTTTCTGCTTCCTACTGGATGTGGCCCGCCATGGATCGCATTAATCCTACTGATTGGCAGGGTTAAGCTTAGGGGTTCTCATCTTCTAGCACATTCACATCGTTTCTTGGACGCTTCTGCGGAGCATTCTCTATTTGCTGGGATTTATGCTGATCTTAAAAAACCCTTTAGATAACCTTCATGGAACAGCTTTTGGATTATTCCAACCAGAACTCTACACTCGTCGGTTTTATGGCCATTAGCTTTGTGATAAGTGCAGTAGTTTCCTCCTTTTTTCTGTTTAGGATTGTTCCTGACTTTGAAGGAGGTTGGAAAGTTGAATCTTTCCTTAGCAATAACATACACGTAAGACAATGGCTTGTTTAAAGCAACTATGCTAGCAATCGGTTCTTCCCATCTGGCCTTTTTGTGGCCATGATCTAGGCCATATCTTCTCCCTTCTTTCTTGGGAATTGTTTTATTCTTGGCGTAGTAATGCTCATCCATCTAGATGAACTTGTCGGCTTGAAAGTGGAAGTCTTGTAGTTCTTTACAGCCATTAACAAAGAGATGCTTCCAGAAAGTGGTATTCTCAACTAAGCCAGAATAGACAGCTATAAGCTTATCATGATTGTTCATATCCTTGGTCTTTAAAGCTTCAGCATTGAACCTTCTCGAGTAGTCTCCCAAAGACTCTCCTTACCTTTGTTTTATAATTTCCAAGACTGAATAATTGATAATAGGATCTTTGCAGACACATAATTAGGCTGAGAACCTGTAAAAAATTACTTCCATGAGTATATGGTCTTTTCCCCATATTGCTTATACTTTTTTGGCAGCTGCTCCTTGGAGGTTAACTGGGAACAGTCGGCATGTGACAGCTCCAGATGTGCAATACAAGTCCATCCGACTGTCAAAAGCTATAAGATGGTCGTCGCAATCTGTAATCCCATAATATTTCATGGATGGGATTTTTACATATGGTGGTATTACTGTAGCCATGATTTCATCGATGAATGGGGGTACTCTCTCATTGTCGTCGATGTTTTCGTCCACTGTTCTTTTTCCCTTGGGATTCATAGCATCTTTAATAGCCTTCTCAGCCGCATCTTTCAAATAAGCTTCAACATTGCCATCATTTTTCCGGTTTGGGCAATATTTTTTCAATGTTAAACTTCCAGATTGTTCGAACGAATTTTCTAAAATTCTTCCCTGATGATTAGCTTTCGTTTGGGGAGTCCCCTCTTCTTCGAAGATATCAGATCCACTTTGTCTTTATTCTCATTGGAATTAGCTTTTAGATTCCTCTTGGGAGAAATTACCTCTTGTCCTTGAGTTTGTCTCAGGGTCTTCGAAGATTTTTGAGATAAGGCCATATTTAACTACGCCTACATCTCCTGTATCTGTTTTTCCAAGTGTTTGATTTTAGTTGCATTTTCATCTTGCTGCGCTGGTATGAAGTCTGTCCAGGGATGGCCCTATCCAGGTTAAAAGATAGAGCTATATTCTCTTCTAGAGTGGTGATATGTATTGCTGCTTCCACGATTCCACTTAAATGCTTTGACCTCATTTTTCCTACGCAAGGAAAACGAGCCACAATTAGTCTATACACAGTAACAAGGTTGAAGTTTCGAACCCTTCTTTTAGTTTCAAAAATGTTAATAAGAGAACTTGTCAACAACCCCAATGCTATTTGTAATGCTATTAGATTCAACCGAAACCAAATTATTCAAAGGATCCACTCCGTCGAAAGCTTGCCCTTCGACGAAATTGATGCAGTCGAAAGGGTTTAAGGTTGTAGCTTCACCTTTCGACCAACATAACTTAATCGAAAGGTTTAACAAAGCTATCCCTACCTCTCGACCAGGTCAGCTTAGTCAACAGGCTTCAAGGAGTTTGCTTTGGGATACATATTTAGAGAGCCACATCTGATTGAGTCCTCTCTTTTGAGCGAGGCAAAAGTAGTTGATCATGATTTCCCTTCATTTCATTCAACCATGTCAAAAGACTGCATTCAAGACCTTCTGATCATGTCGAAAGGGATGCTTACTTCATTAATATGACACGGTTGCTTTCAACCCTATGGGTTCATTACTCTTGTTGTGGGACTCCTACGTAAGGGTCTCTAATGCCTCTAGGGATCGATCCCTTTCAAACGAGTTCCCTTATGTTCAATTGTTAGCCAATTATGAACTAGGATTTCTCTTGGAAACACCCTTTTCGATCAAGTCGATAGAGGATCCTACCTTTCGAAACGGTCCTAGCTTATTACTTCCTACAATTCACTTAATTTTCCGTGCATAAGGTTGATATGTGTATCCCCAAGTATCTTAAGCTTAACATGATCAAAACCCCATCATATCTCTATTTTTTAATATTAAGGGCAGGTTACGATGATGATGTGTTTTGATCGCATTCACCTAGGTCGACCCTATGCATTGCATAGACAAAAACAAATCACGAGAATTTGTTAGAATCATGTGCAATGGATCATTAGTCAAGCTAATGATCTAAATGATCTTCCTCATCGCCAATAGTCTTAATGAATAGCCATCTTCCTTTTTTATTTATAATCCAAAATGAGTTATAGGATATAGAGCTTTTCTCTAATTTGAGTTATGGTTTCTTGAGAATACAATTGTAACTAAGAAAGTAGAGTAAAGGAAATGGATTCAGGATTCCAGAATCCGTTCTCCAAAACTGGACCCCTTGGGCCTTATTCATAGATGCAAGTCGGCCCCCTTCCATGCCTTTTCTTTCGACCGGGTCGAAAGGACCCCTTTTTATATGCTGCCACAAGCCTTTCGACATGGTCAAAAGGCCATGACCCCTTTCGATGTAAATGAAAGGCATGCTCTTGTTCTTCTTGGTTTTCGACTACTCCTTTGTCCTTTCCAAGACCATTCAACTGAGTCGAAAGGGTCCTTTATTAGCCTTTGCCTTTGTTGGCCTCTGAATACTGATTTCTCTACTGCACCTTCTGACATTATCGAAAGGTTTCCTGAATGCACCTCCTCCCTTCTTATTGTTAATGGAAATTAGTTTGAAGCTTCTGACACTGTCGATAGGTCATTCATATTGGTTTCGCAGATATTCAAGTGTCATTGGTTTCGATGAGGTTATGTAGCATTTGAATGCATGCCTTTTGACTTGGGTGAAACCTTCTCTTAAATTTTGGGCCTCAACAGGTTCGAAAGGCTTGTATATGCTTTCAAAAAGGTTATGTTAGGGGCAAAACCTTTAACTACGAAAGGTTTGGCATGTAAGCGAGAGAGCAACATCTATTGCCTTTGAAAGGGGTTCCAAAAAGCTATCCTTGCTTGTTTATCTATGTCGAAAGCTTGAAAGTAGTGGAAAGGTATATCTGCTTCCATTTGGGTCGAATGCCTTTGCACTATATGAGTAGTTGGTATCTTCGACTCCTTTGATATCTGCTTAATGCCTTCGAAACAACCCCTTATGTCTTTTATGAAGCCTAGGCTTGTTTCTTCATCGAAACCTCTATCCTATTAACCTTATTTCATACTTTTTCTCTTGACTAGATTTTATTGCTAACATTGATAAAGCCTCTAATGAGCATAGTTTCAGGGCGGGAGTGATTTTTGTAACCTCGGAGTGAAGATGGATAATCTACACTTTGTAGCTGGAGTTTTTGATGACAAACTATGAGGCCAAATATGAAGCATTGATTGATGGACTCATGGTAGAAAAATAATTAGAGGCAACGACACTGTATGTATTCGTTGACTCCCAGTTAGTAATCTATCAAGTTAAGAAGGAATTTTAGGCAAAGGAAGCAAGACTTTCCCTTTAGCTGATGAAAGTTCTAGAACTATCGAAAGACACTGAGTGTTATACAATAATGCACATCACAAAGAGGAGAATAAAAAAGTTGATTTATTACCCAAACTAGCCAGCTTTATGGGTGCGCAACTTTTGGGACTTTACCTTGTAAAGGTTTTGTCAGCTCCAAGCATGGACCAGATAGATTTTAATTGGATCTTGAAGACCAAGGAAGAAAAGGAGTTATGAAAGACTCTAATAAAAGACTATTTTCTAAAAGAAACTCTCATTACAAGAAAAATGCCTTTTGACAACATTAAATATCATGTTTTAATGCAAAGGCTATCCTTGATCCAATCTTAGTTTACAAACTAAAAAATTAGTATACAAAACTATTGCATAATGATTAAAATTGGTAGTGGACTTCGGTTATTTTGGAGCCCTCCTTTCTTAAATTTTCCTTTACTCCTAAAGAAAATCGATTTTTCAACTCACAGTATTTCTTCTACAACTACTTTGAGTTTGCTTTAACTATTGTAAATCCCCTTTTCATTTCATTATCTTTCACCATATTGCTCCTTGTAGGTATTACAACTCGAACCCACTATCATCTTGTACTGTGGTCTTGCATTTGAATTCCTCTTAGCACTAGCATCCCGTAACTAATCATCGCCATTGCTGCTCTCCACTCCCCTACCATTGTGTTAACTTAGCCCCACCCCTTAGCCATCGATCGGCTCTCGTCCTTACTATATAAAAGGGGCTAATTTGAATTTGTGTCCTACCTTAAGGTGCTAATTGGAATTTGTAAGGAGAAAGAGGTTCTGATTAAGTTGATTGGTTCAGCGGAGAAGAAGCATTTTTATCAGGGTATCATGAGTGGCTATTCAATTCCGAGGTCGCACATCGGTTGATTACGGCATCCTAATATCGTTTGGGTAAAATTCTTATCTTTCAATTTTTGTTTTGCATGTGATGTGTTTGATGTTTTTTATTTAGTAAAATTCGATATTAACCAGTTGCCATTTTATGTGTTCTGATTTGATGCATTTAGGATAGTAATATAAGGCCATGAAATATAATTAGGAAATTTGTACTTACAATAATCATCAAGTCGACTATTCAATTAAAAATTATGCATGCATTATTGCTTTTTATAATAGTTTTTGTTATAAACCCATAAGCTCAAAAGGCTACCGATATGGTTCATAAGATTTTTTGAAGCATACATAACAAACTTGCACTTGTTTCAATAAATTATATGATCTGTGTAGGGAATTTTTCCCTAAAATTATCTTAATGGTGGTAGATGATAATTATTCTATGCATACCATAATGGCACAGATCTTGAAGTTAAATATTTACTTTTTTTCTTGAATTAAAGCGGATACCATGCCTTGCCAATGATAGTTTTTATCTTTCCTACTTTATAATGGAGAGAATGTTATCTGATAACATGTAAACTATTAAGATTTTTGAGGAATAAATAGAAGACTTAATCACATATATAAAAAACTTAACTACTTATAAAGAATAGAACTTTAGCTGACACCTAATTTTAAAATTTAGCCAATATTTTCAATAGATCTTAACATAAATGCTTATATGTGCATTTGTGCATACACCTCATCATGACTTGAAATGGTGATTGGTTGATATTTATAAAGAATCGGAATTTCACGACTTGAATTTATAAATATTTAAATAATAGGTTTATAACTAAAATAAAACTTTTCAAATAAATAAGTATGATGAAAGAGTTTTCTAATTTAGTATACAAAAATATTTAGTTCGATGTGAGATTGAAAAAATGACCGAAATTTGTTTTTCGAATGTTCGTCCTTTCTTCGGCTAAAGGTTATCAGAAATGTCATAGCTCTTTTGTATGCACCAACACATATTTGTAAATTATTTAGGCATGTTTGGATGCATGTGAATAAATGTATGTATGCTTAAGGAAACATATATAAAAAGGAAGCTTCCAACATAAGCCACCAAAATGAATTAAATAAAGAAGCTTCCTAAGTAAGCTAAGAAAATATAATTGAATAATGAAGCTTTCCATCTAAGCTAAGCAAATATAATTGAATAAAGAAGCTTCTCATGTAAGCTAAGCAGATATAATTTAATAAAGAAGCTTCTCATGTAAGCTAAGCAAATTAAATAAAGAAACTTCCCATGTAAGCTAAGCAAGTATAATTAAATAAAGAAGCCTCCCGTGTAAGCTAAGAAAATATAATTTAATAAAGAAGCTTCTTTGAGAAGCTCTGCAAGCTTATAAAACTAGTTTTTCCTAATCTTTATTTCACTTTTCATTCTCTTTTCACGTTCCAAACTTCCTAACTCTTTTAACCATAATTCCATGGCTTCCAAAACTCTTTCCTACTTACAAAAATCTATATATTTCTACTTAAATCTCATCCAAAGCTTGCTAAAACACTTACACACTCATCCCTTTGCTACATTTTCAAATTTCAAGCCCTCAATGCATCAAGTCCAAATCTTTATGGTGATTAAAACCACTTAAAGACTTCATTTTCCAAGACTATACAAAGATCCAGTCGCATTCGCAAAGATAGTGTAATTCCAGTTAAAGTTAGCAAGCATTTTTGGTGGCTAAAGCTTCCTTTTTTATGAAAAGTTTTAAACTTTTATTGTTGATAATAATTGTGGTTCAACTGTTTCTTGGGAATTAATGTGCTAGTATTTTTATATACCTGTTATATATGATTCCATAATACGATAATGAATGGCTTAGCATTGATGATATTTAGCTCGGAAATTGTTTATACACCCCTTAGAAATTTGGCTATAAATTTTGAAAAATTAAATGGAATTTAGATTTCTTTAAAGATTTGAAAAGATAAATAAAAGGACTATAACTTTTATGTTTATGATACTTTAAATTTTGAACATCTTAGTTGCTAAAATTGAGGTGCAAGCTCGGATAAGTTAGTAAGCATTTAGCAAGTTCAATGAAATATTGATAGTTAAAGTTAATTATTTATAATTAAATGCTCTCTATTTGTTATTCCATAGTAAATTAACTTGCATATAAGTTCATACCTTGTTTTTGAACCTTGTTTTTGATGTTTGTTGTATTGCAATGACATAAATTCATTTGCCAAACTGCCCGTATAGCGATTATCGCTATATCGGAACTTCTAGAAAATCGCTTCTTATCGAAACCGTTTGGTTTCATCATCATGCATGGAACTATTTTACAAGTTAAGCAAGATTTTGATTAATGATTTTTTTTAAAATAATTAACTATTCAATTTAATTAATAAAGATTAAGGTTAACTAATTAACTTATTAATGAAGCGTTTTAAATTTAACTAATTACTTAGTTAATGATGACATAAATTTGATTAATCGTCCTATTTAATGATTTAGTGCTAATTAATTTTTTGGTAGTTATGTATTAAAGTTAATTAATCAATTAATTGTTGATGTTTTTTAAAATTAATTAATCATTTTAATTAATGACTTTAAAAGGAAACAAACTTATTCTAACATTAATTAATCTTTCCGTAATGATGGTTTAAATTTATTAATCATTTTAAATAATGATATTTAATTATATATTTAATTAATTTAATTAATTATATTTAAATTTATTAACTAATAGAATTAATGATGTTTTAAAGGTAATTTACCTGTTTTAATTAATGGTTATTGGAGTTAATTAATCAACTTAATTTATGAAGTTCTAAAGTGAACTTATGAAAGTAAACAAGATGTTTTGACTTTGTTAATAATTTTAAATGATGATAATTATTTATTTATTAATTTAATTAATTATTTAGTAAGTAATTGAATTAATGAGGTTCATATGTGGCTTACCCTATTATTATTTAAAGACATTTGAAGTTCAAAAATCAAATTATGTGGTGAAGTTTAAACTTAATTAGTGAATATAATAAGGATTTTTTTAAGTTATTAAATCCCTTTTAAATTAATGTTTTGAAGTTAGTAAACTCTTTTAACAAAGTTTATTAAAGCTAATACTTGTAATGTGAGGCGAAGTATGAATTCGGGTTTTTAAAAGAAAAAGTTCGATTTGTTTATGGAAATGAATTAGTTTCCATAAAGCAATTCACTTATATAGGAATGATTTATTTGTATACTTAGCACTAAATGTTGAAGAAGTAGGCTTGTCGCTATTTTGAAAGCTAAGAATAATCGCGAGACATGACTTTGAGGCAACACTACCTTGACTTGTCCGGTATTATTGTTAACCAAGAAATACTGCAAGTTTTAATTCGATGAGCGGTGATAAGTATACAAGACTTAATTTCCTTATATGATCATTTTATATCCTCGATAGTTGGCTCTTAATTATCGGTTACTTCAGCTTTTTTTTTGTCACTGTACGACGATGTGTTGCTCATTTGAGCTTTGTTATCCTTTGTCGGAAATGATTAAACCCATAGAGCGAGTGGAAGCCAAGCTATTTAGGGTTGCTTCCATTAGGGTATTTTCACATCCACTCTTGATTAGATTCGGTGTTGCACATTGATATATGAAATACTCGATACTAGATAACCTTAGGTGTGGTCCGACATGGACATCTCCGGGAGCCAATGGAGTTCTCAAGTATATTTCTAGAGGTATACTTTCGATAAGGGAGGAGCATCCTTATGGTCATTGTTGGAGATTTTCCTTTCCCTATTTGGTTTGAACCTTTAAATTTGTTTTCTTTAATTGCAATGGCAAGAGTCAACCATTCTTGGTGATATTAATTGTAAGGTTTAGTTCATTCTATCGAGTTTGGACTGTTACACTATTTAGTCCATTCTGTATAGTTTGGACTATTATTCAGACCATTTCCGTTCTTCCAAGACTAGATGTATATTAATTGTGCCCACCATCTATGTTTTCATTTGTTCCATGTTGTTCATTTCCATTTTTGTTATTTTTTGGTTGTTGTTTATGTGAAAGAAAACCCGTTCCGAGTTAGCGGCATGTTCCCATATGTTATTATTTAAAAATACCCTTTTGTTTTAGAATTTTACTCATACTAAACATTCCGTCTGACCCGAGTTATTTACTTTTCATCAACTCTTGGTACTCAATTATATTTGAGTAGTCCGGGAATAACAGGCTTTTCTTTGGAGCTCTTTGATGAAGATGGGCTAACATGATGCTGCGTAGTTATCTAGTTATTTATTTCCATGATATGATTATGTAGGAGTATTTTGTATCTAAAAATGACAAGTCGGAATGTATAAATGCAAGTCTGTTAGATGTAGTATTTTTGTATAATTCTGATAACTCCATATAAGGAGTAACCTTTTGTACTATGTCATTTGGTATTATATGTAACCATACCGTTGTGAGGTTTATCTATTCTGACTTGTTCTGTTCTTTATTTTACCCAAGGCAGCTTTCCTTTTGGATGATTGGACAATGGAATATAAATATCAAGGATGTATTAAGTGTCGTTCCTAGTGGTCAAAAAAGCGGGTCGTCATAGATGGTATCAGAGCTTAGGTTTGGCGAATCCCTACGCCCTGGTGGGGTAAACTCTCTAAGGATAGGATTAGTAGTATTTTAAGATAAGTCTGAGAGTATAAATATATATATATTTAGTGCATATTTCTTAATGTTATAAAAATGTTTTATATTGTGTTATGTAATCCGTTGAGTGGCATATGAATTCTGGTGAATGCGTCACTACAACAAAAATACTTTTTCGCAACTGTCAAAAATAATTGTAATATGTCTATTACAACTGGCACCCGCCAGTCGTTATATCCGCAGTTATAATAGATCCGAATTATTTTACAACTGTCCGGAACAGTTGTAGAAGCAGTTATAGAAACTTATTTTACAACTGCGACATGTTAGTGGTAAATGACTAGTTACAACTGCTTTTAACACTTGCTAAAGGTCTTTTACAACTGCCACATGTTAGTTGTAAAAGGATGAAATACAACTAACAATGACAGTTGCAACATATATTTTTACAACTGCTACAAAAACCTATAATCATCTTTTCACAGCTATTATAAATTTCTTAATATCATAACCAAAACCAATATTTCGTTAATATTATACACAATCATGCAAATTACTTGAAACAACACAAACCATTTGCATTCAAGAAAATCGAAAACAATTCGAGTTTACACCGTTTATGAATTCATAAGTTCAATACAAAACACAACTAAATCCATAACATATTTCAGTAAGAGTACACATACATACTAATTAAAAGAGATAAATTCCTACTAACCAAAATTTGCAATTTGACGCACTGACCAAAAACTTGCCACAACCACTACTGCAACATTTGTACTTCCCTGAAATCAACCACCCTCCTTCACTGCCCTGATCATCAAACTCCCCTCCATCTTTGACGACTCGATCACCTAATCACATACCACCCATAAAATAACATACTAGAAATCTCATGTCACCATCATCAAACAATACAAAACAACCACCAACTACCGCTATCATCAGTCTTCACATCTATCAATCACACCCAGTCAACTTGTCACTGCATACATATATCACTGCAAATTCCTCTTCACACCCATTGTTCCATTCATCTCTACCCTTTCTTCTGTCTACAATAGAACCACCATTACACAACCCTTGCACCGCTCCTCTATATTGCACAGACATCACCAAAACCCTTGCACTGCTCCACCACATAACATCCTGCTTCTCCTCCACTTTTAAAGTGCATGAAATTTAGACACTTCTTTAACCATCACCTGCCACTGTCGCCATCACAAGCCCTGCAACACCTTCATACACAATCAAACATCCACCTGCACATCCTCAACCATATACATCAACTCATCTGATCTTACATATTTATGGACAGAGTTACTGCTATAGGGCTGAAATCTAACAATGTTAGTCTTTGGTTCATTTATAGTTGATTGCTATACACTGTCAAGTTAATAAATTCATATTTGTGGGTAGCAAAAAATTTCAGGAGTCTATAAATAATTAACTGACAAATGAGATATACACACAGTGTGTGAAAAGAGCTTGCAAGTTGCAATTATTTCTTATCAGCAGACATTTCATTTCTTTTAGAAGCTAAGCAGGTTGCAAACTAAATAGGAAATATAGAATACAATCACACCTCCTAAGTACACTATCCATGAACATCGTGTCGTCTAAAATTACAAATTAAGCCTGACATTAGCAGTAGGAGATCAACAAATCATAATCAAAATAAAAGTTCTAAAATACGCAGTTAATATTAAAATGCAGTAATATTTGAAACAAACAATATAAAAATCAACCAATGGTCAGAGTATAGTAGAACTTTGTTTATTAACTGAACAACTAATGTTAAAGGTATAAACTTTCATGGCTTTCATTGTTATATTATAGAGGCACTTCTATGGAATAGATGTTGGTACACAAGTTCTAGGGAATATTACTACTAAGTATCAAGTGCACCTATTTTATTTCTGCAATCGCAAATGTAATTAGAGTCACTCAGATTCATTTAACCGGTCATTTAACAACAATGTTGATGGAAAGAATAGGCAAATTTTATGCTCCTACAGATTATTTGCATTTTCACTAGTCTGCATAAACTTTGTTCTAGCTATAGATTCAAATATAATTCAGCTTCACAATTTCTTCCATGCTTAGTTGTTCCTGAAGATACCAATTCGCCCAAGTATTATATTGAACACATACTTCACTATAGTTTTTGAATGCAAGGTGCCTTTTAAAGAACATTTTTGTAATAAGTGAAATAATATGTTTTTAAAGCTGTAATTGAAGATATATACCCAAGCTAGCAATAAATGACAAATGAAATTGATTATATATCAAAACCACCGAGTTGCAAGATATGAGATAGGTAAATTTTGAACAAGCAAAACAATAAATTTCCTGTATTCTTACCAAGAAAAAATTAATATAACAAAGAAGCCTAAAAGTTAACAATATGAAAACAGGGTTCCTACATCCATTATCAGTTTTAGTTTAGTGATCGCGGAGCAATATGGTATCCATTTGCTAAATTCAACATCAATAATCCAATAGCTTGTTCAACTTTACATATTATGACGTCAACTGATGTTTACTAACAACTATCAAAGCTATGCCATCATTACTTCGTTCATTGAACAAATTTGCAGCTATGTGTTATAAATGAACACAAGACTGGTAACAAACTTTTGTAACAAGCACTTCTACAAATCTATAACTGTAACGACCCTGACTCGACCTTCGAAAATCGGCACCGAATACGACACTCGTATTCAAATGCCGCAGATCCAAACGTCGAATCTGGTTCGCCGGAGCTTATAACACCATTAAGTAAAACAACACAGCGGAAGAAAAAGAATATATATCAATATACAACATTGGATACAATAACTGATACAACATGAATGATACAACAGAATGCTACAATAGATATCAACATTATCAGAGATACAAAGAATAGCAGCGGAAATATAATGATAACACTAGCAGCGGAACAAATCTCCAAAATGGTCTTCAAGAAAGAACTCCAGTATTAGTAATCTCCATCTCCAAAGCACCAATCCAGAAATAGCTCGAACTCCAAATTAAGATGAAGAGAAGCAACTCGATCCAAAATGCGATTGCCAAATCCTAAGGCTGAAAGCTATCGAATATACACCTACTACTGATTATCTGAAAACCCCAACTCTAGACTGCCCGTGTGGGAAAATAGTGGGCACCCAGAGTTTAGGAAAGGAACAATAAACTCCAGGTCAGTCATGGAACTGGTGTGAGCAAACAAAAGCATTTGGTCTTTAAAAACAAACAAAAGAATTTAAATTTGAAATCCGCAATGCTTTTTGGAAAATGAAACTACCATAAGGCCTCCCGGCACACACACAATGCAAACACACACATGGGGGAGATTTCTCCTTATGATAGTCGAACATGCTTACTACGAGAAAAAATTTCTTTGATATTATTACTAGTGCATAGTGGAAAATCTTTCGAAAGTATAATATAAATCCTAGCCAGCATAGGTACCATGATGCTATGCCTACTATAGCTGCCATGTTAAATGGCAGGTTCTACAACTAAAACCGTACAAGGCACGTATTGGATGAATGGATTTCCAACAAATGGTCAGGCTAAGGAACTTCCTACTGTCAATGGGATCGCCTCTGGCGGGACGTCCCGAGAACTAACGTTACGGTTAGATCTCTGCCAACACAAGGCCGGGTTACCTCTGTAACTAGGTAACTACTACACGAATATGCCATCCCCCGGTCATTTGGGACCTTTATCCGAGGCGCCTCAAAGCAACAACCACACAGTAAATGAGATTGGAGCAACCACATGGGTTAAATACCAGGGCTCCATACCTGATACCACCCTTTACCAGAAGGGAATGACACACCCTAAAGGGAGCGACCCTCATAACCTTGCCGCATCTTTCCTGTTTCGACCATTTCCGGGGAGTGAGGTCCTGATGCAGTCTCGTCCACAAAGCTACGCTTTGGCACAAAGCCATGCTTTGGGTCAACAGATGACCAAAGCAATGATCACAAAGATAAATGATCAAACAAATGATCATATCACAAATGATCAACCAATGATCATCACACAGCAGCACTCAGCATGCCACATTACCAAATTGGGAATATCACTGATAAATATCAACTACATAACCTCTGAGCTCGTACGTATCAGAGAAGGGTGTTAAGCTAAGAGAATAAATTCTCCGCCACCAAGCAGAAATGTATTTGATAGAGATCAGATAACATCTCAAAGTGTAATGTCGGACATACAACCATACAAGTCTGTTCCGGGTTCGAACAGAACCGAAGGCACTTCCGAAGAAGCCCTTGCGAATCCGGGTATCCACAATCCCGATCGGACTTCCCATCACTCAGGGAGAACTCTATACTGGAGCAACTCAGTGCAGAGTCAATCGACAGGTTATCCTATCGTTCTCGAAGACACCCGGTCTTCAACACCAGTCTTCAAATGCTATCCATAACGTCGTATCACTAATCAGAATGGGCTATATGACACAAGGTCCTCTCCCGGCTAAACCAAATAGTAAGCGCCATATTTTAAAACATATGGATATGGGATTTTAGCTAAGTCACAACTTATAAGATTCAAAACTTTTCTTTCAAATGGTTAAACAAATTACCATTTTTAAATCTTTTAAACAAAAAGATTTATTTCACAAAGTTTCACCCAGTTTCACAAAGATCTATTCATAGATTTCAAAACAATTCCCATTTCAATTGGATTAACCCAATTAAATCTTTAAAATTAAAGATTTATAGCTTTCAGACCCATTTCCAAAGATTTATCTATAACTTGGAAAACAATTTTCCTTTTAGACTTGAAAATCCTTTTAACACAACTTGGGAGTCCATTTCTTATGGGAAAGCAAATCTAATTTATACAAGTTGAAATCTTGAGTTGAATTTAAATTCCAAAACGTCACCTTTAAAATGGTTTAAAAACCCATATAAGCCCATTTATATGTTGAATAACCCTTTTTAAACCCTAGTTCCCAAATCATAGAATTCAATCCCAAATATTGAGTTCAAATTTAAATCAAATTATTTAAATTTCAAAACTCAATTAAGTTATTCAAAATAACTATTTTCAAAAGCTTCAATTCTAATTCCAAAACTATTTTGGATTCAAAAATACAATTTTAAATATATTTCAAAAATCTGTGACGTAACCCATTTCCTCGTGCAATCCATATTGTGTGTGTATAAGTGTGGTCCAGGGGTTTAACACAATAGTGCACAACATCAATCATCACAGATTCAATCAAATTGATAAGCGATATAGTCCATAACGCTTATCTTTATTCATAGAGTCATTGATAAAATGAATTTATCAATTACAAAGATTCACTATTACGATTCGATGTGGGTTTCGGATAACCAATTGGAATCCGACTCCCTGTCGCATCGAAATTCAAATGTCGTTTTATGGGTCAAGGGGTTTTCATATTCATACGACAGTATAATCATCACAAATATAGCAGCTCAGCACAAAGCATCACATAACATCACATCACATACCAAATATATCAATCCATCACAAAGCATTCCATAATAATCAAACATCTTAAGTTAAGATGAATAAATTTGTGTGGTTTTAAATTTATCCACCACATAATTACTTTCATTAGAAATCTTTAATCAATGATTAATTATCATTAATTACAATTGATTAAGTCTTAATCACCTTCATTAATTAATTAATTAATTTTTCTTTAAATTAATTAACCTTCAAACATTTGATTAATAAATCTTTAATCATTAATTAATTAAAGTTAATTATTAAATTAATTATCCTTAATTTAAACTTAATTACATTATTAATATTCATTTATCATTAGTTAATAACTTAATTAATGATCTTAATTTTTAAATTGATTAATCACTAATCAATTATTAATTCCAAATTTAATTAATTAATTAAATTAATTAATCTTAATTACCTTATTAATCAATTTTAAAACATAATTCTTAATCAAATGTCCAAAATAAAACATAACTTAATTATGTTTAAAACAATTTAATTCATAACTAAGTACTTTTGAAATTACCTTTAAATCTCAATTTAAATTCATGTTTAAAACTTATCAAAGTTTTAAATAATTTAAAACCTTTTAAATAGCAAATCAACAAATGCTATGAATTTTTTTTTAAAGTTAAAGTCATTTCAAAACTTTCAATAATTTAAATTTCCATTTTAATTTGAAACTTCAAATTTAAGCCTTCTTAAAATTTAAACCTGAAATTCAAATTTACTTTTGAATTTCCAGATTTCAAGTTAACTTCAACTCTATTCATGTTTCTATTATCTTATTATTAAAAAGTTTAAACTATCTTATCAACATAATATAGTTAATAAAGTTAACTTTTTAAATTTAAGTTTCTGTTTTTAAAAACTGGAATTTAAATTCAATTGAAATTTTAAACTTACATTTGAATTTGAACCTAAATTTTTCTCAAAACCATAACTACAGATTTAAAAAGGTTTAAACCTAGTTTTGCAAGAAACAGAAAACAGGTTTCAATTCAAACCTGGAATTTAAATTCAAATTAGTAGTTCAAAATTAAATTAAATTTTTAAACCTAAACCTTATTTAAAACCTATAATTACAGATTTTTAAATTTTGACAAAACAGGTTTTAAAAAGGTTTAAAACCCAAATTTTTATAAAACAAAAACTCAGTTTACAGTGTAAACTGTAACTACAGGCTATCCCGAGAAACAAAACTTTTACTTCGGGTTTTCTTCTCATTTACTCCGAGTTTAAAAACCATTTGCTTCGAGTTTCCTTTGTTCCCAATCTTCCAAACTGTCACCAAGTACACGCGTGCACCGTGCACCGTGCTTTGACCATCGCCGGTCAACCACGGCAGCTTCCTCTCCTCGACAACCATCACCACACCCATCCACGATCATCAGATCATCACTACGGCCTCTAAATCCAAATTGAGGCTTCAACCCATACCTGGAACGATGACAAGCATCACCAAGTAAACCTGTCAACGCCTCGTCTATGCTCCCCCGACCACCAGAGTTGCTGAAACTCCGTCCAAGCCATCGCCTACGTTCCTGCTTCCAGCCACTTAAGTTTGGTTGAACTCGATCAACCAGAGAAATCGCGACATCCCAAATCACGTAGCCTAGTTAAATTAGGGTTCTGGACTTCAAATCGAAATCACAACTTCAAAAACGAAATGCAATCCAATCTGGTATTTTTCCCTTTATCTATGATAACTCCCCTTCATCCAGAACCAAATTCGACACCTCAAACCATTTGTGGCAAACGAGATACCCCAAAATACATAATACTGTCAAAACAGAATTGCTCTTGAAATATAGCATTAAAAATCGTAATTTTGCTTTGAAAAATCATAATTTTGTATGAAGATTAGATTTATAACCCTGAAACTCCAAATTATTATACTTGGGATTTCACTAATTACTGATTGATCATTGGTTTATATATATTCCAGAGGTGTTTATATATTATTTTGACTTATATAAAATTTTAAAATGAAGTTTTAATTTAAACAAACAAGTTTTGTTTGAATCTTAATCTTAAACTAATCAAAGGGTTTATGAATTTAAATTAACCTTGCAACTGAGAGGTATATAGAGGAACCATACATGGACAGGTACACAGCAGAAACACATTCATTTCAAATTTTACAAGCATGTAACCCAATATCAACAAGCAAGCATCACAAAGCAATTCACAAGTTCATAGATATCAGATTCAAAGGGAAGATTTTCAAGTTTGCTCACCTGGAATATATTGACAGAGAACAGGAATCTGGTGATGACCCCTTTTTTTTCTCCTTTTGCTCTTGAACTTTTAATTTTTGTTTTCTTTAATTCCCAGAGTTAAAACTGCAAGTTGTAAGAAGAAACTTGCTTATTTTACTATTGTCTTTATTTGTTTATTTCACAACAACAACCAATCTTGATTTCACTTACAATTTGACTTTCTTGTTGTATAACAGAGGCTTTTAATTTTCCTTCTGCAATTAGAAACAGAAAACAAATTTTTGCCTTGAACTTGATTCTCCTGGAAACAATTTATTGAACATTATTATTTAAATCTTGTTTTATTTACTGATTAGCAACTTCAAATTCAAAATTCCTTAAAGAAGTTTACTTGCCTTTAGATTGTTTTCCAGACATTCTACACTGTCAAACTGCAGCTTTGATTATGCTCTGAGATTTGCAGAGAACCATTTGAGTTGTTTAGGCTTTTTGAATGTTTTGATCTAAGCTTCAAGTTGTTCAGCCTTTAGGCTTTCCTTTGCATGACTTCAAGCTTGATTATCTTCTTTTCTTTTCTTTTTTTTTCTTTTTCTCCAGATTTCTGAAACAGATTTCAATTTTTTTTATTTTTTTTATTTTTTTATTTTTTTTTGCTTCAAGTTGAAACTGAACACTTTTTTTTTTTTTGATTTCTGGTTTCCTTTTGTTTTGAGTTCAAACTGAATTGTTTTTCTTATCTATGCTTTGAACAGTTTCATGGTTTTGAAAGATGTGAAGCCAAATCTTCTTCTACTATTTTTTTCAGATTTTGTGAGATACTATATGATGGCATATGGGAAGATGTGAAGTTTCTTGTATTTTTTTTTTTAAATTTCATTATTTTAAACAAAAGAAATGATGCTATTTGTATGTATATAACATGTAAGATCTAAAGGTATGTTTACATTTGTTTGTACAATATTCATGTGTACAATATATATGTTTTTCATGTTCTACCCCTTTTGTATTATTGATTTGCAAATATGGAAGAGATTTGTATTATTTATATTTTCATATTCCTAACATTTGTAATATTTTTACATTTTAAATTTTGGGAATATACAACTATATTCTTTTCCAGAAGAAGATGTATTTTAAATCTTTTTATCAAATCAAATAAAAAAGTACATAATATGGTTGAATTAAAATTCTGAAATAGCTTTTGTAATTTTTTTTTTATTTATTTATATCAATTTTATAATATTACTTTTTAAACCAATATTAACTTTAAGCTTAGTTTATTTTATTTTTGAATTAAGACTAGTATACCATTTAAATAAATAATTTTTTATATTTATATTAATTCAAATTTTTATTTCTTATTTTATAACCATTTTGTCCATTATTTCTACTTATACTAATTTAAAGATAAAAATGAATTTTAAACTAATTATGCTTCTAATAAATAACCCATATAAAATAGTATTTAGTTTTAAACAATTGTTTTTGAAAATCCTTTATATCTAATTCAAAATAAAATTTTCAAAATAAATATTACCAAATTTCTACTAGTATAAAATTATGTGGTTTTAAAAATCCAAATTCATAAATATATATACATTTTGAATTTTTCAAAATCAAAAATCTTATTTAAAATTTTAACTTTCAATCTATGTACATATTTATTCAAATTATAGTGCATATTTATCTCTAATATAATTATCCATAAACCAAATTTCTATTTATAATCTAAAATTTTAAGTTTATTTTGGAAATCTCAAATTAATTCACAATTAAATCCATAGTTTAAATTCAAAATTAATTTAATTATTGAATTATATTGGCTAATATTTCAGGAATGTTACAGATTCCCCTCCTCAAGAAATTTCGTCCTTGAAATTTGCTAGGAAGACGAAAAGAAAAGATGAAAGATAGGGAAATATCTTTCCAAATCAACTGGATATCAATTCTGTACTTGGCTTACCAAATCAGAATATCAACAATAGATATGAGAACAAACTCACATAATATTACACAAGATATTTGGGTCCATCGGTCTACGAATATGCAAGGGCATTTATTAGTTCGAAGGGATAACTAATCGTTCGTAGACTATATCGGATCCCAGAGAATAAATAGATAGATTAAATCTTCATATTAGTTAACCAATTTACTTAATTTAAAATTTCCAATTCATTTAATGTTTTCAATTTCAAATTCATTAGAGTTTAGAACGAAAAGCTGATAAGAAACCGATGAAGATACGAATTAAGGATTTCCTACAACGATTCGTAAGGCCACCATCACACCGAAGCTTCTTTCTGGAGCAGCTACGAAGCAATCAAAAAGAATTCGAAATCGAATCAAAGGAGATTGATAGAGAAAAGATATTTCCACCGTTGCAGGTTATTGACCATTTGTAGTGGTACTCCCCTGTCCCCTATCTCGTCCTCTCCTCGCACTCATAATTACTATTGGTGGATAGCAAGAGAATTTACTGAGGCATTCGAACAGATATCTTAGGGATATACTCATTCTAGGGTATGCTTCACCCTATCTCTAATGAGTTACTTAATGTGTTATACTCCTGAGCTAAAGTTTTAACCTTCAGCTCTGATACCACTGTAACGACCCTGACTCGACCTTCGAAAATCGGCACCGAATACGACACTCGTATTCAAATGCCGCAGATCCAAACGTCGAATCTGGTTCGCCGGAGCTTATAACACCATTAAGTAAAACAACACAGCGGAAGAAAAAGAATATATATCAATATACAACATTGGATACAATAACTGATACAACATGAATGATACAACAGAATGCTACAATAGATATCAACATTATCAGAGATACAAAGAATAGCAGCGGAAATATAATGATAACACTAGCAGCGGAACAAATCTCCAAAATGGTCTTCAAGAAAGAACTCCAGTATTAGTAATCTCCATCTCCAAAGCACCAATCCAGAAATAGCTCGAACTCCAAATTAAGATGAAGAGAAGCAACTCGATCCAAAATGCGATTGCCAAATCCTAAGGCTGAAAGCTATCGAATATACACCTACTACTGATTATCTGAAAACCCCAACTCTAGACTGCCCGTGTGGGAAAATAGTGGGCACCCAGAGTTTAGGAAAGGAACAATAAACTCCAGGTCAGTCATGGAACTGGTGTGAGCAAACAAAAGCATTTGGTCTTTGAAAACAAACAAAAGAATTTAAATTTGAAATCCGCAATGCTTTTTGGAAAATGAAACTACCATAAGGCCTCCCGGCACACACACAATGCAAACACACACATGGGGGAGATTTCTCCTTATGATAGTCGAACATGCTTACTACGAGAAAAAATTTCTTTGATATTATTACTAGTGCATAGTGGAAAATCTTTCGAAAGTATAATATAAATCCTAGCCAGCATAGGTACCATGATGCTATGCCTACTATAGCTGCCATGTTAAATGGCAGGTTCTACAACTAAAACCGTACAAGGCACGTATTGGATGAATGGATTTCCAACAAATGGTCAGGCTAAGGAACTTCCTACTGTCAATGGGATCGCCTCTGGCGGGACGTCCCGAGAACTAACGTTACGGTTAGATCTCTGCCAACACAAGGTCGGGTTACCTCTGTAACTAGGTAACTACTACACGAATATGCCATCCCCCGGTCCTTTGGGACCTTTATCCGAGGCGCCTCAAAGCAACAACCACACAGTAAATGAGATTGGAGCAACCACATGGGTTAAATACCAGGGCTCCATACCTGATACCACCCTTTACCAGAAGGGAATGACACACCCTAAAGGGAGCGACCCTCATAACCTTGCCGCATCTTTCCTGTTTCGACCATTTCCGGGGAGTGAGGTCCTGATGCAGTCTCGTCCACAAAGCTACGCTTTGGCACAAAGCCATGCTTAGGGTCAACAGATGACCAAAGCAATGATCACAAAGATAAATGATCAAACAAATGATCATATCACAAATGATCAACCAATGATCATCACACAGCAGCACTCAGCATGCCACATTACCAAATTGGGAATATCACTGATAAATATCAACTACATAACCTCTGAGCTCGTACGTATCAGAGAAGGGTGTTAAGCTAAGAGAATAAATTCTCCGCCACCAAGCAGAAATGTATTTGATAGAGATCAGATAACATCTCAAAGTGTAATGTCGGACATACAACCATACAAGTCTGTTCCGGGTTCGAACAGAACCGAAGGCACTTCCGAAGAAGCCCTTGCGAATCCGGGTATCCACAATCCCGATCGGACTTCCCATCACTCAGGGAGAACTCTATACTGGAGCAACTCAGTGCAGAGTCAATCGACAGGTTATCCTATCGTTCTCGAAGACACCCGGTCTTCAACACCAGTCTTCAAATGCTATCCATAACGTCGTATCACTAATCAGAATGGGCTATATGACACAAGGTCCTCTCCCGGCTAAACCGAATAGTAAGCGCCATATTTTAAAACATATGGATATGGGATTTTAGCTAAGTCACAACTTATAAGATTCAAAACTTTTCTTTCAAATGGTTAAACAAATTACCATTTTTAAATCTTTTAAAAAAAAAGATTTATTTCACAAAGTTTCACCCAGTTTCACAAAGATCTATTCATAGATTTCAAAACAATTCCCATTTCAATTGGATTAACCCAATTAAATCTTTAAAATTAAAGATTTATAGCTTTCAGACCCATTTCCAAAGATTTATCTATAACTTGGAAAACAATTTTCCTTTTAGACTTGAAAATCCTTTTAACACAACTTGGGAGTTCATTTCTTATGGGAAAGCAAATCTAATTTATACAAGTTGAAATCTTGAGTTGAATTTAAATTCCAAAACGTCACCTTTAAAATGGTTTAAAAACCCATATAAGCCCATTTATATGTTGAATAACCCTTTTTAAACCCTAGTTCCCAAATCATAGAATTCAATCCCAAATATTGAGTTCAAATTTAAATCAAATTATTTAAATTTCAAAACTCAATTAAGTTATTCAAAATAACTATTTTCAAAAGCTTCAATTCTAATTCCAAAACTATTTTGGATTCAAAAATACAATTTTAAATATATTTCAAAAATCTGTGACGTAACCCATTTCCTCGTGCAATCCATATTGTGTGTGTATAAGTGTGGTCCAGGGGTTTAACACAATAGTGCACAACATCAATCATCACAGATTCAATCAAATTGATAAGCGATATAGTCCATAACGCTTATCTTTATTCATAGAGTCATTGATAAAATGAATTTATCAATTACAAAGATTCACTATTACGATTCGATGTGGGTTTCGGATAACCAATTGGAATCCGACTCCCTGTCGCATCGAAATTCAAATGTCGTTTTATGGGTCAAGGGGTTTTCATATTCATACGACAGTATAATCATCACAAATATAGCAGCTCAGCACAAAGCATCACATAACATCACATCACATACCAAATATATCAATCCATCACAAAGCATTCCATAATAATCAAACATCTTAAGTTAAGATGAATAAATTTGTGTGGTTTTAAATTTATCCACCACATAATTACTTTCATTAGAAATCTTTAATCAATGATTAATTATCATTAATTACAATTGATTAAGTCTTAATCACCTTCATTAATTAATTAATTAATTTTTCTTTAAATTAATTAACCTTCAAACATTTGATTAATAAATCTTTAATCATTAATTAATTAAAGTTAATTATTAAATTAATTATCCTTAATTTAAACTTAATTACATTATTAATATTCATTTATCATTAGTTAATAACTTAATTAATGATCTTAATTTTTAAATTGATTAATCACTAATCAATTATTAATTCCAAATTTAATTAATTAATTAAATTAATTAATCTTAATTACCTTATTAATCAATTTTAAAACATAATTCTTAATCAAATGTCCAAAATAAAACATAACTTAATTATGTTTAAAACAATTTAATTCATAACTAAGTACTTTTGAAATTACCTTTAAATCTCAATTTAAATTCATGTTTAAAACTTATCAAAGTTTTAAATAATTTAAAACCTTTTAAATAGCAAATCAACAAATGCTATGAATTTTTTTTTAAAGTTAAAGTCATTTCAAAACTTTCAATAATTTAAATTTCCATTTTAATTTGAAACTTCAAATTTAAGCCTTCTTAAAATTTAAACCTGAAATTCAAATTTACTTTTGAATTTCCAAATTTCAAGTTAACTTCAACTCTATTCATGTTTCTATAATCTTATTATTAAAAAGTTTAAACTATCTTATCAACATAATATAGTTAATAAAGTTAACTTTTTAAATTTAAGTTTCTGTTTTTAAAAACTGGAATTTAAATTCAATTGAAATTTTAAACTTACATTTGAATTTGAACCTAAATTTTTCTCAAAACCATAACTACAGATTTAAAAAGGTTTAAACCTAGTTTTGCAAGAAACAGAAAACAGGTTTCAATTCAAACCTGGAATTTAAATTCAAATTAGTAGTTCAAACTTAAATTAAATTTTTAAACCTAAACCTTATTTAAAACCTATAATTACAGATTTTTAAATTTTGACAAAACAGGTTTTAAAAAGGTTTAAAACCCAAATTTTTATAAAACAAAAACTCAGTTTACAGTGTAAACTGTAACTACAGGCTATCCCGAGAAACAAAACTTTTACTTCGGGTTTTCTTCTCATTTACTCCGAGTTTAAAAACCATTTGCTTCGAGTTTCCTTTGTTCCCAATCTTCCAAACTGTCACCAAGTACACGCGTGCACCGTGCACCGTGCTTTGACCATCGCCGGTCAACCACGGCAGCTTCCTCTCCTCGACAACCATCACCACACCCATCCACGATCATCAGATCATCACTACGGCCTCTAAATCCAAATTGAGGCTTCAACCCATACCTGGAACGATGACAAGCATCACCAAGTAAACCTGTCAACGCCTCGTCTATGCTCCCCCGACCACCAGAGTTGCTGAAACTCCGTCCAAGCCATCGCCTACGTTCCTGCTTCCAGCCACTTAAGTTTGGTTGAACTCGATCAACCAGAGAAATCGCGACATCCCAAATCACGCAGCCTAGTTAAATTAGGGTTCTGGACTTCAAATCGAAATCACAACTTCAAAAACGAAATGCAATCCAATCTGGTATTTTTCCCTTTATCTATGATAACTCCCCTTCATCCAGAACCAAATTCGACACCTCAAACCATTTGTGGCAAACGAGATACCCCAAAATACATAATACTGTCAAAACAGAATTGCTCTTGAAATATAGCATTAAAAATCGTAATTTTGCTTTGAAAAATCATAATTTTGTATGAAGATTAGATTTATAACCCTGAAACTCCAAATTATTATACTTGGGATTTCACTAATTACTGATTGATCATTGGTTTATATATATTCCAGAGGTGTTTATATATTATTTTGACTTATATAAAATTTTAAAATGAAGTTTTAATTTAAACAAACAAGTTTTGTTTGAATCTTAATCTTAAACTAATCAAAGGGTTTATGAATTTAAATTAACCTTGCAACTGAGAGGTATATAGAGGAACCATACATGGACAGGTACACAGCAGAAACACATTCATTTCAAATTTTACAAGCATGTAACCCAATATCAACAAGCAAGCATCACAAAGCAATTCACAAGTTCATAGATATCAGATTCAAAGGGAAGATTTTCAAGTTTGCTCACCTGGAATATATTGACAGAGAACAGGAATCTGGTGATGACCCCTTTTTTTTTCTCCTTTTGCTCTTGAACTTTTAATTTTTGTTTTCTTTAATTCCCAGAGTTAAAACTGCAAGTTGTAAGAAGAAACTTGCTTATTTTACTATTGTGTTTATTTGTTTATTTCACAATAACAACCAATCTTGATTTCACTTACAATTTGACTTTCTTGCTGTATAACAGAGGCTTTTAATTTTCCTTCTGCAATTAGAAACAGAAAACAAATTTTTGCCTTGAACTTGATTCTCCTGGAAACAATTTATTGAACATTATTATTTAAATCTTGTTTTATTTACTGATTAGCAACTTCAAATTCAAAATTCCTTAAAGAAGTTTACTTGCCTTTAGATTGTTTTCCAGACATTCTACACTGTCAAACTGCAGCTTTGATTATGCTATGAGATTTGCAGAGAACCATTTGAGTTGTTTAGGCTTTTTGAATGTTTTGATCTAAGCTTCAAGTTGTTCAGCCTTTAGGCTTTCCTTTGCATGACTTCAAGCTTGATTATCTTCTTTTCTTTTTTTTTTCTTTTTCTCCAGATTTCTGAAACAGATTTCAATTTTTTTTATTTTTTTATTTTTTTTTGCTTCAAGTTGAAACTGAACACTTTTTTTTTTTGATTTCTGGTTTCCTTTTGTTTTGAGTTCAAACTTAATTGTTTTTCTTATCTATGCTTTGAACAGTTTCATGGTTTTGAAAGATGTGAAGCCAAATCTTCTTCTACTATTTTTTTCAGATTTTGTGAGATACTATATGATGGCATATGGGAAGATGTGAAGTTTCTTGTATTTTTTTTTTTTTAAATTTCATTATTTTAAACAAAAGAAATGATGCTATTTGTATGTATATAACATGTAAGATCTAAAGGTATGTTTACATTTGTTTATACAATATTCATGTGTACAATATATATGTTTTTCATGTTCTACCCCTTTTGTATTATTGATTTGCAAATATGGAAGAGATTTGTATTATTTATATTTTCATATTCCTAACATTTGTAATATTTTTACATTTTAAATTTTGGGAATATACAACTATATTCTTTTCCAGAAGAAGATGTATTTTAAATCTTTTTATCAAATCAAATAAAAAAGTACATAATATGGTTGAATTAAAATTCTGAAATAGCTTTTGTAATTTTTTTTTTATTTATTTATATCAATTTTATAATATTACTTTTTAAACCAATATTAACTTTAAGCTTAGTTTATTTTATTTTTGAATTAAGACTAGTATACCATTTAAATAAATAATTTTTTATATTTATATTAATTCAAATTTTTATTTCTTATTTTATAACCATTTTGTCCATTATTTCTACTTATACTAATTTAAAGATAAAAATGAATTTTAAACTAATTATGCTTCTAATAAATAACCCATATAAAATAGTATTTAGTTTTAAACAATTGTTTTTGAAAATCCTTTATATCTAATTCAAAATAAAATTTTCAAAATAAATATTACCAAATTTCTACTAGTATAAAATTATGTGGTTTTAAAAATCCAAATTCATAAATATATATACATTTTGAATTTTTCAAAATCAAAAATCTTATTTAAAATTTTAACTTTCAATCTATATACATATTTATTCAAATTATAGTGCATATTTATCTCTAATATAATTATCCATAAACCAAATTTCTATTTATAATCTAAAATTTTAAGTTTATTTTGGAAATCTCAAATTAATTCACAATTAAATCCATAGTTTAAATTCAAAATTAATTTAATTATTGAATTATATTGGCTAATATTTCAGGAATGTTACAGATTCCCCTCCTCAAGAAATTTCGTCCTCGAAATTTGCTAGGAAGACGAAAAGGAAAGATGAAAGATAGGGAAATATCTTTCCAAATCAACTGGATATCAATTCTGTACTTGGCTTACCAAATCAGAATATCAACAATAGATATGAGAACAAACTCACATAATATTACACAAGATATTTGGGTCCATCGGTCTACGAATATGCAAGGGCATTTATTAGTTCGAAGGGATAACTAATCGTTCGTAGACTATATCGGATCCCAGAGAATAAATAGATAGATTAAATCTTCATATTAGTTAACCAATTTACTTAATTTAAAATTTCCAATTCATTTAATGTTTTCAATTTCAAATTCATTAGAGTTTAGAACGAAAAGCTGATAAGAAACCGATGAAGATACGAATTAAGGATTTCCTACAACGATTCGTAAGGCCACCATCACACCGAAGCTTCTTTCTGGAGCAGCTACGAAGCAATCAAAAAGAATTCGAAATCGAATCAAAGGAGATTGATAGAGAAAAGATATTTCCACCGTTGCAGGTTATTGACCATTTGTAGTGGTACTCCCCTGTCCCCTATCTCGTCCTCTCCTCGCACTCATACTTACTATTGGTGGATAGCAAGAGAATTTACTGAGGCATTCGAACAGATATCTTAGGGATATACTCATTCTAGGGTATGCTTCACCCTATCTCTAATGAGTTACTTAATGTGTTATACTCCTGAGCTAAAGTTTTAACCTTCAGCTCTGATACCACTGTAACGACCCTGACTCGACCTTCGAAAATTGGCACCGAATACGACACTCGTATTCAAATGCCGCAGATCCAAACGTCGAATCTGGTTCGCCGGAGCTTATAACACCATTAAGTAAAACAACACAGCGGAAGAAAAAGAATATATATCAATATACAACATTGGATACAATAACTGATACAACATGAATGATACAACAGAATGCTACAATAGATATCAACATTATCAGAGATACAAAGAATAGCAGCGGAAATATAATGATAACACTAGCAGCGGAACAAATCTCCAAAATGGTCTTTAAGAAAGAACTCCAGTATTAGTAATCTCCATCTCCAAAGCACCAATCCAGAAATAGCTCGAACTCCAAATTAAGATGAAGAGAAGCAACTCGATCCAAAATGCGATTGCCAAATCCTAAGGCTGAAAGCTATCGAATATACACCTACTACTGATTATCTGAAAACCCCAACTCTAGACTGCCCGTGTGGGAAAATAGTGGGCACCCAGAGTTTAGGAAAGGAACAATAAACTCCAGGTCAGTCATGGAACTGGTGTGAGCAAACAAAAGCATTTGGTCTTTGAAAACAAACAAAAGAATTTAAATTTGAAATCCGCAATGCTTTTTGGAAAATGAAACTACCATAAGGCCTCCCGGCACACACACAATGCAAACACACACATGGGGGAGATTTCTCCTTATGATAGTCGAACATGCTTACTACGAGAAAAAATTTCTTTGATATTATTACTAGTGCATAGTGGAAAATCTTTCAAAAGTATAATATAAATCCTAGCCAGCATAGGTACCATGATGCTATGCCTACTATAGCTGCCATGTTAAATGGCAGGTTCTACAACTAAAACCGTACAAGGCACGTATTGGATGAATGGATTTCCAACAAATGGTCAGGCTAAGGAACTTCCTACTGTCAATGGGATCGCCTCTGGCGGGACGTCCCGAGAACTAACGTTACGGTTAGATCTCTGCCAACACAAGGCCGGGTTACCTCTGTAACTAGGTAACTACTACACGAATATGCCATCCCCCGGTCCTTTGGGACCTTTATCCGAGGCGCCTCAAAGCAACAACCACACAGTAAATGAGATTGGAGCAACCACATGGGTTAAATACCAGGGCTCCATACCTGATACCACCCTTTACCAGAAGGGAATGACACACCCTAAAGGGAGCGACCCTCATAACCTTGCCGCATCTTTCCTGTTTCGACCATTTCCGGGGAGTGAGGTCCTGATGCAGTCTCGTCCACAAAGCTACGCTTTGGCACAAAGCCATGCTTTGGGTCAACAGATGACCAAAGCAATGATCACAAAGATAAATGATCAAACAAATGATCATATCACAAATGATCAACCAATGATCATCACACAGCAGCACTCAGCATGCCACATTACCAAATTGGGAATATCACTGATAAATATCAACTACATAACCTCTGAGCTCGTACGTATCAGAGAAGGGTGTTAAGCTAAGAGAATAAATTCTCCGCCACCAAGCAGAAATGTATTTGATAGAGATCAGATAACATCTCAAAGTGTAATGTCGGACATACAACCATACAAGTCTGTTCCGGGTTCGAACAGAACCGAAGGCACTTCCGAAGAAGCCCTTGCGAATCCGGGTATCCACAATCCCGATCGGACTTCCCATCACTCAGGGAGAACTCTATACTGGAGCAACTCAGTGCAGAGTCAATCGACAGGTTATCCTATCGTTCTCGAAGACACCCGGTCTTCAACACCAGTCTTCAAATGCTATCCATAACGTCGTATCACTAATCAGAATGGGCTATATGACACAAGGTCCTCTCCCGGCTAAACCGAATAGTAAGCGCCATATTTTAAAACATATGGATATGGGATTTTAGCTAAGTCACAACTTATAAGATTCAAAACTTTTCTTTCAAATGGTTAAACAAATTACCATTTTTAAATCTTTTAAACAAAAAGATTTATTTCACAAAGTTTCACCCAGTTTCACAAAGATCTATTCATAGATTTCAAAACAATTCCCATTTCAATTGGATTAACCCAATTAAATCTTTAAAATTAAAGATTTATAGCTTTCAGACCCATTTCCAAAGATTTATCTATAACTTGGAAAACAATTTTCCTTTTAGACTTGAAAATCCTTTTAACACAACTTGGGAGTCCATTTCTTATGGGAAAGCAAATCTAATTTATACAAGTTGAAATCTTGAGTTGAATTTAAATTCCAAAACGTCACCTTTAAAATGGTTTAAAAACCCATATAAGCCCATTTATATGTTGAATAACCCTTTTTAAACCCTAGTTCCCAAATCATAGAATTCAATCCCAAATATTGAGTTCAAATTTAAATCAAATTATTTAAATTTCAAAACTCAATTAAGTTATTCAAAATAACTATTTTCAAAAGCTTCAATTCTAATTCCAAAACTATTTTGGATTCAAAAATACAATTTTAAATATATTTCAAAAATCTGTGACGTAACCCATTTCCTCGTGCAATCCATATTGTGTGTGTATAAGTGTGGTCCAGGGGTTTAACACAATAGTGCACAACATCAATCATCACAGATTCAATCAAATTGATAAGCGATATAGTCCATAACGCTTATCTTTATTCATAGAGTCATTGATAAAATGAATTTATCAATTACAAAGATTCACTATTACGATTCGATGTGGGTTTCGGATAACCAATTGGAATCCGACTCCCTGTCGCATCGAAATTCAAATGTCGTTTTATGGGTCAAGGGGTTTTCATATTCATACGACAGTATAATCATCACAAATATAGCAGCTCAGCACAAAGCATCACATAACATCACATCACATACCAAATATATCAATCCATCACAAAGCATTCCATAATAATCAAACATCTTAAGTTAAGATGAATAAATTTGTGTGGTTTTAAATTTATCCACCACATAATTACTTTCATTAGAAATCTTTAATCAATGATTAATTATCATTAATTACAATTGATTAAGTCTTAATCACCTTCATTAATTAATTAATTAATTTTTCTTTAAATTAATTAACCTTCAAACATTTGATTAATAAATCTTTAATCATTAATTAATTAAAGTTAATTATTAAATTAATTATCCTTAATTTAAACTTAATTACATTATTAATATTCATTTATCATTAGTTAATAACTTAATTAATGATCTTAATTTTTAAATTGATTAATCACTAATCAATTATTAATTCCAAATTTAATTAATTAATTAAATTAATTAATCTTAATTACCTTATTAATCAATTTTAAAACATAATTCTTAATCAAATGTCCAAAATAAAACATAACTTAATTATGTTTAAAACAATTTAATTCATAACTAAGTACTTTTGAAATTACCTTTAAATCTCAATTTAAATTCATGTTTAAAACTTATCAAAGTTTTAAATAATTTAAAACCTTTTAAATAGCAAATCAACAAATGCTATGAATTTTTTTTTAAAGTTAAAGTCATTTCAAAACTTTCAATAATTTAAATTTCCATTTTAATTTGAAACTTCAAATTTAAGCCTTCTTAAAATTTAAACCTGAAATTCAAATTTACTTTTGAATTTCCAGATTTCAAGTTAACTTCAACTCTATTCATGTTTCTATAATCTTATTATTAAAAAGTTTAAACTATCTTATCAACATAATATAGTTAATAAAGTTAACTTTTTAAATTTAAGTTTCTGTTTTTAAAAACTGGAATTTAAATTCAATTGAAATTTTAAACTTACATTTGAATTTGAACCTAAATTTTTCTCAAAACCATAACTACAGATTTAAAAAGGTTTAAACCTAGTTTTGCAAGAAACAGAAAACAGGTTTCAATTCAAACCTGGAATTTAAATTCAAATTAGTAGTTCAAACTTAAATTAAATTTTTAAACCTAAACCTTATTTAAAACCTATAATTACAGATTTTTAAATTTTGACAAAACAGGTTTTAAAAAGGTTTAAAACCCAAATTTTTATAAAACAAAAACTCAGTTTACAGTGTAAACTGTAACTACAGGCTATCCCGAGAAACAAAACTTTTACTTCGGGTTTTCTTCTCATTTACTCCGAGTTTAAAAACCATTTGCTTCGAGTTTCCTTTGTTCCCAATCTTCCAAACTGTCACCAAGTACACGCGTGCACCGTGCACCGTGCTTTGACCATCGCCGGTCAACCACGGCAGCTTCCTCTCCTCGACAACCATCACCACACCCATCCACGATCATCAGATCATCACTACGGCCTCTAAATCCAAATTGAGGCTTCAACCCATACCTGGAACGATGACAAGCATCACCAAGTAAACCTGTCAACGCCTCGTCTATGCTCCCCCGACCACCAGAGTTGCTGAAACTCCGTCCAAGCCATCGCCTACGTTCCTGCTTCCAGCCACTTAAGTTTGGTTGAACTCGATCAACCAGAGAAATCGCGACATCCCAAATCACGCAGCCTAGTTAAATTAGGGTTCTGGACTTCAAATCGAAATCACAACTTCAAAAACGAAATGCAATCCAATCTGGTATTTTTCCCTTTATCTATGATAACTCCCCTTCATCCAGAACCAAATTCGACACCTCAAACCATTTGTGGCAAACGAGATACCCCAAAATACATAATACTGTCAAAACAGAATTGCTCTTGAAATATAGCATTAAAAATCGTAATTTTGCTTTGAAAAATCATAATTTTGTATGAAGATTAGATTTATAACCCTGAAACTCCAAATTATTATACTTGGGATTTCACTAATTACTGATTGATCATTGGTTTATATATATTCCAGAGGTGTTTATATATTATTTTGACTTATATAAAATTTTAAAATGAAGTTTTAATTTAAACAAACAAGTTTTGTTTGAATCTTAATCTTAAACTAATCAAAGGGTTTATGAATTTAAATTAACCTTGCAACTGAGAGGTATATAGAGGAACCATACATGGACAGGTACACAGCAGAAACACATTCATTTCAAATTTTACAAGCATGTAACCCAATATCAACAAGCAAGCATCACAAAGCAATTCACAAGTTCATAGATATCAGATTCAAAGGGAAGATTTTCAAGTTTGCTCACCTGGAATATATTGACAGAGAACAGGAATCTGGTGATGACCCCTTTTTTTTCTCCTTTTGCTCTTGAACTTTTAATTTTTGTTTTCTTTAATTCCCAAAGTTAAAACTGCAAGTTGTAAGAAGAAACTTGCTTATTTTACTATTGTGTTTATTTGTTTATTTCACAACAACAACCAATCTTGATTTCACTTACAATTTGACTTTCTTGTTGTATAACAGAGGCTTTTAATTTTCCTTCTGCAATTAGAAACAGAAAACAAATTTTTGCCTTGAACTTGATTCTCCTGGAAACAATTTATTGAACATTATTATTTAAATCTTGTTTTATTTACTGATTAGCAACTTCAAATTCAAAATTCCTTAAAGAAGTTTACTTGCCTTTAGATTGTTTTCCAGACATTCTACACTGTCAAACTGCAGCTTTGATTATGCTCTGAGATTTGCAGAGAACCATTTGAGTTGTTTAGGCTTTTTGAATGTTTTGATCTAAGCTTCAAGTTGTTCAGCCTTTAGGCTTTCCTTTGCATGACTTCAAGCTTGATTATCTTCTTTTCTTTTCTTTTTTTTTTCTTTTTCTCCAGATTTCTGAAACAGATTTCAAATTTTTTTTTTTTTTTTTTTTTTTTTTTTTGCTTCAAGTTGAAACTGAACACTTTTTTTTTTTTGATTTCTGGTTTCCTTTTGTTTTGAGTTCAAACTGAATTGTTTTTCTTATCTATGCTTTGAACAGTTTCATGGTTTTGAAAGATGTGAAGCCAAATCTTCTTCTACTATTTTTTTCAGATTTTGTGAGATACTATATGATGGCATATGGGAAGATGTGAAGTTTCTTGTATTTTTTTTTTTTAAATTTCATTATTTTAAACAAAAGAAATGATGCTATTTGTATGTATATAACATGTAAGATCTAAAGGTATGTTTACATTTGTTTGTACAATATTCATGTGTACAATATATATGTTTTTCATGTTCTACCCCTTTTGTATTATTGATTTGCAAATATGGAAGAGATTTGTATTATTTATATTTTCATATTCCTAACATTTGTAATATTTTTACATTTTAAATTTTGGGAATATACAACTATATTCTTTTCCAGAAGAAGATGTATTTTAAATCTTTTTATCAAATCAAATAAAAAAGTACATAATATGGTTGAATTAAAATTCTGAAATAGCTTTTGTAATTTTTTTTTTATTTATTTATATCAATTTTATAATATTACTTTTTAAACCAATATTAACTTTAAGCTTAGTTTATTTTATTTTTGAATTAAGACTAGTATACCATTTAAATAAATAATTTTTTATATTTATATTAATTCAAATTTTTATTTCTTATTTTATAACCATTTTGTCCATTATTTCTACTTATACTAATTTAAAGATAAAAATGAATTTTAAACTAATTATGCTTCTAATAAATAACCCATATAAAATAGTATTTAGTTTTAAACAATTGTTTTTGAAAATCCTTTATATCTAATTCAAAATAAAATTTTCAAAATAAATATTACCAAATTTCTACTAGTATAAAATTATGTGGTTTTAAAAATCCAAATTCATAAATATATATACATTTTGAATTTTTCAAAATCAAAAATCTTATTTAAAATTTTAACTTTCAATCTATATACATATTTATTCAAATTATAGTGCATATTTATCTCTAATATAATTATCCATAAACCAAATTTCTATTTATAATCTAAAATTTTAAGTTTATTTTGGAAATCTCAAATTAATTCACAATTAAATCCATAGTTTAAATTCAAAATTAATTTAATTATTGAATTATATTGGCTAATATTTCAGGAATGTTACAATAACCGAATGATACACAGAAGAAAATCAACATATTGATTTCTAAAGGTAAGCGATATGCATATTCTATCAATTTTGTATAATTGAAACCATCAAGATCAATATTTTGATATAGGGAAATCCCAAACTTCAATTTCCATAGGAGCTTGATTTTTAGAAGTGAAATCTAGATGGAAATCGTTACATAAACATAATAACATGTATATGCACTTCCCACCAATAGCGCATGTAATAAAAATGATGAAATAATATGGTGGTGTTATCAATTTGGGTAGAAAACTTGCATCATTTATCGTAGGTGGATTACTTGATCATCTAAAAAGATTATTGAGATATAGCGTAATTTTCTTCTTGAAATAACCAAATTTCTAGACGGATATAGCACGCTACTTCAACTTTTTAAACTAATTAAATAGAAATAAAATTAGAAGAAAACATGATTGAGTAGAACTTGCTAGTAGAAATTTTTCGATTATGTATGCTAATATTACCAAGTTAAAAAATATGACAAAATAATAGATCAAGCTATAAAAGAATGACTGTATAAAGCGTGGACTTCCAACCAAAAACTCAAAAAAGACGAAAACCCAAATAATTTAACTTAATCAGCAAATGAAGACTAATTTCAAGAATAAAGTTATCAAATAGATTAAAGTAGGAACGTATTTAAATCAATCATACATATAAAGAAATCAAATACCTGAGAAAACAATTTGAGGCAGATGATCGATGAAAACCAATAGTTTCACGAAAGGAATATTCTTGGCTTTTGGCACAAATGTCAGGTTAAGTGATTGCTCCCACTCATTCTCATATTCATTCGCTGATGGTTGTATATGAAAATATTGTTAGAATTCTCAAAAATAGTGAATGAGCTCACATCATCAAAAATTCTAAAAAAAAATGGAAAGGGAAAAATTCATTTCCATTATTGAGCCCACTCAATTAACGTAATTTCAAAGTCGGGATATCAGAGCCAGTAAAATTTAAACCAATTGGAGGATATATATCGACACACCATTTATTGTTTTATACGTCCTAAGTAATTGTGCTTATTAGATATAACCCAAAAGAGGAAAGTGAATAAATTCACAATAACATGTGCTCAATAGGACGAAGTAAAATACGGTGAAAGCATACTAATTTTGAATCAAATCATACATGCGCTCAAAATTATGATCATATTTTACAAAGTGAAAACTAAATTGCAATGTATATAGAATGCCAAGTCTAAAATCCAAATGTGGTGAGTATAATTTTGCAAAGTCCTAAGAAGATGGTGCAGATGGTGTTTGTGTACTCATTATATATTGCACAGGTGCAGCATATCTGAAAAAATAATCAACAACTATAAGGAAAAATATAAGAATATGTGCTTGCTAGTTGCTACCAATGCTGATAGTTTCAAATCATAGTGCGTGAATTATTTTCTTACGACCATGTTAAATTTTGCTAAACACCGATTACCATGGATCCAGGAGGAACTCCTTTCGTATGTAATTGATGCCCACCGTCAAATCTGCAGCTGCTTCAAGATCAATAATTTTGAAAGCACGAGACCCTGTTTTATATTATACCCAGATCAAATCTGCAGCTGCTCCAAGATCAAATCTGCAGCTGCTCCAAGATCAAATCTGCAGCTGCTCCAAGATCAAGATTCGAGGATTGAATAAGAGGAGAAATCAAAATATAATCTCATCAACCATGTATCGTCTTACACATACCAAAACAAGTCACTGCAAATAAACAATATTATCATTTCTGGTTTTAATCATTCCTGGATGGCTCCTTTTATACAGAATTATGAAAACCAATACTTGCGAGATTTTTAAAACATCGGTTTTGTTTGGATGTTTCATAAACCAGTTCAAAACCAATGTAATTTTGACCGTTTCATTCAACCCACCAAATCGGTGGAGCGTTTAGCAGAATTAGTGATGCTAGAAAAAGAAATTAACCACTCCAACATACCTATAGCTTTGACGATGGCAAGGCAACGATGGTGAGCACAAGGGCCGCGAGCGCAACGGTCGAGAGTGGCAGCGGCGACGAGCGGCAAAGGCGGCGAGAGGCAACGGAAGCCAGCAAGCGTGGTTTAATTTCTTGGATGGAAACGAAGGAAGGAGGGTAGCGGGATGAGGTTAGGGTTTAGGTTTAGGAATATAAATAGAAAACTTTGCGGCCAGCTAAAATAAAATGAGCAGTGAATGAAAAGGAGGGAGGGAAATCAAAATTATTTAGGGTAGAAAAGTAAAGTAGGGAGACAACTGATGAAAACAGTTGTTATAAATAATATCTACAACTTACACAAATTAGGCAGTTGTAACCGATCATATATCACAACTGTTGCATAAATAAAGTTTTTAAAAGCGCCTTTGTTACAACTGCTAACATAAATAGTTGTTACATAATAACTATTACAACTGTCTGTTTGTGTTGGTCGTAAAGGAAAAGTTGTAATATGGTTGTTTTGTTGTAGTGCGTCCATTCAGCAATATCGATACAGATTCCTAAACACTTGAACAGACCTACCGATATAGTATTGTTTTAAAATGATAAATGCAATAACTTTACCTAGGTATTTATTTTATATATACAAGAATGGTTTCAAAATTAATATTGTGTATTGATGAATTAATTATTAGGAAATGGTAATATTTTATTGTTATCATTTAGAAATTTTGTTAGTTATGCTCGCCGTGTTTGAGCATTAATTATTATTGAAAAAGTTTATAAAAAATTTCCTTAGTAAGGTAGTCAAGTAAAGAGGAATTGGCGAACATTGAGAATGAACCCTTGTGAATTCAGTTTCACGGTTTGACTATAAGGTGTTCAGTGAAAGGATAAGTTTAAAATCAACTTTTAGTAATGTCAAAGCTAAAAGTAAATTTGAAATAAAAGTTGTTTAATATAATCTAAATGGTAGTGAAAAAAAATTTCTGTCCCAAATTATTTGAGGAAATTTAGAGGATAAATATTCGAGAAAATTTAATTATAATGGAGAAGAATCATTTAGACATAGATTTAACTCACATCCAAATTTATTATATCATATATTTGATGTTATAAACTATTTTTTATTTCTTGGATGATAGTAAGATTTGTTTGATTAATTAGTTGAAATTAGTCTGGATATACTATTTAAACTATTTAAGTGTCGTTATAGCAATTTCTGCTATACCATCATTTATTAAGTATCCCCTAAACCATTAAATGTGTTTGAACTTGAGCGTGTGTTTTTCCAATAGTAGACGTTTAAAATCCATTAATCATTTTGATTAATAATATTTTAAATTTATTAACATTTTAATTCATGATGTTTGAAACTTAAAATCTTTTTGATTAACGAGATTCGAATTTAATTAGATCAATTTAATTATTGATATTGAATTTTAATTAATTTTTAATTAATGATTATTTAAATTTAATTAATTTTTTTAAATAACGTTGCGTTGAAAATTTAGTTAGTCATTTTAATTAATGATATTTGAATATAATTAATCATTTTGTAAATTTGACTAATTATCTTTTGGATAATTAATACTATTTTCGATTATAAAAGAGATTAAAAATATGAATAATTAACTTTTAGGATAATCATTGTTATTTTAAGTCTGATAAAACATTTTAAATTTGGTTTATTTGGAGAAAATTCATGTGCTTTTAAATTTTTAAAAAGAATTTTATAATTCATCTCCCAGGATGGTTAATATTGTTTAAAATTTATGAATGATGTTTGTAAATGAGAAAATTCTTTAAAAGGAATTGTTTAAAAATAAGGCTTAGCGTAAATTGTTTTGGATTTATGGTTTAAAAAGATATTTGGTTTTTGACCCTCGTTTAATACACTTAGTATTATAAATATGTCTTCAAAATGAAAATTTTAGATCTCGGAATTGTTTGAAATAATTTCAAAAGATGTTGATAAAAGTAATAGTGATATTATTAGGGAAAATATCTATGCATGTATATTTTTAAAAAATTAATGAAATAGATTTTCTTTGGATAATTCAGGGAAAAACATTTTGATTAGTTTTGTGGTAACCTAAATTATCTTCTAAGTAACAATCGGATGTTTGCTTAGGCGACATTATGGAGTATTTATTAAATTATTCTCTTTATCATTATATGATCGAAATGAGTCCAAATCCGTACGAACCCAAAGTGAGTTTTAGTAATAAAAATTTCTTGAAGTCATTTCATAAAAGAAATGCATGTAGTATGCTTTTAGAGACGAGTTTTAAAATTTATAACTGGATATTTGATCTTTAAGTTTGATTTCAAAATAAAAGGTAATTCTGATAAGAGATTGTGTTGATAAATTAATTTTTACCCTTATATAAGATAAGGGATAATTTAACACTAATTTAATTATATTAGATTGGATAGGAAGGTTTTGATATGTTTTATCAAAACCATAGATTTTATTTAACATCCAAGTAGGATAAACTAATTGGTGTTAATTGGGCCAGTCCATAAACATCATTCATTATTACAACTTAATGTAAAACGATAGGAGGGTTTTTAATAGAAATTATTTTATTAAAACCATATCTTTTGTTTAAAACATTGAAGTGGTGTAAACTATTTGTTGTTTTAGGTAAACCGATGAACATCGTCCATTTTAACAATCTAAGTTAAAGAGGTCGAGAGGTTGACCCGGTTTTAAAAGACCTAAATTCTGATTAGATCTTTACCTAAACTGTGAAAAACAAGATAAAATTTGTATTTGTATGTACTCTTAGGACATAAAAGAGTATCATACAAGTAAATAAGGTGAGATAAGTTATTATTTGATGTTTTATAAAGTAATGACTATTAAAATATATTTTTAAACTTTGGTCAAAATTTGTGAAATAATTCATAAATGATTTTGGTATTGAATAAAACACTAAATACAAATTTAAGTGGTTTAGAAATATTGGTATAATTAAGAAACCGATAATTTTAGAAAGTGACTTTCAATTTTTTAAAGGAACATAAGTAATCCTCTAACCAATAACCAATGGCTGGTGAGTAAAATGATATACTTAGAAAATTATTTATATTCTTAGGAAATCAAGAAAGTTTTAAACCTAAGTTAGAAGTTTACTGTTAATATTTTGACATTTTAAATATGTTGAATGTTAGATTTTTCCCTTATGGAATTTGAATGATTGATAGTGTTAGTATTCCATTATGGAATTTGGTTGATTTGATTTGATTGAATTGATTGGTTTATTGGGTGATCTTATATACCATAGTTTATTAAGTTAAATAAACAATAGATTTTAGAGTTTTTGTTTATTAGAACTAAAGTCCCAGTGCTTTTGAAAAGAAAAAAAGCGATCTAGAAAATTTTGGAAAGAAATAACAATTATTTTCTCTAGTTATTGTATTTGGAGAAACCAGAATGTTGTTGGTGCTCCATGTCATGACCCAATTTTTCGACGCCCGAAAACACGAACCATGAGGGTTAAGGAAGAAGTGGTAGAAGAAGAAAATAGAAAACAACATTAGAATCTAACCATCGCAGCGGAATAAAATATAATAGATAATAAATGATCTTTACATAAAAGAAAAACTATATAAGTTTTATACATACATCACCAGAATACATCATCAGAGTTCAACAACATCAATAACATACAACTGGACGGTCATATAAATTTGTCCTCAAAACTGAATACACAGCGGAATAATAATCAAGTATGAAAGTACATATCGCCATCCTGCTCGTCTCCTGAGCTCTACGGCATCCTTTCCTGTATCCTATAATACTCGGTCTGACCCGAGCACTATAGTTAAATAACACCCGATTCAGTCTGCAATACCAGCATGAGAAAACCACACTCAAATTAATTATTAAAATTTCAAAATTCTTTTGAAAATCAAAAGCATCTCGTAAGACTACGCCACAAATAAATATGTCAGGTTTTTACCTTACGATAGCCAAAACACCTTTTTATCAAATCCATCTGATATTATAATAGTGTCAATATACAAATACTTATTAAAATAGCTGAAATTGTTACATGATTAAGTTCCAGCATACTAGCCACAAAGTGGGATCTATATACAAAAATCGTAAAAGGCACGTAGGGAGAATGGATTTCCAACTAATGACTAGGCACTGGGTACCACCTATAACAGTACGTGGCCTAGATCACCGTACCGAGGATTACTCTCAATCCCCTGCAACACAAGACTGGGACTACCCCTTACTGGATAATCTCGATTAAGATCACCACACGGTTGGGATCAGCAACCGCCAACTAAGCCGAAAGAAAAAGGGACATCTAGACGGGGATGACCTTACCCTAATGAGTGCTACCCACTTAGCCTTGCTGCATAACCCCTGATTTTCAGTCATACCCGGTTGATGAGGCTCGAGGCTAAGCATTACCTTTTTAGAACATATCCCTTAGAATGCTCACCGTCCACCTGACGCTGTTCTTAAAGCATTCATCCATACAAGTCCGTCCCGGGTTTGAACGGAACCGAAGGCACTACTCCTACTACATCCATTTTGGAATCACCTCAGGATTAGTAGCGACTAGTCCTTGCACTTCACTGCTCCACCTTCGAGTCCAAACTCTTGTTTTTCACAAGAAAATGTTCAAACCGGATCGAAGTGGTTTTCTGAAAGTAAATCCTGATCCCGGTCTCTTCGAAACGATCAGCACATTGGCCAATATTGATAGTCGATTATTTAACTTTCAATTAACATTCACAACAACCATCAAACATAAATAATTTCTCCTAATTATTTATTAATCTCAAAATATCTTCACAAGATATATTTCCAATTTTCAACCCTTTGAAGACGGTGCCAAACCATCTTCCTCTCACGGAACACATTTCCCAAACATTTTCTATTTCCAGTGGAAATCACCATGTACGAATCATTTAAAACACTTATTATAAAATACACTTTAAAATTTTAAATTTAAATTTACTTTAATACTTATTCAAATATATATACTTTAAGAATATTTAAAATAAAACTACTTTATACAATATAAAAATAAATTTCTAACTTTTCAAACATAATACCAAGCCACCTTTAAATAATTACTGCTATTAGAAAATATACTTACTTTAAAATTTAAACATTTAGAAATAATAACTTTTCTAAAACATACTTTTAGAAAAACTTTTTACTTATACTTAAAAATTTGCTTTGAAAACGTACTTGGCTATCTAGGGAAATACGCTTCTCTTTCACATCTTTTAAAAATAAATCACTATTTATTTTTAAACAAATTTACCCATTCCTTTAACAAATTCCCACCGTGAATTTATCCTTCCAAATATCCACTGATATATTAATTTATATTTATAAATCCAGTTTACAAATTTCTTAGTCCCATCCTCCTTTGTAATTCCAATTTCAAATACTTAAATCAAATTCCAAATTGATTTCCAAATTACTCCATTTTGAAATAATTTCCTTTAATTACTCACTTATTTCAAAACCCATTAACTTTAGATTTTATATCTTAATTATGATTTAAAATCTTTTTAACTGAAAATACCGATTTTATATTTTCCAAGTTTCTTCTTTATCCCTTCAAATAAATTTAAACCTTGAATTTTAAAATAAATTCTTTATTTCTTGATATGATATAACATCACTTAAGTTTAAAATTCATTATTTCTCTGTTTATTCAAAATTCCTTTTTTCCATACTCGGAATTATTTATTAGAATTTTAAAATCACTTTTATTCTTATCCAGTTCATTCTTAAATTTATTCAAATTCTCTATGATTATTTTACTTAAAAATTCACTCTTTTATTTTCTTTTCAAAAATCCAATTCTATATATTTTGATAACTCAATGTACCGAAATATATTCAAGCAAACCATCGCATTCATATTCCAAATATTACTCATCACAGAATATCAAATATTCATAACAAAGAATATTAAACAATCTAAATAATTTTGAGGAATCCAGTTGGATCCCTCCAACATGTTTCCCTGCATCCACAGATGTTAGCACAATACCAATTCCACTTCGAGGTGGAACATCACGGTATATGGGATTAATATAATATCATTCGCTATTATGCGGCGCACAGGGTCTCATCCGCTATATAACGCGGGAAATCAATCACTCTAATATATACTATATACTACAATATGTAATATAGCACATCAAATCAATTCAATCATTCAACCAATTATTTAAATTTAACCATTCAAATTTAAATAAAACCCCGATGAGTGAGATTAACTCACCTTTCATTTTATTGCAGCCCTTTCCAAACCGGCTTGTTTCTCCCAGATTTTAGACCTTGAACAACATTATCTAATTTTATTAATATTCGAATAAATCATACAATTAATTTTCCATTCGATAATTTTAATTAGCTAATGATTTAATTTTTATCTAATAATTTAATTTTAACTAATGATTTAATTTAAACAAATAATTAAATTAACTTATTTTCCTACTTAAAAATCTTTTAGTAACTAAAATGGGTTATATAAGTAAATTAAACAATTTAATCACCTAATCCATTATTTTAATATAATATTTAAAATATGTATACGTATATTTATATTATTTTCGAAATAATCTACATAGGTTTTAAAAAAAAATTACTTTATATAAGCTTCAAGATTTCCTTACTATATGCAAAGATACATATAAACCTCTGACTTGAAAAGTAATGGCTTATAGATTCCTTCCTGTTATTATTTTTTCTCTGTTTTTACCCATATATTAAAACATGTATGTATATATTTTCTAGATATATTTGTATTTTTATTTTCTTTTGCTGTAAATATAAAGCAAATGTTCTCTATGCATCTATATATATATATATATATATATACTTTTCCTTTATTGTATATAAACAAACAGTAATTTTCTTTACTGTTATAGTTCATTTTAACATATATATATATATATATATATTCCCTTTTTTTTTGATATATACATATATAAAATAAATAAATAAATAAATAAAAACGACAACAAATACCTACTGCCTCCATGAATCGCCAGCAACGTGCCGAAAGTTAGGCAGCAAATCATGATCTTGCCGAACCACGCGGCCGTTGCCATCCACGCAGCAGCCATCGGAACACCCCAAAGTCGACTATCCTCACTAGAATGCTCTGCCTCGCTTGACAAACACCACATGCTATCGCGAGCGCCGCCACTTCCTTGTCCGAGCTACCAATCTTGTGAATCCGCCTCTTCTGGCCTCTCGACATCATCAAACTCGAACCGAGCCTGCCCATGCTCGATCGTCATCTCGCCTTCGTGTTTGATTAGCTTGATAGAGGAGAAAGGAAAGTAACATTTTGACTTGGAACGTGAATTAGAAAATGAGGTGGCCATTGTTTGAGTTTCATTTTCTGTGTTCGATTTGGGGGGGAAAAGGGATTTGGGATTTTTGTAGAAGGAGGCTTGCATTTGCATTTTATTTTATTATTATTTTTTCTCTATCTGATGCGTGAATTATAAAGGAAGGAGAACGGGAGACACAATGGAATGGTTGCGTGCATGAGTAGAGGGACAGTGATTTGAGGGAAGCTGTAGTGATTTGAAGGAAAAAAGCTATGATGTTGAAGGAAAGCAGGCTAGGGAAAGAATCCTTGCTGTTGACTTAGGTTATATAAATAAATATGTATTTAGTTAAATTCAAATTGTCTCGATAAACGCAACACGGAATTTTGACTTCCTATCAAGGCGTGCGGCTAGGTGCTTATAAAGTTAAACCCCTGTTCCGAACACAATGGAAAAGGTTTCGAGTCCTAATTCGATCATATGGAGAAGATAGCTTTTTGGACCCAGTTATTTAATATTAGATTTCGATATAAATTTCAATGCGTTTACATATCGTACGCTTACACAATAACTCCAAATACTATGAAAATTGAAATCTGATAATGATACAACATTACAGATCCAATGGAATTTGTTTCGTCGAATTCTGAGACTGTGCCTTGGAAGGTTATTTTTAAATATCAATTTAAACGATATAATTTCAAACCTGAACAAATCACTTTTAAATTAAAATTTTAAAACTTCTATTATCCTCAGCACTATCAATATAATTTTACAAGCCTTCAAATTATTTTTAACAGACTTAAAACTCTAGATTTTATATTTTACCCAATTACTAATTATATAATTCAAAGGTCGAATTTTCCAATAAATCATTATATCTTAGATCCTGAATTTTACTTTATAAATGAAAACCATGCTTTCCATATTCAAAATCAATTCATAATCCAAATCAAATATTTAAATCCATTTAAATTTCTCAAATTAACCATTCAAAGATCTAGGTCGTTACATTCCTCCCCCCTTAAAAGAATTTCGTTCCCGAAATTACTAAGGCAGAAGAATATCCCAAACCCCCAACTTACTAAAACATACTTAGTGAAGATCCCATATTCACCTTTCTAATCCTCTAGTTCCAACTAAACAATTAGTTCCAATTTGAAATCGTTTTGTCGCCAACAAAAAATTTTCCAAATATTTTCAAAAAATTTCTAACTCCCAAAATTTCCGAAATTTTTTGGCAGAGTCTCCTTTATACGGAGGAGCTTTGGCAATTTGACAAGAGATATAAATATATATACATCGACCCACCCAGTCGGAAAAACAAAAAAACAAACAATAGATCATATTTCCTAACTTTTATTGCGTAGGCATACCTCTATTCAACATTTTTAAGCAAGCGGCTTATTATTTAGCAATTAGCGCGACCAAATCCTGCCAAACGGCCTTCAGGTACCTGTACTTACTCAATTTAAACATATAAGCACTATATATAAGAAGTTTATAACATTTCACTTATATTTAAGTAGCTAAGACATGGATTCTATAAAAATGCATGTCATATACTTTCATAAGCACATATGTAAAGTTTCGACACTTATTTCAATTGCTTTCAATCAACTCTCAATCCATACTATTCAATTTAAGCGATTTACAACTCACTTGCGTTCATACGATTCATTTTTAAACCAAACAAACTTATATTCATCTCAATTGATTCAAAAATCAATTTTATTTACTTCTATTAATTCATAGAATTTTATTTAATCTCGTTTTCGTCAAACGACAATTATTTCTATGCAAATTCGGCGACATTTATGTGAATAAACAATTGCTTAAGCTTATAATCATTTTAAATTGATTCCAATACAATTTATATTAAATTTTATTCCATTCTAACTTATTTACAAACCATTCACTTGCATTTCATTCATTCCCGAGTTGGTTTCATTTAAACCCATTCCATTAAGCTTGACAACATTTCGTGCTAATATTAATAACCATTTCCCAAATTAATTTAACCCAAACTTTTATTTAATTGGCATTCACCTTTACTCGAAGCCAAGCTTATATTATTTTTAAACTTAAGTTAATTTACTTTCTTCAAACTTTTTCAACTTCATAACTTAAGTTCACTTCTATTTAATTAGATTCTCATCAAATTCAATTACCCCATTCTCTTTAACCATTTTAATTTTAATCCCATTCTCAGTTTGTCAAAATAATATCCAAGCACAGATTTAACTCATTTACTCGAATTGGATTTTATTTGCAACTCAAATCATTTTTGTTTTAATCCAACTTCATTTCATTTCACCATATTTCAATCATGTTCAATTCACTTAGCACTTCTAAGTTGAATTTAATTTATAACTCAAGTTTAACTTCATAAAAATCCATTTTTAACTCATAATTCAATTTTTATCCAACCGATCAGAATTCCATTAACATACTCACTAAACTAATTTATTCAAGTTAGTTCGTTCCCTACTTTTAATTCAATATTTGATTTTTACCCTTCAAAAATCACTTCACTTAATTTTCTTGAGTTCGATCTATTTTATAATTTAAGTTTTTGGATTTTTATTCATTTCCTAAAATACAAACAATTTTATTTTGGCTTATTTATTCAATTCTAAGTTTTATAAGTCACAACTTATTTATATCCATACTTTCATCCATTTACAATCTATCCCATTCACATTACACTTAACTTGGTATTATACATTTTATTTAGCCAAGTATATATTTTTATTCAATGGGTTTTCAATTCTTTTATAAGCCATCGAAATCTATTTATTTCAATTCCATCTTATTTAACTAAACTCCAGTTAAATCTAACCCCAAACTATTCTTTTGACTTCACACCATTCATTTTATTAAGTAAAAACTTAGTTTCATTTAATGTATCCACCACATGATACAATTCCATCTCAATGATATTTCAATCTTTAATTCAAATCTAATCACAATACTATTAAACTTAGCTTAAGTTCATTTAATTCGACTTACTCTTTTAACTTATTAACTTTTTACAAGTTAATTCCATTCCAGGAAATTTTCAAACTTTATAAATTTTCAAATCTTTTTATAATCCATAAACATTTTTCGTTAAACCTCTAGAGCTTAAGCCATTACTTAGACACTCAAAACATTTAATCCAATTCCAGAGTCTTCAATAATCACTTAAGTATTTCAAAAATCACTTGAAATCAATTATATCCAAAATTCTTTGGTAAATTTAATTATCTATTTTGAATCAAAACCAAACCCAGTTTTTGCACACAACTCCTATTTAAAACATTCAAGTAGCAATTCCTTGTTTGGAAACTCGAAAATGAAAATCGATGATGCTGTAGTCATCACCGAAGTTATTTTCCAGCGACCGAAGAGAGTTAAATGCTTTTATCTCTTTAAAAACATTTTCAAATAATCTTAATTTCACCGGATTTTAAATTCAATTCAAAATATTTTCGAATGACATTCCTATTATTCCTCCCCAAAATCTTTGAAAATCATTTTCAACCCAAAGGAATTAAACTTCCCCAAAATTTCAAGTTCTAAATTCTTTCAATTCATATTTAAACATTACTCTTGAGTTTTAATTTCATCTTCAATTATAGATCACATTTATAATTCACATTTATAAATTTCATTTTCTTAATGAATTTATTTCTCAATCTTTGGTTATAATTTGAATTCTTCATCCAACTTTCACTTAACAATGATAATAATTTAATATCATCATCGCCTAACAACCAAGCAACCATATATAGCTATAATAATTTACGAAAAATTATTTCCTTTATATACAAAAATAATTTGGGTAAAATTAGTTCATTTACTTTATTTAAAACAATATTGTGTCGGTTTATCTTGTTTTAGAGTTTAGAAATCCCTATAGAAGACATGCGTCCCACACATCGACCAGAATCCATAAACACTCAACCGATAAGTCAACACAATATAAAACAATTTTTATATACACTAACAAATATGCGCTCATATCCATTATTACACTCAAACTCATCTTAGAGTACTATGGACTCTATTTAATGAGTAGTTCCCACCAGAGCCAAGGTTCTCGCTTAACCTTCAGCTCTGATACCACAATGTCATGACCCAATTTTTCTACGCCCGAAAACCCGAACCATGAGGGTTAAGGAAGAAGAGGTAGAAGAAGAAAATAGAAAACAACATCAGAATCTAACCATCGCAGCGGAATAAAATATAATAGATAATAAATGATCTTTACATAAAAGAAAAACTATATCAGTTTTATGCATACATCACCAGAATACATCATCAGAGTTCAACAACATCAATAACATACAACTGGACAGTCATATATATTTGTCCTCAAAACTGAATACACGACGGAATAATAATCAAGTACATATCGCCATCCTGCTCGTCTCCTGAGCTCCACAGCATCCTTTCCTGTATCCTATGATATTCGGTCTGACCCGAGAATTATAGTTAAATAACACCCGAGTCAGTCTGATATACCAGCGTGAGAAACCACGCTCAAATTGATTATTAAAGTTTCAAAATTCTTTTGAAAATCAAAAGCATCTCATAATACCACGCCACAAATAAACATGTCGGGTTTTTACCTTACAATAGCCAAAACACCTTTTTATCAAATCCGTCAGATATTATAATAATGTGTATATACAAATACTTATTAAAATAGTTGAAATTGTTACATGATTAAATTCCAACATACTAGCCACAAAGTGGGTTCTACAAACAAAAATCGTAAAAGGCATGTAGGGAGAATGGATTTCCAACTAATGACTAGGCACTAGGGTACCACCTAACACAGTACGTGGCCTAGATCACCGTACCGACAATTACTCCCGATCCCCTGCAACACAAGACCAGGACTACCCCTTACAGGATGATCCCGAGTAAGATTACTCCATGGTTGGGATCAGCAAGCGCCCACTAAGCCAAAATAAAAAAGGGACATTTAGACATGGATGACCTTACCCGAATGGGTGCTACCCACTTAGCCTTGCTGCATAACCCCTGATTTTCAGTCATTCCCGGTTGATGAGGCTCGAGGCTAAGCGTTACCTTTTTAGAACATATCCCTTAGAATGCTCACCATCCACCTGACGATGTTCTGAAAGCATTCATCCATACAAGTCCGTCCCGGGTTCGAACGGAACCGAAGACACTACTCCTACTACATCCATTTTGAAATCACCTCAGGATTAGTAGCGACTAGTCCTTGCACTTTACTGCTCCACCTGCAAATCCAAACTCTTGTTTTCCACACAAAAACGTTTATACCAGATCGAATTGGTTTTCAGGAAATAAATCCCGATCCCGGTCTCTTCGAAACCATCAATGCATTGGCCAATATTGATAGTCGGTTATTTAACTATCAATTAACATTCACAACAACCATAAAAAATAAATAATTTCTCAAAATTATTTATTTATCTCAAAATATCTTCACAAGATTTATTTCCACTTTTCAACCCTTTGAAGACAGTGCCAAACATCTTCCTCTCACGGAACACATTTCCAAAATATTTTCTATTTCCACTGAAATCACCAAGTATAGATCATTTAAAACACTTATTATAAAATATACTTCAAACATTTAAATTAAAATTTACTTTAATACTTATTCAAATATATATACTTTATGAATATTTAAAATAAATGTGACGGTCCGGATTTTCGCGTTCGAAAATCGACATCCATACTTTACATCGTACTCGAATGCCGTTGATTCGACCGTTCAAATCCGAGTCGCTGGAGCTTATAACACAATTAAGTCTAACAACACAGTGGAAGAAAAAGAATAATACATTGCTATATAGCATTGATACAATATCTGATACAACAGATGATACAATAGATATCAATATACATCAGAGGTATGATACAATAAAATAGCTGCGCAAAAGAAAAATAGATAACACCGGTAGCGGAACAAATAATTCTAAGATGGTCTTCAAGGAAGACTCCAGCACCAATCCAGAAATAGCTCGAACTCCCAATAACGATGTACAAAGATAAGCAACTGCAGTCCATATCCAAAGACTGAACTAGATCCAGATAATCTACTAAACCTGACTATCTGAAATACCCAACTCTAGGTTGCCCGTATGGAAAATTATGAGCACCCAGAGTTTAGGAAAGAAACAATAAACTCCGGATCAGTCAAGGGACTGGTATGAGTAACAAAAACAGTTTATCTTTTAAAACAAACAAAGAAATATTTTAAAATAGATCCGCAATGCTTTTAGAAAATGTAACTACATTAAGACCTCCTGCCACACACACAATGCAAATGCAGACTTGGGAGAGATTTCGTCTTATGATAGTCAAACATGCTTGATACGCGAATTTCTTTGATATTATCACTATAAGTTCAAAGTGTAGGAAAACATTTCGAAAGTATAATATAAATCTTAGCCAACAAAGGTACCATTATAGTATGCCTACTATATCTACCATATTAGATGGCAGGTTCTAGAACTAAAACCACACAAGGCTCATATTGTTTCTTTGGATTTCCAACAAATGGTCAGGCTAAGGAACTTCCTATTGCCACATGGGAATGCCTCTGGCGGGAAGCCCCGAGAACTTACCCAGCTCTCTGTCAAAACAAGGCCGGCTACCCCCTTCCCAGGTAGTAAAAAACATCAAATATGCCACCCCCGGTCCTTTGGACCTTTATACGAGGCGCCTCAATCCAACAACATCACAAAGTAATAAATATACTACAGTGTCCACATGAGTAAGTATCTGGGCTCCATACCATGATACTACCCTTTTCCAAAAAGAATGACCATACCCTAGGGGAGCTACCCCTGAAACTTTGCCGCATCTTTCCTGTTTCGACCATTACCGGTTTGTGAGGCTCAACGAAGTCTCGTCCACAAAGCTACGCTTTTTACAAAAGCCATGCTTTGATCAACAAATGATCAGTAGCACTCAGCATGCCATATTTGCAAGTTGGGAATATATTACTGATAACCTTCAACTACATAACCTCTGAGCTTGTACGTCTCAGAGATGGGTGTTATGCTAAGAGAATAAATTCTCCGCCACCAACAGGAATGTATTTGAAAGAAATCAGCTTTATTTCTCAAATTGTAATGTCAGACATACAATCCATACAAGTCTGTTCTGGGTTCGAACAGAACCGAAGGCACTTCCGAAAAGCCCTTGCAATCCGGTATTCGCAACCCCGATCGGACTTTCCATCACTTAAGGAATATCTATACCGACGCGACTCAGTGCAGAGACAATCGATAGGTCATCCTATCGCTCTCGCAAATACCCGGTCTTCACCACCGGTCTTCAATGCTATCTATATACGTCGTATCACTATTCGAAATGGGTTATATGACACAAAGGTCCTCCCCTGGCTAAACCGAATAACGAGCGCAATATTAAAAATCATATGGATACTGGGGTCTCAGTTAAATCACAACTTATTACCCAAAACTTTTCTTTCAAATGGTTTAAACAAATTACCATTTCCAATCTTTTAAACAAAAGATTTATTTCATAAAGTTCACCTAGTTTCATAAAGATTCATTCCCGGATTTCAAAACAATTCCATTTCAATTGGATTAATTCATTAAATCTTTAAATCAAAGAATTGTCTCATAGCTTTCAAATCGTTCCTAAATATTCACTTTCAAAACTCGTTTCCAAATATTCATCTATAACTTGGAAAACTATTTCAGTTTAAACTTGAAATCTCTTTAATACAATCTGAAACGAAAGCTTTTTATCATTTAGAAACAATAGTTTCATTTTGGAAAAACCCGATTTCATTTATACAAGTTACAATCTTTGGGTTAATTCAAATTCCTAAAAACAATACTTTAAAATGGTTTAACCCATATATAACTAATATAACATCTTTAATCCTTAATTTCAAATCATAAAATTCAATTTCAAATCTTGAATTTAAGTTTAAATAAAATTATTTAAACTTCAAGCTTTATCAATTTATTCAAAAATAAATTTTCATCTTTGAATTCCATTTTAAAAGCTTTTCACATTGAACCCAATCTCATTTCCAAACCATTGGAATTCAAATTTCAAATTCAAAACTATTTTCAAAAATCTATGACTTAACTGATTTCCTCATGAAATCCATATTCGTGTGTGTATGGTGTGGTTCAGGGGTTTAACACAATAGTGCAACATCATTTAATCATCACAGATCACATATATATATGATAAATAATAAATTACATCACAGATCACAACATAAATCAGGATATATCATAAAGCATCAAATAACAGGGGTATCAAACAATTCAACATCTAATAAAATCCAAACATTCACGGGTGAAATTTACTAATCAACTGATTCATCTAAATCAGATGTATCACTTATGAATGAATTATAAATCCTGGTTAATCAACATAAGTTAATTACAAATTATCTGAAATAAATTTCCCCTTTAATCATTTATTAGTTAACTTTTAATTATTAACAACCCATCTTTAATTAATGAATCAACTAACCTTTAATTACTAAATTAATCTTAGTTAATGACCTTTATTAACAATTAAAAATTTCTTTAATGACCTTGCTAAAGAATTTCACTTATATTAATCATTTTTGATTATAAATTGAATAACCATCAAGAACTCTTTTATTAATCCTAATTATTTAGTTAATTAAGTACCTAATAATAACTAGATTAATTCTTAATTACTTTCTAAAATAATTAATATTAATTATTCAACTTAATTAACATTTTATGAGTCTTCTTTAACTTGTTGAAAATCAATGTATTTCTAACTACAAACTTAAATATTAACAAATTACATAGTTAACATGAAGTAATTACTTAATTTAGAGTAATACTAATTAAGTGTAAAAAACATTATTATGTATTAACTAAGATAATTAAACTTGTATTAAGTTTTAACTTAAAACTGTTAAACACGATTAAGTTTTACAATATTTAAAATTTGATAAAAACTGTTACTTAACTTTACTTCTTTTATTATATTTGCAGTTATGAAACCCGATCATTTCCCTGATCAAACTCGAGTGTTACTTCGAGTTGCTCGTCCAATTCCCCCGAGACACAATCCCAGGTACTTCGAGGCCTAACGTCAAGTTACTCGAGGATACTCGAGTTCCCTTCCCCGATCAACCATTTAATATACACTTTAACAATTTAAAGGTATTTCAAACAATTTTAAAATTTAAAGCTTCCTTTTTATTTCAATTCTATGAAACAAACTAAGTCTGATTTCTTATTAAACTTGGTCAAACTTACTTTTAAATTTCCTTTCAGATTCAAAAGAAAAATCCCAAACAGGTTTTAAAAACCTGTAGCTTGTAATACTTCGAGCAACCCATCTGATTCCTTCATGTACAAATTCAAGTACAACTCTCAGCCCACAACAACATTTCACATCTAATATGCAATGATGCCCACGTGCACCTGCACCACTGCCAGAGCTAGCTTCGATCTTCGCCGCACCATCTAGCACTTCACCCTTCATCACCGCAACACACTTCGACCATCAAACCATCACCATCAACCTCAAATTCGAAATCGAGCAAAAATCAAAACCTGGAACAACAAAATCCCCCACAACCCAAAACCTGGGAACTGCTCCGTTCCTCAATCCTGACCACCGGACGATCGGAAACTCCGGCCATGCCTTCCTCGACATGCCTACTTCCGTTACCCCAAACCTTATTGAACTCGATCAGCTTGGGAACCCGCACAGATCAAAACACTAGAACTATTTAAAACTAGTGTTAAGAAACTCAAATTCGACATCACCGCCTCCTCGTTGAACTGCACCACAACGCACCATTTTTCCTCGACCCTCCGATCGCTCCTCCATCACCACCGAGAACCCTGACCTCCCAAATACTTAGATCACCAGAAAAACTCAAAAGTTCATTTCCAGTTCAAACACAAACCGCACCTTCATTTTATTTCTAAAAATCCTGATTTTAGCGTTAAAAATCATATTTTTAAATGTTGTTTCAGACCCTAACCCTGAAACAATAAATTATGATATTTAAATTTTCACTTATTTAAAGTTTGATCGGTAAATTTGGATTCCAGTGTCTTCTCCATATTATTTTGACTTAAGGAAAATTCTAGACTAAAGTTTTGTGATTTAAATAAATAAGTTTTGTTTAAATCTTAAGTCCAAATCATGCCTTGATCAAAAAGAAATGATTTTCAACTTAAACTAAAGCTTGAACAAAGAGCAAGACCTCATTGGAAATAGCTTTGCACATCCATTACTCAGATACACTCAGAAAAATTCATATATATATATATATATATATATATATATATTGACATACCTATCATAGCAATAACATTCAAACTATTTTATACTTTAAATTTTAAAGAGGGAGTTACTCACAGTATTTCCTAAAGAAAGAATGGAGTTGCATTCATGTTGAAACAGCAGTTTGAATTTGCAGGCTGAAGCTTCTTCTTCTTATATTTTCTTAGTTGAGTTGATTAAATTATTGTCACAGATGAGTTTGTTTAAGTTTGTAAATATAATGATGTTTTTATTCTGGAATGCTTGCTTCATTTTTGATGGACGAAATGAGATGGGGAAGTTGGTATATATAAAAGAAAGTTACAGGTTGATATTAATACTTGTACAACAAGGTACAAGATTTTTTTTTATATATTATGCTCAGAGATTTTCTTTTCAAATAGAGGCTGCTGAATCTTTCTTTTGTGCTAGCATTAATTGCCTTGTACAATCTATACTTGAATACATACATACATATATATATATATATATATATATATATATATATATTTCTTTAGTAAACAGCAGTTTGAATTTGCAGGCTGAAGCTTCTTCTTCTTATATTTTCTTGGTTGAGTTGATTGAATTATTGTCTCAGTTGAGTTTGTTTAAGTTTGTAAATATAATGATGTTTTTATTCTGGAATGCTTGCTTCATTTTTGATGGACGAAATGAGATGGGGAAGTTGGTATATATAAAAGAAAGTTACAGGTTGATATTAATATTTGTACAACAAGGTACAAGATTTTTTTTTATATATTATGCTCAGAGATCTTCTTTTCAAATAGAGGCTGCTGAATCTTTCTTTTGTGCTAGCATTGATTGCCTTGTACAATCTATACTTGAATATATATATATATATATATATATATATATATTTCTTTCTTTAGTCTTGTTTTTCAAAAGCTTATGCATATCATTTTGCATATGCTGAGAAGATTTGTTTGTGCAAGGAGAAGATGGGGTATTAGCTGCATGTGTACTTTATGTTTCATATTATTATTTTTCTCTCCTCGCATTCTTTAAAGTCGACCGAGATGATATATGCAAAGTGAGTTTATAGGGATATCATTTTGTTTGTATAATATAGGACAAAGATATTTTCTTAATATGGTGGCTGAGAAAATTTGTTTTGAGCCGTTGTTGTTTAAATTTTATCCAATATGTTTACCTTTCATTTTACAAACTATATAAGTTATGTTATCTGCTTCTTTTATAGGCTCAAGATATTTATGTTTTGTTTGAACATATTAGAATGTATTTAGTTTCTTGCTTTGCATACTCATATATAAATATGTTTGAAAACATGAATGTATATTTCTTCCTTTTGCTTTATACTTTGTATTCCTATTCCAATTTCTATCCTAAATATTTAATTGTCTTGTACTTCTTATACTTATTATTTTATCTTGTATACATTTCTTATTTATGTTGGTAGTACTTTTGTTTGTATTATATTTTGTCTCTCATATTTATTTCTATTTCCAAGTTAAACATGTATTTCTAACTTATATTTTTATTATTTTGTATGTCTTCACATATATATTTTTTTTATATTTTATTTTGCAAATACATTTCTCAAAAGTTTCATAATTTAAGTAAAATTTATATTAATTACCAATTAATTTCACAAATTTTATTCAAAAATTAAATTAATTATCATTTTAAACTCAATTAAAATCCGAGATCGTTACAGATTCCCCTCCTTAGAGAAATTTCGTCCCCGAAATTTTCCAAGGAGATAATAAAGATAGAGAAATAGTTTTCTAGATCAAACTGGATATTTTTCTGTATTTGGCTTATCCAACCAGAATATCGATAATATGAGAACGAACGCTACACAGGATATTCGGGTCGGGTCATCAGATCTACGAACATGCAGAGCACTGGTTAGTTCTAAGGGATAACTAACCATTAGTAAAATATATCGGACCCCAGAGAAGAGGTAGATAGATTCGATCTCCTACAATTCCTCAAATACTAGGTATGAATTCCAAATTCAAGTTGAGATACCTCAAAATATATACCAATTTGTCCCTCTTCGGACTTCGATATTCACAATAAATTACAATAGAATTTCAAATTTGGTTTTAAACAAAAACGTTTTATCGCTTCAATTCAAATTTAGCTTCATATTCTATTAATCGATTTAACTTAAATTTAGCTTCATATTCTAATTTGGTTTTAAACAAAAACGTTTCGTAGGGCCACCATCACACCGAAATATCTTTCGGGAGTTGCCACAAAACCAATCAAAGAATTGAAATCGAGTCAAAGGAGATTGAGAAGAAAATTGTTTCCACTTTCGCAGGGTATTGACCATTTATAATCGTGTTCCCCTGTCCCCTATCTCGTTCTCTTCTTGCACTCATACTTACTATCGGTGGATAGTAAGAGAATTTACTGAGGCATTCGAACGGATATCTTAGGGATTACTCATTCTAGGGTATACTTTACCCTATCTCCAATGAGTTACTTAATGTGTTATACTCCTGAGCTAAAGTTTAACCTTAGCTATGATACCAAATGTGACGGTCCGGATTTTCGCGTTCAAAAATCGACATCCATACTTTACATCGTACTCGAATGCCATAGATTCGACTGTTCAAATCCGAGTCGCCGGAGCTTATAACACAATTAAGTCTAACAACACAACGGAAGAAAAAGAATAATACATTTTTATACAACATTGACACAATATCTGATACAACAGATGATACAATAGATATCAATATACATCAGAGGTATGATACAATAAAATAGAAGCGGAAAAGCAAAATAGATAACACCCGTAGCGGAACAAATAATTCTAAGATGGTCTTCAAGGAAGATTCCAGCACCAATCCAGAAATGGCTCGTGCTCTCAATAACGATGCACAAAGATAAGCAAATGCAGTCCATATCTAAAGAATAAACTAGCTCCAGATAATCTACTAAACCCGACTATCTGCAAAACCCAACTCTAGACTGCCTGTGTGGAAAATTATGAGCACCCAGAATTTAGGAAAGAATCAATAAACTCCGGATCAGTCATGGGACTGGTATGAGTAACAAAAGCAGTTTATCTTTAAAAACAAACAAAGAAAATTTTAAAATAGATCCGCAATGCTTTTAGAAAATGTAACTACCATAAGACCTCCCGCCACACACACAATGCAAACGCAGACTTGGAGGAGATTTCTTCTTATGATAGTCAAATATGCTTGATATGCGAATTTCTTTGATATTATCACTATAAGTGCAAAGTGCAGGAAAACATTTCTAAAGTATAATATAAATCTTAGCCAGCATAGGTACCATTAGTATGCCTACTATAGCTACCATATTAGATGGCAGGTTCTACAACTAAAACCGTATAAGGCTCGTATTGTTTCTTTGGATTTTCAACAAATGGTCAGGCTAAGGAACTTCCTATTTCCACATGGGAATGCCTCATGTGGGACGCCCCGAGAGCTTACCCAGCTCTCTGCCAAAACAAGGCCGGCTACCCTCTTCCTGGGTAGTAAAAAACCTCAGATATGCCATCCCCGGTCCTTTGGGACCTTTATACGAGGCGCCTCAATCCAACAACATCACAAAGTAATAAATATACTATAGTGTCCACATGAGTAAGTATCTGGGCTCCTTACCATGATACTACCCTTTTCCGGAAAGAAAGGCCATACCTTAGGGGAGCTACCCCTGAAACCTTGCCGCATCATTCCTGTTTCGACCATTACCTGTTTGTGAGGCTCGACGAAGTCTCGTCCACAAAGCTACGCTTTTTACAAAAGCCATGCTTTGATTAACAAATGATCAGCAACACTCAGCATGCCAAATTACCATTTTGGGAACATATTACTGATAACCATCAAACTACATAACCTCTGAACTCGTATGTCTCAGAGAAGGGTGTTAAGCTAAGAGAAAAATTCTCCGCCACAAACAGGAATGTATTTGAAAGAAATCTGCTTTATATCTCAAATTGTAATGTCAGGCATACAATGTAACGACCCGTTAAATTTATGATATTTAATAAATTGAATTAAAATAATTTCAAATTTGTTGAGGAATAAATGTAGAGATTGGGTATAGTAGTTGAAATTTAGTGTTAAAATATAAATTTATGACGATAAATGTGGATAATGCAAATTGTCACAATTTGATTTAAAATTAATTTTAAGAAACAAACAAATGTTGAATCTGTGAATGTAGTACAAATATTAACTTGAATGGTGTTCATTAATACAAAGATGTAATTAGTGTAGATAGTAATAATTTATGCCTGTAGTGAAAAAGAAATCTAATAGAGACATAAACTCTAACTATATAAAGGAGTATAGATCTGAACAAATTTATAAAGATGGATAAGGACAGTGTTTGTAATCAAGTTTGGTTATTAATATTTGAAAGATAGAGATGTGTAAATACGTTAATGAATTTATAATGGGAAGGAATGGTAGAATGAAAAGAATATATATAATAATAAGCATTTGATTCAATTAAGGGAATTAAATTATAATAAACGGTCATTTAATAAATTCAACGTTTGTGAGAAATCATAATAGTTGTGTAAAATATGTACAAACTACGATTTGGAATTTATTGGATTTATAACGGTTTTGTTATTAAGTGTATGAGTTTAAAAGTTATTCCATTTTGTAAAGTAATAGAAGAATGCATGTAAATATAAATAGGGCTTAATAGAATTTGATACTTAATAAATTGAATAAATTGCCCATTTATGTAGATATGTATAGTGGACTATAAATGGCCTAAGCAAATTAAATGGGATGATTATTGAGATTGGTACTATGAAAATAAATAGTAATATTTATTTGCAAGTAATAAAAGCCTATTTAGGTGACTAGAATTTAGATTTAACGACTATTGTATGTTACCTACCCTTGTTTCTTGTTAATTTAGATTTTGGGAATCAAATTCAATTTATCCGCCAATTTACCGCAGTTAAAGTGAAATGAATTGGTGATTGAGAAATGTTAAATACAAATAAGATGTAAACCAAAGAAAATCCCATTTGTAATAAATTATGTAGAATAAAGTAAAGAAATCAGTAAGTGGAAAATGTGAAAATGTGAATGCAATGAGATCATAAGTGATAATAACTTTGTTAGGTAAGTGATAACGGAAATTTTGTGTATAACCAAATAAAAATCCAAATTTGTTTGCAATCAATTGAATTTATTGCAATTTAATGGATTTAATATTAAATAGTTTATGTAATTTTTATTTGGAAGAAATTGGAGTTATTTGTAAAAAGGTATGAACCAAATGTTAATTTTTCTTATGAAATTGACAATTGATATGAATGAAAAGAAGATAATTTGGGACAGTAAAATTTGGAATTTATGCATAATAAAACGGATTCTAACGTTAATTATTACGTTATTGAATTTAAAATGGAATTTGTAAACAATTGAGTGAATTTAATAGATTTATCAAACTTATAATATTGAATTCATTAAGATTGGAATTGATAATAGTTAAGAAAAGGAGGGAATAATAATTTGAAACCATAGCAATAGATATTAATGTAAGGTTGCCTTAAATAAATTAAGGCGGATAAATGGGAATAAAGTTTATTAATAATTTGAAATTTAATATATGGTAAAAGTTTATTTGCAATCATGAGTTGGAATGGAAATCAAATCTATTTACCTAATTGGATTTTTGTTGAGAGTATAAGAATATAAGCTTTAATAATTGAGTTTTAGAATATAATTTATAATTCCCAATTAATAAGAAAGTGCAGATATTAACACTGCAAATTTATATACTGATAGATTTTAATTCACATCCAAGTTTGGTAAATCATGTGGAACTGATTGAATTTTTATAAGTAATGAAATTTGGCCAATATTAGAAGTTGAAACATAAAAACTGGATTTATAATTTATTTTAATTTATTTAATAAATATTAAAAACAGCCACTTTGGGCACGGACTCGGATTTTGACGAAACTAGTTTCATCGGATCCGTAACGATGAATTATAATAATGTTTCAAGTTTCGTAGCGATCGGACTTGTCGTTTGATCGTACGGACTCGAAACGCCTTCAAATTTATGCATTGAAATAAACTGAATTTGAAATTATTGTTTTCAGCATAACTTCTTCATACGATCGAATTTGGACGTGAAACTTTTTCCATCGCGTTCAGAATATTTTAAAATACCTATCTGGATATATAGTTTTAATAAATTCGGTTCCGGAGGCATAGCGGGCTTTTTGGGCCATAGTTTATTCCGTACGTCCGCGTATCCAGTCTAGCTACCCTACCTCTAGCCTATCTATAAATATACAGTTATAAACCCTACCTCCTTTCTTTTTCATTTGCTGTACGTTCATTTCTTCACTCTTTTCTCTTCCCCAAATGCATACATCTCAGATCCAATTCCAGATCTATCCACAGTTCAAAATCAAAAGTCAAAACTCAAAAATTTCAGAAAATTCCAGAAAAAATATATGTTGAAGTATTCGATACGCGTAATCTCATGGTGAAATTCGTTTGTCAATTGAAGCTGTCATTCATCCAGAATAAATTCAAACAGCCCCAAAACCGTTCATCATCAGCGCACAAAACTTCGTCGGATGGAGAAACTATTTCTGGGTTTTGTAGAGGGGACCGAGGGGAGTGCATCTATATGATTTTTGGGGCGAATCAACGGTTGGATGTGGGGCTATTTTTGATTTGGGTTTCGAAAATTTGGGGGCGGCTGGGTGTTGCGTGCGTAGTTTATGCCTGGGCATGAGTTGCATGTAGATGGAGAAAGTGACGTGGCAGGTAAAAATATGTTCTCTTTTCTTATTTTATTTTTCTGAAGTTCAATCGCAATTTTCGCCATAACTTTCTCATACGAAGTCGGATTCACACGAAATTTCTTTTGTTAGGATCGTAATTTAATTCCGGACTTGATGACGCTGGTTTGAACGTATTCTGAGACGGGCGAATTTTTGGGTTTAAATCGGATTTAAATTCGATTTAAATTCAAAAGGTGAGTGTTTTAACCCACTCACAATTACTAGAAGCTTTTATGTTTGTTAAATAAATTTTAGAAATGAATAGAAGTTGATTTATGAGCTTTTGGTATGTTATTTCATCCATATCTGTTGAATTGCATTTTATTGAATTTAGCTGTTAATTAAATTGATTGATTGCGTATTATTTGGCTGTTGGAAATTATTTATGCATATGAACTGCTAGTTAACAGTTATATAAATTATTGGGGAATATAAACTGTTAGATAAATAGTTGATAAATCTAATTTGAATAAAACTGCTAGTTATTACCTGTTGTATATTACCAAACACATATTGTTATTGATTGATGTTGTGATTGGATGATGGATGTGTTGTTGAATGGATGTTTTATGTGGATATCATTAAACTGCCAATTATCATGCATTTTACATTTTTTCGGGATTGCGGTTTGAAATGATATACAACCGCAGTTTATTTTTAAATTGCGGATTGAAATGATAAATATCCGTATCACTTGACCATAGGATAGAAAATTATATACAGGCACCGCGGTCTATATATAACTATTTTAATGTGATTTCTATGGTTTGGATTGAATACGGTCTATAAATCTTAAATTTATATTGTATAAATATTTTATTCCATATTTATATACCTATGAAGTTGAAATTTTGAAATTAAAAGGAATATAAATTTCTTTATTGAAAATGGAAGAAATTTAGAAAATGGAGTTTGGTAAATTTATATCCTATGTTTAAATGTAAAGTTGGAAATTTTAAGATATGATATTTGTAATTGGATTTTCCCAAAATAAATAGAAATGGATATTCTAGTACAATTTGAAGTGGAAAAATTCTATATATATATATATATATATATATTACTAGGAATTGAAGTCTTATTAATTATGGATTTTATGTGAATGGTCAAGATTAATTAATAGAATATTGATTTTGAAAGGATAAAAATCTAACTTTAGTTGAAATATTAATGCTCAAAAATGGATATAAATATATATAAAATTGAAATGGTTTTGGGACTTGAAGTAATATTTTGGATTTTGGTTTAACTTTAAAACAAGAAATATTTGGAAAGCCATGTAATTTATTCTTTATAAAGCAACAGTAAAGTTAAACCTTTTTAATTCGCATACCGTTGAATATCCAAACCATTTAGTTTTGAAAATAATGGTTTTAAAATACTATGGATTTTCGAAGAATTATGTTGAAAGTTACAAACAAAATATTGGTTACATGGGATATTAAATAATAAAAAGTGACATAATTTTTGGAAAGGAAAATTTTATTTGGGAAACGATATCATTGATTTGGGCTTTTATAAAATAATATGAAATTAAATTGTTTGTGTTTTTAAAGAAGAAATGATATCGTAATATTATGGTTTTGAAAGGGATTATATTCTGGTTTTAAAGTATAAACTGTTTTTAAATAACCGCGGTGTTATAATAACGATTGGTTGGCAAAGAGACCGGGATCGGATATCTGACATACTCTCTGTCGATACCGAAAACCACTTTGACTAACCGTGTACGCGGTGGAGATTCCAGAATGAAGTAGGTGGTGGCGACGTTTCCTGTAAGGTAAATACGTGGACCCAACTCCCGTGAGTTGGCATAAGGTGGCTAAAACAGGAGCGATTCTCAGGCCAATGAGGTCATTCCTCTGATCGGACGCTCCTCTTCGATATTATACTTTGACTTGGATTGATTCAGTGGCCACTTCTATATTTTGATTTTGGGGAGTTAGTCCGAGGTGGGCGGTAACTGCGGCTACGCGTTTCCACCAGCCTGGATAGCAATTGGTATATCTACCCTGGCATTGCCTAGTTGTGCCTTGTCACCTACCATACCGAGCCTTTACTACGAGTTTCTATTTGTGTCGTACCTATGGAGTATCCTCTGGTAGCTTCCCGATCAGGAGGTATTACGGTACTGTATAGACTATTGGCATTATTTGTGTTAAGGGCTATATGGGTAACCCCTTAACGCTATTTAAAAGTAAGTTTATTTTATAAATAGACACTATTATAATAGCCCAATATACTACATAGTAAATAGTTTAACGGATCCTTAGGAGATGTAAATCCCGAGCATCTCTTGAGTTACTGTACTCATATTTATTTCTGTTTATTTAACTCACATAAGATATTCTAGTCTGACTCGAGTGTTTTTGTCTTTTCAAATTCGCTCGGGTCAGTCCGAGCGTTTCAGGATCGAAGACTTTAGCTTTGAAGGATGAAGACGAAGGAGTCGTATTATTATTATCTATAGTATTGCACCACACTCATACTGTTCCGCTGCATTGTTGTATTGGTATGTGTAACTCTGATGTTCATTGTATAAGTGAAATAACTGTTTTGTAAACTATTTGAACTATATATTTATTATTATATTTTATCCTTCCGCTGTGAGATTCTATTTTGTTTTATTCCTTCTCTGTTTTTCTGATCTACCCCATAACACTCCGTCCTTGCGTATGCTTTGAATTGGCATGTGTGTCGTTTTAAAGTGTGCGAAAAGGCGGGATGTTACATACAATCCATACAAGTCTGTTCTGGGTTCGAACAGAACCGAAGGCACCTCCGAAGAAGCCCTTGCAACCCGGGTATTCGCAATCCCGATCGGACTTCCCATCACTTAGGGAATCTCTGTATCGGCGCAACTCAGTGCAGAGACAATCGATAGGCCATCCTATCGCTCTCGCAAATACCCGGTCTACACCACCGGTCTTCAATGCTATCCATATACGTCATATCACTATTCGGAATGGGTTATATGACACAAAGGTCCTCCCTCGGTTAAACCGAATAACGAGCGCAATATTAACAATCATATGGATACTGGGTTCTCAGTTAAATCACAACTTATTACCCAAAACTTTTCTTTCAAATGGTTTAAACAAACTACCATTTCCAATCTTTTAAACAAAAGATTTATTTCATAAAGTTCACCTAGTTTCACAAAGATTCATTCCCGGATTTCAAAACAATTCCATTTCAATTGGATTAATTCATTAAATCTTTAAATCAAAGATTTGTCTCATAGCTTTCAAATCGTTCCCAAATGTTCACTTTCAAAACTCGTTTCCAAATATTCATCTATAACTTGGAATTTCATTTTAAACTTGAAATCTCTTTAATACAATTTGAAACGAAAGCTTGTTATCATTTAGAAACAATAGTTTTATTTTGGAAAACCCCGATTTCGTTTATACAAGTTACAATCTTTGGGCTAATTCAAATTCATAAAAACAATACTTTAAAATGGTTTAACCCATAAATAACTAATATAACATCTTTAATCCTTAATTTCAAATCATAGAATTCAATTTCAAATCTTGAATTAAAGTTTAAATCAAATTATTTAAACTTCAAGCTTTATCAAGTTATTCAAAAATAAATTTTCATCTTTGAAATTCCATTTTAAAAGCTTTTCACATTTAACCCAATCTCGTTTCCAAACCATTGGAATTCAAAATTCAAATTCAAAACTATTTTCAAAAATCTATGACTTAACCGATTTCCTCATGAAATCCATATTCGTGTGTGTGTGGTGTGGTCCAGGGGTTTAATACAATAGTGCAACATCATTTAATCATCACGGATCACAGATATATATAATAAATAATAAATTACATCACAGATCACAACACAAATCAGGATATATCATAAAGCATCACATAACAGGGGTATCAAACAATTCAATATCCAATAAAATCCAAACATTCACATGTGAAATTTACTAATCTACTAGTTCATCTGAATCAGATGTATCACTTATGTATGAATTATAAATCCTGGTTAATTAACATAAGTTAATTACAAATTATCTGAAATAAATTTCCCCTTTAATCATTTATTAGTTAATTTTTAATTATTAACAACCCATCTTTAATTAATGAATCAATTAACCTTTAATTACTAAATTAATCTTAGTTAATGACCTTTGTTAACAATTAAAAATTTCTTTAATGACTTTGCTAAAGAATTTCACTTATATTAATCATTTTTGATTATAAATTGAATAACTATCAAGAACTCTTTTATTAATCCTAATTGTTTAGTTAATTAAGTACCTAACAGTAACTAGATTAATTCTTAATTACTTTCTAAAATAATTAATTAATTAATATTAATTATTCAACTTAATTAACATTTTATGAGTCTTCTTTAACTTGTTGAAAATCAATGTATTTCTAACTACAAACTTAAATATTAACAAATTACATACTTAACTTGAAGTAATTACTTAATTTAGAGTAATACTAATTAAGTGTAAAAAAACAAGTTTGATCGGTAAATTTGGATTCCAGTGTCATCTCCATATTATTTTGACTTAAGAAAAATTCTAAACTAAAGTTTGTGATTTAAACAAACAAGTTTTGTTTAAATCTTAAGTCCAAATCACGCCTTGATCAAAAAGAAATGATTTTCAACTTAAACTGAAGCTTGAACAGAGAGCAAGACCTCATTGGAAACAGCTTTGCACATCCATTACTCAGATACACTCAGAAAAATTCATATATATATATATATTGACATACTTATCATAATAATAACATTCAAACTATTTTGTACTTTAAATTTTAAAGATGGAGTTACTCACAGTATTTCCTAAAGAAAGAACAGAGTTGCATTTATGTTGAAATAGCAGATTGAATTTGCAGGCTGAAGCTTCTTCTTCTTATATTTTCTTGGTTAAGTTGATTGAAATATTGTCTCGACTGAGTTTGTTTAAGTTTGTAAATATAATGATGTCTATATTCTGGAATGCTTACTTCAGTTTTGATGGACAAAAAGAGATGGGGAAGTTGGTATATATAAAGGAAATTTACAGGTTGATATTAATATTTATACAACAAGGTACAAGATTTTTTTCTTATATTATGCTCAGAAATTTTCTTTTCGAATAGAGGCTGCTGATTCTTGCTTTTGTGCTAGCATTAATTACCTTGCACAATCTATACTTGAATATATATATTTTTCTTTCTTTAGTCTTGTTTTTCAAAAGCTTATGCATATCATTTTGTATATGTTGAGAAGATTTGTTTGTGCAAAGAGAAGATGGGGTATTAACTGCATGTGTACTTTATGTTTCATATTATTATTATTTTCTCCTTGCATCCTTTAAACTCGGCTGAGATGATATATGCAAAGTGAGTTTACAGGGATATCATTTTGTTTGTATAATATAGGACAAAGATATTTTCTTAATATGGTGGCTAAGCAAATTTGTTTTGAGCCATTGTTGTTTAAATTTAATCCAATATGTTTACCTTTCATTTTACAAACTATATAAGTTATGTTACCTGCTTCTTTTATAGGCTCAAGATATTTATGTTTTGTTTGAACATATCATAATGTATTTTGTTTCTTGCTTTGCATACTTATCTATACATATGTTTGAAAACATGGATGTATATTTCTTCCTTTTGCTTTATACTTTGTATTCCTATTCCAATTTCTAACCTAAATATTTAATTGTCTTGTACTTCTTATACTTATTATTTTATCTTGTGTACATTTCTTATTTATGTTAGTACTTTTATTTGTATTATATTTTGTCTCTCATATTTATTTCTATTTCCAAATTAAACATGTATTTCTAACTTAAATTTTTATTATTTTGTATGTCTTCACATATATACGTTTATTTTATATATTTTATTTTGCATATACATTTCTCAAAAATTTCATAATTTAACAAAAATTTATATTAATTGCCAATTAATTTCACAAATTTTATTCAAAAATTAAATTAATTATCATTTTAAACTAAATTAAAATCCGGGATCGTTACAATAAAACTACTTTGTACAATATAAACCTAAATTTCTAACTTTTAAAACATAATATCAAGCCACCTTTAAATAATTACTGCTATTAGAAACATATACTTACTTTAAAAATTAAACATTTAGAAATAATAACTTTTTTAAAACATATTTTTAAAACAACTTAAACTTATTACTTATACTTAAAAATTTGCTTTGAAAACGTACTTGGTTATCCAGGAAAATACGCTTCTCTTTCACATCTTTTAAAAATAAATTAATATTTATTTTTAAACAAATTTTCCCATTCCTTTAACAAATTCCCACCGTGAATTTATCCTTCCAAATATCCACAAATATATTACTTCACATTTATAAATCCAATTTATAAATTTCTTAGTCCCATCCTGCTTTATAATTCCAATTTCAATTACTTAAATCAAATTCCAAATTGTTTTCCAAATTACTCCTTTTTGAAATAATTTTCTTTACTTACTCACTTATTTCAAAACTCGTTAACTTCAGATTTTATATCTTAATTATGATTTAAAATCTTTTTAAGTGAAAATACCAATTTCATATTTTCCAAATTTCTTCTTTATATCTTTGAATAAATTTAAACCTTGAATTTTAAAATAAATTCTTTATTTCTTGATATAACAACACTTAAGTTTAAAATTCATTATTTCTCTGTTTGTTCAAAATTCCTTTTTCCATACTCGGAATTATTTATTAGAATTTTAAAATCACTTTTATTCTTATCCAGTTCATTCTTAAATTTATTCAAATTCTCTATTATTATTTTACTTAAAAATCCAATTCTATATATTTTGATAACTCAGTGTACCGAAATATATTCAAGCAAACCATAGCATTCAATATTCCAAATATTATTCATCACAGAATATCAAATATTTATAACACAGAATATTAAACAATCTAAATAATTTTGAGGAATACAGTTGGATCCCTCCAACATGTTTCCCTGCATCCACAGATGTTAGCATAATACCAATTCCATTTCGAGGTGGAATATCGCGGTATATGGGATTAGTATAATATCATTCGCTATTATGCGGCGCATAGGGTCTCATCCGCTATATAACGCGAGAAATCAATCACTCCAATATATACTATATACTACTATATATAATATAGCACATCAAATAAATTCAATCATTCAACCAATTATTTAAATTTAACCATTTAAATTTAAATAAAACCCAGACGAGTGAGATTAACCCACCTTTCATTTTATTGCATCCCTTTCCGTACCGGCTTGTCTTTCCATGATTTTAGACCTTGAACAACATTATATAATTTTATTAATATTCGAATAAATCATACAATTAATTTTCCATTTGATAATTTTAATTAACTAACAATTTAAGTTAAACTAATAATTTAATTTTAACTAATGATTTAATTTAAACAAATAATTAAATTTAACTAATTTTCCTTCTTAAAAATCTTTTAGTAACTTAAATGGGTTATATAAGTAAATTAAACAATTTAATCACCTAATCCACTATTTTTAATATATTATTTAAAATATGTATACGTATATTTATATTATTTTCGAAATAATCTACATAGGTTTTTAAAAAAACTACTTTATATAAACTTCAAAATTTCCTTGCTGTATGCAAAGATACATATAAACCTCTGACTTGAAAAATAATGGCTTATAGATTCCTTCCTGTTATTTATATTTTCTCTGTTTTAACCCATATATTAAAACGTGTATGTATATATATTTTCTACATATATTTGTATTTTATTTCCTTTTGCTGTAAATATAAAACAGATGTTCTCTATGCATCTACGTACATATACATACGTGTGTGTGTGTATATATATACACACACTTTTTCTTTACTATATATAAACAAACAGTAATTTTCTTTACTGTTAAAGTTTTTTTAACATACACATATTTTCCCTTTTTTCTACAATATACGTATATAAAATAAATAAATAAATAAATAAAAGAAACGACAGCAAATACCTACTGGCTCCACGAATCGCCAGCAACCTGCCGAAAGTTGGGCAACAAATCATGATCTTGCCGAACCACGCAGCCGTCGCCATCCACGCAGCAGCTATCGGAACACCCCAAAGTCGACTATCCTCACTAGAACGCGCTGCCTCGCTTGACGAACGCCACCTGCTATCGCGAGCATGGCCACCTCCTTGTCCGAGCTACCAATCTCGTGAATCCGCCTCTTCTGGCCTCTCGACATCATCAAACTCGAATCGAGCCTGCCCATGCTCGATCGTCATCTCGCCGTCGTGTTTGATTAGCTTGATAGAGTAGAAAGGAAAGTCACGTTTTTAATTGGAACGTGAATTAGAAAACGAGGTGGCCATTGTTTGAGTTTCATTTTCTGTGTTCGATTTGGGGGAGAAAAAGGGATTTGGGATTTTTATAGAAGGAGGCTTGCGTTTGCATTTTATTTTATTGTTATTTTTTTTATTTTCTCGATCTGATGCGTGAATTATAAAGGAAGGAGAACAGGAGACATGATGGAAAGGTTGCGTGGATGAGTAGAGGGACAGTGATTAGAGGGAAGCTGTAGTAATTTGAAGGAAAAAGGCTATGATGTTGAAGGAAAGCAGGCTGGGGAAAGAATCCTTGCTGTTGACTTAGGTTATATAATATATATATATATATATATATATATAATTAAATTCAAATTCAAATTGTCTTGATAAACGCAACGTGGAATTTTGACTTTCTATCGAGGCTTGCCGCTAGGTGTTTATAAAGTTAAACCACTATTCCGAACACAATGGAAATGGTTTCAAGTCCTAATTCGATCGTATGGAGAAGATAGCTTTTTGGACCTAGTTATTTAATTTTTTATTTCGATATAAATTTTAGCTTTACATATCGTACGCTTACACAACAACTCCAAATACTACGAAAATTGAAAACCGATAATAATACAATATTACGGATCCAATGGAACTGGTTTTATCGAATTTCGAGACTGTTCCTCGGAAGGCTATTTTTAAATATCAATTTAAACGATATAATTTCAAAACTGAACAAATCACAGTTAAATTCAAATTTTAAAACATCTATTATCCTCATCGCTATCAATATAAATTTTACAAGCCTTCAAATTATTTTTAACAGGCTTAAAACTCCAGATTTTATATTTTACCCAATTACCAATTATATAATTCAAAGGTCGAATTTTCCAATAAATCATTGTATCTTAGATCCTGAATTTACTTTATAAATGAAAACCATACTTTCCACATTCAAAATCAATTCATAATCCAAATCAAATATTTAAATCCATTTAATATCTCAAATTAACCGTTCAAAAAATCTGGGTCATTACACTCCATGTTGTTTTATTTCTAGAGTTCTACATGTTAGGAGGATCCCCTTCCAGTTATTTTTGTTTTTATTTGTTCCTCTTTTGATCTCGATTCCTTTCATTAGTTCTTTCATGTTGATTCGACTTGCTTTGAACATTGGTTGAACCTTCCCAGAACTCTGCTCAGACTATTTTATCGCAATGTTGCTTTGCACCACTTCCTTACTAGGACCTACAACAATGCTCTTTCTAGACATCCTAGCTTCGTCCTTTCTCATAAACTGGGCCGCCTTTGAATAGAAACGTTCCAACGTGGCCAGTGCTTTTCCAGCTAGCTAGTCGCCTAATTCGGATTCAGGGTCGACCCCTCTAGTCACAGCCATGAGTATCGCATGGTCATTTATGTTACTGACTTTAATGGCCGCAAGATGAAATATCTGTAAATAGTCCTTCAATGATTCCTTTTGAGCCTTGATTACACTCGATAATGACATCACATCTTTAGGATGAGTAGCGTAGATCAAGAATTGCTCCATAAACCTTTTTTCCAGTTCATCAAATCTTGAGATTTATTGTGGGGGAAATCTTGTGAACCACATCATGGTGATCCTAGAGAGAGTTATAGGGAAGCATCTACATTTAGTAGCATCGTTCTCTTTTGTCGAGTCCATCAACCATTTGTACCTCATGATGTGCCGCCTAAGGTCAACTTTCCCTTCATAAGCAGGCATCGTAGGCATGCTAACCCTTCTAGGAAACTCCGCATGTAAAACACTATCGGTAAATGGGGTATGGCTCCTAGACTCTCTCCAGCCATCGTTCGTCATATCCTGGTTCTCCCTCACCAGTTGTTTGGCCATTGCTGATAAGTTTAGTGTCTGGGTAGGTCGCGCAAAGTGGTGGTCATGCTCCACCTTGCATGAAATGTTTTGGTCAGTGTATTTGGGCCATTTCATGCCTCCTTGGCCTATCATCCTCCAAATGTGCATTTTGAGCATTCGCTTCATTATCATTTCGAAGAGGTAGTTGGTCAGTATCCAATCGTACACTAGCGTCCAAGCTCCTTGATCCGACTTGATTATGACCCCCTAACTGCAGTCGAGGAGCAATCCCCCTGGCTGAAGGATCAGCACCGACCCTTAGGGATGGATCGGCAATGACCCATCATGGCAGACCATGTTGGTCTGCCAAGCATTGCTCCAATGTCCCTATTCGTGCTGCTTCAACTCTCTGATGCCTTCTCCTTTGATGTTCATCTGATGAAGTTGAACTATCTGACACAGTAAGAAGCGATATCCCTTCTGGTGCTTTAACGCTGATGTTGAGCAATCTAGTTCATCAAGTTGTCAATACGACTCTCCATCGGCTCTCTCATCAAGTCATTGAATTCATCTCTAGTTATGGAATCAACGATATTCTGGACTGCAACAGGCTCCACATTCATATTACCAGGTTGGTTGCTTGGAACCCCTTGTTGGATACCGGCAGTTTCGTTGGCATCAACATTCTAGGAAGTAGATTTGGTGCGCCTCACCCTTCTGTACTTATGTGCATAGATCTTGGTAATTGAGTAGTATTTGAAAGCTTCTGAAGATGAATCTGGATCTCTTTTGGGGGATTTCCTCAATCTAGTAGCAACAAAGGTGATCCTAACAGGCTGAGAATCAACGTTCTCAGTGAAAGCACCAAAATGTTTGTAACCAAATTGGCTACAAACACCCAACAATGGATTTAAGTAGTGAAATAAATGAAGAAATTAAATGAAAACAGAGGAGGATCACAAAATATCAAGAAAAATACAATAGAAAGCAAAAGCAATAAGATTTATAGTGGTTCGACGCTGAATGCCTATGTTTACTTTGAATATTCTCTTTATTGCTTCTCAATTCACTTGATTACAATTACAAATAGCCAGAAACAATAAGAGATCGGAAAAGAAAGGAGGAAGTGAGTTACAATAATGGTGGAGTTTAACTAATAGCGTAAGAGTCCCTAGAATATCCCCCTATGCCTGTATTTATAGATGAAGGCAACCTCCAATCTGACTAAAATTTTGGCAACGCAACCTCCTCAACAAAATAGGCCCACCATATAGAGGGTAAGGCCCGACTCTCAAAGGATAGGGATCAGTACCGATCCCTCCATGACTCAAGTTTGGGCAAGCGATCCATATAATGTAACATGCTGATGTTTCAAATATCAAGATGTTTGGATGTGTGGAGCTCCTGTTTTTCTCTAATCCTTATCTCAGCTTCATGACATTTTGAGGAAATTCGATCCTTCTTATAGTTCTAGGATAGAAACATATCTTACGGGCTGCATTATCCCAATCCCTTCGTACATCGAGTGCAATTATGATCCATCTTGGAGTGTTACGCCAAGCCCTATGGTACTAGTGGTGTGTGTGCCGACCCCCTCATATATAGAATTCCATGTCAAACCCAAACTCCTCAAATGTATATTGATCCCTTTCTTATGAGCACATCATGCCGATCCATTCCTTATGAATACACCATGTCGATCCCTATCTTACGAGCCTTACTACGTTGATCCATGTTTATCCTTCATACTACACCAGTCCCTATGACCTCTTCATGTTATATCAAAACCTATGCCATCTCATTCGTCTCCATCATCTACTATGGCGGTCCGTCTCTTATATTGGCTAACTTCTATCTTTCTGACATCCTGCACTGTCCATCTATCAACTCTGTCCAACCCGGGCTCCTTATAACTGTTAGGACTTTATATCTTGGTCATGTAGTTGTTGCCTTATGATCATCTTTCTCATCAACAGTTGAGTCTAGCTTATGTGATAAGTCCGATATAGCCAGGTCATGGCACCGGGTAACAATAATAATAACAAATTAACTATGTTTTATAAAAAAATTAACTAAGTATTATGAAAATATAATAATAATAACAATATTTTAAATAAGTTAACAAAATTTTATAAAAATTAACTAAGATTTAAAAAAATTAAACAAGTTTATAAAAACTAAAAAGTTTTTAATAATAATAATGTAAAAGTTTATAATAAAAATAATAATAAATTATAAAATATTAACTAACTTAACTAAGTTTTATAAAACTTGACTAAATTTATAATAATAATAAAAATAATTTATCTAAGTTAAATAAGTTTTATAAATAGTAATAAATTAACAAATTTTTATAAAAATTAACTGAGTTTATAGTAATAGTAATAATAATACTAAATTATAGAATATATTTCATATTGGTTCTTAAAAGTTTTGTGTAGTAAATTTTGCTTTCGATACTCAAATATGGTCTTCTACCAACAAAAGTTATGCAATAAAATTAACTAGTAATCCATTTGTGAAGTGTCTATGAATCTGTTCTCATTTGGAACCCCTAATTAATAGTTGTACACTTGTGCATGTACCTTCCAATACTTATGATAATTGAATTAGAATGATGTTCACTAATGTCTACGTAATGTTTCATGCTTACATGATACTTATAACCTTAATAACATTAGGATACCCAAGTCATCATCAATCAAGTTTGGCTAGTTACATACTCAAACTAATATTGCATATTACAACATTTCATTTTAAACTTATATTTTAGTCGTTGATTGATGAATTTCTTTATAACACACAAGTAAAGACATTTGGAGTAAAAAATTAGCATGACGTTGCGCAATCAATGTGTTTAAAGTCCTTTTAGCACAGTAAGGATATAATTGTTTTGGCTTTACGCATTTTTTCATAGAGTAGTGTTTATGTAATTTAACTTATGGATATTGTGCAAACTTGGTTTATAGATATTTTGCAAACCTGTATATGTTTATTATATATAATGTGTTGAAGTATTTAAATGTATTTATATGATTGTTGTTTTAGTTTTATTTGAAAAAAAATATTATATATCGGCTAATTAAAGCATATAAATAAAGATATTTCGATGTTATTGCAACATAATTAACCTGCTCTAGAAAACCAATAAAACAATATACAGCTTTCTACAACATTTCGTCTATCCTAAGAAAAAGTCCTTATCCAGCATTTTCAAAATGCTGTGAAACACTATCGCAGCGTCATGAAGAACGTTATCTAATAATAAGCTCTAATAAGATTAGGACATATCGCAACATTTTATGGAACACTGTAAAAAAATGTAAAACGCTACAATTTGTTACTTTTTTGCAACGTTTCAAAAAGTGATGCGATATTTCATGAGCCTATTACAGCTTAATGTTAGACAACATTCTTTAAAACGCTGCAAAAAAGTTTCGCGTCCTTTTTAAAATGCTGCGAAAGGTCTTTTTTGTTGTATGGATCTCCTAACTAGAAGAAATGAATGATGAAAACTCCTACGTAAAGTAATATAATTTATCATGCAAGAAGGAGTTTGTATAAGAGTGGATTCTCAACCCCCTTGCTATGGTCACCAAAGAAGAAGCTAAGAAAATCCTATTGGATGTGCATGAAGAAAACTGTAGTGATCGCATAAGGGGACAGACATTAGAAAATAAGGTTCTTTGCTATAGATACTTTTAGCCCGCAATCAGCCGAGACGCAACTGGTCCCACTAGAAAATGTGATAGATGTCAAAGGTTTGCTAAGATACCGTGAGCCCCATCTATAGGGCTAACTCAAATGGATAGCTCGTGGAGGTTTGAGGTTTGGGGAGTTGATATGCTACCGATGTTGTAAGGCAAAACGAAGTATTTTTTATAGCCTTGGATTATTTCATAAAGTGGGCTAAAGTGGAAGTTTTAGCCAGAATCCTAGGAAGAAAGCGATCAACTTTATGGTGGAAAATATCTTATGCGGATTTAGAGCTCTATAGAAGATCATTACTGATAATGGAACTCAATTATGATGGAACTCAATTTGAGGATGCCGAATTCAAAGAATTCTATAATTAGCACTGAAGTGAGAAAAGATTTTCGATGGTAGCACACCCACATGAAAATGGACAGGTGAAGATGGTGAACATGATTATCAAATCCATTCCAAAGAAACGATTGACAAAATCCAAGGGAAACTAGGTTGATGAGCTACCACTAGCACTGTGAGCCTATAGGGCAACCCACAAGTCTATGATTGGGCATATTCCATTTTCTTCGGCCAAAGGAGCCGAGGCCATGGTTTCGACTGAAATAGAAATCCATTCTTACTAAAGAGTGCATTATGATCCTAGGATGAACGAGGAACTCTTGCCTGATTCGCTTGACTTACTCGATGAAAAATGAGAGCAGGCTTGACTGAGGATAGTTACTCACCAAAAAAACTAACAAGACATATTAACGCTAATGTCAAAAACTATCGGCGACCACATTTTGAAAAGGTTCTTTCTTAGTATAGGGGCATTCGGTCCAAATTAGGAAGCTCCCTACATGGTTGAACAAAATCTTGGAGTTGAAACTTTCTAACTATCCATGATTGATGGGTTCCCAAATCTGTGGGCGTGGAATAGCGAGCATATATGCTGCTGCTTCACTTTGATTTACTTATTTTTTGCAAATAAGACATCCTGATTGATAGGATGATATGTAATAAGGTAGAGTCTGTTAATACCTCAGTTATCGATTTTGACGATATCAACCACATAAAATATAGATACTAATGTTTTGCCAAGTTATCTAGTATATATTGCATAATATTACATAGGTGATGAATCGAAGATTGTACAGTATAAAGAATAAAGATAAAGATATGATGACTCATGAGTTCAAAGGCAATGAAATGAAGATCCCAAGGTTATAATTTAGTGTATAGAGTCATTAGAATATATTGTTAAAGTCCTTGATAGCAATATCTAATTCTCGTCTCCAATTTCTGATCTTGATATTTTAAATAAAAATAAATTATTTAAATTTCAAAATGTATTTTTATTTCATAAAAGTTTTTAAGAGTTCAAAATAATTAAAAACTATGCTCAAATTACTATACAAAGTATAGGATTTTCAAAACAATTTAGAAGAAAAGTATTTTCAAAAATTACTAGGGTATGTCAACAGACTTGTTTTTATATGTCGACATATAGACCGTTGGATTATTTTTTAAATTTTGAATGGAAGTATCTTTTGGACACAACTCTTCATGAATGGATACATTTATTTATTTACCATATAAAGGGGAGTGCAAGTGTATATTTAACCAATTCAATGCTTACTTTCTTCCCACTCTTGACTCTTTAAAAAATTCACTTGAAAAGTATACTCTGCACTCTTTAAAATCATATGGAATCAATTCATACTTCATTATATTGATTTAATACTACTTTCTTACTATTTTGGAAATATCTCTATCATTTCAAAGATCAAAGTGTTATTAAAGAGGCTAGTTGATCCATTATATCCAAATTTTAAGAATTTGTCTTTGGAAAAACTATCTACTCTACTTGTGTTTGTATAGGTGTGCTTGTAGCCCATTCAAATCAAGTAGGTGTGTTAGTAGCAGAGTAAATCTGTCAGGTGATCTTGTATCCCAGTCAAATCAAAAGAGTTTTGCCTCGGACACATAATATAGGAGGTGTGTCTCATAACCTCAAGACGAGATTTTAGTCTGGTGTGCCTTTTACCGGGTTTAATAATTGGAATTGAAAAGAAATCGGTAAAAGAAATTGTACGAGACTGGATGCAGGAGAAATCCAAACCAGTATAAAATCTCTTGTGTTGTCTCTCTAACTTTTACTCTACATTAATACTTTTATATTTACCTATGCGTGCATCTATGATTGATTGTTAATATAGTTCTGTGTTTTTAACCTATGATTTAATATTAATCTTGAAAGAAAATTAAAAAGATTTACATATGTTAGAAAATACTATTTACCCCATTCTTGTTAAATTAGCCTTAAGATTCATTTTTCTGCAACACATTTTCTATCAGAGCACTAGGTTTTCAAAAACACGTAATTTGATTTTTTTTTTAATAGTATAAATAGCCAGTAATACTGTTAGTACTCTTTTTAGCACTTTATAGAAAAACAATTTTGTGGAACCAATATATTTTTTTCTAATAGATTAGAAACTAATTATTTTGAAAAGTCACTTGATAATTTTAAAAGGTGTGATATTGAATTGCATAAACAAGTATGTTAGATGGCTGATGATGAGCAGACACTTGATATTCACACATTATAGATTAAGAAGGACAAATGGATGGTCAAGATACATGACTAGATATTTGGAGACCTTGAAAGATACTATTTACAAAGATGGTGGATCGGTTAACTTCGGAGACAACTCTAAAGGATATGTGATTGGCTTTGCCAATGTCGATAATTCTAATACTCCTACTGTTTCAAATGTTTTGCTAGATAGGAATTTGAAACATAACCTACTTAGTATTGGTCTGTTATATGATATGGGTTTTAAAATTAAGTCTGAAAAAGATATTTGCCACATCGAAGATAATTAGTCAAACATTATCTTTGAAGGTATTAGAAAATGTAACATTTATGTTTTTAATATAAAAGCATATAATGATAATATATGTCTTTTGGCTGAACCTAGTGACCCTTGGATTTGGCACAAAACATTTGGTCACTTGAAATTCAAACATCGATCTAAAGTTGCTAGATATGAACTTGTTAGGGGTCTCCCTAAAATGGGTTTTAAAGTCAATAACTTTTGTGATGTATGCCAAGTAGGAAAACTTCATAAAGTTATTTTAAATTAAAAGATATGATTTCTACTTCTCAACCCCTTGAACTTCTTCACCAAGACCCTTTTGGACGCTCTCAAATAAAATATATAAATCATAATAGATATGTATTTGTACTTGTAAATGATTTCCTTAAATATACAACGAAAATTTTCGTTACGCTTAAGAGTGAAGCTTTTGATATGTTTAAAATTTTTACTAAAAGTGTTCAGAATCAAAAGATACTTAAAACTAAAACGATTAGGAGCGATCATGGAGGAGAATTTGAAAATGAAATTTTGAAAACTTTTGTAATAAGAAAGGAATTAAACATAACTTTTCTTTTCCAAGAACACATCAACAAAATGAAGTTGTAGAACATAAAAATAGAACTATACAAGAATGTGCCAGGATTATGCTAAATGATAGTGATATATCTAGAAGTTTTTTGGATAAAGCAGTTGTTACAGCATGATATATTTTAAATATAATTTTAATAGGACCTTTGACAAAGAAAACTCTTTGTGAATTATTTTATGATAAAAAGCCTAAGATATCTTAAAGTTTTTAGTTGTAAATGTTTTGTATTAAATAAAAAAGATAAATTAGATTAATTTGATGATAAAGTAGGTAAAGGAATTTTTATTGGCTATTCTAATAGAAGTAAAGTATATAGAGTTTTTAACACTAGAACTAATACCATTGAAAAAACATTACATGTTTCATTTGATGAAAATTATAAAATCAATAATACAGGTTTTGATGAAGAAGAAAATATTAATTCAAATAAAAATAATCAAATTACAAGTATTGAAACCACTAATGATGAAAGTAATGATAACTCTAAAAATTCAAATCCAAATAAAGAAAAAAATATTTGAAAGATCACCATATAGAAAATATTCTAGGAAATATAGAGTTAGTTGTAAAAACAAGAAATCAATTAAATAAAATGAGTAATGTAGCCTTTATCTCAATTATTGAATCTAAAAATCCAAAGAAAGCATTATTTGATGATTCATGGATTCTTCTTATGCAAGAAGTATTGAATTAGTTTACCAGACATGATGTTTGGAAATTAGTCCAAAGACCTGGAAATAAATCTATAACAGAAATTAAGTTGGTCTATAAAAATAAAATTAATAAATAAGGAGAAGTCATTAGAAATAAAGCATGTTTAGTTGCTTCAGTTCATAGTCAGAAGGAAGATGCATATTTTTATGAAATCTTTGCTCCTGTAGAGGCCATTAGAATTCCACATGCTTCTGCAAATCATAATATTTTTAAATTACTTCAAGTGGATGTCAAAAGTGCCTTTTTGAATGGTTTTATTAAAAAAGATGTTTATGTTGACCAACACTCGCTTTGGAAGATGAAAAACTTTCAAATCATGTTGTAAATTAAAGAAAGCTTTATATCATTAAAATAAGCTCTTGGAGCTTGTAATGAAATACTTAAATCATATTTAATTCAATCTAACATTGAAACAGGAAAAGTAGATAGTACTTTATTTATTAAAAGACAAAATAATGATATTCAACTTATACAAATATATGTAGATGATATTATTTTTAGGTCGATAAATAAACAATTAAATAAAGAATTTTATGATATATAACTAAGGAATTTGAAGTGAGTCATATGGAAGAACAAACTTTCATTTTAGAATTACAAATAAGGCAATTAATAATTGTATCTTTATAAGTCAAGAAAAGTATGCTAAGGATCTAGTTAAGAAATTCGGTATGACAAATACTAGTGGTAAACTAACACCTATTTCAACTATTGAGAAATTAAGTAAGGAAGAAAATTCAAAAGATGTAGATTAAAAACTATGTAGAGTTATGATAGGATATCATCCACATAGGCCATGACATCTGACCCTGACCTAACCCTCATAAGGATATCCTTCATGTAGGGAACAAACATGACCATCATCAAAAAGGTTTTTAAGAAATTGCACTTCAAGTCCTCAAACTGAGGGCTCAAAGTGATCTCTTTTTCCACTGTAGCGGTAAGAATTCAAACAAGGTTCTTAACAGGCCTCAAATGAGAAATATCAGAAGTAACCGGCCCTCATAATTACTCAGGGCATCATGGTGCGTGAGTGGATATCATGGGCTATGTTGATAAAGGAGCTGAGACATGAGTAGGTGATACATTTATAGATGGGATATAATCATCCCTCGATGAATGTTTGTCTAGGCTATATGGCAAGGGTGAGCGAGACCTACATCATAGAGATGACTCCCAAGATCAACGACTCCTTTCACGGCTCCTACGATTCCTACAAGAGCACCTACTTAAGCCATAATCATAAGACAAACCATGGTTATGGTCAAATGATCCATATCTTTTGTACAACTCCCTTGGCTTTCAATGGTATCATATATGCTCCTGTGCTCCATTTAATCTATACATAAAACGAAAATGAGTTAGTGCTAATATGATAGAAATATGATGTAAATAGAGCATGGTGAAGTGTCGTGTAAATGTGGGTGTGCCCTACTGCCCCTACGGACCATGGATTTTATGCTTGCTAAAAGGGTTAATTTCCCCAATACAGTGGTAGGCACATTGTCTGGTAGACGAATAGGGGATCCAATATCCCCGATTCTAATATTGCCCAAGCTAAAGCGTCGAATTCATCTAGGATTGATCTGGGAGACCCAAAATATCCTTTGAAGGTAGGATAGGGTTCTCCTCTATCGTGGAAGCTTGTGGAGGTTGCACAAGCACCCAAGATGAAACAATATTTATTTTCTGTCATCGAGCTGTCAGAAATGCGCTATCATCACCACATCCATTACTAGAAGATTCACAGCCAACATTTGCATCATTATTACCCTCACCATTATTTCCTCCTTCCATGCTCCCTCTAGGTTCCGTGAAAGGAGTTGGAATTAGGGGAACCTCTTGGCTTCATCATCATCCTCCAACAAAGAGCTGCATCATCATCATTACCAACCTCGAGAACGTGGCCAATTCTATGACCCTCTTACAAAAGATTATAAGCCCTTAAGTTCTCCTCAGTGAGAAGTGCACTCATCTCCCTTTCTTCGATTGGGACTTGGTGAAGAGCTGCGAGTGTGTTCGCTAGGGCCACACCACTAGGTCTTTTTAGTTATCTATGGACGTAAAGAACGATGGTATAAGCAGCTAAGGCTATAACATTCATATAGCGAAGAAAAAAGAGAACGAGACTTATGTTTCGACAACCACCTCGAAGTGAAACTAGGTTAGCAACGTATAAAAAAGAACTCATATTTGAAATAGTTTAACTTGTTCCAGAGTCCCATCATAATGCGGTAACCCCTGGAAGGCTCTAAGTACGTGAGGGAAGGTGATCCTTTCTAGTGTTTAAAGCTATCATGGTAATGAATCTCTTGAGTGTTGGGCTCATTGTTTATATGACAAACAGAGATTATATACACGATATTCAAGAAGGCGTAGCTATTCGGGTACAAATGGGCTAGAGCGAGCTTCATAAACTAAAGAGTTAAATAGTGGAAAGCAGACATCCATACACATATATCGATTACAAGTAGTATACACTATTGGTGGCAGGTACACTCGCTGATCACATGTAGGAACTAGCAGGTTCTAATATGGAATATCGTACCTCTCACATATTCTCTCGAGAGATCCCCCATTAACCTTCGAGGCAGGAGAATCTAGAGGATCATCTAAAATGATAGAATAACCCATGTCGATGTCGGGGGCAACCCCAACTACAGGCTCCTCGACCTGCATAAAGGGGACGATCGGAAGGGGTTGCTCTATTTGATGACTTATTATGGGGATCTGGATGGTGTAGAAGTATGTCTTATTGTAGGTATGGTAGTAGAACTAGATTCTATGTTGGATTCAGCATATTCTAATGTCGAATAATCTACGGCTAAGGTGGAGAGATGCTCGGAGCACCTACGATCCATAACAATTAAAGCATCACACATAATTCATGTCAAGCATATTAAAAACAGTAATCATCATGCTAAAAAGAAAGTCCTGTAAAGTCAGTGTACCAAACCCAAGGATAACGTGTGTTTATCAATCGAGTCTCGTACATCGATGGGAGGAACATGATGTAGTTATGCAAAGTTTGTACAGTACGTGCATTAAACGTCAAGTAGTTCAAAATTATCATTCGATGTATAGATTGGAAAATAGTTTGTTCAAGCACCAATTTAATATTCGCAGTGATCGTCATTGCTAACCATCCTATATAGATCGTATGATGACAATCACAACAGATCATGCACTATCAACCACGACTTGACTGAATTCCATTATAGAATTCCATTTATAATTTTCTAAGATCATTAGGGAGAATCTTTCACAAAAATTTGATTCACTTGGATAAACTTGAGATTTCCTCGAGTAATACCGAGGCCAACACGCGCTAGCGCTTTAATCAAGCCATCCTTTGCGAAAGTAGTATCAAAACATGAGCTTGTCCATGTTTTATGCAAAGATCATTCATGCCATCAAATTTTAAGGTGAAAATGCTCCTAAGTGCAGGATCGGTACTAATCCATAAGAGGAAAAAAACATTTACTTTATTTTTCTTTTAATCGGGCACGGTCTAGGGCTGAATAAATGACAAGATGGATCAAACTACGGTGCCACTCACCTAAGCAAGAAGTTGCTAGTGGTTTGAGCTCGATATTGTTTAATAGTTCAATGCTTATATATTGAAGTGAATCAGGTTGGAAGTTGAAATATTTAATAGGGTCAGTGATAAGGAGGCGTGTCGATTTGAAACAGGAGGATAGCATGGCAATGTTGGGACGAAGTTTGGATCAACGACTAAAGCTTTGACAATGGTGACTTGGAAGCTTGAAGGAGAAAAGTCTCGAGGCATGAAGTAAATAAAAGTGGAGATGAATAAGTATATGTCCGCAATCTTATAGAGCCAGAATCAAAAACTTAAGCTGAAAAATTACTTAATTTCTAGATAACTCTAATCTATAGCGATCCCGTTTGAGGATCATATCGAACCAAAAAACTAATATACAAAATAAAAATGAAAAATTGCATACAAATGTACATATATATATATATATATATATATATATATATATCTGTGCATGCATGATGAACAATCAAAGCTCCAAGAATCTAAGGTCTTACCTGAGTAATGCAAAGGAAACCATTAGAAGCTTGGCGAATTTGAAATGATGAACTTAAGGAGCTTGCTTCAATTTTATACTACGTAGAAGTTACAAGCCCAAAACTACATGAAGCAATGCTATGATCGATAAAGGATGCTACACTGTACGAAAGCGGTTCAAGGGAAAGGGAGCATCTATTTGGTGCGAAGGCTTAGAACAAATAGCATGGGAACTTCACTTTGTTTCGTTCCAAAACATATCTTATTAAAACAAGATATACTTTGGGAGGGAAATGTTATTTAGCCTTGTGGCTAGGTAATATCCAGATGAATCAGGTCAGTCAAACTAGAAATTACCAAGCAGAAAATCCAAAGCAATAACATCCAAACTCAAGTGTCGGATGAAACCAAGAAGGGAAGTCACAAACTTGACATGAACCTTCAAGGATAGCTCACACAATTTCTTAATCCAAATGCAAGATCAAAAAGCCTTAAGAGGTAAGTGAAGTTATGGATTGGTACCGATCCATAACATGGATCGGAATCAATCCATATATCTTTCCAAGATCCTCCATCAACCCCATGACATGTCAATTTGGAACAATAATGAGTTATTCAATGCTTTGTGGGATGGATTGTAAGCCTATCGTGGCTTAAATGAACGATAACTAAATCAAGCACTTCTGCCCAATCTTTGAATCAAGAAATTAACTCAAGTTAATATCCATATCATTGCAATCAAAACGTCTAAAATGAAGAAACAAGTCAACTAAAACTTCCACAAGAGGAAACCAATACCTATAGAGCAAACTCATGTATTGGTATCGATCCCTTTTCTTAGCTCAATACCGATCCTTGGACATTGTTGAGTTATCCATGGTCACTTTGGTTCAACTCCTCCAGAATATGAGGAACGTAGCAAGAATGTGTATGAGTGAGTTTCGATGACCTAAAACTTTCAAATTCATAATGAATTTTTTAGGAGGATTTTTTAGGAGCTTGCTAAGGAATTTTTGTATTCTTATTGTAATTCTAGGAGCATCATCGATCCATAAGAAAAGCATTGTAAAAACCAATCAGACATGAATTTTTGATATGATTCTAGAGTTTTCTATTATAGTATATATATATGGCTTTGTAAAGAGAATGGAAGTGTCGAATCAAGAAACTTGATCAGAGTTTGGACTAGAGAGGTCAAATGATCTATACTAGTTTGAAAGTGAAATTTTTGAGATCGAGTAAGTGATCAGATTTGAAATTGTATAATGATGATATATTTACATCATATTGGCTTTGGTATAATTGAATAATATATTTGTTGGCTTATGGGGAGTTTAGGTGATGACTCTTCAGATTGTTAAATGTAGCATAAATAATGGTTTAAAACGATTCATTGCAAAAAGGTTTTCCAAATTTAAAGGGTCTACTTAGTCCTTATCTTGGCTAGCTATATAATATAAGGGGAGGGTATTTGATTGAAATTTAATGAGGAATAGAATTGGGATGGTCTTTTTTTGGGCATGAAACTATCCATTGACGACTTAAAGCAAAATTCGAGGTGGGTTGTTACAATATACCTATACATTTTTTAAGCCTACAATTCATCAGACCTTTTATAGGCACAATAGTTAAAAAAATCAATGAAGTTAAAATAGGTGAAATATGTTAAATTGGATTAAATAGGTTATAATAGATTTAAAAAATTTGAAATAGTTTTAAATTGAGTTAAATAGTTTAAATTTATTAAAAAATTTAAAACGGGTCATCCGCTATTGTGCGGGGCGCATGGGGTCTCATCCTTCAGCAAAGCTTAAGTGGACGTAGGCCTTTGATCAGCCGAACCTCTATAATCATTGTGCCTTCTTATTTTCCCCATTTTTCAAGTTTTTTTCTTTATTTCATTCATTACTTTTAATCTCAGCATGTTTATGCCTATTTTTGGTGTAAACAATATCCTTATAAAAAGAAGTTAACTCAACTTCACTCATTATCAATGTAACGACCTAGGATTTTCGATCCCGAAAATTCCAGATAGTTAGAGAAAGAAGAAAAGAGATAGAAGAAGAAGAAGAATAGAAACACCAAAGCACAATGTCACATTCGTAGCGGATAAAATATAATATCAATAATATCAGTTTATAAAGGAAAATTGTACTTGTCAAATTACACTTTAATACATCAGAGTTATAACATACACAAACACTGGACAGATACAATCCACATGTCTTAGATAAACTACAATATCACAGTGGATACACTCCATACGTTCCCGCCATCCAGCTCGCCTCCTGAGCTCCAGAACGTCCTTTCCTGAAAATCTATAATACTCGGTCTGACCCGAGCATTACATCAAAGTAACAACCGAGTCAGGCTGGAAACCAGCGTGAGTGAACCTATATAACATGAAATCAAGCTATAACTTTATGAACTACCAGGGTAACTCGTACCTTTTACGAGTTCTTACTTATTATAGCCAATCATTAATCACATACAACAGTTCTCGGAATAAAACGTCCAGGTTTCTTAACTTATTTCATTCCAATCTGATTTATCTCACATATCCAATTTATAAGGGAATTTAGATTACTATTCGAAGTGGTTTCGGGTAATTTCTGATACCCGAACCCGGTCTCTTCGAATCCAATGTCATTTCTGCTCCAAGTTGTTAAGTTTAAAACAAAACAATTCATATCTAGGATATCATACCCTTCATCAATTTATCTCAGATAGATAGCCTACACTATCGTAGTTTAAATCATTCATATCACAGCACATCTCAATCGCCCCTCAGAGACATCAACTAATCCAAGTCATCCAATATCGTTCAACCATCCATAAGTTAGATTTGCAATCCCTAATTAATTTAATTTATTTCCATTTAAATTAATTACCAACTTTAATTTCTTAGATTACCTTAATCTTGCTTACTTAGCATTAATTAATTACAATCAAATTAATGATCCATCTTAATTAATCCTCCTTGATTAATTATCTTATAATTACATTTAATAATTGTCTTTTAATTAATCACTTAGATTAATTAGCCTTAATCATTCACATTAAATTATTCTTAAATTAATCTCCCTAATTAATTTATTACATTAATTAGTGATCCTCTAATCTCTTTTCTTAATTAATTATTCCTTTAATTAATTACAATTATTAATTAACCTTAATTAATCACATGGATTAATTCATCATCCTTAATTAATTAACTTTAATTTACTACCCTTAATTAATTATCCAATAATTAATTAATTAATAAATCCTAACCGTGAAGCCTTAATTAATTCCAAGATAATCATTTATCTTAATCACTTCCTAAATCTTCATCGGAATTTAATAAACTTGATATTAATTATCATTAACTTATAAATTAACCAGAGTCCTTAAGTTTATGATAAAACACTTCATCCTTGTTCAAATAATTTATTTTAGAAACTAAGTTTATCTTTCTTGGGAATTCATTCATTTAAAAACACCTTCACTTGGATAACCATTTCCTTGAAATTTAATTATTAAAAATTTTAAATACCTAAAACTTGTTTAAACCATTTGCTTTGGTAACTTGATAAATATTTATAACTTTAAACTTGTTTGTTTTCCCTTTTCAAACCTTGTTCTTTCAACTTTAAGCTAGCAACTTGAATTTCTATACCTTAACAAAACTTGTTCATATACTACTCATCTTTGAAAAAACTTGTTTCCTTTATTTGGCTTGAACATTTTTTTAAAGTCTTGAAAACTTTATTTACCAAACTTATTTTGATAAAAATCTAATTTCTTAAAATCTAGAAACAACCAAAACAAACAAGGACCTGAGCCAAAGGATATAAAACCCGATTACAAACCCGAGTAGTACTCGTACATTCACAAACCCCAAACTGCACCGAGTCAAACCTACCAACATTTCACGACCGACCGGAGAAAAACATCGCCCTTGAAAACACCCAAACCCAGACACGCTGGTGCACGCGTGCATGATGCACGGTGAACTACGCGACACCATCCAACTCCCCAGCCTCCAGCATGTCGAGCACGACTTCACCATCCACCCCGACACCCTAGTTCAATGATCCAGTCAACACATCAAAATTGAGCGTAATGCCCAAACTAGAACCCAAAGTACTATGATCGGAAACCACCCTCGCCATTGATCTCGACCACGAGGTCCACCGTCGACACCACTACAAACTTCGTCTCAACTTCCAGCACCTTACTTCTCCCTCGTGATCATGTCTGATGCGCCATTGTCACCACAAACACTTCAAAAATAACGGCGACCTGAAACTGTAACTAAAACCCTAAATCGACGCCAACGACCACCATGATGGTCTGAAAATTCAGAGACCAATTTTCCCATATGCCACGTCCCCCATACTTGCCTCAGCTCTAACTTCAACCCCATAAAATTCGTCGATCATCAGAAAACGCCGAAACCCAATTGTCGTTAAACAAGCAATTCCTTACAATTTACTTATCTAAAAACCATAATTTTCCTACCTAAATTCATCTCTCACTAACACAAACCTGATTATGGATTCAAATCACGAAATCATGATATTTGATTTTTCCTCATATTTCAAAAGTCCACTGTAAATTCCATCTTAGAGATGAGTACTCCACCATTAAGCTCGAAATCATTTTTATAAATGAGGTTACCTCAATTTAAACATTTAATCTTTAAAAATCAAAGCCTAAAATGATTCCTAATGTCAGATAGGAATTTTTATAATAAAATTTCAACCCTGGAAAAACGTAACCGGAAGAACGAATATGCACAGATATATATATCCTGTCACATATATATACATTGAAATGCAGGCATATTTTTATCATATATTAATCATCTCCACAACAAATTCATATTTTTTCCACAAACATCAAGATTTAAACCAGATTATTGTTTTTTTTTATTTTTAAAAATAAAGCTCACTCACCTTGGTTGGAATAGAGGAAGTTTGAAGATCTGGAAAATATTTTGATCTAGATCTGATTTAGTTGATGATTTTATATGCTTTATTTGAAATAAATTTGAACTTGGCTTGAAGATCTTTTGAGTATTCTCAGGCTTTTTATTTCTTCCTTCCGTGATCTTAATTTTGAAACTACTGCTTTAAATTTTAAATTAAATTTGATCTTTGTTTTAACTTGTTTCCAGGTTTCAGATATTTCCCTGGCCCTTTTTTTCTAATACATGTAATTAAGAAAAAAATAACATGTTTTGCCACTTGTCTATTTCAACTACACTTGTAAATATATATGTTAATGCCATTACACTTGTTATTCAACATAAGATTACATTTTGATAAATATTTATAAGTCTTATATTGTAATATATGTGTTATCAAATTTATATCATATTTTCCCTTAGAAAAATATTGATAAAATTTTTAAGGAAAATTATTTAAAACTAACTATGAATTAAAAAAAAATCTAATATATGTTATTTTAAATCCAATCTTATTTTTAATATGTTACATTTGAGTTTCACTTTCAGTTTCCCTTTAAATCTACTTATATAAATACATAATTTATTTTGTTTTTGAACAAAAATGAATTTTTCCAAATTAAATAATTATATCAGGAGGTTATTAAACAAATAATTATTCAGATATCTATTATAACTTAAATTCGTCTATGTACATATCCAGATATATATATCATAATTTATCTATTTTCATTTACAAATTTAGTACTATAATAATTTTAAATCCTGTAGATTATCAATTAACAGATATCCAAAATCTAGGTTATCACATTCATCTCCCTTAGAATCTTTTCGTCCTCGAAAAGGAATAAAGCCAGAATTTATTAACATACTTATATTAGATAAAGTACTCTTTGAACATTTTTAAACTATAAACTCCCTTTTTATTAAGAATTTTTTTAATCACTTTTAAAATCTACATAGTATTACAAAAATAGTTTTATAAAAAAAACTTTTTATAACTCGATGTCTCGACCAATCCATCCTTGTTCTCACAGAAATTCGGTCATACATTAATCAGGCGAAGGACCGAAAATCTATAAGTACTTAGCAGACCCATTTTTAACACCCAGTGAAAATACTATGGAAAATAATTTTTTTATTGAAAATATAGAAAACATTTTTGAAAATAGAGGGAACATCTTTTGGTGAGAGAATGCTCTGGAAATCATCACCCCCATCACGGCCATAGTTAACCCGATGGTTATGTTTCCATCCGGACAAAATCGATAGATAATTGTAGGCACTCTACGTCCCTTGATTTCGCCATGGAACCCGCTACAGATCATGGCTATAACCGGGGTTACGTTGTTGTCACAACAAAAACCTACATAACTGTAGGCCTCAGCGCCCTCGAATTCCGCTGCCAAAAGAATGAAACTTCTCCACTCCCACATAGGTCGCAGTCTACCGATGTAAAATCAAACGTAGACTGTTGGCTCTCAGCAGCACACACGACTTTCGCTATGTCACCATAGGTCGCAGTCTACCGATATAAAATCAAACGTAGACTGTTGGCTCTCAGCAGCACACACGACTTTCACTATGGTCTGCAGTAGATCGCAGTGACAATGAGTTACATTGTCGTCACAGCATAACCCAAAAGCTTCTGTGGGCATCAACGTCCTCGACTTTCTCCACACACTACACATAATCCTCAGGAACTATTTTGTCCGGACTCCTCATAGGATCAACTTTAGAACCCCCCTTAAGGTTCAAGGCAGTACCACCCTGTGGCACTCCTGAGAAGTTCATTTCAAGGGAGCGCCTTTTTCCCCAGAGCCATTTTCAAAATACTCAATACTGTACATGTATAGTATCTTCCAAATCATACACCCAATATGAATCTCATATAAATCTCCTTTCTCAAAATCGATTATCCCAAAATCGATAATTCTTAATCTAGGCTTTCCAAATTCTAATATTGATTTTACCCAAAAGTCAAAAAGCCTTTCCAAATCCAAAGGTTCCAAAAACCTTTTCTCAAAATCATTCTCACAAGATCCTTTACATATGTGTGTATATAGAGATATATATATATATATATATATATATATATATATAACTTTAAAAAACTTTGGATCACTTTAAACTTGTATAAATTCCCTTTTATACTTCAAACACTTTCAAAAATCTTTTCCTTCCGGCAATAGATTCAACAAGGGGAGATTTATCTTATATAACAAAGATATATAACTTTGTTTATTATAAATAAAATATTCAAATTTGATTACTCTATAAAGTCACTTACCAAATTACTTACTTCCATAAAGTAAATTTTTACCATAGAAATATCCAATTTCCACTTTACTTCATCATATATTTCACAAAATATACCTTTCATTTCAAAAACCATTTCACATTTCTTATCCACAAATTTCCAGTATCTATTTTATTCAAACCCGTATGATGTACACATATAATCCGTACGCTATACCAATCTGATCGCTCACTCGATCACACAATTTCACTTCCGAACTAGTATCGTCCACCCGGCTTTCTAGTGCGGACTCAGATCTGGTTTCTTGATCAGAAATCGTCATTCTCCTTGCATAGCCATAACTATGATAGAGAATATCTAGAACCAATCAACACCCATATCCAAGTTCGCCATCGAAATTCGAGTGAAAAATCCCAACTCGGATCGATAAATTATCTCAAAATTTTGTGTTCGAATCTAGATCAAACCACTATGCGAATAGAATAATATACGTACATAATACGTATTTATCTTTATTGGTTATTAGAAAAATCAATTCTCTTTCAATTCACCTTAAGTTTGATTTTAATTCACTTGCTCACAATTGCTTAAATCCTCATTTGGATTATCACCTCAATTCTTATCTCAAATGGATACTTAATCATAAACAGTTTGAACTCTGTCCCGCTTAAATTTAGAAAATAGTTTGAAAAATTAAGAGTAGATAAGTAGTTGAAAAATAATTATTAATTTGCAATATAGCTGTAAAATAGTTAAGTAATTGTAAAATAGTTGGAAAATAGTCAAATAGTTATAGAAATTTTTAAATAATTTGCAAAATAGTGGTAAAATAGTAATTAGTTAAAGTAGTTGAAAAACAGTAATTAGTTTATAAAACAGTTGAAAATTGTTAAATAGTTCCAAAATAATTGTAAATAAGTATAAGATAGTTTAGTTTTAAAAAGAAAGATTGTACAGTAAGTAGCTTGGAAAATTAGATTTAAATTAAAAATAATTTATTTTGAAAACAGTCCAGAGCCAAACTGTTCAATTCCCAATCTCCAATCCAAATTAATTTCCTATCAATTCAATTTAAATTTCCACTTCCCTTAAATTGACTCAATAACTTCAATTTCCATTAAAATTTATTTAATCCCAATTCAAGTTGAATTAACCTTAATTTCATTCCAAATTCAAATCAAATTCATTTGAACTTTAAACTACTCAACTTTAATCACAATTCCAAATTATTCAAATCAATTTGGATTAATTTCGAATTGAACCAGCTTCAATTTCAAATCATTTCAATTCTTGTTTAAATTAATCCCAACTCTCATTTGAATTTGAATTCGTTCATTTTCAATTTCATTTCAAATCAATCCAATTCAAATTTTCCATTTGAATTTTTAAATTAATACATCTTCAATCACAATTCCAATTAATTTAAATCAAATTAAATTTGAACTAAATTTAAACCATCCCGAATTATATAAATTCGAATTAAATTTTTAAATGTTGATTTAATCCTTCAAATCAAATCAACTCATATCCTTAAACCATTTAATTCTGAATCCAAATTCCATTTTTAACCTATTTCAAAGTTCAAATAATAATTCAAATCCTTTTTAAACAACTAAATCTTTGAAATCCAATTTATCACCAAATTTCAATTTTGAAACCAATCCTTTGAAGTTTTATCTTAAACATTCAAATTTCAAGTCCAAAATGATTCCATTTTATCTTAATAATGGATATATTACCATACCCAATTTCAAATTTTAAACTCACATTAATAATCTTCCCATTTATAAGTTCAAAAAACTTATCTCATTGGGTATCATATCTCATTCCAAATTTAAAGCTCAACATTTAGAGTTTTGTTTCAAACCATCTTTGATATTATGTATATTCCTCATATATATACGTATTATTTTAAACCACCTTTGGTTTTTAATTTAAAACAAATTTCTTTAAATTTTCAAACAACACTTGTTTGAAATAGGACCCTTTCATTCAAATACATTAAATAATATTATTTATTATTTCATTATCACTTTGAAACAATTTTCAAATTTCTGGACCTAAAGCTTCACGATTTAGATCATCTTCGGTTTCAATTTATAAGTCATACTTACCTAAATGTTTTACTTCTTTAAAACATTTCATTATTAAATACAACAACCATTTATGATAATAACCAAGATTATCATATCTGAAAACCAATTTATTATTATCTTAATCTGGAACTCTTCCCCAAATTTAAGATTTTAATTTTAGTTTGAATCCATTTCAAACTTTTCTTTTTTTAATTTTAATTTGCTTGTATTTCTATTACCACTTAACTTAATTCCAATAATTTAGCAACCAATTACCTTAATATTTATTAGAAAGAAATGTTGCTTTATATATCAAAATATATTCTTATATAAAATCATTTAAAATCTTTATATAAGAAAATAACAAGTACACTCTCATATATATATAGACACACACACACACACTCAACTCATTCTACAGTATCATTGACCCTATCCTTAATGAGTAATCCCACTAGAGCGAAGGTTCTCACTTAACCTGGCTCTAATACCAAACTGTAACGACCCGGGATTTTCGATCCCGAAAATTCACATAGTTTTAGAAAGAAGAAAAGAGATAGAAGAAGAAGAACAGAAATACCAAAGCACAATCTCATAATCGCAGCTTGATAAAATATAATATCAATAATATCAGTTTACAAAGGAAAACTGTACTTGTCAAATTACACTATAATACATCAAAGTGATAACATACACAAACACTAGACAGATAAAATCCACATGTCTCAGATAAACTACAATATCACAGCGGATACACTCCATATGTTCCTGCCATCCAGCTCGCCTCCTAAGCTCCAAAACGTCCTTACCTGAAAATCTGTAATACTCGGTCTGACCCGAGCATTACATCAAAGTAACACCCGGGTCAGCTGGAAACCAGCGTGAGTAAACCCATATAACATAAAATCAAGCTATAACTTTATGAACTACCAGGGTAACTCGTACCTTTTACGAGTTCTTACTTACTATAGCCAATCATTAATCACACACAACAGTTCTCGGAATTAAATGTCCAGTTTTCTTAACTTATTTCATTCCATCCTTATTTATCTCACATATCCAATTTATAAGGGAATTAAGATTACTATTCGAAGTGGTTTCAGGTAATTTCGGATACCCAACCCCGGTCTCTTCGATGTCATTTCTACTCCAAGTTGTTAAATTTAAAACAAAACAATTCATATCTAGGATATCATACCCTTCACCAATTTATCTGAGATAGATAGCCTACACTATTGCAGTTTAAACCATTCATATCACAGCACATCTCAATCGCCCTTCAGAGACATCAACAAATCCAAGTCATCCTATATCATTCAACCATCCATAAGTTAGATTTGCGATCCCTAATTAATTTAATTTATCTCCATTTAAATTAATTACCAACTTTAATTCTTGGGTTAACTTAATCCTACTTACTTAGCATTAATTAATTACAATCAAATTAATGATCCATCTTAATTAATCCTCTTTGATTAATTATCTTATAATTATGTTTAATAATTGTCTTTTAGTTAATCACTTAGATTAATTAGCCTTAATCATTCACATTAAATTATTCTTAAATTAATCTCCCTAATTAATTTATTACATTAATTATTGATCCTCTACTCTTTTCTTAATTAATTATTCCTTTAATTAATTACAATTATTAATTAAACTTAATTAATAACATGGATTAATTCATCAACCTTAATTAATTAACTTTAGTTTACTACCCTTAATTAATAATCCAATAATTAACTAATTAATAAATCCTAACCGTAAAGCCTTAATTAATTCCAAGATAATCATTTATCTTGATCACTTCCTAAATCTTCATCAGAATTTAATAAACTTGATATTAATTATCATTAACTTATAAATTAACCAGAGTCCTTAAGTTCATGATAATGCGCTTCATCCTTGTTCAAATAATTTATTTATAAACTAAGTTTATCTTTCTCGAGAATTCATTCATTCAAAAACACCTCAACTTGGATAACCATTTCCTTGAAATTTAATCATTAAAAATTTTAAATACCTAAAACTTGTTTAAACCATTTACTTTGGAAACTTGATAAATATTTATAACTTTAAACTTGTTTGTTTTCCCTTTTCAGACCTTGTTCTTTCATCTTTAAGCTAGCAACTTGAATTTGTATACCTTAATAAAACTTGTTCATATACTACTCATCTTTGAAAAAACATGTTTCCTTTATTTGGCTTGAAACTTTGTTTAAAGTCTTGAAAACTACATTTACCAAACTTATTTTGATAAAAATCTGCTTTCTTAAAATCTAGAAACAACCAAAACAAACAAGGACCCAAGCCAAAGGATATAAACTCGAATACAAACCCGAGTAATACTCGTACATTCACAAACCCCAAACTGTACCGAGTCAAACCTGCCAACATTTCGCGACCGACATGAGAAAAACATCGCCTCGAAAACACCCAAACCCCCACGCTGGTGCATGCGTGCACGATGCACGGCGAACTACGCGACGCCGCCCAACTCCCCGGCCTCTAGCATGTCGAACACGACTTCACCTTCCTCCCCGATACCCTAGTTCAACGATCTAGTCAACACATCAAAATCGAGCGTAAATCCCAAACTGGAACCCAAAGTACTATGATTAGAAACAACCCTCGCCGTTGATCTCGTCCATGAGGTCCACTGCCGACACCACCAAAAACTTTGTCTCAACTTCCAGCACCTTACTTCTCCCTCGCAATCGTGTCCGGTGGGCCATTGTCACCACAAACACTTCAAAAATAACGACGACTAGAAATTGTAGCTAAAACCCTAAATCGATGCCAGCGACCACCACGATGGTCTAAAAATTCAGAGACCAATTTTCCCAAATGCCACGTCCCCTATACTTGCCTCAGCTCTAACATCAACCTCCTAAAATTCACCGATCATCGGAAAACGGCCGAAACCCAATTGTCGTTCAACAAGCAATTCCTTACAATTTACTTATCTAAAAATCGTAATTTTGCTACCTAAATTCATCTCTCACTAACACAAACCTGATTATGGATTCAAATCACGAAATCAAGATATTTGATTTTTCCTCAAATTTCAAAAGTCCACTGTAAATTCCATCTTATAGATGAATACTCCACCATTAAGCTCGAAATCATTTTTGTAAATGAGGTTACCTCATTTTAAACATTTACTCTTCGGAAATCAAAGCTTAAATGGTTCCTAATGTCATATAGGAATTTTTATAATAAAATTTCAACCTTGGAAAAACATAACTAGAAGAATGAATATGCACAGATATATATATCTTGTCACATATATGTACATTGACATGTAGGCATATTTTTATCATCTATTAATCATTTCCACAACAACTTCATATTTTTTCCACGAACATCTAGATTTAAACCAGATTCAAGTTTTCTTTTTCCTATTATTAATAATAAAGTTCACTCACCTTTGTTGGAACAGAGGAAGTTTGAAGATCTAGAAAATATTTTGATCTAGATCTGATATAGTTGATGATTTTCTATGCTTTATTTGAAATAAATTTGAACTTGGCTTGAAGATCTTTTGAGTATTCTCAGGCTTTTATTTCTTCCTTCTCTGATCTTAATTTTGGAACTGCTGCTTTAAATTTAAAATTAAATCGGATCATTGTTTTAACTTGTTTCCAGGTTTCATATGTTTCCCAAGAAAATGAAGTCTGGCCCTTTTTTTTAAATACATGTAATTAAGAAAAAAATAACATGTTTTGCCACTTGTCTATTTCAACTACACTTGTGTGTGTGAGTGTGTGTGTATACATTAATGTCTTTACACTTGTTATTCAACATAAGAATACATTTTGATAAATATTTATAACTCTTATACTTTTAATATATGTGTTATCAAATTTATATTCGTATTTTCCCTTAAAAAAATATAGATAAAAGTTTAAGGAAAATAAATTTAAAACTTACTATACAGTAAAAAATCTAATATATATTATTTAAATCCAATTTTATTTTTAGTATGTTACATTTGAGTTTCAATTTCCCTTTAAATCTACTCATATAAATACATAATTTGTTTTGTTTTTGAACAAAAATGAATTTTGCCAAATTAAATAATTATATCAGGAGGTTATTAAAAAAATAATTATCCAGATATTTATTATAACTTAAATTCATCTATGTACATATCCAGATATAAATATTAGAATTTATCTATTTTCATTTACAAATTTAGTACTACAATAATTTTAAATCCTGTAGATTATCAATTAATAGATATCCAAAATCTGGGTTATCACAATCAATAGTACTTTGTCCAACATAATCGGATTACTCCTTTATCGATACATCATTATGTAGCATAGAAAGGAGTGAATTTGAGAATGAACCTTATTTTCTTTTAGATACTATTGAAATTCTTATCTAAGATACTTGCCTACTTGATCAAATCAAACTGTTTTTATTCTTATGCACGTTCTCATTTTTCTCTTCCTTTTTATGTTCTAGGAATTCATCATGGATATCTAACTTGTGTATCAAATACACATGTTCATTTCTGAAAATAATCACCGGTGAATTTAGTGAAGTGGATCTACCTCTTTTATTACTAGACCATGGACTACATTCATCTTTATATGTATTGAGTCAAAGGGTTCGTTAGCTCTATTTTTACTCCCACTGAATGGGGGTGGTTTGACTTTAATCATTTGAGATACAATTCATAGATCCCATATGATTCATATTATACAATTAAAGAACTATTTCCCAAAGATATAACATGATCCATAATTCCAAAATTAACTATTGAATATTTCTTATGCTTCTATATTTTATATAGCTAACCCTCTCTATTTTTAGGAAAGCATATGCCATAATTGAAATACCAAAAATAAATTTATTTTACAATGGACACTCAGGATATATGTATAAAAACCTTTATCCATATTCTAGTCATAGCCAAAAATAGTTTTTGTTTCATAAATAATATTTGGCGTGTTTGAAGGTAATCTTCCAGAACTTGATGTGTCCACTAGCAAATGTCATATGGTGCTCCACTATTTCCATTGTTACAATAACAACATTTGGAATACAAAACCCCACTTAACCACTTACTAGAGGCTATTTATTTCTTTTACTGTAACTGATACACTGTTAGGGAAAATTTTGGCATAGTCCCGAAGCAAACCTAAATCCAATGGAAAATATGCTCAAGGTCAAGAGTTGCACGTTATTCAAAAAGGTAGGGCATGGAGGCAAGAGGATCAAGAGGCAACACGAGAGAAGTAAGGAGGAAAAGGCAAACTTTGCTATGGTAAAGTGGTCGGTTCTATAGATAACTGAATATGAAACTCAATTTGGTAGCTAGCTACTAAAAAGAAGCTCACGTTCGGTAGTTAGCTATTGAACATGGCTTCTACTGAATCACATATGCCAAACTATGGGCATTGTACCAATCATGAAACACCCCTGTATTTTTAACAAAAATAATAATTAATTAAAACGTACATTTTGGTAATTTTTACATAAAGCTAAAGTATTGATTGTTTGCAAATAAAGGAATTTGAAAAACTTTGACATTTCTGTTTAGTGAAGTGGATTTTTCTAGCCCAAATTCATATATAAAATGTCAAAAATAAATACCATATGAAGAAGATACATACCATAGCATGCATTTTGTCTTTATGCATATTTTGAAATTTAAATCTAAGAATTAATTAAAATAATAAATCAAAGTTTATTTAGTAAGTAATTTTATTAGTATGTTTGAATTACTTTAAAAAAACCAACTATTTTAGTACATTTTAAAAGAAAAGGATGTAAGATATTTATGCAAAAATTTAAAACCTCTTCACTAGGAAAGCATCAATTACCATGATTATAAAATTTATTGCCATAATTATTGAAAGGATATGTTATGTATCTTAGAAAGGTGAAGTAGCAATTTAGTTAGAAAAAATATATTTCTTAAGAAAAAATTATGTTATCTCTTTATTTATAAAGAGTAAGAGAAAATTTGATTTCTAAATTTGAAAATATAAATGCTAATTAGTTACAATTTGAAAAGAAAACGTATGTAACTGCAATAATTTAATGAACTTGCAACTTTCAATGGCGGTTGGAGATTAGGTCAAAAACTTTCAAATTCCCGTCTGTAATCCAAGCTCCAATTCCTGTTAATTCGCAACCGAGCTTTTGTATTTCTTCTTGCACTCAACTCTCCATCACTTTCTGTTCACGTCACTTCTCTCCTAGATGCACTGATGTTAGATCCCCCGCCTCTCTTTGACAACATTTCTTTCCCTTCCCTGGGAACGGACGTTCGATCTTCTCTGGTGTTGCTCGGAAAAGCTCTTCCTGCTGCTTCATCGATTGCTGTAGAAATTCCTCCTGTTGATGCCACTTCTAGTCACGAGCTATTGGCTCGGTAAACAAAGGGGTTGGGCTTTGATCATAGTGCAATCAAGGCTAGGCTATCTGACATAGGGGCTTCAGGTGTTGGTCACAATTCATCTGCAGCTACTGTAGAGAGTGCTAGTCCACCTACCAATACAAAATTTTCTACTATGGCTGAAGATGATTCGTGCTTTCTAGTGGATGGTTCCACTGCAACTGTATTGTTTCAATCTTCAGCCACTGATTTATTAGCAAGAAACCCTGAACCCTTTCATGCACCTCCTTTCTTGGTTAATATGGGTAATATTCCCAACCGAGTTGGTGTTTGGTCTTCTCTGTTTAAGAAAATTCCTAGTAATGTGGGCTCTTTTATTCCCAAGCAATATGATACTGATTTTACTGATAATCCAATTCTTCCCCCTTAGGAAATCATTGATGCCAGTATTTCATTTTGAAAAGGCTATTTAGTCGGTCTCTTTTTGGATGATGCTGCCCTCTACACTATTATTAAAAAGTGGGTCCTTAGGATATGGAAGATAAGTGGTTTGGTCTCTGTTAGGTGCGATAATTGGATGTATTTTTTTAAGTTTTCTAACCCTCAAGAAAGGTCTTATATTTTAGAGATGGACCTCACTATCATTGAAGGTAAAGTGTTTATCATTACCAAGTGGAATCAATCTGCTGACTTTCCCATGGGAAAAATTTATCCATTCCTATCTGGGCTCATATTTCGAAGATTCCCTTAGTTTTCTAATCCTTTAAGGGGAGTAAATTGGATCTCTAATCACATTGGCCAACTTATCTGTTCTGACATCTCCACTAAGCATAAGCAGCTTCTTCGATTCGCAAAATCTCTAATTGAAATTACCCACTTTAGGCAACTACCTACTCGCATTCTAGTATCCTTGGCTGGGGATAGGATTTCCTTCATAGAAATATCGTATCAGCGGAGTCCACTTATTTGTGACATTGCCATTCTTTTGGTCATATTATTACTTCTTTCCCTTTGGGCATTGCTGTGTTTAATGAGCTCTGCTCTAAAATTTGCTTTAAAAGGACCTTCAAAACGTTAGCAGATCAAATCTCCTTTCCTTCCCTGCTTTGACCCAGCTGCTTAATCTCATCCTTCATCACCTGACCCTTCCCTTATGTCGTATGGTGACCTTGCCCCGATCCCTACTTCACCTCCTTCTACAGATGAGCCTCCCCCTGCCCCTCTGGATTCTCCGACCTCTCCTCTGCTCAATGCTATAGCTTGCGCCCCCAAAACCAACCCTGCTTCTCCAGGTAATGCCACTGTCACTACTCTTAAGAAGAAATTTATATATGTGATCATTTCTAATCCTCCTTCTATGGAAGGCATCACTCTAGAGCTGTCTTAAAATTAGCCGAAGGTACAAAATTGACTCGGAATAGTCGGGTCGGGACTTGGTCCTACAAGGATGGTGGTCTATGCTACCACTCTATTTGGAATATTTTCTCCTTATGGATTTCTGATGAAGAGAATGATGAGTAGAAGCTCTGCTATAGGTTAATGGATTGTTATCTTGTCCTCTGCAATGATGGTGAATTTGGCACCAATAATGAAAAGATTCTTGCAGCTCCGAACTGGGACTGAAAATATATCTTCTCATCGCGCACTCCTGGTTTCTTCCTAGAGCTTCTTAGCCGGTTTCGTCGTTGTGTGTGAATTTAGTTTAGTGATTTTTTTGATATATTCTCCGTCGTATGTTATATTATGGTTGTTTTAACCATTCTTCTATGTTGTATGTAAGGCCTGGATAGTTTGTTTGTGCTTATATGCTGATTTTTCTATCTGGCCAGGGATGTTGGAAGCAAGTATACTTATTGAGGAGTGACGCAGCGGATTATGACGGATGACGGCGAAATGAAGATTTCGTGTCAAATTAATAGATGAAACAATTAGATGAAGCAAAATAAATCGATGGATTGAAAATACCGAATGCCCAAATTCGTTGATCTCGAAAGATACCGAATTCTAGCTATCTCCAACATGTTGATCGTGCACGATACCGTGTTAAAGATCTACAACTCTTCTACGTTGATCTCGCGCATGAGATTCCATGAATCGGCTTCAAATCAGTTGATTCGAGTGCACTCGGATAACCGAAAATGGAGAAAGGAGCTCACACTCAACTTCCAATTTCAAGAGGCACAAAGCACTCAAACAAAGTTTATTTCAAAATCAACCACTTTAGAAATGACCCAACATCCCTATTTATAGGATTACAACACAACACTATTCACCGACCTAACATAGGTCGCGACCTACGACCTAAGACAGCAAGACACAACAACATAAAGGAATTACACCTTAAACGACCTAACAAAAATACCAACGACATACGACCTAAATACAACTCACGCGATTTACGAACAACGCGACTCGACCCACAGACATGCGACTTAACAACAGAGCGACCTACAAATTACAACACTGCTTCATGACAGCGACTTAGGCTTCAACGACCTAAGGAATTAGCTTCTGGAATTCTTCACGCGACCTAAACATCTGGAGCGACCTAAGAATTTGCATCTCTTCAGCGACCTAACTTGAAACGGCAGAAGCGACTCATCAACACAAGCTTCAGTAGCGACTTAAGACTTCAAGGCGGCTTAAAAATCATCCGCTTCATTCTGTGTTGCGAGTTAGGTCGTTCACGACCTATGTTGGAGCGACCTAAAGCTTCCCGAACCAGGGAGAGAAACAACCTGGAGCGAGATAAGGGAAATGCGGCCCCATTTGTCAGATCGTAACTCGCTGCTCCCTTCGATTGATCAAAGCTTGCTAGGTCACTTGAGCGACCTAAGAGATAAGTGGTTTGCGCTGCATCATCCTCCCCCGGTTAACAAGAATTCGGCCTCGAATTTGCACCTTCTTCTTCCTCGACAGGCTCATTCCCATGAAACGGAACCAAGTATTTGACATTGAAAACATCAGAAGTATGAACATTATCCAGTAATCTCAACTGATACACATTCTCATTGATTCTCTTCACGATCTCTAAAGGACCAATCTTTCTAGCAGCTAGCTTGTTGTAAGTTCCAACAGGAAATCGATCCTTAGTCAATACTGCATGCACAAGATCTCCTTCTTTGAAGTCAACATGTCGTCATTTAATATCCACGGATTGCTTATATTTCTCGTTCATCTTAAGCAATCGTTCCTGTACAACTTGTGGCATTCTTGCAACTCATTCACAAAATCACTGGCTCGTTTAATCACCCCTTTCTGCTGTGGTACTACAAATAAATCCAATGGTCCCTTCGGAATAGTTGAACAAACAACCTGGAATGGGCTGAAACCGGTGCTACGATTAACTGCATGGTTGTGTGCAAACTCAGCTTGACATAACTTCGAATCCAACTCTTCAGATTACCATCCACGAGGCATTGCAACAGATTACCTAGGGATCTATTCACAACTTCAGTCTGTCCATCCGTCTGTGGATGATAAGCACTGCTAAATTTCAACTTAGTTCCAACCATTTTCCATAGACTCTTCCAAAAATGGCTCAGAAAACGAGTATCTCTATCTGAAACAATAGATTCAGGTAATCCATGAAGTCTATAGATCTCTCTGAAGTATAACTGAGCGACATTAACGGCGTCTGCAGTCTTCTTACAAGCAATAAAATGCACCATTTTTGAAAACCAGTCAACCGCTACATAAATAGAATCGTTGCCACGTTGCGTTCTTGTCAATCCCAGCACAAAGTCCATACTAACATCCACCCAGGGTTTAGTAGGTATAAGCAACGGCATATTTAATCCTGCATTTTTAGCGGTTCCTTTCAAAACTTGACAGATGTGACATCTCTCCACAAAATTTTCAACTTCTTTTCTCATTGATGGCCAAAACTAAGATTTTGCAATCAACTCCATTGTACGATCACGGCCCACGTGTCCTTCCTCGTGCAATTCTTTGATAATCTTTAATCGCAAACTGCAATCTGATATACATAATTGATTTCCTTTAAATAGAAAACCATCAACCGGTATATATTCATCCTTCTTTCCCTTCTTGACTTCATCTACAATCTTTGCAAAGTAAGAATCTTCAACAAACATTTCTGGAAGTGTATCAAACCCCATCACTTCAACTTTCATTGTAGTCAATAAATGATTCCTTCTACTTAATGCATCTGCCACTCGATTTGTAACTCCCGATTTGTGTTTCACAACAAATGTAAACTGTTGTAAGTATGCAATCCACGAGGCATTCCTAGCTGCAATCTTGTCCTGCCCTTGCAAATGCTTCAACGCTTCATGATCAGTATATAAAACAAATTCTTTATGGAACAAATATTGTCTCTAATGCTTCACGGCTTGCACAACAGCATAAATTTCCATATGATAAGTATTATATCTCATCTTTGCTCCCGAAAGTTTCTCACTGAAATAAGCAATAGGACGGCCCTTCTGACTTAACACCCCTCCAATTCCAACCTTAGATGCATCAGTATGTAGTTCAAACAATAACTGAAAGTCTGGTAATACTAGAATGGGCGCTGACGTCAAAAGTTCCTTGATCTGCTCAAAAGCAAATCATGCTTCCTATGACCATGAAAATTGCTTCTTCTTCATACAATCAGTAACTGGTGCCATCACGCTACTGAAGTCTGGAATAAATCTTCGGTAGAATGATGCTAGCCCATGAAAACTTCTCACTTCAGTTATAGTCCTGGGTTGTGGTCAATTTCTGATTGCTTCAACTTTTCTTTTTCCACCTGGATACCTTCCTTGGACAATACATATCCTAAAAACAAAACACTATGCGTCATGAACACGCATTTCTTCGTTGCAGCATAAAATTGTTCTTGTCGCAGTATCATCAACACTTCTCTCAAATGATGCAAGTGTTCTTCTGGGCTTCCGCTGTATATCAGTATATCATCAAAATACACCACCACGAACTTCCCAATAAATGGTCTAAAGATCCGATTCATCACCCGCATAAACGTACTAGGTGCATTCGAAAGACCAAACGGCATAACTAGCCATTCATACAACCCTTCCCGAGTCTTGAACGCCGTTTTCCATTCATCCCCTGGTCGAAAACGAATTTGATGATATCGGCTCTTCAAATCAATCTTGGAAAATATAGCAGCCCCATTCAACTGATCTAACAAATCATCCAATCTAGGCATTGGAAATCTATACCTCACAGTAATCTTGTTCAGTGCCCGACTATCGGTACACATCCTCCATGTTCCATCCTTCTTCGGCACTAACAATGCTGGTACAGCACAAGGACTTAAACTTTCATGTACACGCCCTTGTTCAAGTAACTCTTCCACCTGCCTTATCAGCTCCTCGTGTTCCTTTGGACTCATCCTGTAATGTGGTCTATGTGGTAACACAGCTCCTGGAACAAGATCTATTTGGTGTTGTATGTCCCTCAACGGTGGTAACTCCGTTGGAAGCTCTTCAGGAAATACATCTTCAAATTCTTCCAGCACTGGCTTTACTTCTTCAGGAATTTCAACCACCTCATTACTCTCACGTCCAATTAACAAAAATACTTCAGGTTCAACTTCGACTTCTTTAACAAACTCCTTCAAAGATAGCAAAGTCTTCAGTTCTTCAATCTCCTCCAACTTGCTTTCACTCTGTTGTCGGTTTTTAGGAACCAAAGTGATTTTAGTGCCTTCAAACATGAAACTGTAGTTGTTGGTATGTCTGTCATGTTGCACAGCTCTATCATACTGCCATGGTGTAACAATCCGTTTTTCCATACCTTTTGAATCGACAATAAACCACACATGTCCAACTCAAATTGCACGAATAAGCGGATCATTAAGGATAGAAAAAGAAAATAAAGACGGAACAGAATCTCACACAAATGGAATAACATATATTATTTCAGTAATAATCTTTACAGCGGAAAATTTTAAACACAATATCATAGTCCAACCTAAATTCAGCTTGGACAGTTATAGCACATGCCCTTACAAATGCTAGCAAACAACAAACAAAACTAACAAACCACAGCGGATAATAGAATACGTCCATACGATGATGAAGATCTCCAGCTCTCCTCTGGAAACTCCAACGGTCTTCAACTAAACCTGAAACTACTCGGATCTGACCTGAGTATTGAAAATACCTGAATCGGGCTTGATAAACCAGCGTGAGATACTCGAACTTTAAAATGACTATGTTATCAAAACCTTTAAAAAGAATGGTATCTCATAAGACCACGCCCACACATAAACACGGACGGGTTTTTACCTTATGATAACCAAAACACTTTTATATATCAGAACGATTGATATTATTTACAATGACATTCTTTTGTCAAATAAATTTATTCAAATAAGATATCAATATCTGGACTAAGTCTAAGGTAATATATCTGGACTGGGTCAACGGAATATACCAACGTAATATATGATACCAGAAAGAGGTAGTTGAAATGTTTGCAAGTCATTATAGCTATTTTGGGAATACAATCAAAACCATAAATCTCGTATTGGGATTGGATTTCCAAAATGATAGGGAACTAGTGGAAAGATCAATCTGTATCCACGGCTTACGTCCATGACTTAGACGCCGTTATACAACACAAATGGCTAAAAGTGGATACAATCTGCGAATAACATCCAAGGACTCGGACTTCGCGCATCCCTGCCATGAGGCATAGACGTATCTGCTACTTAGGGCTCAAAACATCTGATAACCCGAATCACTACTATCCGAAATGCGAGCATACACCTGACCACATAGAATCCCTTCATAACCGGGGTGTGAGGCTCGCGAAGCTACGATCAATTTCTTCAAAGCTACGTTTTTCATACAAAACCGCGCTTTTATTAACAGGTTCCACTTTGAATGCCACACTACCATTCCTTTGATCACTATTTGACTCCCACAAAAATACAACCCTTGAGCTCGTATGTCTCAAGGAGGGTGTTTAAGCTAAGAGAAGTTGCCTTCTCCGCCACCGCTGATGTACATTTGTAAAAGACAAACGTTGTGTCTCAGAAATGCAACGTCGGACATTCGTCCATAAAAGTTCGTTCTAGGACTGCACGAAACCGAAGTCACTTTCCTCGGCCATTACTAGGCGAGAAGCTCTTGCAATTCGAAAAATCTCCATCGCGAGGAGACCACTGCTATAAATAACTCTATAATGGGAGCGACCCAGAGCATGTTCAACAAGAAGTCTTCACGCTGTAAAGATTCACGGCCTTCAATAATCATCATCTTCAACATTTCTTCACTTTCGAACGTATACATTGGTTCGAAGTGGTTTTAGGATAGGAATTAACTAAATCCGACTCCGGTTCCTTCGAAGCCAATCATCGATTTAAAAGATGTTAAGTTCATATATGGATATCAATCATCAATCAATTACTTCATCTTTTATTCAAATATCTTTCTTAGATATATTCTTTTCAATTTATTCCATTTTCTTTTCAAATGTATATGGAATCATTAAGCCTCATTTATCAATCATTTGGTTATTTAACTTTTCTTAAATCCTAATCATTTTCTCTTTTACTTAGGAAAACCTTTCCAAATCATTCATTAAAACTTAATCAAAGATGTCTTATATTCAAGTTATAACTTTTAACTTAGGGAAAATATTCCCAAATCATTCATTAAATTTTAATTAAAGATTTCTTATATTCAAGTTACAAATTTTAACTTGGGGAAAATATTCACAAATCATTAATTAAATCTTAATCAAAGATTTCTTATATTCAAGTTATAACATTTAACTTAGGGAAAATATTCTCAAATCATTTACTAAATCTTAATCAAAGATTTCTTCTTAACTTCAAATCATATTCTTACAAATTGAAGATATTCATAACATAGTACTACTGCCACTTTAAATATGGTAAATTTCACCTCTAGGGACTAATGGCAAGTTTCACTCTAGGGACTAATGGCAAGTTTCACCTTCAGGGACTAATGGCAAGTAATCCTACATCATGAATATCTTTGTCTTTAACGATCTTTGTCTTCAATATATTTTATTTCAAAAATTCTTTCTTTTTCTTTATCTTGGAAAAACTTAAATATGATCTTTTAGAGCATCAGGGCTTTCCTTTCGATCTGTTCCACCCCTCGCCTAAGAAGAGAAAACATAGGCCAGGTAAGTTCAGGGCACTGGTTGCTCCATCCCTAACCTTAGTTAACAAAATAAAGTTGAAAATCTGAGTATGTGGAAGCGACTAGTACATTTGTCCCGCCTGTGAGATCTGGGAAGATAAAATATTCACAATTGATTCTGGGAAAAATCGTTACATTTAAACTCATATTCCAAAAGTTATAGAATTCGCAGCATAAAAGTACTACGAAAAGTGCTATATGAACTTATTTGATTTAAACAACTTTTAAATATTTGAAAAATTATATTTTCCATTCCAAATATCTTTTAAACCATATTAATAGATTTATCAAATTTATTTCACATTTTTAAACCTTTAAAAATATCATTTATAAAGAAATCTCATTTTGGATTCTGAATTGCAAAACCGCGATGTTTTTAGCAAATTGTTTTGGACATATTTCAAACTCTACTTGATGAAATCTTGATTTTCTTTCCTCATTAGAAAACTATTATCATTGCGAACCAAATAATTTTTATTTCGATGAAATCCGACTTATAGATCATTCTCTACATCAATTTGAAGTTACGGGTCGAAATTTACGAACTAACGCTACACGACAAGCTCGGTTTTGACCAATTTTGAGTATTGCTTCGGAACTTGTCTGAAACACTTCAAATTTGTTTTAAGCCATATTTAAACTCTTTTAGTTTATTTAAAATCATTAAGAGGCTAAATAACTTCCATACACATATTTGTATGGATTAAATTCTCATTTAATTAACTATGGTTACTAACCATTTCTCTTATCATTTAACAAACCAAGTTATCATCCATATCATAAACATATAATCAACCACAATATCAACCAAGTACAACATATTAATTTCTAATTTAGCATGTGCATTATCAACTTAAGTTCTATTAAAATAAAACAAAGATTTGAGTACTCACCTTTTAACTTAACCCATTCTTCCTACCAACATTCATTTACAACAACACTTCACTTAAACTTCAACTAATCAACTTCTATTCCATTTCTTTTGCTTTATGCCATCGGCCACTTCTAAACATCCATAAGGTTCGGCCATACCTTGATCTTCCTCTTCCTCCATCGTTTCTTCACTTCTTAGATGCTAAACCATGTTTAAATGATATTCTAAGGTCTTTGGCAAAGTTTGGTGGTGTTTGGAGTTGATTTGGTATGGTTTTGAAAAAGATAGTAAGCATTTTGGAAGAGAAGAAGAAGCCATTAAAGAGATAGCGAAAAGCTTGGAAAAGGAGGAAGAAGAAGAATGAAATAGTGTGAAATTTGTGAAAGAAGTGGTAGGTATTTATAGAAAAAGAAATGAAGTGGTATATTACCAAAATATCCCTTTACCAAATTACCAAAAAAACCTTACTTACTTGTAAAGTAATCTTATTTTTCTTCAACACTTAACATCACATTTCAAATCATTACTTTATGTCATTTTCACTTAGATATTAAGTAAAGTAAGTAATAATTATGTTTCTTTGATTTGATGTTTTACTTTTTGCTTTGAAATGGCATTTTTGTCTTTTTGTGCTTACTTTTCTTAATTGTTTTCTAGAAGTTTCTAACCTTGTTTAGTAGAAGTAAACTTGATTAGTAAATTAATTAATACTTATAATATTTGAATATATATTCCTATATAAGAAAATAAAGGTTCGACGACGTTGCGACAACTTTTAATCAACAAAACGTCTTTTTTCGACAAAATATTTTACGGTCGTGTTTCGACGTTTTAGTTAAACTATTTATTTATGTAAACAAAATTTAAAAATGAACTTTTTAATTCTTTAAATAAATTAAAACATGTCTCTTTATATTTAAAAATCATATTTAAATAATATCAAAATCTCTAATTTTACGGTGTATGTAAAACTGACAAAATGCGATAAAATTTGGTTATTTTCGTAAAACGATTATTAACATACTTATAAATCTTTTAATATTCTTTTATTATTTTTATTAGATGTTTTCAATGATATTTATCTTTTTAAATAAACATTTAAACCTATTTATTTAAGCGTTTATTTTTTTTAACAAAACTTAACTTTTGTTGATTTGTTCTAAAATCACAATTTATACTTTTTAAATTATCAACTGTAAGAATACATAATTTCTCTATTATTATCTATTATATTTAACTTATTTATTTAAGTTTTAAACCTTTTTTAATTTAAAATAAACGAAATCTCTCATTTTCAAAGTAGCGAAATTATGGGTCGTTACACACGGTCTCCCCAACAACAGATGACATACATCCATATCAACCACATCACACTAAATTTCATCTTTATATTTCTTCCCAATTGAAAATTTTACACAAGCTCTTCTACTAACCTTCACTTCACCACCTTTCCTCAACCACGCTAACTTGTAGGGTTTAGGATGTTTTTATGTCTTCAACGCCAACTTCTTTACAGCTTCTGAAGAGATAATGTTATCACAACTTCCAGCATCAATAACAAACTTGCAAACTTTTCCCAGTATAGTGCATGTTGACTGAAAGATATTACTCCTCAACCAACTGGTCTCCTCTTCCTGTTTTGGCATCAGACAAGATCTTCTCATCATCAAATTACAACCCTCATCTCCCGACAATTCTTCTTCCTCCTCAACATGTGCTGAATTGGAATATTCTACTTCAGCATCCTTATCTTCAACTTCAGCAATCATCGCTCGCTTCTTCGGCTTCGGACATTCATTGCCCTTATGACCAAACTCCTGACAATTATAGCACTTGAAATTGTTGTTGACCTTGGTCTTAGCAACTTCATTAACAACCGGTTTATTAACAGCCTTGTAAACATTCGCATTGCTACTAGCCCTTTTCACTCGATTGTTGGAATTTGTAAACACACCACCACCTCTTCTGCCTTGCTTCTCCCAAGCTAGAGCCTTTTGATGTGTCTTCAGCGATAGATATCGGATCAAACATATTCACCATATCTTGAATCTGCATTCTCAACCCTCCAACAAATCTAGCTGTCAATTGCTCCTCCGTTTCCATGATGTCGTTTCTAGCAGTCAACTGACAAAATTCATCTGCATAAGCATTCACCAACTTCGTTCCCTGTCTCAAATTCTGCAAGCGCTGATACATAAGAGATTGATAATTATAAGGTAAGAAAGTAGCTTTCATCAACTTCTTCATCTTCCCCCATGACTCAATCTTTGACTTTCCCATTCTCTCACGTGTAAGTTTAGTTTGCTGCCACCATGCCAAAGCTCTTCCTCTCAAACGAGTAGCAACCAACTTAACTCTACGATGCTCAGGAACTTCTTTAAAGTCAAAAATTTCTTCAACATTAGATAACCAATCTAGAAATTCTTCTACTACCATTCCACCCTTGAATTCTGGAATTTCAGTCTTTATCCCCGACTCCCATCGACGATCATCTTCAACCTCTCGATATTGATTTCGAACTTGGTCTCGATCTCGATAATGAACACTTCCTCTATCACCATCCTCATTAAAATAAAATGTACTTCGATATCTATCTCGTCCATCCACATCTCTATGATCATGCATGGTCCTTCGACCCTGTCTTTCAGCATCACGATATGGCTCATCTCCAAACCCACGTGGAGTTCTTCTCTCTTCATGTCTATATTCATGGTGATCTCGTCTCGTTGAAACTGATGATTCTCTTCTATCATCGTACGATTGTGGCGACACCCTCCTTGCTTCCGTAACTGATGGTGAAACCCTGTTTCTTCCATGGTTCGAGACTGCCGACCTTCTCCTTTGACTTTGATTCAAGTCATTCATCAATTTCTCTAACTTTCCAATACCTTCATCAAACTTTTCATTGATGCGTTGTTCCATTTGCTCAGCTTCTTCTCTTCTATACAACACTTCAACATTTTCATGACGATTAGCTCTTCTCGGCGGCATTATAGAATCAATCAATCTTCAACAAACTCGCCTTTAACTTCTTCAACTGAACTGACTTTCGGCCTTGATCAACTTAGCTCGGATCTGAACTTCCACTCTCGGCTTGAACAAATCTCCCACAAACCTGAACAAGCTCGGCTTCAACTTCAACTAGCTCGGCCTTGATCAAACACTCGGCTCTAACTCTTCTCCTTGGCCCCAAGACTCGGCTTAGCTACGATTGGCTAAGTCTAGCTCTGTACCAAACTGACGCAGCAGATTATGACAGATGACAGCGAAATGAAGATTTCGTGTCAAACTAATCGATGAAATGATTAGATGAAGCAAAATAAATCGATGGATTGAAAATACCGAATGCTCAAATTCGTTGATCTCGAAAGATACCGAATTCTAGCTATCTCCAACACGTTGATCGTGCATGATACCTTGTTAAAGATCTACGACTCTTCTACGTTGATCTCGCGTATGAGATTCTGTTAATCGGCTTCAAATCCGTTGATTCGAGCGCACTCGAATTACCGAAAATGGAGAAAGGAGCTCACACTTAACTTCCAATTTCAAGAGGCACAAAGCACTCAAACAAAGTTTATTTCAAAATCAACCACTTTACAAATGACCCAACATCCCTATTTATAGGGTTACAACACAACACTGTTCACCGACCTAACATAGGTCGCAACCTACGACCTAAGACAGCACGACACAACAACATAAAGGAATTACACCTCAAATGACCTAACAAAATACCAACGACATACGACCTAAATACAACTCACGCGACTTACGAACAACGCGACTCGACCCACAGACATGCGACTTAACAACAGAGCGACCTACAAATTACAACACTACTTCATGACAGCGACTTAGGCTTCAGCGACCTAAGGAATTAGCTTTTGGAATTCTTCACGCGACCTAAACATTTGGAGCGACCTAAGAAGTTGTATCTCTTCAGCGACCTAACTTGAAACGGCAGAAGTGACTCATCAACACAAGCTTCAGTAGCGACTTAAGACTTCAAGGCGGCTTAAAAATCATCTGCTTCATTCTGTGTTGCGAGTCAGGTCGTTCACGACGTATGTTGGAGCGACCTAAAGCTTCCCGACCTAGGGAGAGCAACAACCTAGAGCAAGGTAAGGGAAATGCGGCACCATTTGTTAGATCGTAACTCGATGTTCCCTTCGATTGATCAAAGCTTGCTAGGTCGCTTAAGCGACCTAAGAGATAAGTGGTTTGCGCTGCATCAAGGAGCCTATGCCTTACACCTATCTTTAATATTTGGACAGTGAACGATCCACCTTTAAAACTGTTAGGCTATCGATTAAGCGTTATTACTCAAATCTTTATACCTATATATGTCTAGTATGATTGTGTGATCTTCGAATCATACAAGCTTTAAATAATAATAAAATTATGCAATTACCGTAAAAAGTAAAGTTTCTAATCAATGTCAATATATGTACACACGCATATATTTATGTTTAAATATTAATCCATAATTCTACACAAAGGTTTATATATATATAAGATGTTTATTAATGACATTGATTTGAATTATAATTAATGATATTAATTGAGGTAGAGTAAGCATTATTTTAATAATGTAAAAAGAAAAGAGCTTTGCATATATTTAAGGGTAAAGGATATGAATAACGATGTAATTTTTCCATCCGAGAATGCACCTAGTTTCCTACCTATAAACACGTACTTAAACCCACCTCTCTCATTCTAAACCCTAGCCTCCATTTAGTGTACTCCACTCGTTTCTTTCTCTTCCTCTTCCACATTATTTACTTTTGATTCTTCATAATAAATCTCAATTAAATAAAATGAAAAGAGAGGTCTAGCTCAAAAATTAAGCAAAAAAGGAAAAAAAAGCAAGAAGAATTTACAAATCAGATTAAAGGAAGAAAGATTAAATATTTCAATAGGATATTTCTTCAAACATCATTCCAAGTGAGTGGATTTATCTATAATGTGATTATGATACAGATAATTAGTTAAATTCCAATTATATATCTATCTATGATTAAAGATATGATTTTTATTTAAAAAATACTTTTTTATTATAGGCTTTTATGATTTGAAAAACCATAGGTAATGATTTTAATAACTTAATTGTTGTAAACTTAGGGGAGGCTAAGTTAGGTAAGAATTCACCTCTAAAACTCAATAAATCAACTTAATGTTGATTTGAATTAAAATGAAGAAATAGAAATGAATCTATACATATAACTATGAAATCAAACGGGTCTAACAATTATGATCGTTTTGAATAAAGTTATAGGTAAAAGCGAACCTATGTACATCTGATACCCTGCCTTTTCGACCCACAAAAGTCGACACGAATACATTCATGGTATTCACATGCTGATCATCCGAGTATCAAAAAGACAGATTGTTGGGGTGAAAGAAAAGAAAAGTCAAAATAGAATCTCATATTATGACGAGTGATATATAATATCCAATGATCTTTACATAAGAAAATTGAATATTCATACAATAAATAGAGTCTAAACTATCATCAGTCTGGAGGTTATAACAGCATGTCCTTAAAAATGTTGATATATACAAATAAGTAATGCAGTGGAAAAATAAAAGCATGGGAATACATCTTAGAGGTGTCCAGCTCGTCTCCTGAAGTTTTGAATCATACAAAGCTAATTTTGGATAAATACTCAGGTCTGACGCGAGTATTATAAGAATAATAATACCCGGATCAGTTGGCATGAGACACTTACATCATATTAATTATCATATCTTATAAAACCTTTCAAAAATAAAGGTATCTCATAAGATCACAACACAGATAAACACGAATGGGTTTTTACCTTACCATCAACCATTTAATTAGAAACCGGTGATATTATAATAATGTGTAGGGTTTAAAGTAAATATAATATATGATTATAATGCTTACATCTCACGTTCCAACGTAATTGGGCTTAACAAAGTCCATAACGCTCTTATCGGAGAATGGGTTGCAACAGTGAAAAGGTATTGGACCACCTTTCATACAGTACACCACTAGAGAAAATGTAGTAAGGCTGCAAACCATGCACCTCATGCGAATCGGGACCGGCATATGCCTTCTTGGGTGGTACCAAATATGTCATCTCCCTGGTTGCGATCAATAACTATACCGAGCCACAAGCATACATAAAATGGGTAAATATCAATCTGGATTGGGTGATGAACATACCCTAATGGTAGCAAACAACATAGCCCTGTGACATAACCCCTATTTTAGTCATTGTCGAGTGTGAAGCTTGAGGCTACTTTTTACCTTTTTAGCAAATCCTACATGGAATTCTAACACTTTCCTCTAGGAGACAAGATAATGCTAGTGTTCCTTCATACAAGTTGTTTAGTATATGAACAAACTTAAGGCTCTTCTTCTACTACATCCTCGGGATTAGTAGCAAGTAGCCCTTGTACTTCAAAGAACATCTTTGATTCTATCATCTTTAAGGCGGTTCAAATTCGAACGCATATGTTGATTCGAAGTGGTTTTCAGATAACTCATGCTTATCCGATCCCAGTCTATCCCAGCAACAAGCGATGATTTCAAAACTGGTCAATCTATCGGTAGTTGACAAATCCACTATCTAGTATAAGTAAAGATTTGTATATGAAAAATAAGACATCCTGTACTTACCACCACTTTCCGATTTCAAACAGTACTATCCCTTGATTACCAATGAAGTCGAACAAGTTAGAAAAACTATCCTCGCCACGCCTCGACTTACATTCATACTTTTTTGGATAAAGATGAGTTTCCAATACCACGAAATTTGGTGTTAAGTATATAATGAAGTATCTTACGTATACTTAATTAATTATGGCCCATTTATCGAAAGGGGAATTAATTTAAAGGACAAAAATTTGTATAATTTTAGCCTCAAGGACATGACCTCGATATTTTAACCACAAGTACAAATATTCTCTTAAAAATTATTCATAAGGACAAACATTCTTCCAAGATTATTTATTTGGACAAACATTCTTCCAAAACTGCTACCGAACTAAAAACTAATACCTAAAAACTGCTACCGATAACTACAAATCGATACTTAAAAACTGATATCAATTACTAAAAACTGATACCTAAAGAAAGCTGTCCTACAGGCTAAAATACCGAAGGTTTGTCCTTGAGGCTAAACTGTTGAGAAATTTTTTCCTTGACAATAATTTCCCGTTTATCGAAATTAACTCTTATATTTATCACGTTTTCAACATTTTGACTTCTCTATCCCTCGCCTAGAAAATCTAGTTCTAGATCTCACAAATGGACGAAAGTCTATTCATCGGCTTTTAGTGCAAAATATAAGATGATTTACTTTCCATAAATGTGTCAACATTTTAGCATTACTATATCATATTTGTTTTCTATTTAATGGCACAGACAAAGAAAGCCCCCGCTTAAAACAAAGTCTCCTTAAATTAATTCGAAAACCAACTCCGAAAACATAGTATTAAAACAATTTCCAGAATTACTTATTTAAAACAAAGTCTAATTTAAAAAGCACATCCTTTCTTTATAAAAGTAAATTTCCTTTTTATTTGTAAATTCCAAAAACCACTTTAAAAAAAACTTTTATAAAAGTAAACACTCATTTGATAACAATAAAGTATTATAAATTAATTTCCTTTTCAATTTTCCAAAATCATTTACAATAGCAGAAGTGTTATAATCCATAATCTCCTCCTATTTCTGGGAAACATCTATTACAAAAATAGTGTTACAATCCATGATTTCTTTCTACTTTAAAATTACTTTTCAAACTCTTTTTAAAAAAGTTTGAACTTGCATTTAAAAGCATCCCTTTAAAAATAGTCACTTTTGAACAAACTTGTCTTTTTGAAAACAAAGGCGGTAAATTTTAAACCTCTTCTTTAAATGACTAAATAAATTCTTAAAAATATATTTTAAAACTTTCTACTCATTTTTATGCTTGAAAATATATTTAAAAATACTTCCAAAAAATATCTAAGATGGATAATTCTTTTAATTTATAAAATTAAAATTCTTTAAACTACGTCCATAAAGACTATCTCTATACAAACCATGACTTTTAATACTTTAGTTTCTCTATTCTTCCAAATCAAATAAGTTTTAAACCTTTTTTTATAAATTCAAACCACTTTAAATACATTTGCTAAAGATTTGAAAACAAAAGTTGAATTTGGAAATCATTTCAAAACTTTTTTAGAAAACAAGTAGTAAACACTAAAAATGTGCATGGGATTTCAACATCGTCAAATAATCCAACAGTAAGTAAATTAACCATACTAAACAACACTCATTTTCCACAAACACAACTACATCATAATATCATACTTAACAAGTAATGATTAAAAATAAAAATAACTTTTTTATGTTTTCCAAAGTGCTTCCATAGCGACATATTCGCTACGAAGATAATTCGACTTCCATTCTCCTTGCTTTTGTCTACAAAATGGTTATTTATATTATCCACTTTCAAGAACATATCGAATAATACCACACACAACACAATTACATACATGCAATCACATAAGCAAAAACTAAATTATTACAATATTTTGTTGATTTCAAACTAGCTTTAAAGTGAGAAATCTCACTTTAATTCAACCCAAACCAAAGCCACCACTTTCCCTCATGCTTTGGCCTTGCTTCATCTTATCTAACATCCTACTATTGCTCGGCTACAACCCCTCCAAGATCCCCGCATCACAACATAAGAGTGATAACATAAAAATTATTTCAACAGTTATACACAAAAATAAAGTTAACCTAAAGGTAAGTTTTTTTACTAGTTTTTGACAAGATTCCTCTATGAATTTGAAAATGTGACCAACAAGAAAGTTCTTCCTTATTCAATTCTCTACGTCTATAAAGATGAATGACTTGATTTGAAGTAATATTGTGGAAGTTATATCTAAATGAAGAAGAAGTGTTTTGCAAAAACAATGAAAAAAGTGATGTTGATGAAAATGGTATTCTGACATGGCTACTCTCAAAATGTAAAAAAGCGATAAACACGAAAGTGCTTCCTTATTAATTCTCTATGGCTTAAAAAAATCATTAAATTTGGGGTTGATGTGTGGAAGTTATGGCCTAATGAAGGGTATGGCCGTGACAATTTAGTGGAGTGTGGCACTTTGAGTTTTGATCTTTTGATGGTAGAGATGGTAGCTAAATTAGATCTAAGTTCAAGTAAGAAGTTAGAGGAGAGAAGTGAGGAGTTTGATCATGATTTGAAAAATGGAGAAGATGAAGAATAGTAGAGCAAAGTGGAAAAGAAGTGAAAGAATGAAATGAAAGTGAAAAAAAAATGAAGAATGTTAAGTACTAGTAAGGTGTTAGATAAGGTGAAGCAAGGCCAAAGCATGAAAGTTATTCCTTATTCAATTCTTTATGGCTACAAAAAAATGAATTACTCAATTTGGAGTAGTTTGTGATAGTTTTGGCCGAATGAGGAAGGTGTATTTTGTAAAAATAATGACAAAAGTGATGTCGAGAAAAATGGTACTTTGACATGGCTGCTCTCAAATTTTGACAAAGTGATACACATGAAAATACTTCCTTATTGAATTTTCTACAATTTAAGAAAAAGGAATCATTGAATTTTGAGGTAGTTGTGTGAAAGTTATGGCCTAATGAAGGTTACGGCCTTGATAATTTAGTGGAGTATGGCACTTCAAGTTTTGATCTTTTGGTGTTAGTGATATTATCTAAAGTAGATTTAACGTCAAATAAGTTGTTAAAGGAGAGAATAGAAGAGTTTGGATATGGTTTTGAAAAATGGAGAAGATGAATAAGAGAAGAGAAAAAATGAGAATAGCAAATTATCAAAATAACCTTAAGTTAATGCCCTCCACCAAAAATTTGACAACACATCCCACCTCATCATGCTAAGCATTAAACTGTCACATCACTAAAGAAGCATTTAAAATAAGAAGAAGACTTTTACTAATCCTACTTAATTTATTTAATTTTTACTTTTGATTTTTCAAATCGTACTTACTTTATTTAATTTTTAATTTTTAAATCATACTTACTTTTTTCTAATCCTCTTTTTAATGCATATGATATGTTGATATATTTGCAAATGTATATACATATGTGTGCAACAACGTTGTGATAACTTTCGTTCAATGAAAAGTTAAAAATCCCAAAAAGGACCTTCGGCCACATTTTCAATTTTTCATCGAACTATTTATTTATGTAAACACAATTTAAAAATTATTTTCCTATCATTACTTATTAATTCAAAGATGGTTAGTTAACTAACAAAAACAATTTAATTAATTCTTTAAAACTAAATAAATATTCATAAATAAAATTCCGGGTCGTTACATTCTTCCATCCTAAGAAGAATTTTGACCCTGAAAGTTCATCACAGACAAAAAATCAAGAAAACAAGCCATATCAATTCTTAACATCTCCCAAATTGTTAACTGTCAAACAAACTTATAGTTTGCCTAGGTTTACAACCTTCTCATAATGCAAGGATGATAAATAACCCATTGAGCTTACCTTATGCTCAACAACTATAAATTATTACTCAATCGATTGTTTACACTACCTCATGACAAATCAAAGAGTCGTCTACCCAACTCACCATAACCATAAAATATTAAAGACAGATATACTTAAGCCCATACGATGTATATAGATCATTCGTATGCAATATTCGATTCGATCACATACTCGAGTGCATAAGCTTTTCTTCCAAACTAGTATCACTCATCCGACTTTGCTATTCCGGTTTCGATCAGGCTTCCTTAATATGAACCTCTGTTCTCCTTGCATAGCCATACATTATGATAGGAAACCATGGTACCATATCAAGAAAACCCACCAAGTTTTCGCCGTCAAGAATCGAATGATAAATCCTTATTCGGACCGATGTGAATCACCTCAAAGTCATATACACAAATCTCTAATCAAGAACTGTTCGAAGAAATAATCCACTTACAACTTCCATACTTATTATTATTGGTTATTACTTATACCAATTTCTTTTACTTTTAAAGTCATTTATGAAAACATTTTATAAAAATACAACTTAAGTTTTCAAACTTGTATAATACCCAACAACATCCATTTTCCGTAAGGAAACTTATGAAATAAATACCTAGTTTTATTAATTCAAAACTACTTTTAAAACGATACTATATATTCCAATCCATATATACATATAGATCGAGTAGCACAAAAATGATAACAAGGAGCTGGGTCTTACCAAATAGTATCATACATCACCTTATCAAGTAGGGTGCAAGAGAAGTGTTTACCATTCGAACACATCTCCTGCCCATTTTTTGTCATTTTCAAGCCATTCGAACTAGTTAACATAAAAATACTTCTTCTTTTTTGAATCTCATTTTCAAATAAATACTATATATATTTCTCATATTAACAGCTTTAGTACTTTATTTAATAACTTGCTTTAGGTTCTTTGGATTCGAACTCGTTTTGATCGCACAATGATAAAGGGAATAATTTACTAAGTACGCTACAACGTTTGCCTAAGCAAACATCCGACCGTCCTTAAAAGATTATTCAGATCATCACAAAACTTATTGAGACTCATTTCTCAAATTATACAAAGAAAATGTATCTTATTTAAAAATTTCTTTCAAATATTTATACTAATAAATACTTTCAAGTAATACTATTATTAACTTTTTCCAAAAATCATTTAAAATCTTTTTCATAGACACTAAGATTTAAATTCTCAAAAATCCTTTGGATTTTATAAGACAGACCTTATGAACCAAATTTATATAAAATTGTTGTCTATACAATAACTTCCTTTATTATAGTAATTCGTTTAACAAAGTAAACTTGTTAAACCTAAATTATTTATAAATGCCTTATAGTCAAATAGCGAAACTGAATTCATAAGGTTCGTATTTAATTCAAACAACAAATACTCATAAACTCGTCGAGTATAAACAATCAATCAATAAATGGCAACAAATAAATATCATCATTTCCTAACAAACAATAACAACAAAAGTAACTATATTACTCTCTGAAAATTATTCTTTTTGTACATAAAATATAATCCAGGTAAAATCATTTACCAATTTCAAAAAGAATATAAAATATTTTTATAGCATAAATAAATGCATGATCTCATGTATAATTTACTCAAACTCATCCTAGGTATATATTCATGCTATTCACGTGTCGAACATCTGAGTGCCCAAGAGACAGATTGTTGGGGTGAAAGAAAAGAAAAGATAGAACATAATCTCACATTGTGATGAGAATTATATAATATTCAATGATCTTTACAAAAGAAAACTTTAATGTTCATACAATAATATGATTCTAATCTACCATCAGCCTGGATAGTTATAACAGCTTGTCCTTACAAATGTTAATTTATATAATCAAGTAATGCAGTAAAAAAATAAAAGTAAGGGAATACGTCTTCAAGGCATCCAGCTCATATCTTGAAGCACTAAATCATCCAAAGCTAACTCTAGAAATATATTTGGGTCTAACCAGAGTATTATAAGAAAATACACCCGAATCAGTCTGGTAAAGCAGCATGAGAAATCCACATCATATGGATTGTTATTTCTTATAAAACCTTTCAAAAATAAAGGTATCTTGTAACACATGCCATACATAAACACAAACGGGTTTTCACCTTATGATAACCAAACTATTTAAATAGAAAATCTAATGATATTATAATAATGTCTTGGGTTTAAAGTAGATATATAAATATATAACACAATTGAAATGCTTGCATCTCATGTTCTAGCGTATTTGGGCACAACTAAATCCATAAGTTATTTGTTGGAGAATGGATTCCATACAATGACAAGATAAGGGAATACCTTCTGTACTGTACGTCTCCAAAGAAAATATATCGAGGCTGCAAACCTTACACCTTATGTAAATCAGGAATGACCTACCCCTTGTAGGGTAGTACCAAACATTTTATCTTCCTAGTTGCTACAAATAATTGTACTGAGTCACAAGCATATATAAAATGGGTCTATATCGATCAAGATCGGGTGATGAACATACCCTAATGGTAACGAACGACGTAGCCCTGCAACATAGCCCCTATTTTAGTCATTACTGGGTATAAGGCTTGAGGCTACGTTTGTACCTTTTTAGCAAATCCTACTTGAAATGTTAACACTTCCCTCCAAGCAACGATGCAATGCTAGCATTTATCTATACAAGTGGTTCAGGATATAAACAAACCGAAGACATTACGTCTAGTACATCCTCAGGATTAGTAGTATTTGCAACCAAATTGGTCACAAACACCCAAGAACATATTTTTGTACAGAAGTAAGTAAACAAAATAAAAGTAAACTAAGGAAAAGACTAAGCTAACAACAAATAAAAATCAATAGTCAGAAACATGGAGATTTATAGTGGTTCGATGTTGTATGCCTACGTCCACTTTGAAGATTATCTTTATTGATCACTTATAAATCTGATTACAATAGTTGAGAATAGAGAATACTTGATTATAATAAAGACTAAAGTAATAAGCATCATAAAGATCCTCAAAATGAACAATTAGGCCAGTATTTATAGGTAAAGATGATTATCGATCTCTTTCAAACTTCGACTAAAGCACCTTCTAATCCATATAGGCTCATCGGACGGGTTGTTGGGCCCAGTTCCCAATGAGGAGGGATCGGTACCGATCCCTTCATTGGTTGATTTTTGGGCAGCACTACTTATGGTTGCTTCTGCATGCTTAAATATGTTGGACCTTTAATTCTCATGACATTTGGATCAATAGAGCTCGAATTATTGATTGTTTATTGATTTAATTATACTTGCAAACTGCTTTGTGTCGAACCCTCTAAAGGGTTGTATGCCGATCCCTCAAGCTTTGCCTATTTGATATGCGATCCCTAGGGTAGGTTCCCTATGGTCCATATACCTTTCTCTCTAAATTTCATATGCTATGGACTTGTAGATCTCAAGATATTGACCGCTGTATACAAGAATGTATTTGGTCTTTAATGTATGCCGACCCCTATTCAATGAAGCTTGCCGACCTATCCTTTCCAATGAAGCATGGTGATCCATCTCTTCCAATGAAGCGTACTGATCCCTCAAAATTGTAAGTGCGGTGTGTATATGATTATCTGTGCTAATATAGTACACACGGATCGTGTAATATGGACTATAATATAAATGCGGAAATAGATGATAATAGCATAGTAAATAAAACTAGAAAAATCACACCAGAGATTTTTATACTGGTTCGGAGCACCGTCCTACGTCCAGTCCCAGACTTCTATCTGGATTTTCACTATTAACTACCTCGCTTCACCCGGAGGAACAGGTTTACAACACCCGAGCAACCGAACGGGATTTCACGCCTCTAATACACTGAGGACTTCAACACTTGCCTCTTACAACACAGAGGACTTCAACAAAAGAAGAAATACAATTGTTGTTGACAACTTGTGCTCTTGAAAACACGGATTTGTCACTAGTAGTACACCCTTCCTTTAATCTTATCCTCAAAGTATGCGAATGATGTTTTGAAAAGATTAAGGAAAGTATATTACTTATTGAATCAAAAGATATGAAATAGTTTCAATGATTCAATAAATAATTGAGAGCTTTTAGAATGCAGGAGTGTGTAGAAAGTAAGATCAGAGATTAGAGTAAAAAGCATAAAATAATCATGTTGTTTTAATCAACGATTTAGATAAGTTTATATAGATAAGAATGGTTGTAACTCTTTGTGAGCAGTTGCCATTAAAAGATATGATCTTTGATGAAAGGTAAGAGATGCAACCTTTGGAGAAATGAAGTGTCTTTTGAAAAAATTGCTTTCTGTTTAAAAACGGTCGACAGGTTAAAAAGTGACCAGTAGACAGGAATTCAAATATATATACGTTATGTGCATGTGTGCACGTTCAGTGTGCAAATTATGCAGGAACGGTCGACCGCATATATTGTGACCGGTCGACCGGTCCCTGTAAAGTTGCACACTGAATGTGCAACTACAATTTATTCGTATATATATTGATTTCTTTGAAAATGCATGATTATTTGAGGATAGATTTTAACAAGTTTATCACTATTATAATATCAAATAATCAACCTACAATCTAGAGTACCATATGTAGCTCTTTATAGCCATAATGACCTTATTTTGTCGATCGCCTTTAGTTATTTGTCAGAAATCAAAACCTTCATAAAACTTGTGACTCAACATTCTCCCCCTTTTTGATTGATGACAATATATATCTGCAAATCTGAATCTCCCCCTGAATATGTGATCTCTCTCTTTGAATTCTTATATATGTACGTTCCTGCAAACAATTGTTAGCCCTTTATTGAAAATAGGAAACTAGGGTTTGTGATTTTGGGAAAAAAGAACAGCTTGAGTCAAAAGAGAAAGAGGGTAGAAGGAAAAATGATGCATAGATATATAAAAAAACTGAAAATACGTCAACCGGTCGACCAAAGAATTATGGCCGGTCGACCGTTTTCAACCAGGGAGCAAACGGTCGACCGGCTATAATCGGGGCGGTCGACCGGTTTTGAATGCTGTGTAATAACATTTTATTTTGCAAGTTTTTATAATATATCAACCTATATATATTATATTTCATTCTTAATACAAAATATAACCGTTATTACACAAGTGATAGATAAAGATATAATAACTATATATAAATCTAATGAGAAGTGGAAGGTTCGTCATTAGAATTATCGTTGTTTCCTTCAATACGTTTTGACCATGGACTCCAGTGTTTCTGAGCACCTTCATTCTTCTCATAGTTCCGATCCCAAGAGTTAGGACTTTTAGATGTTGATGGCCTAGACGGCATTGGTTCATGCACGTCATGCTTGTTGGAACCGCAGAAAAATGTTGCCAACTTTTCTAAAACGGATAATCGTGTCGATGTCCGTTGTTGCTCATGATAAAGTTGACTTTGCCCATAATGGAGCTGTCTCTGAAGGTCTATTTGATGTTTCTGATAGTGGTGTATCTCATCGATTTGTGCTTTGGTACGAGGAGAACAGAACAGTGTCCTCTTCACTCGTTTTGAATTTGGAGTTTTATCAGACATACAAGAGCATTGATGATGACAACTTGGTTTTTGTTTTGGTGTTGTAGGAGAATAATATTCCTCTGACTCAGAACTCGTAATAGAAATGTATGATTCTTGAGCACATTTATCACAAATGTGAGCCATAGGGAATGTTGTATAGAATATTATGGTTAGATAAAAAAAGGTGAACAAAATATGAAATTTTTGCAAGCTTATATACAAGTTTCTTACGTATAAACCTATGGATGTGAGTTAATGGAAAATTTTGACCAAGAAAACATAAGCAGAAACTTTATGTTAACTCTAAAAATAGCACTCCTTTTAAAACTGAAATTATAAAATAAGAAAGGAAAGGACGATCACTAAAAGAAAAGAATGAAAAAATGAGTAAAGAGAATTAACCATTAAATCAAGCAGTGGCTTATATTTAATGTAAAAAAAATAGTTTATGCAAAAGTTATGGTTAAAGAATAACTAAAAAGAAGACGTTCTTTAGAAATTACTTAGTCAAGATTTTTTCTTGAAATTAAACCAAGCTCTCTTCGTAATCTAATAAAATTAGATTCGAGCAGAGGCTTAGTAAAAATGTCCGCTAATTGATTGTCAGTATGAACATATTCAAGACATATATTTCCTTTGTCAATATTATCTCGAAGGAAATGATGACGGATATCAATGTGTTTGGTTCTAGAGTGATTTACTGGATTTTTAGAGAGATTTATAGCACTGGTGTTATCACAGTATATAATAGAATTTGATAAATGAATATCAAAATCTTGAAGTGTTTGTTGCATATATAGTACTTGAGTACAAGCGAGAGCTGCTGATATATATTCAGCTTCACATGTTGATAGTGAAACACAATTCTGTTTCTTACTGAACCAAGAGACAAGTGATTTTCCAATAAAATGGCACGTACCACTTGTACTTTTTCTATCCATTCGTGAGCCACCGAAATCAGCATCACTATATGATACTAATTCAAATGGACATTCTTTTGGATAAAAAAGACCGAAATCTTTGGTATTATTAAGATAACGAATTATACGTTTCACTGCTCGTAGATGTGATTCCTTTGGATCGGCTTGAAAACGAGCACATAAACAAACACTCATTATTATATCTGGACGACTAGCTGTAAGATAAAGAAGAGAACCAATCATGCTTCGATATAATTTCTGGTCAACATTCTTACCACTTTCATCTCTTTCAAGATGTGTAGTTGTACTCATAGGAGTTGGTTTACCAGATGTATTTTCTAATCCGAAGCGTTTGATAAGGTTTTCACAGTATTTTTCTTGATTGATAAAAATACCGTTTGAAAGTTGCTTTATTTGAAGTCCAAGAAAATAAGATAGTTCTCCCATATGAGACATTTCGAATTCTTTGGTCATAATACTTGCAAATTCCTTGCAGAGTTTATCGTTTGTTGAACCAAAGATGATATCGTCTACATATATCTGGATAACTAGAATATCTTTTCGAGAATGTTTAATAAACAAAGATTGATCGACTTTGCCTATTTGAAATCCTGAGTTAATAAGATAGCTACGTAGTCGTTCATACCAAGCATGAGGTGCTTGTTTTAAACCATACAGAGCTTTCTTAAGTTTGAACACGTGGTCAGGATATTTTTCATGTACGAACAAAGGAGGTTGTTCGACATAGACATTCTCTTTGATAAATCCATTGAGAAAAGCACTTTTGACATCCATCTGATAAAGTTTGAAATTATGGTGACAAGCAAAAGATAATATGATTCTAATAGCTTCTAGTCGAGCAACTGGTGCAAAAGTTTCTTCATAATCGATACCTTCTTCCTGATTATATCCTTGTGCTACTAATCTTGCTTTATTTTTGGTGATATTTCCTTATTCGTCAGCCTTATTTTTATAGACCCATTTAGTACCAATAACTGACTGATCAGTTGGTCTTGGAACAAGTTCCCAAACGTCATTGCGCTCAAACTGATTTAGTTCTTCCTGCATGGCAATGATCCAGTAATCATCTGTAGCAGCTTCTTTTGGATTCTTAGGTTCGATATTTGAGAGAAAAGCGACATGACCAATTTGATTGAGTTGACTCCTTGTTCTGACATGTGATGTTATTTCACCGATTATATTTTCAGCCGGATGGTCTCTTAATATTCTTGGTGGTGATTGTAACTCACATATTTGAGGAATATTCTCAATAATTATTTCCGAGTCAGAATCAATATTTGTGATGATTGGATTGTCAGTGACTATTGATTCGTCATCATCTGTTATAGTGTGAGGATGCTGATAGATTTCATCAAAAGAGACATGAAGTGATTCTTCAATAGTTTTGGTTCGTTTATTAAATATCCGATAGGCCTTACTTCATTCTGAATAACCGACAAATATTCCTTCATCGGCTTTTGGATCGAATTTGCCAAGCTGGTCTTTCGTATTTAAAATAAAGCACTTGGAACCAAAAACTTTGAAGTATGAGATTTTAGGCTTCCTTTTGTTAAATAATTCATAAGGAGTATTTTTGGTAAGAGGTCTTATTTAAAACATAACAGGCAGTTGCGACAGCTTCCGCCCAAAAATGTTTTGGTAAGGTGGTTCCATTCAATAATGTTCTTGCACATTCTTGTAAAGTTCGGTTCTTCCGTTCTACAACTCCGTTCTGTTGTGGAGTTCTGGGAAACGAAAAATTATGATATATACCTTTCTTTGTACAAAAATGTTCAAATTCATTATTTTCAAACTCTCCGCCATGATCACTTCTTATATTTTTAACTTTAATCCCTTTTGATTTTTGAATTCTTTTGACGAAAGATTTGAAATGATCGAAAGTGTCACTTTTATTTTTTAAGAAAATTGTCTATGTATAACGAGAGAAATTATCAACAATTACAAGCACATATTGACTGTGATTTATTGATTGAACCCTAGTAGTTCCAAATAAATCCATGTGTAGTAACTCAAGTGGTTGTAATGTTGATATGACTTTCTTGGACTTAAAAGATGATTTGGTCAATTTTCCTAATTGATATGCATCACAAATGTTGTTAACTTTAAAACTCATTTTGGGTAGTCCTCTAACTAGATTGTTTTTGGCTAGCTTGTCAATAGTTCTGAAGTTTATATGACAGAAGCGTTTGTGCCATAGCCATGGATCATTGTCATTAGCCACAAGACACATATCTGAATTATGATTAATATTCATATTCAGAATATATATATTTCTGTCTCTATAACCTTCGAAAACCAAATTATGGTCTTTATCTAAAATACTACACTTATTATTCGAAAATGAAATTATAAAACCCTTGTCACATAACTGACTAATACTAAGCAAATTATGTTTTAAATTTCTAACTAGCATGACATTAGTAATAAGAGGTAAGTTAGATGTACCGCAATTGCTCACATCGCCTTTGCCGATGATATAGCCTTTTGAATTGTCTCCAAAAGTGACGGAGCCACCATCTGAGTATGTAATATTTGTTAATAAGCTCTTGTCTCCCGTCATGTGCTTTGAGCAACCACTGTCCAATATCCACTTTCCTCTTTTCTTAAGTTGGACCTGCAAAAAATAGAATTAAGTCCATGGTACCCACTTTTTATAGGGTCCTAAGAGTTAGGTCTTAGGAGTCCAAACCCATATGGGTCCGGTATCCCCTTTATATATATAATTATTATTAAAATGAACAGTATTCATGAATTGCTGAATGTATTTGTTCCTAATCAAATTGTTATTTGTTTTAGGAACCCATATTTTGATAGTCTTGACATTTTTCTTTTGAAATTTCACAACTGGTTTTGGTTTGGAATATAATAAACTAAGATTTTTCTTAGCTTCAATTTTTTGTACTTTCTTCTTTCTTTTATTTCCAAGATGTTTCTTGATTTCTTGTTTGTTATATCCCAATCCTTGTTTGTCTGAAATAGATTGTGAACTTTCAATGATTTTTGTCAAATTTTCTCGATCTTTGTTAAAGTTAGAAACATTTTGAGTAATGTCATCAAACTTTGTTTGTAAGCTAGCTTTTTCTAGGTCTAGAATTTTGACTTTTGCTTTAAGCTCATGATTTTCAGTAGTGAGAGCATTATTTTTCTCTTTTTGAGCTTCTATTTCTTGACTCCAAAGAGATATTTGAGAGTCAACATTAGATGATGATTCTTGAATATTTTCAAGTTCCTCTTCTAATATTTTCTTCTCATCTTTTAACATATCTCGTTCAAACTCTGCTCTACTTAAATCTGCTTTGACTACTTTTAATTGACGTTTTATGTCTTTATATTTGACTATCAATTCAGCATTAATATCAAGTAATTCATCAAATGTAGGAATTTGTACCTCATATTCTGTTGCCATAAAACAAACATGAGCTTGTTCATTCTCTGAATCACTTTCACTTTCTGATGAAGATGACTCTGAATCATCCCATGTTACTGAGAAAGCTCGTTTCTTAGATTTGTCCTTCTTATATTTGAATTTGTCATTTTCTGACTTCTTCTTTTGTTCTGGACAATCCTTCTGCATGTGTCCCTTTTTGTGGCAGTTGAAACATTCTATAGCAGATGAAGATGGTTTATATGATCCAGGTTTCCTTTTATTGTAACGACTGGCTTTTCGATATTTTAGGAATTTTTTGAATCCTTTCGCAATGAATGCCAAATCTTCGTCTTCAGAATCTGATTCATTTTCATCTTTCTCAACATGAAATGCTACATTTTTCTTTTCTTCTTTCTGTTCTTTTCTAGCCTGCAAATTTGCTTCATAGGACATTAAATTTCCTATCAATTCATCTGGCTTCATGACGGAAAGGTCATTAGCTTCTTCAATTGCTAATACTTTTCCTTCCCATTCACTAGTCAGAGAATGTAGGACTGTTGAAACAACATCGAAATCAGAATACTTTTGTCCTAAGCCAATAAGTGCATGGTGAATAGTTTGAAATCGTGAATACATGTCATTGATTGTCTCATTTGGTTTCATTTTGAAATTTTGAAATTGACTTTTCAGCATGGCTATTTTGGCTTGTTTAACCTTGTTAGTACCTTCATGAGTGATTTTTAGTGTTTGCCAAATTTGATATGCAGTAGTGCAGATACTAACACGGTTATATTCATTTTGGTCTAATGCACAGAACAACATATTTATTGCTCTTGCATTTACGGCTGCTGCCGTTTTCTCAACTGCAGTCCATTCTGAATAATCAGTTGTTGGATTCACTATTTCTCTTTGAGTGGCATTCCAAGCATCATAGCTATTTGATTGCATAAAGAATGACATACGTGTTGCCCAATAACTATAGTTAAGAACATTGAAAAATGGAGGTCTTTGTGTTGATTGACCCTCCGTGTAAGTGGTGTTTTGAGTGCTAGTACTTACGTTATTTGCCATATTACTATAATATATCAAATAACTGTGTTACGGTTATATGATGACTGTGCTCTGATACCAAATGTAAGTGCGGTGTGTATACGATTATCTGTGCTAATATAGTACACACGGATCGTGTAATATGGACTATAATATAAATGCGGAAATAGATGATAATAGCATAGTAAATAAAACTAGAAAAATCACACCAGAGATTTTTATACTGGTTCGGAGCACCGTCCTACGTCCAGTCCCAGACTTCTATCTGGATTTTCACTATTAACTACCTCGCTTCACCCGGAGGAACAGGTTTACAACACCCGAGCAACCGAACGGGATTTCACGCCTCTAATACACTGAGGACTTCAACACTTGCCTCTTACAACACAGAGGACTTCAACAAAAGAAGAAATACAATTGTTGTTGACAACTTGTGCTCTTGAAAACACGGATTTGTCACTAGTAGTACACCCTTCCTATAATCTTATCCTCAAAGTATGCGAATGATGTTTTGAAAAGATTAAGGAAAGTATATTACTTATTGAATCAAAAGATATGAAATAGTTTCAATGATTCAATAAATAATTGAGAGCTTTTAGAATGCAGGAGTATGTAGAAAGTAAGATCAGAGATTAGAGTAAAAAGCATAAAATAATCATGTTGTTTTAATCAACGATTTAGATGAGTTTATATAGATAAGAATGGTTGTAACTCTTTGTGAGCAGTTGCCATTAAAAGATATGATCTTTGATGAAAGGTAAGAAATGCAACCTTTGGAGAAAAGAAGTGTCTTTTGGAAAAATTGCTTTCTGTTTGAAAACGGTCGACAGGTTTAAAAGTGACCAGTAGACAGGAATTCAAATATATATACGTTATGTGCATGTGTGCACGTTCAGTGTGCAAATTATGCAGGAACGGTCGACCGCATATATTGTGACCGGTCGACCGGTCCCTGTAAAGTTGCACACTGAATGTGCAACTACAATTTATTCGTATATATATTGATTTCTTTGAAAATGCATGATTATTTGAGGATAGATTTTAACAAGTTTATCACTATTATAATATCAAATAATCAATCTACAATCTAGAGTACCATATGTAGCTCTTTATAGCCATAATGACCTTGTTTTGTCGATCGCTTTTAGTTATTTGTCAGAAATCAAAACCTTCATAAAACTTGTGACTCAACAAAAATTGAGTATGCCAATCCCTCTAAATTGAGCATGTCGATCCCTCTAAATTGAGCATGTCGATCCCTCTAAATTGAGTATGCCGATCCTTCTTTTATGGGTTGTGCCGATCCCTCAAAATTGAGAATGCTAATCCCTCTAAATTGAGCATGTCGACCACTCTAAATTGAGCATGTCGATCCCTCTAAATTCAGTATAGCAATCCCTCTTTTATGGGCTGTGTCGATTTCAAAAAATTTGAACTTTCAGGTCATTCATGTGCACATTCTTATGCATGTTTTTTGTTGTTGGCTCTTGGACGTGCTTGCACGTTCATTGGTCTTTGCCAACCTCCCTGCATTTTGTATGTTCATGCTTATAGCTAACCCTTATGTTCAATTCTGTTTTTCCCTTTTTCTTTCTTTCTTTTTTTCGTATGGATCGGCACACATCTGACCGATATCTTTCTCTCTCCCCTTCTTTTATTAAGGTTTTTGTAGGAGTCGGCGTATATATATGTCGATCCCACTTTTGAGCCCATGCTAATAGGGATCGACAAGTTTCTATGTCGATCCCTCTCTCCATAATACGCACTAGGCATATTGGGCCGAAACCTCTCCCATGTATACACCAACCTCACTTCCCTTCCATTCTCACTTCCTTCATTTTCTTGACTTTGCACCAAACCCTTATTTCTATGTCACGAAACCACACTTTCCAACTTTTAATCTTGAACCACCTACGATCCAACCTGTCCCACAAACTCACCTCTCCTTCCCTTTCAGTTCGATCATCTCCAAACACTTGCCTCCATCTTAATTCGAACATTCCTATAGGTAAGATTTTGAAACACAACCTTCAATTATACGATGAGATTCTGGGTTTCATATTGTTGGTAATTATGATGGCGTTTGAGGCCATGATGACAAGTGGCTTGGGAGAGATAAATAATTAGTGGATAGGGTTCGATAGAATAAGTTAGGAGAAACAAGAAGGAAGGAAGGAAAACAAAGAGGGTTCGATTAGGATTCATGGCAAAACATGTTTATACAGACCCCTCCTTTAGATACGATCGACATTGCCCTTGAGAGCAATGATGATTTCTATGCATGGCGCATCGTGCATTCATATAGGATAGGCTTGAGATTTTGATGGAAGGAAGGTTAGGAATAGAGGAATGAAGAGGTCAGTATACGAGACTATTGCAGAGGTAGGGATCAGTTAAGTAGGGGTTGGTGGTGTTGAATAATGCGAAGGGTTCGGCAAAATCGGCTAAAGGAGAGGGATCGGTATTTTTAGGGTTCGACTAGCATCTAGGGGAGGGATCAATTAAGTTATGGTGGGATAGGGATCGGTATACAGGGTGTAGTCATCATTTTAAGGATCGGTATTGAGGGCGCAGTACTTAGGGATCGGTATAGATGTCCTTTGAACTTAAAACCCGATCCAAACCTATTTGTTTGAATAATTACCACAAGTCTTTGTGACGACCCGAAATTTTTAGGTATTTTTAATCGGAATATTTAATTGATTCTAAATATTTAAAGGTTAATTATTAACCTAAATTATGAATATCATAATTTATTTGACAATTAAATTGTTGAATTTAATAATTTGAAGTTGGGTAAAATACTGAATCTGGAATCCTAAGCCTATTAAAAATATATTGGAAGGCTTGAAAATTTATATTGATAATACTGAAGACAATAGAGATGTTGAAATTTAATTTAACAGTGGTTTGTTTAGTTTTAAAATTTATATCGTTTAAATCGAATTTAAAATAGCCTTCCGAGGCACAGTCTTGGAATTCGACGAAAACAGTTCCATTGAATCCGTAATATTATGTTATTATCGGATTTCAATTTTCGTAGTGTTTGGAGTTATTGTATGATCGTACGGTCGATTAACGCATTGTAGTTTATATCGAAAATTCAAATTTAATTAAATATATATTTATTTATACTAGTCAAGTCAGCCGAATATCGATCACATCTCAACTTTTCGTATCACTGCAGTGAAGGGTCTTCAATACACTTTCCCCCTGATAAAACACGCATATCTTTTCTCTAAAGATTCATAGCTAAAACAAGTTCATGGCAGAACGAATCCCTTTGGTCCTCCCTTCAGCTTATATATCGTGATTCTTTTTCCCCTCTTAATTTAAACGAGATTCGTTCACCCTTTAAAAAAAAGTATAAACTGATTTAATTTCTGGCCGAGCTCAATTACCTTCTTCCTGTCAAATTGTGCGGAAAAAAAAGAGAAAATAATGGCGGATGTTATGAGTGTATCTAATTCGAATTCGATGTCGAGGCACTCGACTTCAGAAGGGATCAAACGCGACTCGTATGGCCGCGGCATTCGATTTAACCCAATTGAATCGAATGGTCGGCCTTATTTTTATCGGAAGCAGAGAGAGGGGGCGCGGTCATCGGAGCAACGCGAGCGGGGAAGCAGTGTTTATCGCGATGGGAGATTAGGATTTTCGTCTCGAGAGGTGGGGTATCGCGCTGGGGCAACTGCGAGTAGAGGGGATGGCGGCTAGTGGTGGAGGTGCTTGATGGCACTCGCGAGCAAGGCTTAGGGTTGCGTGCGAACGTGGGTTCCGTGTTGAGATGCAGCCGATTGGAGTGATGGTAGGGGTCAGTAATCGTGATGGTCGCGATGGAGGGTCAGATTGTCGAGCTTGGGTCACGTGTGTTGTAGGAGCAGTGAAGGTATTCTGCTATTGTCTTATTTAATTTCTGCGATTATGTTTCTAATAAAAAAAAATATTATTTAGTTGAAATTAAATTGTTAACTAATTAATTAAAAAGGAAGTAAATTGTTTGATTACTTCAAGTATTAATAAATTGTATAAATATTTATACAAGGTTTATAACTATGAAGAAAACAAGCCGAGACTCAAATTGGGATTGCAAACGCAAAGGTGAGTTAATCTCACTCAGTTTAAATTTAAATTTAAATGATTAAATTTAAATAATTGTTTGAAATGGTTGAATTGATTTATGTGCTGTAGTGTGGTATATGTTTGGAATTGGCATTTTATATTGTGCTAACATCTGTGGATGCAGGAAAAAACAGGTTAGAGGGATCCAAGTGGACCCCTCAACTTTATTTAATTATTTAATATTCTCTGTTCTGAATATTTGATATTCTGTAATGAATTATGTGGGAATATTAAATGCTATGGCTTGATTGTTATAATCGGGCAATAATGAATTACCAAATATATAATTTGAGTTTGGGAATGAAAATAAAAGAAGTGAAATTGTAAGTAAATAATTATAGAAAAGTTGAATAAATTTATGAATGAACTGGAAAGGAAATAAAGTGACTTTAAAATTTTAATAAATAAATCTTGAGTATGGGAAGGAAAATTTAAATAAACAGGAAGTTAGTGAAACTTAAACTTCAATGTTATTGTTTAAAAGAACAAAACATTTATTTTAAATTTAGGATTTAAATTATTTAAGAAGAATAAAGAAGGAATTGGGAATAACCTGAAATTTGTACATTTCAGATAAAGGATTTAAAATCAAACTGAAAATAATAATAAAGTCCATAATTAGTGAATTTTGAAATGAACTGATAAGTAAAGAAATTTATTTTAAATGGAATAGATTGGGAATCAATTTGGAAAATTGATTTAAGTGATTGAGATTGGAAATTTCTCTCTGAATAACCAAGTACGCTTTTAAAGTAAATTTTTAAATATAAATTAAAAGTTTAAAGTTGTTTTAAGAAGTATGTTTTGAAGAATTCACTATTTCTAAATATTTAAATTCTAAAGTAAGCATTTCCTTTTAATCTATTATAGCAATAATTATTTAAAGAGTGACTTAGTATTTTATTTTTAAAAGTGAAATCTAGTTTTATATTTTATTTAGTAACATTATTTTCAAATATTCATATAGTATGTATTTTTAACAAATCATTGAAGTAGTTTTGACTTAAATGTTATAAAGTATATTTCTAAGTAAAGTGTTTTAAATTATTTTAAAAATCTATTTTGTGCTTGGTGATTTGAAAGATGATAGAAAATATTTGGGAAAGTTTATTCTGAAAAGAAAGATGGTTTTGAAACTGTTTTCAAAAGATTGAAAATAGAAATATATCTGGTGAAGATATTTTTGGGATTAATAAATAATTTGGAAAATTATTTATTGTTTGATGGATGTTTGTGAATATAAATTGATAGTTAAAAAAAACCGACTACCAATATTGGACAATGCGTTGATCGTTTCGAAGAGACCGGGATCGAGATTTATTTCTCGAAAACCACTTTGATCCGGTTTGTACGTTTCGTGAAAACGATTTTTGGATTCGAAGATGGAGCGGTGAAGTACAAGGGCTAGTCGCTACTAATCCTGAGGATATTTTCAAAAATGGATGTAGTAGAAATAGTGCCTTCAGTTCCGTTCGAACCCGGGACGGACTTGTATGGATGAATGCTTGCGAAACATCGTCAGGTGGACGATGGGCATTCTAAGGGATATATTCTTTAAAGGTAACGCTTAGCCTCAAGCCTCTTCAAATGGGAATGGCTGAAAATCAGGGGTTATGCAGCAAGGCCTCATGGGTAGCCCCCACTGGAGGTTGAGGTCATCCCTGTCTAGATGTCCCTTTATTTCGGCTTAGTGGGCAGTTGCTGATCCCAACCGCGGGGAGATCTTGCTCGGGACTGTCCAGTAAGGGATGGTTCCGGTCTTGTGTTGCAGGGGAGTTAGGGTGGATCCTCGGTACGCTGATCTAGACCAGGTACTGTGACAGGTGGTACCCCAGTGCCTAGCCATTAGTTGGAATCCATTTTCCATACGCGCCCGTACGGTTTTGATTGTGCCCAACTATTGCTGAAACGTGAGATGCAAGCATTTCAGCTAGATTCTATTTACTTTCTATAGACCCTATTACAATATCAGAGGATTTCTATAAAAATTGTTTTAGCTGTCGTAAGGTAAAAACCCGGCATGTTTATTTGTGGCGTGGTCTTACGAAATGCTTTGTTTTCAAAGGATTTTTGAAACTTTAATAATCAATTGGGTGTGATTTTCTCACGCTGGTATTCCAGACTGACTCGGGTATTATTTAACTGTAATGCTCGGGTCAGACCGAGTATTATAGAATACAGGACATGATGCTGTGGAGCTCAGGAGACGAGCTGGATGACGATACGTACATTCGTACTTGTTATATATATTCTGCTGTTTGAGTTGTTGTGTACCTTGAGTTGTTGTGTATCCATTGTATGATATTGAAGTTGAGCTGTGATTGATGTACTCTGATGATGTAATATATAAACAGATATATTTGATTTTGAGTAAAGATCATTTATTATCTATTATATTTTATTCCGCTGCGATGGTTAGATTCTGATGTTGATTTTGTTTTCTCTTCTTCTACCTCTTCTTCTTTTAACCCAAATGGTTCGTATTTCTGTACAATTTGAGTTGATTTAGGTAGAATTGTGTTGACTCAAGGGGTACGGATTTGCGGGCTATTACACTTGGTATCAGAGCTTAGGTTGGAGTTAACCTTGGCTCTGGTGGGAAATTACTCATTTAAAATAGAGTCCGTAGTACTCTATAATGAGTTTGAGCGTATTAATAAATATGAGTGCGTATTTGTTAGTGAATATAAATTATTTTAATATTGGGTTGATTGGTTTATTGAGTGGCATATGAACCTTCGTCAGCACAGTCTGGACAACTGTATCGAAGGGGTTTCTAAACACTTGAATAGAACAATTGACACAGTATTGTTTTAAATGTGGGTGAATGAAATAATTTTACCTAAAAATATATTTTGATATAAAGAAAGGTTTTGTAAATTACTTCGCTAATATATGGTTGCTTGGATGTTAGAAATGATAATATTAAACTATTATCATTGTTAGGTGAAAATTTAACTAGGAATTGAAATATAACCAAAGTTAAGGAAATGAATTCATTATAAAATAAAATTTATAAATATGAATTGTAAATGTGAATTATAAATTGAAATATAATCAAATGAGAATTTGTATAAGCATAAACTGTACAAATGAATTATAGATAAAATTTATATAAGCAAGATTTGGAAATTTAAATCCCAGAGATTTGGAGATATTTTGCAGATAAATGATGGCATTATTGTTTTGGAGATATTCTAAAAGGAAATTGTTTTAAATGGAGTTTCAAAGTGAAATAGCATTGAAATCACTCGGATTATTGGAAAATAATTCTGATGATGACGGCTGCATCATCAGTATTCATTTTCGAATTTCTAAGTGACGGGTTGCTACCAAATTGATTTGTTCAAAAGCTAGTTGTTTTTGAAAATTTCAAAGGAAATTTGTTGGGAATAAAACCAGGGTTGGTTTATGTGATATCCCGGAAATTTGGGCAATATAAATTTAATAATCTATGTTATAAATTTAATTTGATTTGATAATTTTAATAATAAAATTGGGAATTTGATTTAATAATCATGTTTTAATAAATACTTAAATTGAAAGATTTTATCCTTTTAAATAAATAAATTGTTTTCTATTTATAATATATAATTGTATATATTGTAAATTAATAAACTTTGATTTTGAATTTAGTAAATGAATTAATTTTCTAGCTTTAATTCATATTTGGTAAATTGGAAATTTGATTTAAACTTAACATTTAACTTTTCAAGACAATTTAATAAATAATTATATGGTTTATATTAAATGAGAATCTTATCTGTTTTAAAATTGTATTTAGCTTAAAAATTTAATTTAAAAATAGATAAATATAAAAGCTAAGTTTTATTTTATATTACTTGGGATATATATATATATAAGAATTTACAATGTAAATTACAAAATGATTTAGTTTGTTATAATCTCTTTTAACAAATTATTTGATATTGTTTAATTTGTTTTTGTTTAAATTATAATACTTAAATTGTTTTGAACATAAATAGATTTGTAGTAATAGGATTTGTTGTTTTTAAATTTAATAGAGTTATATATGCATCTATATATATGTAACTTGATTTGATAAATTTATTTTAAATTTGAATTTGATGTTTTGAAATTAATAACATAAATACTTTAATATTTTTGAATATGCTATATTTTTAATTAGCAGTCTTTATTTCTTTTCAATTTAAAAGAGAGACAAATTCAATTATATATTACTTAAGAAGTAAAATAGATGTAAAAGCTTATAAACAATTTTAAATTAAAATTTAAATACTTAAAATACATGTGTAGGCCTCTTAAGACACCTTATTAACATGTGTTTCTTATAAAATAAAACTATGGTGACAAATGGTAAGAATAGAGACAAGTGTCTCATTTAAATTTCTTTTTCTTTTATTTTTAATTAAATCAAGAATTTTGTTTATATAAACATATCTTCTTAACCTCATTTTTTTCTTTTAACTATTCCTTTTCAAACTTAAGAAATTTTCAAATCTAAATCTGAAAATTTATATGCATGCAAAAACAGAATTCCTGTAAATAAGCTACTCATAAACAAAATCAAAAAAAAATTGTTTGAATCTTCTTCAAAACTCAATTCTGCAACTTCAAATCCTAATTCAAATACCTGCAACCCTCAATTCATCAACCTGAAACGCATACAAACCTGCATTTCTGTTTTGAACTTCATCAAATTTGCATGCAAACCACAAAGCTCAATACAAACCTACATGCATATTTGGAGGTTACTCTCTCTGTTTTGAAAACTGCACAAGCCTGCAGTCCTCTTTGAAATCAACATTCAAATGCATCTTCTCTCTGGAAGCCTGCAAGTGATCACCTGGAAACAAACATGCATGTAGATAAGGGAGCATATCAGTAAGCAGGATGGAAATTTTAGGAGCATTTGCAGTTTTTTAAAAGGCAATCTGAAGTTTTAAAGCAAATAAATCAAGAGTAAAATTTGAAGTTCAGAAAATGCATAAGCATGTGCTCTGCCTATATAAAACCCATGTGAGTAACAATTTTACTAAGTAAACTTGAGTAATAAATTGGTTGCTTGTTTATTTCTAAAATTTTGTATGTTTGCATGTCATATTTAAGGTTCATTTCTGGTATAATATATGTGTATAGTTGTACATGTTGATATGAGTTTGCCTTTCTGTATTCAAGTTACAGATTTAGGAATTGTTTTAATATTCACTCCATTTAAATTGATATTTGTTAAGTTTTAACATATAACTGTTAACATCTGTTACAGTTTATATTTTTATTTAAAATGAAATTTTCTGTAGATTGTCTGTAAGTTCAGAGACTACAGAAAAATTCATATATAAGTAAGAATTTGATCACTTAGATTCTTTGATTTAAGACATTAAACCAATTACATAAATCAAAACTTGAAATTTAAAACTAAATTCATAAAATTTAGTTTAAATTTTGACAGAGCATTTCTGTATTTGTCTGGAAATGGTGATTGGGGTTGAACTGACAAATCAGTGAGGTGATGGGAATTGTGAATCAAAATTTTAAGCCCTTGTTTTTCTGTGTTTGAAGAATTTGATCACTGTGATCAAATTAAGTGATCAAGTTCTCTCTAGTTCGAGCTGGAGGTAGGTGGGGTATGGAGAAGTTTGTGGCCGGAGGTGATGTTTCTCAGATGGTCGGAGCTTGTTGGTTGAGGCAAATTTCCAGATTTGCCATTGTTACTGTTTTTTTGAGCTCGATGCTTGGATTTTGAGGTGAGGCTTCTGCAGTTGGATTGAAGGTGGATTTGAAGTGTGATGGTGGTTTCCGGCTTGCTCAAGGGGTCGCGAGTGATTGGAAGTGATGGCGGCGGAGTTGCAGGTGCACGTGGTTAATGGTGCATCAGTTGTTTGGGAAGATGATTTACTCGTATTTGTTACGGGTAAATTTGTGGGTTGCTCGAAGATTAGGGTTGTTTTACTCGAAGTAAAGGAGATGAGGCCTCGGGTATTTAGTTGTGTTTCGGGGTTTGGCTAAACCAGTTAGCTCAGGTTTGTATAAACCTGATTTTTATTTGATTTTAAGATAAATTTAAAAAGAAATTTTCATTCGAGTTACTCGAGATATTTTAGTTTAACTCGGATTGGTTGTTGAAGTTTGAAACTTGTCTTGTTTCAAAATTTAAAATTTAATTTAAAACTAAATTTAAAAGAGGATTCTAGAATTTAAAGTAAGTTTTAAAGCTAACTTAAGTTATGGATTCAAGTTGAATTGAATCACAAGTAGGAAATGATGAAATATTTAAATTCAAATTTTGTTTTAAAATAACTTTGAAGAGTTTATTCTTTAAAATATTTTAAAGAATTTGAATTTAAATTTGAAATTGAGGCATGAAGTAATGTTAAAATAAAGTTTAAATTTGATTCAAATCTAATTTTGAATTTTTGGTTTAAAATGAATTTAAGTTTTATAAATTTAAGTGTTTAAACCAAATTGGTTGATGATGTAAAATTTAAATGGTTTAATTTTTAAAAAGAAATTTATTTTAACTTTTATAAAATTTCTTTTATAATTAAGGAATTATTATCAATTAAGGATTTTAGATTGATTTTAAACTTGTTAAGTTAATAATAAATGAATGTTTTATATTTCATTTAATTTTTAGGGTAATTAAATGAATAATTAATTTATTTAATAAATTAATGAAATAAATAATTACTTAAGGTAATTAAGGGTTAAGGGTTTAGAATTAATTATTCTTTGAATAATTAACTTGTAATTAAGAATAATTAATTAAATAAAATTAGTTTTTAATTAATGATTTATAATTAATTAATCAAGTAATAATGGATTTAATTAAGTTTTAATTAACACTTAATTATTTAATTAATTAGGGGTTAATTAATAGATTAATTAATGATAAATTAATTTAAAATCAATAATGATTCAAATAAGTTAATTATTTTAGGAAATAATTAATGAGTTGTTAATAGTTAATGAAGGTCATTAACTAAAGATTATTTAATAATTAATTAATGTGATTAATTTAAATTATTAATTAGATTAATCAATTTAATGATAATCATTTGTGTAAGATATTAAGTATAATTACTTATGGAAGTAATTAAGGAATTAATTACTTATTGTAGTTAATTGAGCTTAAATTTGATTAGTTTAAGTTAATTAATTCAGTTTAATTAATTTAGAATTAATCATTTGATGATTTATGGAGGATAATTACTTAATGTAATTAAATATAGAGTAATTACTTAGAGAAGTAATTAATGGATAATTACTTTGTGTAATTAATTAAAGGTGATTTGATATTTGAAGTAATTTAAGTATAATTACTTTGTGAACTAATCAAGGAATTAATTTGATATAATTAATTATGAAGTAATTAATTTATTTGGTAAAGTAATTAAGGGTAGATAATTACTGAATAGGTCAATCAAGGGTGATTAACAATTATAGTTTAAATTAAGATTTATTCCTTAATGTAATTAATTTAAATAAGGTAATTAATTAAAATGTAATTAGGGATCATTAATTATTATAATTAATGATGTAATTAAGATTGATTAATTAAGATTAATTAATCATTAATAAGTGATTAAAGGTAATTAATTTATGTAATTAATTAAGCATTAATGTAACTAATTACAATTAATTAATGAATGAAGTAATTAAAGGTTAATTACTGTATTGGTTAAGTATAATTAATTTGAGAAATTAACTGGTAGATAATTACTTGAATGTAATTAAGGGTTAATTAATCAGGGATGGTTAATTAAAATGAATCATTAGATGATTAATCAATTGATTGATAAATTATCAATGGTGATGTGAGCAAGTTGATATTGGTGAAGTAATTAATTTAATTCACTTTAAATTAATTTGACTGATGTAATTAATTTAATTCATTTTAAATTAATTATATTTAGTATGGTTAATCATTGCTTATATGGTTGGATAGTGTTGTTGTTTTGGATGATTTGAATCTCAGACATGAGATAGATTATGTTGAGTGATTTGGATGCATTGGTTGCATTGTGATGTTGATATAGATTATCCTTTGGATAATGATAGTATGGTTTATCTGATATGATGATAATGTTGGTTATCTGTTGTGGATCTATGATTTATCTATTTGTATATATAATTGAATTGTTTTAAACCTTTAAAACAACTTGGCCTTAAAAGACACGCTTTGGATTTCGATGAGACCGGGATCGGGTTTCCATATTTGGATATCCGAAAACCACATCGATTCCAAATAACGTTAGGTCGTGAATCTAAGTGGAGCAAGTGAAGACTCGAGATGTAAGGGCTATACGTCAGTATAACTCTGTGGGTGATTCCGTAATGAGTTTGACGGAATAGTACTTATAGATTCGAGATGTAGGTTTAGAGTGTAAGGGTTATTGTCGTTAACTCTGTGGGTGATTTCATAATGAGTGTAACGAGATAATGCCTTCGGTTTCGTTCGAACCCGGAATGAACTTGTATGGATTGAATGCTTTCAGAACATCGTCAGGTGGACGATGAGCATTCTAAGAGATGTGTCCTCTAAAGGTAATCGTAGCCTCAAGCCTCATCAACCGGGAATGGCTAAAACAGGGAAGGTGCAGCAAGGCTTCGTGGGTCACACCCACTGGAGAGCAAGATTGATCCCTGTCTAGAGGTCCCTTTTTATTTCGGCTGTGTGGGCAGTTGGATGTACACCAACTGCGGGATTGTCTTGTTCGGAACTGTTCAGTAAGGAACGGGTCCGGCTTTGTGTTGCAGGGGAGTTAGGGTGGCTCCTCGGTACGGTGATCTAGGCCACGTACTGTGACGGGCGGTACCCCAGTAGCCCTGCCATTGTATGGAATCCAAAATCCAATAAGTGCCAACGGTTTTGATTGTATTACCCACTTTTGTGGCTAGTAGCTGGAATTTAATAGATGTAACAATTTCGGCTATTTCATATTTATTTGAAAACCCTAGACCCTATTATAATATCAATGGATTTCCTATCAAATGTTTTGGTTAGCGTAAGGTAAAAACTTTTCCATGTTTATGTGTGGGTAGTCTTACGTGATACCTTTTCTTTCAAAAGGTTTTTGAAAATTAAGCAACTTTAACCTGTTACTCACACCAGACCCATGTCTGACCCAGAGTTTATTTTTGTTTTTCATAAACTCTTGGGTACTCAAATTTTTACGAGTAGCTAAGGGAATCAGGTTAGCTTTTGACGAATTATGGAGGAGCAAATGGAGCAGGAGGCTTCTGCGTTAGATATATAGTATCCCGCTGTGTGATCTGTGATTGTCTCTGAGTTGTATTATATTGTAAATACTAGACAGTTGTTTATAACTGTCTAGTATGTGTGGTATATCTGTGTACTCTGATAGTGGTTGTAAACTATGTAATATTTTATGTTATTAATATAATTTATTCGTTCCGTTGTTTAGATTCTGATGTGTTGTTTCTTCTTCTTCTCTTTCTTTTCTTCTTCTATCCCTTTCTTTCTTAATTGATGATGCGATTTTCTGGGAGTGGAAAAATCGGGTCGTTACAGGTGGTATCCGAGCATTAGGTTAAGTAAATACCTAGGCTCTTGAGTGGTGTTTTTCCTGAGAGAGCGTATTTGTATTTTTATTATATATATAATATATAATTACTTCTACCTATTTGTTGGGTTACCTGTTCGGGTTATCCAATATAAGCTATAAAGGTAGATAAGGTAGTGGGTGTGTAACACGACTACTACCCTTGGTTGAAGTTTGGTGATGAGGTTGGAAGTGATTCTATCGAGATTGTAGACCTAATACCGCCTCGAGTGAGTTATGCAGAATTTAGTAGATCTCTGAAGGTAACCTGTAAAGGTTCAGAGTCTATCTTTGAGTTGGATGAGTAGAATTTGGATCTGTCTGTTAGGCAGAAGAGAATGATGGTATCTTGATATCTCAGGGAGTAGTAGCTGCGTGATGAGACGCGGTGACTGTGGATGTTCCCGAAGATGTTTTCTTTGGAACAAGTTAAGGAGGTGAGTCTGCTTCGATGTTGTGGCTGGATTAAGCAGGATGTTTCTGTCCGGTTTGAAGTCCGAGTTTCCCGAAGAGTTTTGGTTTAGGAAGTCTTTGGCATCGGTGTCAGTAGTACAGCTCGGAGTGTTCTATGCTGGCAAGGAGGTCTTCTGGTTAGCAGTTTTTCTGGAGATCGAGTTCAGAAACAGCAGAGTAGAACCATTTCTTTGATGGATTAGCTAGTTAAGTGTAAGCTGTTCTGATTAGTAAAGGGAGAACAGTTTTCTTTGGATATTGGACTGGTTGATCGCAAAAGTGACTTGCAATAGTTTGAGTGTTCTCTTGAGCTATGAGAAGTTTGTCCGTACCAGGAGGCTGAGTTTTCTTATCGACTGGATTCTAGGAATGATACCGGAGGTTTAGTGAAGCAGCTTTGGATCAGATGAGGCATCTAAGTTTTCTTTTATGGATCTGCTGAACCGTATTTCTGTTATGTGTTATCCAGTTTGTGCTCAAGTTTATCTTATGCTTCAGATCAGAGTTGTGCAGCGGAAGCAGATTGGAAGTGCTTTTGTTTTATCTTTTCCGGATAAGAGAAGAAAGTTAATCTTCTGATGTTTATGGAGTAGAGTTGGTGTTCTTGTTTTGGGATTGATCTTGAGGAGATCATTTTTGGATTGTATTGGACTAGTTGTTTCTAGAGACATCAGCGAAGGTTGAGCTGATCAAGAGAGTTGAAGGCAGCCCAGGATCGTCAAGAGTGTTTAAGAGACGAAGGAATTTGGATTCCGAAGTCGGAGATTTGCTCTTGAATAAGTTTTCTCCGATCTAAAGAGCTATAAGATTGAGTAAGACTGGGTAAGTCAGCTCCAAGATGCTTTGGGATCTTTTCTGTGTTTTGTGAGGATTGGTGTTTGATTTTCTAGGTTGAATTGTCAGTTGGATAACTGAGATTCGGTATGTTTCACGTATCTCTTAGGGAGTACGTGTATGATCTATCTTTGATTATGGAACCAGCAGTTCAGGAGGATGTGGTTGTTGAGTCAGACTCGTCTGAAGTCTGATATCCTGTTTGGTTTGTAGATCTAGCTGGATAGGAGCTCTATAGCTTAATAGTATTGATTGTTTAGATTCTATAGAGCAAGTATCCCGATATTTATACCGGGGAAACTCGTGAAAATTGTATCCAGGTTTTTCTGGATAATTAGATTTGTTTTGTTTGAATTGGTTGTTATGGTTGTTAGCATATGTTTGATAATATATGCTTGTGTTTTAAAATAAAATCTTAGGATAGATTATTAAATTACCTTTAAATTTCGAGGACGAAATTCTTTTAAGGGGGAAGGAATGTGATATCCCGGAAATTTGGGCAATATAAATTTAATAATCTGTGTTATAAATTTAATTTGATTTGATAATTTTAATAATAAAATTGGGAATTTGATTTAATAATCATGTTTTAATAAATATTTAAATTGAAAGATTTTATCCTTTTAAATAAATAAATTGTTTTCTGTTTATAATATATAATTGTATATATTGTAAATTAATAAACTTTGATTTTGAATTTAGTAAATGAATTAATTTTCTAGCTTTAATTCATATTTGGTAAATTGGAAATTTGATTTAAACTTAACATTTAACTTTTCAAGACAATTTAATAAATAATTATATGGTTTATATTAAAGGAAAATCTTATCTGTTTTAAAATTTTATTTAGCTTAAAAATTTAATTTAAAAATAGATAAATATAAAAGCTAAGTTTTATTTTATATTACTTGGGATATATATATATATATAAGAATTTACAATGTAAATTAAAAAATGATCTTAGTTTGTTATAATCTCTTTTAACAAATTATTTGATATTGTTTAATTTGTTTTTTTTAAATTATAATACTTAAATTGTTTTGAACATAAATAGATTTGTAGTAATAGGATTTGTTGTTTTTAAATTTAATAGAGTTATATATGCATCTATATATATGTAATTTGATTATTAAAATTTGATATGATAAATTTATTTTAAATTTGAATTTGATGTTTTGAAATTAATAACATAAATACTTTAATATTTTTGAATATGCTATATTTTTAATTAGTAGTCTTTATTTCTTTTCAATTTAAAAGAGAGACAAATTCAATTATATATTACTTAAGAAATAAAATAGATGTAAAACCTTATAAACAATTTTAAATTAAAATTTAAATACTTAAAATACATGTGTAGGCCTCTTAAGACACCTTATTAACATGTGTTTGTTATAAAATAAAACTATGGTGACAAATGGTAAGAATAGAGACAAGTGTCTCATTTAAATTTCGTTTTCTTTTATTTTTAATTAAATCAAGAATTTTGTTTATATAAACATATCTTCTTAACCTCATTTTTTTTCTTTTCCCTATTCCTTTTCAAACTTAAGAAATTTTCAGATCTAAATCTAAAAATTCATATGCATGCAAAAACAGAATTTCTGTAAATAAGCTACTCATAAACAAAATCAAAAAAAAATTGTTTGAATCTTCTTCAAAACTCAATTCTGCAACTTCAAATCCTAATTCAAATACCTGCAACCCTCAATTCATCAACCTGAAATGCATACAAACCTGCATTTCTGTTTTGAACTTCATCAAATTTGCATGCAAACCACAAAGCTCAATACAAACCTACATGCATATCTGGAGGTTACTCTCTCTGTTTTGAAAACTGCACAAGCCTGCAGTCCTCTTTGAAATCAACATTCAAATGCATCTTCTCTCTGGAAGCCTGCAAGTGATCACCTGGAAACAAACATGCATGTAGATCAGGGAGCATATCAGTAAGCAGGATGGAAATTTTAGGAGCATTTGCAGTTTTTTAAAAAGGCAATCTGAAGTTTTAAAGCAAATAAATCAAGAGTAAAATCTGAAGTTCAGAAAATGCATAAGCATGTGCTCTGCCTATATAAAACCCATGTGAGTAACAATTTTACTAAGTAAACTTGAGTAATAAATTGGTTGCTTGTTTATTTCTAAAATTTTGTATGTTTGCATGTCATATTTAAGGTTCATTTCTGGTATAATATATGTGTATAGTTGTACATGCTGATATGAGTTTGCCTTTCTGTATTCAAGTTACAGATTTAGGAATTGTTTTAATATTCACTCCATTTAAATTGATATGTGTTAAGTTTTAACATATAACTGTTAACATCTGTTACAGTTTATATTTTTATTTAAAATGAAATTTTCTGTAGATTGTCTATAAGCTCAGAGACTACAGAAAAATTCATATACAAGTAAGAATTTGATCACTTAGATTCTTTGATTTAAGACATTAAACCAATTGCATAAATCAAAACTTGAATTTTAAAACTAAATTCATAAAATTTAGTTTAAATTTTGACAGAGCATTTCTGTTTCTGTCTGGAAATGGTGATTGGGGTTGAACTGACAACCTAGGTGATTAGAATGACCAATATTGATTTTGGTGATAGATTTGTGAACTGAGTTGCAGAGAAAAATGGTTGATGATAGATTAAATCAGTGAGGTGATGGGAATTGTGAATCAAAATTTTTAGCCCTAGTTTTTCTGTGTTTGAGGAATTTGATCACTGTGATCAAATTAAGTGATCGAGTCCTCTCTAGTTCGAGCTGGAGGTTGGTGGGGTATGGAGAAGTTTGTGGCCGGAGGTGATGTTTCTCAGATGGTCGGAGCTTGGTGGTTGAGGCAAATTTCCAGATTTGCCATTGTTACTGTTTTTTTGAGCTCGATGCTTGGATTTTGAGGTGAGGCTTCTACAGTTGGATTGAAGGTGGATTTGAAGTGTGATGGTGGTTGCCGACTTGCTCAAGGGGTCGCGAGTGACTGGAAGTGATGGCGGCGGAGGTGCTGGTGCACGTGGTTAATGGTGCATCAGTTGTTTGGGGAGATGATTTACTCGTATTTGTTACGGGTAAATTTGTGGGTTGCTCGAAGATTAGGGTTGTTTTACTCGAAGTAAAGGAGATGAGGCCTCGGGTATTTAGTTGTGTTTCGGGGTTTGGGTAAACCAGTTAGCTCAGGTTTGTATAAACCTGATTTTTATTTGATTTTAAGATAAATTTAAAAAGAAATTTTCATTCGAGTTACTCGAGATATTTTAGTTTAACTCGGATTGGTTATTGAAGTTTGAAACTTGTCTTGTTTCAAAATTTAAAATTTAATTTAAAACTAAATTTAAAAGAGGATTCTAGAATTTAAAGTAAGTTTTAAAGCTAACTTAAATTATGGATTCAAGTTGAATTGAATCACAAGTAGGAAATGATGAAATATTTAAATTCAAATTTTGTTTTAAAATAACTTTGAAGAGTTTATTGTTTAAAATATTTTAAAGAATTTGAATTTAAATTTGAAATTGAGGTATGAAGTAATGTTAAAATAAAGTTTAAATTTGATTCAAATCTAATTTTGAATTTTTGGTTTAAAATGAATTTAAGTTTTATAAATTTAAGTGTTTAAACCAAATTGTTTGATAATGTAAAATTTAAATGGTTTAATTTTTAAAAAGAAATTTATTTTAACTTTTATAAAATTTCTTTTATAATTAAGGAATTATTATCAATTAAGGATTTTAGATTGATTTTAAACTTGTTAAGTTAATAATAAATGAATGTTTTTTATTTCATTTAAATTTTAGGGTAATTAAATGAATGAATAATTTATTTAATAAATTAACGAAATAAATAATTACTTAAGGTAATTAAGGGTTAAGGGTTTAGAATTAATAATTCTTTGAATAATTAACTTGTAATTAAGAATAATTAATTAAATAAAATTAGTTTTTAATTAATGATTTATAATTAATTAATCAAGTAATGATGGATTTAATTAAGTTTTAGTTAACACTTAATTATTTAATTAATTATGGGTTGATTAATAGATTAATTAATGATAAATTAATTTGAAATCAATAATGATTAAAATAAGTTAATTATTTTAGGAAATAATTAATGAGTTGTTAATAGTTAATGAAGGTCATTAACTAAGGATTATTTAATAATTAATTAATGTGATTAATTTAAATTATTAATTAGATTAATTAATTTAATGATAATCATTTGTGTAAGATATTAAGTATAATGACTTATGGAAGTAATTAAGGAATTAATTACTTATTGTAGTTAATTGAGTTTAAATTTGATTAGTTTAAGTTAATTAATTCAGTTTAACTAATTTAGAATTAATCATTTGATGATTTATGGAGGATAATTATTTAATGTAATTAAATGTAGAGTAATTACTTAGAGAAGTAATTAATGGATAATTACTTTGTGTAATTAATTAAAGGTGATTTGATATTTGAAGTAATTTAAGTATAATTACTTTGTGAATTAATCAAGGAATTAATTTGATATAATTAATTATGAAGTAATTAATTTATTTGGTAATGTAATTAAGGGTAGATAATTACTGAATAGGTTAATCAAGGGTGATTAACAATTATAGTTTAAATTAAGATTTATTCCTTAATGTAATTAATTTAAATAAGGTAATTAATTAAAATGTAATTAGGGATCATTAATTATTATAATTAATGTTGTAATTAAGATTGATTAATTAAGATTAATTAATCATTAATAAGTGATTAAAGGTAATTAATTTATGTAATTAATTAAGCATTAATGTAACTAATTACAATTAATTAATTAATGAAGTAATTAAAGGTTAATTACTGTATTTGGTTAAGTATAATTAATTTGAGAAATTAACTGGTAGATAATTACTTGAATGTAATTAAGGGTTAATTAATCAGGGATGGTTAATTAAAATGAATCATTAGATGATTAATTGATTGATTGATAAATTATCAATAGTGATATGACAAGTTGATATTGGTGAAGTAATTAATTTAATTCACTTTAAATTAATTTGACTGATGTAATTAATTTAATTCATTTTAAATTAATTATATTTAGTATGGTTAATCATTGCTTATATGGTTGGATAGTGTTGTTGTTTTGGATGATTTGAATCTCAGACATGAGATAGATTATGTTGAGTGATTTGGATGCATTGGTTGCATTGTGATGTTGATATAGATTATCTTTTGGATAATGATAGTATGGTTTATCTGATATGATGATAATTTTGATTATCGGTTGTGGATCTATGATTTATCTATTTGTATATATAATTGAATTGTTTTAAACCTTTAAAACAACTTGGCCTTAAAAGACACGCTTTGGATTTCGATGAGACCGGGATCGGGTTTCCATATTTGGATATCCGAAAACCACATCGATTCCAAATAACGTTAGGTCGTGAATCTAAGTGGAGCAAGTGAAGACTCGAGGTGTAAGGGCTATACGTCAGTATAACTCTGTGGGTGATTCCGTAATGAGTTTGACGGAATAGTACTTATAGATTCGAGATGTAGGTTTAGAGTGCAAGGGTTATTGTCGTTAACTCTGTGGGTGATTCCGTAATGAGTGTAACGAGATAGTGCCTTTGGTTTCGTTCGAACCCGGAACGAACTTGTATGGATTGAATGCTTTCAAAACATCGTCAGGTGGACGATGAGCATTCTAAGAGATGTGTCCTCTAAAGGTAATCGTAGCCTCAAGCCTCATCAACCGAGAATGGCTAAAACAAGGGAGGTGCAGCAAGGCTTCATGGGTCGCACCCACTGGAGAGCAAGATTGATCCCTGTCTAGAGGTCCCTTTTTATTTCGGCTGTGTGGGCAGTTGGATGTACAACAACTGCGGGATTGTCTTGTTCGAAACTGTTCAGTAAGGAACGGGTCCGACTTTGTGTTGCAGGGGAGTTAGGGTGGCTCCTCGGTACAGTGATCTAGGCCACATACTGTGACGGGCGGTACCCCAGTAGCCCTGCCATTGTATGGAATTCAAAATCCAATAAGTGTCAACGGTTTTGATTGTATTACCCACTTTTGTGGCTAGTAGCTGGAATTTAATAGATGTAACAATTTCGGCTATTTCATATTTATTTGAAAACCCTAGACTCTATTATAATATCACTGGATTTCCTATCAAATGTTTTGGTTAGTGTAAGGTAAAAACTTTTCCATGTTTATGTGTGGGAAGTCTTACGTGATACCTTTTCTTTCAAAAGGTTTTTGAAAATTAAGCAACTTTAACCTGTTACTCACACCAGACCCATGTCTGACCCGGAGTTTATTTTTGTTTTTCATAAACTCTTGGGTACTCAAATTTTTACGAGTAGCCAAGGGAATCAGGTTAGCTTTTGACGAATTATGGAGGAGCAAATGGAGCAGGAGGCTTCTGCGTTAGATATATAGTATTCCGCTGTGTGATCTGTGATTGTCTCTGAGTTGTATTATATTGTAAATACTAGACAGGTGTTTATAACTGTCTAGTATGTGTGGTATATCTGTGTACTCTGATAGTGGTTGTAAACTATGTAATATTTTATGTTATTAATATAATTTATTCGTTCCGCTGTTTAGATTTTGATGTGTTGTTTCTTCTTCTTCTCTTTCTTTTCTTCTTCTATCCCTTTCTTTCTTAATTGATGATGCGATTTTCTGGGAGTGGAAAAATCGGGTCATCACAGATTATTTTTTGAGAAATGTAATTTTGAAATGTTGGAGATTTCAAAATAATTTGAAACCAAAGCCGGGAGTTTAAAAATCCTGATAAGATAGGTTGTAAGCTTATAAATTGAGATGATTTTTTTTTAAATCAAAAAGGAAATATAAGCTTTGAATGTTGGTATTTAAATTTAAAGGGGAAAAGTTAAAAAAATGAAATTAATTGGATTGGGAAATAAAAATTTAACTGGATTGAAATAAATCGAATAAGCTGAGAACAATATCCAGTGTATTCGAATCAAGTTGAAATTGAATTTAGTTAAATAAATCTGAGTTAAAGTAAAATTGAATTGGGATGAGAATTCAATTGAATTAATGAATGGAATTAAATTCTTACCGGAACGAATGGGAAATAAATTGAATAAGGATTGGAATTGAAGTAAATAAATTAGAATGACTTGTAAAAGAATAAAAAAATCCATGGTAATAAAAATATGCTTGGGTTATAAATAAGCATAAGGCTTGGGTTAAAATAAAGGATGAATACATTCAAGCCTACGTTGGATGGAATTGTGTAAATAATAAGTTGTGACTTATAAAATTGAAAATGGAATACAAAGCCCAAAATTAATATTATGATGAATTGGAAAATGAAAAGAAAATCCACACTTGAATTATTAAATAAATTGAACCAAGAAAATTAAATGAAGTGATATTTGGAATTAAAAATTTAGTGTTGAATTTTAACCAGGGGAAGAACTAATGAGATAACTAATTAGTTAATGAAATTGAATTGTGAGTTTATGATGAAGTTTAGAAATAAACGCAAGTTACAAAGTAAATTCGACTTAAATTGTGATGGAGTAAATGTAATTGAGAATGAAGTTGAATTGTGAGTAATGAAATTGGATGGTAAATTGAAAATGGATAGTGGGCTTAGAAATTGAGCTATAAATAAAATTTAACTTGAAATGTTAATAAATTAAATATAATCGGAAATGTATCAAATAAAATAAATTGGATTAAAAAGGTGACGGTATGAATTGCAAGTAAAATCCAATAAGTGGAAATAAATTAGAAATGGCCTTGTAATCAATTGAAATGAGCTTAAGTATAAAATTTGAATAAATCAAAATAAATTAACTTAAGCTGAATAGATGAAGGAGAGTTGAATTGAATTCAACTTAAACTAAGTTTAATAATAATGGATTGGTTTTAAATCAAGTGAATTGATTCAAATTTAAAATGCAATGAAACTGAGAATATATGAATTGTGAATAAATTTAAAATGGAATGGAATCAAGTATAAATTGAGTTGAAATCCATTTAAATTGGTTATAAACCATAAATACTGATTTATTCACATAAATCTTGTTGAATTGCATAGAATAAATTGTCATTGTGACGCCCCACCTCTATACCCACGTTAGCAAAGAGTATTGTATAGATAATACCGTCTGCTAACACGGAGAATAAGGCTGGATAGGAGCGACCATGTGTAATCTTACCTTAACTATTCACTAAACACGTCGAAAAGTAGAATCACAAACAGTTCGACGTATTCAATAAATATTTAAAGCAAGACTACAATGGCTATAGGATCTGTCAGAAAAGAATATAACAACTCAAATGCAATCTACATCACAGAACAGTAAACCATCATATACACATATATAGATACATAACAGAGTATACAAAATAATACATGTCAAGTGGTATAGCAAACCACAATATACAGACGAGTTCCAAATGAATACATATCAGAGTTATAACAAAAAGGACTACACAAAAAGCTAAGACAAAAAGGAGTCAGCGGAATAGTCCATGCGGAAGCAAAAGAGGCTAAGTCCAAAAGCACCTAACCTGAAACATCTCGGTCTGACCCGAGTATAAAATACACGGGTCAGTCTAGCTAAACAAATCAGATAGGTAAACTGAACAACAATAAACCTGCAAGGTTACAAAACATAATAGATATCTCTAAAAGAGATAACACAATCATCTAACGAAAGATGAATCATATAGAACAAGCCTCATATCATCGGCAACATATAGAAACAAAGGATAAGAATATCCCAAAGCAAGCCATAAGGCAAACAACAAATACCGATAATACGAGTTCCACAAGGTAGACGCTATATTTCGTGTGGCTCCAAAGAACCAATACAGAAAAGCAATACCTAGGGAATATGCATATAAATGAAACATCATGAGCGGTGGTGAGTAAACCACTCCGTTATCTCTTGAGCGGTGGTGAAGAAACACTCCAATATCTCTTGAGCGGTGGTGAAGAAACCACTCCAATATCTCTTGAGCGGTGGTGAAGAAACCACTCCAATATCTCTTGAGCGGTGGTGAAGAAACCACTCCAATATCTCATGAGCGGTGGTGAAGAAACCACTCCAATATCTCATGAGCGGTGGTGAAGAAACCACTCCAATATCTCTTGAGCCGGGGCAAAGGACCAACTCCAAAAGCGATATTAAAGGCAACAAACCCAATATCACCCATGCGGCTCATAACGACCAACATAGAAAGCGATACTATAGGGCGACAAGCCGTAGTGGTGTGACCCAGTTCTGGACACCACTAACTGGCGGAATGTGTCACAACTCTCGAAGAGGAATCCGAAAAGTGTTAACGTATGTCCCATAACCACTCGTTCGCACTAAACGGTTTACTATCCGTTAGCCATTTTCACACTCAAAGCAGTACAAATTTACCTCATATTATCGGTAAACTAAACCCGAAGGTCAAAACGATCAATTGAATAGGTTGGGGATTAATCGGAAGGATAAACGCACAGATTCATGGTCCGTGTTTTGACCAACCATTTAATCATCCTTCCACTTCGCTCGACGTGCGAAAGTGTGCGTTTTAAATAGAATTAATAATTTGGAAAAGGGAGCTTTTAATACGATTTGGAGAGATTATTTATAAAACCCGTGAATGAAGTCAAAAACAAGTCATCAAAGTCAATCGTGAATGATAATCACAAACCAAGTCGACAAACATCGATAACCAATGAAATATCAACCAAGAATAGGCAAAACAAGCAAAACAGGGGATTCCAGACGTCTGTAGGGTGCATTCAGACGTCTGGTTTCGTCCTCTGGAAAATCCCAGCAAAACAGACCAGACGTCTGATTATGCGAAACAGACGTCTGAAACCATTCAGACGTCTGAAATTGAGGGTCAAACGTCTGAGATTGGTTTCTGACTTCCTTTCAACTGTCGTGGCTTATTATTTTTCACTCCAGGTTAAAACCAGACGTCTGAGCTTTGCTTCCAGACGTCTGGTCACCTGGTCTGGGCAACAATTTGCCTAGGCCAAAGTGGCCAAAACATATCGGAACAAATCGATCCAACTCCACAGCAATAGACATGAATCGAGGTTAGAATTTCATATCCAACCACAGCAAAAGCAACATACTTAGATGTGAGTTACAAAAACTCACCTTTTACACAAAACAAAGAAGATGAAGAAGCACCAATGCAAGGAATCAACCAACTACACTCCACTTCAACACTACAAACTTAAATCTAGAATCAAAGCAAGTATTTCCTAAGTTAGGGTTAGGAAATTACCGAAATTGAAGAGGAGAAGAGATGGAGAAGATGGAGATGGAGCTTACCTATTGTTTCTCTTCGATTTTGGAGCAAGAATATGAGCTAGCAAGAAGAACTAGGGTTTGCAATTTCTATTTCCCTTTCCCTTCCACCATTATCAGTTTTTAGCTTAAGTTTTTAAGAAATGAATAAGTGAATGAGAGGAGAGAAGGGCTGAGTTGAGGTTAATAGAACAGTTTGGGTGAAACCCAAGCCCAAAGCCTAATAGAAAAGGTCAAAATTTCACTTACTCCAAACATATCAAAGATTATACTCAAAAAGATCGCAAACGCCATTTTGGAACCAATGGAGGTGGTCTTGAGTCCCAATTCGACCGTTTGTAGAAAGTAGCTTTTCGGACCATAATCCGACATACGACGTCATATTTAAATAAAATATTTAAATATACCACCGATAAATATGCGGGTTGTTACAGTCATTTGATATAAATGGAAGTAATTACAATTCTGTGAATCGGTAGGGGTAAAATAAATTGATTTTGAGATCAAATGAATTAAATATGAGTTCAGATTACTTAATAATAAATTAAATGTAAGTTTGTGAGTTGTTAACCATTCGGATTAAGTGGAACGATATATGAATTGGTTGCCAACGATTAAGAATTATGTTGGAACATTGGAAATGAAATAGAATAAAGTATAAATTGAATTGATATTAATTTTAAGTAGTTATAAAATAGAATGGATATTCTATTAAGTGAACATCATTGAATTTGCATAAAAATGGTCGTCGTTGACGCAAATGAGATTGTATAGCATTCTATGAGTTAATATAAGCAATGAAATTGATTTTTGAACTAATTGAGATAAATATGTGTTTGTTTGGATTAAAATGAATAGAATGTAAGTGATTGAGTTTTAAACCATTCAAATTTGAATGAAAATGGTTTGTAAATTAATTGAAATAGTTGAATTCCTATGAAAGTGTAAAATTTGCTTCCGAAAAATGTTGGATGTGCATTTCTTTAGAATTCATATGTTTTAACCTTTGCAATTAAGTGAAATATAGTTAAACTGCATATATTCGGCACTTACATGTTTAAATTGAGTAAGTACAGGTACCTGGAAGCCGTATGGCTGGATTTGGGTTGCATTAACTGCTAAATAAATAAGCTGCTTGTTTAAAATGCTAAATAAGGTACGCCTACGCAATAAAAATAGGAAATATGAACTGTTTTTTGTTTTTCCGACCGTGTGGGTCGATGTATATATATATTTATATCTTTTGTCAAATTACAAAAGCTCCTCCGTACAAAGGGGACTCTGCCAAAAAATTTCAGAAATTTTGGGAGTTAGAAAATTTTTGAAAATTTTGGAAAATTTTGTTAACAACAAAACGATTTCAAACTGAAAGTTTAAAATATAATTAGTAAATGAAACTAATTGAAATGACATAAATTAGTTATAAATGAAAAAATAAAATTAAATGTTCAAAGTTGAAAATAAATAAAATTTAAAAATATTCAGAGTTGGAGAATAAATTGAATTCATATGGAAATGAAAGAATTAATTTGAATAGAAATAGATATAAACTGAAGTGGTAAGACGGAAATAAATATAAGAAGCATATAAAATGCTTATACTGATTCAAGAGGGAATGGTGAATTCTTAAATGAAAATTGATACTACTAATATAATTTAAGTCAATATTGGAATGAATAGATATTGGCATTTTGTGAGGAAGTCGATAAAATGTTCTGGAATATTGTGTTTGGATATTAGTGCTAAGCAGGATATACCGGTATTATATAAAGGGAAAAGAGAATTGATTTTGATTTCAGATGATAAATATGAATTGCCCGACAAAAAGGTATGTGTTTAAATTTCTTTGAAATTTGATTGGGATTTCGGATTGAGCCACTTGGCTTTTTGTTTTCTTTTTGGATTTGGGAGGCCGTAGAGCCATTTTGTAGCTGTACCGAGCTAGCTGTGCAAAGGAGATACTGGAGAAATTTTTCGGGAATTTAGGGAGTTAGAAAAATTTTGTGAAAATTTTGATAATTCAAAATTTGGTTTTAAATTGAAACTTGAATGGATAAACAAATGGTATAGTTTAAAACTAGGGAAAGGTTTGGAAAGTTAATAAGAATAATAATGGGCCTTTTGTAAAAAGATAATTGGTAAAGATGTTGAATTGTTAGAAACTGTTTGGTTTTTAGGAAAAAGTAAACGGGTATTGGACCATTCTTCCTAACTAGTAATTTCGAGGACGAAATTCTTTTAAGGGGGGAGGAATATGACGACCCGGAATTTTTAAGTATTTGTAATCGGAATATTTAATTAATTCTAAATATTTAAAGGTTAATTATTAACCTAAATTATGAATATCATAATTTATTTGGCAATTAAATTGTTGAATTTAATAATTTGAAGTTGGGTAAAATACTGAATTTGGAATCCTAAGCCTATTAAAAATATATTGGAAGGCTTGAAAATTTATATTGATAATACTGAAGACAATAGAGATGTTGAAATTTAATTTAATAGTGGTTTGTTTAGTTTTAAAATTTATATCGTTTAAATCGAATTTAAAATAGCCTTCCGAGGCACAGTCTCGGAATTCGACGAAAACAGTTCCATTGAATACGTAATATTATGTTATTATCGGATTTCAATTTTCGTAGTGTTTGGAGTTATTGTATGATCGTACGGTCGATTAACGCAATGTAGTTTATATCGAAAATTCAAATTTAATTAAATATATATTTATTTATACTAGTCAAGTCAGCCGAATATCGATCACATCTCAACTTTTCGAATCACTGCAGTGAAGCGTCTTCAATACACTTTCCCCCTGATAAAACATGCATATCTTTTCTCTAAAGATTCATAGCTAAAACAAGTTCATGGCAGAACGAATCCCTTTGGTCCTCCCTTCAGCTTATATATCGCGATTCTTTTTCCCCTCTTAATTTAAACGAGATTCGTTCACCCTTTTAAAAAAAGTATAAACTGATTTAATTTCTGGCCGAGCTCAATTACCTTCTTCCTGTCAAATTTTGCGGAAAAAAAAGAGAAAATAATGGCGGATGTTATGAGTGTATCGAATTCGAATTCGATGTCGAGGCACTCGACTTCAGAAGGGATCAAACGCGACTCGTATAGCCGCGGCATTCGATTTAACCCAATTGAATCGAATGGTCGGCCTTATTTTTATCGGAAGCAGAGAGAGGGGGCGCGGTCATCGGAGCAACGCGAGCGGGGAAGCAGTGTTTATCGCGATGGGAGATTAGGATTTTCGTCTCGAGAGGTGGGGTATCGCGCTGGGGCAACTGCGAGTAGAGGGGATGGCGGCTAGTGGTGGAGGTGCGTGATGGCACTCGCGAGCAAGGCTTAGGGTTGCGTGCGAACGTGGGTTCCGCGTTGAGATGCAGCCGAGTGGAGTGATGGTAGGGGTCAGTAATCGTGATGGTCACGATGGAGAGTCAGATTGTCGAGCTTGGGTCACGTGTGTTGTAGGAGCAGTGAAGGTATTCTGCTATTGTCTTATTTAATTTCTGCGATTATGTTGCTAATAAAAAAAAATATTATTTAGTTGAAATTAAATTGTTAACTAATTAATTAAAAAGGAAGTAAATTGTTTGATTACTTCAAGTATTAATGAATTGTATAAATATTTATACAAGGTTTATAACTATGAAGAAAACAAGCCGAGATTCAAATTGGGATTGCAAACGCAAAGGTGAGCTCACTCAGTTTAAATTTAAATTTAAATGATTAAATTTAAATAATTGTTTGAACTGGTTGAATTGATTTATGTGCTGTAGTGTGGTATATGTTTGGAATTGGCATTTTATATTGTGCTAACATCTATGGATGCAGGAAAAAACAGGTTGGAGGGATCCAACTGGCCCCTCAACTTTATTTAATTATTTAATATTCTCTGTTCTGAATATTTGATATTCAGTAATGAATTATGTGGAAATATTAAATGCTATGGCTTGATTGTTATAATCGGGCAATAATGAATTACCAAATATATAATTTGAGTTTAGGAATGAAAATAAAAGAAGTGAAATTGTAAGTAAATAATTATAGAAAAGTTGAATAAATTTATGAATGAACTGGAAAGGAAATAAAGTGACTTTAAAATTTTAATAAATAAATCTTGAGTATGGGAAGGAAAATTTAAATAAACAGGAAGTTAATGAATCTTAAACTTCAATGTTATTGTTTAAAAGAACAAAACATTTATTTTAAATTTAGGATTTAAATTATTTAAGAAGAATAAAGAAGGAATTGGGAATAACCTAAAATTTGTACATTTCAGATAAAGGATTTAAAATCAAACTGAAAATAATAATAATAAAGTCCATAATTAATGAATTTTGAAATGAACTGATAAGTAAGGAAATTTATTTCAAATGGAATAAATTGGGAATCAATTTGGAAAATTGATTTAAGTGATTGAGATTGGAAATTTCTCTCTGAATAACCAAGTACGCTTTCAAAGTAAATTTTTAAATATAAATTAAAAGTTTAAAGTTGTTTTAAGAAGTATGTTTTGAAGAATTTACTATTTCTAAATATTTAAATTCTAAAGTAAGCATTTCCTTTTAATCTATTATAGCAATGATTATTTAAAGAGTGGCTTAGTATTTTATTTTTAAAAGTGAAATCTAGTTTTATATTTTATTTAGTAACATTATTTTCAAATATTCATATAGTATGTATTTTTAACAAATCATTGAAGTAGTTTTGACTTAAATGTTATAAAGTATATTTCTAAGTAAAGTGTTTTAAATTATTTTAAAAATCTAGTTTGTGCTTGGTGATTTCAGAGACGATAGAAAATATTTGGGAAAGTTTATTCTGAAAAGAAAGATGGTTTTGAAACTGTTTTCAAAAGATTGAAAATAGAAATATATCTGGTGAAGATATTTTTGGGATTAATAAATAATTTGGAAAATTATTTATTATTTGATGGATGTTTGTGAAAAGAAATTGATAGTTAAAAAAAACCGACTATCAATATTGGACAATGCGTTGATCATTTCGAAGAGACCGGGATCGAGATTTATTTCTTGAAAACCACTTCGATCCGGTTTGTACGTTTCATGAAAACGATTTTTGGATTCGAAGATGGAGCGGTGAAGTACAACGGCTGGTCGCTACTAATCCTGAGGATATTTCCAAAAATGGATGTAGTAGGAATAGTGCCTTCGGTTCCGTTCGAACCCGGGACGGACTTGTATGGATGAATGCTTGTGAAACATCGTCAGGTGGACGATGGGCATTCTAAGGGATATATTCTTTAAAGGTAACGCTTAGCCTCAAGCCTCTTCAAATGGGAATGGCTGAAAATCAGGGGTTATGCAGCAAGGCTTCGTTGGTAGCCCCCACTGGAGGGTGAGGTCATCCCTGTCCAGATGTCCCTTTATTTCGGCTTAGTGGGCGGTTGCTGATCCCAACCGCGGGGTGATCTTTCTCGGGACTGTCCAGTAAGGGATGGTTCCGGTCTTGTGTTGCAGGGGAGTTAGGGTGGCTCCTCGGTACGCTGATCTAGACCAGGTACTGTGACAGGTGGTACCCCAGTGTCGAGCCATTAGTTGGAATCCATTTTCCATACGCGCCCGTACGGTTTTGATTGTGCCCAACTATTGCTGAAACGTGAGATGCAAGCATTTTAGCTAGATTCTATTTACTTTCTATAGACCCTATTATAATATCAGAGGATTTCTATAAAAATTGTTTTAGCTATCGTAAGGTAAAAACCCGGCATGTTTATTTGTGGCGTGGTCTTACGAAATGCTTTGTTTTCAAAGGATTTTTGAAACTTTAATAATCAATTGGGTGTGATTTTCTCACGCTGGTATTCCAGACTGACTCGGGTATTATTTAACTGTAATGCTCGGGTCAGACCGAGTATTATAGAATACAGGACATGATGCTGTGAAGCTCAGGAGACGAGCTGGATGTGGATACGTACATTTGTACTTGTTATATATATATATATATATATATATATATATATATATATATGTATGTATGTATATTCTGCAGTTTGATTTATTGTGCACCTTGAGTTGTTGTGTATCCATTGTATGATATTGAAGTTGAGCTGTGATTGATGTACTCTGATGATGTAATATATAAACAGATATATTTGATTTTGAGTAAAGATCATTTATTATCTATTATATTTTATTCCGCTGCGATGGTTAGATTCTGATGTTGATTTTGTTTTCTCTTCTTCTACCTCTTCTTCTTTTAACCCAAATGGTTCGTATTTCTGTACAATTTGAGTTGATTTAGGTAGAATTGTGTTGACTCAAGGGGTACGGATTTGCGGGCTGTTACAGTCTTTCTCAACGAGACTAAACATACGACGAGATAAATAATAGAATTTGCATATTCACTATTAAACTTGGGATTAAACAAACTAACCCTTGGAACTTTCAACTCAAACTTAAACTTAATATAGTATTGAGTGATGGATTTAGCACCCTGATATGCTAATAGTAGATCCCAAAGCATTTAAAACAGATCCATCTCTATGCCAGTTGAGATGGTCAGCGATGACGGTCACTCTAGTTGGAATCCAAACCTGTTGTTTTACTTTTTTTGATTTTAAACTGCTTATATCTATTATACACTTCACTACACTAGCTTACACTTAACATGGAGGGAGCAGGTAAACTTTTCTAACCTCGATTATCTTTTGAGTATAGTTAATATGGATTCCAGACACTTAGAGCGTTTAGCTGGTATGTCTTCTGCTCCGGCAATGAAACACATCGATTTTAAAGAAAAATCAAGTTCTACGACTATATCCGCCAGGCTTTCTCCCGGCCATCAAGCAAAACAGAAGGAAGTTTCTGCCCACGGGTTGACTTTATCTTAGATGTTCCGGTCCTCCCGGCAAAGGATGTAAGTCCTACTCCTGATGCAATTGAGGGGGCCATTCTTCTAAACAACCCATTAGACTCACAAGCCTCCTGAATTGGTGAGGATACCATTCATTGGTTGTGTTCTATTCATGGAACTCCATTTGTAGACGTCTTGGTCCCTTCAATAAATGATAGGCCTCACTTGCCATTGGTGGGGTACATGGCATGTAACAATTTGTGTGCTAGGCTGGATGTGTACCATCCTTTAATTCGTTCATTGGATAGATGTTGAGATATCTCGGAATAGCTCCCACTCAACTCCATCCAAACAGTTACGCCTACATATATGGAACCTTTTTGCTATTCATGAGTGTTCGATTTTGTCCGCTAACCCCCTAGGAGATAAGATTCATTTACAACTTCAAACGGTGATCAGGGATCCCCTCTTATGTCTTTCTTTAGCCTTCGCTAGAATGCCAAGTCTTGACTAGTGCTTGGAACAAACTTTCTTTATTCAAGCACAAGTGGTTCTATGTTCAGTGTCCACCGGGCTTTATGAGGAGATGGTTGGAAGAATGGAAGTATAACTTTCATCACATTCTCTAGTCTGTTAAAGTCATAAATTTTCCTTTAATCTACTAATATCTGGGATTCTTTTGGTGTGCATCCATATCCCAAGGCATTAATTTCTCAAGAGCGGTCGCGACCATTCATGCTACCCTTATCGAAGATAGGGATATCAAACTTCTTTTCACTGATGAACTACTATATTTATTCGGGCTGCTATAAGAGGGTCACAGCATTGGGCTCCCCAGAAGAATATCATTGCCGAGAAACATTATAGAGCAAAAAAGAGATGCCATCAATCCTGTCATGCCCACTGCCGAGAGGCCTTAGGATGACATTGAAGAAGGTGAGATTAGGGTTTCTCAGGCTAGTAAACCCAGAGACGTTGATATGGGCCCAGGCAAGGCAGCCGCGATTGAAATGTCACAAGGCGCACAATCGCAAACACCTACTATGAGAAAGAAGAGGTTGACATATAAAATTCATAGAAGGAAGACCGCCGTGGATCTAGAATTTGTTATTACTTCTATCGAAGAGGAATCGTTTTCCTAAAACATGGAAAGTTCACTGAAGGGATTTTCAAATCTTCAAATTCTAAATGATATCATGACCTACGACTTTCCTAATATCAACATCGAAGGACTCAACTGTCCTACTAGGAGTGGTGAAGGCATTCATCCTTTTGATAAAGGAGAGGGAATGCCTAAGAGCAAGGCTATGACCACCTATTTGTTGGGGGAACACTATGACACTCACCACCATGTGCACTTCACTACATGCTCTCTATTAATCTTTCGCACAATAATTACTCACATGTTCTCATTTGGTCTTTGCAAGTGCAATAACTCAGTCTCTGGCCTAGGATCGCTTAAGAGGTTCTTCAACATATCATTGATCTAGCCATGACTCAAAGTCTGGTCGGTGTAGGGAGAAAGACGAGGGATGGGATAAAAACTATCATTTAAAGGAACCCTCTTCTTCCTAGCGCAAGTCCCTGTCTCAGACATCATGCCAAGGAGAATAATCTAATTTTCCTGCTTATAGCGGAGACCAGCATTCTTACCGTGACCCTTAAATCACCACATCACATGAGCAACATTCTAGCTCTTTAAGCCCTAAACAGTCTCTCAAACGTAGATCAAGTAAACATCCAATTGCCGCTTTTGATCCATCTTTATTGGCTGTTGCTTCCGACATTTCTACAGCCAATAAATTAACCGAGCTCAAGGCTACTTTTTCGAAAATTTGCTTTGAGGGCTTAAATTCCTTCCTACAATACATGCGACTCTTGGGCATGCCTAAGTGAATTCTCTTGCATGTGTCAATGATGTGTTCGTACAGCATGAATTATTTCAACATTTGGTGGGGAAAAAAATCTTTGAAGTGTCCATTGAGCGGCAATATGAAATAAACCACCCCAAGTTAGAAGCGATACGTGATAAGGACATAATCAAACATCAATATGCCAAATTATTAGAATTGAAAACCCAACTTGCCAAAGCAGAGAGAAATGCTAAGAAAACAGCATAAGTGTTAAGCCGTTTAGAAACTTCTCATAAAAAAGAACTCGACATTGCCCTCAATCGCAATAAGGCACTTAATCTAGAAAAAGGTTCCTTCCAATAGGAAAAGGATGTTTTAGCCCGCCGCGTTAAGGAACTTAAAGAGCTACTACAAATTGAAAGGGAGGAGAAAATTGAGGCCCAGGAAGAATCACAGAAGTACTGCGAAGAGGCTGTCGAAGCCAGGAGCAACAAAATCAAACTTGATGAGAAGTTTGCTAATATTAAAGCTCTTAAAGAGGAGGCTCGAGAAGAAGGCCATGAAGAAAGGATTGAACATATTGAATCCCAAGTGGAAGCCACTAAAGAGTCCCGTAAGAATGAGATCAAGGACTTGTTCGATCCATTGATCATCGAGTACAATGCCAAAGTCCTTATCCATCGTGATTTAAGTTTTCTTGGCAAGGGTTATCTCGAATCCCTTGCTAAAGCTTGAGAGCATACTATTGAGATGAAGAATAGGGAATTGGGTGGAGCTGAGCTCAATATAGAAGAATTAGTGTGAGAGATTACCCGTGGAAACGAACCCTTGGATTTGGCTACTCCAAAACTCCGATACTTCAACGTCTCTACACCTACCAAGAAAGGGGAACATATTGCAGGATCTTTAGGTGTCGATCTTAAGAGTCCCTCTTCTTCCCAAGTAGCCGGAGCGTTAGTCACCCTCGACAAGGAGTAGGACATAGGCTATGATCCAAACGAGCTCGGCTACAAATCCTAGATGTTGTCCCCTATTTGAGAAGGAGGTACCCAAGCAACCACGGAGAGCCAACTAGATGGGGGTATTGCACTTTACTCCTTAGTTTATGAAAAGTTTTGTTCTTCTTTCCCAATGGTTTTGATCCCATCCCTCTGTTTTAACAAATTTTGCAGGTCTTTCGGGTCCCCGTCAAACACCTAAGAGTGATGCTACTATAGAGCAATAGGAGAAACCGACAGAGATTTCAGCAGCTACTGATGTACCAGGGATTGATGCTCAAGTCATCGAAGCTCTTGATGATGATAAGGTCGAAGATCCTCTCCTAATGGATGGGTTTGACGATCTTGTGATCACCAGTGCCTCCGAAAATTCCGATAAGATTATCTTGAAAGTGTAGATTTAAAAGGAGGAGTTACTGAAAAGAAAAGCCAAAACTGAGCCCGTCAAGGTAGACATCGATGATGCTCACCTCTCGCTATTATATGTTATTCCACCTGGCGGGTCGATTCCCAGTGAACTCCCTCCTACCTCTATAAGCACTCTTGCTAAAGGTGGCAAAGGATCCAGAAAAAGAAGCTCAAATGGCACTACTCTTGAAAAAACCAAAAAAAGAGGGGAATTCAAAGAAGTATACTATGGCTCATTGGGTATATAGTTTGTATAGTCGTTTCTTTCATTAGCTGTGCTTATACGGGTATAAGTAATGATTTTTTAAAATAACTTGTACTGCAATCTTAAAACATGGATAAAATCTTTTTGTTTATGTCGAGCTTTCATGTGAATCGCTATTTAAGTAGTTGAACTAATACTTTCCCTCAATGTACTTGTAATTCGTTGTTCATCAACTCTAGTGATAATCCACCAGCTCTAACCTAAGGCCTTCCAGTGGTCGTGACCTTGAGTCCTTTGAAAACTAGGGTTGAGCCTTAGTATTACGCCGTCAAGTTCAATGGTTTTTGAGCAACTATACTCCTGCCTCCGGCTTTAGGTTAGCGGGGTTAGATGTCGGATGGTTGAATTCCATTCTTAGCGAGTTTATACTCATCCCGTCGATTTCAGGTCAAATTTCATGGAATAGCGAATAGTCAAACTCCACTCGTCTATTTATTCATGTATGTATCCACACTCTATGGATAATTTTTAGTTGATAGGTATTCGAATCACACCCAATCCATGTTTATACTATAGTCCGCACTTTAGGAATTAGAGTTGTTCTACGAGCGGTCGATTCATGCTCGATTTATGTTTGTACTCTAGTCCATACTCTAAGGACTTAGAGTTATTTCATGGGTGGCAGATTCACACCCAATTTAAGTTTATACTCCAGTCACACTTTAGGAACTTAGATTTATTTCATGGGTGGTAAGTTCACGCCCGATTTAAGATTATACTTCAGTCCACACTCTGGGGACTTAGACTTATTTCGAAGGGCGGTCGGATCACACTCACCTTAATTGAATGAGTTGCCCACCATGGTTTAGGGTTTGATCTAATGAGTGATTGGTTGTGTCATAGTTACTCTCACTTTATCTTAATCCCACAGTTTGACTTAAACTATTGGATCGTAAAATGGTCGACCATGTATATTCCTTATCATGCATCCCCTCAATTGGACTATGAATGAGAGTTGTCAAATGAACAAGTGGACCAAGCTCATCTTATTTAGTACCATTGGCAATTAGCATTATTGATTTACTTCAAACTCTGGAAGCCTGTTCATACATATTGACATTAATTAGTTTTGCTACGTAATTAATATATAATGCCACAACAAACATAAATACAAAGGAAGTCCAAAACTTTATTCAGTAAACGGAAAGGAAATAACAAAAGAGTCTTGTTACACATCTGAAGAATAAAATTCTAAAGATAATTCTGAAAGAAAATACAACTGAAATGAAAAAGAAATAAACTAGGTGAAAGAGCGTCGTAAATGTTCGTTATTCCATGCTTTTGAAAGTGTGATGCCATCAACAGTCGTTAGCTTGAAAGTTCCTTCCCCAAGCCTATGTTCATCGAAATATGGTCCTTTCCAAATTGGATTCATGTGCGATGGGGTAGGAAAAACTCATTTCAAGACAAGATTTCCAACTTCAAACGTTCTAGGTCAGACTTAAATATTGTAATATCAGCAACTTAGTGTCGACGGGCAGCTGCTTTCAGATCGGCTTCCTCGCGCTTCTCATCTATAAAGTTAAGAGATTACAAGGTGAGATCTTTATTCGTTTCGAGATCGTAGTAAGTCACTCAATGAGAAGGAATTTTGAGCTCAATAGGAATAACGGCTTCAGAACCATAAACAAGGGCGAATGGAATATGTCCAGTCGTGGACTTTTGGGTGATCCTGTAAGCCCACAATACAATAGAAAGTTCATCCACCCACCTGCCTCTAGCCTTCTCTAACTGCTTTTTCAGAATAGACTTTATGATTTTATTTACAACTATGACCTGCCATTTGCCTGAGGGTGAGCGACTGCTGTAAATCTCTTTTCAATATGATATCTTTGACAAAAGCCTTTGAACTCAACACTGTCGATTTGAGTCCCATTATCCTGTACAATAATTCGTGGAAGACCAAAGCAGCGTATGATGTTTCAGACAATAAAGTTAATTATGTCATGGTTGTGATCGTGACTAAAGTTTATACTTCGACCCATTTGGTGAAGTAATCAACTGCAATGATAACGTACTTTGCACCACCTTTAGAGATTAGTAAGGAACTGATAATGTCTACACCAAACTAGTGAACGGCAATAGACTGACCATTTGGGTGATTTCCATTGGCAGAGCTTTTGGAACTTTTGCATATATTTGGTATTTTCACATCATCTTACATAATCAATGGCATCTCAATTTATGGTTGGCCAATAATACCCATAACAGAGTATTTTCTTTGCCAAGGTTTGCCCCCTAGTGTGATCGTCGCATTCCCATTCATAAACTTCCCTTAGAACACATTTTTATCTTATCATGTGGGACACACCAGAATAAAGGGACTGAGAAACCATTCCTATACATAATTCCTTCTCGCATAATATACCGTGAAGCTTTGAGAAGGACTTGTTGCTTTTCATTTCTTTTATCTGGTAGGACTCCATGAAGTAAATAGTCTCTGATTGCAGTCATCCATGATTCCCTTTTAGGCTCCGCTTCCAGTATCTGGTCGATTTCTATCATGTTTATACTTGAGGTGTTTAATACTTCAACCGGAACCAGGCCTATTTATTGTGCATCATCGGTACTAGCAAACTTTGCCAATGAATCAGCCTCTCCGTTTTGATCTCGTGGAATATGCAAAATGACATATTTCTCAAATTCTGTCAAAAACTCTTAGGCTTGGGTAAGGTATAGGGGAATCCATTGTCCCTTAGCTTGATGATCTCCCTTGACTTGATACACTATCAACTGTGAATCGCAAAAGATTTTGAGAGATTTTATTCCAAGTTCTCTAGCGAGTTTAACTCCAGCAATCAGAGCTTCATTTTCAACTTCGTTGTTTGTTGCGGAAAATCAATCTTTGATGCATAACAGATTGACCAATTTTCAAATGTTACGAGCACAATCCTAGGTCTGGAACAATGATCGTTAGATGCTCCATAGGTATACAATTTCCACAATACGGTAGGGATTTCACTGCCTTCTGAATAATCATCTTGCACAGTAAACTCTACTATAAAATATGACAATGCCTGACCTTAGATAGCCCTCCGAGAGAGATAAGTAATGTCGAATTGACTAAGTTCAATATTCCACTTGAGTAACCTTCCAAACATTTCAGGTCGCTGTAGGATCTGTCGTAATGGTTGGTCGGTGTAAACATTGATCGGATGTGCCTGGAAGTACGAATGAAGATTACATGACGCAATTAATAAGCAGTATGGCAATTTCTCTATTTATGTATAATTCATTTCAGTTGCCATTAATCGTTTGCTGACGTAATACACTAGCCTTTGGATCTGATTCTTCTCACGAAGCAATGAAGTACTTATAGCGTGCATTGATACAGCAAAATAAATGTGCAACTCCTCATGATCCATTGGCTTTGACAAGACATAGGTCTCTCCATATGGTTCACCAAAGATTGAAGTGCGTCTTTATAATCCATTGCCCATTCAAAGTTTCTTTTACCTTTACCAATCAAATCAAAGAAAGTAATGCATTTTTAGTGGCTCTGGAGATGAATCAGCTTAAGGCAGCAATTTTCCCATTCAGTCTCTACACTTGTTTAATAGTTCTTGGCGCTTGTATATCACAAATAGCCTGAATCTTCTTGGATTAGTTTCTATTCCATGAGCACTGACAATAAAGCCCAAGAATTTTTCCTAATGAAACACCAAAAGAACAATTTAAAGGATTGATTTCACCTTGTTATGTCAGAGGATATCAAACATTTTAACCAAGTCTCTAATGTGCTCACTTGATCGTCGCGACTTCACGAGCATATCGTCCACATACACTTCGGTTGTTTTTCCAATCTGATCTTTAAACATCCTGTTAATTAAGCGTTGATGAATCGCTCTTGCGTTTTTCAATCCAAATGACATTACTACGTAGCAGCACAATCCAACATCGCTAATAAAATTGGTGTGCTCCTAATTGGGAATTTGCATCGATATTTGATTATATCCCAAGTATGCATCTATAAAAGATAGAAATTCATGTTCTATGGTTGAATCCACCAACTAGTCAATCATCGAAAAGGGAAAACTGTCTTTAGGACACACCTTGTTCAAATCTAAATAATCGATACATGTTCTCCATTTCCTATTTGCTTTCTTCATAGATATAGGATTAGATACTCATTTATGGTAGAGGGCATCACTAATAAACCCGTTGACTTTTAGTTTATCCACCTCTTATTTAAGAGCGGCAAATCTCTCTGGATACATGTCGCATCTTTTTTGCTCCATCAAGACATGCCTCGGGTCAATATTCAATGCATGTCTTGCAATATCAGGCGAGATTCCATGCATGCCAGAGTGAGTCCAAGTGAACACGTCTAGATTTTCTTGGAGAAAACAAATAAGTTCTTACATTATTGGAGGGCTGAGTTGTGACCCAATCTTTAGGACTTATGATGGGCATCATGCCTGATTGTGATATCAATCGTCAGCTCAACTAGTGCTGCTTTTCTCTCTTTGAGCTCTTCTTCGTCATCTCTCAAATCTATATCTCTATATCACTGACTATAGTTCTTGGGCCAAGACTAAAGTGCTAGTTATCAATCTACAGTAGCTTGGAAGCTGACGGTCTTATCCACACTCTTTCCCTTTTCTTTACGGTGAGCGTCACTCAAGTCAGCTACATAACAGGCACGCCCAGTCGCCTAATCCCCATGAACAACTCCTACACCATTATCCTTTGGAAACTTCAAAGTCGAACACCATGAGGCAAGGGCTACCCGTAATTTAATATGGCCGATCGGCCTAGAAAAACATTGTATGGAGAGTCAACATCTAAAAAAATAAACGGCAAGATCCACACTCTCCTTCGTTCACCTTCTCCCAACTCATTGGGTAATTCGACATAACCAATAGCTTCTATTGCAACACCATTAAAACCGTGTATGTGAGCTTTAAATGGTTGTTAATCATTAGCTTCCATCTCATCTGATCATAAGCTTTCTTAAAGATTATACTGACTGAACTTCTACAATCAATCAAAATCCTTGTCACCAAAATAAGACCAATCGTGGCTGAAATAACCATTGGGTCGATTATCGGAGCCTCCACCTTATCTACATCTCTGTTCCATGATCTGTCATCGTACGTTGTTGTATTGCCAGAGCTCCATCGAGCTAGCATAGTGCTCCATCACAAATGAAATCAAAACCAAGGTCGGGCACCATTAGCAAAGGAGAAGAAGAGAAAGCTAAAGTTTTCAAGAGATAAATCAAATCAACTTAATCAAGATCAAATCTCACATCTTTAATAAAAAAATCTAAGGTGAATAATTATTGCATCTCATTATCTTATGGTTTTCTGTATTAAGGATAATCCGAAGTATTTTTGCTTGTATATGCCGTGTTTCGAAAGATTAAAAGTTTATATATACTGTCGATGATCTATGCATTTTATATTGATTTTTATGAGACGTTTGACATAAAAACCGTATTAAATGACATCTAATTGCCTTGGGAATTTAAATGTGGATCAGAAATAATATTTTAGAAGTGGATTTCAATTTTTATGATTTTTTAAATAATGTAGATTTTTCAATAATTTTCTAGCGAAGAAAATGATTTATTGGGTTATAAGTTATTTACGGCAAAATAAATAATTATCTACGTCTGAATTTATATGTTAGAAAACATATTGAAAATGATTTTTTGGAATTTTTATAGAATTTTCCTATGTGCTATGATGAATATATAAAATTATTTAAGTTGTTGGACCTAAATTTTTTTTATATTTGATTAAGAAGAATGGGTATTTTGTAAAATAAAATTATACTTTATTTCTAAATATTAGCAGCACTTTTGGAAAAAGGTATTTAGCAACCAATGAAAATTTGACAAATAATAGCAGGTTAGTTAAAAAGTGTTTCTCTTTTAAGTTAAAAACAGAAATAACATGATTTTAGCATGTTCCGCCATTTTTGGCAGAGGGGGTTCCGACCTAGACCTTTCATTACCAAAGGTTTCGAAACCAATGTGTGGTATCGAGCTACTTGGTAGGTAGCACGTTGGATAAAGGCGAAGGGTACTTAGTCAAAATGCTAGATTCTAATAGGGTTGGAGTATGCCTTGTTTTAAAGTAAAAGGTAGCGCCTGCTGCTTTCAAAAGGTTAGGTTTCAACTCAGTTAGCTTTCCACTAAGGTCAAATATTTTAAAAGGAAAGGTTTTGAAAGGGTTGCACTCTTTTATTTTAAGTAATGCTTTCAAAGGGGTCGAAATCCCTAGCTACCTCCTTTTTACCTTCTGAAGTTAATGGTTTCGAAAGGTATACTTTGTTTTAAATATTAACCACTTCTCCAATGCTTCTAAGGGATCATTTCGACACCATCTCTTTTTCGCTTAGGAATAGGTTTTGAAAGGAAGGCTTTCGACTCAGATGTTTTAAATAACCCTTTTTATTCTGATTGAAGTATATCCCAAAAGTTTCGGAAGAGTTGGTTTTAATGGCTTCAAAAGGTGTTTTTCCACATGTTTTAAATTGAACCAAAGTGTTTTCGAAAGGTTTGAGTTTCTAAATGTTTGATGCTTTTGAAAGGTATTTAAAATGGTTTCAAAGGGGTAGTTCCCAAAAGGGTTTCAAAGGTGTCGAAAGATGGTATTTCCGATGGTTTTGAAGGGGTTGAAATGGAAGGTTTTTCCAAGGTTTTTAAAGGCAGTGTTTTGAAATATTTTAAGATATGATGTATAAGGTTTTAATGCTTTAGAAAGGAAGGTTTTCAAAGGTTTTGAAAGGGTTTTAAGAATATTTTCGAAAGGAAGGTTTTGGCCTTTCGACCTAGATAAGCGAAGGGTTGTGCTTGGTTTTGAAAGGGGATTTTCAATAGAATCGAAAGGGCTACTTCCGACTGTTTAAGTGTCTTCAACAACTAAGGTCTGAGTAAAGTATATATAATAAATGGAAGGTTATTTTGCGTAAAGCATAGAGTATAAATGTTTTCCTTGTTTAGGTTTGGTATAAAAGGGTTTAAATCAATTTTAGATGAAACATGTTTTCAAGAAATTTTTTAGGTAGGTATCCCTAAGTAAAATGACTCGGATATTAGAATACCATATGAGACTAGTATAGGGTCACACACTATACATTAGCTATTGGTCCTAGCTAATTTAGTCCAAAATTCCAATGTGTAGGGCTTTGTCACAGGTAAGACTAAAATTATGATTACACACAAAAGGGAATGTATATTTGTATTTAAATAGGTTATTGGTAATCCAACAAAACCATTAGGATCCGGTGACACTGGGAGATGTTAAGTTAGGGATAGACCATCCAGTAGAGAAGTATTTTAATAAATAGCTAAGGACAGACCGTCCAGAAGAAGAGTGTCTAACAGATGTCAGATTATTTTGTTGTATTGTCTATAGGGCCGAGTCAGCCAAATGTTAATAGTGAGCCAAACCAAACTAAAGAGGTTGAATAGATAGTTCTTTTATTACCTGATATGTATGTTTACATAATGGTGCTTTACAGTATTTAACTAGTTTTGGTTGCAGGAAAGATTTGCAAAAGATATGTTTTAAAAGGATATTAGTGAGGGAAACCCATTCTGCTAAGCGGCGTGGTCTCACTTAACACTAATAACTGTGATGTATAGTATTGTTCACACTAGGATTTATGTTTGATTCAAAGTTTATGTTTTCCCCTGAAACTATCGGGTGCTCAAAATTGATTTGAGTAGGCTGAGGGTTGTGGTTCTTTTAGGTTTTAGTATGATGACGAATAAAGCTACTAGAGGCAGCAGGAGGCTTACAGATAGCTATTTAGGAGTTGCAGTTCTTTGTTTTGTGTTTATTTTTGATGTGTATTTATTAAGTCAATTATGACTATATGACTCTTATCATCTAAGAGGGCATCTTAATATGTCGCTCTTGGCGTATTTTGTAATAGAACTATTTTATCACTGCTTGGGAAGCATTTTGGGATTATGTAATATGAATATGGAATGTGTGTTTTCAAATGTAATGGAAAATTCTGTTTTTTAAACTATGATTTTTTTCGTATTCAAGTGCTTTTTATTTTATAGACACCATTAACATAGCCATATTTAGTCGTCGAAAGTTAACACTATAGATGACAACGGCATCTTTAGCATTTAGCTTTGGGCCTCTAGATAGAGGATGTTACAACTTGGTATCGGAGTATTGGTTTATGAAATACATTAACTAAAAATGATTTTTGAAAACATAATCCTTAGAATTAGAGTTAAGATTGGGGTATGGGGTAACGCTACAATAAGGTACTTGTTTTTTCTACATATGAGTATACGCCTTATCTCTAGACTCCTATCTTTGTTAGGTTATTGTTCTGTATCTCAATAGGCTTGAATACATATATGGACGGAAGAAGAGGTAGAGTTAATCTTGGAGGAGACATCAGCACCACATATGGAAATGCCTGACCGAATGTTAGAAGAACTCAAGGTCAGGCTTAGGATGAGAATGTTGGTGCTGGGGTCCCATAAGTGGATATGGGAGCCATGTATCAGTTTTTCGTAAACATGATGCAAGCCAGGATCGTTGTTGGGGTAGTTGGAGGAAATGCCGTGGGAGGAGTTTAAGAAGCTCCAATGGTCTACTAGTATGCCAATTAAAGCAGAGACTATGCTAGGCTTGGAGGAAACCCATTTATTAGGACAGAGTATGCTATAGAAGTAGAAAATTGGTTGTTGCGCTGTGAAAGGATATTCGCTGATTTAGCGTTCAATTACAAGCAAAAACGAACACTTGCTTCAAGACTACTTTAGGGAGTTGCTTTGTTTTGGTGGAATACTATAACTGCTGGTGTGGATGAAGCGGCTATGATGTGGGCAGTTTAGAAGGAGATTTTAAGAAAGGTTCATGTTTGTAATGGCACAGGCTTTATTGGTTAGGAATTTTGCTGAGCGGGAAAAAAGGGAGATGTCTATTCTAGAGTATACTGGAAGGTTCGAAGAGTTAGCCCAGTATGGGAATGCCATCGTTGACACAATGTTGAAAAGAAATAAAAAATTTATTAGAGGTTTGAAGCTGGAGTTGGCTAGGGTTACTTTACCGCGCATTAGAGACACATGTGATGAAGTTGTTGAAATGGCATTGAGATATGAGTAGATGTTAGCTTGTTTGGAGAAGAAGAAGGAGAAGGTGGTCCAGGTTGGACAGGGCTAAAAGAGAAAGTTTTTCCACGAGAAGAATGCTCGAAAACGAGGAGCAACAAAGAAGGAGAAGTCTAAAGTGGTCTGTTACAAGTGCGACAAGAAAGGACATTATGCTCATGGGTATCATACTGGAAAGGGAAAAGGAAAGGAGGTGATTGGAAAGAAGAACATTAGGTGCTTTAATTGTGATCATATCGGGCACTACAAGAATCAATGCAAGGAGCCAGCAAAGGAAAGAAAGGGCCAAGTGTATGCATTGGAGCCGATTGCTTTGAGGCCAGTAGTGCAAGAGAAGGGAAAGGCGATGCTAGGAGGTACGCTTTAGATTCATGGTATGTCTGTTAGCGTTTTGTTTGATAGTGGTGCATCTCATTCTTTTGTATCACGATGTTTGGTAGATAAACTTAACGTAGAACCCACGTATACTTCCTTAAGACTTTCAAATCCGATAGAAGGGTATGCAATGCTTGGGATGAAGTGTGACCACTTAGAGTTTGACTTGCTAGGTTACACCTTTGTTTTCAGTTTGCATGCATTTGACTTTGCAGGGTTTGGAAATATATTAGGCATGGATTGGTTAAGTAAATACGATGCCAGGGTATTTTGCCAAGCTAGGAAAATATCACTTAGATACCCAAATTGTAGTGATCGGATAGTTTATACCGTAGAAAGTTCTAGCTATGAGGTGAACGCTTTATTGGGTGTTATGGAGTTAGAAGATGAGTTAAATCGCATTTTCATAGTTAGAGAATTCGTAGATTTTTTTGAGATGGTAGCTGGATTACCACCGAAACCAACCTTTGAGTTTCAGATTGATTTAATGCCTGCAGCAGAACCAATGAGTAGGACACCAAGTAGGATGATGCCTATAAAGATGAGGGAATTGAAAGTGTAATTGGTAGATTTGGAAGAGTTTTATTAGACCAAGCAGCTCGCCTTGGGGAGCAGCCGCCGCAGTATTTGCTAAAACGCCAGACGAATCGTTAAGGCTATGTATCGATTATCATCGAATGAATGAGAAGATGATAAAGAATCCATATCCATTGTCGAGGATTGATGATTTTTTCGATCCATTGAGTGGATCCAAGCTATTCTCTCAATTGGGTTTAGTGACAGGATTTCATTAGCTTAGAGTTGCAGAATATAGTATACCATTGACGGCGTTCAGAACTAGATGTGCATCATACGAATGGTTAGTTATGCCATTCGGACTCACTAAAGCACCATTAATCTTTATATATTCGATGAACCGTATTTTTTGAGAGCACTTTGATAGGTTGGTGTTGGTTTTTATAGATGATATTATAATATACTCTAAGGATGAGAAGGAGCACGAAGTTCATCTTAGAGTTTTTCTTGATACGCTGAGGGAGCATCAGCTAAGGGCAAAGTTTTCAAAGTGTCATTTTTGGAAGAAGGAAGTAAAGTTTCTTGGTCATGTGGTTTCAGAGAAAGGATTGTCAATCGATCTAGAAATGATCGAAGCCATTAGTAATTGGAAGAGACTAGAATGGTAACTGAAATAAGAAGTTTCCTTGGATTGGCTAGGTATTATCGAAGGTTCATAAAAGATTTTTTTGCGGATAGCAGCGCTTAACACGAAAGGATGTAAAGTTTGTGTGGACCGATAAGTGTGAGGAAGCATTCCAAAGCTTGAAGCACTTGTTGACCCATGCGCAGGTGTTGGTGGTTCCGGAGGAGATTCAAGATTTATTCGTTTATACAAATGCATGTGGTACTGGGTTAGGATTTTTACTAATGCAGAGGGGTAAAGTGATTGCCTACGTTTCAAGATAGCTTAGACCGCATGACGTTAGATATCCAACGCACTTGGAGTAAGCTGCGGTTATTTTTACTTTAAAGGTGTGGAGGCATTACCTTTTGGGACAGTGGTCCAAGCTATATACCGACCATAAGTCATTAAAGTACTTATTCTCTAAGAAGGAGATGAACATGAGACAACAGAGATGGTTGGATTTTTTACCGCTTATGATTTTGGAATAGAGTAAACCAAGGAAAGACAATAAAGTTGTAGATGCACTTAGTCGGAAGCATCAGAATGTAGTGTTGGCCATGATAACCAAATGGAAAGACTTAGAAACCTTGACAGCTTTCAGAGTACAGTGGAGATCTGAGGATGGATTGATGGGAGATCTGCCATATTATCCTGTTTGGAAGTCGGATTGGTATTGATTGAGAAGATTGCTACTAAACAGGAAGAGGATCTAGTATTAGCTAAAAGGATCAGGAAATTAAAGGATGGAATGGAGAGCGATGACTTGAAATATTTCAGTCTTGACCAAAGTGGATGGTTAAGATAGAATGGTAGATTACGTGTTCTAAATATGGGAGACATAAGGAAGGAAGCCTTAGAGGAATGCTATCGTTCGAAGTTCACTATTCATCCAGAGGGGACGAAGATGTATCAGAATATGAAGAGAAGTTTCTTCTAGGAAGGAATGAAGAGGGATGTTGGCTTATGGGCGAAATAGTGTTTAAACTGTCAGCAAGGGAAAGCCAAACATTAGAAGCCAACTGCATTGCTTCAGCTATTAGAAATTCGGTATGGAAGTGGGATTCTACTTCTATGGATTTCATAAACGGGTTGCCGAGATCAAATAGAGGAAATGAAAGAACATGGGTCATAGTGGATAGACTGACCAAGAGTGCCCATTTCATTCCAGTTAATTCAAATAGGATGGCACCTGTATTGGCTAAGTTATTTATGAAGATTGTAGTTAGACTTCATGGAATTCCTAGTAGTATTGTTAGCGATAGGTATTCCTTATTCACTAGCGAGTTCTGGAAGAGCCTACAGGAAATTTTAGGAACCAAGCAAAAGAAGAGTACCACTTACCACCCGTAGACCGTTGGGAAAAGGAAGATGATTAATAAGATTTTGGAGGACTTGTTGCGAGCTTGTTTATTGGACATCGGGGGATCATGGGAAGACCACCTACACCTAGTCGAGTTTTCATATAGCAATAGTTATTAGACTAGTATAAGGATGGCACCATTTGAAGCTTTTCTGGAAGACCATGCAAATCCCATGCATGTTGGTTAGAAACCAGAGACAGATTAGTCATTGGTCCTGATTAGGTAAAAGAAGTAGTAGAAAAGATTACTGATAAGGACGAGAATGAAGGAAGTTCAATCTAGGTAGAATACATTTACATATAGAAGACGAAAAGATTTAGAGTTCTCTATTGGAGATCATGTTTTCGTCAAAGTATGGCTGATGAAAGGAGTTACCTGGTTTGGGAAAATGGGGAAATTAGCACCCAGTTCGTAAGACCATTATTTATTTTAGAAAGGATCGGGAAACTCACAAATAGGGTAGAGTTACCGAGTGGTTTGGAAGGATTCCATGATGTTTTCCATGTATCTCATCTGCGGAAATGTGTTAGGATCTAGACATTACTATAGCACCGACTACGTTAGAATATTTAGTAGTGTAACCTGACATGACTATAGTTAGAAAGCCTATCCGGATACCCATGAGAGATGAGAAGAAATTAAGGAACAAGACGGTCAGATTGATGTAAATCTAGTGGAGTAACGATGCTAGAGACTACACTTGGGAAACTGAGAGCAGGATTAGAGATGATTATCTTGATTTGTTTGATGGTACCTTTCACCTTTGATTGTTTTGTTGTGTCCCTTATCATAATTTCGAGGATGAAATTCTTTAAGGAGGGAAGATTGTAACACCTCATATTTTTAGTAACATTATTTAGGATATTTAACTAGTTAAACTAAATAAAATAATTTGTTGGTTAATGGATTAAATTTTTTGATTAAATTGAGGGGGTAGTCGTGCTATATTAATGGATAGATAAATGAAGTATGCGGAGGGAAAAATAGGAAAAAGGGATTTCCTAATACGCTAAACCCTTAGAGAAATGAACACACCATCATTTCATTTTATCACAAACGAAAACATCAAAACCAAGGTCGTCCACCATTAGCAAACGAGAAGAAGAGAAAGCTAAAGTTTTCAAGAGGAAAATCAAATCAACTCAATCAAGATCAAATCTCAAATCTTTAATCAAAAAGCTAAGGTGAATAATTACTATATTTCTTTTTCTTATGGTTTTCGGTTTTAAGGATAATCCAAAGTATTTTTGCATATGTGTGCTTGTTCTAAATGATTAAAAGTATATATATACTTGTTGATGATCTATGCATATTTATATTTATTTTATCATATGTTTGACACGAAACCCTATTAAATGGCATCTAAATGTCTTGCGAATTTAAATGTGGATCAGAAATAATATTTTAGAGGTGGGTTTTAATTTCTGTAATTTTTTGAACTAATGTGGATTTTTCATTAATTTTCTAGTAAAGAAAATGATTAATTGGGTTATAAATTATTTACGAAAAAATAAATTTTTTGGGCTTGAAATTTATATATATTAGAAAACATATTAAAAAGATTTTCTGAAATTTTTATAAAATTTTCCAAAGTGTTTTGATGAATATATAAAATTATTTAAGGTATGGGACTTAAATATTCTATATATTTAATTAAGGAGAACGGGTATTTTGTAAAATAATATTATAGTTTATTTCTGAAAATACTGGCAGCGCTTTTGAGAAAAGGTATTTAGCAACCAATGGAAATTTGACAAACAATAGCAGGTTAGTTAGAAAGTGTTTCTCTTTTAAGTTAAAAATAGAAATAACATGATTTTAGCGTGTCCCACCATTTTCAGCACAGGGAGTTCCGACCCAAGCCTTTCACCACCAAAGGTTTCGAAACCAATATGCACGGTATCAAGCTACTTGGTATGTAGCGAATTGGATAAAGGCAAAGGGTACTTAGTCGAAACGCAAGGTTCCAAAGGGGTTGGAGTATGCTTTGTTTTAAAATAAAAGGTAGTGCCTACTTTTCTTTAGAAATGTTAGGCTTCGACCCAGTTGGCTTTCAACTGGGTCAAATATTTTAGAAGGAAAGATTTCGAACGGGTTGCACTCTTTTGTTTTAACTAATGCTTTCGAAGGGTCGAAACCCTTAGCTGCAGCCTTTTTACCTTTCGAAGTCAATGGTTTCAGAAGGTATGCTTTATTTTAAAAATTAACCACTTCTCCAATGCTTTCGAAGGGATCATTTCAACATCATCACTTCGTCACTCTGGAATAGGTTTCGAAAGGAAGGCATTCGACTTAGATGTTTTGAATGACCGTTTTTATTCTGATTGAAGTAGAACCCAAAGGTTTAGAAAGAGTTGGTTTAAATGATTTCAAAAGATGTTTTTCCGCATGTTTTAAATTGAACCCAAGTGTTTTCGAAAGGTTTGAGTTTCTAAAGGTTTGAAGCTTTGGAAAGTTATTTAAAATGGTTTCAAAGGGGTATTTCACCAAAGGGTTTCAAAGGAGTCGAAAGATAGTATTTCTTATGGTTTCGAAAGGGTTGAAATGGAAGGTTTTTAAAGGCAATGTTTTGAAGTATTTAAGATATGAAGTCTAAGGTTTTAATGCTTTCGAAGGAAGGTTTTCGAAATTTTGAAAGGGTTTTAAGAATGGTTTTGAAAGGAAGGTTTTGGCCTTACAACCTAGATAAATAAAGGGTTTTACTTAGTTTTGAAAGGGGGACTTTTAATAGAATCGAAAGGGGTACTTTCAAGTTTTTAAGTGTCTTCATCAACTAAGGTTTGAGTAAACTATATATAATAAATGGCAAGGTGAATTTGTGTAAAGCATAGAGTATAAATGTTTTCGTTGTTTAAGTTTGGTTTAGCAGGTTTAAAATCAATTTTAGATGAAACATGTTTTCAAGGAAAATTTTGGGAAGGTATCCCTAAGTAAAATGGCTCGGATATTAGAATAGCAGATGGGACTAGTATAGGGTCCCGCCTTATACATTAGTTATTGGCCTCAGCTAATTTAGTCCATAATTCTAGTGTGTAGGGCTTTGTCACTGGTAAGACTAGAATTATGATTACACACAGAAGGGAATGTATATTTGTATACATATAGGTTATTGGTGAGCCCGCAAAACCATTAGGATCAGGTGATCCTAGGAAAGGTTAAGTTAGGGACAGACTTTTCAGAAGAGAAGTATTTAACAGATAGTTAACGATAGACCAGCCAGAATAAGAATTTCTAACAGATGTTAGATTATTTTGTTGTATTGTTTTTAGGGCCGAATCAGCCAAAGGCTAATAGTTATCCAAAAAAAACTAAAGTGTTTGAACAGATAGTTCTTTTATTACCTGATAAGTATGTTTACATAATGATGCTTTACATTATTTAACTATTTTTTGTTGAAGGAAAGATTTACAAAAGATATGTTTTAAAAGGATGTTAGTGAGGGGAAACACGTTCCGCTAAGCGGTGTTGTCTCCCTTAACATGAATAACCAGGATGTATAGTATTATTCACACTAGGCTTTATGTTTGACTCAAAGTTTATGTTTTTCATTTAATCTCGGGTGCTCAAAATTGATTTGAGTAGGCAAAGGGTTGAGGTTCTTTCAGGTTTTAGTAGGATGATGAATAAAGTTATCAGAGGCAAGCAGGAGGCTAACGGATAGCTATTTATGTGTTGCAGCTCTTTGTTTTGTGTTTATTTTCGATGTGTACGATTAAGCCAATTAAGACTTGTTGGGTGCATTTCCACCACCACCGAACCAAGAAGAAGGAAGATACCACCGAACCAACTCACCCCTAAGGCACTGCCGAACCAACTCACCCCTAAGGCACTGCCGAACCAACTCACCCCTAAGGCACTGCCGAACCAACTCACCCCTAAGGCATTGCCGAACCAACTCACCTCCAAGGCACTGCCGAACCACTCACCATCGGACCAAGCTACGCCCTCACCACCGAACCAACTCCTTTCCCAAGCACTACCGGTCCAACACACTTCATATGCATAGCCGAATCAAACTCCAACCAACCATCACCGGATCACTCACCACCGGACCAAGTCCCACCGAATCAAGGCGTTCCGGACCAATTTTGCCAGGCCAGATTGTATCAGCCTAGGCCCACCAGCAGCAATATACATCCAAGACCCCTGCCTCCAGCCTCACTCTATAAATAAAGGGGCAGGGGTACAACAATGGAAGACAAGTTTGAGAGCTCAAGCACGGAAGGAACTTTCAAACAACTTTCATATACTTGTAATCAAAGCTTTGTACTTGTAATCTGACCAGAAAAGGAGAATAACATATAAAGTGGACGTAGGCACATTCTGGCCGAACCACTATAAATCTGTGTGTCTTTTACAGTTTAGTCCCTGCTTTTTACATATTTGCGTAAATCACCCAAATCTCTAAGGACAACATTAAATCGACTAAATCATACGACTTGGAGGTGTTTGCCCATTTTTTGTGCAAACATTTTTGGTGCTTTCACTGAAAATTGAACTCAGGACCTCCCGATTACCAAACGGGTGCTCTAGCCAACTGAGCTATGAAAGCCCGAGGCTATCACCCCCAGAAGTAGGTGGAGGAAATCGCAACACCAGCGGCTCTAGTCAAGAGAAGATAGTGGTCCATACCATATCAGGAGGACCACACATCGCCGACAGAAGCTGGGCAGAGATGGAAAGATATGGAAGGTCGCTTAGAAACAATGAAGACTGCGTTAATTCTGTTGTAGAAGAACGCCACCCGAAGCGGAAAGAGAATGATGACATCACATTCAGTAGGCGTGACTTAGAAGGAGGGCGGTACCCTCACATGGATCCTATGGTCATCTCTGCCTGGTTCGGCCCAGCCGAAGTTTTTCGAATTCTACTAGACACTAGGAGCTCAGTAAATATCCTATTCAAGCATGCTTTCAACAGAATGAGGCTGTCAATGAAAGATGTGTCTCCCTGCAACAAACCACTACATGGTTTCAAGGGAGATGCGAAGATGCCCCTTGGGCAACTGGACCTCTTTGTTGAAATAGGAAGTCATCCCCGCTCCGTTGTGCGAAAAAAAACATTTATGCTAATAGAAAACCACTTGGCCTACAACGCCTTTTTAGGAAGACCAGCCTTGTCTGACTTCCAAATTGTCCTGGCCCCATGGTGCCTGAAGATGAAATTTCCAACAGACAATGGAATAAGGGAAGTAGAGGGGGATCAAGACGCAGCACGAGATTGCTATGTAACTGAACTTCGCAATAACCGCAGGAAGGATAAAGGGAAAAACGCAGAGACTGCTCTCTGCACGAAAAACTTGGAAGCATGGCAACTAAAGAAAGCCCCTCCTCTTCGATATACCAGTGATCCTTTCAATGAATTAGACCCCAGGGGTGAAGAGGAGGGGGCCACCGCCGAGCCTGCAGAGGCTATGGAGTTTGTATCTGTAGACAGAAACGACTCGAGTAGACTATTGAGAATCGGATCTCAGCTAAAAGCAGAATTGAAGGATCAACTCATTGATTTTCTCCACCACAACTTGGATGTATTTGCGTGGACGCACGCTGACATGACTGGGATCTCCCTAGACATAGCATGCCACGTACTGAACATTAATCCTACCAAAGTGCCAGTAAAGCAGAAAAAAAAGAAGTATAGGGGCAGAACGATCAGCAGCCCTCAATGAAGAAGTAAAGAACCTGCTTGCCAATAACTTCATACGAGAACCCATCTACCCAGAGTGGATCGCTAACCCGGTACTAGTAAAGAAGGCTAATGGGAAGTGGCGAACGTGCATTGACTTCTCCAACTTAAATGATGCTTGCCCGAAGGATTGCTTCCCACTCCCCCAAATCGATCAGCTGGTGGACAGCACAGCCGGGCACGAACTCTTATCTTTTATGGACGCATACTCAGGATATAACCAAATTCCTATGCACGCTCCCGATCAAGACCACACTAGTTTTATCACTGATCGGGGATTGTACTGCTTCAAAGTAATGCCTTTTGGACTTAAAAAAGCCGGAGTTACTTATCAGCGCCTCGTCAACAAGATGTTTGCGGAACTAATAGGGCGAACTATGAAAGTTTATGTGGATGACATGCTAGTAAAGTCAAGAAAAGACGACGATCACGTAAGCCACCTAGACGAGATGTTTCAAGTACTTCGCCGATATGGAATGAAGCTGAATCCTCTAAAGTGCTCCTTCGGAGTATCATCGGGAAAGTTTTTAGGATTCATCATCCATGCCAGAGGAATTGAAGTGAACCCTGAACAAGTCCGGGCTCTGAAAGAAATTAGGATACCTTCCACTCGAAGAGAAATGCAAATCCTAAATGGGAAAGTGACCGCCCTAAGCAGATTCATCTCTAAAGCAACTGACAAGTGTGTCCCCTTCTTCGAAGCTATAAAGAAAGACAAAGGAAAGTTCGAATGGACTGACGAATGTGTAACAGCCTTCCATAACCTAATCGAACACCTCCAGAGACCACCAGTACTCTCAACTCCAAATGAAGGCGAAGAGCTATACCTATACCTTGTTGTGTCATCTCATGCTCTAAGCGCAGCTTTGGTAAGAGAAGACAACCGCGTGCAGCGGCCAGTATACTTTGTAAGCAAGAGGTTTACGGGGGCAGAGGCCAGATATCCTAAACTTGAGAAGCTAGCATACTGTTTACTAATCACATCATGGAAACTGCGACACTATTTCCAATCTCATTCCATCAGAGTTCTAACTGATCAACTGCTAAGGCAGGTACTCCATCGTCCCGACACTTCCGGGCGACTACTTAAATGGTGCATCGAGCTGAGTCAATATGATATCACCTACCATCCTCGCACCGCCATCAGTGGGACAAGCCATGGTCGATTTCATTGCCGAATTCACTACCAACGAAGGAAAGGAGCAATCTAAAATAGCGGAAGACATCAAGTGGAATCTCTTTGTGGATGGAGCATCAAACGAACAAGGCTCGGGGGTAGGTATTGTAATAATCACTCCCAGGGGAAGGAAGCTACACTACGCTCTAAGGTTGGAATTCACTGCCACCAACAACGATGCAGAATACGAAGCAGTGATAGCCGGATTAGAACTTGCCCTAGAGATTGGAGTCGGTTCTTTATGTCTTCATAGTGATTCTCAACTTATTGTAAATCAAATACTGGGAGAATTCCAGACTCGAGGAGAACGACTCACGGTATATCTAGAGAAGACCAAGCTGCTGCTCGATCAATTGGATCACTATTCAATCAAACACATTCCTCGAGAAGAGAATCAGGAGGCCGACTAACTGGCAAAGCAAGCTAGCATGAAGGACGGCACCATTTCCGGAACAATAACCATCTCAAAACAACTAGCCTTGAGTTTCAAGCAAGTGAATCTGATAGCTGCAATCGAAGAGGAAACTTGGATGACTCCCATCCGGAAATACTTACAAAGTGGCATACTGCACGACGGGCGTAACGAAGTTAAGAAAATCTTGAGGAAAGCTTCCCGCTACACAATACAAAAAGGCATCCTCTATCGGCGCGGCTTCTCTAACCCCTTATTAAGGTGTGTCGCTGGAAGGGAAGCCAAGAAAATCTTATCTAACATCCATCAAGGAAGTTGCGAAGATCACACTGGAGGGCAGACTCTGGCAAAGAAGATACTCCGATATGGATATTTCTGACCCACCTTAAACAAAGACGCCTTGGACTTCGTCAAAAAATGCGACAGATGTCAGAAATTTGCTAAGATCCCTCGACTACCGACAAATGAGATTACTTAGATGACCAGCCCTTGGCCCTTTGCAATATGGGGAATTGACTTGATTGGCGAACTGCCAATGGGCCGAGGCGGAGCCAAATATGCCATAGTGGCAGTCAACTATTTCACCAAATGGGTGGAAGCGGAACATCTAAATAAAGTATCTTCAGCAAAAGTTATTAACTTCTTGATCAAAAATGTTCTATGCAGGTACAGGGTTCCACTCAAAATCATATCGGACAATGGACTTCAGTTTGACAGCGAGGAGTTCGCCGATTGGTGCCAGGAGCACGTAATTCACAAAAGCTTCTCGTCCGTGGCTTATCCCCAGGCAAATTGACAAGTCGAAGCTGTCAACAAAATTCTCAAAACCCTAATCAAGAAGAAGCTTGAAAAGTCAAAAGGCGCTTGGGTGGATGAACTTCCTACGGCACTTTGGGCCTACTGCACGTCTTTCAGAACATCAACAGGGCATACTCCTTTCTCTTTGGCGTACGGATCGGAGGCCATGCTCCCAGTTGAGACTGTAGTGCCTTCCCACCGTAGGATCCATTACAACCCAGAAGAAAACGAAGAACTCCTCCATATGTCTTTGGATCTAATCGAAGAAAGAAGAAATGATGCAGCACTCAAAGCGGCAGCTCACAAGCAAAAGGTGGTAGCACAATACAACTCCAAAGTCAAGCACCGCAGCTTACAAGAAGGAGATCTTGTCCTCAAGCGGATCTTCCCGCGCCCCGGAGCGCTAGATCCAATCTGGGATGGACCTTATGTAATTCATAAAGATCTCCACAACGGAGCTTATATTTTGTCAACAGTGGACGGAGAGGTGTTCCAGAGGGCATGGAACATCCAACACCTTCGTCGATACTTTTCTTAACTTGTACTGCCCATATGAAGTGAATTAACAAAGAGAATCAGTGGACGTAGGCATTTTCGTGCCGAACCACTTTAAAAATCTTGTCTCTTTTTAACTTGTTCCTTTATATCTTGGCTGCTTGTTAAGCTTTATCCTTTTCTGTTGAACAAAATCCTGTATAATGGCATTTCCATTCTAGACACTTCACGGCGCAACCCCACTGGACAAGACCTAACAGGTACTATACGAATCTATGCCCTCGCCAATGAGACACTTTTGCTCCAGCATCCCTCTGCTGCGGGTTAACTCATTGCTCGCGATGGCCCTCAAAGCCAACTGTAATGAGCCGATTATAAGCCAGAGGCCGAAAATAGCCTAGGCAGCTCATTACGGCGTTCGGCTCGCCGGCAACTGTGAACCTACTTTAAGCCCCAACATAAGGTGTGGCCAGCCAGGGGTAGTTCACGGTTGACGATCGGCACCTACGCTAGCCGGCTACGGTAAACCGAATAATACCCACGATTATGGGCTATAATGGTCCGGGTAGTTACCGTGCGCGATCTCGGCTCCGATGTGTCTTAAGTACGGCTGTGGTAAAAAAGAAAACTCTCCGCTGAGGCGTACGATGGGTGACAAATGTCTCCAAGACCCACAGCTAGGGAAAGTGATTACAAAACCCGTTTGCCACGAACTTGAGCACATCGAAGGCCTTCCGTGATTGGAAGTTTAACTATTTCTTATATTTCTATTTTGTCTGAAAACTTTTCCTCCTATCCTCTATAACAATCCCTGAAGTACAGGACACAAAATAGGAGACGCTCGCCAATTGAAATAGGAACTCACAACTGAATGACAAGACACTCAGCTGCATTCCATACTCAGCTACACAAGACATTCAAAGCTACCATCTACAATTAAGACATGAGGGGCGGTACCTTTTTCCTCTTGTATATAAATACGTAGCTATAATTTATTTGCACATCACACGAACATTGCAAGATATGAAATTATATTTTAAGCAAGAACTTAGCATCAAACACGATTGAATCACAGACATGTTCACAGCTGTATTTCTTATGCAACACATCAAAATAACAAAAGCATTCAAATATAGTAGAATCAGTCTAAGTTAAAAGTTACATGCCAAACATCAAGTTGTTTGTTACATAATTACAGCCTGAAAATTACATTAATGTTTTAAGACTAACATAGACAGCAATGTCAAGTAAACCAAAAAATGTCCAGATCAAGCCAAGGAGTTGGTTGCATCGGGGCTTCGCCTCTATCCTGCTGGCACTCCGAGATTTACTTAACCGTAGGATCAGAACTCCCAGCATGTTGACCAGAGGTAGTTGGCGCTTCAGAGGTCCCGCCTGTCCAATTCAGGAGAAGAATCCATTAAATAAACAATAAGTAACCAAGTTATGAAAAGACTAAAAGGGAAGACTTACCAGCATCTGTTACTTGATCATCATCCTCCAACTGCACACCTACCTCCTCAACAGCGAGCAACTGCACACCCTCCTTCACCGCCACTTTCTCCATCTTGGGGAATTGGGCCATAACCACCTCCATTCTGAAGGCCACGCCACCCTCCTTATCCGCGTCAGCCTTGGCCTCCTCCAGAGCCCTGAGATAAATCCTAGCCATGACTCGGGGATAATCATCCATCCAGGATAAGTTGCCATGTTTCCAAGTACGGAAGTACATATCCTGAAGCACCTCATCCATCATTCCCTCGTTCTCCTCAAACTCCCTCATTCGGACCTCAGAAGCCAACAGCTTTGCAACGGCAGCATCCCTCTCTGATCGGTATCGCGAGCGGTCAGCCTGAAGGGATTTCCTCATCGTCTCCATCTCCTCCTTTAGCTTGGTTTGAGCAAGCTCTGCGGCTTCAAGCTTCCCGGATAACTCCTCTACCCGCTCAAGATCCGCTTTCCGAACCTCATCCACCTTTGCAATAGCCATCTCGATTCGTTCCTTGCAGGCAGCCTCCATTTTCCGTAACTCTGCTCTGCTAGCCTCTTCCATGGTTTTCTTTAGTCGCCTGGAGGCAGCCTCATGCTGAGAGATCTGGATGGCCTGATCGGCGAGTTGCTTGGCCTGGTCGGAAACCATTAACCGCAATCGAATGTTAGCACTCCCGATTTCCTCTCCGGCCTTGACCAGTCGGGCATGATGCCCCATCAGCTTCCTGGTCTCCTCAGCAACCCTGTCGATGTTTGCCTTAGCTTCGTCCCCCATAGTTACAATCCGAGTGGTAAGCAAATCAAGGTCTAGGGACTTAGCCTCATCAAGCACCGGTACCATAGTATTGCAAGGGAGAAGGTGCTCACCAGTAGCCTCGTCGAAGGAAATGTCATGAGAGACCGGGTCAAGATCCGGATGACCCGCAAACGGGTTACGAGCCAAGCCGGGGTGATCTATCGGGGTAACGGTAGGATTTTCAGATGGATGCGGAGAAGGTATGAACTCAGTATCCTCCTCCGTGATATCCTGAAGAGGCTGAAGTGGGGGTTAAGGACCAAGTGAAGGTTCAAACAAGGAGCGACTCCTCTTCTTCTGAATACCCTCCTCGATAACCCAAATAAGAGGACGGTAGCCGACTACGTCTTCGGAGCGGTTGGTCGGAGGCTTTGATTTAGTGGAAGCTTTAAGGAGCTTGTATTGTTCAAGACGGTGTCGAATGTCTGATGTCTTGGCCACCTTACCCGCTCCTGGAATAAAAACCAAGTGTTACAAGCATGCATTGAATCATAATTCAAGAAACGTATCAAGTTAAGAAGAGTAAAAAGACGCTTTTGTTATACAAACCATAGGGAGGAGTAGGATACTGCAATAAGTCCTGGATCTCATTCCAGGACGGGAGCTGGTCGTAAAATATTCCTAAATACTTATCATAAATGGAGTCGGCAGGAGCCAAAAATTCACCTTGAATCGCCAGAGTTGCCCTAGCTGAAATGCTCTTAGAAGATGGATCGGCACCAGTCCCGGCCTTGTCAGCTTTCTTCGCCTTCTCCACCAAGGCCGATCCTTCCTCCAACCCCTCAAAAGCCTGGCGGAAAGCATCATCTGTCCACTCTTGGATCTCACCTGCTCGCCCATAGGACAAAGCCCCGGTGCCATCACCGCTCTGTCCTTCGCCACCATCATCACCACCACCTTCTCTACCACTTCCACTCTCCGCCTCACCTCCTTCATCCTCGCCTTTTTCCTCCTCCACGTTTTCCTCCTCCGGAACATCTGGACATGTTCTGGGGGAGGGTCCATCGGATCTCATGAGCTTCTTCCCCCCGGCGACTGGATGTATCGAGAAGGGTTTCCTCTTGCTACTCTTCGCCGTAGACCCTCCTTTAGCTTTGGCAGCCCTCTCCTCAGCTGTGTCTCTCTGCTTGACCACAGACTGACATGGTAGAATCAAGTTGTGCTGCAGAAGAGTAGCATTCCTGATCAGATAAGACGCTGACCTCTCCCTTTCCGAAATGGCTTCTATCTCCGCAGCCATCTGAACCAGGCGATCGTTCTCCATGACCGTAAAGCCAGCTATCGCTAGCAAGAAATAAAAACACATAAGAAGAAGCATTGCAGTCTGAACGGAAATTATAAATAAGCTTCAACTTACAGCCTGAGGTGAAGCGACGGATAGAAACAGAGTCATCCTTGACGAAAAACCATTCTTTCTTGAACATGCTGAACTTCGAATATAAGTCCAGGACCGGCTTGAAGGACACGGCCGATTCCAAGCCGATGTATGGAGACCCCTTCTTATAACCTCTCAAGTTGTACAAATATCGGATCTCCCGGTTGGAAGGGGGACGCCCGTATTTTCTCTGGAAATTGATGAATAGACTCACCAAGATAGCGTAAGAGTTGGGATGAAGCTGGAAAGGGGCCACCTTCAAGTAGGTGATGAAGCTGACTATCCAAGCGTTGATCGGGGGAATGGCCCCACACATACAATGGTACCTGCTATAAGCAAAATATCCTTCAAGAGGGTCATACGGCATAACTCCATTCCCTGGAGGCACCATGTGTGCTCTGTCAATCCCGAAAGAACGAGATATAACATCGAGTTGTTCCTCTTTAAGGGAGCTAGGAAAGCAGTCAAGTGGCGAGTTCAGGAGCTCCTGAGGGCCGTACCCATCTACTAGTGATCTCGGGGTGGGTCTATGACGTCCCAGTCCTGACTGAGCTGGGGGCACTGTGGAGGACTCTTCTCTGTCCTTGGATTTCTTCTTGTCGGAACGGGTTTCCACTTTATGAGACATTATCTGCAACAGGAGAAAACGTATTGTTAGAACAAGGAGTATAAAGATGGAGACGAGCCAATGCCTACAGTTGGGGATCTCATTCATAGTAAATATATATATATATATAAGAGTGTCATTCGGTACTTAAAGCCCCCCAAGTTCATTCGGTAAATCAAAGCCCCCCAAGTTCATTCGGTAAATCAAAGTCTTTGAGTTCATTCGGTAAAACAAAGTCTTTGAGTTCATTCGGTAGTTCAATCATAAAAAAATCGTTCGGCAGAAGAAAACTCACCTGGTCCGGCAGTCGAGTTGATTCGGTTGTTGATTGGTTCGGCTATTTCAAGCAGTCAAGTTTGGTTCGGTGCTCAATTGATTCGGCTGTCTCAAACGATGAAGGGTGAACAGAGACGCGAAACCCATACTTATAGGCAAACATAGACGACCGAACCAACCGGTTCGACACTTGAAACTGAATGAGAATACCCCCAACCTAGCTGACCTAAAACAAAGTGCGACATATGCTGGCATATGCCCCACTTTGGAGGGTAAATGTTGGGTGCATTTCCACCACCACCGAACCAACTCACCCCTAAGGCACTGCCGAACCAACTCACCCCTAAGGCACTGCCGAACCAACTCACTCCTAAGGCACTGCCGAACCAACTCACCTCCAAGGCACTACCGAACCACTGACCACCGAACCAAGCTACGCCCTCACCATCGGACCAACTCCTTTCCCAAGCACTACCGATCCAACACACTTCCTATGCATAGCCGAATCAAACTCCAACCAACCATCACCGGATCACTCACCACTGGACCAAGTCCCACCGAATCAAGGCGTTCCGGACCAACTTTGCCAGGCCAGATTGCATCAGTCCAGGCCCACCAGCAGCTATATACATCCAAGACCCCTGCCCCCAGCCTCACTCTATAAATAAAGGGGTAGGGGTACAACAATGGCAGACAAGTTTGAGAGCTCAAGCACGGAAGGAACTTTCAAACAACTTTCATATACTTGTAATCAAAGCTTTGTACTTGTAATCTGACCAGAAAAGGAGAATAACATATAAAGTGGACGTAGGCACATTCTGGCCGAACCACTATAAATCTGTGTGTCTTTTACAATTTAGTCCCTGCTTTTTACATATTTGCGTAAATCGCCCAAATCTCTAAGGACAACATTAAATCGACTAAATAATACGACTTGGAGGTGTTTGCCCCTTTTTTGTGCAAACAAGACTATATGACTCTTATCATCCAAGGGGCACCTTTTTATGTCGTTCTTGGCGTATTTTGTAATAAATATATTTTATCATTGCCTGGGAAACGTTTTAGGATTATGTAATATGAATATGCAACATGTGTTTTGAAATGTAATGGAAAATTTTATTTTTTTAGAAATCTATGGTTTGTTTCATATTCAAGTGCTTATGATATTAGAAATATCATTAATATGGTCGTATTTAGTCGTTGGAAGTTAGTACTACAGGTGACTACATCATATGTAGCATTTAGCTTTGAGCCTCTAGATAGGGGATGTTACAGGTTCATAGTCATCGTACGAAAACTACGGAATGTGTGATGGATAGTCCACATAATGCCTGAGATGGATGGTCACTTTGTGGTTAATGAAGAGTTCGTAGTCAACCTACGAAGACAATGATATGTGCGATGGATAATCCACATAGTTTAAAATGAATGAAACATGTGTGATGGATAATCCACATAATTCTAGTTAAACCATGTGTAATGGGTAGTCCATATGGTAGGAGATAGATCATCTATATAATGCCTTATATTTATGGGTAGTCCACATAAATATAAGGTAGATAGTCATATGAAATATAAGGCGGATAGTCAAATAAATTAGGATGGGCAGTCCATAGTATGTTGCATGAATGCAAGTAATTATAAACTATGTTCTAACCATTATGGATGCAGAAGCACAATATATAGTTAATATGTTTTGGTTAAGATACTAGTGTGGGGAAAAACTTTTCTGCTCAAGCTACGTTGTCACTGTATATCTATTTTTGTTCGAAATGGTATGTTATTATTCACACTGGATTTTTTATCTGATTCGAAGTTTTTATTTTTCCTCTTAAACTCTCAGGTGCTCATTTGAGTAGGTTGGGAGTAAGGATTTCAGGTTATCCAATTAGACGAATAAGCTTCTGAAAAATTGCAAGAGGCAAGCTAGCTATATTAGGAGCTTTATCTTATTTTTGCAGTATTGCTTATAGTTGAATGGATGTAATGTCAAACTATATAATTGTCGAGTGGTACTAGACTCTGATCAACCAAGGGGAATCTTTATTGCTCTAGGAGTATTTTACAATAATTATATTTTCTCTGAATGTAGGATCAAATTTTATGATGTAGTGAATATGCAATTTTATTATGTAATGAAATGAAAGTTTATTACTAAATTATGTTTGAAATGTTTCATATTCATGTGCTTCTAATATTATTAACATGATTAACATAGCAACATTTTATCGTCGAAAATAAATATTACACATGACTACAACATCCGTAGTATTTAGTCGGGCCTCAAAAGGGGGATGTTACAGTTTGGTATCAAAGCATAGGTTTATGTAAAATTTAAAATATTAAAGTATTTTAAAACTTTAATCCAAATGAATTAGAGAATAAGATTGTTGTATGGGATAACGCTATAGTAATGTACTTGTATTTTCAAAATATATAAGTTTGCATTCTCCCCTCTCTCTTAGACCATTACTCTATATCTTATTAAGGCTCATATGCAGATTATGAGAAAGAAAGATATGGAAGCATAAAATGGAAGAGTGAATCTAGGTAGAGGAAGCACTACAACCAATGGAAATGTTCGACCCAATACAAGAAGGAATGATGGTAGATAGACAAATGCTAACCAAAATGCAAATGCCAACGTAGGTGATGGAACTCCACCGGTAGATATGGGGACTATGTATCAGTTATTTGTCGACATGATGCAAGCTGCAGCTGCTGTTGGTTTGGCTGGAGAGAATGTGCGAGAGGAGCTAATCCTGTGGTATCAGTTGACAATAACTATGCCAAGCTGAACCATGATTATACTATTTTCGTAGAGAAGTCTTTTCTTGGAATTGAGGATGCTATTAAAGTAGAGAATTGGCTATTGCATTGTGAGAGGATTTTTGCTGATCTAGGGTTGAACAATGAGTAGAAAAGGTGATTAGCTTCTAGGTAGTTGCAAGGAGTATCATCGTACTGGTGGGACAGGGTAACCATAGGTGTACGAGAAGAGGAATTGATTTGGACTGAATTTCTTAAGAGATTCAAAGAGATGTTCTTATCTGAAGTAGCTAAGTAAACCTTGCTTAGGAAATTTGTTGATTTGATGCAAGGATAGATGTCTGTACTGGAGAATGCTACTAAGTTTGATGAGTTTTCCAGGTATGGATATGCCACTATTAATACTGTGATTAAGAGGAATAAGAAGTTTATCCAGGGGTTGATGCTGGAGATTGCTAGGCTGACTATGTCACATCTCTAGGATCCATCGATTGTAGTGGTAGAGATTGCAATAAGGAATGAAGACATGCTTTCGACTTTTGGGAAGGATAAGCATGGGGAAACCTAGAGTTCTCAGAGTAAGAAGAGAAAGTTCTTCAAGGGGAAGGGAGCTCAGAAGGGTGAAGCTGCCAAGAAAGGGAAAGATGATATTATTTGTTACAAGTGTGATAAAAAGGGGGCCTATGCTAATGAGTGTTAGTTTAGTGATGGAAAGATAGTTGTAGAAAAGAAGAATGTGAAGTGTTTCAACTAGGTCCAGGTGGGGCATTATAAAAATAAATGTCCAAAAGACGATAAGGCGAAAAAAAGAAAAGGTCTTTGCTTTGGAGCCATAATCATCTAGGCCAACAGCAGAAGAGAAAGGAAAGGCTGTGATGAGAGGTACATTTTTGATTCATGACATACGTGTTAGAGTATTATTTGATAACGGTGCATCAAATTCTTTTATCTCTCGGTGTTTGTAGATAAGTTAGATTTAGAACCATCATACCTTGTTACTTCCTTAAGGGTCATGAATCCAATAGGAGGGTATGCAACTCTTGGGATGAGATGTGACCATCTAGAAGTTGATTTGTTAGGTCATACTTTGCCTATAGTTTGTTTGTGTTTGGCTTTGCAGGCTTTAGGATTATTTTAAGTATGGATTGGTTGAGCAAATATGATGCTAGAATATTCTGCCAAGATAGGAAAATATCATTAAGACACCCTAATATTAGAGATCGAATTATATACTCGATTCAAAATTCGAGTTTAGATGTTTGTGCTTTATTAGGTGAAATAGAGGTGGAAGATGAGTTGAGTCGGGTTTAAAATGTAATAGAATTTGTAGATGTTTTCGAACCAGTTACAAGATTACCACCAAGGAGAGCTACTGAGTTCAGAATTGATCTTATGCCTAGAGCTGAACCGTAAGTGGACCACCTAGTAGAATGACACCTACCGAGATGAGGGAGTTAAAGGTGCTGTTAATGGACTTAGAAGGAAAGAATTTTATTAGACCAAGCAGTTTGCCTTAGGGAGCGGCCGCGGTGTTCATTGATAAACTAACCAAAAGGGACATAAAGTTTATTTGGTCTAGTAAGTGTGAGGAAGCGTTCCAGGAGCTAAAACATTTATTGACAAATGCGACCATGTTAGTTGTAACGACCAGCGAATCCGTACCCCTTGAGTCAACACTATTCTACAACAATCAATTCAAGGTGCACAGAAACACGAACCATTAGGGTTAAAGAAGAAGAGGTAGAAGAAGAGAAAACAGAATCAACATCAGAATCTAACCATCGCAGCGGAATAAACTATAATAGATAGAAAAAAAAATCTTTACTCAAAATCAAATATGTACCAGAAAATTTTAACAATTTTAATTGATTCTATAACGTATTTAATTGAATATTTGTGAAATCTTATAATAATTGAATTTTTAAATAAAATGTTTATATATTTAGAATACGTATATTTAAATATAGCAGATTGTAAATTTTCAAATAATTTTATGGAAGTTTATTTAATTGAGAAAACGTGCTGTCCAATTCAAGCTATTAATTGCTTTAATTGATTTCTGAATCAGTGCGTAACGGTTTCTTTTTACTACCGTTAAAGATTTCTATTGCTTAATGCTTTTCCAATCCAGGTAGACTTTTCCATTCGTAACCATTAATAAATTTGAGATCATCGACCTTGCTTTTATTATTCCTTGTAGTTTCGTGCACTGACTTTACCTTTCCCACTACCCATAATTTTCTCTATACGTTTCTTTTGCAATTGAACCGTATATTTATATTTATGGTGGTGCGTTTATTCTGGTCTCTCTTTATTTTTGTTTTTAACGCTTGAAAGAATCTCAAATCATCAAGCTAGTAGCATCCGTTCCTTCCCTCGCTTTCATAAGGCCTATAATATATAAACCACTTGCTTATAGATCCGAACACAACTTTGTCATCAAATTTAATGTGCCTTCCTCTCCCTATTATTTCGGTTCCAACCTTCCTAGTAAATGGCTTTAATAAATTTTGGCTAAATCATAGCTACGGACTTTTCAAATTTCTTTCATTTTATATTTATTTCCAATTCCTTCATTGCTTCAAAATTTTTGAACGTGCCTAATCATCTCAGCATGTATATATAATGTAAGCCTACCTTTCCTTGGAAAGCTATTGCTCACAAAAATTTCCTGATTTCTTTCCTTTTATCCATTTTTATATCCTTAACTTTCAAAACTCATTATGTGTTGTACAAACAAACAAAAATTTATTGCTTTAAGTGTATAGCTAAATCAACTATTGACCGTTACAATTACTCTTTTTTTTCCATTTCAATTTATTACTTAAATAACGTTTTGATGAATTAATGGACAGCTTTACGTTTCTTTTGCTTTTGAAAACTTTATATTTATAGTGTACGTTTCTTTTGCATTTCAAAATTTTGAAACATGCTGCCCCATTTAAGCCATTAATTGTTTTAATTATTTTTCTTAATCAACATATAACCGTTGCTTTTTATTATTCTAGGATTTACATCCATACTTTAATCTCTGATGTTCCATTTATTTCATTTGAAATCTAAATTTATTTACCATTCATTTATACGCCTCTTTCTCTTCCCTCTTTTACCTCTTCGTTTCCGTGTTTCTAGGAATATATATATAGTATAGCATAGATTGCATCTTCTTTTCTCTCTGTAGGCTATTCGTTGCCCTCAAATTAATATTAAAAGAGGAGAGAGCTTTGTAAATATTATATAAAGTCATATAGCACGTTCACATATCAGATGCAGACCTACCTTTATATTTAAGAAACTAGCATTTTCTCTGTTGCCTGAAGAATGCCCTTCGCCATGTCATGTTGCTTGAATCACGCATGCATTCTTCCTTTAAAAATCGCCTGTTCTCATCTCCCCTCCATCTTTTCTTATTTCTTCCAAACCTGAGCATGAGCTCTCTCTTTTCCTTGGCCTGCCTCCTCCCATGGCCGCATGCATTAGTTGGCAAAACATTTCCTCTCTGGTTTTTAAAAGTAAGTACGCATTTTATTTGATATAAGTCTATTTTATATATTAAGAACAGTATAGATTGTGCATAAGTTTTGTTTTATATGTTTACTGCAACTATGGGGATTTTGAATTCCCTAACAGTTGAACTTTAAAAATAATAATATATTTCATAATAGTATATATATGATAATTGTTATATTTATAAACGTGTATATAAATATTTCACTTCTGTTCATATATAAAGGTTAGTATATATTTATACTGTATTATGTATGTTATTTTAAGATTTTACGGTATATAGTTTTTGACTTTTGTTAGCATATAGTTATCGTACGGCTTTTAGATACGTATGTTTTACTAACTAGTTGATAAGTTAAATATATATATATACGCGTTTTATTTTACTATTGATAGCTTACGGTATATATGGTATAAGTTTGGCAGCTTTCTATTAATATACATATTTTTATATGTTTTATATATTTGGTTATAACAGTTTCAACTATAATAAAATATGTTATTTTATTAGCTTTCATATGTTAGATATATAAAATATAGTATTTCAATTTTCGTTACTGTTTTGGTATATATATTATATAAAATTGGTGGGTACAACTTTGATAGGTCAATTTATAATATATATATATATTTTTATGATTGTTTTAGTATTTTAGAGTCTACCGTACTATATTTTATTTTATTTTCAACAATTTACATAAGTTATATTTAAATGTAGGTATATATATAAATTTTCTATGGTAGTTTTACAGTATAAGTTAAATCAATATTTTATAATTTCAACAGTATATGCTTTCAAAAGTTTATTTCACGTCAGTCTTAAGGTTGTTTGCACCGACTGATATACGTTGGATATTTTTTTAAGGGATGTGTATTTTGATTTCAAGTATAGTCATATGTATAGTCATATACAAATTGGTAGAGGAAATGTTATATAGTATATATATGGTTATATTAATATAGTCGGTCTGCACACCTGTGTATATATATTAACCGAGGCATGCATATTTTGTTGCATATTTTATAAACTGTGTCTGCATATGTTGGCTAGCTGTATATAAGCTCACTTATCCTATTTATCTTCCTTGATCCAATTCTGATTTGAATTCATCTATTCCTATTATCAGCTTTGATCATTGAACCGTGTCCATCTAGCTTTGTTTTGGAATTCGGATCTGGATTTCATAACTCGCTTCTTTTTCTCTGGCCTCGAAAGGTGAGAAATCACTCACGATTAACATTATTTTATTTACTAAATTTGATGTCAATTGAGACGACAATTGAAATATGAGGCTGTAGTTATTTAAATTGTTATATATGCTATTATCTGTAACTATTCACTTATGGGATATGACACCATATCCTATTGTTTATATATTTATTTTGATGATATATGCCTGTTGTTATTATTATTTACATATCTGTTATCACTCTGCAAGTTCCCTATTAGTATAGAAATCACTATGGGTTGAAATGATACATACCCGAACAGACTTTAGAATAGGAGAAAATCGTTATGGGTTGAAATGATAAACCCAAGCGATTTTCATTTAATTGAATTGGGATTACGGGTTGAAGTTCTATCCACCCGTATACATTTAGTGTACGGATTGAAATGATAAATATCCGTAACACTTGACCATATGATAAGAAATATATACAGACATCGTTGGTCCATATATATAAATATTTTGAAATTTAATTCATTGTTTTGGAAAGAAATATATGGTCTTATTAAATGTTAATCCTTAAATTTTTTTTATATATAAAGGGTAATGATATATAGATTTAATAATATTTAATTTAGTCAAAATTTTATTTAATACATAAATTATGCTAAATATTTATGTAAATTTTATTCCAAAAGTATTCTGCAATTTACTAAGATTGGGAGATAAATGTGGGTTTATCTAAATGGTATTTAAATAAGGATTTATTCAATTAAATCAATTTGAAATTTTTGAATGGGAAATTTAAGGGTATGATTTTGTAACTGGATTTTTATTTAAGTGATTTAATGAATATTTCACGTTTAAATAAATTAAAGAAAATATTGAGTAAAATGTAATTTAAGGTTACTTAAATGATATTGTATCTAATGAGGGATTATTTTAAGACTAGATAATAATGAGGTTAAATCGAGATCTATATGGAACTATTAAATTGAACATTTAATTAAATATTAAAGCTTTGTACTATATTAGGATTTAAATGGTTTATTTTGAGATTCGGATATGTATTTGAAATCAGTATAGTTGAATTTATTATTTAGAAACTAAATTGATCAAAAAGTTAGTTTGAAACGTTGAATACTTAAAGTTTTGAAATATATTGAACATAAAGGGTATTTTGTGATTTCAAATCCGAATTTGAGATCGATAAAATTGAAGTGGTTATTTTAGAAATTGAGTTGAATTTAAATTAATAAATTGAGATTGAAATAGATTTAAATGGGGTGGTCGGGTTGATGTTAAACGATTTGTTAAGTTGAGGGAATTGAAATTTCTTTACTGTACAAATTATTTAATATATAAAAATACTATTTGGGAAGTACAGAGATATTTGAAGTGAAAATGATATTTGGTTTTGAAGTATAAATTAAGTTGAAAAGACTACGGTGTTATAGTGTATATTTCTATCTTTTAGATAGTTCCATGGACCCTTAGAGGATGGTTATCCCAAACATCCTCTAAGTTAATTATATTTCAGTTGATATTTCACTTGAGTTAGATTTATAGATATAAGAATGTTAATCCTGACTCGAGTGTTTTGTGTTTTGCTTTACGCTCGGGTCAGACTGAGAGATACAGCATTTGAGACTCATCTTCGAAGTTGGAGCTTTTCTTGAAGATCCAGCTATCTATCCCTTCAGTCATCCAGTTGATTGGTTCAGAGAAGCCATCTGTTGCATTGGAGACTTCATGGCATTTGAACTATTCGGTTGTATTTTATTTCTAACTCTGAGGTATATAGTAGCTTCATGAACTACTATTCTTTATCTATTCCGTTGCATTGTATTACTCTGTGTAAGTGATCTATAATTGATTTATTTACTGTATATTTTAAGTTTTGCCAAATTTTATTAACAATTCGGTATTTTGAATTATTCAAGTCGGACATGTACGGTTTTATTGTCGATTTGAATGATCCAAAATAGTGGGTCGTTACAGTTGGTATCAGAGCTTTTGCTCTAGGCAAAACCTAGCATATATGGTAAATTCATTTACAGAATCACTTTCGTTCGAGTTGAATCCTTTCTTTTTGACTTGATTTCCTTTGAATTTTGGAATGTCCCTCGGTTCCGAAATTCATTCTTGTCTCTCCCTATTTATATTCGTTTGATTCTGGAGTATCCCATAACTCCACGGAATGAATTGTAAAGGGGGTGAAAGCTCCTTTACAATTGGCATTGATTCACCGAAGATTTATGCATCCTCGGTTTACGATGCTGCTATATCTTGGTATGCCGAATTCTATCTTTGGCAATCGAATGTCGATTTGCTTTAGAATTCCTCATCAATTATATTCCTGAAGTCACGGTTGACCCGGTTAAGGTCGCCCGAGATTTATAGAAGTATATCCATCTTCTATTTTGTAATTTGATTTTCTCAACCTTTTTTGAGCCTATCTTCGAATCAGGATTCTATTGATTAGAGTTCCTCTAAATTAAATCTCTATCTTTGTTTTGAAATCCATTCTTGAATCATCCTTTGAAAATCGGGTTTGTTGTATTTTAAAATTGTTTTATACGAAATTATTATTTTGATAACTATGATTTTATTCTATATATAAAAGTGAAAATGTTTTCGATAAGAATTGTATACCTATATATAAAACGAATAAGAAATGTTATTCTATATATAAAAGTTTTGAAAGGATTGGAAATTTTGAAAATTTATAAGAAAGTGATTTATATAAAAAGGATTTATAACTGAAGGGTTAAATTTGAAATTCGAGAATTGAATTCAGATATTTTGAAATTGGTTTTAAGATTTTGGGAAAATATATAAAAATAATACGATTTAAAAGTATTTTTCCTAATAAGAAATGTTTCAAATGAGTTCAAATGAATTCCAATAATTTTGAAGAAATTTCAAAGAAGTTTTCAAGAAAATAGAAGTCCAGAACTCACTTATGTCGCTGGAGAATAATTTCGGTGATGAGTGCACGCATCATCGACATTGATTTTCGAGTTTCAGAGTGTGGGAGAGGCCACTTTAATAGCTTCGCTATGCGAGTGATTTTGTAAAACCGTTTTTGATTTCAAATTTCGAAGTATAATTTGATATTTTCGAAAGATATATGTATATATTTGAAACAATTTAAAGTGAGGCCGGTGTTCAGTCCTCGAGTTTTCAATTTGACTAGTAATAACTCTATATAAAAAAAAATTGATTTCCAACTCTTAGATTTGAAATTTGATTTCATCGACTATTTTGAAGGTTCGAGCACTTCCACATCAAGGTTTAAAAGTTTTAAACTAAGAAATTTCGAAAAGTATAAAATTTTTGATAAAGCATATAAGTTTAGTTTTGAAGAGTATGACTTAAGGAATTTTGAAACCTTTTGTTAAGTAAGTGAATATGACTATTTTTAATTATACTAATATGGAATTTAGTTTTGAAATGTTTTGGAAAAAAAAAATTTAATTTCAAATAATGGTTTTCAGAAAGGTAAATTGGATATTTCTAATAGAAATAGATAGTTTTAAAGTTTTAAAGTGATGATTATAAATTTGGAAACAATTTTGAGTATAATTGATTTTGAGAAAATATTTGGTTTTGAAATTAAACTGAAATTAAAAACCAGTACTTATATGGTGATTTTGGAAATGAATTTCTTTGACTTGAATTATTTTAATTTGGAAACTGGGATAATTTTCTAAACCTATTATTTTGGGAACTTTGAAATTTAGATACTTAATTTGGAAGAAAATTTGATGAAATCCTATATGATTTTGAAACTGAATTGATATTGAAATGATTTGAAATTGAGAACCTTATATTGTTAAGCACTTGATTTGGGAGTGGTCGAACTTATATAAAATGGATTTGTATAAGTATGAAGTGATTTGAAATCTATTGATTTGAAAGGTACTCAATTTGGAAAGAGAATTTTTTTTATAAATCGAAGTCTATATAAGTATGATTTGATATACTATTGATTTGGAAAGTATTAGATTTGAAAATGGAAGCTTATATATATATATATACATATATATATATGTATGGATTTTATATAAGTATGATATTTGAAAGTATTTGAAAAGGTATTATATGATATATATTTTCGAAGTAAAGATATGGAAAGTGCCTTCTGCTTGATATCCGCTTTGTGGCCACATCGTGGATTCATTCTATCGATATTATTCTCTCTGATTTTCAGTTTTTCGGATGTAATACTCGAGTGTTTCCCACCGTGGCGTAACCCATGGTTTTTTTTCCTCTCGTGACTGCATAGCGCAACTGCCTGGCTGAGTCTTGCCTAGGGGTACGGATTGTTTCCTGGGGGATCCAGGCGTAACCATTATGTATCCTGCAATCTGTGTAGGTCGCGAATAGTAGCGCAAGTGCCGGCTGAGTCTTGCCTAGGGGTACGGATTGTTTCCTGGGGGATCTAGGCGCAACCATTGTGTATCCTGCACTCTACTAGTCATCACGGCGTAACTCGCAGGGCTGAGAAAGCTTACGGATATGGATTGTTTCCTGGGAGACCCAGGCGTAACCATTGTGTATCTGCGAACCATGGTCGGACAAAGGTTTTGGTTTGGTTGTTTGTTTGGATTGTACTTTCCATATCTGTTTTTAAAAAGGTTTTTCAAGTATTTTCACTGGGTGTTGAAACAGGTCTACTAAGTACTTGAAGAATTCTAGCTTTGCCCTGATCAACGCATGGCCAGAGTCTGCAAGAACGAGGATAAACTTGTTAAAACATCGAGTTATAAAAATATTTTCGGAAGAAAGATTTATTTCGATATAAACGTATTATTATAAAGGTATTTATTATAAAAGTATTTTTCCCAACAAAGAAATTTTGTATTAATATTTGAATTAAAATTCTTATGGTTTGAAATAAATTATTCGTGCCCGATATTATTCTTTTGAATCTACCTCATCTGCTCAGCTTCATTTTTCACCTATATTCCGTTTTCGGAATCTACCTTCCTTTCCTTTTTGAATAAATCTTTTAAATATTGCTTATTTGTATACTACATTGTTTTATATAAAATTTTAGTGTTATAAATATTTTTGAAGTTATAAATTAAATAAAACATCTTTAAAGAAAATGATTATTAATTTATTGATAATATTTGAAAGGTGTCTTGAGATAAATTAAAATTTTCATAAATTTTGGATTTAATATTTTCAATAGTCTTTGTAAATAGAAGTAATAATGTAAATAATTGTTTGCAAAGGAGTTTGAGAAGTATTAAATATTAAAGAAAATTTAATTTCAAATGAAATTTTCAAATAAATATTTTAAATAAAATTTATATAGTTTTAAAATTTATTGTTTATCTTGGCTTTCAATCTATTTTTTTTGGTTGTTTTATTCTCCTACCTCCTTCCTTTTCGGGGACGAAAAGTTTTGAGTGGGGGAGAGTGTAACGACCCGGAAAATTTTAACAATTTTAAATGATTCTATAACGTATTTAATTGAATATTTGTGAAATCTTATAATAATTGAATTTTTAAATAAAATGTTTATATATTTAGAATACGTATATTTAAATATAGCAGATTGTAAATTTTCAAATAATTTTATGGAAGTTTATTTAATTGAGAAAACGTGCTGTCCAATTCAAGCTATTAATTGCTTTAATTGATTTCTGAATCAGTGCGTAACGGTTTCTTTTTACTACCGTTAAAGATTTCTATTGCTTAATACTTTTCCAATCCAGGTAGACTTTTCCATTCGTAACCATTAATAAATTTGAGATCATCGACCTTGCTTTTATTATTCCTTGTAGTTTCGTGCACTGACTTTACCTTTCCCACTACCCATAATTTTCTCTATACGTTTCTTTTGCAATTGAACCGTATATTTATATTTATGGTGGTGCGTTTATTCTGGTCTCTCTTTATTTTTGTTTTTAACGCTTGAAAGAATCTCAAATCATCAAGCTAGTAGCATCCGTTCCTTCCCTCGCTTTCATAAGGCCTATAATATATAAACCACTTGCTTATAGATCCGAACACAACTTTGTCATCAAATTTAATGTGCCTTCCTCTCCCTATTATTTCGGTTCCAACCTTCCTAGTAAATGGCTTTAATAAATTTTGGCTAAATCATAGCTACGGACTTTTCAAATTTCTTTCATTTTATATTTATTTCCAATTCCTTCATTGCTTCAAAATTTTTGAACGTGCCTAATCATCTCAGCATGTATATATAATGTAAGCCTACCTTTCCTTGGAAAGCTATTGCTCACAAAAATTTCCTGATTTCTTTCCTTTTATCCATTTTTATATCCTTGACTTTCAAAACTCATTATGTGTTGTACAAACAAACAAAAATTTATTGCTTTAAGTGTATAGCTAAATCAACTATTGACCGTTACAATTACTTTTTTTTTCATTTCAATTTATTACTTAAATAACGTTTTGATGAATTAATGGACAGCTTTACGTTTCTTTTGCTTTTGAAAACTTTATATTTATAGTGTACGTTTCTTTTGCATTTCAAAATTTTGAAACATGCTGCCCCATTTAAGCCATTAATTGTTTTAATTATTTTTCTTAATCAACATATAACCGTTGCTTTTTATTATTCTAGGATTTACATCCATACTTTAATCTCTGATGTTCCATTTATTTCATTTGAAATCTAAATTTATTTACCATTCATTTATACGCCTCTTTCTCTTCCCTCTTTTACCTCTTCGTTTCCGTGTTTCTAGGAATATATATATATAGTATAGCATAGATTGCATCTTCTTTTCTCTCTGTAGGCTATTCGTTGCCCTCAAATTAATATTAAAAGAGGAGAGAGCTTTGTAAATATTATATAAAGTCATATAGCACGTTCACATATCAGATGCAGACCTACCTTTATATTTAAGAAACTAGCATTTTCTCTGTTGCCTGAAGAATGCCCTTCGCCATGTGATGTTGCTTGAATCACGCATGCATTCTTCCTTTAAAAATCGCCTGCTCTCATCTCCCCTCCATCTTTTCTTATTTCTTCCAAACCTGAGCATGAGCTCTCTCTTTTCCTTGGCCTGCCTCCTCCCCATGGCCGCATGCATTAGTTGGCAAAACATTTCCTCTCTGGTTTTTAAAAGTAAGTACGCATTTTATTTGATATAAGTCTATTTTATATATTAAGAACAGTATAGATTGTGCATAAGTTTTGTTTTATATGTTTACTGCAACTATGGGGATTTTGAATTCCCTAACAGTTGAACTTTAAAAATAATAATATATTTCATAATAGTATATATATGATAATTGTTATATTTATAAACGTGTATATAAATATTTCACATTTGTTCATATATAAAGGTTAGTATATATTTATACTGTATTATGTATATAATTTTAAGATTTTACGGTATATAGTTTTTGACTTTTGTTAGCATATAGTTACCGTACGGCTTTTAGATACGTATGTTTTACTAACTAGTTGATAAGTTAAATATATATATATACGCGTTTTATTTTACTATTGATAGCTTACGGTATATATGGTATAAGTTTGGCAGCTTTCTATTAATATACGTATTTTTATATGTTTTATATATTTGGTTATAACAGTTTCAACCATAATAAAATATGTTATTTTATTAGCTTTCATATGTTAGATATATAAAATATAGTATTTCAATTTTCGTTACTGTTTTGGTATATATATTATATAAAATTGGTGGGTACAACTTTGATAGGTCAATTTATAATATATATATATATATTTTTATGATTGTTTTAGTATTTTAGAGTCTACCGTACTATATTTTATTTTATTTTCAACAATTTACATAAGTTATATTTAAATGTAGGTATATATATAAATTTTCTATGGTAGTTTTACAGTATAAGTTATATCAATATTTTATAATTTCAACAGTATATGCTTTCAAAAGTTTATTTCATGTCAGCCTTAAGGTTGTTTGCACCGACTGATATACGTTGGATATTTTTTTAAGGGATGTGTATTTTGATTTCAAGTATAGTCATATGTATAGTCATATACAAATTGGTTGAGGAAATGTTATATAGTATATATATGGTTATATTAATATAGTCGGTCTGCACACCTATGTATATATATTAACCGAGGCATGCATATTTTGTTGCATATTTTATAAACTATGTCTGCATATGTTGGCTAGCTGTATATAAGCTCACTTATCCTATTTATCTTCCTTGATCCAATTCTGATTTGAATTCGTCTATTCCTATTATCAGCTTTGATCATTGAACCGTGTCCATCTAGCTTTGTTTTGGAATTCGGATCTGGATTTCATAACTCACTTCTTTTTCTCTGGCCTCGAAAGGTGAGAAATCACTCACGATTAACATTATTTTATTTACTAAATTTGATTTCAATTGAGACGACAATTGAAATATGAGGCTGTAGTTATTTAAATTGTTATATATGCTATTATCTATAACTATTCACTTATGGGATATGACACCATATCCTATTGTTTATATATTTATTTTGATGATATATGCCTGTTGTTATTATTATTTACATATCTGTTATCACTCTGCAAGTTCCCTATTAGTATAGAAATCACTATGGGTTGAAATGATACATACCCGAACAGACTTTAGAATAGGAGAAAATCGTTATGGGTTGAAATGATAAACCCAAGCGATTTTCATTTAATTGAATTGGGATTACGGGTCGAAATGCTATCCACCCGTATACATTTAGTGTACGGATTGAAATGATAAATATCCGTAACACTTGACCATATGATAAGAAATATATACAGACATCGTTGGTCCATATATATAAATATTTTGCAATTTAATTCATTGTTTTGGAAAGAAATATATGGTCTTATTAAATGTTAATCCTTAAAAAAAATTTATATATAAAGGGTAATGATATATAGATTTAATAATATTTAATTTAGTCAAAATTTTATTTAATACATAAATTATGCTAAATATTTATGTAAATTTTATTCCAAAAGTATTCTGCAATTTACTAAGATTGGGAGATAAATGTGGGTTTATCTAAATGGTATTTAAATAAGGATTTATTCAATTAAATCAATTTGAAATTTTTGAATGGGAAATTTAAGGGTATGATTTTGTAACTGGATTTTTATTTAAGTGATTTAATGAATATTTCACGTTTAAATAAATTAAAGAAAATATTGAGTAAAATGTAATTTAAGGTTACTTAAATGATATTGTATCTAATGAGGGATTATTTTAAGACTAGATAATAATGAGGTTAAATCGAGATCTATATGGAACTATTAAATTGAACATTTAATTAAATATTAAAGCTTTGTACTATATTGGGATTTAAATGGTTTATTTTGAGATTCGGATATGTATTTGAAATCAGTATAGTTGAATTTATTATTTAGAAACTAAATTGATCAAAAAGTTAGTTTGAAACGTTGAATACTTAAAGTTTTGAAATATATTGAACATAAAGGGTATTTTGTGATTTCAAATCCGAATTTGAGATCGATAAAATTGAAGTGGTTATTTTAGAAATTGAGTTGAATTTAAATTAATAAATTGAGATTGAAATAGATTTAAATGGGGTGGTCGGGTTGATGTTAAACGATTTGTTAAGTTGAGGGAATTGAAATTTCTTTACTGTACAAATTATTTAATATATAAAAATACTATTTGGGAAGTACAGAGATATTTGAAGTGAAAATGATATTTGGTTTTGAAGTATAAATTAAGTTGAAAAGACTACGGTGTTATAGTGTATATTTCTACTTTTAGATAGTTCCATGGACCCTTAGAGGATGGTTATCCCAAACATCCTCTAAGTTAATTATATTTCAGTTGATATTTCACTTGAGTTAGATTTATAGATATAAGAATGTTAATCCTGACTCGAGTGTTTTGTGTTTTGCTTTACGCTCGGGTCAGACTGAGAGATACAGCATTTGAGACTCATCTTCGAAGTTGGAGCTTTTCTTGAAGATCCAGCTATCTATCCCTTCAGTCATCCAGTTGATTGGTTCAGAGAAGCCATCTGTTGCATTGGAGACTTCATGGCATTTGAACTATTCGGTTGTATTTTATTTCTAACTCTGAGGTATATAGTAGCTTCATGAACTACTATTCTTTATCTATTCCGCTGCATTGTATTACTCTGTGTAAGTGATCTATGATTGATTTATTTACTGTATATTTTAAGTTTTGCCAAATTTTATTAACAATTCGGTATTTTGAATTATTCAAGTCGGACATGTACGGTTTTATTGTCGATTTGAATGGTCCAAAATAGTGGGTCGTTACAGTTGGTATCAGAGCTTTGGCTCTAGGCAAAACCTAGCATATATGGTAAATTCATTTACAGAATCACTTTCGTTCGAGTTGAATCCTTTCTTTTTGACTTGATTTCCTTTGAATTTTGGAATGTCCCTCGGTTCCGAAATTCATTCTTGTCTCTCCCTATTTATATTCGTTTGATTCTGGAGTATCCCATAACTCCACGGAATGAATTGTAAAGGGGGTGAAAGCTCCTTTACATTGGCATTGATTCACCAGAGATTTCTGCATCCTCGGTTTACGATGCTGCTATATCTTGGTATGCCGAATTCTATCTTTGGCAATCGAATGTCGATTTGCTTTAGAATTCCTCATCAATTATATTCCTGAAGTCACGGTTGACCCGGTTAAGGTCGCCCGAGATTTATAGAAGTATATCCATCTTCTATTTTGTAATTTGATTTTCTCAACCTTTTTTGAGCCTATCTTCGAATCAGGATTCTATTGATTAGAGTTCCTCTAAATTAAATCTCTATCTTTGTTTTGAAATCCATTCTTGAATCATCCTTTGAAAATCGGGTTTGTTGTATTTTAAAATTGTTTTATACGAAATTATTATTTTGATAACTATGATTTTATTCTATATATAAAAGTGAAAATGTTTTCGATAAGAATTGTATACCTATATATAAAACGAATAAGAAATGTTATTCTATATATAAAAGTTTTGAAAGGATTGGAAATTTTGAAAATTTATAAGAAAGTGATTTATATAAAAAGGATTTATAACTGAAGGGTTAAATTTGAAATTCGAGAATTGAATTCCGATATTTTGAAATTGGTTTTAAGATTTTGGGAAAATATATAAAAATAATACGATTTAAAAGTATTTTTCCTAATAAGAAATGTTTCAAATGAGTTCAAATGAATTCCAATAATTTTGAAGAAATTTCAAAGAAGTTTTCAAGAAAATAGAAGTCCAGAACTCACTTATGTCGCTGGAGAATAATTTCGGTGATGAGTGCACGCATCATCGACATTGATTTTCGAGTTTCAGAGTGTGGAAGAGGCCACTTTAATAGCTTCGCTATGCGAGTGATTTTGTAAAACCGTTTTTGATTTCAAATTTCGAAGTATAATTTGATATTTTCGAAAGATATATGTATATATTTGAAACAATTTAAAGTGAGGCCGGTGTTCAGTCCTCGAGTTTTCAATTTGACTAGTAATAACTCTATATAAAAAAAAATTGATTTCCAACTCTTAGATTTGAAATTTGATTTCATCGACTATTTTGAAGGTTCGAGCACTTCCACATCAAGGTTTAAAAGTTTTAAACTAAGAAATTTCGAAAAGTATAAAATTTTTGATAAAGCATATAAGTTTAGTTTTGAAGAGTATGACTTAAGTAATTTTGAAACCTTTTGTTAAGTAAGTGAATATGACTATTTTTAATTATACTAATATGGAATTTAGTTTTGAAATGTTTTGGAAAAAAAAAATTTAATTTCAAATAATGGTTTTCAGAAAGGTAAATTGGATATTTCTAATAGAAATAGATAGTTTTAAAGTTTTAAAGTGATGATTATAAATTTGGAAACAATTTTGAGTATAATTGATTTTGAGAAAATATTTGGTTTTGAAATTAAACTGAAATTAAAAACCAGTACTTATATGGTGATTTTGGAAATGAATTTCTTTGACTTGAATTATTTTAATTTGGAAACTGGGATAATTTTCTAAACCTATTATTTTGGGAACTTTGAACTTTAGATACTTAATTTGGAAGAAAATTTGATGAAATCCTATATGATTTTGAAACTGAATTGATATTGAAATGATTTGAAATTGAGAACCTTATATTGTTAAGCACTTGATTTGGGAGTGGTCGAACTTATATAAAATGGATTTGTATAAGTATGAAGTGATTTGAAATCTATTGATTTGAAAGGTACTCAATTTGGAAAGAGAATTTTTTTTATAAATCGAAGTCTATATAAGTATGATTTGATATACTATTGATTTGGAAAGTATTAGATTTGAAAATGGAAGCTTATATATATATATACACACACATATATATATATATATATGGATTTTATATAAGTATGATATTTGAAAGTATTTGAAAAGGTACTATATGATATATATTTTCGAAGTAAAGATATGGAAAGTGCCTTCTGCTTGATATCCGCTTTGTGGCCACATCGTGGATTCATTCTATCGATATTATTCTCTCCGATTTTCAGTTTTTCGGATGTAATACTCGAGTGTTTCCCACCGTGGCGTAACCCATGGTTTTTTTTTCCTCTCGTGACTGCATAGCGCAACTGCCTGGCTGAGTCTTGCCTAGGGGTACGGATTGTTTCCTGGGGGATCCAGGCGTAACCATTATGTATCCTGCAATCTGTGTAGGTCGTGAATAGTAGCGCAAGTGCCGGCTGAGTCTTGCCTAGGGGTACGGATTGTTTCCTGGGGGATCCAGGCGCAACCATTGTGTATCCTGCACTCTACTAGTCATCACGGCGTAACTCGCAGGGCTGAGAAAGCTTACGGATATGGATTGTTTCCTGGGAGACCCAGGCGTAACCATTTTGTATCTGCCAACCATGGTCGGACAAAGGTTTTGGTTTGGTTGTTTGTTTGGATTGTACTTTCCATATCTGTTTTTAAAAAGGTTTTTCAAGTATTTTCACTGGGTGTTGAAACAGGTCTACTAAGTACTTGAAGAATTCTAGCTTTGCCCTGATCAACGCATGGCCAGAGTCTGCAAGAACGAGGATAAACTTGTTAAAACATCGAGTTATAAAAATATTTTCGGAAGAAAGATTTATTTCGATATAAACGTATTATTATAAAGGTATTTATTATAAAAGTATTTTTCCCAACAAAGAAATTTTGTATTAATATTTGAAATTAAAATTCTTATGGTTTGAAATAAATTATTCGTGCCCGATTCTATTCTTTTGAATCTACCTCATCTGCTCAGCTTCATTTTTCACCTATATTCCGTTTTCGGAATCTACCTTCCTTTCCTTTTTGAATAAATCTTTTAAATATTGCTTATTTGTATACTACATTGTTTTATATAAAATTTTAGTGTTATAAATATTTTTGAAGTTATAAATTAAATAAAACATCTTTAAAGAAAATGATTATTAATTTATTGATAATATTTGAAAGGTGTCTTGAGATAAATTAAAATTTTCATAAATTTTGGATTTAATATTTTCAATAGTCTTTGTAAATAGAAGTAATAATGTAAATAATTGTTTGCAAAGGAGTTTGAGAAGTATTAAATATTAAAGAAAATTTAATTTCAAATGAAATTTTCAAATAAATATTTTAAATAAAATTTATATAGTTTTAAAATTTATTGTTTATCTTGGCTTTCAATCTATTTTTTTTGGTTGTTTTATTCTCCTACCTCCTTCCTTTTCGGGGACGAAAAGTTTTGAGTGGGGGAGAGTGTAACGACCCGGAAAATTTTAACAATTTTAAATGATTCTATAACGTATTTAATTGAATATTTGTGAAATCTTATAATAATTGAATTTTTAAATAAAATGTTTATATATTTAGAATACGTATATTTAAATATAGCAGATTGTAAATTTTCAAATAATTTTATGGAAGTTTATTTAATTGAGAAAACGTGCTGTCCAATTCAAGCTATTAATTGCTTTAATTGATTTCTGAATCAGTGCGTAACGGTTTCTTTTTACTACCGTTAAAGATTTCTATTGCTTAATACTTTTCCAATCCAGGTAGACTTTTCCATTCGTAACCATTAATAAATTTGAGATCATCGACCTTGCTTTTATTATTCCTTGTAGTTTCGTGCACTGACTTTACCTTTCCCACTACCCATAATTTTCTCTATACGTTTCTTTTGCAATTGAACCGTATATTTATATTTATGGTGGTGCGTTTATTCTGGTCTCTCTTTATTTTTGTTTTTAACGCTTGAAAGAATCTCAAATCATCAAGCTAGTAGCATCCGTTCCTTCCCTCGCTTTCATAAGGCCTATAATATATAAACCACTTGCTTATAGATCCGAACACAACTTTGTCATCAAATTTAATGTGCCTTCCTCTCCCTATTATTTCGGTTCCAACCTTCCTAGTAAATGGCTTTAATAAATTTTGGCTAAATCATAGCTACGGACTTTTCAAATTTCTTTCATTTTATATTTATTTCCAATTCCTTCATTGCTTCAAAATTTTTGAACGTGCCTAATCATCTCAGCATGTATATATAATGTAAGCCTACCTTTCCTTGGAAAGCTATTGCTCACAAAAATTTCCTGATTTCTTTCCTTTTATCCATTTTTATATCCTTAACTTTCAAAACTCATTATGTGTTGTACAAACAAACAAAAATTTATTGCTTTAAGTGTATAGCTAAATCAACTATTGACCGTTACAATTACTCTTTTTTTTCCATTTCAATTTATTACTTAAATAACGTTTTGATGAATTAATGGACAGCTTTACGTTTCTTCTGCTTTTGAAAACTTTATATTTATAGTGTACGTTTCTTTTTCATTTCAAAATTTTGAAACATGCTGCCCCATTTAAGCCATTAATTGTTTTAATTATTTTTCTTAATCAACATATAACCGTTGCTTTTTATTATTCTAGGATTTACATCCATACTTTAATCTCTGATGTTCCATTTATTTCATTTGAAATCTAAATTTATTTACCATTCATTTATACGCCTCTTTCTCTTCCCTCTTTTACCTCTTCGTTTCCGTGTTTCTAGGAATATATATATATAGTATAGCATAGATTGCATCTTCTTTTCTCTCTGTAGGCTATTCGTTGCCCTCAAATTAATATTAAAAGAGGAGAGAGCTTTGTAAATATTATATAAAGTCATATAGCACGTTCACATATCAGATGCAGACCTACCTTTATATTTAAGAAACTAGCATTTTCTCTGTTGCCTGAAGAATGCCCTTCGCCATGTCATGTTGCTTGAATCACGCATGCATTCTTCCTTTAAAAATCGCCTGTTCTCATCTCCCCTCCATCTTTTCTTATTTCTTCCAAACCTGAGCATGAGCTCTCTCTTTTCCTTGGCCTGCCTCCTCCCCATGGCCGCATGCATTAGTTGGCAAAACATTTCCTCTCTGGTTTTTAAAAGTAAGTACGCATTTTATTTGATATAAGTCTATTTTATATATTAAGAACAGTATAGATTGTGCATAAGTTTTGTTTTATATGTTTACTGCAACTATGGGGATTTTTAATTCCCTAACAGTTGAACTTTAAAAATAATAATATATTTCATAATAGTATATATATGATAATTGTTATATTTATAAACGTGTATATAAATATTTCACTTCTGTTCATATATAAAGGTTAGTATATATTTATACTGTATTATGTATATTATTTTAAGATTTTACGGTATATAGTTTTTGACTTTTGTTAGCATATAGTTATCGTACGGCTTTTAGATACGTATGTTTTACTAACTAGTTGATAAGTTAAATATATATATACGCGTTTTATTTTACTATTGATAGCTTACGGTATATATGGTATAAGTTTGGCAGCTTTCTATTAATATACATATTTTTATATGTTTTATATATTTGGTTATAACAGTTTCAACTATAATAAAATATGTTATTTTATTAGCTTTCATATGTTAGATATATAAAATATAGTATTTCAATTTTCGTTACTGTTTTGGTATATATATTATATAAAATTGGTGGGTGCAACTTTGATAGGTCAATTTATAATATATATATATTTTTATGATTGTTTTAGTATTTTAGAGTCTACCGTACTATATTTTATTTTATTTTCAACAATTTACATAAGTTATATTTAAATGTAGGTATATATATAAATTTTCTATGGTAGTTTTACAGTATAAGTTAAATCAATATTTTATAATTTCAACAGTATATGCTTTCAAAAGTTTATTTCACGTCAGTCTTAAGGTTGTTTGCACCGACTGATATACGTTGGATATTTTTTTAAGGGATGTGTATTTTGATTTCAAGTATAGTCATATGTATAGTCATATACAAATTGGTAGAGGAAATGTTATATAGTATATATATGGTTATATTAATATAGTCGGTCTGCACACCTGTGTATATATATTAACCAAGGCATGCATATTTTGTTGCATATTTTATAAACTGTGTCTGCATATGTTGGCTAGCTGTATATAAGCTCACTTATCCTATTTATCTTCCTTGATCCAATTCTGATTTGAATTCGTCTATTCCTATTATCAGCTTTGATCATTGAACCGTGTCCATCTAGCTTTGTTTTGGAATTCGGATCTGGATTTCATAACTCGCTTCTTTTTCTCTGGCCTCGAAAAGTGAGAAATCACTCACGATTAACATTCTTTTATTTACTAAATTTGATGTCAATTGAGATGACAATTGAAATATGAGGCTGTAGTTATTTAAATTGTTATATATGCTATTATCTGTAACTATTCACTTATGGGATATGACACCATATCCTATTGTTTATATATTTATTTTGATGATATATGCCTGTTGTTATTATTATTTACATATCTGTTATCACTCTGCAAGTTCCCTATTAGTATAGAAATCACTATGGGTTGAAATGATACATACCCGAACAGACTTTAGAATAGGAGAAAATCGTTATGGGTTGAAATGATAAACCCAAGCGATTTTCATTTAATTGAATTGGGATTACGGGTTGAAGTTCTATCCACCCGTATACATTTAGTGTACGGATTGAAATGATAAATATCCGTAACACTTGACCATATGATAAGAAATATATACAGACATCGTTGGTCCATATATATAAATATTTTGAAATTTAATTCATTGTTTTGGAAAGAAATATATGGTCTTATTAAATGTTAATCCTTAAATTTTTTTATATATAAAGGGTAATGATATATAGATTTAATAATATTTAATTTAGTCAAAATTTTATTTAATACATAAATTATGCTAAATATTTATGTAAATTTTATTCCAAAAGTATTCTGCAATTTACTAAGATTGGGAGATAAATGTGGGTTTATCTAAATGGTATTTAAATAAGGATTTATTCAATTAAATCAATTTGAAATTTTTGAATGGGAAATTTAAGGGTATGATTTTGTAACTGGATTTTTATTTAAGTGATTTAATGAATATTTCACGTTTAAATAAATTAAAGAAAATATTGAGTAAAATGTAATTTAAGGTTACTTAAATGATATTGTATCTAATGAGGGATTATTTTAAGACTAGATAATAATGAGGTTAAATCGAGATCTATATGGAACTATTAAATTGAACATTTAATTAAATATTAAAGCTTTGTACTATATTAGGATTTAAATGGTTTATTTTGAGATTCGGATATGTATTTGAAATCAGTATAGTTGAATTTATTATTTAGAAACTAAATTGATCAAAAAGTTAGTTTGAAACGTTGAATACTTAAAGTTTTGAAATATATTGAACATAAAGGGTATTTTGTGATTTCAAATCCGAATTTGAGATCGATAAAATTGAAGTGGTTATTTTAGAAATTGAGTTGAATTTAAATTAATAAATTGAGATTGAAATAGATTTAAATGGGGTGGTCGGGTTGATGTTAAACGATTTGTTAAGTTGAGGGAATTGAAATTTCTTTACTGTACAAATTATTTAATATATAAAAATACTATTTGGGAAGTACAGAGATATTTGAAGTGAAAATGATATTTGGTTTTGAAGTATAAATTAAGTTGAAAAGACTACGGTGTTATAGTGTATATTTCTATCTTTTAGATAGTTCCATGGACCCTTAGAGGATGGTTATCCCAAACATCCTCTAAGTTAATTATATTTCAGTTGATATTTCACTTGAGTTAGATTTATAGATATAAGAATGTTAATCCTGACTCGAGTGTTTTGTGTTTTGCTTTACGCTCGGGTCAGACTGAGAGATATAGCATTTGAGACTCATCTTCGAAGTTGGAGCTTTTCTTGAAGATCCAGCTATCTATCCCTTCAGTCATCCAGTTGATTGGTTCAGAGAAGCCATCTGTTGCATTGGAGACTTCATGGCATTTGAACTATTCGGTTGTATTTTATTTCTAACTCTGAGGTATATAGTAGCTTCATGAACTACTATTCTTTATCTATTCCGCTGCATTGTATTACTCTGTGTAAGTGATCTATGATTGATTTATTTACTGTATATTTTAAGTTTTGCCAAATTTTATTAACAATTCGGTATTTTGAATTATTCAAGTCGGACATGTACGGTTTTATTGTCGATTTGAATGGTCCAAAATAGTGGGTCGTTACAGTTGGTATCAGAGCTTTGGCTCTAGGCAAAACCTAGCATATATGGTAAATTCATTTACAGAATCACTTTCGTTCGAGTTGAATCCCTTCTTTTTGACTTGATTTCCTTTGAATTTTGGAATGTCCCTCGGTTCCGAAATTCATTCTTGTCTCTCCCTATTTATATTCGTTTGATTCTGGAGTATCCCATAACTCCACGGAATGAATTGTAAAGGGGGTGAAAGCTCCTTTACAATTGGCATTGATTCACCGGAGATTTCTGCATCCTCGGTTTACGATGCTACTATATCTTGGTATGCCGAATTCTATCTTTGGCAATCGAATGTCGATTTGCTTTAGAATTCCTCATCAATTATATTCCTGAAGTCACGGTTGACCCGGTTAAGGTCGCCCGAGATTTATAGAAGTATATCCATCTTCTATTTTGTAATTTGATTTTCTCAACCTTGTTTGAGCCTATCTTCGAATCAGGATTCTATTGATTAGAGTTCCTCTAAATTAAATCTCTATCTTTGTTTTGAAATCCATTCTTGAATCATCCTTTGAAAATCGGGTTTGTTGTATTTTAAAATTGTTTTATACGAAATTATTATTTTGATAACTATGATTTTATTCTATATATAAAAGTGAAAATGTTTTCGATAAGAATTGTATACCTATATATAAAACGAATAAGAAATGTTATTCTATATATAAAAGTTTTGAAAGGATTGGAAATTTTGAAAATTTATAAGAAAGTAATTTATATAAAAAGGATTTATAACTGAAGGGTTAAATTTGAAATTCGAGAATTGAATTCCGATATTTTGAAATTGGTTAAAACTAATACGATTTAAAAGTATTTTTCCTAATAAGAAATGTTTCAAATGAGTTCAAATGAATTCCAATAATTTTGAAGAAATTTCAAAGAAGTTTTCAAGAAAATAGAAGTCCAGAACTCACTTATGTCGCTGGAGAATAATTTCGGCGATGAGTGCACGCATCATCGACATTGATTTTCGAGTTTCAGAGTGCGGGAGAGGCCACTTTAATAGCTTCGCTATGCGAGTGATTTTGTAAAACCGTTTTTGATTTCAAATTCCGAAGTATAATTTGATATTTTCGAAAGATATATGTATATATTTGAAACAATTTAAAGTGAGACCGGTGTTCAGTCCTCGAGTTTTTAATTTGACTAGTAATAACTCTATATAAAAAAAATTGATTTCCAACTCTTAGATTTGAAATTTGATTTCTTCGACTATTTTGAAGGTTCGAGCACTTCCAAATCAAGGTTTAAAAGTTTTAAACTAAGAAATTTCGAAAAGTATAAAATTTTTGATAAAGCATATAAGTTTAGTTTTGAAGAGTATGGCTTAAGTAAGTTTGAAACCTTTTGTTAAGTAAGTGAATATGACTATTTTTAATTATACTAATATGGAATTTAGTTTTGAAATGTTTTGGGAAAAAAAAATTTAATTTCAAATAATGGTTTTCAGAAAGGTAAATTGGATATTTCTAATAGAAATAGATAGTTTTAAAGTTTTAAAGTGATGATTATAAATTTGGAAACCATTTTGAGTATAATTGATTTTGAGAAAATATTTGGTTTTGAAATTAAAGTGAAATTAAAAACCAGTACTTATATGGTGATTTTGGAAATGAATTTGTTTGACTAGAATTATTTTAATTTGGAAACTGGGATAATTTTCTAAACCTATTATTTTGGGAACTTTGAAATTTAGATACTTAATTTGGAAGAAAATTTGATGAAATCCTATATGATTTTGAAACTGAATTGATATTGAAATGATTTGAAATTGAGAACCTTATATTGTTAAGCACTTGATTTGGGAGTGGTCGAACTTATATAAAATGGATTTGTATAAGTATGAAGTGATTTGAAATCTATTGATTTGAAAGGTACTCAATTTGGAAAGAGAATTTTTTTTATAAATCGAAGTCTATATAAGTATGATTTGATATACTATAGATTTGGAAAGTATTCGATTTGAAAATGGAATCTTATATATATATATATATATATGGATTTTATATAAGTATGATATTTGAAAGTATTTGAAAAGGTACTATATGATATATATTTTCGAAGTAAAGATATGGAAAGTGCCTTCTGCTTGATATCCGCTTTGTGGCCACATCGTGGATTCATTCTATCGATATTATTCTCTCCGATTTTCGGTTTTTCGGATGTAATACTCGAGTGTTTCCCACCGTGGCGTAACCCATGGTTTTTTTTTCCTCTCGTGACTGCATAGCGCAACTGCCTGGCTGAGTCTTGCCTAGGGGTACGGATTGTTTCCTGGGGGATCCAGGCGTAACCATTATGTATCCTGCAATCTGTGTAGGTCGTGAATAGTAGCGCAAGTGCCGGCTGAGTCTTGCCTAGGGGTACGGATTGTTTCCTGGGGGATCCAGGCGCAACCATTGTGTATCCTGCACTCTACTAGTCATCACGGCGTAACTCGCAGGGCTGAGAAAGCTTACGGATATGGATTGTTTCCTGGGAGACCCAGGCGTAACCATTTTGTATCTGCGAACCATGGTCGGACAAAGGTTTTGGTTTGGTTGTTTGTTTGGATTGTACTTTCCATATCTGTTTTTAAAAAGGTTTTTCAAGTATTTTCACTGGGTGTTGAAACAGGTCTACTAAGTACTTGAAGAATTCTAGCTTTGCCCTGATCAACGCATGGCCAGAGTCTGCAAGAACGAGGATAAACTTGTTAAAACATCGAGTTATAAAAATATTTTCGGAAGAAAGATTTATTTCGATATAAACGTATTATTATAAAGGTATTTATTATAAAAGTATTTTTCCCAACAAAGAAATTTTGTATTAATATTTGAAATTAAAATTCTTATGGTTTGAAATAAATTATTCGTGCCCGATTCTATTCTTTTGAATCTACCTCATCTGCTCAGCTTCATTTTTCACCTATATTCCGTTTTCAGAATCTACCTTCCTTTCCTTTTTGAATAAATCTTTTAAATATTGCTTATTTGTATACTACATTGTTTTATATAAAATTTTAGTGTTATAAATATTTTTGAAGTTATAAATTAAATAAAACATCTTTAAAGAAAATGATTATTAATTTATTGATAATATTTGAAAGGTGTCTTGAGATAAATTAAAATTTTCATAAATTTTGGATTTAATATTTTCAATAGTCTTTGTAAATAGAAGTAATAATGTAAATAATTGTTTGCAAAGGAGTTTGAGAAGTATTAAATATTAAAGAAAATTTAATTTCAAATGAAATTTTCAAATAAATATTTTAAATAAAATTTATATAGTTTTAAAATTTATTGTTTATCTTGGCTTTCAATCTATTTTTTTTGGTTGTTTTATTCTCCTACCTCCTTCCTTTTCGGGGACGAAAAGTTTTGAGTGGGGGAGAGTGTAACGACCCGGAAAATTTTAACAATTTTAAATGATTCTATAACGTATTTAATTGAATATTTGTGAAATCTTATAATAATTGAATTTTTAAATAAAATGTTTATATATTTAGAATACGTATATTTAAATATAGCAGATTGTAAATTTTCAAATAATTTTATGGAAGTTTATTTAATTGAGAAAACGTGCTGTCCAATTCAAGCTATTAATTGCTTTAATTGATTTCTGAATCAGTGCGTAACGGTTTCTTTTTACTACCGTTAAAGATTTCTATTGCTTAATACTTTTCCAATCCAGGTAGACTTTTCCATTCGTAACCATTAATAAATTTGAGATCATCGACCTTGCTTTTATTATTCCTTGTAGTTTCGTGCACTGACTTTACCTTTCCCACTACCCATAATTTTCTCTATACGTTTCTTTTGCAATTGAACCGTATATTTATATTTATGGTGGTGCGTTTATTCTGGTCTCTCTTTATTTTTGTTTTTAACGCTTGAAAGAATCTCAAATCATCAAGCTAGTAGCATCCGTTCCTTCCCTCGCTTTCATAAGGCCTATAATATATAAACCACTTGCTTATAGATCCGAACACAACTTTGTCATCAAATTTAATGTGCCTTCCTCTCCCTATTATTTCGGTTCCAACCTTCCTAGTAAATGGCTTTAATAAATTTTGGCTAAATCATAGCTACGGACTTTTCAAATTTCTTTCATTTTATATTTATTTCCAATTCCTTCATTGCTTCAAAATTTTTGAACGTGCCTAATCATCTCAGCATGTATATATAATGTAAGCCTACCTTTCCTTGGAAAGCTATTGCTCACAAAAATTTCCTGATTTCTTTCCTTTTATCCATTTTTATATCCTTAACTTTCAAAACTCATTATGTGTTGTACAAACAAACAAAAATTTATTGCTTTAAGTGTATAGCTAAATCAACTATTGACCGTTACAATTACTCTTTTTTTTCCATTTCAATTTATTACTTAAATAACGTTTTGATGAATTAATGGACAGCTTTACGTTTCTTCTGCTTTTGAAAACTTTATATTTATAGTGTACGTTTCTTTTTCATTTCAAAATTTTGAAACATGCTGCCCCATTTAAGCCATTAATTGTTTTAATTATTTTTCTTAATCAACATATAACCGTTGCTTTTTATTATTCTAGGATTTACATCCATACTTTAATCTCTGATGTTCCATTTATTTCATTTGAAATCTAAATTTATTTACCATTCATTTATACGCCTCTTTCTCTTCCCTCTTTTACCTCTTCGTTTCCGTGTTTCTAGGAATATATATATATAGTATAGCATAGATTGCATCTTCTTTTCTCTCTGTAGGCTATTCGTTGCCCTCAAATTAATATTAAAAGAGGAGAGAGCTTTGTAAATATTATATAAAGTCATATAGCACGTTCACATATCAGATGCAGACCTACCTTTATATTTAAGAAACTAGCATTTTCTCTGTTGCCTGAAGAATGCCCTTCGCCATGTCATGTTGCTTGAATCACGCATGCATTCTTCCTTTAAAAATCGCCTGTTCTCATCTCCCCTCCATCTTTTCTTATTTCTTCCAAACCTGAGCATGAGCTCTCTCTTTTCCTTGGCCTGCCTCCTCCCCATGGCCGCATGCATTAGTTGGCAAAACATTTCCTCTCTGGTTTTTAAAAGTAAGTACGCATTTTATTTGATATAAGTCTATTTTATATATTAAGAACAGTATAGATTGTGCATAAGTTTTGTTTTATATGTTTACTGCAACTATGGGGATTTTTAATTCCCTAACAGTTGAACTTTAAAAATAATAATATATTTCATAATAGTATATATATGATAATTGTTATATTTATAAACGTGTATATAAATATTTCACTTCTGTTCATATATAAAGGTTAGTATATATTTATACTGTATTATGTATATTATTTTAAGATTTTACGGTATATAGTTTTTGACTTTTGTTAGCATATAGTTATCGTACGGCTTTTAGATACGTATGTTTTACTAACTAGTTGATAAGTTAAATATATATATATATATACACGTTTTATTTTACTATTGATAGCTTACGGTATATATGGTATAAGTTTGGCAGCTTTCTATTAATATACGTATTTTTATATGTTTTATATATTTGGTTATAACAGTTTCAACTATAATAAAATATGTTATTTTATTAGCTTTCATATGTTAGATATATAAAATATAGTATTTCAATTTTCGTTACTGTTTTGGTATATATATTATATAAAATTGGTGGGTACAAGTTTGATAGGTCAATTTATAATATATATATTTTTATGATTGTTTTAGTATTTTAGAGTCTACCGTACTATATTTTATTTTATTTTCAACAATTTACATAAGTCATATTTAAATGTAGGTATATATATAAATTTTCTATGGTAGTTTTACAGTATAAGTTATATCAATATTTTATAATTTCAACAGTATATGCTTTCAAAAGTTTATTTCATGTCAGCCTTAAGGTTGTTTGCATTGACTGATATACGTTGGATTTTTTTTTAAGGGATGTGTATTTTGATTTCAAGTATAGTCATATGTATAGTCATATACAAATTGGTAGGGGAAATGTTATATAGTATATATATGGTTATATTAATATAGTCGGTCTGCACACCTATGTATATATATTAACCGAGGCATGCATATTTTGTTGCATATTTTATAAACTGTGTCTGCATATGTTGGCTAGTTGTATATAAGCTCACTTATCCTATTTATCTTCCTTGATCCAATTCTGATTTGAATTCGTCTATTCCTATTATCAGCTTTGATCATTGAACCGTGTCCATCTAGCTTTGTTTTGGAATTCGGATCTGGATTTCATAACTCACTTCTTTTTCTCTGGCCTCGAAAGGTGAGAAATCACTCACGATTAACATTCTTTTATTTATTAAATTTGATTTCATTTGAGACGACAATTGAAATATGAGGCTGTAGTTATTTAAATTGTTATATATGCTATTATCTGTAACTATTCACTTATGGGATATGACACCATATCCTATTGTTTATATATTTATTTTGATGATATATGCCTGTTGTTATTATTATTTACATATCTGTTATCACTCTGCAAGTTCCCTGTTAGTATAGAAATCACTATGGGTTGAAATGATACATACCCGAACAGACTTTAGAATAGGAGAAAATCGTTATGGGTTGAAATGATAAACCTAAGCGATTTTCATTTAATTGAATTGGGATTACGGGTTGAAATGCTATCCACCCGTATACATTTAGTGTACGGATTGAAATGATAAATATCCGTAACACTTGACCATATGATAAGAAATATATACAGACATCGTTGGTCCATATATATAAATATTTTGAAATTTAATTCATTGTTTTGGAAAGAAATATATGGTCTTATTAAATGTTAATCCTTAAATTTATTTTATATATAAAGGGTAATGATATATAGATTTAATAATATTTAATTTAGTCAAAATTTTATTTAATACATAAATTATGCTAAATATTTATGTAAATTTTATTCCAAAAGTATTCTGCAATTTACTAAGATTGGGAGATAAATGTGGGTTTATCTAAATGGTATTTAAATAAGGATTTATTCAATTAAATCAATTTGAAATTTTTGAATGGGAAATTTAAGGGTATGATTTTGTAACTGGATTTTTATTTAAGTGATTTAATGAATATTTCACGTTTAAATAAATTAAAGAAAATATTGACTAAAATGTAATTTAAGGTTACTTAAATGATATTGTATCTAATGAGGGATTATTTTAAGACTAGATAATAATGAGGTTAAATCGAGATCTATATGGAACTATTAAATTGAACATTTAATTAAATATTAAAGATTTGAACTATATAGGGATTTAAATGGTTTATTTTGAGATTCGGATATGTATTTGAAATCAGTATAGTTGAATTTATTATTTAGAAACTAAATTGATTAAAAAGTTAGTTTGAAACGTTGAATACTTAAAGTTTTGAAATATATTGAACATAAAGGGTATTTTGTGATTTCAAATCCGAATTTGAGATCGATAAAATTGAAGTGGTTATTTTAGAAATTGAGTTGAATTTAAATTAATAAATTGAGATTGAAATAGATTTAAATGGGGTGGTCGGGTTGATGTTAAACGATTTGTTAAGTTGTGGGAATTGAAATTTCTTTACTGTACAAATTATTTAATATATAAAAATACTATTTGGGAAGTATAGAGATATTTGAAGTGAAAATGATATTTGGTTTTGAAGTATAAATTAAGTTGAAAAGACTACGGTGTTACAGTGTATATTTCTATCTTTTAGATAGTTCCATGGACCCTTAGAGGATGGTTATCCCAAACATCCTCTAAGTTAATTATATTTCAGTTGATATTTCACTTGAGTTAGATTTATAGATATAAGAATGTTAATCCTGACTCGAGTGTTTTGTGTTTTGCTTTACGCTCGGGTCAGACTGAGAGATACAGCATTTGAGACTCATCTTCGAAGTTGGAGCTTTGCTTGAAGATCCAGTTATCTATCCCTTCAGTCATCCAGTTGATTGGTTCAGAGAAGCCATCTGTTGCATTGGAGACTTCATGGCATTTGAACTATTCGGTTGTATTTTATTTCTAACTCTGAGGTATATAGTAGCTTCATGAACTACTATTCTTTATCTATTCTGCTGCGTTGTATTACTCTGTGTAAGTGATCTATGATTGATTTATTTACTGTATATTTTAACTTTTGCCAAATTTTATTAACAATTCGGTATTTTGAATTATTCAAGTCGGACATGTACGGTTTTATTGTCGATTTGAATGGTCTAAAATAGCGGGTCGTTACAAAATATATCTGTTTACATGTATTACATCAATCAGAGTACATCAGTCACAGCTCACATCAACAACATATAATGAATACACAACAACTCAAACAGCGGAATATATATATATAACAAGTACGACTATACGTATCATCATCCAGCTCGTCTCCTGAGCTCCACAGCATCATATCCTGTATCCTATAATACTCGGTCTGAAATTTATGAAAATGCAGTTTTTATTCAAATACGAACTGCTCATAAAATTCCAATCTAAAAATCTTCATTTTTGTTTTAAAAATCATGATTTGCAGTAAGGATTCAAACTATGAACTTGAATTAATATTTTACAACAACCCATTTTATCAAATTATCATTTGATACCTGTAAAATAAGATTACAGTGATTATATTTTACAATAAGGTTTAATCAGCTTTTAAAAAAAATCTAAATTTAAGTTTTAAACAACAAATCCTTATTTGATTTCCAATACCTAACAGAAATTGGATGGAAGATTTGAATATATTTTTATTTTTTACTCTGAACTCATACACAGAAGAATACCCAGGAACCAACATGCATACTTAAACCAGAAATATACTAAAATTATACTTATATATGCATGCAACAGAAGTTCATATGCAACAAACAATTACCTACTTACTTTTAAAATAAAAGTTTACTCACATTGATATAACCTGAATAGGAACAGAGGTGTTTACATGAATTATTAAACATGCATACATTATTTATCTGAGATGCACAGAAGTTCACCAATATACATGCTCAAAGCATATTTATTTAGACCTTAATCAAGCAACAGATTTACATTTTTAAAGTGTTACTCACCTGAAATATTTCTGAACAGAGAACACTTTGTTAAAATTGCAGTTTGAATCTGTCCTCTGAATCTTGTCTTATTTTTGTTGAACCTGAGTTTGAGTTTTTCTTTTTCTCTGGTTAGCTAAGTTATTGATGAACGAACTAGAACAAAGGTTATATATATAAAAGATAACAGTATGTATAAAAGGGGGGTATTATCTGGTTTAGTATCTTTCTTTATTTTGTTTTTATTCTGCTCAGATTTTATTTGCTGAAGATGGAAAGATTTGAGATGACAAAAATTTGGCTGAGATGATAGCAATTAAATGCTTTGTTCCTCAATATGTTTACACTATTATAATTTTGTTTGTTGTAGATAGATATTTGTATAAAGATATTCATTTTCAGGTTGACTTTGGTCTTGTAGATGAAGATATTTTGAAATCCTATATAAACCTTAAATATTTACAATTTGTTACATTATTTATTTGACTAAAAATTATCAAATCAACTAATAAACTTTAGTTTTAAACTAGTAATTAAATTTAAATCAAAGGGTTAAATTTAAACCAGTATTCCTTTTAAATAACTTCCTTAGTAACCAAAATAATTAGATTTAACTAAACAAATAAGTCTTCACTACATGTAAATGCAAAGTGAATAGATAGATTTACTTTAGAATTCAAACATTTAAAAATAATAAATTTTCTAAGATATGCCTTTTAAATCAACATTAAAACCTTTAACTTATATTTAAGATTGCTTGAAAATCGTACTTGGCTATCCAGAGAAAATTCCAACTTCAAGCACTTGAATCAATTTTCCCAAATTGATTTCCAGTTTATTTTATTTATTCAAAAATCCTTTAATTTCAGATTATTCCAATCAATGTGAATTATTATCAATTGAACCCATTTCAAATTCACATCATTTCGATATAATCCAATTTAATTTTTCATTTTAATTTTTAAACCTATACATCTTCAATCACCAATCCTCTTAATTCAAATTCAATTCAATTGGTACCAATGGAATCTAAGTTTCAACTTTAACCCATCACGAATTATATAAATTCGAGTTGAATTTTCAAAGGTTGGTTTAACTCTTTAAACCAAATTAACCTTTAATTAAAAATTTAATCAATTTAATTTCTGAATCCAATTCTCAAATTCCATCTTAAACTATCTTTACTTATGTATTTCAAGGTTCAAATAAGAGTTCAATACAATTTTGTTTTAAATATTTAATTTATTATTAAATTTTATCTTCCAGTTTAAAGCCGGTTCTTAAACAATTTTAATTTACAATTTAATTATTCGAATTTATTTTATTTATGCAATACTATTCTCAATTTAAACATTCTTATTAACAATAAGATGAGTTGTAATTGTGAGAACCTTGGCAATACTATTTATGCAATACTATTCTCAATAGGATGAGTTTTAAATTCTTATTAACAATAGGATGAGTTTTAAATTTGAATTTAAAGGTTCTCGCTTAATCTCATATTTATGAAATTTGTTTGCAAAATAAAATTTGGATGCAAGCAAATGACTTTTAAGATTTGTAGTTGTGAGAAAGAAAGAATATATGAGTTGTAAGTAAGAATGGAATGATATATATAACTATAAAAAAAAAACTTAAGATGAGTAATAAATGTGAAAAGTGAGAATAAGGATTGATTTAATAATTGAAATGGAATAAGAATACTTGGATTGTGGACCATGCAGAATTTGATAAATTAATATGAATCTAAGTGGGAATTAATTTTAAAATTATTATAAGCTTAAGTAATGGGTTATTACATGAATAACATGTAGATTTGCATTGTAAATTTGTCGATTTGTGGTAAATGAAGATAAATAGTTTAAAATAAGCAAATAATTGATTTTGAATTAATTGGGATGGATTGAAATGTTATTAAGTAATTTTTGCATCTGAATGAAAATGCAATTATAAAAGAAATGAAAATGTTTCAAAATTTGAAAATAAAATTGGTTTGTAAATCAACTTGGAATTGAAATGGAATAGATTGATGTTAGTAAAGCACATGTTAATCATATTGAAATAAAAATGAAGTTTGGATTTGAATAAGAAATTAAAGTGATTGAAATCTTTGGATTGTTGAAATAAATATGGTTAACATTGTTAAACTAAGAAGTTTGAGTTTGTAAAGAGGTTTTAAATGATGTCGGAATTGTGAATTTGTGTATAAAGGAGGTTAGCATGCATAGTTATGAAGTTGCTTGGTTTGGATATGAAATGGTTATGTTTGGCTTACATTTATATTGGAAATGTTGTTAAGTGTGCATATCTTTGAAAACTAATGAGTTTGTTGAGTAAGTACAGGTACGGTAGGCGTTCAAGAGAGTTGGAGCACGTATATGCTAAAATATTATCCGCTCGCTATTAAAATTTGCTAAAAAGGTACGCCTATGCAAATATAATTGGAAAAATGATATATATTGTGATATATTTTGGTTTCCGACCGTGTGGGTCGATGTATATATATTTATATGTATCGCGAAAGCTCCTCCGTACAGGGGAGACTCTGCCAAAATTTTCCAAAAATTTTGGGAGTTAGAAGATTTTTGAAAGTTTGAAAATTTGTAGTCAACTAGGAAAGTTCTTTTTAAGAAAATGTTGAAACAAAAGCTTTTGAGTATAAATAAAGCAAATGAGTTTGGATTTGAGCTAAAGGATTTTGGAAAGTGAATATAAGCTTTTAAATAAAAAATTGGATGAGTAAGTGAGTTTGAGAGTATGTTCTACCTTAGCAAATTTCGGGGACGAAATTTTTATAAGGGGGGAGGATGTAACATCCCGTATTTTTAACCTATGGAATTTGAACATTTAATTCATTTTAAATGTTGAATATGGATTATAATTTGAATCTTGAAATTAAAAGACTTTGGTTGAGTTAGTGAAATTAGTCAAATTTCAAATACGTGAATTTAATTGGAAACTGAATAATACTAATTTAATATTAGAATTGGGGCAATTAGTAATTTTGAGTGTTAATAGGGATAAAATTAGATTCTAAAATTTATTTTAGGTCTAATTGGATTGGAATTATAATGTGGGATAGTTGAAATGAAATTAGAAGTCGATAGGTTAAATATGGAATTTTATATTAATTTATAAGAGAATTTAATATTATAAAATATTGCAATTAATCCGATTTTAGTCCAGAATGAGCCAGAATGGTTTTTATTGTGCTTATAAATTTCATATGATTTATTGTTAAGTTGATAAAATTTTAAAAGTGAAGTTTCAATTGATTTCGTCAATTTTGAAAATCGCCCGATTAAATAGACGAGTTAAAATAGCCTTCCAGGGCACAGTCTCGGAATTCGACGAAACCAGTTTCAGTGGATCCGTAATAGTTAGTTATTATCGAATTTCAATTTTCGTAGCAATCGGAGTTGTCGTTTGACCGTGGCAGCTCGAAACGCATCGAAATCGTTTTAATCGGTTTAAATTAAAATTGATCGTTTAATTCCGTAACGCGCGCATACGACCGTATTAGCTTACAAATCCTGTTCCATTGTGTCCGGAATGCGGAAAAACCGTAGGATAGCCTGTCAGAACGTGAGAGTTGGAGGTCGTTTGCATTAACGGTTAAATCGAGAAATTTTATTAATTAAATAATATTAAAATCCATTATATATTCTTTTATTTTATCTAAACCCTAGTTATATTTCACCAGCCGCCTCCTTCGTTGTTAATGGCCGGAAATCATCCAACTTCTTCCCCATTTATCGATCAATGCACTCACCTATAGCCTTAAGTTCCAACTAGAAAATCGTAGATCGTTGAGGGATCTGTAGATCCAATGGGAGGAATTGCATGTTGCGCAGTAGGGAGAGGGGAATTTGGCCGCGTCCTTGGGCCGTTCGTACGCGCGTTTCGTCGTGGTGGTAGGGCCGAGCTCGACGCGAGGCTTGGTGGGGGTGCGTGGTGGCAAGGGCGACTCGATGGTGACTGGCGATCGAAGCGCAAGTGATCGTGGGAGGAGGGAAGCGAAGCCCTAATTTCGGCTAATGGGTTCAGCTCTGGGAATCACGTTCGTGAGGAAGAAGAACGAAGGGGCGGCTTAGATGTGAAGTGGTTTTGCATGGCTATGATTTCATTTGGTATAATAAAATTAAATTTCAACGAATTTGATAACGTCGGGATCGCAGAAAAGAATACTACGCGATGGTGCAGATCCAGAGTCATTCCGGGCAAGTAGAAATTTGAGTTAAATCGAACGTCGTTCGGTTTAATTTAAATTTCGAACGCTCGCCGAAACTCAAGGTGAGTTAATCTCACTCACATCTGGAATGTTAGCTGATTTAAATAGTTAATATTTAAATATCTGTGTGATTGGTTGAAATGTTTATTTATATCAGCCTGGATTGATATATATATATATATATATATATATAGTGTTGTGCTAATATTTGTGGATGCAGGAAAAACAGGTTGGAGGGATCCAACTGGATTCCTCACAATGTAGTAATTATTTTTATAATTGATGATGATGCCTGTTATATATTGTGATTGATAAATTTGGGATTAAATTGTATTGTGAAATTGTGGGATAAACTATAAGCCCAGAATGTTAAATTATAAAGAAATTTGGAGTTTTAAGTATAAAGAAATTAAATTGGGTTTCAAAAAGGAATTAATAAATAAGGAATATAAAAATTAGAATCTGCTTGGATGGAAAACTGAAATAAAATTGTATTGGAATATTGCAGGGTAAATTATGAACTCATAATTAATTACAAATGGATAAATTGAATTTTAGAGAAATAAAAGATATTGTTAAATAATGAATTTAAAGGAATTAAAATTTGAAATCTATTTGGAATGAAAATTGAAATTTGGTAAATCTGGAATGATAAACAAAGAGAAACGTTATCAGTTGATAAATGTGAAAGTAAATTTATGTTATTAAACTTAAACCTGAATCTAAATAAATTGACAGGATTTATAAGAAGGATTTTTGGGATATTTGAGTAGAAATGAGTTTCCCTGGGAAACACCAAGTTTGAGTTTTAAACAGATTTTATTAAAAGTGAATTCAAGTTTAAACTTGTTATAAATGAGTGCTTGGAAAATTATTGTTTTAAAAGCTAATTAATAAGGTAACAATAGTGGTTATTTTCGATTACATTAGTAATTAATTTTATAAATGGATTATTTTAAAAAGGCTAGTTTTGACCTAAATTATTTGAAATTAGTATTAAGCCTTTTACAACTCTATTTTTAAATTTAGTTTAACTAAAACCTTATTTTAAATCAAGTTATATCTTATAAAATATTTGAAATTATATTTTTGAGTAATAACTAATGGTACATGTCTATATTTTAAAGTATATTGCAGAATAAAGTGTTTTAAATTGTTTTTAAATCTAAATGTTTTGAACTTGGTTATTTCCAATGGGAACATATGGTAAAGGATTTACCTTGTAAGGAAGAATTTTGGAAAATTGTTTTCAAATGAGTTTTGAAACTTTGGAAATATATCTTTTAAAGATATCTGGGGTAAATAAATAATGTGGGAATTATTTATTGTGTGATGGATGCTTATGGATGTTTATGAATATAAATTGATAGTTAAATCACCGACTATCAATGTTGGACAATGCATGATCGTTTCGAAGAGACCGGGATCGAGATATATTTCTCGAAAACCACTTCGATCCGGTTTGTACGTTTCGTGCGAAAAACGTGTTCGGAGTCGAAGATGGAGCAGTGAAGTGCAAGGGCTAGTCGCTACTAATCCTGAGGATATTTCCAAAATGGATGTAGTAGGAGTAGTGCCTTCGGTTCCGTTCGAACCCGGGACGGACTTGTATGGACGAATGCTTGCGAAACATTGTCAGGTGGACGATGGGCATTCTAAGTGAAAACGTTCTAAAGGTAACGCTTAGCCTCAAGCCACATCAATCGGGAATGACTAAAAATCAGGGGATATGCAGCAAGGTTAGGTGGGTCATGCCCAAGCAGGACAAGATATTTCCCCTGTCTAGATGTCCCTTTTTTTTATTTGGCTTAGTGGGTGGTTGGTCGCGCCAACCATGGGGTTTATCTTGTTCGGGACTGTTCAGTAAGGAATGGTTCCGGCCTTGTGTTGCAGGGGATGAAGGGAGTAATCCTCGGTACGGTGATCTAGGCCCCGTACTGTGACAGGTGGTACCCCAGTGCCTAGTCATTGTTGGAAATCCATTCTCCCTACGAGCCTTGTACGAGTTTTGTTTGTATTACCCACTTTTGTGGCTAGTAGCTGGAATTTAATAGATGTAACAATTTCGGCTATTTTATAAGTATTTGTAAATAGATCCTATTATAATATCAGAGGATTTCTATAAAAAGTGTTTAGCTATCGTAACGTAAAAACCCGACATGTTTATTTGTGGCGTGGTCTTACGAGATGCTTTTGTTTTCAAAGGATTTTTGAAACTTTAATAATCAAGTTGGATGCATATTTAGTATCAGCTGGTATTCCAGACTGACTCGGGTGTTATTTCATTATAATGCTCGGGTCAGACCGAGTATTATATGTTCAGGTCCGGATGCTATGGAGCAGGAGAGGAGCTGGAGTCCGAGACGTATTACATGTACCTATATATATATCCGCTGCTGTGATTGTATGGTAGGTCTGATTTGTGATTGTTGATGTATGAGATAGTCTGATGATCTGATGTATAAACAGTAATAGATTTCATTTTGTGTAAAGTTCTATATTTATTATTATATTTTATTCTGCTGCGACTGTGAGATTCTGATATTGTTTAGTTTCTTCTTTTTCTATCTCTTCTTCTTTAACCCTAATGGTTCGTAATTCTGTGCCACTTGAGTTAATAGAGGTAGAATAGTGTTGATTCAAGGGGTACGGATTTGCGGGCTGTTACACTATACCAACTGTAACGACCCAAAATTTTCAAACCCAAAAATTCCAGATAGTTATGAAAAATAAGAAAGAGATAGAAGAAGAAGAACAGAAACACCAAATATCTCGCAATCGCAGCGGATAAAATATAATAATAGACAACAACAGTTTACAAAGGAATATTATATCTGTCGATTACATTTAATATACATTAGAGTTTCACATACATTCAGTCATAGATCATATACAAATCATGTATCTGATATATAATAATATACTACAGCGGACAATACTCTATACGTACTTGCCATCCAGCTCGTCTCCTGAGCTCCAGAACGTACCTACCTGGAAAATCTGAAATACTCGGTCTTACCCGAGCATTACACCAAAGTAACACCCGGGTCAGGCTGGAAACCAGCGTGAGTAAATCCAACTAACATGGAATACCAAAGCAAACAACTTATTTAAACCTGGGTAACTTTTATCAATTTAACCAATTCACAATTTGCTATAGGCAACACTTATTTCACGTATAAATTCCTAAGTACCAGGCTTAGATAAAATAATCTCATTCACTTAAGTCGTATCATTTCATCGTATTGATTTCCCAAATCAATTTTTATATAAATTCGAAGGGGTTTCGGGTATTTCTCAATATCCAATCCCGACTTCTTCGAGACTCATACATCATATCTCAAGTTATCCAAATGAAAATCACAACGTTTCATATTAGAGATATCAACTTATTTCAAAGCATCCAATACCACACAATCATTAATAAGCAAATTTAATAGCTTCCAAATTAATTCAATTAATTCTAATTGAATTCCAATCTTTAATTACTTAGGTCTCTTCATTAATTAATTCCAAATCAATTAATTAATCAACCCTCCCTTATTTCATCTTAATTTCTCACCCTGGATTAATTATCCCCAATTTCATTCAAGTAATTTATCTTTAATAATTTTCACCATATTAATTGTTCTTACCAAATCAATGAGTAGTCTTTAATTACTTCACAAATTAATTAACTAAAATCAATCACTCAAATTCTAAATTACTTATATTAATTAATTTCTCATGGGACACTTTGGTTAATTTATCTTAATTAAGCAGTCTTTAATTACATCGTTGATTATATAAATTAATGAATCCCAGTTATGTTTTGATTTGTTCAAATTTAAATTAATCAATCTTTATTATACTTTTAATTTTAAACCCAAGGATTTCAATTATAATTTTAATTTACCCTAATCAAATTTATTTTTCTTAATTAAGCCGCAATATTAACCATTTTCGATTAATTCCAAACTATAATTGACTACTCTTTTATTTATTTCATTCAATAAAACAATTATTCCTTTATTAACCATCTAAATTAATCTTTTGATTTATTTCATTAAGTAATTAGATTTTATTAATACCATTAAGAAATTTCCATCAAACCATCCATTAATCAATTACAACCAACAATTATCACCCATCGCTCCACCAAGTATACCATTATAATACACTAGGTTATTATATCCACCAAATTCCACAATTTATTCTTCTTCATTAATTAGTAAAATTAATTACCTTAAATTAATCTCATCAATAAATCATTTAATAACCCTTGATCATTTATCTTTCATTGGCTATATTCGTTAACCAATCTTTAAAGTACTTCTCTAAGTACTTAACTTAACTTAATCACTTAGTTACAAGTTAATTTGTTAATTAACTCTTTAATTACAACCTATTTAACTTCTAATTCCATCATCGATTTACAGCCCTTAACTAAAATTTCTGTTTAATTACCCGGAAAAAAATCCCATTCTTACTCATCAATTTACAATTTAAACTTATTAAATTACAATTCCTAATAGTAACTGGATTACCTATCATTCCCAAACATATTTAAATTGTTCCTTTCAAATTCATTTAAACCTAAACTTTGTTTGTTTCAAATTCAAATAGTAAATCCATTATATGAGTCAGAGAGTACTCACAGCGACATCGAACCATTGCCCATCGTCTCTGCCCTAGCTTGATGTCGCGCCTGCCATCTCGCGTACAACTATTCGAAACCCCCAAGCTCTCAGACACCACCGAGCCACCATCGTGATCCAAGCCATCATCGCGAACCGAGCCAGGCTTCGCGAGTTTCCCCCAAACCGTATGCAACCTATCTTCGATCGCGACTCCCCCTTTGCCCTTACAGCCTCGCGTGGCCTCCTTCAAGCGCAGGAGCAGATCAAACGGTGGCGTGCGAAGATTGGTCGGCTACTCCTTTCAGGTTGTCGAATTGATTTCGACATGAGGAGACTCGGCCTTGAATTTGAATAACGAGAAGCCATTTTTTTTAAGTCGATGCCGAGAAAAAGAAATTCCAAGGGAAGAAAATGAATTCAGATGGAGGAGATACGGTCTTAACAGAGTGTCGTGTTTGGAAAGGAAGAGACGGCGTCTTGAGGAAGGTTGCCTATTACTTTTTTTTTAATATTCTATATTCTTATATTTTACAAGTTGTTCGGACGATCTCCGAACGTTTATACGTTTATAAGGTTTTACCCACGTTCCGGACTCAATGGAACTTGTTTCGGAGGCTAATTTGATTGTGTGTGCTAGTTACAGAAGAAAACTATCGATTTTAAATTAAATCGATTAAACAATTCTAAGCATTTCGAGCTACCAGGGTCACTTGACAACTCTGATTGCTACGAAAATTGAAATCCGATAATAACTAACTATTTTGGATCCAATGGAACTGATTTCGTCGAATTCCGAGACTGTGCCTCAGAAGGTTATTTTTAACTGTCAATTTAAACGATATATTATTAAAATTGAACAAACCAACTTTGAATTAAATTTCAATCATTCTAATATCTTCAGTATCTTCATTATAAATTTTATAAGCCTTCAAATTATTTAAACAGGCTTAAAAATTTCAGATTCAACAATTTACTAAATTTCAATTATAAAAATTCAATATTTAAACTATACAATTCATTGATTTCATTATCAAGTAAATATTGATATCCTGAGCTCAAGTTAAAATTAACCTTTAAATATTTTAAAGACAACTAATTATTTCAATTCAATTCGTTAAAATTTTCCCGGTCGTCACATTCCTCCCCCCTTAAAAGAATTTCGTCCTCGAAATTACTAGATAGGAAGAATGGTCCTATACCCGTTTACCCCTTTCCAAAACTCACTATTCAACATCTTACCAACTATCCTTTATTAAAGACCCACTATCACCTTAACCAACTTCCCAAAACCTTTTATACTATTAAACAATACCCTCTTCTCAATCATCACCCTATTTCAATTTAAAACCAAAATTTAAATTATCAAAATTTTCTCAAAATTTTTCCAACTCCTAAAATTCCCAAAAAATTTTGCCAGCGTCTCCTTTGCGCGGCTAGCTCGGTACTACTACAAAAAGGCCTCTACAGGCTCCCAAATTCCAAATGAAAACAAAAGCCAAATGGCTACATCAAAACCCAATCCAATATCATCTAGAAATTTAAATACGTACCTTTTGTCGGGCAATTCACATTTATCATTTGGAATCAATTCCAATTTTCTTTTCCCCTTTATATACCTACATATCTTACTTGACAATAATATCCAGTTGTAACATTACAATTCATTTTATACATTCTCTTATATAGGTTCTCATTTTTAATTCTATTTAAATTCGTCTTTTCCGTTTTCATATAAATTCAACTTATTTCAATTTTGAATATTAAATTTTAATTTCCATTTATAAAGGAGTCTTATTAGTTCCATCTACTAATCTATTTCAGTTCCATATTAAAAATCGTTTAATTGCTTAACAAAAATTTCTCAAAAATTTTCTAACTCCCAAAATTTCCGAAAAATTTTGGCAGAGTCTCCTTTGTACGGAGGAGCTTTTGCAATTTGACAAGAGATATAAATATATATACATCGACCCACCCGGTCGAAAAAAGAAAAAATAGTTCATATTTCCTAATTTTATTGCGTAGGTGTACCTTATTTAGCGTTTTAAGCAAGCAGCGTATTAATTTTAGCAATTAGTGCAATCCAAATCCAGCCAAACGGCCTTCAGGTACATGTACTTACTCAATTTAAATATGTAAGCACTATATATATGAAGTTTATAACATTTCTCTTACAAAAACAACTATAACACTTCAATTCGTAAAGAAATACATTTAAAATAAATTTCCATGAGCAATTTATATGTTTCCAACACTAATTCAATTTCTTTCAATCAAACATATACCATTACGTTCAATTTTATGGGTTTACAACTCAATTGCTTACATTCATTTGAGTTTTAATCCAAACAAGTTCATATTCACTTCAAATGATACAAAATCAATTTCATTAAATCTCTATCAACTCATAGTATTTTAATTACTTTGGTTTACGTCAAACAACAATTATTATTATGCAATCTCGACGATATTCGGTTGATAAATTCTCTATTTTAGTTTATAACTATTTCAAATTAATTTCAACTCATTCTGAATTTAATTTCATTTCATTTCTAATTTATTAATCAACCATTCATTGCATTTTATCCCATCCCCACATTGGATTCATTCAAAACCATTTATTAAGCTTAGCTCATTCAAGCTTATAAAATAATAACCATTTTCAAATTAATTTAATCCAAGTTTTTATTCAATGGGCTTCCACTCTTATTCGAAGCCAAACTTCCCTAATTTTAAACTTAAGTTAATTTACTTTAATTTATTCCCAAATCGAATTTAAGTTTACTTCTATCTGATTCTCAATTAATCAATTTCCATTAAATTTAGTTAGCCCATCCATTTTAAATTTTAATTTCAAATTCACCTTCTCAATTTATCAAAATAATATTCAAGCACAAACATAACTCATTTACACTTCAAATTAATATGCCACCAAACTTAAATTCAGTCTGATAATCCAATTCTAATCACAACTTAGGTTTAATTTTTATTCTATCAGACTTCATCCATTCATTATTTAATTCACTCAACCCATTTTAAATTTTAAATTTACTTACTTAATTCGTTATCGAATTTATTTTACCAATATAAGGTCATTCTCAATTTATTTCTGTTCACTTGTGTTTTTTTTTACAACTCAAACCATTTCTATTATAATCACTTCTCTTATATCCAATTTTTCTTGCAAATTTCATTAAACATTATTCAAATCACCCTTGAATTTTATTTGTAGTTCAAACCATCTCATTTTCAATCCAACTCTATTTTATTTTTATTTTACAACATCTCTTCTTATTTAATTCATTATCAAATCCAGGTCGAATTCTATTTACAATTCGAATTCATTACCAAATGTTATTAATTTACAATCCATTTGTTTACCCAACTTAAATATTATTAACATACACTATAATTAATTTATTTAGCTGATTGGTTTACTTTCACTTTTAATTTAATATTCGATTTCCTTTAATTGTAAAGAAAGAATCACTTCATTAAATTTTCCCGAGTTTTAATTTTATAATTTCAGTTTGGATTTCCTCTGATTTTCCAAAATCCCAACACCTTAATTTCAAAATTTTAGAAAAAACCTTTAAAGTCACATAATACTATTAAAATAACTCTTTATAAAAATAATTTTTTAAATAACTCGATGTCTCAACTAGTCCATCTTTGTTCTCACAGAAATTCAGTCATACGTTGATCAGGCGTAGGACCGAAAATCTATAAGTACTTGGCAAACTCGTTTTCAACATCCAGTGAAAATACTTGGAAAATAATTTTATTGAAAATATAGAAAACAGTTATTTTGAAAATAGAGGAAATATCTTTGCTGAGGATGCTCTGGAAATCGTCACCCCCATCCATGGTCGCAATTAACCCGATGATTACGTTGACGCCCGACAAAATCCACAGATAAATGTAGGCCTCCGCGCCCCACGATTACACCATGGAACCCACGACAGATCGCAGCTACAACTGGGGTTACGTAGCTATCACAGCAAAAACCCATATAACTGTAGGCATCAGCGCCATTGAATTTCGCTGCCAAAAATGAAACTTCTCCACTCCACTTGACCATAGATCGCAGTCTACCGATGTTGCGTTGCCTTCCCGGCAAAATCAAGTGTAGACCGTTGACACTCATCCTCCACACGACTTCGCTATGGTCCCCACAGTAGATCGCAGCGACATCGAGTTACACTGTCGTCACAGCATAACCCAAATGCCTCTGTAGGCATCAACGCCATCGACTTACGCTACCCAATAATCCTCAGGAACTAGTTTTGTCCAGACTCCTCACAGGATCAACTTTAGAACCCCCCCCCCCCGGCTCAAGGCAGCACCACCCGGTGGCACTCCTGAGAAGTTCATTTCAAGGGAGCGCCTTTTTCCCCAGAGCCATCGTCAAAATATTTTATACTATACACATATAGTATCTTCAAATCATACACCTAGTATGATATCATACAAAGCTCCTTTACACAAAATCGATTATCCCAAAATCGATAATTCTCAAAATAGGCTTTCCAAATTCCATATATTTGATTTTTACCCAAAAATCAAAAGCCCTTCCAAATTCAAAGGTTCCCAAAACCTCTTCCAAAATCCTCATAAGATCCTCTATATATATATATATATATATATATATATATATATATATATATATATATTCAAATATATATAATTTTTTAAACTTTGGATCCTTTTAAACTTGTATAAAACTCTTTTTATACTTCAAACACTTTCATAAATCATTTTCTTCCGGCAATAGATTTAACAAGGAAAGATTTTCTTACATAACAAAGATATATAACTTTGTTTATTCAAATCAAATATTCAAATTTGATTACTCTTTCCAATATCAATTTCATTTCCATTCTCATTCACGTAAATTTTCATTCACTTATCTACATTTACCTTAGTCCCCATTTGGATTATCACTTTAATTCTCATCTCAGTTGGGTATTCTACCAATAACAGTTTGAACTCCAACCAGTTTATATTTAGGAAATAGCTTGAAAATTTTAAAAATAGATAAGTAGTTGAAAAATAATTATTAATTTACAAAATAACTATAAAATAGTTGAAAAATAGTTGAATAGTTTCAGAAAATTTAGATAATTGTAAAATAGTTGTAAAATAGTAATTAATTTCTAACATAGTTGAAAAATAGTAATTAGTTTAGAAAATAGTTGAAAAATGGTTAAATAGCTTCAAAAATAATCGTAAAACAAGTATATAAAATAATTTGGCTTTAAGAAAGAAAGGTTGTATATATTTAATAGCTTAGAAAAATAAGTTTATATCAAAACAATTTATATTGAAAATAGTCAAGAGCCAACTGTTCACTTCCCTAACAATTCAATTTAACTCCATTTAAATTGACCCAATTCCAATTCAAATAACTCCAAATTCCATTGGACTTGATTAATTCCCAATTCAAGTTGAATCAATCTTGATTCTTTCCCCAATTTAAATCAAATTCTATATGATTTTAAATCCTGTTCAATTTTAATTATAATTTCATACTACTCCAATCAATTTGAATTATTATCAATTTAATTTCAGAATCCAAATCACTTCAATTTAATCCAATCCAATTTCCCATTTAAAAATTTTAAACTTAGACATCTTCAATCACCAATCCAATTACTTCAAACCAAATTCAATTTTAAACTAATTCAATTAAATCTTGAATTTAAACTACCTCGAATTATATAAATTCGAGTTAAATTCTCAAAGGTTGATTTAACTTTTTAAACCAAATTAACTTTTCTTTAAAGTTTTTAAACAATCTTAAATGTCTGAGTCCAATTCTTCATTTCAATTTATCTCTACTTATATTTTTCAGATTCAAATAAGAGCTCAATACAATTTTGTTCGTTTTCAAATTTTAATTTATTATTCAATTTTATCTTCCAGTTTGAAGCCAGTTCAATTTTAATTTACAAACTCAATTATTCAAATTTATTTTATTTGTACAATACCATTCTCAATTTAAAGATGTTTATTAACAATAGGGTGATATCATTCAATTTATTTTAAAACGTCCATCCATTTTCAATTTTTACATCTCAAACCCGTTTGAGATCACACAAATTTCCAATTCAAATCAACCATTTAACTTTCCAAGTTAAATTCCAATTTCATCATAAAGTTTCCTATTCTGGTTGCTTTTTCTACACTTATTTAACTTTCCCAAGTTAAATTCCAATTTACTTAATCCAATCAACCTTACGCAAATTGAATTTCCGCTTCAAACTTCAAAATTCTTTCCTTCTTATAAGTTCAAAACTTATATTACTTTGGGTTTTTACATCACACTTCAGGAAAAATCAAAACTCAACCTCTTAGAGTTTATTTCAAATTATCTTGATATCATGTATATCCATACATATATACATATTTATTTCTTGGCTCTCCCAGCCATGTTTTACAATTTTAAACCACCCTTGGTTCTTAAATTCAAATTAAATTTCAAACAACCCATTGTTTGCAATAAGTCTCATTTCAAACTTACCTCTATTTAAAGCTTTTAAATAATTTAATTCCTGAATTCTAATTTTAGAATTTCATTTTCAATTAATTAAATTTCGATTTGGTTGTATTTTCATTTTTTTTTTTACTGCATTTAATTCTAATTTAAGACTTCAATTTGGTTGTATTATATTACTTCTCAATTTTAATTCCAATAATTTAACAACCAATCACCTTAATATTTATTAGAAAGAAATATTGCTTTATATCTCAAAATATATTTTTATATAAAATCATTTAAAATCTTTATAAGCAAATAACAAGTACGCTCTTATATATATATATATATATATATATATATTCAACTCATTCTAGAGTACTACAGACTCTACTTAATGAGTAATCCTCACCAGAGCCAAGGTTCTCGCTTAACCTTCGGCTCTGATACATGAGTTTTAAATTTGTTTTTCTCTTATATTGAGAATAGTATTGCATAAATAAAATTTAAATTGTTTGTTTGCAATACTATTGAGAATAGTATTGCATAAATAGTACTGCATAAATAAAACTTAAACTTAAAGACATACCTGAGAATCAAATAAGGGGAGAGGATAACCATTTGTTGTTTGGCAAACTTAAAATTAATTCAAAAATAGAGAGAAGCAAAAGAAGATTTCAGGAAAGTCTTAACTGCAGTAGTTTCTTCAACATCACTTCTGTTCAAATTGTTCAGTGAGTAAACTTACTAATTTTGAATCTACACTTGTATTTTTAGTTTATGAATGATAAGTGCTTTGATATTGTTTATATAAATAGCCTTGGTATTCCCTGTTGCTTTGGTGGTACAGGAAGCTGTTCTTCCAGATTTTTGAAAATCTTAACAAGAAAAGCCAAAATATTTATAATACTTATTCGTATAATGGTTTGAACTTTAGATTTGTTGCTGATACAAGTGGTTTATCTTAAACATAGGCATGTAAATTTGTTTTAGGAGTTTAACAGCATGTTATAAACACTGTATCTTTAAGTTACAGTAAGAAGGGAATCAATGTTAAAAATTAAATATTTTAATTTGTAAATTTGAATTTATATCTTGATTAAACACTCAAAGCTATGATTTTTAACATAAAAATAATGATTTTTAAGTAAGAAGAATAGGTGTGGTTTCAAAGTGAACTAAAATTGCTTATTTGGGAATATCTAATGATTCAATTAATTTTAGAAATTGAAATTCATGTGGGAGTTTGATTGATACTGGTAGATGTTAGGAAAATTACAAAAATAATTTTCTAATGCCGAGATTTTGGGTTTGAATCCAAAATAGGGTTTAAGATCATATTTTTCAATGCTCTGTAAAAATTAGATTTCGGCTCCAATAGGCAACCGAGTGAAGCGCGATTTTTGGTGGAGTTAGGGGGAGGTGTGAGCGAGGATCTGGTGAAGTTACATCACCTCCGGTGATGGATGGTGGCCGCATAAAGGATTTGACAGAGGGTGCTTGTTGTCGCATGTTCGAGCATCGGGTCCTATTTTGTTTTAATCTTGTAATTGAAGATTTGGGTTTCGATTTCGATGCAAGGGATGATTTGGGGTTTGGAGAAATTGTCGTGGGCCACCGGAGGCGTCATGGACCACCGTGCACGTGCACGGTGGTGGAGCGGTGTCGGTTGAGTGGCTGTGAGTCGTCGGGTGCTTGGACTCGAGACTTTTGGCGGTTGCTTCGAACATGGCTTCGGGTCGTTTTCGTATGTGACTCCAGCAGTTATTTATAACTTTTTTAAAAAAAATATATAAAATGAGAAGAAGGGAAGAAAGAGGGAAAGAGAGAGGAAGAATGGGTTCAGGGGGGAAAGACTCGGGAAGATTGAGTGGGAAACCCGGATTTTACTCGTGCATAGCAAGATTTGTCGCGGGTGTTGTTAGGAGCTAAAGCGTAACAATACTTGGTTTACTAAACTGTATTGTTCAAAGTAAAAATAAAATTATTGCTAAAAATGTTTTCAACTTGAATGAATATCTTAATTTGGTAGTCAATAAAAGATACGTGATTAGATTTAATTAACGTTTAAACATTTTTAGTTAATAAGTGTTTAGTTTTAAAGTTAATAAGAAAAGATTCTTGCCTCTTATTTAATTAATTTGTAATTAAGAAGTTTGAATTAGTTAATTAAGTTAATGTATGAATTAGGGTAATAAATTAAGTAATCAATTACATTAAATATAAGGATATCTAATAATTAAGTTGGAGAGAAGACTTTTAAATGTTTCATTAAGTTGAACATTTAATTAGTTTAGGAAGGAATTAAGAACAATTACTCTTAAATTATAATTAGTCATAGATTATAAATAATTGATAAATTTGTAATTAACTACTTAAGTCAATTTATGAATGATTACTAGTTAATTAATCGAGTAGTTTAATTAAGAATAATTAAAGGATTAAGGAAGTAATCCGCAATTAATAAAGGGGTAATAAAGTTGATTAATAATTAAGATTATTAAATTAAATGGTTAATTAAAGTAAATAACTGAGTTAAGAAATAATTAGGTAATTGATAGTTTGAAATAAATCAAGTATGTAATAATGACTAAATGATTAATTAAGAAATCATTAATTAAACAATCCGGAGTGAAATAAGTAATTGATTGTTACCTATGACTAATTAAATGGAGTTAAGTGATTAACTCTCAAGTAATTAATTCTAAATTGAATTAATTACAAATAAGATTTAAAGGTGACTGCTTACGGACTGTTGTAATTGAATATCTGAGTGTGATATTTATGTGATGATATTCTGTGATACTCTGTGATATGTTATGTTATATCTATGATGCTTGTATATGTTTTGTCTGTGATAAATGCTATGTTAATTCAATTGTTGAATTTAAATTGTCTTAACTGTTAAGTTAATTAGACAACTTGGCCCTTAAAATGGCGTTTGGATCCGATGAGACCGGGATCGGAAGAATAAATTTTGATTCTCCGAAAACCACATCGATCCAAATTAAACAATAGGTCGTGACTTATCAAATGAAGATCGAGATGGTGCTTTCAGAATGCAAGGGTTATCGTCGTTGACTCTGAGGGTGATTCCAAAATGAGTGTGACGAGATAATGCCTTCGGTTTCGTTCGAACCCGGAACGAACTTGTATGGATTGAATGCTTTCAGCACATCGTCAGGCGGACGATGAGCATTCTAAGTGATATGTTCTTTAAAGGTAATCACAGCCTCAAGCCTCATCAACCGGGAATGGCTAAAACAGGGGAGATGCAGCAAGGTTAGGTGGGTCATGCCCAAGCAGGACAAGATATTTCCCCTGTCTAGATGTCCCTTTTATATTTCGGCTTAGTGGGTGGTTGGTCGCGCCAACCACGGTGTTTATCTTGTTCGGGACTGTTCAGTAAGGAATGGTTCCGGCCTTGTGTAGCAGAGGGTCGGGAGTGATCCTCGGTACGGTGATCTAGGCCCCGTACTATGACAGGCGGTACCCAGTAGCCCTGCCATTGTTGGAAATCCATTTTCCCTATAAGACCCTATGGTTTTGTTTTGTATTACCCACTTTTGTGGCTAGTAGCTGGAATTTAATAGATGTAACAATTTCGGCTATTTTCTATTTACTTGAAAACCCTAGACATTATTATAATATTACTGGATTTCCTATGAAATGTTTTGGTTAGCGTAACGTAAAAACTTACCCGTATTTATTTGTGGGGAGTCTTACGTGATACCTTTATTTTCAAATGTTTTTCAAAGTTAAACAACTTTAAACCGTTTACTCATACCAGACCCATGTCTGACCCGAAGTTTATATTTTGTGTTTTCATAAACTCTTGGGTACTCAAATTTTTATGAGTAGCCAAGTGATAGGTTCGGACTTGATTTCTGGAGAAGCTTGGAGCAGGAGTTTCCAGACGTATGTAGCTATCTATCTAGTTCCGCTGTGTCAGTAGTTGATGTATGATGTATCTCTGATGTATATTGAGGTAGATGTATGTATATGATGGTCATATGTATTGATATTGTATAACCCTGATATATGTAAAACCATGTATTATTTATGTGATATATTATATTTTATTCCGTTCCGCTGTGAGATTCTAATGTTGTTGTTCTTTCTTTCTCTTTCTTTTCTATTTTCTATCCCTTTCTTTCCTAATGATGATACGTCTTTCTAGTAGTAGAAGGATGGGTCGTTACAGTTGGTATCAGAATAGTATTGCATAAATGGATCTCGTACTCTAATCTCAGGCAATAAAAAAAATTTCAGACAATTGAATCAATTTAAAAGGCTGAAATTTAGATTGAAGCAAATATAAACATTGGTGATTTCGCGAAAATTATCAGAAATTTTTTTTATTGCCTGAGATTAGAGTACGAGATCTATTTAGGGCTTGAATTCCTGTTTTTATCCATGTCTGTATTGTGTCGAGATCATCTCCATAACGAGATCGAGTGGCTCGATTTTCTGAAGGTTGATGGTTTATCGTGATGACGACGCATGGGCGAAATTTTGGGCGTTGCAGGTGGATGGAGCGGCGGTGGCGAGGCGAGATCCACCGTAAGTGTTTGTTACAGTTTTCGTCCTAACATCTAAATTTCGAATTTGAATTTGTGAGGACGATTTGGTTTTGGGTTTCGAATCTGAGGGGAAATTGCGAATTGTCTGTGGTGATGGAGATCGTCGAAGTCGAGTCGCACCGCCGTGCACATGTACGGCGAGGTGTTGGTGTCAGTGTCGATGAGGACATGCGTCTCGAGTCGTACTCGAGTTTTGTGGGTGGTTGCTTCGGGTTTTGGGCCGAGCTTGTGAGTGAGTTACCTGATACTTGAATTGATACTTGAGTTAAATCTTAAGTTACTAAAGAAAAAGGGAAAGAAGAAGATGGATATGAGAGGGAAAGAGGGGACTCGAGAAAAAACTGGAGCAGCTCGAAGTGTAACTCGAGCGAATCAGGGAGAGTCTCGGGTTCCAACTACAGTTTTGTTTTTTTTTTAAAATATTTAAGTTAGGCGTTTGTTTTTTTTCTACAAGTTTTCAATACTGTAAAACTTATTAAAACTTCAATAGATTAAGTTAAGACTTAATGACAAGTTTTAATTATCTTGGTTAATGCTTAACAATGATTTTAACTCTTAATTAATTATTCTAATTGAGTAATTAAATTACGTTAAGTATAAAATTAATGAACATTTAAAGTTTTGTAGATAGTAACAAATTGGTTTTCGAAGTTAAAGAAGATTTCTTTTAAAATGTTAGTTAAGATGACTAATTATTCAATTAATTTTTTTTAGAAAGTAATTAAGGATAATTAAATTATAATTGTATTTAGAGTTTGGATTAATTAATGATTAATTGATAAATAAATTTGTAATTAACTACTTAAAGTTAATTAACGAATTAGTAGTAGTTAAGTAATTAAGTAATTTAATTATCAAATGACTAATGATTAATTAACTGGTAAATTAAGGAATACTTAATTTGTAATTAAGTTGTGTTAATCAATAATTAAGATTTATTAATTAATGGTTAAAGAATAATTAATCTGCAATTAAGATTTATTAATCGGGTTTATGGGTAATTAAGGGACGGATTACCCGATTGGAATTAATTTGTTAGTTAATTAAAGGTAATCTCTTGATGATAAATTAAATATAAATACTTGATGAGATTTAGTGAAGTAATTCATAATCACAGGATGTAGTAAATTATAAGGAATTACTTAATGGGAAGGAATAAAAGGGCAGTTGCTTAGTAGAGGTAATTAAGGATAAATTACTTGGTGTAATTAAAAAAAAGGATTAATAAATTAAGTAAGAGGTTAATTACTTAAGTAATTACAGAGGGGTAATTACTGTTTATGAGTAATTGGGGTTGATTAATGAATGCAATTAATTGAGGATGATCATTCATGAAATGTGATTCAGTATAATTACTTAATGGAAGTAATTAGATAATGATGATAATCTTAATGTAATTAAAGGTGAATGACTATGGGATGATAAATCAATTGGGTCGTAATTAATTAATAAGCAAGACTTAGAGGTAATTGATTTAATTCAATTATGGTTAATTGGATTTATTCGAGATGGAGTGATTGATTATCTTGCTTATGTATGATAGTGATTGTTTAAATGCCCTGAATTGATTGATACCCCTGATATGAAATGGTTTGTGATATAATGTGTTGGGCGGGCTATGATAATGTGGTTATGTATTAATGATGAATTGCTGAGTAAAGGTGACATCTTTATTTAAAATTGAATTTCATTTCACTTGAATGACAGGTGTTAAGATAAACTGAATTCGAAGAGACCGGAGTCGGGTATTAGTTAATACCCGAAACCACTTCGATTCGTTATAGATTGATTTGTGAAATCAATAGGATGGATTGAAATGATTTAAGTGGACTGGATTATTTTATCTAAGTTTGGTGCTTAGAAATTGATAGTGAAATAAGTGTTGTCTATAGCAAATTGTTAATTGGTTAAATTGCTATAAGTTACCCGGGTTTATATAAGTTGTTTGCTTGGATATTCCATGTTAGTTGGGTTTACTCACGCTGGTTTCCAGCCTGACCCGGGTGTTACTTTGGTGTAATGCTCGGGTCAGACCGAGTATTACAGATTTTCAGGTTAGGTATGTTCTGGAGCTCAGGAGGCGAGCTGAATGGCAGGAGCGTATAGAGTATTTCCGCTGTATTTATATTATTGTTAATCTGAGTCATGATAATTGTATGTATTCAGTGACTGTATATATATGTGAATCTCTGATGTATATTATATGTAATCGATAGATATAGTATTATTTTGTAGTCTATTATTATTTATTATTATATTTTATCCGCTGCGATTGTGAGGTGTTTGGTGTTTCTGTTCTTCTTCTTCTATCTCTTTCTTCTTTCCATAACAATCTGAAATTTTCGGATTTGAAAATTTCGAGTCGTTACATTAGTTGTACCAGATGGCAATCAGGATTTGGTGGTGTATACAGATGCATGTGGAATAGGATTAGGAGTTGTATTGATGCAAAGATGTAAAGTGATTGGTTATGCTTCTTAATAGCTTAGACGACATGAAGTTAGGTATCCAACTCACGATTTGAAGTTGGCAGTTGTAAGTTTTGCTCTGAAGGTGTGAAGACACTACCTCTTAGGAGAAAGATTCGAGTTGTCTATAGATGATAAAAATTCTTATGGTACTTATTGTCTAAGAAGAAGTTAAATATGGGAAAGTAGAGATAGCTGGAATTTTTACTAGCTTACTATTTCTATATTGAGTACACGCCAGCGAAAGGAAATAAAGTTGTAAGTGCACTTAGTAGGAAACAACAGAATGTGGTTTTAGCTATGATAGGGGAATGGAAGAATTTAGAGGCATTGACTACTTGTGGTGTAAATTTAAGATCGAATGTTAGTTCTAATCAAAGTATCTCAATATTTTCTTGTTTAGAAGTTCGACCAGTATTGATCGAAAAGATTGCTTCTAAGCAAAGAGATGATCTAGTATTAGCTGAATGGATTAGAAGATTCGAAGATGGAACCAAGATTGATGACTTAAAGGATTTTAGTCTTGACCAAAATGGGTGGTTAAGAAAGAAGGGATGATTATGTATTTTAGATGTTGGTCATCAGTATCGATCGAAGTTTACTATTCATTCTGGAGGAACTAAGATGTATCAGAATGTGAAGAGGAGTTTCTTCTGGGAAGGTATAAAAATGGTGTAGTCTTATAAGTAAAGCAATGTTTGAATTGCCAACAAATGAAAGCCGAGCACCATAAGCCAAATGGAATGCTTCGGCCTTTAGATATATTAATTTGGAAATAGGATTCTATATCCACGGACTTTATTGATAGATTGCCAAGGTCGAATAGGAGATATGAGAGTATTTGGGTTATAGTGGACAAACTGACCTAGAATGCACATTTCATTCCCGTTAAGTCCACTAGAATGACACATGTGTTTGCTAAGTTGTTTATGAAGAATAGTGTTAGACTACACAGGATTTCCAGTAGTATAGTCAATGACAGGGATGATTTGTTCACTAGTGAACTCTGGAAGAGTCTACAAGAAGCATTAGGTACCAAGCTTAAGATGAGTATCACTTATCACTCATAGATGGATGGGCAAACCAAGAGAGTCAATAAGGTACTTAAAGATTTGATGTTGTATGTTGGATTTTGGTAGGTCATGGAAAGATCATTTGCACTTAGTTGACTGTTCTTATAATAATAGTTATCACACTAGTATAGGAATGGTACCTTTCAAAGCTTTGTATGGAAGGCCATGCAAATCACTAGTGTGTTGGTTAAAGACCGAAGATAGATTGGTTCTTTGTCCAGATATAGTAGACAAGCCATGAAAATGATTAAGTTAATCCGAGTACGGATGAGGAAGCTCAGTCTAGGCAGAAAACTTATGCGGATAAGAGACTTAAAGATTTAGAGTTCTCGGTTGGGGACCAAGTTTTTATTAAAGTATCACCAATGAAGGGTGTGGTATGCTTTGAAAAAATAGGGAAGTTAGCACCGAGATCTATAGGTCCATTTCCTATTGCAGAGAGGATCGATAAATTCTCTTATAGAATAGAGTTACCAAACAGTTTGGCATGAGTCCGTAATGTGTTTCATGTTACTCATCTTAGAAAGTATGTGTATGATCCAAAGACTACTATTACACTGACTGCGATGGATGATTTAGTGGCGATACCAGATACGATTTTTGCTAGACAAATGGTTCATGTTGTAGGAAAAGATGAGAAGAGGTTAAGGAACAAGACAATCAAGTTAGTGAAAGTTCAATGGAGTGACGATGGGAAAGACTGTACTTGAGAAATATATGACAGGATCAGGGAAACTTATCTTGAGTTATTATGATGCTAAGAACTATATATGTCGTATAAATTTTATAGCTCGTAGGATATACTAGCATTATTTGTTACAGTTGTTTGCATGTTTGATTTGATTATTGAGTGGTCCTTGCTGAATTTCTAGGACAAAGTTCTTCAAGGAGAGGAGCCTATAACAACCCTAATTTTAGTTTAACATTATTCAGGAAATTCAATTGGATAGATTAATTAGAATAATGTAGTGGGACATCGGGATAAGATTTAATAATTTGATTAGGTCATGTATTAATAAATCAAGCAATAAGATTTTTTTTTAAACTTATGAAAGAAAAGAATAAATAGGAAGGGAAAATTAGGAATAGAGTCTTAGTTCATACCCAAAACCCTTCCTCTCTCTCATTCATTCCCACGTTCGAAATATACTAAGTAAAAGCAACAAGCAAGGCCGGCCATAACTAGGGTAGAGAAGAGGAAATCAAATGAGAACCAAGGGATTCAAAAGGGCAAAGCTTAGGGAAACTAAATCCCAATCTCATCATCTAATAATAAGGTGAATAATAATAAACCATCTCTATTATTTTGTGTTTGAACTTGATTATGGGTAATTTCTGAATTAATCTTGCTTGTTTTGTCATGCTATAAATGTATGATCGTTCTTTGGATAGAATAATGATTTATGGAATTTTATGAAAATTTTCAAGTAGTTTTTAAGGTAAAACATAATTTTTTATTTTCCAATCGACTTGATTTTCTAATATGTTGTAAAAAATATTATCCTGGAGATAGGATTTTAATTTCATAATTTTCCAAGTTAAAACGAATCTTTTATGAATTTCCAAAAGAGGAAATAGTATTTATTTCGGGTTTTAATTACTATAAATAATTAAATAATTATTTTGGCTTTAGAGTGTTTATATATGAAAGAATATGTTAATTGATTTTTGGTGATTTCTGCAGATTTTTCCCAAGCGATTTTGAATTTCTATGAATTTAATAAGTTAGAAAAGAATTTAAATCAATTTAATTAAGGGCATTAATTAATTAAGTTGATATATGGTTTTGGAAGTGTAAAAACTGACTTGTGGTAGATTTCTAAAAAGAAATTAGTAAAGCTTGTTTTTAAACAGTGGAAAATTTACAAGGGTTAAGGGTTGGTGAAAAGTAATTAATTTTAATAGCAATAACACAGTTTTTATAATAATTACGATATTGCTATGTTGCCCATATCAATGCCAAACCCCATCGACATTAGCATGAATGGATGCATACGACATTAACTATGTCGGTATGGAATAATTTGTTTAGGTTAAGTCATATACAACGTTAAACGAATGTCGACATGGTTATCTGTAACGTATCAAAGGAATGTTGATCATCCTTATTTCTTTGTTTTGGAATCTATAACATATGGCATTGATATCGCATGTCACCACCCAAGTTTTAAATGATTCTGCATACCACTATTTCGATATCAATTATTTTAGATATTGACTATAATTAGGCAGTAATGTCCCATGTAGACAACCTTTATGTTGCAGCATTGACATAGCAATTTTATGAAGCCAATGTTAAAGGGACTAAAGGTTTTAATGTCGCAAGTCATCAATTTCGGTATAAATCTATTTTGCAGCAATGATGCTGCTAGTTTTTCTACGTATGCGGCATAATAGCCAAAGTACTATGTTTTCGACATTATTGTATTAATGCCACAAATAATTGATTTCAGAAACTATGCCATGTGGCATTGATGCCGCATCTCTTTATTTCAATGTCGGTGAGGCCTTGTTTTATGTAAACTAAAAGTAAGTTTTAAAGGCGAGATAGCGTACGTTTTAAGATGGTCGATAACCTTACGATTTTAGTAGTTAGCCATATGGTTTATAAAATCAAAATTTGGTTTTCTAACCTTTGATGGAGGTTCGACATTATTATTGTGGCATGAATGCCACAAGTTTTCTATTTTGCTATATGAATAGTAGTAAGCCATATGGTTCCTAATTTTGGCATTGTTCATTTGGGATACCAAAGTTTTATATTTCTATATGTCATAAGTTTATGAATTTGGTATTAATCATAGGGGATACCAATACATATTATTTTGACATGTTATAAGTTTGAGAGTTATACCGCTTAATTGGGCGTAGCCATAGACATAAGTTGGGCATCTGGGTGAATAAGAATAATTATGAATTAAATTGATAAGTGATGCATTCATAGTCATCCTTGGAAAACTATGGAATGTGTGATAGATAGTCCACGTAATGCCTGAGATAGTTAGTCTCTATATAGTTAATGAAGGGTTCATAGTCATCCTAGGAACGATATGTGCGATGAATAGTCGACATAGTTTAAAATCAATGAAACATGTATGATGAATAGTCCACATAATTTTAGATAGTTAAATCATGTGTGATGGTTAGTCCATATGGTAGGGGATAGATTATCTGTATAATATTTATATGTGAGATGCGTAGTCCACACGAATTTAAGACAGACAGTCTGATGAAATATAAGACTGGTTGTCAAATAAATTGGGATGGGTAGTCCATTGTATGTTGCATGAATGCAAAATGATTATTTACTATGTTCTAACCAATGTGGATGCAAGAGCACAGTATATGGCTGATATGTTTTGGTTAATATACTAGTGAGGGGGGAAATCCTTTTCAGTCAATAGCGTGGTCTCACTAGATATCTATTTTGGTTTAAAACGGTAGGTTATTATTCACACCAAACTATTTGTCTGACCCGAAATTTTTGTTTTTCCCCCTAACTCTCGAGTGCTCATTTGAGTAGGCCTGGAGTACGAATTTCATGTTATCCAATTAAACGAACAAGCTTCCGGAGACGTGCAGGAGGCAAACTAGCCATATTAGGAGCTTTATATTATTTTCCTTGTGTTGTATATGGTTGAATGGATGTAACGGCAAACTGTATAATTGCCAAGCAGTATTGGACTCTGATCAACCAAGGGGCATCTTCATCTGTCCCTCTTTGAGTATTCTATAATAATTATATTTTCTATGAACGTGGGATCGAATCGGTTTATGTAATGAATATGAAATTTTATTGTGTAATGAAATGAAAGATTATTAGTAAATTGTGTTTGAAAAGTTCCATATTCATGTGCTTCTGATATTCTTAATATGATTAACATGGTTGTATTTTGTCATTGGAAATTAATACTATGGATAACTAAAGTATCCTTAATGTTTAGTTTCCGGCCTCAAAATGGGGGTGTTACGCTGATTTTCTAACGGTTGCTTAAACGGTGCATATAGTAGGCCCCACATATGATGCAACTGATGCACCGACCAAACCCAAACGTGAACGGACTAAAAATTATTGGTGAAACCACTATAACACCACATGAAGAACTTACTTCTTTACGGTTTTTATTGTTTTTATGGCTTAATAGGAATAATATAAAGTTCAATAAAAAGAAGCAACCCAAAATTTGAAGTGTGCTAAATGATCGTACAACATGGCTCATTTTCTATTGACAAGCATGTGAAAATGAATGATTTACTATCCATAGTTATTCCAAGAAGGTTGTTGTCTTAGATATCAACTAAAAGTGAATTTCATTTGTTTGGTTAAAAATACATGAAAAGATAGTAATCCTTCGTATTTCTTAAAAAACTTAGAAACATGATTGCCTTCTTCTTCTATTTTTTAAAGCTTTGCAAACTCTGATGAAGTATGCACCGAACCGATAAGACACATTTAGAATAATGCACAGGGACATATAATTGGTGAGAATTGAACCCATGATTCTCTTGGTTAGTGTCGTATATGTTAACCATGTGAAGTCTCTAGGGTTGAAACATGAATTTTTTCAAAACAAAAAAAATTAAATAATATTTCATATGTTTTTTTTTCTTCCTAACATGAAATTTGTACCATTAAGTTAGTCATTTGTAATATATGCTCATACAATCGAGGTAAATATTACGGATCCCACTCAACTATTTTTATTATTCTTTAGGATGGATTAGAATACTCATCATCAACCATATTTTAGATAATGCCTTGACCAAGATTAGCTATAGTTTTAAACGATAAAACTAAATAATCCATTGTAAAGTAGATATAATAATTGAGTTGCTATTCACCGTAAAAAACACTTAAAATTATCGATAATTATTTTAAAATAATTAGACAATTAATTGTTTAAAATTACCCAAATTCCTTCTAGTTACATTGCCATTTATTAATCACATTTTATCAAACCCTAAACCTAAACCCTAAAACCTCTCAAATTCATTCTCTTTAAAAAAATTCAAAATTCAAGTGCAACCATGGATGATCCTAGTAAAGATGTAGATGCGAAGAGGGTAATTGCGGTATAAACAATATACAATTTGTTGTTTTAATATTAGAGTTATGAAATTTGAAAATCCATTTGAAAATCAATTTGAACATTGATTTGAAATATGGAGGCAGCAAAATCTATTTGGAAATCGATTTTGAATGGTAGTCTAACGCCGATTGGTGTACATTGTCGTCATCTCCATTCTTTCGTTATAAATTGTTTTGCTTATTTTTTATATTTTTTTATTGTTTATACAGGAATACAATACTGATTTGACTACAAATTTAACTGTTGATATTAGTGTATTGCACGACATAGCCATTGAGGATGTTAGGGTAGAAGAAAGTGATTTGAACGTAGGAGAAATTGATATTCAATTTAGTAATTTTGTGAATGAAGAAATAAATTGAAATGGGGAAGATATACAGTAAAACGAAGATGAAAATATTAAAGTAGACTTCACTCATCATTTTCTGACCGACGCAACGAATTTGTTTTTAATTTAAGAAATAAATTATGCCCATGTTCAATAAATGATCAAAATATATTTCATTGCATATATTTTCTTCTTGTGATACATTTATTCATTGGTGTCAAACGGAGGTAAAAAAAGTGTACGGTTGTGATTATAACGAAATTTGATAAAATTGTGTCTGGTAGGAAGCCTAGAGTTTGGCTAGCTTATGAAAGAAGTGCGAAGCATAAACCATATAAGTCAACCGTTGATACTGTGAAAAGACGCGTTTAAAGTGGTACAAGTAAATGTGAATGTCCATTTTTAATCAAAGGCCAATACAATGGCGAAGATAAATGGGGTATGATGTTTATTGCGACCGACGTAATCATTCATTACCTATTGTTTGGTAGTTCATCTGTTTGCTGCTAAAATGACCATGGAGGAGAAAAAGGTGCTAAAAAATATGATAATGGATGGTGTTCCACCAAGAGATGCACTTATTGGAATTAAGAAAGAGTTTCCTGAAAACAAATCAAAAGTCGTATATAATATGAAGAACCAAATGAAAATTACTGAAATGAAGGTTAGATATGCCTTGCATTATCGTATGAAATTACTAACATTATGTGTATCGGTATACAAGAGATAAAACAATGGATAAGGTTTTGAAAATTATGTGGTCACACCTGGCATAAAGTGCATTATGCAAGTGTTTTCCTTCTTTCTTACTCCTCAATTATGCCTATAAAACCAACAGGTTTGAGATGCCATTGTTTGAAATGGTAGGAGTGATATCGACGAGTAAAACCTTTTCAATTGCATATTATTTCTTGTCTTATGAAAAAGTAGAGAACTATGAGTGGTCTTTGACCAATTTAAAATATTTGTACAATTCTGAATGATATCCCGATGTAGGTATGACAGATAAAGAGGCTGCATTACCCACTGCATTGAAACGAGTATTTCTCGCTGTTATTTGGCAAATGTGTGAATATTACATGTTAAAAAATATGGTTCAAAATTATGCAAAGCTGCGAAAATGTTTGAAGGGGACTGGATTTATGTGATACGAGCTCAATCCGAAGTGGAGTTTTAAGAGTCTTGGGCATAATTTTCTGAAAGTTGGAAAGATTACCCAAAAGCCATATATCAACACTTCCTGGTTACCTATAAAGGAACATTTTGTTCATGCTTGGACCAACCAGCTGAAACATCAAAATAATAGAACCTCCAATAGAGCGGAGATGGCATATTCTAGCTTGAAAAAATATCTTTGAATTTCCAACTTAGCATTCATATGGCTTTGAATGGATAACTTATTATTGCTACAACATATGGAAATCAAAGCAACTTTTGAGAGAAGTTTAGGTTCTGTTCGATATTTTTACCAAATACCATTGTTTAGATAACTCTGATTTAGAGTGTCTATGTTTACGTTAGATTTACTTTTGGAAGAAACAGAGAAAATGCGAAATAGTCAATTCATTCATATTTCATGTGATTATGTGTTTAGAACCATATATGGTTTACCTTGTGCTAATGAATTCCAAAATTATCACAATAGCGCTTTACCAATACCAATTTAAGATATTGATGAGCATCGATGAAACTTGAGTATTGTCCTCAAGTTAAAGAATCTCGAGGTTAATTTCATTATCCAGAATTTATACACTTCAAAAAAATATTAGATAATAGCACAAAGGATGAGCAAAGAATAATGATATTGAAATTAAAAGATATTGCTTTACCGACTACAACAACCATTTCGGAACCGAAGCCCATACAACGTAAAGGTAGACTGTGAGGAAGCAAAAAAAGAAAGGGTATGTATGATACTGAGTGTAATCCTTCTGGTTTTGAGTATGCAAAAGCAATGGATGGAAAACTTCTTTCACAATCTAGCATTGCTAAGAAATTGACACCTAAGCGAAAAGAATTAACATTGAGTTGTAATTTTGTTGAACGGTCTCATTCTCCATTTATCTCAATGCTTTAGAGCATCTACTATCATTCATGCATCCATTTATTCCTAAATTTTGATCCTTGACAGTGATGGTAATTGTAGATATCATTGTGTAGCTAATCAAGTTAAAGAAGTTAATGGAAGTTGGATAGAAGTCGGGAAATAGACGTTGAATGATCTCATTGAGCATTTGGATTTATATTGTAGATATATGGGTGTCATCATGTGCACAGAGATGAATTTCACCTTATATATGTATGAAACGGACGTCGATCCAAAATATTGGTTAATTATGCCATATATAGGATACATAATCGCTAATACATTCAATAGTACAGTGGTTTATATTTCTAGTCGGCAACGTCTATCTTTTTTTTCCACATCTAAGCGGACCGCTAGTTGGGTGTGAAGCTCGTATTATTTCTTCTACAAATGTTCAAAATGCTCATTATTTGACTTTGGAATTGACACCTAATGCACCTATACCTCCTATTACTAGTTATTGGAGTAGGTTGCATATTCTAAAGCAAGTGTATGAGATGATTTGTTCGTTCATATAAGAAATGAGTTTCTACGAATACGCCCTGGGGATGTGGCAACAACTGATGCAATGTTGACTTGGAAAACAGTAACAACTGAAAATGCATCTTATTTCCCTAAGTTTTGTAATGTCTAACTTGTAATGGATGATATTTTTTTTGCATTTCCACTTTTTGTAAAGGATTGAATATGCCAATTGATGATCTTTTGCAATGGACGATGTTTCTTGCTATCAATATTATGGTATATGTTGATATGCTGTATACTGATTTTGTATGCTGATTTTGGTATATTGATTTTGTGTTATATGTTGATAACACATGCACACATACACCACATACAAACATATACTAAATTGATTTTGTGTTATATGTTTCACAACCAGCACTGTATTCCCTTTTTAATTCCACTTTTGTATGTTGATTTTGTGTTATATGTTGACATGTTGCAATGTCAAACTCATACTCTTGTAAAAAAGCAAATTATTTGGAAAACAGATACGATCAGTGGTTAACTACTGTTTAAAATATGATAGTTTGAACTACTAAACTGTTTATAGTTGGTTTACAACTATCGTTCGTATTGTAAAATATGAATACACTATTCAACAATTTGGCCATCCAAAGCCAAAAAATAAATTTGATTTTAAACAGTTGGCTATTGCTATTTGTATATAAAAAACATGTATTCTATTCCACCGTTTGACACATCCTAGAACTCAAAATAGTGAATTGATTTTAAACGGTAAGTTAAAGTCGTCTGTATAAAAACCATGAGTACTATGTTCCACCATTTGAAACATACAAAAACTCAAAATATTGAATTGATTTTAAATGATGAGTCAATGCCATCTGCATAAAAAACCATGAGTGCTCTTTTATACCGTTTGAAACATCTAGGAATTCAAAATGTTGATTTGATTAATGGTGAGTTGATGTCATTTGTATACAAAACCATAGGTACTCTGTTTCACCAGTTGGCACATCTAGAGGTCAAAATATTTAAGTGATTTTTAAGCAGCGAGTTATTGCCGTCTGTGTGGAAAAAAAGAACACTTTTTTCTACCATCTAACACTTCCCGAGACACACAAATTTGAAGTTACACTAAACAATAATTCACCGCCGTTTATGTCAAAAAAATGAATGCTTTATTTCACCATTTGGCACTTCACACAATCACTATATACACCATTCATACACACACATACACCATATACACCACATACACACACATACACCATATACACCACATACACACACATACACTATATACGCTACATACACCATATACCACATACACACATACATACACCATTCACACATGCACACATACACCACATAATCCATTTACACTGAATACATACATACACTATATACACCATTCACAAAATCAACATACAACAAAAAATCAACATACACATACAACATACCATTCACACATTCAATATACAAAACAAAGTCAACATGCACACATGTCATTCACAAAATCAACATTAAAATGAATATTTATGAATAAGTACACAAATGTATAACTAGTATTATTGTAAAATAATTTATCAAGTAGTAACATACCAATTTGATCGAATTAAATGTTTTTTTATTGTATCAATTTTTCTAACTTTGGGATTTTATACCATAGGATGACACTTCACAACGTACCAATCCATATAGTCCTTAGTATAATCCCATGGAAAATTAACTACCATGGACCTTGTGTCAACTACCAAAATATGATCTTCTCAACGCTGACTATACCAAAAACCATTATCATATGAATCTTATATTGATTCTTGAATTCTCCAATACGGCAAACGTTGGTTCTTTAGGAATACATTGAACATGTCCAAATTGTCTTAGTATATGATCAGGATAGTATGTTTCAACAACGTCAAAGCAAATAATAATGCCGTTTTAAAAGGAGAACTCATTTATCGAGTAATGGCTTCTTATTTCAGAATAAGGGTCCCAACAAACCTATTTTTTTAAATAAATAAATTATTTCAATATTACATATTTTCAAAATAGAATAATATGCACAACTAAAAAACTTACATCTTTGTCGGTTAAAGAGTCAAGTTGCTCTCTAAGCCGGATAATTGCATAGCTTGCTCTACACATTGTTTCGTACTAGCCCACTTGCACATCCATGGCATTAAATATTCATATTCCTCATTAGGAACTCCCATCGGAATCAAATTAGGAAAGTGGTCATAAATCCATGCCTATGACATTTAACACAGATATTATTTAATTTAAAAAAATGAACTATTAATAAATATGTTTGTACGCATACCATCAGCAAAGTTAACATCCACTAATCTGCTTCACTTTTTTCCTAGATGCCAAACCAAGTCGATGGTATAGATTGGTTAATATTTCCATACCCCGTGCTTGCTTATTAAGATGATCGGCTTCTTTTAATGCATTCATGTAATGGATAGAACTCTTTGTACTTGTTTTATCAGATAAAACCAAACAACCCAACACATAAAGAAGAAAAGCATGAGTGGCTCGATCATATCCATTTGTATCAACATTTTCCACTTTTGATGTACTAGAAAATTTACCTTTCAGCCAATACATTCTTACTGAATGCTTGCCTTCCAGCTCTTCACATGCATCCTCTTCTTCTGACCTAAGATCGTTAACTAAAAGTTTTGCACAATCACTTAAGGAGATATTTTTACCACTTTTTCTTTAAATAAACTTGTCCCCGCAACATGCACTATAAGAATGTGATAAACATATTCTAAGCTAATCAAAATCTCACACAAGGAAACGCGAAACAAATTGGTCTCTGGATACCATCTCTATACAAAAGCTAATTTAGAAATGCAATATATCCATTGATAAGAATGCTCCACTATATCATGCAATCCTGATAGCTTGACCATCTCCAAAACTGCACTCACTTCATCACTAATCTTCCATTCTTTCATCTTTCAAAAGTGTGAAATAGATCTTAAATGTTCACGTTCCTAAAAATAAGATGTTAAATATGACTAAATGAAATAACTTCAAATAATGAAATTCAAAAGAAAATTTACTTACAGGTTTGTTAGCCCAAATATCATTAGCTTTATGAAATTTGAAGTCCCGCAAAATTGATAAAACTTGTCCACTATCTTCACTTTCAATGATAGCAGTGGAAGAGTCAGGGCAATCAACGTGTACGTCGGGAACTTCTTCATGTGTTTCTTCTTTAAAAACAGGGTTTGACTATGATGAAGAATGATCAACCACCAGATCTTCGCTAAGTTCTGCATTTTTTTCCCTTTTGCTTTGTTATTTTCTGCCTCATGTTTCCTCCATAATGAGGCAGTCATAGGTTCTACAAAAATATAATCGAAAGCATGAATATTAGGAAAAACAATTTTGAAATCAATAAGCATCAATAGCCTATGCAAAAATTATAATTACATGCCAATGCATTCTAAATATCGATACATATCTAACTAAAAAATTTAGGTATATCATGTCTTGTTCCAAAGGCTAAACAAAAATAAAATGATAGTACCATCTAATAACACATAATGTTTCAATTGGTAACAAAGCACGGTTGAATAAATGCAGTTCTATTCGACAGTTAACTGTCGTTTATATTAAGCAAATTTAAAAATGTTAAGTTATGTACAGTCAATCAGCAACTTCCGTGTGTGCTCTAAAAATACAAACTATCAATCACCATTCGCAACATACAAGTAAGAGGAAAATTTATGTAATTTCATTCGGCATTACATTATTGTGCATAATATTAAACATATCATTGTAAACCATAGACTGGCACATCCACAAACTATAAGATTGAAGTTCTATTACACGGTTCTTTTCCACCATATGTATTTAAAATCAACTACACTTTGGAAAAATGATTGACATGCCAGATTGTTTGAAAGTTTGAATTTATCAATTGAAGTTCTTCATTGTTTAATTTATGCAAAACCCTAATTTGGAACCCTAACACGCAAGCCCTAAAAACAGTGAACCAAGAAAACTCTAAAAACATATGGCACATTTTATGAGATTTTAAAGCCTTCCTTGAGATGCGTTCTTCGATATTTTAGTGCCCACCATTGTTGTCGACTTTCTAAAGTGAGATATGGGATTTGAGTTGCCGTTTCATTTTTTACTTTGGTGGTGAATAAGGGTAAATAATAAACCAGGGTAAAAACAAGATGTGGGTAATTTTAAGTGTTTATTTTGAGGTGAATAGCAACACATTAATAATTTTCACAATAAAATAACGATGACATTGAATTTTCCATCTTATAGTGGATATAATATTTTTTTAAATAATATAGGGACTTGCAAGTCATGGTGACAACTAGATCATCAAAAATCTTATAGAGCGTAAGAAAAACTCAAATGAAGCATGATAAAACATAAAAACTTTTCCAAAAAATAAATAAATATCTTTATTGACCTTTGACAACAAAAATCGATTTATAAATAGGTACATTTTGTCAAACATCAAAAAAATTCAAAATCCACTTCCACCCCTTCCAAAAAACAGTTTGACGAAACACCTCGTCAACTTTTATAGTGAAAACCTTCAGTTTAAACCATATACATACATACATACATACATATGCATATACATATAGATATATATATACACCGCTAGAACTACAAATAGTTACAGTCGAAACCATATAATTTGAAGCTAAAGTTGCATATAACTATAGTTATAACTATAAATTTCCATTTAACCAAAATATGCAGTTCCAACTACGTATATATGTTGGAAACTTTAATAGTAGTGTTTCGTAAAACTTGTTTATAAGGAGCATTTTTTATAAATTAAATTTAAAAATAAGGATGGATGCTAATTTACATTTGTAGATAACTAGCTATGGTTTAAATCAAACTAGTAAAGAAGTATACTCCCAAACATTAATCATGTAATCACTAAATCTCTTAGGGTAGTGAATAAAACTCAGGTATACATGTTGGCAAACACCAAACATTTGGCAAACACCAAACATTCAGCAAATTAAACAAAACAAAGCCATACATATATCAAAAAATTATTGAGTAAACATGTTAAAAAGTGTGTGTCCTAAGGCATATGGCTTGACAATGTTCAATAGCATTTAGCAATGCCATTAGACACTCATACGATATTCTACTAGTTCAACACAATTTAGTTGAGAAAAATATATGCCTAAAATAACCTCTATCTCGTTGTTATGCGCTATAAAGCACTACAACAAGAACAGTTTTAATTGACGCCAGAAAGGTGTTGGCACGGTAAGCATAATATCGAAGCCATACTGATGCCTTATAGGGCATCGGCAAAACAAACATTAGCAAATTCTCATCGATGTCATATCTACGTCCTTTTTGGGGTATTTATCGAAATCAAATTTTCAACGCATTTTAACTTTTAATAGATGTGAAATTGTCGACATCATATCTAGATATGTCTACACCAATAAAATTCAATTACCGACCTCATACCAATGCCAAATTAAAATCCTAAAATTGGAAATTTTTTTCCAACAACATGCTAATGTCTTTGCTGAAGCATTTTTGTTACATTTATGTTTCCATTCAAAGCTGAATCGCATATTTATATATAATTGATATTTAATCACACAAACATAAAAAAAATCGAACATACATACTCAAACATCAATACATAATATTACATATCCAACATCAATATCAAAGTAATCAAGTATCCATCAATACAAACATAAATATACATACACAAATATTCATCTAACACCACTAATGTCCCTCTGACATCACAAATATCAAACAAACACAACTGTATCCATTAATGCAAACAACATCCCAACAATAATGTCCATATAAATATTCAAACATTCCACATAAATTTCAAACAATATCCAACCAATAATGTTTACATAAATATACAAACAATAGCAATAATAACCAACTCCACTAGCATCATCATCATCATAAAAGGAAGAAATGTCCACATGCAGAAAATTTTGCACAAATGCATCAATGAGCTTACCAAGTTTTATCTCCAGCTTACAGACATATGACTTCAGGTGTCGATTGACTTCTTCTACATCAGTTGATTTAGCACCCCTCTCTAATGAGGATCTCTATATTTTAACAAATTTTTTTGTTTAATAGTAAGTAAACTTCATTTTAATAATTGTATTATGTATTAGAATTGTTATACATATATATTCTTTAATCTATTTAACTTAAACAATTTTTCTCAAACCGTTTTATATTTTACGGTGACGATGTATAATATCTAGTAGAAAATGATGATTAAATTAAATAATTATAATAAGCATGTGTTGAGTCAAAAAGTGACACAACATCCCAGATCAATCAAAAATGAGATCATACAGATTATAAATGAAAATGAACAGCAAGAACTCACCAATTTTTATAGTGTTTCGGTCTCATATCACTGCGTTTGTCCACTTCAATTTTATTGCTAGAGATTTGACATAAATATAAACGAATTACAATGTTGTAAGTCTGTAAAATAATGAAATTTCTTTTTTGCTAACAGTTTGTGGTTAATTTGGATCTATAGAGAAGAAAGTGAAGAAAAAGAGCCTAAAAGTTAAAATTCCTTCACACGTCGCACTAACACTCTTATTTATTGGTGAAATCATCCACTAGAGTCGCTAGATCGCGAAGACTAGGTAAGAACTCATATCCACACAAATAGGAAGGTGAGATGAGTATTTTTGGCAATAAAAATCATGTCGATACCAATAATGATCATGTCGGTACTCACCACAATTTACTCTATGGCGGGTCACTTTGTCTTCATATGTGTTCACATTTTCAAGTTTCCAAGCTTTTCTCCTAACAATTACTACATCAAATCATGTAGGTACCAGTATAATTTGTCCTATATTAGATTTGTATTTTTCAACAAGATACTGGAGTAGTTCACCCACTTGTTGAGAAATGGTCCCCTAGATTCATCTCGTTAACGACCGTAATTGTAGTCGATACCAACCATAAATGACTTCCTCAAAATTGACTCCAATTTCTTGTGCTTCATCATTCCATCATCCCAAGTGACTCTTTATGTTTTTGATCCAATTAATCTTCATCTTGAAGTCCACATTCACTACGAAGTCACTCAGTTCAAATGTTGGATAACACTTTCCCCCTAAAGTATGCTATGAGAATAAATCATGGTTTGGATCAGGACAAGTGATATTGTTTTGGTTGCACAAGATTCATTAATCGACTAACCATCATCATTGAGGCATCATGTCCATTCCAAGAGCACTTGATCGCTACTTCTAATAGTTAGTGTACCATTCTTCTTCCATAGCCAAGTCAGAACTTATAGCTTTTTGGAAGCTATGCTGCATACTAACATGGTAGGCTCTTATTTTCTTTCTCTTTCCTTTCTTATGACTTTTTTTAAATTATGACCAACACATATCGGTACCAAACAATCATGTCGGTACTGTCATGATTTATGTACTGTATATTCCAACACTTAGAAGTTTTTTCTTCCACCTTAATTCATTTCCAAGCAAACTTCATTTCTTTGAGTAATCTCGATTTCTTGCCCCCATTACTTCTTGCCTTCACCGTCGACGTCATCACATCCAACTTGACTGCCGCCATCAACTTTCCCATCAACACAGCCAACTTTGCTATCGTTGATATTAATTCAGCGCCGAACCATCCAAACTGACATCTTCCAGATCTCGACTACAACTTGGGTGGGCCATGGTGGCACCATCGGTGCCGTTGCCGCTGTCGTCGTCAACATGTAGTTATCATTGTTAATGCCTCCCTTTAGTCTTTGATTTACAGTCGATTTATGGTCACATTCCACTTTCATAGCCAGATTAAGGTGGTGATTTTGGGGACAATTCACTTCGCATGAGGCTCACACCAAGCAATCCTCGGTTTGCGCCCAAATTTTTCAGAATTACCTTGCTTGGTGTTGGCTTCGAGTTCCTAAAGTCTTCGCCAAAGTTCTTTCCAAGGTAGGCCCTTAGTTATTCGTGGGTGATAAGTTTGGATGTGGCGCAATCGATTTTGTCAAACTTTGGTAAAATGTGAATTGATGGCTCAGTTTGGTGAGACAATTTCTTGAAATAGTCACATCAAACACATTCCGGTGTCCGATCAGAACATATGTGCAAGCACATCAAGTTAAACATCACAATCCTGCGTTCCTGCAATGTAAACTTCATGTTGCTCCAGATAACAGTTCCTTATTGTATATTCTACAATAACAGGTAAAATCTGATCCATAATTTTGTAGCATGAAGTTGCTCATTTGTCAGCAAGAGCGAGCTATCTGCATATAATGTTTGCATACACCATGCTCTGAGCGAAGGACACACATGTACAAATTGACACTTTACATAGCTCCAATCAATGCGTAGACTCTGATTGGTCAACATATGTTAACATCCACTAGATTATGTAAATCGGCTACACGAGTTTTGATTAAAGTAATTCATTAAAGTAACACATACCTAACCACATTCAATATCAAACATTTCAATCCAAAATGAGGCTATCTCCTTACCTTAGAGTCAACTATGGCCTTTCTACAACTCTAGAGGCAGGCTCTTCTTCTTCTCAAGCCTATTTGTCCACTCCATCTAGAGTGAGATATTCTATAACTTGAGAACTTTAGATCCAGACCCTTCCAACTGCACAACCTCATGGTTCAGCTTTTCAAATGGATGAATGAACTATTCAAATAATCCTAGATATTCACTAGGATCACAAACCATCCCAGTTGACTGCAAAGGAGATCCAAACAATCTATTTTAAATACGGGAATACTGAGGATGGTGTCCTCTTACCAACACTTAACCATCATGCTCATCTCCCGCCTCCAAAAAACATGACACGTAATAGGTATATTTGCTTAATTGAAGTTATGTTGCTATTCAATGACTTTCTCAAATTCTTCCTTCGAGAAATCGTGTCGGCTTCTACTCAAGTTCATCCTAGTGGCTATGCCTTGATTAACTCCTTCTATATTCTTTTCATGATGCAACTAGCTCATCCTCCAACATCTGGAGAATTCGCATACCATCTAAGCCACAAGAAGAGGCAAGATTCACCTTCTCTACTAATAGTTGAATCTTTCAACCATTGCAAGGTTAACGAGGCACTCCATAACAAGCGCAGTTATCTCAAAAGAAAATATTCCTTTATTTGCTACGCCGAAGGCTTCAACCATTTCTAGTTGTTCGACCATAAGTTTTCTTATCCAATGTCCCATCCATACTTGGGTTTTCTACACCCAAGCATCTAAGATCCTTTCTGTATCCTTCATATACTCTCATCGATGCCTATGTCGATATATCGAAGTTCTTGAAGGGGATTGATCCATAATTTCATACAACTTCTTATGTTCTCATGAAAGCTCGAATGCACCAATATAATCTTCTATAAATAGCATGAGCATTGTTCCTAATAAACTTCCTACTAAAAGATCTTGAGCCGTTATTGGTCCTGCTATCTTAGCCTACGATTCTAATGATGAAGATCCAAGGGATGAAGAGGTCCAACCAGATAAGAAAAATCTAGAAGGGGAGAAAGAAGAAAAGAGGAAAATATGGTATATGAAGGAGATGATGGAAGAGAGAAAGGAGAAGAGAAAAATGATGATGAGGATTTTGATATTAATGCGGATAAGTCATATGGAGAGACATCTCTTGAAGGCATTATCGTCACAATGCCTCACTGACCGAAATGGTTAGTCATCAATTATACACAACTTGCACCTAGATCGAGTCTTGAACCAATTGAATAATCAACTCCTCTCATCGACTCCTCCGATAATATCTTTGGCTCCTTAGGTGACCTTGGGAGTCTATTTGCTTTTAGTTTCGAGGGAATAAGATTTAGAGGCATTCTAAATATTAGACCCTACGAATTCAACTTCCCATGTGGGGATATTCTTGTTGCTATCGAGGGTGACAAAACTTTATCTCTAGGGCCCATTAAGCACGGTCCGTAGGCTACTTAGGAAAACGTTGGCAGTTCATACACTTCTAGTATCATGAGCATAATCATTTAGTGCTCATTCTTGATCTAGTGCTTTATTTTTAACTAATCCCTTCTTCTTTTCAGGTGCAATTTGTAGGCAATGCTTTACAACCTTCGAACAGGATTGGACCATCATCGTTCCTCAACTCTGGGGGTTACTATCAACTTCTTAGCTCCTATCATGAAACAAATTCTAAGATAAAATGGAGAAAAGATAAAGAGTGCCAAAATTAAGATTATAAGCAGCATCATCATGAAGAATAGGAAAGGCATGATGTTGAAAGAGAACAATGCTGCTAAGATGAACAACAGGGACCGCGCGAACACTCTAGGTGCGACTTTGACCCTTATCTACATCTTCACTCCCATTCTTCCAAATATAAACCATATTCTTCTCTAGACTCACTCCATCATTTCAACCTCTCACCACTGCTATTTCTACCTCCCATTAATCAAAAAGTATTGGCCCTACATAATTGCTTCAATCTCATGGGGCTGTAAATGGTACTTCGAGTCACACCGCTCATCCTCTAACTCCCAAATGCTAATCTTCTCCCATTGCTACAAGGATGCAAGCGGCTATCCTCATCTTTTTCTTAAAGGGTGTAATGTTCGATTGCAATGTTAAAGATATCTCTCGAAAAGAAGCCAATGAAGGCCTTAACAAACTTAAGGAGGTCGCAGAACAGTTATTCGAGTGGAAAAGGCTTGCCAAAAGCCTCTTCGGTATCAACCGAGCTATTCAGTTTATTATTCGTTCCTTTGACTCGGAGAGGACCAATCTTGATGGGATAGTCGAATGTTATAAACACGACATGGCTGCAATTATAAAATAAAGGGATGAAGCTATAAAATCAGCCAATGACTTTAAAGATAGAATGGCGGAGCCACTGAAAGTCCATACGCAAGCGACCATAATTATGAATGCTCAACTGAAGGCTGCACATACTAAAAATGCTAAGCTTGAGGAAATTCTAAAGGAGAAAGGTGAAAAACTTGCGGCACCTCAAGCTAAAGTAGAAAAACCTAAAGCTGACTTGAAGGTCGAGTTAGAATATGAAGAAAAAGTTCCAATTGAACTCGTCGGTGCTATAAAGGGAATCACATACCTCAAAGCAAAGGCTATTTAGATTGAGGAAGAGATGGAAGCTATTATTCTCCAATATTTCGCCAATGTTATCGAGATGAAAATTTTGAAGCGGCTTGGAGATAGCTATCCATTCACACTAGCCGATGCTTGGGAAGAAATCTTATGCAAGGCCAATATATCTACCCCTAGAATCAACAAGGACTACCTGAAGTCAATATTATTGGATAAAGGCGATTTGGTATCCCTAGAAAAGGCTAAGACAATCTTTGTAGCAAACGCTGCATCTAAAGGGAAGATGCTTGCTGAGGCTCCCATTGGTCCTAGTGCATCAAATAATGTGGAAATTTCCATTCTGACATTAAAAAAGCCTTCAACGGGCATTATAATTTCCATGTTGACCACCTTTGATACCACCATTACTAAGGTACTTGGTCCTACTATATTCGATGTTGATACTCTACATCTCACTCATACGGTTGCTCAACCATTCCAACCTACTCTCGAGGAGGAAGAAGTCATAAAGTCTCTATTGAAAGGATACTTCTGTTGGCCAATATATATCTCTAGTCTCTTCGGTCATCGAGAAACTTCAGTTCTCCCCTAAGAAACTCACTAATATATACCCATCTCTATATCAAGTTACAAGCCATTTGTCGCTACCCCCTCCAGTGACATCTACTCAAGCTCCAGACCCAAGTGTCATCATAATTATGTTTATCTATGTTACCACAACACTCATCACTTCACTTCCTCCTTCGATCCTTGGCTTTGACATAAAGTCAGAAAACATAAGGGTGCTAGATGGGATGGAGAACGTTTATTCATCTTTAGAAGAGGAAGTGACAATCAAAAGTACAAAGGACCCTGATTCTATTTCAATGGTGGATTCTAGCAAATCCACACATACTCCAGAGGGCCCCTCTAAAAATTAAGCTACCTCAAGGTCATTGTTCCGACACCACAAAGACCTCAATTCCTATCTCCAATAAACCCAGAATTCCTATAACTGGACGTCCAATGAGGAATCATCTCCATCGGAGGAAATTTTTATAGAGAAGGGGGAGGAGAAAGAGGAAGCAAAGGTTATCAAAAATGCCCTACACCTAACTGGATATCAGGAGCAGCAAATGAAGGAGATGGCAGTAGGTGATCAACCCAGTTTTTGAAGCCACTTCCATTTGGCCTTTTTTGTAATCCTATATATATTCCATTTTTTTCCATAAACAACCCTTGCAACTTCTATACAAAAGATATGTAAATAAAAGATTGTTTTTTGTTCCATCCTTTTCTTATTTACATCACCATTTTTTTTGTTTCATACCTACCTACATATATAATTTAATCATATTTACATTATACATGCATCTGTTAATGCAATGCCATTATTTACTGTAACTTCGTACATATAAATAAATTTCTACAATTGCTCGGTATTATTTCATTACTTAGTTCTCTTTATCATTGCTAGTATATTTCATACTTAGCTAGACAAAAACTGTACTTCACTGGCCAACTCGACTTATCTTCAACTAAATGCATCTTTCTCAATCACAAATAGAGATATATCACTTTTGCAAATTCTATGGCCAACCTTATTTATTCTGGCCAGGTGTACTCCATTCAATCGTAAACAAGGTTGTATTTACAAAACTATTAACATTGCACCATTTCCTATATTTGGAAAATTGAAGTTCGGACGTCTATCTCTGGACATCCACATATAATTTCACCCCTCTTCGGTTGATAATCAAAGATGTCTCATCAATCTATCTCGTTTTTCATCAACTGAACATATATGTCGAGCTCGGAACGTGGCTGTACATACAAAATATTCAATCGTACATTGACTCCTATCTTGGGAATCAATGTCTTGGATGCCAATCTCTAGGCATCCATCCCAGTCTTACCTATCTTTGGTCATTAATCGATAAAATTGACTAATCATCTTCTCTTAGCTTCGGCCGAGCACATCTTGCTAAACCGTAAGCATTGTTATTCCTGTGAAAAGATACAACTTTGCATCGATTCCTATCTGTATGAATATGCGCTTATATGTTTTTGTTTGATGATAATAAACATATATATTCATTTAAATGTATTTGGTAATGTACTATTTTGTTTTTCATAGATTAAATAAATATTTGTTGAATAAAATAAATAACACAGAATTTGAATTCAAACAGAACAAGTTACACAGAATTTGAATTCAAACAGAAATTTTATTCAAACAAATATTTATTACAATCTTGAATAGTACAAATTCAAGCTCTCACTATACATATACATTTTTGAATTACATCACAATTCAATTTACATTAATAACCTCACAACATATCACTCACACTCGTATTTTGTCTTCAACTGCATTCCAGTTTGAATCCAGTATCTGAGCAATCTGCAAAAATATTCACTAACGCAGTAAAATTGAAAAAGAAATATTTTTGCGATATAAAATAAAATATGATTTGCCTCAGTTATTTGGGTTGTTCGTCATAATTTACATTTGAATTCATCACACACGAACAGTGTGACATGCACAGTGTATCACTGTACATGCCACAAGGTCATGCACATCAATATACACTTGATAATGCTACAGGGACAGGTGAGCACAGGTCAAACCCAAATGAAAAGCCGGGTTCAACTCACGTGCAATACAATGAAAATCACGACACGAGCACGAGGTCAAACCCGAGTTTTTGAAACTGGATTCAACACAGGGTAGTTCACAAGTCAAAACAGAGCATCAAAACAATGTCGAAGTCATTCCAGCAATGTACATGTACCAGTGAAACTCAAGCAAGTGCACAACCAAACCAATATTGCAAGAGGCAACAAGAATGGTGAAGTCGAAACATGCACTTGCAAATGAGCAACTACAGGGATGAATACAATGTCAAAGCACAGAGCAATCAAGTGTTAACAATCAATCAACGAAGACCAAATGCACATGTCAACATCAATGAAAACAAAGTCAGACCAACAGCAACTGCATAAGAATGCAGTAACAAACAGAAGGGATGATCAGACACAGGACAACAAATGCACATGACTGCAACATAAAGCATGTCGAGCTCAATACAATCTAGTATGCAGATCCAAATAAGTGACGAAGTCAACTTGTTCAAACAGCACAACAAATATATCAACTGAACATGAACAGTACCATGGACAGAAGACAATGCCAACAAATATAACAACAGCCAGTGCCAAAATACAGTGATCAAGTTCATATGCACAGTGAAGACCACAAAAGAAATGCCACCAACAGACCAAAGTGCAGACCAAATGAAGACCACAAGATCAACTAATCAACAGTGCACAAGAAAACCAGTTCAACGAGTATGCACAGCAATGCAAGAACAAGCCAGCAGTTACATGAAAAATGCACATCAACCAAACAACTAAAATGGATGTAAAGATCAATGACACCAGTATATATCAAGTGAAGCATTTGTATCAAAGGCATAGCAACTGCAGTGGACATGTATACAACAAAAGAAGCAGAGACTACAATATCAAGTGCAAGTGCAGACGACAAAGACTCAACTACATCCATCAAGTTCAAAAACAAGCGGTGTAGTGATAAATGGAATCACATGAACAAGTTAGAACAACCAGACAACATCATGCAATGCTAAATTGAAGGTCAGGTTAAACCAACCAGAAAAATGGCCAGAGATGAAGCTCACAGGGGACAGAGAATCAATGCCGTGTAAAGTCAAAAGCAACAGTGGATGAACGAGATTCAACAGTGCAGAGATGACCAAGTATCAAATTCGTATCTTTTAAAAAGAGGAAAGTTTCTGCCTTTTTATTCAAGAAAAATCGTACGCGTGAAAATCAAAGCCGTGAGTATCAAGTCGAGAAACTATATCAGGAAAGAAAAATTTGGAAAGTATCCAATTGATACGAACGAATTCAAGCGTCCAGAATTCATATAAATACATCACCCAAACCATCATCGGATAGGGGGGAAAATCAAATCAAATTCAAACACAAACCCAAGTTCATCATCGGCAAGCAGAGCAACAATCGAATTCAAGCATTCAATCCAGAAAAGCAAAAAAAAGTTACATACCAAATTGAAGCCGAATTCCAGAAGCTCTAATTTCACAATCGATCAACAGAGAAGCAAAGCAAACCATCGATCATCAGAGAGCCGCAAAACCCTAATTTAGGGGAAAAGATGATCGGCCGCCAGTTTACAGTAGCAAAGGAAAATGGAACGAAGCCCTAATTCGACAAGGAGGAACGGCTAAAACAAGTGGATCGGGTTAAAAATAAAGAGGCCGGCATTTTTCACAAGCAAAAGAAAAAGGAACGGGGAAATTCAATTGGGCCGACATTATTATAATAAAAGGGCTTGTGTTTAGGGTTTAATTTTTTAAAGGGTTTTTTTTGAGAAAAAATTAAGCATTCAAGTTTGTATTTTTAATTTTTGCTCCTGCTTTACTTTTGAAGTTGTTTTTTCTTTTCGAGTCAAAGAATTTGTAAACCACCACCTAGGTTGTAGGTAGTGTCAGATTGTCTAGTTAGAATTAGTTCAGTGAGCAGGGTGTGCGAGTTTACAAAACTCTATAGGCGGAGCAGAGTTTGAGAGTAAGCGAAACTCTATAGGCGCAGCAGGGTGTGCGAGTCTATGAGAGTGTTTGTGAGCGGGAGCAAAAGGGTTTGCATGTCTAGTAGAGTGTTTGTTAGCGGGATACTGTTTAATTCTAATAGAAATCTGGGAATGCAGCAGTAGGCAGGGGTTGCCGAAGTTGGGTAAATTTTGCGTGTGATTTATTTTGTAGCATATTTATTTCTGCAGTTTGTTTTTACGTTTAAATCGAGAAAATTTGCTATAACCCTATTCACCCCCCCCCCCCCTCTAGGGTTAATCTAGATCCTACACTATCTTCGGGATCCGACACCTTAAATGTTATCTCCGGGCATCGATCCTTGGTCAGGCCAATCTCTAGGCACTGATTGAAAATTACATGTGTAAGGGAAATCATCTGATTGACCCTAACTATTATACTTCTTCATCCTATTCATGGATCAAAAGAGTTCATGGATACCCATCTTCGGGTACCTAGACATCAGGTTTTTCAAAACAGAAATGTATAATTCTATCACTAATTATGTGGCATGAAGTAAAACTTTTGAAAATACGGTTTCATTAATTCCAAAAGCCAAATTTATTTAAAAATAAAAGAATGGTAGTGTAACGTCCCGAAAATTTTCGACTTTCGAAAATTCAACATCGATACTCACTTTATCGACTGCCGAGAAATCGGAGGCCGGAAACCCGAAATGTTATGGTTTAAGAAAAAGAAAGAGGTAGAAAAAGATGGAAAAAGATAGAACAGAACAGAAGAAATAACAGAACAACAACAGAATCTCACAATCGCAGCGGAACAACATATAATAGATAAATGAATAATCTTTAAACAAATAACTATATCAGTTATTACATTACATTTCATTTCATTTCATTACATCATATCATCAGAGTGTACAACAACAAATGACATCAACAGCGGAAAAGAAATACTATATACTAGTAATACGCCATGCCATCCAGCTTGCCTCCAGCAACTCCTGAATATCCAGAATATCCTGATAAACCTTAACTCTTAACTGCCCGTGTGGAAATTGGTGGGCACCCAGAGTTTAGGAAGGAAAACAATAAACTCCGAGTCAGTCATGTGACTGGTGTGAGAACTCAAAACAGTTTATTTACTTTAAAATCAAAATAGAGGAATATTTTTAAATTCAATTCGCAATGCTTTTAAAAATGAGACTACCATAAGGCCTCCCGCACACACACACATGCAAACGCAGAATCGGAGGAGATTTCTCCTTATGATAGTCAAAGATGCTTGATACGCATTTAAAAGAACATTTTATATTATTACTAGTGCATAGTGTAGGCAAAATTCATTTCGAAAATAGAATATAAATCTTAGCCAACATACGACCATTATCGTATGCCTACTATAGCTAACCATGTTCAATAGCAGGTTACCGCCACATTCCATGGCAGGTTATACAACTAAAACCGTACAAGTCTCGTATTGTTTCTTTGGATTTCCAACAAATGGTCAGGCCAAGGAACTTCCCATTGCCACATGGAAACGCCTCTGGAATGACGTCCCGAGAACCAAACCGGATCTCTGCCAACACAAGGCCGGGTTACCCCTAACTGGGTAACCGATCTATCCGAGGATCCTCGATTTCCAACAACCACAAAAAATATGCAGTAACAACATAGGTTAAATATCTGGGCTCCATACCATGATACCACCTCTATCCAGAAGGAATGACATACACTAAAGGGCGCTACCCCTAATAACCTTGCTGCATCCTTCCTGTTTTGACCATTTCCGGGGTGTGAGGTCCGACGAAGTCTCGTCCACAAAAACACACTTTATACAAAAGCCGTGCTTTGGGTCAACAAATGATCATAGAAATGATCACCAAGATAAACGATCAAATAAATGATCCTATCACAAATGATCAACACAATGATCATTTCACAGCAACACTCTGCATGCCACACTACCAAATTGGGAGTATATCACTAATAACCTTCAACTATATAACCTCTGAGCTCGTACGTCTCAGAGAAGGGTGTTAAGCTAAGAGAATAAATTCACCGCCACCAACAGAAATATATTTGAAAGAAATCAGCTTTATAGCTCAACTTGTAATGTCAGACATACAATCATACAAGTCTGTTCCGGGATCGAACAGAACCGAAGGCACTTACAAAGAAGTCCTTGCAATCCGGATATTCACTAATCACGACCGGACTTCCCGTCACTAAGGGTGATAAAACCTCTATATCGGAGATCAGCCGATGTAGAGTAACTCGACGGTAATCCTTCCGTTTTCACAAACATCCGGTCTTCAACACCGGTCATCAAATGCAATCCATAACGACGTATCACATACTCGGAATGGGTTATACGACCCCAAGGTCCTTTCCCGGTTAACCCGAATAGTGAGCGCTTATTCAAAAATAAGTGTGGCATTCAAATTCAAGCAATTCACAACAAATACCTATTTAAAGGTAAATATTGATAGTCGGATTATTTAACTATCAATAGGCATGCTCAACATCACCAAATCCAAATAATTTCCCAAATTATTTACTTTCCAAAATATCTTTACTAGATATATAATTTCCACACTTCAAACATTTGAAAACAATTCTTCAAATCACTTTTCCTTACTCGGAAATTTCTTTCATTTCAACATGGTTCATTTAAACCAATTAAATAAATCCTTAACGATTTACTTTTTATTTACGTTCCAAGTTCGTAAATTTATTCCCATACTTTAAAAATAAATCAACGTTTATTTTTAAACTAATTTCCCCTTTCTTTTATAAATTCCATAGTGAATTTATAATCCCAAAATATCTATGATATACGATTTTCAATCGATTTTCAATATTCACTTTCAATTTATCTTACAAGGATAAATTCTAAACATTCATTTCACATTGGAAAAACGTTTCCATACTTATTTAATAATAAGTACATCACAAATCTATTTATTTTCAACATGTGAAAATATTCAATATACTTAAATCAAAATTTAGTATATATTTCATTCTTTAAGGAAATCATTCTCTTAACACATTTTATTTGGGCTAAAACGAATGTTGCGTAAAACATCGTTACGACGACCCAAAAATAACTAGTATAGGGATTCAAAGATTAAATAGATATATAAATCCCAATACTATACAAAACATTTCCTTTCGGAAACCATTTACTATAACAACAGTGTTATAGTCCACCATTTCCTTCTATTTCTCGAAAACGTCTATTTCAACAATAAATGTTGAAATCTATGTATTCGATACTTAATGCATTTTAAAACGTCTTTAAAATCATTCACTTCATTTCATAATGTTCCTTCCCCAAAACATATCCATTTCATTTAATAATATATTCACTGTCCAAAATCGTGAATATAATTCCTTTCATGCATTCCTATATCCAACTTATCAAATTCAATTGATTTCGGATTTATAAACAACGTTTATAAACTTCATTTATATTTTTATAAACTTCTATTTATAAAAACCCTTTTTATATCTCATTTTAAATGCCAAAATCCGATTTATAAGCTAATCTCTTATAAATCTTTTATTTTACAAAACCTATTTATATTTATAACTTCACAATTTATAAATCTATAAATCTTCATTCACTTATAAAATCCATTTATATTTCTTTTTAACACTTATAAAACGGTTTTCACAATTCCTATATTTTTAATTCATAAATATCAATATTTTTAAATCGTTTATAATAATTCAAAATTCCCAATTTAAACCATTTCATGAATTAATTAACTATTTATTTCCAAAAATCTCATTTATGTTATATTTCTCAAAAATCTTAATTTTTATAACATAAAAATTTATAACGTTTTAATTATTTAAAGTGAATCAATTCAAAATTTAATAAAACATATACTTTGAAAAATCACTTTAAAAATTCCTTTTAAAACCAAAATTATTATTTTAAAACTCCAAAAATGGATCCGATGATGCAGCAGCACAAATAGTCAACCGCGACATCCAAATATCATATATCGATATGATAATCAACAAATATCAAAATATCTGTAAATAAATCAATACAGTTGAGGAATCCAGTTGGATCCCTCCAACCTGTTTCCCTGCATCCAAAAACATTAGCACAATACCAATTCCGCTCCAGTACGAAATTATCGTAGTATATGGGATTAATAATATTATCCGCTTAATAGACGGCGCAATAGGGTCTCATCCGCTAAAAAATACGGGAAATCAACAACTGCAATATATACATATGCCAATATATATATTGATATTATATATAATACCAATTTCACTGTTTATGAAATATTCGCGGTATATGTTTTTAATAAATAACATCCGCTTACTAACGGCGCATAATGTCTATTTTAACAATCAATAGATAACAATCATCATTCAAACATACATTCAAATATTTTAAATCTAACTATTTAAAATAAAATCGAAACCGATTCGATTGAGTGAGAAGTTCTCACCTTGATTTCAATTTCGTTTTAGCGATTTATTTCGAATAAAATTAAACGGACGTTTACTTTTACCCAAAATTCTCACTAACTCCAAACGACTCCAATCCAATTGCATCGCGTAGCCTTCGCGAATACGATTCCAACGGACTTTGATTCGCCCAAATCGGACCTCGTATGAATAAGATACACAGTTTTAAAGTTAATACGAATTTAAATATAATTAATTTACATATTCATTTAAATTTCCTAACCCCGAACAAATCTCGACCGCACATCACCCTTCATCACGCATGCGCGTACAGCCTTCTCCTCCCAGGCATCTCTTCCCCGTGCGCAAGAACCCAAATCTAGCTTCCTAGGGCTTGAAAACGCAACCACCACGCTCGCTTCTACTACGATCTGACGACGCCACTACGTGCGCCCCACCCAGAGCTACCCACGGCCACGCTTGCTTGAAGCTCGGTCGACCCTTTCTCTCGGAATTCGTGCCCAAACCCACCACGAATGCGAGCGTCTCTCTCCCTCCTCGTTGCTCCGATCTCCATCAAATCCGTATGGATGTCAAGCTCCTTCGATGCTCTACAAGATTGCTATTGGAAGTTTCGGCTATAACTTCGTGGATGAGGAGAAAAATCGAGTGGAATATCAGAGTTTTTCGGCCATTCATTCCTAAAACTGGCGGCCACAAGATGATGAAACCCTAATACTTTTTTTTCTTTTAATTTGTGAAAAGTAAGGCCTATTTATAGAATATATCGAACACTATTCATTCCGGTTTTCATAACTCCGATTTACGCGCCGAAACTAACGTTCCTAGGGTTTATCCCGCGTTCCGGGCACAATGGAACAGGTTTCGAAAGCTAATTCGGACATCTGTGCGAGTTATGGCAATAAACGTTCAATTTAAATTAAACCGATTTTGATGCGTTTTAATTTGTACCGGACAAACGGTAAATCCAATTGACACGAAATTTAAAACCTTACAATAATATCACATTACGGATCCGATGAAACTGGTTTCGTCGAAATCCGAGACTGTTTGAAAAATGTCTATTTTAACTCGCCAAATTAATATTAAAAACAATTCGATGCGTTTCGAGCTGCCACGATCAAACGATAGCTCCGATTGACACGAAAATTGAAATCCGATAATAACTAACTATTACGGATCCAATGGAACTAGCTTCGTTCAATTCTGAGACTGTTCAAAAATTGGCTATTTTTACTAGTCGATTAAATATTAAAATATTCAATTTTCACAAATTAACTTTTAATTCGATTTTAAAAGTTCTAAAATATCATTCTAACTTCAATATGATAAAATAAAATTTTACAAATCATTTTCAATCATATTTAACCCAATTTTCAATTATTTCCGTAATTTCACATATTAATTATTGATTTAATTATTCAATTAAATCCAATTATTCAAATAAAAATTTATTCGACTTATAAATTTCACTTATTAATATTTAAAATTAATTAAATATTCAAATTTTAATTAAATAAAATTCTGGGTCGTTACAGGTAGACTCTGTGAGTTTCGTAATAATGGATCTTAAGACTAATTTAACGTTAGAGGGGGATAAATAGTATTTTCTAACTTATGTAAAACTTTTCAATTTTCTATCAAGACTACTATTAAATCATAGATTAATAACGCAGAATTATACTGATAATTGGTCGAAGATGCAATCATGGATAAATATAAAAGCAATAAAGTATTGTAAAAGTTAGAGAGATGACAACAGAGATTTTATAGTGGTTTGGATTTCTCCTACATCCAGTTTCGTACAATTTGCTATACAGACTTTTTTTTTCAAATGCCAATCTTTAAAGTAGGAAGAAGGCAAACCAGATTATAACCTCGATTACGACGCTACGAGACACTCCCTCATGATCAGGAGTGCGAGGTAAACTCTCTTGATTTGACTGGACTAAAAGATCACCCACTAGATTTGTCGGGCTACTAAACATACCACTTGCTTTGAATAGGCTACAAGCACATTCACACTATCGCGAATAAAGTTAATAGTTTTTCCAAAAGACAAATTCTTGTATCATGGATACAATAGATCCTACAGCTCTTTGATAGCCTTTTGATCTTTGAAAAAAGGGATATGTTTCCAAAATAGTAAGAAAGTAGTATCGAATGAATGCAATAAAGTATGAATTGATTATATACGATTTTAAAGAATGCAGAGTATATTTTTCAAGAGAATTTTCAAAAGAGTAAGGAGTGGAAAGAAAGAAAGTAATTAATTAGTTAAAAATTCATTTGTACTCCCCTTTATATAGTAAATGAACGGATGTATCCATTCATGAAGAGTTGTGTCCAAAAGTCGCTTCCATTTAAAAATTAAAGACAATCCAACGGTCTATAATTAACATACAAAAACAAGCATGTCGACCTATCGTAGTAATTTGTGAGAATACTTTTCTTTTAAATTTTGATGAAAATTCTATACTTTGTAAAATAATTTGAACATAATTTTTAAATATTTTAAACTCTTAATTTTTTTATAAAATATAAAAAAAATATTTTGAAATTTAAATAATTTATTTTATTTAAAATAATAAGGATTAGAAATTGGAGATAAGAATCAGTGATTGCTATCAAGAACTTTAACAATATATTCTAGTGACTCTAAACACTAAATTATAATCGTAGGATTTTCAATTCTTCCTCTTTGAACTCATGAGTCTTCATATCTTTATCTTAAATCTTTATACTGTACAGTTTTTGATTCGGCACTTTTGTAATATTCTACACTATATACTATATAATTGACAAATATTAGTATCTATATATTATATGTTGTTGTCATCAAAATCAATAACTGAGGTATTAAGAATTTCCCTCTTTTTGATGATAACAACCATTAGATATTCCTGTATATAAAATACGATATAACTCCTGTTGAGTTGTAACTTCCTCTAAATATATGATGTATATATTTTATATTTTTCTCCACCTTTGTCATCAACAAAAATGGGTGAACCCTTAATGATATATTTATGAACTATGGTTAAATCAATAATTTTGAACTAAAATAATTGAAGCATATATAAGAATATCAAATGCAATGTATGCTGTAATTATGACATATCAATGATGATTAATGCTAGATATGATAATCATGACATATATTAAGATATATAATGATCAAAGTTTATAAATATATGAAGATTTTTAAATAATTAATATAAGACAATGTTTATTTACTCAAATCGATTAATACAAACCAAGCTAACCATCCAAGCATACATATCTAAACTAGCCAAGTCAAATTAAGGCGTAACAATAACACTAACAATCCAAACCTAGATAAGCCAAACTAAACATATGAATCAATGCTTTTTTTATTATGGAAGACTTATGGATGGGGAAATAAGGATAGTGGAGACGTAAATTTCCTTTTTTTTCCACAATATTTCCATCACAATTAAAGGAAACTTCTCCTACACACTTGACTTCATCAATGTCTTCAGCATCATCTTCCTCCTTTTCCTCGTCATTCATTGAATGACAAGGTAGGGGTGTCCTCTTCAATTACTATTCGACCAGCCTTGTTGTCCAATATATATTTTTAAAGGTTTCTAAGTATTTTTCCTTGCTTTTCATGCCCTTTCAAGAGGCGTATTTCGACAACCTCTGTTTTTGAAATCATGTTGAGGACATGCTTTGGATCATCCTCTATTTTTATAACTTTGGCTATGTGGTGTTTTGGAAAGGGCCTAGAGTTGAGGTACTGAAGTCCAAGAGGGTGGTCTCCATTCTTGGTCTTTTGGAACATAAAGAATCCATTAATTTTTATTTTCTTTGGAGTTTACAGAAAGAATAAGACAAGGAAATGATATTGAATTTGAAATTTGGTGGTTATATAAACATATTTTGAATTTTGAATTTAAGAGGGAAAATCAGTTTTTAGAAAACTGCAGGGTATGTCGACATATGTAGGGAAATTTTGATATTTTATTCTCTTTTAAATTTAGAACCCAAAGGCTATTACATTTATATTTCAAAGAAAGAACATATTTCTATATCTCTTCAAAGTATAATATAAGATGTTTGAGGTAAATGTTTTGCTAATATATTAGTTGTTTGATTTTTAGTTTTATAAATTCAAGTGAAATGACTCCTTTATTTATGTTCTCTTAGAAAATGGTGCCTTATGTTTATATGTTTGGTTTGAGCATGATTTGTTTAGTTTTTAGGAAAATTTATTGCACTTGTATTATCATGATGTATTATTGACATTTTAAATTTATACCAAAATCTCTTAAGGTTTGTTGTGTGTAGATTACCTATAAATAGGCCAATGCAATTGAGATATATTATGCCTCTATTGTAGATAAAGAAAAAGAATTATGCTTTTTGCTAAACCAGGAAACAAGAGTGTCCTAAAAAGTGAAAAGTTTCACTTGTACTTTTCGGTCTAATTTGCATCAAGCATAGCCAACATCACTATATGAAATTAAATCGAAGGAATCTTTCTTTGGATAGAAAGAGTCCATAGTCTAGTATGTTGTTTACATATCTTAGTATTTGTTTTACAGATTTTAGGTAAGTTTGCTTAGGTTGAGACTAATATCTTGCACAAAGACAAACACTATTTATTATATCTGGTCTACTAGCAGTTATATAGAGTAAAATTTGGAGAGCTTCGGTGTATGGACATAAGTGGTATCATAAATCCTCTTCACGGCTAAATGATGGGTTCGGTATAAGGCAATAAATGGCATCTGAAAGCCTATTCACGACTTGAAATGAAAGCTTCGATGTAAGGCCATAAGTGGCATCTGAAAGCCTATTCATGATGTCAAATGAGAGCCCTAGTGTAAGGCTATAGGGGCATTAAAAGCCTATTCATGACACTAAATGGGAAAAAGGGTGCAAGGCCAAGGGCAACAGACACATGACTATCTTAACCTTAGAAAAGGAAGTAGTGTAAGGCCTTGGGTGTCAATTTAGGCATTTATTCACAACGTTATATGGAGAAGAAGGCATAAGGCAATGGTGGTAGCCGAAAGCAAAATAAACTTGATATATAATATACTTGTATTTTTCCATATAGATATATAATAGAAATATATATCCTTGTATTGTTATTTCACTCTTTATCTTTTTAGCTCCAAAAAAGATTTGCTTGACAAAATAAAAAAATGGAAATGAGAAGTGAAAGAATTGTAGTTAGAGGAGCAAGTGCCAAAAGTGAGGATGAGAATACTCAGACTAACTATGAAACGATCTCGAATATGGTGAAGAAGATTTTAAATGGTGCAAGTCATTGCTACAAAATTTAGTTTCATTTCAAATTATATTACTCTATAAATGATTGAGGTATAACATATGGATGTTGTCAATCCAAACCATATATGCATAACATACATACTTGTAAATTTGCTTTGTTACAAAATAAAACCAAAAGCAAAATAACGGAAGGGTGCATATTTCCTAATGTATATGTTGCTTTACTAACAAAATTATCCCAAGTCCACTAGCAAAAAGCATGACCACTCAAAGTTCTTTCTCGCCTACTTTTGAATTTCTTTGGTAAAAAAAGAGACCAAAAGAAGCTTATAAATTGGCATTGAAGATCCTTAATCTTTTATTTATCAGTGTTATTTCCATAATATTGAATAAGGAACATTTCTATCCTAAATTAGCAATGGATGTCTGGATAATTTTATATTGGGACTTTTAAAAGAATATGATATAATGTAGTTAATTTTACAAAAAGAATTATAGGAGAAAAGAGAGGTGAAGAAGGTTAAGTGGAGAAGAAGTGGCTTGTAGAAAAAGTAATGGTGCTGAAAAGCATAACAATAAGAGAAATTTGTACCAGCCTACTAAATCATTTCATTCCATTCATATTTATAATCGTTCATACACTATGCCAACTATCTATATTCTAGGGGCTACGTTTTGTAATTCATTATTGGTCACATGCTTGTAACAAACAAAATGAAAGAAATGAAAATAAAGAGAATCCTTTGTAACAAATTCCAATGCTTAGATCATGAGACATGCGTGTAGTGCTATTAATATAGATTGCTTTTCTCGGTCCTGTAGACATCTTGGCAACTTTATGATTCTTCTTTCATGTTTCTTAGCAATATGTGTAATAGTCCGTTATGTATTAGTTGCATCATTATCATGCTGAGCAGACACCATGACAACACCCCTAGAAAACCTACCTTGTCCTCAAGGATAAATGAGGAAGTACTTAGAGATTTCAGGTGGCAGTTGAATTGGGTTGGCAAGCTGCAGGTTAGGGCGCCACTTAAGCATGAAAATATGAAAAATTGGATGTATACGAGCTTCATGTAGAAGAAGTTGCTTATAAGCAATGGGTCCCATTCGTTCCAAACTTTCAAGGGGTCCAAAATACTTCTTAGAAAGCTTATGATTATGGCATTGAATAGATTGTTAGTGATATGGTTATAACTTGACGAACACCTAAGAACCAATAGGAAACTCTTTGTCTTGGAGATGTTTGTCTGCTTGACTCTTCATCCTTTGTTGTTATTTTGAAGATTGGACTTGAATGTTTGTAGTAAGTGGTCATGTGCAATAGCCCAATTTTCCAATTCTTAAATGTTGGTTTTTCTTAATGATGTAGTTTGCAATAGGCGGAGGTGGTAATTTATATACGTCTTGGAAGGCAGACATACTGGTTGAAGAAATCTCAAGTGTAATACTAATATTCGGTCCACGGAAGACACTTAACCATTTAGTTTGGTAGATCACCACTGATAGCATGATGGTCGAAGAGATAACGATGTCATTTTTAGAACGGTGGTGATGGCGAACTTTACATGAGCCTACGTCAAACCAGTCTGAAGACGAAGGCGCAATTTCTGGCTTAACACTACAAAAGAATTCTGAATTCCCTACGCCAATTGGGTGTAGGGAAGGCGTAGGGAAGCAAATTTCCCTACGTCACCTCTACGCTAAAAAAGAAGTCGAAAAAGGTGCGTCGCAAAAATTCCCTACGCGTTAACTACGCCTTTTCCCTACGCATTCCCTACGTCAGGTTCCATACGCGTTACCTACGCCATATTTCCCACGCATTCCCTACGCCAGGTTCCATACGCTTTACCTACGCCGGATTCCATACGCGTTACCTACGTCATATTCTCTACGCCTTACCTACGCCATATTCCATACGTTTTACCTACGTCGGGTTCCATACGCGTTACCTACGTCAGATTCTCTACGCCTTACCTACGCCATATTCCATACCCTTTCTTACAAATTCCATACGTCTTCCCTACGCCACCGTACATTAAAAATTCAATATGATCTTATTGAATTCACATTCGTCTACCTCATATATCGCCATAAAATCTAATAAAACCGAACATCAACAACAGAAAACATCAAATAAATTATATAACCACATACAAAAATCATAACTATGTCTTATTAAAAACATTAATATAGAATGCATATCATGGTCAAATTACATAAACTTGTTACAGAATGTGTTTGAAATACATCATGTCCAACAAACAATAAAATAAAGTTGCTACATAGCTCCAACATAGTTGTTTCATCTAATTCAAATATTATACGATGTACGTTATAAAAATAGAACATCAAACCCACAACCAAAATAGGAATAACTCATGAAGTTGGTCGTATCTCTGGTCCTTGCTCCCGCCTCAACCCCCGTATAAACTCCTGCACAGAACTCATCTCCTGCTGCATGGAACATAAATCCCCTTGTAGTTTGTTAATCGTGGCATTCATTTCTTGATTTTTACTCCTTAGCTCTTCTACTTCCTCCTCAAGTTTCTCTTTGTCATGTGAAACTCCAAAACGAACAGTATATGTATTGTCTCTGTATATCTGCATGTGAATTATTTAATCACATTAGCAAAATGTATAACTATTCGACTTTTATTTTCCTAACTTATAATTTCATAAAGAAATGAAAGAACTAGTCATGAAAATAGGCCGACAGTACAATGTATATAGAAGCCTATGTCTCAAGTACATAGATTCTTGCATTTGTGTAATGTGGCGTTGCATGGACAGGGACGACCCTTATAAAACCATGTAGAGCGTAGAATCATTTACCATGAGTTCTACCATTTATCTCACAATCTTTCTTCAGACTAATCAAATTTTGTTTGTACAGATACATGCATTAAATCATCAACAGACAAACAAAAACAATGCTAATCCAGACGAAAACTAGTTAACAGATTAGGACACTAACAAAGCAAACCAGAATCACGACTGCTTAGCAGATAGATAAACTAGAAGAAAATTTTAGCAATATTCAAACAAGACAGACAGTACAACACAAAAAAAGCACGCATAGCAAAATGTTCATGCTTCCTTGCTGTTAATTTAAATTGTTGTTGTTCTTGGCTGGCAAACTGTACACATTTAGCTAGAATTAATTGCTTAACTGTACGCATAGCATGTCCCATCTTATCATGTTGCGTAGCCTATCTTCGCTTTACTAGTTAATGCATGTAGCCTTAGTTGTATTTACAATTGTGCAACTGTACACATTTAACTAGAATTAATGGCAAACTGTACACATTTAGCCTTAGTTAATGCATGTAGCCTTAAGTTGTATTTCCTATTGTGCAACTGTAGCCTTAGTTGTATTTCCAATTGTTTCGTACGTCCCTGTTCTTTGAAGTAGTTCACAGCTTTGCCTTTTAATTTTTTTTTCTTTTTATGATAAGGGATGCACATCCCCATTGTTGATTGTTGCACTGTTTTAATGGTTACAGCTGAATTTGATTTTTTTTTTTAGTTTGATACTTTGAATTGCAATGGAATTATATTTCATAGGAATCATTTCAATATCGGTTTTACTTGAAAAATATATAAGTTGTTTTATATAGAAATTGTTGGGATTATACAGTTCGAGACGGATTTGACGACGATAGTGATGAAGACAATGCTGTACTTCGGACATCAAGGATCTATGGAATAGATTCTTTCAGACAATAGTTCAACCCACCAGGTACAAACGGATTATCGAACTATCGACTTTCAGGATTCAATGAAGCCCTATAACAGCGTATTCGGATTCAAAGTTTGTACGACTTTGATCCGACCAAGAACACTTCAGAAAATGTATCTGATGATGCAATTTATATAGAATAGAATGAAGAGGAAGAAGAATACAATCCTGCAACGCTTTCTGAATTTGCAACACCTTGGAGGCGTCACAAAACAGAGCGTGTAGTAACGCTATCCCGGCGTCGCAGAACTGCTGTAGGAAGAAGAAGAAGATGCGGAACTGATTGCAACTGTTTCTGGGCATCGCTATTTATAGACATGAGGAGGTGTCTATTCGCCAAGCGTCACGACCGTTTGCAACGGTTCGTAACTGTTGCGATTCAAACGTCGCATCCATTCACATTTGCAACGATCAGAAAACGTTACAAATTCCCGCCATTATATAAATTCTGAATTCCGGTTCTGCGTCTTTAACGGGCCGAAATGTGGCACGTTACTGTACATATACGGTCCAAAAATATTTTCGGAACCGAACCCGGTTCGGTCGGACGGACGGCGGCGGCGCGCGTGGTGTTGCATGACTTCTCTCCTCACAACAAAGAAAATATGTGGGAGCCCCAAGGCCCCATCATCCACTTGAGAAAGCTATACTTATACAAATATCTTGTATAAGTTTCTATGATGTGGGACTTAGTTCTTTCTTCTTCCTTCATTTTTTCTCTTCCAAACAAAAATCCCAAAGCCCAAATCTTTTGAAAATTTTCAACAATCTCCCCCAATTTTCAAAATAAGAAAATAAATAAATAGGACGGCTAAATCACTAGAGTGATTTCCTACATACCCAAGTGGGATCAAGCCTATGTAGTTCTAAGATCAAGTTTTGCATCATCGTGAAAACCAACACATAAATAAAAGGTATCTTTTGGATTTGAACATTTACTTAGTGTAAATCATTCAAAGCCTTATCGAGATTCTATGATGAACGAATCTTGAACCAAGTATCCCTAATGATAAAACTGGAACAATCACACATGTTGATTTCCTTAGGTAAAGTGTTCTGTATTGCTCAGCACGTTAATGGCCATGTGCTTAAATCCTGGTTCATGAGTCTACTTAGAAAGCGGTCTTACTTTCCTAGGAAATGGCTTGATTTCCATACTCATATAGGTAAGTCCCTTAAGATGTTTCTGCGATACACCTTTTAAGGTTTCTAGACTTATTAAGGATATATATCCATCCTTTGTTCTTGCAGAATCCAACACTAAATATTATGGGATTATCAATTTAGTGTTCCATAATCATTCTCTTAACTTGTTGGTACCCATTGAACTTTGTCTATCCTTTTCAAGACATAAGTTGGGTTTCTGTTAAGGATGATCAACCTTCATTCACTGACCCTAGTCTCATTTCTTATGACTTTATAGAAACCATTGCCTTTGGAAGACCTTTTGTAAGTGGGTCAGCCAAGTTTTTCTTTGTTTCTATGTAGTCAACAGTTCTAACTCCTCTTTTGAGTAACTGTCTCACCATTTGATGTCTTAGACTCACATGTCTAGACTTTCCATTATATGTCTTATTAGACACATTGTATATTGTTGCTTGATTGTCACAGTTAATCAAGACTGCTGGAGATGGCTTCTTCCACAAAGGGATTTCCATTAATATATTCCTAAGTCATTCCACTTCTTTACATGCATCTGCTAATGCAATCAATTCTGACAACATTGTTGAGTCAGAAATACAGGTCTGCTTCTTGGAAGCCCAAGACACAGCAGCGCCTCCAAGTGTAAAGATCCATCCAGTCGTAGACTTGGATTTGGATTCTACATTGTTCCAGGTTGCATCACTATATCCTTCTATTACAGAAGGATATCCTTTATAAGATAAACTATATTCAATGGTTCCTTTCAAAATAAGCTAAAACTCTGGAAATTGCTTTCCAATGTTCGAAACCTGGATTACTCGTAAATCGACACAATATACTTATAGCATGCGCGATGTCTGGTCTAGTGCAATGCATAGCATACATAAGACTCCCAATAACACTGGAATACTCTAGTTGAGAGATAGTACGTCCAGTGTTCTTTTCTAATTTAATACTAGGATCTAAAGGAGTTGGTGCTGGTTTGTCATCGTAATGACCATACTTTTGTAGGAATTTCTCTATGTAATGGGATTGAGTTAGTAATAACTCCCCCTCTTTCCTAACAATTTTAATTCCCAGAATTACATCAGCCTCTCCTAGATCTTTCATATCGAATTTAGAAGACAGAAACCTTTTAGTTTCATTCACACAGAATACATTGGAACCAAATATTAGCATGTCATCAACGTATAAACATATTATAACAATACCGTTGTCATCCGATTTGCTATAAATACGTTTATCAGCATCATTAACAATGAATCCATACGACAGTGCAAATTTATCAAACTTCTCATGCCATTGCATGGGAGCTTGTTTCAGGCCATAAAGAGATTTTACTAATTTGCAAATTTTCTTTTCTTATCCTGGGGTTTTGAAACCTTCAGGTTGTTCCATATATATCTCTTCTTCTAAATCTCCATTTAGAAAAGCAGTCTTTACATCCATTTGATGTATGACTAATTTATGAATTGATGCAAGTGCAATTAAACAGCGTATAGAAGATATGCGAGCAACTGGAGCATATGTATCAAAATAATCTACTCCATGTTTTTGCTTATATCCCTTAGCAACTAATCTGGCTTTAAACTTATCAATGGATCCATTTGTATTCAACTTTTTCTTGAATATCCATTTACATCCTATAGGTTTAGCACCAGGAGGTAAATCCGTTAAAACCCAAGTATGGTTTAACATTATGGAATTCATTTCATCATTGATAGCTTCTTTCCTGAAATTTGAATCTCTGGAACTCATAGCTTCAGAATAAGTTTTGGGATCATCATCAACGTTCATTACATATTTAGTCACATTAAGGACTTCGTCCTTACTGCCTTCTACAAGATATGTAATGAAGTCAAGACCATAGTCCTTCTCTATTCTCGCTCTTTTACTTCTCCGTTGTTCAGTACTATTATCTGGTACTGACACTTTCTTGCTGTTTTGAGTAGGAGCAAAATCATCGTCATTGATATCATTAGTCATACTACGTTCTGGACTAGATGATCTCAATGGGATCTCAACAGTTTGATTTTCAAAAAATTCTACATCTACAGATTCTATAACTTCTAGGGTGTCAAGAATAAGAAATCTATAAGTTATACTATTAAGTGAATATCCTATGAAAACACATTTAAATGCTCTATTTCCTAACTTTAGTCGTTTAGGGTCTGGTTTTCTAACATAAGCTAAGCAACCCCAAACTTTAAGTCTAGTTAGGTTAGGTTTCCTATTAAACCATAATTCATAAGGGGAAATATTATTCTTTTTAAGTGGTACTCTATTCAAAATATAACATGCAGATAACATAGCATCACCTCATAGGTTATAAGGTAAATTAGAACTTATGAGCATGGAATTAACCATTTCTACTAAAGTTCAATTCTTCCTTTCAGCAACACCATTTTGTTGTGGTGTATATGGGGCAGTACATTGGTGAATTATACCTTGTTGTTTACAAAACAAGGTGAATTCATTTGAGAAATATTCACCACCACGATCTGAATGTAATATTTTAATTTTAACTCCTAATTGTGTTTCGACCTCTGCTTTGTAAATTTTGAATTTATCAAAAGCCTCATCTTTAGTTTTCATTAGATATACATATGCATATCTATTATAATCATCAATGAATGTTATATAGTATTGGTTACCACCATAGGTGATATGACCTTTTAAGTCACCCACATCACTATATACCAAATCAAGCAAACCAGTTTTCCTTTCTACGGATTTAAAGGATTTCCGGTGTATTTTTGCTTGAACGCATATTTCACATTTAGAGATGGTATTGAAATCACAATCAGAAATTAATCCTAATTTATTCATATTCCTAATGGAATTATAATTAACATGTCCTAATCTACCATGCCATAAACTAATAGAATCAACAATATAAACAGAAGATTTCTTTATTAAATTCAACTTAATCATGCCGTTACAAGAGTATCCATGTCCAATGAATTTGCCATTCTTAGACAACACTAGCTTATCAGACTCATACACCATCTTGAATCCTCCTTTGTTAAGAAGGTATCCAGAGACCAAATTCTTACACATATCAGGTACATAAAATACATTGACTAATGTAAGAACTTTTCCAGAGGTGAGAGGAAGTTCTATAGTGCCTTTTCCCAGAACTTTACTAGGAACCTTATTTGCTCCAGTAACTTCATCGGCTTCTCCTTTATTTTCTTCGTAACTCTTGAACAGATTACGGTCTTTGCAAATGTGAATGGTTGCTCCAGTATCGAACCACCAATCGTTATCATTGCCACTAACGGAGTTTGCCTCTTGCACTACAGCCACAAGCGAGTCTTCGACCACATTCACTTTTTGTTGTTTCTTCCGCAGACGGCAGTCTCGGGCATAGTGGCCGGGCTTGTTACAAAAATAACAAGCACCTTTCTTTTTGTTGTTAGTTTTGGAATGATTTTTCTTAAACCATGTCTCATTCTTTGGCTTTAATTTATCAGTAATTTCAACATTATTTGCCTTAGAATGGGACTCAGTTTGTGGATTATCATCTAGATCGCGTTTGCGAGAGTCTTCTTCAATACGAAGATGACGCTGTAAACCGTCTAAATTATAATCCGTTTCTGCATGCTTCATCTTTTTCTTATAATCATTCCAACTATGCGAAAGTCTAGAAATTATAACTCCAACAACAAAAGATTCAGGGAGATCAATTCCAGCTGTAACAACCCGATATTCGCGTCAATTCATAATCGACGTTAAAACGATTTATATTTTCGTCAATTGCCATTTTGAAGTTTTTAAAATTTAAATTAAAATTTAAATTACAAATTGTTATAAAGTTTGATGGGCTTTGAGAAATTAAATGGTGGTCCATTTATTATTCGGCCGTGAAAATTTACAGGGATAATCGTCGTTCTCTTTTTATTTGTAAAACCCGTCCCCCTTTCTTTCATTTTCTCCCATTCACTAGCCCTAAGACGAACGAAAGGAAAAAAAATGGCGGCCGATGTCTCTCGTTTGTTCCCCCTTGATCCAAATTAGGGTTTTCCAAAGTCGCATGCTCGATTGATTCTTCTTTGCTCATGGCTGCCACGTCGAAGAAGGTGAGTGATTCTCTCACTCACATCTCAATTCATCCTTAGTGTAGTGTTTCGGTAGTTCGAGTTTATCTTGTTATTGATTCGAGATGAAAATTTATTTGGGGAATTGCTTTTATGGTTTCTTGCTTGTGTTCGAATCTGTGAATTCGCTAACTACTTGATTTTCATTTACTTTGTTGGCTTCGGCCTTGCTTTCTCTGATGAACTGCGGATATGATGGTTTCATAACCAAGGCTTGCTCCGCATTGACTTCGGTCACTTAATTTTTGTGGACATTGGTTTGGTTGACATTGCTAAGCTTCGGCTTTGATTTTTGTTTTGATGATTCACTGTGGCCTTTGTTGCCCATTTGATTTTCAGTTGTGCCGATACTTGAACTCTTTTGATGTATTCTCTGATTTTTTTTGAATACACGGCTTTGCGTTTTTACCTTGGAACTTGACAGTGTTTATGTGATGAATTTTTTTGACATATCTGTCTTGGTTTGAAACTGCAGTAACATGTTTAAACTTGCACTATACTGCTTCACTGCCGTGTTGGTGTCGCACTTGTGCTTGTTGACAGTGATAATCCTTTTGCTTTGCGAACACAATTTAGATTTTTGGTTTATTTTGCCACTGCTATATCTCTTATCATATTTTTGCGTTCGAGATTTGATGCGAGATGAGAATCGATTTGGGTATTTGCTTTTATGATGTCTTGCTTGTTTAACTTCGACTTTGACACTGTTTGACCGTGTTCATCTCCTTAGTTGTGGCTATGGCCATTTGGGTTTACTGTTCTTGTAGCACTTGCGACTTGCTTGGCTGCAGTCCTATGGCATCGGCACTTGACTTAGTGTTGCGTGATGTTCATTTATTTTGGGACAGTTTGCATTTATATGGTTATCTGACTTACACTTGATTCATCGCTTCACGTCACTTGTGATTCACTGCATGTCTGAGTTTGGTCTGTAGCTCCCTGTTTTGAGTTAAAACCTCATTGACCTGATGCACTGTGGGTTCATGCCATAGGTTGCATACTTCTTGCATACTATATGATCACTGTAGTTGCATTCACTTCATGTTTACATTGTCATATTGTATACTTAGGCTTCACTGAATTTATTATTGCATTCATGTTGATGTCTGGATACATGCCTGAGTCTTTGTTCCATGCATTGCTGTCTGGATTAGCTTGTCTTTCGATTCAACTTGAATCTGTACATTCATGTTGTATTTTGCTTGAGTTCCATTTGACTGCAACTGGAACCTATAGATAGTTGTTGTCTTCATGTACATGTTGCAGTATTCATTTATGGTTATTCAAAACCATTTCATTGTTGAAGCTGTTGCACTTTCCATTTGGATCCATCACTGCTGCATTCCTGTTTATGCTCTGAGTCACTGTTGCATTGCTTCTGACCTTTTGACACAAACTTCATTTCATGTTGATCTTCACTATGATATAGTGTCATGTCCCCCATGTATTTGCAGTTTGCATTTGAGTTGTACTATGGCCTTGGTGCTTGAGTCTGATGTTTTGAAGCCTGAACTTGTTAGTCGAGTTTGCAGTCTGCATATTATGTTGACTTTGTTCTCGAGTATGATACTTGCATTTGTATCATACTGTCTCTTGTGCCATTTACTTGGTGTTGTTCCATGTTGCACCCCAGTTTCTTTTTATTCATGTGCAACCAGTAGTGTACGTCCATTGTGTACATTTGGGTTCGCATTTATGTCGTCCAAACTTGACCTCTGCAGTTTTTGATTGCTGTCGGTATTCAATGGGTACATCATCACTGTAGTGGCACGGCAGTGCACGTAAGCGTGAACTGCAGCCACACGGTATTCAATGGGTAAATCATCACTGTAGTGGCACGGCAGTGCACGCAAACGTGAACTGCAGCCACACGGTATTCAATGGGTACATCATCACTGTAGTGGCAAGGTAGTGCACGCAAGCGTGAACTGCAGCCACACGGTATGGTTTTATGATATCTATCTTGTTTTGATTAATTGATCTTTTGCATATTCCACATGTTGTAGTGGCGAGGCAGTGCACGCGTGCGTGTACTGCAGCCCTACTCGACTTAATATTTTAATTGATATTTAAATGTTTTGAACTGTTTTGTTTATTTCAATTCAATATTCTGAATTGCATTCTGATTTGGTTTAATTATTGTCGTCTATTCATTATTTTATTATTATTGCTTCTGTGCACTGATAAGTGAGTTTGAATTAGACTGACCCGAGTATTATTTTCTTTTGAATTTAATACTCGGGTCAGACCGAGTATTTCAGGTTGTAGATATTCTGCTTTGGGTTGCTGCTAGAGCTATGAAGTTCTTTCATATCTTTTGGAGTAGTCGTCGTCATTTGTAGTAGTCCGTAAAATTGTATAGGAAGATATGTATTCATGTATATTAAATACGTTAATGTACTTGTATATGTAACTTCCTTAGTCGACTGTTGTAGTTGTATCATATGTACCGTGTCATATGTATTGTATCAAATGTATTGTAACTGACATCAGTTATTGTATATATGAGACTTTCTGTTTGATTTGTGTTCCGCATTATATTATCTGTGTGATATTTTATATTTACTGTTCTAAACTATTACGAACCATCGTAGTTCGTTTTATACTCGAATTGGGGTATGTCGATGGGAGAAAATAAATCAGAGATGAAAAATGAAAGAAAATATATTTATATACCACTCCCATTGAGATAACCAATACTAGTATAAGGCCTAACTATTGATGGTCGCTCCTCAACAGCCTTATTCTCCGTGCGAGTTGACAGCACTACACCGTAGTGTTCTTGGCTAGCGTGGGTATAGAGGTGGGGCGTCACAGCTTGGTATCAGAGCCTGGAGTTTAGAACAAATATAAAACATAACTTAGATAGTACATGTGTTACAACTATTTGTCGATGTTTTCTCTCTCGTCTTTGCTTAAGATCATCTTTGATTTGTTAGGTATGAATTCCTAACTCTTATTCATGAGCATTGCTGCTATTCTCTATTGCACTTGCTCATTTCTGTATGCACTGCTAAGTATCATTGTGTATATGCTTTACCAAGTTGCATATTGCTGCAACTCGTACCACTTCAATTTGAGCTAGCATTGTTTATTCAAACTGCTGTATAGATGCATTCTTGTCTCTGATTCGTGTACTTAATGCAGTCTTCATGCAATTGGGTTGTGAGTATCAATCTTTGAGACAAATTGAGTTTCAATTTTCGACTCTGTCTGCTTATCCATGGTTTGTTGGTTTTCATGTGCCTCTCTGATAGTTTTAAAATTTCTTTGGTATAAAAGAAATTGTCTTGGACTTTGCCTTGTCGATATCGACATTGACTTGACTTTTACTTTTGTTAAAGTCATTCATGCATTTATGCTCGTTTTGCTTCGTTTTTCCAATTGTTGATCGATTCTTCTTTTCCGATTAGTTGTTATCACCTTTGTCGACTTTGATAACTTCTATTTCAGGAATTTTTGGGTATTCCTACTTTGATGGATTTGGTATCGATTTCTTTGGATTCTATTCACGTCTTCGTATGTGAATTCTTGTGATTGATTGTTTCTACAATCATTTTTGTGATTTGTCACTTTAAAAATATAAAGGTTTTAATACTAGTAGTAAATATCAAAACTCTTTTATCAAAATGTTTTCAACTCTATTTTCAATATAAAACTCTTTTTCTCAAACCGTTTTCTAATCTACTAGTATATACAAACCTTTACCTCACTCGGATGAGAAATCTAATTAAACGACTTAGTAAAACAAGTGGTATGAAACGCTTGCGTTCACTTCGTCGGTTAATTCTTGGACTTGTTCGATTGAACCTCTTGTGACAATTTTATTAGTGAAGATTTACAATTTGTTCGTAAATATTTAAGTTAAGCTAGTGGTTATGGGACATGAAGCTAAACTTTTATATTTACTAACTTAGTGTAATTGACACTTCTCGTTGATCATGACGATCATTTTTACGGTTAGACTAGGCCTCATCGGTGTGATTTCGTCTCACATATATCTCTTGGGCTTTGGGGATTGTCTAGACACCATTTGTGTGATTTCGTTCACACATACCTTTTCGGTTAGACTAGGCCTCATCGGTGTGATTTCGTCTCACACATATCTCTTGGGCTTTGAGGATTGTCTAGACACCACTTGTGTGATTTCATTCACACATACTTTTCTTTTGATTGCGAGGTTAGTTTTGACCTCAATCTGTGTGATTTCGACTCACACATGTGGGGTAGCGCCCCACGGTCTTCGGGCCATTCGTGTGTCAAAATTAATGGCTTGCAACCATGAGATAGCGTCTCGTTATGCGTTGCACGTGTTGATGATTTTTCATGCTCGCGTGTAGGTGAGATTCCGTGCTCCCGTTCTCGCTTTGCGTTGCACGTGTTGATGATTTTTCATGCTCGCGTGTAGGTGAGATTCTGTGCTCCCGTTCTCGCTTTGCGTTGCACGTGTTGATGATTTTTCATGCTCGCGTGTAGGTGAGATTCCGTGCTCCCGTTCTCGCTTTGCGTTGCACGTGTTGATGATTTTTCATGCTCGCGTGTAGGTGAGATTTCGTGCTCCCGTTCTCGCTTTGCATTGCACGTGTTGGTGAGTTTTCATGCTCGCATGTAGATGAGTTTTCGTGCTCCCGTTCTCGTTATGCGTTGCACGTGCTGATGAATTTTCATGCTCGCATGTAGGTGAGTTTTCATACTCCCGTTCTCGCTTTGCGTTACATGTGCTGATGAGTTTTCATGCTCGCGTGTAGGTGAGTTTTCGTGCTTCCGTTCTCGTTATGCGTTACATGTGTTGATGAATTTTCATGCTCGCGTGTAGGTGAGTTTTCATACTCTCCTTCGAGTTTTCATACTCCGTTTGAGTTTTCATACTCTGTTCGAGTTTTCATACTCCGTTCGAGTTTTCATACTCCGTTCGAGTTTTCATACTCCGTTCGAGTTTTCATACTCCGTTCGAGTTTTCATACTCCCGTTCGAGTTTTCATACTTTCATCTTGTGATTTCTGGATTTCTTGTGATGATTTCTAGAATTTGTGCTTCACCAATTTTCGTGATTTCTATTGATAAGTTTTATCAATTCTTGTGCATTGATGAATTCGTGTGTTATTGACTTGTTATGAATACAAGTTTAGGGTATGATATCCCTTTCTATCTTTGAGAAGATTCTTGTGACACTTTTGATGAATGAAAATCCACTTATCGAAGTTGCTACTGATGTCGCTGTTTTAATCACGTGTTTTAAAAAAAAAATTCAAAATATAAATCAAAATTGTTTTCAAAATTTTTACGATTTGCGCTTTCAAAAGAATGAGGAAGCGAATTAAACGTTTCAGAAAAATCGAGGACTATGACCCCTTTCTTTTACTGATTCGCTTAATTCCGGACTTGTCCGTTTGAGAACGTAAAATGTTATTTATTTAAAATACACAATTTTGCACTTTCAAGGAAACGATGAAGTGAATTAAACGATTTAGTAAAACTCGTGGTTATGGGTCATGCGCGTTTGCTATTTCGGTTAATTTCGGACTCGTTAATTGAAAATTTGTGATTTCTGATTATCGTTTGTGATAATCAGATATTTGCTGTTTCTGATTATCGCTTGTGATAATCAGATATTTGAGATTTAATTATCGCTTGTGATAATTAGATATTTGAGATTTAATTATCGTTTGTGATAATTAAATATTTGTGATTTAAGATTGATTTTCGATTTTGATAATCGAATACTTGTTGATTTGATTATCGTTTTTGATAATCGAATATTTGTGATTTGAGATTTCTGAATTATCTATTGATAATTAGATTTTGTTGATAATTTGTGAATTTCTTTTATGAAATTAAAAGATTTCTTTGACGTTTATATTGTACTACGCCGGTGTACCGACTCAATTTTCTGTTATTCATGATGTTTTCCACGTCTTCCAATTACGGAAATGCCTTAGGGATTTCCGATTTCTATTCTTGAGCAACCTTATATTCACATCATTGCTTCGGGGGTGTAGCACCTTCGAAATAAAGATGTTTCTCTTGTGGAGATTCTCAATGGTTCTCAAATTCTATGGGTTTCTCTTAGGAATCCAGAGAATTCATCGAGCAAACATGTTCAGGCTTTCTCTTTCATGCTCTATATGGTGAACTTTCTATTTCTAATTTCTTCATCTTGTGATGATGTTCTTTATGGTTGTTACCATTTGTCCATTTATTCCTTATGATTGCGAGGACGCAATTTCTTTAACGAGGGGAGTCTGTAACAACCCGATATTCGCGTCAATTCATAATCGACGTTAAAACGATTTATATTTTCGTCAATTGCCATTTTGAAGTTTTTAAATTTTAAATTAAAATTTAAATTACAAATTGTTATAAAGTTTGATGGGCTTTGAGAAATTAAATGGTGGTCCATTTATTATTGGGCCGTGAAAATTTACAGGGATAATCGTCGTTCTCTTTTTATTTGTAAAACCCGTCCCCCTTTCTTTCATTTTCTCCCATTCACTAGCCCTAAGACGAACGAAAGGAAAAAAAATGGCGGCCGGTGTCTCTTGTTCGTTCCCCCTTGATCCAAATTAGGGTTTTCCAAAGTCGCATGCTCGATTAATTCTTCTTTGCTCACGGCTGCCACGTCGAAGAAGGTGAGTGATTCTCTCACTCACATCTCAATTCATCCTTAGTGTAGTGTTTCGGTAGTTCGAGTTTATCTTGTTATTGATTCGAGATGAAAATTTATTTGGGGAATTGCTTTTATGGTTTCTTGCTTGTGTTCGAATCTGTGAATTCGCTAACTACTTGATTTTCATTTACTTTGTTGGCTTCGGCCTTGCTTTCTCTGATGAACTGCGGATATGATGGTTTCATAACCAAGGCTTGCTCCGCATTGACTTCGGTCACTTAATTTTTGTGGACATTGGTTTGGTTGACATTGCTAAGCTTCGGCTTTGATTTTTGTTTTGATGATTCACTGTGGCCTTTGTTGCCCATTTGATTTTCAGTTGTGCCGATACTTGAACTCTTTTGATGTATTCTCTGATTTTTTTGAATACACGGCTTTGCGTTTTTACCTTGGAACTTGACAGTGTTTATGTGATGAATTTTTTTGACATATCTGTCTTGGTTTGAAACTGCAGTAACATGTTTAAACTTGCACTATACTGCTTCACTGCCGTGTTGGTGTCGCACTTGTGCTTGTTGACAGTGATAATCCTTTTGCTTTGCGAACACAATTTGGATTTTTGGTTTATTTTGCCACTGCTATATCTCTTATCATATTTTTGCATCCGAGATTTGATGCGAGATGAGAATCGATTTGGGTATTTGCTTTTATGCTGTCTTGCTTGTTTAACTTCGACTTTGACACTGTTTGACCGTGTTCATCTCCTTAGTTGTGGCTATGGCCATTTGGGTTTACTGTTCATGTAGCACTTGCGACCTTGCTTGGCTGCAGTCCTATGGCATCGGCACTTGACTTAGTGTTGCGTGATGTTCATTTATTTTGGGACAGTTTGCATTTATATGGTTATCTGACTTACACTTGATTCATCGCTTCACGTCACTTGTGATTTACTGCATGTCTGAGTTTGGTCTGTAGCTCCCTGTTTTGAGTTAAAACCTCATTGACCTGATGCACTGTGGGTTCATGCCATAGGTTGCATACTTCTTGCATACTATATGATCACTGTAGTTGCATTCACTTCATGTTTGCATTGTCATATTGTATACTTGGGCTTCACTGAATTTATTATTGCATTCATGTTGATGTCTGGATACATGCCTGAGTCTCTGTTCCATGCATTGCTGTCTGGATTAGCTTGTCTTTCGATTCAACTTGAATCTGTACATTCATGTTGTATTTTGCTTGAGTTCCATTTGACTGCAACTGGAACCTATAGATAGTTGTTGTCTTCATGTACATGTTGCAGTATTCATTTATGGTTATTCAAAACCATTTCATTGTTGAAGTTGTTGCACTTTCCATTTGGATCCATCACTGCTGCATTCCTGTTTATGCTCTGAGTCACTGTTGCATTGCTTCTGACCTTTTGACACAAACTTCATTTCATGTTGATCTTCACTATGATATAGTGTCATGTCCCCCATGTACTTGCAGTTTGCATTTGAGTTGTACTATGGCCTTGGTGCTTGAGTCTGATGTTTTGAAGCCTGAACTTGTTAGTCAAGTTTGCAGTCTGCATATTATGTTGACTTTGTTCTCGAGTATGATACTTGCATTTGTATCATACTGTCTCTTGTGCCATTTACTTGGTGCTGTTCCATGTTGCACCCCAGTTTCTTTTTATTCATGTGCAACCAGTAGTGTACGTCCATTGTGTACATTTGGGTTCGCATTTATGTCGTCCAAACTTGACCTCTGCAGTTTTTGATTGCTGTCGGTATTCAATGGGTACATCATCACTGTAGTGGCACGGCAGTGCACGCAAGCGTGAACTGCAGCCACACGGTATTCAATGGGTACATCATCACTGTAGTGGCACGGCAGTGCACGCAAACGTGAACTGCAGCCACACGGTATTCAATGGGTACATCATCACTGTAGTGGCAAGGCAGTGCACGCAAGCGTGAACTGCAGCCACACGGTATGGTTTTATGATATCTATCTTGTTTTGATTAATTGATCTTTTGCATATTCCACATGCTGTAGTGGCGAGGCAGTGCACGCGTGCGTGTACTGCAGCCCTACTCGACTTAATATTTTAATTGATATTTAAATGTTTTGAACTGTTTTGTTTATTTCAATTCAATATTCTGAATTGCATTCTGATTTGGTTTAATTATTGTCGTCTATTCATTATTTTATTATTATTGCTTCTGTGCACTAATAACTGAGTTTGAATTAGACTGACCCGAGTATTATTTTCTTTTGAATTTAATACTCGGGTCAGACCGAGTATTTCAGGTTGTAGATATTCTGCTTTGGGTTGCTGCTAGAGCTATGAAGTTCTTTCATATCTTTTGGAGTAGTCGTCGTCATTTGTAGTAGTCCGTAAAATTGTATAGGAAGATATGTATTCATGTATATTAAATACGTTAATGTACTTGTATATGTAACTTCCTTAGTCGACTGTTGTAGTTGTATCATATGTACCGTGTCATATGTATTGTATCAAATGTATTGTAACTGACATCAGTTATTGTATATATGAGACTTTCTGTTTGATTTGTGTTCCGCATTATATTATCTGTGTGATATTTTATATTTACTGTTCTAAACTATTACGAACCATCGTAGTTCGTTTTATACTCGAATTGGGGTATGTCGATGGGAGAAAATAAATCAGAGATGAAAAATGAAAGAAAATATATTTATATACCACTCCCATTGAGATAACCAATACTAGTATAAGGCCTAACTATTGATGGTCGCTCCTCAACAGCCTTATTCTCCGTGCGAGTTGACAGCACTACACCGTAGTGTTCTTGGCTAGCGTGGGTATAGAGGTGGGGCGTCACACCAGCATCTTTAAGTTGATTCACCAACAGTAAGATTTTGCTTACTTGTCCAATTATGGACTTATTGGTGACCATTTTGAAATCCATAAAATTAGAAATAAGAAACTTTTTATTGCTTGCCTCGGATATGCGGTATTTATTCTCCAGAGCAGTCCAGAGCGCCTTCGCTGTTTCCAAGGTCCTATGAGCATTATAGACTGGGGTAGATAACGCATTCAGAATATGGCCTCTGCATAGGAAATCGTCATCTTTGCGCTTTGCACATTTAGCCTTTAGAGCAGCATCGTCCTTATCAGTTTCCTCCGCGATTTCTTCCAAGTCATCTTCCAAGATGTAGAACAACTTGACGGTGACCAGGAAAAATTTCATCGTCTCTTGCCAACGAGTGAAATTGTCACCATCAAAACGCTCCAATCGAGTTAGATGCTGATTCATAACTTGTAGAGCGCTCGAACCTTCCATGGTTGAAGAGTATTGTCTGAAATTTGTTGGGGATTTTGCAGTTCGAGACGGATTTGATGGCGATAGTGATGAAGATAATGTTGTACTTCCGACTTCAAGGATCTATGGAATAGATTCTTTCAGACAATAGTTCAACCCACCAAGTACAAACGGGTTATCGAACTATCGACTTTCAGAATTCAATGAAGCCCTATAACAGCGTAATCGGATTCAAAGTTTGTACGATTTTGATCCGACCAAGAACACTTCAGAAAATGTATCTGATGATGCAATTTATATAGAATAGAATGAAGAGGAAGAAGAGTAGAATCCTGCAACGCTTTCTGAATTTGCAACACCTTAGAGGCGTCATAAAACAGAGCGTTTTGTAACGCTATCCCGCGTCGCAGAACTGCTGTAGGAAGAAGAAGAAGATGCGGAACTGATTGCAACTGTTTCTGGGCGTCGCTATTTATAGGCATGAGGAGGTGTCTATTCGCCAAGTGTCACGACCGTTTGCAACGGTTCGTAACTGTTGCGATTCAAACGTCGCGTCCATTCACATTTGCAACGTTCAGTAAACGTTACAAATTCCCGCCATTATATAAATTCTGAATTCCGGTTCTGGGTCCTTAACGGGCCGAAATATGGCCCGTTACTGTACATATACGGTCCAAAAATATTTTCGGAACCGAACCCGAAGCCCGGCCCGGTTCGGTCGGACGGACGGTGGCGGCGGCGCGCGTGGTGTTGCATGACTTCTCTCCTCACAACAAAGCAAACATGTGGGAGCCCCAAGGCCCCGTCATCCACTTGAGAAAGCTATACTTATACAAATATCTTGTATAAGTTACTATGATGTGGGACTTAGTTCTTTCTTCTTCCTTCCTTCTTTCTCTTCCAAACAAAAATCCCAAAGCCCAAATCTTTTGAAAATTTTCAACAGAAATATTGAATTCAATTCATTTGCATAAATTGCTGTAAGGTTATATTCATATATACAAATATGTGATATGTTTGCTTATGTATAACAATAAACTGACATCAAAACATATTACATTTTGTTAAAACTGGAGTTCACCTTAGTTTTAAAAAAAAAACATATACCTATAACACCAGCAAGCAAAGGATCCCTTCATTCTAATTTATAAAATTTTGCAGTAAACACTTGCATTTACTGGGCCTCAACAAGTTTCTCAATCATATCAGCATCACCCCATAAAATCACTCACTTCCTTATCAACATACACAACCTCCTCCATCACTATCAACATACACTTCGCTAAAATTTTCATGTTAATCACTTCGCTAAAATTTGAATTAAAGTATATGAATACCACTGTCCCGAAAATGTCAATTTCATGTTTCATCGTTGAAATTCATTCTACTATAAATTTTGAACGGCTTATTCGATTTTGACGATTCTGGAAAGCCTAGAACATAAGAAACAACTTTTATTTAGAGAGTATCGCAAAATTTTGACATTTACTAAGCTAAAAATGCGGTTTTAAAGGGTGGGCCTGTGCACAATTGAAAAATCTGATTTGATCATCTTTTGAAATTCCCCTATAACTTAAGTTGTAATCCACGTTTTTGTAATCCGAAAGATGTTTTGAAAAGCTAGCACGCTATGTAACAATTTACTTTTAGAAACCATTAGTTAGTTTGGTGTTTTGACCGTTGTAATCTTTGTCAAAAAGCAACCTAAATATGAATGTCATGCTGCATAGGAGTACATGTGTGCATACTTACCATTCTTTATACGCAATTAATGGTTAATGTTGAGTTAGTCAGGAAGCTTATTTGGATGGGGATGTTGGCTAGCTTTTGCTTGCATAAAGCAAAATACCTCGCTCAAACGCTGATAAAAAGGTACGTTTTACAGTATATCGGTATATTACGTGATATTATACTGTTTTTCCATGATTCGGGATGTCCTATTGATTGGGATGTATATATATTGTATTTTATTGTATTCTAATTTTTTGAAACGCTTTCCGTATAAATGAGACTTTACCAAAATTTTATTGTATTTTATTGTTGCACAGCACCGTCTTTGCAACGCTAGTTCACAACTGCCTTTCAAGTGCTAAATATTTTAACAATTGCAAAATGAAGGCGTCGTTTGTTTTAAAACGTCGAAAGCTAAATATTGGACATTGATTACCGACCGCTGGATTCTGATTGTTGATTATGAAATTACGAACATTTATTTTTTATATCTTTAAAACTTCGAGTTGGATTTAAGGTACCAACTTATGAAAGCAACATTTGAAATGAGTTATTACCCCAGGAATATTGCCGTACCAGGTCTCTGCGTGCTTCTTGAGGAAGCAGATGTTTCACCTTCTCCAATAAGCTACATGTATAGAAGGTTTAGCTCGTCATGATAGAGCTCTCGATCCTTAGTCGCAGTCATTTGAGCAACTCGCTCGTTGTATTTGGCCTGTAATTTACATTAAGAGTTAGATATTGCACCCATAACATAGTTTGGAATTTGTAAATTAAAATTCAAAATTTTTGTTGATTACATACAACAAACTGTTCCGAGTACGCATCAACCCATCCGCCATCTACAGAACCGTCCGGTTTCTCAACATAATGTGTTCGGATGTACACCTGCATGTATGTCGGTGTTCGACCCTGTTCTTTCTCCTGAAAAGTAAAAATAATTTATCGCGTGTTTATTTGAATTGTATACTAATATTATTAAATAACTTAAACAATCACCATATCATTCATTCATTGTGCCATTGATTTAGAACCACATCTATGTGGCCTTGGATTGCTTTTGCGAGCGATTGAGTTCTTTTGGGCAAGCTTCTTGACATCTTCCTTTTCCCAGTGGGCAAAAAACTGTTGCCATACCTCATTTGTTGTATAAGCATTTTTCTTTTTATACCTTTTCATGTCTCTAACAATCCACCTATACTTCAAAGAGCACTTTTGTTCCCATAATCGTCTGACATCAGCAAAAGAAGTCGTGGGATCCCAAGAGTACAATGCCTATACAAGAATTTGAGAGTAGATTAAATGAAATGAAGAACTTAATCATGGATGGACTAAAAATACTGTAACATCATGAATTTCAAAATTATTATACCTTAAACTCTTCAAACCAATGATCCTTAATATTAGCAGGAACCACACTAAAGCAAGGCCAAAATGATGTTATGCGGGCTTTAAGCATAGAAGATATAGTACGAGACGTCGAGGCACTATTCGCGAATTCCCAGCTATTAATGCACAAATTATATTAATCCTTTATTGCATTACTACAATATATGATAATTCAAAAGCTTATAAATTTTACTTACTCTCCACTCTCCCTGCAATAGATGTACATGGTGCCGACTGAGGAAGTCGAGCCAGTCTGTGACATATGTCCAGATAACCCAGGGGTGATTTCATCATGATCACCACCATCTGAAGGGGTGGGTTGTTGATCGACGGAGGAAGGTGTTGGTTCGATCAAAGCCAAACGACGTCCATTACCACTACGACGACCACCACTACTACGACGACCACCACCACGAGAACTCATACATGTTACAAGAATACAATATATGCAACTATATACATAAGATAAGGTAACATTTTAGAATGAAATTTGTGAACTTTACTTGAGACAAGGTTTGAAAACATACATCAAATAGCATAGAATATAAACCAATAACTGAAAATTTTACTATTAACTAAAAGATGAACAACTTCATCAACATAAAAGCAATCAAGCAACTTAAAACACATGCAAACCATCATCATTAAATATACATGCTACCAATCTTCATTATCATCATCACTCTCAATATTTACACTCTCATCTTCAAGCGCACACTCATCTTCATCTACTTCGACTTGCTCATCGTCGTCTTCATCTACTTCGATCCCATCATTAACGTCATTAATAAGAGATCCTATATCTTCTACTTCTTGTACAATCTCCAGTAGTTCGTTAGGTTTTGGATCATTTTGATACGCCGTATTGTCGGTTATGATCGTGTTTGAGTGAAATGACCATCTCGGTTTTGTTTTAATAACAGCCCACCAATCTGAACGACTGTTGTCGATAGCAGGATACGGCGTAAAATAAACTTGTGTAGCTTATGCTGCCAATACAAATGGATCGTACTCTAAATTTTTTTTTATGGTTTACTTCAATAAGAGGGTAATCCTTGTGTACGCGTCCCACTCCAATATTCGGCCTACTATCAAACCATCGACATTTGAATAGAAATGTTTTTAACTCCGGCACCACCGAATAAGTTAACTCGATTATTTCCTCCAGCACACCATAATAATCTTTTATTTCATCATCGTTGTTTCCATCTTTAATACAAACTCCGCTGTTAACAGTTGTCTTTTTCTTTCCATATTCTTCTGTGTGAAACTTAAATCCATTTATAAACATTACTGGACATATTCTGTAGCTATTATGTGGACCAGATGCAAGTCTCCTATAGCAAATGTCAGTGATGTTGTTTGTATCAACCTGTCGATTTGAATCAAGTACACAAGTTAATATATAATGAATACCTTGCGAGGTTAAAATACAGGACTTATCATACTTACATATTGTTTGAACCATCCCTCAATTCTTTACAGAGTTCAACATTAGGATATTCACTTTCGAACTTGCTGTTTAAATCAAGCACACAAGTTAATATCTAAGGAGTATTGTGTGTAGGTTGAAAAGATTGACATAAATTTAGTCAATGAATAATCAAATTATCATGGTACCTAATAATAATAAGATCAGTTAATTCATTACAATTAAGAAGCACAATTGCCTTTGCCAGACTGTAATCCTTTGTTGTAGCGAAGCCTTTAACATTCTTCCATTTACCAGATGGACGTCCTTGTTTTTTGAATACTGAGAGAACGTTATCGATTGAATCATCCATCATATCATTTTTATTGCGATGACCACGATTGAAATTTAAATTCACGTGATCATCGAAATAATGGCTAAAAAATATGGACGCTTCTTCAATAATGTATGCTTGACAAATAGAACCTTCAACGCATGCTTTCTGTTTCACTTTTTTCTTTAGGTGACCAAGATACCTTAATATGAAAATGTATGGAAATTAAGTATAAGACGTTCGATATTTAAAATTGCGTAAATAAATATAACTATCACATACCTCTCAAAAGGATACATCCATCCATACTGCACTGGTCCCCGTAGTAACGCTTCAGTTGGTAGATGTACTGGTAAATGTTCCATGCAATTAAAAACTCCAGGAGGAAATATTTTCTCCAATTTACACAGTAATTTGGGTATATCTCTTTCAAGCTTCTGCAAATGACTTTTAGATACAGTTGTCGAACATATCTCTTTAAAGAATAAACTGAGCTCTGTTATAGGCATCCAAACCTTTTGTGGTAAAAGCTCTTTAAATACTATCGGGAATAGAGTCTCTAAAAATACATGGCAATCGTGACTCTTCATACCTGACAGTACAACATCCTTCATATCAACACATCGTTTCATATTAGAAGCAATTCCATCTGGAAACCTCAAAGAATCGACCCACTTTAGTAATTTTATACAACGAGTCATATCCAGCTCATAACACGCAAGAACTTTGAAGTTTGGACGCATAGGATTAATCTTAAGCTCTGGACGATTGCGATAGTATTCGATATATTTTCTTGATCTCAAATCATCTTTGGTTTTTCCTTTCACATTCATAATTGTATGAAAGAAATTCTCAAACACATTTTTTTCAATATGCATCACATCCAAATTGTGTCGAAGTTTTAGATCTTTCCAATATGGTAATTCCCAAAATATACTTTGTTTGCACCAGTTGTGATAATCCCCTTTGCCAGGAATTTTAGGCTCTTTGTTTCCCGCCTCGTGTAATTTTGCATAATCTTTTACAATATCAAATACCTCTTCTCTGTTCAAAAATGTTGGTGGTTGCACACTTATAGTTTTATTTCTTTCAAAAAATTTCTTATCACGTCTAAACGTGTCATTTGTATGCAAAAATCGACGGTGGCAATCCCACCAACACTGCTTACCACCATGCTTCAGTGTAAATGCCTTTGTTGAATCCATGCACACAGGGCAAGATAATTTACCCCCAGTACTCCAGCCCGAAAGCATCCCGTACGCAGGAAAATCGCTTATCGTCCACAATAAACAAGCAAATAGTTTTAAAAAAAATCTCTTCGACACGTCGTAAGTGTCAACACCCTCTACCCACATCTTCTTCAGGTCCTCGATTAAAGGTTGCAAATAAACATCTATTCCATTTTTTGGATTTTTGGCCCAGGGACAATTAGAGTTAAGAACATGTATGGATTTTGCATACACATCTAAGGAGGTAAATTGTAGGGTGTTAAAATAACTGGCCAAGTGGAGTATTTTTTGCCATACTGGCTAAAAGGTTGGAAACCATCAGTACATAAACCGAGCCTAATATTTCGTGACTCCTTGACAAAATCAGGATATTTGTCATCGAAATATTTCCACGCTTCTCCATCTGCAGGATGACATAAAACCTCTTCCTCTCGAACTCGTTCGCTATGTCATCTCATGTGCTCCGCGGTGGAATAAGATGAATACAATCTTTGCAATCTAGGAATAAGTGGAAGATAATGTAAACGAGTAAAGGGAACACCTTTACCTTTACTTTTTTTCTTTTCATATCTTCCTAAGCCACAAAACTTACATTGTGAACTGTCTATGTCCTCTTTCCAATATAGCATGCACCCACTTCGACATGTATCTATCTTTTCGTATGATAATCCAAATGCAGACACTTGTTTTTTTAATTTATACCAATTTTCTGCTAATCTAGTCTGCAAACCGGATGGGACCACATCTCGAACTAAACTAAGAACATCATTCATTAATTTTTGTGTACAATTGTTTTTGGATTTTATAGCAACTAACCTAGAAGTCGCTGCCAATTCCGTCATTGGACATCCATCAAAAAGTGGTCTTTTTGATGCTTCTAACAATTCGAAAAATTTCTTAGCTCTTGGATTTGGTTCTTCCTCTACATCCAACGAATTAGTCAGCAAACTTGGACCAACGACATCAATAACCATTTCTGTCATTCTATTTTCTGAAGTAGTAGCTTCATCAAAATGAACACCAACATTTACATTATCACCCTCACCAACCACCGATGTATTAATAACATTCATCATATCTTCACCATGATGTATCCACACGTAGTAATCATCCATAAAACCGTTTTTAGTCAAATGCTTTTGAACAACTTCATAAGAATGATGTTTAGTGGCTTTACACTTCTTACAAGGACAACGGATTTCTGTCATGTTTGTCTCATTGGAAGATGCCACCAACATGAACTCGATTAAACCTCTTAAAAACTGAAATGGAATCGTTCCTCTATGCCCTACATTTTTGTACATCCAAGCTCGACGAACTTTCAAATGTTCCATCTACTGCATAATTAAGATAAGTTAGTTGAGTACTTATATTAGCTCTTTCTATGCATATTACTTTAGTTTTTTTTAACTCGCATACAGAGTATACAAGATTTAAGAATAAACAACAAAATTATACAATATATTAGCTTTATTACTCACAATACAGTAATGTGATTTGGTTCAACTTTACAAACTGATATTGTTAATATCATGAATGAAAGGGAGATTGTATATATCTAAACTGTAGATGCATATGAATAAAATGATGTGGTAACCACATAAGTTGCATACGGTATAACTTTAGAAGAATACAAGTTTCCAATCATATGTGAAATAGAGACTTTTGATGTAAACAAAAAGTAAAAACTAATCAGATTAATCAAAAAGTATACGCGTACACTAGAATAATGATATAGTCACTCTATTATAACGAAGTTTATCTAAATGCATGAATGAAGAAAATAACATTTACCTAATTATAAATGGAAAATGAACTATTGTTATCTTCTCACCTTATCCCTGTCTTTTGTCAACCGTAAGGTGCTTTCAATCAAAAGAGAGGCAAAGTCGGTAACACATTCATCGCCTGAATGGAGAAATCCATTATAAGGATACTTAAACATAGACAATGTGAATATTCACATAAATGCTAAATGTCTACCTGTAGATCTATCTGGTTGCAAATCAGTTGCCAAACAGCAAAGAAAATCACATATGTTAGCTAAAGCCAAGCAAGCGGTTATTCTCACCTGAAAAGATATTTCTTTAATAAAATAAAATAATACCTAGCCTTCAAAATAAACTTCAACCTAACAATAAAATAGTATGAAATATATTTACCGAGACAGAAGGATCATGGCTATTTTCATACTGAAGATATTATGAGCTATTTTCAGAAATTAAAAATAGAATAGAGTGTTTGTTACTCATATTGAAATTACTAATAATGTTAAAATTTTGTTTCACTGTTATCATACTGCTTTTAGTTAGAATGAAATTTATTGTTCTTTCATGTATTAGCTGGTCTGCATTATCATGTACTACGAGTTAACCCCAAATTGTTTGAGGATGTTTCCGTCACTTATAATTAGTCTAGTGTAAATAAATCTTGCTTAGATTTATTCTAGTTTAGTTAGTTTATTTGTTGCATTATAGCTGCACATGTAGACAACACTTTGATATAGCAAAGAGCATTCACAAATGCAAATGGGACGTGTAGTGCACAAAACATTTACTTGAAATTGTAATATTTCCTATTGGTATACATCGCCATATTAACCTAGATTGAGAAATAAATACATAAATAAAACGAATAAACATTTTATGCATGTTATAAATATATGACCAGAATGATTCAATCGTTTTTTTATTTTCCTTTTTTATTACAATAAGTTATGGCCACTATTCATGTTCTTCAAACACAAAACATAGCATTGATTGAATGTTGCTATATCACCATGAAATAAACCTTTAATAAGCTGTATATTCCAGTTAAAAACCGATAATTGAACACCCAATGTTTGGTTGAACTAAACTATGGCCAGATCTATATATCAACAGATTAACGCAACAATTTATCAAAGTAGACAATATAGTGATCAATTATTGCCTATACAAATTCAAATAAAAAATCCATGCGTAAAAATAAAACAGCAATCAGAAGAGGGTAAAAAAAGAAACAACAAAAACAGAAAGAAGAATATGCTGAAATGCAGAGTATGGCATCAGGTCATTCCTTGCTAACTACAAGCATATGCTTTCCCTACACCTTCCCCAGTTTTCACGATTTCCCCAGGGTAAAAAAAGAAACAACAAAAACAGAAAGAAGAAGAAATTAACTACAGGCATCAGGTCATTCCTTGCTAACTACAAGCATATGCTTCCCATCTTAAGCATTTCTTGCTAACTACAGTCATCGGGTCATTCCTTAGGGTCCTCTTATGCAGAGTATGGCAGAGTAAATTAAATAACATTGAACAAATATGTACCACTGAACGGTGGCAGTTACTAGCGGCGGCGCGGAGGCAGCTACTGGTGGTGGCGTGGAGGCAGCTACTAGCGACGCAGATCGAAGGCAGGAGGATTTAGAGAACTGCTAACGAAATGGAGGCAGGAGGATTTAGAGAATGGAAGGAAGGAGGTTTAGACCGATTAGGTTTTTTTTTTTCTCTCTCTATCTGGAAACGATAAGAAGGAATTAGGGATAGCTAGGTTTAACAATTTGTTAAACATTCAAACCATGACACGCGTAGGAAATGTGCAGGGAACTGCTAACGCTTTCCTTACACCTTCCCCAGTTTTCACGATTTCCCTACACCGCACCTACGTAGCGTAGGTATGGCGTAGGGAAATGCAGGCTGCAAAATTACCAATTCTCTTGTAGTGTAAGAAACCGATTGGCAGACGATGTTGAGTGGACCACCCTAATTGCTATTCTGGACATGTCAATGGAAAGGTGAAACTCATAACAAAGAGTATGAGGGTTGAAGCCAATGCTTGTTTTAGAGCACCAAATGCTTTTTGAGCCTTGTCAGGCCAATTAATGTGCTATTTTTCTTGAACTGATTAGTAATTGGGTTGGCTAACGAAGCGTAGCTCTGAATAAGTTTTCGATAATATCTCGTAAGTCCTGAGAAACCACGTGTACCAGTGATGGATGTTAATGGTGCCTAATTGATAATAGCTTCCACTTTAGACGGGTCTACATTTACTCCTTGACTCTATGTAATATTTCCACGTGAAAATTTTGATATATAAATTATATCATAGCGTCAGATTCTAGCCCAAACATAATTTTTACAATATTTTTGAACTTTTCCTTATCAAATCTGTAGAAAAATTAACAATTTACTATTTTATATCATTATTCAAGGGTTTTTATTACAGGAAATTATTGTTAAGGACAAAATTTCACAGCTTTTTAGCCTCAAGGACAGACCTTCAATATTTTATCACGAAGGACAACTTTCTGTAGGTATCAGTTTTTAGTCATTCATAGCAGTTTTTAGGTATCAGTTTGTAGTTATCGGTAGCAGTTTTTAGGTATCAGTTTTTAGCTCGGTATCAGTTTTGTTGTCCTTACGAATAATTTTGGAAAATGTTTGTCCTTGTGAATAATTTTTAAAAGAATGTTTGTCCTTATGGTAAAAATATTGAGGTGGTGTCCTTGAGGTAAAAAATATAGAACTTTTTGTCCTTTAAATTAATTCCCCCATTTTATTATATTAAGTTGCATTTCACATGCCAAAATATGTTGTTGAGTATAAATGGAATACATGTCAACCGCAAAATATATCTTTAAATTCACTAAAAAAAGCAAATTAGTTTCAGTAACAATACAAATATTTCTGCAAATTCATGCTCAATTACGTTCATAATATAAAGTCTTCCTCGCTAGAAACACTACGGCAGGAGTATACATAGGAATCTGATTCAACTGTTGCATTGCAGCAATCAAAATTCAGCACTGAAATCAGGTTCGGATGGCTTAGGAGGCATGCCCAACCTCCCAATTCCCTTCAAATCCCTAATCTTCCTTGCCCTAGAAGCAAACTTGGAAGCAAAGACCGTCGCTCCCAAACTCCCCGAATTCGTAATCTTCCTCGTCTCCCTGAACATCTTCCTCTTCTTATACCTCCTCCACGTCGCCTGTATGAAGCAGGCGGCCCACGTCCTCCACTGCTGGGAATGAAACCTGAACGTGTGCTGCACCTGCCTGCTGTGAAGCCTCCTGAACTGACTGGCCACGAACTTTATCTCTTCTGCGGTTAAAGCGAACGCCTCCACTTCGGTCAAGGCCTTCACCGTTCGGGTGGAGGACGGAAGGTTGACCCCTGCTTTAGGGTCGAGGGCCCAGGTAAGCAGTTCTTCTCCGCAGAAGTCTCCTTCATTGAGGTAGCCTCGGTTGAAGAAGTTGGCCCTGCCTCCGTCTGTGGTTATGCTTTCCAGTCTGCCTCGGATTATGAAGAGCATTTCGTCTACTGGGTCGCCTTCCCGTATGATGTGGGCGGTCTCGATGTAGAGGGTGGGCTTTAGGCGCTCGCATATCGCGTCTAGGATGCTCTCATCCATGTTGTCGAATAGTCGCACCTACAATTTGTAAGTTTAACGCTCATATTTGGCAGCTACTTATAAGTCATTAACTATTATTATTGGTATGTTTGTCTTTCACTTGCTTAGAAGCTGAAAAGTAAACCCTGTTTTTATACCATTTCAACTTATTTATTCTTGAATTTTTATGTTCTGCTATTCCTTAAACCACTTAAAAATTATTATTCTAAAATACTACGTGAAAGTTACTGTTATAAGCTACTTTTAACTAGTTATAAAGTAAGTTGTTCCAAAATAGGCTCTAACAATGGGTGTGTAAGTTGCAAAAAGCGAGTTTTAACCTTAAGAGCCTAATTTAAATGAGTGCATATATGGCCATTAAATATATTTCAATTATGTTTCAAAGTACAAAATAAATGCATCTATGTTCTTCTGAATAGATATATTCAAACATATTCATGATATATGTATGCATCTTCTGAAAGAGAAAGAAACATAGAAAATGTGGAACCCAGTGCACGAGGCTCCTGCACGATAGCGGGCTCTAGGAGGTCGATAATGTACGTAGTCTTTCCCTCGCATTGCAAAGAGGTTGTTTACGAACTCGAACCTGGACGCGCAAATTACCGTGCAGGTGACCTAACCGTTGCGCTAAAGCTTCACCTCAAAGTGAAAGAAACATAATGAAAATATTTTTGTTATAATGCGATCTTTCACTTAAAAATTTGCATTTTTTTTCTTTCTAAAAGCTACTTCCATTTCTGTTAATAGAAAGAAAAATGTATCTAAAAAAGTACAAAATCTGCAGTAAAGAAGTAAAAATTACATCCCTATAAAAGATGGGAAAAAAAAAGCCCATACGATCAGCGATGATCCAATCCCCCACCCCCAAACACACACAGACACAAAACCCCCAAAAAAAAGTTACACACAGACATGATGTAGAAAACAGTCATGAAATTCCCTTTATCGCTAAACTATTCTTTTTCAAAAAAAATAAAATAATATAGAAATTAAAAAGATTGCAAGATTAAGTGCAAAGGCGTGGGAGGATAATTTGCTCTACATATTGACAAACCGCTGAGGGATAAGAGTGGGTTCATATTACTATTACTTTTATTTAGATTCAATGGGAAGGATAAATGCATTACCCTTTTTACTAAGGTCAAACATAAATGACGTTTGATATCTCTCCTAAGATCCTTGGGAAGACTTTGAACCAGTGATTCTTCGTCTACTCCTCGAGTTTGCGTCCATTTGTACTGATCATATTTTCTAACTCGCTCACGAAGATCATGCGGCAATAATCGATGGTGCATCCACTGCTCTGAATCACGCCTTTTAACCCTCATTTCCTCAAGCCTTATTGTCACTGATTGAAGATAAGTCTGAAGTAAAAATTAACTTAAATTATATCATTGTCATCAACTTAGCATTAATCCCAATGGATGGGGTCGACAAACTGTACATAATAAACTATTTTTTTACAGGCCTCTTGCGGAAACTTATAAGCGATATACACACCTTTTGACACTAATAATAAATATAGCGTGCCTTCTGCTATATGCGCAGAAACTGGGGAAGAAGTTGAATTAGAACGTCACGATAATTCATTTTGTGCAAATATAAGCTTTTTTTTCAACATGGAAACTGCAAACTTGCACAGTAGTTGTAAGTTTACACTAAATGACAAAATTCGATATTGTACTGGTGTTATAGGGCACTTTTGACATGGTGGTGGAAAGTTATGTATATATTGAAATTAGTTTAACAAATGATCTAAAGTTGTGATTTGTTTTCAAAAGTTATTCAAATGAGGAAAAAATATATTCAAATAACAATGAATGACAAAGTCTTTACTTCCATGTTGCCGATGAGAAGTGCTAGTAGAATGAGACCAAGGATGCCAATTGCTGTTGAATACATAACTTCTCCAAGATTAGCCGTAGTCACAAGCCCTTGGCCAAGTGTACTGTCAAGCGTTACAAAGATTTTGATGTCAGATAATGTTTAATGGTTTAAGGATTCCAATATTCATAAAACAAAGAAAAAAAGAAAAGAAAAGAAAAGAAAGCATACCTCAAATTCTGCAAACCAAACCACAAACAGAAAAAGAACTTGGATACAAAATCTCCCGGTGCAAAAACTCCGGAAGTCAAGCCATTTTGATAAATTCCATATGCGAAAGCACAATTACCACTAGAATCAGGAAAGCAATTATTTGTGAGGGCTTGGGTGACATTTTGCCTGTTACTAAAGTTATGAGAGCTTGACTGTCCGCAGTATAAAAAATGTGCCTCACAGTCAGGTATGTTGCTACAAGTATCTTTCCAGCAATCATTCTGCCGTAATATGGCTAAGAAGTACCAGATAGCACCAGCAATCTGCAAACCATAATGATGATAATAAATAATAAGAAATGAATGAACAAAAAGAAGGGAAGGTTCGGATAAGCAACAATGATAGGCATGCACTGCAAATAAACATTTTTTTGACCTTACAAAAACATCATGCACAATGTGCACACGTACGAGTTACTCAGGAATGGCTTTGAGATATGAAATTTTCTGAGTGATTCAAGAAGGCATATTTTTTGAGGTCTCATTTTATCAATCGGATTTTTCTTTAACAGTAAGAAAATAATTATGAGAACTGAACTCATGACCTTGTATTAGAAACCTGTTAATTAAAATCGAAATTTATGTGAAATGTTATATTGATGTATAATTATCAAAAAAGACATCAAATTCCAAAAAATTTAAATCTCCTGTTTTGATTCCCGAGGCCGCAGGAACGGCCCTGCCATATTTTTTACCTGTGTTTTCTTTAATAATTTTTGAGCCAATATCACAAAATTAAATAACAAATAAACATACAAAACACTCTCGCATGCATGCATACGTACATACATACATAATGGTGCATCATCCCTCTTGACCTCTGATTTCCACCACACAATCTGGAAAATCAGTGGGCAAGTGAGGTGCTGCACCATTACGGATGCCATTGAATCCTCCTCTATATATATGTATATGTGTGTGTATGTATATGGCTTTTAGTTGTAATTAATAAAGGTAAAGATGTAGTCCAGCATGTCTAGATGAGTTGACGATTATGTTATACAACACTCTCTCTTTATCCTTATTAATTACAACTTCAAGCCCAAACTTCAGTCTCCGACATGTTCTGTCCTTAGATCATTATTGTTTCATCTATGTGTTATCATTTATTTCTATCTGTTTTCTGTGAATATAAGATTTCTTTCTTCCTGGTTACCATGAAAATTTCTTAACTTCTAATAAAATTTATGGAGGTGGAATGAAAGAAAACATTAAAATCTAATAGTAACTGAAATAAAATTATTAGCTGTAGGTGTTTCGGAGTGTAGTTTTGCGATTTTATTTTACGTTTGTACAACCAAAATGAGTCATGCTATGAAGCCCCGAAGTGGGGAAGTTAATTTGAACAGGTTTAGACGGGAATCCGGGGGACCATTGATGTGAAGTATTTTATTTAATACCAGCAAATAGATTAAGTTCGGGTACAAATTCTCACCTCCGTTTCGAGCCTTATAGTTTTGTCGAACCAAAATATTAAACCCATACAATAAGTAACTAAACACGCACAGTCTGCATGCAAGAATGCTAACACAAATATAACTGCAAATATGAACCGAAAGGATGAAGTGCAAATCATGGTTGGACAGTTGAAATTTCAATTTTATTTTATAGTTACTAGAATTAGAAAGGAATGAGAAGCACATGAAAAATGGCAATAAGATCAATTCCACTAATCACAGTTGAAATTTGGGTTTTTTATTAGCAGTCAAACTAATCTAACAAATTGCCAAGCTTATTAATTTCAATTAAATTAAAATTGTTTGCTTTCTATCTGGTTACGGGTCATCCTTAATTGATTTCTAGATGTGACGGTTCAAGAATATCTGTATAGACTGGCATTATACTTTCCATAACTCCGTCATTCACATTACATCTCAGTGAAAGGTGAAACTAGTGCACGAGGCTTTCGAACGATAGCGGACTCTGGAGGGGAGGGGATGATAAGGTACGCAGTCTTTCCTTTACATTACGAAGAGGTTTTCGGACTCAAACGTGGACGCCCAAAAGACCATACGGATGACACATTCCATCTCAGGGAATAAAGTAGGAAATAATAGTGAAAATAGGTTTAAGTCTAGTAATAAAATGTAGTAATACATACATGACTAGCAAGTAAGAACCACATAAGATTGTACGCAGCACCAGCCCAAGCAGTTTCCGCAAAGACACCAGTAGTTCTTTTCAACTCCCATGACAACGGAAAAAACCGAACAAATTTAGGAATGTACTGCAGTATAATAATAAGCAGCAACGTATATTTTGTATAACGAACATCAAATTCTGATGGAGTTTGAAGAAATCTCCAAATTAGAATCTGCATATGTTAAATACAGTATGCATTAATAGTTATGAAAAGAGAAAAGTCATAACGTTTCTTGCTACAATAATAGGAATCAATAAGCACTGAAAATTGCCTTCTGAGACACTACACTTTTGCAACATTGTGTAAAAGAAAATTGGAAAGCCAAAGAACATATTTGGAGTGATATTAATAATTTCCTACGAAGTAGAAATACGGGCTTAAATAACAAAGTGTGTATCCCGCATTTGGTTTTCTTTGTTTTCAAACATATATTACTTCACATAACCAAACTGTACACAATTATATTAATCTGGAGCCACATATAACTTTCTCACATTATACCATAACCACACAATGAATGTCACAAATTGATTATTATTTATTTCGTTTTTTTGCAAATTAGTAATCAATGAGTAAAAGATTGGAGCTATGTAGCAATGATCTACTAAAAATAAATGAAATGCAAACTTAGTTTGCAAGCAAACAAGTTTCATGTTTGATAATGCAATTTAGCATTCATAATATAACGTGAAGACAATTGTTTAAGCAGATAAATAGGCACAAGGAAGAAGTTGCAAAAAAAATTAGTCTCGGTGATCACAAGTTTGTTTTTTAGTCGGAAGGATGCTTTTTAGTGTAAATTGAAAATGATAGTTACAACTATCATTCTGTGCTTTACACTAAAAAGTGTCCTTTAGCCTAAAAAACAAACTTCTTATCTTTGAGACTAAATTTTTCTCTAACTTTTTCCTTGAGCCTAAAACCCTTGTTTAAGGAAGAAATCAAGTATATAAATATTGCAGAAATGGAACATTGTTAATACCTGAGGGCCGGGCAAAACTGAAAGAAAGTCTATAATGAAATACCGCCGTAAATATCTCTTGGCAATCATCATACGATCGATAACGAGTTCACCTCTACCAAAAACGCGAGAAGATGGAGCAATATAGGCAGTATGAAATTGCAGATAAATTCTAATGAGATAAAAAGAATCAACAATAGTTCTTGCTGCTGTTGTTGCGACCGCAATCTTTTTGTCTATAGTAAGACAAATTGAATCCAAATCAATTGCTAGAATATAGAAAAACAGTGGATCTACTGCCACAGACAGAATGCACGATAAGTAAATAAGCCTGTTGAGAAATATAAGAAGTGTATCCTGAGGGTCAAATATCTTCTGTTGTAGAACTTTAAGATCTTCTGAAAAAACAGCATTAGAAACCCCAAATTTAAGAGTTTGACTTAGAGTCTTGGGCTTTTCTCCTCCTTCTAATGCTCGTCTTTCATATGGTTCTAATGGATTACTGGATCCAAAATTCAACCCTTCTGCACTGTATCCATGTCTATTCATTCTGCCTCCAAAATAAGCATACAAGTGAGCCTTGCTGATTCTTTTATTATCAGATTAGCTCTTCTATTAATTGCTTTTAAAGAGTCTGGTTATAGAAACATAAAATAAGTTGAGGCTGACATCAAAGCTAAAGACAAAAATAACTCAAGTGATATTTTATATAAGCTCACAAAATCGTTTCTATCAATTGGCACAAGCTATCAACTGTAAACCAATATTTACAAAATCTTGAAGTAAAGCAGAAACAAACTCAGTAATTTATACTTATATAATTTGTTCAATATAATTAAAAAATAAAATACTGTAAGAATGACAATCATATATCGTTTGGTATTATAAAGAGACAAAACAAGTACAAAAAAATAATACCTGCTTCAAAAAGAACCAATTCAATTTGAATAATTTTGGTCTTAAAGAGGTTGATATTTGAAATGGATGAATTGTGATCTAAATGTATCTATAATCCATCAGATTTAAAAAATAAAACACCAATACTGAACTGAAGGAGAGCTTTCATGAGATTCAAATAGATGACATATAAATAATCACATTAATTTTGGATGCCATCATTCGATTTATCTGGTGCGTGTTCCTAAATTACTAATGTACATTCTCCTTCCTTTTTATGTCATGAATTTTGCATGTATTGTCATGAATGTTTTTTGCTAAATAATGAAAATTATAAGATTACATATTCACTCAAGATATACATTTAACCTGGAACCGATGAACTTGTGCGAAATAAAAGTAAAGCACAACTGTCAAGATGAATGAACATATAATATAGATCGGACATAATCTCACAAAATATAATATACTGAAAAAAAATTCTACTATAAAAGTTTAAATTGCAGAAAAATACTGCCCACAAACTTTAACAGAGGAGCAACATCGGCAAAAAATGTTGATGCCATTTGATATAACTATTAAAGCACAAATTCAGTCATTGTTGATTAATGTAACTACATAATGAAAATTAATAGTTTCCATCTTTAACAGGGTACCAAAATTATATTTAATCAGAATATACATTTAGCCTTGAAGAGATGAATTTAACACATTAAATGCAACATTAAGGTGAAGTAATCCAGCCAAAACTATGAACTTGCAATACCAGTTGAGACATGATATCACAAATATAAGATGCTGAAGAAAACAAAACAGAAAAACAACAGTAAAAAGAAAGAATGAACCACTTTTGTCAGGCCAAAAGAAAGTACAAATTATCTACTCGATCAAAATGATGTCAAACTAGCTGGTTTTTATTTCTATTATTTAAGAAGCCTCATTGACCACATATCTTACATTCCAATGGCATGATGGTAAAATTTAAGATTTTTCGATCAAAAGGAAAAATAAGGGTTAATAATAGAGAGGATCGATAAAAACATGCAGCGATCTTAAAATTCGAACACTTCGTTTTCGAATACCGAAACATTCACAAATAAGTGTTATAAATATGATTTTATAACTTTGTTTAACATCATTTATTTAATAAATAATGATAAGAAACTTGTTTTTGAAAATTGTTTACAAAAATATATTCTTTGAAAAAAATCGATAATGTGATCGAAAATTGGTTTATCGATGAACAAGTTTTCGATCATATAAGTTGTTCGAACTATCATGCATTCAACTAATGATCAAATGAATACATTAACAACTAATTAATACACACCCCTCTTTATTGAGCTTGCAATGCTCTAGAAAGTTGTAGTGGATAAGATATTATCACAGTGACGGTAAATGGTAAAGAGAAGTGACATAAAGTTATCATGTGAGAAGGAGGCTCCTTTGTGATCTTCCATGAGAGATGGAATATTTTAGTAACCTCTTGCACAAGCCTATATAAGCAAGGGCATACCGTCAGTATTCATTCACAAAAATTACAATGCTTTAAGAGATAAATATCCATGTTTTTATTTTCTTCTTTTTAACGAGTGTGTACCCGTACTACGCATATAGAGGTTAGTATATAATTCTGTTAACGGTGTATTCTTTTAGATCTTATAGTATATGAAGATGAAAGCACATATTTATGGGATGTAAATTTGTAAATAAATTTTTTCGTGAATACTATTAACAAAAATGTGTTGATAAACCTACATAAATAGTCTTGTAGTATATAAGAGTATAATTAATATTTTAGACCACAATGCATTTACATAGAAAATGTTAACTATCAGTTCTTCCTAACTTGATAAGCACTATATTACTAAACATATCATTTAATTAGTTTTCAAATGTAGTTTACATTGGTTCAATATAGTTTTATTCTATTTTTAACATATAAATCTAAATTTGTGCATATTATTTGATAATAGTATTCTAAACCTAGAGGTTAGAAATTATGCTCGAAATGAGATAGTATTTAAATTTGGCTTACTGAGACAACATTTTCACTATTACACTTTTTGCCATTATACTATACTAATTAAATTATAAAAAATATTATAATAGTTTTCAAACATCGTGTTCTTTAATACGTATAACATAATATGACATGAGAAAATATATAAAATGAGCAGTCAAATTTTATATCTTTTGTATCTGGAGTATAATTTTGGTTTATAGATCATGTAGTAATTTGTCAACTAATAACTACGTATATAGCACTCATCGTATTATTGTTACTATATTAAGCTTCTTAAAAAATTTGACTGGTTAATTATGCATATTTTAATGTTGATGGTTCCAACTAATTAAACATTATCCTTGTCTATTTCAACTAACATGAATATGAGAACATGATTTAATAAATGTATATTTTAGAAATATACAATGAAGTGAAATTAAAATTTAGTTTTAATCCATCAAAAATTAAAATTTTATATTGAACTAAAAGTGGATACCAATTGATTAGCATTAACGAGAATTATGATGATTTAGCGAAAATTATGATTTGAGGTTGGAGGTTGTGGTGTTCGTGAACAAATTGGATTAGTGGTTGGAGATTTAGAAGTTGGATAAGAAGTATTTATGTAATGTATAGTTTTTCAATGTATTTTCCATAATTATTCATAAATTATTATCAATTAATATGAATAAGAGCTATACAACATGATTTAATAAATGTATATTTTTGAAATGTACAAGGAAGTAAAAATAAAAATTAGTTTAAATCTATCAAAAAATATAACGTTACATTGAAGTAAATCCGATATGATATAAAGGAAAAAACCAAATATTATATAATATCTATGTATTAGTAAATTCGATAACCTTCTAAAAATATGAAGGAAACTATATTCATATCCATACAAATTGTAACAAAAATAAGAAAACAATTTTTTGGACACAAAATTTGTATTAAAGATTTGTAATAATATATTAGAGTTAAAACAAACAATTCAACCTTAAATGAAATGAAAATAAAGAATAAAATAAAAATCATACCTTTAAATCTAGCTTGATAGATCAACTTTTGCAGGCTTGTAGATAATTTTTCTATGAAAACGACAACACTGAAAGCAACAACAAAACACAATCTCTGCAAAGTATGATTAAAATGATAATTTTTTTAAATGCACAGAAATCAAAGAACTAATGATGAATTTAACCAAATTACGGTTAGATTAAAAAATAAAGAGATTGACTAAAAACTATTTGAATAGAATCTTTAAGTTGATTTAGATTGAAATAAATATTTTGATTTTTTTTTTAAACTGTAGTATACGCATGAAAATGATATATGAGAAGAGATAACATAAAGAAAAAAAATTAAATGGCAGGATTGTAAAAAAAATGATAGAAAACAAACGAGGAATGAAAAAACTGTAATAATAACATGGAGAAGTGGAAGAGATCTCTGTTCGATTGCAAAGAAATAATGATTATGAGTTTATCAAAAGAAATAAACGTACATAAGAGTATTTTATCAAAAGGAATAATGATACTGTAATTGTGGAATATTGAAATTTTTTAGGAAGTTTAAAAGGAAAATTATACTAAAAATTAAGAAGAATGCATCATTCAGTCTGAGAGTGAATGAGAGATAAGAATACTAAGAGTTCTATATTCTCTTTCTTATATAATAGAATAGATTCCTCAAAGCATTTACAAATCATCTCCAAATCATCTCAAACTTTGAGTGAAGTCTTACCACCACATTACAACACCTTCTACCAAGATAGATTGGGAAAATGCAAAGCCACTCTCCCCCTTACACATAGGCCATGAGCATTGAAGAGGTTTAGAGGCTAAGGGGGCAAGGCAAAGCAAGAAAGGAAGGGAAGTTTTGGGTGTTGATAGATTGGATTTGAACTAGCGCTTAAGCTTGGTTTTTTGTTGGGTTTAAGGCAAGCTAACTTACTACTTGGATTGAAAATATAACTCATATTTGCTTGTGTTTTGTTGTGTTAAAGTTGTTTAAATTAACTTGAACATAGGTTGAAAACAATGGTTTTGGTTATTGCATTGAAAAGCAAGTGATATATATGGACTTAAATGGACTTGAGCGAACTTGAATGGACTTGTATGACATGTGATTAGACCTTAGAACAAAATACATAGGTTGTAGTTGAGAATATGTTAAAATACAACTCGTATTTGAAAGTACACTAATAGTGATAGTCGCTATAAATGTAGTTTGGAAGTATTCGACAATTTCTATGGAATTTTGTAGAGAGATCCTTTGAATTTCTCACCATATTTATAATGTTTTATATGTATGTTTATTGCTATTAAAAACTTGGTAAAAAATTAAATAACACTCGGAAATGATTAAAGCTTCACTTTTGCAAAACTGCCTTCTTTAGATTTGTTTTTGGACCTAAGGGATTTGAAAAGATATATAAGTTTAAGTATTTTATTTCATTTTTTTTACAAGTGTTCACTAACTATTATTATAGTATTTTGAAAGTGGTTTGAGGTCTTTATGAATTTTTAAGGATTAATTATGAATTTTTAAAAAAGTGGTTTTTGTAATAAAAAAAATGTCATTTTCAAGTTTTAAGGAAAATTGTAAAGTTGTTATTTTCATGTAATATTTCAGATAAATGTTTTAAAACCTATTATAAATATATTCAAGTATTTTAAAAGTGTATACAAATATTTTCGAAAAGGGGTTAGAATTTCTTGGTAACTAAATGGTAAATTATTCTATTACTTGTTTGAAAAGTAACTAAATATGTTTAACACTAAAAGTGGACGAAATAAGTCTTGTCTATTTTTGAGAGTTAAGGTTGATGTCGAGTAGGGATGGTGTGATAAAGCTCTAACCTATCAGCTTTCCTCTTGATCGAGGAACAGTAAATCTGAAAATGTCGGAAAACTGTTAGTCGTATTGATTTCTTAATTATTTATGAAAATCATTAAACTTTACTTAACACTAAAATTCGACGAGTTTGACTTATCTATTTGTGAGATTCAAGAATGAAGTGTATGCAATGCTTAATGCAACCAGTGTTCAAACTTACCTAAGTTCACTCTTGGACGAGGAATAGTTAAGTTGAAATGTCGGAAACGAGTTAAGCGTACAAATATTGATTTGTATAAGCAATTGTTTTGACTAGATAATCGATTAGTCGATTATCGAACTTGAATATCGACTTAAGAAGTTATCAAAAAGCTTCGCGATTTTATACCAATAAGAATCCCCGGGAAGGAGCACTGGCATGAAACATCTCTAGCTTTTGCTTACTTTTGAAAGAACCGAAATTGAGTTAGCCGGAAATTCATCGATTGGTTTTGAAGAGTCTGGGGGTAGTAAGTGTTTTACTTATCAAACACCACTTCAAAACTAGTGTACGGATTTTATGTTTTAGAAGCGGTTGAGATAGAGAATCGATGTGGAGATTTATGGTCCGTTCTAGATGCTCGAATCAATATAGCAATTCGTGATCTGTTTGAGATGTGAGAATCCATTTGGAGATTCGTATTATATTCAAGCGTTGAAGACTCATGTGAAAGATGCCGAACGTAACCATTACATCAGAAATGACTGAAGACAGAGTAGGCTGCATAATCTCGGGTTAGCTGATCCATGATAGGATATTATCAACTCCAGATATAGAATATGCTTATCTTGTTGCACGCGGGAGTTAATGATATTTGGTACCACATGGTTCATATTTATGTTCGGAAGTGAGCCTTTGTGTTTTTTTTCTGATATATTTTATTTAGAGATATACGACGCTCGGAAGGTGACTTCTGATCCTTCTACATGGAGATTGGATTTCGGCTTGACCAAAAGGATCTCTGCCAAAAATACATTATGCCAACGTATCTTAGCGGTTTTGAGTGTAACTTAAATACGTTATGGTGTGACCAATGTAAGTATCACAACTATTGGATATGATTTATATTCTATACCTTAAACATTATTTATCATTTCATTATATTAAACTTATTGAATGGTTGGTTCATTTTGAGGCAAAAATTGTTACGGGAATCCGTACGATCTAAATAGTTATTGTTACATGTTGCATGTATCTAGGATTTTCTCATACCAGATTTATGTCTGACGCTTGGTTTTTGTTTCTCTAAATTCCTCATGTACTCTTTCGAGTTTAGGCTGTGTATGACATATTTTAACTTGGATGCTTCAAAGTTCAGAAGACGAGCTGGAGGCCTCCATTATCTATCCATTTCTATATCTGTTGTTCTGTATTTGCCATGTACATATATTAGCAATGTAAGAACATTTAGTTATAACTGTTCAAGCCGATGATAGTACTTAGGTTTTGTAACTCTGAAAATCTTATATTCAGAACAACCCTTTATGCTATTCTTGTGATATTATATATTACCGTTCCGCTGATGTTTTTCTTGTTCTATTTCTTTTTCTCTTTATCCTAACTTTCTGTCTTTTCCACACTTGGGTGTTCGCTACACGAATACCGTGGATGTATTAGTGTCGACATTCGAGTGCTAAAATGTCAGATCATTACATTTGGTATCAGAGCCCAAGGTTGAGTGAACATCTTGGCTTTGTTTGAGAACCATTCATTAGAGATAAGGTGACACCCTTGAATGAGTCGAGTATATTATGTATACGAGAGAGCGTATTTGAAATTTCTACAAACCTATACTCCCTTTTTTTTCAGCTTTTTCTTAGGAATAATCTATTTCTTTGAATAACTATAGCCTTTCATATCCTAAATATTGTAACGACCCGGAATTTTCGATCCCGAAAATTCTAGATAGTTAAAAGAAGAAGAAAGCGATAGTAGAAAAGAAACAGAAACTCAACACAGATTTTCACATTCGCAGCAGATGAAATATAATAACAAATAATAATAGTTATACAACAGAATTCTGTATCTGTCAAATACATTTATAATACATCAGAGTTACACAAATACACATCCACTAGATATACACAATCACCAAGTCTCAGAAATACAACAGGATAAAACAGCGGAAACACTCCTTACGTTCTCGCTATCCAGCTCGTCTTCTGAGCTCCAGAACATCCTTACCTGAAAATCTGTAATACTCGGTCTGACCCGAGCATTACATCAAAGTAACACCCGGGTCAGGCTGGAAACCAGCGTGAGTAACCCCATAACATATAAAATACCAAATTACATCTTAAATGAATTTTCAGGGTAACTCGTACCTTTTATGAGTTCTTAAAGTCGAACATTTATCACACACAACAGTTCCAGGTTAAATGTCCATGTTACTCGATTTATTCCATTCCAGCCAGTATAATTTCACATGTCCAATTTATAAAGAATTTGGTTTACAAATCGAAGCGGTTTTCGGGTATTACTGATACCCGTTCCTGGCCTCTCCGAATCCCAAGTCATCTTAAACCAAGTCATTCATGTATAATACATTTCAAAGCTTAAAATACATGGTGTCACCTTCACACAGTAATTCATTAACAATAGATACCATATTACCATAGTTTAAACCAAACATATTATATCACATGGCATCACATATCACATAACAGAGATAACACATTCCAATCATCCAACATCACTTATCATACAATATCATTAACTCATCCAATATTTATTACCCATCCATAAACAAAGTTTGATCCATTCTATATTAATCTCTTTGATTTCTTTTAATCCAGCCTACTTATCATTAATTAATTACAAATTAATTAATTAATCATCACTCAATTATCTACCTTAATTAATCTTCCTAAATTAATTATTCTTTAATTACAATGAGTAATTAACCTTTGATTTCATTTAAATTAATCATCTTGATTAATTATTCTTTAATTACACTAAGTAATTGTCCCCTAATTATCCTTTTATTTAATCACTCTTGATTAATTACTCTTTAATTATATTTAGTAATTAAACCTTCATTATAAATTAATTATCCTTTAATTACTTTAATAAATTAATTATCCCTCAATTAATTAACTAACCTTATTTACTTCATTAATTTATTTACCCATTGGTTATTAATTAATCAAGGCCTTAATTTAAGATAACCGTTGTCTTAATTAACTACTTAATTATTAATAAATTTCCTTTAAAAACACTTAAGAATATAATTAGTTAATATATTTTATTAGAAATTAAGCAAATCACATTTTCAAAATCATTTGTCTTAAAATAAACTTGATAAATAATTTACTGGAAACTAGTTAAATAGTTGACATAAAACTTGTTATCCAAATTACTTTCAAAAATCCGGTCTAGTTTCCTTTTACAACTTGATTCATGTTTCATTAATTTTAAATATTAGTCTAAGCTATATAAAAGAAAACTGGATAAACAAAACAAGGAAAGCCCAAAAACTCCTCTACCTCCCACAAATAAACTCGAAAACGACACGGCCCAAAGCTCAAAAATTCCGATCCAACTTCGTTCTTTCCCCTCTGCCTTCTTCTTCTGTTGTTCCTTCCTTCGCTCCTTCATAACATCTTTGCACAAAGAAAGCGTGAACACTAATGTGCACGTGTACGACGCCATAGACCATCAATTCCCGCCGACGACCCACCTTTCCAGTCTCCCTCGGCCCCATGCTTCTAATCATCACCTGGAACATCGATGGTGGTCGCTCGTTCGAAAAACGAATACCTTCCCCAAAATAAAAAACTGGAACGAAAAACATCAATGCCCAATCTCGTCTCGCCCCGCCACTTTATTCCACCATTGATCATCTTGTTGGGGATGCGGATTAAGGATCTTAAGGCAGAAATAACACTAGAGGGGGGGTGAATAGTGTTTTAAAGAATATATGAACTATATGACTAAATTAAAACTTTCAACACAAATCTAAACAGAATTCTAACACAGAATGATCACAGAACATATAACAAATGCAAATAGTAAAGTAAAGCAAGTAAAAGGAAAGAACACACCGGATTTTATACTGGTTCGGAATCCTCTTACATCCAGTCCTGCACCAAGGCAATATCCTTGTACAGATTTTATAAGCCAATATCCAAATTACAACCCTCAATTTCTAAGGCCTTGAGGAACCCTCCTATCTCCGAGTCTGGGGTAAACTCTCTTGATTTACGGGACACAAGATCACCCTAATACTTCTTAATAACAATCCTTTTGAATGGATAGACTCTATGGACTTTTTGAATACAAATTGATCATATAACTCTGAATAGCACTTTGATCTTTAGTAGAATGATGGAGAATCAAATAGAGAGAGTATCTAAATGATTTCCTATTGAGAATTTAGCAGAATGATGGCACGATCTTGAAAATATGAAGTTTTATGGATATGGAATGGTGGAGAAGAAAGAGTGAAGAAAATAAGAAAGTAGTTATTAAAAAAATTCATTTTGGAAGCCTTTATATAGATGCACAACAGTCATAACCATTGGCGAAAGGTTTTTGAACGAATGGACACTTCTTTTGAAAATTGAATTTTGAATCCAACTGTCACCATGTCGACATGGGGTATCCCCATATGTCGACATCCCTCAGTTCAAAATTATAGAGATGTTGTTTTGTAAAGACAATTGAATTTAAAACAAGTTGAAACTTCTCTGAAGCAAAGTAAAGTGTCTAAACAATATTTTGAGATAGAGAATGAATATATGTATATAATTGATATAGACCGTCAATTATATAAGTAATATTTAAAATCAGAATAAGTTTTGATGTTTTTAAAAATAGAAGTTTTTAAAATCAGAATAGAGGAATATTTCAAGGCTAAAACAAAGTTTGAAAATCTTTCTGAAAACATGATTTTGAAAGCTAAAACATTTTGAAAACAGATTTAAAAACATTTTGAAAAATCTATTCAAACTGAAATTGCAAGAACCTTCTTACAGAGCTCCTCCATAGGACTCGAGAACCTGTACAAAGTAGTTTAAATGATTTTGATTTTAGTGGGTTTGTAAGCCACTTGTCGTAGGTTTGTAAGCTACTTGTCGTGGGTTTGTAAGCCACTGGTTTCGATAGAAATTGGGTTCCATCCCAAAAGAAAATTGAAAGAAAGATGAGAGTGCTATTATGAAGTTTTAACAAAATACTAGACACTTATCTTGAGATCTTGAAATCTTGATTCTCTAGAGTCTTGAATCTTGAATCTCTAATCTTCATCTTGATGCTTGAGTCTTTATACTGATCAGTCTTCGATGATACCTGCATATACTTCCTATATACATATACATACATATATATATATATATATATGGAAATGTTAGTATATATTTTATAAAGTAAAGTATAATAACTATATAAGGTTGTTGTCATCAAAACATCATCAACTCAGTTCCTAACAATCTCCCCCTTTTTGATGATGACAGCCTTTATTTATAAAATATTCTTACCATACCATAACTCCCCCTTACTCCGTGACTTCTTCTTAAAACTACAACTCCCCCTTACTCCATGACTCCCCCTTACACCAAGCACATATATTTTTATAACTTTCTCCCCCTTTGTCATCAACAAAAAGAATAAAAGATTTACCTATTCTAAGATAATATAGAATAAGAGTGTAAAGTGAACGTGTAAGTGATCAAGTGTGTTAGCATATATATAAGTGTAACTTGACAATCAAATCAATATCATAGATAGCAAACCAATCATGTATAGTATATGAAGTTATATACAAACCAAATCCAAATCAAACTTAAGTAAACAATTCAATCAAATCCTAATCAAATCTAAATCAAATCAAACAAACAAACAAACATACATACATAATGATCAGACATTCCTTGGGACTTCCACCCATCCATCTTCTCCAAAGATAGGATCAGTTTTGATAACATCCCAATTATCTTTGTCGAGAGTGACCGGTGGATTTGCTTCGGGTTCGTCTTTGCTAAGGCTTGAGATCATCCAACGAAGTGCGTCGAAGTGTTTCTCTTGCTCTTTGATCATCTGCATTTCGCTTAATTCTAAGTGCCTTTGATTTCTAAGTATAAAAGAGAGAATATTCTTGAAAGAAGTAAGAGTTTTTTCAAGATTTTTACTTAAATTCTTAATTGGAGAAGCCATAATTTAAGAAATAAGTTGAAATATGAGAGGAGATGAATAAAAATGGAGGTAGAGAAGTTTTTCTGGAAGAAATAGGTATTTATAGGAGTTATTGTCCGTTCAAAATGAATTGTCACTTGGTAGTTACAAGAATTTGAAGTTAGAAATTGTAACTACTTTTTGACTGTTATATGTCGATATGGAGGGATGGGGCATGTCGACATAGTCTAGACAGAATGACCAAGTTGAGTTATTTTTGATTTCTAAGTTTATTTTTATACTAGTGGACCTATATAAACTTAAAATAAATAACTATCAGAGATATATAAAGATGGAAAACAGAGAATAAGATAGCATTACTTATATTAGTTAACATTACATAATATTAACCAAAAAAATAGAAAATACAAAGATAGATAAACGATAACTAGAGAGATAATGGCTAGGATTAGTTTGATGAAGATGATGATGAGGACAAGCCAAGTTTCATGCCTATCTTCCCAAAGAACTTGTCGATCTTGGTAGAGATTTTATCCATTTTCTTGCTAAAAGATCTCTTAAGAACCTTTTGGTTTTGAGCAAGTATCTTTTGGTTCTTGAGTATGGTTTTGTTGGACGGATTGGCGGGTATATGTGGATACTCTATACTTTCCAAAGAGGTTTCTTCATCTTCCTCTTCTTCTTCAATTTCCATTCCTTCCCCTTCTTCTTCCTCTTCCTCTCCCTCTTCTTCCATCTCTTCATGAGCAAGTCTCTCTTCCTTTTTAGTAAGTGTTTCATACGGTTGAAACATAAGTGGGATTTTCATAAGAGAAATGTTCCCATGATTGAACACTTTCCTACTTACAAACTCTTCCTTTTTAACATCCATACCAAAATAATTGAAAATCCGAGTAAGATAAATTCCATAATAAAGAGTGTTATCTCCCATAGTAAAATTTTTGGGTCTTAACTCATCCAAAATAGTTTGCGCCCAATCAATATCATATTTTCCAAATATAGCAAAAAGAGCTTTACACACTTTTGAGGTGGGATTATTGTAGTTTCCCGACCTAGGAATAATGGTGTGTTGAATAAGGAGGTTGACAATTCTTGCTTTTGGGCGGAAAAAGCGGTTCTTAAAATCCATGTGGTCATCGCTTTCAAAAATGTGATGAAAAGTCTCTCGATCGGTTTCATTGATTTGAAATTGCGAGAGATTCATACCGGTAGATTTGCAACCCAAAATAGTACCCAAAATATCAGAATCCAATACAATAAGTGTTCCTTTAACACTACTCCAAATTTGATCTTCATTTCCATTATAAAATTCACGGTTTAGGTTTGCATAAAACATTTTGACAAGGTTTGGGTAACAAACGAAATCATTTTGCTTGTTATCAATCAAGCTAAGAATGAAGTTTTCTTCAAAAAGTTGATCGATTTCATAAGAAGGAAAATCATCAAAAATAGCAAATTTTCCCGTATTGACTTTACCATAGTTTACATAATTTATGTACGCTTTGATAGCCTCCGGGTCATTAAAAAGATCATTTTTGATGGATTTGGTCAGCCTCATAGTTGATGGGGTACTTGAGGAAGCCATTGATGAGTGTTTGAGAGAAGTAGAAGATAATGAAGAAAGTTTGAATTATGAGAATAAAGTGAAAAGAGATGATAAGAGAAGTATATTAAATAGATTCTCTAAAGTCATGTTCTCTGGCCAAGAGGTATCTTTTCAGAATTTTGAAGTAAGTGAAAAGGTGGAGGGAAATTCAAAAGTTTGAATTCAAATTTTGAAATCAAATTTCTGAGAGACATGTCGACATGGGGTATCCTGGCATGTCGACATGTGCCTGTTGAATTTGAAAAGAGGTGTCTATTCCTAAAATCTAAGAAATTCCTAAAATCTTAAGAAAACTAATCTATATTCTATATCTATATATAATTCCAGTAATAATATTAAATATTAAAATATTTTAATATTTAAAATATTATTAAAATAATATTATTTTGAATTTAAAAATTCAAATTTCAAAGGGTGATTTTGAATTTAAAAATTCAAGGAATTGCAAACAAAATCAAAACAAACAAGCATCCAATAAAATTAAAATAAATGTGTACCTATTTTTAGATCCAAACTCCGATCGTCTTCCGATTCGAGAATAGCAGTGAAGCACAGATTTGAATTATCAGTTTTCTTCTCATCATCACTGGATGAATCTGAATCGTCAAGAGTTGCTGCATATGCCTTCTTTCTTTTCCTTAGTTGCTCGTTGTTTGGTTGAAATGTCTGTTTGTATGGATATGGACAATCTATCTTGTAGTGCCCTGTTTTGTTGCAGTTGTAGCATCTATCACCATTGTTGTTGTTGTTGTTGTAATTGTTGTTGTTCTTCGAAGTATTTCTGGAATTCCTTTGATCATTTCTTTTAAAGTTATTCATCTTTCTATACTTCAGAAACTTTCTGAAATTTCTGGTCATGAAAGCAATTTCTTCATCACTATCTTGTTCTGAATCTCCAGTTGTTGCTTTGAATGCGATCGATTTCTTTTCCGTTGCCTTAGATTCTTTTCTCCCTTGTAGTTGAACTTCATAAGACATTAGATTACCGATTAACTCTTCGATCTTCATTTGACTAACATCATTTGTCTCTTCAATAGTAAGTGTCTTTTGACCCATTCTGGAGTGAGTGAATTGAGTATCTTTCTGACTTGATCTTCTTCTGAGAAACCTTTCCTAAAACAATCAATGAATGTACAATATCTTGAAATTGACAATACATGTCGGAAATGGACTCATTTTCATGCATTTTAAACAATTGAAACTGGTTAGTTAATATGGAAATTTTAGTCTGTTTTACTTTGCTTGTTCCTTCATGAGTTACTTGCAAAGTTTTCCAGATTTCAAATGCAGACTTACAAACAGAGACTCTATTAAACTCATTCCTATCTAGTGAACAAAATAGTATATTCATAGCCTTAGAATTGTTTTGTGCAACCGTCTTTTGCTCAGTAGTCCACTGGGCAAAATTAGTAGTTGGTTCAACATATTCAGTTTGTGTCATATTCCAAGTATCTAAACTTATGGATTGTAAATAAATTTTTATCCTACATGCCCAGTATGCATAATTACTGCCATTAAAAAGTGGTGGTCTGACAGTAGACTGACCTTCTACAAATGAACTAGTGTTAGTACTTGTGTTGACAGAAGTAGTGATGACAGGAGTGACATTATTAGTGGGTTGTGCCATTAAAACTTTTCAAAATTTCAGATTATGAAAATAATGAAAACCAATGCTCTGATACCAATTGTTGGGGATGCGGATTAAGGATCTTAAGGCAGAAATAACACTAGAGGGGTGTGAATAGTGTTTTAAAGAATATATGAACTATATGACTAAATTAAAACTTTCAACACAAATCTAAACAGAATTCTAACACAGAATGATCATAGAACACATAACAAATGCAAATAGTAAAGTAAAGCGAGTAAAAGGAAAGAACACACCGGATTTTATACTGGTTCGGAATCCTCCTACATCCAGTCCTGCACCAAGGCAATATCCTTCTACAGATTTTATAAGCCAATATCCAAATTACAACCCTCAATTTCTAAGGCCTTGAGGAACCCTCCTATCTCCGAGTCTGGGGTAAACTCTCTTGATTTACGGGACACAAGATCACCCTAATACTTCTTAATAACAATCCTTTTGAATGGATAGACTCTATGGACTTTTTGAATACAAATTGATCCTATAACTCTAAATAGCACTTTGATCTTTAGTAGAATGATGGAGAATCAAATAGAGAGAGTATCTAAATGATTTCCTATTGAGAATTTGGCAGAATGATGGCACGGTCTTGAAAATATGAAGTTTTATGGATATGGAATGGTGGAGAAGAAAGAGTGAAGAAAATAAGAAAGTAGTTATTAAAAAAATTCGTTTTGGAAGCCTTTATATAGATGCACAACAGTCATAACCATTGGCGAAAGGTTTTTGAACGAATGAACACTTCTTTTGAAAATTGAATTTTGAATCCAACTATCACCATGTCGACATGGGGTATCCCCATATGTCGACATCCCTCAGTTCAAAATTATAGAGATGTTGTTTTGTAAATACAATTGAATTTAAAACAAGTTGAAACTTCTCTGAAGCAAAGTAAAATGTTTAAACAATATTTTGAGATAGAGAATGAATATATGTATATAATTGATATAGACCGTCAATTATATAAGTAATATTTAAAATCAGAATAAGTTTTGATGTTTTTAAAAATAGAAGTTTTTAAAATCAGAATAGAGGAATATTTCAAGGCTAAAACAAAGTTTGAAAATCTTTTTGAAACATGATTTTGAAAGCTAAAACATTTTGAAAACAGATTTAAAAACATTTTGAAAAATCTATTCAAACTGAAATTGCAAGAACCTTCCTACAGAGCTCCTCCATAGGACTCGAGAACCTGTACAAAGTAGTTTAAATGATTTTGATTTTCGTGGGTTTGTAAGCCACTTGTCGTAGGTTTGTAAGCTACTTGTTGTGGGTTTGTAAGCCACTGGTTTCGATAGAAATTGGGTTCCATCCCAAATGAAAATTGGAAGAAAGATGAGAGTGCTATTATGAAGTTTTAACAAAATACTAGACACTTATCTTGAGATCTTGAAATCTTGATTCTCTAGAGTCTTGAATCTTGAATCTCTAATCTTCATCTTGATGCTTGAGTCTTTATACTGATCAGTCTTCGATGATACCTGCATATACTTCCCATATACATATATATATATATATATGGAAATGTTAGTATATATTTTATAAAGTGAAGTATAATAACTATATAAGGTTGTTGTCATCAAAACATCATCAACTGAGTTCCTAACACATCTGACTTCGGTCAGAACCCCTCCAATCCTTCATCCACCGAGTTTCCCCCCAGCGATCATCCATTACTTCACTATCATCTCGCCGTGGCCCAATGAACTTAGAACCTGACAATCCCCTCTTAAACCCTAAAATCAAATCGATCAACCCCAACAACACTTGATAAATACCCTCTTAATGCTCCAATATATTGTTTAGACCTAATGAATTGGATTTTCCGAGATGTGTTGAATAAGTTTGTCCTTGATTTTATCGATGATATTCAAATCTATTTCAAGACCGAGGAACATTTGTACCATCCAAGGATTGTTCTAAGAATACTAGAGAGCATGTATTGAATGCTAAGTTTTTGAAGTGTCGTTTTTGGTGTTCAAAAGTTAGGTTCTTAGGTCATATTTTTTTTAAGAAGGATATTTCTGTTGATCCCACTAAGGTTGCGGCCGTTCAGGACTGGAAGAGGCCGGAAAGCGCAATGGATATGTGAAGCTTTTTGGGTCTAGCAGGTTATTACATGAGATTCATACATGATTTCTCAAAGATTGCCTCTCACTTAACGAATTGACGAAGAAAGATGTCAAATTTATATGGACAGATAAATGTGAGCAAACATTCTTGTATCTAAAGGAAAAGTTGAATAGTGCTCCTATTCTTATTGTGTCAAATGGAGGTGAATGTTTGACTATTTACACTGATGCGTGTGGAATAGGTTTACGTGCTGTGTTGGTGCAGCATGAGAGAGTTATCGCTTGTGTGAGTCGGCAGCTCAAATCACATGAAGCGAGGTATTCAACTCATGACTTAGAGTTATTAGCAGTGGTATTTGCGTTAAAGATGTAGAGGCATCAATTGCTAAGTGAGAGGTTTTAGTTATTTATGGATCGTAAATCTTTATTTTTTTTCACTAAACGACTTGAGCATGAGGCAACAAAGGTGGTTGGAGTTTCTCACTGCCTATGATCCGAATATTTTGTATACTCCAGAAAAAGCTAATGTCATAGCGGATGCGCTCAGTAGAAGGTATGCAGTTATGGAAAATGCCGAGGTTCGTCCAACTTTGATTAGTCATATCGGAGAGAGTCCTCTTAGAAATCTTCATCTTATTAGGATAACTAAGAATGTAAGTGAGAATGAGGCACCAGAGAGGTGGTCGGGATTCAAGGTGGATAGCCGTGACATTTTGAGGATGAACGGTAAGTTATGCACCCGAATGTTGATGGGATTAGGCAAAAAGTTATAGTAGAGAGTCATCATTCTAGGTTGACGAAACATTATGGGGTCACTAAGATGTATCAAAACATGAAGAGGACGTTCTGGTAGGAGGGCATGAAGAGGGATGTTTCTATCTTTGTGAACATGTGTGCTAACTTCCAATAGGTGAAAATAGTCACAAGAAGACGGCTAGACTGCTTCAGCCACTTGACATTCCTAAGTGAAAATGGGAGCATATTTCCATGGATTTCATCGACGGATTGCCTAGGTCGAGGAGGGGTAACGAAGGTATTTGGGTTATTATGGATCGATTGACCAAGAGCGTGCACTTGTTACCTATTAAGACTATAAGAACAACTTCTGGTTTGGCTAAGTTATATGTTAAGGAAACCCTCAGATTGCATGGTGTTCTTTGTAATATTGTGAGTGATAGAGATCCAATATTCACAAGCCAGTTTAGGAAGGGTTTGCATGAGGCTTTAGGAATCGATCTCAGTTTGAGTATCTCTTACTATCCACAGACAGATGAGCAAACAGAAAGGATGAACCGAGTATTGGAGGACTTGATTAGAGCATGCATTTTGGACTTTAAAGGTTCGTGGGAAAAACATTTACCACTTGTTGAGTTTTCCTACAACATCAGTCATCAAACCGGTATCAAAATGGCACCATTTGAAGAATTGTAAATCTCCATCATATTGGGTAGAACCTAGAGATCGTCTTGTGCTTGGGCCAGATATGATCCGAGTGGAGTCGGATAAGATCATATAGATTCGAAAGCAAATCAAGGTAGCGCAAAATCGACAGAAGAGCTGCAGACAGGAGGTGCAAAGACTTGGATTTCTCAGTTGGAAACTTTGTGTTTGTAAAGGTTTCTTCGATGAGAAGTGTAGTCTGGTTTGAAAGGGCTGCGAAGTTGGCTCCTCAATGTATATGACCATTCCACATTCTGGAGAGGAATTGTACACTCGCATATAGAGTCGAGTTACCGATTAGACTATCAGGTGTGCCAATGTATTTCATGTATCACATTTGCGTAAGTTTGCGCATGATCCTTCGATGATAGTGGAAGCATCGCAGTATGAGAACTTAGGGATTGAACTAAATTTGACTACACTGAGGCAGTCTATTCGTATTGTTGATAGTGATACGAAGCAATTGAGGACTATGGTTGTAAAGTTAGTCAAGGTATAATGGAGTGACGATGCTCGGGATTGCATGTGGAAGATTGAGGATAGTTTGAAGGTGTCCTATCCTGATTTGTTTTTAGACTAGAGTTTTCTTATCTTAGTTGCATTTGGGTTGCAGTTTAGTTTATATATAGCTTCAGCAGTAATATATATATATATATATATATATATAGGTTCAGCGGTATATATATGTATATATCTTGTTCTTCTTTCTTCTTTTGACTATCGTTCTTGTTTGGATTTCGAGGACGAAATATTCTAAGTGGGGGAGAATGTAGCGACTTGAAATTCGAACACTTCGTCTTTAAATACCGAAACATTTTAAAATACAAATTAGGTGTTATAAATATGATTTTGTAGCCTTGTTTAACACCATTTAATTAATAAATAATGATAATAAACTTGCTTTTGAAAATTATTTACAAAAATATATTCTCCGAAGTAAAATCGATAATGAGACCGAAAATCGGTTTATCGATAAACAATTTTCGATCAATATAAGTTGTTCGTGTGAGAAATGCGGATTACAGATCTTAAGGCTAGGATTAACACTAGAGGGGGGGTGAATAGTGTTTTAGAGAATTATTAAATCTTTTTGAGTTTTTGTTAATTTAAACACAAATGTATGCAATATTCAGATACAGATATGATCACAGAAACAAACACAGATGCAAAAATAAAGTAAAAGCAGTAAAGGAAAGAACACACCGGATTTTATACTGGTTCGGAGTTACTCTACATCTAGTCCGGCAACACAATTACGGATTTCCTTTCAAAAGCAATTGTACAAGTACACCCTCGATTTCAAGGCTACGAGGTATACCCTCCAGATTCATAATCCTCTGGGTCGAGATACTTGATTTTCCGGGCAACAAGTTCACCCACTTGATTTTACGGGCAATAAGTTCACCCAATTGATTTTCCAAGGCTACAATCACACCTTATCTCACTTGATTGATTTTCAAGGCTACAATCACACCTTTTCTCGCTAAGTAGATTACAAAAAGCCTATAACTCTGAATAGCACAGAGGATCTTGTTGAAATTGTGATAGAGAATCAAACTACGAATGATCGAGTTCGATTCAATGTAGATTTCGGCAGGGTAACAGTAAGAATATGTATTAAGAAAAGTGGAAGAAGAAGAAGAAGAGGTGTCAAAAACCAGAAAATCTGATGTTAAAATTCGTTGAAACTGACCCCTATTTATAAAAGAACAACAGCCATGTCCATTCGTAGAGTTATGGCGAATAGACACTTCTTTTGAAATTGAAATTTTGAACTCAACTGACACCATATCGATATGGTCACTATGAGTACGTCGACATCCCAAAGCATTTTTTGATGATTTGATTTTCTTTGAAAATAACCTTTATCTTATATTAAAACTATTTTAAACTTTATAAAATATATTTGACTATAGTCAAAATTCATAAGTAAATATAGAGAATAATATATGTAGAATTTAACTATAATTTTATACTTAAATCTAAGTATAATATTTAAAAGTTAAATATATTATATTAAAAGATAGTTTAAAATCAAGAGTAATTTGACTTTGAAATTAAAGATGATTTTGAGGCTAAAATTATTTAAAATCCGGATAGAGGTTTTGAATCTTTTAAAAGGAAAGTTTTGAAATTATTTTGAAAACAAGATAATTTTGTAAAATCATTTGAATAAAGGTTAGCAGATACAAAACAATGTTCCACTAGATTTTTCGTAGGTTCCATCCTACTTAGGGTTCCATCCCTTTGACGAGCTCGAAGTGGATTCCATTCCATGAATATATTGGATTTTAAGATGTCAGTGCTTTTATATGAGTTTTAACAAAATTTCTAATTAAAGAATAAATTACTTGAATTCTTGAACTTTTGATAATCTTAATACTCATGAGTCTTCAATCTTGATATCTTGAATCTCTATACTGTACAGTCTTCATTCTTGGTACCTGCATGGTTAAGTCCTGTATATACATATATATCTAAACTTATAATGTTAGTATTTATATTTTATAATCTATTCTAAGATTGTTATCATCAAAACCATCATCTCACGGACTAACAATCTCCCCCTTTTTGATGATGACAACCTTTGTTTATAAAATATTACTTCTATCCTAATAACTCCCCCTTAATCTATGCCCTAATTACCCTATTTTATATTTCTCCCACTTTGTCATCAACAAAAACTAACTTCCCCTCATTCTTGGACTAAAGTACCTGCATTGATAAACTATACAAAGGAATATATAATAGATAGATTAAGAAATAATTATACTATGAACATTATAATTTAATCAAAGACTATATACATTTCAATGTATATATACATGTTTTATACATCAAACATCGAACTAAATTAAGAAATCAATCCACACCAAGTATCAATCTAAACCAAATCAAATCAATTCAAACAAACAATTCAAACAAAGTAATAAAAATTTAAATGTTACGAGGAACTTTCACCCATCCTTCTTCTCCAAAGATAGGGTTTGCTTTAATAGCATCCCAATTTTCATTGTCATTGGTGAGAGAGACAGGAGGATGTGCTTCATTATCATCCTTGTGTAGGGAGGAAATCATCCATCGTATTGCATCGAAATGCCTTTCTTTCTCCTTGATCATCCGCATTTGACTCAACTCTAAGTGTCGCTGGTTACGGAGAATGAATGAGTGAATATTCTTGAATGAATTAAGCGTTTCTTTAAGATTTTCGGATAAATTATGAATTGGATTAGCCATACTTGAATTTGTGAAAGAAATGAGAGATAGAGAAGATAAGAAATAATTTCCAGTGATGAATTCTAGAAGAAACAGGTATTTATAGGTGTAGAAATTCGTTTGAAATGAATAGACATATGGTAGTTATTCAAATTTCAAATTCAAAATGAATTTTCAATTCTGACCGGTACATGTCGACATGGTAAAGGGGGGTATGTCGACATGGGGCAGTGAATTTTTATGACAAATTTGATTTTGTGAATAATTGTGTGTGTATATATATTTATATAATATACTAACATTTATTCTGGAGATAAGATAAGCTAGATAATAGAAAATAAATTCCATTTCATTTCATACTAAAACTATACAACGACTAATCATAAAGAACTACACGAACATTCAAATCAAAATAAACTAAAACTAATACAACGAGATACGATAAGGTAGAAGTAGTTAGAGGATGATGATGATGAAGAAAGTCCAAGTTTCTTGCTGACTTTGGAAATGAACTTGTTCATCTTGGATGAAATTTTGTCCAACTTCTTACTAACGGATCGTTTAAGAATCCGTTGATTCTCAATAATCGTCTTTTGGTTTTTGAGAAGAGTTTTGGTGGATTTATTCGGAGGATAGTCGATGCTTTCCAAAGAGGTTTCACCTTCTTCTTCTTCAATTTCCATTTCATCCCCTTCTTCTTCTTCCTCTTCCTCTTCTTCCATTTCCTCATAAGGCCAACGCTCTTCCTTTTCTACAAGAGTCTCATAAGGTTGAAAAACGAATGGAATTTTCATAAGCGAAATGTTGGAATGATTGAAAACTTTTCTAGAAACAAATTCTTCGCTTTTGAAATCCACTCCAAAATAATTAAAAATCCGAGTGTCGTAAATTCCATGATACAAAGTATTCTCACCCATTTCAAGATTTTTGGGACGAAGTTCATCCAAAATAACTTGCGTCCACTATATGTCATAATTTCCAAAAATAGCAAAAGTGCTTTGCAAACTTTTGAAGTAGGATTGTTAAAATTCCCCGATCTTGGGGTCAAAGTATGTTGCAAAAGAATATTGACAATTCTTGCCTTTGGTCGAAAATTTCGATTTTTGAATCCAAAATTATCATTCCCTTCGAAAATGTGATGAAATGTCTCACGATCATTGTAACGACTCGGAAATTTCGATCCCGAAATTTCCAGATAGGTTAGTGAAAAGAAGAAGAGATAGAAGAGAAAGAAGGAGAAACAGAAAACTTAAACTCAGAATTTACATTCGCAGTGGATAAAATATAATAGCAAATAATAATAACAGTTATACAAAGAAAACTGTATTTGTCAATTTACATTTATATACATCATAGTTACAATATCCCGTACAAACTGGATAGTTTAACAACTTGTCCAGATAACAACAATACTATATCAGAATCCACTCCATATGCTCCTACCATCTAGCTCTCCTCCTGAGCTCCGGAACGTCCTTACCTAAAAAGCTGTAATACTCGGTCTGACCCGAGCATTACATCAAAGTAACACCCGGGTCAGGCTGGAAACCAGCGTGAGTAAAATCATCTAACAAGGAATACAAAAGTATACTGCTAATACGAACCTGGGTAACTTACATCCATATACAATTTCACAAATTGTCATAGTCGTCACTTATTTCTCACATCAATTTCTAAGTACTCAAACTTAGATTAAATGGTGCAATTCACTTAAATCATTTCTCTTCAGCCTATTGATTTCACATATCAATTATAAGGAATCGAAGTGGTTTCGGGTATTTACTGATACCCGACTCCGGTCTCTTTGAAACCATTGTTATCTTAACTTAAATTATTCAAGTTATGTACATTTCAATTTTAAATATATGATGTTACAGTCAATCGATAGCCACATCATCACAGTTAAAATCAAAATATATCTTATCACATAGCATTGCTCACCACATATTAGGGATAACGAATAATCAAAGGTTTCCACTATCATTCTATTTATCCCTTAATTAATTTCACAAATTAATTTATCCTTACCAAAAACAATAATTAACCTTTAATTACTTCGTTAATTACTTATTAACCATAATTATTAATCATCCTTGCTTAATAACATCCAGTAATCAACTGCCTTTAATTACTTCATTGAATAAATTAATCCTTAATTTATTCTCTAATTAATCCCTTGATTAATTACATAGGAATTTAATATAAACCAAATTACTTTCATCATCAACATCTTTAATTACATTCAGTAATTACCATTACTTAATTTAAGTAATTACACTTCCATTAATTACATTAAGTAATTGTTATCAAATCATCAAGTGATTAAAATTAATTAAACTTAATTAATTAATTTAAAGCAATCACATTAAACTCCATTAATTACATTTAAGTAATTAATTTCTAAATTACTTCCATGAAGTAATTATATTTAACAATTCTCAAATGATTATCATCAAAAAATTAATCATATTAATTAATTGTTAAATAATCCTTAGTTAATGACCTTCATTAACTTTTTAACAATTCATTAATTATTTATCTAAAATAATTAACTTATTTCAATCATTATTAATTACAATTTAATTAATCATTTATTAACCCCTAATTATTTAATTAAGTGTCAACAATAACTTAATTAATTCCTTATTACTTGATTAATTAATTATTAATCATTAATTAAAATCAAATCTTATTTAATTAATTATTCCTAATTACAAGTTAATTATTCTAAGAATAATTAATCTTAAACTTTTAAGTTTAAACCTTTAATTACTTTACATTTCAATTACCAATTTACATTCAAATTTCTTTAAAAACAATTTTAATAATAAACCCTTTTATAGTATTTTAAACAAAATTTGAATTTAAAACTAATTCATTTCCAACTATGATTCAAATTAAACTTGAATCCATAATTTAAAAATTTAGATTTAAAACTCATTTAAATCTTTTGCTTTATACTTTTAAATTTAAGTTTAAATTTGGGAAATAGGTCAAGTTTCAAACTTGAACCAACTAACTCGAGTAACCCTAATTCACTTGAGCAAAACACTAAATAACTCGAGTAAAACACTAAAATAACTCGAGTAACACTCCACTTGAATTCATTCAAACTCAAATACTGACAGGTTTTACACAAAACCTGCAACAATTATCACACCCGAGCCCACTCAACAACTCCTTCGAGTCCCAGACCTCACTGCTTCGAGCAAAAATATGGATAAACCCGTAACACTCGAGAACCCACTCTTCCCCAAAATCAACAGCTGACACACTATGATAGTTGTGCACCTGCACCACCGCTTCCATCAACTACGACCTCTCGCGACAACATACGCAAGTCGGTGACCACCTTCCTACTCAATTACGACCATCGAACTACTTACAGAAACCAAAAATCAAAATCGAGCTTCAAGCTCGAAACAGGAAAATATCGAAACCTGGGAACCATCCAAATCCCCATAAACCGACCACCAGAGAGAACTTCACCTTCGGCCACAACCACTTCCACACTCCATCTCCCATTTTCCCAAATTTGGAAAAACTCGATTGCCTCTAGAAATCGCGGCGTTCCCATTTTACTGATGAATAGAAAACTAGGGTTATAATCATCAATCCCTAATCTCCACTGCCTCAATACTTTAATCCTCCTCCCCATATTTTTCCTTGATTCAACTATCACTACTCCATCACCAGAAATGATATTGGCCACCCCGACCATCTAGGTTGACAGAACCATACCAAAACACTATTTCTGGTTAAACCAGTAATGCCTAATCAATTTCAATCTAAAAATTCTAATTTTAGTTTTAAAATTCATATCTTTGTTTATGAAATCAGCTTATACACTTAAATCAAGAAATCTGAAAAGTTAAAATTTTAATTGCAAAAGTTTGTCCTGTTATTCTTTGTGTTTTCCAGAGGCATTACATGTTTTTATCTTATCTTTTCATATTAAATAAAACTTCAAACTTTTAAATTATGTTCACAGCTATATTTTTTTTGATGTTATATCCATACAAACTCCACTACTTAGAGATCGAAGCCTAGAAATCTTTTAGGTGAATGATTTCAATTTTTATATCCAGGGTTTAAAAAAAACTGAAATTCAGACATATACACAGAGTTTAACACACAAACATATATACAGAACCATTTTTAAACATCATGCACTACATAAATCATAACATATTTCATTAATCATCACATGCAATTTCAAGGTATACCAAATTTTAGAGATTACTCACCTTGAATAATTTGAACAGAGCAGTTTTTTTGATGTAATCTGTAGCTTGGTTTAATTGATATTTGATTGGAATGATCTGAAGCTTGCTTGATTGCTGAGACGATCTTGAGTTGTTTACAATTTGAAAACTGATCTTGTGTCAGGGTGTTGTTCTCAGGAAAAATTTAAAGTGGTATGCAGGATTTGATATTGAGAGTGGATTACAGGTTTTTAAATGTTTCAGATTTTTGAAAATGAAGATGAAATTTCAAACTTTGATCTTGTTTCAGGTTTTATGAAGTGGATTGATTTCAGATTGTTTTGAGAAAGGGTTTCAGGGAGTAGATGGATTGCTGGTTTGAGAATAGAACATGCTAAGTCTTTTTTTCTTAGTTTTAAATTTAGAAAATTAGAAAAAGAAAGGGAAGGGAAGGAGATTTTTTTATATAAGGGCTGGAAAAAAATCTAAAATAAATGACACTTGTCCTTAAAATTTACATTTTTCATACACCTTACTTAATTATCTAACATATGTTATTACAAAGCCTAAGAAGATTACACTTGTCTTTAAATTTAATTAGTTATTATTAAATGTTAATTTATATTTAGTTAATAGATTAATATAAGATAAATATAAACTTATGTTTAAATAGTTAGTCAATATGTACTTATTTTTATGTAAGAAATATTGAAATGGATAAATCCAATTATATTTATAAGATAAAGGTTCATACAAATATTTTAAAATTCAAAACAAATTAAAAATATTTATACTTTAAGTTTTTTTTTCTTTTTTTTTCAAGGCTCTAAACTCAAATATAAATTAGATTCTAAAATTAAAATTTGAAATCAAGCTATATATATACATATATAACTACACAATTCACTTTTGAAAAACAATTATTTTTATTGAAAATCTATGTGTTAAAAACAATGTATCATTTCCAGATATCTATTCCAATATTATCATAGTTTCAAATATATTCAGATAACTTTTATTACCAGGATTTTATCTGTTCACTAAATAAGGTCAAAACTTATTCAATTACCAGATGCCGAAATTCTGGGTTATCACATTCCTCCCCCCTTTAAATCTTTTCGTCCTCGAAAAGGAACGAAGCCAGAATTTATAAAATGCTTGTTATCAGAAAATTATTCTTTGATCATCTTTAAAATACTTTAAAAATATATTTTATATTATAAAATAGTTTTTATACAAATACTTTTTATAACTCGATGTTTCCACAAGTCCAACTTCGTTCTTATAGAAATTCGGTCATACGTTGATCAGGCGTAGGACTGAAAATCTATATGTACTTAGCAGACTCGTTTTCAACACCCAGTGAAAATACTTGAAAAATAGTTTTATTGAAAATATTGAAAACAGTTTTTGAAAATTGAGGATATATCTTTGGTGAGAATGCTCTGGAAATCATCACCCCCATCCATGGTCACAGTTACATCCAGGGTTACGTTGCCGTCGCAGCAAAAGTCCATGTAACTGCAGGCTCTCAGCGGCCTATCGATTACGCCATGGATCCCACACAACAGATCACAGATACACCTAGGGTTACGTTGCCGTTGCAGCAAAAGTCCCTGTAACTGCAGGCTCTCAGCGACCTCTGATTTTCGCTGTCAAAATGAAACGTCTCCACTCCAACATAGGCCGCAGTCTACCGATGTAAAATCAAACGTAGACTGTTGGCTCTCAGCGACGCACATGACTTCCGCTATGTTATCACAGGTCGCAGTCTGCCGTTATAAAATCAAAAGCAGATTGTTGGCTCTCAGTGATACACACGACCTTCACTATGTTACCATAGATCGCAGTCTACCGATATAAAATCAAACGTAGACCTTGGCTCTCAACGACACACACGACTTTCTCTATGGTAACCTCTACTCAAGATCCCCAGGAACTAGTTTTGTCTGGACTCCTCACAGGATCAACTTTAGAACCCTCCCTTGGGGCTCAAGGCAGCACCACCCGGTGGTGCTCCTGAGAAGTTCATTTCAAGGGAGCGCCTTTTTCCTCAGAGCCATCATCAAAACATTTTATACTATACATATATAGTATCTTTAAATCATACACCTAGTATAATCTCATACAAAAGCTCCTTTACTCAAAATCGATTATTCCAAAATCGATAATTCTCAAACTAGGCTTTCCAAATAATCATATTGATTTTACCCAAAAATCAAAAAGCCTTTTCCAAATCCAAAGGTTCCCAAAACCCTTTTTCCAAAATCCTCATATGATCCTTTATATATATATTCAGATATATAAAATCTTATAAAACTTTGGATCATTTCAAACTTGTATAAACTCCTTTTATACTTCAAACATTTCCAAAAACCCTTTTCTTCTGGCAAAAGATTCAACAAGGGGAGTATCATTTTATAAAACAAAGATATTTAACTCTGTTTACTCAAAATCAAATATTCAAATTTGATTACTCTTTTCAATATCAATTTCATTCAAATCCGTACGATGTACACATATCATTCGTATGCTATACCAATCTGATCGCTCACTCGATCACACAATTTCATTTCCGAACTAGTATCGTCCACCCGACTTCCAAGTGCGGACATAGATCTGGTTTGTTGATCAGAAACCGTCATTCTCCTTGCATAGTCATAACTATGATAGAGAATACCCAGAACCAATCAACAATCCATATCCAGGTTCGCCGTCGAAAATCGAGTGAAAAATCCCACACGGATCGATATAATTATCTCGAAATTCTGTGCTCGAATCTAGATCAAATCACTATACGAATAGAATAACATACGTACACCCTACGTATTTATCTTTATTGGATACTAGCCAAATCAATTCCATTTCTACTCACATTCACTTTGATTTTCATTCACTTACTCACAATTGCTTCAATCAATTTGGATTATCACCTCTATTCTTATCTCGATTGGGTATTCAACCAATAACAGTTTAAACTCTGTCTAGTTTAAATTTAGAAAATAACTTGAAAAGTTAAAGAAATAGATAAGTAGTTGAAAAATAATTACTAGTTTGTAAAATAGCTGTAAAATAGTTCAGTAATTGTAAAATAATTGGAAAATAGTTAAATAATCATAGAAATTTTAAATAATTGCAAAATAGCTATAAAATAGTAATTAGTAGTTGAAAATAGTAATTAGTTTATAGAATAGTTAGAAAATTGTTAAACAGTTTCAAAAATAATTGTAAAACAAGTATAAGATAGTTTGGCTTTTAAAAGAAAGGTTGTTTATATAATGAATAGCTTGGAAAAATAGGTTTATATTAAAATAATTTATATTAAAAATAATCTAGAGTCAAAACTGTTTACCTCCCAATCTCCATTCTCATCGATTCAATTTAAATTTCCTCTACCATTTAAATTGACCCAATTCCAATTTAAATAACTTCAATTTCCGTTGAAATTGATTCAACTCCAAATCAAGTTGAATTAACCTCGGTTTCTTTTCAAATTTAACTTTATTCAACTTTGATCTCAAATTCTTCTAATTCAGATAAATTTCAATTGAACTACTTCCTGTTTCAATTCATTTCAACTCCAGGTTGAATTAATCCCAATTTTCAAACTCCATTTCCACATCAAGCTAAATTATTCTTGATTTCCTCCCAAATTCAATTCAAATTCTATTTGAATTTAAAACTATTAAACTTTAATTACAATTTCAAATTATTCAAATCAATCCAATTCAAATTGTCCATTTGAATCTTATACTCATACATCTTCAATCACCATTTCAATTAATTCAAATCAAATTCAATTTGAACTAATTCAAATTTCAAATTAAAGTTTAATTTCCCTTTTATCTTAACAATGGGTTACCATACTCCATCTCTCATTCATTTAAACAAGTCTAATTTGCAATTTAAAGATTTTTAATAACAATAGGATGATATTATCTAATTTATTTTAAAACATCCATTCATTTTAAATTTCTAGATCTCAAACCCAATTTGAGATCACTCAAACTCTCAATTACAATCAACCATTTAACTTCCCAAGTTAAATCTTAATTTCATCTTAAAATTTACAAATCAGGTTGAACATCCCAACATATTTAACTTTTCCCAAGTTAAACTCAATTCACTTAATCCAGTCAACCTTACCTAGTTTGAACTTCCATTTCAAATTTGAACTTCTCATAAATAATCTTCCCACTTATTAAGTTCAAAAACTTAGCACTTTGGGTATCACATCTCATTACACATTCAAAACTCAACATTTAGAGTTTATTTCAAACCATATTTAATATTATGTATATCCACATATATACATATTAACTTCTTTTACATACCAAGTTATACTTTAAAATTTTAAACCACCTTTGGTTTTTAATTCAAAACAAATTTCTTTTAAATTTTCGAACAACTCATGTTTGAAATAGGACCATTTCATTCATTCATTAAATAATATTATTTATTATTTCTTTAAATTAATTACGTCATTAATTAATTCCAATTAATCACATTCGTTTATTAACTTATTTCTTAATTACCTTCATTAAGTAATTGTCCTTTAAATTACTTACCTCTAGTGACTTCATTAAGTAATTTCTTCTTAATTTATCATTTCCAATTATTATCCTGAAACCCTTCCCAAATTCAAGATTTAATTTCAGTTTGGTTGCATTTCTATTACTTCTTAATTTAATTCAATAATTTACAACCAATTCCTTTATTATTTGTTAGAAAGATATATTGCTTTATATATCAAAATATAATCTTATATAAAACCATTTAAAATCTTTATATAAGAAAATAACAAGTACGCTCTCTTATATATATATATATATATACACTCAACTCATTCTAGGGTACCACTTACCCTATTCTTAATGAGTAATCCCACCAGAGCCAAGGTTCTCGCTTAACCTTCAGCTCTGATACCAAATGTAACGACCCGAAAATTTCGATCCCGAAATTTCCAGATAGTTAGTGAAAAGAAGAAGAGATAGAAGAGAAAGAAGGAGAAACAGAAAACTTAAACTTAGAATTTACATTCGCAGCGGCTAAAATATAATAGCAAATAATAGTAATAGTTATACAAAGAAAACTGTATCTGTCAATTAACATTTATATACATCAGAGTTACAATATCCCGTACAAACTGGATAGTTTAAAAACTTGTCCAGATAACAACAATACTATATCAGAATCCACTCCATACGCTCCTGCCATCTATCTCTCCTTCTGAGCTCCGGAACATCCTTACCTGAAAAGCTGTAATACTTAGTCTGACCCGAGCATTACATCAAAGTAACACCGGGGTCAGGCTGGAAACCAGCGTGAGTAAACTCATCTAACAAGGAGTACAAAAGTATACTGCTAATATGAACCCGGGTAACTTACATCCATATACAATTTCACAAATTGTCATAGTCATCACTTATTTCTCACATCAATTTCTAAGTACCCAAACTTAGATTAAATGGTGCAATTCACTTAAATCATTTCTCTTCAGCCTATTGATTTCACATATCAATTATAAGGAATCGAAGTGGTTTCGGGTATATACTGATACCCGACTCCGGTCTCTTCGAAACCATTGTCATCTTAACTTAAACTATTCAAGTTATGTACATTTCAATTTTAAATATAGGATGTTACAGTAATTCATCATCAATTGATAGCCACATCATCACAGTTAAAATCAAAATATATCTTATCACATAGCATTACTGACCACATATTAGGGACAACGATTAATCAAAGGCTTCCACTATCATTTTATTTATCCCTTAATTAATTTCACAAATTAATTTATCCTTACCAAAAACAGTAATTAACCTTTAATTACTTCGTTAATTACTTATTAACCATAATTATTAATCATCCTTGCTTAATAACATCCAGTAATCAACTGCCTTTAATTACTTCATTGAATAAATTAATCCTTAATTTATTCTCTAATTAATCCCTTGATTAATTACATAGGAATTTAATATAAACCAAATTACTTTCATCATCAACATCTTTAATTACATTCAGTAATTACCATTAATTACTTTCTTAAGTAATTACACTTCCATTAATTACACTGAGTAATTGTTATCAAATCATCAAGTGATTAAAATTAATTAAACTTAATTAATTAATTTAAACCAATCACATTAAACTCCATTAATTACATTTAAGTAATTAATTTCTAAATTACTTCCATTAAGTAATTATATTTAACAATTCTCAAATGATTATCATCAAAAAATTAATCACATTAATTAATTGTTAAATAATCCTTAGTTAATGACCTTCATTAACTGTTTAACAATTCATTAATTATTTATCTAAAATAATTAACTTATTTCAATCATTATTAATTACAATTTAATTAATCATTTATTAACCCCTAATTATTTAATTAAGTGTCAACTATAACTTAATTAATTCCTTATTACTTGATTAATTAATTATTAATCATTAATTAAAATCAAATCTTATTTAATTAATTATTCCTAATTACAAGTTAGTTATTCTGAGAATAATTAGTCTTAAACTTTTAAGTTTAAACCTTTAATTACTTTACATTTCAATTACCAATTTAAATTCAAATTTCTTTAAAAACAATTTTAACAATAAACCCTTTTAAAGTATTTTAAACAAAATTTGAATTTAAAACTAATTCATTTCCAACTATGATTCAAATTAAACTTGAATCCATAACTTAAAAATTTAGATTTAAAACTCATTTAAATCTTTTGCTTAATACTTTTAAATTTAAGTTTAAATTTGGGAAATAGGTCAAGTTTCAAACTTGAACCAACTAACTCGAGTAACCCATAATTCACTCGAGCAAAACACTAAATAACTCGAGTAAAACACTAAAATAACTCGAGTAACACTCCACTTGAATTCATTCAAGCTCAAATACTGACAGGTTTTGCACAAAACCTGTAACAATTATCACACCCGAGCCCACTCAACAACTCCTTCGAGTCCCAAACTTCACTGCTTCGAGCAAAAATATGGATAAACCCGTAACACTCGAGAACCCATTCTTCCCCAAAATCAACAGCTGACACACTATGATAGCTGTGCACCTGCACCACCGCTTCCATCAACTACGACCTCTCGTGACCACATACGCAAGTCGCCGACCAACTTCCAACTCAATTACGACCATCGAACTACTTACAGAAACCAAAAATCAAAATCGAGCTTCGAGCTCGAAACAGGAAAATGTCGAAACCTGGGAACCATCTAAATCCCCATACACCGACCACCAGAGAGAACTTCACCTCCGGCCACAACCACTTCCACACTCCATCTCCCATTTTCCCAAATTTGGAAAAACTCGATTGCCTCTAGAAATCGCGGCGATCCCATTCTACTGATGAATAGAAAACTAGGGTTATAATCTTCAATCCCTAATCTCCATTACCTCAATACTTTAATCCTCCTCCCTATATTTTTCCTTGATTCAACTATCACTACTCCATCACCAGAAATGATACTGGCCACCCCGACCATCTAGGTTGACAGAACCATACCAAAACACTATTTCTGGTTAAACCAGTAATGCCCAATAAATTTCAATCTAAAAATTCTAATTTATTTTTAAAATTCATATCTTTGTTTATGAAATCAGCTTATACACTTGAATCAAGAAATCTGAAAAGTTAAAATTTTAATTGCAAAAGTTTGTCCTGTTATTCTTTGTGTTTTCTAGAGGCATTACAGGTTTTTATCTTATCTTTTCATATTACATAAAACTTCAAACTTTTAACTTATATTCAAAGCTATATTTTTTTTGATGTTATACCCATACAAACTCCACTACTTAGAGATCGAAGCCTAGAAATCTTTTAGGTGAATGATTTCAATTTTTATATCTAGGGTTTAAAAAAAACTGAAATTCAGATATATACACAGAGTTTAACACACAAACATATATACAGAACCATTTTTAAACATCATGCACTGCATAAATCATAACATATTTAATTAATCATCACATGCAATTTCAAGGTATACCAAATTTTAGAGATTACTCACCTTGACTAATTTGAACAGAGAAGTTTGTTTGATGTAATCTGTAGCTTGGTTTAATTGATATTTGATTGGAATGATCTGAAGCTTGCTTGATTGCTGAGACGATCTTGAGTTGTTTACAATTTGAAAACCGATCTTGTGTCATGTTGTTGTTCTCAGGAAAAATTTAAAGTGGTATGCAGGTTTTGATATTGAGAGTGGATTACAGGTTTTTAAATGTTTCGGATTTTTGAAAATGAAGATGAAATTTCAAAATTTGATCTTGTTTCAGGTTTTATGAAGTGGATTGATTTCAGATTGTTTTGAGAAAGGGTTTCAGGGAGTAGATGGATTGCTGGTTTAAGAATAGAACATGCTAAATATTTTTTTCTTATTTTTAAATTTAGAAAATTAGAAAAAGAAAGGGAAGGGAAGGAGATTTTTTTATATATAAGGGCTGGAAAAAAAACTAAAATAAATGGCACTTGTCCTTAAAATTAACATTTGTCATACACTTTACTTAATTATCTAACATATGTTATTACAAAGCCTAAGAAGGTTACACCTGTCTTTAAATTTAATTAGTTATTATTAAATGTTAATTTGTATTTAGTTAATAGATTAATATAAGATAAATATAAACTTATGTTTAAATAGTTAGTCAATATGTATGTTTGTGCCAAAATTGGTCACAAACCCCGAATACCGGGAAAGCACCAATGTATGAATAAGAATCAATAATATTCAAACACAAATCTCAGATCTCGGCCAATATTAAACAGTAATCCCAAAGTAAAGAACAAAGACGCAAGTTTTATAGTGGTTCGGCTATCTCCGGCCTACGTCCACTCCAAAGTTTTTATCCTTTTATTGATTATCCTTTATGATTACAGATGATTACAGCAGTTGCAAAGTCCAAAACTTGAAATAAATAGCAGCAATGATGATATGGAATGATTCTGGCAGCGTCCGAGCATGCTTTCTCTCTCTAAAATCTCCGACCCCTTTTCTGAATGATCAGGGGCTCTATTTATAAGCGTAGGAGGCTGATATTTCTCCTAAAATCCGGGAAGACCGCTTCAGGCACGTGAGGGGGCCCACTTGCCCGAAATCTGGAGGTCCGGGCCAACATCAGGATCGATTCGACCCTTGGTTCGAATCGATCAGGAAATGTCTAATCGAGGTGAAATTTGGTGAGAACATTCGTCAACATGTATGTAAGCTTCTGTGAAAATTTCATAGCATTTGGATCAACGGTTTGGAAGATATGATCGATTCAAGTTCAAAGTTCTGTGTGCTCTGCCTGGTTCGAACCCACGCTTCGAACCCACCTCGTTCGAATCCATCTCGTTCGAATCCATCTCCTCCAAATCTATCTCCTTCGACTCCATTGCTTCGAGTCCATCTCCTTCGACTCCATTGCTTCGAGTCCATCTCCTTCGAATCCATTGCTTCGAATCCATCTCCTTCGGATCCATTGCTTCGAATCGATCTCCTTCGTGAACGCTTTCCTTGCATTGGTTCTCAAACGATTGGTACGAACCACACAGCTAGAATCCAAACACTTCCCTTTCGTATCGATCCAATACTGAGCGATACGAAGAACATCCGCGCATCCATTCCGTCACATTACATCGAGGCGATGTACATCGATTCAAAGCCATTCCAACCTAATTGATATGAAGGGAATCGATTCGAAGAACCTCCACATTTCTTTCGGATCGATACGAAGTAACCGAGTCTCGTCCATGTCAATCGATACGAAGTGTATCGATTCGAAGTCCTTCACCTTGCTTCGCCTTTGACCGATACGAACGCTATCGAGTCGAACCAACACCTAACGCGAACTTCTTAGAGCCGAATCCATACCAATCGATACGAAGTGTATTGATTCGAACCTTGTATGCCTTCGATCGATTCGAACCTGATGGGTTCGAAACGAACACCTTGATGGGTTCGAACAGCCATGCCCTTCCTACCTTGCATCGATCATATCTCCTTCATATGAACTCCGATTAACTTGAAATTTGAAACATGGCTTTTCCTAATCCTTATCATCATCCCCAATTAATTTCGTCCCGATCGGAGTTCAGCCAAATTTTGACGATATCGATCGTAGCCATGATTCCAACTGATCTCCAATCCTGTTATCCATCACTCCTTGTCCATTTGTTGATATCCCAGTTTTGACCAAAAATGGGATAACACTTTGCTCCCCAAAACATGCCTTGTGATAACAAGGCGTGTTTTGAATAGTTCCGAATCCAATATTCGAAGTCCATAACCATATCGCCAGAGTATGTCATCCTTGACTGCTTTGAGTCGACGCCCAGTTCCAAATCCCGTAACCAAAGCCTTAGCCAATTCCATATCCATCCGAACTCGACAGCCGAGTCTTAATTCATCCTTATCCAATAGCCAATAACCAGATCTAGGACCTCTCCGGGTCGATATCCAAATCCATAACCTCTCCGGGTCCTTGCCAAGCGTAATCCACACCTGATGACCGTGGTCCAGTGTCCCTGGACGTTGAGCTAAGCCATGGCTTAAGTCCTAAGCCAAATCCTGGTCTCTCTGGACCCTTGTTGAGCATAGTCCATACTCAACGAACTGAAATAACAATTGATAATACAGGGTCTAAGTCCTAGGCCGAATCCTGGTCACTCCGGACCCTTGCCGAGCATAGTCCATACTCGGCGACCTGAATGAGTCAATTTACCACGTTCGGGCAAAGTGACTTACCCCTTGCCAGGCATAATCCATACCCGACGACCATTTATCAAAAACCAGATGAAAATCCAATCAAAATCCAATTCAGAATCCAAATCCCAAAAATCCAAATCGAAATCAAAGAATCAGAAATTCAAACCAGCATTCAGAATCAAAAACAATCATCCAGTGGGAAATCCAAATCAAAAACAAGCAAAACCAGGAGTTCGATCCGAACTCCAAAACCAAATCCAAAGAGAAAAGCATTGTCCAATCAAAAAGCAAAAGATAAATTTCACAAACCACAGCATCGCAGTTTATCGTCATTCAGAGCATGCCTAGGGGCTATTTCCGTCCCCATACATGTGTAAATGACTTAGTTGCTCGCTAGTAGTTCGCTACTTATTTCACATTATCCAGATCAGTGGATGATCAATCAACCATCATCCCTGGGCCTCACATCACGGTGTGAGGTAGTCGGTAGTTGCTCCTGCCCTGCCGTTGTATTCCGAGTTCCGACATATTGCTGTAACTTCCCATTCCTTACATGTTCCTTGATTATATCCTTTAAGTGCCTGCAGCTGTTGGTATCATGCCCATCTAAATCATGGAAGAGGCAGTGCCTTCCTGATGTCCTTTCCCGTTTTGTTGGTTCTCTCCTAGCCGGCCTCCGGTAAGGAAGGCGATTTCGAGTATCTATGTATATCCGCTCCAGCGTCTCGTTCAATCCTGTGTATGTAGAAAACTTTGGATCCTTCCATCGCTTCCTAGCGTTTCCAGAATCATCGTCCAACTTCCTTTTTCCTTTGTCTTTATCCAAACCTTTGCTGGATGGTCCTACATCCTGAGTTGCATTAACCCTTTTTATCTCTAAATCCGTACTCGCATCTTCCTGTCGAAGGAACCTTTCTGCCTCGTGAAAGAATTCGTCGAGATCCTGTGGAGGATCTCGTATCAGAGATACCTTGAAATCAGAGTCCTCCCTGACTCCTGATACTGCTGCCATTAAAACCATCGATGGGTCTGGCCGATCCACCGAAGCGACTGCCGCACTGAATCGAGTTAGAAAAGCTCTAAGCGATTCATCCATCCTTTGCTTCACTGATGTCAACGTCATCACATTCTTCGGCCTCTTGACGTGAACCCGAAACTGTCCCAAAAACTTTTCCACCAATTCCCTCCAAGTCCTGATAGATCCTTCTCCCAGCTGCCTAAACCACATTGCAGCTAAGTCCATTAAATACAAAGGGAAACATCGGGCCATCACTTCCTCCGATGCCCCCAGCACCTCCATGTGTCTGGTGTACCTCATCAAATGATCAGTTGGATCTGCCTTGCCATCATAAACCTCCACGCTAGGTAGCTTAAACTTAGGTGGATTCTGAGCCATCCTTATTTCCCGAGAAAATGGACTCCTATTCACTCCTTCCAAGTCTCCGTTGGTCAAACCACCTCGCACAGTTCTTCTGATGATTTCTACTAATCCGGTATTGTCTGTTGGGGGTTTCCCTCCATGCCCCCGAGGGAACTTTGGCACATATTCCTCGTGTGGTTCACTAGAAGCAACGTTAGCTCTAGCCTGTTGAACTCCTTCCAAAGGTCTTCCTATGTTGGATCCTGTGGGCCTGCCTCCAAGCCCTTGTTGATTTCTTTGTGGCTCTGTATCCTGTCCTCCATTGGGTTCCACAACCCTAGTTCCTTGTCCTGCATCCACAGCGGCTGTTGCTGTCCCTAGGTTCTGCATCCCTGCAGCTCTCATTTGCTCAAAGAAAGCCTGCATCATTTCCTGTTGGTTCTTCAACAATCTCTCTTGCAAAGAATTTGCCATAGCCTCCATTTCATCTCGGGTTATGTAGATTGAAGCCTGTCCTTCCCCAGCTCAGGAGGATGCTTGTTGACTTCCTTCCTGTTGGCTTTGCTCAGCCCTTTGCCTTCTACTGTTTTGCCTAGTCATTGTCTTCAGATCGAAACTCCTCAAACTTCTTCAAATCCAAACTTCAAATCCGATGTAGCGGGTGCTAGTCCTTCTCGGTGAAAACACCAAAGTGTTTGTGCCAAAATTGGTCACAGACCCCGGATACCGTGAAAGCACCAATGTATGAATACGAATCAATAATATTCAAACACAAATCTCAGATCTCGGCCAATATTAAACAGTAATCCCAAAGTAAAGAACAAAGACGCAAGTTTTATAGTGGTTCGGCTATCTCTGGCCTACGTCCACTCCAAAGTTTTTATCCTTTTATTGATTATCCTTGATGATTACAGATGATTACAGCAGTTGCAAAGTCCAAAACTTGAAATAAATAGCAGCAATGATGATATGGAATGATTATGGCAACGTCCAAGCGTGCTTTCTCTCTCTAAAATCTCCGACCCCTTTTCTGAATGATCAGGGGCTCTATTTATAAGCGTAGGAGGCTGATATTTCTCCTAAAATCCGGGAAGACTGCTTCAGGCACGTGAGGGGGCCCACTTGCCCGAAATCTGGAGGTCCGGGCCCACATCAGGATCGATTCGACCCTTGGTTTGAATCGATCAAGGAAATGTCTAATCGAGGTGAAATTTGGTGAGAACATTCTTCAACATGTATGTAAGCTTCTATGAAAATTTCATAGCATTTGGATCAACGGTTTGGAAGATATGATCGATTCAAGTTCAAAGTTCTGTATGCGCTGCCTGGTTCGAACCCACACTTCGAACCCACCTCCTTCGAATCCATCTCGTTCGAATCCTTCTCCTCCGAATCCATCTCCTTCGACTCCATTGCTTCGAGTCCATCTCCTTCGACTCCATTGCTTCGAGTCCATCTCCTTCGAATCCATTGCTTCGAATCCATCTCCTTCGAATCCATTGCTTCGAATCCATCTCTTTCGTGAACGCTTTCCTTGCATTGGTTCTCAAATGATTGGTACGAACCACACAGCTAGAATCCAAACACTTCCCTTTCGTATCGATCCAATACTGAGTGATACGAAGAACATCCGTGCATCCATTCCGTCACATTACATCGAAGCGAAGTACATCGATTCGAAGCCATTCCAACCTAATTGATATGAAGGGAATCGATTCGAAGAACCTCCACATTTCTTTCGGATCGATACGAAGTAACCGAGTCTCGTCCATGCCAATCGATACGAAGTGTATCGATTTGAAGTCCTTCACCTTGCTTCGCCTTTGACCAATACGAACGCTATCGAGTTGAACCAACACCTAACGCGAACTTCTTAGAGCCGAATCCATACCAATCGATACGAAGTGTATCGATTCGAACCTTGTATGCCTTCGATCGATTCGAACCTGATGGGTTCGAAACGAACACCTTGATGGGTTCGAACAGCCATGCCCTTCCTACCTTGCATCGATCATATCTCCTTCATATGAACTCCGATTAACCTGAAATTTGAAACATAGCCTTTCCTAATCCTTATCATCATCCCTAATTAATTTCGTCCCGATCGGAGTTCAGCCAAATTTTGACGATATCGATCGTAGCCATGATTCCAACTGATCTCCAATCCTGATATCCATCATTCCTCGTCCATTTGTTGATATCCCAGTTTTGACCAAAAATAGGATAACAATGTACTTATTTATACGTAGGAAATATTGAAATGGATAAATCCAATTATATTTATAAGATAAAGGTTCATACAAATATTTTAAAATTCAAAACAAATTAAAAATATTTATACTTTAAGTTTTTTTTTCTTTTTTTTTCAAGGCTTTAAACTCAAATACAAATTAGATTCTAAAATTAAAATTTGAAATCAAGTTATATATATACATATATAACTACACAATTCACTTTTGAAAAACATTTATTTTTATTAAAAATCTATGTGTTAAAAACAATGTATCATTTCCAGATATCTATTCCAATATTATAATAGTTTCAAATATATTCAGATATCTTTTATTACCAGGATTTTATCTGTTCACTAAATAAGGTCAAAATTATTCAATTATCAAATGCCGAAATTCTGGGTTATCACAATCATTTTCATCGATTTTGAAATTAGAAAGATCAATTCTCGTACTCTTGCAATTGAGAATGGTACCCAAAAGATCACAATTCAAAACAATTCTAGTGCCTTTGACACTACTCCAAATTTCATCCTCATTTCCATTATAAAATCCACGGTTTAAATTAGCATAGAAAATTTTGACAAGATTTGGATAGCAAACAAAATCATTTTGAGAAGCATCAATAAGACTAAGAACTCCATTGGTTGCAAAAAGAGAATCAAGTTCATAAAGAAGAGAAATCTTGAAAAATAGCAAACTTTCCGGGATGGACTTTGGCATAATTAGCATAATTGATGTATGATTTTATTGCCTTCGGATCATTGAAGAGTTGCTCTTTTATTTTTCTAGAAATTCTCATGGTGGAGGGGTTGCTTGAAGAAACCATTAAAGTAGAGAGTAGAGAGCTTGAAGTTTTGAAGAAAGAGTGTTTGAATTTGAAAATGAGATTGAAAAGATATGATAAAAGATAGTGAATAAATAGATTCTCAAAGAACATATTCTCTGGTCAAAAGGTAGCTTTTCAAAGAATTGAATGAAGCGAAAAGATGGAGGGAAATTCAAACATTTAAATTCAAATTTTGAAATTCAAATTCTAGTACCCATGTCGACATTAGGGACCGTGTCGACATGTGCCTATGAATTTTTGTGAATTTTTTTCCTAAGTTCTCTAATAAATATATATATACTTTATTATATATTTCTGGAATATTATTGGACTAATAATATATTTCAGAAAGTATTACTATATTATTAAAAATAATAATAAATAATAATAAATTAATAAAATAATAATACAAATAGAAAATGAATTTTAAAATTCAAACAACACACCAATTCAAAATCGATCAATCAAGCAATCAAACAATCAAACATCTAATTCTAAGCAAGCAATTTCAACCAATTATATTGTAAATGTGTACCTTTTTCTGAGTCCGTTTTTTTGAATTCGTCGGAGTTGTGAATTGCTGTGAAACACAAATTCGAATTATCTGTCTTCTGATCATCATCACTTGAGGACGAGTCTGAGTCATCTAGAGTAGCAGTAAATGCACGCTTCCGTTTCTTTGCTGGATCATTATTCATAGGAGGATTTTGCATATCTGGGTACGGGCAGTCTCTTTTGATATGGCCTGGTTCATCACAGTTGTAACATTTGACATTATTTGGCACTACATTCTGATTTTCAGAGTTTATATAGTTGTTTCTCTTGAGATTATTCATCTTTCTGTATTTCAGAAATTTCCTAAAATTTCTGGTCATTAAGGTGATCTCTTCATCATTATCGCTGTTTGAATCTGATCCATCAGTCAATGCATTGAATGCCATTGATTTCTTTTCAGATGCTTTGCTTTCTCTTCTCCGGATCATTTGAACTTCATATGACATTAGATTTTCAATTAATTCCTCTATCTTTAAAGTACTGATGTCATTTGCCTCTTTGATAGCAAGTGTCTTCTGATCCCATTCTGGAGTAAGAGAATTTAAAATCTTTCTGACTTGATCTTCTTCAGAAAATTCCTTTCCAAAAGATATTAGAGTATGCACAATATCTTGAAATCTACTATACATATCTGAAATAGACTCATTAGAATTCATTTTAAATAATTGAAACTGATTTGTGAACATGGAAATTTTGGTCTGTTTAACTTTGCTTGTTCCTTCGTGAGTAACTTGCAAAGTTTTCCAGATTTCATATGCAGACTTACAAACTGACATTCCATTGAATTCATTTCTATCTAGTGAACAAAACAAAATATTCATTGCCTTAGAATTATTTTGTGCAACGGTCTTTTGCTCAGCAGTCCACTGTGCAAAATCAGTTGTGGGTTCAAAATATTCAGTTTGTGTAATATTCCAAGTGTCTAATCCTACATATTGTAAATATATTTTCATCATACATGCCTAATATGCATAGTTACTGCCATTAAAAAGTGGTGGTCAGACAGTAAACTGACCTTCTACAAATGAACTAGTGACAGGGATGCTAGCGTTAGTAACAGTACCAGTGTTGGTAGCCATTTTGATAATTTTTCAAAAATCAGATTATGAAACTTTGTAAACCTTGCTCTGATACCAATTGTGAGAAATGCGGATTACGGATCTTAAGGCTAGGATTAACACTAGAGGGGGTGAATAGTGTTTTAGAGAATTATTAATTTCTTTTGAGTTTTTGTTAATTTAAACACAAATGTATGCAATATTCAGATACAGATATGATCACAGAAACAAACACATATGCAGAAATAAAGTAAAATCACTAAAGGAAAGAACACACCAGATTTTATACTGGTTCGGAGTTACCCTACATCCAGTCCCGCAACACAAGTACGGATTTTCTTTTAAAAGAAATTGTACGATTACACCCTCGATTTCAAGACTACGAGGTACACCCTCCAGAATCACAATCCTCTGGGTAGAGATACTTGATTTTCCGCGAAGCAAGTTCACCCAATTAATTTCCTAAGGCTACAATCACACCTTATCTCGCTTTATTGATTTTCAAGGCTACAATCACATCTTTTCTCGCTAAGTAGATTACAAAAAGCCTATAACTCTGAATAGCACTGAGGATCTTGTTGAGATAGCGATAGAGAATCAAACTACGAATGATCAAGTTCGATTCAATGTAGATTTCGGTAGGGTAACGGTAAGAATATGTATTAAGAAAAGTGGAAGAAGAAGAAGAAGAGGTGTCAAAAACCAGAAAATCTGATGTTAAAATTCGTTGAAACTGACCCCTATTTATAGAAGAACAACAGCCATGTCCATTCGTGAAGAGTTATGGCGAATAAACACTTCTTTTGAAATTGAAATTTTGAACTCAACTGACACCATGTCAACATGGTCACTATGAGTATGTCGACATCCCAAAGCATTTTTTTGATGATTTGATTTTCTTTGAAAATAACCTTTATCTTATATTAAAACTATTTTAAACTTTATAAAGTATACTTGACTGTATTTAAAATTCATAAGTAAATATAGAGAATAATATATATATAATTTAACTATAATTTTATATTTAAATCTAAGTATAAATATTTAAAAGTTAAATCTATTAAAAGATAGTTTAAAATCTGGAGTAATTTGACTTTGAAATTAAAGATGATTTTGAGGTTAAAATTATTTAAAATTAGGATAGAGGTTTTTGAATCTTTTAAAAGGAAGGTTTTGAAATCATTTTGAAAACAAGATAATTTTTTTAAAATCTTTTGAATAAAGGTTAGAGGATACAAAACAATGTTCCACTATATTTTTCTTAGGTTTCATCCTACTTAGGGTTCCATCCCTTTAACAAGCTCGAAGTGGATTCCATTCCACGAATAAATTGGATTTTAAGATGCCAGTGCCTTTCTATGAGTTTTAACAAAATTTCCAATTAAAGAATAAATTACTTGAATTCTTGAACTCTTGATAATCTTGATACTCATGAGTCTTCAATCTTGATATCTTGAATGTCTATATTATACAGTCTTCATTCTTGGTACCTACATGGTTAAATCCTGCATATACATATATATCTAAACTTATAATGTTAGTATTTATATTTTATAATCTATTCTAAGGTTGTTGTCATCAAAACCATCATCTCACAGACTAACAGTTCGAACTATCATGCACTTACCTAATGATCAAACGAACATATTAACAACTAACTAACATACACACACCTCTTCACTGAGCTTGGAATATTGTAACGATCCTAAATTTTTTTTGAGTTTAAATTGATAATTAATTTAATTTTAAAATTAAATTGTGTAATTAATTGGTAATTGATTTGAGTTTCTCCAAAATTTAAATGAAAATATGTATTAATACAAATAAAATATACTACAAAAAAAAAATATATATATATAGAGAAAAATACAAGACAATAAGTATTAAAGTTAAAATAAATATTTAAGCTGGAAATAGAAAATGAATAATATATAACATAAATTTAAATATAAAGTAAACACATAGCTAAATTTAAACAACATATTAAAATAGGACTTCATTTATATTCCAAAGTAACAAGACTAAAGACAAGAAACAAATTACATTCAAATATGTATAGTGTTAACAAGACAAACGTAAGCAAGAATATAAATATCCTTAGGCTTGTATAAGAAGGCAGATACATATGTTTAAGTACGAAAATAAAAGAAGATAAGAATAAACATATAAAACAAGATAAAGAAAAGTAATACAAGTGCTTAGCCACCAAAACAAATCATACCAGCCACTAAAAGAGATTATTAGCCGAAAACAAAAATCTGCTAGCCTCCTTAGCACACAAAATAAATATCATATCATCCACTGAAATAAGATTATGAGCCAAAATCAAATCTGCATAGTCAAATGAAGGAGAAAAAGATCTCTGACTTTATATTTGTACAAAACAAAATTTTGCCACCCTATTGTACAAACCAAATTATATCATCTTGTAACTTGTGTTTTATATATCAATCCATTCATCTCAGTTTCGTTCCATCCAAAACTGAGTAAATCTGAAGTAAGTGCCATCTAAAACTTAAACATAAATTTCTAATTTTAAAACAACTATACAACTCAACTCAAGCCAGAGATCAAAGAAGAAGTTTCAGCAAGCCTGTTTCAAATGAAAGAAGCTTTGTTCATCTTCTCGACAACAACTGTGAGTAACATATGTTTTTAAAATTTGAAAGTTGAATTGGTTGCATATATGTGTCTGTTGCTATATATATAAGGATCCTCTGAATATATTTGGAAACTGGAAATATTTTGTGTACAGGTTATTGTTATACATGTTTCTGTTCTAAGATTTTAAGATATCAGACTTTGATTCAAAAATCATTTTCATATGATCTACTTAATGTTTGGGTTTAATGTTAAAACAAGAATTGTTTGTTATAGCTTATATTCAAGATTTAAAATTTATTTAAGTTAAACCAACTTGTTTATAACCCTGGGAAGCAAGAAACTGAGCAAAGATTTAAATTAGTCAAAATTTGAATTTTTTAATTCTCGAATCCAGGTTTATAAACTGAATTCTTATACTAAAATATGATTTTTAAAGCAAAAATTATAATTTTTAGATCAAAGAATTAAGAGCAGTTCGGTCTTGTTTGAAATTTGGGTTTTGATCAATTTCAGTTGATCGAAGTGTGGTTGGAGGTCGAGGTTTCGCATGGAGGTGGAGGAGCCTACGGTGGTGTTGGGAAAAATAACTGGAGTTGTTCCAATTCGACGTGGTGACGATGGCGAGCAGTTTTTGCTCGTAAACCTAGTTTTGATGTGGTGTTGTTTTTTTTGGTTCGTTTGTCTTCTTCGTTAGATCGAGTGCGACGTGATTTAAGGGGAAGGTAGTGATCGCGTTGACGAAGTGATGGCCGGAATTTCACGAATTCTGGTGTTTGGGGCGTGGCGAACGAGAAAATGACAGGTTTGAGGTGGGGTTTCTTTCGTGTTTCCAGGTTTCACTTTTATGCTCGATTTTAAAATCGTGACGATGGTGGAGTTCTGGCGATCGAGAAGGGGTGCGCGGGTGGACATTGACTTGCTCGACGATGTGATGACGACCGGAGTTGCCCGTCGATACCGTGCACGTGCAACGTGCATGAGTTTTTTTGGTAACCTGGAAATTTGATAGTTGGGTGGTTTCAGGGTACTCTTGCGTGTTTAACTCGAGTTTTACTCGAAATTGTTGAGTGTTGGACTCGAAGTTTTTTTGGGTTGACTCGAGGTCTTTTTCTGCTTGGCTCGAGTAAATGGTTTGTCTACAGGTTTTGTTTACAAACCTGACAGTGTTTAAGTTTCTTAACTTAAACTAAATTCAAGAGAGTAAAGGCTAGTTTAAATCAAAGTTTTAAATCAAAGTTTAAAGCCAAGTTTAAATCAAGTAGCCTTTTAAAGTAATTTGTTTTGAAATAAATATTTGAACTGGATTTTGATTAAGTTCTTTTATAAAAAGGATTTTTGAATGAAAAGTTAAATAATTTATTTTAACTTGAATTTGCAAGTTAAAATGTAATGTATTTTAAAACCTAAATTTTAAATAAAAATTTAAGTAATTTTGTTAGAACTTTTATTATATAGGTTTATAAGTTGATAATAAATTTAGTTAATGTTTAAATATATAATCATTTTGAATCTTAAATTCAAGATGAGATTTGAATCTAAATTTGGAAGTGTAATGTTTTAAATACACTTTAATATTAATGAAGTCAAAGAAATGGATTTCATTAGCGATGATTAAGGTATTAAAATGATTTAATGAATAAGATAATTAAGGAATGACTTCTTTATTTAATTTATAAATTAATGATTTGGATTAGTTTATAATTAGAGATTAATTTGGAAAGTAATTAAAGAACTGTTTTGGGTTAATGAAGGTCATCAACTAAGATTGTGTAAATCATTAATTAATGTGATTAATTTTAACAATTAATTAGACTAATTAATTAATGATAATCATTTATGAAAGTGTGCAAGTATAATTACTTTATGAAAGTTAAATTAATTGCTCGTCGTAATTAATTGAGTTTACTTTGATTGATTTAAATTAATTGTCCAATATTGTGTACTGGATGGGTATTTCGGGTGTGATTGTGATACTGTGGGATGTGAATTGCTTTGTGCTGAAATGTGATTTGTGTTTTGTTTCCGTGAAAACCCTTTTTGCCCGTAAATGGCATTTAAACTTCGATGCGAGAGGGAGTCGGATTCCAGTTGGTTATCCGAAACCCACATCGAATCGTAGTGGTAAATCTTTGTGATTGATAAATTTACTTTATCTATGAATCTGTGAATGAAGTTAAGCGTTATGGGTTATAGTGCTTATCGATATTGATATGATTGAATCTGTGATGATTGATGATGTTGCACTATAGTGTAAAACCCCTGGACTACACCATACACGCACAAATATGGATTTCACGAGGAAATCGGTTAAGTCACAGATTTCTGAAAATGGCTTTAAAATTTGAATTTTTAAATTCAAATGGTTTGGAAATGGAATTGGGTTACATGTGAAAAGATTTCGGAAAGGGGTTTGTGAGAATAAAAGTTATTTTGAATAACTTGATAAAGCTTTGGAATTTAAATAATTTGAGTTAAATTTGAATTCAAGATTTGGAAATCTGTGTTTGGAAATTATGGTTTAAAAATGTTATACAAAGTTATAATTGTGTTTATATGGATTTTAAACCATTTTAGAAGTATTGTTTTGAGAATTTGAATTCAACCCAAGTTTTATCATTGAAGGGTTTTAACTTGAGCAAATGTAATCGGATTTCCCCGGAACGAAAACTACTTGTTTTCAAATAATAATAGCTTTCATTTAAAGAAAGGATTTCGAAATTGTGTTGAAAGGTTTCAAGTTTGAAATGGAATTGAAATGTTTTGAAAGCTATGAAATAAGTCTTTGATTCAAAGACCGGATGAGTTAATCCAACTTAAAATGGAATTATTTTGAAAGGCTATGAATGAATCTTTGGAAACTAGTTTTGAAAGCTATAAGTTAAATCTTGATTTAAAGATTTAACGAGTTATTCCAATTGAAATGGAAATTGTTTTGAAATCCATGAATGGATCTTTGTGAATGGGGTGAATTTTGTGAATTGAATATTTTGGTTTAAAAGATTAAAAGTGTGGAAATTGTTTAAACCATTGAAGTTTGTTGAAATGAATCTTTTTGTTCAAAAGATTGGAAATGGTAATTTGTTTTAACCATTCGAATGAAAGGTTTTGGGCTTTAAGCTGTGATTTAACTGAGACTCCAGTATCCATATGATTTTTAATATTGCGCTCGTTATTCGGTTTAGCCGGGGAGGACCATTGTGTCAGATAACCCATTCCGAATAGTGATACGACGTATATGGATAGCATTTGAAGACCGATGGTGAAGACTGGATATTTTCGAAAATGAAAGGGTTTCTTGTCGAATGTCTCTGCATCGGCTAATCCCCGGTATAGAGATTTGAGCACCCATTGTGATGGGAAGTCCGGACGTGATTAGGAATTATCCAGATTTGCAAGGGCTTCTTTGGAAGTGCCTTCGGTTCTGTTCGAACACGGGACAGACTTGTATGGTTGTATGTCTGACACTACACTTTGAGATATAAAGCTGATTTCTATCAAATGCATTTTTGTTGGTGGCGAAGAATTTATTCTCTTAGCTTAACACCCTTCTCTGAGACGTATGAGCTCAGAGGTGATGTAGTTGATGGTTACTAGTGATACATTCCCAATTTGGTAATGTGGCATACGAAGTGGTGCTGATCATTTGTTGATCGAAGCATGGCTTCGTGAAAAAGCGTAGCTTTGTGGACGAGACTTCGTCGAGCCTCACAACCCGGAAATGGTCGAAACAGGAATGTTGCGGCAAGGTTTTTTTAGGGGTAGCGCCTCTAGGGTATGTCCATTTCCTTCTGGATAAAGGAGATATCATGGTATAGAGCCCAGATATCGAACCTATGTGGTTACTGCAAATTTATTACTTTGTGGTTGTTGGTTGTCGGGATCCCGAAATAAAGGTCGGTTACGACCGGGGATGGCATAGCTCGTGTGTTATTTACCTTGTTACAGCTTGGTTAAAGCGTGAGGTAACGTCGGCCGTGTTTGGCAGAGATCCGGTTAGGTTCTCGGGGCGTCCTTGCAGAGGCGTTCCATTTCGATGTGGGAAGTTCCTTTGCCTGACCATTTGTTGGAAATCCAAAGAAATAATATGAGCTCTATACGTTTTAGTTGTACAACCTGCCATGGAATGTGGCAGTAACCTGCTTTTGAACATGGTAGCTATAGTTGGCATAAGTGCAATATGCCCATGCTGACTAAGATTAATATTATATTTTCAAAAAAGTTTTCTGCACTATGCACTAATAATAATATCAAAAAAAAATTCGCGCATCAAACTTTTTTTTGACTGTCATAAGGAGAAATCTCCTCCAAGCGTGCGCTTGCACTGTGTGTGTGGTGGGAGGCCTTATAACAGTTTCATTTTCCAAAAAGCAGTGCGAATTTCAAAAGTAAATTCCTTTGGTTTTTTTTTTTAGATAAACGGTTTTTGTTACTCATACCAGTCCCACGACTGGCCTGGAGTTTATTGTTCCTTTCCTAAACTCTGGGTGCCCACAATTTTTCCACACGGGCAGTCGAGAGTTGGGTTTTTCAGATAGTCGGGTTAGTAGATTACCTAGAGCTAGTTCAGTCTTTGGATGACTGACCTTGCTTATCTTTGTGCATCATTGTTGGGGGTTCGAGTTATTTCTGGATTGGTGCCTTGGAGATAGAGATTATCCGCTGCTGGTGTTATCTATTTCTTTCCGCTGTTATTTTATTGTATCTCTAATGTATATTGATATTCATTATTGTATCTGGATACTGTATCAAATGTTGAATATCAGATGTAATATTCTTTTTATTCCGCTGTGTTGTACTTAATGGTGTTATAAGCTTCGGCACGTGTCAAATTTTAATGGTTGAATTTGCGGCATTCGAGTACAAGTGAAGTACGGGTGTCGATTTTCGAACGCTGAAATTTGGAATGTGACATTTTGGTATCAGAGCTGAAGGTTGAAACTTTAGCTCAGGAGTATAACACATTGAGTAGCTCATTAGATATAGGGAGAAGTAAACCCTAGAATGAGTATACCCCTAAGATATCCGTTCGAATGCCTTTGTAAATTATCTTACAATCCATTGATAGTGTGTATGAGGGTAAGAAGAGGACGAGATAGGGTACAGGGAAGTACTACTACAAATGGTCGATACTCTGTAACAACAAGGAAAAATCTTTCCTCTATCAATCTCTTTTGTTCAGCATCTCTTTTCAATTCTTCGATGGCTCCTGGTAGATCCAAGAAGAAGATTTAATATAATCGCATGGGACATAAACTCCAAATAGGTCAGAATTATTTGTTTGGATGAATTGGTTGCTATGGTTAATAGGTATACTTTAGTTTCTAAACTAAATTTTTTGAAATTGTATCCATATATTTGTCTATTTTGGGTCCGGATATGTTCTATGAATGGTTAGTTGCCCTTCGAACTAACTAGTGCCCGGCATTTTTCGTAGACCTGGTGACCGTAGTATTGAATGAGTTTGTTTTCATATCGTTGATATTCTGATTTGGTAAGCCAAATGCAGAATAAATATCCAGTTTGATTTGGAATGATGTTTCATCCATCTTTCAGCTATCGTTGTTATCTCTTTGGCAAATTTCGAGGACGAATTTTTTTTAAGAGGGGAATCTGTAATAATCCCGAATTTTTACTGAGTTTAAATTGATAATTAATTTAATTTTAAAATTAAATTATGAAATTAATTGGTAATTGATTTGAGTTTCTCCAAAATTTAAATAAAAATATGTATTAACAAATAAAATATACTACAAAAATAATAATATATATATATATATATATATAATACAAGACAATAAGTATTAAAGTTAAAATAAATATTTAAGCTCGAAATAGAAAATGAATAATATATAAGATAAATTTAAATATAAAGTAAACACATAGCTAAATTTAAACAACATATTAAAATAGGACTTCATTTATATTCCAAAGTAACAAGACTAAAGACAAGAAACAAATTACATTCAAATGTATAGTGTTAACAAGACAAATGTAAGCAAGAATATAAATATCCTTAGGCTTGTATAAGAAGGCAGCTACATATGTTTAAGTATGAAAATAAAAGAAGATAAGAATAAACATATAAAACAAGACAAAGAAAAGTAATACAAGTGCTTAGCCACCAAAACAAATCATATCAGCCACCAAAAGAGATTATCAGCCGAAAACAAAAATATGCTAGCCTCCTTAGCACACAAAATAAATATCATATCAGCCAATAAAACAAGATTATGAGCCGAAATCAAATCTGCATAGTCAAATGAAGGAGAAAAAGATCTCTGACTTTATATTTGCACAAAACAAAATTTTGCCACCCTATTGTACAAACCAAATTATATCATCCTGTTACTTGTGTTTTATATATCAATCCATTCATCTCAGTTTCGTTCCATCCAAAACTGAGTAAATCTGAAGTAAGTGCCATCTAAAACTTAAACACAAATTTTTAATTTTAAAACAACAATACAACTCAACTCAAGCCAGAGATCAAAGAAGAAGTTTCAGCAAGACTGTTTTAAATAAAAGAAGCTTTGTTCATCTTCTCAACAACAACTGTGAGTAACATATGTTTTTGAAATTTAAAAGTTGAATTTTTTGCATATATATGTCTGTTGCTATATATATAAGATCCTCTGAATATATTTGGAAACTGGAAATATTTTGTGTACAGGTTATTGTTATACATGTTTCTGTTCTAAGATTTTAAGATATCAGACTTTGATTCAAAAATCATTTTCACCTGATCTACTTGATGTTTGGGGTTTAATGTTAAAACAAGAATTGTTTGTTATAGCTTATATTCAAGATTTAAAATTTATTTAAGTTAAATCAACTTGTTTATAACCCTGGGAAGCAAGAAACTGAGCAAAGCTTTAAATTAGTCAAAATTTGAATTTCTTAATTCTCGAATTCTGGTTTATAAACTGAATTCTTATACTAAAATATGATTTTTAAAGCATAAATTATAATTTTTAGATTAGATAATTAAGAGCAGTTCGGTCTTGTTTGAAATTTGGGTTTTGATCAATTTCAGTTGATCGAAGTGTGGTTGGAGGTCGAGGTTTCGCGTGAAGGTGGAGGAGACTACGGTGGTGTTGGGAAAAATAATTGGAGTTGTTCCAGTTCGACGCGGTGACGACGGCGAGCAGTTTTTGCTCGTAAACCTAGTTTTGCCGTAGTGTTGTTTTTTAGATTTGTTTGTCTTCTTCGTTGGATCGAGTGTGACGTGATTTAAGGGGAAGGTAGTGGTCGCATTGATGAAGTGATGGCCAGAATTTCACAAATTCTGGTGGTTGGGGCGTGGCGAACGAGGCAATGACAGGTTTGAGGTGGGGTTGCTTTCATGTTTCCAGGTTTCACTTTTATGCTCGATTTTAAAATCGAGACGATGGTGGAGTTCTGGCGATCGAGAAGGGGTGCGTGGGTGGACATTGACTTGCTCGATGATGTGATGAAGACCAGAGTTGCTCAGCGGTGCCGTGCACGTGCAACGTGCATGAGTTTTTTTGGTAACCTGGAAATTTGATAGTTGGGTAGTTTCAAGGTACTCTTGCGTGTTTAACTCGAGTTTTACTCGAAGTTGTTGAGTGTTAGACTCGAAGTTTTTTGGGTTGACTCGAAGTCTTTTTCTGCTTGGCTCGAGTAAATGCTTTTTCTACAGGTTTTGTTTACAAACCTGACAGTTGTTTAGGTTTCTTAACTTAAACTAAATTCAAGAGTGCAAAGGCAAGTGTAAATCAAAGTTTATATCAAAGTTTAAATCCAAGTTTAAATCAAGTAGCTTCTTAAAGTAATTTGTTTTCAAATAAATATTTGAATTTGATTTTGAATAAGTTCTTTTATAAAAACGATTTCTTAATGAAAAGTTAAATAATTTATTTTAACTTGAATTTGCAAGTTAAAATGTAATGTATTTTAAAAATTAAATTTTAAATAAAAGTTTAAGTAATTTAGTTAGAACTTTTCTTATATAGGTTTATAAGTTGATAATAAATTTAGTTAATGTTTAAATATATAATCATTTTAAATCTTAAATTCAAGGTGAAATTTGAATCTAAATTTGGAAGTGTGATGTTTTAAATACACTTTAATATTAATGAAGTCATTAATAAAGAAATGGATTACCTTGAGATGATTAAGGTATTAAAATGATTTAATGAATAAGATAATTAAGGAATGACTTCTTTATTTAATTTATAAATTAATGATTTGGATTAATTTATAATTAGAGATTAATTTGGAAAGTAATTAAAGAATTGTTTTGGGTTAATGAAGGTCATTAACTAAGATTGTGTAAATCATTAATTAATGTGATTAATTTTAACAATTAATTAGACTAATTAATTAATGATAATCATTTATGAAATTGTGCAAGTATAATTACTTTATGAAAGTAATTAAGAAATTAATTGCTCGTCGTAATTAATTGAGTTTACTTTGATTAATTTAAATTAATTGTCCAATATTGTGTACTGGATTGGTATTTCTGATGTGATTGTGATACTGTGTGATGTGGATTGCTTTGTGCTGAACTGTGATTTGTGTTCTGTTTCCATTTGAAAACCCTTTTTGCCTATAAACGGCATTTAAATTTCGATGCGACAGGGAGTCAGATTCCAGTTGGTTATCCGAAACCCACATCGAACGGTAGTGGTAAATCTTTGTGATTGATAAATTTACTTTATCTATAAGTCTGTGAATGAAGATAAGCATTATGGGTTATACCGCTTATCGATATCGATATGATTGAATCTGTGATGATTGATGATGTTGCATTATTGTGTAAAACCCCTGGACTACACCATACACGCACAAATATGGATTTCACGAGGAAATCGATTAAGTCACAGATTTTTGAAAATGGTTTTAAAATTTGAATTTTTAAATTCAAATGGTTTGGAAATGGAATTGGGTTAAATATGAAAAGATTTTGAAAAGGGGTTTGTGTGGATAAAAGTTATTTTGAATAACTTGATAAAGCTTTGGAATTTAAATAATTTGAGTAAAATTTGAATTCAAGATTTGAAATTGAAATATGTGTTTGGAAATTATGGTTTAAAAATGTTATACGAAGTTATAATTGTGTTTATATGGATTTTAAACCATTTTAGAATTATTGTTTTGAGAATTTGAATTCAACCCAAGTTTTATCATTGAAGGGTTTTAATTTGAGCAAATGTAATCGGATTTCACCGAAACGAAAACTGCTTGTTTTCAAATAATAATAGCTTTCATTTAAAGAAAGGATTTCCAAATTTTGTTGAAAGGTTTCAAGTTTGAAATGGAATTGAAATGTTTTGAAAGCTATGAAATGAGTCTTTGATTCAAAGACCAGATGTGTTAATCCAACTTAAAATGGAATTGTTTTGAAAGGCTATGAATGAATCTTTGGATACTAGTTTTGAAAGCTATAAGTTAAATCTTGATTTAAAGATTTGACTAGTTATTCCAATTGAAATGGAAATTGTTTTAAAATCCATGAATGGATCTTTGTGAATGGGGTGAACTTTGTGAATTGAATCTTTTGGTTTAAAAGATTAAAAGTGTGGAAATTGTTTAAACCTTTGAAGGTTGTTGAAATGAATCTTTTTGTTCAAAAGATTGGAAATGGTAATTTGTTTTAACCATTCGAATGAAAGGTTTTGGGCTTTAAGCTGTGATTTAACTGAGACCCCAGTATCCACATGTTTTTTAATATTGCGCCCGTTATTCGGTTTAGCCGGGGAGGACCTTTGTGTCATATAACCCATTTTGAATAGTGATACGACGTATATGGATAGCATTTGAAGACCGATGGTGTATACCGGATATTTTCGGAAACGAAAGGGTTTCTTGTCGAATGTCTCTGCATCAGCTGATCCCCTCTATAGAGATTTGAGCACCCATTGTGATGGGAAGTCCGGACGTGATTAGGAATTATCCAGATTTGCAAGGGCTTCTTTGGAAGTGCCTTCGTTCTGTTCGAACCCGGAACAGACTTGTATGGTTATATGTCTGACACTACACTTTGAGATGTAAAGCTGGTTTCTATCAAATGCATATCTGTTGGTGGCGGAGAATTTATTCTCTTAGCTTAACACCCTCCTCTGAAACGTACGAGCTCAGAGGTTATGTTTATGTAGTTGATGGTTACTAGTGATACATTCCCAATTTGGTAATGTGGCATACGAAGTGGTGCTGATCATTTGTTGATCGAAGCATGGCTTTGTGAAAAGGCGTAGCTTTGTGAACGAGACTTCGTTGAGCCTCACAACCCAGAAATGGTCGAAACAGGAATGTTGCGGTAAGGTTTTTTTAAGGGTAGCGCCCCTAGGGTATGTCCATTTCCTTCTGGATAAAAGGAGATATCATGGTATAGAGCCCAGATATCGAACCTATGTGGTAACTGTAAATTTATTACTTTGTGGTTGTTGGTTGTCGGGATCCCGGAATAAAGGTCGGTAACGACCGAGGATGGCATAGCTCGTGTGTTAGTTACCTAGTTACAGCTTGGTTAAAGCGTGAGGTAACGTCGGCCTTGTTTGGCAGAGATCCGGTTAGGTTCTCGGGGGCGTCCTCTCAGAGGCGTTCCATTTCGATGTGGGAAGTTCCTTTGCCTGGCCATTTGTTGGAAATCCAAAGAAACAATACGAGCCCTATATAGTTTTAGTTGTATAACCTGTCGTGGAATGTGGCGGTAACCTGCTATTGAACATGGTAGCTATAGTTGGCATAAGTGCGAAATGCCCATGCTGACTAAGATTAATATGATCTTTTCAAAAAAGTTTTTTGCACTATGCACTAATAATAATATCAAAATGGTTTTCGCGTATCAAACATTTTTTTGAATGTCATAAGGAGAAATCTCCTCTGAGTGTGCGCTTGCATTGTGTGTGTGGCGAGAGGCCTTATGGCAGTTTCATTTTCCAAAAAGCATTGCGAATTTCAAAAGTAAATTCCTTTGGTTGTTTTTTTAGATAAATGGTTTTTGTTACTCATACCAGTACCATGACTAACCTGGAGTTTGTTGTTCCTTTCCTAAACTCTGGGTGCCCACAATTTTTCCACACGGGCAGTCGAGAGATGGGTTTTCCAAATAGTCAGGTCAGTAGATTACCTGGAGCTAGTTCAGTCTTTGGACGACTGACCTTGCTTATCTTTGTGCATCATTATTGGGGGTTTGAGCTATTTCTGGATTGGTGCCTTGGAGATAGAGATTATCCGCTGCTGGTGTTATCTATTTCTTTCCGCTGTTATTTTATTGTATCTCTGATGTATATTGATATTCATTATTGTATCTGGATACGGTATCAAATGTTGAATATCAAGTGTAATATTCATTTTCTTCCGCTGTGTTGTACTTAATGGTGTTATAAGCTCCGGCACGAGTCAAATTTTAACGGTTGAATGTGCGGCATTCGAGTACAAGTGAAGTACGGGTGTCGATTTTCGAACGTTGAAATTTGAAACGTGACATTTTTGGAATATTCTATAAAGTTTTAATGGATAAGAGACATTATCATGATTTGGGTATAATCAACATTTTTATTAGCGTTTCAGCAACAAATGCGGTTATGTTATAATATAAATTGTGAATATGCTATATAGTGTTTTGTATTTAGTCCCACATCGCGGGTTTAGTTCTATCCCAAGCTCCTTGGCCTTTATATAAAGGTGCTAATGTAATGAAAATAGATTAGTAACCTCTGAATGAATAAAATTGTTCTCTCTAATGCCTTCTGCTTTCATTATTTTATAACACGTTATTAGCACGAAGCAATTATAAATTGTCAAAAAGGTAAGCCATCTTTCTTTTTAATCTGATTGATCAAATCTTTCAGATCTCATTCTATTAATTGTATTCCTTTTACATCTCATTGTATCATTGATCTAATTATTCCAGATTTTTTTTATTGTAGATCTTATTTTTTTTAAATTCTATTTTTTTAGGTCTCTTATAGATTTTACTATCATATTCAAATGATATTTTATTTTTTTAGATCTGTAGATTTTAATCATCATATCTCTTATTTTATTTTTATTCATGTATATCCCTTTTTTGTGATAATTTTGAATTTAATCTGAAAGTAAAATTGTTTCATACATTAAAATTTAATTTCAGATCTTATTCTGTTATTTTTCTTTCTAGATCTTATATATCATAGATCTAATTTTTCAAATTTCATTATATATATATATATTATCTCATAGATCTTGCTCTATTAATCTTATCATTTTAGATCTCATTATACCTTAGATGTAAAATTTTAGATCTTATTCCAGTATTTGGTGAAAAAAAGGGTTTTCATTTTGAATTTTTTTTGGTTTAGATTTCAGTTTGAGCGAGAACTATAGAAATGATTTTGCTACATGATTTACATTTCCAAAATAAATATTTCATTGTTTCTTAGAGAAATAAATATAAGGATAATACGTATCTAGAAAATCGTATTAAATTTATACTAAAGAATAGGAACCTGAAGTTCATATGTGCGAAGGTAAAAGATTAAAGTTTTTATAAACTGAAATAAAGCCTTAAAGTAAATAAGTGAGAAATTCCAAAAGAAGATGTTGATATGTCCAGTTTACATAACATAAAAACAATATGCTGGAATAACATTACAAATGTGGTCCATTAGCTCGGTTGTTTAGAGCATCGTGCTAATAATGCGAAGGTCGTAGGTCTCTGCACGGGCTAATTTGTCTTGGGATCTTTAAAAGATTTAAATTAAAAATGAATGTTAATATTTATACACACATCAATTATGTTATATTATATATAAAACTCATTCATCTTTCCTCTTTCAGCAAAGAGGTATTCCAATGTTTACTATTTTATATGTTAAATCTTTCATCTATTGTTGTCATGTCACAAAAATATACTTATTCATGTTATCAATAGCTGTAACTCATACAATATACTTTTTAGTTGCAAAGTCAAACTATTTTGTTTTTCGTGATATTATTCATACACTATATGATGTACAAATTTCCTCTCTCTGTTTAGCTTACAATATATAAATAGCCACATATATTAATTCATATATTAGTTAGTAACAATTAATAAATCATTAAATAAAATTAATCGATTAATGAGAATGGTCCAACAAAGATGCGTATGAATACTTCATACATTTATTCTTCTTTTATATCTCTTATTGTTGATAAGGAACATAACGTATATACATGGTATATATTTATGTTTTTCACTATTGCAGTTGTTATGAATTAATAAATGGTATTTAGTACTACTTATTCATATTCTTAAATCTGCTTATATTATGAAAGTAAACATAATAAAGTCAGCACCATCTTTGATTATAATTCATCCACTCTCCACCAATCAATCCATATAAAGGCCTTTCCATATTTTAAGGGTAGTTTTGCATTTTCAAGAAAACTAATTAATGCAATTAATGAGATTAGATTATCTATCAAAAGAATGTAAATAAGAAATTATAGTCACTTTTTATAGATTATATTTGGTTGTCTTTTGCTATTTTGCAGTATTGTTTTTTTCTTTCACTGCAACTACTATCAGATATGGGTTCTTATTTTATGAAATGCATTGACTATATACCCATAAACAATATTTTGATGCTTATGCATTTTTATTTCCACTTATAGTTGGTAATATGATAAACACAGCCAAGCTTGAATTTAAAGCTTTGGACTTATTAGAAGATAACTTTTTATCATTGATATTGGATGTTGACATCCAATTACAATCTCGTTGCTTAGAAAATGCCAGAAAAATGATGATCCAATAGGATAAAATAATGGCTCTTGTATTTTTAAGGTGTCATATCCATGACAAACTTAAAATGAAACATTTAACTGAAAAAGATCATCTTTAGCTATGGAACTCCCTGAAGGAGCATTATGACCACCAAAATATGGTCACACTTCTAAATACTAGACACGAGTGGTTGAACTTGAAGTTTCAAGTCTTTAAATCTATTAGAAATACAATTCCTCTATATTTAGAATTACTTCGAAACTAAAATTATGTGGAAGGATCGTCTAGTAATACTAACCTGAAGTTAGATCATTTCTTCGAAGTTGATGAATGAAACTTCATTAATGATGAAAATCTAAGTGCAATAATAAATGATATGGTCGAATTGATCAATAGTAGCAGCTGTGGAATATGCGAGTATATGATTTTTGTTTGATGATAATAAACATATATACATTCATTTAAATGTATTTGTTAATGTACTATTTTATTTTTCATAGATTAAATAAATATTTGTTGAATAAATAAATTACACAGAATTTGAATTCAAATGGAAATTTTATTCAAACAAATATTTATTACAATCTTGAATAGTACAATTTCAAGCTCTCACTATACATATACAATTTTGACTCTAATTACATCACAGTTCAGTTTACATAATTTCCTCACTACATATCACTCACACTCGTAGTTTATTTTCAACTTCATTCCAGTTAGAATCCAGCATCTGAGAAATCTGCAAAAATATTCACTAACGCAGTAAAATTGAAAAAGAAATATTTTTGCAATATAAAATGAAATATGATTTTTGAAAATATGATTTGCCTCAGTGATTCTAATTACATCACAATTCAGTTTACATAATTTCCTCACTACATATCACTCACACTCGTAGTTTATTTTCAACTTCATTCCAGTTAGAATCCAGCATCTGAGAAATCTACAAAAATATTCACTAACGCAGTAAAACTGAAAAAGAAATATTTTTGCAATATAAAATGAAATATGATTTTTTAAAATATGATTTGCCTCAGTTATTTGGGTTGTTCGTCATTATTCACATTTGAATTCATCATACACGAACAATGTGACATGCACAGTGTATCACTGTACATGCCACAAGGCCGTGCACATCGATATACACTTGATAATGCTACAGGGACAGGTGAGCACAGGTCAAACCCAAATGAAAAGCCGGGTTCAACTCACGTGCAATATATTTAAAATCACGACACGAGCACAAGGTCAAACCCGAGTTTTTGAAACTGGATTCAACGCAAGTGAAATTTCAAAAATCAACATGAATGGATGTAAAGACCAATGATGCAAGAAATGACCAGGTCCAGTTACAACAAAGAATCAAGTCTCGACCAAAATCAGTCAATGCATGCAACATGATGAGCAACACAAGTGCAACGGAACATCAACTGGGAGCAACAGAATGGATGCAAAGATACCAAATGAAATTATGAACAGGATACACAATGCACATATGACAGTAACATATGAGCAGTGGTAAAGATGAGTGCAGACTCGAAGTCGAATGCAATAAACAAGTTCAAGTCGAAATCATGGAAGTATGACATGAAGCATGTACATGTGATGACAGTGAATACAAGAACAAGTCGAGATGAACAATGCAAACTACAATGCAAACAGTGAATAGCATGGCAATGTCGAATGCATGAACAAGTGAAGCATTTGTGTCAAAGTAGAAAAAATGTTACAGTGAAAAGGAAAAGTGCAAAGATGAACGAAGTTCAACAGTACAGAAATAACCGAAGTAAAATACAAATCAAGCCGAAGTCATAATTCAACGAAAATATACGTCTTTGAAAAAGTCAAAAAATCAAAAGAGGAAAGTTTCTGCCGTATGACTCAAGAAAAATCGAACGTTTCATAATCAAAGCCGTGCGCATCAGGCAATCGAAAATTAGGAAAGTATCGAATTGATATGAACGAATTATAGGGTCTCGTAATTCATGTAAATACCACACCCAAAAATTAATCATTGGCATAGAGTTCGAGTACGAAAATCATAAAAGCACAAAAAGGGAAATTACATACCGAAGCAACAGTGAACTCGATCGTCTCGAAGCAACCAAGTCCAAATTTCATAAAACGATCAATAAAGGAGCAGCTGCGAACGAGCGCGAGCAAGAGCAACACAAACCAGAGAATTGAATTTGAAGAAAGCTCTAATTTTCGCAAAAGAACAGAAGCCCTAATTTCAGAAAGAAGAGAGAGGCCGCCATTTTCTTCACAAGCCAAAAGAAAGAGGAACGGGCAAAAGAATTGGGTCGGCCTTGTTTTATAAAAGGGGCTTTATTTTTAAAGGGGGTTTTTGTTTAATTTGTTTTTAAGTTTGTTTTAAATTTTCTTTTAAAGGTTCAAATCTTGGTAAATCACCACCTAGGTTGTAGGTAGTGTCAGATTGTCTAGCTAGAATTAGTTCAGTGAGCAAGGTGTGCGAGTTTGCAAAACTCTATAGGCGGTAGCAGGGTGTGCGAGTCTGTTGGAGTGTTTGTAAGCGGGAGACTATTTAATTCTAATAGAAATCTGGGAATGCAGCAGTAGGCAGGGGTTGCCGAAGCTGGGTAAATTTTGTGTGTGATTTACTTTTCAGCATATTTATTTCTCTGCGGTTTGTTTTTGCGTTTAACTCGAGAAAATTTGCTATAACCCTATTCACCCCTCTCTAGGGTTAATCTAGATCCTACAGTAGCCTGAAGTCTGCTATGTGGATTTTATTTTATTTCAGTTCAATAAATCAGTTGGAAGTTGGTGCTTTATGTTTTTCCTTTCATAATTAATTGAAATAATATACCGATAATGTTGGCTTTAATCAGTAGTCTATTTTAAATTTTTGGAATGTACTAGCATTTATTTATACTTATAAATTTAGTAGTTGACTAACTATATTGTCCTTTAGTTTTTAAGATATGGACCATTAATATTTGAGTGATAATATATGCCTACTAGATTGTGCAACTACTCACATTATTTTGAAAAACGGAAGTTTTTTCTCCGAACTATCCTAAAGTATTTAGCTAAAAATTTCAACCATAGAAAATTTGCTAATATAATTGAAGGGTCCGGAAGGGCCCATATAGTATTACCAAATGGTACATATATCTTAATTCAAAATACATTATACTCAAGCAAACTTAAAAGAAATTTGTTGAGTTTTGATATATAAATGAATAGCTACCATATTGAAACTATAATGAAAACGTCAAAGAATATTTTTGTTTTATTTTTAAAATTGAAAGTCAGAAGCTTATTTTAGAAAATTTAGTATAATTTCAACTAGATTATATTTCACGAAATTTGGCATAATTGAATCCTATATTTAAATACGAGCCAGAAGCTCACAAATATCACTTGAATGAATCTTATCAATTGATAAAAGAATTATCCTCCTATTATTAATATGTATGGTGTATTTGCTAGTAGCAATATGATAATGGATCAAAATAAGAATCCAAGGATGGTTATTATTTATGTGACAATGTTCCTCAACATTGAGGGGGAGGATAAATGGATTCAAGTTCATTTTGATCATCAATGTCAAATATTTGTTAACATGTATAATGATGCAAAATATTAAGTAACTTGAATAAATTATTAATAATATCCCTAGTAGACTTTCTTCAGTATAGCTTTGAATCCCTAAAGGATCAAAATGTGTAAACCATATCTGAAATATGGTACAAAAGTCAGTTTGAAATACTTTTGGAGCAAGTAATAAAGACGTCAAATAAAAGAGATGAGTGTTCTTGGAGAAACTTAAGGGTGCTCTTGAAGAGACTAATGACATGATTGTCAAATTACCCTAGAAGTGGTTTAGGTACCTAAAACATGATAATTAAAGAGATCTCAATAAATCATGTCTAGAACTGACAAATAAATAATCATCGATGATAAATTTATAAGTAATAAAGCACTTATGTTTATAAAAAGATTAAATATCTTGAATTAGGGTAACATGACTGACCATCATGAATCCTTTACCGATAGAGAAATATGGACATGTAGTCCGCAAAGTAGCGAAAGTACTTGAAATGCTTAATATACCCCGAAGGTATAAATATGGTTTGAATAATATTAAATAATGAAAGTATACAAATTCCTGAAGAATATAAATAACTTTTGTGGTTATAAAGAATGCAAAGAGCAAGAAGCATAGATTACAACATACTTTGAGTATTGTTGTAATGAAAATCTTGATATAATTCATGATGAGTAGATTACTTCCTATTTTTAAGTATCGTTGTAATGAAACTTTTAATATACATTAAAATGTTAGTTGAGATATGCAAAAATTATTCCTGAAGAATATAAATAACTATGATGATTATAAAAAATGCAAAGAACATGGAATGTAGACTATAAACTTCTTCTAAGTATTGTTGTAATGAAAATCTTGATGCACTTTAAGATGAGTAGATTACTTCTTGCTTTTAAGTATTGTAGAAATAGAACTTTTTATTCATCAAAGATGTAATTGCAATATGCAAAACTGATTTGAAGCATAAAAATGAAAACACATTATGTGTTTTTCATAAAGGTAGCAAACAAAATGCATAAAATGCAAATCATATTTGGATTGGAAATTTTGATTGTATCGAAGGAAACTATTAATAAATTGTATTATTAATGAGATACATATTTATGGATTCAGAAGTATCTATAACCAATTTAGGTTATCGAAAGACGAATACGAATTCATAAGAAACTTTAAATGGGGGGAGCATCCATAAGTATTTTATAATGCACTCTTTTTCCTTAACTAAGATTATTCCCACTGAGTTTTTATTAGTAAGGTTTTAATGAGGCATTATCTTGATCCAGAAGTATCAACTCCCCAGTAACATTTGAAAATAAGTCACAATGTACTCTTTTCCCTTATTTAAGATTTCTCTCACTGGATTTTTCCTATTAAGGTTTTAACCTTAACGAGGCATTATCTTGATCTAGAAGAATCAAACGTATTTTCAAGAAAGAACATCTCAAATATGTTATTTAAGTTAAATTGTATTTTTATCCTTGACTAAGGTTTTTCCCATCGGGTTTTCCTTTGTAAGGTTTTTTAATGAAGTATTATATTGATCCAGAAGTATCAAACTCTATTTAATTCTGTAAATTATTGAAATATCTCATACTATATTGTAATTTTTTTCCTTCACTAAGATTTTTCTCATGAGGTTTTTCTTAGTAAGGTTTTAATGAGGCATTAGTTTGATCCAGAAGTATCAAACTTCATTTGAAGAAATGAGAAAATAAGATATATCATTGTGCTTTTTTTTCCTTCACTAAGATTTTTCCCATTGGGTTTTTCTTAGTAAGATTTTTAATGAGGCGTTATATTTATCCTGAAGTATCAAACTCTTAGAAGGTGATGCAGCGGATATAACAGAGTGACGACGAAATATGGATTTCGTGTCAAACTAATCGATGAACGATTAGATGAAACAATATGAATCGATGAATTAATGATACCAAAAGGCCTAAATTCGTTGATCTCGAAAGATACCGAGTTCTAGCTATCTTCGACACGTTGATCGCGCACGATACCGTGAGAGAAGATCTACAATTCTTCAAAAGTTGATCAAGCACACTTGATACCGTGAATTGGCTTCAACAATCGTTGATTCGAGCGCACTCGAATATCGAAAGTGGAGATAGGAGATCACACTCAACTACCAATTTCAAAGAGGCACAAAGCACTCAAACAAAGTTTCATTCCAAAAATCAACTACCTGTACAATGACACAACATGCCTATTTATAGGCTACAACTCAACGCAACAACACAGTTCCCCGACCCAACATAAGTCGCTAAGCGACCTACGACCTAAACAAGGTCGCTAACGACCTAACAGATTACATCACACAACTTAGTACAAGCATGACCTTGCAGACGCGACTTAACAACAAACGTGACTTACAACTCAGTACAAGACAATGATTTAGTAAAATACAACACAGTACACACGCGACTCAAGACTCACGCGACCTAACAACATACACAACAACGACATACGACTCAAAACACGGAGCGACCTAAAATACACGGCAGCAGCGACCTAAGAACAAGGCCTCATGACCCGACCTAGGCTTCAAAGCGGTTTAACATATCATCTGCTTGCTTCTGGGTTGCGAGTTAGGTCGTTCGCGACCTACTCTTGAGCGACCTAAGGCCTCGCAACCTAAGGACACACCTTCTACATGCGACTTAAGATCATTAACCACTGGATCTTCTTCACGCGACCTAACTAGGTCGTAGGTCGTTGGAGTTTGATCGGAGCAGCCTAAATACTTTCTGCATAACTCTTTTCTACTGCAACCACAGAGCCTTGATTCCTCGCTAGGTCGTTCACGACCTTCGTTAGGTCATAACTCGCTGCCCGACCCAACACATAGATTGTTGGCGGTTGGCGTTGCATCTCCTTCTTCTCTTATCTCGTCATCCCTTACACCATTAGGTCGCACGCGACCTTTTAGTTCGATAGGTTGCTTGCGACCTAAGATTTCTTCAGGCGGGGCTACATCATCCTCTCCTGGTTGGGAAAAATTCGTCCTCGAATGTAAAATTTCTTCCCCATCGGATTGTTCATCTCCATAGTAAGGTATAAGATGTTTAATATTAAACACGTCAGAAGTGTACACATCCTCCAGCAGCTTCAACCTATAAGCGTTTTCATTGATCCGTTTTACAATCTTTACAGGACCAATCCTTCGAGCTTTAAGTTTATTGTATGCTCCCACTGGAAAACGATCCTTCGTTAGTACAGCATATACTAAATCTCCTTCATTAAATTCAACACTTCTTCGCTTCAGATCCGCAGATCGTTTATGTAACGTCCCGCCTTTTCGCACGATTTAAATCGACACACGTGCCAATTCAAACCATACGCAAGGGCGGATTATTATGGGGTAAATAAGAAAAACAAGAAGAAGAAAAACAAAACAGAATCTCACAGCGGAAGGATAAAATATAATAATCAAATATACAGTTCATGAAGCTGTTTTACAAAAAAAAAAAATTTGATTATATTTACATAAATATCAGAGTTCACATACCAATCATAATCAATGCAGCGCAATTAAATAGGGTAGTGGAATATAGTAAATAATAATAGTAGAAATCTCCATCTTCGTCCTCCAGATCTAAAGTCTTCGATCCTGAAACGCTCGGACTGACCCGAGCGAATTTGAAAAGACAAAAACACTCGAGTCAGAACTAAAAGATCTTATGTTAGTTAAATTAACAGAAATAAATATGGGTGCAGTAACTCAAGAGGTGCTCGGGATTTACATCTCCTAAGGATCCGCTAAACTATTTACTATGTAGTATATTGCGCTATTATAATAGTGTCAAATTTATAAAATAAACTTACTTTTAAATAGCGTTAAGGGGTTACCCATATAGCCCTTAACACAAATAATGCCAATAGTCTATACAGTACCATAATACCTCCTGATCGGGAGGCTACCAGAGGATACTCCATAGGTACGACACAAATAGAAACTCGTACAAGGCGCGATACGGTAGGTGATACGACACAACTAGGCAATGCGAGGGTAGATATACCAATTACGCTTCCGGGTCGGTGGTAACGCGTAGCGCGCAGCTACCGCCCACCTCGAGCCACACCCCCAAATAAAATCAAAGTGGCCACCGAATCAATCCAAAGTTAAAGTATAATATTGAAGGGATGTGTCTGATCAAAGGTGCTACCTTATTAACCCGTCAATCGCTCCTGTTTTAGCCACCTTATGCCAACTCACGGGAGTTGGGTCCACGTATTTACCTTACAGGAAACGCCGCCACCATCCTACTTCATTCTGGAATCTCCACCGCGTACACGGTTGTCAAAGTGGTTTTCGGTATCGACAGAGAGTATGCCAGATATCCGATCCCGGTCTCTTTAACAACCAAACGTTATTATAACACCGCGGACTTTAAAATAGTTTATACTTTAAAACCAGAAAAATAATTATCCATTTCAAAACTCATAAATGCGATATTATTTCCATTTCCAAAACAACTCATTTTTATAATATTTTATAAAAACCCAAATCAATAATATCATTTTATTTCAAATATATTTCTTTTTCCCCAAATCATACTGCTTTAAATTTTATAATATCTGGAATCCAAACATTTAAATTATAACTTCCAAAACATAATACTTCGAAACTCATAGCTTTAAAATCATACTTCTAAAACTTGAGTGGTTAGGATATTCAAACGGTATATAGAATAAAATAGTTTGAATTTAAAATTACTTTATAAAGTAAAATAATTTCAGCAACTTTTCAATTTTATTCATTTAAAATTTTTAGTCTAAACCATACATTTTAAATTAACTTTCAGTTAAATAAACCACTTCAAATTCAATATTTTTCTACCTTTGAGTACTTAACAATTTCAAAACTTAAGGTTGGAAATTCTCTTCAACAATTTATTTTCCTATTATTTAGTTTTGAAATATTCATAAAATAAATCCACAAAATAAAACTCAAATTTCTAACAAATAATATTTCCTTCAATTTATTTATACTAGAAATATTCATTTAATTTATTTTGAAATAAAAAAATCCAGTTATAAATGTCATACCTTTAAAATTTCAAGTTAATAAATTTTACATCAACTTATGAAGTTAACTTCTTAATTAAGCTCACTTCCAAATAAATTTTCCAATTTAACTCCAAATCTTAATTAATTTAAATCCTTTAAAATTATATGTAATTTCAATATCTTAACATGTACTTAACCATATAATATAAAAAAATCAAAACCCGTCATTCAACTTATTTATTTTATTTAACAAATCCATACATAGCTTATCTTCAATACTTTAACTATAGATGTATATATAAAATAAGATTTTATATAATATCAAAATCTATATTTATTAACCGTATCCTATCCAAACCATAGAAAAATCATTTCAAAAATAATTTTTATATATATACCGCGGTGCCTGTATATAATTTTCTATCCTATGTTCAAGTGATACAGATATTTATCATTTCAATCTGCAATTAAAAATAAAAATGCGGTTGTATATCATTTCAAACCGCAATCCCGAATGAAATGAATATGCATGATAACTTGCAGATTTTATAAGACAGAACACATCATCCATTCACCCAATATCAATCATCAACCAATTAAATTCAATCATCATCAATTTAAACAAACACCAATATATGGCATATACAATATAACAGGAAATAAATGACAGTTATTTAACTAACAGTTTATATTCAGAATAAATTTATTAACTGTTTAACTATCAGTTTATATGCAAAATAAATAAATTTAACTGTCAAATTTATATGCAATAATAAAATTTATTAACAGTTAAATTAAATAAATGCGATTTAACAGAGATAATGAATAAAACATGCCTAACAGTCATAAATGAATTTCTACTCATATCTTAAGTCAATTTAACAGACATAGGAAATTTTAGAAGTTGTGAGTGGGTTAAAACACTCACCTTTGGGATTTAAATTGAATTTAAATCCAATTTAAACCCAAAAATTTGACTGTCTCCAAATTCGCCCAAACCAGCGTCAAAGTGTCCGGGATCTCAATACGAACCTAGCGGAGAAAATCGCGCGTGAAACGGAGTTCGTATGTATGAGTTATGATTATTAGAACAAATTGAAATCGAGATTTACAAAAATAAATTAAACAAAAATAAAATACCGTGCCACATACACTCTTCCCACGTGAAAAACGCGTATGCTTCTTCTTGATTGCTAGCTTTATTCCATAACATTTCTTTTATTTCGATTTACTTTAATTTTCCTCCTTATTATATGAATGTATGTACTTTTAAAAGGTTTGGAAAAAAAAAGATCTGAAAAAAGAAGAATTGAAAAATAAAAGGATTAAAATAAGAACTAAAAATGGAAGAGAAGATCTAGATTTGAAAAGGAAGAAGAAACTTTGAAATAGAAGAAAATCTGAAGAAGAAGTATATTTGAAGAGGAAGAAAAATTAAAATGAGAGATAATAAGGAGATTTGAAGGAAAAAAAAGAAGAAGAAGGAAATTTGAATGGAGGCTAGGGTTTCATTTGCATCATATCGTATTTATAAGGTTAGAGTTAGGTGTAGGGACAAAGAGATTTGAAAGGAGAGGCTGCTATTAATTTGAAATAAAGTAAATATGAACAACTTGATATTGAAATATAGTAAATATGAACAGCCCTTTTTTTTTAAAAGTAGCAGGTATTAAAAAGAGGTATTATTAATTAGAAAGGGAATGAATATGGAGGGACAAAAATAAATGACACGTTTCGTTAGTTTGATTCTAAATTAATTAAGTGCTAGATACAAAAAAGTTTGAATACATCATATATATTCTCACTTATTTACAATGACTTAAACAAATCTTTATGTAAATTTAGAGTTGATAAATTTATCAATTGCAGTGCCAAAACTTCTATTTCATTATATTCAAAATTATAAATTAAGTTCAGCAAAATTTCTATTAAGTTAAATAATCAATGATTATTCCATCTATAAATTTTAAGTAGATGGATTCAAATGTTGGGTTCAGAAACTATTATTTTAATATTCTTGAATTTCAGTTAAATTTCTATAAACGTAATACTTTAAACGTTAAATTTCATTTATTTTGCAATACTTCAATTAAATTAATAAATATTGCTTTCTATACTTAAATCTATATTAACAGAACGTTAGATTTGGATCGATAGAAATCGATTTACCAAAATTTACGTACACATTACGTAAATAAACAACTATATAAATTTGCCACCTATTAGCTCTTAATTTTATTCTTAAGTTTGTTACCTATCAATTTCGATTATACTTCCATCTATAATGCAAATCCAATCTCCTCTAACTGCACAAATTAGGGCAATTTATTGCAATTGATTTCCCATTAAACTTCATAAATTATCAAATTGAAACCAAAATAAAACGTTTATTTATTATAAAAATCTTGTTGTTTAATTGAATTGACCATTCACGGATATAATTTACCTTGATCTCCAATTATTACTTAAATACATCACAAAACGTTAAATCTATATTCATTACAATTTGTTACCAAAATTAATTTAACGAAATCAATTACGCCCTTTAAAAATTTCTATTCATTCATTAATTGCTAATTGTTATTCAATTTAAACCCATTCATTTGATTTCCCTATTATGCATCAATTATAAACCCATCATCGTAAAGGTGATGTCAACATTTTATACTATAAATTTACCCTTTTATATTCCAATATAAATAAATGCTCGCATACAAATTAAGATTCTAAATCCAATTAATTATTCCATTTAATCCATTGATTTATTAACTTTAATTATTGCAATTCATTATCTAATATAAATTTGAATCTATTTCCAAATTTTCACGTTTAAATTAATTAACACTTTACAAATAAAAAGGGGATTGTACTAAATAAATATTTATTATCCTGCATTACTTTATTACCTCCATTTACATTCAATCTTCATAAATAAATAATTTATTTCATTGATGAATTCAATACTTGCCTTTATTTACTTAATTTAACTTTATATCCAAATGCACAAATTTTCACTATTCCAATTAATTTCCAATTAACGTAAAATGTTATATTCAATTTCCATAAATTTTCAATAGATTCAAATTATCATATTTTATCCAAATGAATAAATAAAGCTTGATTCCCGTTTAAATATTTAACTCATCTAATTGCAATTAACCTTGTTATCATAAATTAAATCCCGATATATTGATACAACTTTATTTCCATTCTTTATTCGCAAATCATCATATTTATGAAGAACATTTACGTTATTCTCCATTTATTACCTTAATTTATTTAACGTAACATTTAATTTATATTTATTGCAATGATTTCCAAATCAATTGAATGAATTAAATATATATGTATCACTCATAATAACTTGTGGTCACAACTCTTGATCACCTTTAATAAGTTTATTATTTACAATCCAATAATCGCCATTTACTATATATATGAATTAATTAATTCAATATTTCCATTTCGTTTTCCTATACTAAATTTATTACTAAGTGTATTTACTCCATCCAACAAGTTGGAATTACATTCTTACTATAACAATCATTTCTCTATTCGCTTTTATTAATAACCCACCATCATTGCATTTATTGTCTTTTATTGATTTTATACAATTACCATTAACTTTACATTCAATTAACTTTACATTCAATCACTATTCAATGCATATTTATTCATCAATCAATTTGATATTTACTTTCCTTTCCTTCTATTTGATAAATAACCAAGTATACATGTACATACATTCATTTCATTCCATTCATTTATGGATATTACGTTGAAATTTAATTTATTAGCTAATACCAACATTATTACCATTAATTACAATTGGATTCTCAATTTTATTCAATATCCTGAATAAACAACATATATATTAATCAAATCCTTACATTTGTTTTTCTCATATTCCATTTAAAATCAAATCATAACATTTAAATGATTTTAATGAATTGGAATTTCATTCAAGTCATAAATTATTAACTTTCATTAACATGATTCCTTAACTTATTCCAATTACCGTTTACACTCTTTTATTGCATTAAATCCATTTAATATTTTCATTAATTTCTCATATTAAATTTTATATCCAGGTAAGAATCCTTTTTCTACTTAATTCATTTGGATTCTATTCAATTTCTATAAATAGGTTTTAAGTTATTTATTTTTTTCTACTAAATTTTATTACAAACTTATTAATTTAACCAAATTAAGTCCATGAAATTTACGGGTTGTTACAGTCTATACTTCTCATTCGTCTTCTCCAATCGTTCCTGAACGATTCTATGGCATTCCGTCAACCCATCAACAAAATCAACAGCTCGCTTAACTGTCCCCTTCGGTTGTGGCACTATCGTTAAATCCAACGGCCCCTTTGGCAAGCTTGAATATACAATCTGAAATGGATTGAAACCCGTACTACGATTCACTGCATGATTATGAGCAAACTCTGCTTGACATAACTTCACATCCCAGCTTTTCAGATTATCCTTCACAAGACACCGCAACAAATTTTCCAGCGATCTGTTCACAACCTCGGTTTGTCCATCCGACTGCGGATGATAAGCACTACTGAAATTCAGCTTTGTTCCCACCATCTTCCACAAGCTCAGCCAAAAATGACTCAGAAATCCGGTATCCCTGTCTGAAACTATAGATTCTGGTAAAATGCAAGTGATAGATTTCTCTAAAGAACAACTGTGCCACATGGACTGCATCTGCCGTCTTCTTACAAGCAACAAAATGTACCATCTTCGAGAAACGGTCCACCACAACATATATAGAGTCATTTCCCCGTTGAGTCCTCGGCAAACCCAACACAAAATCCATGCTTATATCTACCCATGGTTTTGTAGGAACATGTAAAGGCATATACAATCCCGCATTTGTAGTCGTCCCTTTCAAAACTTGACAAACATGACATCTACGCACAAATCTCTCAACCTCTTTTCTCGTTGACGGCCAAAAATAAGACTGAGAAATCAACTTCAATGTGCGATCCCGTCCTACATGTCCTTCTTCATGCAACTCCTTGATAATCTTCATTCTCAAGCTTCCATTTGGTACGCATAATCGATTCCCCTTAAATAAGAATCCATCCACCATTACAAACTTATCAGTACTTCTATCCTTGACGTTCTCAACAATCTTCGTAAAGTAAGGATCTTCTTTAAACAACTCTGGCAATAGTTCAAATCTTGTTACTTCAACCTTCATTGTTGTCAACAAATGGTTCCTCCTGCTCAATGCATCTGCTACACGATTCATCACCCCTGATTTGTGCTTAACAACAAAAGTAAACTGCTGCAGATACGCGACCCATGAAGCGTGCCTAGCTGAAATTTTGTCCTGTCCTTGCAAATGCTTCAAAGCTTCATGATTTGTATAAAGAACAAACTCCTTCTGAAACAGATAATGTCTCCAGTGCTTCACAGCTTGAACAATTGCGTAAAATTCCACGTCATAAGTGTTATATCTCAACTTGGCTCCAGATAACTTCTCACTGAAATAAGCAATTGGTCTTCCCTTCTGACTCAATACTCCACCAATCCCAACCTTCGAAGCATCAGTGTGTAGCTCAAACAACAACTGAAAATCTGGCAATACTAGAATTGGTGCTGACGTCAAAAGTATCTTAATCTTCTCAAAAGCTAATCCTGCTTCCTCGGACCACTCAAACTTCTTTCCTTTCATGCAATCGGTTACAGGTGCCATTACACTACTAAAATGTGGAATGAATCTTCGATAAAAAGATATCAATCCATGAAAGCTCCTCACTTCAGTAATTATCCTGGGTTGTGGCCAACTCCTGACAGCTTCCACTTTGCTTTCATCCACTTGAATACCCTCCTTTGACAGAACATACCCCAGAAACAAAACACTGTGCGTCATGAACACACACTTCTTCATTGCTGCATAGAATTGCTCCTGTCGTAGAATCAACAGTACTTCACGCAAATGCTGGACATGTTCTTCCATACTCCCACTATAGACCGGAATATCGTCAAAGTAAAGCACCACAAACTTCCCAATGAATGGTCTGAAAATCTGGTTCATCACTCTCATAAAAGTACTCGGAGCATTTGACAAACCAAACGGCATAACCAACCATTCGTATAGACCTTCTCTAGTTTTAAAAGCAGTCTTCCACTCATCACCCGGTCTAATACGAATTTGATGGTAACCACTCTTCAATTCAATCTTCGAGAATACAACAGCCCCACTTAACTGATCAATCAAATCATCGAACCTCGGCATAGGAAACCTGTATCTCACAGTGACCTTGTTTAAACCCGACTGTCCATACACATCCGCCAAGTCCCATCCTTCTTCGGTACCAATAAGGCCGGCACTGCACAAGGACTCAAGCTCTCCTGAACACGCCCTTGTTCTAACAACTCTTCCACCTGCCTTCTCAGTTTCTCATGCTCCTTAGGACTCATCCTGTAATGCGGCCTGTGAGGTAATACCGCCCCTGGCACAAGATCAATCTGGTGCTGAATATCTCTCAACGGTGGTAACTCCTTTGGCAATTCTTCAGGAAACACATCACTGAATTCTTCCAATACTGGCTTTACTTCCTCTGGAACTTCAACAGATTCAGTAGCTTCATGGCCAATCAACAAAAATACCTCTGGACTATCCTCTACTTCTTCAACGAACTCCTTCAAAATCAATAAAGTCTTCAGCTCCTCAATCTCTTCTGATTTGCTCTCTCCTTGCTGTCTCTTCTTCGGAGCTAAAATGATTTTAATACCTTCAAACATAAAGCTGTAGCTATTGGTCCGACCGTCATGCTGCACTGCTCGATCATACTGCCATGGTCTTCCCAAAAGCAAGTGACAAACATCCATTTCCACCACATCACACCAAATCTCGTCTTTATATTTCTTCCTAATAGAAAATGGTACATGAACTCGCCTGTCCACCTTCACCTCTCCTCCTTTCCTCAACCATGCTAGCTTGTAAGGATTTGGGTGTTTCTCCGTCTTCAACTTTAATTTTCTCACAGCTTCAGTAGAAATGATATTGTCACAACTTCCCGCGTCAATCACAAATTTACAAACCTTTCCCAATATAGTGCATGTCGACTGAAAAATGTTACTCCTCAACCAACTAGCTTCATCCTCTTGCTTTGGTGTTAAACAAGACCTCCTTATCATAAGATTATATCCTTCATCTCCCGACACGATATCTTGTTCATCCTCCTCAACTGGACTAGAATCACCTTCACCAACATCCTGACCTTCCATTTCAGCAATCATTGTTCGCTTCTTCGGCTTCGGACATTCGTTACTCCTGTGACCCATTTCCTGGCAATTATAACATTTGAAACTGCTGTTAACCTTTGCCTTCGCAACCTCATTCACAACTGGTTTATTAACAGCTTTCGAAACATTGGAACTCCCACTAGCACCCTTACTCTGAGTATTGGAACTTGAAAACACACCACCTCCTCGTCTTCTCTGCTTCTCCCAAGCCAACGCTTTCTAGTGCGCTTCAGCGACAGATCTAGGGTCAAACATATTTACCACCAATAAACCTAGCAGTTAACTGTTCCTCTGTTTCCATGATATCATTTCGAGCAATCAGTTGATAGAATTCATCAGCATAATCATTAACAGTCTTCATTCCTTGCCTCAGATTCTGCAACCTCTGATACATGAGTGATTGATAATTGTACGGCAAGAACGTAGCTCTCATCAACTTCTTCATCTTCTCCCATGATTCAATCTTTGACTTCCCCATTCTCCCCCTTGTAAGTTTAGTTTGCTGCCACCATGCTAAAGCTCTCCCCCTCAACCTTGTAGCAACTAACTTCACTCTTCGATGTTCGGGAATTTCTTTAAAGTCAAAATTTTCTTCAACATTAGACAACTAATCCAGAAACTCCTCTGCTACCATTCCACCTTTGAATTCAGGAATTTATGTCTTCATCCCCGACTCCCAACGTCGATCATCTTCAACATCCCTGTATGAATTTCGAACTTAGTCTCGATCCCGATAATGAATACTAGCTCTATCATCTTCTTCATCCAAATCAAATGTACGTCTATATCGATCTCGAGCATCAACATCCCTTCGATCACGCATGTCTCTTCTACTATGTCTCTCTTCATCTCGATATGGCTCATCTTCAAACTCACGTGGAGTTCTTCTCTCTTCATGTCCATAGTCATGGTGATCTCTTCTCAATGAAATTGATGTTTCTCTTCTTTCTCTAAAAGATTGTGGCGACACCCTCCTCGCTTCCGTAACCGATGGCGAAACTCTGTTTCCTCCATGGTTCGAGATTGACGACCTTCTCCTTTGATTCATATCTATCATCTATTTCTCCAATCTACCAATGCCTTCATCCAACTTCTCATTGAATTTATTGCTAATGCATTGTTCCATCTTTTCAGCATCTTCTCGTTTATACAAATCTTCAACATTTTGATGACGATTAGCTCTTCTCGGCGGCATTGTCGAATCTTCACAAATCCAAACACTTTACTTTCGGCCTTGACTTCAAACTGAACTTCACAAAGCTCGGCTACTTCACTTAGCTCAGATCGGCTTGATCACGACCTAACTCTAGCTCGTTCTTAGCTCGGTTCAACACTTCAAGCTCGTCTCTACACTTCAACTCTCGGCTTGAACAACAAAGTGGTGTTCGGCCTTAGTCAAACTTCACTTTGGCGCGCAAAATTTCAACGAGAAAATTTAAACACTTTCCGGACTTTGATCCAGAATGATATGGATCGAAACTCCCAACTTGTTTGCAACTTCACGATGAACACGATGAACACCAAACTTCAAATACTTCTCCTTGGTTCCAAGACTCGGCTTAGCTTTGATTGGCTAAGTCTAGCTCTGATACCAAACTGACGCAGCGGATATAACGGAGTGACGACGAAATGTGGATTTCGTGCCAAACTAATCGATGAGCGATTAGATGAAACAATATGAATCGATGAATTAATGATACCAAAAGTCTCAAATTCGTTGATCTCGAAAGATACCGAATTCTAGCTATCTTCGACACGTTGATCGCGCACGATACCGTGAGAGAAGATCTACAATTCTTCGAACGTTGATCAAGCGCACTTGATACCGTGAATTGGCTTCAACAATCGTTGATTCGAGCGCACTCGAATACCGAAAGTGGAGATAGGAGATCACACTCAACTACCAATTTCAAAGAGGCACAAAGCACTCAAACAAAGTATCATTCCAAAAATCAACTACCTGTACAATGACACAACATGCATATTTATAGGCTACAACTCAACGCAACAACACAGTTCCCCGACCCAACATAAGTCGCTAAGCGACCTACGACCTAAACAAGGTCGTTAACGACCTAACAGATTACATCACACAGCTTAGTACAAGCACGACCTTGCAGACGCGACTTAACAACAAACGTGACTTACAACTCAGTACAAGACAACGATTTAGTAAAATACAACACAAAACAACACAGTACACACGCGACTCAAGACTCACACGACCTAACAACATACACAGCAGCGGCATACGACTCAAAACACGGAGCGACCTAAAATACACGGCAGCAGCTACCTAAGAACAAGGCCTCATGACCCGACCTAGGCTTCAAAGCGGTTTAACATATCATCTGCTTGCTTCTGGGTTGCGAGTTAGGTCGTTCGCAACCTACTCTTGAGCGACCTAAGGCCTCACGACCTAAGGACACACCTTCTACATGCGACTTAAAATCATTAGCCACTGGATCTTCTTCACGCGACCTAACTAGGTCGTAGGTCGTTGGAGTTTGATCGGAGCAACCTAAAGACTTTTTGCATAACTCTTTTCTACTGCAACTGCATAGCCTTGATTCCTCGCTAGGTCGTTCACGACCTTCGTTAGGTCGTAACTCGCTGCCCGACCCAACACATAAATTGTTGGCGGTTGGCGTTGCATCTCCTTCTTCTCTTATCTCGCCATCCCTTACACCGTTAGGTCGCACGCGACCTTTTAGTTCGATAGGTTGCTCACGACCTAGGATTTCTTCAGGCTGGGCTACATCAGAAGGAATATCATTGTATGATATCTATGATATCAAGTTGCAACCTTTTCCTCGTTCAAGGTTTTTCTATTAGGGTTTTCTAATAGAGGTTTTTTTAATGAGGCAACGGACAATATCTAGATCGATTGAACAAACAAGTGCAAGCAAGATAACAATGAGGGGAAGCAATCATCATACACATTACAAAAGAGACAATTCCAAGTTATCAGAGCATTCAAGATTTTGAAGACGTATATTCAAGGAGGAGTGTTATAATATAAATTGTGAATATGCTATTATACTGTTTTGTATTTAGTCCCACATCGTGCGATTAGTTCTATCCCAATCTCCTAGGCCTTTATATAAATGTGCTAATGTAATTAAAATGAATTACTAATTTCTGAATGAATAAAATTGTTCTCTCTAATGACTTCTACTTTCTTTATTTTATAAAACTTAATAGCATTTTAAAAGAATATTATTTATCAACAAACGCTCATATTTAGGGTTAGAGCTAAATGTTTAAGGTGGATAATGAAAATTCTTTTAAGCCGCCCTTATTTCTTACTCTTGGACTTCATCCCCAAAATATTTCAATCATCTTCTTCAGCAAAATCAACTGCGTTTCATTCTTCGTCCTAATTTCTTCAAATCTAATCTCAGTTTCCTCATTCATGGTTTATTGTTCCTTTTTCATGTTCATTCATTCATTTACGTCCAATATCCCCAAATACAAAGCCTAATGCTAACCCGCCATCGCCAGCATTGGTCCAATCTGTGCTTCAATTCTACTACTACAACATGCAAACGACTGCTTGATCGCCATTAGGAGCACCATTGTATCAAACGCCATCAAGATCTGGATGATGATTCGGTGGTTTATACATCTAATATAATACTTATCACAATCAGGAATGTGAAAGTTTACACATCCTCTTGAATTTGATTATTTTAGCAAGTGTATTTTGAATTGAGCTACAAATTTATAAAGGCATTATAGTTTATACATCCAATATACTACAAAACGAAGCAACATGTGCTCAACAACTATGTAGTCTTAGGCAGCAAGTATCACAATCAGGAAATGAAGCAAATCTATGTAGAAAGCACAGAAAGTAGCAGTTCCATCAAAAGAGCGGTACAGGCAGCGTGAAAAAAACCCAAAGAATGTTATTATGTGTCGCTTGTCCATGCTTTCATAGCTCAGGAATAAGTGTTCGTGACAAACAAGCGCATGTGTCCTATCAGGCCTGCTGATAATTTGCTGCATGGGTATCTTAGTAGAACCCTAGCAATGCAATCATTCATAAAGTCTAAATTGAGGGCACCTGGAAGTCTGCAACAAGTGTACACTAGGTGCAATGGATACAAGTAGAAGGATTACAAACTAACGACAAAATTGGACAAAATAGAACTGCATAGAAGCTAGAACGACATGGTTGAACAACATAGGCAGACGATGAGGTGTAAGAGCGTGTAGGGAGCTGCTGGAGCTGTCGGGTGCCTGCAAGATATGGATCAAATGGTCCGATAGGTTTCTAAGAAATGTTGGTTCACATGAAATACTTGTATAAATACTTTTTAGCTAACATTCATATAAAAATTTGGCACTATATTTGTTATTTGTACTACTTTGCTTAATTATATCATGGTCTTTTGCTATATATACTTATTTAAATACTCTTTGTTATGTTGCTGAGAGCCGTCGAAGATGAATTGCTATCAAGATTCACTTATGGGGGTGAGTCAATAAATTAAACTTAAGAGATTCTTTAGCTTTCATGTACAACCACATAGTTTGCTTGATTTTGTCATAAATCCTTCCCGCACTAGAGAGGCTAGGCAGAATTATATCCAAGAAAGAAATAAAATGTGTCATGTTTGGTTAGTGGTAAAGTCAAAATAGTAGTGTTTATTTTTTATCCATGAAGATTAGGGTAAACAATTGGAACTTTTAATGTTTTGTATGGTGTCAATTTGGAATCGAGCTTTGGACCATCATATGTTTAATTTTGTACAGAAATATGAATTAGTTTGGAGTAAATGTAAGAAAATGTGACCTTTTTTTTGGTTGCTACTAGTAAAGGCAAGCTTATGAACATATGTCTCAGTTTATTATTTAAACTGATCATTTCCACGATGAAAAGTAACAAAAGTGGGGGTATCTTTGTTCGTTTGTAAATGAAATATATTGTTTTAGAGCTTTTACTGTGCTATGGTCTGTATAGTAATTTTCATCCAAGCTAAGAGCAAAGAACTTCTGAACTTGCATATGGCTTCAATTTACTTTCCTTGCAATTCATAAACCATCTTTTCATGAATAATTATATCTCAATCGTGACAGTTGAAACTAGTTTGACGCTGCAAATTTAGACGATCTCTCATTGATTGTTTAGAAAATTTTCACCCTTTTCTTTAAATTTGTAAGCATTTCTTTTTACAATATGATGAAGTAAATATCATTTGTGATCTTGACAAAATTGTCAAAGGGGAAGAGATATTTTATCGATGGTATTTGATTATTTGGAAACTGAATACTTTAAAACTACCCTCTTAGATAATAATTCTTTTTTCCCTTCTTAATATAGGTGTGATACTTTGGCCTTGTTATATTCATGGTACTCGGCAAGTAGGGAGCATGAAGTTGCCTCTAGGAGTAATCAGGTACCCTCTCGAGATGGTACCTATCTTTTTTCCTTTACATCTGCACATAAATTATGTAAGCATATGTACAAACTACAATTATTATTTGTTTATTTATTTATATTTTATTTATTTATTATTTGTATATTTATTCCGATGGTGCACAGATATTACAACAAGCAAAGACACTTAGCCAGATCCCATTGTTGGGACCGCTCCTGACACCTCTGGTGAGTGCTTCAGCAGTTGGTAAAGTGGTTGTCAGAGCAGCAACAGATCATGTCTTCCCTCCTGGTATAGTCGATGTGTACGACATCCTCCACTTTATCCAGCAGCTTAACTGAGCTTCTCTAACTTCTATACATTTTTCTTTTATTATCTTCTTGCTGTATTATTAATTAACAATAATTCTTTTTGAATTTTGAATTTTGAAATTGATATGATGATCTATGATTTGCCAGCCATATATATTCTTCTTCATATTGCTTTTATGGTTTAATTTGCTTCTCATTTACATAACTGTTTGGATTTCTCCATTCTTAGGGTAGGGTGGTAATGTATCCCCAAAATCTTTACACACATGGCATATATCAGGCAATCGCAAGTAGTGAACGTTAACGTGAGCAATTTTTTCAAAGGACACGTTAACAATGGTTTGATTTTGCAGAAGTCCATTTATCTCAGTTCCAACTAGAACTTTTGCAAATATGAATCACGTTAACCTCTCCATTGAGATGCCAAGGAAAACAATAATTTGATACTCACATAAATTAGAGCCTGACGTTATGAGGTAGAACAACTGTTTGACATTATTCTGAAATACTTCAATCTTACATGATTAAAGATGTGCTTTTGTTACTGAACTATTATTGCATATTCTTCTACATAGAAGTCGAGAAGTCATTTATTGGACAAGTTTGACACTGATATTGTAATACATCAGACTAATGTTTTCATCAAGACATAAAGAAGCTATGCATACATAGCAAGTACCTTCTTAATGGCTGTATATCACCCTAAAAACTAGTATCTACTTCATCTTGATTTTAATGCACTGCCTCAAGAACATGTAATCTTTGTTGTTAACCAATCTATATTCTCACAATATTTTAAATAGTTGAAAAGCCAAATTTGGTAACTTATAAAGGTCGTACTATGCTTGCTACCACTCTTTATGCTATGTCTTTGGTTTTAAGGAACTCTAACTGTGATTGGTTCATTAATCTGAGGACTTCAGATTATTTATTGGCCACTTAAGCTAGTATATAGTATGTGAATTTCTAGATCTATTGCAAGTTCATTTTTAGTTAAGTTTATTTATTTCAGATTGGGTTATTGCATTCTCTAATTTTCCCAGAAGCCTCAGCTTTGTGTAGCATACCAACAACTTGGGGGTGGAAAGTGTATGTGTTCACTATGTAATTTTTTTCATTTTTAAGCTGTTAGCTAAAGGACTAAATGGTTATGTTTTTTAAGGTTAATTAACTAATATAAAGTAAGCAAAGTATATGCATATAATATTATAGTGTGCTTTTAAAACATTTTAAAGCAAAGTAAGAGCCAATAAAATGTCATCTTCGGTAATAGGCTTGAGACATAAATAAAATTCCATATTTGGTAATAGGCTTGAGACAAATTTAAAATGCTTCCATTTGCAATAAGTTCCTACTAGTTGAGAAAAGTTACTGATTGTATAACAGGCTTGAGACATAAATACACACTGGTTGAAATAAATCCACATTTCCTTCAATTAAAGCAGAGAAGGTACAGTGCCTTTTTTATATCGATTTTGTCCCAATGTATCTGACCAAATTTTCTATTGAATAGGTTTAGGTTAGATCATTATTCTAATGAATGTTGAATGTTTATCAGATGGATTTTTAAACCATACTTAGAGATAATAATAAAGCTTCATGTAATCATGAATGTTAAACGCTTAACTAGCACTAGTTATGAATTTTACTTTATTTTATAGCAGACCTTAAAGAACCTGAAGTTGTCATCCTCTTCAGTACGCCAGCTGCATTTGGATTTCTACTAACATATATAGTACTATCTAATCCAGTTTGATATAAGAGCACCTGAAGCAAAGACATCATTTGCTTTTATCTAGGATATTACTGATGTGAAGGCATATGTTAGGTATATAAGTGTAGACAAAGGGTAAGTTGTCTGTACTATTTTGCATTATAAACATTAAGGTGACTTAGCGATACTTTGGATTGCTATAAACTAAAATTTGTTTTATAAAACGAAAATTTAAACTTACACACACACACATATACATATATTAGTTTTTGTGAGTGTGTATTGACTTAGGATTCTCCATATATATTTTTATGACCACTGAATAAGTAATAATTGCCTCTACAATTTGAATATTCTCCAGGCTGCAAATTGTACTACAATTGCTAAATGCAAGCTGATTGATCTAAATGCAAGTCGATTGATATGTGATGGTATGGGAAAAATAGTAGCCTAAGGAACCATGCAACTGTTAGTCTAAATGGTATGTTAATTTATTTGGAGTTAGGCTAAATATGAAGATAGACCTCATTTGCTTACAATTATTAGCTTAAATTAACATTTTAAACTAAAACATTGCTAAATGAAAAATCTGATACCTAATGGGACATAAAGTAATCAAAACAATCACTGTACTACAAATAACTTTCTAATAAAAATATATATTATATTGTAAATGAAAACACTTTTCGTTTTGCATTGAGTACCGCTGCATTTCTTACTTAATGGCGCGTTAAATTATTAAAGCTAAGATAGCAGGAATCTTGCTGATGAAATTTGCTTAGAATAAAAAAAATATAAACAAATATTTTCTTTCCAGCACATCCAAATGGATAAATCTACATCATAAATGTTAATTTTTTTCATTTATGATTATAAAATAAATGTTTCAGACTGAAAATATTCCTCCATTTCATAACTATCCTTGTTACACTATCATCAATTTAGTTGGAGTGGTGGTTAATGTATTCAATAGCAATCAATCTAATGTATTAATTACTAATCATTTTATTTGGTTAAAATCCAATTCGTAGACAACCAATTTGAAGATTGATCTGCAATTTATTTCTATGATGAAATAGAAGCTAAATTAAGATTGATCTGCAATCTATTTGTACTAAATATTCTTCAACTAAAAGCATTTATTTGGCTCCATTTGTATTTTTAAATTTCACCAGCAAACAATATTATTAACACAGCAGCTCTTTTGATACTTACAGCTGGACCGTGTGGATGATGTAGCGTATGTGATTATGGGTGAGATAAACAAGTTATGCCCGAGTTTCAGATAAAGTTGTTAATCATGCAAAAAATTAGGTATGAAGGTATATCGAAGGGAGATATACAGTTAGAAAGATAAAGGTTAGGTTTTCGTATGGTTAGTCTATCTTTATATTCTTTAATTATATATTTATATTTAAAACGAATGAAAAATAAATTCACAGTTTGAGAGGCAGTGGGGATCAAGTAGCTTCTGGCAAGCATCAATTTTCCGTAGATACATTCATTCTGAAAGTGATATATAGCAAGTAGCTTTCATATCATAACAGCCTTTGAGTAGGTACTTTCCTGTTCATTTTATGTTATATTATATGTTACTTTTATCCTAAACTTTTCTCATGAGCAGATGGATGTCCTAAAATCGTTAATCTTGGTAGTGCAGAGATTGATATCTTTTATGATCGCATGAAGTATGGATTCAAGAAAAGAAAATCTCTATTTTTCACTTGGTAAGTAACATAAACTGTGATATTTCTCCATCTTATATTCTGGTTACCATGTGATGGAGTGTGACTTGATAACTGTTTTTCATACCAAAATTATATTTGTACCTTCATGTTATTGATATTACTAGTATTACTAAATCTATTAAAAACACATGGTTTTCCAATGTACTAGTGTTTAATTGGTTTCATTGTTGGAATTCCTAATAGCAAAATGAATGAAAACAACATAGTCCCACGTCGTCAAAAATTGCTAAGCTATACTAGTATATATATGACTTTGCAATGAAGGGTTTGGGGTCTAGGGGCATCCAAATGTATGCTTCGTTGTGAAGAGGGAGATCGTGCATCACCACCACGCACCGCCGTCCGACCGAGCCGGGTTTGGGTCTAATATGATCCTATTTTTACTGCAAAACTGGGCCGGGTTTTTTAACAGTTGCAGGCTATACGAACAGACGCGACTGTTCAGAAGCGGACGTGGATTGACTGAGGATGTGAGAACCGTTAGACGCGAGCAGGTGCGACTCGACTGAAGAAGCGTGGGCGAACAGAAGCGGGTGCAGCCCGACTGAAGAGGCGCGGCCGAACAGGTGCGAGGAGCAGGCGGGTGCGACCCGTTAAAGGCAACAAGTGTGACCCATCAAGCGGACGCGACTGTTCGAAGAGATGCTGACGAAATTATAAATAGGAGAGAATCTTGATTACATTCTCATTCTATTCCAATTCTAATTTCTTCTGCTTCTTTTCTACTGCTCTATACAATATATCACAGAGTTGACATACTCATTACAATCTCGTGCAGATTATGTCTGTTGTATCTTGTAATACTTTAAATAAAGTCTTAATGAAATTGTTACGACAAGTCTCAGGCGGAATTTCCTTCTTCAAACCGGTTAGGTTTATAATTGATTTAATTACGACATACCTATTGCTTAATTTAGCAAATACAGACTTTCAGAGTAGTGAAAATCTGATTGATAAACTTGTGAGATGAGTTTATAATTGATTATTCTCTGTTTTGGTATACTAGACGTATAACATTCATCTCTGTTCTTGGCCTAGAATGGCAAAACAAATATTTAGTTTTCTAAAAAAAAAAAAAAAAAAACCAGGTTTAGTAAGGTTTGTATAAATTAACGGAGTTTATAAAAATTAATTAAGTTAACTAAATTTTATAAAAACTAACTGAGAACTAAGTTTAATAAAAATTAAATAAAACCATAGAAATTAAATAAATTTGTAAAAATTAACCAAGTTGACTAAGTTTTATAAAAATTAACCCAACTCGTAGAAATTGACTAAATTTTGTAAATTAATTAATTAAAGTTTTATAAAAGTTAAATAAGTTTATAATAGTAAATAAGTTTTATGGAATTTATGTAAAGTTAATTAAGTTTTATACATTTGGCTAAATTAACTATGTTCATAAAATTTAGCTATGTTTCAAAATATTAACTAAGTTAATCAAGTTCTATAAAAGTGAAATAAAGTTCATAAAATTTAACCATATCCTATAAAAAATTAACTTAATGAATTTCTGCAAATTTACTAAGTTTGATAAATACAACAAACTTAAAAGTGCATGAATAATTTGTAGTTGAATGTATCTATATTATTCATTAGCTAAATAAAAGATTTATATGAATATTGAAAGAAGTTGAGGGTCAAAGAAGTAACCATGAATAATGGCCATTCATGCAGGCACTTAAATTATTCAGAGCTACAGCAGATGGACGTACCTTCTTCGATGCCAGCTGCTGCAGAATCACATTCATATTCTTCTGCAAATTCCTTCCTGTTCGATTAGATTCTTTTCCTGTAAACCTGCCTTTTCATGTGACAAAAATAATCTTTACTTGATGGCCTGAATGTACAAGTTTGCCAGTTTTTTTATTTTTGATGTTTACTCAATACATATGAAATGGTATTGGATTTGGTGTGGTAGTAAACACAAGCTAATGTTTTTTTCAACAGTTACACAATTTTGTTGAAACTACATATTTCAAAGAAAAAATAAAAGACTGTCAGTTATGACTCTTTCAGTCCCATACTAAACCGAGTACTCTGTCAGTTTTTCATTGTTTATGCTCTTCTCATCTATATCTTCTAAACTTTAGTAATGTTTTACTGCTTCACTTACATTCAAGCTCCCATCATCTAAAGTGTTTCATCTTCACATTTAATGTATTATTCTAGATTGATTAGGCTGCATTATGTCATGCTGATCCGCATATCATCACTCACATTTAATGTGATTGTTTTATTATATTTAACTGCTGATTATTAAATTTCTTCACTATAGGTAATTAAAGATTGTTGATGCGAAAGCTAGCTAGATGTCGCGTTATTTAAGCGTTTGAAGCTATTTTGGCATCGTGAGCATATGTTTTTTGGGGCTTTGCGCATTTTGTTGGGTATATAGTTGGTGTATATGTTACGAAAACTCAGTCTTATGAATGTTGGATAATCGTGATTTTGGATGTGGGGTAAAATTGGATATGTTTAATATAGAAATTGTTTTGAACCATGTAAATGAATTTATATGATCGTTGTTCGATGTTGATTTGAATAACTTCTATATATTGGTTAATGATATCATATTACAATATGCTAATAATACGTAATAATACGTTTCTACGATGGTACTGCATAAAACAAAGTGTTGTAAAAGTTAAAAAAATAAATAAAAAATACACCATTTTAACGTGCTGTAAAGAATCGTATGTTATATGTTAACAATGTTCAATAGCCACTGTTAAAAATGTAGCACTTAGTGTTATGTGTCATTTACAATCGTTTATAAAGTGCAATAACAGAAGTATTTTACAGCATTTAGTAAATGCTGTCAACTCAATGTTTTTAACAGCATTTCCCTCTGTGCTGTTTTATGTTTTGGACCTATTGTCATATGTTGTTATACAACATTCATTAAAATGCTGTTAAAACATACGACAGAATTTTTTTTATGCTGTTAAAAGTCACTGTTAGTGTTGTGAATGGTAATATGCATAAAGTAGAAGTGACATAAAGTTATCATGTGAGAAGGAGGCTTTTTTTTGACCTTCCATAAGAGGTGAAAGGTTTTAGTAATCCCTTGCACAAGCCTATATAAGTAAGGGCATACCCTTAGTATTCATTCATAAAAATTACAAAGTTTTAAGAGATAAAATCTATGTCTTCTTTTTCTTAATCTTTCAAAGCAAATTATTTGCAAATCATCTCCAAATCACCTCAAACTTGGAGTGAATCCTTACCACCACATTACAACATCTTCTGCTAAGTTAGATGGTGAAAAATCAAAGTCACACTCCCCCCTACCCATAAGCCGTGAGCATTGAAGAGATTTAGAGGCTAAGGGAGCAAGGCAAAGCAAAAGAGGAAGAAAAGGAAAGGATGTTGCTAGGAAGAAAAGAGTGCTTAAGCTTCATTGTTTGTTGGATTTAAGGTGAGCAAACTCACTACTTGGATTGAAAATATATACTTGTGTTTTGTTGTGTTAAAGTTGTTTAAATTAGCTTGGACGTATGTTGAAAACAAGGTTTTGATTATTGCTTTGAAAAGCAAGTGACATATGTGTGGACTTAAACGAACTTGAACGAAGTTGAATGGATTTATATGACATGTGACTAGACCGTAGAACAAAGCACATAGGCTGTAGGTGAGAATATGCTTAAATGCAACTCAGATTTGAAAGTACACTAATAGAGATAGTCGCTATAGATGTAGCTAGGAAGTATTCGACGATTTCTATGGAATTTTGTAAAGAGATCCTTAGGATTTCTCATAATATTTATAATTATTTATATGCATGTTTATTGCTATTAAAACTTTGAATGGTAAAAAGCTAAGTAACTTCTCGAAAACAATCAAAACTTCACTTGTGCAAAACTGCCTTCTTTAGACTTGGTTTTTGGACCTAAAGGATTTGAAAAGATATTTAATTTTTAGTATTTTGTTTCATTCTTTTTACAAGTGTTCACTAATTATTATTAGAGTATTTTGAAAGTGGTTTGAGGTCTTTATGAATTTTTAAGGATTAATTATGAAATTTTAAGAGAGGTTTTTTTAATAAAAAACGTCGTTTTCAAGTTTTAAGGAAAATTGTAAAGTTATTATTTTCAAGCGATATTTTAGATAAATGTTTTAAAATCTAATATAGATATTTTCAAGTGCTTTAAAGTGTATATAAATATTTTCGAAAAGGGGTTAGAATTGCTTAGTGGCTAAATGGTAAATTATTTTATTATTTGTTTGAAAAGTAACTAACTATGCTTAAACATTAAAGTCGACGAAGTAAGTCTTATCTATTTTGAGAGTTAAGATTGATGTCGAGTAGGTATGGAGTAATAAAGCTCTAATCTACCGAGATTTCCTCTTGACCAACAAATAGTGAGTCGGAAAATGTCAAAAACGTGTTAATCATGTTGATTTCTTAAATGTTTAAAAAATCATTAATATTATACTTAACACTAAAAGCTTATGAGTTTGACTTATCTATTTGTGAGATTCAAGAATGAAGTGTCTAGGCAAGCCTTGATGCAACTAGTGCTCAAACTTACATGGATTTTCTCTTGGGCGGGGAATAGTTAAGTTGGAATGTCAAAAATGAGTTAAGCATATGAATATTGAATTTTATAGGCAATTTTTTGACTAGATATTCGAAAATCGATTATCGAACTTGACCTAGTATTGACATAAGAAATTATTGAAAGGCTTCACGATTTTATACCAATAAAAACCCCCGTGGAGGAGTATTGATATGAAACGTCGCTAGCTTTCGCTTACTTTTGAAAGAACTGGAAATGAGTTAGCCGAAAATTTATTAATTGGTTTTGAAGAGTCTAGAATTGGTAAGCTTTTTACTTACCGAATACCACTTCAAAACTAGTGTATAGATTCTATGATTTGGAAGCTGTTGAGAAAGGGAATCGATGTGGAGATTCGAGATCTATTCTAGATGCTCGAATCCATGTAGTGATTCATGATCTATTCGGGATGTGGGTGTAACGACTCGGAATTTTCGATCTCAAAAATTCCAGATAATTAGAGAAAAGAAGAAAAGAGATAGAAGAAGTACAGAACACCAAAGCACAATCTCACATTCGCAGCGGATAAAATATAATATCAAATTATATTCTTTACACAAAGAAAGCTGCATCAGTCAACTACATTTTAATATATCAGAGTTACAACATTCCACAATCACTGGATAGTTAAAATAACTTATCCTAGATAAATAACAATATATCACAGGGAAAAACTCTTCATACGTTCCTGCCATCCAGCTCGCCTCCTGAGCTTCAGAACATCCTTACCTGAAAATATGTAATACTCGGTCTGACCCGAGCATTACATCAAAGTAACACCCGGGTCAGGCTGGAAAGCAGCGTAAGTAAACCAATTTAACATGGAATGCAATAGCATAAAACTTACATAAAACCCGGGGTAACTCGCATCAGTTACAAATTCACAAATTTGGTATAGACAACACTTATTACACACATCAATTTCTAAATACCAAAACTTAGATTAAATGGTCCAGTTCTCTTAGATCATTCCATTCCAGCCTATTGATTTCACATATCAAATCTTTGAAGAATCGAAGTGGTTTATGTGAAGAATCGAAGTGGGTTAATTTTTAATTTGATAAAAAATTGAATTTGAATTGAAAATTCAAGAGGATAAATATCTTAAAATTAACCCACATCTAAACCACTTCGATTCTTCATAGATTTGATATGTGAAATCAATAGGCTGGAATGGAATGATTTAAGTGAATTGGACCATTTAATCTAATTTTGGTATTTAGAAATTGATGTGTGTAATAAGTGTTGTCTATACCAAATTTGTGAATTTGTAGCTGATGCGAGTTACCCCGGGTTTTATGTAAGTTTTATGCTATTGCATTCCATGTTAGATTGGTTTACTCATGCTGGTTTCCAGCCTGACCCGGGTGTTACTTTGATGTAATGCTCGGGTCAAACTGAGTATTACAGATTTTCTGGTAAGGACGTTATGGAGCTCAGGAGGCGAGCTTGATGACAGGAACGTATGGAGAGTTTTTCCCTGTGATATATTGTTATTTATCTGGGATAAGTTATTTTAACTGTCCAGTGATTGTGGAATGTTACTTCCTATTAATTAATTAATTAATCTTAAATCAATTGACCATTAATTACTTAGATTGATTGACTTCTAATTAATTAGTAATTACTATCATGAATGATTAATTGATTTAAAGATTATTACACTAATAAGTACTCACTTAATTTAATTATTGGAAATATTTAGGTTCTATTTTGATGATTTAATTCAATATTGGATTTCCCAAATCAACAAATAAAATTTCTAAAATCACTTAACTTATTTTGTTTTGAAATCCTATTCATACTTTACTCTTGAATGTCTGTTTAACAATTAATTAGAACTTGTATGAATCTAAGGTTTTAAAACATGATATTAACTTTGGTTACAACCCAAACCCCAAACCAATATACCCGAACAAACCCATGCTTCTCTTCCCTCTCAATAATTGAATTAGATAATTATCCAATTTCTGATGCTAAAAAAATCCGGGTTATCACAGTGGGAATCCATTTTGGGATTCTTATTCTGTTCGAGTGATGAAGACTCATCTGAAAGATGTCGAACATAATCTCAACATCAGAAATGGCTAAAGATAGTTAGGCTGCATAATTTGGGATTTGGCTAACCCAAACAAGATATTATCAACTCTAGATCTAGAGCATGCTTATCGATATTGCACATGGGAGTTGATGCTATTTGGTACCACGTGGTTCATGTTTATGTTCGAGCGTGTGCCTCTGTGCTTTCCTTTTGGTATATTTTACCTAGAAATATATGACCCTCGGAAGGTGACTTCTGATCCTTGTGCATGGAGATTGGATTTTGGCTTGACCGAAGGGATCTCCTTGGAAAATCCATTATGCCAACGTATCTTAGCGATTTTGAGTGTAACCTAAATATGTTATGGTGTAACCAATGTAAGCATCACAGCTATTTGATATGATTTATATTCTATATCCTGCACGGTATCTATCATATCACTATATTACACTTACTGAGTGGTTGATTTCTTTTGTGGAGGAAACTGTTACGGGAATCCGTATGGTCTCAATAGTTACTATTACATGTTGCATGTATGTCGGGTTTTCTCATATAAGACTTATGTTTGACGCTTGGTTTTTGTTTCCCTAACTTCCTCGCGTACTCTTTCGAATAGGCTGAGTATGGCATGTTTTAACTTGGACGTTTCGGAGTTTAGAAGATGAGCTGTAGGCTTCCATTATCTATCTATTTCTATTTCTATTGTTCCCTATTAGCTATGTACATATATTAGCAATGTAAGGATACACTGTTATAGCTGTCCAGGCTGATAATAATACTTAGGTTTTGTAACTCTAAAAATCCTATATTCAGAGTAACCCATTGTATTGTTCTTGTGATATTATATATTACCGTATTCTGATGTTGTGTTCTTCCTTACCTTTTCTATTTCTATTTCGTTTTCTTTTTATTTTTACCCTACCTTTCTATCTTTCTAGTACTGGGTGTTCGATATACGAATACCATAGATGTATTAGTATCGGCATTCGAGGGTCGAAAAGTCGGATCGTTACAAAACATGTCAAGATTAAGTTGCCTAATGCCATTAAAATTCAAAGATAAAAAACAAATATGCGACCATAGAAATTAGAAAATGCCAAGTGTTTGGAAATTTAAGAGTTATGTTGAAGGGAAGCTTTTGACAATTAAGTAGAAATAGTCTAGACCATGCACCCCCTAGTTCAATATTTGAGCTAGTGGCCACATAGAAATATACAACTAAGGATGAAAACAATGTTTGTGCTTCTTTGCTTTCTTTCTTTCATTTTATTTATTTATTTATTTTATTTTATTTTTTGAAGTATCAGTTAAATTTTGCTAATGGAATAGGTATGGAGTTTTCTACCAGTCTCATTCTTGTCTGAAATAGGAACAATTTCCACGTTAACTCTTGAATAATGGCACAATATCTTCGTAACTAAAAATAATTGACTCACAACTTGTAAAGATATATTTAATATAGATAATGAATTGCTCAAAGTCATAATTTATCTTGTTAAATAATGAAGTAACCAATAGAAATCTGTTTAAGCATAGTTTTGGATATTAAATCCTCTTCAAACTCTATGCTTGAAAATGTTCGGTAATTGGAAATTTAGAAAAGCGCCATTTACATATGTATACCAAGGTGCAATTCTAAATCAAATAGAAATTTCTGCAAATCCAACAAATTTATTATTTAGACGAAGCCAAAAGTTGATAAATTATTATCTAACATATCAACTATAAGTATATTATCTATATACACACATACATTTTCATATATCGATACACATACATGCATCATGTGTGTTTGCTCGGTGTTAAATGATGGGTGTTGACAAAGGGATTTGGAACCCAAATTAGCCCTAAAAAGATGGTCACATCACTCTTGTTGTATCGAGTATATTTAATTTTTTTGGATCATTAATTCATACAAAGTTAATTACAAGTACTTCTATTCAAGTACAAAGTCGCCAATTAGTGCTCTAAATTCAGAATGAGGTAATCGATCAACAACCATCGAGTTTTGTTATTAGTTCTAATATAACTTGCCTAGAAATCAATATTAATATGCATGGATGGATGTGATGATAATATGTTAATTATAATTTGAAAGAAACAAGTGAACAATATATCCCAATAGAAGCACCGAAAGTATGCAGAAGATTATATAAAGCCTTAGTCACCCAATATCAACCTGCCCAAATCATAAATTCAAACATTTAATCAATCTATTTTAAAACATGATCTGATTTTTTTTTTCATCGAAACATTCAATGTAATTACATCTAAACAATAAATTAACAAATTCATATAGAATGAAAAATGTACCTACCCAATGAAGGTCCATTTCCAATAAAATAGAGATAATTACCATAATAATGCACACAATGGCAACTTTACGTGACAACGTTTGTAAGTTCTCTCCATGCTTCCCCTTCACTGTTGCATCATCAATACCATCGCTACCATAACTTGATATTATTTTATCAACAAATCAATGTATTAATTTGGTGGAATTCGTATAAGACCATGTGAATTTAAAGCAAAAGAGATAATTTATATGTGAATTGATCCATGAATCCTCAAAAACAACTAAATAAACAAATAATTAGAAAGAAGAAAATGGATAGATTTTGAAGGAATTAATTAAATCTTAAGAAAACATAATGTCTAAGGAATATCTACGAAAAATTCATTATGGCAATATCTTTTATTTTATTAAATATTAGCTTCATAGAGTTTGTTTTGCAAGATCGCAATAACAATGAAAAATCCCACAAATAAATACACCCTACCATTTTGCAGTTTTTAAATTCTAGATAAATAAGAGTGTAGATATCGCAAATATGAATTTAAATTTTATGACCCCCTCATCATTCAAATCATTGAATCACATTGCATGGAAACTTGACCGGTAGGTAATTAATATTAAAGATTCAAAACATAACTTCATTTTACATTTAATAAGCAAACTAAACTATTGCATTCAATGTTGTAAGCTCCAAAAACACCATTAAAAATGGGTATCGTACATCTTTCCTCTTCTTTATCATAAAATTTAATCCTTATATTTGCAATGCAGCACCAACTTACCTCTGAAGAATCAAGCTTGCATTTATAGCTGGTATATCCACCGCCAACATGACTCCTTGGATCAGTGATTCCAAAAGAAAATAAATATCTTTGAATGTGTATCCAGGTCGCAACACTAGATTTATTTTAAAATTATTTGAGTACAGAAGATATATGAAAATAAATTCTTAATGATACACATGAAAAGTTGTTGAAATCCTATCTGCAAATTCATCCATGAGGTAACATAGAATTTGATCAATTTTTTTAACAAAAGGAATCCCTTGATGTTACATGCGAACAAATTCATATATGTATATGTATATCTCACAATGTGAGACTATTATTTCTCCTATGCGTTCATTACTCACATACAGTGCGAGACATGCTCAATAAGTGTCTATCTTAGATGATCAAGCTTCACCTTAATTCTGATTACTTAAGCTACCACTAACCATCATGATTTACACGTCTCTTGCACATTATCCATTATCCTAAGCATAACCATCGACTCCAATACCATGTTGAAATCTTGTCTGTACATCTATCTCACATCCCTCTATAGGGCAACTTAGAGTTTGATCAACATATTTTAACAAAAGGAATCACTTGTTGTTATGTGCGACCAAACTTATATATATCATTAAACCTCCATTATTTTTCATGATGTAAGACTATTATTTTCTAATATGCACCCATTACCAATATACAATGCAAGACATCCCAACAAAAGCCATGAAAGCAAGCGTTACCTTTACATAGCATTAGCCGATGAGAGTCTAAAGCAAGAGAAACCGATTGAGTCCAAAACTATGCAGTGATGAACGAGGATGTGAAATCATAAGATCGTGCATGTGTAAAAATTTTCTTAAAATGTAGAAAATTATCCAAATTAGAAAAACAGACGTTGCATATTTTGCAAACTTAACGAACTAAAGGCAAGTGCTATGGGTGTTTATAAAAGAAAATTAAAGTGGATCGCATTCTTCATAGGGAAAAGAAAATGTAACATTTTTTGCATATCGGCTAATCATGTAAAACATGTCTGGCAACAGCGAATAAGTAGCCAAACTATTTTTAAGTAACTTATCTTAATTCTAATGTTCAACAACTGCTTATAAATGACTTATAAAAGTAACTTAAAAGTAAAAATGTGATATGCAACAATTTATTAATAATGACTTAAGTCATTTTAACACATTATTTTGTTTATATTAATTTGAAAGTTAGTTACATCTAAACACTTTTTCTTATAAATTACTATTTAGATTTATTTTCAAAACTCCACTTAAGGAGATTCCAAGTAAGTTGTCAATGGACTCATAATCCATTGTAATCGACTAATGAAAGCTTAGAGAACTTTTCAAAAAGATACATATATGAAATTAAAATGCATTTTTATATACAAAAAATTGCAAACTTATTGATTAAACACATGAGGACAAATAACAAAAGAACCAAGTAATTTGAACTTCTGCATAGCTATTGCGATTTTGTCAAACTCTAACCAAATTGAATCAATATATAATGTTTCCTATAGATAATATTTTGTTTAATGTATACTAAATGAGAAAATAATGGATACATAAATTTTGATATGATTTTTTTTTAAATAAAACAAAGAGACATAGCAAGAAGATAAATCCAAAAGAGTGTATATATTGTAAATAACATGCTACATAAATAGTAAGATATAAGTAATTTAAGTAAACTAATAAATGAAAATTTTATTTCCATTCACCGTACAATTCAAACTAATCATTCTACTTCTGAGGAAACTTGACTTTTTAAATATTGTCCAATATATCTTCAATTATTTTATTTTTTATTTTTCAAATAAGTATTCTTCTTCTCCTTACTTTCAGTTTTTTAATTTAAACAATAACTACCTACAAATTGGAACATGAAATTTAAATCACTTTGACATCTACGGAATCGCATGGATGACAACCTAATCATCTTCCCAATGTGATTTTATTCCTCGCTCGTGGAATCATTTTTTCATTGTTAGCCATGGTTTGAAATTAATATTAGTTTTTTATGCGGTCCCATGAAAAACATAAAAGTGTCAATATGCAATGTAATATTGCTTCTAATAGTTGATTTTTCTTATTTTGATTCTATAGTTGAATCCCCATTAATGCATTATTTTTGCTAGCATGGATGGTCAAAGCAAATATTTCCTTCATCTATTATCATTACTAGTAGAATTATATCTTTAACTTTGTATTTTGATTCTTAATATATATATATATATATATATATATATATATATATATATATATATATTTATGCATTTAGTGTCATGTCGTTTGCCGATTAGCACGTACATTCAATCTCATGTTATCAACATATAACATGTATAAATATGATTAATTAGTAGATAATTTTAGGTCGACGTTGTGTGATTGTCTTAGAAATATACTTAGGACATCATAGAATGATTCAGTATGCATGTGTCATTATGCGGAACACTTGCAGCACTCACACGGCATGCATGTGCATACAACATGCTCGTAAGCATATGCTCATTTGCAATCAGATGGAAATATTTATCTAATTGATTATATGAATTCTTGAGTTTACTTAAAATAATGTATTTTTTACTTTAGTTATATTTCATGCGTGTAGGTATAATGATAATGAAAAAACAATTTGAATCATGTAATGAATGCAAGATCCAAATGTGCATATTGGAATGAATAGGTCCATTATTATCACCACATTATACTCTAAATGGAGTCTTAGATCCAATGGAATTAGCATAAGGTCTATAAGTATCAAAGAGTTAAATGAACCTATATGCATGCTTCTGGGAGAGTTAGGGTATGTCCTAGGGGCAATTCTATAATTTATTTTAAATAATTAACTCTGTAATAAAATATCATTAGAAATAATTTTTTTATGTCATATAAATTTGATATATTATGGTATATTGATTAAATAATTATTTAAATATATTTAATAGAAAAATATTTAAATCATATGGTATGTGATAAAGTTAGAAAGCATTACAATCAAAAGAAAATTATTAGAAAATTAAATAACTTGTTATTTTAAATATCCTTGGTCAAGATATTTTGAAAAAGGATATCGGTACATCCTTTGAGACCATAAAACGTAACACTCTCCAAATATTAGACAGTGTATTACTCTTAACTACTGAGGGTACCAAGGGGTTATGTACCAATAGTTGTTGGATAATTATAGAATGACTACTCCGAGAGTTTTCTATTGGTTTATAATATGGTCAAAGAGGAAATCTCGAGTGACAATAGTACACAGTTCTCTCGACTTGGGGATACCGTTGAACTTCAATGTGAACGCTTCACTTTGATTATAGTTAAATCGTGGCATAGCGACCATCGAGCACCTATAGCTGGTTTGAGTTGAAGCATTTGAAGTGAAATATTATTTAATAGAGAATTTGTCTTCTCGGTTGTATGAGATTAGTTGGTCTACTATAGTTAACTCAAAATCAAAATCTCTAGATAGAGTGGTATGGTTAATAATAAATCTTACTATTTAACCAAAAACTTTGTTTATGGACTAACTGAGTTGACTGTGGACGACAATGGAATTTTGACCAAAACTAAATTCCATAAATCCTAATGTGATATAGCGTTGATGAAGAGAATCAGTGTAAATAATCGTTACTAAAAGGTACCTGTTTGTAACGACCCAGATTTTTCAGTGTTGAATCTGAAATATTTAAATGATTTTAAATATAGAAAGTGAATTATAATTTGGTTTTGAATATGAAAAACTTGGATTTATCCATTCAGAATGTAGATACAACAATTTGTTGAATAATATAATTATTCAATTCAATAATTGTAGATTGAGTAAAATATTTAATCTTGAATTTCGAGCTTGTTAAAAATATTTTAAGGATTTGTAAAATTTTTATCGATAGTACTGAAGATAGTAAAAGTGTTAAAATTGAATTTCGGAATGTTTTGTTAAGTTTTGAAAATATATCGTTTAAATTGATGTTTAAAAATAGCCTTCCGAGGCACAGTCTCGAATTCGGCGAAACCAGTTCCATTCGATCCGTAATATTGTATTATAATCGGATTTCAATTTCCGTAGTGTTTGGAGTGACCGTTCGGCCATACGATAAGTAAACGCGTCGAAAAATTTATCGAAATTTAATATAATAACTGGGTTCAAAAAGCTATCTTCTCCATACGATTGAATTAGGACTCGAAACCTTTTCCATTGTGTTCGAAATAGTGGTATAACATTATAAATGCCTATCGGCATGCCTTGATAGGATGTCAAGATTTTAAGCTACGATTTCGAGACGGTTTAAATTTGAATTCAAATATAATATATATTGTAGACCAGTCAAATTTCCTTCAACCGAGATCTTCTTCCATCAGTCTGCTGCCTTTTACCATGGTTACTTTTTGCCTACTCTGTAGCAGGCATTCAAGCATGCTTCTAGCATTTCTTTTCCCCTTTTCATTCTTTTTAAAATCACCTCGTTCTTCCCTTATGAAGCGAGCCTCTTGCCTTCGTTCTTTTAAATCGAGATCCGCCTCCTCCTTTTACAAATCATTCTGAAATTCATCTTAAGAAAAAATTGGCGGCCATTGTTAAATCGAGTGTGCCTGTTCAATCCATAGCCTCTCTTCTTCAGATAATTTTAAAAAAAGAAATCGAGAAGGAAAAATAACTCCAAAGTCACGAAATCCAATTCTCGTTCTTCCCTTTCGTGCTAAAAAAAGAGGAGAGAAACCGCGAACGCCATCGTGACGGAAGAGGCAGGACTAGAGGGTGGTCTCGTGCGCGACAGCGTGGGTCGGAGGCGAGGCAACGTGTGGCGATAAAGGAGTGGTTCGACTCTGTTTTTAGGTGGAGGCGTGTGGAGTCTCGGGAGGCGTTTGATTGGAGCTAGGTTTCGGTAGCAGCGAGGAGGGAGGCTGCGACTTGGGGTTTCGCTCGAGACCGTTGATGGCGAAGGTGGTGAGGTACTTATAACGATGGCTACGCACGCGTGAAGGTGAGGCTGGGATGAGGCGCTCGATAGTTTGGATTCTAAGTCGACCAAATTTGGGAAGCTTATTAGGCATATTTTTATTTATAGCCTAATTATGATTTAAATGTAATATTAGAATTTTGAATTTAGAAGTTTTAGGAAAAAAAGATTTCAGTAGAGAAAGATACGGCTTTGTTGTTTATAGAAAAATTACAGTAAGATTTAAACCTATTTTTAGTTTTAAACTCAATATATAGGTATATACGGTAAAAGCAGAAGATTTTTGAATATATACAATATATATAGATGAATATGTAAAGTTAGATTTTTAAAACCCATATAGTTTATTCTGAAATAAAATAAATATACACACACTTTTTTAATTTGCTAAGTTTATTTTAAATAATGGAGTGGTGATAAATTTGTCCAACTAACTTAGCTAATTTATTTTAGTTACTAAAAGATTCTTTAAAGGAGGAAAATTATTTAGTTAAAATTAAATTGTTAACTAATTAAATTATTAAAAAGGAAGTTAATTGTTCAATTATCTCGAATATTAATAAACCGTATAAATGTTTATACAAGGTCAATATCTGGAAGAAATAAAGCCAGTTTGGATTGCATTGCAAAACAAAGGACAAAGGTGAGTTAATCCCACTCATCTGGGTTCTATTTAAATTTAAATGGTTAAATTTAAATAATTGGTTGAATGATTGAATTGGTTTGATGAGCCATATTATATATAGTAGTATATAGTATATATTAAAGTGATTGATTTCCCGTATTATATAGCGGATGAGACCCTATGCGCCGCATAATAGCGGATGATATTATATTTAAAACCCATATACCGCGATATTCCACCTCAAAGTGGAATTGGTATTTTATATTGTGCTAATATCTGTGGATGCAGGGAAGCAGGCTGGAGGAGTCCAACTGGATTCCTCAAAAATATTTAGATTTATTAAAATATTCCATGATATAATTATTTACTATCCTATGATGAATTATATTGATAATTGGAAATGTTGGATACTATGGTTGATTTAAAATATTTCGGTGAACTGAATTATCAAAATCTATAAAAATGGGATTTCTGAAAAGAAAATAAAAGGGTGAATTTTGAGTAAAATAATCATAGAAATTTGAATAAATTAAAAATGAACTGGAAAAGAATAAAAAGTGATTTTTGAATTCCGATAAATAAGATTCCAAGTTATGGAAATGAGATTTTGAATACATTGGAATAAGTGATTTTATTTTTAAACTTAAGTGATGTTATATCAAGAAATAAAGAATTTATTTTGAAATTCAAGGTTTGAATTTATTTGAAAGGATAAAGATGAAATTTGAGAAATATGAAATTGGTATTTTCAGTTAAAAGATTTTAAATCATAATTAAGGAATAAAAATCCGAAGTCAACGGATTTTGAAATAAATAAGTAAGTAAAGGGATTTATTCCAAAATAGAGTAACTTGGAAATCAATTTGAAAAATAATTTAAGTGTTTGAAATTGGAATTGTAAGAAGGATGGGACTAAGAAATTTATAAACTGGGTTTATAAAAGCGAAGTGATATATAAGTGGATTTTTGGAAAAATAAATTCACGGTGGGAATTTGTTAAAGGAATGGGTAAATTTGTTTAAAAATAAATAGTGATTTATTTTTAATAGGATGTGAAGAGAAGTATATTTCCCGGGATAGCCAAGTACGTTTTTAAAGTAATTTTTAAATATAAGTTAAAAGCTTTAATGTTGTTTTAAAAAGCATGTTTTGGAAAATTTATTATTTATAAATGTTTAAATTCTAAAGTAAGTATTTTTCAAATCTATTATTGTAGTAATTATTTAAAGGTGACTAGGTATTTTGTTTTAAAACGAGAAAATCTAGTTTTATATTTATAAAGTAGCCTCATTTTAAATATTCCTAAAGTATATATTTTTAATAAAGTATTGAAGTAGTTTTCAATCCAAATGTTAAAGTATATATTATAATAAAGTGTTTTTAAATTATTTTAAAAATCTAAAGCTTTGTACTTGGTAATTTCAGTGGGAATAAATATTTGGGAATTTATCCCATGAGAAGAGTATGGTTTGAAAACTGTTTTCAAAAAGGGTTGAAAATGGAAATATATCTTGGGAAGATATTTTGAGGATAATAAATAATTTGGAAAATTGTTTATGTTTGATGAATGTTTGTGAATGTTATTGATAGTTAAATAACCGACTATCAATATTGGCCAATGCACTAATTGTTTCGAAGAGACCGGTATCGGGATTTATTTCTCGAAAACCACTTCGATCCGGTTTGTACGTTTTCGTAAGGAAGACGAGTTTGGATTCGAAGATGGAGCAGTGAGGTGCAAGGGCTAGTCGCTACTAATCCTAAGGGTGATTCCAACATGGATGTAGTAGGAGTAGTTCCTTCGGTTCCGTTCGAACCCGGGACGGGCTTGTATGGATGAATGCTTTCGGAATATTGTCAGGTGGACGATGGGCATTCTAAGTGAAATGTTCTAAAAGGTAATGCTTAGCCTCGAGCCTCATCAACCGGGAATGACGGAAAATTAGGGGTTATGCAGCATGGCTAAGTGTGTAGCGCCCATTAGGGTGAGGTCATCCCTGTCTAGATGTCCCTTTTTATTCGGCTTAGTGGTGCGGTTGCTGATCCCAACTGTGGGGTGATCTTACTAGGGATTATCCAGTAAGGGGTAGTCCCGGTCTTGTGTTGCAGGAGATTGGGAGTAATCCTCGATACGGTGATCTAGGCCACGTACTGTGATAGGTGGTACCCCAATGCCTAGTCATTAGTTGGAAATCCATTCTCCCTACGCGCCTTTTACGGTTTTTTTGTATAACCCACTTTGTGGCTAGTATGCTGGAATTTAATAAATGTAACAATTTTGGCTATTTGAATAAGTACTTGTATATAGACACTATTATAATATCAGAGGATTTTGATAAAAAGTGTTTTGGCTATCGTTAGGTAAAATCCCAACATGTTTATTTGTGGCGTGGTCTTACGAGATGCTTTTGTTTTCAAAAGAATTTTGAAACTTTAATAATCCGATTGAGTGTGTTTTTATCACATTGGTATTCCAGACCGACTTGGGTGTTCTTTAACTATAATGCTCAAGTTAGACCGAGTATTATAGAATATAGGAAAGGATGCTGTGGAGCTCAGGAGACGAGCTGGATGGCGATACGTACTCCCTACTTGTTTAGATATTCCGCTGTGTTGATTAGCTGTGTATTCAGTTTTGGCGAGGACAGGTTATGATTACTGTCCAGTTGTGTGTTATGTATACTCTGATGATGTAATGTATAAACAGATTTGCTTTTGTGTAAAGATCATTTATTATCTATTATATTTTATTCCACTGCGATGGCTAGATTCTGATATTGTTTTCTATTTTCTTCTTCTACCTCTTCTTCTTTAACCCAAATGGTTCGTATTTCCGTTCATCTTGAGTTGATTGATGGAGAAATACGTGTCGACTCAAGGGGTACGGGTTTGCGGGCTGTTACAGTGGTATCAGAGCCGAAAGGTTAAGCGAGAACCTTGGCTCTGTTGGGAATTACTCATTAGAATAGAGTCAGTAGCACTCTAGAATGAGTCTGAGCATATTAATAGTTATGAGCGCGTATTTGTTAATGGATATAAAAATGTTTTTATATTGTGTTGATTGATTTATTGAGGGGCATATAAACCTTCGTCGGCACAGTCTGGACAACTGTATCGAAGGGTTTTCTAAATACTTGAATAGAACAATTCGACACAATATTGTTTTCGAAAGTGGGTAAATGGAATAATTTTACCCAAAAAAATATTTTGTTATAAAAGAAATATTTACTTAAATTGTTGTATAACTTGGATGTTTAGGTGATAATATTTTAAACAAATAAGATTATAAATTTAGGATGACTTGTATAATCAAATGGAAGAATTGTATGAGCATAAATTATATAAATGGATTACAGTTAGAATTGGATTAAAATTAAATTTAGAAATTTAAAATCCCGGATATTTTGGAAGTGTTTCTCGAGGTGTTTTGAAGATAAATAATAGCCATATTATTTTGGAAGTACTTCTGAAAGGAAATTGTTTCAAATAAATTTTGGGAAGGGATATAGCATTGAGCTCACTTCAGTCGCTGGAAAATAATCATTGTGATGACTGCAGCATCATCGATGTTCATTTTCGAGTTTCTAAGTGACGGATTGCTGCCAAATTGATTTATTCAGAAGAACTAGTTTTGTTTTTGAAATTTCAAAAGAAATTTGTTGGGGATAAAAACCAGGATTGGTTTATAAATTTGAGAAGTATGATTTTGAGATAATGGTGATTTCAAAATGATTTGAAAATCAAATGCCGGGTGTTTAGAATCCTGAATCCTTATTTGAATTGAAAATCGTGATGAGATAAGTGATAAACGTATAAATTGAGATGATTTTTAAATAAGGAAGGATAATAGGAGATGTGAATGTTGGAATTAAAATTTAAAGTGCAAAAAAGAAGAAGAAAGAGTTAAAATAAATTTAACTTGGTTAATGGCGAAGGAATTAAATTGTTGAAAGTTTAGTTGATTGCAGCTTGAATGGAAAAATTTTAGCAAAGTAATGGATCAAATTTTTTGGATATAAATTGGAACTGAATTAGATGGTGGAATAAAATTAAGTTGAAATAAATTGAATTAAACTGAAAATAAAACCCAGTTGTATTTGAATTAAGTTGAAATTGAATTGAAATGAAATAAATTGAGATGTAGATGATATTAAGTGAAAGTAAGTTCTTACTTAATTTAAATTCAAATGGATTGAGTGGACTAAAGAGAATGGTGTGATGCTAGATTTAACTGAAGTTAAATATAATTGAACTGAAATAAATTCAGTTGAGTTATAGATAATATTGAATGGAATAAAATTCTTACTTAAATAAATAAGTGTAAACTAAGTAAGTGTTGAATTGAAATAAATAAGCTTCGGAAGCTTATAAAAGAATTGAAAAGCATTGAAATAAAAATAAAATCCCTAGTTAAAAGTAAAGTGAAAATGTGATTGACTGTAAATGGATGGAGAAGAATGAATATTAACAAGTATGTAGCTTATGAAAATTTAAAAGGGGAAATAAATAAGCCAAAATAAAAGTGTTGGAGTTTTGGAAAATGAAAGAAAATCCAAACTGGAATTATAAAAAAATTGAACTCAGGAAAATTTAATGAAGCGATTTTTTTAATAAAATCGAATATTGATTTAAAAAGTTGGAAGTAAGCTAATTAGCTAAATAAATTATTTGATAGAGTATGTTAATAAAATTTTACTCGATTAAATAAAATGGATTGTAAGTTAATAATGAAGTTTGGAAATAAACTCGAATTATAAATAGAATTCGACTTGGATTGATAATGAATTAAAATAAGTGGAGATGTTGTAAAAATAAAATGGAATTGGATTATAATAGAAATGATTTGAGTTACAAACAAAATTCAATTCGAGTATAAATGAGTTAAGTGTGTGCTTGGATATTATTTTGATAAATTAAGAAGGTGGATTAAAATAAAATGGATGAGCTAACTGAATTAAATGGAATTTGATTAGATGAGAGAATCAAATAGAAGTGAACTTAAGTTCGAAGTTGGAATAAATTAAAGTAAATTAACTTAAGTTTAAAATTTATAGAAGCTTGGCTTCGAGGAAGAGTGAAAGTTCAGTAAATAAAAGTTTGGGTTAAATTAATTTGGAAAATGGTTATTGATATAAGCGTTGAATGTTGTCAAACTCAATGAAATAGTTTTAAAATGAAACCAATGCGAAGATATGATGAAATGCAAATGTATGGTTGGTGAATAAACTAGAAATGGAAGGAATTAAATATAAATTGAGTTGGAATCAATTTAAAATGGTTACAAGCTTAAGTAATTATTTATTCACATGAATATAGTCGAATTGCGTAGAAATAAATTATCGTTTGACGAAAACGAGATTAAATAAAATTCTATATATTGATAGAAGTGAAATAAAATTGATTTTGAAATCAATTGAGTTGAATATGAGCTTGTTTGTATTAAAAATAAATTGAATGTAAGAAATGAAGTGTAAACCATTAAAATTGAATGGAATGACACATGAATTGGTTGAAAGCAATTGACTTAGTTTTGAAATAATATAAATTGCTCATGGAAAGTGTTTAGTGCATATTGCTTATGAAATGCATGTGTTTAGCTACGGAAAGTAAGTGAAATGTTAATAAATTTCATATATTTAGTATTTACATGTTTGAATTGAGTAAGTACAGGTACCGGGAAGCCAACGGTTGGATTTGATCGCGTAAAATGCTAAAATAATAAGCCGCTTGCTTAAAAATGCTAAATAAAGGTACGCCTACGTAATAAAAATAGGAAATATGAACTGTTTTTGTTTTTTTGACCATGTGGGTCAGTGTATATGTATTTATATCTCTTGTCAAATTGCAAAGGCTTCTCATACAAAGGAGACTCTGCCAAAAATTTTCGAAAATTTTGGGAGTTAGAAATTTTTTGTAATTTTTTGGGAAATTTTTTGTTAGCGACAAAACGATTTTAAATTGAAATTGAAATAAAGGATTTTGAAAATTGAAACTAATTGTTTAGTTGGAACTAAAGGGTTAGGAAAGTGAATATGAGATTTTCACTAAGTAGGTTTTGTAAAGTTAAAGGGTTTGGAGCATTCTTCTGCCTTACCAATTTCGGGGACGAAATTCTTTAAAGGGGGGAGGAATGTAACGACCTGGATTTTTCAACGTTGAATCTGAATATTCAAATGGTTTTAAATATAGAAAGTGAAATATAAATTGGTTTTGAATATGAAAAACTTGGATTTATCCATTCAGAATGCAGATACAACAATTTGTTGAATAATATAATTATTTAATTCAATAATTGAAGATTGAGTAAAATATTTAATCTTGAATATCAAGCTTGTTAAATTTTTTAAAGATTTGTAAAATTTATATTGATAGCATTGAAGATAGTAAAAGTGTTGAAATTGAATTTGGAAATGTTTTGTTTAGTTTTGAAAATATATCGTTTAAATTGATGTTTAAAAATAGCCTTCCGAGGCACAGTCTCGAAATTCGACGAAACCAATTACATTGAATCCATAATATTATATTATTATTGGATTTAAATTTCCGTAGTGTTTGGAGTGACCGTTCGGCCGTACGATAAGTAAACGCGTTGAAAAATTTATCAAAATTTAATATAATAACTGGGTTCAAAAAGCTATCTTCTCCATACGATTGAATTAGGACTCGAAACCTTTTCCATTGCGTTCAGAATAAGGGTATAACATTATAAACGCCTAGCGGCATGCCTTGATAGGATGTCAAGATTTTAAGCTACGATTTCGAGACGGTTTAAATTTGAATTCAAATATAATATATATTGTTGACCAGTCAAATTTCCTTCAGCCGAGATTCTCTTCCATTAGTCTGCTTCCTTTCACCATCGTAACTTTTTGTCTTCTCTATAGCACGCATTCAAGCAGGCTTCTAGCATTTCTTTTCCCCTTTTCATTCTTTTTAAAATCACCTCGTTCTTCGCTTCTGAAGCAAGCCTCTTGCCTTCGTTCTTTTAAATCGAGATCCGCCTCCTCCTTTTACAAATCATTCTGAAATTCATCTCAAGAAAAAAATTTGCGGCCATTGTTAAATCGAGTGTGCCTGTTCAATCCATAGCCTCTCTTCTTAAGATAATTAAAAAAAACTAAATCGAGAAGGAAATAAAACCCAAAATCATGAAATCCAATTCTCGTTCTTCCCTTTCGTGCTAAAAAAAAGAGGAGAGAAATCGCGAACGCCATCATGAAGGAAGAGGCAGGACTAGAGGGTGATCTCGTGCGCGACAGCGTGGGTCGGAGGCGCGGCAGCGTGGGTCGGAGGCGAGGCAACGTATTACGATAGAGGAGTGGTTCGACTCTGTTTTTAGGTGGAGGCACACGGAGTCTCGGGGAGGCGTTCGATTGGAGCTAGGGTTTTGGTAGCAGTGAGGAGGGAGGCTGCGACTTGGGATTTCGCTCGAGACCGTTGATGGTGAAGGTGGTGAGGTACTTATTGCGATGGCTACGCACGCGTGAAGGTGAGGCTGGGCTGAGGCGCTCAATAGTTTGGGTTCTGAGTCGACCAAATTTGTGAAGCTTATTAGGTATATTTTATTTATAGCCTAATTATGATTTAAATGTAATATTAGATTTTTGAATTTAGAAGTTTTAGGAAAAAAAGATTTCGGTAGAGAAAGATATATCTTTGTTGTTTATAGAAAAATTATAGTAAGATTTAAACTTATTTTTAGTTTTAAACTCAATATACAGGTATATACGGTAAAAGCAGAAGATTTTTGAATATATACAGTATATATAGATGAATATGTAAAGTTAGATTTTTAATACCCATATAGTTTATTCTGAAATAAAATAAATACACACACACATTTTTAATTTGCTAAGTTTATTTCATGATAAATTTGTCCAACTAACTTAGCTAATTTATTTTAGTTACTAAAAGATTTTTAAAAAGAAGAAAATTATTTAGTTAGAATTAAATTGTTAACTAATTAAATTGTTAACTAATTAAATTATTAAAAAGGAAGTTAATTGTTCGATTATCTCGAATTTTAATAAACGGCATAAATGACTTTACAAGGTCAATATCTAGAAGTAATAAAGCCGGTTTGTATTGGATTGCAAAACAAAGGACAAAGGTGAGTTAATCTCACTTATCTGGGTTCTATTTAAATTTAAATGGTTAAATTTAAATAGTTGGTTGAATGATGGAATTGATTTGATGAGCTATGTTATATATAGTAGTATATAGTATATATTGGAGTGATTGATTTCCCGCATTATATAGCGGATGAGACCCTATGCCCTGCATAATAGCGGATGATATTATATTTAAAACCCATATACAAAGATATTCCACCTCAAAGTGGAATTGGTATTTTATATTGTGCTAACATCTGTGGATGCAGGGAAACAGGTTGGAGGAATCCAACTGGATTCCTCATAAATATTTAGATTTGTTAAAATATTATGTGATATAATTATTTGCTATCCTATGATGAATTATATTGATAATTGGAAATGTTGGATACTATGGTTGATTTAAAATATTTCGGTGGACCGAGTTATCAAAATCTATAGAAATGGGATTTATGAAAAGAAAATAAAAGAGTGAATTTTGAGTAAAATAATCATAGAAATTTTAATAAATTAAAAATGAATTTGAAAAGAATAAAAAGTGATTTTGAATTCTGATAAATAAAATTCCAAGCGAAGGAAATGAGATTTTGAATAAATGGGAATAAGTGATTTTATTTTTAAACTTAAGTGATGTTATATTAAGAAATAAATAATTTATTTCGAAATTCAAGGTTTGAATTTATTTGATAGGATAAAGAAGAAATTTGAGAAATATGAAAATGGTATTTTCAGTTAAAAGATTCTAAATCATAATTAAGCAATAAAAATCTGAATTCAATAGGTTTTGAAATAAATGAGTAAGTAAAGGATTTATTCCAAAATAGAGTAATTTGAAAATCTATTTGAAAATTAATTTAAGTGTTTGAAATTGAAATTGTCAGAAGGATAGGGCTAAGAAATTTATAAACTGGGTTTATAAAAGTGAAGTGATATATCGGTGGATATAGGAAGAATAAATTCACGGTTGGAATTTGTTAAAGGAATTGGTAAATTTGTTTAAAAATAAATAGTGATTTATTTTTAAAAGGATGTGAAGAGAAGTATATTTCCTTGGATAGCCAAGTACGTTTTCAAAGTAAATTTTTAAATATAAGTTAAAAGCTTTAATGTTGTTTTAAAAAGCATGTTTTAGAAAATTTACTATTTCTAAATGTTTAAATTCTAAAGTAAGTATTTTTCAAACTATTATCGTAGTAATTATTTAAAGGTGACTTGGTATTTTTTTCAAAAAGGAAAATCTAGTTTATATTTTATAAAGTAGCTTCATTTTAAATATTCCTAAAGTATATATTTTTAATAATGTATTGAAGTAGTTTTCAATCTAAATGTTTAAGTATATTTTATAATAAAGTGTTTTTAAATTATTTTAAAAATCTAAAGCTTTGTACTTGGTATTTTCAGTGAGAATAAATATTTGGGAATTTATCCCATGAGAAGAGTAAGGTTTGAAAATTGTTTTCAAAAAGGGTTGAAAATGGAAATATTTCTTGCGAAGATATTTTAAGGATAATAAATAATTTGGAAAATTATTTATGTTTGATGGATGTTTGTGAATGTTATTGATAGTTAAATAACTGGCTATCAATATTGGCTAATGCGCTGATCGTTTCGAAGAGACCGGGATCGGGATTTATTTCTCGAAAACCACTTCATCCGGTTTGTACGTTTTCGTGAGGAAGACGAGTTTGGATTCGAAGATGGAGCAGTGAAGTGAAATGGGTAGTCGCTACTAATCCTGAGGATGATTCCAAAATGGATGTAGTAGGAGTAGTGCCTTCGGTTCCGTTCGAACCCGAGACGGACTTGTATGGATGAATGCTTTCGGAACATCGTCAGGTGGACGATGGGCATTCTAAGTGAAAAGTTCTAAAAGGTAACGCTTAGCTTCGAGCCTCATCAACCTGGAATGACTGAAAATCAGGGGTTATGCAGCAAGGCTAAGTGGGTGGCGCCCATTAGGGTGAGGTTGTCCCTGTCTAGATGTCCATTTTTATTCAGCTTAGTGGTGTGGTTGCTGATCCCAACCGTGAGATGATCTTACTCGGGATTATCCAGTAAGGGGTAGCCCCGGTCTTATGATGCAGAGGATTGGGAGTAATCCTCGGTATGGTGATCTAGGCCACGTATTATGATAGGTGGTCCCCTAGTGCCTAGTCATTAATTGGAAATCCATTCTCCCTACGTGCCTTCTACGGTTTTTGTTTGTATCATCCACTTTGTGGCTAGTATGCTGGAATTTAATAAATGTAAAAATTTCAGCTATTTGAATAAGTACTTGTATGTAGACACTATTATACTATCAGAGGATTTTGATAAAAAGTGTTTTGGCCATCGTTAGGTAAAACCCCAACATGTTTATTTCTGGCGTGGTCTTACAGATGCTTTTGTTTTCAAAAGAATTTTGAAACTTTAATAATCCGATTGAGTGTGTTTTTATCACACTGGTATTCCAGACTGACTTGGGTGTTATTTAACTATAATGCTCAGGTTAGACCGTGTATTATAGAATATAGGAAAGAATGCTGTGGAGCTTAGGAGACGAGCTGGATGGCGATACATACTCCCTACTTGTTTAGATATTCCGTTGTGTTGATTAGCCGTGTATTCAGTTTTGGTGAGGACAGATTATGATTACTGTCCAGTTGTGTGTTATGTATATTCTGATGATGTAACGTATAAACAGATTCGCTTTCGTGTAAAGATCATTTATTATCAATTATATTTTATTCCGCTGCGATGGTTAGATTATGATGTTGTTTTCTATTTTCTTCTTCTACCTCTTCTTATTTAATCCAAATGGTTCGTATTTCCGTTCATCCTGAGCTGATTGATGGAGAAATACGGGTCGACTCAAGGGGTACGAGTTTGTGGGCTGTTACACTGTTGCTCAGATTTCTTGCAAGTAGTTACCAGTCCAATTAATGGAAATTTTCCCCAATCAAAGTCAACCCAATTGATCCATCACTAGCTCAAAAAGGCCAATCCAAGCTATGGTCTACAACTTGCCTTTCTGCTCAGCATAGGGTTAAGAAAAAGCTTAGTCATTTCAGCTTGAGCAACCTTAACACTTAGAAAAAATCTGGACCAAATCTGGCTTGGTCCCGACCTGCTCCTCTATATCGAGCTTCCAACAACAATTAAAGACCAATATAAGTCGATCAACATCACATTAGTTGGGGCAGCCATCTTCTATCTGAGCCTGCCTCGACAAGCAGCACATCAACCAAGAATAGCCCAAGCTTAGCCCGTCTTTAGGCATGGCTTTAGTAAAGTCAACTCCAACTGACATCAGGCCTCCCTTCTAAACACCTTACGCTCCATTATTTTCTTGTCTTCCGTGTTGTCGATAGCCGGTTGGCCGACTCAACCATGCGTGTACTCATGTGAATGACACGGTCATCCATTTATTCATTCGATGCACCATAGTTGAGCAGCTGATCTGATGTGGCTTAACATCAGCAATAAAAGCGCATTTAATGCTAGCCATGCTTGGTATAGATAGGCAATGATTGCTTTCTCATCCACTACACATCTTTTGACACACTTTACAGCTGTCGACCATCCACCTCTAAAGTCAGATCAACGATCAAGCACTTTCTCACCAACTTTACAGTGCGATCTCAACCGTCTCTCTCCACTGTGGTTACTATAAATAACCCCTGTTTTGCAACATCAAAGGGGTTGAGCTTTGTTTGAAACATTCAAGAATTCTATATACTATGAGTAATTCAGCGCTCTAATTATTACATAACTACTTGAGATTATGTAGCTTTATTAGTCTTGAGTCCCCCATTTTTCTTATTTTTCTCTTGTAATTCCCTGTAGTTGTAATAGGAATATATATTAAGAAAACTTCATAGTAGAAGTTGGTAGCTTTTCTGAACCAGTTTATAGCTTGTTTTTTTAACTCTTAGCTGTTTATTTATCTCCTCCGCCTTTTGAAGGTAACAACTCTAACAAACACCAAACTAACAACAACAATCTCGCAAGTGCTGCCCAGCCTAATCTTGGATTCAATGAAGAAATCCAATATGTACTATATAACCATTAAATGTGGATTAGCTGGCTTGTAAAGTAAATGGCTCAAGGACACAGATGGATGCTCAAACCACCATAAACTTTGTCCCACCAGCACCTCCAATAGTCGACCTGCTTACTTGCATCCTACAATAGGCTAACGCCGAATGCAGCGAAGAGATCTACATCCTCTACCAATAGCTCAACATATGCAAGGTCGAAATACTATGGAAGGCATTTTCAAATGACGAGAATAGGGAACCTTTTTACAATGATGTCCTGGACCCTTATATCCATCGGTTGTATGCCTTACCATCATAATGGGAGTGCAGACCCATACGAGCACATTATAGTATTCGACTCCATCACCCATGTTGGACAGCTCTTTGGCATAGCAAAGTGCTTATTCTTCCCCTCCATCCCTCACAAGACCGACCCTTCTACGATTCTTGGACCGACGGTTGGGCAGTATCCACTCATAGGCATAACTATGTGCAAACTTCAAGATTCGTTTAAGCCAACAACTAGATAGTATCAAGCAGGGTACTAAAAACCTGCGATCCTATGTTAGCCTACTTAATAGAGACTGCCTAGGATAGGGGTGCAGACATGAGCAGCCTAGTCGTAGCCCTATGCTTCGGGTTAGGAACAAGTCTAGGATATGGAGGAAGCTCCAGAAGTAGCCTGCCTCATCCTTAGCTGACTCTTATCAACAGGTGAGTGACATGATGAGAATCAAAGATGCAGATCTTTCATATAGAGAAAGCGAGGCAATGCGTCTCGCCCAAACCGACCCTCACAACAACAATGATATTCACCACAACAACGGTCGTCAAGCTGACACCAGAATCTCACCGTAATGCTAAGTACTATGAGTTCCATCAAGTTAATGGCCATTTCATGATAGACTGCCATGTACTTAAGGATGAGATTGAAATGCTCATCTAGGAAGGAGTACTCTTGGAATTTTCTCGACATCGGGTTGAGAAAAGGGCAAATCAAGAAGAATGTTAGAATCAACCACCTTGGCCCGACAATGCCAGAGTTCAAGCCATCACCGAGGTCACCACATGTGGTTTGCACCAGCCCAGGGGCCAATTTCTGGTATTAAAGGTAAGTGGGCACTGCCAGGCATGATTACTCACTTGATTTTCTAGCGTCTTCAAGGAGTATCGACTAGAATCAGAGCTGCCATTCAGCTTCATGACCCAGGATAAGGAAGTAATGTCCTGCCCCCATCATGATCCCATGGTCATTACTCTTGCCTTAGCAAATTTCAGTGCGCATCGAACCTTCAAGGATGGGGGCAGCTCAGTTAACATGATGTTCAAGAATGTCTTTGAAGCTTTCATGCTTCTTGCCTCCAGCCTTACCCCATATGCCTTTCCTATATATGACTTTAGAGGTGTGGGCATTGTTCCGATAAGCATAACCTCACTCGTAATAACATTCAACCAAGAGGCCCTCGCCGCAAAGATCTAGGTGAACTTTGTAATTATTGATTTCCCATCTTCTTATAACCTATTAATAGGACAATCAACGCTTTCCAAGCTCGACAAAATCAGAGGCAATGAGCAAAAAGTAAGAGAATGTTATAGAACTTCCCTCAGGCAAGCAAAGAAGGGTGCTCCCACGCCGCACCAAAAATAATCCACCATCAACGGTGGGTTTCTCGACAGTTCCAATGGGTTGATCAATGCCCTAGTTCTTTCCATGACCACCCCTAGCCTCAAGGCATTGGCTCTATCCCTACTCTCATAATCAGCCACCTCATCAAAAAACCATGGGCATCACAATCTCAAATCAAACTTGCCATTACAGATAAGTTCTTCAACCAAAAAAGGCAAAATGACATGAATATTTTATCCCCACTTCCTTATGAACGGCCTGCGCATAGTCCATCTCATCATCCAGTCCTTATGAATGGGCATCATATTGCCTATCTCATTATCAAGTCCTTGTAAGTGGGCTGCATATGACCCGCTTCACCATCATGTGAGTCACTTACACTAGATTGTATGAGCTAAGAAAATGGGCTTCAGTTTGAATAAGGATCAACGGTTTCCTTACAACGGGCAACATGTCATCCAGCTTAACCTCACAACCCTATATGCGTTTGTCTTAGGCTCATTCACCACATTAAGCTCTACTGCTTGTCTCATAAGTGAATCTGTAAGAAATTTTTTGTTTTAGCTCATGCTAGAAAAAACAGTGATCTACATCCGACCGACACTAGGCTGCATTAACAACTTTATCTAGCCCGCTTTATTATCACATTAATAGTTAGCGTAACCCTAAAAAAAGAAATTTCTATAGAATATACATGAAATATTGGATACTCAAGGTATTCCTCTCGACAAATCACATCGATGATCAAGCAACATAAATAATTTCTCAAATAAGAGTTTGCAACAAGGGATCTTCTTCATTCAGTTTAAAGGAGCATAGGAGTACTATGCCCACCCTAGTAAGCATACAATAATCTTCTCATGATTAATTGATTGAAAGGAAGAAAAAGAGCAGAAAAGAAGCATAGATCTTCCATAGCAGGCCAGCCTGCACTTTTATCATCGCCTAGAAAGCCCATTGCTTTCCTAAAGAAGCACTTCAAATGATCAAGAACCCGGTGAAGAAAACCGGGCAAGCTCCCACCTTTAAAGCACTTCTAATACTTCGACCGATTCAGAAAACGCTGAAAGGGGAGTGTGCTACAAAATCCAATGCCCTCTTCATTAAAGGGTTACAAGAAACTTCCGGACAACCCTTAAGGAGTAAACTAAGGTTTTGGTCATAGAAGAAGAAGCAGAGACTACAGCCCTTGTCCATTCCAAAGAAGTGTAGAAGTATCCAAACCAACCTACAACCAACTATGTTAGAGCCTCAAAGCAAGGAAGAACCCTACCTTCATTTAGGTCATTAGTCCAAGATCGACATCCGACCACTACTAAGATCTTGGCCTATAGGTAGGGTTCTAGGAGAAGCAGCATGGCATAGACCATCTTAGGTAGAAATTTCCAGCTAATGGTTTATGCTACAATCAACAAACATTAGTTCAAGCACCAAAAGGCTTTCTACTCTCTCAACATCTCAACCAAATTTGCTAAAGAAGCATGCATGCAAAAGATTTTGGAAAGTTAATAGATGATGAAGCCAATGGTTTTTTTATCAGTAATGAATTGCGAATGATTCACAAGCATTTTTTTTTCATGAAGAGTGATTTTATGGGCTTAGGGAAGGAGTATGTTTATACCTATGCCTTCAATCGCATGCGTTGAATTCAAAAGGAAAAAAGAATCCTCATCGTTTAAGAGAGATTGATACTAAGTTAAGTCATGCACATGGGGAGACATGACATGCCTTTTGCCATGTTTGGAAAAATGAATTATCACAACCAATTATATAGAGCCATTTTTAAATTTTCATCAAATGCATTACAGAGCCGTTAATCGGCCAGATTTGTATGTTCTTTTATTCATGTCTGCACATGCAAGAGGATAAGGACACGGGGGGAAATATTGCTCAAATTTCTTACAAATAGCTTGTAGGCCAACTAAAGGCAATATGGCCCAATCAAAGGTAGCTGTGACGACCCGAAATTTTTAGGCATTTGAAATTGGAATATTTAATTAATTTTAAATATTTGCAAGATAGTTTAACTTGGATTTCAAATCTCAGTTTGAATTTGGTGATTGAATATATTGAATTTTAGTTTTAAACCTGTTAAAAATAATTTGGAGACTTATAAAATTTATAATGATGATACTGAAGATAATAGAATGGTTAAAATTTAATTTAAAGGCGATATGTTCGGTTTTAATAATATAACGTTTAAATTGAATTTAAAAATAGCTTTCCGAGGCACTGTCTCGGAATTCTACGAAACCTGTTCCATTGGATCTGTAATATTGTATAATTATCGAATTTCAAACTTCGTAATGATTGGAGTAGTTGTGTGATCGTACGGTAGATAAATGCGCTGAAATCTTTATCAAAAAATTAAATATAATTACCAGTCCAAAAAGCTATCTTCTCCATACGATCGAATTAGGACTCGAAATCTTTTCCATTGCGTTCGTAATAGGGTATAACATTAGAAACGCCTAGCGGCACGTCTCGATAGGAGTTCGAAAATCTAAGTTGCATTATCAGGAAAATTTGAATTTGTATTTAAATTAATATATTGTTGACCAGTCAACCCTTCCAGTCAGCTGTTTTGCTATACCATCGGTCGTTACTCCTTTCACTCAAATCACTTGTTTTTCCTTCTCAAGCATGCTTCCCCTTCAATTTCGTTTCTCTCCTCCCTTTTTATAAATTGCCGAGTATTTAAAAAACCCAAATCAAAATCTTCAGAACTAAATGAAATCAAAGAAAATAGTATGGTCGAGCTTTTTAAAATACTGCTTCGTTAGATCACGAGTTTCCCAATTACCTCCTTTCTTCCCCTAACCGTTCAAATTAAATTACCCTCTTCCGCTCAATCGAATCGAGTTTGATGTTTTAAAAAAAAAAGGCAGCACGCAAGGAATCAAAGAGAAGTGGAAGGTCGGGGGTCGCGACTTCGAAGTCGCGCTGCGTGGTGGAGCGCGCACATGCTCGAGTGGGTTTGGGGGAAGACTAGGCGTCGGTGGAGCGTAGGGGGGTGTGCCCGTGGGTAGTGTTGGTATCGCAGCTGCTAGGGTTTCGCTGGGGATTTATTGTTTATGGGTAGTGGCTCGCGTGAAGCTAGGCCACGATCGGAGCCTGGGTCGCGGATGAACCCAGATGGCGGCGCGAGCATAAGGAAAAAAAGCAAGGAGGCGCGTACGATGGCGATTTCTGACCGAAACAGTAAACTGACCGAGGGGTTGCTCGCTGTAAGGTGTTTTTTCTTTAATAATTTTAATTCGATGAATATTGGGTTCATGTTCGAGTTTGAGGTAGTTTAATTTTAAACATTTTAATTTAAACGTTACCTAGGTTTAAAACTTATGAATGAACTATTTTTTTTATTTCACTTATCAGTACGTTAAACAACAGGTTATTTACAGTTTTGTTTAATTTAGTAAATATTTATATATCGGTTGAAGAAAATATATACACAGTTTTGGGAAGAAAATTTTATAAGGAATTTGGTGATTAAATTGTACAATTGACTTATTTAATTTATTTAGTTACCAAAAGATTTTTAAAGGGAAATTATTAGTTTAAATTAAATTATTAGTAAATTAACTTTTGTTAATGGTAATAAAATGTAGGTGAATTGAATTTATCGAATGGAAATTTAATTGTTCGATTGGTTCAAATATTAATAAACTGTATAAATATTTATACAAGGTCTAAAATCATGGAGAAACGAGTCGAGATGGATTGGATTTGCAAACAAAAACAAAAGTGAGTTAATCTCACTCTTTTGGATTGTTATTTAAATTCAAATGGTTAAATTTAAATAATTGGTTGAATGATTCAATTGATTTGATGTGCTATATTATATAAAGTAGTATATATAGTATACATTGGAGTGATTGATTTCCCGCATTATATAGCGAATGAGACCCTATGCGCCGCATTATAGCGGATGATATTATATTAATCCCAAATACCGCGATATTCCTCCCCGAAGTGGAATTGGTATTGTGCTAAAATCTATGGATGCAGGGAAACAGGTTGGAGGGATCCAACTGGATTCCTCAAAATTATTTAGTTTGTTTAATATTCTGTGTTATGAATATTTGATATTCTATGATGAATTATATTGATTATTGGAATGTTGAATGCTATGGTTTGCTTGAATATATTTCGATACACTGAGTTATCAAAATATATAGAATTGGATTTTTTGAAAAGAAAATAAAGAGTAACTTTTAAGTAAAATAATTATAGAGAATTTGAATAAATTTAAGAATGATCTGAATAAGAATAAAAGAGATTTTAAAATCCTAATGAATAAATTCCGAGTATGGAAAGGAGATTTTGAATACACAGAGTAATAATAAATTTTAAAACTTAAGTGATATTATTTAAAGGAACAAAGAATTATTTTAGAATTTCAAGGTTTCAATTTATTTGAAAGGATAAAGAAGGAATTTGGAAAAATATGAAATTGGTATTTTCAGTTAAAAGATTTTAAATCATAAGTAAGAATTAAAAATCTGAAGTCAATGGGTTTTGAAATAAATAAGTAAGTAAACGAATTTATTTCAAAATGGAGTAAATTGAAAATTAAATTGGAAATTGATTTAAGTGTTTGAAATTGGAAATTTCAAAGAGAATATGACTAAGAAATTTATAAACAGGGTTTATAAAAGTGGAGTAATATATCAGTAGATATTTGGAAGAATAAATTCACGGTGGGAATTTCTTAAAGGAATGGATAAATTTTAAAAAAATAAATAGTGATTTATTTTTTAAAGGATGTGAAAGAGAAGCGTATTCCCCTGGATAGCCAAGTACGTTTTCAAAGCAAAATTTTAGGTATAAGTTAAAAGTTTTTAAAGTTGTTTAAAAGCATGTTTTGGAAAATTTATTATTTTTGAATGTTTAAATTTTAAAGTAAGCGTTGTTCAAATTTATCTTAGTAGTTGTTAACGCTAAAATTAGACGCTAACACCCCGGTGCAAGTAGAGATTAAGCGAAAGCACCACCCGTTAACACGGGAATTAGAAACAAGTACAAATTGCAGGAAAAAACGGTAAGAGACAACAGTTTTATAGTGGTTCGGCTCCGAGTTGAGCCTACGTCCACTTTAATCTTCGTTATTGCTGAATTGATTACAACTTTACAACAGTCTTCAAATACAACACTGCAAAGACAAGTAGCTAAAAGTTCGATGCGGAAGAACTCTTTGAATCCATGTCGAATGAGTTCGATTTCTTCTTAAAGTTTGATGAAGTGTCTTGCGTGTTTGAAGTGTCAGGTGAGTTGAGAAAACATCAGAGTATCAGCATTTCTGAAATGAGCCAAAAGGTCCCTCTTTCAGTTGGAGCTAGTGCTGTATTTATAGGGGAGATTCTGGACTGGGTCGTAGGTGGCGAACGACCTAAGTGTAGGTCGTAGGTCGCGAGCGATCTAGAGGACACGGCATACGGCTCAACAGGGTAGCACTTGGTTTCTTCTGAGTGAGTCGGTAGGTCGTGGACGACCTAGGGGAGGTGCGACATAAGGAGTAGCCGCATAAGAAGTTGTTTCGGCTTTGTATAACTCACGAGCGACCTAATGAAGGAAACCAATTGCATGCAGTCGTTCACTACTTTAAACACGCTAGGTCGCTACGTTGTTCCCATTTTTACCTTATTACGTCGTCGAGTCCTTAGGTCGCTAGGTCGTTAGAGAGCTTCATTCATGTTAGGTCGCGTCTAAGTTACCTCGTTCATACTTTAGGTCATTAACCCACTGTTGGTCCATTAATTCGTTAGGTCGTAATGCTTGCTGTGTTAGGTCGTTTCATCCTTAGGTCGCTAGGACCGTTCTATCTTTAGGTCGCTAGGACCGTTCTATCTTTAGGTCGCTAGGACCTTTCTATCTTTAGGTCGCTAAGTAGCACACTTGTTAGGTCGCTCATCTCATTAGGTCGCTGGGTCGCTTATGAAGTTAGGTCGCTAGGTCGCTCAAAAGAGGTGTTAACACTTGCCCCTCGAAGTACAGGCCTATGTCGTAGGTCGTGTGCTTCGATCTAATTTCGTTAGGTCGTGAGCGACCTAAGACTTTTGCAAACTCGCGAGCCTCTTCGTCTCCTTCTCTTTGCTCCATATAAATTGCTAACTCGTTTCTTCTTTCTTACTTAACTGCTTCAATATCCCACTCCGCCATTAACGAAACTTCAAGCTTCCCAAAGGCAAATTCGAACTAACAAGCGGTCGTTTCTTTCTCACCATCACATCGCGTAAGTGAACTCGATCTTTATCCAACTCGTAATCGCCGTCGAACCACGAATTTTCATCTTCTGTCCCCAGTTCAAATCCATACATCGCGTTCCACTCTTGAGCCATGTTGCGATTGATTTTCGATCGCCATCGGCCATGTTGCTGTTGTGATTCATGAGAGCATAGCAGCCGCTGGATTTAAGATGGATTTGAGATGATCCGCGTCGATTATAAGTGATTTGATGGAATGGGTAGATAATAGGTTCTACTGAGAGGATGGTGGATTTTGTTACTTTGGTGATAACGGGTTGTCGGGTTACGAGATAGCGAGCTATTGGGTAGGGAGGAGGTTAGCGAGCTAAGGTAAGTGGAGTATAGTGGCTTTGACTGGAAATGGTTCGAGATTGCTAAGCTTCATCAGAGGCGACCTAATGAATCTGAGCAACTTAAGAAATTTAGCGACCTAACGCACTTAGCCGACCTAACAACTTGCAACTTAGATGGCCTACGACTTAACTTCTTAAGACGCGCTTGTATTCAAGCGACCTAGTACTTGGACAGATTCACACTGCCCTGTCTTGGACTCTTTAGCTTGAACCAGGCGACCTAGGACTTCTCGCGATGTAACTCTTAGGTCACATATATGCCCTAGCGACTTAGAACTTAAGCAAATTTGCTCTGCCTTGATTTGGGGCTTTAAGCCTTTAACTTCTTGACTCGGATTGCGACTTAAGGATTTGAACAAAACTTGAAAGCTTCAAAATTTGACAGAGCTTGATTGTATTTCCAACTTGAACTGCTAGAATGAACTGCTTGAACTTTGTTGCACTTCTTTACAGATTATACTAACTTTAATGCTAACAACCTGTTAAACACAACATTTGCAGGAAACTCGGGCGAATATACTACCATTGATTGCCCATATCGAATGGCAAATTAGTCAATAAAGAATAATCAACTTAAAGAAATTGTATGAAATGCTGTGAATCAACAAACTCAAGTGAAGTATTAAAGCAAAGCAACATTAATCAATTAAAACTGATTTGTTTGCATCAACACTGCACTTGTATTTGGACTTAAAACAACAAGCCCTGAAACTTTGTAATTAACAAATGCCTGTTAGTTTAATTTTTATTATATTTGCTTGTCATTTTATTAGTCTTGCACAACACTTCACACATTTAGGAAACGTGCACCTTCATATTTGAATATCCAGTTCCTTGTGTAGAATGTCTTCTCAACAAGAGGAAATGGTAGGACAAGCCGGAGAGGCCTTCCCAATAGCCAACCCACTGGATAATCCCCCAGAGAGGACTCCAACTACCCTGAGTCCGCAGGTGTTCAATCAACTACGCATCCAGTTTGGAATTGCTGAAGCGGATGCTATACTTCCTGGGCCAAATGATACTGCTGACAGCCCACCCCTCGGTTTTGTCACTGTTAATCGCCAGATGTGCCTGTGCGCCGCTATTCCTCCCTTCAATGAATTCCTTCAACAACTCCTTCTCAGATTAACCATCTCTCCCTTTCAACTGCATCCCAATGGCTATGCCATCTTGATGGGATTGTGCGTTCTATTAAGGAGGACGCTTGACCGTCTCCTAAGTTTTGAAGAAATCTGCTATCTATGCACATTCGCAAAGAATAAAGACCACCCCTCCATCATACTTGTGAGAAGTGCCAGAAACCGCAAGCTTATCTCCGATCTTTCTGAAAGCGCTCACGGTTTCCTGAATCAATTTTTCTTCGTCCGCTTCCCCAGGGTTTTATGCCATCTGGAGAGTAGGAAGTAAGATTGATCATCCCCGTTCTTTCCATTTTTGAGTTTTTTTAAGATCTGAATTGCTAAGTGATAACTTCATTCTTTACTTTTACAGCACTTCCTCCTCCTTCTAGAGACTCAAGCCATAAACCAACTTTCGAACGATTAAGTGCCATGGCAGTTGAAGAAAGAAGTATCAAATTTCTATTAAAAGATGAATTCCTGCACCAATTCGGACTTCTGCACTCTTCCCGTTCTACTCAGCCTCATGAAGTCCCTGATTCTCCAGTAAATATACCAGATGCCCCAGTTTCCGCCGAAGAACTTACTCCGAAAGAAACTACTACTGAGGCATCATTGGTAAAGTGTTCCACTTCAATCAATGTTGCAGAGTCGTCTGGCAGACCTGCACTTGCCCCGGTCGTCGAAGAAGAGGAACCTCCTCAACATCCCGGGGAATCTGGTGACGAAAGAACTGAGAGAACGAGTCCCGCCAAGCAGAGCGGAGATGATATTTTTGAGGGATTGAGCGACATGATGATTACTTCACAGGAGCTCTTTAAGGATGATCCCATCACTGCTAAAATTACCTCTCCAGCAGTTGAAGCAACATCTGCCTTACAACAAACTCCGTCGACCCAGGAGTTGATACTAGCTGTAAAATCTATCGTTACCCCCCGGCCGAAGAGTGGTTCGTAGTTTGACGCGCATAGTTTGCACGTTACACACACTTAGGATCTTTTCTGCACATGTATACACCTTGCTTTTTTACTTCAAAGATTTTTAAGACTTGCCTCTTTCTCATTTTTAGGTTCTCCAATGCGGCGAAGTGGCTCATACTATGATGACTTCCAACGCTATGGAAGGCGCGGCTACTATGATCCCAAGCGCTATCTCCCCGCCTCCAGGGAGACTGATGAAGAAAGAGCTGCAAGCAAAGCTCAAGAAAGGAGAGCCTACGAGGAGCATTACGAAAGAAGAGATGAGCGACACGACTCTTCTCAAAGGGGTGACGACTCTTATAAGAGAAAATCTTATGATGATAGAGGAAAGAGTCACATTGTTGAAGATCCCAGCAAACGGGCCAAACATAGTGAAAAGTCGGCATCTGAAATTCCTGAAAAGCCCGCTACTTCCCTGCCTTTAGAGATCCCCTCTAGTTCTCCCGCTCTCAAAGGAGCTGATATCCATTCAATTATTAACAGGCCTCAGTATCAAGTCGGGAATGCTCCGCCTACACTCCAAAGTTTCCAAATTGATGGTTAAAGGGAGTACGTTTTGACTTGGACCTGGTTCCCATTGATAAGCAGGCCATGCTAAAGAACCTTGATGCTGTTAAGCTTGACATTGAGAGAATGTCTGGATGGCAGAAGCTGGTCGACGAGCTTCAAAGGATAAATCATGCAAATCTTGAAGCCATGCTGACTATGGAAAATGATAAGTCTGAAGGCAAAAGGTTCTCGAGCAGCATGATACAGAGATGAGAAGCATTGCTTCTTATAATGAGGAGCTCGAGCTAAAGTTAAGAAGCTTGAAAATGATCTTGCCGCCTCTTTTACTTCTTTTACCCAAAAGGAAGAGGTGTTACAAAAGCAAGTGAGAGATGCTCATGCCAGCCAAAGAGATGCCGAAGATAGGCTTGATGTGCAGAAAAGAATTAATGAAGGTTATCTTGCTGACATTGCAGAGTTACGAAAGAAGACCAGCTCCCAGGATGTGGAAATTGAGATGTTAAGAGCTCGACTCTCTAAAGCTGAAAAAGAGCACGATGAGGCCGTCGCCGAAAAAATGGCAGCCAAAGAATCTCATGAGGCGACTAAAGCCAATATCAGCGCTACTTTATTCGAGTTTTACGTTCACAGCGTCTTGGGGCGCGTCAATCTTTCGTTCTTGGGCCGAAAATATGAAATTACATTGGCCGAAGTGTGGGAGGCAGCTATGGATACTTTCAAAGACACCGGCTATGCCGAGGCAGAGCTTGAGACGTTTTACTTGGATGATGAGGGTCGTGCCGCCCTCGCTAGGGGAAAAGAGCAACTTATTAAAGAACGAGCTGGAATAGTGGAAGGGGAGCATTCAGGGAAAGAAACAACTTTGACCGACCCTATCCATCCTTCGGTTTCGGCCGACATTGATATTATTGGGTCTAATCCCCATTCTTCACCTCCTGCCAAAGCCGAAGCCAAAGCTGCTACTGCTCACACTGAAGTCGAGGCCTAGGAAGACATCGAGGCCGAAGATTTTGAAGTCGAAGTGATAAAGCCTACTTCTCCAGGTAACCTCAACGTCGATCTCGCTCAAGTGGACTGCTCGTTTGCTTCGACTGAGTTCGATGAGCTTCTTGCTTATTTCTTAAGTGTCGATGAGCCATTATCCCCTCTTTTTATGAGGAATACTGACTTTAACTTTTCTTCTTCTGTAGTGAAAACTGTAAGCATTGTTCAGACTTCCCCTCCTCCAGTTATTCCCCCTTCGTCTCTTCAGGTCACTCCTCCTTCTGCTTCTCAACCGGGGTCGCAAGAGGAGCAGATAGAAGCTGTTCGAGACTTGGATGATCCCATTGCTTCTCAAGAGCAGAAGGCTGAAGATCCTGAAGAAGGCGAGAGAACTCTGGAACAAACTTCCTCTGATGACATAAAGTTATCTGCACTTTTTTCTCCAGGCAGTGAGTCTTCTTCAAAAAAGAGGGGGAAACGTGGAGTCTCCAAGAAGAAGAGTGAAGCTTTCACTGGCGAAGAGAAAGCGGTGGAAGATCCAATTGTGCCCCTTTCTCCTTCTTCTCCTACTCTTACAAGCCAGCCCAAAAAGTTGATCATCCGGCCAGGCGTAGGCTCGAAAGGTGGAAAGAAGAAGAAATGATGGCTTTGGTCCTATGCTTTTTATCTTTCTTTTTGCTTATATATATGTAAGCTTGTGTTGACCGGAGATTGTGCGGATACCGGTCCCCGCCTTCTTTTTATTTTGAAACCTACACATGTACAAAATTCTCATAGTACGGAATAAAATGATTCTTTAACTTGTACAAACTTTAGTCTATATTTGAGAATGCATTTATTTTTCATTTCCATGCAAGTTTCTTTATTTTCTTTGTGTGATGTTGCAGTAAGCCTATGGTATGTTTCTTGAGCATTGCTTTTATGAATGAATGTAACTATATTATATTGCCCCCATACCATGGCTTATTGCAATCTCTTTCACATTGTAAAAATTTTGGAGAACAACTCTTCTGTTTCAAGAAGACTCGTACTCTTTCTTTGGATAATGACTTTTCCATTTTGAGGAGGCCTGTATCCGTACTTTTAGAGAATAATTTTTCCTTTTTAAGGGATTATTTCTCTGATTTAGTAGAATGTGCCTTGTATTGGAGAAGTTGTTCACTCTCTTTTTATACACTTCAACTTTTGGAGATGATCACTTTCTTCTCTCTCTTTTTTTTTTAAAATAAAAAAGTAGTGAACTCTCCAATGCGGTGAAGTGGGCTTCAAAAGAAGACTTTGATTTGGTACTTCAACTTTCAGAGAAGAATATTTTTATTGTAGAGAGATTGATCTCCTCCTTAAGAGTAGAAGTACGCCTTTGAAGAGGGCTTTTTATTCTTTTGTTTTTGATATTTGTTGTGCCTCGTTGGAGGGCTTTCTGTTTTACTCGCTTGAGTGCTTTCTCACAGTTAAATGGATCCACGAGGCGGACGCAAGTTACTTGGATGTTTATTTGCACAAACGATCTCAGCTAGTTAACAAGGGCCCTGTGCCTTCATTTTGTGAAGGTGCCCCTCTGGTGGTTCCACCAACCTTGTTGGTTGAGAAAAGCATTTCTTCTTGGGACGTGCCTCAGAAGAGGGCTTGTTATGCCTCGGGAGAGGGCTTCTGCCTCCGGAGAGGGCAGGTGTGCCTTTGGAGAAGGCTTGTGCCTCCAAAGAGGTCTTATGGTGCCTCAGGAGAGGGCTTTGTTGCATTTCAACTCTGGTGAAATGGGCCTCCGAAGAAGTATTTTATCATTTCAACTCCTGGTGAAATGGGCCTCCGAAGAGGGATTTTCACATCTCAACTCTTGTGAAGTTTGCACTTCAGATCTTGGTGAAATGTGTGCCTCCGAAGAGGTCTTGTTATCATTCCAACTCTGGTGAAATATTTCAACTCCTGACGAAATGGGCCTCCGAAGAGGGCTTTTCACATTCCAACTCTTGTGAAGTTTGCACTTCAGATCTTGGTGAAATGTGTGCCTTCGAGTATGTCTGGAAGTTACTTTCCCATGGTTGGATGGATTCATGGGGCGGACGCAAGTTACTTGGATGTTTGTTTGCACAAACGATCTCAGCTAGTTAACAAGGGCCCTGTGCCTTCATTTTGTGAAGGTGCCCCTCCGGTGCTTCCACCAATCTTTTTTGTTGAGAAAGAGAACTTTCGTTTTCTGGCATGCCCCGTTAGTGGTCTTTATCCTCCGAAAAGTTGTGCCTCCGAAGAGCGCTTGTGCCTCCGAAGAGGGCTTTTGTTTGCCGGAAAGCTACTTCTCACAGTTGAATGGACCCACGGGGCGGATGCAAGCTTCCCGATTGGATGTTCGTTTGCACAAACGATCGCAACCAGTTAGCAAGGGCCCTGTGCCTTCCACTTAGGAAGGTGCCCCTCCGGTGGTTCCACTAACCTTATTGGTTGAGAAGAACACTTCCACTTTTTGGCATGCCTCTGAGGAGGGCTTTGTTGTCTGCTTGCCCATGTCTTTTCACCATCTGCCCTCAAGCGATTTCCAGTCATCATTTCTAAGACAATGCTCTTTTCTTTGCCAGTCATTTGTTCCTTTCCCAGAGAAGTGCACTTCATAGTTGAGTGAACCCACGGGGCAGACGCAAGCTATCTGACCGGATGTCCGTTTGCGCAGACGATCACAATCAGTTAGCAAGGGCCTAGAACCTTCACGTTGCGAAGGTGCCCTTTCGGTGGAATCACCAACTATTTATGAGAAATACTTTTGATGTAGGGATTGGATGTGGGATTCTTGTGACTTGACATTTTTTATTGAGCAGTTTACAGGAATCGCCGAGCCTTGTGATGTGTTGAATAGGTAAGCTTTGCTTTGATAGCCTGCAATAGTAAATCGATATTTTAGCAACATTTTTTTTAGAATATTTGCATATCAAAATGAAACAGGCATTTTATAGTTAATAAAAGAACACAAGATTCGTAGTTCTTATTTGCATTGATTTTACAATGGCTTTTTATACAAGAATGACATATCCATCCTTTTACAAATTTGAAGCAATATTTTTAGTTAAAACGTGGACACAAGCAACTGCTACCCCATGCTCTCGGAATTGAATCTCCGGTGTATGGAGATCTTTTATTTCCGCTGGATTCATCGCTTCTGATCCGTGTATTAATAAGATCGAAGTCTTTGAATTTTTTGCTTTTAGACTTGGTGCCATTGTCTGTGACTATCTTTTTGAAGCACACAGTCGGCATTTGTTGCGCTTTGGGACTGGATGGCAGCCGCTTTCAAAATAGAAACATTTTCTTGCTCTGGGGCTTATCTCAAAGCGCGAGCATATCTTTTCATTTCACCCCCACTTCTGCCCGCTGGGTGGGGGCCCCCTGTGATGACATTAATGATAGGCCTCCTGGATTCTTGAGCGGGAGGTCCTGAGTTCAATTCTCAGTGAAAGTACCAAAAATGTTAACGCTAAAATTAGACGCTAACACCCCGGTGCAAGTAGAGATTAAGCGAAAGCACCACCCGTTAACACGGGAATTAGAAACAAGTAGAAATTGCAGGAAAAAACAGTAAGAGACAACAGTTTTATAGTGGTTCGGCTCCGAGTTGAGCCTACGTCCATTTTAATCTTCTTTATTGCTGAATTGATTACAACTTTACAACAGTCTTAAAATACAACACTACAAAGACAAGTAGCTAAAACTTCGATGCGAAAGAACTCTTTGAATCCATGTCGAATGAGTTCGATTTCTTCTTGAAGTTTGATGAAGTGTCTTACATGTTTGAAGTGTCGGGTGAGTTGAGAAAACAGCAGAGTATCGGCGTTTCTGAAATGAGCCAAAAGGTCCCTCTTTCAGTTGGAGCTAGTGCTGTATTTATAGGGGAGATTCTGGACTGGGTCGTAGGTGGCGAATGACCTAAGTGTAGGTCGTAGGTCGCGAGCGATCTAGAGGACACGGCATACGGCTCAACAGGGTAGCACTTGGTTTCTTCTGAGTGAGTCGGTAGGTCGTGGACGACCTAGGGGAGGTGCGACATAAGGAGTAGCCGCATAAGAAGTTGTTTCGGCTTTGTATAACTCGCGAGGGACCTAATGAAGGAAACCAATTGCATGCAGTCCTTCACTACTTTAAACACGCTAGGTCGCTAGGTTGTTCCCATTTTTACCTTATTAGGTCGTCGAGTCCTTAGGTCGCTAGGTCGTTAGAGAGCTTCATTCCTGTTAGGTCGCGTCTAAGTTACCTCGTTCATACTTTAGGTCATTAACCCGCCGTTGGTCCATCAGTTCGTTAGGTCGTAATGCTTGTTGTGTTAGGACGTTGCATCCTTAGGTCGCTAGGACCGTTCTACCTTTAGATCGCTAGGACCGTTCTATCTTTAGGTCGCTAGGACCGTTCTATCTTTAGGTCGCTAGGACTGTTCTATCTTTAGGTCGCTAAGTAGAACACTTGTTAGGTCGCTCATCTCAGTAGGTCGCTGGGTCGCTTATGAAGTTAGGTCGCTAGGTCGCTCAAAAGAGGTGTTAACAGTAGTAATTATTTAAAGGTGGCTTGGTATTATGGTTTAAAAAGAGAAAAATTTAGTTTTATATTTTATAAAGTAGCTTTATTTTAAATAGTCTTAAAGTATATATTTTTAAATAAAGTATTAAAGTAATTTTTATTTTAAATGTTTTAAAGTATAATTTATTATAAAATGTTTTAAACTATTTTAAAAGTCTAAAGTTTTTGTACTTGGTATTTTCAGTGGAAATAAATATTTGGGAATTTATTCCGTGAGAGGAAGATGGTTTGAAACTGTTTTCAAAAATGTTTGAAAAGTGGAAATATATCTTGCGAAGATACTTCGAGAATAATAAATAAGAAATTATTTATGGTTGATGGATGTTTGTGAATGTTAATTGATAGTTAAATAACCAACTATCAATATTGGCCAATACGCTTGTGACGACCCGGAATTCTTAACAATTTAAATTGGAATAATTGATTGATTTTAAAATATTTAAAAATTAATTTTTGACTTGAATTCAAATATTTTATTAATAGCAATTAAGTTATTAGATTTAATAAACTGAAATTGAATAAAATGTTGAATTTGGAATTTTAAGCCTGTTAAAGATAATTTGAAGGTTTATAAAATTTATAATGATGATACTGAAGATAATAGAATGGTTGCAATTTAAGTTAAAGGTGATTTGTTCAACCTTAATAATATATCGTTTAAATTGATATTTAAGAATAGCCTTCCGAGGCAAAGTCTCGGAATTCGATGAAACCAGTTTCATTTGATCCGTAATATTATATTATTATTGGATTTCAATTTTCGTAGCAATCGGAGTTGTCGTTTGACCCTGGCAGCTCAAAACACATAGAAACTATTTTACTCGATTTAATTTTAATTTGATCGTTTACTTCCGTAACTTGCGCATATGATCAATTTAGCCTCGAAACATGTTCCATTGCATTCGAAATAGGGATATAACATTATAAACGCGTAGCGGAACGCCTCAATAGGATGACAAGATTTTAAGCTATGAATTCAAGGCGATTTAAATTTAAATTTGAATTTAATATACTTTATTTGACTAGTCAAATAAACTTCACATCACAGCTTTAAACTTCACATCACAGCTTTTTGCTGTCGGTGTAGCAAACTGATGGAGACACGTAACATCACATTTTGTTCCCTTTGTTTTCTTTTCGTGCAAGCCTTCCTTTCAGATATCACGTTCTCTCCTCCTTCAAAATTAGTTCAGTCGATACAAAAATAAAATAAGAATTTGATGGCCAAACTAAACATATATGCTTCCTTCTTTCTACTGGTTGAAGCGCTCGAGCCCTTCCCCTTCTTTCTGAAGCCGCAATTCAATCTTCAACATTTAACCCGCATGCCTTTTTCTTCATCTCCAGTCTTCAAATCGAAACCCTCCTTTCGTCTAAAGCCCGAGCTTACTTTCTCTTCTCTCAGTGTTTAATTGTTATTAAAATCGATCGCGCACAAAAGAATAAAATTGCGAAAAGGCCGTTTTGTCCAAAGGGGAGAGGTGACTGTTGTGATGTTCGATTTGGAAAATTGGAGATGTGGTGGATGTCCTGATTAGAAATCATGAATTTGGGTAGAGGTGGAGTTGTTGTAGGTGGTTGATTAAAGGTGATTGTTCATGGTTGTTTGATCTTGAGATATTGAAGATAAAGTTGACGATGGTATGGCTTTGGCGATTGAGGGAGTAGTGAAGTGGGTTTTGGCTATGGTTGAGTTGCTTTCATTTGAAGGAGGCCGCGATGATTGGAGCGGTAATTGCAGGTCGCGTGTCCGAGGATTGTTGTTTTGCTTTGGCTACATGTAGTGGTGAGATATGGGTTGTTGATGGTTATTTTTAGAGCAGTGATCTCATTTAATTCGTAGTGGTCTGCTTGTGATGTTGAACGGGACAGTATGGCCTTAGGCAGTCAATATGTATCTAGTGAAGTTCTGCATGCTTGTGTTTGACAGTGGGGTTAAAATCTGAAAGGAAACAAGTCAAGATTGGATTTGGATTGCAAAATCAAAGGTGAGTTAATCACATCCATCTGGTTCAATTTAAATTTAAGTGGTTAAATTTAAATATTGGGTTGCATGATTGAATTGATTTATCTGCACTGTGAACTGATGATCAGTTGACTTTGGTTTTGGTTGATTCTCGTGTTAATTATTGCTTGACTCGAAGTATTTGGGTTTAAAATTGTTTTAAACTTAAATCATAAATAAGAAAATGTTGTCATTTTAAAGTTAATAAGGTCTTAATGAATTGTGAATTCATTAAATTAGTAGGGTAACTAAAATGGATAATGAACTTACTCAACTAATTTATGATTTAGGTTAATTAATTTAATCATTAAGGTTTTGAATTAATTAATTAAGGACTAAGTTAATTAATGAAGTTTAATAAAATTAGAATAATCATTGGGTGGTTTGATAGGTAATTACTTAATGTATTTAATAAAATAATTACTTAGTGTAATTAATCAAGAGATTTATTAAGATAATTAATTAAGGTGTAATTTATTTATTTAATGAAGTAAATAAATGGGTAGTTAATTACTGGTTGAGACTAATTAAGAGTGATTAATATTTGTGGTTTAATTAATGATTAGTATTTATATAATAAAATAAGATTAGAACAAATTGAAATGCAAATGAAAAATCATTAATTAATATAATCAATGATGTAAATAAAGGTTGATTAATTAAGATAAATTAAACAACAATAAGGGATTTATGAGAAATTAATTAATAAGGGATCAAGGATTAATGTAATTGATAATAGTTAATTAATTCATGAAGTAATTAAGATTACTTATTGATTTGGTTAAGAAGAATTAATATCGTGAAAATAATTAAAGTTAATTACTTGAATGTAATTGAAGGGTAACTAATCCAGGGTGATTAATTAAGATGAATAATGAAGGGATGATTGATTAATTGATTTGAAATTAATTAATGTTAAATGAAGAAATCTAAGTGGTTGAGGTTAGTAATTCAATCAGGATTAATTGAATTAAATTTGTATGTGATTAAGCTTTGCTTACGGATGATTGAATGGTATTGGATGGTTTGAATGAGTTGATATCTCTAATATGAAATGTTGTGTATTTCATTTGGATAACTTGGGTTAGGAAGACATAAGACTCGAAGAGACCGGGTTCATGTATTAGAAAATAGCCGAAACCACTTCAAATTTTTATAGATTGATATGTGAAATCTATAAGCTAGAGTGAAGTGATTTAAAGGAATTGGACTATTTAAATCTAAACCTTGGTACTTAGAAAATGGATGTGTGGAGTAAGTGATGTCTATAATTAATTGTGGCTTTGTGAATTGAAACGAGTTACCCCGGGTTTTATATAAGTTGTACGCTTTGCATTTCATGTTAGATGGGTTTACTCACGCTGGTTTCCAGCCTGACCCGGGTTTTACTTTGGTGTAATGCTCGGGTCAGACCGAGTGTTACAGATTTTCAGGTAAGGACGTTCTGGAGCTCAGGAGGCGAGCTGGATGGCAGGAACGTATATAGTGTTTCCGCTGTATTATATTATTGTAAATATGAGACATGTTGATTTGTATATGTCCAGTGTTTGAGTATATGTGTAACTCTGATGTATTAAAATGTAATCCATAGAATATTATTCTTTTGTAAACTGTTATTCTTTACTATTATATTTCATCCGCTGCGAATGTGGGATGTTGGTATGTCTGTTCTTCTTTTCTTCTACATCTTTTCTTCTTTTCCTAACTATCTGGAATTTTCGGGATCAAAAATTTCGGGTCGTTACAGTTGGTATCAGAGCTGAAAGGTTAAGTGTGAACCTTGGCTCTGGTGGGGATTACTCATTAAATAGAGTCCGTAGTACTCTAGGATGGGTTGAGTATATACATATATGAGAGCGTACTTGTTATTTTCGTATATAAAGGTTTTAAATGATTTTATATAAAAATATATTTTGATATATAAAGCAATATTCCATTCTAATAAATATTAAGGTGATTGGTGGTTAAATCATTAGAATTAAATTAAGCAGTAATATAATACAACCAAATTGAAATCTTGAATTGGAATTAAATTAAGTGGTAACAGAAATACAACCAAATTAAGATTAAATTGATTGAAATGAAATTCTAGAATTTGAGCTCAGAAATTAAATTGTTTAAAAACTTTAAATAAAGGTAAGTTTGAAATGGATTCAAACTAAAATTTAATCTTGAATTTATAATAGTAAGAATAAGATAAAAAGAAAATCGTTATCCAGATATGATAACCTTGGGTATTATCATAAATAGTTATGATATATTTGTTATTAAGTAAGCCAAATGAAGTAAATTTATAAGATGAGTATAACTTCTAAATTAAAGTAGGTTTTGAAATTGTGAAGTTTTAAAACCTAAGTCTAGAGGGAATCAATTGTTTCAAAGAGTTAAAGAAATAACAAATAATATAATTCAGACTATTTTGAATATAGTCTTATTTTAAAACAAGAAATGTTTGGAAGATTTTAAGGGTTTTGTTTTGAAATTAAAACCAAGGGTGGTTTAAAATTTTAAAGTAGACTGGTGTGTGAAGGAAATAAATGTGAAATAAACTCTAAGGTTGAGTTTTGAATTTTCCTTGTAATGTAATGTGAGACCCAAAGTGAAGCAAGTTTTAAACTTAAATGGAAAGGTTATTAATCTGAAGGTTTAAAATTTAAATGGAAAATTTTGATTAGATTAAATTGAAATGATTTGAACTTGAAGTGGGTTCAATTGATAATAGTCCAAAATTGACGGGAATAATTTGGAACTGAAATTAAGGCGAGTAGGATTAAAATCAAACGGAATTTGATTTGAAGTCGGAAAGAAATCGAGAATTAATTCATCTTGAATTGGGAATAAATCAAGCCCAATGGAATTTGGAGTTATTTGAATTGGAATTGGGTCAATTTAAATGGAAGTGGAAATTTAAATTGAATTGATGAGAATGGAGATTGGGAATTGAACAGTTTGACTCCAGACTATTTTTTTTTTTTAAAAATTGTTTTAGTACAAATCTATTTTTTCCAATTTATTTATTATGTATACAACCTTTCTTATTAACCCAAAACTATCTTATACTTATTTTATAACTACTTTTGGAGTTATTTAACTATTTTGTAACTGTTTTATAAACTAATTACTGTTTTTCAACTGTTTTATAACTAATTACTATTTTAAACTATTTTGTGATTATATAACTATTTTATAACTATTTAACTATTTTATAATTAGTTAACTATTTTACAGTTATTTTGCAAACTAATAATTATTTTTCAACTACTTATCTGTTTTTAAAATTTTCAAGCTATTTCCTAAAAATAAAATGGTCAGAGTCCAAACTGATATTGATTAAATACCCAACTAAGATAAGAATTGAAGTGATAATCCAAATGGGGATTAAGGCAAATGTGAATAAGTGAATAAAATTAAAAGTGAGGATGAATAGAAAGGAAATTGATTTGGCTGATAATCAATGAAAATATATACGTAGGATGTACGTATATTATTCTATTCGTATAGTGATTTGATCCAGATTCAAGCGCAGAATTTTGGGACAGTTTATCGATCCGAGTTGGGATTTTTCACTCGATTTTCGACAGCGAACCTGGATATGGATTGTTGATTGGTTCTGGATATTCTCTATCATAGTTATGGTTATGCAAGGAGAATGACGGTTTCTGATCAAGAAACCAGATCTGTGTCTGCACTAGGAAGTCGGGTGGACGATGCTAGTTCGGAAGTGAAATTGTGTGATCGAGTGAGCGATCAGATTGGTATGGCGTACGGATGATAAGTGTACATCGTACAATTTTGAATGAAATTGATATTGGAAAGAGTAATCAAAATTTGAATATTTGTTTTGAATAAACAGAGTTATATATCTTTGTTATATGTAAGATGAAACTCCCCTTATTGAATCTATAGCCAAAAGAAAATGGATTTTTGGAAATAATTGGAGTATAAATATATATATATATATATATATATATCTAAAGGATCTTATGAGGATTTTGGAAAAGGTTTTGGGAACCTTTGGATTTGGAAAGGCTTTTGATTTTTGGGTAAAATCAATATTGAAATTTGAAAAGCCTAGTTTGAGAATTATCGATTTTGAGATAATCGATTTTTTGTAAAGGAGCCTTGTATGAGATCATGCTAGGTGTATGATTTGAAAGATACTATATGTGTATAGTATAAAGTGTTTTGATGATGGCTCTGGGGAAAAAGGCGCTCCCTTGAAATGAACTTCTCAGGAGTGCCACCGGGTGGTGCTGCCTTGAGCCCCAAGGGGGGTTCTAAAGTTGATCCTGTGAGGAGTCCGGACAAAACTAGTTCCTGAGGATTATGAGTAGTGTATACCATAGCGAAAGTCGTGTGTGCCGCTGAGAGCCAACGGCCTACGTTTGATTTTATATCGGTAGACTGCGACCTATGGTTACATAGCGAAAGTCATGTGTGCCGCTGAGAGCCAATAGTCTAAGTTTGATTTTACATCGGTAGACTGCGACCTATGTAGGAGTGGAGAAATTTCATTTTGACAGCGAAAGTCGTGTGTGCCACTGAGAGCCAACAGTTACATGGACTTTTGCTGTGATGGCAACGTAACCCAGGATGTAACTGCGACCATGGATGGGGGTGATGATTTGCAGAGCACTCTCACCAAGATATTTCCTCTATTTTCAGAAAAATTGTTTTCTATATTTTCAATAAAATTATTTTCCAAGTATTTTCATTGGATTTTGAAAACGGGTTTACCAAGTACTTATAGATTTTCAGTCCTACGCCTGATCAACGTATGACTGAATTTCTGTGAGAATACGGATGAACTGGTTGAGACATCGAGTTATAAGAAATATTTTTATAAAGAGATTTTTTTATAGTATGAGGTGGATTTAAAAGCATTTCTAAAATTTTAAAATAAAAGGTGTGGAATTTTGGAAAATGATAGAAATCTAAACTGGAATGATAAATTATTTTTGAATTTAGGAAAATTTAATGAAGTGATTTTGTTGTAATAAAATCGAATATTGATTTTAAAAGTTGGAAGCTAATTAGCTAAATACATTATTTGATAAAGTATATTAATAAAAGTTAACTCGGTTAAATAAAATGGATTGTAAGTTAATTATGAAGTTCGAAATAAATTCGAATTATAAATAAAATTCGACTTTGATTTGACGATGAATTAAAATAAGTAGAGATATTGTTAAGATAAAATAGAGTTGGATCGAAATAGTAATGGTTTGAAAACCAAAGAAGGTTTTGGGAAATTGGTTGAGGTGATAGTGGGTCTTTAATAAAAGATAGTTGGTAGGATGTTGAATTGTGAGTTTTGGGAAAAAGGTAAACGAGTATTGGACCATTCTTCCTAACTAGTAATTTCGGGGACGAAATTCTTTTAAGGGGGAGGAGTGTGACGACCCGGAATTTTTAACAATTTAAATTGGAATAATTAATTGATTTTAAAATATTTAAAAGTTAATTTTTAACTTGAATTCAAATATTTTTATTAATAGCAATTAAGTTATTAGATTTAATAAAACAGAAACTGGATAAAATGTTGAATCTGGAATTTTAAGCCTGTTAAAGATAATTTGAAGGCTTACAAAATTTATAATGATGATACTGAAGATAATAGAATGGTTGAAATTTAATTTAAAGGTGATTTGTTCAATTTTAATAATATATCGTTTAAATCGATATTTAAGAATAGCCTTCCGAGGCACAGTCTTGGAATTCGATGAAACCAGTTCCATTTGATCCGCAATATTATATTATTATTGGATTTCAATATTCGTAGCAATTGGAGTTGTCGTTTGACCCTGGCAGCTCAAAATGCATAGAAACTATTTTAATCGATATAACTTTAAATTGATCGTTTACTTCCATAACTTGCGCATATGATCAAATTAGCCTCCGAAACACGTTCCATTGCGTTCGAAATAGGGATGTGACATTATAAACGCCTAACAGCACGCCTCAATAGGATGGCAAGATTTTAAGCTACGAATTCAAGGCGAGTTAAATTTAAATTTGAATTTAATATACTTTATTTGGCTAGTCAAATAAACTTCACATCACAACTTTTTGCTGTCACTGTAGCAAACTGATGGAGACACATAACATCACATCTTGTTCCCTTCGTTTTCTTTTCACGCAAGCCTTCCTTTCAGATATCACGTTCTCTCCTCCGTCAAAATCAGTTCAGTCGATACAAAAATAAAAATAAGAATTTGATGGCCGAACTAAACTTATACGCTTCCTTCTTTTTACCGGTTGAAGTGCTTGTAACAACCCTGTATTTTGTGATTTATTTTTTTTGTATATTTTAATTATTTTAATTGAATTTTTTATTTAAAAACTTATTTTATTTATTTTGAATGATAAACTTTAGTTTTGATATGAATTATCATTCCAAAGCATGACTAAAATGAATATTTTCCAAAAAGTGAATTTTGGTCAAAATAATCAAACTTTGACTTTTAATTAAAAAAATTTAAATTTTGAAAATTTAAATTTTATCTTTTATTATGAAAGTACATAAAATTTTAAGAACACTGCTTTTCGTTTCGTTGAAAACGGATTTAAATTGCAAAAGTTACACTGTTTTCAATATTGTGTGTATATTGGGTTATTCAGCAATAGTCTTTATTTTAAATTATATAAATGACATTTTTATTTGATATATCTTATTATAACTTGTATATTTATGTTATATTATGTATATTTTGACTTTTAATTTTTTTTTTTAAAATGATAATAGAATTTTTCCGAAATTTACTGTATTTTTATTTCCTATTTTTAAAGGCTGTTTCTATTTTTCTGCTATTGTCTTCATCTAAACTATATTTAAATAATTATTTATTTATTTATTTTGTGAATGTATTTTTTTTTTATTATCTTTATTTATAAATATTTTTCAAGTATATAAAATTTTTCCAAAGTCCATTGCATTTATTTTCAAATTTTCTAACCTAGTTTCTGTTTTCTTTGCTATTTCCTTAATTTAATTATATATAATTAAAATTTAGTAATTTATTTTATACATTCACTTTTATTTGCTGTTTTTTACTTTATTAATATTCATTTTTCATGTATTTAAATTTTAATAGATTTTTCCAAAGATTATTTGAGTTGTTTTCAATTTTAAAGCCTAGTTTGTAATTTTAAGCCATTTTCTTAATTTAAATTCTATTTAATTAAAATTTAATTATTTATTTTAGATATTTATTCTTATTTTTGATTTTTTATCTTTATTTCTCAGTTTATATGTATTTATAAAATTACAAATTATATATATGAAATTTGAAAGGTTTAAAGGCTAAGAAACGTAATGTCGTTTCACGTTTCTTTTACAGTTTCTTTTGTCATCAATACATCTGTTATTTTAGCCACTCCTTACTCTATCTCTAGCCGACTTCCCTTTCTTATTTTTCACGAAATTTTCTCTTTCTCAAACCCTAAAAAATTCATGGCCTCCATCTTGCAAGTTTTGGTAATGGCTTCCCTTTCTTTTTCTTATTTTTCTTCTTATTTTTCTATGAATTATGCCTTGTTTACTCATGCTTTCTGCTAGGCTTATCCTCCATAGCCGCAGCCACAAACTCCTACGCCTCTTCCCTGCCATCACCACCACCTATTCTTCCAGCCATGACCAAGGCCGAGCCATCCATGGTGGTCAAACCCTTCAAAATTGCAACCTACATGCCAAAAACAATGTTTGTTGACCATTTTGGCCTCATCCCCTTCAACCACCACCCTAACCACCACCATAGCAGCAACCACCACCTCTGACCTGATCACCACACACCCCTCCAACCTCTGTCCAGTCATGGTGCACCCACAGGCCGAGGACACTTCCATGTCCGAGCCCTCTAGCCAACCAAAACTCCATTTGTTTGCCTAAGACCCTTCACCTCTTCATGTATGAAACTTCACCTTGCTCATGACATGAACCCGACCCATGTTAGCCTAGACCTGAGCCAAAACTTAACCAAATATGAACCAAACTATACCCTAGGCCATGACAAAGGTTTGAGGAAGCAAGGCAAAAAGTTTGGCAATTCGTTTCTCTTTTATTTCAAAGTTATTGCATTTTAAAGTCGTATTGAATTGTGTTGTTTTGATTGTTTGTTTTGGGTTGTACACAAGAGTTGTAGCTTGGATTCGCTCTCCACTCAAGTCCTAATTGTGTCATCGTGCTTTGTTTTCTGTTGTGCCTTTGGTTTTGACATCTTCAGCAATTAGAGGTGAGTAAAGCTCACACGACATTTATACTTATGCAGTTGTGAAACAACAACAACTGAATGTGTAGAAATATTTATGATGTTATAACTGCCATGTGATTTTATATATATATGATGTTAACATGTTAAATTTTATGTCATATCACCTGTTACATGTCACATCACCTGTTACTATTGTATATTGTTAAACTGTTCATTTTTGATCTGTCTATCTCACTGCAAGTTCCCTGTAGGTTAGAAATCACTATGGGTTGAAATGATACATACCCGAACGGACTTTAGCATAAGGAAAAATCATGGTGGGCTGAAATGATAGGCCTGAACGGTTTTTAAATTATTCATTTTGACTTGGGATTGCGGGTTTGAAATGATAACACCCGGATTTTCTTTATAAATTACGGGTTGAAATGATATATTACCCGTATCACTTTACCTAGCGTAGAAAATTATATACAGACCCGTAGTTAAAATATTTTTTTCAAAAAATTTTAAAATATTTTAGAAATTTGATTATTATAATATTTTATTTGAAATTTAATAAAAATATAACTTTTGTAAAGTATTATTCATTTTCTGGAAATCTATAAGTTAAATAAATTATGGAAAAGTTAGAAAATATGAATGTAAGTTATTTTGGAAATTTTGATTTAATTTTTAATGAAATTTAAATTATCTTTGGAAATATGATAAATTTATGATATTTTGAATTTAAATTAATTTAAAATGATTTTATAACATATTAATGATTTTTGAATAAAGTTAGAATGTTAATGAGTGAATATTGAGTTGAATTTGAAAATATAACTTAAATTGAAATTTATGAATTTGGTTTAAAAGTGGAATTTTAAGTTAAGTTAAATAAAATGGAATTAAGTTATATTTGAAATTTTAAACTTAAGTGTTAAGTTGAAATTTAATGAAAGGAATTTAAAATTGAACATTGCAATTTAATAAGTGAATTATTATTAAATCTTGATTTTTGAATGGAAATTTAACTTTATAAAATCATGAACTTGAGGAAAATTAAATGATGTTTATAAATGTGAAAATGTATGATTTTATGAGTTAAAAATGTTTTAAATAAAAATATAATTGGTTGAGAAATTATATTTAATATTTGGAGTTAATTGACTGCATTTTTGAAATGCTATTAATTACAATGTAAATGATATTAAAGTATTTGTAAATGTTGCAGTTGATGATAATGAACTAAAAAGCTACATTGAATTAAAAACTATTATAGCAATTTTGTAAGTGCTATAATTTTTGAATTTAACTAAGTTTATTTGGAATTTAAGTAAACCATATTACAACATTTTAAAATGTTGTCTTTTGTTAAATTGAACTGTTTTGAATGTAACTTTCCGTAGCGTTTTCTAAATGCTGCGAAAAGTGGAATTTCACTGCTTTGATAAACTTAAGTGAATAAATGAACTTTGGAAGTTGAAAATTTTGTAAATTTAATAATTTAATTATTGAACATAATAACTTCATTTTAATGATTAAATTTTTTTTTGAATATAAACTGTTTTGAAATGTGAATTGAAATGGTATTTTAATTGAATAAAATGAATAATGATTTGAAATGAATGTGATTTTGAAAAGAGATGATATTTTGATATATTAAATGATTGAAATGTGGTTTTGAAAAGATATGATATTTTGATATATTAAAATGATTTGAAAATGGAGTTCTGAAAGATATGACATTTTGATATTAAAATAATTTGAAAGGAAGTGCTGAAAGATAAGATATTTTGAATGAAGCTTTGAAAGGTTATGATATTTTGATGTATTAAAATGATTTGAAAGGAAGTTTTTAAAGGATATGATAATTTAAAATATTGAAATGGTTAGAAATGACTTGATATTTATTTTGATAAATATTTGAATTGAAAGATATGGTATGATGATATATTGAAATTGTTAGGAAATGATTTAATCTTTATTTTGATAAAGATTTGGGTTGAAATGACATTTTATTTTTGAAGTATAAAATATTGTTTTAAAGTTACAACTACGGGTTATAATAACGATTGGTTGTTAAAGAGACCAGGATCGGATATTGTCTTATAGCCGACCAATACCGAAAACCACTTTAACAATTGTGTACGCGGTGGAGATTCCAGAATGAAGTAGGATGGTGGCGACGTTCTCGAGGTATATTACGTGGAACCAACTCCCGTGAGTTGGCATAAATGACTAAAACAGGAGCTATACTGGGATACACAAAGGGTCGCACCCTTTCATCGAGCATGCTCCATCGAAAACCATTCTATTACTTTTGCGATTCGATATGTGGCGCCACTTTGATTCGGGGTATTGTTCGAGGTGGGCGGAAGCTGCTGGCTTGCCGTCACCATCGGTCCAGGAGTGAAAACGGTGTATCCACCCTGGCATTGCCTCGCGTGCCGTGTCATCTCCTTATAGCGAGCCCACTACGATTTTGGTTTTAAAGATCCGACCGCGTTAAGGTTCACCATCCCCTTAACGCCATTTTCTATATGATTATACTTTACTGATTAGACACTACTGTATATAGCGCAATATACTACATAGTAAATAGTTTAACGGATCCTTAGAGGATGGGCGGTCCCAAGCATCTTCTAAGTTACTTGTACCTTTACTACAGTTCACTTGAGTTGGTTTACATTGTATAAGTATGTATGTCCTGACTCGAGTGTTTGTATTTTTATTTACGCTCGGGTCAGCCTGAGTTATTCACAAATTTGGATTTCCACTTTCTGGAGATTGGAATCGCTGGAGATTATCTACTTGTCAAGTTTCATCTTTTCAGTTCGGTTGTTCTATTCAGCTTGTACTTGGTTATCATATTTAAACTTCTGTTGTACTTTATTTCTTCTATTGTATCTTATGTAACTCTGATATATTTATATAGTAGCTTCATGAACTACTATCTCTTTTACTTCCGCTGCATTATTATTACTCTGTGTCTGTGATCTGTGATTTTTATTTTTTATTTACTGCATATTCTGAGATTTGCAAATTTTTATTTACAACGCGGTATTTTGAGCAATTCAATTCCGGCATGAGTATCTTCCTATACACTTATAATGGATGCGAATGGTTGAAAATACCTGGTTGTTACAGTTGATATCAGAGCTTTGGTTGCTCTAGGCAAAACTCAGCATATGGAGTAAATGTATTTACAGAATCACTTTCATTCGAGTTTGAATCTCTTCCTTTTTGACTCGATTCCTTTGAATTTTGGAACATTCCCTACGGGTCCAAGATCCATTTGTATCCCTCACTATTCATCTTCTTTTGACTCCGGAATATTCCATAACTCCGCTTCGGATGATCTTTTTAGTAAGTCGGCGGTCACGCCAATTTCAAATTGAATTGTAAAAGGGTGAAACTCCTTTACAATTTGCATCGATTCACCAGAGATTTATATCTATCCTTGGTTAAGATGCTAATATCTTTTGTTATTCCAAACTTTAACTCTTTAGATCGAATGTAGATTTACCCTAAAAATCCACATCGATCTTATTATTTAAGTCATGGTTGACCCAATTAAGGTTGCCCGTGATTTATTTAAGCTTATCCACCTCCCTACTCTGTTATTTAATCATCTTGTCTTTTGTTTCCAATCTATTCTTCCAAACATTTTGAATTGTACTTGTATATCTATGTTTTGTTTTATTTATTGTGTTGTTTGAGTTGTTGATGTTGATTTGGGTTTCCGATCGATTCGTCTGACCAACGCTATCGATAGGATTTCTAAAACACTTTGACAGAGCAAACTGACACAATATTATTTTAAAATTTGGTTAATGAAATAAATTTTGATATATAAGTAAATTTATGGAACTTAATAAATTGATTTAAAATTGATTATTTGAAATGATAATACTTAATTTACCATTTATTGTTCTATAAATGAATTTATAGATAGTTGTTTATAAATTAATTTGGGAACTGAAATGAATTTTGAACAAGAAATTTGAGAATTTAAATTCCGATGGTTTCAAACCTTATCTTTAAAGTTTTAAAAGGTTATATTATTTAAAGTATTTTTGAATAGAAATTTGTTTCCAAAGAATCTTAAGTTTAAAATTAGTGCACTTCTCTTTGTCGCTGGAAAATAACTTCGGTGATGACTGCAGCATCATCAACGTTCATTTTCGAGTTTTGAAGTGAAGAGACTGTTCTGTAGTCTTGCTACAACTTTGTTTTAGGAATTTAATTTGGTTTGAATTTTCTAAAATATGACTTGATTTATAATATATAATATAGATATATGATTTAAAAATTTGATTCGATAAGTTATGTACATACATTTATTTATCTCTAAATGGTTTGAAGAGATCGGAAATTTAATTCTTAAATTCAACTACAAAAAGAAAATCAAAATTTTGGATGAATATTCAAGGTTGAAATGATTTAATTGGAAAGTTTTATTTGTATAATGCAATTGCATTCAAATATAACTTACCTTAATTTTTCAAAAGTTAACAATGTAATTGGATAATATACAATATAAAAAGATATTTTTTGTATAATTTGAGTGATTATAATAAATGTTATACACTTAAATTTTAATTATAAAATGATTAACAAAGGTAAATTTAATAAAGGGTAATTGAATAACTTACAATAAAAAATACATTAAAAGAACTAAGAATAAAACAAAGCAGTTATTATAAGTGTAAGTATATTTAACATAAGTAATAAATATATTGAAAGGAATAAATTTAATTTTAATTAGGAATAAAGAAGAATTAAATGTATTAAGTACATTATGAGTATAATAAATGATTATTTTTCGAACCCTTTGGTTTTAAAAATTGTTAATTTAAGATGATTGGATAATAAGATAATGGAATTTGAGATAGTTAAGATTTATTTAACTTGTGTACATATTTATTCTCTATTTAAGTTGAAATTTCCGTGCTTTCAAATTTATTTCCTTATTTTATTTTCCAAACTATCTTTTGGTTGTCCTTATCTTCCTTATCTTGCTATAGATTGGTATAGGCATCTTTCTATAATCTTTGATAGATCTTTAGTAATCATTTTGAATCCACCTTTTCGTGCTTGTGTTCTTAATTTTGGAGAATCTTGGAAAGATCATCTCCACCTTGTAAAACTTACCTATAACAATAGCCATAATGTATAATTTCAATCTCCTTGTCATCTTGTCCTAATATTTTTTCACTCAATCTTTTTCTGTGCTTTCCCGTACCTCATTCCTTTTCGGGGACGAAAAGTTTTGAGTGGGGGAGAGTGTAACAACCCTGTATTTTGTGATTTATTTTTTTTGTATATTTTAATTATTTTAATTGAATTTTTGATTTAAAAACTTATTTTATTTATTTTGAATAATAAACTTTAGTTTTGATATGAATTATCATTCCAAAGCATGACTAAAAAGAATATTTTACAAAAAGTGAATTTTGGTCAAAATAATCAAACTTTGACTTTTAATTTAAATTTTTAAAAGTTTGAAAATTTAAATTTTATATTTTATTATGAAAGTACATAAAATTTTAAGAACACTGCTTTTCGTTTCGTTGAAAACGGATTTAAATTGCAACAGTTATAATGTTTTCAATATTGTGTGTATATTGGGTTATTCACCAATAGTCTTAATTTTAAATTATATAAATGACATTTTTATTTGATATATCTTATTCTAAATTGTATATTTATGTTATATTATGTATAGTATGACTTTAATTTTTTTTAAAATGATAATAGAATTTTTCCGAAATTTACTGTATTTATTTCCTATTTTTAAAGGCTGTTTCTATTTTTCTGCTATTTTCTTCATCTAAACTATATTTCAATAATTTTATTTATTTATTTTGTGAATGTATTTTTTTATTATCTTTATTTATAAATATTTTTCAAGTATATAAATTTTTTCCAAAGTCCATTGCATTTATTTTCAAATTTTCTAACCTAGTTTCTGTTTTCTTTGCTATTTCCTTAATTTAATTATATATAATTAAAATTTAGTAATTTATTTTATACATTCACTTTTATTTGCTGTGTTTTACTTTATTAATATTCATTTTTCATGTATTTAAATTTGAATAGATTTTTCCAAAGTTTATTTGAGTTGTTTTCAATTTTAAAGCCTAGTTTGCAATTTTAAGCCATTTTCTTAATTTAAATTCTATTTAATTAAAATTTAATTAATTATTTTAGATATTTATTCTTATTTCTGATTTGTTATCTTTATTTCTCAGTTTATATGTATTTATAAAATTACAAATTATATATATGAAATTTGAAAGGTTTAAAGGCTAAGAAACGTAATATCGTTTCACGTTTCTTTTACAATTTCTTTTGTCATCAATACATCTGTTATTTTAGCCACTCCGTACTCTATCTCCAGCCGACTTCCCTTTCTTATTTTTCACGAAATTTTCTCTTTCTCAAACCCTAAAAAATTCATGGCCTCCATCTTGCAAGTTTTGGTAATGGCTTCCCTTTCTTTTTCTTATTTTTCTTCTTATTTTTATATGAATTATGCCTTGTTTTCTCATGCTTTCTGCTAGGCTTCTCCTCCATAGCCGCAGCCACAAACTCCTACACCTCTTCCCTGCCATCACCACCACCTATGCTTCCAGTCATGACCAAGGCCGAGCCATCCATAGTGGTCAAACCCTTCAAAATTGCAACCTACATGCCAAAAATATTGTTTGTTGACCATTTTGGCCTCATCCCCTTCAACCACCACCCTAACCACCACCATAGCAGCAACCACCACCTCTGACCTGATCACCACACACCCCTCCAACCTCTGTCCAGTCATGGTCCACCCATAGGCCGAGCACACTTCCATGGCCGAGCCCTCTAGCCAACCAAAACTCCATTTGTTTGCCTAAGACCCTTCACCTCTTCATGTATGAAACTCCACCTTGCTCATGACATGAACCCGACCCATGCTAGCCTAGACCTGAGCCAAAACTTAACCAAATCTGAACCAAACTATACCCTAGGCCGTGAAAAAGGTTTGAGGAAGCAAGGCAAAAAGTTTGGCAATTCGTTTCTCTTCTATTTCAAAGTTATTGCATTTTAAAGTCGTATTGAATTATGTTGTTTTGATTGTTTGTTTTGGGTTGTACACAAGAGTTGTAGTTTGGATTCGCTCTCCACTCAAGTCCGTAATTGTGTCATCGTGCTTTGTTTTCTGTTGTGCCTTTGGTTTTGACATCTTCAGCAATTAGAGGTGAGTAAAGCTCACACGACATTTATACTTATGCAGTTGTGAAACATGAACAACTGAATGTGTAGAAATATTTATGATGTTATAACTGCCATGTGATTTTATATATATATGATGTTAACATGTTAAATTTTATGTCATATCACCTGTTACTATTGTATATTGTTAAACTGTTCATTTTTGATCTGTCTATCACACTGCAAGTTCCCTGTAGGTTAGAAATCACTATGGGTTGAAATGATACATACCCGAACGGACTTTAGAATAATGAAAAATCGTTATGGGCTGAAATGATAGGCCTGAACGGTTTTTAAATTATTCATTTTGACTTGGGATTGCGGGTTTGAAATGATAATACCCGGATTTTCTTTATAAATTACGGGTTGAAATGATATATTACCCGTATCACATTACCTAGCGTAGAAAATTATATACATACCCGTAGTTAAAATATTTTTTTCTAAAATTTTTAAAATATTTTAGAAATTTAATTATTATAGTATTTGATTTGAAATTTAATAAAAATATAACTTTTGCAAAGTATTATTCATTTTCTGGAAATCTATAAGTTAAATAAATTATGGAAAAGTTAGAAAATATGAATGTAAGTTATTTTGGAAATTTTGATTTAATTTTTAATGGAATTTAAATTATCTTTGGAAATATAATAAATTTATGATATTTTGAATTTAAATTAATTTAAAATGATTTTATAACATATTAATGATTTTTGAATAAAGTTAAAATGTTAATGAGTGAATATTGAGTTGAATTTGAAAATATAACTTAAATTGAAATTTATGAATTTGGTTTAAAAGTGGAATTTTAAGTTAAGTTAAATAAAATGGAATTAAGTTACATTTGAAATTTTAAAATTAAGTGTTAAGTTGAAATTTAATGAAAGGAATTTAAAATTGAACATTGCAATTTAATAAGTGAATTATTATTAAATCTTGATTTTTGAATGGAAATTTAACTTTATAAAATCATGAACTTGAGGAAAATTAAATGATGTTTATAAATGTGAAAATATATGATTTTAGGATTTAAAAATGTTTTAAATAAAAATATAATTTGTTGAGAAATTATATTGAATATTTGGAGTTAATTGACTGCATTTTTGAAATGCTATTAATTACAATGTAAATGATATTACAGTATTTGTAAATGCTGTAGTTGATGATAATGAACTAAAAAGCTACATTGAATTAAAAACTATTATAGAAATTTTGTAAGTGCTATAATTTTTGAATTTAACTAAGTTTATTTGGAATTTAAGTAAACCATATTACAACATTTTAAAATGTTGTCTTTTGTTAAATTGAACTGTTTTGGATGTAACTTTCCGTAGCGTTTTCTAAATGCTGCGAAAAGTGGAATTTCACTGCTTTGATAAACTTAAGTGAATAAATGAACTTTGGAAGTTGAAAATTTTAAAAATTTAATAATTTAATTATTGAACATAATAACTTCATTTTAATGATTAAATTCATTTTTTTGAATATAAACTGTTTTGAAATGTGAATTGAAATGGTATTTTAATTGAATAAAATGAATAATGATTTGAAATGAATGTGGTTTTGAAAAGAGATGATATTTTGATATATTAAATGATTGAAATGTGGTTTTGAAAAGATATGATATTTTGATATATTAAAATGATTTGAAAATGGAGTTTTGAAAGATATGACATTTTGATATTAAAATAATTTGAAAGGAAGTGCTGAAAGATAAGATATTTTGATTGAAGCTTTGAAAGGTTATGATATTTTGATGTATTAAAATGATTTGAAAGGAAGTTTTTAAAGGATATGATAATTTAAAATATTTAAATGGTTAGAAATGACTTGATATTTATTTTGATAAATATTTGAATTGAAAGATATGGTATGATGATATATTGAAATGGTTAGGAAATGATTTAATCTTTATTTTGATAAAGATTTGGGTTGAAATGAAATTTTATTTTTGAAGTATAAAATATTGTTTTAAAGTTACAACTACGGGTTATAATAACGATTGGTTGTTAAAGAGACCAGGATCGGATATTGTCTTATAGCCGACCAATACCGAAAACCACTTTAACAATTGTGTACGCGGTGGAGATTCCAGAATGAAGTAGGATGGTGGCGACGTTCTCGAGGTATATTACGTGGAACCAACTCCCGTGAGTTGGCATAAATGACTAAAACAGGAGCTATACTGGGATACACAAAGGGTCGCACCCTTTCATCGAGCATGCTCCATCGAAAACCATTCTATTACTTTTGCGATTCGATATGTGGCGCCACTTTGATTCGGGGTATTGTTCGAGGTGGGCGGAAGCTGCTGGCTTGCCGTCACCATCGGTCCAGGAGTGAAAACGGTGTATCCACCCTGGCATTGCCTCGCGTGCCGTGTCATCTCCTTATAGCGAGCCCACTACGATTTTGGTTTTAAAGATCCGACCGCGTTAAGGTTCACCATCCCCTTAACGCCATTTTCTATATGATTATACTTTACTGATTAGACACTACTGTATATAGCGCAATATACTACATAGTAAATAGTTTAACGGATCCTTAGAGGATGGACGGTCCCAAGCATCTTCTAAGTTACTTGTACCTTTACTACAGTTCACTTGAGTTGGTTTACATTGTATAAGTATGTATGTCCTGACTCGAGTGTTTGTATTTTTATTTACGCTCGGGTTAGCCTGAGTTATTCACAGATTTGGATTTCCACTTTCTGGAGATTGGAATCGCTGAAGATTATCTACTTGTCAAGTTTCATATTTTCAGTTCGGTTGTTCTATTCAGCTTGTACTTGGTTATCATATTTAAACTTCTGTTGTACTTTATTTCTTCTATTGTATCTTATGTAACTCTGATATATTTATATAGTAGCTTCATGAACTACTATCTCTTTTACTTCCGCTGCATTATTATTACTCTGTGTCTGTGATCTGTGATTTTTATTTTTTATTTACTGCATATTCTGAGAGTTGCCAAATTTTTATTTACAACGCGGTATTTTGAGCAATTCAATTCCGGCATGAGTGTCTACCTATACACTTATAATGGATGCGAATGGTTGAAAATACCTGGTTGTTACAGTGCTCGAGCCCTTCCCCTTCTTTTTGAAGCCGCAATTCAATCTTCAACATTTAACCCGCGTGCCTTTTTCTTCATCTCCACTCTTCAAATCGAAACCCTCCTTTCGTCTAAAGGCCGAGCTTATTTTCTCTTCTCTCCGTGTTCAATTGTTATTGAAATCGATCGCGCACAGAAGAATAAAATCATGACAAGGCCGTTGTGTCCAAAGGGGAGATGCGACTATTGTGATGTTCGATTTGGCAAATTGGAGATGTGGTGGATGTCTCGATTAGAAATCATGAATTTGGGTGGAGGTGGAGTTGTTGTAGGCGGTAGATTAAAGGTGATTGTTCATGGTTGTTTGATTTTGAGATCTAGAAAATAAAGTTCGCGATGGTATGGCTTTGGCGATTGAGGGTGTATGAAGTGGGTTTTGGCTGTGGTTGAGTTGCTTTCGTTGAAGGAGGTCGTGATGATTGGAGCGGTAATTGCAGGTTGCGTGTCCGAGGATTGTTGTTTTGCTTTGGCTACATGTAGTAGTGAGATATGGGTTGTTGATGGTTATTTGTAGAGCAGTGCTTTCATTTAATGCGTGGTGGTCTACTTGTGATGTTGAACGGGACAGTATGGCCTCAGGCAGTCAATATGTATCTAATGAAGTTCTGCATGCTTGTGTCTGACAGAGGGGTTAAAATCTGAAAGAAAACAAGTCGAGATTGGATTTGGATTGCAAAATCAAAGGTGAGTTCTCCACATCCATCTGGTTCGATTTAAATTTAAATGGTTAAATTTAAATATTGGGTTGCATGATTGAATTGATTGATGTGCACTGTGAACTGATGATCAGTTGACTTTGGTTTTGGTTGATTCTCGTGTTAATTATTGCTTGACTCGAAGTAATTGGGTTTTAAATTGTTTTAAACTTAAATCATAAATAAGAAAATGTTGTCATTTTAAAGTTAATAAGGGCTTAATGATTTGTGAATTCAATAAATTAGTAGGGTAACTAAAATGGATAATGAACTTATTCAACTAATTTATGATTTAGGTTAATTAATTTAATCATTAAGGGTTTGAATTAATTAATTAAGGACTAAGTTAATTAATGAAGTTTAATAAAATAAGAATAATCATTGGGTGGTTTGATAGGTAATTGCTTAATGTAATTAATAAAATATAATTACTTTGTGTAATTAATCAAGAGATTTATTAAGATAATTAATTAAGGTGTAATTAATTTATTTAATGAAGGTAGTTAATTACTGGTTGAGATTAATTAAGAGTGATTAATATTTGTGGTTTAATTAATGATTAATTATTTAATGTAATAAAATAAGATTAGAACAAATTGAAATGCTAATGAAAAATAATTAATTAATATAATCAATAATGTAAATAAAGGTTGATTAATTAAGATAAATTAAACAATAATAAGGGATTTATGAGAAATTAATTAATAAGGAATCAAGGATTAATGTAATTAATAATAGTTAATTAATTCATGAAGAAATTAATTAATAAGGAATCAAGGATTAATGTAATTAATAATAGTTAATTAATTCATGAAGTAATTAATAATATCGTGAAATTAATTAAAGTTAATTACTTGAATGTAATTGAAGGGTAATTAATCTAGGGTGATTAATTAAGATGAATAATGAAGGGAAGATTGATTAATTGATTTGAAATTAATTAATGTTAAATGAAGAAATCTAAGTGGTTGAGGTTAGTAATTCAATCAGGATTAATTGAATTAAATTTGTATGTGATTAAGCTTTGCTTATGGATGGTTGAATGGTATTGGATGCTTTGAATGAGTTGATATCTCTGATATAAAATGTTGTGTATTTCATTTGGATAACTTGGGTTAGGGAGATATAAGACTCGAAGAGACCGGGTTCAGGTATTAGAAAATACCCGAAACCACTTCAAATTTTTATAGATTGATATGTGAAATCTATAAGCTAGAGTGAAGTGATTTAAAGGAATTGGACTATTTAAATCTAAACCTTGGTACTTAGAAAATGGATGTGTGGAGTAAGTGATGTCTATAATTAATTGTGGCTTTGTGAATTGAAACGAGTTACCCCGGGTTTTATATAAGTTGTATGCTTTGTATTCCATGTTAGATGGGTTTACTCACGCTGGTTTCCAGCCTGACCCGGGGGTTAGTTTGGTGTAATGCTCGGGTCAGACCGAGTATTACAAATTTTCAGGTAAGGACGTTCTAGAGCTCAGGAGGCGAGCTGGATGGCAGGAACGTATATAGTATTTACACTATATTATATATTATTGTAAATCTGAGACATGTTGATTTGTATATGTCTAGTGTTTGAGTATATGTGTAACTCTGATGTATTAAAATGTAATCCACAGAATATTATTCCTTTGTAAACTGTTATTATTTACTATTATATTTTATCCACTGCGAGTGTGGGATGTTGGTATGTCTGTTCTTCTTTTCTTCTACCTCATTCTTCTTTTCCTAACTATTTGGAATTTTCGGGATCGAAAATTTCGGGTTGTTACAACGCTGATCGTTTCGAAGAGACCGGGATCGGGATTTATTTTCTGAAAACCACTTCGATCCGGTTTGAACGTTTTTGTGAGGAATACGAGTTTGGATTCGAAGATGGAGCAGTGAAGTGCAAGGGCTAGTCACTGCTAATCCTGAGGGTTTCCATGGATGTAGTAGGAGTAATGCCTTCGGTTCCGTTTGAACCCAGGACGGATTTGTATGGATGAATGCTTTCAGAACATTGTTAGGTGGACGGTGAGCATTCTAAGTGATATGTTCTAAAAAGGTAACGCTTAGCCTCGAGCCTCATCAATCGGGAATGACGGAAAATCAGGGGTTATGCAGCAAGGCTAAGTGGGTAGCACCCATTAGGGTGAGGTCATCCCTGTCTAGATGTCCCTTTTTTCGGCTTAGTGGTTCGATTGCTGATCCCAACCGTGGGGTGATCTTACTCGAGATTATCCAGTAAAGAGTAGTCCAGGTCTTGTGTTGCAGGGGATTGGGAGTAATCCTCGGTACGATGATCTAGGCCACGTACTGTAGCAGGTGGTACCCCAGTGCCTAGTCATTAGTTGGAAATCCATTCTCCCAACACGCCTGTACGGATTTGATTGTGCCCAACTATTGCTGAAATATGAGATGCAAGCATTTCAGCTAGATTCTATTTTACTTTCTATAGACACTATTATAGTATCAGACGGATTTATTAAAAAGTGTTTTGGCTATCGTAAGGTAAAAACCCGACATGTTTATTTGTGGCATGGTCTTACGAGATGCTTTTGTTTTCAAAAGGATTTTGAAACTTTAATAATCAAATTAAGTGTGATTTCCTCACGATGGTATTCCAGACTGACTCGGGTGTTATTTCACTATAATGCTCGGGTCAGACCGAGTATTATAGAATACATGATGCGATGCTGTGGAGCTCATGGGACGAGCTGGATGGCGATACATACTTCCGTACATGATTATTATTCCGCTGTGTATTCAGTTTTGAAGAAAAGTCTATATGACTGTCCAGTTGTATGCTATTGATGTTGTTGAATTCTGATGATGTATTCAGATAATGTATGTATAAAACAGATATAGTCTTTTTTTGTGTAAAGATCTGTTATTATCTATTTTATTTTATTCCGCTGCGATGGTAAGATTCTTTTGTTGTTTGTTTTCTCTTCTTCTATCTATTTCTTCTATTATCTTAACGGTTCGTATTTCCATTCACCTTGAGTTGATGTGTTGAAAAATAGTGCTGACTTAAGGGGTATGGGTTTGCGGGTTGTTATAGTGGTATCAGAGCTTAGGTTCGTGATAACCTTGGCTCTGGTGGGGATTACTCATTAAAGAGAGTCTATAGTACTCTGGAATGAGTTTGAGTGTAATAGTAGTATGAGCGCGTATTTGTTAGTGAATGTAAAAGTTATTTTTATATTACGTTGATTTATCGGTTGAGTGTTTATGGATTCTGATCGATATGTGGGACGCCACGTCTTCAATAGGGGTTTCTAAACTCTTAAACAAGATAAAGCGACATAATATTGTTTTAAATAGGGCAAATGAAATAATTTTACCCAAATTATTTTTGTATATAAAGGAAATAATTTTTTGTAAATTATTATAGTTAAATATGGATGCTTGGTTGTTAGGAATGATAACATTAAATTATTATCATTGTTGTGTAAAATTGAATAAGATATTGAAATCATAACCAAAAGCTAAGAAATAAATTCATATACAAATGGGATTTGTAAATGTGATTTATAATTTGAAATAGAATTCCAGAGAAATATTTGAAAATAATTCATGATGAAAATTCAAGAGTAATGTTAAATATGAATTGAAAGGGTTTGGTAATTGAAAATTTGGAAAATTTATATTCCTTTAAATTTGAAAATGGTTTTCAAGGGTTTTGGAGAAATAATAGTAATACTATTTGGGAAATATTTTTGAATTGGATACGAAATCTGGTGAGATTTGGAATTTAAAGATATTTGAAATGTTTTGGAAGGATAAAAGCACTAAACTCTTTTCGGTCTCTAGAAAGTTACCTCGGTAATGACTATAGCATCATCGATGTTTATTTTCGAGTTTCCAAGAGAGGAATTGCTACCAAATTGTTTTGAATTGAAATTGTCTGCAAAAGTTGGGTTGATTTTAGAAATGCAAAGGATTTTGAGAAATGGATAAAAAAAATCCAGAAACTTGAATTATAAAATAGGTTGAACTCAAGAAATTAAGTGAAGTGATTTTTGGAAGGTAAAAATCAAATATTAAATTAAAAGTGGGAAACAACTAATTTGAATAAATTGGTTAAGTGAGTATGTTAATAGAATTTTAAAATGGTTAAATAAAAGTTGAATTGTGAGTTAATAAAATTGGTTTTTGAATTAAATGATAGAAATAGAACTTGAGTATGAATAATATTCATCACATATTGTATGTTGATTAATTAGTCGAAGTTGTCAAATGAAATGGAATTGGATTATAATAAAAATGATTTGACTTGCAAATAAAATCCAATTCGAGTATAAATGAGTTAAATATGTGCTTGGTATTATTTTAACAAACTGACAATGGGGTATTTGAATTTGATGAGAATCAAATTAAATAGAAGTGAACTTAAATTATGAAGTTGAAAAAGTTTGAAGAAAGTAAATTAATTTAAGTTTAAAAATAATAGAAGCTTGGCTCCGAGTAAATGTGAAAGTCCATTAAATAAAAGTCTGGGTTAAATTGGAAATTGAAATAAATTAGTGGATGATGATATGAATCAGTTATAAATGGAAGATAAAATTCAATATTCAGAGTTGAAGATAAATTGAATTCATATGGAAGTGGGAGAACCAATTTGAAAAGAAGTAGATATAAACTAAAGAGGTGAAGTGAAAATAAATATAAGTAGCATATAAAATACTTATATTGAACTTAAGAAGAAATGGTGAAATTCTTAAGTAATATGGGTGTCGGGAAAATATATTGAATAAGCATTTGAGTGAAGATTTAATAAAAACGATAAGCGTTGATAAGCGAATAGAAACCAAAATGAATGTGAATAAAAAAAATTGGTATAGTTGATAATCAATTGAGATAAATACGTAGGATGTACGTATATTATTTTATTCGCATAGCGATTTGATCCAGATTCGAGTACAGAATTCCGAGATAGTTATATCGATCGGAGTTAGGATTTTTCACTCGATTTTCGACGGCGAGCCCTAGATATGGACTTTGATTGATTCTAAAAATTCTCTATCATAGTTATGACTATGCAAGGAGAATGATGGTTTCTGATCAAGAAACCAGATCTGAGTCCGCATTAGGAAGTCTGGTGGACGATACTAGTTTGGAAATGAAATTGTGCGATCGAGTAAGCGATCGGAATTTGGTATTGCGTACGAATGATATAGGTACATCGTACAGGCTTAAATGGAATGAATATTGAAAATTTTGTAACGAATTGTATAAAATGATTTTGGAATCTGTAGTTTGATATGGTTAAATTGGATATACAAGTATTAAAAAGCAAGTGGGAAAAATTGGGATTTTTGATTTTAGAAGATAAATTTGAATTGCTCGACAAAAAGGTATGTATTTAAATTTCTGTATGAAATTTGATTAGGTTTTTGATATAGCCACTTGGCATTTTGTTTTCCTTTTGGAATTTGGGAGACCGTAGAGGCATTTTGTAGTTGTACCGAGCTAACCGCGCAAAGGAAACACTCGCGAAATTTTTCGGAAATTTAGAGAGTTAGAAATTTTTTGAGAAAGTTTTGATAATTTAAATTTGTTTTTAAATTTAAATTTGAATAAGTGGAGTAAATAATATTGTCTGGAAACTATGGAAGGTTTTGGAAAGTTGGTTGAAGTAACAGCGGGTCTTTAATAAAAGATATGTTATGGCAAGTTGATAAAACTATTTGGTTTTTGAAAATAGTAACGGGTATTGGATCATTCTTCCTAACAAGTAATTTCGGGGACGAAATTCTTTTAAGGAGGGAGGAATGTGACGACCCGGAATTTTTAGGCATTTGAAATTGGAATATTCAATTAATTTTAAAAATTTGCAAGATAGTTTAACTTGGATTTCAAATATCAGTTTGAATTTGGCGATTGAATTTATTGAATTTAATAATTTGAATTTGGGTAAAATATTGAATTTTTAGTTTTAGACCAGTTAAAAATAATTTGAAGATTTGTAAAATTTATAATAATGACACTGAAGATAATAGAATGGTTAAAATTTAATTTAAAGGTGATTTGTTCAGTTTTAATAATATATCGTTTAAATTGAATTTAGAAATAGCTTTCCGAGGCACAGTCTTGGAATTCGACGAAACAAATTCCATTGGATTCATAATATTGTATTATTATCGAATTTCAAATTTCGTAGTGATTGGAGTAGTTGTGTGATCATATGGTAGATAAACGTGGTGAAATCTTTATCAAAAAATTAAATATAATCACTGGTCCAAAATGCTATCTTCTCCATAAGATCGAATTAGGACTCGAAATCTTTTCCATTGCATTTGTAATAGGGGTATAACATTATAAATGCCTAGCGGCATGCCTCGACGTTCGAAATTTTAAGTTACATTTATCAGGACAATTTGAATTTGAATTTAAATTAATATATTGTTGACCAGTCAACCCTTCCAATCAGCTGTTTTTCTATCCCATCGGTCATTGCTCCTTTCACTCAAATCACTGTGCTTTTCCTTCTCAAGCACGCTTCCCCTTCAATTTCGTTTCTCTCCTTCCTTTTTATAAACAGTCGAATATTTTAAAAACCCAAATCAAAACCTTCAGAACAAAATGAAACCAAAGAAAATAGTATGGCCGAGCTTTTCAAAATACTGATTCGTTAAATCGCGAGTTTCCCAATTACCTCCTTTCTTCCCCTACCCGTTCAAATTAAATTACCCTCTTACGCTCGATCGAATCGAGTTCGATGTTTCAAAAAAAATAAGGCGGCATGCAAGGAAGCGAAGAGAAGTGGAAGGTCGTGGGTCGCGACTTCGAAGTCACGCTGCGCGGTGGAGCGCGCACACGCTCGAGTGGGTTTGGGGGAAGACTGGGCGTCGGTGGAGCGCAGGGGGGTGCGCACGTGGTTGGTGTTGGCATCGCAGCAGCTAGGGTTTCGTTGGGGATTTGTTGTTTATGGGTAGCGGATCGCGTGAAGCTAGGCCACGATCGCAGCCTCGGTCGCGCATGAACTCAGATGGCGGTGCGAGCAAAAGGAAAAAAAACAAGGAGGTGCGTATGATGGCGATTTCTGACCGAAACAGTAAACTAATCGATGTGTTGCTTGCTGTAAGGTATATTTTTCTTTAATAATTTTAGTCCGATGAACTTTGGGTTCATGTTCGAGTTTGCGGTAGTTTAATTTTAAACATTTTAATTTAAATGTTACTTAGGTTTAAAACTTATAAATGAACTGTTTATTTTTATTTCACTTATCGGTACGTTAAACAACAGGTTATTTACAGTTTTGTTTAATCTAGTACATATTTATATATCGGTTGAAGAAAATATATACACGGTTTTGGGAAGAAAATTTTATACGGAATTTGGTGATAAAATTGTACAATTGACTTATTTAATTTATTTTAGTTACTAAAAGATTTTTAAAGGGAAAATATTAGTTTAAATTAAATTAAATTAAATTAAATTAGTAGTAAATTAAATTTTGTTAATGGTAATAAAATGTACGGTTAATAAAATTTATCAAATGGAAATTTAATTGTTCGATTGGTTCGAATATTAATAAACTGTATAAATATTTATACAAGGTCTAAAATTATGGACAAACGAGTCGAGATGGATTGGATTTGCAAACAAAAACAAAGGTGAGTTAATCTCACTCTTCTGGATTGTTATTTTAAATTTAAGTGGTTAAATTTAAATAATTGGTTGAATGATTTAATTGATTTGATGTGCTATATTATATATAATACTATATATAGTATATATTGGAGTGATTGATTTCCCACATTATATAGCGGATGAGACCCTATGCACCGCATAATAGCGGATGATATTATATTAATCCCGTATACAACAATATTCCACCCCGAAGTGGAATTGGTATTGTGCTAACATCTGTGGATGCAGGGTAACAGGTTGGAGGGATCCAACTGGATTCCTCAAAATTATTTAGATTGTTTAATATTATATTCAAAATTATTTAGATTGTTTAATATTCTATGTTATGAATATTTGATATTCTGTGATGAATTATATTGATTATTGGAATATTGAATGCTGTGGTTTGCTTGAATATAATTTGGTATACTGGGTTATCAAAATATATAGAATTGGATTTTATGAAAAGAAAATAAAAGAGTAACTTTTTAAGTAAAATAATTATAGAGAATTTGATTAAATTTAAGAATGATCTGATAAGAATAAAAGTGATTTAAAAATCCTAATGAATAAATTCCGAGTATGGAAATGGGATTTTGAATACACAGAGTAATAATGAATTTTAAAACTTAAGTGATATTGTTTAAAGGAATAAAGAATTATTTTAAAATTTCATGGTTTTAATTTATTTGAAAGGATAAAGAAGGAATTTGGGAAAATATGAAATTGGTATTTTCAGTTAAAAGATTTTAAATCATAAGTAAGAATTAAAAATCTGAAGTCAATGGGTTTTGAAATAAATGAATTTATTTCAAAATGGAGTAAATTGGAAATCAATTTGGAAATTGATTTAAGTGTTTGAAATTGGAAATTTCAAAGAGAATGTGACTACGAAATTTATAATAAAAGTGGAGTAATACAGCAGTAGATATTTGGAAGAATAAATTAACGATTGGAATTTATTAAAGGAAAGGATAAATTTATTTAAAAATAAATAGTTATTTATTTTTAAAGGATGTGAAAGAGAAGTGTATTCCCCTGGATAGCCAAGTACGTTTTCAAAGCAAATTTTTAAGTATAAGTTAAAAGTTTTTAAATTTGTTTTAAAAGCATGTTTTAGAAAATTTATTATTTTTGAATGTTTAAATTAAGTATTGTTCAAATGTATCTTAGTAGTAATTATTTAAAGGTGGCTCGGTATTATGGTTCAAAAAGAGAAAAATTTAGTTTTATATTTTATAAAGTAGCTTTATTTTAAATAGTCTTAAAGTATATATTTTTAAATAAAGTATTAAAGTAATTTTTATTTTAAATGTTTTAAAGTATAATTTATAATAAAGTGTTTTAAACTATTTTAAAAATCTAATGTTTTTGTACTTGTTGTTTTCAGTGGAAATAAATATTTGGGAATTTATTCCGTGATAGGAAGATGGTTTGAAACTGTTTTCAAAAAGGTTTGAAAAGTGGAAATATATCTTGCGAAGATATTTTGAGAATAATAAATAATTTGGAGAAATTATTTATGGTTGATGGATGTTTGTGAATGTTAATTGATAGTTAAATAATCGACTATCAATATTAGCCAATGCGCTGATCGTTTTGAAGAGACCGGGATTGGGATTTATTTCCTAAAAACCACTTCGATCCGGTTTGAACGTTTTCGTGAGGAAGACGAGTTTGGATTCGAAGATGGAGCAGTGAAGTGCAAGGGCTAGTCGCTGCTAATCCCGAGGGTTTCCAAAATGGATGTAGAAGGAGTAGTGCCTTTGGTTACGTTCGAACCCGGGACGGACTTGTGTGGACGAATGCTTTCAGAATATCGTCAGGTGGATGGTGAGCATTCTAAGTGATATGTTCTAAAAAGGTAACGCTTAGCCTCGAGCCTCATTAACCGGGAATGACTAAAAATCAGGGGTTATGCAGCAAGGCTAAGTGGGTAGCACCCATTAGGGTGAGGTTATCCCTATCTAGATGTCCCTTTTTTTGGCCTAGTGGTTCGGTTGCTGATCACAACCGTGGGGTGATCTTACTTGGGATTATCCAGTAAGGGGTAGTCCCGGTCTTGTGTTGCAGGGGATTGGGAGTAATCCTCGGTACGGTGATCTAGGCCACGTACTGTAATAGGTGGTACCCCAGTGCCTAGTCATTAGTTGGAAATCCATTCTCCCTACGCGCCTGTACGGTTTTGATTGTGCCCAACTATTGCTGAAACGTGAGATGCAAGCATTCCAGCTAGATTCTATTTTACTTTCTATAGATACTATTATAATATCGGACGGATTTAATAAAAAGTGTTTTGGCTATCGTAAGGTAAAAACCCGACATGTTTATTTGTGGCATGGTCTTACGAGATGCTTTTGTTTTCAAAAGGATTTTGAAACTTTAATAATCAAATTAAGTGTGATTTCCTCACGCTGGTATTGCAGACTGACTCGGGTGTTATTTCACTATAATGCTCGGGTCAGACCGAGTATTATAGAATAAAGGATGTGATGTTGTGGAGCTCAGGAGATGAGTTGGATGGCGATACATACTTCCGAACTTTATTATTCCGTTGTGTATTCAGTTTTGAAGACAAGTTTATATGACTATCCAGTTGTATGCTATTGATGTTGTTGAACTCTGATGATGTATTCTGATAATGTATGTATAAAACGGATATAGTCTTCTTTTGTGTAAAGATCTGTTATTATCTATTATATTTTATTCTGTTACGATGGTAAGATTCTGTTGTTGTTTTGTTTTCTCTTCTTCTATCTACTTCTTCTTTTCCCTAACGGTTCGTATTCCCATTCACCTTGAGTTGATGTATTGAAAAATAGTGTTGACTTAAGGGGTACAGGTTTGCGGGTTGTTACAGTAGCCCAGTTGATACATTGCACCGATCCGACTTTTCGACCCTCGAATATACTAATACATCCACGGTATTCGTGTGTCAAGCACCCAAGTGCTAAAAAATAGAAAGTTAGGGTAAAATAAAAGAAAAAGAAGTGAACAAGAAAAAAAACACGATATCATAATCTCATAGCAGAACGATAATATATAATGTCAAAAAAATTGTACAAAGAGTTACTCTGAATATTGAAATATCAAAATTACTAAAACCTAAGTACTATCATCAGCCTGCATAGTTATAACTTCCTATCCTCGCAATGCTTATGCATTCAGTACAGAAATGTATCAAAAATAGGAATACTAAGAAAAATAATCATCCAGCTTCTCTCCATAAGTACCAAAGTGACTATAGCAAAATCTGAAAAAATTCATGGGGCTGACCCAAGCATTATAAGAAAATAACACCAAAATCAGGCCGATAAACCGACGTGAGAAACTTATGAAACTTAAAACAGGTAATAGTAACCATTGAGACCGTACGGAATCCCATAACATCTTTTCCCTCAAATGAAACCAGCCATTCATTTAGTTTAACATATAGTGAAATGATAGATAATGTCTATAGTGTAGCACATAAATCATATCAAATAGCTGCTATGTGAATGCCATAATGTTAATTGGTGTACAATCAATACCAATAAGGTGCGTTCGTATAAGGATTGTTTTCTACAGAGGTGGCTCTAGTAAACTGAAGCGGATCACTTTGAGAAGGATCAGAAACTTTCTTCCAAGCATCATATATCTCTAAATAGGGTATCCTCTAAGGTAAACACATCTGGCCCAATGGTGAACTGCGTGGCACCAAGTATTACCAATACCCATGCCCAATAATTAAAAACATACTCTAGATCTGAAGTTGATATACCCACATGGGTAAGCTAAATCCGAGATTTTGCACCCTATTCTTGTTTTAGTCATTCTCTATGTCGAGGCTAACTTCAGCATCTCTCTCACGAGTCTCCATCACTCGAGTAGTACACGAATCCCTAATTGGCTTCCATCATCTCAAGTGAATTACGATAACTATGCAGATTCGACCATATCGAACAGATCTTGAACCTCCGCATAAGTTCCTCGCACAAGTCCTCTGAGGAATGTAACGATGTCCTCTCACCTGGAATACTCCTCAATATAGACAGAACTCACATGATAGCATCGTTTGAAATGTTAACGCCAATCACTCTTTTGGACTTAAATTTAGAATTGATAGTTCACTCTATAACATTTCCCTTCCCAACCACTTCCAAAACATAGATCACCTATATGGTTTTGAAGTTATTATGGGTTCTGAGTCATCTCATATAAGTACACTCTTCCTCCTTATTGAACTCTCCAAAAACAATCGATGAATTTTCGATAAAATCAACTCCAGTTCTCTTAGAAGTAAGTGAAAGCCAAGGACATTTCGCACCAATAATCCTCCCCAGGGGTTCTTGTTGGCAGGAAATCGTGAAGTCTTTCGATAACTTCTTATATTTGGTCAAGGTCGATAATCGATTAATAAATTATCTAGTCAAAACACTTGCTTATACAAATCACTATTCGTACGCTTAATTCATTCCTGACATTCCAACTTGACTATTCCTAAACCAAAGCCTTACCTAGACACTTCATTCTTGAATCTCACAAATATTTAAGTCTACCTTGTCGGCTTTTAGTGTTAAGTATAGTATTAATTTCCATAAACAAGAAGAAATCAACACGATTAACACATTTTCGACATTTTTCGACTTATTATTCCTTAGCCAAGAGGGAAACCCATTAGGTTAGAGCTTTATTTCTCTGTCCCTACTAGATTTCAACCTTAACTCTTCACAAATAAATAAGCCCTACTTTGTTGGTTTTATTATTAAGCATAGTTAATCACTTTTCAAATAAGTAATTAAACAAGTAACCATTTAGCCACTAAGCAATCCTAACCCTTTCTAAATTTTTTTATATGCTTTTAAAATACTTGAAAATACTTATAATAGGTTTTAAAAAATTTATTCAAAATATTACTTGAAATAACAACTTTACAATTTTCTTTAAAACTTGAAAACGACATTTTCCTAATCAAATCTCTCCCCTTTAAAAATTCACAAATAATTCTTAAAAATTCATAAAGATCTAAATCCACTTTTAGAAAACTCTAATATTAGTTAGTAAACACTTGTAAAAAGAATGAACTAGAATACCTAAATTAATTTAAATATCTTTTCAAATCTTCTAAAGTTCAAAATTATGGCTAAATGGCGCAGTTTTGCACTAGTGATATTTTTGCCACTTTTTAAGATATTGCTTAATTTTTTACCGTTCAAGCTTTTAATAGCAACAAATGTATATATAAGCATTATAAATATGGTAAGAAACCATAAAGGATCTCTCTATAAAATTATATAAACATTGCCAAAATATAAGGCAATTCACAACTGCATCTATAGCTACTATCGCTATAAGTGCACTTTCAAATCCAAGTCCAATCTTAACCAAAATCTATCTATAACCAATGTACTTTGTTCAGGGCCTATTCATATGTCATACATGCCCATTCAAGTCCATTCCAAGTTCATTCAAATCCATATACATGGATTACATATGTCACCTACTCTTAAAGTAAGAATCAAACCAATGTTTTAGCATAAGTTAACAACAATTCAAACAACATAAACACAATAAAACACAACACACACACATACATACATACATACATACATACATACATACATACATACATATATATATATATATATATATTATATTTTCCATTCAAAGTGAGTTGTTGACTCAATTTTAACTCAACAAACAACTAAGGTCCAAGAGCATAATTCTAACACAAGCTAGCAGCACCTTTCCATCCTTGCTCCTTTGCTTTAACATCTTGCTTTTGCTCTACCAATCACCATATAGATCTTGGCTTTCCTATGTAGGGTGAGTATGGCATTGAATTTTCAAGTTTTGGCATGGTGGAAGGTCTTTTGATATTATACTAAGGCTTATGGAAAAGTTTGAAGTGATCTGGAGTTGATTTGTAACAATTTTCTTTAGAACATAAGAGATAAAATGAAAGAGGAAACCGTTGATTTTCTCGTTTATCCTTTGTGAATTTATGATTCTAACTCTATGGTATGCCTGTCCTTATATAGGCATAATAATGGTGCTTCCTAAGCTTGCACTCACCCCCCCACCTTGCCATGGAAGCTTACCTTTCATCACTTCTCCTCTAAGTCACTTCTCTTTTATGCTAATTACCGTTATACCGCTCTCACGATAATATCTCTTATCCTTTATAAGATTCTAGAACATTCCAAGCTTTATAAAGAGGAGGGTGTGTTAATTAGTTGCCAATATGTTCACTTGATCGGTATACAAGTGCATAAGAGTTCGAGCAACTTATATCTATTGAAAAGTTGTTTATTGATAAATCGATTTTCGATCATTATCGATTTTTCTTCGAAGAATATATTTTTTAAACAATTTTCAAAAACAAGTTTCTAATCATTATTTATTAATTAAATGATGTATAACATGGTTATCAAGTTATTTTTATAACACTTAATTATATTTCAAAATATTACGATATTCGAAACGAAGTGTTCGAATTTCCGAGTCGCTACATTCCCCCTCCCCCCACTTAGAACATTTCGTCCTCTAAATTTAATTAAGAATAATAATAAAAGGAAATAGAAAAAGTTATATATATATATATATATATATATATGTATGTATGTATGTATATATATAGGATTGATGAAACTATATACTAGCAAAAACGCAAACCAAAATGCATGTTAAGTGACTCCACCTCAAGCAGTAGTACACTGCAAAAGATATACGATACTAGGATAAGAAGGAATCCCTGGTCTATATGCAACTTAGGATAGAACTCCTCCAAACGGCCGTCCTTCTTCCATGTACAACCCTAAGCATCCTCGCTCCACGGCGCTTCTAACCTTAGTAAATGAACATGTGCATAAATACTCAAATAGTCTTCGCAATTACTAGCAACCAATGCTCATGGTTCGCTCAGGTTCAAAACTCTCCCATAAGGACAAACCTTTTGCTTAATAGCCTTAGGTTCTTACTTAGACGATTATTTATGCTACCTCAGTCATTCCCTAAACTCACCATAAGCTAGCCTAACAGATCTTACAAATGTACTAAAGCCCATACGACATACGATGCACATGGACCATCCATGCGCAATATACGATCTAATCATTTGCTCGATCACATAGATTTCACTTCCAAACTTGTATAGATCACTTGACTTTCAAGTGAGGACTCTGATTTGGTTCCTTGATTAGAAACCTCCATTCTCTTTGCACAGCAGTATAATTTGATAGAAAACATCAGGATCGTATCATGAACCTGTATCAAGTGTTCATCATCAAGAATTAAGTGAAAAATCCTTGTTCAGACTGGTGTAAACCACCTCGAAAATAGGTACTTGAATACATGATCAAGAACACTCATGCAAATAAAATGGTCTACGTACAACTTACGTATTTATCCAATTAGTTTCTTAGCTACACCAATATTGTTACATCCTCCATCTTGAGGCCCAAAACCGAGCACTACAAAGATTGCAGTCATCTATAGTATTAATTTTCAATGACAAAATGCGGTCATGTTAATGGTATCCATAATATTAGAAGCAGAAGAATATAAAATAATTTTTAATATAATTTCAAAGCAAGCTTCCACATTTCACTTCAAAGTCTCAATTTCATATTCAGTACATGATTCCAAACGTTGCTCAGGTTCAGATAAAATATAATTATTACTAAATACTTCAAGAGCAATATATGAAGATTCCCCATTTGTTGATCCGTGTTACTATATAGACGTGTACAGCTTCTGCCAATACATACACACAACAAAATGTCATAACACGGTGCATATACTAAAAGGTAGTCTCCTAAATTGCTAAACTTTTCCTCCTGCACGTCCAGGGAAGCTTTATTTACCAAACCAACTAAACCTATAAAACCATATTCTCAACCTACTAAATCATATTTTGAGCACCGAAGAGTTTAAGGGGAAAATATAAACTTTGAGTCAGACAATAAGCCATTGTAAATAATAATATGTCATCTCGGTTAACTAAAATCTAATGAGACCACATCGCTAAGCGGAACGGGTTCCTCCTCACCACATCGCTAAGCCGTTTTAAATAATAATATGCATGCATTCAACATGGGTAATCATAAATAATATGTTTAAATTAACTAACTACCCATCCCAACATTGTAGTTTTATCAGGCTGACCATAAACCTATGGTTGACTTGCGCCTACCAAATATATTAACTTGTCTATCCTACTCTTAGAAGACAACTGGATGATCTGTTTGGAAATGACTATTCCTAGGGTCAACTAATCCTAATGGTTTTGCGGACTTACCAATAACCTATCTCATTTTTATTTACTCCACTCTGTGCGTATACCTACTTTTAGTCTTACCCATGAAAAAGCCCTACGCATTGGAATTTTGGACTTATGTTAGTTAGGGGATACTTGCTAAAGTATAGGATATGACCATGCACCAGTCCTATCTGGTTTTCTAGTTTCCGATTCAATTTCGTCCTATCAGAATTTATCTAAAGGTAATTAACATTATAATCACATTAGTAAAATTCTGGTTAAATACCCTTTTCTATTTCCTTGAATACATTTTCTTTATAAACGATTTCACCCTTCAATCATATTTGAAACAAAAAAATTATGGCCCTTTACTTTACTCAAAATATATATACCATGATATATGCTTTTATAAAATTACATTGATGAAGTTCAAAGTCATTAGGTGTCATCGCCTCTTAAAATATAGGCCTTAGAGCCAAAATAATATAAAGCCTTTGTATTGATAAAACGCGATAATGAGATAGTCGACGAGAGCCTTCGCCCTTCAAAACATAGACAATAAGGCCAATAAAGTAACCTTATGTTTTCATAAACCTCGATGTCAGTATCGCCACTAAGTCATCGCCCTTCTACAGTTATAAAATATGCCAAAGCTTTTAATTTATATACACAAGGGGATATAGTCCAAGTCATCACATCGTAAAACATAGTGTAAAACCATATGAGAAATTTCGGTGACATTTATAAGTGTCAACATCTATACCTTAACGAAAATAGCGGCCTCATTAGGGTCGATGAAATAATTTGCGGCAACATAGCCTCTTTGAAAACAATGTTAAGGGATTAAGGTTGATGTGATGAAATGAGACATCATTTCCTAATTTTAAAAACACGGCATATCTACCAATCAAAGTTATTAAGAAAAATAGGCAGCATCGTTATCGCCATTGTAGATCTCTTCTAAAACGATAGGGTCAACAACCTTATAAATGTGTGGCACCATGCCTCTTTATATAAAACGCGATACTAAAGCCATGCGGTAAGGACAACGTCGAAGACCATGGTGTCGAACTTAATGACTTTGCACTCCAATGAGGAACAATGCATTCCATATCAACTGAAGTTAATACCTAATGTATCATCTCTTGTTATCATCGAAGCTCATAGAAGTAGTAAGATAAAGTGCGGCACCATGACACTCAGCGTGCAAAGCTGTAATTATCTATCAAATTGATTATTTTTCTTATTAAAGTAATTTCTTTTCACCAACTCCAACTATTCGTCAAATTCTTATTGGTTAAAACATACTTTACATAATTTCTTTTCATAAAACCGCCGTAGAGCAAATTTTACACTTCCAAAATAATTTGCAAACCTCTATCTTATATCTAATATTTAGTAACAATAATAATTGGGCTTTTCTAGCTCAATAATTCATAATAATTCACAGACACTTGGGGAAAATCCCCAAAAATCATAGTTAATCAGATTTATTATATTCTTTAACATATAATTTTTTAGAACCAAACTTTATTTAATTATTTTTAATAATTATATCTGAAACTATCCATTTTCTCAACTTAGAAAATTAGTCATAAATTCATTCTTACTTAGAAAATTATGAAATTAAAAACCCACTTTAAAATAATGTTCTAGAGCTCATACCAAAATTTAGATCATTTAGGTCACAAGAAAAAAGTTTTTCGTTCTTAAAACCCATTAAGTAATTTCATAGTAAATCCTATTATTCATCATTCAAGCATATAAAACATTATAAACATGGCATAATAACATCAAAGATTGGGATTTAAACTCAAACTGAAAACAATAGTTAAAATATGACATGCAAATCTATTACTCACCTTGAATGGATTAAGGAACATGAGATTTGAGTTAAACTTGATTTCCCTTAGCTCAAGTCTTGATTCTCTAGCTTTATGTTCCTCTTTGAATCCTTTGTGATGGCTAGCCCTTGCTCTTTTAATTTCGTTTGTTATGAATGAAGTGAATAAGATATAAGGAATGTAAGGGTATGTATTTGGAATCATGTCCCATTCCTGTTTTGCCCTTAGCATATGTCCTCATTTCTTATCTAAGTTATAATTGCTCTTATTAGTTCATTAAATTAGGTATAGCTTATAATTAACCAAATCTCATTTTAATTTATCACCCTACATTTTTTTGATTTGTCTAATCAAATTCCTAAACAAAGTTAATCAATATTGGGGTTGTACAGACTCCCCTCCTAAAGAATTTCACCCTTGAAATTATGATAAGGTACACAACATGAGTCATAATAATAAGTATAAAACATACTGTCGAACAAGTCAGGACAAGTGTCCCAAATCCTGTCTTTTGTCTTTGAAGTACAGTCTCTTTCGCCGTTACTTTACCGGACTTTTACTAACCTTACTGTCTTGTTCCTTAGCTTCTTCTCTTCTCTAGCCACTATATGCCCTGGACGTCTAACTATGGTCATGTCTCGTTCCATTACTAAACCTTCCAATGCAGTCAAAGTAATAATAGTCTTTGGATCTTGAATACACTTCTTTAGATTAAAAATATGAAAAGCATTGTGGAATCTTGCTAAACTGCTCCGTAATTCTATCTTGTGAGCGAGTCTCCCGATCATTTTTATAATAGGAAATAGTCCAACAAACTGAGGTGCCAATTTCCCGCTTCCCAAATCTTACTACACCCTTCATTGGTGATACTTTGACGAAAACATTATCCCCAACCGAGAACTTCTAAGTCCTCCCATCTCTTACTTGCATAACTTTTCTACCTAGTTTAAGCTTCCTTCATTCTAGCTCGAATTAACTCAATCTTTTATGTGGCTTCTCTTACCATATCCGGACCAAGAACTAATCTATCTTTGGCCCCTAACCAACATACAGGTGATTTACACGGCCTTCCATATAAAGCTTCAAAAAGTGCCATCCATACACTAGTCTGATAACTATTGTTATATGAAAACTCAATAAAGTGTATATGGTCTTCCCATGGTCCTTCAAAATCTAGCACATAGTTTCTTAAAAAATCCTCCAAGACTTAAATCCTCCAAGACTTTGTTAACTCTTTCCATCTACCCATGGATTTGTGGATGGTAAGCAACACTCATCCTGAGCATGATACCCAAAACCTCTTGTAGCCTCTTCCAAAATTCACCAGTAAACAAGGTATCTCTGTCACTGACTATACTACTAGGAACTCCATGCAGTCTAACTATATTTTTCATGAATAACATAGCTAAAATAAATGCCTTTCTTGTCGACTTAACGGGTATAAAGTGTGCACTCTTAGCAAATCTTTCCACTATAACCCAAATATTTTCATTTCCACTATTCGACTTCGGCAACCTGTCTATGAAATCTATAGACGTATAAACCCATTTCCACTAAGGGTTGAAGCAGTCTGCTTAGCTTCTGATGTTCGACTTTTACTTGCTGACAATTCAAACATTGCTTTACCTATAACCTAACTTCCCTTTTCATACCCTCCCAGAAGAAACTCCTCTTCATATGCTGATACCTATTAGTTCCTCTAGGAGAATATTAAACTTTGATCCGTGGCATTTCCTAAGAACTTCTTTCCTTAGGTCTCCATCATCTAGAACATGTAGTTGTCCCTTCTTTCTCAACCATCTGTTTTAGTAAGAATAGAAATCTTTCAGTCGTTAATCTCAGTTCCACCTTCCAATCTTCTAATTCTTTCAACTAGCAATGGATCACCTCTTTGCGTAGATCAAAAATAGTTGAACATCCAAACAAGATAACATTGTAATACTCTGACTAGAACTGGTAGTCGATCTTAATCGCACACTGCAAGTAATCATTGTTTCCAAACCTTTCCATTCAGCCAACATAGCTAACACCACACTTTGATGTTTCCTATTGAGTGCATCTGCAAATTTGCTTTCTTTCCTTAGTGTGTACTAATTCCAAAAACATAAGCAGTTAAATACTCCAACTACCTCCGCTGTCTTATATTTAACTCCTTCTGAGAGAATAATTATCTTAGCAACTTGTGATCCATACACAACTTAAATTGTTCTCCCAAAAGGTAATGTCTCCATGCCTTCAAGGAAAAAATTACCTAGCTAACTCCTAGTCATGAGTCAGATATTTAACCTCATACAATCTTAGCTGTCGAGAAGTGTAGATAATCACTTTACCCCTCTTCATTAACACAGCCCCTAACCCTATTCCACACACAAAAGTATACACTACCAAATCTTTGTTTCTATTTAGAATAAGTAATACGGGCACCTTAGTCAAAAAAATATTTCAACTACTGGAATACCTCCTTACATTTAGCACTCCGAGCATACTTTATGTCCTTCTAGTTCAGTCATTAGTGCTGCTATCCGTGAGAAATCCTTGATAAATCTTCGATAATAGCTAGCCAGTCCAAAAAAACTCTTTATCTTGAACACTGCCTCAGTTCTCTTCCAATTATTAACCGCTTCGATCTTAGCTAAATCTATTGATGCCCTTTCTCTAAGACTACGTGAACAAGAAACTGCACCTCTTTCTTTCAGAAATGGCACTTCTAAAACTTCGCTTTTAGCTGATGCTGACTCAACATGTCAAGCACTATTCTAAGATGAATCTCATGATCTGTTTCATCCATAGAATATATCAAAACGTCATCTATGAATACAAATACAAATTTCACCCAATTGCTCTCAGAAAATGTGGTTCATTAAATCTATAAAGAAAGCATGCGTATTATTCAATTCGAATGGCATTACTAGGCACTCATAGAAATCATATCTTTTCTAAATGTCATCATTGGAATATGGTCCTCCGCCACTGTTAATTGATGGAATCTTATTGCCAAATCCAACTGATAAAATACTTTGTCTCCACTTAACTTATCGATCAAATCATCGATTCTCGACAAAGGATATCGATTCTTTATCGTCTTCTAATTCAACTTACGATAATCAATACATAATCTTAACGACTCATCTAGTTTCTTTACAAACACTACGGCTTCTCCCCAAGGCGAACTGCTTGGTTAATAAAATTCTTTCCTTCTAAGTCCCCTAGCTGCACCGTTAAATCCTTCGTTTCGGTAGGTGTCATCCTTCTAGGCGGCCTACTTACAAGTTTAGATCTAGATACAATATCTATTCGAAATTCAATAGCTCATTTTGGCAGTAGTCCTATAACAGGCTCAAAACATATACAAATTCTCTAACTACTAAAATCCTATTCAAATCGTCTTCCTCCTCTATTGCACCCAATAAAGCACCAACATCAAAATTTGAATTCTCCACCGAGTATATAATTTGGTCGCTACTATTAGGGTGTTTAGTGATATTTTCCTATCATGGAAAAATATCCCAGTATCGTATTTACTTAACCAGTCTATACAAAAAATAATCCTAAAGATTACGAAATCAAACACATGCAAACGCTTATATGGCCTAATAATGCAAAATCTAAATGGTTACATCTCATGCCTAGAGTTGCATGCCCTCCTATTGGATTCGCAACCCTTAAGGAACTATCTAGGTATGAGGTTTCTAGGTTATGCTTGTCTACCAAACATCGAGGTATAAAAGAATATGATGCACCGGTATCAAACAGTACTCTGATAGGTAAGTTATGAATCAATAGCATATTTCCCATCACAGCTTTCCTTTTCTCCTCAGTTGTTGGTCTTGAGGTAGCTGGTTTTAATGCAAACACCTTTCCCTTCTTGGCTTTAGCTGATTCCTTGCATTGGTTCGTATAATGTCCAATTTAGTCATAGTTAAAAGCCTTGTTATTCTTCCTTCCAATAACTATCTTTCATTCTTCGAAACGATGCTCATTCGCAAAATGCCCTTTATTGTAACACTTATAACACAAAACATTTGCTTTCCCTTTCTTAGCTACTCCGCGCTTCTTATGAAAGAACTTCCTTTTCTAATTCTGCCCGTTCCGACTCTCTACTGGCTCATAATTAATGAATCAAGAAGGAATCTCTTTATTTCTCAAAGCCATCTCCATGACTACATCACATGGATCCCTGAGAAGTGACGAGTCTCGCTTTAGCGAATTTAGGTCTTAACCCACGGATGAACTTCTCATTTCTCTTAATCACCGCGTCCATGGTAGCATATCCATATCGGGAAACCTATAGAATACTCTAGCACAATCATATCACCTTGCACTAATTCAACAAATTTTCTCAGTAGGGTTGACTTAACGATTTCAGACATAAATCTCTCCTCAAACCTCCACTTGAACTTTGCCCAAGTCAAAGTTTCCTTAACCACCCCAATATTCATGCTATTCCACTAGTACAATGCAGCTCCTTGCAATTGCCTAGATGCGAACCTCCTCTTTTGTACATAATTCAAACCAAGATTAGAAAAATCCTTTCACAATAAAACAACCAATTCTCCACATCAATTGAATCCCTAATTCCAATAAATGGTTTCCCTATAAGTCTTGCATAGTCTCTACTTAGCACAACATAGTTGTTGACAGCTGGAATTTCATGATTTATCCCTCCAGCATTTCCACCAACTAACCTTGCAGCAGCTTTTGCTTGCATCATGTTGACAAAGAACTAATATATTTCCTCCATGTCAATCAGTGGTGTTCCTGTGCCTAGGTTAGCCGCTGCCCATTGACCTAGATTCCTTCTAGTATTGAGCCTGACATTTCAATTGGTAGTGACGCTTCCTCCATTGATATTCGCTCTTCTGTTTCCCTCCTCTGTATCTTACTTCCTTAAATTTGCATTCGATCCTTAGTAAGACACGGAAGAACGGTCTAAGAGAGAGTGAGAATATAGATTAAGCGTGACTTATATAAAACATATATAAGCACATTACTATAGCATTATCCCATACCCTAATTTTATTCTCTGATTCATTTGCATTAGGTTTTCAAAAGCTTCTTTTAAAGTTCAAAATTCTTTAGTTTTAAATAAAACTATGCTCTGGTACCAAGTTGTAAAATCCCCTATTCTAAGGCTCGAAACTAAGCACTACAAATACTACAGTCATATATAGTATTAATTTGTAGTGAAAAAATATGGTCATGTTAATGGTATCCATAATATCATAAGCATAGGAATATGAACATAATTTCAAAGCAAACTTCCATATTTCATTTCAGTGTCATAATTTCATAATCAGTACATAATCCCAAACATTTCTCAGGTTCCGATAAAATATAATTATTACAAAATACTCCAAGAGCAATATATGAAGATGTCCCCTTAGTTGATCTATGTTACTAAATAGACAAATACAGTTTCTGCCAATACATACATACAATGAAATGTCATAATACAACGGAAATAATTAATAGGTAGTCTCCTAAATAGCTAGCCTTTGCCTCCTGCACGTCTTCGAAAGCTTTAACCAAACCTATAAATCTATAAACCCTTACTCTCAACCTATGAAAATTAAATTTTGAGCATCCAAAAGTTTAAGGGGAAAACATAAACTTCGAGTTAGATAATAAGCTTGGCATGAATAATAATATACCATTTCGGTTAATTGAAATCTAGTGAGATCACATCGCCAAGCAAATGGGTTTTGCCCTAACTAATATCCTTTAAAAATGTATCTTTAGCAAATCAAAGTACTACAACCAAACTGGTTAAAATAAACAATATAAACAATAAAATTCATGCATGTAACATGAGTAATCATAAATAATCTATTTAAATCAATGGACTGTCCTTTCCAACATCATAGTTTTCTCAGGCTGACTATAAACCTATGACTTACTTGAGCCTACGGGATATATTAAATTATCCAACTTATTGTTTGAAGACAACATCATAGTTCAATCCAAGTCATCACTTTGTAAAACTTAGTGTAAAACCATAGAAGAAATTTCAGTGACATTAATTGATCCATTGATCAATGCCTTAATGGAAATAGCAGCCTCATTAGGGTCAACGAGATAATAGGTGGCAACATAGCCTCTTCAAAAACAATATTAAGGGATTAAGGTCGATGTGATGAAACGTGGCATCGTTTCCAAAGTTTAAAAACATGCCACCCCTGCCTATTGAAGTTATTAACGAAATAGGCGACGTTGTTATATCCACTGCAGATCTCTTCTAAAACATTAGCATCTGCGGCCTTATAAATATGAGGCACCATGCCCCTTTATATAAAATGAAACACTTTACCTATGCGGTAAGGACAATGCCGAAGACTATGATATTGAAGTTAATTACTTCGCACTCAAACAAGGAATGATCCATTCAAATTAATTGAAGTTGATACCCTATGTATCATCTCTTGTTTTCATCAAATCTTACAGATGCAATAAGATGAAGTGCGACACCATGACTCTCGACGTGGCAAAGCCGTAAATAACTGAAAAACAGATTATTTGCTACTTAAGGTAATTTCTTTTCACTAACTCCAACTATTTGTCAAATCCATATTGTTAAAACATAATTTACATAATTTTTTTTCAAAAAACTATAGTAGAGCATATTTTACACTTCGAAAATAATTTACAAACCATCCATTATATCTTAACATTTATTATACCTTAATATTTAATAATAATAATTAGGCTTTTCTAACTTGATAGTTCATAATAAATCACAAACACTTGGGAAAAATCCCTATAAATCATAGTAACCTAGATTTACTATTTTCTTTAACATATAAAAATTTTAGGACCAAATTTACTATATATTTTTAATATTTAAACCTGAAATACTTCATTTTCTTAACTTAGAAAATTCATCATAAATTCATTCTTGCTTAGAAAATTATGAAACAAAACCCACTTCTAAAATAATTTCTAAACCTCATATCCAAATTTCAGATTGTTTGGGTCATAAAAACTCAGTTTTCACTTTAAAACTCATTAAATAATTCCATAATAAATCCTATTATTCATCATTCAAGCATATAATCATCCAACACTATAAAACATAACATAATAACATCAAAGATTCAGAATTAAACTCAAAACCAAAAATAGTAATTAAAACATGAGTTGTATATCTATTATTCACCTTGAAAATGGATTAAGGAACTTGAGATTTGAGTTGAAGTTGATTTCCCCTAGCTGAGATCGTAATTCTCTAGCTTTATCTTCCTCTTTGAATCCTTTGTAATTGCTGATCCTTGCCCTTTTAATCTCATTTGTTATGAATGAAGTGAATACGAGATAAGTAATGTAAGGGTATGTATTAGGAATCATGTCTCATTCCTATTTTTCCCTTAGCATATGTCCTCCTTTCTTATCTAAGTTTTAATTGCTCTTACTATTTCATTCAACTAGGCATGACCTATAACTAATCAAATCTCATTTTTCTCTATCATCTTATATTATTTTATTTGTCTAATTAAATTTCTAAATAATGTTAACCAAAATTAGAGTTGTTACAAATATCTTTATAATCACATTCATTTATACAATTAGTCTGTGTACAATACTAAAATTATTTATGAATTATTTCACAAAATAAAACTTCAAGTTTATCCACATTTTATAACTTAAGTTCGTACTTGTATAATACTCATCCTAAGAGCATATACAAGACATCACTTTGTTTTGTTTTAGCAAGCATGTTTAACAAATTTAAACTTGTTTAACTTACTACCTTTTTAATTCAAGTGTTATATAAACTCATCTTTATATTTTCACAAACCACTTGGTTTCAAATCCAATAACAATTTGGAAGTTTCCAACCATTCAAAATCGTTGAAAACACCCATTTCATTTTAACAAATGAAAACTACAAATAACATATCATATCCTGATACACATACATACTTTCCTAATGCATAGGATACGTGTGTCCATGTAATGACTTAACAAGAAATCTTTAGAACAAAACATTAGTTTTCATTTCAAACAATTTTGAAATAATATACACATATAACATTTGTATACCAAATCATACTTTTGGAATTTAAATCAAAATATATTTTAACAAAACAAATTTATAGCATCCCAGACTTAGAAACCAAAAAATGAACCCCGATGATGCAATAGTCATTATCGAAATTATTTTCAAGCGAAAGAAATGGATTCGGTATATCTAAACCATACTCTTAGTACTCAAAAAAAATCATTCCAAAGTGGTATCAATAACTTTGTATAATAATACTAATATCATTTTCCCCAAAATCTTGAATTTTTTTTAAAGACACTGGGATTTAAGTTCTCAAATTCTTTATTTAAATCCTTTTCGTTTATAAACCACATTTTATAAACCATACTTATGTAGAATTACTTTCTTATATAAATCTTTTCACAGATATTTATTCCAAAAATATTCTATCTTTCCTTTAGATTATAGTAAACATCTTTTACTAAATTTTAACTTCTAACCCAACATTATCATCGAATGCCTTATTGTCAAACTACGAAACTTAATTCACAAGGTGTTCAGTTTAATGTACCCACAATTACCTTCTACCTAACCCATGATGTAGAAAGGTTAAGTTGTTCATAAATTGGTTGAGAACCAATCAATAACGAGCAATGCTCCTAAATAGACCGAGCAGGATTAAACAACCAAGGTTATGTGATATTAAAATTTGAGAAGTGCTTGAGTCAAACAAACACGAATAAGTAAACCATGAATTGATAGAATACCATCAAGAACCCGCTTCCCCTTCTCGGCTACAGAAATAACAAAGACCCCAGGCTGCTCCACTCTATTGAGCATAGGACAATCTCTGGCAATGTGACTGGGCTAATGGTAATTGTAAGAACCCTTTGGTGCAAGTTGTGCACCGAGCTTTGGTACTTTAGCAATCGATGCCTCCATTAATGGCGCCTTTTCCACTTGTCCTCCCTCTCTAGACCTACGTTTATTACAAAAATGACCCTTCTTCCCATACTTGTCGCAGAGAGGGTGTACCTATTCTTTGGCGACTAAAACTTACACCTATAGTCCCCCAAATTGGTATAGAAATAGATGGCTTTGGACTTAAGCTCTCAAATCTCAAAGCCATGTTCACCAAATCAATAAAAAATCCAAAACTGATTAGTCATATCTTGTTGGAACTCAGGGCGCATATCCGAGATGAACACCTCGTTCTTCTTCGGTGGCGTGTCAATCAATCCTAACTCGAACCCAGACATTACAATCAACCGATTCTCATACTTTGCCATAGTTATGGCCTTCTGCTTCAGATCCAAGAAGCTCCTAAACAACAAAGTCTTTTTGGCTTTCGGAACAAACTTCATCTCAAGCTCATCTTTGAATTAGGCCCAACAAAGTCGTTCTCTTGGACATAAGCTATGATAGAACTCCACCCATCCATGTGAAATGACCCGCAAATCCGTACCCCTTGAGTCAACACTATTCTATCTAAATCAACTCAAATTGTATAGAAATACGAACCGTTTGGGTTAAAGAAGAAGAGGTAGAAGAAGAAAATAGAAAACAACAACAGAATCTAACCATCGCAGCGGAATAAAATATAATAGATAATAAATAATTTTACTCAAAAATCAAATATCTCTTTTTATATATTACATCATCAGAGTACATCAATCACAGCTCAACATCAATATCATACAATGGATACACAACAACTCAAGATACACAACAACTCAAACAACGATATATATATATATATATATATATATATATATATATATATAAACAAGTAGGAGAGTACGTACCGTCATCCAGCTCGTCCCCTGAGCTCCACAACATCATGTCCTATATCCTATAATACTCGGTCTGACCCGAGCATTACAGTTAAATAATACCCGAGTCAGTCTGGAATACCAGCGTGAGAAAATCACACTCAATTGATTATTAAAGTTTCAAAAATACTTTGAAAACAAAAGCATCTCATAAGACCACGCCACAAATAAACATGTCGGGTTTTTACCGTACGATAGCTAAAACATTTTTTTATAGAAATCCTTTGATATTATAATAGGGTCTATATACAAATACTTATAAAATAACCGAAATTGTTACATCTATTAAATTCCAGCTACTAGCCACAGAGTGGGTAATACAAACAAAACTCGTACAAGGCTCGTAGGGAGAATGGATTTCCAACCAATGACTAGGCACTGGGGTACCACCTGCCACAGTACGGGGCCTAGATCACCGTACCGAGGAGTACGCCCGCTCCCCTGCAACACAAGGCCGGGACTACCCCTTACTGGATAATCCCGAGTGAGATCACCCCGCGGTTGGGATCAGCAACCGCCCACTAAGCCGAAATAAAAAGGGACATCTAGACTGGAATGACCTCACCCTGCTTGGGTGCTACCCACCTAGCCTTGCTGCATAACCCCTGATTTTCAGCCATTCCCATTTGATGAGGCTTGAGGCTAAGTGTTACCTTTATATAATATATCCCTTAGAATGCCCATCGTCCACTTGACGATGTTTCGCAAGCATTCATCCATACAAGTCCGCCCCGGGTTCGAACGGAACCGAAGGCACTATTCCTACTACATCCATTTTGGAAATATCCTCAGGATTAGTAGCGACTAGCCCTTGCACTTCACTACTCCATCTTCGAATCCAAAATCGTTTTCACGAAACGTACAAACCGGATTGAAGTGGTTTTCAAGAAATAAATCTCGATCCCGGACTCTTCGAAACGATCAACGCATTTGGCCAATATTGATAGTCGGTTATTTAACTATCAATTTCTATTTACAAACATCCATCAAACAATAAATAACTTTCCAAATTATTTATTAACCTCAAAATATCTTCACAAGATATATTTCTATTTTCAATCCTTTGAAAACAGTTTCAAAACCATCTTTCCTTTCAGAATAAACTTTCCTAAATATTTTCTATCTCCTCTGAAATCACCAAGCACAAAACTAGATTTTAAAATAATTTAAAACACTTATTTGAAAAAAATACATTTATCATTTAATTTAGAAAAATTACTGTAATACTAAATTTTAAATAATACTTTAGAAATAATTAAATAAGGTTACCTTATAACTAAACATTAGATTTCTTCTTTTAATCAAAATACCAAATCATTCTTTAAATAATTACTGTTATAATAGATTAAAAGGAAATACTTACTTTAGACTTTAAATATTAGAAATAATAAATTTTACAAACCATACTTTTAAAACAACTTCAAAATCCTTTATCTTATATTTAAAAATTTACTTTGAAAACGTACTTGGTTATCCAGGGAGAATTTCAAATCTCAATCACTTAAATAAATTTCCCAAATTGATTTACAATTTATTTTATTTGAAATAAATTCTTTTACTTATCAGTACATTTCCAAATTCTGTAGTTATGACTTTATTATTATTCTTATTATTTTATTCTTCTTTACTCTTTCAATAATCCAAACCTTAAATTCTACATAACTGTTTGTTCTTTTTAATTAATAATATTGCATTTTAAAATTCATTAACTTTCTGTTTATACAAATTTTCCCTTCCATTTTCAAGATTCATTTATTAGAATTTTAAAGTCACTTTATTTCTTTTCCACATTATTCTAAAATTTATTATATAATTATTTTACTTGCAATTTCACTTCTTTTATTTTCACTTCCAAAATCAAATATATATTTTTGGTAATTCATTATACCCAATTATATCAACCAAGACATGACATTCAATATTTCCACATAATTCATTATAGAATATCAAATAATCAGATCATAGAATAGAATATAAAATAATTTAAATAAAAGTTGAGGGGTCCAGTTGGATCCCTCCAACCTGTTTTCCCTGCATCCACAGACGTTAGCATCACATAATATGCCAATTACAAATTATACCATACTATATCACATCAATCAATCAATTCAACCATACAATCAATTATTTAAATTTAATAATTTAAATTTAAAATTTTAAACTGAGTGAGATTAACTCACCTTTGGCCTTAGATTGCCATTCACCTCAAACACCCCTTGTTTTCCGCAATTTCTAACCTTGAATAAATATTATATGATTTATTAATATTCAAATATAAATCGAACACCTAATTACCATTCAATTTAATTTTGAATTAATTTCCTTTATTACATCTTTTGGTAACAAAATAAATTAAATTCGTAAATTGTAAAATTTTATCACAAATCCCTTCTATAATTTCCTTCTAAACCTTATATAAATTGTTTGTACATATATTTAATTTTTTTGCATAAGTAATTAATAACCCAAATTTAAAATTTAAAAACACGACTATTTTAAATCTAGATATCAAATTAATTTCTTTTCTTCTTGCTTATCGTTCCGGTAGAACAATAATAATTAATATTACTATAAATCAGTAATTTATTTTACTGTAAATCTTTTCCAATCTATAGCAATTTATTTTTATTCCCTTTTCTCTTCAGACCTCATAAATAAAACTCATTTTTCAGCATCAAAATTTTTAAGTTCCCTGAATATTCCCTTTTTTTCCAACCAAGATATATACATATAATTAATTTTAATTAACAAAAATTGAAATTTTACCTTACTGTTGAAGGAACCCAGGCCATCCCTTATCCCCAAGTCGCTCAGATCAACGCGAAGCAATCACCATTAGCTCAAGTTCGTAGTCTCTACCAACCCACGATCGACTTCTGGCCAAACCCACGCGCGTACGCGTGTAGACAGTCGCGACCTTCCTCTACGTTGACCCAAACAGCCCCGCACGTCCACTTCCCCCTTCGCGATGCCCTCGGCGCAGCGTTGCCGCCATTGCCCTGCCAAAAACTCAACCCCCAACATCAACACGAGATGTATACCGATTTGGAAACGAGCCCTAGCTCAACGCTATCTGCCTGACTCCTCCCCTACCGAAGTCGTGCTTGACGATGCCTTGAGTCGAACTCGCTGATACGATTCGATTAGGGTTTTAAAAATTTGATTTCGGTTAGCTTGAGAAATAATGAGGAGAGAATAGGGTGCGTTTCCCTTTTTATCAAATTTTCGGCCATGATTCATACTTTTTTTTCTCTGATCTGAAAAGAAGGTTTTGGCTGGTATAAAGTTGATTGCAGGATATGTTTGCGTGCTATTGTTAAAAAGGGAAACATGATATGAGAGGAAGTCGGCTGGTGAGATTTGACATATGAAATTTAAATTAAATTTTCGTTGTAAATTTCAACATGTTTATGTAATGTACGCTCCCACAACTGCTCCAATTACTACGAAATTTGTAATCCGGTAATAATTCAATATTACGGACCCAAAGGGACTGGTTTCGTCGAATTCCAAGACTGTGCCTCGGAAGGTTATTTTTAAATTCAATTTAAACGATAAAATTTTCAAAACTGAACAATTCACTGTTAAATTCAATTTTAACACTTTTACTACTCTCACTATCATCAATATAAATTTTATAAGCCCTCAAATTATTTTTAATCGGGTTAGAATTCTAGATTCGATAAATTTCCCCACTTCAAATTATTTAATTCAATAATTAAATTATCAAATAATTTGTGATATTCGTAATTCAAGTTAAAATTGCTCTATTAAATACTTAAAATCAATTAAATATTCCGATTTTAAATGCTTGAAAATTCCGGGTCGTCACACCATGGCTGCATTTTTCATACGTTGTGACATCAATCTACACTTTAATGCGTCATCTAGCTCCATATCATCGAATATCCGGTTGCATAGTCTGAGCTGAGACTAGACTTTTATAATTTTCTTCAAACCACTAAACCTGTTACACCCCAACCTCTCATAATCATGATAGAGTGAAAAATAAGTCATCTAAGGCTTAACCTGTGCAACCTCTTTTACTACATTCAACCTTGATCCCTCAACTGGAGCAATGTTCCTCGGAGCTCGATCCCGTCATTCATGATAATACTACCCCGACCACCTCTAACATTGGTAACTATGGGACTCATAGTTCTTACTACCTAACTAAGGCAAAACCTTTTTAAGACATTAAAGGATTGAGTTATTTGAAAGAAAGAGTTACTACAAGGAGATATTCCCAAGGAATAATTTTAAAAGTCTAGTTATCAAAATACAAATACGCTCTCGTATGTATAATATACTCGACTAATTCTAGGATGTCACTTACTCTCCATAAGCTCCAAAGCATCCTTAGCTAAATCCAGAAACATGTACAGGGCTAACCCAGGCATTATAAGAAAATAATCTGTTAGGACCCGTAAAAATTTAATGGTTTAATAACGCAGTTAACGATATTTTTTGTGAATTTTAAATTACTGAATTTGGAAATAAAAATTTAATATTTGTAATATGTCTATTTTAACATAGCAACCAGTAAATTTTCTTCTGATAATATTTAAGTTTATTTTATTGTGAAGTTTTAATTAAATTCAAATAAGTTAAAATTTTGATGATAATAAATGTTTTTCAAACCTATATATTTTTTATAGAAAATTTGTAAATCATCTTCTAAGTGTGTCGTCATCTTCTGTTTTGTCAAATTTAGAATGTTATTGCTACATTTTCCTTATTTTAGGCCGATTAGCAGCATTTTTGGTACCAACATCGCCTTTTGAAAGGGTGATCGTACCACCAATATCTGTATGCCGTTTTGATCATCTCGTCCTGTTGATCTCTACGGCATATTTAATTCCGTGTTTTGAAGTCCGAAATACAAAAAAATCCATGAAAAACAATTCTGTATCGTACCACTTTGATGTCCATTCAAATTTCAAATAGCTGAAATAAACGGTCACTGTCATTTACTATCAGCTATTACTGTACATCAGTTCAGTGCATTGATGGTGCGCTGCTTTCATTTCCATCAGTTTGGGAATATATAAATTTTATATTCGTTACACGTTTTACATCCATTATTATTTTTATTTTATTTTTTTGAACAGCTCATCGCCTTCTTCTGATCTGTTTATATTTAACTTCCTCACGTGCATCTCTCAATTTCCCAGACCTTCACCTAAAATGCTTACCCACTTGTTAATTCCCACATCACCTTCTCCTCACCTCCCTGCTTATTTTTCCATGGCCACAGCGATTAGCTTTTCCCCATGTCTTTCCTTTTCTTGCTCAATACGTCCACCTCAATGCAAGCAACTCACCATCTTCCTCAATGCAAGCAACTCGCCACCTTCCTCAATGCAAGCAACCCGTCCTCCTCAATGCTCAACATGTCAGTGCACCTCCCCTTCGCCTGATTGCCATTGCGCATGTAGCCGCTCGCCCCCTTGTCTGCTGACTCGTTCTCGGCCTCATTCTCCTTCCTGTATTTTATAGTTCGCATATTTATTGCATGGTACATTTCCATTTTTCCTGCTCGCTTGCAGTTTTTACCAGAGCTACAAAATTCGAATCTCTTTGGTTAAATATAAAGGTTTATAAACTATATTGTCATTTTAGAATTTGATTTTATTTGTCATAACTTTTATATGTTTATGTTAAAGATATATAAGATATTTAAAATATTTACTTACGTGTATGTTAACACTGTGAAATAGTTTCTGCATAATAGCTTTGAAACACACACACACACACACACACACACACACACACACACACATATATTATAAGTCATACATATAACATGTTGTATACGAAATCTATAGATGTTTTTTTTAAAACTGAGCAACATTGGACGAGGAAGAACAAAAAAAATCTCTGCTTCTCTTTTTTTGATTTGCTTCGAAACCATAGTCATATTGTTTGAGAAGAAAAAAAGTTAGGCTGCTCTTTGTAATCCATCTCACTGACCAACTCCTATTTTTTGCTGCATACAAGAATTGAAAATTAGGAAGCTGTAGAATTTTCTCAGAACTCTGTAGTCAGATTAGATTAAATAGTTGTTTGCATATGGGCTTAGATGAACTGATGAGAGAAGGCAAATAACTATGAAAAATAAGAGTGGAAATGCTAATAGCTATTGACGTTGCTTTCGTACTATGGTCAATTCCATTTATAAATGCATGAACCCAAAGAACCAACCATTGTTATATATATGTCATATAAGGATATACAATCTGTTTGTCAACATAAATTTATATAAGCAATGTGTAAACTGTTGTTCGTACTTATACGATTTCATAGGTTATATGTGATTTGTTTGAGTTTATATATATATTATAATAAATATTGAATTTAAAAAGTAATATATGCATGTAAGTTATACATATTAGATTATATATAATATAAATATTTTTGTTTAGGCATTTCATTTTGGATTTTGAAATATATAAAAGTCTCCTATATAATTGATCTGCATCAAATCCAGTCCATCGTACTTTGCTTTGTTTCGCCGCTATCTAGATTTACAGCAGCAGTTCTGACTTTGTCATTGTCCCGCTCTTTCGATCCATGTGCTTATCCGTGTCCATTCCCTTCATTCTCGATCATTTCTCTAGCCTCGAAAGGTGAGCAATCACTCATGATTAACGTTCTTGTATTTATTAAATTTGATTTCAATTGAAACGGTAATTCAAATATGCCGCTGGTAGTTATTTACATTGCTATATATATGCTGTTATTTGTATCTGTTCACCTGTGACATCTGACACCATTATCTATTATTTATACTGATGATATATGCCTGTTATATTATTATCATATATGTTGTCACTCTGCAAGTTCCCTGTTAGTATGGAATTCACAAGGGGTTGAAATGATACATACCCGAACGGACTTTAGAATAAGAGAAAATCGTTATGGGTTGAAATGATAGGCCCAAGCGATTTTCATTGAATTGAATTTGGGATTACAGGTAGAAATGATATCTACCTGTATAAATTCAAATTACAGATTGAAATGATAAATATCCATATCACTTGACTATAGGATAGAAAATTATATACAGGCACCGTTGGTCTATACATAAATATTTCGAAAATGATTTCTATAGGTTTTGGAAAGAAATATATGGTTTTATTAAATACTGATTTTAGACATTATATAAATGTTATTTTGCAAATAGTTAAATTCTTGATTTTAAGCTATGTATAATTTTTTTTAATATAGAATAAGTTTAATAATAAATTTTGATTTCTATTTAATATATATCCATGGTTAAATATTTATTTAAATTATAATTTATATAAAGTTTATAACGATTTAAATAAATTAAGGTTGGAGGATAAATTTAAAATTGAATTGAAATTAAATTTATTTATGCTCAAATAAGTTTGATTTGAAATTTACTAAATTTGAGGCATCAAAGGATATGATTTTATAACTTGATTTTTTGTTTAAGGTGATTTAAATGAATATATTAAGTTTAAAGAAATTAAAGGAATGTTCAGTTATTTAAAGTTTATAGTTTTGTTTAAATTGTTATCCCGCCTTTTGGCAAGGCCGTGATACCAAAAGATTGATCGAAAAACCAAAGATAGTTCGTCTCAAAGATTGGTCATACATTGCTTCGCTATGGATATCAATGAATTTTGTCCGAGTCAGGATCAGGTCACAATTGACCAGACACGACAAGCAAAGTCATAGAAGCCAGCATCTCAAATTTCGGGTTAATCGGAGTTCGTATGAATGAGATATGATCGATGCAAGTTGAAAAAGGCATGCTGTTCGTATCCATCAGTGCACCATATTTCGAATCCATCAGATTCGTATCCACCAGTATGGTCGCCTCACTCTCTTCGTATCCATCAGGTTCGAATCGATGGCGTGCGCATCGATCAGGTCACACCGCTTCGGCTCTACTGATGCATCCTACTTCGAATCGATCATCTCGTATCCATCGTCGCGCCACGGCTCGCATCGATCTACTTCTACTTCGTATCCATCCACAAGCTCTCGTTCGTATCGATCGGTTTTATGTCCTTCAGCGGGTAGTACGCTTCATATCGATCATTCAAGGCCAGATTTGTATCCATCGAGGAGGCACTTGATCGAATCCATCAGAGAACCTTGGTTCGTATCTATCAGTTGTTCTCACTTCATATCCATTCCAAGTACGCTTGTTCGTATCGATCAAATGGAGACCACTTCCATCGATACGAATAATGCTACCTCCATCGATACGAAGTGGGCACGCTGCAAACCGATGCGAAACACACGTCGTTGGGGATTCGAGCTATGCAACGGTCATCGATACAAACGAGGCAAAACTCATGGAGTCGAAACGGTCAATTCGAAGCGAAAAAAGGATCGATGCGAGGAATACGCGACGCGTCATCACAGTAGCACGTGAGTCATCGGTTTGAAATAGATCGATTCGAAGTCGTGGGTACGAACCAGACAGCCGACGAGTAATTCCAACTCGTATCGATCATATCTCCTACATCCCTGATCCAAACGCTGCGAAATTTTCACAGTAGCTTTCGTACAAGGTAAAGAATGTTCCTGCCAAGTTTCAGCTCGATTGGAGCAATTTTTGATGGATACGAAATGGTTTCGTATCGATCTCAGATCGAGCCGAAACTTGGTGAGGTCGGTCGCGTGGGCCCACTCACATGCCAGAAAAGTCTCCTGAAGTTTGGGCGCGATCTGAGCCTCCTACGCCTATAAATAGAGCCCTAGGGCTAGTAGAAAAGGGATCTTTCGACTTTGGAACATCCAGACTCTGTCGGATTCAATCTTACACTTCACTATCGCTGTTGTAATCAAATTTCAGAGTTATTATCAACTGTAATTCGCTGTAATCAATTGGGATCATCAAGTGAATCAATAAAGTCATCAACTTCAAAGTGGACGTAGGCAAGATCGCCGAACCACTATAAATCCTGTGTTATTTATTGCTTTATTGTGAAATTGCTAAGAGATTTTAGTACCTATTGTTCATCTGAGATCTGTGACTGTGAAACAATCAACTGTTGGGTGTTTGTGACCATTTTTGGCGCTAACATAAATGATGTTTGATTTATTAAGTAAATATTTTAGAACTAAATAATAGTAAATTAAATTTGATATATTTGGAATTTTCAAATCTAGTTTGAAATGTTTGAATATTTAAAGCTTTGAAATATATCGAAATCGAAATGGTTTATTTTATGGTTAAAAATCTGTTTTGAAATTGATATAATTTGAAATGGTTTGTTGAGAAACCAAATTGAATTGAAATTTGATGATTTGAGATTTAATTAAATTTGAATTTTGGATTTCGAGTTGATATGGAATCGATTTGTGAAATTTAAGGAAATATTTTATAATTTAGTATAAATCATTTTTAATATATACTATTTTAATATATAAACTGTTTAAGTTGTGGAAGCTATGTTTCCAAGGTTATGAATTTCATAGTATTACGTTTTGAAAGTGTTAGAATGTCAAGTGTTTGGTTTCAAAAATGTCATAACTTTGAAGTGCTATGATTTTGGAAAAGATATATTTGGAATGGAAATTATATCGTATTTGGTTTTGAAATGGAAATGATATCGTATTGATGTGGTTTTGAAAAGGCAATGGTATTATGGTTTTAAAGTATAAATTATTTTGAAATGACCGCGGTGTTATAATAACGTTCGGTTGTTAAAGAGTCTGGGATCGGAAGTTATCATACTCTCTGCCAACTCCGAAAACCACTTTAACAACCATGTACGCGGTGGAGATTTTAGAACGAAGTTGGATGGTGGCGACGTTCTATTAAGATATATACGTGGACCCGACTCCCGTGAGTTGGCATAAGGTGGCTAAAACGGGAGCAATTGACGGGCTAATTAGGTAGCTCCTCTTATCAAACACACTTCCTCATATTCCATTCTATTACTTTGTGATTGATTGGTGCACACCTTTGATTTTGGGAGTGTGGCTCGAGGCGGGCGGTAGTGGCTGCCACGCATTACCGCTGGTCCGAAAGTGCAATTGGTATATCTATCTTAGCATTGCCTAGTTGTGCCATGTCACCTACCCTAGTGCGCCTTATATGAGTTTGATTTGTTCCGTACCTATGGAGTATCCTCCACTACAACAAAAATACCCTATTACAACGCTCTTTTTACAACGGGCATTGGTTGCCCGTTGTAATAGAAGGCTATTACAACGGTCCATTCAGGCCCGTTGTAAAAGATGCCATATACAACACCCTTTTACAACGGGCATTAGTTGCTCATTGTAATAGAAGGCTATTACAATGATCCATTCAAGCCCCTTGTAATAGATGCCAAGTTTACAACAGTCACAAAATGCCCGTTGTAAGAGGTGCTAAATTACAACAGTTGTAAATTACCCTAATTTTCAATTATACTGAAGCCTTCTTTAAAAAAAAAACAAAACGGGCTCTTTTATTTCGTTCCTCTGCTCGTTCCTCTTTGCTCGAAATTAGGGCTTTGGGAAAAATTGAAGCTGCCGTCTTCGCCTTCCGCATCTTGAATCAACACCCCGATGCCATTACCAGCGTGTTTGCAAGGTCCCATGAATTCGATCTGGATCCTAGGGCATGGATGTACACAGTCAGCCCTGAGAAGTACTCGATCGTGCTGACTAAATGGTTGATTTTGAGGATGGATTATCTGCATAGGTTCAGCTGCGATGAGAGGTTTAGGGAAGCGAGGGAGTATGTGGATAAGGAGAGGAACTGCGAGGATATTCTAATGAACTTTGTTGTCGCAATTGAGAGTGGGAGAGAGCCAGTTTTGGTGGAGGGAAAGGAGTTGAGAGATTTTGGGATCCAAGGAACGAAGGTGGAGCCGATGATGTCAATAATGGTAGAGAAGTGGGTGCCTTAAGTAGAAGAGTGGATCATAGGAAGAAGAGAGGGGAGTGCATTAGAGAGTTTCATAGGATGATTGGTGAAATGCCATTGAAGTATAGTTATGGTAAGGTGGTTGATGGTGTGGGAGAGCAAGGGTTGTGTATGAAAGGTGGAAAGTTGGTTTATTGCGATAAGGAGTAATTGGATGTATATTCCATAGTTGATCAGCTCTTGCATGTGCTTATGCTATTGTGAGGTGGGTGATAGAGAAAATTGGATATGGAGAAGTAGCATCATAAACATTGGGATGCGGTGAGAAAAAAGTCAGATCTTTGCTTGATTCCTCGTGGTGACAGAGTATTGTCTTTTTACTTGTTTATTCTTTTCTTGGTGTATGCATTGCTCATTAGCTTAAAATAGCTCTTTACCATTGTCCCTTAACAAACTAAATAACAAAGTTGATCGTATAACGTTGAGGAATGATAATGTATACTGACCCGCATTATCTAACTACATATCAATGATAATGTATACTAGGTTTTTAGATTGATGTGATTTATGTTTCTAAATTAATGCATTGCTTAACTTTGCAATTTATCATTTTGGAATATGCATATTAAAAAATCATCATTTATATCGTTTTATATTTTTGTTGATGTTTTAAGTGAATAGGTGGAACTGCAAATATTGTCATATGTAACTATCCTACTGGTTATGGATTGTATACCTGCAATAAGAAAAATACATGGTCATCGGTGGTTGCATGAAAGGCCTACCTGTTTTGAACTCTAACACCTGACTATATACTTTATAATTTGAGCAAAGGAAGCCGTGTTATTTGAATGCATGTGCATACTTTCAGTGCTTGTATTTGTCTTTACGTTTGATAAGTCATATTTGTTCAACTTAAAATTTGACCTTGAAATGCAGTTTATTATTGATCCTCAATGGACGGGAGATAATTGATATGACAACTTTATTTTTGCATCAACCAAAATGGGAACGTTCGTGTTAATAAATGAATATTAATGACTTTTTCTTTTTGACAATTAGGCTCCACTACATGGCACTAGCAGATGATAGACAAAGGATTATGCATATGCCTGAGGATTGGATGAAAGGAAGAAGTGAACCATTAGCTTACAAAGTAGCTGTTCGTTTAGTTAATCCTACCAATCCTGACCTTAAAGGAGAGGTGAAATCAATTATGAAAAATGTTATTATACGTTTGATTGAAATATTTACTTCATCAATACATGAGTTGTTTTTAGATGGATGACAAATATCAGTATTCACAAAATAATAAGGACAACCGAGTTCATGGTTGGATTTCTTCTGATCCTCCAACTGGATTTTGGTTAATTACTCCCAGTGATGAGTTCAAAACAGATGGGCCTTTCATACAAGATCTTACTTCACATTTGGGTCCTGTTACACTTGCGGTATGTATTTTCATTTACTCTTATGAGTTTCCTGGATTTGAGATATGATAAGAAATGAATTAGTGTTTTTAAAGTACAACTATTCAACATTATTGACTATATATTTGTTGTTTTGTTATTCATTTTTATTTCTAGAAGTTTACAACTACACATTATTCTAGGATTGATCTTGCTCAAAAATATAGAGATGGTGAATATTGGAAAAAAGTTTATGGCTATCACACACTATAAACGATATTTTGATACGGTTTTTAGCCGTATCTAATCTTACTAGATACGGCTAAAAGCCGTATCAAAATATGCCGAGCTTAATATTTTGATACGGCTAAAAGCCGTATCTAATGAGCCTAGTTGGCTCATTAGATACGACTTTTAGCCGTATCTAATGTATCAATTAGATACGGCCATTAGCCGTATCTAATTGACACTTCTAATTGATACATTAGATACGGCCATTAGCCGTATCTAATTGACACATTAGATACGGCCGAAAGCTGTAATCAATATCCAATATATAATATTATAGACCTATTCATATCCAATATATAATCAATAATCATTCCGAGACATCAAAAGAAATAATATTATAGACAGTGCACATTCAAAAGATTCAATAATCCGCATTGCAGTGCGTAATAACTTAACAATATCATTACATAATATCATTACATAACACTAGCATTTAGCACATTAATATATCGCTGGCATTACAAGTCTTTATATGGTTACAATTCAAGAATCATAGTTAACGATAATGATAATCATAAGAGATTGTATTGTTATATAATAACAGTAGCAAACACAAAAGGCCTACATTTTAAAAAGTACACACACTCCATGCCAAGGAAATGTCCAACACCTTTGAAGTCCTAAAATCTTGGTACAACTAAAAAATCATTTGAAAAGGAATCGCACACCAATAAACTTGTCGTACCTGCAACCAAAAATAAGATACAAATAAGCATTCACATTTTGTACTTCGGTGTAACAGTTAACTGTAAAAGAAATAAGACTCAAAGGAACCCCGGATAGTTCTACGCTTCTTTTATTACCCTGTTGCATTAATAGTATAAAGGTGAACAAAAAAAATCAGGTTGGTCCATATCTGGCAGTTTTAAGTCATACACTGAATACACTGCATCCGACGACTCTGCTGTTTATCCACCGCAATATTACACACATTGTTTAATTTGTGGCCTACCTTCCACCCTGTATTTACTGCATACGTATGTCTGTAATCCATGTGAGGCCTTTATTTACTATACCTCTGTAAGTATACAAATTCCTCCATTGCTTAATATCGATCCACTAATTAGACTTATTTATTATCGACCGGACATTTCACGTTTAACTATAAATAAAACCATGCTTCAACACCGCAAATAAATTGATATGGCTTTCCTTTCATGTTTAAATGAGCACTTGTATAATCCAGTGTAGTTCCTGGAAAATCTAATTATACACTGATGCGCATATCCAAGCATTGGTGTTGCAATGCCTATCTCCAGGCATCTTTTCTAGAACGTGCCTATCTCAAAGTATTGGTCAAAGGTGAGATGTGTATGTGTGAATTATGTGATCTAACACAGTTCAATTATACTACAATGATCCAGTCATGATTCAAAGTAATTCTGTGACTCATATCTCATGTACCTAGGCATCCAGTTTACAAAACACAAAGTGTTTAACTATGTTATTATTCCTAGAGCATAAAGTCATAATTCAGAATATAATTAATTTATTAAAAATACTAACATTATTTCGATAAATACATAAGAAATGTTGTCCTATTACAACAAATTGGGGTGAAAATAAATGCCCAAGTACAAAAGAAATCAAATGGAATAGCGGTGTATGTGCTCGTCCTTCCATGCCCGTGGAATTGGATCCCATCGACTGTTGATAGCTTTTAAAGCATCATCTTGTCAAATTCTATAATAACACTTAAATAATAATAAATAAATTTTAAAATGAATTAGAGGGTATTTTGGTAAATTTCTATTAAAACGGAAAAGCAGTAATTTTACATATAGTTGAATTAGCCGACGAGATTGCAACATTGCATAGCTCATGTTTTTCTAGTCGAGATGGAGTGTTCATTTATTTAAATCGTACATCGTGTAACTGAGATGTCGAGGTTTTAATGAAAAGGGATGAATCGGATGCGGGCATAGGGACAGATTGGGCTGAATTAGGTCGGGTCCTATAACTCAAATTTGATGCATAGTTTGATGCATTAGATTACATATTACATAAAATAGAGAAGCATAAATGGTTGTCAATAGTTCAATGTTGATCGATGTAGATCAGTAACGAGTAGGATATGAAAAGCATGAGAGGCCAAGTACGCATCATGTGATTGGTGCATATTATACAAATGTTTCAACGCAAAAAACCATGTGATTCTTGAAGGATAAGAAAGGTATATCAATAGAAATTTGGGTGCATGAATTCCTTGACCATGAAATCTATGTTGTTTGAGGCAAGCAAAATGCTGGTCACTAAGAATATTCTTAGTGTCCGGAGGAGTATGCATGAAAATAAACATTTAGTTGGTGTTAGGCTGTTAGCCTTAGAAATGAGCTAACACTCCCCAATTACAATGATAAATTTATCCACCCACTCCAACATCATCTAGAGAAAGGTGGACCACATAAACAGAAAATATACCTGCTCCATCATCTAGAGATATCGAATAAGACACTTCGGATGGCACACATTTCCACCCGCTACAACATCAGCAAAGGTCTCTGCAAATTGATGATTCATTTTGCTGGTTCTCTCATCTAGTAGCAGTATACTGTCCAACACCACTTTTTCATGTGTGGATGGTACAGATTTCCCATGGATGTTGGACAATGTAGAATCTCGGCATATAGTACATGTTCCTATTACTTCTAAATCAGAGTTGAGGATTTCACATTTTTGATTGTTCGTAACATTGGTCGAATCCTGGAACTGCGAAGCAATGAATTCAGGAGCATTGAATTGTGTGGTGCGTCCTCCATCAGAAGAATTGACTGGTGCACGAATTCCCTGTTCAATATTTCCCACCATGTTGATCAAAACCTCTATTTGCCTAGACAAATTTCCCACTGTACCCTCCAAACTTCCCACCCTCATTTTCAACTCATCCTGCTCGCCATGAACATGTCGGAGTTGTTTCTGTGCAATGGCACAAGCCTTAACTTTAGTCTTTGGTATAACGGTCCCAACACCGCAGCTCCTACCCCTTGCATCCTTACCAAGCACTTGTGATAAGATGTCTTCATCCATTGTCAATTTTTCTTCATCACTATCAGTGATTTTTTCCTTCGCCTTCACAATTTGATCCTATAATATGATAATACTTACATGAATAAGGAATTTTAAAGAATATGCAAGTTAATATTTGTTTAACTTACAAAGTATGAAGAAGTGGCATCTGATATGCTACCATCTTTTTTCCTGTGTGTCTTCTCCCATACTTGACGACGACTGATATTTGTTGATGGACTAACAACGATCTGCAATACAAGTTGATGCAACCACATGAATATCCAATCACTATGTGTAAATCACTTGAATGAAAATGAATATAAATTACCATTTCTTGTTCCATTTTAGCATGACTTTTACGTCCTGCATGATGAGCATAACTGAGCAATGCTCTATTCTTTTTGCCTACCTCCCTTCTTCCGCTCGCTTCAGGCGTTGCTTCATTTTTTATGAACTCTGCCCAATCTTCTTGAGCAACTGCAGGTGGGCAATTTTTCAACCGTTCTTCGTCATTGTTGAAAGGGTCATAATAAACTACTCTCAAGTTTTTCTTGTATCTCCTAAAAGCCTTGGCCATTCTCTTTAAAAACATTTCATTTGAAAGCGAATCGAGCTTATAAATTTTCTGCAAAAAATATATTAAATTATGTTGTGCAAAGAGTTGAAACCATAAGGCTACTTAATGAAATAGTTGTTGTCAAACAGATAAGGATACTTACCACTAATTCGTTCCAAACGTTGTCCTTATATATTCTAGGTACTTTATTCCAACTTATATATGATATCGGCACATGAGCTCTTACTTTAATTAGCAAATAATACGTTTTTCAGTTATTTACGGCTTTGCCACGTCGAGAGTCATGGTGTCGCACTTCATCTGTAAGATTTGATGAAAACAAGAGATGATACATAGGGTATCAACTTCAATTAATATTGAATGGATCATTCCTTGTTTGAGTGCGAAGTCATTAACTTCGATATCATAGTCTTCGGCATTGTCCTTACCGCATAGGTGAAGTGTTGTGTTTTATATAATGGGGCATGGTGCCCCATATTTATAAGGTCGCAGACCCTAATGTTTTAAAAGAGATCTGCAGTGGATATAACAACGCCGCCTATTTCGTTAATAACTTCGATAGGCAAGGGTGGCATGCTTTTAAACTTTGGCAACGATGCCACGTTTCATCACATCGACCTTAATCCCTTAATATTGTTTTTGAAGAGGCTATGTTGCCACCTATTATCTCTTTGACCCTAATGAGGCTGCTATTTCCGTTAAGGCATTGATCCAGATACTTATAAATGTCACCGAAATTTCTTCTATGGTTTTACATTAAGTTTTACAAAGTGATGACTTGGATTGTACTATGATGTTGTCTTCAAACAGTAGGTTGGATAATTTAATATATTCCGTAGGCTCAAGTCAGTCATAGGTTTATAGTCAGCTTGAGAAAACTATGATGTTGGGAAGGACAGTCCATTGATTTGAATAGATTATTTATGATTACTCATGTTGCATGCATGCATTTTATTATTTATAATGTTTATTTTAACCAGTTTGGTTGTAGTACTTTGATTTGCTAAATATATATTTTTAAAGGATATTAGTTAGGGCAAAACCCATTTCGCTTGGCGATGTGATCTCACTAGATTTCAATTAACCGAAATGGTATATTATTATTCTTGCCAAGCTTATTATCTAACTCGAAGTCTATGTTTTGTCCTTAAACTTTTGGGTGCTCAAAATTTAATTTTCATAGGTTGAGAGTAAGGGTTTATAGATTTATAGGTTTGGTTAAAGCTTTCGAAGATGTGCAGGAGGCAAAGGCTAGCTATTTAGGAGACTACCTATTAATTATTTCCGCTGTATTATGACATTTTATTGTATGTATGTATTGGCAGAAACTGTATTTGTCTATTTAGTAACATAGATCAACTAAGGGGACATCTTCATATATTGCTCTTGGAGTATTTTGTAATAATTATATTTTACCGGAACTTGAGAAATGTTTGGGATTATGTACTGATTATGAAATTATGACATTGAAATGAAATATGGAAGTTTGCTTTGAAATTATGTTCATATTCCTATGCTTATGATATTATGGATACCATTGACATGACCGTATTTTTTCACTAGAAATTAATACTATATATGACTGTAGTATTTGCAGTGCTTAGTTTCGAGCCTTAGAATAGGGGATTTTACAACTTTGTACCGGAGCATAGTTTTATGTAAAACTGAAGAATTTTGAACTTTAAAAGGAGTTTTTGAAAACCTAAGGCAAATGAATCAGAGAATAATATTAGGGTATGGGATAATGCTATAGTAATGTGCTTATATATGTTTTATATAAGTCATGCTTAATCTATATTCTCCCTCTCTCTTAGACCGTTCTTCCGTGTCTTACTAAGGATCGAATGCAAATTTAAGGAAGTAAGATACAGAGGAGGGAAACGGAATAGTGAATATCAATGGAGGAAGCATCACTACCAACTGAAATGTTAGGCTCAATACTAGAAGGAATCTAGGTCAATAGGCAGCGCTTAACCTAGGTGCAGGAACACCCCCGATTGACATGGAGGAAATGTATTAGTTCTTTGTCAACATGATGCAAGAAAAAGCTGCTGCTAGGTTAGTTGGTGGAAATGCTGGAGGGGTAAATCATGAAGTTTCAGCTGTCAACAACTATGTTGTGCTAAGTAGAGACTATGCAAGACTTAGAGGGAAACCATTTATTGGAATTAAGGATGCAATTGATGTGGAGAATTGGTTGTTTTATTGTGAGAGGATTTTTCCTAATCTTGGTTTGAATTATGAACAAAAAGGAGGTTCGCATCTAGGCAATTGCAAGGAGCTGCATTGTACTAGTGGAATAGCATGAATATTAGGGTGGTTGAGGAAACTTTGACTTGGGCAAAGTTCAAGTGGAGGTTTGAGGAGAGATTTATGTTTGAAATCGTCAAGTCAACCCTACTGAGAAATTTTTTTGAATTAGTGCAAGGTGATATGATTGTGCTAGAGTATGCAATAGGTTTCCCGATATAGATATGCTACCATGGACGCGGTGATTAAGTCAAATGAGAAGATCGTCCATGGGTTAATACCTAAACTCGCTAAAACGAGCCTCGCCACTTCTCAGGGATCCATGTGATGTAGTCATGGAGATGGCTTTGAGAAATAAAGAGATGCCTTCTTGATTCATTAATTATGAGCCAGTAGAGAGTCAGAACGGGCAGGATTAGAAAAGGAAGTTCTTTCATAAGAAGCGCGGAGTAGCTAAGAAAGGGAAAGAAAATGTTGTGTTATAAGTGTTACAATAAAGGGAATTTTGCGAATAAGCATCGTTCTGGAGAATGAAAGACAGTTACTGGAAGGAAGAATATCAAGTTCTTTAACTATGACCAAATTGGACATTATACGAACCAATGCAAGGAATCAGCTAAAGCCAAGAAGGGAAAGGTGTTTGCATTAAAACCGGCTACCTCAAGACCAACAGCTGAGGAGAAAAGGAAAGCTGTGATGGGAAATATGATATGATTCATAACTTACCTATCAGAGTAATGTTTGATACTGGTGCATCATATTCTTTTATATCTCGATGTTTGGTAGATAAGCATAACCTAGAAACCTCATAACTAAATAGTTCCTTAAGGGTTGCGAATCCAATAGGAGGGCATGCAACTCTAGGCATGAGATGTAACCATTTAGAGTTTGCATTATTAGGCCATATAAGCGTTTGCATGTGTTTGATTTCGTAACCTTTAGGATTATTTTTTGTACGGTCTGTTTAAGTAAATACGATACTAGGATATTTTTCCATGATAGGAAAATATCACTAAACACCCTAATAGTAGCGACCAAATTATATACTCAGTGGAGAATTGAATTTTTTTGATGTTGGTGCTTTGTTGGGTGTAATAGAGGAGGAAGACGATTTGAATAGGATTTTAGTAGTTAGAGAATTTGTATATGTTTTGAGCCCGTTATAGGACTACTGCCAAAATGAGCTATTGAATTTCGAATAGATATTGTATCTAGATCTAAACCTGTAAGTAGACCGCCTAGAAGGATGACACCTACCGAAACGAAGGATTTAACGGTGCAGCTAGGGTACTTAGAAGGAAAGAATTTTATTAACCAAGCAGTTCGCCTTGGGGAGAAGCCGTAGTGTTTGTAAAGAAATTGGATGAGTCGTCAAGATTATGTATTGATTACCGTAAGTTGAATTAGAAGATGATAAAGAATCGATATCCTTTGCCGAGAATCGATGATTTGATTGATAAATTAAGTGGAGCCAAAGTATTTTATCAGTTGGATTTGGCAACAGGATTCCATCAATTAACAGCGGCAGAGGACCATATTCCACTGATGACATTTAGAAAAAGATATGGTTTCTACGAGTGGATAGTAATGCCATTCAGATTGAATAATATGCATGCTTTCTTTATAGATTTAATGAACCACATTTTCTTAGAGTGTTTGGGTAAATTTTTATTTTTATTCACAGATGACGTTTTTATATATTCTAAGGATGAAACAGATCATGAGATTCATCTTAGAATAGTACTTGAGATGTTGAGTCAACATCAGCTAAAAGCGAAGTTTTCGAAGCGCCATTTTTGAAAGAAATCGGTGCAGTTTCTTGTTCATGTAGTCTTAGAGAAAGGGCATCAATAGATCTAGCTAAGATCGAAGCAGTTAATAATTGGAAGAGAACTGAGGCAGTGTTCAAGATAAAGAGTTTTTTTGGACTGGCTAGCTATTATCGAAGATTTATCAAGGATTTCTCACGGATAGCAGCACTAATGACTGAACTAGAAGGACATAAAGTATGTTCGGAGTGGTAAATGCAAGGAGGTATTCCAGTAGTTGAAATATTTTTTGACTAAGGTGCCCGTATTACTTATTCTAAATAGAAACAAAGATTCGGTAGTGTATACTTTTGCGTGTGGAATAGGGTTAGGGGCTGTGTTAATGAAGAGGGGTAAAGTGATTATCTACACTTCTCGACAGCTAAGATTGTATGAGGTTAAATATCCGACTCATGACTAGGAGTTAGTTGGGTAATTTTTGCCTTGAAGGCATGGAGACATTACCTTTTGGGAGAACAATTTGAGTTGTGTATGGATCACAAGTTGCTAAGTTAATTATTCTCTCAAAAGGAGTTAAATATAAGACAACGGAGATAGTTGGAGTATTTAACTGCTTATGATTTTGGAATTGAGTACACAGTGGGGAAAGAAAGCAAAGTTTCAAATGCACTTAACAGGAAACACCAAAGTGTGGCGTTAGCTATGTTGGCTGAATGGAAAGATTTGGAAACACTGATTACTTGCAGTGTGCGATTAAGATCGACTGCCAGTTCTAGTCAGAGTATTACAATGTTATCTTGTATGGATGTTCAACTATTTTTGATCTATGCAAAGAGATGATCCATTGCTAGTTGAAAGAATTAGAAGATTGGAAGGTGGAACTGAGATTAACGATTGAAAGATTTCTATTCTTACTAAAACAGATGGTTGAGAAAGAAGGGACGACTACATGTTCTAGATGATGGAGACCTAATGAAAGAAGTTCTTAGGAAATGCCACGGATCAAAGTTTAATATTCTCCTAGAGGAACTAATATGTATCAGCATATGAAGTGGAGTTTCTTCTGGGAGGGTATGAAAATGGAAGTTAGGTTATAGGTAAAGCAATGTTTGAATTGTCAGCAAGTAAAAGACGAATATCAGAAGCTAAGTAGACTGCTTCAACCCTTAAATTCTCTAGGGTGGAAATGGGTTTCTACGTCTATAGATTTCATAGACAAGTTGCCGAAGTCGAATAGTGGAAATGAAAATATTTGGGTTATAGTGGACAAATTTGCTAAGAGTGCACACTTTATACCCGTTAAGTCAACAAGAAAGGCATTTATTTTAGCTATGTTATTCATGAAAAATATAGTTAGACTGCATGGAGTTCCTAGTTGTATAGTCAGTGATAGAGATACCTTGTTTACTGGTGAATTTTGGAAGATTCTACAAGAGGTTTTAGGTAATCATGCTCAGGATGAGTGTTGCTTACCATCCACAAATCCATGGGTAGATGGAAAGAGTTAACAAAGTCTTGGAGGATTTAAGTTTTGGAGGATTTTTTAAGAAACTATGTGCTAGATTTTGAAGGACCATGGGAAGACCATATACACTTTGTCAAGTTTTTATATAACAATAGTTATCAGGCTAGTGTATGGATGGCACCTTTTGAAGCTTTATATGGAAGGCCGTGTAAACCACCCGTATGTTGGTTAGAGGCCGAAGATAGATTAGTTCTTGGTCTGGATATGGTAAGAGAAGCCACATAAAAGATTGAGTTAATTCGAGCTCGAATGAAGGAAGCTTAAACTAGGTAGAAAAGTTATGCAAGTAAGAGATGGGAGGACTTAGAAGTTCTCGGTTGGGGATAATATTTTCGTCAAAGTATCACCAATGAAGGGTGTAGTAAGATTTGGGAAGCGGGAAATTGGCACCTAGGTTTGTTGGACTATTTTCTATTATAAAAAGGATCGGGAGACTCGCTTACAAGATAGAATTACAAAGCAGTTTAGTAGGATTCCACAATGCTTTTCATATTTTTAATCTAAAGAAGTGTATTCAAGATCCAAAGACTATTATTACTTTGACTGCATTGGAAGGTTTAGTAATGGTACAAGACATGACCATAGTTAGACGTCCAGGGCATATAGTGGCTAGAGATGATAAGAAGCTAAGGAACAAGACAATAAGGTTAGTAAAAGTCTGGTGAAGTAACGATGAAAGAGACTGTACTTCGAAGACAAAAGACAGGACTTGGGACACTTGTCCTGACTTGTTCGACAGTATGTTTTATACTTATTATTATGACTCCTGTTGTGTACCTCATCATAATTTCAAGGATGAAATTCTTTAGGAGGGGAGTCTGTAACAACCCCAATATTGATTAACATTATTTAGGAATTTGATTAGACAAATCAAAAAATGTAAGGTGATAAATTAAAATGAGATTTGGTTAATTATACGCTATACCTAATTTAATGAACTAATAAGAGCAATTAGAACTTAGATAAGAAATGAGGACATATGCTAAGGGCAAAATAGGAATGGGACATGATTCCAAATACATACCCGTACATTCCTTATCTCTTATTCACTTCATTCATAACAAACGAAATTAAAAGAGCAAGGGCTAGCCATCACAAAGGATTCAAAGAGGAACATAACGCTAGAGAATCAAGACTTGAGCTAGGGGAAATCAAGTTTAACTCAAATCTTATGTTCCTTAATCCATTCAACGTGAATAATAGATTTGCATGTCATATTTTAACTATTGTTTTCAGTTTGAGTTTAAATCCCAATCTTTGATGTTATTATGCCATGTTTATAATGTTTTATATGCTTGAATGATGAATAATAGGATTTACTATGAAATTACTTAATGGGTTTTAAGAACGAAAAACCTAGTTTTTGTGACCCAAATGATCTAAATTTTGGTACGAGCTTTAGAACATTATTTTAAAGTGGGTTTTTAATTTCATAATTTTCTAAGTAAGAATGAATTTATGATTAATTTTCTAAGTTGAGAAAATGGATTATTTCAGATATAATTATTAAAAATAATTAAATAAAGTTTGATTCCAAAAATTTTATATGTTAAAGAATATAATAAATATGATTTACTATGATTTTTGGGGATTTTCCCCAAGTGTCTGTGAATTATTATGAATTATTGAGCTAGAAAAGCCTAATTATTATTGTTACTAAGTATTAGATATAAGAGAGAGGCTTGCAAATTATTTTGGAAGTGTAAAATTTGTTCTACGGCGGTTTTATGAAAAGTAATTATGTAAAGTATGTTTTAACCAATAAGAATTTGACAAATAGTTGGAGTTGGTGAAAAGAAATTACTTTAATAAGCAAAATAATCAATTTGATAGTTATTTACAACTTTGCACGCTGAGCGTCATGGCGCCGCACTTCATCTTACTACTTCTATAAGCTCCGATGACAACAAGAGATGATACATTAGGTATTAACTTCAGTTGATATGGAATGCATTGTTCCTCATTGGAGTGCAAAGTCATTATGTTCGACACCATGGTCTTCGACGTTTTCCATACCGCATGGCTTTAGTATCGCGTTTTATATAAAGAGGCGTGGTGCCACACATTTATAAGGTTGTTGACCCTATCGTTTTAGAAGAGATCTACAATGGCGATAACGATGCTGCCTATTTTTCTTAATAACTTTGATAGGTAGAGATGCCGTGTTTTTAAAATTAGGAAATGGTGTCTTATTTCATCACATCAACTTTAATCCCTTAACATTGTTTTCAAAGAGGCTATGTTGCCGCAAATTATTTCATCGACCCTAAGAGGCCGCTATTTTCGTTAAGGTATAGATGTTGACACTTATAAATGTCACCGAAATTTCTCATATGGTTTTACACTATGTTTTACGAAGTGATGACTTGGACTATATCCCCTTATGTATATAAATTAAAAGCTTTGGCATATTTTATAACTGTAGAAGGGCGATGACTTAGTGGCGATACTGACATCGAGGTTTATGAAAACATAAGGTTACTTTATTGGCCTTATTGTCTATGTTTTGAAGGGTGAAGACCCTCATCGACTATCTCATTATCGCGTTTTATCAATACAAAGGCTTTATATTGTTTTGGCTCTAAGGCCTATGTTTTGAGAGGCGATGACATCTAATGACTTTGAACTTCATCAATGTAATTTTATAAAAGCATATATCATGGTAAATATATTTTGAGTAAAGTCAAGGGCCATAATTTTTTTGTTTTAAATATGATTGAAGGTTGAAAGCATTTATAAAGAAAATGTATTCAAGGAAATAGAAAAGGGTATTTAACCCGAATTTTACTAATGTGATTATAATTCTAATTACCTTTAGATAAATTCTGATACGACGAAATTGAATCGGAAACTAGAAAACCAGATAGGACTGGTGCATGGTCATATCCTACACTTTAGCAAGTATCCCCTAACTAACATAAGTCCAAAATTCTAATCTATAGGGCTTTTTCATGGGTAAGACTAAAAGTAGGTATACGCACAGAGTGGAATAAATAAAAATGAGATAGATTATTGGTAAGTCCGCAAAACCATTAGGATTAGTTGACCCTAGGAATAGTCAGTTCCAAACAGATCATCCAGTTGTCTTCTGACAGTAGGTTAGATAAGTTAATATATCTGGTAGGCCCGAGTCATCCATAGGTTTATGGTCAGCCTGATAAAACTACAATGTTGGGATGGGTAGTTAGTTAATTTAAACATATTATTTTTGATTACCCATGTTGAATGCATGCATATTATTATTTACAACGGCTTAGCGATGTGGTGAGGGAGAACCCGTTCCGCTTAGCGATGTGGTCTCATTGGATTTTAATTAACCGAGATGACATATTATTATTTACAATGGCTTATTGTATGACTCAAAGTTTATATTTTCCCCTTAAACTCTCCGGTGCTCAAAATTTAATTTGAGTAGGTTGAGAGTATGGTTTTATAGGTTTAGTTGGTTTGGTAAATAAAGCTTCCCTGGACTTGCAGGAGGAAAATGTTAGCAATTTAGGAGACTACCTTTTAGTTATATGCGCTGTGTTATGACATTTTGTTGTGTGTATGTATTGGCAGAAGCTGTACACGTCTATATAGTAACACGGCTCAACAAATGGGGCATCTTCATATATTGCTCTTGGAGTATTTTGTTATAATTATATTTTATCTGAACCTGAGCAACGTTTGGAATCACGTAGTGAATATGAAATTGAGACATTGAAGTGAAATGTGGAAGTTTGCTTTGAAATTATATTAAAAATTATTTTATATTCTTGTGCTTCTGATATTATGGATACCATTAACATGAACGCATTTTTTCATTGAAAATTAATACTATAGATGACTGCAATCTTTGTAGTGCTTGGTTTTGGGCCTCAAGATGGAGGATGTAACAATATTGGTGTAGCTAAGAAACTAATTGGATAAATACGTAAGTTTACGTAGACCAATTTATTTGCATGACTATTCTTGATCCAATATTCAAGTACCTGTTTTCGAGGTGGTTTACACCAGTATGAACAAGGATTTTTTACTTAATTCTTGATGATGAACACTTGATACGGGTTCATGATACGATGCTGATGTTTTTTATCAAATTATACTACTGTGCAAAGAGAATGGAGGTTTCTAATCAAGGAACCAAATCAGAGTCCTCACTAGAAAGTCAAGTGATTAATACAAGTTTGGAAGTGAAATCTATGTGATCGAGCAAATGATTAGATCGTATATTGCGTATGGATGGTCCATGTGCATCGTATGTCGTATGGGCTTTAGTACATTTGTAAGATCTGTTAGGCTAGCTTATGGTGAGTTTAGGGAATGACTGAGGTAGCATAAATAATCGTCTAAGTAAGAACCTAAGGCTATTAAGCAAAAGGTTTGTCCTTATGGGAGAATTTTGAACCTGAGCGAACCATGAGCATTGGTTGCTAGCAATTGTGAATACTATTTGAGTATTTATGCACATGTTCATTTACTAAGGTTAGAAGCATCATGGAGCGAGGATGCTTGGAGTTGTACATGGAAAAAGGAGGGCCGTTTGGAGGAGTTCTATCCTAAGTTGCACATAAACTAGGGATTCCTTCTTATCCTGGTATCGTATATCTTTTGCAGTGTACTACTGCTTGAGGTGGAGTCACTTAGCATGCATTTTGGTTCGCATTTTTGCTAGTATATAGTTTCATCAATACTATATATATATTTAATTTTTTCTATTTACTTTGATTATTATTCTTAACTAAATTTAGAGGACGAAATGTTCTAAGTGAGGGGGGGGGGGGAATGTGGCGACTCGGAAATTCGAACACTTTGTCTTTGAATATCGTAATATTTTGAAATATAACTAAGTGTTATAAAAATAACTTGATAACTATGTTATACATCATTTAATTAATGAATAATGATAAGAAACTTGTTTTTGAAATTTTTTTACAAAACTATATTCTTCGAAGAAAAATCGATAATGATCGAAAATCGATTTATCAATAAACAACTTTTCAATAGATATAAGTTGCTCGAACTCTTATGCACTTGTATACCGATCAAGTGAACACATTGGCAACTAATTAACACACCCTCCTCTTTATAAAGCTTGGGATGTTCTAGAATCTTATAAAGGATAGCGATATTATCGTGAGAGTGGTATAACGGTAATTAGCATAAAAGAGAAGTGACTTAAAAGAGAAGTGATGAAAGGTAAGCTTCCATGGCAAGGTGGGGGGGGGTGAGTGCAAGCTTAGGAAACACCATTATTATGCCTATATAAGGACAGGCATACCATAGAGTTAGAATCATAAATTCACAAAGGATAAATGAGAAAATCAACGGTTTCCTCTTTCATTTTATCTCTTATGTTCTAAAGAAAATTGTTACAAATCAACTCCCAATCACTTCAAACTTTTCCATAAGCCCTAGTATAATATCAAAAGACCTTCCACCATGCCAAAACTTGAAAATTCGAAGCCACACTCACCCTACGTAGGAAAGCCACGATCTATATGGTGATTGGCAGAGCAAAAGCAAGATGTTAAAGCAAAGGAGCAAGGATGGAAAGGTGCTGCTATCTTGTGTTAGAATTTTGTTCTTGGACCTTAGTTGTTTGTTGAGTTAAAATTGAGTCAACAACTCACTTTGAATGGAAAATGTAATATATATATATATATATGTTGTGTTTTATTGTGTTTATGTTGTTAACTTATGCTAAAACATTGGTTTGATTCTTACTTTAAGAGTAGGTGACATATGTAATCCATGTATATGGATTTGAATGAACTTGGAATGGACTTGAATGGACATGTATGACATCTGAATAGGCCTTGAACAAAGTGCATTGGTTATAGATAGATTTTGGTTAAGATTGGACTCGGATTTGAAAGTGCACTTATAGCGATAGTAGCTATAGATGCAGTTGTGAATTGCCTTATATTTTGGCGATGTTTATAGAATTTTATAGAGAGATACTTTATGGTTTCTTACCATATTTATAATGCTTATATATACATTTGTTGCTATTAAAAGCTTGAACGGTAAAAAATTAAGTAATATATTAAAAAGTGGTAAAAATATCACTAGGGCAAAACTGCGCCATTTGGCCTTGATTTTGAACTTTAGAAGATTTGAAAAGATATTTAAATTAATTTAGGTATTCTAGTTCATTCTTTTTACAAGTGTTTGCTAACTAATATTAGAGTATTTTAAAAGTGGATTTAGATCTTTATGAATTTCTAAGAATTATTTGTGAATTTTTAAAGGGGAGAGATTTGATTAGGAAAATGTCGTTTTCAAGTTTTAAAGAAAATTGTAAAGTTGTTATTTCATGTAATATTTTGAATAAATTTTTTAACACCTATTATAAGTATTTTCAAGTATTTTAAAAGCATATAAAAAAAATTCGGAAAGGGTTAGGATTGCTTAGTGGCTAAATGGTTACTTGTTTAATTACTTATTTAAAAAGTGATTAACTATGCTTGATAATAAAACCAACGAAGTAAGGCTTATTTATTTGTGAAGAGTTAAGATTGAAATCTAGTAGGGACAGAGCAATAGAGCTCTAACCTAATGGGCTTCCCTCTTGGCCAAGGAATAATAAGTCGAAAAATGTCGGAAATGTGTTAATCGTGTCGATTTCTTCTTGTTTATGGAAATTAATACTATACTTAACGCTAAAAGCCGACAAGGTAGACTTAAATATTTGTGAGATTCAAGAATGAAGTGTCTAGGTAAGGCTTTGGTTCAGGAATAGTCAAGTTGGAATGTTAGGAATGAATTAAGCATACGAATAGCGATTTGTATAAGCAAGTGTTTTGACTAGATAATTGATTAATCGATTATCGACCTTGACCAAATATAAGAAGTTATCGAAAGGCTTCACGATTTCATGCCAACATGAACCCCTGGGGAGTATTATTGGTGCAAAATGTCCTTGGCTTTCACTTACTTCTAAGAGAACCGGAGTTGAGTTTACCGAAAATTCGTCGATTGGTTTTGGAGAGTTCAATAAGGAGGAAGAGTGTACTTATATGGCATGACTCAGAACCCATAACAACTTCAAAACCATATAGGCGATCTATGGTTTGGAAGTGGTTGGGAATGAAATGTTATAGAGTGAACTGTCAATTCTAAAGTTAAGTCCAAAAGAGTGATCAGCGTTAACATTTCAAACGATGCTATCATGTGAGTTCTGTCTATCTTAGGAGTATTCCAGGTGAGAGGACATCGTTACATTCCTCAGAGGACTTATGCGAAGAATTTATGCGGAGGTTCAAGATCTGTTAGAGATGGTCGAATCAGCATAGTTATCGTAATCCATTTGAGATGAAGAATGCCAATTAGGGATTTGTGTACTACTCGAGTGATGAAGACTTGTGCGAGAGATGCTGAAGTTAGCCTCGACATAGAGAATGACTGAAACCAGAATAGGGTTCAAAATCTCGGATTTAGCTTACCCATGTGGGTATATCAACTTTAGATCTAGAGTATGTTTTTAATTATTGGGCACGGGTATCGATAATACTTGGTGCCACGCAGTTCACCATTGGGCCAGATGTGTTTACCTTTAAGTATACCCTGTCTAGAGATATATGATGCTTGGAAGAAAGTTTTTGATCCTTCTTAAAGTGATCTGCTTCAGTTTACTGGAGCCACCTCTATGGAAAACAATCCTTATACGAACGCACCTTATTGGTATTGATTGTACACCAATTATCATTATGGCATTCACATAGCAGCTATTTGATATGATTTATGTGCTACACTATAGACATTACCTATCATTTCACTATATGTTAAACTAAATAAATGGCTGGTTTCATGTAACAACCCGCTATTTTGGACCATTCAAATCGACAATAAAACCATACATGTCTGACTTGAATAATTCAAAATACCGAATTGTTAATTTAATTTGGAAAACTCAGCATAAACAGTAATTATATAAACAAAGATCATAGACACAGAGTAATAAAAATGCAGCGGAATAGATATAGAATAGTAGTTCATGAAGCTACTATATACGTCAGAGTTAGAATAAAATACATCAAAATATCCCAGATGCAGTGAAGTCTCCAGTACGAACAGATGACTTCTCTGAACCAATCAATTGGATGACTGAAAGGATAGATAGTTGGATCTTCAAGCAAATCTCCAACTTCGAAGGTGAGTCTCAAATGCTGTATCACTCAGTCTGACCCGAGTGTAAAGCAAAACACAAAACACTCGAGTCAGGATTAACATTCTTATATAAATAAATCCAACTCAAATGAAATATCAACTGAAATACAAATAACATAAGGGATGTTTGGGATAACCATCCTCTAAGGGTCCATAATACTATCTACAAGGTAGAAATATACACTATAACACCGTGGTCATTTCAACTTAATTTATACCTCAAAACCAAATATCATTTTCACTTCAAATATCTCTATATTTCCCAAAATGATATTTATATATATTAAATAATTTATAAAGTAAAGTATTTTCAATTTCCCCAACTTACCAAATCGTTTCAACATCAACCCGACCTTCCCATTCAAATTAAATTCAATCTCAATTTATCAATTTAAATTCACTCAATTCCTAAAATAACCACTTAAATTTTATCAATCTCAAATTCGGATTTGTAATCACAAAAATACCCTTTATATTTCAATATATTTCAAAACTTTAAGTATTCAACGTTTCAACTAAATTTTTATTCAATTTAGTTTTCTAAATAATAAATTCAAATTTGGTTCAACCTAAATTTCACTTTAATTCAATTTAGTTGCTAAATAACAAATTCAACTACGTTGATTTCAAATACAGATCCGTATCACAACATAAACTATTTAAATTCCAATATAGTTCAAGGCTTTAATATTTAAATGTTCTATATAACAGTTTCATATAGATCTCGATTTAACCTCATTATTATTTAGTCTTGAAATACTCCCTTATTAGATTCAATATCATTTAAGTGACCTTAAATAACATTTTAATATTTTCTTTAATTTTAATAAACGTGAAAAATTCATTAAATTACTTAAATCAAAAATCCAGTTACAAAATCATACCTTTAAATTTTCCATTCAATAATTTCAAATTGATTTAACTAAATAAATTCTTATTTAAATACCATTTTTAATAAATCCAAATTTATCTCCCAATCTCAATTATTCAACTTTTTACATCGGTAAATTTTGAAATATAAATCTTAAATAATACTCAAACATATTATATGGATTAAATCAATCTCAATAATATTATTATTAAATCTATATATAAAATTTCCATTTATATATATAATATTTTAAGGACGAATATTTATTAAATTCCATATATTTCTTCTCAACTGTAGAAATTTATTTCAAAATATTTATATGGACCAACGGTGTCTGTATATATTTCCAATCATACAGTCAAGTGCTACGGATGTTTATCATTTCAACCCGTACACTAAATATATACGGGTGGATATCATTTCAACCCGTAATCCCAAATTCAATTAAATGAAAATTTCTTGGGTTTACCATTCCAACCCATAATGATTTTCTCCTATTCTAAAGTCTGTTTGGGTATGTATCATTTCAACCCATAATGATTTCTATACTAACAAGGAACTTGCAGAGTGATGACAGATATGAAAATAATAATAACAACATGCATATATCATCAAAATAAATATGAACAATAGGATATGGTGTCATATCTCATAAGTGAACAGTTATAGATAATAGCATATATAACAGTTTAAATAACTACAGCCTCATATTTCAATTGTCATTTCAATTGAAATCAAATTTAATAAATAAAAGAAAGTTAATCGTGAGTGATTGCTCATCTTTTGTGGCTAGATGGATTTGACAAAGAAATGAGCTACAAATCCCAAAGCCACTCTAGATGGATACGATTCGACGAAGAAAACAAGCACGATGGACAAAGCTGATAGATAAGAATTGATGAAAAGGAATCAAATTGGATGGATTATAGACTGAACAAAACATATACATTATATATTGCTAAAAATCAATATGAAATTTGAAACACCAACTTATTTTAATTTCATATAAAATTTAAAAATCAATAATAACTTTCAAAAATTAAATATATACAAATAAATAACAACCTTTTAAAAGTTATTAAAATATAGATATATGTATTTAATATTGGAATCAATAGTTAAATCCCAAAATGAACTGTATCCATAAAATTTGAAAAACCAAGTTTACACATATCCATATACTTTATAAAAAAATCAACACGTAACTGACCCAAACTGCTAGTACAACTATATATAAACTATGCACATATCCCAATTTCAATTTATTGAATATACACACGCAACCTAAACTATATATATACTATATACAAATATAATACCTTACTTTAAAATTGACTTACTCACATAATTAGTACGCCTGAAAACTAAAGGAGCATAACAAATGTATATATAAAACTATCGTGAATATATAAATATTTAAACACGTAGATTATATAGCTTATATGCTAAGTATATATATAAATTAGAAGCTATATATGTAAGTGGTCTTCAGCTTACTTTAAAATGTATGTATATAAACCACGTTTAATTCAAATCTACGTTACGTGAAAAATATAGATATACATAACTTTACTATAAAGAAAACAAACTGTAGCCTATTACAAAATGTTTGTAAACAATAAAACTACGAATATAACTGTAAATAGTAGACTCTGCACTATATACATATTGTTATATACCCCTTTATATAATTCATATATTAAAACAAGCTATACAAAACTTCTGCACCAAAGTTATAGTATATAATATAGAACCGGAAAAACTATATACCTTTTAAACAATGAAATGCAGGCTAGAAAAACGGTTGGCACAGACGAAGCTGTGTGGCACACGTGAGTTCGTTGACTGGATAAGCAAGCGAAGGGCCGGTGAGGCACGAACTCAAGTGAACTGGCGGTTCGGATTTGAGGTGGAGAGAGCAGAGGCCGTGTGTGATGCAGCGCACTCTACAAACTCAATGGAGTTGAATCGCTCAAGGGTCTTAGGTCGCTCACGACCTAGTGAAGTCGCTCACGAGTGCAATCTACGTTGGATTTAGGTGGACAATGACCTCGTATGATGGTAGGTGGTCCAAACGACCTAATGAGTCGAGGTGACCGACCTAACGAGCAAACTTGCCAAACAACAATGCAGCAGGTCGCTCAACGACCTATGGAAGTTGACTCACGTGAAGGGCTAGGTCGCACAAGCCAATGCCGCATGCTATCAACATATGCCGCATGGGCTTAGGTCGCGAGAGCCTTAGGTCGTTTGTGTTGTTCCTTAAGTCGTTCATCCAAGGTTGCTGATTTCTGGAGACACCATGGTTCTTGAGTCGCGTGATGATGTTCAGTGTTAGGTCTCTATGCACTTATGTCGTAAGTCGTTGTAATATACCGTGTTGTTAAGTCGTTTGTGTTGTATCTGTTATGTCGCACGTGTTTGTAACATAGCTCGTAAGTCGCGTAATGTGTTCTGTGTTGTATTGTAAGACAAATTGTTGATTAGATCGTTAACGACCTTGGTTAGGTCATAGGTCGCGTAACGACTTATGTTTGGTCGGTGGACTGTGCTGTTGTGTTGAGTTGTACCCTATAAATATGGGTGTTGGGTCATTTGTGGAGGTTGTTAAATTTGAATAAAAATTTTTTTGTGTGCTTTGTGCCAATTGTAAATTGGTAGTTGAGTGTTATCTCCTATCTCCACTTTCGGCATTCGAGTGCGCTCGAATCAACGATTGTTGAAGCCAATTCACGGAATCAAGTGCGCTTGATCAACGTTCGAAGAATTGTAGATCTTCCCTCACGGTATCGTGCGCGATGAACGCGTCGAAGATTGCTAGAATCCAGTATCTCTTGAGATCAACGGATTTGGGCCTATGGCATTCTTCAATCCATCTATTTATCTTGTTTCATCTAATCGTTTCATCGATTATTTTGACATGAAATCTTCATTTCGTCGTCATCGTTATAATCCGCTGCGTCGGTTTTGGTATTAGAGCTAGACTTAGCCAATCATAGCTAAGCCGAGTCTTGGAGCCAAGGAGAAGAGTCAAGGCCGAGCTAAATCAAGCAAAGCCGAGCTAAGTGTTGTTCAGTTCAAGCCGAGCCAGTTTTGATCAAGACCGAGCGAAGTGAAGAGTGATCATGCCTCCACGAAGAGCTAACCGTCATCAGAATGTTGAAGCGTTGTATAGAAGAGAAGAAGCTGAGCAAATGGATCAACGTATCAATGAAAAATTTAATGAAGGTATTGGAAAGTTAGAGAAACTGATGATTGACATGAATCAAGGTCAACGGAGAAGGTCACCAGTCTCGAACCATGGAGGAAATAGAGTTTTGCCATCGGTTATGGAAGCGAGGAGGGTGTCGCCGCAATCTTATCGAGATAGAAGGGAATCTTTAGTTTCATTGAGAAGAGATCACCATGAGTATCGACATGAAGAGAGAAGAACTCCACGTGAGTTTGGAGATGAACCATATCGTGATGATGAGAGACATAGTACAAGAGACATGCATGATCATAAAGATGTTGATGGTCGAGATCGATATAGACGTACATTTGATTTTGATGAAGATGGTGATAGAGGAAGCATTCATTATCGAGATCGAGGCCAAGTTCGAAACTCATATAGGGATGTTGAAGATGATCGACGATGGGAGTCGGGAGTAAGACATAAATTCCGGAATTCAAAGGTGGAATGGTAGTAGAAGAATTTCTGGATTGGTTGTCTAATGTTGAAGAAATTTTTGACTTCAAAGAAGTTCCTGAGCATAGAAGAGTTAAGTTAGTTGCTACAAGATTGAGGGGGAGAGCTTTAGCATGGTGGCAGCAAACTAAACTTACACGGGAGAGAATGGGGTTGTCGAAGATTGAGTCATGGGAGAGGATGAAGAAGTTAATGAGAGCTACTTTCTTACCGTATAATTATCAGTCTCTTATGTATCAACGATAGAAAAATTTGAGACAAGGAACGAAGTCGGTGAATGATTATGCGGATGAATTTTATCAATTAATTGCGAGGAATGATATCATGGAGACAGAGGAACAATTGACAGCTAGATTTATTGGAGGGTTGAGGATGCAAATTCAAGATATGGTGAATATGTTTGATCCGAGATCTGTTGCAGAAGCACACCAAAAAGCTCTCGCTTGGGAGAAGCAAGGTAGGAGAGGAGGTGGTGTGTTTACAAATTCCAACGATCCAGTGAAAGGGGCCAGTAGCAACACGAATTTTTCTAAGGCTGTCGGAAAACCGATTGTCAACGAAGCTGTTAAGACCAAAGCCAACGACAATTTCAAGTGCTATAACTGTCAGGAGTTTGGTCATAAAAGCAATGAATGTCCAAAGCCAAAGAAGCGAGTTATGATTGCTGAAGTGGAAGATGAGGATGTTGGTGAAGGTTATTCTAGTCCAGTTGAGGGGGATGAAAAGGATATCGCGCAGGGAGATGAAGGATGTAATTTAATGATAAGGAGGACGTGTTTGACACCAAAGCAAGAGGATGAGGCTAGTTGGTTAAGGAGTAATATATTTCAGTCGACATGCACTATACTGGGAAAGGTTTGTAAATTTGTGATTGACGCGGGAAGTTATGACAATATCATTTCTACCGAAGCTGTGAGAAAGTTGAAATTGAAGACGGAGAAGCATCCAAATCCTTACAAGTTAGCGTGGTTAAGGAAAGGAGGAGAGGTGAAGGTGGACAGGCGAGTTCATGTTCCATTTTCTATTGGGAAGAAGTATAAAGACGAGATCTGGTGTGATGTGGTGGAGATGGATGTTTGTCACTTGCTTTTGGGAAGACCATGGCAGTATGACCGAACAGTGCAGCATGATGGTCGAACCAATAGCTACAGTTTTATGTTTGAGGGTACTAAGATCATTTTAGTTCTGAAGAAGAGATAGCAAGGAGAGAGCAAGTCAGAAGAGATTGAGGAGCTGAAGACTTTGTTGACTTTGAAGGAGTTTGTTGGAGAAGTAGAGGAGAGTCCAGTGGTGTTCTTATTGATTGGACATGAAGCTACTAAATCTGTTGAAGTTCCAGAGGGAGTAAAACCAGTATTGGAAGAATTCAGAGATGTGTTTCCTGAAGAGTTGCCAAAGGAGTTACCCCCATTGAGAGATATTCAGCATCAGATTGATCTTGTGCCAGGGGCGGTATTACCTCACAGACCACATTACAGGATGAGTCCGAAGGAGCATGAGGAACTGAGAAGGCAGGTGAAGGAGTTGTTAGAACAAGGGCGTGTTCAGAAGAGCTTGAGTCCTTGTGCAGTGCCAGCCTTATTGGTACCGAAGAAGGATGGGACTTGGCGGATGTGTACGGACAGTCGGGCTCTAAACAAGATCACTGTGAGATACAGGTTTCCTATGCCGAGGTTCGATGATTCGATTGATCAGTTGAGTGGGGCTGTTGTGTTCTCAAAGATTGACTTGAAGAGTGGATACCATCAGATTCGTATTAGACCATGCCTACCAAGGGACCAGCTATCACGTGGGCCGTGATCGTACAATGCAGTTGATTGCAAAATCTTATTTCTGGCCATCAATGAGAAGAGAAGTTGAGAGATTTGTGGAGAGATGCCATATCTGTCAAGTTTCGAAGGGAACAGCTACGAATGCGGGATTATATATGCCATTACCTATGCCTACCAGACCATGGGTTGATATTAGCATGGATTTTGTTTTGGGTTTACCTAGAACTCAAAGGGGGAATGATTCTATATTTGTTGTGGTGGATAGGTTTTCGAAGATGGCACATTTCATAGCGTGTAAGAAGACAGCTGATGCCATCCGAGTTGCTCAATTATTATTTAAAGAAGTGTATCGATTACATGGATTACCTGAATCTATTGTTTCAGACAGAGATGCTCGTTTTCTGAGCCATTTTTGGATGAGTCTATGGAAAATGGTTGGAACTAAGTTGAAATTTAGCAGTGCTTATCATCCACAGACGGATGGACACACTGAAGTTGTGAACAAATCCCTAGGTAATCTGTTGCGGTGCCTCATGGACGATAATTTGAAAAGTTGGGATTTGAAGTTATGTCAAGCTGAGTTTGCACACAACCATGCAGTTAATCGTAGCATGGGTTTCAGTCCATTTCAAGTTGTTTATTCAACAATTCCCAAGGGACCGTTGGATTTATCGATAGTTCCATTTCAGAAAGGGGATGTTAAACGAGCTAGTGATTCGGTGAATGAGTTGCAAGAATGCCACAAAGTTGTTCAATAACGATTGCTTGCATCCAATGAGAAGTATAAACAAATGGAGGATAAGAAGCGAAGGAGTGTGAACGTTAGAGAAGGTGATTTGGTTTACGCCGTTTTGACGAAAGACTGTTTCCTTGTTGGAAATTACAACAAGCTAGCCGCTAGAAAGATTGGTCCTTTAGAAATCGTGAAGAAAATCAATGAGAATGCGTATCAGTTGAGATTGCCGGATAATGTTCATACTTCTGATGTTTTTAATGTCAAATACTTGATTCCGTTTCATGGGAATGAGCATGTCGAGGACGTGGAAGGTACAAATTCGAGGTCGAATTCTTGTCAACCGGGGAGGATGATGCAGCGCAGTCTACAAACTCAATGGAGTTGAATCGCTCAAGGGTCTTAGGTCGCTCACGACCTAGTGAAGGTCGCTCGCGAGTGCAATCTATGTTGGATTTAGGTGGACAGCGACCTAATATGATGGTAGGTCGTCCAAACGACCTAACGAGTCGAGGTGACCGACCTAACGAGCAAACTTTCCAAACAACAATGCAGTAGGTCGCTCAACGACCTATGGAAGTTGACTCGCGTGAAGGGCTAGGTCGCACAAGCCAATGCCGCATGCTATCAACATATGCTGCATGGACTTAGGTCGCGAGAGCCTTAGGTCGTTTGTGTTGTTCTTTAAGTCGTTCATCCAAGGTCGTTGATTTCTGGAGACACCGTGGTTCTTAAGTCGCGTGATGATGTTCAGTGTTAGGTCGCTATGTACTTATGTCGTAAGTCATTGTAATATACTGTGTTGTTAAGTCGTTTGTGTGTATCTGTTATGTCGCACGTGTTTGTAATATAGCTCGTAAGTCGCGTAATGTGTTCTATGTTGTATTGTAAGACAAATTGTTGATTAGATCGTTAACGACCTTGGTTAGGTCCAAGGTCGCGTAACGACTTATGTTAGGTCGGTGGACTGTGCTATTGTGTTGAGTTGTACCCTATAAATATGGGTGTTGGGTCATTTGTAGAGGTTGTTGATTATGAATAAAATTTGTTTTGTGTGCTTTGTGCCACTTGTAAATTGGTAGTTGAGTGTTATCTCCTATATCCACTTTCGGCATTCGAGTGCGCTCGAATCAACGATTGTTGAAGCCAATTCACGGAATCAAGTGCTCTTAATCAACGTTCGAAGAATTATAGATCTTCTCTCACGGTATCGTGTGCGATCAACGTGTCGAAGATTGCTAGAATCCGGTATCTCTTGTGATCAACGGATTTGGGCCTATGGTATTCTTCAATCCATCGATTTATCGTGTTTCATCTAATCGTTTCATCGATTAGTTTGACACTAAATCTTCATTTCATCGTCATCGTTATAATTCGCTGCGTCAGTGTGTCTCGGCTAGGACTGCGGCAAGGTGGTGAGGTGGTGACAGGGATAAGATGGAACGGATCGTGCATGCGGAAGAGAGGAAGGAGGCGGGCCGATCTGAAGCGGGGCGGAGCAGGGGTGGGATGCGGGAAAAAAGGGAGAAGAAGAGGAGTTGAAAGGACGGCCGGATCTGGCGACGTGGCAAGGCCGGGAAGGGCGCGGGTTCAGGTGCTTTGGGAGGAGTCGTTGGCACGGGCGGAGGAGCTGTTAGGGAAGAGAAGAGGGAGGAGGAGAGATGGTGGCTATCGGCTTTGATGGGTTTCATTTGCTGTAGAGGTTTGCAAAAATAAATAATATAGAATGATGAAAGAATTGGGCTCTGCTGCAACACTTTATATATGTGTATTTCTTATAGTGTGAACAGAGAAAACAAAGAGGCGGAGAAAGCGTACCACTATGTACTGTAATAAAGTAAAGTGATGGAAATGAGAACCGCTGTCCACTGATTTAGCAATAGTCATCAAAGTAACTTATTATTTGCTTGAAATGCATGGAAAAAGATTTAAAAAGAAATGGAGAGTGAAAAGTCATAAATTGATACCGTTACAACGGATCATTATTATTAATTTCGTCGAATGTCGGACTTCAGAATACAAAATTAAATATACCGCGAAGATCAGCACGACGAGACGATCAGAACGGTAAATCTCCGTGGTACGATCATCCGATCAAAAGTCGATAATCGGTACCAGAAATGCTGCTATTTTCCCAGAATTAAGATAAATGGAGGAATAGAAGTCCAAATTTGGAAAAACGGAAGATGACGTCTCACTCAAAAGGAGATTTAGAAATTTTTTATAGAAAAATATTCAGGTTTGAAAATAAATGTGTTACCATCAATTTTTAACTGATTTAAGTTTAATAGAATTGCACAATAAAATATACTTCCATATAAATAAATTGAAAATTTATCATTGGCTATGTTTAACAAGACGTGTCTCAAATATGAAAACTTTATTTCAAAATATTATTATTAATAATTTGTCAAAAATCCAATTAAATACGTTATAAAACCCATTTAAAAATTATTAAAATTTTATGGGTCATTACACTCTTCCCCACTCAAAACCTTTCGTCCCCGAAAAGGAAGGAGGTAGGAGAATAAAACAACCAGAAATAAAAGTAGATTGAAAGTCAAGATAAACAATAAATTTTAAAACTATATAAATTTTATTTGAAATATTTATTTTATTTGCAATTCAGTTATCTTTAATACTTTAAAAAAAATTTCACAACCCATTTGTAAAATTTCCTGCTTCCTTTATAAATAACATTTATATGTTTAAATAACACCTTTATAATTATATGAAACTATTTGAAAATAATTTATTTACACAATTAGTTATATTTACCCAGAAGCTATTGAAAACATTAAATCTATAATTCAAGAAAATTTTAATTTATCTAAAGATACTTTTCAAATATTATTAATAAACTAAAAAAATTATTAAATTTTTTTATTAAAATATTATTAAATTTCTTTTTTAAGAATTTCAAAATTATTTTTACCACTAAAATTTTCTATTAAGCAATGTAGTATAGAATTAAGCAATATTTAAAGATTATATTCAAAAAGGAAAGAAGGTAGATTCGGAAAAACAGAATCAAGGTGAACAACTAAAGCTGAGAAGATAAGGTAGATTTAAAGAATAGAATCGGGCACGAATCGCAAAATTTCAAACCATAAGAGTTTCAATTTCAAATATTAACACAAAATTTCTTTGTTGAAAAATACCATTATAATAAAATACCTTTAGATCGAAATAATCTTTCTTTCAATTTTTTTTATAACTCGATGTTTCAACAAGTTTATCCTCGTTCTTGCAGACTCTGGCCATGCGTTGATCAGGCGCAAAGCTAGAATTCTTCAAGTACTTAGTAGACTTGTTTCAACACCCAGTGAAAATACTTGAAAAATCTTTTAAAAACAGATATGGAAAGTACAATCCAAACAAAACAACCAAACCAAAACCTTTGTCCGACCATGGTTCGCAGGTACACAATGGTTACGCCTGGATCCCCCAGGAAACAATCCGTATCCGTAAGCTTTCTCAGCCCTGCGAGTTACGCCATGATGACTAGTAGAGTGCAGGATACACAATGGTTACGCCTGGATCCCCTAGGAAACAATCCGTACCCCTAGGCCGTCTCAGCCAGGCAGTTTCGCTACTATTCGCGACCTACACAGATTGCAGGATACACAATGGTTACGCCTGGATCCCCCAGGAAACAATCCGTACCCCTGGGCCGTCTCAGCCAGGCAGTTTCGCTACTATTCGCGACCTACATAGATTGCAGGATACATAATGGTTACGCCTGAATCCCGCAGGAAACAATCCGTACCCCCAGGCCGTCTCAGCCAGGCAGTTTCGCTATGCAGTCGCGAGAGAAAAAGAAAAACCATGGGTTACGCCACGGTGGGAACACTCGAGTATCACATCCGAAAAACAAAAAATCAGAGAGAATAATATCAATAGAATGAATCCACAATGTGGCCACAAAGCAGATATCAAGCAGAAGGCACTTTCCATATCTTTACTTCGAAAAAATAGATCATATAGTACCTTTTCAAATCCCTTTCAAATATCATATTTATATAAAGTCCATAATATATAGGATTCCAATTTCAAATCGAATACTTTCCAAATCAATAGTATATCAAATCATACTTATAGGTTTCGATTATATAAAATTCTCTTTCCAAATTGAGTACCTTTCAAATCAATAGATTTCAAATCAACTTCATACTTATACAAATCCATTTTATATAAGTTCGATCACTCCCAAACCAAATGCTTAATAATATAAGGTTCTCAATTTCAAATCATTTCAATATCAATTCAGTTTCAAAATCATATATGATTTCACTAAATTTTCTTCCAATTAAATATCTAAATTTCAAAGTTCCCAAAATAATAGGTTTAAAAAATAATCCAAGTTTCCAAATTAACATAGTTCAAGTCAACGAATTTATTTCCAAAATCACCATATAAGTACTGGTTTTAATTCCAATCTTATTTCAAAACCAATATTTTTTCTCAAAATCAATTATAATCGAAATGGTTTCCAAATTTATAATTATCCCTTTAAAACCCTTAAACTATTTATTTCTATTCGAAATTTCCAATTTACCTTTGTGAAAACCATTATTTGAACTATTTTTTTCAAAACATTTCAGAACTAATTTATATTCTTTATCAAACATTTTATACTCTTCGAAATTTCATAGCTTTGAAAATTTAATCTCGATTTGGAAGTGTTCGAACATTCAAAATAGTTAGGGAAATCAAATTTCCAAATTCAAGAGTTGAAAATCAACATAAATCAATAAATCAATTTCAATAGATAGGATTATACTAAATCAAATCCGAAACTCGAGGACTGAACACCGGTCTCACTTTAAATTATTCAAATTTAAACATATATTTTTCAAAAATATCAAATTATTCTTCGGAATTTGAATTCAAAAACGGTTTTACAAAATCACTCGCATAGCGAAGCTATTAAAGTGGCCTATCCCCCAATCTGAAACTCAAAAATCAATGTCGATGATGCGTGCACTCATCATCGAAATTATTTTCCAGCGACATACGTGAGTTCTGGACTTCTATTTTCTTGAAAACTTCTTTGAAATTTCTTCAAAATTATTGGAACTCATTTGAACTTATTTGAATCATTTCTTATTCGGAAAAATACCTTTAAATCGTATTATTTTTATATATTTTCCAAAATCTTAAAACCAATTTCAAAATACCGGAATTCAATTCTTGAATTTCAAATTTAACTCTACAGTTATAAATCATTTTTATATAAATCAATTTTTTATAAATTTTCAAAATTTCAAATCCTTTCAAGACTTTTATATATAGGATAACATTTCTTATTTATTTTATATATATAGGTATATAATCCTTATCAAAAACAATTTCTTTTTATATATAGAATAAAATCATAGTTATCAAAATAATAATTTCGATATATAAAACAATTTCAAAAATACAAACACACCCGATTTTACAAAAGGTGATTCAAGAGATGGATTTCAAAACAAAGATAGAGATTTTAAATTAGAGGAACTCTAATCAATAGAATCCTGACTCGAAGATAGGCTCAAACAAAGATGAGAAAAATCAAATTACAAAATAGAAGATGGATATACTTCTATAAATCGCAGGCGACCTTATCGGGTCAACCATGACTTCAGCAATATAATCGATCGGGAATTCAAAGGCAAATCAACATTCGATCGCCAGATATAGAATATGGTATAACCAGAGATAGCAACATCTAAACCGAGGGATACATAAATCTTTGGTGAATCGATGCCAATTGTAAAGGAGTTTCACCCCCTTTACAAATCATTCAATGGAGCCATTGGATACTCCAGAATCAAAAGAATATAAATAGAAAGAGACAAGAATGAATTTTGGAACCACAGGGAACGTTCCAAAGTTCAAAGGAAATCGAGTCAAAAGGAAGAGGTTCAACTCGAGTGAAAGTGATTCTGTAAATAAATTTACCATATATGATAAGTTTTTCCTAGAGCCAAAGCTCCGATACCAACTGTAACGACCCGCTATTTTGGACCATTCAAATCGACAATAAAACCATACATGTCTGACTTGAATAATTCAAAATACCGAATTGTTAATTTAATTTGGCAAACTCAGCATAAACAGTAATTATATAAACAAAGATCACAGACACAGAGTAATAAAAATGCAGCGGAATAGATAAAGAATAGTAGTTCATGAAGCTACTATATACGTCATAGTTAGAATAAAATACATCAAAATATCCCAGATGCAGTGAAGTCTCTAGTACGAACAGATGACTTCTCTGAACCAATCAACTGGATGACTGAAAGGATAGATAGCTGGATCTTCAGGCAAATCTCCAACTTTGAAGATGAGTCTCAAATGCTGTATCATTCAGTCTGACCCGAGCGTAAAGCAAAACACAAAACACTCGAGTCAGGATTAACATTCTTATATAAATAAATCCAACTCAAATGAAATATCAACTGAAATACAAATAACTTAAGGGATGTTTGGGATAACCATCCTCTAAGGGTCCATAGAACTATCCACAAGGTAGAAATATACACTATAACACCATGGTCATTTCAACTTAATTTATACCTCAAAACCAAATATCATTTTCACTTCAAATATCTCTATATTTCCCAAAATGGTATTTATATATATTAAATAATTTATAAAGTAAAGTATTTTCAATTTCCCCAACTTACCAAATCGTTTCAACATCAACCCGACCTTCCCATTCAAATTAAATTCAATCTCAATTTATCAATTTAAATTCACTCAATTCCTAAAATAACCACTTAAATTTTATCGATCTCAAATTCAGATTTGTAATCACAAAAATACCCCTTTGTATTTCAATATATTTCAAAACTTTAAGTATTCAACGTTTCAACTAAATTTTTATTCAATTTAGTTTTCTAAATAATAAATTCAAATTTGGTTCAACCTAAATTTCACTTTAATTAAATTTAGTTGCTAAATAACAAATTCAACTACGTTGATTTCAAATACAGATCCGAATCTCAACATAAACCATTTAAATTCCAATATAGTTCAAGGCTTTAATATTTAAATGTTCTATATAACAGTTTCATACAGATCTCGATTTATCCTCATTATTATTTAGTCTTGAAATACTCCCTTATTAGATTTGATATCTTAAGTAACCTTAAATTACATTTTAATATTTTCTTTAATTTTATTAAACGTGAAAAATTCATTAAATTACTTATATCAAAAATCCAGTTACAAAATCATACCTTTAAATTTTCCATTCAATCATTTCAAATTGATTTAATTAAATAAATTCTTATTTAAATACCATTTTTAATAAACCCAAATTTATCTCCCAATCTCAATTATTCAACTTTTTACAACGGTAAATTTTGAAATATAAATCTTAAATAATACTCAAACATATTATATGGATTAAATCAATCTCAATTATATTATTATTAAATCTATATATAAAATTTCCATTTATATATATAATATTTTAAGAACCAATATTTATTAAATCCCATATATTTCTTTCAACATTAGAAATTTATTTTCAAAATATTTATATGGACCAACGGTGTATGTATATATTTCCTATCATATAGTCAAGTGTTACAGATGTTTATCATTTCAACCCGTACACTAAATATACAGGTGGATATCATTTCTACCCGTAATCCCAAATTCAATTAAATGAAAATCGCTTGGGTTTACCATTTCAACCCATAACGATTTTCTCCTATTCTAAAGTCCGGTCGGGTATGTATCATTTCAACCCATAATGATTTCTATACTAACAGGGAACTTGCAGAGTGATGACAAATATGAAAATAATAATAACAACAGGCATATATCATCAAAATAAATATAAACAATAGGATATGATGTCATATCCCATAAGTGAACAGTAATAGATAATAGCATATATAACAATTTAAATAACTACAGCCTCATATTTTAATTGTCGTTTCAATTGAAATCAAATTTAATAAATAAAAGAACGTTAATCGTGAGTGATTGCTCATCTTTTGTGGCTAGATGGATTTGACAAAGAAATGAGCTACAAATCCCAAAGCAACTCTAGATGGATACGATTCGACGAAGAAAACAAGCACGACGGACAAAGCTGATAGATAAGAACTGATGAAAAGGAATCAAATTGGCTGGATTATAGACTGAACAAAACATATACATTATATATTGCTAAAAATCAATATAAATTTGAAACACCAACTTATTTTAATTCCGTATAAAATTTAAAAATCAATAATAACTTTCAAAAATTAAATATATACAAATAAATAACAACCTTTTAAAAGTTATCAAAATATAGATATATGTATTTAAAATTTGAATCAATAGTTAAATCCCGAAACGAACTGTATCCACAAAATTTGAAAAACTAAGTTTACACATATCCATATACTTTATAAAAAAATCAACATGTAACTGACCCAAACTGCTAGTAAAACTATATATAAACTATGCACATATCCCAATTTCAATTTATTGAATATACACACGCAACCTAAACTATATATATACTATATACAAATATAATACCTTACTCTAAAATCGACTTACTCACATAATTAGTATGCCTGAAAACTGAAGGAGCATAACAAATGTATATATAAAACTATCGTGAATATATAAATATTTAAACACGTAGATTATATAACTTATATACTAAGTATATATATAAATCAGAAGCTATATATGTAAGTGGTCTTCAGCTTACTTTAAAAATGTATGTATATAAACCACGTTTATTTCAAATCTATGTTACGTGAAAAATATAGATATACATAACTTTACTATAAAGAAAACAAACTGTAGCCTATTACAAAATGTTTGTAAACAATAAAACTATGAATATAAATGTAAATAGTGGACTCTGCACTATATACATATATTGTTATATACCCCTTTATATAATTCATATATTAAAATAAGCTATACAAAACTTCTGCACCAAAGTTGTAGTATATAATATACAACCGTAAAAACTATATACCTTTTGAACAATGAAATGCAGGCTAGAAAAACAATTGGCACAGACGAAGCTGTGTGGCGCACATGAGTTCGTTGACTGGATAAGCAAGCGAAGGGCCGGTGAGGCACAAACTCAAGTGAACTGGCGGTTCGGGTTTGAGGTGGAGAGAGCGGAGGCCGTGTGTCTCGGCTAGGACTGCGGCGAGGTGGTGACAGGGATAAGATGGAACGGATCGAGCGTGCGGAAGAGAGGAAGGAGGCATGCCGATCTGAATCGGGGCGGAGCAGGGATGGGATGCGGGAAAAAAGGGAGAAGAAGAGGAGCAGAAAGGACGGCCGGATCTGGCGACGTGGCAAGGCCGGGAAGGGCGCGGGTTCAGGTGCTATGGGAGGAGTCGTTGGCATGGGCGGAGGAGCTGTTGGGGAAGAGAAGAGGGAGGAGGAGAGATGGTGGCTATCGGCTTTGATGGGTTTCATTTGCTGTAGAGGTTTGCAAAAACAAATAATATAGAACGATGAAAGAATTGGGCTCTGCTGCAACACTTTATATATGTGTATTTCTTATAGTGTGAATAGAGAAAACAAAGAGGCGGAGAAAGCGTAGCACTATGTACTGTAATAAAGTAAAGTGATGGAAATGAGAACCGCTGTCCACTGATTCAGCAAAAGTCATCAAAGTAATTTATTATTTGCCTGCTATTCATGTAAAAAGATTTTAAAAGAAATGGAGAGTGAAAAGTCTTAAATTGATACCATTACAACGGATCGTTATTATCAATTCCGTCGCACGTCGGAGTTCAGAATACAAAATCGAATATACCGCGAAGATCAGCACGACGAGACGATCAGAACGGTATATAAATCTCTATGGTACGATCATCCGATCAAAAGTCGATAATCGGTACCAGAAATGCTGCTATTTTCCCAGAATTAAGATAAATGGAGGAATAGAAGTCCAAATTTGGAAAAACGGAAGATGACGTCTCACTCAGAAGGAGATTTAGAAATTTTTTATAGAAAAATATTCAGGTTTGAAAATAAATATGTTACCATCAATTTTTAACTGATTTAAGTTTAATAGAATTACACAATAAAATATTCTTCCATATAAATAAATTGAAAATTTATCATTGGATATGTTTAACAAGACGTGTCTCAAATATTAAAACTTTATTTCAAAATATTATTATTTATAATTTCTCAACTATCCAATTAAATACGTTATAAAACCCATTTAAAAATTATTTAAATTTTATGGGTCGTTACATTTCATTTGAGGGAAAAGATGTTATGGGATTCCGTACGGTCTCAATGGTTACTATTACCTGTTTCAAGTTTCATAAGTTTCTCACGTCGGTTTATCGGCTTAATTTTGGTGTTATTTTCTTATAATGCTCGGGTCAGCCCCATGAATTTTTATAGATTTAGCTATAGTCACTTTGGTACTTATGGCGAGAAGTTGGATGATTATTTTTCTTAGTATTCTTATTTTTGATACATTTCTGTACTGAATACATAAGCGTTGCGAGGATAGGAAGTTATAACTATGCAGGCTGATGATAGTACTTAGGTTTTAGTAATTTTGATATTTCAATATTCAGAGTAACTCTTTTTACAATTTTTTTGACATTATATATTATCGTTCTGCTGTGAGATTATAATATTGTGTTTTTTTTCTTGTTCAATTCGTTTTCTTTTATTTTACCCTAACTTTCTATTTTTCAGCACTTGGGTGCTTGACACACGAATACCGTGGATGTATTAGTATATTCGAGGGTCGAAAAGTCGGATCGGTGCAATGTATCAACTGGGCTACTGTAACAACCTACAAACCCGTACCCCTTAAGTCAACACTATTTTTCAATACATCAACTCAAGGTGAACGGGAATACGAACCGTTAGGGAAAAGAAGAAGTAGATAGAAGAAGAGAAAACAAAACAACGACAGAATCTTACCATCACAGCAGAATAAAATATAATAGATAATAATAGATCTTTACACAAAAGAAGACTATATCTGTTTTATACATACATTATCAGAATACATCATCAGAGTTCAACAGCATCAATAGCATACAACTGGACAGTCATATAGACTTGTCTTCAAAACTGAATACACAGCGGAATAATAATCAAGTATGGAAGTACGTAACGCCATCCAACTCATTACCTGAGCTCCACAGCATCACATCCTTTATGCTATAATACTCGGTCTGAGCTGAGCATTATAGTGAAATAACACTCGAGTCAGTCTGGAATACCAATGTGAGGAAATCACACTCAATTTGATTATTAAAGTTTCAAAATCTTTTTGAAAAAAGCATATCGTAGGACCATGCCACAAATAAACATGTCGGGTTTTCACCTTACGATAGCCAAAACACTTTTTATTAAATCCGTCAGATATTATAATAGTGTCTATAGAAAGTAAAATAGAATCTAGCTGAAATGCTTGCATCTCACATTTCAGCAATAGTTGGGCACAATCAAAACCATACAGGCGAGTAGGGAGAATGGATTTCCAACTAATGACTAGGCACTGGGGTACCACCTGTTACAGTACGTGGCCTAGATCACCGTACCGACGATTACTCCCAATCCCCTGCAACACAAGACCGGGACTACCCCTTACTGGATAATCCCGAGTAAGATCACCCCACGGTTGGGGTCAGCAACCGAACCACTAAGCCAAAAAAGGGACATTTAGATAGGGATAACCTCACCCTAATGGGCGCTACCCACTTAGCCTTGCTCCCCTGATTTTTAGTCATTCCCGGTTGATGAGGCTCGAGGCTAAGCGTTACCTTTTTAGAACATATCACTTAGAATGCTCATCGTCCACCTGACGATGTTCTGAAAGCATTCATCCACACAAGTCCATCCCGGGTTCGAACGTAACCAAAGGCACTACTCCTACTACATCCATTTTGGAAACCCTCCGGATTAGCAGTGACTAGCCCTTGCGTTTCACCGCTCCATCTTCAAATTCAAACTCGTCTTCCTCACGAAAACGTTCAAACCGGATCGAAGTGGTTTTCAGGAAATAAATCCCGATCCCGGTCTCTTCGAAACGATCAGCGCGTTGGCCAATATTGATAGTCGATTATTTAACTATCAATTAACATTCACAAACATCCATCAACCATAAATAATTTCTCCAAATTATTTATTATTCTCAAAATATCTTCGCAAGATATATTTCCACTTTTCAAACCTTTTTGAAAACAGTTTCAAACCGTCTTCCTCTCACGGAATAAATTCCCAAATATTTATTTCCACTGAAAACACCAAGTACAAAAACATTAGATTTTCAAAATAGTTTAAAACACTTTATTATAAATTATACTTTAAAACATTTAAAATAAAAATTATTTTAAAACTTTATTTAAAAATATATACTGTAAGACAATTTAAAATAAAGCAACTTTATAAAATATTCAACTAAAATTTTCACTTTTTAAACCATAATACCAAGTCACCTTAAAATAATTACTACTAAGATAAATTTGAACAACACTTAATTTAAACATTCAAAAATAATAAATTTTCTAAAACATGCTTTTAAAAAAAATTAAAAACTTTTAACTTATACTTAAAAATTTGCCTTGAAAACGTACTTGGCTATCCAGAGGAATACACTTCTCTTTCACATCCTTTAAAAATAAATCACTATTTATTTTTAAATAAATTTATCCTTTCCTTTAATAAATTCTCACCTTGAATTTATTCTTCCAAATATCTACTGATATATTACTCCACTTTTATAAGCCCAGTTTATAAATTTGTTAGTCACATTCTCCTTGAAATTACCAATTTCAAACACTTAAATCAATTTCCAAATTGATTTCCAATTTACTCCATTTTAAAATGAATTCATTTACTCATTTATTTCAAAACCCATTGACTTCAGATTTTTAATTCTTACTTATGATTTAAAATCTTTTAATTGAAAATACCAATTTCATATTTTCCCAAATTCCTTCTTTATCCTTTCAAATAAATTGAAACCTTGAAATTTTAAAATAATTCTTTATTCCTTTAAACAATATCACTTAAGTTTTAAAATTCATTATTACTCTGTGTATTCAAAGTCACCTTTCCATACTCGGAATTTATTCATTAGGATTTTTGAATCACTTTTATTCTTATCAGATCATTCTTAAATTTATTCAAATTCTCTATAATTATTTTACTTAAAAGGTTACTCTTTTATTTTCTTTTCATATAATCCAATTCTATATATTTTGATAACGCGATATACCGAAATATATTCAAGCAAATAATAGCATTCAATATTCCAATAATCAATATAATTCATCACAGAATATCAAATATTCATAACACAGAATATTAAACAATCTAAATAATTTTGAGGAATCCAGTTGGATCCCTCCAACCTGTTTCCCTGCATCCACAAATGTTAGCACAATACCAATTCCACTTCGGGGTAGGATATCGCGTTACATGGGATTAATATAATATCATCCGCTATTATGCGGCGCATAGGGTCTCATCCGCTATATAATGTGGGTAATCAATCAGTCCAATATATACTATGTATACTATTATATATAATATAGCACATCAAATCAATTAAATCATTCAACCAATTATTTAAATTTAACCATTTAAATTTAAATAACAATCCAGAAGAGTGAGATTAACTCACCTTTGTTTTTGTTTGCAAATCCAATCCATCTCGACTCGTTTCTCTATGATTTTAGACCTTGTATAAATATTTATACAGTTTATTAATATTCGAACCAATCGAACAATTAAATTTCCATTTGATAAATTTCATTAGCCATACATTTTATTACCATTAACAAAATTTAATTTACTACTAATTTAATTTAAACTAATAATTTTCCTTTAAAAATCTTTTAGTAACTAAAATAAATTAAGTAAGTCAATTGTACAACTCTATCACCAAATTCCTTATAAAATTTTCTTCCCAAAACTGTGTATATATTTTCTTCAACCGATATATAAATATGTACTAGATTAAACAAAACTATAAATCACCTGTTGTTTAACGTACTGATAAGTGAAATAAAAATAAACAGTTCATTTATATGTTTTAAACGTAAGTAACATTTAAATTAAAATGTTTAAAATTAAACTACCGCAAACTCGAACATGAACCCAAAATTCATCGAGCTAAAATTATTAAAGAAAAAAAAACCTTACAGCGAGCAACCCATCGGTTAGTTTACTGTTTCGGTCAGAAATCGCCATCGTACGCGCCTCCTTGCTTTTTTTTCCTTTTGCTCGCACCGCCACCTGAGTTCACGCGCGACCAATGCTCCAATCGTGGCCTAGCTTCACATGAGCTGCTACCCATAAACAACAAATCCCCAGCAAAACCCTAGCTGCCGCGATGCCAACACCAACCACACGCGCACCCCCTTACGCTCCACCGGCGCCCAGTCTTCCCCCAAACCCACTTGAGCGTGTGCACGCTCCACCGCGCAGCGCGACTCCGAAGTCGCGACCCACGACCTTCCACTTCTCTTTGCTTCCTTGCATGCCGCCTTCTTTTTTTTTAAACATCGAACTCGATTCGATCGAGCGGAAGAGGGTAAATTAATTTGAACAGGTAGGGGAAGAAAGGAGGTAATTGGGAAACTCGCGATTTAATGAATCAGTATTTTGAAAAGCTCGGCCACACTATTTTCTTTGATTTCATTATGTTTTGAAGATTTTGATTTGGGTTTTTGAAATATTCGGCAGTTTATAGAAAGGGAGGAGAGAAACGAAATTGAAGGGGAAGCGTGCTTGAGAAGGAAAAGCACAGTGATTTGAGTGAAAGGAGTAATGACCGATGGGATAGAAAAACAGCTGATTGGAAGGGTTGACTAGTCAACTATATATTAATTTAAATTCAAATTCAAATTGTCCTGATAAATGCAACTTAAAATTTCGAACTCCTATCGAGGCATGCCGCTAGGCATTTATAATGTTATACCCCTATTACAAACGCAATGGAAAAGATTTCGAGTCCTAATTCGATCGTATGAAGAAGATAGCTTTTTGGACCAATAATTATATTTAATTTTTTGATAAAGATTTCAGCACGTTTATCTACCGCACGATCACACAACTACTCCAATCGCTACGAAATTTGAAATTCGATAATAATACAATATTACGGATCCAATGGAACTTGTTTCATCGAATTCCGAGACTGTGCCTTAGAAAGCTATTTTTAAATTCAATTTAAATGATATATAATTAAAACCGAACAAATCACCTTTAAATTTAATTTTAACCATTCTATTATCTTCAGTATCATCATTATAAATTTTATAAGTCTTCAAATTATTTTTAACTAGTCTAAAACTAAAAATTCAATATTTTACCCAAATTCAAATTATTAAATTCAATAAATTCAATCGCCAAATTCAAACTGATATTTGAAATCCTAGTTAAACTATCTTGCAAATATTTAAAATTAATTAAATATTCCAATTTAAAATGCCTAAAAATTCCGGGTCGTCACATTCCTCCCCCCTTAAAAGAATTTTGTCCCCGAAATTACCTGTTAGGAAGAATGATCCAATACCCATTACTATTTTCCAAAACCAAACAGTTTTATCAACTTGCCATAACATATCTTTTATTAAAGACCCACTATTACTTCAACCAACTTTTCAAAACCTTCTGTAGTTTCCAACAATATTATTTACTCCACTTATTCAAATTTAAATTTAAATCTAAATTTAAATTATCAAAACTTTCTCAAAAAATTTCTAACTATCTAAATTTTTGAAAAAATTCGCTAGTGTCTCCTTTGCGCGGTTAGCTCGGTACAACTACAAAATGCCTCTACGGGCTTCCAAATTCCAAAAGAAAAACAAAAAGCCAAGTGGCTATATCAAAAACCCAATCAAATGTCATACAGAAATTTAAACACATACCTTTTTGTCGAGCAATTCAAATTTATCTTCTGAATCCAAAAATCCCAATTTTGCTACTTGCTTTTTAATACCTGTATATCCAATTTAACCATATCCAACTATAGATTCCAAAATCATTTTATACACTTCTTTACAAAATTTTCAATATTCATTCCATTTATGCCCTTACGATGTACCTATATCATTGGTACGCAATACCGAATTCCGATCGCTTACTCGATCCTACAATTTCATTTCCAAACTAGTATCGTCCACCCGACTTCCTAGTGCGGACTCAGATCTGGTTTCTTGATCAAAAACCATCATTCTCCTTGCATAGTCATAACTATGATAGAGAATTTTCAGAATCAATCAAAGTCCATATCTAGGGTTCGCCGTCGAAAATCGAGTGAAAAATCCTAACTCGGATCGATATAACTATCTCGAAATTCTGTACTCGAATCTGGATCAAATCGCTATGCGAATAAAATAATATATGTACATCCTACGTATTTATCTCAATAAATTATCAACTATACCAATTTTCTTTTTATTCACATTCATTTTGATTTCTATTCACTTATCAACGCTTATCGTTTTTATTAAATCTTCACTCAAATGCTTATTTAATATATTTTCCCAACACCCATATTACTTAAGAATTTCACAATTTCTTCTTAAGTCCAATATAAGTATTTTATATGCTTCTTATATTTATTTTCACTTCACCACTTTAGTTTATATCTAATTCTATTCAAATTAGTTCTCCCACTTCCACATTAATTCAATTTATCTTCAACTCTGAATATTGAATTTTATCTTCCATTTATAACTGATTCATATCATTATTTTAAATTAGTTTCATCCACTAATTTATTTCAATTTCCAATTTGAAATCGTTTTGTCGCTGAAAAAAGTTTCCCAAAAATTTTCAAAAATTTTTCTAACTCCCAAAATTTTCAGAAAATTTTGGCAGAGTCTCCTTTGTACGAAGGAGCTTTCGCACTTTGACAAGAGATATAAATATATATACATCGACCCATACGGTCGGAAAAACAAAAACAGTTCATATATCTTATTTTTATTACGTCGGCGTACCTCTATTTAGCATTTTTAAGCAAGCGGCTTATTATTTAGCAATTAGCACGCCCAAAATCCAACCAAACGGTTTCCCAGTACCTGTATTTACTTAATTCAAACATGTAAGTATAAAATATAGGAAGTTTATCTACATTTCACTCATTTTCAATAGCTAGCACATGGAATAAGCATTGCATACAAAACAATTCTTATAAGCAATTTTTAAGATTTCAACACTAATTCAAATAGCTTCCAACCAAATTTTTATTTAGTTAGAATGGTTATTATTCAATCGCTTATATTCAATTCCCTTTTAATCCAAATAAACCCAATTCATTTCAATTGATTCCGTAATCAATTTTTCTTAAAGTCTCTTCACATTTTAACTTATTTACAAGCCATACACCTGCTTTTCATTCCATTTCCGCAATTGTTTCATTCAAAAACATTTTATTAAGCTTGGCACATTCAATACTGATAATTTAATAACCATTTCCCAAAATTAATTTAACCCAGACTTTTATTTAATGGACTTTCACTTTTACTCGAAGCCAAGCTTCTATTATTTTTAAACTTAAGATAATTTACTTTCTTCAAACTTTTTCAACTTCATAATTTAAGTTCACTTCTACTTAATTTGATTCTCATCAAATTCAAATACCCTATTGTCAGTTTGTTAAAATAATATCCAAGCACATATTTAACTCATTTATACTCGAATTGGATTTTATTTGCAAGTCAAATCATTTTTATTATAATCCAATTCCCTTTCATTTGACAACTTCGATTCATAATTAATCCACTTACAATATGCGATGAATATTATTTATACTCGAGTTCTATTTCTATCATTTAATTCACAAACCAATTTATTGACTCACAATTTAACTTTTATTTAACCAGTTTAAAATTCCATTAACATACTCACTTAACCAATTTATTCAAATTAGTTGATTTCCCACTTTTAATTCAATATTTGATTTTTACCTTCCAAAAATCACTTCACTTAATTTCTTGAGTTCAACCTATTTTATAATTCAAGTTTCTGGATTTTTTTATCCATTTCTCAAAATCCTTTGCATTTCTAAAATCAACCCAACTTTTGCAGACAATTTCAATTCAAAACAATTTGGTAGCAGTTCCTCTCTTGGAAACTCGAAAATAAACATCGATGATGTTATAGTCATTACCGAGGTAACTTTCTAGAGACCGAAAAGAGTTTAGTGCTTTTATCCTTCCAAAACATTTCAAATATCTTTAAATTTCAAATCTCACTGGATTTCATATCCAATTCAAAAATATTTCTGAAATAGTATTACTATTATTTCTCCAAAACCCTTGAAAATCATTTTCAAATTCAAAGGAATATAAATTTTCCAAATTTTCAATTACCAAACCCTTTCAATTCATATTTAAACATTACTCTTGAATTTTAATCACGAATATTTTCAAATATTTCTCTAGAATTCTATTTCAAATTATAAATCACATTTACAAATCCCATTTGTATATGAATTTATTTCTTAGCTTTTGGTTATGATTTCAATATCTTATTCAATTTTACACAACAATGATAATAATTTAATATTATCAATCCTAACAACCAAGCATCCATATATAACTGTAATAATTCACAAAAAATTATTTCCTTTATATACAAAAATAATTTGGGTAAAATTATTTCATTTACCCTATTTAAAACAATACTATGTCGGTTTATCTTGTTTAAGAGTTTAGAAACCCCTATTGATGACGTGGCGTCCCACACATCGATTAGAATCCATAAACACTCAACCGATAAATCAACACAATATAAAAATAATTTTTGCATTCACTAACAAATACTCGCTCATACTATTAATACACCCAAACTCATTCCAGAGTACTATAGACTCTCTTTAATGAGTAATCCCCACCAGAGCCAAGGTTATCACCAACCTAAGCTCTGATACCACTATAACAACCCGCAAACCCATACCCCTTAAGTCAGCACTATTTTTCAACACATCAACTCAAGGTGAACGGAAGTACGAACCGTTTGGGTAAAAGAAGAAGTAGATAGAAGAAGAGAAAACAAACAACAACAGAATCTTACCATTGCAGCGGAATAAAATATAATTGATAATAACAGATCTTTACACAAAAGAAGACTATATCTGTTTTATACATACATTATCAGAATACATCATCAGAGTTCAACAACATCAATAGCATACAACTGGACAGTCATATAGACTTGTCTTCAAAACCGAATACACAGCAGAATAATAATCATGCATGGAAGTACGTATCGCCATCCAGCTCGTCTCCTGAGCACCACAGCATCACATCCTGTATTCCATAATACTCGGTCTGACCCGAGCATTATAGTGAAATAACACCTAAGTAAGTCTGGAATACCATCGTGAGGAAATCACACTTAATTTGATTATTAAATTTTCACCTTTTGAAAACAAAAGCATCTCGTAAGACCACGCCACAAATAAACATGTCGGGTTTTTACCTTACGATAGCCAAAACACTTTTTAATAAATCCATCTGACATTATAATAGTGTCTATAGAAAGTAAAATAGAATCTAGCTGAAATGCTTGCATCTCACGTTTCAGCAATAGCTGGGCACAACCAAAACCTTACAGGCGCGTAGGGAGAATGGATTTCCAACTAATGACTCGGCACTTGGGTACCACCTGTCACAGTACATGGCCTAGATCATCGTACCGAGAATTACTCCCAATCCCCTGCAACACAAGACCTGGACTACTCCTTACTGGATAATCTCGAGTAAGATCACCCCATGGTTAGGATTAGCAGCCGAACCACCAAGCCGAAAAAAGGGACATCTAGACAGGGATGACCTCACCCTAATGGGTGCTACCCACTTAGCCTTGCTGCATAACCCCTGATTTTCAGTCATTCCCGATTGATGAGGCTCGAGGCTAAGCGTTACCTTTTTAGAACTTATCACTTAGAATGCTCACCATCCACCTGACGATGTTCTGAAAGCAGTCCGTACCGGGTTCAAACGGAACCGAAAGCATTACTCCTACTACATCTATGGAAACCCTCAGGATTAGCAGCGACTAGCCCTTGCACTTCACTGCTCCATCTTCGAATCCAAACTTGTATTCCTCACAAAAACGTTCAAACCGGATCGAAGTGGTTTTCAGGAAATAAATCCCGATCCCAGTCTCTTCGAAACGATCAGCGTTGTAACGAACCAAAATTTTCGATCCCGAAAATTCCAGATAGTTAGGAAAAGAAGAAAAGAGGTAGAAGAAAAGAAGAACAGACATACCAACATCGCACATTCGCAGCGGATAAAATATAATAGTAAACAAAAACAGTTTACAAAAGAATAATATTCTGTTAATTACATTTTAATACATCATAGTTACACATATACTCAAACACTAGACATATACCAATCAACATGTCTCAGATTTACAATAATATAATACAGTGGAAATACTATATACATTCCTGCCATCCAGCTCGCCTCTTGAGCTCCAGAACTTCCTTACCTGAAAATCTATAATACTCGGTCTGACCCGAGCATTACACCAAAGTAACACCCGGGTCAGGCTGGAAACCAGCGTGAGTAAACCCATCTAACATGTAATACAAAGCATACAACTTATATAAAACCCAGGGTAACTCGTTTCAATTCACAAAGCCATAATTAATTATAGACATCACTTACTCCACACATCTATTTTCTAAGTTCCAAGGTTTAGATTTAAATAGTCCAATTCCTTTAAATCACTTCATTCTAGCTTATAGATTTCATATATCAATCTATAAAAATTCGAAGTGGTTTCGGGTATTTTCTAATACTCGAACCCGGTCTCTTCGAGTCTTATGTCTTACTAACCCAAGTTATCCAAATGAAATACACAATATTTCATATCAGAGATATCAACTCATTCAAAGCATCCAATACCATTCAATCATCCATAAGCAAAGCTTAATCACATACAAATTTAATTCAATTAATCCTGATTGAATTACTAGCCTCAACCACTTAGATTTCTTCATTTAACATTATTTAATTTCAAATCAATTAATCAATCTTCCCTTCATTATTGATCTTAATTAATCACCCTGGATTAATTACCCTTCAATTACATTCAAGTAATTAACTTTAATTAATTTCACGATATTAATTCTTCTTAACCAAAATCAATAAGTAATCTTAATTACTTCATGAATTAATTAACTATTATTAATTACATTAATCCTTGATTCCTTACTAATTAATTTCTCATAAATCCCTTATTATTGTTTAATTTATCTTAATTAATCAACCTTTATTTACATCATTGATTATATTAATTAATGATTTTTCAGTTGCATTTCAATTTGTTCTAATCTTATTTTATTACATTAAATAATTAATCATTATTTAAACAACAAATATTAATCACTCTTAATTAATCTCAACCAGTAATTAACTACCCATTTATTTACTTCATTAAATAAATAAATTACACCTTAATTAATTATCTTAATAAATCTCTTGATTAATTACACAAAGTAATTATATTTTATTAATTACATTAAGTAATTACCTATCAAACCACCTAATGATTATTCTAATTTTATTAAACTTCATTAATTAACTTAGTCCTTAATTAATTAATTCAAACCCTTAATAATTAAATTAGTTAACCCAAATCATAAATTAGTTGAATAAGTCATTATCCGTTTTAGTTACCCTACTAATTTAATGAATTCACAAATCATTAAGCCCTTATTAACTTTAAGATGACAACATTTTCTTATTTATGATTTGAGTTTAAAACAATTTAAAACCCAAATACTTCGAGTCAAGAAATAATTAACACGAGAATCAACCAAAACCAAAGTCAACTGATCATCAGTTCACAGTGCACATCAATCAATTCAACCATGCAACCCAATATTTAAATTTAAGCATTTAAATTTAAATTGAACCAGATGGATGTGATTAACTCACCTTTTATTTTGCAATTCAAATCCAATCTCGACTTGTTTCCTTTCAGATTTTAACCCCTCTGTCAAACACAAGCATGCAGAAATTCATTAGATACATATTGACTGCCTGAGGCCATGCTGTCCCATTCAACATAACAAGCAGGCCACCATGCATTAAATGAAAGCACTGCTCTACAAATAACCATTAATAACCCGTATCTCACCACTACATGTAGCCAAAGCAAAACAACAATCCTCGGACACGCGACCTGCAATTACCTCTCCAATCACCGCGACCTCCTTCAAACGAAAGCAACTCAACCACAGCCAAAACCCACTTCACTACTCCCTCAATCGCCAAAGCCATACCGTCGCGAACTTTATCTTCTAGATCTCAAAATGAAACTACCATGAACAATCACCTTTAATCAACCGCCTACAACAACTCCACTTCCACCCAAACTCATGATTTCTAATCGAGACATCCACCACATCTCCAATTTGCCAAATCGAGCATCACAACAGTTGCCTCTCCCCTTTGGACACAACGGCCTTGTTGCGATTTTATTCTTCTGTGCACGATCGATTTCAGTAACAATTGAACACGGAGAGAAGAGAAAGTAAGCTCGGCCTTTAGATGAAAGGAGGGTTTCGATTCGAAGACTGGAGATGAAGAAAAAGGCACATGGGTTAAATGTTGAAGATTGAATTGCGGCTTCAGAAAGAAGAGGAAGGGCTCGAGCGCTTCAACCAGTAAAAAGAAGGAAGCATATAAGTTTAGTTCGGCCATCAAATTCTTATTTTTATTTTTGTATCGACTGAACTGATTTTGAAGGAGGAGAGAACGTGATATCTGAAAGGAAGGCTTGCGTGAAAAGAAAACGAAGGGAACAAGATGTGATGTTACGTGTCTCCATCAGTTTGCTATAGTGACAGCAAAAAGCTGCGATGTGAAGTTTATTTGACTAGTCAAATAAAGTACATTAAATTCAAATTTAAATTTAAATCGCCTTGAATTCATAGCTTAAAATCTTGCCATCCTATTGAGGCATGTCGCTAGCCGTTTATAATGTTACATCCCTATTTCGAACGCAATGGAATGTGTTTCAGAGACTAATTTGATCATATGCGCAAGTTACGAAAGTAAACGATCAATTTAAAATTTAATCGATTAAAATAGTTTCTATGTGTTTTGAGCTGCCAGGGTCAAATGACAACTCCGTTTGCTAGAAAAATTGAAATCCGATAATAATATAATATTGCAGATCAAATGGAACTGGTTTCATCGAATTCCGAGACTATGCCTGTAACGTCCAGCCTTTTCGCACGCTTTAAATCGACACACATGCCAATTCAAACCATACGGAAGGGCGGATTGTTATGGGGTAAATAAGAAAAACAGAGAAGAGAAAAAAAACAAAATAGAATCTCACAGCGGAAGGATAAAATATAATAATAAAATATATAGTTTATAAAACTGTTTACAAAACATTTGATTCTTCTTTATACAATTAAATATCAGAGTTCACATACCAATAATATCAATGCAGCGGAATTTAATGTTGTAGTGGAATATATTTAATAATAATAATAGAAATCTCCATCCTCCAGAGCTAAAATCTTCGATCCTGAAATGCTCGGACTGACCCGAGCGAATTTGAAAAGACAAGAACACTCGAGTCAGAACTAAAAGATCTTATGTGAGTTAAATGAACAGAAATAAATATGAGTGCAGTAACTCAAGAGATGCTCGGGATTTACATCTCCTAAGGATCCGTTAAACTATTTACTGTGTAGTATATTGCGCTATTATAATAGTGTCTATTTGTAAAATAAACTTACTTTTTAATAGCTTTAAGGGGTTACCCATATAGCCCTTAACACAAATAATGCCAATAGTCTATACAGTACCGTAATACCACCTGATCGGGAGGCTACCAGAGGATACTCCATAGGTATGACACAAAAAGAAACTCATACAAGGCGCGATAGGGTAGGTGACATAGCACAACTAGGCAATGCCAGGGTAGATATACTAATTACGCTTCCGGGTCGGTGGTAACATGTAGCTGCTACTACCACCCACCTCGAACAACACCCCAAATCAAAGAAATCAAAAGTGGCCACCGAATCAATCCAACCGTCAAAGTATAATATCGAAGGGATGTGTCAGATCAAAGGTGCTACCTTATTAACCTGTCAATCGCTCCTGTTTTAGCCACCTTATGCCAACTCACGGGAGTTGGGTCCACGTATTTACCTTACAGGAAAAGCCGCCACCAACCTAATTCATTCTGGAATCTCCACCGCGTACACGGTTGTTAAAGTGGTTTTCGGAGTTGGCAGAGAGTATGACAACTTCCGATCCCGGTCTCTTCAACAACCAAACGTTATTATAACACCGCGGTCTTTTAAAATAGTTTATACTTTAAAACCAGAAAACAATTATCCATTTCAAAACCGTATAATTACTATAGCCTTTCCATTTCAAAACAACTCATTTGACATTATTTTTTATAAAAACCCAAATTAATATAATATCATTTTATTTCAAATATATATTTCCTTTCCAAATCATATTTTTTCAAATTTATAATAATTGGAAACCAACATTGAATTATAACTTTCAAACTATAATACTTCGAAAATTCATATCTTTAAACCATAACTTTTAAACTTAAATGGTTTTGATATTCAACAGTATATGAAATAAAACAGTTGAATTTAAAATTTCTTTAAAAGTAAATAATTTCCACACCTTCGCAATTTTTATTCACTTTAAATTCAGTCTAAACCCATAACTTTTAGATTCACTTTCAGTTTGAATAAAACACTTCGACTTCAATATTTTCAAACTTTGAGAATTTAATGAATTTCAAAACTAAGGTTGGGAATTTCAAATCAACAGTTCATTTTCCTATTATTTAGTTTGAAAGGTTTATATGATAAATCCATAACCATTTATAATAAACTGAATTTATTCCTTTCATTTATTTTACTAGAATTTTTCATTAAATCCAGTTATAAATATCATACCTTTAAAATTTCCAATTTTAATAAGTTAATATCACTTATGGAGTTAAATTTTCAAATAAGCTCAATTCCAATTAAATTTCCCATTTATCTCTCAATCTTAATTTATTTGAATCATTTATAACTCTATATATATATACAAGAACTTAAACTCATACTAAATCGTATAATATAAATTATCAAATGCCATTTTCCAACTTATTCATTTGATTTAGCAGATTTTTACATAACTTAAATTCAACAATTTAACTTTGTATGTATATATAAAATATATTTATATCATATTCAAATTTAATATTTATTGAACCATATCATATCCAAACCATAAAAAAAATCATTTCAAAGACATTATATATATATGTATACCGCGGTGCCTGTATATAATTTTCTATCCTATGGTCAAGTGATACGGATATTTATCACTTTAATCCGCAATTTAAAAATAAAAATGCAGTTGTATATCATTTCAAACCGCAATCCCGAATAAAATGAAATGCATGATAACTTGCAGATTTTAAAATATAGTACACATCATCCACTCACCAAACATCAATCATCAACCATTAATTTATAATCATCATCCAATTTAAACAAACATCAATATAGAGCATATAAAATATAACAAGGAACAAAAAACATGTATTAACTAACAGTTTATATTCAGTAATAAATTTAATACTGTTTAACTAGCAGTTTATATGCAAATAAATAAATTCTAACTGTCAATTTATATGCAAAAATAAAAATAAATTAACAGTTAAATTAAATAATGCGATTTAACTGAGATGATGAATAAAACACGCCAAACAATCATAAATAAATTTCTACTCATATCATATGTCAAATTAACAAATATAAGAAATTTTAGAAGTTGTGAGTGGGTTAAAACACTCACCTTTTGAATTTAAATCGAATTTAAATCTGATTTAAACCCAAAAATTCGACGGTCTCCAAATCTATCCAAACCAGCGTCAAAAAATCTGGAATTTAATTTCAATCCTAAAAAAAAAATTTCGCGTGAAACGGATATTGTATAAAGAAGTAATTAGAACAAAAACATTTGAAACAAATTTTAAATTAAAATAAACTAACCCCACATACACGCCACGTCACAAGCTTCTTCCACACGCGTTTATGCTACAGCTGAACCAATTTTTCACGTTCGGCCTAATCCCAAAACAACGCACGCAACCAGCGTTGACCACGACTTTGACCACGTTTCTCGAAACCTACCGGCCTTTATCCCACCGCCGACCACCACCGGTGGATAGCCCATGCCGAGCCACCTCCCCCTGACCCCCTGCGCGCGCCATCGGTCGCCACCGCCGCCGCGTGTACGAAACCCTAGGCCAATTGTTATCGTCGATCGGACCATCATCTCGACCCACAAATCACACCAATGAGCTCCTCTTATTCTTCTCCACCCGACGGTACCAATTACTTGACGATCCATGAAAGTTTGTCGTCGTGAGATGGATGGCTACCAATGATTCTATGATTTCTGAACAAACAGTGCGTCGAATTGAAAAACAAGTTGTATCATTGATTTACGCTCGTCGAGAGCATTAACATTTTTTTTTTGACAATTTTCTGAGGTATTTGAAATTTTAGCTTTGATTTTGAAATGAAAATAGACCTAGGTTTTGCAGACATTGAAAAGAGGAGGAGGAGCTGAGAAAAATGAATGCACAGACTAATGAGGATAGATGGAGGCTAGGGTTTATAACTAGGTTTATATAGGTAGGTTAGAGATTTGAATAGATGGATGGGATAAACAAACGTGCTAACTCTAACGTGGCCCAAAACCCCGTTCTGACCCCGGAACGAAATTGGGTAAACCAATATATCTAAATAGTTATTTTAAAATATTCTGAACGCGATGGAAAAAGTTTCACGTCCAAATTCCATCGTATGAAGAAGTTATGCTGAAAACAATATTTTCAAATTGATTTCAAATTGATTTCAATTAAATCGATTTCAAGGCGTTTCGCGTTCGTACGATCAAACGACAAGTCCGATCGCTATGAAACTTGAAGCCCTACAATAATTCACTGTTACGGATCCGATGAAACTAGTTTCGTCGAAATCCGAGTCCGTGACAAAAATGGCTATTTTTATTTTAATTAAATAAATTCAAAATAAATAAATAAAATCAAATTTTATATTTAGATTCTAAAATTTTCCCATTTTATCACTTTAAAAAAATTCTTAATCATTCACAAAATTCCAACAAGTTTAGATGTCAAATTAAAGAAGGTAAATTTTTAAATTTCAGTATAAATCCTTAATTTCATTAAATTCCCAAATTATAAATAATATCCAAAAATTTCGTTTAGTTAAATAAATTAATTAGTATTCCATTCATTCCTATCAACAGATGGATTTAAATATTGGATTCCAAATTATCACACAAATTTCTCACATTATCTTTATTTCAAATAACGGATTATTTAACTATATTCAATCTCATTTAATTGCAATTAAATTCAATTATTAGACTTTAAGTTTCCATATAAACAAATAATTCCTGATTCCCATTCTTAAATTCATTATTTATCATATTACCATCCTGGGTACCATTTATTTTAATATATATATATCAAGATACTTTAACATTTCCCAATTGTTTACCTCAATTGCATGACATTAAATTTATATTTATTTCAAAGATTTCTGATTTAATTGAACGAACTAAGTATATAACCCAATTTCCAAAATTTAACTTCAAATAAATAAGCAACTCTTTATATTTCTAAATTAATTACAATAGTTTAACAAATTTATCGATTTCAGAAATTCCCTAAATCCCATTCAATTTCAGAAATTATCTATTTAATTAAATTTACGAATCTTTAATTTCGATTAGATGAATTATTGGATTCACCCTATTGTATTCATAATTTTCGTTTCACTTTTATCCGTATTAACTATTTCATTTTCTCTTATTGTAACAACTAACAAAATTTCAATATATAATGCCAATTTTTTTTCCCTTGCATTAACATGCCCCTATCCGCATTAATTATTAAAGTAACGCTTGAAATCAATAATTACATTGTAATTACTCACATTCAAATGATCGTTATTTCAAATAAATTTATCAACCAATTAATTAGGGAATTCATAATAGTTGTTATCTACCCTTATATTTACTTCCTAATAACGTACTACCTACTCTCCTTTAATTCTGATTTGAATTCCAACCTTTATTTGTCATACTAAATAAAATAAACAACATATAAATTGTTACCTATTTCCCTACATGCCTATATAGGTTTATTACTTAATAATCACCGTTTAAAAACCCGTGTATACACAAATTATTACTGAACATAAATCTACTCTTTTATTACTTTACGTTTCACACTTCCGTTACTATAAAATAAATCACCAGGTAACGTTATCATCAAGCCAACATTAATTAATATATTAAATGCTTACCTTTATTCCTCTACATCCAATTTGTTCCACTTAATTTGTATTAATGCTATTCCCTTATATGATTATTGTTTATCCACTTGTGCTAACTTTTATTACCTAAATTTTCCGTTATTGTAAGCCTTTCATATTTCCATTTAAAACTAATAAAAATTTCAATTCAATCAACCCTTTTCAACACGCAACTAAAGTAACAGCTTACAAGTACGAATGGAATTATCATTTATTATAATATTTCCTTAATTTACATTAACATATAAATAAATTTCCTTTAAATGAATTTTATATCCAGGTATAATACTTACACTATTTATTTATTGAGGTTTTATTCATAATGCAATTAAATAGGCTTTACTAACCATTCATATATTTTATTTCAGCCTATATTTTCATATTAATTTACCCACTTTATTATTTGCTAAAAATTAATTACAATATTCTATTAAATTAACAAATTAAATTATCGAAATTTACGGGTCGTTACATTCTCCCCCACTCAAAACTTTTCGTCCCCGAAAAGGAAAAGAAGGGAAAAGAAGAAATAAGAAAACAATATATCTTTCTTAATTAAATTTATAACAAATAAGTTTACAAAATAAAATAATTTAACATAAAATATACCAATTTATACCCATTTAAATCTTTTATACATAAATTGTTAAAGTTTGTAAACATTTTCAAATTTTTCTAAGTCCAAAATTTACGGAAAATTTTGGCAGAGTGTCTTTTATACGGAGAGGCTCGGGAGAAAATAAAATATTACCTATAACAATTATATTATGTATTTTTCAAATTAATATATCCCTACACGGGAGAATATATTAAATAGCACTATAAACCGTAATCCAAAGCGTACCTATTTGTCGGGCAATTTACGCTAAATTTATGGAACCAAAAGCAGTAGCAATTGCTTCCATAACCTATATTTCACTTATAAAATCTAAAGGGTTAACAATTTATATAAAGTGAAATATTTAAGTGGTTTCAATCACTAACAACAAATCAATACAACAACCATCAATTTTAACAACAACATGCACAACAAATTCTAAGCAACCATTCAACCAAACAAACAAATAGTTGTTCGGGTTCAAAACCTTTATTCTGTACGGAATGAAGAATAAACCATCCAGTGCATCATTTACTCAACAGTCTTAGATTAAACACAATGGATTATTCATCCATCCCAATAAAATTAAAGTTTCCTTACCCAACAACCACAAACCACGACAAACAACAATTTCAGCAATAGATTTACTCTATTCTTATTTATTCCATTCATACATTTGTTGTCTGATTCTTTTCATTCATATAACGGTTTATTCTTTTTATTTTCATTTATTTCTTTCAATTTTATTTAGAAATAACTGCAACCCTTTTCTTAAGTTTACAATTTCTCTTTATTATATTACATCCATTTATTTTCACTTACTACTTACTATTATTCATTTCCATTAACTCAGGTCATGCCATTAACTACTATAATTATTCATTCATTTATTATTGCACGACCTCATTTATTTACACTATAATTATTTAAGTTTATAATCATCTATTTGTCATACTTACCTTTAATTATATTTATTTGGTAAAATTTCGATTATAACTTAAGTTTATAACATTATATTCTCATTTAACAGCAATTTCATTGAATACTTTTACTATTTCAAATTTCTACTTGTATAATATTCTATTACAATCTCTTATTAAACATTTCAACTTTTAATATTTGGTAAGTTATATATATGTTATTTAAGGGTGTAATTGAAAGTTATACAAGTTTCTCATTTCTTTTAATTAATTCATTGTTCAACAAATTTTTTAACTTTTCCTTATAAGTTACAATTTCAACTTTCCCTTTTATTTCCTTTATAACTTAGTATTAAATCTCTTATTTTATTGAGGGTTTCAATTATTAGTTAAATTCTATTTCACTACAATAATTAGAATAATTAATTAATGGAAATTTAAGAATTTAATACCGGGTTAAATTTCAAATTATTTTAAAATAATAGATAAATATATTTTTACAACTTATATATTTCTAATTTTATTTAAAACAATTCAAGATTTATATATTTTCAAAAAAAGAATCTGCAGTAAAACTACTACAGTGGCCTTCCCCCTTCGAAACTCGAAATGAAAGTCGATGATGCGGCCGCCATCACCGAAATTATTTTCCAGCGACAGAGGAAAGTACAAAACTTATTTTCTCCAAAATCTTCTTTAAAACATTTTCTTCCGAATTATATTAAATATTTATATCAGAAAATACTTTTAAACAAAAATTATTATATTCCAAAATTTATTCGAATAAATTTCAAAACCCGGAACTTAAGTTCTAAATTTCCAAATTTTATTTATCTTATTTTTCAATCTTATTTCTATTATTTTATTATACAATTTACTACTTAACAACCAATCTATTGCAGCCAAATATAGATATCTTTTGAAAAATTTATTTTATATATATAGAAAATATAATATGCAAAATTATTTCATTCACCCGTATAAAAACAAATATTATGTCGGTATGTCCTATTAAGTGTTTAGAAATTCCTATTGATGTCACAGCGTCCCACGCACCAACCGGAATTTATAAATACAAAACGGAACAGATTAACACAATATAAAAACCTTTTTATAACACTAACAAATACACTCTCTCATATATATACACTCAGGGACTCCCACAGGGTATTACTACCCTATTAACAAAGAGTCAAACCCCACAAAGCTAAGGTTTATCGCTAAACCAAAGCCCTGATACCAGATGTAACGTCCAGCCTTTTCGCACGCTTCAAATCAACACACATTCCAATTCAAACCATACGGAAGGGCGGATTGTTATGGGGTAAATAAGAAAAACAGAGAAGAGAAAAAAAACAAAATAGAATCTCACAGCGGAAGGATAAAATATAATAATAAAATATATAGTTTATAAAACTGTTTACAAAATATTTGATTCTTCTTTATACAATTAAATATCAGAGTTCACATACCAATAATATCAATGCAGCGGAATTTAATGTTGTAGTGGAATATATTTAATAATAATAATAGAAATCTCCGTCTTCGTCCTCCAGAGCTAAAATCTTCGATCCTGAAACGCTCGGACTGACCCGAGCGAATTTGAAAAGACAAAAACACTCGAGTCAGAACTAAAAGATCTTATGTGAGTTAAATTAACAGAAATAAATATGAGTGCAGTAACTCAAGAGATGCTCGGGATTTACATCTCCTAAGGATCCGTTAAACTATTTACTATGTAGTATATTACGCTATTATAATAGTGTCTATTTGTAAAATAAACTTACTTTTTAATAGCTTTAAGGTGTTACCCATATAGCCCTTAACACAAATAATGCCAATAGTCTATACAGTACCGTAATACCTCCTGATCGGGAGGCTACCAGAGGATACTCCATAGGTACGACACAAATAGAAACTCGTACAAGGCGCGATATGGCAGGTGATGCGGCACAACTAGGCAATGCCGGGGTAGATATACCAATTACGCTTCCGGGTCGGTGGTAACGCGTAGCTGCTACTATCGCCCACCTCGAACAACACCCCAAATCAAAGAAATCAAACGTGGCCACCGAATCAATCCAACCGTCAAAGTATAATATCGAAGGGATGTGTCCGATCAAAGGTGCTACCTTATTAACTTGTCAATCGCTCCTGTTTTAGCCACCTTATGCCAACTCACGGGAGTTGGGTCCACGTATTTACCTTACAGGAAACGCCGCCACCAACCTACTTCATTTTGGAATCTCCACCGCGTACACAGTTGTTAAAGTGGTTTTCGGAGTTGGCAGAGAGTATGACAACTTCCGATCCCAGTCTCTTCAACAACCAAACGTTATTATAACACCGCGGTCTTTTAAAATAGTTTATACTTTAAAACCAGAAAGCAATTATCCATTTCAAAACTGTATAATTACTATAGCCTTTCCATTTCAAAACAACTCATTTGATATTATTTTTATAAAAACCCAAATTAATATAATATCATTTTATTTCAAATATATATTTCCTTTCCAAAATCATATTGTTTCAAATTTATAATAATTGGAAACCAACATTGAATTATAACTTTCAAACTATAATACTTCGAAAATTCATATCTTTAAACCATAACTTTCAAACTTAAATAGTTTGGATATTCAACAGTATATGAAATAAAACAGTTGAATTTAAAATTTCTTTAAAAGTAAATAATTTCCACACCTTCCCAATTTTTATTCACTTTAAATTCAGTCTAAACCCATAACTTTTAGATCCACTTTCAGTTTGAATAAAACACTTCGATTTCAATATTTTCAAACTTTGAGAATTTAATGAATTTCAAAACTAAGGTTGGGAATTTCAAATCAACAGTTCATTTTCCTATTATTTAGTTTGAATGGTTTATGTGATAAATCCATAACCATTTATAATAAACTGAATTTATTAACACTAAAATTTCCTTTCATTTATTTTACTAGAATTTTTCATTAAATCCAGTTATAAATATCATACCTTTAAAATTTCCAATTTTAATAAGTTAATATCACTTATGGAGTTAAATTTTCAAATAAGCTCAATTCCAATTAAATTTCCCATTTATCTCTCAATCTTAATTTATTTGAATCATTTATAACTCTATATATATACAAGAACTTAAACTCATACTAAATCGTATAATATAAATTATCAAATGCCATTTTCCAACTTATTCATTTGATTTAGCAGATTTTTACATAGCTTAAATTCAACAATTTAACTTTGTATGTATATATAAAATATATTTATATCATATTCAAATTTAATATTTATTGAACCATATCATATCCAAACCATAAAAAAAATCATTTCAAAGTAATTATATATATATATATACCGCGGTGCCTGTATATAATTTTCTATCCTATGGTCAAGTGATACGGATATTTATCATTTCAATCCGCAATTTAAAAATAAAAATGCAGTTGTATATCATTTCAAACCGCAATCCCGAATAAAATGAAATGCATGATAACTTGTAGATTTTAAAATATAGTACACATCATCCATTCACCAAACATCAATCATCAACCATTAATTTATAATCATCATCCAATTTAAACAAACATCAATATAAAGCATATAAAATATAACAAGGAACAAATAACAGGTATTAACTAACAGTTTATATTCAGTAATAAATTTAATACTGTTTAACTAGCAGTTTATATGCAAATAAATAAATTCTAACTTTCAATTTATATGCAAAAATAAAAATAAATTAACAGTTAAATTAAATAATGCGATTTAACTGAGATGATGAATAAAACACGCCAAACAATCATAAATAAATTTCTACTCATATCATATGTCAAATTAACAAACATAAGAAATTTTAGAAGTTGTGAGTGGGTTAAAACACTCACCTTTTGAATTTAAATCGAATTTAAATCCGATTTAAACCCAAAAATTCGACGGTCTCCAAATCTGTCCAAACCAGCGTCAAAAAATCTGAAATTTAATTTCGATCCTAACAAAAAAAATTTCACGTGAAACAGATATCGTATAAAGAAGTTACTAGAACAAAAACGTTCGAAACAAATTTTAAATTAAAATAAACTAACCCCACATACACGCCACGTCACAAGCTTCTTCCACACACGCTTATGCTACAGCTGGACCAATTTTTCACGTTCGGCCTAATCCCAAAACAACGCACGCAACCAGCATTGACCACGACTTTGACCATGTTTCTCGACACCTACCGGCCTCTATCCCACCGGCGACCACCACCGGTGGATAGCCCCTGCCGAGCCGCCTCCCCCTGACCCCCTGCGTGCGCCATCGGTCGCCACCGCCGCCGCGTGTACGAAACCCTAGGCTAATTGTTGTCGTCGATTGGACCATCATCTCGACTCACAAATCACGCCGATGAGCTCCTCTTATTCTTCTCCACCCGATGGTACCAATTACTTGACGATCCATGAAAGTTTATCGTTGTGAGATGGACGGCTGCCAATGGTTCTATGGTTTCTGAATAAACAGTGCGTCGAATCGAAAAACAAGCTGTATCATTGAGTTACGCTCGTCGAGAGCATTAACATATATTTTTTTGAGAATTTTCTGAGGTGTTTGAAATTTTAGCTTTGATTTTGAAATGAAAATAGGTCTAGGTTTTGCAGACATTGGAAAGAGGAGGAGGAGCTGAGAAAAATGAATGCACAGACTAATGAGGATAGATGGAGGCTAGGGTTTATATAGGTAGGTTAGAGATTTGAATAGATGGATGGGATAAACAAACGTGCTAACTCTAACGTGGCCCAAAACCTCGTTCTAACGCCGGAACGAAATTGGATAAACCCATATATCTAAATAGGTATTTTAAAATATTCTGAACGTGATGGAAAAAGTTTCACGTCCAAATTCCATCGTATGAAGAAGTTATGCTGAAAACAATATTTTCAAATTGATTTCAATTAAATCGATTTCAAGGCGTTTCGCGTTCGTACGATCAAACGACAAGTCCGATCGCTACGAAACTTGAAACCCTACAATAATTCACTGTTACGGATCCGATGAAACTGGTTTCGTCGAAATCCGAGTCCGTGACCAAAATGGCTATTTTTATATTAATTAAATAAATTCAAAATAAATAAATAAAATCAAATTTTATATTTAGATTCTAAAATTTTCCCATTTTATCACTTTAAAAAAATTCTTAATCATTCACAAAATTCCAACAAGTATAGATGTCGAATTAAAGAAGGTAAATTTTTAATTTTCAATATAAATCCTTAATTTCATTAAATTCCCAAATTATAAATAATATCCAAAAAAATTCAATTAGTTAAATAAATTAATTAGTATTCCATTCATTCCTAACAATAGATGGATTTAAATATTGGATTCCAAATTATCACACAAATTTCTCACATTATCTTTATTTCAAATAACGAATTATTTAACTATATTCAATCTCATTTAATTGCAATTAAATTTAATTATTAGACTTTAAGTTTCCATATAAACAAATAATTCCTGATTCCCATTCTTAAATTCACTATTTATCATATTACCATCCTGGGTACCATTTATTTTAATATATATATATATATATATATATATCCAGATACTTTAACATTTCCCAATTGTTTACCTCAATTGCATGACATTAAATTTATATTTATTTCAAAGATTTCTGATTTAATTGAATGAACAAAGTATATAACCCAATTTCCAAAATTTAACTTCAAATAAATAAGCAACTCTTTATATTTCTAAATCAATCACAATAGTTTAACAAATTTATCGATTTCAGAAATTCCCTAAATCCCATTCAATTTTAGAAATTATCTATTTAATTAAATTTACGAATCTTTAATTTCAATTAGATGAATTATTGGATTCACCCTATTGTATTCATAATTTCTGTTTCACTTTTATCCGTATTAACTATTTCATTTTCTCTTATTGTAACAACTAACAAAATTTCAATATATAATGCCAATTTTTTTCCCTTGCATTAACATGCCCCTATCCACATTAATTATTAAAGTAACGCTTGAAATCAATAATTACATTGTAATTACTCATATTCAAATGATCGTTATTTCAAATAAATTTATCAACCAATTAATTAGGGAATTCATAATAGTTGTTATCTACCCTTATATTTACTTCCTAATAAGGTACTACCTACTCTCCTTTAATTCTGATTTGAATTCCAACCTTTATTATCATACTAAATAAGATAAACAACATATAAATTGCTACCTATTTCCCTACATGCCTATATAGGTTTATTACTTAATAATCACCGTTTAAAAACCCGTGTATACACAAATTATTACTGAACATAAATCTACTCTTTTATTACTTTACGTTTCACACTTCCGTTACTATAAAATAAATCACCAAGTAACGTTATCATCAAGCCAACATTAATTAATATATTAAATGCTTACCTTTATTCCTCTACATCCAATTTGTTCCACTTAATTTGTATTAATGCTATTCCCTTATATGATTATTGTTTATCCACTTGTGCTAACTTTTATTACCTAAATTTTCCGTTATTGTAAGCCTTTAATATTTCCATTTAAAACTAAATAAAAATTTCAATTCAATCAACCCTTTTCAACACGCAACTAAAGTAACAGCTTACAAGTACGAATGGAATTATCATTTATTATAATATTTCCTTAATTTACATTAACATATAAATAAATTTCCTTTAAATGAATTTTATATCCAGGTATAATACTTACACTATTTATTTATTGAGGTTTTATTCATAATATAATTAAATAGGCTTTAATTATCATTCATATATTTTATTTTAGCCTATATGTTCCTATTAATTTACCCCCTTTATTATTTGCTAAAAATTAATTGCAAAATCCTATTAAATTAACAAATTAAATTATCGAAATTTACGGGTCGTTACAGTGCCTCAGAAGGCTATTCTTAAATATCGACTTAAACGATATGTTATTAAAATTAAATAAATCACCTTTAAATTAAATTTCAACCATTCTATTATCTTCAGTATCACCATTATAAATTTCGTAAGCCTTTCAAATTATCTTTAATAGGCTTAAAATTCTAGGTTCAACATTTTATCCAATTTCAGTTTATTAAATATAATAACTTAATTGCTATTAATAAAAATATTTGAATTCAAGTTAAAAATTAACTTTTAAATATTTAAAAATCAGTTAATTATTCCAATTTAAATTGTTAAAAATTCCGAGTCGTCACACTCCTCCCCCCTTAAAAGAATTTCATCCCCGAAATTACTAGTTAGCAAGAATGGTCTAATACTCGTTTACCTTTTTCCCAAAACTCACAATTCAACATCCTACCAACTATCTTTTATTAAAGACCCGCTGTCACCTCGACCAAGTTCCCAAAACCTTCTATGGTTTTCAAACAATACCATTTTTCTCAATCATTTAAATTTTAATTTAAAACCAAATTTTGAATTATCAAAATTTTCTCAAAATTTTTCTAACTCTCTAAATTTCTGAAAATTTTTGCCAGCATCTCCTTTGCACGGCTAGCTCGGTACAACTACAAAATGCCTCTATGGGCTCCCCAAATTCCAAAAGAAAACAAAAAGCCAAGTGGTTAGATCAAAAACCCAATCCAATTTCATACAAAAATTTAAATACATACCTTTTAATCGGGCAATTCAATTTATCTCCTGAAATCAAATCCAACTTTCTTTTCCCTTTATAATACCTGCATAACTTTCCTAGCAATAATATCCAATCATAGCCCTGTTAAAATCTTTTCATACATTTCCTTACAGAAGTTTTCATATCTATTTCTATTCAAATTAGTTTTCCCCATTTCATATGAATTCAACTTATTTTAAATTTTGAATATTGAATTTTATCTTTCATTTATAACTGACTCATATCATTATTTTAAATTAGTTTCATCCACTAATTAATTTCAGTTTTATATTTAAAATCGTTTTGTTGCTAACAATAAGTTTTCAAAATTTTCAAAAATTTTCTAACTCCCAAAATTTTCGTAAAATTTTGGCAGATTCTCCTTCGTACGGAGGAGCTTTTGCAATTTGTCAAGAGATATAAATATATATACATCGACCTATACGGTCGGAAAATAAAAAACAGTTCATATTTCCTATTTTTATTGCGTAGGCGTACCTTTATTTAGCATTTTAAGCAAGCGGCTTATTTATTTTAGCAATTAGTGCAACCAAATCCAGCCAAACGGCTTCTAGGTACCTGTACTTACTCAATTTGAATATGTAAGTGCCATATATAGAAAATTTATTAGCATTCCACTTACTTTCAATAGCTAAACACCAGCATTACATACATAACAAGAACAAACGCTTCCCATAAGTGATTCATATGATTTTAAAGCTTATTCAATTGCTTTCTACCAATTCATATGCCGTTTCACTAAATTTTAATGGTTTTCAACTCAATCTCTTACATTCAATTCATTTTTAGGAAAAACAAACTCATATTCACTTCAAATGATTCAAAAATAATTTTTATTTGCTTCTATTAATATCCATTTCCCAAATAAATTTAACCCAAACTTTTATGATCTTTCCCTTTTTGCTCGAAGCCAAACTCCTATTAATTTTAAGCCTAAGTTAATTTACTTTCTTCAATTTATTTCAACTTCATAACTTAAGCTCACATCATTTGCAAAAAAAATTTCTTTTTCACCTTAACTTGATTCTATTTCAATTAACTCTCATCTCATTCTACAAATTTATTTGATTGGTTATCATAAATTAAATTCCCTAATTCAATTCATTCATGACTCATTTAAATAATTACAAGGCCATTTTCAATTTATTTCTACCTACCTGGGTTTTGTTTGCAATTCAAACCACATCTATTATAATTCAATTTCATTTCGTTCGACACACTTCCCTTATTTCTAATTTACTTGCAAATTTCGTTAAATACTATTCATATCACACTTGAATTTTATTTGTAATTCAAACCAATACTATTTCGATCCAACTCTATTTTATCTTAACAACATCTCTACTTATTTTAATTTATCATCGAATCCAAGTCGAATTCTATTTATAATTCGAATTTATTTCTAACTTCATTATTAACTTACAATCCATTTTATTTAACCGAGTTAACTTTTATAATATATTTTATCAAATAATGTATTTAGCTAATTAGCTTCCAACTTTTAAAATCAATATTCGATTTTATTACAACAAAATCACTTCATTAAATTTTCCTGAATTCAATTTTTTTTATCACTCCAGTTTAGATTTCTTTCATTTTCCAAAATTCCACCCCTTTTATTTTAAAATTTTAGAAATGCTTTTAAATCCACCTCATACTATTAAAATAGCTCTTTATAAAAATATTTCTTATAATTCGATGTCTCAACCAGTCCATCCTTGTTCTCACAGAAATTCAACCATACGTTGATCAGGCGTAGGACTGAAAATCTATAAGTACTTGGTAAACCCGTTTTCAACATTCAGTGAAAATACTTGGAAAATAATTTTATTAAAAATATAGAAAACAATTTTTTTGAAAATAGAGGAGATATCTTAGTGAGAATGCTCTGGAAATCATCACCCCCATCCATGGTCGTAGTTACATCCTGGGTTACGTTGCCACCACGGCAAAAGTCCATGTAATTGTTGGCCCTCAGCGGCACACACCACTTTTGCTGTCAAAATGAAACTTCTCTACTCCTACATAGGTCGCAGTCCACCGATGTAAAATCAAACGTAGACTATTGGCTCTCAGCGGCACACACAACTTTCGCTATGTTACCATAGGTCGTAGTCTACCGATATAAAATCAAACGTAGACTGTTGGCTCTCAGCGGCACACACGACTTTCGCTATGGTATACACTACTCATAATCCTCAGGAACTAGTTTTGTCCGGACTCCTCACAGGATCAACTTTAGAACCCCCCTTGGGGCTTAAGGCAGCACCACCCGGTGGCGCTCTTGAGAAGTTCGTTTCAAGGGAGCTCCTTTTTCCCTAGAGCCGTCATCAAAACACTTTATACTATACACATATAGTATCTTTCAAATCATACACCTAGTATGATCTCATACAAGGCTCCTTTACACAAAATCGATTATCTCAAAATCGATAATTCTCAAACTAGGCTTTTCAAATTTCAATATTGATTTTACCCAAAAATCAAAAGCCTTTCCAAATCCAAAGGTTCCCAAAACCTTTTCCAAAATCCTCATAAGATCCTTATATATATATATATATATATATATATATATATATATATATATATATAATCCTTGATACAAATCTTTGGATCATTTTAAACTTGTATAAAACCCTTTTTATACTCCAATTATTTCCAAAAATCCATTTTCTTTTGGCTATAGATTCAACAAGGGGAGTTTCATCTTATATATAACAAAGATATATAACTCTGTATATTCAAAACAAATATTCAAATTTTGATTACTCTTTCCAATATCAATTTCATTCAAAATTGTACGATGTACACTTATCATCCGTACGCCATACTAATCTGATCGCTCACTCGATCACACAATTTCACTTCCGAACTAGCATTGTCCAACCGACTTCCTATGCAAACACAGATCTGGTTTCTTGATCAAAAATCGACATTCTCCTTGCATAGCCATAACTATGATAGAGAATATCCAGAACCAATCAACAATCCTTATCCAGGTTCGCCGTCGAAAATCGAGTGAAAAATCCCAACTCGGATCAATAAACTATCTCGAAATTCTACGCTCAAATCTGGATCAAATCACTATACGAATAGAATAATATACGTACATCCTACGTATTTATTTTCACTGATTACCAGCCAAATCAATTTCCTTTCTATTCATCCTCACTTTGAATTCTATTCACTTATTCACATTTTCCTTAATCCCCATTTGGATTATCACTTCAATTCTTATCTCAGTTGGGTATTTAATCAATATCGGTTTGGACTCCGACCGGTTAATTTTTAGGAAATAGCTTGAAAATTTTAAAAATAGATAAGTAGTTGAAAAATAATTATTAGTTTGAAAATAACTGTAAAATAGTTAACTAATTATAAAATAGTTGGAAAATAGTTAAATAGTTATAAAATAGTTAGATAATCACAAAATAGTTTAAAATAGTAATTTGTTATAAAACAGTTGAAAAATAGTAATTAGTTTATAAAACAGTTAAAAAATAGTTAAATAACTCCAAAAGTAGTTATAAAATAAGTATAAGATAGTTTTGGGTTTAATAAGAAAGGTTGTATAATAAATAACTTGGAAAAAATAGATTTGTACTAAAACAATTTTTTTTTAAAAAGTAGTCTAGAGTCAAACTGTTCAATTCCCAATCTCCATTCTCATCAATTCAATTTAAATTTCCAATTCCATTTAAATTGACCCAATTCCAATTCAAATAACTCCAAATTCCATTGGGCTTGATTTATTCCCAATTCAAGATGAATTAATTCTCAATTTCTTTCCAACTTCAAATCAAATTCCATTTGATTTTAATCCTACTCGCCTTAATTTCAATTCCAAGTTATTCCCGTCAATTTTGGACTATTATCAATTGAACGCACTTCAAGTTCAAATCATTTTAATTTAATCTAATCCAAATTTTCCATTTAAATTTTAAACCTTCAGATTAATAACCTTTTCACTTAGGTTTAAAACTTGCTTCACTTTGGGTCTCACATCACATTACAAGGAAAATTCAAAATTCAACCTTAGAGTTTATTTCCTATTTATTTCCTTCACACACCAGTCTACTTTAAAAATTTAAACCACCCTTGGTTTTAATTTCAAAAAAAATCCCTTAAAATCTTCCAAACATTTCTTGTTTTAAAATAAGACTATATTCAAAATAGTCTGAATTATATTATTTGTTGTTTCTTTAACTCTTTGAAACAATTGATTCTTTCTAGACTTAGGTTTTAAAACTTCAGAATCTCAAAACCTACTTTAATTTATAAGTTATACTCATCTTATGAATTTACTTCATTTGACTTACTTAATAACAAATATATCATAACTATTTATGATAATACCCAAGGTTATCATATCTGGATTTCAATTTTCTTTTTATCTTATTCTTACTTTTACAAAATTCAAGATTAAATTTTAGTTTGAATCCATTTCAAACTTACCTTTATTTAAAGTTTTTAAACAATTTAATTTATGAGGTCTTCTAGAATTTCATTTCAATCAATTTAATCTTAATTTGGTTGTATTTCTGTTACCACTTAATTTAATTCCAATTCAAGATTTCAATTTGGTTGTATTATATTACTGCTTAATTTAATTCCAATGATTTAACCACCAATCACCTTAATATTTATTAGAATGGAATATTGCTTTATATATCAAAATATATTTTTATATAAAATCATTTAAAACCTTTATATACGAAAATAACAAGTACGCTCTCATATATATATATACACACACACACTCAACTCATCCTAGAGTACTACGAACTATATTTAATGAATAATCCTCACCAGAGCCAAGGTTCTCGCTTAACCTTTCAGCTCTGATACCAACTGTAACGACCCAGAATTTTCGATCCCGAAAATTCCAGATAGTTAGGAAAAGAAGAAAAGAGGTATAAGAAAAGAAGAACAGACATACCAACATCCCACATTCGCAGCGGATAAAATATAATAGTAAATAATAATAGTTTACAAAAGAATAATATTCTGTCAATTACATTTTAATACATCATAGTTACACATATACTCAAACAATGGACATATACAAATCAACATGTCTCAGATTTACAATAATATAAAATAGCGGAAATACTATATACGTTCCTGCCATCCAGCTCGCCTCCTGAGCTCCAGAACGTCCTTACCTGAAAATCTGTAATACTCGGTCTAACCCGAGCATTACACCAAAGTAACACCCGGGTCAGGCTGGAGACCAGCGTGAGTAAACCCATCTAACATGGAATACAAAGCATACAACTTACATAAAACCCGGGGTAACTCGTTTCAATTCACAAAGCCACAATTAATTGTAGACATCACTTACTCCATACATCCATTTTCTAAGTACCAAGGTTTAGAATTAAATAGTCCAATTCCTTTAAATCACTTCACTCTAGCTTACAAATTTCACATATCAATCTATAAAAATTCGAAGTGGTTCCGGGTATTTTCTAATACCCGAACCCGGTCTCTTCGAGTCTTATGTCTTCCAAACCCAAGTTATCCAAATGAAATACACAACATTTCATATCAGAGATATCAACTCATTCAAAGCATCCAATACCATTCAATCATCCATAAGCAAAGCTTAATCACATACAAATTTAATTCAATTAATCCTGATTGAATTACTAACCTCAACCACTTAGATTTCTTCATTTAAATTTAATTAATTTCAAATCAATTAATCAATCTTCCCTTCATTATTCATCTTAATTAATCACCCTGGATTAATTACACTTCAATTACATTCAAGTAATTAACTTTAATTAATTTCACGATATTAATTCTTCTTAACCAAAATCAACAAGTAATCTTAATTACTTCATGAATTAATTCACTATTATCAATTACTTTAATCCTTGATTCCTTATCAATTACTTTCGCATAAATCACTTATTATTGTTTAATTTATCTTAATTAATCAACCTTTATTTACATCATTGATTATATTAATTAATGATTTTTCATTTGCATTTCAATTTGTTCTAATCTTATTTTATTACATTAAATAATCATTAATTAAACCACAAATATTAATCACTCTTAATTAATCTCAACCATTAATTAACTACCCATTTATTTACTTCATTAAATAAATAAATTACACCTTAATTAATTATCTTAATAAATCTCTTGATTAATTACATAAAGTAATTATATTTTATTAATTACATTAAGTAATTACCTATCTAACCACCCAATGATTATTCTAATTTTATTAAACTTCATTAGTTAACTTAGTCCTTAATTAATTAATTCAAACCCTTAATGATTAAATTAACTAACCCAAATCATAAATTAGTTGAATAAGTTCATTATCCATTTTAGTTACCCTACTAATTTAATGAATTCACAAATCATTAAGCCCTGATGAACTTTAAATTGACAACATTTTCTTATTTATGATTTAAGTTTAAAACAATTTAAAACCCAAATACTTCGAGTCAACCAATAATTAACACGAGAATCAACCAAAACCAAAGTCAACTGATCATCAGTTCACAGTGCACATCAATCAATTCAATCATGCAACCCAATATTTAAATTGAACCATTTAAATTTAAATTGAACCAGATGGATGTGATTAACTCACCTTTGATTTTGCAATCCAAATCCAATCTCTACATGTTTCCTTTTAGATTTTAACCCCTCTGTCAAACACAAGCATGCAGAACTTCACTAGATACATATTGACTGCCTAAGGCCATACTGTCTCGTTCAACATCACAAGCTGACCACCACGAATTAAATGAAAGCACTTCTCTAAAAATAACCATCAATAACCCATATCTCACCACTACATGTAGCCAAAGAAAAACAAAAATCCTCGGACACGCGACCTGCAATTACCGCTCCAATCAGCGCGACCTCCTTCAAACGAAAGCAACTCAACCACAGCCAATACCCACTTCACTACTCCCTCAATCGCCAAAGCCACACTATCGCAAACTTTATCTTCCAGATCTCAAAATCAAAAAACCATAAACAATCACCTTTAATCAACCGCCTACTACAACTCCACCTCCACCAAAATTCATGATTTCTAATCGAGACATCCACCACATCTCCAATTTGCCAAATCGAACATCACAACGGTCGCCTCTCCCCTTTGGACACAACGGCCTTGTCACGATTTTATTTTTTTGTGTGCGATCGATTTCAATAACAATTGAACAAGGAGAGAAGAGAAAGTAAGCTCGGCCTTTAGACAAAGGAGGGTTTCCATTTGAAGACTGGAGATGAAGAAAAAGTCACGCGGGTTAAATGTTGAAGATTGAATTGCGGCTTCAGAAAGAAGGGGAAGGGCTCGAGCGCTTCAACCAGTAAAAAAAGGAAGCATATAAGTTTAGTTCAACCATCAAATTCTTATTTTTATTTTCGTATCGACTGAACTAATGTTGAAGGAGGAGAGAACGTGATATCCGAAAGGAAGGCTTGCGTGAAAAGAAAACGAAGGGAACAAAATGTGATGTTACGTGTCTCCATCAGTTTGCTACAGTGACAGCAAAAAGATGTGATGTGAAGTTTATTTGACTAGTCAAATAAAGTATATTAAATTCAAATTTAAATTTAAATCGCCTTGAATTCATAGCTTAAAATCTTTCCATTAAATTACGGAAGCAAACGATCAATTTAAAATAGTTACGGAAGTTACGATTAATATGCGGAAGTTACGGAAGTAAACGATCAATTTAAAATTAAATCGACTAAAATAGTTTCTATGCATTTTGAGCTGCCAGGGTCAAACGACGGCTCTGATTGCTACGAAAATTGGAATCCAATAATAATATAATATTACAGATCAAATGGAACTGGTTTCATCGAATTCCGAGACTGTGTCTCGGAAGGCTATTCTTAAATATCGATTTAAACGATATATTATTAAAATTGAATAAATCACCTTTAAATTAAATTGCAACCATTCTATTATCTTCAGTATCATAATTATAAATTTTATAAGCCTTCAAATTATCTTTAACATTCCAGATTCAACATTTTATCCAATTTCAGTTTATTAAATCTAATAACTTAATTGCTATTAATAAAAATATTTGAATTCAACTTAAAATTAACTTTTGAATATTTTAAAATTTATTAATTATTCTAATTTAAATTGTTAAGAATTTTGGGTCGTCACAATCGTATTGGCCAATATTGATAGTCGGTTATTTAACTATCAATTAACATTCACGAACATCCATCAACCATAAATAATTTCTTATTTATTATTCTCAAAATATCTTCGCAAGATATATTTCCACTTTCCAAACCTTTTTGAAAATAGTTTCAAACCATCTTCCTCTCACGGAATAAATTCCCAAATACTTATTTCCACTGAAAACACCAAGTACAAAAACTTTAGATTTTTAAATAGTTTAAAACACTTTATTATAAATTGTACTTTAAAACATTTAAAATAAAAATTACTTTAATACTTTATTCAAAAATATATACTTTAAGACTATTAAAATAAAGCTATTTTATAAAATATAAAACTAAATTTTTCTCTTTTTAAACCATAATACCAAGCCACCTTTAAATAATTACTACTAAGATAAATTTGAACAACACTAACTTTAAAATTTAAACATTCGAAAATAATAAATTTTCTAAAACATGCTTTTAAAACAACTTTAGAAACTTTTAACTTACACTTAAAAATTTGCTTTGAAAACATACTTGGCTATCCAGGGGAATACACTTCTCTTTCACATCCTTTAAAAATAGATCGCTAGTTATTTTTAAACAAATTTATCCGTTCCTTTAATAAATTCCCACCATGAATTTATTCTTCCAAATATCTACTGATATATTACTGCACTTTTATAAACCTAGTTTATAAATTTCTTAGTCACATTCTCTTTGAAATTTCCAATTTCAAACACTTAAATCAATTTCCAAATTGATTTCCAATTTACTCCATTTGGAAATAAATTCATTTACTTACTTACTTATTTCAAAACCCATTGACTTCAGATTTTTAATTCTTACATATGATTTAAAATCTTTTAACTAAAAATACCAATTTAATATTTTCCCAAATTCCATCTTTATCCTTTCAAATAAATTGGAACCTTGAAATTTTAAAATAATTCTTTGTTCCTTTAAATAATATCACTTAAGTTTTAAAATTCATTATTACTATGTGTATTCAAAATCTCCTTTCCATACTCGGAATTTATTCATTAGGATTTTAAAATCTCTTTTATTCTTATCCAGATCATTCTTAAATTTATTCAAATTCTCCATAATTATTTTACTTAAAAGTTACTCTTTTATTTTTTTTTTCAAAAAATCCAATTTTATATATTTTGATAACTCAGTGTACTGAAATATATTCGAGCAAACCATAGCATTCAATATTCCAATAATCAATATAATTCATTACATAATATCAAATATTCATAACACAGAATATTAAACAAACTAAATAATTTTGAGGAATCCAGTTTGATCCCTCCAATCCGTTTCTCTGCATCCATAGATGTTAGCACAATACCAATTCCACTTCGGGGTGGAATATCGCGGTATATGGGATTAATATAATATCATCCGCTATAATGCGGCGCATAGGGTCTCATCCGCTATATAATGCGGGAAATCAATCACTCCAATACATACTATATATGCTACTATATATAATATAGCACATCAAATCAATTAAATCATACAACCAATTATTTAAATTTAACCATTTAAATTTAAATAACAATCCAAAAGAGTGAGATTAACTCACTTTTGTTCTTGTTTGCAAATCCAATCCATCTCGACTCGTTTCTCCATGATTTTAGACCTTGTATAAATATTTATAGAGTTTATTAATATTTGAACCAATCGAACAATTAAATTTCCATTTGATAAATTCAATTAACCTACATTTTATTACCAGTAACAAAAGTTGATTTACTTATAATTTAATTTAATTTAATTTAAACTAATAATTTCCCTTTAAAAATCTTTTTGTAACTAAAATAAATTAAGTAAGTCAATTGTACAATTTTATCACCAAATTCCTTATAAAATTTTCTTCCCAAAACTGTGTATATATTTTCTTCAACCGATATATAAATATTTACTAAATTAAACAAAACTGTAAATAACCTGTTGTTTAACGTACTGATAAGTGAAATAAAAAAACAGTTCATTTATAAGTTTTAAACCTAAGTAACGTTTAAATTAAAATGTTTAAAATTAAACTACCTCAAACTCGAACATGAACCCAATAATCATCGAATTAAAATTATTAAAGAAAAAACACCTTACAACGAGCAACCCCTCGGTCAGTTTACTGTTTCGGTCAGAAATCGCAATCATGCGCGCCTCCTTGCTTTTTTTTCCTTTTGCTCACGCCGCCATCTGAGTTCATTCGTGACCCAGGCTCCGATCGTGGCCTAGCTTCACGTGAGCCGCTACCCATAAATAATAAATCCCCAGCGAAACCCTAGCTGCTGCGATGCCAACACTGCCCACGCGCGCACCCCCCTACGCTCAACCGGCGCCCAGTCTTCCCCCAAACCCACTCGAGCGTGTGCGCGCTCCACCACGCAGCACGACTTCAAAGTCGCGACCCACGACCTTCCACTTCTCTCCGATTCCTTGCGTGTTGCCTTCTTTTTTTTTCAAAACATCGAACTCGATTCGATTGAGCGGAAGAGGGTAATTTAATTTGAACGGTTAGGGGAAGAAAGGAGGTAATTGGGAAACTCGTGATCTAACGAAGTAGTATTTTGAAAAGCTCGACCATACTATTTTCTTTGATTTCATTTTGTTCTGAAGATTTTGATTTGGGTTTTTTAAATACTTGGCTATTTATAAAAAGGGAGGAGAGAAACGAAATTGAAGGGGAAGCATGTTTGAGAAGGAAAAGCACAGTGATTTGAGTGAAAGGAGTAACGACCGATGGGATAGCAAAACAGCTGATTGGAAGAGTTGACTGGTCAACAATATATTAATTTAAATACAAATTCAAATTTTCCTGATAATGCAACTTAGATTTTCGAACTCCTATCGAGACGTGCCGCTAGGCGTTTATAATGTTATACCCTATTACGAACGCAATGGAAAAGATTTCGAGTCCTAATTCGATCGTATGGAGAAGATAGCTTTTTGGACCAGTAATTATATTTAATTTTTTGATAAAGATTTCAGCACGTTTATCTACCGTACGATCACACAACTACTCCAATCATTAAGAAATTTGAAATTCGATAATTATACAATATTACGGATCCAATGGAACAGGTTTCGTAGAATTCCGAGACTGTGCCTCGGAAAGCTATTTTAAAATTCAATTTAAACGTTATATTATTGAAACCGAACAAATCGCCTTTAAATTAAATTTTAACCATTCTATTATCTTCAGTATCATCATTATAAATTTTATAAGTCTTCAAATTAATTTTAACAGGTTTAAAACTGAAAATTCAATATTTTACCCAAATTCAAATTATTAAATTCAATAAATTCAATCACCAAATTCAAACTGAGATTTGAAATCCATGTTAAACTATCTTGCAAATATTTAAAATTAATTAAATATTCCAATTTCAAATGCCTAAAAATTATGGGTCGTCACAGCTACCTTAGATTGGGCCATATTGCCTTTAATTGGCCTACAAGATATTTGTAAGAAATTTGAGCAATATTTCCCCCATGTCCTTATCTTCTTGCAGGTGCAGACTTGAATAAAAGATCATACAAATCTGGCCGATTGACGGCTCTACAATACATTTGATGAAAATTTCAAAATGGCTCTATATAATTGGCTGTGATAATTCATTTTTCCAAACATGGCAGAAGGCATGTCATGTCTTCCCATGTGCATGACTTAACTTAGTATCAATCTCTCTTAAATGATGAGGATTCTTTTTTCCTTTTGAATTCAATGCATGCGATTGAAGGCATAGGTATAAACATACTCCTTCTCTAAGCCCATAAAATCACTTTTCATGAAAAAAAATTAATGCTTGTGAATCATTCACAATTCATTGCTGATAATAAACCATTGGCTTCATCATCTATTAACTTTCCAAAATCTTTTGCATGCATGCTTCTTTAGCGAATTTGGTTGAGACATTGAGAGAGTAGAAAGCCTTTTGGTGCTTGAACTGATGTTTGTTGATTGTAGCATAAACCATTAGCTGGAAATTTCAACCTAAGATGGTCTATGCCATGCTGCTTCGCCTGGAACCCTACCTATTGGCCAAGATCTTAGTAGTGGTCGGATGTCGATCTTGGACTAATGGCCTAAACGAAGTTACGGTTCTTCCTTTCTTTGAGGCTTTAACATACTTGGTTGTAGGTTGGTTTGGATACTTCTACACTTCTTCGGAATGGACAAGGGCTGTAGTCTCTGCTTCTTCTACTATGACCAAAACGTTAGTTTACTCCTTAATGGGTTGTCCGAAAGCTTCTTGCAACCCTTTAACGAAGAGGGCATTGGATTTTGTAGCACACTCCCCTTTCAGTGTTTTTTGAATCGGTCGAAGTAGTTGAAGTGCTTTAAAGGTGGGAGCTTGCCCGGTTTTTTTCAACGGGTTCTTGATCATTTGAAGTGCTCCTTTAGGAAAGCAATGGGCTTTCTAGGCGATGATAAAAGTGCAAGATGGCCTGCTATGGAAGATCTGTGCTTCTTTTCTGGTCTTTTTCTTCCTTTCAATCAATTAATCATGAGAAGATTACTGTATGCTTACTAGGGTGGGCATAGTACTCCTATGCTCCTTTGAACTGAATGAAGAAGATCCCTTGTTGTAAACTCTGATTTGAGAAATTTTTTATGTTGCTTGATCATCTATGTGATTTGTCGAGAGGAATACCTTGAGTATCCAATATTTCATGTATATTCTATATAAATTTCTTTTTTTAGGGTTACGCTAACTATTAATGTGATAATAAAGCGAGCTAGATACAATTGTTAATGCAGCCTAGTGTCGGCCGGATGTAGAGAACTGTTTTTTCTAGCATGAGCTAAAAAAAAAATTTGCTTGCGGATTCACTTATGAGACAAAAAATAGAGCTTAATGTGGTGAACGAGCCTAAGACCAAAGCGCATAGGGTTGTGAGGTTAAGATGGGTGATACGTCGCCCGTTGTAAGGAAACCATTGATCCTTATTCAAACCGAAGCCCATTTTCTTAGCTCATACACTCTAGTGTAAGTGACTCACATGATGGTGAGGCGGGTCATATGCAGCCCACTTACAAGGGCTTGATAATGAGATAGGCAATATGATGCCCATTCATAAGGACTGGATGATGAGACAGACTATGCACAGCCCGTTCATAAGGAAGTGGTGATAAAATATTCATGTCATTTTGCCTTTTTTTTGGTTGAAGAACTTATCTGTAATGGCAAGTTTGATTTGAGGTTGTGATGCCCATGGTTTTTTGATGAGGTGGCTGATTATGAGAGTAGGGCTGGAGCCAATGCCTTGAGGCTAGGGGTGGTCATGGAAAGAACTAGGGAATTGATCAACCCATTGGAACTGTCGAGAAACCCACCGTTGATGGTGGATTATTTTTGGTGCGGCATGGGAGCACCCTTCTTTGCTTGCCTGAGGGAAGTTCTATAACATTCTCTTACTTTTTTCTCATTGCCTCTGATTTCGTCGAGCTTGGAAAGCGCTAATTGTCGTATTAATAGGTTATAAGAAGATGGGAAATCAATAATTACAAAGTTCACCGGGATCTTTGCGGCGAGGGTCTCTTGGTTGAATGTTATTATGAGTGAAGTTACGCTTATCGAAACAATGCCCACACCTCTAAAGTCATATATAGGCAAGGCATATGGGGTAATGCTGGAGGCAAGAAGCATGAAAGCTTCAAAGACATTCTTGAACATCATGTTGATTGAGCTGCCCCCATCCTTCAAGGTTCGATGCGCATTGAAATTTGCTAAGGCAAGAGTAATGACCATGGGATCATGCTGGGGGTAGGACATTACTTCCTTATCCTGGGCCGCGAAGCTGATTGGCAGCTCTGATTCTAGTTGAGACTCCTTGGACGCTTGAAAATCAAGTGAGTAATCATGCCTGGCAGTGCCCACTTACCTTTAATACCATAAATTGGCCCCTCGGCTGGTGCGAACCACATGGAGTGACCTTAGTGATGGCTTGAACTCTGGCATTGTCGAGCCAAGGTGGCTGATTCTACCATTCTCCTTGATTTGCCCTTTGATCAACCCGATGTCGAGAAAATTCCAAGAGTACTCCTTCCCAGATGAGCCTTTCAATCTCATCCTTAAGTACATGACAGTCTATCATGAAATGGCCATTGACTTGATGGAACTCGCAGTACTTAGCATTATGGTGAGATTCCTCCTGCTTTCTGTCTCTGGTGCTGGAGGGCCTTTGATACCACACTTGGTTCCCTATGGAGAGATAGATAGTGTTGATATCCCTGTTTAAGTTTGAGTAATTATGATACCTAGGTTTATAAGGAGGTCTGTCCTCTAGGAGCCTTCTGGTGTCAGCTTGACGACCGTTGTTGTGGTGATCATTGTTGTTGTGAGGGTCGGTTTGGGCGAGACGCATTTCCTGGCTTTCTCTATATGAATAATATGCATCTTTGATTCTCATCATGTCACTCACCTGTTGATAAGAGTCAGCTAAGGATGAGGCAGGCTACACCTAGAGCTTCCTCCATATCCTAAACTTGTTCCTAACCCCAAGCATAGGGCTACGACTAGGCTGCTCACGTCTGCACCCCTATCCTGGGCAGTGTCTATTAAGTAGGCTAACATAGGATTACAAGTTTTTAGGACCCTGCTTGATATTTTCTAGTTGTTGGCTTAAACGAATCTTAAAGTCTGCACATAGTTATGCTTATGAGTGGATACTGCCCGACCGTAGGTCCAAGAATCATAGAAGGGTCGGTCTCGTGAGGGTTGGAGGGGCAGAGTAAGCACTTTACTATGCCAAAGAGCTGTCCAACATGGGTGATGGATTCGAATACTATAATGTGCTCGTATGGGTCTGCACTCCCATTATGATGGTAAGGCATACAACCAATGGATATAAGGGTCCAGGACATCAATGTAAAAAGGTTCCCCATTCTCGTCATCTGAAAATGCCTTCCCTAGCATTACGACCTTACATATGTTGAGCTATTGGTAGAGGATGTAGATCTCTTCGCTGCATTCGGCGTCAGCCTGTTGTGGTATGCGAGCAAGCAGGTCGATTATTGGAGATCCTGGTGTGACAAAGTTTATGGTGGTTTGAGCATCCATCTGTGTCCTTGAGCCATTTACTTTACAAGCCAGCTAATCCACATTTAACGGTTATATGGTACATATCAGATTTCTTCATTGAATCCAAGATTAGGCTGTTCGCGAAATTGTTGTTGTTAGTTTGGTGTTTGTTAGTGTTGTTACCTTCAAAAGGCAGAGGATTTTCCATTGTAATAAATTAGATTAGGTCTTACGGAGCCGAAAGGTGTGGAAATAGGAGAGTTTTTAGGAGTATTCCTTCTAGTGTCAAAATGTTGACTAGTTTTTTTAACCCACCTCGAAATGATATGATTGCATTGTGAAAAGCAGAGATCACTTGCTAATCACTAAGCTTAAAATGAAAAAACGAAGAGGAGTTAGATACGCAGTTGAAAGGTAAATGACACAAGATGTAAAATCGTTCAACAAAGCTGCCTATGTTCACTGTGAAGTTTTCTTACTATACATTCCTCTTACAACTACAGAGAATTACAAGAAAATGATAAGAAAAAAGATGGACTCAAGACTAGCAAAACTAGGTAATCTCAGGTACTTATGTGATAATATGAGCACTGAATAGAGCATAGTATATACTATTCTTAAATGTTTTGACTAGAATTCAACCCCTTTGAAGTTGCAAAGAAAGGGCTACTTTTGGCAAATGACATGGATGGTGGATGGGTGAGATCGCATTGTAGAGCTAGTAGGAAAGTGATTGGCCATTTATTTAACTATGGAGGTTGATGATCGACAATTGTAAAGTGTGCCAGAAGATAGATGGCGGAAGAGAAAGTATCCATTACCACTCTATATCAGACATGGGCTTTATTAAATTCGCATTTAATATTGATGGTAAGCCACATTAGATCAACCATCCAATTACGATCCTCAGAATGGATGGATGGACAGCTTTGTCATTCACTTGAGTACCAACAAGGCTGAATGGCCGCTGGCTGTCAGTGACACAAAAGAGACATTGAATTTTTTTGCAGATCATGTAGGAAGATAGAAAAATGATTAGGTGCAAGGCGTCCGAGGGAAGGCCTGATGTCGGTTGAAGTTAGCCATACTGAAGTCTTGCCTAGAGACAGGTTATGCTTAGGTCATTCTTGCTGGGGTAGGAGCCAACCTCCAGCGAATGTGATGCCGACGAAATTGTATCAGTCTATAGCTACTACCGGAAGCTTGATATAGAGAAGTCAATCGAAACCAAGCCATACCTGGTCCAGATCTTGTCTAAGTGTGAAGGTTTCTTTGAGACAAAATGGTCAGGCCTTATCTTGGTATCATACTGAGTAGAAAGGTCGGTTTGAGACCGTGGACTTGACCGGTCCTTTCCGAACCAATGGTGGATCAATTGGGCTAGCTTTGATTGTGCCAAATTGCCTTTAATTTTCCTGCAAGCTACTTGCGAAAAATTTGAGCAATAGTTTGGTGTTCCCAAGAGTTATTTCCTTAGAACAATGGTGGTAACAAGTCAGATCCAGACATGCGGATTTGAAAGGTATGTAAAGAGGGGAGCTTTTTGAGGGCGGCCCTCCTTCCAGCACCAAGTTGACTAAATTTTTATCCAACCTTAGAATGACACCAATATGTTGTGAAAAGCAGAGACTACTTGCTAATCACTAAGCTTAAAAATAAAAAATGAAGAGGAGATAAATACATAGCTAAGAGTTAACAAAACAAGCTATAAACTAGTTCAAAAACGCTACCAACTTCCACTATGAAGTTTTCTTAATATATATTCCTATTACAACTACAGGGAATTAAAAGAGAAAAATAAGAAAAATGGGGGACTCAAGACTAACAAAGCTACGTAATCTCAAGTATTTATGTAATAATTAGAGTGCTGAATTACTCATAGTATATAGAATTCTTGAATGTTTCAACCAAAGCTCAACCCCTTTGATGTTGCAAAACTGGGGTTATTCATAGTAACCACAATGGAGAGAGAAGGTTGAGATCGCACTGTAAAGTTGGTGAGAAAGTGCTTGATCGTTGATCTGACTTTAGAGGTGGATGATCGAGAGCTGTAAAGTGTGTCAAAAGATGTGTAGTGGATGAGAAAGCAATCACTGCCTATCTATACCAAGCATTGGCTAGCATTAAATGCGCATTTATTGCTGATGTTAAGCCACATCAGATCAGCTGCTCAACTATGGTGCTTCGAATGAATAAATGGATGAATGCGTCATTCACATGAGTACGCGCATAGCTGAGTTGGCCGTCCGGCTATCGACAACACGGAAGACAGGAAAATAATGGAGCGTAAGGTGTCTAGAAGGGAGGCCTGATGTCAGTTGGAGTTGGCTTTACTAATTCCATGCCCAAAGACGGGCTAAGCTTGGGCTATTCTTGGTTGATGTACTGCTTGTCGAGGCAGGCTCAGATAGAAGCTGGCTGCCCCAACTAATGTGATGTTGGACGACTTATATTGGTCTTTATTTGCTGTTGGAAGCTTGATATAGAGGAGCAGGTCAGGACCAAGCCAGACTTGGTCCATATTTTTTCTAAGTGTTAAGATTTCTTAAGCTAAAATGACTAGGCTTTTTCTTGGCCCTATGCTGAGTAGAAAGGCAAGTTGTAGACCATGGCTTGGGTTGGCCTTTTCGAGCTAGTGATGGATCAATTGGGCTAACTTTGATTGGGGCAAATTTCCATTAATTTGACTGGTAACTACTTGCAAGAAATCTGAGCAACAGTGTAACAGCCTGCAAACTCGTACCCCTTGAGTCGACCCGTATTTCTCCGTCAATCAACTCAGGATGAACGGAAATACGAACCATTTGGGTTAAATAAGAAGAGGTAAAAGAAGAAAATAGAAAACAACATCAGAAGCTAACCATCGCAGCGGAATAAAATATAATAGATAATAAATGATCTTAACAAAAAAGCAAATATGTTTATACATTACATCATCAGAGTATACATAACACACAACTGGACAGTAATTATAACCTGTCCTCACCAAAACTGAATACACATCCAATCAACACAGCGGAATATCTAAACAAGTAGGGAGTACGTATCGCCATCCAGCTCGTCTCCTGAGCTCCACAGCATGCTTTCCTGTATTTTATAATACTCGGTCTGACTCGAGCATTATAGTTAAATAACACCTGAGTCAGTCTGGAATACCAGAGTGAGAAAAACACACTCAATATTAAAGTTTCAAAATTCTTTTGAAAACAAAAGAATCTCGTAAGACCACGCCACAAATGAACATGTCGAGTTTTTACCCTACGATAACCAAAACACTTTCTACCAAAATCCTTTGATATTATAATAGTGTCTATATACAAGTACCTATTCAAATAGCCAAAATTGTTACATTTATTAAATTCCAGCATACTAGCCACAAAGTGGAATATACAAACAAAAACCGTAAAAGGCGCGTAGGGAGAATGGAATTCCAACTAATGACTAGGCACTGGGGTACCACCTATCACAGTACGTGGTCTAGATCACCGTACCGAGGATTACTCCCAATCCCCTGCAACATAAGACCGGGACTACCCCTTACTGGATAATCCAGGGTAAGATCACCCCACGGTTGGGATCAGCAACCACACCACTAAGCCGAATAAAAAGGGACATCTAGATAGGGACAACCTCAACCTAATGGGCGCTACCCACTTAGCCTTGCTGCATAACCCCTGATTTTCAGTCATTCTAGGTTGATGAGGCTCGAGGCTAAGCGTTACCTTTTAGAACGTTTCACTTAGAATGCCCATCGTCCACCTGACGATGTTCCGAAAGCATTTATCCATACAAGTCTGTCCCGGGTTCGAACGGAACCGAAGGCACTACTCCTACTACATCCATTTTGGAATCATCCTCAGGATTAGTAGCGACTAGCCCTTTCACTTTACTGCTCCATCTTCGAATCCAAACTCGTCTTCCTCACAAAACGTACAAACCAGATCGAAGTGGTTTCGAGAAATAAATCACGATCCCGGTGTCTTCAAAACGATCAGTGCATTAGCCAATATTGATAGTTGGTTATTTAACTATCAATAACATTCACAAACATCCATCAAACATAAATAATTTTCCAAATAATTTATTATCCTCAAAATATCTTCGCAAGATATATTTCCATTTTCAACCCTTTTTGAAAATAGTTTTCAAACCATACTCTTCTCATGGGATAAATTCCCAAATATTTATTCTCACTGAAAATACCAAGTACAAAGCTTTAGATTTTTAAAATAATTTAAAAACACTTTATTATAAAATATACTTTAACATTTAGATTGAAAACTACTTCAATACTTTATTAAAAATATATACTTTAGGAATATTTAAAATGAGGCTACTTTATAAAATATAAAACTAAATTTTTCTTTTTGAAACAAAATACCAAGTCACCTTTAAATAATTACTACGATTATAGATTTGAAAAATACTTACTTTAGAATTTAAACATTTAGAAATAATAAATTTTCTAAAACATGCTTTTTAAAATAACATTAAAGCTTTTAACTTATATTTAAAAATTTACTTTGAAAACGTACTTGGCCATCCATGGAAATATGCTTCTCTTCACATCCTTTTAAAAATAAATCACTATTTATTTTTAAACAAATTTACCCATTCCTTTAACAAATCCCAACCGTGAATTTATTTTTCCAAATATCCACTGATATATCACTCACTTTTATAAACCCAGTCTATAAATTTCTTAGCCTTATCCTTCTTACAATTTCAATTTCAAACACTTAAATTAATTTTCAAATTGATTTTCAAATTACTCTATTTTGGAATAAATCCTTTTACTTACTCATTTATTTCAAAACCCATTGAATTCAGATTTTTATTCCTTACTTATGATTTAGAATCTTTTAACTGAAAATACCATTTTCATATTTCTCAAATTTCTTCTTTATTCTTTCAAATAAATTCAAACCTTGAATTTCAAAATAAATTCTTTATTTCTTAATATAACATCACTTAAGTTTAAAAATCCACTCTTTTATTTTACTAAAAATTTCTATGATTATTTTACTAAAAATCCACTCTTTTCTTTTCTTTTCAAAAATCCCATTTCTATAGATTTTGATAACTCAGTCTACCGAAATATTTTAAATCAACCATAGTATCCAACATTTCCAATTATCAATATAATTCATCATATGATAGAAAATAATTATATCATAAAATAGTTTAACAAATCTAAATATTTCTGAGGAATCCAGTTGGATTCCTCCAACCTGTTTCCCCGCATCCACAGATGTTAGCACAGTATAAAATACCAATTCCACTTCGAGGTGGAATATCGCGGTATATGGGTTTTAAATATAATATCATCCGCAATATAATGCAAGAAATCAATCACTCCAATATATACTATATACTACTATATATAACATAGCTCATCAAATCAATTCAACCATTCAACCAACTATTTAAATTTAACCATTTAAATTTAAATAGAACCCAGATGAGTGAGATTAACTCACCTTTGTCCATTGTTTTGCAATCCAATTCAAACCGGCTTTATTTCTTCCAAATATTGACCTTGTATTGACATTTATACAGTTTATTAATATTCGAGATAATCAAACAATTAACTTCCTTTTTAATAATTTGATTAGTTAAAAATTTAATTCTAACTAAATAATTTAACTAAAATAAACTAGCTAAGTTAGTTGGACCAATTTATCATGAAATAAACTTAGCAAATTAAAAATGTGTGTGTATATTTATTTTATTTCAGAATAAACTATATGAGTTTTAAAAATCTAACTTTACATATTCATCTATACATACTATATATATTCAAAAATTCTTCTGCTTTTACCGTATATACCTGTATATTGAGTTTAAAATTAAAAATAGATTTAAATCTTACTGTAATTTTTCTATAAATAATAAAGCTGTATCTTTCTCTACCGAAATCTTTTTTTCCTAAAACTTCTAAATTCAAAAATCTAATATTACATTTAAATCATAATTAGGCTATAAATAAAATATACCTAATAAGCTTCCCAAATTTGGTCGACTCAGAACCTAAACTATCGAGCGCCTCAGCCTAGCCTCACCTTCACGCGTGCGTAGCCATCGTTATAAGTACCACACCATCTTCGCCATCAACAGTCTCGAGCGAAACCCCAAGTTGCAGCCTCCCTCCTCGCTGCTACCAAAACCTAGCTCCAATCAAATGCCTCCCCGAGACTCCACGCGCCTCCACCTAAAAACAGATTCGAACCACTCCTCTATCGCCACACGTTGCCTCGCCTCCGGCCCACGCTGCTGCGCACGAGACCACACTCTAGCCCTGCCTCTTCCCTCACAATGGCATTCGCGGTTTCTCTCCTCTTTTTTTAGCACGAAAGGGAAGAACGAGAATTGGATTTCGTGACCAAGGAGTTTTTTTTCCTTCTCGGTTTCATTTTTTTTAAATTATCTAAAGAAGAGAGGCTATGGATTGAATAAGCACACTCGATTTAACAGTAGCCGCCAATTTTTTCTTAAGATGAATTTCAGAATGATTTGTAAAAGGAGGAGGCATATCTCGATTTAAAAGAACGAAGGCAAGAGGCTTGCTTCAGAAGGGAAGAACGAGGTGATTTTAAAAAGAATGAAATGGGGAAAAGAAATGCTAGAAGTGTGCTTGAATGCCTGCTACAGAGAAGGAAAAAAATTACGATGGTGAAAGGCAGCAGAGTGATGGAAGAAGATCTCGGCTGAAGGAAATTTGACTGGTCACCAGTATATATTATATTTGAATTCAAATTTAAACCGTCTCGAAATCGTAGCTTAAAATCTTGACATCCTATCAAGGCGTGCCGCTAGGCATTTATAATGTTATACCACTATTCCGAACGCAATGGAAAAGGTTTCGAGTCCTAATTCAATCGTATGGAGAATATAGCTTTTTGAACCCAGTTATTATATTAAATTTCGATAAATTTTTCAGCGCGTTTACTTATCGTATGGCCGAACGGTCACTCCAAACACTGCGAAAATTGAAATCCGATTATAATACAATATTACGGATCTAATGGAACTGGTTTCGTCGAATTCGAGACTGTGCCTCGGAAGGCTATTTTTAAACATCAATTTAAACGATATATTTTCAAAACTTAACAAAACATTCGCAAATTCAATTTTAACACTTTTACTATCTTCAGTACTATCGATATAAATTTTACAAATCCTTAAAATATTTTTAACAAGCTCGAAATTCAAGATTAAATATTGTACTCAATCTTCAATTATTGAATTGAATAATTATATTATTCAACAAATTGCTGTATCGACATTCTGAATGGATAAATCCAAGTTTTTCATATTCAAAACCAATTTATAATTCACTTTCTATATTTAAAATCATTTAAATATTTCAGATTCAACGCTGAAAAATCCGGGTCATTACAAACAGGTACCTTTTAGTAACGATTATTTACGCTGATTCTCTTCATCAACGCTATATAACATTAGGATTTATGGAATTTAGTTTTGGTCAAAATTCCATTATTGTCCACAGTCAACTCAGTTAGTCCATAAACAAAGTTTTTGGTTCAATAGTAAGATTTATTATTAACCATACCACTCTATCTAGAGATTTTGATTTTGAGTTAACTATAGTAGACCAACAAATCTCATACAACGGAGAAGACAAATTCTCTATTAAATAATATTTCACTTCAAATGCTTCAACTCAAACCAACTATAGGTGCTCGATGGTTTCTATGCCACGATTTAACTATAATCAAAGTGAAGTGTTCACATTGAAGATCAATGGTATCCCCAAGTCGAGAGAACTGTGTACTATTGTCACTCGAGATTTCCTCTTTGACCATATTATAAACCAATAGAAAACTCTCGGAGTAGTCATTCTATAATTATCCAACAACTATTGGTACATAACCCCTTGGTACCCTCAGTAGCTAAGAGTAATAGACTGTCTAATATTTGGAGAGTGTTATGTTTTATGGTCTCAAAGGACGTACCGGTATCCTTTTTCAAAATATCTTGACCACGAATATTTAAAATAACATGTTATTTAATTTTCTAATAATTTTATTTTGATTGTAATTCTTTCTAACTTTATTGTTATCCCGCCTTTTGGTTAGGCCGTGACACCAAAAAATTGATTGAAAACTAAAGATAGTTCGTCTCAAAGATTGGTTATACATTGCTTCACCATGGATATCGATGAATTTTATCCAAGCCTGAATCAGGCTAAAATTGATAGAACACGACAAGCAAAGTCATAGGAACCAGCGTTCCAAATTTCAGATCAATCGGAGTTCGTATGAATGAGATATGGTCGATACGAGTTAGGGAAGATGTGATATTCCAATCCATCGGAGAACCACCATTCGAACCCATCGGCTTCGTAACGATCCATGTGCACAGTTTGAATCCATCCATTCGTATCCATCCCCAGGCAATGTTTCGTATCCATCAGTAGTTCGCACTTCGTATCGATGGACCTCGTATCCATCGACCAAGTTTACTTCGTATCGATATGCTAGTATCCATCACCACACCTCGGTTCGTATCCATCGGCTTCGTATCGATCGGGATGGCCAAGTCTTTGCATCCATAAACTTCATATCGGTCGACCAGTGATTAGTTCGAATCGATGAATGAGGCGTTCATTCGAATCCATTAGGCAGCTTCGGTTCGTATCCATTGAATGGAGACATCACCATCGATACGAGCTATGCCGCTCATCTCGATTTGAAGTAGACGTTGAAAGTTGATACGAAACGCATGGAGTTGATTGATTCAAACTGGATAATAGTACTCGATACAAACAAGGGGAAATTCATGGATGCGAAGCGGTCAACTCGGCATAAGGAGTGGATCGATCCAAGGAGTGCGCACCACGTCGTCTCGAAAACACGTGCGTCCATCAATTAAAATACAGGGATTCGAATTAATGGGTTCGAAACGAACAGCCAACCGAAACATTCCAACTCGTATCGATCATATCTCCCAAACCACAAGTCCAAATGATATGAAATTTTCACAGTAGCTTCCATACAAGGTAAAGAATGTTCCTGCCAAGTTTCAGCTCGATTGGAGCAATTTTTGATGGATATGAAATCAATTTGTATTGATCACAGATCGAGTCGAAACTTAGTGGGACCGGTCGCGTGGGCCCACTCACATGCCAGAAGAAGTCTCTCGAAGGTTGAGCACGATCTATTCCTCCTACGCCTATAAATAGCCACCGAAAGTCTCCAAAAAAAGGGATCTTTCGGCCATTCAACGGACAGACTCTACCGAATTCATTTGTACACCTTATCTTAGCTGTTGTATTCGAATTTCAGAGCTATCATCAATTGTAATCTGCTGTAACAGATTGAAGTTATCAAGTGAATCAATAAAATCATAAGCTTCAGAGTGGACGTAGGCAAGATTGCAGAACCACTATAAAATTTGTTTTGTTTACTGCATTTTTGTGAATTTTCTGAGTAATTTTCATACATATTTGTTATCTGTGATCTGTGATTGCGAACTGGTGCTTTTAACGACTATCGGGTGTTTGTGACCAATTTTGGCGCAAACATTTTGGTGCTTTCACCGAGAAGGCTAATTCAGGATTCCTATCAATTCAGAGTTGAATCAGAAAGTTTAGAGATTTAGATCCGAAGAGTTATGACGAGGCAATCAAGTAGAAGGCAGAGGCCAGAGAGAAGTCAGCACGAAGGGAGTCAATAAGCTTCCTCAGGAGCAAACTAAGCTTCAGTCTTCATCACCAGGGATGAGATGGAGACGATGATAAGAAGGCAAGAGGAGATGATCCAGAATTTGCTTCAACAGATTGGACAACTTGTAGCGTGGAATCAAGGAGCAACTGGAGTTCAGAACGGAGCAGGACCATCTGAGGCGGCACCAGAGCTAGGGGCACACATTTAGAGCACGCTGGCCCAGTACCAAGGAGAACATCAGGTGGATTCGAACAGCACAACATTAGCAGAGGAACGAAAGCTCAGCCGGGAGGACAGATTCCAGAATTCCCTCGTGAACTCGAGGGGCAAGCCGAAGGCAATGGACGAGGACTGCAGCTAGGAGACAACGATAGGTTGGCGGAGATGGTTAGATGAGCTATGAGAGGAGGTTTGGTAAACAAGGACTTGGAGGATGTGAATAGGTGTCCTTTTACCACAACAATCAGGCGAGCCAGGAACCCACCAGACTTTAACCTACCATCGTTAGACATGTATATTGGAAGGACAGACCCTACAGTTCATCTGACAAAATATATGAGGCATATGGAGGTGCTGGGGGCATCAGAGGAGGTTATGGCCCGGTGCTTTCCATTGTACCTGGCAGATATTGCAGCATTATGGTTTAGGCAACTAGAGAGCAGATCAATCGGGACATGGAATGATTTGACTGAAAAGTTTATGAGGCAATTCAGGGTTCACATTTCGAGACCCAAGAATGTGATCAGTTTGGTAGCACTAAAGCAAAGGGCTGGGGAATCTTTACGAAGCTTTTTGACGCGATTCAACGCAGCTGCAACATCAGTGGATCGACCGGATCCATCCATGGTTTTGATGGAAGCTGTGTCGGGCGTAGCTGACAGTACAGAGTTCAAAAATTCACTGACAAAGGATCCCCCTATGGATCTAGGGGAGTTTTATCATGAGGCCGAAGGATTTTTATGGTTGGAGGATGCAAATGCCGAGAGAGAAGAAGGCGAGGGAATGAATGTTTAAGCTGTCAAAGGTGGAAATCCTTCTGAGAAAGATGCAGAAACTGGCAAGGGAAAACGAAAGGCTGAGGATAACGATAACAGATCAATGCGACCGCGGAGGGAACCAAGATTCACCACATACTCAGAGTTGAACGAGACTTTGGGAAAGATCTACCAAGACACTAAGGGACAGGTCCCTTATCGAAAGCCAACGAGGAGAGATCCAACTAGCAATGAGAGAAGGTCGGACAGGTATTGTTCGTTCCATGAGTTGAACGGTCATTGCACAAATGACTGCTGACACTTGAAAGATGAAGTTGAGGGGCACATCTGGAATGGTTTGCTATTACAGTATGTGAGAAGGAAGGCCGCAATTGTGGAACAGGAACGGCCACCACCTGCACCAATTGAAGACGGCTCGGGATCGAGGCGTCAGCTAATTATTAATTGATTGAGATAAGGGCGAACGAGTGGAAAACTCCACGTCGATACAGTTAAGTTGTTTACGCATGTGCAGGACCACGAACAATCCTCAGGCATGCTCTGATACAACTATAAATCATATCGGTGTGGGTGTTTACAATCTGAGGTCACTACTTTGCTTTTGTGTTTTGCTTCTTGTGTTTGGATTTGATTTTATCGGACATTTTTTCTTTGAAGCTCTTCAATTGAATGAATATTTTATTTTGATAATTTTGAGATGGCTAAGCTGTCTACACATGTACGGGGTCGCGAACGGTCCTTAGGCATGCTCTGAGATGGCGATAAACCGCCCTGACAAATGATCTTGGGACCCACTCGAACGTGAACCTGGTATCGATAATACTAAGTCCCTCCGGGCACACAATTCGCCTCGAACGGCACCCGACCTCGAGCGGTCATAATTCGCCTGAACGGCACCCGACCTCGAACGGCCATAATTCGCCTCGAACGGCACCCGACCTCGAACGGTCAAAATTCGCCTCGAACGGCACCCGACCTCGAACGGTCACAATTCGCCTCGAACGGCACCCGACCTCGAACGGTCACTGTTCACCTTGAATGGCACCATACCTCGAACGGTCACTGTTCGCCTCGAACGACAACCGACCTCGAACGGTCGCATTTCGCCATGAACGACACCCGACCTCGAACGGTCGCAATTCGCCACGAACGGCATTCGACCGCGAACAGTCCCGCTTAACCTCAAATGGTATATGATCCCAAACGATCGCCATTCGAGGTCATACAAGACTGTCAAATTCTTTATAGGTCGTCAAGAGGATATGAACATCCAGCTTATGGCATTACAAAACACACCTTCCTATCGCAAGGCATGTTTTGGGGGCAAATGTTATCCCGCCTTTTGGCAAGGCCGTGACACCAAAAAATTGACTAAAAACTAAAGATAGTCTTGGGAAGCTAAGTCTTGGGAATCAGGCTACAATTGATAGAACACGACAAGCTAAGTCTTGGGAACTAGCGTTCCAAACTTCAGTTGAATCGGAGTTCGTATGAATGAGATATGATCGATACGAGTTAGGGAAGATGTTATATTCGAATCCATCGTAGAACCACCGTTCGAACCCATCTTCTTCGTAACGATCCATGTGCACAGTTCGAATCCATCCGTTCGTATCCATCCCCGGGCAATGTTTCGTATCCATCAATAGGACGCACTTCGTATCGATGAACCTCGTATCCATCGACTGAGTTTACTTCGTATCGATAGTCTCGTATCCATCACCACACCTCGGTTCGTATTAATCGGTTTCATATCGATCGGAATGGCCAAGTCTTCGCATCCATGAACTTCATATCGGTCGACCAATGATTAGTTCGAATCGATGAACGAGGCGTTCATTCGAATCCATCAGGCAGCTACGGTTCGTATCCATCAAAATCGTATCCATTGAATGGAGACATCACCACCGATACGAGCTAAGCCGCTCATCTCGATTTGAACTAGACGTTGAAAGTTGATACGAAATGCACGGAGTTGATTGATTGAAACTGGATAACAGTACTCGATACAAACAAGGAAAAATTCATGGATGAGAAGCAGTCAACTCGACATAAGGAGTGGATCGATCCAAGGAGAGCGCGCCATGTCGTCTCGAAAACACGTGCGTCCATCGATTCGAATACATGGATTCGAATTAATCGGTTCGAAACGAACAGCCAACCAAAACATTCCAACTCGTATCGATCATATCTCTCAAGCCACAAGTCCAAATGCTATGAAATTTTCACAGTAGCTTCCATACAAGGTAAAGAATGTTCCTGCCAAGTTTTAGCTCGATTGGAGCAATTTTTGATGGATACGAAATCAATTCGTATCGATCATAGATCAAGTTGAAACTTGGTGGGACCGGTCGTGTGGGCCCACTCACGTGCCATAAGAAGTCTCCCGAAGTTTGAGGAGATCTATTCTTCCTACGCTTATAAATAGCCCCTGAAGCCTCCAAAAAATGGATCTTTCGGCCATTCAACGGACAGACTCTACCGGATTCATTTGTACACCTTATCTTAGCTGTTGTATTTGAATTTCAGAGCTATAATCAATTGTAATCTACTGCAATAGATTGAAGTTATCAAGTGAATCAATAAAATCATAAGCTTCAGAGTGGGCGTAGGAAAGATCGCCGAACCACTATAAAATTTGTGTTGTTTACTGCATTTCTGTGAATTTTATGAGTAATTTTCATACATATTTGTTATCTGTGATCTATGATTGCGAACTGGTGCTTTTAACGACTATCGGGTGTTTGTGACCAATTTTGGCGCAAACATTTAACACACACCATATGATTTAAATATTTTTCTATTAAATATATTTAAATAATTATTTAATCAATATACCATAATATATCGAATTTATATGACATAAAAAAATTATTTCGAATGATATTTTATTACAGAGTTGATTATTTATAATAAATTGTAGAATTGCCCCTAGGGCGTACCCTAACTCTCCCAGAAGCATGCATATAGGTTCATTTAACTCTGTGATACTTTAGACCTTATGCTAATTCCATTGGATCTAAGACTCCATTTAGAGTATGATGTGATGATAATAATGGACCTATTCATTCCAATGTGCACATTTGGATCTTGCATTCATTACATGATTCAAATTGTTTTTTCATTATCATTATACCTACACGCATGAAATATAAATAAAGTAAAAAATAATTATTTTAAGTAAACGCATGAATTCATATAATCAATTAGATAAATATTTCCATATAATTGCGAATGAGCATATGCTTACGAGCATGTTGTATGCACGTGCATGTCGTGTGAGTGCTGCAAGTGTTCCACATAATGACACATGCATACCGAATCATTCTATTGTGTCCTAAGTATATCTCTAGGATAATCACACAACGTCGGCCTAAAATTATCTGCTAATTAATCATATTTATACATGTTACATGTTGATAACATGAAATTGAATGTACGTGCTAATCAGCAACGACATGACACAAAATGCATATATATATATATATATATATATATATATATATATTAAGAATCAAAATACAAAGTTAAAGATATAATTCTACTAGTAATGATAATAGATGAAGAAAATATTTGCTTTGACCATCCATGCTAGCAAAAATAATGCATTAATGGGGATTTAACTATAGAATCAAAATAAGAAAAATCAACTATTAGAAGCAATATCACATTGAATATTGACACTTTTATGTTTTTCATGGGACCGTATAAAAAACTAATATTAATTTCGATCCATGGCTAACAATGAATAAATGATTCCACGAGCGAGGAATAAATTACATTGGGAAGATGATTAGGTTGTCATCCATGCGATTCCGTAGATGTCAAAGTGATTTAAATTTCATGTTCCAATTTGTACGTAGTTATTGTTTAAATTAAAGAATTGAAAGTGAGGAGAAGAAGAATACTTATTTGAAAAATAAAAAATAAAATAATTGAAGATATATTGGACAATATTTGAAAAGTCAAGTTTCCTCAGAAGTAGAATGATTAGTTTGAATTGTACGGTGAATGGAAATAAAATTTTCATTTATTAGTTTACTTAAATTACTTATATCTTACTATTTATGTAGCATGTTACTCACAATACATACACTCTTTTGGATTTATCTTCTTGCTATGTCTCTTGCTATGTCTCTTTGTTTTATGTAAAAAAAATTCATATCAAAATTTATGTATCGAGTATTTTCTCATTTAGTATACGTTAAACAAAATATTATCTATAGGAAACATTATATATTGAGTCAATTTGGTTAGGGTTTGACAAAATCGCAATAGCTATGCAGAAGTTCAAATTACTCGGTTCTTTTGTTATTTGTCCTCATGTGTTCAATCAATAAGTTTGCAATTTTTTGTATATAAAAATGCATTTTAATTTCATATATGTATCTTTTTGAAAAGTTCTCTCAGCTTTCATTGGTCGATTACAAAGGATTATGAGTCCATTGATAACTTACTTGGAATCTCCTTAAGTGGAGTTTTGAAAAACAATCTAAATAGTAATTTATAAGAATAAGTGTTTAGATGTAACTAACTATAAAATTAATATAAACAAAATAGTGTGTTAAAATGACTTAAGTCATTATTAATAAATTGTTGCATATTACATTTTTACTTTTAAGTTACTTTTATAAGTCATTTATAAGCAGTTGTGGAACATTAGAATTAAGATAAGTTTCTTAAAAGTAGTTTGACTACTTATTCGCCGTTGCCAGACATGCTCTACATGATTAGCCGATATGCAAAAAATTGTTACATTTTCTTTTCCCTATGAGGAATGCGATCCACTTTAATTTTCTTTTATAAACACCCATAACACTTGCCTTTAGTTCGTTAAGTTTGCAAAAGATGCAACGTCTTCTTTTCCAATTTGGATAATTTTCTACATTTTAAGAAAAGTTTTACACATGCACGATCTTATGATTTCACATCCTCGTTCATCACTGCGTAGTTTTGGACTCAATCGGTTTCTCTTGCTTTAGACTCCCATCGGCTAACGCTATGTAAAGGTAAGGCTTGCTTTCATGGCTTTTGTTGGGATGTCTTGCATTGTATATTGGTAATGGGCGCATATTAGAAAATAATAGTCTTACATCATGAAAAATAATGGAGGTTTAATGATATATATAAGTTTGGTCGCACATAACAACAAGTGATTCCTTTTGTTAAAATATGTTGTTCAAACTCTAAGTTGCCCTATAGAGGGATGTGAGATAGATGTACAGACAAGATTTCACATGGTATTGGAAGCGATGGTTACGCTTAGGATAATGGATAATGTGCAAGAGACGTGTAAATCATGGTGGTTAGTGGTAGCTTAAGTAGTCAGAATTAAGGTGAAGCTTGACCATCTGAGATAGATATTTATTGAACGTGTCTCGCACTGTATGTGAGTAATGAACGCATAGGAGAAATAATAGTCTCACATTGTGAAATATACATATACATATATGAGTTTGTTCGCATGTAACATCAAGGGATTCCTTTTGTTAAAAAAATTTGATCAAATTCTATGTTACCTCATGGATGAATTTGCAGATAGGATTTCAACAACTTTTCATGTGTATCATTGAGAGTTTATTTTCATATATCTTCTGTACTCAAATAATTTTAAAATAAATCTAGTGTTGCGACCTGGATGCACATTCAAAGATATTTATTTGCTTTTGGAATCATTGATCCAAGGAGTCATGTTGGCGGTGGATATACCAGCTATAAATGCAAGCTTGATTCTTCAGAGGTAAGTTGGTACTGCATTGCAAATATAAGAATTAAATTTTATGATAAATAAGAGGAAATATGTATGATACCCATTTTTAATGGTGTTTTTGGAGCTTACAACATTGAATGCGATAGTTTAGTTTGCTTATTAAATGTAAAATGAAGTTATGTTTTGAATCTTTAATATTAATTACCTACTTGTCAAGTTTCCATGCAATGTGATTCAATGATTTGAATGATGAGGGGGTCATAAAATTTAAATTCATATTTGTGATATCTTTATTTATCCAGAATTTTAAAACTGCAGAATGGTAGGGTGTATTTATTTGTGGGATTGTTCATTGTTATTGCGATCATGCAAAATAAACTCTATGAAGCTAATATTTAATAAAATAAAAGGTATTGCCATAATGAATTTTTCGTAGATATTCCTTGGCCATTATGTTTTCTTAAGATTTAATTAATTCCTTCAAAATCTATCCATTTTCTTCTTTCTAATTATTTGTTTATTCAGTTATTTTTGAGGATTCATGGATCACAATATTCACATATAAATTATCTCTTTTCCTTTAAATTCACATGGTCTTATACGAATTCCACCAAATTAAAACATTAATTTGTTGATAAAAAATATCAAGTTATGGTAGCGGTGGTATTGATGATGCAACAGTGAAGGGGAAGCATGGAGAGAACTTACAAACGTTGTCACGTAAAGTTGCCATTGTGTGCATTATTATGGTAATTATCTCTATTTTATTGGAAATGGACCTTCATTGGGTAGGTACGTTTTTTCTTCTATATGGAATTTGTTAATTTATTATTTAGATGTAATTACATTGAATGTTTCGATGAAAAAAAAATCAGATCATGTTTTAAAATAGATTGATTAAATGTTTGAATTTATGTTTTGGGCAGATTGATATTGGGTGACTAAGGCTTTATATAATCTTCTGCATACTTTTGGTGCTTCTATTGGGATATATTGCTCACTTGTTTCTTTCAAATTCTAATTAATATATTATCATCACATCCATCCATGCATATTAATATTAATTTCTGGGCCAGTTATATTAGAACTAATAACAAAACTCGATAGTTGTTGATCGATTACCTCATTCTGAATTTAGAGCACTAATTGGCGACTTTGTACTTGAATAGAAGTACTTGTAATTAACTTTGTACGAATTAATGATCCAAAAAATTAAATATACTCAGTAAAACAAGAGTGATGTGACCATCATTTTAGGGCTAATTTGGGTATCAAATCCCTTTGTCAACACCGATCATTTAACACCGAACACACACATGATGCATGTATGTGTACAGATATACGAAAATGTATATGTGTATATAGATAGTATACTTATAGTTGACATGTTAGATAAGCATTTATCAACTTTTGGCTTCGTCTAAATAATAAATTTGTTGGATTTGCAGAAATTTCTATTCGATTTAGAATTGGACCTTGGTATACATATGTAAATGGAGCTTTTCTAAATTTCCAATTACCGAACATTTTCAAGCATAGATTTTGAAGAGGATTTAATATCCAAAACTATGCTTAAACAGATTTCTATTGGTTACTTCGTTATTTAACAAAATAAATTATGACTTTGAGCAATTCATTATCTATATTAAATATACCTTTACAAGTTCTGAGTCAATTATTTTTAGTTACGAAGATATTGTGCCATTATTCAAGAGTTAACGTGGAAATTGTTCCTATTTCAGACAAGAATGAGACTGGTAGAAAACTCCATACCTATTCCATTAGCAAAATTTAACCGATACTTAAATAAATAAAATAAAATAAAATAAATAAAATAAAATAAAATAAATAAAATGAAAGAAAGAAAGCAAAGAAGCGCAAACATTGTTTTCATCCTTGGTTGTATTTTTCTATGTGGCCACTAGCTCAAATATTGAACTAGGGGGTGCATGGTCTAGACTATTTCTACTTAATTGTCAAAAGCTTCCCTTCAACATAACTCTTAAATTTCGAAATACTTGGCATTTTCTAATTTCTACGGTCGCATATTTGCTTTTTATCTTTAAATTTTAATGGCATTAGGCAATTTAATCTTGACATGTTTTGTAACGATCCGACTTTTCGACCCTCCAATGCCGATACTAATACATTTATGGTATTCGTATATCAAACACTCAGTACTAGAAAGATAGAAAAGTAGGGTAAAAATAAAAAGAAAACGAAATAGAAATAGAAAAGGTAAGGAAGAACACAACATCAGAATACGGTAATATATAATATCTCAAGAACAATACAATGGGTTACTTTGAATATAGGATTTTTAAAGTTACAAAACCTAAATACTATTATTAGCCTGGACAGCTATAACAGTGTATCCTTACATTGCTAATATATGTACATGGCTAATAGGGAACAACAGAAATAGAAATAGATAGATAATGGAAGCCTACAACTCATCTTCTGAACTCGGAAACGTCCAAGTTAAAACATGCCATACTCAGCCTATTCGAAAGAGTACGCAAGGAAGTTAGGGAAACAAAAACCAAGTGTCAAACATAAGTCTTATATGAGAAAACCCGACATACATGCAACATGTAACAGTAACTATCGAGACCATACGGATTCCCGTAATAATTTCCTCCACAAAAGAAATCAACCACTCAGTAAGTGTAATATAGTGATATGATAGATAATGTGCAGGGTATATAATATAAATCATATCAAATAGCTGTGATGCTTACATTAGTTACACCACAACATATTTAGGTTGCACTCAAAATCTCTAAGATACGTTGGCATAATGGATTTTCCAAGGAGATCCCTTCGGTCAAGCCAAAATCCAATCTCCATGCACAAGGATCAGAAGTCAACTTCCGAGGGTCATATATTTCTAGGTAAAATATAGCAAAAGGAAAGCACAGAGGCACACGCTCGAACATAAACATGAACCACGTGGAACCAAATATCATCAACTCCCATGTGCAATATCAATAAGCATGCTCTAGATCTAGAGTTGATAATATCTTGTTTGGGTTAGCCAAATCCCAAATTATGCAGCCTAACTATCTTTAGCCATTTCTGATGTTGAGATTATGTTCGACATCTTTCAGATGAGACTTCATTACTCGAACAGAATAAGAATCCCAAAATGGATTCCCACTGTGATAACCCGGATTTTTTTTAGCATCAGAAATTGGATAATTATCTAATTCAATTATTGAGAGGGAAAAGAAGCATGGGTTTGTTCGGGTATATTGGTTTGGGGTTTGGGTTGTAACCAAAGTTAATATCATGTTTTAAAACCTTAGATTTATACAAGTTCTAATTAATTGTTAAACAAACATTCAAGAGTAAAGTATGAATAGGATTTCAAAACAAAATAAGTTAAGTGATTTTAGAAATTTTATTTGTTGATTTGGGAAATCCAATATTGAATTAAATCATCAAAATAGAACCTAAGAATTTCCAATAATTAAATTAAGTGAGTACTTATTAGTGTAATAATATTTTAATCAATTAATCATTCAGGATAGTAAATACTAATTAATTAGAAGTCAATCAATCTAAGTAATTATTGGTCAACTGATTTAAGATTAATTAATTAATTAATAGGAAGTAACATTCCACAATCACTAGACAGTTAAAATAACTTATCCCAGATAAATAACAATATATCACAGGGAAAAACTCTCCATACGTTCCTGCCATCCAGCTCGCCTCCTAAGCTCCAGAATGTCCTTACCTGAAAATCTGTAATACTCGGTTTGACCCGAGCATTACAACAAAGTAACACCCGGGTCAGCCTGGAAACCAGCGTGAGTAAACCAATCTAACATGGCATGCAATAGCATAAAACTTACATAAAACCCGGGGTAACTCACATCATTTACAAATTCACAAATTTGGTATAGACAACACTTATTACACACATCAATTTCTAAATACCAAAACTTAGATTAAATGGTCCAATTCACTTAAATCATTCCATTCCAGCCTTTAGTCATTTCCAATGTCAAGGTCATGTTTGGCATCTTTCACACGAGTCTTCATCACACGAAAAGAACACAAATCCCCAACTGGATTTCCACATCTTGAACAAATCTCGAAACTACACATTGATTCCATTATCTCGAACAGTTCCACTTCTGAGAGATAGAATACACATCTCAGTCTTGAATTGATTTTCGATAATCAAAACACTTACTAATCTCGGTCTTTTTTCAAAAATCGACGAATTTGGTTATTCAATAATAAGAAGAATGATCGCATATGGAAACCAAGTCCTGTATACTAATCTCTTTTTACAATATTTTCATCTAACACTATCACTCGATCAAGAGTGTAGCCGTTGAGCTCCATTGCTCATATCCCTACTTGAACATTAGTCTAAATTCCCACAGATAGACAAGCCTGTTTCATCGGCTTTTAATGCTAAGTATGCAACTAAATATTTTCCATAAATGAATAAATATACAAAGCACGATCAAGTTATACAAAGCACAAATAAGTCACAAAAGCGACTTCTAATCCAATTTTTGTTTAATTAATCTTTTATTAATTAAAACATCTTATATTAGTAAAACTTCTTTTATCGAATAAAACTTCATTTATCAAGCTCTATTATTCATTTGTACTCTTCTACATATTTCAAAAAGTATTCATGTACTTATGTTTGATGGTACAAGTATATTCACAAATTATTAACAAGATTTCGTACTTTAGACCTTTTCTTTTTCTACCTTTTTCCAAAATATTTTTTTTACTTATAATTTTCTTCAAGTATCCATTTTAAGGGTCTATGTACTTTTATAAATCCATTCAAAAAGTTTTAAGACTAATGTTACTTAAACATTACCACTGCAACCCAAAATCAGTTCACTTATACTTATCTTTAAATTATTTTTTAAAGATCTATTTACAATTATAAGTATAGTCAAAAAGGTTTATAAACGTATGTTATTAACACATTGTCATAAAAAACCCAAAACCATTCCATACATTTATTATCTTTAAAAACATTCTTTTAAAGATCTATGATAATATTTGGTTAAGTTCAATAGTCGACTAAGCGACTATCTAGTTAAAAACGACCACTCATAGAAATCACGATTCGTATACTTAACTCATTCCCGACATTCCAACTTAACCATTTCTCGTCCAAGAGTAAAGCCAGGTGTGATGACCCACATTTTTGAACAGTTTAAGTCGATAATAAACCACACATGTCCAATTCAAACCGTTTAAAAGATAGATTGTCAATGGGTTTATTTTAAAGAAATAAAATAAAAGAAGAAAACAATAACGGAATCTTGCAGTGGAACGATAAAATACAATAATCACATAAACAGTTCATGAAGCTGTTTACAATATAAACATAATTCAATTTTCAACATAAAACAGAGTTACACAATATTATTAGAGGTATACATTTTTAATGGATTGAATGAAATAATGCAGCGGAATAAATACTAGTAAATATGATATACCATATCTTCATTTTTGTCCTCAAGACTAACTATCTTTGACAACTGAAAAACTCAGTCTGACCCAAGACAAATGAAAAAAAAATGCTCGAGTTAGGACTAAAAATCCTCTTGCAAGACAAATCAAAATCAAGAGAAATATAGTTTCAAAATGAACCGTTTCTTTCCATTTCTAGCAAAACTAGACATAGATCCAAATTCCAAACAAATGGATAGAATTTCCAATGTTTCAATTCAATTCCTTTCAAATTCATTTTCATTCAATTTCAATTTAAATCAATTTCAATTTTGATTCAAACATTTTAATTTAGTGGCTCGAGTTTTAATTCAAATCTCATTTCAAAACCATTTCAGTTTATATAAATTTGAGTCTAATCTCAAAACACCGGTTTAATTCACTTAAATCAAATAAACTTCAATGTTCAAATTTTAATATTCAAATCTTTAAAATAATCTTATTTCCATAATTCAAAACATATTTCGATTATAACTTCAAAATTCAAATTAAATTCTTTCCACAAATTATTTTAACAAATTTTAATTCCAATATTTCCAAAGCTCGATATGAAATAATCCAATTTGATGTATCCAGTATCAAAATCATTTTATGGTTGGATTTCAAACATCGGCCTTCTTATAACATTCCTCTTTTTATTTATTAAAGTTATAGAAAAATTTTCAAACCATTTTTGTTGCTTTTTTAAGGAAATATATATATATATATATATATATATATATATATATATATCATTATAAAAATTAGAATTTAAATTTTTATAAATGAAATTCAAGTTAATTTCAAAAACAAATTTTAATTTCATTCACAAAATTAAATTTTTTATAAAAAATTTCTAAATACTAGATTTTAAAGCCTTTTTTAACACAATAAATAAAACTCAATTTTCAACGAAAGGCGATAAAATCAAAAAAATCACAACTCTACCAAAATAGTCGACCATGCATCAAAATTCGCATATCAAATAGGATATCCAACGTCCATATCAAATTTAAATGTCCTGGTGATGAATCTTTATATCAATAGTGGTAATAACAGAGTGATAACATGGAAATATTAAAATCACTAGCAACATACAACAAATCAACAATATCATCCATCATAATATGAGTTAACATCCAAATCAACCATATCACACAACAACCAATAATTATCAGTGTCGGGGTGTTTAACTAAAGGCGATATGCAATCCAATATTGATTTAAATATCAAATTTTGATGTCGCTTTAATAAGTGTGTAAAATGTCATAATATTCCTAGCAAATTCAAATGTCACATTTACCATCAATTCCAACTATCCATTTAACAATCAAATTCCTATCCATTTTAAATGTTGATTTACATTATCAATTTTAATATCAAATTTATCAATCAAACTTTAAATGTTAATTTTAACTGTCAACCTATCCAAATTCGACCAATTCAGTCACATCACACAACAATCAATAAATAATAAATCACTTCATGATTTTGATTTGCTAATCAAAAGAATATTTAGTACTTCATGAGCGTTTAAAACACTCGTCTTTATTTGAAACTGAAATTTTTTTAGTATTAGATAAATTTTAATCCAGCCCCGTGTCATAGACGATGTCGATCAGAATCCAATGCAACTTGTTTCGTTCGAATCAGACATCGCATGAAAAAGTTTTGTAATTTTAAACATTTGAATATAATTAAATTTAATTAACTACTTAATTGGCTTAAATCTTATAATCAATCTCACTGCTCCATCTCTTCCTCTCTCACCGAAACCCATTACGCGACTGCTCACATGGATGCATGCGCCACCAAGAACCACCGGAACCCTATCAGACCCCATCACGACGATGGCCTCTTCAAGCTCCACCGTCGCTTGTGACTCCACTGCCTCTATCACCGCAATCTCGCCTGGAGAACCTAAAAACTGCACCACCTTCAATACCAGATTCTGGCAAAATCGGACACCCCCGCCGCGATCCAACCGTTGGATATGTACAATGAGCATTACAACTTTGCTTTTGGAATCAAGTTGAGGTTGTGAGTGGATTAAGAGAAGTCGAGAGGAGAAAGAAATAAAAATTCGATCAATAAAATCTATAACGAGGCAGCTGAGGGTTTTCTTAAGTTAGGGTTTGCAAAAGAGGGGAAAATGGCCTTATATAGGAAATCTCATGGCACTACTCATCTACGAAAATTCCGAACTCCAAAAAACGCATGCCGCCTGGCATTCTATATGTTATACCCCTATTTCGAACACAATGGAATATGTATCGAGTGCCAATTCCATTATATATAGAATATAATTTTTCAAAACACATTATTTTAAGAAAATTCCTTTAATTGATTTCTACGCGTTTCAAGATCGCACAGCCAAATGATAAGTTTGATCTCTACGAAACTTGAAATCCTATAATAATTCACTATTATGGATCCGATGAAACTAGTTTCATCGAAATCCAAGACTGTGCCCAAAAAGACTACTTTTACACGTTAATTAAAACAAGAAATTTCCAAAAATAAATTTAATCACTTTTAAATTCAATTTTAAAAGTTAATAATTTTCATTCTAAATAAAATTTAAATCAACTTTTGACATCAGTTTCATTTATATTAAATTCAAAATTCAATTATTTACCTAATTTTCAATATTAAATTTAAATAATTTAATTATCCGATAAATTACATCAATCATCATTAAATTCAAATGAATTTTAGCGATCAACGATTATTTATTTTCACGTAAATAATTCAACGTTTATTATTCAATTACAACTGTTGATTATAAATACAATCAATAAATAAAATTCCATTTAGATACTGGTTATTGCGTAAATCTTCAAAATTGGTTATTACAAAACTTTATTCAAGTTCACATTCTATAAACTACATTGATAAATCTTTAATATTTTATTCCTACACATTTTTGGTCAATAATTATATAAAATTGAATAATTAAATATTTAATAATACGAATCATTGCATAAGGTAAGTTAGAGCACTTGTTTCATATCAAAGCCTTGCCTATACACTTAATTCTCGAATCTCACAAATAGAATTTTACCTTGTTGGCTTTTAGTGTTAAGTATATTAATAACAACTTTCTAACAATTCCTAGGTCAAAAGGGAAACCAGATGGTTAAAGCTCTATTACTCATATCCCTACTCGACATTAATCTTAACTCTCATAAATTAATAAGCCAACTTCGTCGGCTTTTACCATTAAGCTATGTTAATTACTTTTCAAACAAATAAGTAGATAACAAAATTAACATGTTTTGGACATTCCAACTTTACTATTTATTAGTCAAGAGGGAAGCCGGTAAGTTGGAGCTCTATTGCTTATATCCCTACTCGACATCAATCTCAACTCTCATAAATAGAAAAGCCTACCTCGTTGGCATTTAGTGTTAAGCCTAGTCAATTATCTAAATCAAAACTTATATACATAAATAAGTTCTTCAAAAAACAGGTAAATAGGTTTTAATTATCTGTGTAAAATATTACTTGAAAACCACGAATTTATAATTTGATGAAAAACATGTTTTATATTATAAACCTCTTACTTTGAAAATATAATATATAATTACTAAAAATATATTCAAACTTCAAGCCAACTTTAAAATACTTAATAGTGTGTTAGAAAACATATTTAAAAATATTATTTAAAAATGATAAATTTAAATATCATTTTAAAACACTTAAAACCATAGGCAACTTACTACAACATTTGTAAATTTTGTTGAAAGGCCTTGTTAAAAACAACATTGAAAAGCATAATCTCTGTGACTAGTTTTAGCCACTTTAATAAATGATTTAAGACTTAAAATTTTGGTAGAATGTACTACCCTTAGGGTACTTAAAAACCATGGAAAGAAACCCTTAAAAATATCCTCCATTTTTTAGTTCAATCGAACATCATTTGGTCATCTGTTTCATGTCAGAAAGTTGAACGCAGAGAAGATTTCAGACCTGGGTTTTACTTTGCCTATGCATTTTTATGATCCTTTTCCGTTCGACTTTTGACTTTTACTTCATGTTTTGTGATGTTTCTGAAATGTTTTATGGCCATGATGTCTATAGGTAGACTATCCAAATTTGGGTGCTTTAAATTCAAATTTTGGATTAAATTTGAATTTAATTTGAATTGAATTCGAATATCGATTTGAGCGATTTCTTGGGTCTTTTTTCATTTTCGAGCACGGGTTTTTCCAAAATTTTTTGAAATAAATTTTAAAATAACGGGCATTTTAAATTATTATTATATGATATTTTTTAAAGTATTGTCAAATATAGAATCTATTTATTCTCGATAATAAGGGAATTTTCAAATATGGCTTCCGAAAATTTGTATTAGAAGCTTGTTTTCTCTAGTAAATTATTTTATATATAAAATACACTGCTTTGCACCATTGAGCGAATGAGAAGGAGAATTAAATGGTTTGGTAAAACACGGTACGGGACACATGCGTTCATCTTATCGGTTAATTCCTGACTTTCCTTTTGATCATTTTGACCTACTAGTCTAGTTTACCGATGAGATGGGGTAAACTTTTTACTGCTTTGAGTGTAAAATGTACTAGCGATTAGTAAACCGTATAGTGCGAACGTGCGTTATGGGACACACGTTAACACTATTCGGGTTCCTATCTAAAAGTTTATGATACATTTGTCTAAGAGATATATTTGCCAGTACTGTACCTTCGGGTCATTTGCCCTTTGGGACGTTTGTTTAAGAGACGTATTTCTCCATTGCGATGTATTTATCCTTCGGTGTGGGATGTTTATCTAAGAAACATATTTATTGTCCTTCAGGATATTGTCCCGTGGTATGTTTTCCTAAGAGACATATTTATTGTCCTTCAGGACGTTTGTCTAAGAGACGTGGCGCCTTATTTTTGAAGAACAGTACCTCGCGGACTTCGGCCATAAGCATGTGCTATATCTATGAGATGATTTCATTGATGTTTGTGATTTCCCTAGTGTATTGCCCTTTTTCGAAATTAGTCCTTTGACTCATTTGATATGTATTTGTGGTGATTACCTTTCGAGAATTTAAACTCTTGGAAGTTCTATTTTATGATTTACCTAGTGTATTGCTACTTTTAGCGTTTTATAGGTTATTTTATCTCCTTTGAGATTATACGTTTGTGTAGTGATACCATACTATCACTTAATGTAATCATACAGTTTAGATTGTTCTTTCCCATTTGTGAATTTTATCACATTATCGTTATGCTTATATTATTGCTTATCCTTGTAAACCAATTTGTTTAGCTAGACTGACCCATGATTTTATACTCGGGTCAGACCGAGTTGTTTCAGGTTAGGTACCTTTTGTACTTAGCCTATTCTGCTTTCGCATAGACTTTTTTGCTAGCTCTTTTTGTTATAGCTTTTGTGCAGTCCTTTTTGTTGCTACTCTAATATGTATATTCTTTAGAATCGCTCGTATATTATGGTTGCTATACCACTTGATATGTATCATTTTGCATACTCTGTGATGTATCTATATATGATGATCTTCTGTGATGTGTTTTGCATTCGAATTATTGTATTTTGTATTGATAGATCCTATAGCCCCTTTTGGCTTTATATTGAGTATTTACTGGATATGTCGATCCACTTGAGAGAAAAAATATGGCATTTGTCAATGTATTCAATCGATATTTAAGACAAGGCTATAGATGTTCACTCCTATCCAGCCTTATTCTTTACATTAGCAGACAGTATTACCTAGTAATACTCTTTATTAACATTGGTCTCGGGGTGGAGAGTCACAACTTGGTACCAGAGCCATACCCAACCAGAATTGTGGTTTGTACGTATTATAGCCACAATGCATGGGTGATGTTGTGTTCATGAGCCAACGAGGGCGTTGTTCTCTAAGGAGGGAGATTGTAACACCCCTTAAAAATGAGAATAATAGTCCCACATCATGGAAAAACACTATGAAGTGGGTGCTTATATACTAAAGCTTTCACCTCATAACAACATCGAGGCCTTTTGAGGAACAATATCTGCGTTAAGTGAGGTGCAGGCTTGTTACATTCAACTTTCACAACTTTGGCTCACAATTTCTAAAACTTTCCAAACCATTCCTTTACTGTTCAATACAGCAAATATGTGTAGAGAACAACCAAATCAAATCAACCTAAGTTAACTTTATAAATATCCAATTTATACAAGTTAAAGTTAACGAATATCGAAGTGCACTTATAGCGACTATTTTTGCTTCAAACACTTTCAAACATATTTCAATTCAACACACAATTCAAACATCGTTTTAAACATCAAGTCAAGACCATATCACAAATTTGAAGAGGGTAATAGAAGTGATGTTACACAATATAAAATTGTCATTTTCTTTCAAAAGCAGGAGGGGTCCAAAGTTTATGAATTCAACTAGTTAATGTCAATTTAACTTTATATTTCAAAGATAACACATACACACAAACACACACAATATGTATACAAAAAAGATAGCGAGATAAACGACTTAGATTCAAGCAAAACACATGCTCAAGCATAACCAAACTCAAAAATACTTCCTACCATCACTTTGCAACCACTTTCTTCCTTCCTTTCTTCTTGCTTCACTTGACTTTTTAGCCTCCAAATCCACTAAAAAGCTCACAGCCATTGATGATGGGAAGGGCATGGCTTTTCTTGTTCCAATTCTAACGAGGAGGAAGGTGCTCTTATATTGTATTGAGGCTTATGAAGAAGTTTGAGTTGATTTGAAGTCGTTTTGCAAAAAAATCTTTAGAACATAAGAGAAGAAGAAGACATTAAAATGCTTGGCTTTGTTTTGTGAATTTGTGATTATTTGTAACGACCCAAAATTTAACCACTTTAGAATGTAGCATATAAAGTGATTTTAAATGTGAAATATAAGAGGTTTTATGATTCAAATAATATTATATAGGAATTGAAAATAAAAATATACATAAAAATAGTTTGCTTATATCGATAAAAGTGACAAAATTCTGATTTCAGAAAAGTAAGTTTAAATGGTTTAATAAATTATTTTAATGTATTTATGAGTGTTTATATTTTTAAATGACACTATAAAAATTTATTTTTAAATTTGGATTACATGAATAAATAGTTTAAATAAAACGTCCAAATATGACCGTAAACATTTTGTCAAAAATCGACGTTTTGTCGATTTTAAGTTGTCGCAACGTTGTTGCACTTTTATGTATACAATTTAACAAATATGGTAACATATAAAGATAGTTAACAATTAACTAAACAAGGTTAATTTTTGTAATCACACTTAGAAAATTCTAGAAAGTAATTAGCAAAAGTAAACTAAAAAAGACAAAACACATGTCACATCAAAAGTGACATAAATAAAGAGAAGTGATATAAAGTAAAATAATCATTCTTAATTTTTACTTAACTTTAAAGTATTTGAATTTTAAAAGTGTGATGTGATGTGGATGATAAGTTTTGAACTAAATAAGTTTACTTAATTCTTAAGGAAGGTTATTTAAGTAAAAGCACAAATCTATATTTTATTCTCAAATATTTTCTATAAATACATACCCACTTTCTCACTTTCTTTCACACTTCTTCTTTTCAAAATTTCAGGCTTCTTCTTTCCTCCTTTAATGGCTTCCAACCTTAACAAAGTTATGCCAAAATATTTCCAAAAATAAAGTAAAGAAAATATCAACAAAACACCGTCCGAACCACTTCAAACTCCTCATCCTTCCTTACATTGCTCATACCCTCTCTTCCTCCATTTGGCTGAGCACTTTTAGCCTTCTACAAGCCAAGGCAAGCCATCTAAGTCAAAGTATTCAAGAAATCATAAGTTTAAAATGTCGAGTAGCGAAGCTATAGCCGATTTTCCATTCACCAAAACCAAACAAAGTGAGAACGCCTAATTTATATGTATTTATTTGGTTATGATGTTGTGATATGTTTGTTTGAATGTTAATAATGATGTTTGATAAGTGTTTGAAAAAGAAAGCAACCTCCTTTAAGTCATTTGCAAAAGTTAGTAAGCAAATATGTACATAAATGAGAATTATGTGACATTGTAATGAAAATATTGTTAAATTGATATGCAAGTTCATATGACATATTAGAATATGTTAAAATGATCATAAATATTGTTTTAAATGTTTATTAGTCATATATTAAATATCTATGTTGAAACAAGTCACGGATTTACACGACGTGTAATTACATGGAAATCACTTTCCAAAAGAAATGAAATGTGATATGGAATCATTTATACCTTTGAAAAATGTTTGAAAATACGTTGGAAATGATTCCTAAGTGTTTAAACTTGTTTCGACAAAGTTTGGATATGAATCTCAAAATACGCCAAAAATTTGACGCATCGCGTAACGGTATTTCGTGTTTTCGCGACAAAAGTTCAAACGATCATACGAAGTGGAATATAGTTTGGAATTCTTCGAAGTAAAAATTTTCCGAATCCTTATATCCATATCTTTCATAAAAAAATAAAATCAAGATTTCATCTTGTATATTTTGAAATATGGCAAAATCAATTTTCAAGAGAAATCCAGTTTTTGCACTAAATGACCAAAATTGAAAATTGATGAAATTAGTGTTTTAAAAATATGAAATAAATTCTAAAAATGTTTTAAAATGTTTTAAAAGTGATTTAAGTTAGAAAGATTGTTTTTTAAATGATATGAAAGTTGTTTTGAAGAATATAGCTTTTAAAAGCACTTTTTGCAATACTTTCTGCAAACGCTTTTCAATAACTTTTGAAATAAAGTTTGAAACTTAACAATACTTTCTTAAAATCCTTAGTAAATGTTTTTAAGTGAATAATAAAGCATTTCAAAATAAATTTGAATAATTTAACATTATTTCAAAGATGTTTAAACAAGAAGTTAAGTGATTTAAAAAGGGAAAATGCGGAAACAACTAGTACATTTGTCCCATCTGTGAGATCTAAAAGTGAAAACAAGGTGTGTAACTAAGGTTAGGAATGGAGCAAGCAGTGTCCTGAACTTACCTAGCCTCAGTTTTCTCTTTTAGGCAAGGGGTGGAACATATCGAAAGGAAAGCCCGGATGCTCAACTTGGATTTTATAGAAATAATCTTCTTATACTCATTATTAAAATACAAAGAGAGAACTTGTCCTATTCGTGGAATTTAAAAGGTGATCTCACCATTATTCCGCCCATAGCACTTGTTGAATACGGAAGTTGATTTTGGATAAAAGTAGAATGATTTCTATAATCCTATTTTCTCAAAAGATACTCTTTAAAAATGATTTGAGAAAGATTCAAAAAGAGGTTTAAATGATTATGTATTCACTAGAAGAAGATTTTGAAAATATATATCCCTCGAAGATATTTTGGTACAGGAAATGAATGAATCGAAAAACAATCACCTAATTACATCATTTTTATCGATGATTGGATTTCGAAGGAACCGGGCTCGGATTTGCTTAATTCCTATTCGAAAACCAGTTCGAACCAGTTTACGTGTTCGAAGAATGAAGATGTTTGAAGACGGAGATATGGAGACGAATAATAACGGGGGACTACTTGTTGATTAATTGGGGATAAACTTCCGATTCACTATATTGTAGCAGTGGTCTCTTTGTTGTGAAAAACCTCAAAACCACAAGGGCTTCTCGCCTAGTAATGGCCGAGGAAAGTGCCTTCGGTTTCGTTCGGTCCCAGAACGAACTTGTATGGATGAATGTCTGACCTTGCATTCCAAATCATAAAGAGTGGTTTCTATAAAAGTATATCAGTCGGTGGCGGAGAAGACACCTTCTCTTAGCTTAACACCCTTTTCCGAGACATACGTGCTCAAGAAGTTATACGTTTATAGAAATCAGTCGTGTGAATGTGGAATGGCAATGTGGCATTCAAAGTGAAAGAATATGTGCTATATGAAAAGGTAATCGTAGCCTCGAGCCTCATCAACCGAAAATGACCGAACCAGGGTTCGATGCAGCAAGGCTAAGTGGGTCATTCCCAATTAGGGTATGATCATCCCCTTCTAGATATATTTCTTCCTGCTATGACGTTCGGGATGTTAATTAATGTGGTGTATGGAAAGAGAGCTCTCGGTTAAAGGTCGGTAACGACTAAGGGATGACATATTCGGTACTATCTAGTTACAGAGGTAGGCAGGTCTTGTGTTGGTAGAGGGCAGATGTTCTGTGCCTCGGGGAATCCATCTAGAGGTGTACCCATCGGAAGGTAGTCCCTTCACATGGTCATTTGTATGGAAACCCACTCTTCAATAAGAACCTACGGTTTTGTTTGTATTGGCGTAATGAATAGCCTCGAAATGCTATATGGGTAACCATTTCGGCTAAGATTAATAAGTTTATTTGAAAATGTTTTCAAAGAATGTCATTAAAAATAATATCCCTAAATTTTGTGTAATAAAGAGTTTGGTTATCATAAGGTAAAAACCTATTCCGTGTTTATGTGCGGTGTTGTCTTATAAGATACCTTTTTGTTCAAAAACATCATACTTTGAGTTCTCACACCAGTCCCATGATTGACCCAGAGTTTGTTTTTCCCTTTAAACTCTGGATGTCCTATTTTCTGGGCAGCCGTGTAGTCAGGATACCTTAGGAGAATTTTGGAGCATGTTGGGGAGCATTTTGGACAAGTCTTTTGGAGCGATGAAGCTGAAGTACCTTATGTAGTTATCTACCCATTTTCCGCTTTGTTATGTAGTATGTATTTCTAGAATATGTACGGATAGACGGTTATAACTATCCTGCTAGATTTGTATTTGACTCTAATCATTATGTATGATTATAAATGTTGAATGCGATGTGAGATTCTATTATTCTGTTATCTTCTATCTTTATTTTCTTTTACACCCCTGATAATCTGCCTCCCCGGCACTTAGATTTACGGCACGTGAATAACGTGATGTATTAGTGTCAATTTCTGAGGATTGAGGAGATAGGTCGTCACACGTGGTATCAGAGCTGAAGGTTAAGTTAGAACCTTGGCTTTGTTGGGGTACGACTCATTAGAGATAGGGTTAGTAATGCCCAAGATTAAGTTTAGTCTAAGAGAGCGCATAATTAAAACTTCTAATTTGAATAAGTATATTCATACTGTATAGGATTCCATAAGATATCTCGTCTATATATCCTAAAGATCTTTTTCTTACTATATACAGATAGTAGAAAATGAGTGGAAGAAGAGTACGAGGTAGGGAAGGAAGTAATGCCACAAATGGTCAAACTCCCACAGCTATAGTAGTCGAGGAAGTAGTAGTTCCAGTATAGCCCCAAATTAACTATGCAACTGTACGCAAGAACTATACCATCCTTGGTGGTAAGCCTTTCAAAGGAACCGAAACCGTTATTGAAGTACAAGCTTGGATCCGGTCTTGTGAAAGAATTTACAAAGGACTGAATATTAGAGATGAGTAGAAGAGATTCTTAGCCTCTTGGCAATTGCAAGACGGAGCTCTAGTTTGGTGGGAATCTATTACCCAGAATGAGTCAGAAGACGATTTCTCATGGGAACGATTCAAAGAAGTTCTAGAGGAGCAGTATATGCCGGAAGCAGGAAAATCCCGTATTTACCAAAATTTCATGGATTTTAAACAGGAGGAGGAAATGTCGTTTGAGGAGTATGCTAACAAGTTTAACGAATTATCTCGTTTTGGGCCTGGATTGATAGATACGCCTCTAAAAAAGAATGAAAAGTTTATTTCTGGAATGAAGAAGCAATACCATGTCAGGATGACTGGGCATGTGGAAGAACCATTTGTAGACTTAATAGACATGGGATACAGATATGAAGCTTTGGATAAGATAGATCCACCAGTAGTACAAGAAAGCGACAACAATAACTGGAAGAAGAGGAAGTTCAATGGAAAGAAGCCGTGCTAGGGAAAACTCAAAGGAAGATCTCAAGAGAACCGCTCTAAAGACATTACTTGTAACAATTGTAAGAAGAAATGCCATATTGCGAAGAATCGTTGGGGTCCTAAAGCTCAGAGTGTTGCCTCTCCGGTGGCCCAGAATTATCTCTGCTATAATTGTCATAAACCAGGGCACCTGATTAAGGATTGTCCCTTAATGAAGAAAGGAGAACAAGCCAAAGTTTACGCTATTAAGGATGAGCCTTCAACCTCTAAAGATGTGAAGGGAAAAGGAGTGTTGGAAGGTAATATTTTTATCAAAGATGTTTCAGTTAGAGTATTATTTGATACAGGAGCTTCTCATAGTTTTATTTCTAAAACAACTGTAGAAGAATTGGAACTTAAACCTAAAATTGTTGACGACCCTATCTGCATAACAAATCCTATAGGAGGTTCCACCAATCTTTGTATGCACTGTGAAAAAGTCCTAATTTCCTATCCTCCCCATCACTTTCCTTTCGATCTTTTCGTTTTAGATTTTATTGGATTCGAAATTTTACTTGGTATGGATTGGTTAACTAAAAATGAAGCTATTCTAGATTGTTTGAAGAGAATAGTTGTAGTGAAGACAAAGTTAGGGAAACTCATAAAAATACCTTGTGAAGGTCCTAGTCCAAGAAGGGATAGTTTTCTTTATGCTTTAGATACATCCCAGACAGGATTAGAAACAATACCCGTTGTTAAAGAATTTGCAGATGTCTTTGAGGAAGTAAAAAATTTGCCCCCACACCGAGAAATTGAATTCCGTATCGATTTAGTTCCTGGTGTGAGGCCAATTAAACAACGAGATAGAAGGATGGCTCCAAAAGAAAGGGACGAGTTGAATAACCAAATCCAAGAGCTATTAAAGAAAGGACTGATAAGACCCAGCCGTTCAAGTTGGGGATCAACTTTTTGTTGCTAAGTTAGATGGATCTTTGAGATTGTGTGTTGCCTATCGAGATCTAAATAAGCGACCATTAAGAACAAGTATCCTCTACCCCGAATAGACGACTTGTTTGACCAGTTACATGGAGCTCGAGTTTTTCTAAAATGGACCTAGCCACAGGATTCCATCAGTTAAGGATCGCAGAAGATTGCATCCACTTAACTGCATTCAAAGGTCCGAATACTTTCTATGAGTGGTTGGTTATGCCTTTTGGGCTGACTAATGCACCCTCTTATTTTGTTGACCTTATGAATAGAGTGTTTAGAGATGTGCTAAACAAATTCGTGTTAGTCTTTATCGATGAAATCCTCATCTACTCAAAGACAGAAGAAGAACACGCAAGGCATTTAGAAGCTGTGTTGGAGATATTGAGAAATAATGTGCTAAAAGACAAATTCTCAAAGTGCTGTTTTTGGGAGAAGGAGGTAAGATTCCTTGGACATATAATATCAAGGGATGAAATTGCAGTAGATCAAGCGAAAGTTGCAGCTATTCAAGATTGGAAGCAGCCACAAACTCCTAAAGAGATTCATAGCTTCTTAGGTTTGGTAGGATATTACAGAAGATTCGTTCAAGACTTCTCTAAAATTGCCTATCACCTAACGAAGTTGACAATGAAGGATGCTAAATTTATCTGGACTCCTAAGTGTGAAGAATCTTAACAAGAACTAAAGAAGAGATTGACAACCACTCCAGTTTTAGCAATTATAAATGGGAATAGTGGATTGACCGTTTATACAGATGCTTGTGGAGAGGGAGTTGGTGCAGTTTTAATGCAAGATGGGAAGGTGATTGCTTATGCAAGTAGACAGCTGAAGACGCATGAGAATAATTATGCAACACACGACTTAGAATTATTAGTCGTTGTGTTTGCTCTAAAGATATGGAGACATTATTTGCTGGGTAAGAATCTTTCATAATTTATTTCGATAAAACTTTGAATTGAGCTTAGTAAATAATATTACATCTTTTTAGGTGAAAAATTCGAACTCTTCACGGACCATAAATCTTTGAAGTATCTTTTCACGCAGAAGGATTTGAACATGAGACAACAATGCTGGCTAAAATTTCTCGCGTCATATGATCTAGATATTCTATATACACCCGAGAAAGCCAGCGTAGTAGCTGATGCATTGAGTAGGAAGTTAGCTACTATTTCTTATTTGGTAGTAACTCCAACTCTCCTAGAAAAGATCGCCAGCAAACAAAAGGAGGATCTATTTCTCAAGGAGATCGTTAGGAATATACATCAGGGATATAGTTCAAGCTTTAAAATAGATAGCCATGGAGTATTACGGTTAAATGGAAGAATTTGTGTTCTGGATGTTGGAAATCTTAAGCAAGAAGTATTAGCTGAGTGCCACACAGCCAAATTTAGCATTCATCCAGGGATTCATAAGATGTACAGGGACATGCAGCATACATTTTGGTGGAAAAGTATGAAGAGGGACATATCTATCTATGTCAGCCGCTGTGAAAATTGCCAAAGAATCAAAAATGATCAACAAAAGACGGCAGGATTACTTCAACCTTTGGAGATTCCAGCTTGGAAGTTGGATCAAATATCCATGGATTTCATTGATGGCTTACCCCGAACAAGGAAAGGAAATGAAGGCATTTTTCTTATCATAGGCCGATTAACCAAAAGTGCACACTTTATTCCGGTAATGCCAACAAGAACTGCAGCAAGCCTTGCAGATATATATATATGAAGGAGATTGTCCGATTACATGGAGTTTCAAGCAGTATAGTAAGCGATCGTGATCCAATCTTCACTATTCAGTTTTGGGAAGCACTACAGACAGCTTTGGGAACGAAGCTGAGTATAAGCACTGCATATCACCCCTAATTGATGGGCAGACGGAAAGAGTCAACCGTGTTTTAGAAGATCTTTTGAGAGCATGTATTATAGACTTTGGAGGCTCGTGGGAGAATCATTTACATTTAGTAGGGTCCTCCTATAATAATAGTTATCGAGCCAGTATCGGCATGGCTCCGTATGAAGCTTTGTATGGTCGTCCATGTAAATCGATAGCGTGTTGGATAGAAACCGGAGATTGGTTAGTGCTTGGCCCAGATATGAGAGAGAAGCTTCAGTGAAAGTTGATATGATTAGAAAGAAGCTAAAAGAAGCCTAACGTAGGCAGAAGAGTTATGCAGACCGAAGGCGCAGAAATCTGGAATTCTCAGTTGGAGATTCAGTCTTTTTGAAAGTCTCTCTAATGAGAGGAGTAGTAAGATTTGGAAGAGCTGGAAAGTTAGCACCCTGATATATTGGACCTTTTCCCATTCTCGAACGAATTGACCCACTAGCTTATCGAGTACAATTGCCTGAAAGATTGTCTGGTGTACATAATGTTTTTCACGTATCACATTTGCGGAAGCATATATATGACCCAGAACAAATCATAGAAACGGCTGCTCAGGATGACTTGGAGATAGAACCAAACTTAGTAGTTATTAGAAGACCCATTCGAATCGTGGATCAAGATGAGAAACGATTAAGAAGGATGGTTGTAAGGTTGGTAAAAGTTCAGTGGAGCGGGGATGCCGATGATTGCACATGGGAAACAGAAGATAAAATGAGAAAAGCATATCCCGAGCTTAGGATCGATGTATAGACTTTATCTGTCGTTTGAGTGTACTCACCGCCTGTGGTGTAGTCACTTATTATATATATTCCATCTTATTGAATATATATTTCCTTTTGAGCTATTCTCTTCTTATCTAATTTCGAGGACGAAATTCTTTTAAGTAGGGGTGAATGTAACGACCCAAAATTTAACCACTTTAAAATATAGCATTTAAAGTGATTTTAAATGGGAAATATAAGAGGTTTTATGATTCAAATATATATTAGATAGGATTTGAAAATAAAAATATATATAAAAATAGTAACATTTGCTTATATCGATAAAAGTGACAAAATCCTGATTTCAGAAAAGTAAGTTTAAATGGTTTAATAAATTATTTTAATGCATTTATTAGTGTTTATATTTTTAAATGACATTATAAAAATTTATTTTTAAATTTGGATTACATAAATAAATAGTTTAAATAAAACGTCAAAATATGACCGTAAAACATTTTGTCAAAAATCGACGTTTTGTCGATTTAAAGTTGTCGCAACGTTGTTGCACCTTTATGTATACAATTTAATAAATATGGTAACATATAAAGATAGTTAACAATTAACTAAATAAGGTTACTTTTAGTAATCACACTTAGAAAATTCTAGAAAGTAATTAGCAAAAGTAAACTAAAAAAGACAAAACACATGTCACATCAAAAGTGACATAAAGTAAAGAAAGTGACATAAAGTAAAGAGAAGTGACATAAAGTAAAGTAATCATTCTTATTCTTTACTTAACTTTAAAGTATTTGAATTTTAAAAGTGTGATGTGATGTGGATGGTAAGTTTTGAATTAAATAAGTTTACTTAATTCTTTAGGAAGGTTATTTAAGTAAAAACACAAATCTATATTTTATTCTCAAATATTTTCTATAAATACATACCCACATTCTAGCTTTCTTTCACACTTCTTCTTAAAATTTCAAGCTTCTTCTTACCTCCTTTAATGGCTTCCAACCTTAACAAAGTTATGCCAAAATATTTCCAAAAATAGAGTAAAGAAAATATCAACAAAACACCGTCTGAACCACTTCAAACTCCTCCTCCTTCCTCACATTGCTCATGCCCTCTCTTCCTCCATTTGGTCGAGCACTTTTAGCCTTCTACAAGCCAAAGCGAGCCATCTAAGTCAAAGCATTCAAGCAATCATAAGCTTAAAACGTTGAGTAGCGAAGCTATAGCCGATTTTCCATTCACCAAAACCAAAAAAAGTGAGAACTCCTAATTTATATGTATTTATTTGGTTATGATGTTGTGATATGTTTGTTTGGATGTTAATAATGATGTTTGATAAGTGTTTGAAAAAGAAAGCAACCTCCTTTAAGTCATTTGCAAAAGTTAGTAAGCAAATATGTACATAAATGAGAATCATGTGACATTGTAATGAAAATGTTGTTAAATTGATATGCAAGTTCATATAACATATTAGAATATGTTAAAATGATTATAAATATTGTTTTGGATGTTTATTAGTTGTATATTAAATATATATGTTGAAACAAGTCACGAATTTACATGACATATAATCACATGGAAATCACTTTCCAAAAGAAATGAAATGTGATATGGAATCATTTATACCTTTGAAAAATGTTTGAAAATACATTATAAATGATTCCTGAGTGTTTAAACTTGTTTCGACAAAGTTTGGATATGAATCACAAAATACGCCAAAAATTTGACGCGTCGCGTAACGGTAGTTTGCGTTTTTGCATCAAAAGTTCAAACGATCATACGAAGTGGAATATAGTTCGGAATTCTTCGAAGTAAGAATTTTCCGAATCCTTATATCCATATCGTTCATAAAAAAAATCAAGATTTCATCTTGTATATTTTGAAATATGGCAAAATCAATTTTCAAAAAAAATTCAGTTTTTGCACTAAATAACCAAAGTTGAAAATTGATGAAATTAGTGTTTTAAAAATATGAAATAAATTCTAAAAATCTTTTAAAAAGTTTTAAAAGTGATTTAAGTTAGGAAGATGGTTTTCTAAATGACATGAAAGTTATTTTGAAGAATAAAAGCACTTTTTGCAACACTTTCTGCAAACGCTTTTCAATAACTTTTTAAATAAAGTTTGAAACTTAACAATCCTTTATTAAAATCCTTAGTAAATGTTTTTAAGTGAATAATAAAGCATTTCAAAAGAAATTTGAATAATTTAATATTATTTCAAAGATGTTTAAACAAGAAGTTAAGTGATTTAAAAAGGGAAAATGAGTATGCGGAAACGACTAGTACATTTGTCCTGTCTGTGAGATCTAAAAGTGAAAACAAGGTGTGTAACTAAGGTTAGAAATGGAGCAAGCAGTGCCCTAAACTTACCTGGCCTCAGTTTTCTCTTTTAGGCGAGGGGTGGAACATATCGAAAGGAAAGCCCGGATGCTCAACTTGGATTTTATAGAAATAATCTTCTTATACTCATTATTAAAATCCAAAGAGGGAACTTGTCCTATTCGTTGAATTTAAAAGGTGATCTCACTGTTATTCCGCCCATAGCACTTGTTGAATATGGAAGTTGATTTTGGATAAAAGTAGAATGATTTCTATAATCCTATTTTCTCAAAAGATACTCTTTAAAATGATTTGAGAAATATTCAAAAAGTGGTTTAAATGATGCCTTATTCACTAAAAGAAGATTTTGAAAATATATATCTCTCGAAGATATTTTGGTAAAGGAAATGAATGAATCGAAAAACAATCACCTAATTACATCATTTTTATCGATGATTGGATTTCGAATGAACCGGGGTCGGATTTGGTTAATTCCTATCCGAAAACCACTTTGAACCAGTTTACGTGTTCGAAGAATGAAGATGTTTGAAGACGGAGATATTGAGACGAATAATAACGAGGAACTACTTGTTGATTAATTGGGGATAAACTCCTGATTCACTATATTGTAGCTGTGGTCTCTTTGTTATGAAAAACCTCAAAACCATAAGGGCTTCTTGCCTAGTATTGGCCGAGGAATGTGCCTTCGGTTTCGTTCGGTCCCAGAACGAACTGGTATGGATGAATGTCTGACCTTGCATTCAAAATCATAATGAGTGGTTTCTATAAAAGTATATCAGTTGGTGGCGGAGAAGACACCTTCTCTTAGCTTAACACCCTTTCCCGAGACATACGTGCTTAGGAAGTTAAACGTTTGTAGAAATCAGTCGTGTGAATATGGAATGGAAATGTGGCATTCAAAGTTAAAGAATATGTGCTATATGAAAAGGTAAACGTAGCCTCAAGCCTCATCAACCGTAAATGACTGAAATAGGGTTAGATGCAGCAAGGCTAAGTGGGTCATTTCCAATTAGGGTATGATCATCCCCTTCTAGATATATTTCTTCCTGCTATGACGTTCGAGATATTAATTAATGTGGTGTATGGAAAGAGAGCTCTCGGATAAAGTTCGGTAATGACTGTGAGATGACATATTCGGTACTATCTAGTTACAGAGGTAGGCCGGTCTTGTGTTGGTAGAGGGCAGATGTTCTGTGCCTCGGGCATCCATCTAGAGGTGTACCCATCGGAAGGTAGTCCCTTCACCTGGTCATTTGTATGGAAACCCACTCTTCAATAAGAACCTACGGTTTTGTTTGTATTGGCGTAATGAATAGCCTCGAAATGCTATATGGGTAACCATTTCGGCTAAGATTAATAAGTTTATTTGAAAATATTTTCAAAGAATGTCATTAAAAATAATATCCCTAAATTTTGCGTAATAAAGAGTTTTGGTTATCATAAGGTAAAAACCTGTTCCGTGTTTATGTGCGGCGTGGTCTTATGAGATACCTTTTTTTTTCAAAAACATCATACTTTGAGTTCTCACACCAGTCCCATGACTGACCCGGAGTTTGTTTTTCCCTTTAAACTCTGGGTGCCCTATTTTCCGGGCAGCCGTGTAGTCAAGATACCTTATGTAACAACCCGCATGTTTATCGATTTTATATTTAAATATTTTATTTAAATATTTTATCGTTAGTCGGATTTTTGTCCGAAAAGCTACTTTTTGCATACGGTCGAATTAGGACTCGAGACCACCTCCATTGAGTTCAAAATGCCGTTTGCGACCTTTTTGAGTATAAGCTTCGATATGTTTGGAGAAAGTTGAATTTTGCTACTTTTTGCTTTGGGCTTTGGTTTGGGCTGAACCTACTTACTAACTCAGTCCCAATCCCCCTCTCATCTTCATTACTTCATTCTAACTCCTCAGACTCAAGCTCCAACTGAAAATGGTAGAGAGGAAAAAGGATTAAAACTCCAAGCCCTAACTTTCTTGCAAATCAAATTCCTTGCTCCAGACTCAAGAAGAACCCTTTGGTAAGCATCTCCTTCACCTTCTCCAACTCTTTCTCCATTCAATTTCAGAAATTTCCTAAACCTAATTTAGGGAATGTTTCTCTTTTAAGCTTAGATTCAAGCTTGTTGAGTTGGAATTGAAGAGTGCTTGTTCTTGCCATTGCTTTCAAGCTTCATCTTCATAAATTTAGTTTAAAGGTGAGATTTTTATCTCACATCTATGACTATAATTATCTTTGGTTGTTGGTTATGAATTCCTAACACTTCTTCATGTGCATTTGCTCTTGATTTGGATTGGTTTTGTGAATATTCCAATTTTTGGGTTTTTAAGACAAATTTGTGTAAAATCCTTTTATGGATGTTTGATCATGCTTTTGGTGATGCATCGAGGAGCATATAGGGCCGGGTTGCCGTTTGGCATAAACCCTTAGAGCCAATGTTCGTCCGATTGCATTTTGGAAGAGTTTGCTCTTCATTTGTATAAGGCTGAAAAACAGCCCAGGCATGATTCAGTCGACTGAAAAACTCTGTTCAGTCGACTGAACCTGAAACCCGAGAGTTTCCAGGCATGATTCAGTCGACTGAAAACTTCTGCACAGTCGACTGAAACTGGAAACAGAAAGTTTCCTGAACCTGGAAAATTTCCATGTACAGGGTCAGTCGACTGAAATTCTCTGTTCAGTCGACTGAACCTGCTGTTTGAGTCCAATTTGCCTTTTTGGATTGAAATTCCAATATAAATCGATTTGTGATAATCCTATTTTTTGTTATCATCTATTATGACTTTGATGACTCTTTTTAGGGATTTTTGAATATCCATTTCGATGGATCCTTTATCGATTTCGTTGGATTTTATTCACGTCTTCGTATGTGAATTTTTGTGATTGATTGTTCTTACAATCTTCTTCGTGATTTGTCACTTTAAAAATATAAAGGTTTTCTATACTAGTAGTAAATATCAAAACTCTTTCCTCAAACGATTTCAATACTATTTTAATACCAAATTCGTTTATAAAACCGTTTTCCAATCTATTAGTATATACAAACCTTTACCTCACTCGTATGAGAAATCTAATTAAACGGCTTAGTAAAACAAGTGGTATGAAACGCTTGCGTTTACTTTGTCGGTTAATTCTTGGACTTGTTCGATTGAACCTCTTGTGACAATTTTCTAGTGGAGATTTACAGTTTGTTCGTAAATATTTAAGTTAAGCAAGTGGTTATGGGACATGAAGCTAAACTCATATATTTACTAGCTTAGTGTAATTGACACTTCTCGTTGATCATGACGATCATCTTTGTGATTTAGACTAGCAATGTGCGATGTCTCTTTGTCTGCGAGGGAGACTAAACCCCGCTTTGTGGAGTTTCGACTCAATTTGTGATGGGGTAGCAACCCATGGTCTTCGGGCCGTTTGTGGAGCTTCGGCTCAATTTGTGATGGTTAGCGACCATGGAATTAGCGTTCCGTTTGTGATACACGTGTTGGTGAGCTTTATGCTCCCGTTTGTGATAGGCCTTCCCCCCTCTGTTTTTGTGATTTCTGGATTTCTTGTGTAGACTTCTAGAATTTGTGTTTCACCAATTTTCGTGATTTCCATTGATAAGCTTTATCAATATTTGTGCATTGGTGAATTTGTGTGTCATTGACTTTTGTGATTTCTGGATTTCTTGTGTAGTCTTCTGGAATTTGTGCGTCTTTGACTTTGGTGATTGACATTGATATTATCGTCAATATTTGTGGTTTGATGAACGAAATAATGAGTATGACACTTCTTTGATTCTTGTGTAGATTTGGTGACATTGATTAATCTCTTGATGATTATCAACTAAGTATATATATATATATATATATCACAGCTTGGCATTGTGATTATTACGTGTTTAGTCATATCTCTTATTCTATATCGTTTCATCTGATATTTATAGTTAGACTGATCCGTTTATTATTTTCTTATTAAATAATACTCGGGTCAGACCGAGATGTTACAGGTGCTTCTGCTTGACTTCTCATCCGGGATTAACTCCTTGACTTTTGGGTTAACTACTTAGATTAGTAGTTATTTTGTTGTATACATTTGAGATATAGACTCCTTAATGTATACTTATTCTTTTGTGTAGTTCGTGTAACTATTCTTTTGTGATGTTGTGGATCTTTTCAGACCACTACTCTGATGAACACTTTTATGTGTAGTATTCATATCTTATTCCGCCTTTGTGATATGAATTGTCTGTGACTGATTTGTGTTATGTTTATTTCTATATTTGTTTCCGAAGGATTTATATAGCCACCGTGTAGTAGCTTTGAGTTTGTGTTGGTATGTCGGATTTCCTCTTGAAATAGAATGCATGTTATATTATCTGACATATCGGTGCTCGCGCAAAGAAATTACACGGATGGTCGCTCCTCAACAGCCTTATTCTCCATGCTAGTCGACAGCATTCACCGTAATGTTCTTGGCTAGCGTGGGTATAGAGGTGGGGCGTTACAGCTTGGTATCAGAGCCAAACTTCGGAACAATGTAGAATAATTTAGCAAGGATCATGTCCTAAGTCCATCTTAGGAGTTGTGCTTTAAGATTTTATTCGGGTCTTCGTACCGTTCTATCCTATTTTCTTTTATGATTCCTTGTTTTATCTATCAAGATTGCTTGATATTCATTTTGGGAATAACTTTTTCCTCTTCTTTCTTTCTTTCTTAAAGAAGAGAAATGGTTAGACCAGGCCGTTCCAGCGCCGGTCAATCTAGTGCTACTCCCCAGGATGGAGTATTTATGTCTGCTCAGCAGCTTCTAGATCTTGTTAAGAACGCTCAAGCAACCGGACCCAATCCAGAGCCTACTCATCCTAGATCCGGTTTTGCACGCTTGTGCAGAGACTACACCGATTTGGGTGGAGGGCCATTCAGGAGATCCGAGAGTGTTATTGAAATTCAAGCTTGGCTCAAATCATGCGATCGCATCTTTTCTCGCATGAATCTTATTGACCTTCATCGAGTCCAAGTAGCTTCTAGCATGCTCCAAGAAAGAGCATTGGATTGGTATGAGCTTTTAATTTCTGAAATCGTTGAGGCGGATCTTACTTGGGAGCAATTCCGGGAAAGATTCGAATTGAAATTTGTGCCGGAGGCTGAAAAAGTAACCTTAGCCCGGCGTTTCATAGACCTTGTTCAAGGTGAATCTTCTGTGACAGACTATGTCGCATCCTTCGAATCTCTGTCCAAATACGGGGTTGAGTACATTAATACCCCATTGAAGAAAAATCAGAGATTTGTCTATGGCTTGAATAAGAATCTTAAGAAGCCATTACTCCTGAAACTTGAGGTTTCATTTCATCAGCTTATTGATATCGCTCTTCGTCTTGAAGAGGCCGATAATGAAGGTGATGTTGAAGTTGTGCGTGCCCAACAGAACTTCGACAATAACTTGAAGAGGCCTATCAAATTCAAAGGCCCCGATTCTTATAAGAAAGGAAAGCAACAAACTCTGGTAGCAAATGTTCCTACCTTTAGTCGTGGACGATGCTACAATTGTGGTTCCACAGACCACCATGTAAGGGAGTGCCCGAAACCCCTCTTTTGCCGTTATTGCAAAGGTTCGGGTCATCTTTTATCTTCGTGTCCTAAGCTTCCAAGCAAGTGAGAAGGAAAGCTGCAACTTTTGGTCAAGATATTACTCATTTAATCCTTGGTTACATTTATTTTGTGATCTTCTTATTTGAGTTCTTTTTGATATGGGTTTCATCTCATTATTTTTATATCAAAAGAACTTGTCGATTCTTTTTCTTTGAATATTTTGGGCTTATTGACTTCATTGAGAATTGCGAATCCGGATGGTAGATCCGCAACACTCAATTTGCTTTTGTTTAGATGTCGAAATTGTTTTATGTGACTTTTCTTTTCGAGCCAATATTTTTGCTTTGGCTTCGGAATTGACCTTTCTGCAAGGATTGGCTTAATCATTGTGAAGCCCATATCCTATTTTTTCGAGTGGACTATTCATCTTCGACATTTTCAATCTGTTAAGTAGATTTCTATTTTTCCTTTATGATTTTGATTCCAACTTGATGGCATCATTTTATTCCTTAAGCCCACTTATAAGGAAAGTGTTATTTCTCTCATTCATGTAGTTTGAGAAATTTTCCGGTATTTTTGAGTTTGTCTTAGGATTATCCCCTAAGAAATCTTTTGTGGGGTGTTAAGGTCTTTTCAGTTTGACTTTACCACCGGTTTTCGTTTGCTACGAGTTGCGGAAATCCATTTACCGCATTCCGCACTCGTCATGATTCTTATGAATGACTTATTTTGTCATTCAATTTGTCCAACTTATTTCATCCATTTTATAAATCGAATATTCTATGAATATTTCGATGAGACCATTCTTGTATTTATTGATTTTGGATGAAAATAGTAATTTAAGATTTTGCAAATCTTTTTCATAAGATTTAATCATAAGTGCAATTTGATTTTGTTCTTGAAACGAACAAAGAATATTCTTAAAACTTTTTAAGAGATTTATTTATCCTATAAAAGATGATTTTGTGATTGTATTGCCCGTTGAGTGCTTTAAGAATTTTAGTCGATGCGCTTGATCAACGTTATCGATAGGAATTTCCTAAACGCTTTGATGTGACAATCAGACACGATATATTGACTTGTAAAAATGTAAATTTTTCTAGAAAGATTATTACATAATGATAGATGTAATTTTGAAAGTTTTAACTTTTCAGGAAAGAAGATTATTTAAAAGAAGTCCTTTCTTTTCGATATTCTTATTCTTTCTTGTGATTCCTGAAGGGGAACCAAGACTTTGCTATTTGTACCGATACTAGTCGTATTAGTTTGGAATGCCATTCTCTTGCAAAGGAGAACGTGATATCGCTTGTGCTTCTAAATCATTATAGCTTATCGAGACTAGATATGCCACTCATGATCTAGTGTTTGAGGCTATTGTTTTTGCTTTTGGAATTTGACATCATCATCTTTGGGGAAGAAATTTGTTCTCCATCTCGATCATAAATCTTTGGAATATTTATGTTCTCTTAAGGAACTGCTTGTTGACTCGAGTTCCTAGCATCTTATGATCTTGATATTCTTTTATTCCCGAAAAGGGAAATCGTGTTGCCAATGTGCTTTGTCGTAGGCAACAAGTGGTTGATTTTTTGATGTTGTCTGAATGGAATTATTTTTCTATCAAGTTCATCGGACGTTTTGGTATACTTCGTTTTATTGAGCTTTATCTCATTCCTTTTAAGGACTAGCGTCCGATGTCCTTTTATTGTGTTCGGTTCATTGGACGTACCGTTTTTGTACTGCGTCAGTGTTCCGAATTGATTGGGATTTGATCCATCGGATGTACCGTTGTACTACATCGATGTCTTTGCTTTTGATTCATCGGATGTACCGTTGTACTACATCGATGTCTTTTCTTTTGATTCATCGGATGTACCGTTGTACTACATCGATGTCTTTGCTTTTGATTCATCGGATGTACCGTTTGTACTACATCGATGTCTTTGCTATTTGATTCATCGGAGGTACCGTTGTACTACATCGATGTCTTTGCTATTTGATTCATCGGATGTACCGTTGTACTACATCGATGTCTTTGCTATTTGATTCATCGGATGTACCGTTGTACTACATCGATGTCTTTGCTTTTGATTCATCGGATGCACCGTTGTACTACATCGATGTCTTTTCTTTTGATTCATCGGATGTACCGTTGTACTACATCGATGTCTTTGCTTTTGATTCATCGGATGTACCGTTTGTACTACATCGATGTCTTTGCTATTTGATTCATCGGATGTACCGTTGTACTACATCGATGTCTTTGCTATTTGATTCATCGGATGTACCGTTGTACTACATCGATGTCTTTGCTATTTGATTCATCGGATGTACCGTTGTACTACATCGATGTCTTTGCTATTTGATTCATCGGATGTACCATTTGTACTACATCGATGTCTTTGCTTGGGTTCATTGGGTGTATCGTTTTTGTACTACGCTGATGTCCCAAATTGTTTGAGTTTCTAGTTTTTCGGGCGTACCATTTTGGTACTACGCCGTTGCACCGGCTCAATTTTCTGCTATTCTTGACGTTTCCCCACGTCTTTTATCTACGAGAATGCCTTAGGGATTCCGGTTTTCATTCTTGAGCCCGGTGTTATTGTGGAAATTGAAGTTTCACTAGATTTCCTGCTAACTCTTTTGTGCACTTTAGGGTGAACTTCCTATTTCAAAATTTTCTTTTGTGTTAATATGCTTCTATGGTTGTTACTTCATGTATTTCCTTCTTACTTATTGCGAGGACGCAATTTCTTTAAGGAGGGGAGTCTGTAACAACCCGCATGTTTATCGATTTTATATTTAAATATTTTATTTAAATATTTTATCGTTAGTCGGATTTTTGTCCGAAAAGCTACTTTTTGCATACGGTCGAATTAGGACTCGAGACCACCTCCATTGAGTTCAAAATGCCGTTTGCGACCTTTTTGAGTATAAGCTTCGATATGTTTGGAGAAAGTTGAATTTTGCTACTTTTTGCTTTGGGCTTTGGTTTGGGCTGAACCTACTTACTAACTCAGTCCCAATCCCCCTCTCCTCTTCACTACTTCATTCTAACTCCTCAGACTCAAGCTCCAACTGAAAATGGTGGAGAGGAAAAAGGATTAAAACTCCAAGCCCTAACTTTCTTGCAAATCAAATTCCTTGCTCCAAACTCAAGAAGAACCCTTTGGTAAGCATCTCCTTCACCTTCTCCAACTCTTTCTCCATTCAATTTCAGAAATTTCCTAAACCTAATTTAGGGAATGTTTCTCTTTTAAGCTTAGATTCAAGCTTGTTGAGTTGGAATTGAAGAGTGCTTGTTCTTGCCATTGCTTTCAAGCTTCATCTTCATAAATTTAGTTTAAAGGTGAGATTTTTATCTCACATCTATGACTATAATTATCTTTGGTTGTTGGGTATGAATTCCTAACACTTCTTCATGTGCATTTGCTCTTGATTTGGATTGGTTTTGTGAATATTCCAATTTTTGGGTTTTTAAGACAAATTTGTGTAAAATCCTTTTATGGATGTTTGATCATGCTTTTGGTGATGCATCGAGGAGCATATAGGGCCGGGTTGCCGTTTGGCATAAACCCTTAGAGCCAATGTTCGTCCGATTGCATTTTGGAAGAGTTTGCTCTTCATTTGTATAAGGCTGAAAAACAGCCCAGGCATGATTCAGTCGACTGAAAAACTCTGTTCAGTCGACTGAACCTGAAACCCGAGAGTTTCCAGGCATGATTCAGTCGACTGAAAACTTCTGCACAGTCGACTGAAACTGGAAACAGAAAGTTTCCTGAACCTGGAAAATTTCCATGTACAGGGTCAGTCGACTGAAATTCTCTGTTCAGTCGACTGAACCTGCTGTTTGAGTCCAATTTGCCTTTTTGGATTGAAATTCCAATATAAATCGATTTGTGATAATCCTATTTTTTGTTATCATCTATTATGACTTTGATGACTCTTTTTAGGGATTTTTGAATATCCATTTCGATGGATCCTTTATCGATTTCGTTGGATTTTATTCACGTCTTCGTATGTGAATTTTTGTGATTGATTGTTCTTACAATCTTCTTCGTGATTTGTCACTTTAAAAATATAAAGGTTTTCTATACTAGTAGTAAATATCAAAACTCTTTCCTCAAACGATTTCAATACTATTTTAATACCAAATTCGTTTATAAAACCGTTTTCCAATCTATTAGTATATACAAACCTTTACCTCACTCGTATGAGAAATCTAATTAAACGGCTTAGTAAAACAAGTGGTATGAAACGCTTGCGTTTACTTTGTCGGTTAATTCTTGGACTTGTTCGATTGAACCTCTTGTGACAATTTTCTAGTGGAGATTTACAGTTTGTTCGTAAATATTTAAGTTAAGCAAGTGGTTATGGGACATGAAGCTAAACTCATATATTTACTAGCTTAGTGTAATTGACACTTCTCGTTGATCATGACGATCATCTTTGTGATTTAGACTAGCAATGTGCGATGTCTCTTTGTCTGCGAGGGAGACTAAACCCCGTTTTGTGGAGTTTCGACTCAATTTGTGATGGGGTAGCAACCCATGGTCTTCGGGCCGTTTGTGGAGCTTCGGCTCAATTTGTGATGGTTAGCGACCATGGAATTAGCGTTCCGTTTGTGATACACGTGTTGGTGAGCTTTATGCTCCCGTTTGTGATAGGCCTTCCCCCCTCTGTTTTTGTGATTTCTGGATTTCTTGTGTAGACTTCTAGAATTTGTGTTTCACCAATTTTCGTGATTTCCATTGATAAGCTTTATCAATATTTGTGCATTGGTGAATTTGTGTGTCATTGACTTTTGTGATTTCTGGATTTCTTGTGTAGTCTTCTGGAATTTGTGCGTCTTTGACTTTGGTGATTGACATTGATATTATCGTCAATATTTGTGGTTTGATGAACGAAATAATGAGTATGACACTTCTTTGATTCTTGTGTAGATTTGGTGACATTGATTAATCTCTTGATGATTATCAACTAAGTATATATATATATATCACAGCTTGGCATTGTGATTATTACGTGTTTAGTCATATCTCTTATTCTATATCGTTTCATCTGATATTTATAGTTAGACTGATCCGTTTATTATTTTCTTATTAAATAATACTCGGGTCAGACCGAGATGTTACAGGTGCTTCTGCTTGACTTCTCATCCGGGATTAACTCCTTGACTTTTGGGTTAACTATTTAGATTAGTAGTTATTTTGTTGTATACATTTGAGATATAGACTCCTTAATGTATACTTATTCTTTTGTGTAGTTCGTGTAACTATTCTTTTGTGATGTTGTGGATCTTTTCAGACCACTACTCTGATGAACACTTTTATGTGTAGTATTCATATCTTATTCCGCTTTTGTGATATGAATTGTCTGTGACTGATTTGTGTTATGTTTATTTCTATATTTGTTTCCGAAGGATTTATATAGCCACCGTGTAGTAGCTTTGAGTTTGTGTTGGTATGTCGGATTTCCTCTTGAAATAGAATGCATGTTATATTATCTGACATATCGGTGCTCGCGCAAAGAAATTACACGGATGGTCGCTCCTCAACAGCCTTATTCTCCATGCTAGTCGACAGCATTCACCGTAATGTTCTTGGCTAGCGTGGGTATAGAGGTGGGGCGTTACACCTTAGGAGCATTTTGGAACATTTTGGGGAGTCTTTTGGAGCGATGAAGCTAAAGTACCTTATGTAGTTATCTACCCATTTTCCGCTGTGTTATGTAGTATGTATTTCTAGCATATGTACGGATAGACGGTTATAACTATCCTGCTAGATTTGTATTTGACTCTGATCATTATGTATAATTATAAATGTTGAATGCGATGTGAGATTCTATTATTATGTTATCTTCTATATTTATTTTCTTTTACACCCCTGATAATCTGCCTCCCCGGCACTTGGATTTACGGCACGTGAATACCGTGGATGTATTATGTCGATTTCTGAGGATCGAGGAGATGTGTCGTCACACTATTTAGCAAGGATATGCCCCTCCTTATAAAGGCTTCATAAGGTGTTGTCTAAAATTATTCTCATCCCCTCCTCGCCATGCTATGAAAAGCCTTACCTCCACATATGCTCATCACTTTTCCTTTATATCACTTCACTTTTAACAAAATACTTGAATACACTTAACATGTTAATATCTCTTATTCATTTGAAAATTTCTTGAAAGTTCTATTTGCTTATTGAACTAAAGTTTGTTAATTAGTTCCTAATGGGTTCATTTGATCATAAAAGTTCATAAGAGTTTGAACATCTTATATTAAATAAAAAGCTATTTATCGATAAACCGATTAGGGTCACATTATCAATTTTTTTAAAGTATATAATTTTGTAAATAATTTTCAAAAAAAAAGTTTACCATTATTAAATTAACATTAAATCTAACATTCAAATATATTTAGATGATTTAGATATTTAGACAGAATGTCTGAAATTCCAAATCGTTGCACCAGTGGTTCTGAGCTTGAAGTAATTTAATTGTTCCAATGGAGATGGATGTTGAGCTTGCAGGTATGTGATCTTTTACCTATTTTAATTATATATTTTGCATAAAACAATTATTTATAGATCATTTTGAGCTTTCATCCTTCCGCAAATGAGCAGGAGTTCATGTCCCTATTTATACAAAATATTAGTAACAACATCAATTCACATACTTGTAAGTTGATTAGTTTTTCAGAAGGTAGCGATTACCTTTTACAAAAAGTTTTTTAGATCCGCTTCATATCTGTGTACTAGATCCAATTTACATAGGACATTCTATGACCAATCAGTCTCTTTAGCCATCAAAATGGGGTTGCTTGAAGAAGAAGTATGTTCTTAAACAAGGGGGCTTATTTCCATATCCATGCATTTAGGATCTGCATTGATTCTCTAATATACATAATAAATTCTAGCATGACGGTAGTAGAAGAATTGTTTGAAAATGCTCGATTTGGAGTTTAGATTGATTCATGATTTCAATGAGAAGATGGAAAGTTGATACTTTCGTTAAAGATGTGATAAAGGTAAGTGAGATTCAACTCAGTCAAGGAGAAATGATGTTACTTTTATGACTTGCATTGAGAGTTGTGTTTCTAAAGTCGTATTAGATGGTTTGAGATTAAGGGGTGATATTTATGCTATTTGGTATTGGGTCGATCCTATTTGCTATTTTATTTGTTTGAGCCAAGAATTGTAATATTTTAAATGTATTTAGTTTTTCTTTGGTAATAAAAGTTAGTGAAGTCCCTTTTTAAAAAAATTAAAATCATTTTCTAATCACTTTAAAACCCTTCCAATGACAAAATCCTTTGTTCAATAATAAAAATTATTATCAAATAAACTGTTCTGCCTAGAGACTCTGACTTTGAGTTGACTACAATTGGTCGTGATATTAAGCTCATATAATTAAAGAGATGAATTCTTTATTGAATAATGTTTAACTTCCATTCCTTACACTTAGACCCAACTACAGTCATTCGATGGGCGCAATGCCATAATTTAATTTGAGTATCTACATTGAAGCTCAACTGTATTCTCAAGTTGAGAGAACTATGTAATATCCTCATTTCAAGATTTTTTGTTTGAGCTTAGTTATATTTATATATTAACTAATGTTAAACTCTTTGGTGGGTCACTCTACAGCTATCTAATAAGTATAAGCACGTTACCATTCGGTGATCCCAACAGCTATGAGTAATACACTGTATAACATTTGAAGAGAATTACATAATCAAGTCTCAACGGATGTACCAATATTCCATCTCGAAACATCTTGACTAGGAATATTTAAAACAATATGCTAATTTTTACTACGATAAATTTCTCATGGTTACAACACATTGTAATTACTATCGCATAACATATTATTTAGGAATTCTCCATAAAATTTACTTAGATTAAATAATTAATTAACATAACATATCATGAAAAGCATATAATAAAATAAAAAACCTTTTATTTCGAATGAGGATTTATTACAGCATTAGTAATTTATAGTAGATTACATAATTAACCCAACGATATACCTTTAACTCTATCAGAAATGTTTTCAAATTAGACTCTATGCTATATATCGAATCAATAAATAAATAACTATACAATAATTAATCCTAAATCAAATAGGTATTATGCTTTGGTACTATTATGCTTTTAGTTATTAACTCGAATGTAATCTCCAGTTTAACACTTGCATTATACTCTTAAATGACATAGTATATATTTCGATTGATGTCTTGAGGACTAACTTATGATTAAAGGTTTTCATAATGATTTTTTCTGGATAAATTAAGACAGCACGCTAACAGCTAACAGTAGATATACACAAACAATTTTAGTTGAAGATTATTCTTATGTTGCTTAAGACGTTACTATAAACAAAATGATTAACTTCATTCGACAACGAGCAAAAAATTTATGCATACCCACATATATAATGCCTATAAAGCTGGGTAAAGAAGAGAAAATAATTAGAATTCATGTCCATGCTCCAAGAAATTCTTACATTGTTATATGCCTTTACAAAATAGTACAAAAACTAAAAACAAGATTCAAGTAGTTGGAACCGAGCCGGTCATGATCGGATGAAATATGTAGACTTAAAAAATTCCAATTTGGAATCATATTAGGCCTATGAAGTCTAAATATTATATTAGATCCAATCTAAATAATTTAAATAAAACCATATGTTATTTATTGATTTAATTGATAAATAAATTTAATTAAATGTATTTTATATAGTATATGAGTTTATCATTATACACTCATGCGTGTAATGTGCTCATGCAACATAACTTAGGGTCTACATGGTTAAGTTTATGCATAATTAGATATTGGGATTTATAAGTATGGGCTGTTGAATTATGGATTTTAAGGCTAATTAAACACTACAGGGGTGAATAGTTTTTTCTAACTGTTGTAAATCTTTTTAAATTCATTTCAAGTTTAATATTAAATCATTGATTTTCAACACAGAATGATATCAACGATCAATCACTGATGCAATTATAAATAAATATAAAGCAATAAAGTAAAGTAAAGAGTTAGAGAAATGATACTGAGGATTTTATACTGGTTCATATTTCACCTATATCCGGTCCTATACGATTATTTGTACATATTTCTTTTCAAATGACAATCTTTAAACGAGCAGAAGACAAACCCAATTACAATCTCGATTTCAAGGCTAAGAGAAACACCCTCTTGATTTTCCAGGCTTAGGGTACACCCACTTGATTTGGAAGAACTATAAGCACACCCACTCATATTTTCAGGCTACCAAGCACACCCAATTTATTTGAATGGGCTGAAATCACACCCAAGAAAATGCAAGTAGAGTTCGATGGTTTTTCAAAAGACAATTTCTTGAACTTTGGATACAACAGATCTTATAGCCTCTTAGACAATACTCTGAACTTTTTTTTGGACACAGATAATTTCAAAACAGCAAGAAAATAGTATTTAATCAATACACAGAGGCATGAATTGGTTCTATTTGATTGTGAACAAAATTTTGTATATTTTCAATGGAGAATTTGAGAGAGTAAGAAGAGGGAAGAAAACAAGATAATATCTGTCAAAAATTTCGTTTAAAACCTCCTATATATAGTGTATAAATAGACGTGTCGTGAAGAGTTACAACGAATAGTCACTATGTTTCAAAATTTTAAAATAATTTTTGCGTATGTATGTGGACGTATCCACAACATATATGTTGATATATACATGAAATTTCTAGAAACTATTTTCTTTAAAAAATTGTCTTGAAAACTCTATGCTTTGTAAAATAGTTTGTTACTTTGTAAAACATTTTCAACATAGTTTATAAACATTTTATACATTGAAAAACTTTTATAACATATTTTTAAATATATTTTGTTTTAAAAATAAAGGATAAGAAAATGGGAAATAGAGATCAAAGATTGCTATTAGGCACTTTAATAATATCCTATGACTCTATATACTATACTTTGGCCTTCGGATCTTCATATTTTGGCATTTATACTCATGAGTCTTCTTGTCCATTCCTTGAGTCTTTATACTGATATCCTGCACTATGTACTATAAAACCTGGAAAAACATTAGTATCCATATTTTATATGAATGTATTATTTTTATTAAGGTTATTATCATCAAAATCGATAACTAAAGTATTAACAATATTTATTATGTATTGGCACTTATTTATATGTCTTTATCTTGAACTAAAATGATTATATATATATATATATGTATGTATGTGTGTATACTTTAAAATTAATATTAATAATAATATATTTAAAATTAATTTAAAAATATCACAAACACTTACCAAGTCTTTAGTTTGAATTTGAATTTAAAATATTTAATAGACTAAGTAAAAAAATTTTAAATGTAGATTAGATCAATTGATTAAATTATATGTGTGTGTGTGTGTGTATATATGTATGTATGTATGTATATCTAATTCAAAATTAATATTAGTACTAATAATATATTTAAAATTATTTTCAAAATATCACAAATAATGACCAAGTCTTAATTTAATTTAAAATATCTAGTAGACTTAGTAAATACATTTAAAATCCAAACAATATCTAAGATTTAATTCAATTTTAGAATCATATTTTAGATTAATATTATTTAAACCTATATATATACATATATTAATTTAGTGATAATAGTCAAAAACAATAAAAATTTCACACACACACAATTACATACATACATACATATGTAATTATTACATCTAAAATATTTAGAATAATTGTATATAAAATATCATATATGCATAATATGTTTTGGGTAAAAAAATTAATTTATTCAAATGTAGATAGTATTATATGTTATATATATAATTCAAATAAAAATATAACATGCATATTAAATAAAACTATTTTTTTATTTAAATATAGTTCGATCGCAAGTAATTTTTTTGCCTAATAGAATTTTAATTAAATGAAATATATATACATATATTACTTTAAATTTAAAAACTAATTATACTAACAAATGTTTTGAACAATAAATTATATTTAAAGATAATAAAATACCTTTTTTAATATATTTATATATAATGCCGAAACAAATCTATTTTCTTAAATAGTTTCATGTTGTAATATTGTATATGTGTAGATATTGAACGTTGATATATATTTGACATATAAAATAGCAGGCAATATATTATGCATAAGTGGTGTTATACATATAATATACCTAGATTAATGAATAAGGTAAAGTATAATATTACCGTAAGATGTGAAAGTGATTGTGCTATAGGATCATGTAATATGGAATATACATACATACATACATACATACATACATATATATATATATATATATAAACGAAACTTGTTAACTAATGCTGAAAGTAACTTAAAGTGAGATAGCAGTATAGTAAATAATGACACCAGAGATTTTTATACTAGCTCGACCTTCCCGTTCTACGTCCAGTCCCAGACTCCTTTTGGAATTAAAACTAGCAGCCCTCACTTAACCCGTAGGAATAGGTTTACACCGCTTGAGCAACCGAGCAGAACTTGACTGCCTAAGCAACCGAACAGGACCTGATCGCTTGAGAAACTGAACAGGACTTGATCGCCTGAGCAACCGAACAGGACTTGATCGCCTGAGAAACCGAATAGGACTTGATTACAAAGTAGATTGTCTTGACCTTGTGCGTTCTAATAACAAAGATTTATCACTTTTTGTACGCCCTCCCTATAATCTTTTCCTCAAGTATGATGTGTATAATTGTGTATATATGAAGAATAGGCAGTTTAGATTTCTTTGACAAAATATGGAATTGTGATCGTAAGCAATGAATATATGAATTCAAGAAGGCAATAGATTTAGAGAATATAATTCAAGACAAAGCAAGTAGAAAAGTAAATTCAGTGATTTGACCTTTGAAACTTAAGCATATATGTAGTAGATAAGGGGTTGCCACTTTTGGTGAAAAGATCTCAAAGAATAGCAATGGTTGCAACTCTTCACGAGGAAGAAAGCTGTTCAAAAAATGGAAGTGCCTATTCAAGAAATTTGACAGTTACACGGTGTTCAGTCGACTGCCTAGGGAGCTTCAGTCGACTGAATTCAGAGCATACATGTGTATTTGAAATTTCATAGATTTAGCCGAATGGTGTATGCACTCAGTCGACTGGTCTGTGTAATTTTTTTTTTAAAAAAATATTCACAGGATCGGTCGACTAAGGGCATCAGTTCAATCGACTGAACTGTGTATTTTTGAAACCCTGAATGCAAGCAAGTGTGATGGAAATTTCTAGAATGTATGCAATGTTTATATATATATATATATATATATATATATATATATATATATATATATATATATGCAACAGAGTGATAGTACTTGAGGGAAGATTTTGACAAACAACTAGACTTGACTCTCATATATATAGCAGTTGACTCTAAGTTATATATATAGTATATATAAGCCATACATCGAGTCGTTTAGTTCGGTCTTCGTAGTTGTTGTAGATTCATGAATCGTTGTGTCGCTTGAATTTCTTGTCTGTAAGAAAAACATAAGATCCAACATTCTCCCCACTTTTGATGTTGACAACTCCATTTTAAACGAATGAATCTCGTTCTTCTATAACTCCAGCTGAATATATGCTAGCCTTATCTTTGTTGTCTCTCCCACTGAATCTGCGCTTCTATTTCCCTATAAATAGCAATAGAACAATACCTTTCTCCCCCTTTGTCATCGACAAAAAGGTGAGTTTTCAAACTAATAACATTTATAAGCTAAGAGCATATACTGAAATTGATAATCATATGAACATTAAAAACATAGAGAGTCAAATACATCTCATAGCCACAGTGCCACAGATATATTACGTAGAAAAAATAGAGAGAATACCTACCACTATTAAAGAATAACATACCAGATTGTTAAATTATTGAAACAAGATAACAAAACAACTTACTCATCACCGTCTCCTTCATCTTCGGAACTTTCCTCTTAACTTACCCCTCAGTGTCATCTTTGTCTCCACTGGAATTTTCTCTTTGACCTCCCACTTCTTCCCTCTCCTCCTCTTCTTTTTCTCGTCCTTCTTTTGAAGTCGACCAAGTAAAATGTTGTTGAGGTCGTTTTCCTTGAGATGTAGAAACATGAACGGATGTAGAGGAAGGTTATTCACATGATATTGCTTCCAAAATATTGTTTAAGAAACCCATAATGCAATTAAGCTTTTTGTTCACCTTTGTGACAGTTTTTTCAACATGAGAAATAATTGTCTCGACACAAGTTAGTCATTGGTCTAGCAGCCTTTGATTTCTAGAAATGATGGTCAAAGCCTCTTGTGGTCAAGCTTGTGATCCAATTTCTCATATTTCATTAAATTCCCATGAAGGTGGCAGTGGTTAAGAAGAGCTTGTTGCTTCAACACGAGGAGCATGTTTCCTAGTGGGTGGTTAAGGTTGACTAAAAGCTCGATTCTCAAGCTAATGCTCGAAGGTAATAATCGTATGACTAGGATATTGGTTCGAGAAGCCCATTAAGCTTAGAATTTCGGTATTCAATGAGCCAATTGCTGAATAATCCAAGTCAGAAAAAGGAATTTTGAAATGCTTAATAATCCTCATGATATATGCACCATAATGAATTGTTTTCATGCGCCCTTGATTAAAAGTTTGGAATTCATCAAAGTTTATGGTAAATTCCCTTTTTATTATAAAAATGTTCAAAATCTTCATTTTTGAATTCACCTCCATGATCACTTCTAATATTTTTAATTTTTATTTTTTTGAGATTTTGAATTCTTTTAGAAATTTTTTTGAAAATTTCAAAAGTGCCACTTTTATTTTTAAGAAAAATAGTCCATGTATATCTTGAAAAATCATCTACTATAACAAACACATATTTTCTATGGTTTATAGATTGAACTTGAGTTGGTCCAAAAAGATTCAAATGCAATAGTTCAAGAGGTTGTATAATAGAAATGTTTTTCTTTGATATAAAGGATGATTTTGATAATTTTCCTAATTGACAAGCATTACAAATATTGTTAACTTTAAACTTCATCTTTGGTAAACCTTTTACTATTCATTTTTAAATAATTTGTTCATAGCTTTGAAATTAACATGACAAAACCTTTTGTGCCATAACTAAGGATCATTTTCTTTGGCTATTAAACACATATTTGTATTGTAATTTATAATCGTATTCAAAACATATATATTTTATCTCTAAAACCTTCAAAAATAATTTATTTTGATAAAAAATGCTACACTTATTTTCAGAAAAATATATATTGAATCCTTTGTCACACAGTTGGTTGATGCTAAGTAAATTATGTTTTAAATATTTAACTAATAAAACATTTGTAATAAGAGGTAAATCAGATATACATTTATTGCTCACATCGCCTTTGCTGATGATATATCCTTTGGAATTGGCTCTAAAAGTGATAGATCCTCCATCCGAATAGGTAATCTATGTTAGCATCTCTTTGTTTCCTATTATGTGTTTCGAGCAACCACTGTCCAATATCCATTTTGCTCTTTTTTAGGTGGCAACTGCAAAATATAGAATTAACATTACCCACTTTTTTTATTTGGGTCCTAAAATGTTTGGTCTTAGAAACCAAGCCCAAGAGGGTTCGGAATCCTTTTAAAAACAAAATTTTATTTTCGTGAACGATTTCTATGAAAGATTTTATATATTTATTTCTAATTAAAGAATTATTTGTTTTGGGAACCTAAATCTTAATTGATTTAAAATTATTTATAACTTTTAAAATTGGTTTTTCAATTTTATTATTGTTCTTTTTAAAATTGTTATATAAGGAATCCTTTTTCTGTGGAATAATTTTAGATACTTGCCTATATCCTAGTCCTCTTTTATTAGAAAGAGTCCGAGAGTTTTCTATAATTTTAGAAAGATTTTGTCTAACTTTGTTAAAATTAGAGACACTTTTAGTAATATCATCTAAATTTGTTTTAAGGCTAGAAATATCTAATTCTAATATTTTAACATTAGCTTTAAGATCATGATTTTCAATTAATAGAGCATCATTCTTTTCTTTTTGAGTCTTTATTTCTTGGCTTAACAAAGAGAGGTGAGATGTCATATTAGAATAAGATTCTTGAGAAATTTCAAGTTCTTCTTATAAAAAAATTTCTCATCTCTTAGCATACCTATCTCAGTTTCAGTTCTTTTTAATTTTTCAAGAGCTTCTTTATAGTTTCTTTAGATGTTTCTTAGTTTATCAAGTAATTCAGAATTTATTTTTAATAAATCAACAAAAGCTAGATCAGCTACCTTGTTAGTTATGGCCATAAAACATACATTGGCTTGTTCCCCATCGATGTTTGAGTCATTGTCTGATGATGAAGATGATTCTAATCATCTTAAGTGATAGAGAAAGCTTTCTTTTTCAATCTTTCTTTCTTATGCTTAAATTTATCTCTCTTTCGATCAGGACAGTCTTTCTTGATGTGGCCTTTTTATGACACTTTAAACATTCTAGAGCAGAAGATGATGGTTTGTTGTTATTTTTGCTGGAGCTGTTCTTATTATTTCTAAATTTGTTGTTCTTTTTGAATTTCAAAAACTTTTTCAAAATTTTTGGCAATGAATGCCATATCTTCCTTATCTGAATCCGATTCATCCTTTTCTGCTTGGAATGCTATATTCTTCTTATCATGTGCTTGTACTCATTTAGCCTAGAGATTAACTTCATAAGACATTATATTTCCTATCAACTCCTCTGGTTTAATGGTTGAAATGTCATTAGCTTCTTCGATCTCTAAGACCTTTCGTTCCCACTCATCCGTTAGAGAGTTGAGGATTTTTGAAACAATATCAAAGTTTTTTTTTAATGTTTTACCTAATTCTAAAAGAGAATGATATATGTCTTGGAATCTAGAGTACATTCATTTATTGTTTCATCTTGCTTCATTTTGAAATTTTGGAACTGATTTTTAAGCATAGAGATTTTACTTTGCTTGTTAGTACCTCCATGTGTAATTTTAAGTGTACGCAAAATTTCATACGATGTTTTACACATGCTTATTTTATTAAACTCATTCTTGTCTAATGCACAATATAACTTATTCATGGCTTTAACATTTGTAGTAGCATCTAGTTTTTGTGTGTTAGACCATTGTGAATATCCTATAGTAGTTATGGTATATTCAGTTTGAGTAATATTCCAGGTTTCATAACTATTAGCATGTATATAAATTCTCATCCTAGTATCCCAATAGTTGTAGTTTATTCCGTTAAATAGTGGTGGTGGTGCAGTAGGTTGACCTCAACAAAACTTGTGTTAGTTACTATGCTAGTGTTGTTTTCCATATTAAAATATCGGATAACTATGTTATGGTTATAAGATGACCTAGCTCCGATACCAAATGGAAGTGATTATGATATCGGATCATGTAATATGGAATATATATATATATATATATATATATATATATAAACTAAACTTATTAACTAATGCTAAAAGTAACTATAAAACAAGATAGAAGTAAAGTAAATAATGACACCAGAGATTTTTATACAGGTTCGAACTTTCCGTTCTACGTCTAGTTTCATAATCCTTCTGGAATTGAAACTAGCAGTGCTCACTTGACCCAAAGGAATTGTTTTACGCCGCCTAAGCAACTGAACAGGACTTGACCGCTTGAGCAACCAAACAGGACTTGATTACAAAGTAGATTGTCTTGACCTTGTGTGTTCTAGTATCATGGATTTGTCACTTGTAGTACACCCTTCCTATAATCTTTTCCTCAAGTATAATGTGTATAGTTTTGTGTATATAAAGAATATGAAGTTTAGATTGATTTTTGAAAAATATGAAATTGTGATCGTAAACAATGAATATATGAATTCAAGAAGGCAAAATTCGAAGAATATAATTCAAGTTAGAGCAAGTAATATAGTAAATTCAGTGATTTGATCTTTGAAACTTAAGCATATATATAGTAGATAAGGAGTTGCTACTTCTGCTGAAAAGATCTCAAAGAATAGCAATGGCTGCAACTCTTAGCGTGGGAGAAAGCTGTTCAAAAAAGGAAGTGTCTATTCAAGAAATTTAACGGTTATACAGTGTTTAGTCGACTGCATAGGGAGCTTCAATCGACTGAATTCAAAATGTGCATGTGCACTTGAAATTGCACAGATTCAATCGATGGACATATGCACTCGGTCGACTAATATGTGTAAATTTTAAAAAATATTATGCACAGGTTCAGTCGACTGAGGGCATTATGAAATACCCCACACCCCTTAATATATCCAAAAGGACACATTAAAAGGCATGATGCGTTGTAGGTATAACTGAAGCTAACACAGACTAAGATTCATAAGACAAAAATAGATAAAAACAGCAAAAATTAAAATAATAACTTAAGTAAAACAAAACTTCATCATTTCTTCATAAATAAGTCAAATATCAAACACCACATACATGATTAAAAATCCAATATGTCTCATGAAACTAAAACTCACAGTGTCAAAAATCAGAGTAAATAATATCCTTCATAGTAAGCCAGTACATAGAAAGACTAAAAGCTGAAAAAAAGAAATACATGATAGCAAACTCCTCCAAGAAATCTCCAAGCAACTGCAATCTACTATCCTCTCCCTTGATTTCCTAGGTGGCGAATGGGAAAATATAGGAGTGGATCAAACCAAAACTCTGGTGAATGATAATAATTACTAGAGTCTTTAAGCAGAGTAAAAGTAATAGACTTTACAACAGTTCTAGTATATAAAGAGGAAATAAAGGAAATATGAAAGAGATAAACTGGAAATAAATACGATTAACCATAAGATAGGTTAACTTTAATTGTTTGCACTTGTTTTTGATTGTTGCTTTGATTAGGCCGAATCCCTAATCTTGTAATTTGGCTGTAACCCTAATTATACCCTTTTGATCGGCCTGTTACTCTATAATACCTTCTACGGACAAGACGCTATATAACTCCCGACACAGAATGCTAATGGTAAATATGAAAGACACACAGCATATACTATGGACTAGAGGACATATATACCTCTCTACACAGAAGGCATTAATTTACCGTGGACTAGATGCTATATAACTCCCTATACAGAATGTTATTGTAGAACTAGATGACATATATAGCTCCCTATACAGAAGGCGTTAATTCACTGTAGACTAGATGCTATAGAACTCCCTAAATAGAATGTTACTGTGGAATAGATGACATATATAGCTCCCTACACAGAATGCATTAATTTACTATGGAATAGATGCTATATAACTCCCTACACAGAATATTACTATGGACTAGACGACATATATAGCTCCTTATGTAGAATTCTACCCTTCATCCAAACAATATTTAATAGCGCCCGTTGTCCAAATATCCCATGATTTGAACATCTAATTATTGACAAATTACTACCACTATTAGCATATAATTGTGCCACCCATCTTACTTCAGGGTTATGTGAAACACCATGTCCATAAAAAATATATAGGAGAGTGCTATTTAGTACAAGTCCTACTTACACTTTTTCTTATTAACATAGATAAATTATTTAAATAAGCTTTTATTATCATCTCTACTTTCTATGCTTATTAATTTATCCTATGTCTAAAAATAAGCCTCTATCTATTCTTTTACTTATTATATAACCTACGTTATAATCATGCTTATTATTTAACCGAAGGTTTATGTGTGAAATAAATTTCTTTCATCTTTTACTCTTTTTAGTTATAATTCTAAGTTATAACTAAGCTAATTATTTAGTCAAATTCTAATCATAATTATGTATAATTTCAGTCCAATTCCATTTATATTACAGTCCAATTCCATTTATGTTACAGTCCAATTCCATTATTTATTGCAGCCTTCAAACTGACATCTTGTTTTCTTCATTCAAAATTGTCATTTATATAATCCATATCAGTGTTTTAATTTGTTCTAATTCAAACATGTAGAAAAGGAGAAAGAAGAGAATAGTCGCTTGCATAAAATCCAAAACGTAGAAAAAATAAATAAATAAGAAATAAATAAAGATAAATAAACTTAAATGTTGTAAATAAACTATAAATAAAAAAACTATGCTTAATGGAAATTGTAATTAACTGAAAAAGAACAACTAAAATGGAATAGACTGGAAAATAGATCTAAATCTGATAAAAAGGCTATTCCAAAATCGTAGTAAATCTACAACTATTGGAAACCCTATTATTTTAAATTACTTAAAGAAATCTTAAAATAATAATAGTCACTCGCCTCCGGTCCTAAACTCTTCGATCGGTCTTCCGGGATCCACTTGGAGTTGTAAAATAATTAAATTTTTAACGATTTTCCCCTTGAAAAAATTAATCCGTTTAGGGTTGTTTCCTGGAGATTTGACCAAGCAACTCGGTACTCGGCCCCTCTGGATTGTTCGGCATATCATCACGGTCGGCATCCAGCAAGTACTCGGTGTATCGTCACGGTTGGCATCCAGCAAGTACTTGGCAGAAAGAAGCATTTGGCACTTAGAAGCGTTCGGCATTGGGAAGTGTTCGGTAGATAGGGTGCCCGACATTCAGAACATTCGGCTCCACTTCACTCCGCATGCTTCCATATTGCTCGGCATCCCAGGTGTTCGGCACCACTATGTTTGGCATGCAAAGAGCGCTCGGCATCTATGCTTCATTCGGCATTCCTAGTCTATTCAGCATTCTAGCCTCGTTCGGCCTATCCATCGTTCGGCCAAGACACTGGTTCGGCTCCCAGTATCGTTCGGCAAAAGTGCTTCCTACGGCATTCAGAGCGTTCGGCCTCATCTCGTTCGGCCTAAGGAGATCGTTCGGCATTCATGCCCTGTTCGGCATTCAAAGAACGCTCGGCGTCTACGGGTCGGCACACAGAGATTGCACTATTTGGGCCGAGATATTCATCCACCAGGCCCACGAGGGAAGTCCAACCCCTCTTTGTCTATAAATAGAGAGGCATGGGCATAGTGAAAGGGATCCTTTTTTCGAGGAAACATTGGGGAGACTCAGCCATTTTTTATACTCTCCACTTTTTAATTCAAACTTGCATTCAAATGATTAATTGACGGATTGTATATTTATTCAAATAATTGAGAAAGCAATAAAGATCAAACTCAAAGTGGATGTAGGCAATTAGGCCGAACCACTATAAATTTGGTGTTCTTCTTTCCTGCATTGTAATTTACATTCTGTCTTCTATTTTAATTTATTATATTCATTAATCTCTCCACACAATCTTCCTAAGGTGTTAGTGACCAATTTTGGCGCTAACATTTTGGTGCTGGCCGAGGTAGACAATGCAAAACCACAGATGATCTTGACCTATCTGATGAGGGCCATCGACAAGTCGAGCGAATTTGGAAAATGGCTTAATATGAAGGAACCAAATTCCCTTGAAAAATTCTACAAGAAAGCAGATGAGTTCATACGCCTGGAAAGCCGTCCTGTACCGGTAAAGGCAGTATTGGAAAAAGCTGAAGATAATGTTGTTGCTCCATGCAAGAATGAATCTGTAGGACAGAAAAGGGAAAATAACGATAGGAAGAAACAGAAAAATCTGAAGAAGCCTCGTTCCTTCGAGCCATCGGAATATACTCCTTTATCAGATACGCCGGAGCGTATTTACCTTGCCACTAAAGATTCTGTTGATTATCCTAAACCTCCCGTTCTGAGAACCCGAAAAAAATCTGTGCAAAGCGGGAAGTTTTGCCGCTTCCATAATCAACCCGGTCATGATACCGATGAATGCCGCCAATTGAAGAATTTGATTGAAGAGTTGATAAGGGAAAACAAGCTGCAGCAATTTGTGGAAAAGAATAGTAGCAATCCTGCTTCGTCTAGTCAGGGGCAATGAGCTCCTGTTCATCAACCCAGGACAAGTGAGAAGGCTGCAGGGCATGAATCCGGAAGGCCTGTTATCAATGTCATTACGGGAGGACCTCACCCAGCAGGCAGGAGCTGGGGTGAGATGGAAAGGTACACCCGGGCTTTGAAATATGCACCGGCCGAAGAAGATGTATTTGTTTTGGAAGATGCTACGCCACTGAAACAACAAAGAACTTTCAATGATGATATTGTGTTCAGAGCCAGGGATTCCACAGGTGTTGAAGCTCCTACCTTGGATCCCTTAGTCATCTCGGCTGGTATCGGGCCAGCTATTGTCAGAAGAGTTCTCATTGATTGTGGCGCATCCTGTAATATCCTCTTCAAGAAAACATTCGACCAAATGAAGATCCCTATGGCTGATGTGCAAGCCTCGTCACAGAAAATCGCTGGCTTCACCGGGGAGCCAAAACAGCCGATAGGAACCATTGATTTCCTTGTAGAACTTGGAGAGGGAGAAAGAAAAGAAGTCCGCAAGCAAACTTTTGTGATTGTCGATGAATTTTTTGCTTATAATGCTTTCCTTGGCCGTCCAACTCTTGCAGCGTTCAAAGCTGTTCTGGCCCCATGGTGCCTCACCATTAAATTCCCCACAGACAATGGAGTAGGAGTTATAAATGGGGATCAAAATGCTGGGCGGGAGTGTTATCTGACAGAGCTGCGAGAAGCAAGGAAAAGAGAAATGGGAAAGGATGCGACAACCCCAGTCCGCATCAAAGAACCAGCCTTGTAGCAATTACAGGGCGGACCCTGCACTGGCGAGCACAGCGGAGCACGAAAAGAGATGGATCCTAGAAAAGCCAGTGCAGGGGAGAATAGAGTGGTACCAGTGGAAACGACAGTACCAGTACCTGTTGACCCGAAGGACCCAAATAAGGTGTTGAATGTGGGTTCACAACTTAGTGTGTCAATTCAGAATATCTCAATAACTTTTTTAAAAGCAAATTTGGATGTTTTGGCTTGGACTCATGCCGATATGTGCGGAATATCCCCAGAAGTTGCAGTACACGCTCTGAATATTGATCCAAAATTTACGCCTGTGAAACAGAAAAGGAGAACTCAAGGTCCAGAAAGGTCAGCAGCATTAAAAGAAGAAGTTGATCGGCTCATGGAGAATAACTTTATCAAAGAATCTACCTATCCGAATTGGGTGTCAAATCCAGTGCTGGTTAAGAAAGCCAACGGAAAATGGAGAGTGTGCATCGATTTTTCAGATCTAAATAAGGCCTGCCCCAAAGACTGCTTCCCATTACCCAGGATTGATCAACTGGTAGATGGAACAGCGGGACATGAATTGTTATCTTTTATGGATGCCTACTCCGGATATAACCAGATCATGATGCATGAGCCAGATCAGGAGGACACGAGCTTTATCACCGATGTTGGTCTTTACTGCTACAGAGTTATGCCCTTCGGACTGAAGAATGCAGGGGCAACCTACCAAAGACTTGTTAATGCTATGTTCAAACCGCAATTGGGCAAGACTATGGAAGTCTACGTCGATGACATGTTAGTAAAGTTTAAGAAAGCAGTGGATCACATAGAACACTTAGCAGACATGTTCGCGGTCCTCCAAAAATACGGAATGAAGCTTAACCCTTTAAAATGTTCATTTGGAGTGGAGTCCGGAAAGTTCTTAGGTTTCATCGTGAGCGCTAGGGGCATTGAAGCTAGTCCAGCCCAAATTACCGCCTTAAAAGAAGTCAAAGCACTTAGAACGAAGAAGGAATTGCAAAGTCTCAACGGAAAAGTCGCCGCCTTGAGTCGGTTCATTTCCAAAGCTACTGATAAATGCATCCCATTCTTTGACGCTCTAAAGAAAGGAAAGAAATTTTTTGATTGGACTCCCGAATGCCAAAAAGCCTTTGATGAATTGATTCGCCATATGGAAACGCCTCCAATATTTTCTAGGCCCGGCGATGGTGAGGATCTTCTTATATACTTGGCAGTATCATCTCATGCTTTAAGTGCAGCGCTGATACGAGAAGACAAGAGGGTACAACATCCGGTTTACTATATCAGCAAAAGACTCACTGGGGCAGAGATGAATTACTCCAAGTTGGAAAAACTCGCCTATTGCCTACTGATTGCATCGAGGAAGTTGAGGCAATATTTCCAAGCTCATCCTATCAGAGTCCTCACTGATCAACCCTTAAAGCAAGTCCTGTTTCGCCCTGAGACTTCGGGTCGTCTTCTAAAGTGGAACATTGAACTCAGTCAATATGACATCACTTATCATCCCCGAAAAGCAATCAACGGACAAGCTTTAGCGGATTTCATCGCAGAATTCACAGATAAGGGTAATAGTGAGGAGGAAACGATCGATGATTCCCCAATCCAATGGAAGTTATATGTTGATGGCGCAAGAAATGACTACTGTTCTGGGGCCGGAGTTGTACTTGAAACCCCTGAAGGTCGGTCATTATGCTATGCACTGAGATTGGAATTTCCTTCAACGAACAATGAAGCAGAATACGAAGCTCTTATCGCTGGCTTGAGAATTGCTAAAGAACTAAACATCCGAGCATTACAGATCTTCAGTGATTCTCAGCTTATTGTATGCCAAGTCAAGAAGGAATTCCAAGCAAAAGGGGGAAATCAGCCTGCCTACTTGTTAAAGGCTTGGGAACTCCTGTGTGACTTCGATCATTACACGATAAGCCATATTCCTCGAGAAGAAAACACGAAAGCAGATTCTCTCGCAAAGTACTCTAGCACAGGCAAAGCTCAATTTCTGGGGTTGACTCCAGTGGAAGTCCTATCGGCTCCAAGCATTGATGAAATGGATATTGATTGGATCATGAGCGTGTCTCAAGAGCGAGAATCATGGATGACTCCAATAACAGAATACCTGATCAATGGCTCTTTACCGGAAAATTCAAAAGAACGACAGAAGCTACCGAGGAAAGCCTCTCGCTATATAGTCTAGGATGGCCAATTATACAGACGGGGATTCTCAATGCCGTTATTTCTATGTGTATCCAGGGAAGAGTCCAAAACAATCCTAGCTGAGGTGCATGGGGGAGAATGTGGTGATCATTTAGGTGGTTAAACTTTAGCAAAGAAGATTCTCCGATACAGATATTTTTGGCCAGAAATTAATCGAGATGCAGCAGACTATTCCCGAAAATGTGACAGATGCCAAAGATTCGCCAAAATTCCTAGAGCACCTTCTACTGAACTCACACAGATGGTCAGTCCATGGCCGTTTGCAATATGGGGGATAGACCTTATAGGACCTTTACCAACTGCCAAATCTGGAATCAAATATGCCATTGTTGCTGTAGATTATTTTACTAAATGGGCAGAAGCTGAACCACTGGCTACTATCACCTCTAAAAAGATGATAAGTTTTGTGACTAAAAGCATCATTTGCAGGTATGGTGTGCCTCAAAAGATAATTACAGACAATGGTACTCAGTTCGAAAGTGAAGAATTCCAAGATTTTTGCAAACGATTCAAAATCCGAAAAAGCATCTCAGCAGTAGCTCATCCGCAGGCAAACGGGAAGGTGGAAGCAGTAAACAAAATTATCAAGTCAACCATCAAGAAGCAACTCGAAAGAGCAAAAGGTGGTTAGGTCGATATGCTACCACTAGCACTATGGGCATACAGAACTACCCACAAAACTGCGACTGGGCATACTCCGTTTTCATTGGCATACGGGTCAGAAGCAATTATTCCAATAGAAACAGAGGTCCCTTCACATAGAAGAATCCATTTCAATCAAGCGGAGAATGAAAAACTACAGCTTGAGGCACTAGATCTCCTTGATGAAAAAAGAGAAGAGGCTGAGCTCAGAATCGCAGCTCATCAGCAAAGGATAGCTAGACATTTCAATTCCAAAGTTCGCCAACGCAGCTTTGTGATTGGAGATCTAGTCTTGAAGAGAATTATGACAGCGACAGGTGTGTTTGGGCCAAATTGGGAAGGACCATATGTCATAGATCAGAAGCTTCTTGACGGCACATTCAAACTCACTACTGTTGAAGGAGATCAAATTCCAAGGGCTTGGAACAGCAATCACTTGCGTCCATACTTTACTTGATAGCTTTGTTGAAATATTGTAAAAAGAATTATGAGTGTATGATTCTTGTAATTGAAAGCAATTGTAAAACCGATACAAGTGAATAATGAAAGACTATAAAGTGGATGTAGGCCCAAATTCTTGGCCGAACCACTATAAATCTTGTGTTCCTTATTATTATTACATGTTTGCTTTATTTTCGATATGAAAAGTACATTAAATGTATTGCTGAATTATCGATTTAAATTTTTGCAGGCAACGAAAATAAAACTTGCACATTACAAACCAAGTGATTCTTGTTATCATTCAACAAACAAATTCCAAGTCACAAAAACCCCGAAATTAAATCCTAGATAAGAAGTGCTTCAATTGAACGGCCAATGATTTCGTCGAAAACGGGCTCTAGCTAATAAATTGAGAAGTTTGAACAAACAAACATCCAATTAAGAAGCTTATGCCCGTTCTCGCGAACTGGCCAAGCAATGAAGTACACTTCTTTGGATTAAACAAACTACTTGTAAGAGAAGGGAGTACGAGCTTGAAAAGAAAAATAGAGGATCGCTGAAAAGGCATAAGCAAGTGGACAAGGAACAACTAAAGCCCTCTTCGGAGGCACAAGTCCTCTTCGGAGGCACAACTCTTCGGAGGATAAAGACCTCTAACGAGGCATATGCCGCAAAAAAGAAAGTTCTCTACTCAACAAAGAAGATTGGAGGAGTCATGACCCTCCAACCATGAGAGAGTAACTTCCAGGCAATCTTCGGAGGCACATTTCACCAGGAGTTGAAGTGCGACAGCCGCTCTTCGGAGCCTCACTTCACCAGAGTTGAAATGCAAAACAAAATAAAAGCCCTCTTCGGAGGCCCATTCACCAGGAGTTGAAGTGCGACAGCCGCTCTTCGGAGCCTCACTTCACCAGAGTTGAAATGCAAAACAAAATAAAAGCCCTCTTCGAAGGCCCATTTCACCAAGAGTTGAAGTGCGACAGCCGCTCTTCGGAGTTTCACTTCACCAGAGTTGAAATGCAAAACAAAATAAAAGCCCTCTTCGGAGGCCCGTTTCAAAGAGACCTCTTCCCAGAGGCACAATAAGACAGAAAGACCTCTTCCCAGAGGCAGAAATGAAAAGACCTCCTCCCGGAGGCACAATCTAGCAGAAAGACCTCTTCGGAGGCACACGTTTCACCAAGATTGAAATAAAACTTCCAGGTGTTGAAACGTGGAAAAATCTCCCTCAGAGGTGCAACTTTTCAAAGAAACAAAAATCGAGAAGCCATTTACTGTGGCAAGTAAAAAAAATCCTCATCAAAGGCACACTTTAATTTCAAAGGAAGAATGAATTACTTATTCTAGAAAATTCTCTTCCTCAAAAAGAAGTTGAAGTACCTTTCAAATACCCGCTTTACCACATAGAAGATTTCATTCAGTAAAATGTGTATATGCACAAAATAAAAAGTGATATCTTCGAAGGATGAAGCGTAAAAACTTATTTGTGCTCTGTTTTTTAATGAGATAATATTCCTCCAAATGTGGAATAATTATTCTTTAAAAAATAGAAGTACAAGTTCCTCGTAAAATAAAATATTACAATGAGCTTATGGTATAGGGGCAACATGGTATAACTACATCGGTAAAATTGTGCTCGAACAATATATACCACAAGCTCACTGCAATATCATATAAATAAACTTGTACAAAAATGAATAATAAATGCATTCTCAAATTCAAACAAGAGTTTGTACCAATAAAGGATCATTTTATTCAATTATATTGCAGATGCAAGTTTCGAAATAAAGAAAGCGAGGGCCGGTACCCGCACAATCCTCGACCAGTACATGCAAAAAACAAAAAGCTAAAAACTAGAATCTTCATTTCTTCTTGCCACCTTTGGACCCTTTACCCGGCCGGATGGTTAGCTTTTCGGGTCGATCTATAGGCATGAGGGAAGAAGGAGAGGGAGGTACAACTGGTTCAACTTTCGGTTCCTCTTCAGTAGGAATAATGCCCTTCCCCCTCCTCTTTGATGTTCCGTGCTTCTTTCTTCTCTTTGAAGAAGATTCACTTCCTGGAGTAACAAGTTTAGACAAAATTATGTCATCAGAAGGAGTCCGCTCCGGAGATATCTCACCTCCCTCAAGTCCTTCGTCTTTTTGCTCTTGTGAAGCAGCTGGGTCATCCAAGCCCCGAAGGGCACCTATTATTTCTTCCTGTGATCCCAGATGAGGAGTAGGAGCGATTGGGGAAGGCAGAGGAACAGTAACTGGAGGTGGAAAAGTTTGAATGGTGCTCGGTGCTTTCTCTACAAAGGAAAAGATAAAAGTGTCAGTATTTCCCGCAAAAAGAGGAGACAACGGCTCGTCGAGATTCAAGAAATAATCAAGAAGCTCGTCAAATCCGTAGATAATTGGCAAGTTGTCCACCTGAGCATTATTAGGGTTACCTGGAGAAGTTGGTGGTATCACATCAATTTCGTAGTCTACAGCTTCAACACTCTCTTGTGGCTCATCTACAGCTTGTGTGATTGCAGCTCCGGTATCAACTTTAGTAGGAATCGATGTATGAAAACTAGAACCGGTAATGTCAATTTCGGCTGAAGGAGAAGGTTGAATTGGAGCAGTTGAGATGATTTTTCCTGAATATTCTCCCGCCGCTATTTCGGCCCTTAATTTTGCGAGCTGTTCTCTCCCCCTGGCAAGAGCGGCACGAGCATCATCGTCAAGATAATGCTCCTCAAGAGCTGACTCAGCATAGCCAGCGCCGTTACCACCAAGCATATCAAGTGCGGCTTCCCAAACTTCAGCCAGAGTAATTTCATACTTGGGGCCTAGAAAGGCGAGGCTACCGCGCCCCAAGACGCTATGCAGGTAGAAATCAAATAATGTTGAGCTGATGTTGGTCCTCGTTGCCTTGTGAGATTCTTCAGCTGCAATTTTGCTGGCAACGGCCTCATCACGCTCCATTTCAGCTTTAGAAAGTTGAAGCTTAAGCATTTGGATCTCCGCCTCTTGGGAGCTGCTTTTCTTCCGAAGCTCTTCAATATCAGCAACATAGCCCTCACTAATTCTTTTTGCACTTCAAGCCTGTCTTCGGCATCTCTTTGGCTGGCATGAGCGTCTCTCACTTGTTTTAGGAGCACTTCTTCTTTTTGAGAATAAGAAGTAGAGGAAGCAGCAAGCTCTTGTTTCAGCTCCGCAACTTTTGCTTCAAGCTCTTCATTGTAAGAAGCAATGCTCCTCATTTCAGTGTCATGTTGCTCAAGAACCTTTTGCCATTCGGCTTTATCATTTTCCATAGTGAGCATGGCCTCTATGTTTGCACGATTAACCCTTTGAAGCTCGTCGACAAGTTTTTGCCAGTTTGACATCCTCTCAATATCAAGCTTGACGGCATCGAGGTTTCGTAACATAGCAGACTTGTCAATGGGGACCAAGTCAAGGTCAAACCTTACTCCCTTCATACACCACTGTGTAAACCGACTTTGCAAAGCGGCCGGACCTGGTCCGACTTGGAATTTGGGCCTGCTAATTATTGTTTGGATGTCTGTCTTCCCGAGAGCGGGAGAGCCGGAAGGAATGTCAAGCGAGGCAGGGGCAGTAACCTTTTTAGGAGTTGTAGAGGTGTGCTTCTTACCATGTCGGGCTCGCTTGCTCGAATCTTCAACCATATGACTTTTTCCTCTGTCATCATGGGATTTTCTTTTATGGGAATCGTCGCCTCTCTACGAAGAATCGTGGCACTCCTCCCTCTCTCTTCTTTCATAACGTTCCTCTTGAGCCCTCTTCTCCTGAGCCCTCTTCTCTTGAGCCTTTCGAGCGGCTCTTTCTTCATCAGATTCTCTGTAAGTGGGGAGGTAACGCCTGTAATCATATTGGCTACGCCTCCCGTAGCGCTGGAAATCATCATAGTAGGATCCGCTGCGCCCCATCGGAGGATCTGAAATAAAAAAGAGCTAAATTTTAGAATTCTTCAAAGTACAAAAGTCAGAAGCATAAAAGTGCCGAAAAATTCTAAGTGTGTGTGATGTGCAAACTACGCGCATCAAACTACGAACCACTCTTTAATTGAGGAGTAGTTGTGGGTGTAATAGTTAGCGACAACTCTTGAGTTGACGGAGTCTGTTGCAGGATAGAAGTTGCTTCGACTACTGAAGAAGAAACCCCGGTAGTGATAGGATCATCTTTAAAGATCTCTTCCGAGGTGGCAAAGAGGTCGCTCAGCCCTTCGAAAGTATCGTCCCTGCTCTGCTTGACAAGGCTAGTTTTCCCGGCTTCTTCGCCAGATTTCTGTGAATGTCGGGGAGATCCCTGAGGCTCTTCTTCCTCAATAACCGGGGCAAGTTCGACAGATGGCCCCGCAACATCAACAGAAGTGGAGCACTTCACTAGCGAAGCCTCGAGAGCAGGTCCTTTTGGTATGGATGTGTCTGTAGAAATTGGGGCATCTGATGCTTTAGGTGGGGAGTCTGGAACCTCGCAGGGGTGAGTAGAACGAGAAGTATGCAAAAGTCCGTACTGATGCAAAAACTCGTCCTTCAACAGAAATTGAATGTCTCTCTCCTCAACTGGCACGGCCTTGAGCCTTTTGAAAGTTGGCTTATGACTGGGATCCCTAGAAGGAGGGGGGAGCGCTGAAAATAAAAAAGAGAAGCGGAGTTAACACTTAACAATTCAGTCTCACAAAAGTCGGATAACAAACATAGTAAGAATGGTTGATCTTACTTCCTTCCCTCCATACAGCGTAAAACCCCGGGGGACAGCGGACATAGAAAAATTGAGTCAAAAACCCATGAGCGCTGTCAGGAAGACCGATGATCAGTTTACGATTTCGAGCACTTCTCACGACAGTAATAGAGGGGTGATCTTTAGTCCTAGTGAAAGAGCATAGGTAGAAAATCTCGTCAAAGCTTGGGAATCGATCAAGCGTCCTCCTAAACAGTACACACAACCCCATTAAAATGGCATAACCATTGGGGTGTAGTTGGGATGGGGCGATGGCCAGATGACGAAGAAGTTGTCGGAAGAAGTCATTGAAAGGAGGAACGCCCCCACTTAGGCACATTTGTCGATTGACCGTTACAAAGCCAGGGGGTGCTATGTCAGCAGTGTTACTTCTCTCGGGAAGAATGGCATCTGATTCAGCAATGCCAAACTGAGCGCACAATTGGCGAAAAACTCTGTACGATAAAGTAGAAGAGGCTCTTTTGGGAGGATTGACCAGTGGAGCCGGAATAACAGTTGCCTCTCCAGTCTGAACCGTTGTATCTTCTTCCTGAGAAGTCATTCTACACAAGCAACTGGATATTCAAATGTGAAGGTGCACGTTTCCTAAAAGTGTGAAGTGTCGTGCAAAACTAATAAAAATAGCAAGTAAATATAACTGGAATTAAACTAGTCGATGATTGATCGATTACAAAATTTCAAAACTTGTTAATATAAAGTTCAAGCATACTATTAGTGCAGGCTGGTCAGTTTCAATTGACTATTTCAGTGTTGCTTTAATATTTTACTTGAAATTGATGAAAGCACTTCGTTCACACAATTTATTTGAGTTAATTATCTGTTATTAACTAATCTGTCATTTGACGTGGGCAGTCGATGGCAGTATATTTGTCCCATTTTTCTGCAAGTGTTGTGTTTAACAGGTTGATAGCATTAAAGTTAGAATAATCTGTAAAGAAACGCAACAAGGTTCAAGCAGTGTATTCTGGCAATTCAAATTGGAAGTACAATCAAGTTTCGACGACATCTTGAAGTTTTCAAATTTTTGTTCAAGCAATTTAGTCACAGTCCAAAAATCCTCTAAGCCCTAAGTCGTTCACAACCTAACAAAGGGATGAAATTGGATTAGGCTAAAGAAAATAATTCGGCCGTAAAAGATTATCCAAGTGCTGAGTCGTCCACGATCTAAAAGTTGAGTCGCCCACGACTTACAAGGCTTCCTACAAGTTAAGTCATTGGCTCATTGAATCGTTGGACCTATAAGCCGCAAGACGTGTTGAGAAGAAAAAACTTCGGTTTAAAATGGAGTGGGTCTCTCGAGGTCTTAACTCGGCTACGACTCAGGACTAAATTGTTCACAACCCTAAGGCCAAGTCATGAAAATCTCAAATCAAGACAAAGCAATGGAGTACAAATGAAGCTAAGTCTTAAGTCGTCCAGAAACAAACACAACCTGAAGGGTTAAGTCCTGCGTAATTAAGGTCGTAAGGGATCTTAAGTCAGTTACTTCGAGAATTGTGCAAATCGGCAGAGTCGTGAAAATCTCACAACATCTCACCTAACTAGTTAACCCTTTAACACTTAACCCGTTAGCCTGATAATCTCTCAATTGACAACAATCCCAGTTCTGCCACACCACCAAATCGTCGCAAATCACGAGTCGTCTTAAGTCAAATCAAACAAACTTCGAGTTCTTCGACGACAAATGCAACAATACTCGCACAGTTATAGGGGAGAATCAGAGACAGAAGACGGGGCTCAAAGATTGACAATGATAATGGGCGATTGGAAAATGGGGAAAATTGCTCACGTGATATGAAACTGGAGATGGTTGGAAGTAAATCAAATCAGGATCGCCGTAGGAAGCTCGGAGAGAGGCTGAATGGCGAACACGACAGGAAGCTTGAAGAGATGTTAATAGCGAATACGACTTAGAAGATTGATAGTGAGCAGAAAGAAATAATAAAAACAACTCAAGCCTTTTATACACCAAGACAGCGGAACTCGAAACGGCACAAGTGAGTTAAGGAAAGTCGAAGCACACGACCTACGACTTAGGCGTGTGCTTCGAGGGGCAAATGTTAACCCCGTTAAGACAACGACTTATGACTTGAGGCCACCACAATCTAACAGTTAAAAGCACTCTGCGACTTAACAAGTTAAGGACTCAAGTTATGAACGACCTACGACTTATAAATGGTAAGACTTAACGGTTTAACGTGTTAAAGAAATGGCCGACTCAACGGCTCGAGGAGAACAGCAACTCAATGGATCAAGGAGGGTACACGGCTTAGGGTCTGGACGAGTTAACGAGTTAAGGTCCAGACCACTTAGGAATTGAAACGGACCAAGAAGTCTACGACTTAAGGAAATCAACGACTTAAGAGATGACCTGACTCAAGAGGGAAATAAGTTAACGACCCAAAGCTGTCTACGACTTACGACCTAGCATGAGTCGTAAACGACTTAGGCAAACAAAGCGACTCACATCTCAGAGAAATCCGCGACTTAAAGCCTCTGCGACTTAAGATATGTCATGTCTCAGGGAAAGCTTACGAGTTAAGGAGCTAACGACCTAACAGGATTAAGACCTAAGCAACTTAGGGAAAGTCACGACTTAAGAAAGTCCATGACTTAAAGACGTTACGACCTAAGACTTAGAGAACAAGTTCAATACCATGCCGTAATAAGATGACTCGTCGACGACTTACGACCTAGTTTAAGTCGTACACGACCCAAAACTGCAGAACCAAGATTTTAGCGCTGCCTCACTTTAAACCGTGACCTCTTAACTCGCGAACGAGTTAGGACTTGTATCCAGATGAACGAAGAAAAGCTCAGAACCACTTCAATTACTCCACTGCCTGCTGACTCTTGAACCTTGAGTCGAGCGCAACTTACGACTCTCCATGAGTCGTGCACGACTCATGACTTGAGAGAAAAAATTGCTGCCCAGAATCACACCTATAAATATGCGACCACCTCCAACGTTCAAAGGACTTTTCTTTTGGCTCATTCTTTCCAAGCACCGATATTCTGCTACATTCCAAACCGACTCGACACCCAAAACTTTCAAGACACGTAGAACGCTATCAACAACTTCAAGAAGGAATCTCATACATCCGACATGGATTTGAAGACTTTCACTTACATTGAAGTTTAAGCTACTCGTTCAAAGTGTTTAGTAATTCAAAGTGTATTGTACTTGGGAAGAATTGTATCGACTTGTAACGAAATAATCAATAAAGATATTCAGAGTGGACGTAGGCAAACTATTGAGCCGAACCACTATAAAATCGCTGTTATTTACTGCTTTTTCTGTGGTTTTCTGCTTATACTCTATTCCCGAATCATCGGGTGGTGCTTTCACAACTACACTTTACACACCGGGATGTTAGCGTTCAAATTTTAGCGTTAACACTTAGGATGTCTCTAAAAACATGGCTCATCAAATCTACAAAATAGGCTAGGCATTGTTTAGTCCAAAAGGTACAAACAACCACTCAAAGAGTCCATCCGGTGGCCTAAATGCGGTCTCATTAATGCTTTCATCAGTTACCCGAAGGTGATGAAATCCGATGGCTAAATAAAACTAGGAGAATACCGAAGAGTCAACTAACTCATCAAAAAGATCATCTATCTAAGGGAGTGGGTATTGGTTCTTCTTTGGGAGCTTATTTAACTCACTATAGTCTTCGTAAAGTTGGAAGGAACCATTTTCCTTAGTGGCGAAGTCGACTAGCAGTCTCCACTTCGATATGCTTCTTCTTATGAATCCCTTCTCCAAAAGCTCACGGATCTGCTTGCTCAATTCTTTCCTCTCCCTAGGTGCCATGTGCCTCACAGGTAATGATGTTGGCTTAGCATTCTCAGCCAAATAAATCCTAAATTCAATCTCTCTCATAAGGGGTAGTCCTCTAACTTCCTCAAAGACATCTGCAAAATCTCTGACGACAGGAACCGAATGCAACTCTGATGAAGATGAATCGAGGGAACAGAGATAACTCAACATGACTAACCCTTGTGGGTCGCAAGATACCTCCAGAGTCCTACCACTACAAGTCTCTAATCTAACAACTCTCCTTTCGCAATCTAATATAGCTCCATATGTGGATAGCCAATCCATTCCCAAAATCATCCCACACACCGAAAATCCAATATATATGCATTTTAGTCAAAATCTACGCCTAGGGTAAAAAATTTCAAACCCCTATAAACCATAATCAAGTGTATCGATCCTCCTATGGGGTTTGAAACAGTAAGGGAGTCTTCTAAAGAAATGTCTAGGTGCAAATAATCTACTAAAAACTAGAGATGAAAAGGGTGTGATGCTCTAGAGTTGAATAGAGTCCGAATGGGAAAAAATTAGAAATAGAAATCAAACTTTCCTGCTTTGATTTGGTCTACTGCTGGAAGGTGTTGTATCCAATGTCTAAATCTATGCTGCAGGTGCACTTTCTGCATGTCCCATTTTCTAAGGACATACTTTACTAAAGTGATCAACCCATCCACATTTGAAACACCTTCCCTCCATTCTTGCCTTCATACATTCTTTCGCGTAATGACCATTCATTCTACAGCGCTTACATTTTCCATTTTTCTTGATTTGCTTCTGAGCTCCACTTTCTTCCTCTTATCCTTCTTGTCCTTCCACCCCTATTTCTTAGAACTTGTAAGAACCTCCTAAGTTCTTCCTTCAACTTCCAATAAGTAGGTTGAATTCGCTATCAGTCCTCCAAGCCTAACCGCCTAAATTTTCGCTCCATATCTTCCAACCTAGCTTGTATCTCCTTAAAATCCTTTGTGCCATAAAACATTTCGCCCCCCTATGCTAGTGAAGTCTTTGCATAGCTTAGAAAAATAGGGTGGTATATGTGTATTAAAGGGATTTCCACCTACCGGTGTTGTATTGGGCGCTTGCCCTTGCACCTCTGGTATCGTACCTCTATGAAACTAGTTACCATACTATGCAAAAAAAAAAACTTAAGCTCAAAGAATCGAAAGAAGGTTGAACTGAACTTTGAGGGGATTTTTATAAAATCCCTTTTATAGTTAAAAACTATTTCTAAGATTTTCTTTTCTGAAAAATACTATAAAAACAAGTTATTTTGGAAAGTACTTTACTTTTAAAATAAATTTTTATGAATCCTATAACCTCAAGCTCTAAAACCAAGTGAAACACCCCACATCCCTTAATATACTCAAAAGGACACATTAGAAGGCGTGGTGCATTGTAGGTATAAACAAAGCTAACAGAGACTAAGATTCATAAGACAAAAATAGATTAAAACAACGAAAACTTAAAATAATAACTTAATTGAAAAAAACTTCATAATTGCTTTATAAATAAGTCAAATACCAAATACCACATATATGTCTAAAAACCAATATGTCTTGTGAAACAAAAACTTATAATCTCAAAAATCAAAGGACATAATATCCCACATAATAAGTCAATACATAGCAAAAAAACAAAAGCTGAAATAAAAGAAATACATGGTAACAAACTCCTCTAAGAAATCACCAAGAAAGTGCAATCTACTGCCCTCTCCCTTGATTTCCTAAGGGGGAAAAAGGGGAAAATAGAGGAATGGATCAGACTAAAAGTCTGGTGGATGATAGTAATTACTAGAGTCTTTAAGAAAAGTAAATGTAATAGACTCTACAATAGTTCTATTATATCAAGAGGAAACAAAAGAAATAGGAAAGAGATAAACTGAAAATAAATATGATTAACCATAACATAGGTTAACTTTGATTGTTTGCACTTGTCCTTGATTGCTACATTGATTAGGCTGAAACCCTAATCTTGTAATTTGGCTGTAACCCTAATTCTACCCTTTTGATCGGCCTACTACTCTATAGTACCTTTCTATGGAGGAGACGCTATGCGACTCCTATAAAAAATATTAATGGTATCTACGAATGATACACAAAGCACCCATTGTGGACTAGACGACATATATAGCTTCCTACACAGAAGGCATTAATTTATAGTGGACTAGATGTTATATAACTCCTTATACAGAATGTTACTAAAGAGTAGACGACATATATAGCTCTCTACACAAAAGACGTTAATTTACTTTGGACTAGATGCTATATAACTTCCTACATAGAATGTTGCTGTGGAATAGATGACATATATGGCTCCCTACACAAAGGCATTAATTTACTATGGGCTGGATAATATATAACTCCCTATGCAGAATGTTACCGTGGACTAGATGACATATATAGCTCCCTACACATAATTCTACCCTTCATCCAAATAATATTTAACAGCGCCCCTTGTCCAAATCACGCATGATTTGAACATCTAATTATTGACTAATTACTACCACTGTTAGCATAAGTGTGCCCCCCATCTCACTTTACGGTTATGTGAAACACCATGTCCATAAAAAAAAAAAAGAATGCTATTTGGTACAGGTCCTACTTACACTTTTGCTTATTAAATTTGATAAATTATTTAAATAGGGTTTTGTTATCATCTCTACTTTCTACACTTATTAATTTATCCGAAGCCTTAAAAAAGTCTCATTCTATTCTTTTTCTTATTATAACCTATGTTCTAATCATGCTTATTACTTAACCCAAGGTCTAAGTGTGAAATAAGCTTCTTTCATCTTTTACTCTTTTTAGTTATAATTATAAGTTATAACTAAGCTAATTAATTAGTTCAATTCTAATCATAATTAGGTATAGTTTTAGCCCAATTCCATTTATATTGCATTTCAATTCCATTTATGTTACAATTCAATTCCACTATTTATTATAGCCTTTATAATTTACATCTTATTTTCTTCATTCAATTTTCTCACTTATATAATCCATATCCGCGTTTTAATTTATTCTAACTCATACGCGAAGAAAAGGAGAAAGAAGAGAATAGATGCTTGCTTAAAATCCAAAACTTAGAAAAAGATGTAAATAAGAAATAAATAGCAGTAAATAAACTTATATAATGTAAATAAACTGTAAATAAAAAAACTATGCTTAACAGTAATTATAATTAACTGAAAAAGAATAACTAGAAAGGAATATACAGGAAATTAGATCTAAAACGGATAAAAATGCTATTCCAAAATCGTAAACTACAACTATTGGGAACCCTATTATTTTAAATTACTTAAAGAAATCTTAAAATAATTACAATCACTCACCTCCGGTCCTAAGCTCTTCCTTCGGTCTTCCCGGATCCACTTGGAATTGTAATATAATTTAATTTATAACGATATTTCCCTTGAAAAAATTATTCCATTTAGGGTCCTTCCTAGAACGGTGAATCCAATTAGAGATAACCTAGAATGAGAAAAAGTGTTAGGTCTAGGGTTCTAATTATATTGGTAGAAGTAAATCTCATATTGTTGAATTTTAAAGATCAAATGGGATGCAACCATGTCATAGGCTGAATAGGAGCCATCAGATGCAAAAATGGAGGGATTGGATTAGTTTGAATAATGCAAAACACGTCATAGTCGGTTAAAAAAAATCATGATCATTCGAATTAATGAACGATTGTTCGTTCGCCCCTAAAATAGCAACCGGGTCGAATGGTCATTCGACCGCCTAGCTTCCAGGTCGACCTGCCGGTAGACCTTCCATACATAAATACATATATATTTATTTCTTCATCTTTTATTTCTGCTTATTTTGTTTAGTTCCTATCTCGTTCATATTATCTTGATTTTTGACATTCTATACATGGAAATTGATCAAAAAATTACCATGAACACAATGGTGTAACTCTCATAGCTTAATTTTGATAATTTCACAAAGTCGTTTTATTACTTAATTAGTTAAGGGATTAATTATTATGGGTTAAATTTCGGGTTGTTACACATTAGTGTAGTTGACTAAACTTTGTATTTTTTGAAACCCTAAATGCAAGCAAGTGTAATGGCAATTTTTAGAATGTATGCAATGTTTATATATATGCGAGGGAGTGATGGTAGTTGAGGAAATATTTTGACATACAACCAGACTTGACTCTAATATATAGTACTTGACTCTAGATTATATATATAGTATATATGAGCCATACATAGAGTCATTGAGTCCAGTCTTCGTAGTTGTTATAGATTCATGAATTGTTGTGTCGCTCGAATTTCTTATTAGTAATCAAAACATAAGATCTAATAAGATGAAGTTGTAGATTCACATGTTGATATATACAAGCTCCTTAGACCTCTCAGATCTTCACCCACTATCGGAAACGAAAGACGTACCAACACTGGATCTACTAGTATTTAAATAATGGGATTATAAAGTAATAAAATTGGAAGTAAGAAAACTAGAGATGGGAAGGAGGGAGCTTATGACCAAGGTTGAAGAAAGGAGGAAGAAAAAGTGAAAGATAACAAATAAATTTAGGCTCCTTTTTATTGGGTGATATGAAAAAATATCTTGCATAAATCCCTCCTTTAGCAAGTCATAACTAAGACTCCTTCCACACGACCATCGGTGATAATTTAGGTCTTTAATGGACAAAAATTTCTTCTAAACTACAGTAAATTATTTAATTTAAATCCAATATAAATTCTGAACCATACCGTATATCGATTTGCACATATATAACTTTTATATACACATCCAATAAATTACTAATAGCACCTCATACTATTCTAGAGGCAACTCCAATTTAGTTGAACATACTCCATATAATAAATAGAATAATAATAGGTAATATTTTCACAAATATTAATTAATTTAAAACTATTTTAAATCAATTAAATCAAGTGGTAATTCAAAGTACAAATAGATTCGGTTGTGCGACTCACAAATGTGAATTTAGCTAATGATTAATATTTGAAAATTTCAAATACTAATGTTCACACGCCACCTTAGCTATTAGTGACAGTTTGAGTTAATTCATTGCTTAAAAATCTCATCGGTAAAATCCAATTTTACAAATTCAAGAGGTACGGTTAACTAGCTTTTTAGCCAACCTCCAAATGATACGAGTATGTTATGAAAAGTAAAGATTACTTCCTAATTGCTAAAATTAAAAATGAAAAAGGAAGAGGAGTTAAATACACAACTAGAAGGTAAATAACTCAAGATGTAAAGTGGTTCAGCAAAACTGCCTAAGTCCAACGTAAAGTTTTCTTACTGTATTCCTCTTAGAACTACGTAGAATTGCAAAGGAATTATAAGAAGAAAAAATAGAAGACTCAAGACCAATAGAGTTTTGTAATCTTAAGTGCTTGTGTGGTAATAAGAGTGCGGAATTATGTATAGTATATATGATTTTTGAATGTTTCAGCGAGAGCTCAATTACTTCGATGTTGCAAAGAAAGGGTTAATTATAGTAATTGAAGTGGATGGTTGATAGTTGAGATCGTGCTGAAGAGCTAGCGGGAAAAGTGCTTGATCATTGGTTTATCTATAGAGGTGGATGGTTGACAGTTGTAAAGTGTGTCAGAAGATGGGCAATGGATAAGAGAGTACTCATTGCCTCTCTATATCATGCGTGGGCTTGCATTAAATGTGCATTTAATGCTGATGGTAAGCCACACTGGATCAGCTGCCTAACCACGATACTCTAAATGGATGGATGGATAGATTTGTTGTTCACCTGAGTACCTATATGGCTCAGCTAGCCGATCGATTGTCCATAGTACGGAAGCAATTTGGAATTTTGTTGAGGGCCACGTAGGGAAGACGGGTAAATAGGCCGGTGTGAAGTCGTCGGGAAGGAACCCCAATGTCACTTTGATTTGGTCGTACTAAAGCCATGCCTAGATATAGGCTATGCTCTAATGATATGAGCTGGTAGCTAGCTAACTGTGATGCCAGGCGAACAATGTTAGTCTTTAGCTGTTGTTGGAAGCTTGATATAGAGGAGCCAGTTGGGACCAAGCTGGACGCGGTACAGATCTTGGCTAAGTTTGAAGGTTGATTCAAAATGAAATCTTAGCACCTTGCTGAGTACAAAGGCCAGTTCAAGACATGGGCTTGGGCCGGCCTTTTTGAGCCAATGGTGTATGTAAAGACCCGGAAATTTGAGCACTTCGTCTTCGAAAGTTATAACATTTTGAAATATAGTTAATTGTTATAAATAAGATTTTATAACCATGTTAGACATCATTTAGTTAATGAATAAAGATAAGGAACTTATTTTTTAAAATTGTTTATAAAATATATTCTTTGAAGAAAAATTGATAATGTGATCAAAAATCGATTTATCGATAAACAGCTTTTTGATCGACATAAGTTGTTCGAACTTTTGTGCACTTATCTAATGATCAAATGAACACATTAGCAACTAATTAACACACTCTTCTTTTCATAAAGCTTGAAATGTTCAAGAAGCTTCTAAAGGATAAGAGATATTATCATAAGAGGGGTATAATGGTAATTAGCATAAAGGAGAAGTGATGGGAGGTGAAGCTTCCGTGGCATGGTGGGGGATGAGAGTACGCTTAGACGACACCATTCTTATCCTATATAAGAAGAGGCATACCATAGAGTTAAAATCACATATTCACCCAACTTAAGTAATAAAATAATTAGCTTCTTCTTCCTCTTCTTTATCTCTTATGTTCTAAAGAAAATTGTTGCAAATAAACTCCAAATCATTTCAAACTTTACCAGAACCCTTGGTATATTATTAGAACACATTTCACCATGTGAAAACTTGAAGAAACAAGGCCACACTCACCCTACATAGGAATGTTATGAGCTATATGGTGGATGGGAGGGAAAAAGCAAGGTGCTAAAGAAAAGGAGTAAGGAAGGAAAGATGCTGCTAGCTTGGGTTTGGACTTGGGTTGTTGGATCTTAATTGTTTATTCGGTTAAAGGTGAGTTAACACCTCACATCGAATGAAAAATATAACATATATATGTTGTGTTTGATTATTCTTATGTTGTTTGAATTGTTGTTAACTTATGTTAAAACATTGGTTTATTTCTTACTTTAAAAGTAAGTGACATATATGATCCATGTATATGGACTTAAACAAACTTGGAATGGACTTATATGACATAAGACTAGGCCTTGAACAAAGAACATAGGTTGTAGATGGAGTTGGTTTAGATTGAACTCGAATTTGAACATAGATTATCGATGAACATAGGTTATATGGTCAATTTATAGCAATAGTCATTATAGATGCAATTGTGAGTTACCATGTTTTTGCGATGTATATGAAACTTTATAGATAGATACTTATGGGCTTCTTGCCATAATTATAATTTTTTATATATATTTTTGTTTCTATTAAAATCTTAAATAGTAAAGTAACATCTCGAAAAGCGGTTAAAAAATCACTAGTGAAAAAACTGCACCGTTTAGCCCAGATTTTGAACTTTAAAAGGTTTAAAAAGATATTTAAATTTAAATATTTTGTTCCATACTATTTAAAAGAGTTTACTAATTCATATTAGAGTATTTTAAAAGTGGTTTGAGATTTTATGAATTTTTAAGAATTAGTTGTGAATTTTTAAAGAAGATATATTATAAGAGAATACGTTGTTTTTATGTTTTGAAGAAAATTGTGAAGTTGTTGTTTTCAAGTAATATTTTGGATAAATATTTTAAACCATATTATAAGTATTTTCAAGTATTTTAAAAGTATATACAAATGTTTTCGAAAAGGGGGTTAGAATTGCTTAGTAGCTAAATGGTTAATTGTTTAATTACTTATTTGAAAATTAATTAACTATGCTTAAAACTAAAAGTTGACGAAGTAAGGCTTGTCTATTTGTGAGATTTAAGATTGATGTCGAGTGGGATAGAGCAATAGAGCTCAAACCTACCAAGCTTTCCTCTCGACCAGGGAATAGTAAGTCGAAAAATGTTGAAAACGTGTTAATCATGTTGATTTCTTCTTATTTATAGAAATCATTAATACTATACTTAACAATAGAAACCGATAAGGTAGACTTATCTATTTGTGAGATTCAAGAATGAAGTGTCCAGGCAAGGCTTTAATGCAACCAATGCTTTGACTTATCTGGTTTTACTCTTGGACGAGTAATAGTTAAGTTGGAATGTCAAAAACGAGTTAAGCAAACGAATCGTGATTTGTATAAGAAATTGTTTTGATTGGATAATCGATTAATCGATTATCGAAGTTGACCAAATATGAATTAAGAAGTTATTGAAAGACTTCACGATTGCATACTAATAAGAACCCCTGGGGAGGAGTATTGGTATGGAATGTCTTTAGCCTTCGCTTATTTATGAGAGAACCAGAGTTGTGTTTATCGAAAATTCATCGACTGGTTTTGAATAGTTCGATAAATGGGAAGAGCTTACTTATATGAGATGACTCAAAACCCATAATCGCTTCAAAACCATAAACGAGGTCTTTTTTTGGAAACGATTGGGAAGAAAAATGTTATAGAGTTGAACTGTCAATCCTACGGTTAAGTCCAAAGAAGAGGTTGGCGATAACTTTTTAAACAATGCTATTGTACGGAACTATCTATCTTGATGAGTATTCCAAAAGAGAGGAAAATGTTAGCATTCACCAGAGGACTAATTAGGGGAAACCATGTAGACGTTCAAGATCTATTCGAGGTGCTCAAATCCATGTACTGATTCGTGATTTGTTCAAGATGAAAGAATCCAATTAGGGATCCCTGTACTGCTCGAGTGATGAAGACTGTGTGAGAGATGTTGGACGTAGCCTCGAGATCAGGAATGAATAAAACCATAATAGGATGCACAATCTCAGGTTTAGCTTACCCATAAGGGTGTATCAACTCCAAATCTTGAGTATGCTTTCAATTATTGGGCCCAAGAGTTGGTTGTACTTGGTGCCATACGGTTCACCGCTGTGTAGTTAATGCCCTGCTATTACCCCGCTACAACCCTGCTATATCTCATAGCGGATTTCTACCGCTATGATTTTTCCATATAGCCCCAAAATATACCCTTTCCGCTTTAATCCCCGCTATTTCCGCTATTCCCGCTATATCTTTTTTAATAAAATGAATTGGAAAATTGCATTTATACATTATAAAATTATGAAACTAATTTATTTAATTTAATTTTTAATATATTTTCAGAAATGAAAATACTCTAATATTCTCATATTCAATTATGTTATAAAACTGTTTTTCATTTATTTAAAGTATATTCGCACATGTTTTTATTTAAAATTATTTATGTATTATTTATAATTCAATTGGATGATAATTTTTCATTTAATTACCATTTATATATTTGTAAAAACATTAAGTACGAGCTTTATATGCTATTCTAGAGCCATCCGTTATTCCCTCTTTATCCCCGCTGCATCTCCGCTGTGACTTTTCGCACCTCCACCGCTTTGAATCTACCGAGTGCATTAACTGCACAGGTTCACCATTGAGCCTTATGTTTAACTTAGAGTATACCCTATCTAGAGATATACGATGCTTGAAAGGAAGTTTTTATCCTTGTTAAGGAGATCCGTATTAGTTTACTAGAGGCATCTCCGCGAAAAACAATCCATGTATGAATGCACCTTAACAGTATTGATTGTATACCTATTGTTATTATGGAATTCACATAGCAGCTATTTAATATGATTTATGTGTTACACTTAAGACATTATCCATCATATTACTATATGTTGAACTTAATGAATGGTTGGTTTCATTTGAGGGAAAAAATATTATGTGAATCTGTACAATCTCAATGGTTACTGTTACCTGTATAATGTCTCATAAGTTTTCTCACACTGGTTTACCAAACTGATCCAGGGTTATGTAACGATCCGAATTTCGTGCCATTCGCTTCCACATATGTCGGACTTGAATTACCCAAAATAACATATTGTTAATTTAAATTTGGCAAAACTCAGCATATGCAGTAAATAAATAAATCACAGAATCAAAGACACATAGTAATATAACAATAAGCAGTGGAATAGAATAAATAGTAGTTCATGAAGTTACTATATAAAACATCAGAGTTTGAAATTACATACAACAGAATATCTCAAATATAGTAAGTCTCGAATACAGCAGATGACATCTCTAAACAAATCAACTAGAAAGTTGAAAGCTGAATAAATGCAGATGGATCTCCAAGTGAAGCTTCACCTCCAAAGGTGAGTCTCTAATGCTGCATCACTCAGTCTAACCCAAGCGTAAAGCAAAACACAAAACACTCGAGTCATGATTAATACTCTTATATCAATAAATCCAACTCAAGTGAAATAAAACTGAAATACAAGTAACAGAAAGGATGTTTGGGATAACCATCCTCTAAGGATCCGTTAGACCATGTACTATGTAATAATATATGCTATTATAATAATGTCTAGACTAAAGTATAATATATTTTAAAAATAGCATTAAGGCGTTACCTATATCCCCCGTAACACATTTTATAGCGCCAATAGTCTATACAGTACCGTGGTTCCTCCTGATCGGGAAGCCACTAGTGCACTACAACAAAGCAGTCTTTTTACAACGGGAAATGCCCGTTGTAATATGGTTTTTGCAACGGACATGTGCCCGTTGTAATAGGCCTTGTTGTAATAGATCCATCATATTTTACAACGGGCAAAGCACGTTGTAAAAACCATTGCAGTATACCTTTTTACAATGGCCATAACCCGTTGCAATAGACTAACCATACTAATTGCATAGCCTATTTCACAAAATGTATTGACCGTTGTAAAATACAAATTTAACTACGTGTGTTGACCGTTGTAAAAATCTTATATAACAACGTGCAGTGACCGTTGTAAGAAGCTCATATAACAACACACATTGCCCGTTGCAAAATAAATGCAAATTTTAAAAAAAATTGCAGCAGCATCCGTGCAATACATCCATACTAATACTAAATATTATCGTAAAATAATTAAAAGCACATATGAAAAGATTAAAAGCTAGAGTCATAGAATTCTAACACTCCAAAAAGTTAGATAAGTTTACATGTCAAATACATAAAGCATTAACACATAACAGTCCTCTACAAATATCATGTTCTAAGTACAATCATACTATACCACAGAGAAGAAGTCTTTATGCCATGCGACGGTTGATCCAACGGCCTCTATGATAGTCTGCATCTCTGAATTTGGCCTAAATAAAAAGGCTTCTGGTTCCACTACTACATTAACCCATACTTTTGAAGCATTTTCTCCAAGCTTTGCAAAATGTACTTCTAGACGAGCCTGTAAAGTGTTGATGGAATTTCGAAGATTATCAATATCATCTTGTAGAGACATATACTGTTATCAAACATGCAAAGTGTTGACGGAATTTCGAAGATTATCAATATTATAGAGAATATGTTGGCTAAGAAGTTCACTGTATAATATTCAGAGTGAGTGCCTTATTTACCTTTGATTCTCTCTGCCATGATCTAGCTTCTCTTGGTAAAGCTAAACCAACATATGCAGTGTCTGCAGGTATGCGTATATTGTTCGTGACCCTAGTTATATGCAAGTTAGTGTAACCAGCTAGGTTTATATATATTTTTACTCAAAGCTAAGGTCAAAAGACTCAAAACATATGCATGTAATATCAATATGCTACTTAACAGCAATATATACCTTTTGCTGACAAATAGTCTACCAGTTACGGAGCCTCTTCTTTGAGCAGTTTGGTAATCCTTTGACGGAGGAAAATTATATGGCCAACTTTTGACTTCAGCATTCATTAAAATACATGATATAAATCTTATTAAAAATTATGCGAAACAATTCGATGAATTCCGTGCTACTAAAATGATGTTTGATTGTCCCTTAAACTGTTGTATATGCAGCTGTTACCATGATATTATAGTGAGAAACTCGATAAAGCCAGAAAGATTGCACTATTAACAGAAATTAGCTTATGGCTCAAACGAAGCAAGCTCAGACCCGTTCAATGTTATGTACACCTCAAATTCGCACATATGCAATAACAATTTATCCTCAAAATACTTGATTGTCTAGCGGTTGGACATAGATTTCATATGCCCTTAATATGATACAAGCAATCATGTGCCCTTGACCATCACACATGATCCACATCACTCAATATAAATATAGACGTGTTTGGCTCAAAATACGTCACATGCGTGGAGGTAATTATGAGACTAGACTCACAGATTAATATAATAGATCCTATATAAATCTAAGATATCACTTTTCTCATTGTCAATTAGTTTTGTGATAATACAAGTGATTCTCTAATAGCATTGACAAACTAAAGGCCTTTGTTTTTAATTGCACGGTTATCTTTTTTCAGTCCCAGTATGTTACAATTCTTTATTGAACAAAATTTTATTATGCAACCTTTACTGTATCAAGTTTTCAGACTTATTTGCGGGAATGTAGTTCATGTACTACTATATATAATTTATCAATATATACAATATTAATAAATTATACAATATTAATAAAATTCTATATATTTACAATATAATATAAATATATATAACTTAAAAGTTTCTTACAGCAATTGAATGTTTATACTAACATAGCCCACTGACAATGCTAATTGGATACGTTATTACTAAAAAAGGTTGTATAAATTTTAGATATAAAGCATCATATAATTTGAATTCACGTGTAAACAATTATAGTATATATTATTGTGTGTGGAATTGGGCATGCATGTATAATCCAAATACATACCTTAGTTTTTGCATCTTTCCATAAAACATGTGGATCTGTAGATTTCCCATGAGCATTTAAATAAACAAACACATACACTACACCACAGATAGGATTTTGACGCAACCTTAGACGGCACAGTTGATACAGTTATAAGCCGTATCAAATATTAATACGGCTTATAGCCGTATCTATATTTTTTAATACGGCTGTAAGCCGTATTAACATTTGATATGGTTTGTAGCCGTATCAAAATCTGTGCCTCTTTTCGTGGGAAATTTTTCCCCAAAACGCACACCCTTCCTCCTTTTTTTTATTTCCAGCATTAAACTTACTTCCGGTCCTTCTCGCTAAAAACTTATAAGTCTTCTTCTTCTTGCTCCTGCCATCGTTAATGAGATCAAGTGGGCTTTAGGTATATCTCGTCAGATTTTGCCGCTGTGCGCTTCGTCTTATTGCTCCTGCCATAGGTAATGAGATCGATACCCATTTTCTTCTTCCGCATCAAGAAAGCCAAATGATTTTCTGATAATCTGTGATTCTCTAATAAAAAGTAAGTAAATAAAAATAAATTACAGTTTACTGCGAAATTATCAAGTGAAACATCGAGTTTACAATTTGCGTACAAATTTTTTGATAAATCAATCGATCTTGATTGAGGCTTGAAATTTAAAAGATGCTTGATATTCAGCTAGTATCGATTTTACTTGAAATTCAAAAGCCATGGATTTTAGGAGATGAATGGATTCGAATTCAAAAAGAAAAATTCATAAGTTGATTAGGACTGAAAATCCTACCTGTCTGGAAGAGAATGAAGTGTTAAATTCATAAGTTGGTTGATAGAGTCTGAGCCAGATAGTGTGGATGGTTAAGGTTATGATGACATATCTATCGCTATAAATCCAACAGTGGGTTTATGCTAAATTTAATCTGATCGCATTAACTAGAATTGTTGTTTTTGATAATCTTAATTATTGTAAAATAAAACCCTTTGTCAAGTTAAGCATAAACCAAAATTCTTTTTTTTAGTGTAAAGTAAAACACTAGAACTAGTAGATGGTTGTCTAATTATGAATGTATGGCATAGGCTTATATGACAGCTTGGTGCTAATGTTGTATATGGTTCTGACATTGTATATGGTTTTGACACTGTTGTATAAGTGGATAAAATTATTGTTAATGGCGCAAGCCAAGTATCAGGAGAGGGGTAATGCATAGGCATTACTCCGATGCTACAAAATAGCGCTGTTGTAATGGCAAATTTTTTGAAAACAGTTTGGTGCTAATGTTGTATATTGTTCTGACATTGTTGTATAAGTTGATAAAATTGTTGTTAATGGCGCAAGCCAAGTATCAGGAGAGGGGTAATGCATAGACATTACTCCGGTGCTACAAAATGGCGCTGTTGTAATGGCAAATTTTTTGGAAACAGTTTGGTGCTAATGTTTAAAATAAACCCTATATTTTGAGTTCCATTTATTGAAATTTAAATAGTCCATATATTTTAACTATTTAAAATTAATTAAATGTTTAAAATCATAGTATATTGGAAACGAAAATCCACATTTTACACTTATGTTAAATCATAGGAATTCATAACATATTAATTCACATGTAGTTTGCATAAAAAGATCAGTTAAAGTTACTCTTTCTCGCACAGCACAACTACACAAGTACATACTATTATCTACTGATTCTCAAATCAACTAAAATATTATGTTAAAGGTGAAAGGATAGCTGTCACATTTATTTAAAAAAAACAAAATTGTAATACACTTTCTTTTTTAATTATAATTACTTGTGACTTTCACAAGCTACCCTAATTTTGCAATGATAAAATGAAACTTAATTGAACAGCTTTCAAACTATCAAACTATCAAACATGGTTATGAGGACGTCAGTTAAAGAAACCACGTTATATTGAAACAGTTGGAATTTAAACTAATTGAGAAATAAAAAATCCAAAGCCTAAAGCAGCCTGTAATAAAACTTCAAAAACCCAAACCCCATGCTAGAGAAGTAAACAATATTTGCGAGCAGGAACAACAAAAGAGAGCGATAATAAGCAACAATAATTTCGAACAAACAATTTCATGAAAAGGAAACGGTAGCAGTGATTCAATAAGACAGTGATGCACATTTGCAAGTGATTCTATTTGTTAAACTGTAGCAGTGGTCGAAATTCTGATTTGTAGAAATTCAGGCTTGGTTTATTAAACTGTAAGAATTCATTAACAGAAATATTTTTGTTAACGAAATAAGATTTTATGAGCTTAATGAAATAAGATTTAAGCTCACTGAACCACTTGCAAGAATTCAGGTCATTGAACCACTTGCAAATAACAATGAGCTTAATGATTTGCATTAAATCTTATTTCATTAAGCTCATTGAATCACTTGCAAATAACAAGAAATTTAGGTCATTATATACCAGAGATATTTCTTGCAAGTGATTCATTAAGCTAATTGATTTGAAAAATGAGAGATTTTCCAAATTCAGTCTTGGTTTATTAAACTGCAGCAGTGGACAAAATTCTGAATTCAGGTCCATGTGGTCTCCTGTTTAAAAAATTAATTATTCGCCTTAATCTTTTGCGGAAGTTTACTACTTGGTCAACCCCTGATAATAATAACAGCAGCAACATTAGAATATTTTCCAATGGATTATCTCAAGATAGTTCCACCAAAATGAAGGCTTTGTGTAACCCATTTACGGAGAAGAACCTCATCAATTGAATGTCTCGGTTATACATCAATCAAACGTCAAGATTCATGTGTAGAACTATAATGCCCATCTTTATGTACTACCATCTGAAAAGCATATGAAAACTATTTGTTAGAAAGGTTAATTTGCACACGTTGTACTTTTTATTCACTGATAAATGCATTACAATAATCATATTAATGAGTAATAATCTGCTGTAATTTTTGACCCTGTTTTAAATTAATTGCACATACCTAAAGACTAAGCACTAGATCACTGTCATCCCTTAACCGCTATTAGATGAACTCCAACAAGTGATATATGTAAGAAGTTATCCATGTCACCGTCTGATTTAATCCAAATTTGTATCACGAGACGATTATTTCTTTTTTGACTTTTAGTCCAGATGCATACAATCAAAATTATTTTCAGACTTGAATACATCAGTTGATGATGTGTGATATTTTCTACTAAATCAACATAGTCAAAACATGTTTAGTATGCTATTATACTGATTTCCACACGTTCCTCTTAACATTCACTCGGATTTTATTGACACGATTTTAATGAGGTAAGTATCATATTAAAGTGTCCAAAAAGTAGTGTTATAAGGTGAAATATTTAGCTGGCAAAAAATTATATAAGCAATTTCAAAAAGTTTATAAATAGGAACTTCAAAAATCAGTATGTTTTGGATGTATTTTTTGGTGATGACTAGTGAATGTTATGGTTCCAAATTGTTGAGCTTGGAGAAATGAGTTTAATTTCTCAATATAATTTCAGAAATATTCTTTTCGAGCAGTTGAAACGAGGACCCATTGAAGGGCAAGTCACATGTTCTGTTAAGTATGATATAGGAGGGCAATATGTCTTTCAGCATAGACAAACAATGGATAAATGAATCAGATCTACGATCTGCATACTATATAGACGGGGTGCAGAAGTTCATTAGTTTTGTTGAAGATAACGGTGGTAAGAAAGGATTGTATTTATGCCCTTGCACCCGGTGCAAAAATATGAAGACGATCAAATTAGATGACATTCATTTTCATTTGCTTAGATTGGGGTATTATCTAATCGTATACAACATGGTATTTTCATGGGGAAAAATGGCGGAGATGGAAAAACAGCAACCAGTTAGTCATGGCAGAACTACTGCTGAGTCTGAACATATTAGGATGGAAGATCTGGTTAATGATGCAGATAGATTTCATCATTTTCAACCTACAAATTCGTTGCCTGATCATGCTAATGTTGGAGAGCAGTCTACTGATTATCCAGATTGGCTGGCCAATGAAAGTAAGAAGTATAAATTGCTTTTTGGTAGCGTAAAAGAGCCATTGTATCCTTCATGTTCAAAAGAGATTACGAAGCTGTATGCCATTGTGAAACTGAATAGCTTGAAGACCCAATACAGCTTTTCAGATAATGGTATGACTACACTTCTCGAACTAATAAAGGAGTTACTCCCCGAAGGTAACACGCCGTCGACAAAATACTCCGACGTGAAGAAGATCATTAAGCAAGTTGGGATGAATTACAAAACTTATGATGCATGCATCAATGATTGCATATTGTACTGGAAAGATGATGCGAACAAAGTTTCTTGTACAAATTGCAATGAACCAAGATATATGACATCATTAAACGAAGAGAGAAAATGCACCAAATTACCTCGAAAGACATTAAGATGTTTTCCTTTAATTTCTAGATTGAAGAGACTGTACACTGTACCATGGATGGCAGATGCAATGACCTGGCATTGTCGTGCCAAGTCTGATCCAACCGTAATGCGTCATCTATGTGACACTTCTCAATGGAAAGTCGCAGATTCATTTGATCAAACTTTTGCTGTCGAGCCACGAAATGTCACACTTGGAATATCAACAGATGGTTTCTGTCCACATGCTTCTCTCTCTAACCCTTACAGCTGTTGGCCAGTAATTGTAGTACCATATAATCTTCCTCCGTCTATGTGCATGAAAAGGGAGTTCTCAATGTTAACATTGTTGATTTCTGGGCCAAAACAACCAGGAAAGGATATTGATATTTATTTACAGCCGTTGATAGACGAGTTAAAGCAGTTATGGGAAGGAGTAGTTACATTTGACTCGTTAAATAAATCTGAGTTCACAATGAGAGCTAGGGTGCTGTGGGCAATCCATGATCACCCTGCTTTTGGGACTTTATCGGGATGTACAACTCACGGTTACTTTGCATGTCCTGTTTGTGGGGAAAAAACTTGTTCTTATTATCTTCTTGAAAGTAATAAGATGTGTTACATGGGACATCGAATGTTTCTTCCTAACGAACACAAGTTTCGATACGATAAGACAAATTTCAACAACGAACAAGAACTTCGTCGTCCTAAATGGCAATTGACTGGTTTTCAAGTTGAAAAGAAAGTAGTGAATATCAAAATGAAAGTTGGTAAACAAAAAGAAGAAATTGGTCGAAAAACGGAAAAAGTCAACCAATGAAGATGTTGGCAATATTTCTGGATAGTATAGGAGGCTATCTTTTTTGATTTACCATATTGGAAGCAAATTTGGTCCGACATAATATTGATGTTATGCATACGGAGAAGAATGTCACGGAGCATCTCATCAGCACCATTATGGACCATAAAGATAAGTCAAAAGATGGCATCAATGCACACAAGGATTTGAAAATCATGGGTATAAAACAAAAGTTGTGGGTGATGGAAGATCCTGAAACAAATAAAACAATCATACCAAAGACAACTTTCGCTTTGAGCAAAAAGAAAAGATACGATTTTGCACCGTTTTGGAAAATCTGAAAGTGCCTAACAAATTTTCTTCTAACTTTCACTACAATGTGAGCATCAATCCTCCTGAACTAAGAAATATGAAGTCACATGATTACCATGTCATAATGCAACATTTGCTTCCGGTATTGCTTCAACATTCTTATCCACAACATAAGGATCTACGAAATGCCGTTATCGTATTAGTTTATTCTTTAACATTTTGTGTTCAAAGGTGATCAATAGGGGACATCTTTTAAAAGCAATGGCTAGCTTAGTAGAAACAATGTATGTTTTTGAAAAACAATTTCCACCTGCATTTTTTGATATCAGTGTCCACCTTATGTTTCATTGATCCGATGAAGCGTTGATTTGTGGCCCTGTCAGATATAGATGGATGTATCCATTTGAACGGTAAATTTCTAATTTCAGTTATGCACATCATTATTTCATATAAATAGCTACCGTCTACAGTATATAATTGATCACATTTATAGGTTGACGAAAACATATAAAGGATATGTGCGCAACAAAAGATACATTGAAGGGTGTATTGCAGAAGGATATATCGTACAAGAAGCTAGTCTTTACTGCATGGAATATATGCCAAACGGAGGTGATGGCAACCATAAGCATACCCGCGAAGCGTTTTTTGACGACGACGATGAGTTTGCTGGTGAGATACCTCTGGATAATGGTAAAGACATAACGTTATCCCAAGTGTAGTTTGAACAGGTGCGTAGATGGGTCCTTAATAAGTACGATGGATTGGATGAATGGAAGAAGTAAGTTCACGAACTTGTTTGGAATTTTAATTTTTTTAATTCAATTTATATATACATTTTGATATGTGTTTTTCGTACGAGGTATAACTCCTATGTGAAAAGTACTAGATTTCAACCTAGAGGCAGGGCTACCACCGTGGAAGTAGCTCAAAGTTTTAATCTATGGTTACGTAATGAGGTTTAACTTCGTCTTAAGTATTTCATGTGTTTATAAGTGTGCAATACACCTTTGTGACCATGCTTTTTTACTTATTAAAATTTATGTAGCTGTTAAAGACCATCGATGTTGATCCAACTCTGTGGCGGTTAGTGCATGGGCCGAAGTTCTTAACGCGTAGTTATATGAAGTACCAAGTGAATGAATTTTCAGTTTCCACGAAAAAGTACGAAGACCGTATGGTAACACAAAATAGCGGTGTATGCATGAGAGCAATTACAAAATTTAGAGCGAGTGGCAAGGATAAATTATAAGGAAGCAGAAACAACGTATTACAGGGTCATTCAACAGATACTTGAGTTGGATTACACTGACTTCAAACAAATAGTTTTTTATTGTGATTGGGTAAAAGTCGAGGATAAGGTCAATGGTTGCAAAATAGATCCCATTTCAAACCTCATCATGGTAAATTTAGAGAAATTGAAGAAAAAAAATAACATGAATGACGAGCCATTTATTCTTGCATCAGAAGCGAGTTAAGTTTTCTACTTAAAAGATTTAAAAAATAACGGATGGTCTGTGGTCTTGCATACACCAAAACGGTTGACTACAAATGTGAATGACATTGAGTTCCCTACCGTCTATCAATCAGCTTTTGAAAACAATGAAAAATTAGAAGACCTTACCAAATCCATATGTTAATTTATTAGTATTCGTACATCACATGATCGCGTGTCTGTATATTTTTAATTGCACGATTGTGTGTATGAATGGTTTTGAATATTTTATACATTCCAATGCAATTCCAGGTGTTGTCACTTAATAATTTTGTATGTGCAAGTGTGTTATATTGTGGAGTGTTGACATTGATACATTGATACATGTATAATTATTATCGTGACTTATTAAAATAATAGTAATATTATATTTTGCAGGAAACTATGTCAGAAAATCCACCATCTTCACATTCGTCATGTTCAAAGGCGAAGAAAGTTGATCAAAACATACTTGGTATTCCGGTCTCAGATAACGCTGGAAAAATCGCTACTATGCTCGGTAAACTAGTAATTTCTTTTCACTAACTCCAACTATTTGTCAAATCCATATTGTTAAAACATAATTTACATAATTTCTTTTCAAAAAACTATAGTAGAGCATATTTTACACTTCGAAAATAATTTACAAACCATCCATTATATCTTAATATTTAATAACAATAATTAGGCTTTTCTAACTTGATAGTTCATAATAAACCACAAACACTTGGGAAAAATCCCTATAAATCATAGTAACTTAGATTTACTATTTTATTTAACATATAAAAATTTTAGGACCAAATTTATTATATATTTTTAATAATTAAACCTGAAATACTTCATTTTCTTAACTTAGAAAATTCATCATAAATTCATTCTTGCTTAGAAAATTATGAACAAAACCCACTTCTAAAATAATTTCTAAACCTCATATCCAAATTTCAAATTGTTTGGGGTCATAAAAACTCAGTTTTCACTTTAAAACTCATTAAATAATTCCATAATAAATCCTATTATTCATCATTCAAGGATATAATCATCCAACACTATAAAACATAGCATAATAACATCGAAGATTCAGAATTAAAATCAAAACCAAAAATAGTAATTAAAACATGAGATGCATATCTATTATTCACCTTGAAAATGGATTAAGGAACTGGAGATTTGAGTTGAAGTTGATTTCCCCTAGCCGAGGTCGTAATTCTCTAGCTTTTATCTTCCTCTTTGAATCCTTTGTAATTGCTGACCCTTGCCCTTTTAATCTCATTTGTTATGAATGTAGTGAATAAGAGATAAGTAATGTAAGGGTATGTATTAGGAATCAAGTCTCATTCCTATTTTTCCCTTAGCATATGTCCCCCTTTCTTATCTAAGTTCTAATTGCTCTTACTATTTCATTCAATTAGGCATGACCTATAACTAATCAAATCTCATTTTTCTTTATCATCTTATATTGTTTTATTTTATTTTTCTAATTAAATTTCTAAATAATGTTAACCAAAATTAGAGTCGTTACAAATATCTTTATAATCACATTCATTTATACAATTAGTCTGTCTACAATACTAAAACTATTTATGAATTATTTCATAAAATAAAACTTCAAGTTTATCCACATTTTGTAACTTAAGTTCGTACTTGTATAATACTTATCCTAAGAGCATATACAAAACATCACTTTGTTTTATTTTAACAAGCATGTTTAACAAATTTAAACTTGTTTAACTTACTACCTTTTTAATTCAAGTGTTATATAAACTCATCTTTATATTTTCACAAACCACTTGGGTTCAAATCCAATAACAATTTGGAAGTTTCCAACCATTCAAAATCGTTGAAAAAACCCATTTCATTTTAACAAATGAAAACTACAAATAAATATCATATCCCGATACACATACATACTTTCCTAATGCATAGGCTACGTGTGTCCATGTAATGACTTAACAAGAAATCTATAGAACTAAAAATTAGTTTTCATTTTAAACAATTTCGATATAATATACACATGTAACATTTGTATATCAAATCATACTTTTGGAATTTAAATCAAAATATATTTTATCAAAACAAATTTATAGCATCCCAGGCTTAGAAACCAAAAAATGAACCCCGATGATGCAATAGTCATTATCGAAATTATTTTCAAGCAACACAAATAGATTCGGTATATATAAATCATACTCTTAGTACTCAAAAAAATCATTCCGAAGTGGCATCAATAACTTTGTATAATAATACTAATATCATTTTCCCCAAAATCTTGAATTTTTTTTTAAAGACACTGGGATTTAAGTTCTCAAATTCTTTATTTAAATCCTTTTCGTTTATAAACCACATTTTGTAAACCATATTTGTGTATAATTACTTTCTTATATAAATCTTTTCACAGATATTTATTCCAAAAATATTCTATCTTTCCTTTAGATCACAGTAAACATCTTTTACTAAATTTGGACTTCTAACCCAACATTATCATCAAATGCCTTATTTTCAGACTACGAAACTTAATTCACAAGGTGTTCAGTTTAATGTACCCACAATTACCGTCTACCTAACCCATGACGTAGAAAGGTTAAGTTGTTCATAAATTGGTTGAGAACCAATCAATAACAAGCAATGCTCCTAAATAGACTGAGCAGGATTCAACAATCAAGGTTACGTGATATTAAAATATGAGAAGAGCTTGAGTCAAACAAACACGAATAAGTAACCATGAATAGATAGAATACCATCAAGAGCCTGCTTCCCCTTCTCGGCTACAGAAATAACAAAGAACCTAGGCTGCTCCACTCTATTGAGCATAGGACAATCTCTGGCAATGCCACTGGGCTGATGGTAATTGTAACAACCCTTTGGTGCAAGTTGTGCACCGAGCTTTGGTGCTTTAGCAATTGATGCCTCCATTAATGGCGCCTTTGCCACTTGTCCTCCCTCTCTAGACCTACGTTTATTAAAAAAATGACCCTTCTTCCCATACTTATCGCGGAGAGGGTGGACCTATTCTTTGGTGACTAAAACTTACACCTATAGTCCCCCAAATTGGTATAGAAATAGATGGCTTTGGAGTTAAGCTCTCAAATCTCAAAGCCATGTTCACCAAATCAATAGAAAATCCAAGACTGATTAGTCATATCTTGTTGGAACTCAGGGCGCATATCCGAAATGAACATCTCGTTCTTCTTCGGTGGCGCGTCAATCAATCCTAACTCGAACCCAGACATTACAATCAACCGATTCTCATACTTTGCCCTAATTATGGCCTTCTGCTTCAGATCCAAGAAGCTCCTAAACAACAAAGTCTTTTTGGCTTTCGGAACAAACTTCATCTCAAACTCATCTTTGAATTAGGCCCAACAAAGTCGTTCTCTTGGACATCAGCTATGATAGAACTCCACCCATCCATGGCTGCATTTTCATTCGTTGTGACGTCAGTCTACACTTCAATGTATCATCTAGCTCCATATCATCGAATATCCGGTTGCATAGTCTGAGCTGAGACTAGACTTTTATAATTTTCTTCATACCACTAAACCTCTTACACCCCAACCTCTCATAATCACGATAGAGTGAAACATAAGTCATCTAAAGCTTGACCTGCACAACCTCTTTTACTACATTCAACCTTGATCCCTCAACTGGAGCAATGTTCCTCGGTGCTCGATCCCGACATTCATGATAGTACTACCCCGACCACCTCTAACATTGGTAACTCTGGTATTCATAGTTCTTACTACCTAACTAAGGCAAAACCTTTTTAAGGCATTAAAGGATTGAGTTATTTGAAAGAAAGAGTTACTACAAGGAGATATTCCCAAGGAATAATTTTAAAAGTCAGGTTATCAAAATACAAATACGCTCTCGTATGTATAATATACTCGACTAATTCTAGGATGTCACGTACTCTCCATAAGCTCCAAAGCATCCTTAGCTAAATCCAGAAACATATACAGGGCTAACCCAGGCATTATAAGAAAATAACCTGTTAGGACCCGTAAAAATTTAATGGTTTAATAACGTCGTTAACGGAATTTTTTGTGAATTTTAAATTATTGAATTTGGAAATAAAAATTTAATATTTGTAATACGTCTATTTTAACATAGCAACTAGTAAATTTTCATCTGATAATATTAAAGTTTATTTATTGTGAACTTTTAATTAAATTCAAATCAGTTAAAAAATTGATGATAATAAAATGTTTTCCAAACCTATATATTTTCTAATAGAAAATTTGTAAATCATCTTCTAAGTGTGACGTCATCTTCTGTTTTGTCAAATTTAGATTGCTATTGCTACATTTTCCTTATTTTCGGCCGATTAGCAGCATTATTGGTACCAACATCGACTTTTGAAAGGGTGATCGTACCACCAATATCTGTATGCCGTTTTGATCGTCTCGTCCTGTTGATCTCTATGGTATATTTAATTCCGTGTTTTGAAGTCTGAAACATAGTAAAATCCATGAAAAACAATTCTGTATCGTACGACTTTGATGTCCATTCAAATTTCAAATGGCTGAAATAAACGGTCATTGTCATTTATTATCAGCTATTATTGTACATCAGTTCAGTGCATTGATGGTGCGCTGCTTTGATTTCCATCAGTTTGGGAATATATAAATTTTATATTCGTTACATGTTTTACATCCATTATTATTTTTATTTTATTTTTTTTGAATAGCTCATTGCCTTCTTCTGATCTGTTTATTTTAACTTCCTCACGTGCATCTCTCAATTTCCCAGACCTTCACCTAAAATGCTTACCCACTTGTTAAATCCCACATCACCTTCTCCTCACCTCCCTGCTTATTTTTCCATGGCCACAGCGATTAGCTTTTCCCCACGTCTTTCCTTTTCTTGCTCAACGCGTCCACCTCAATGCATGCAACTCACCATCTTCCTTAATGCAAGCAACTCGCCATCTTCCTAAATGCAAGCAACCCGTCCTCCTCAATGCTCAACATGTCAGTGCACCTCCCCTTCGCCTGATTGCCATCGCGCGTGTAGCCGCTCGCCACCTTGTTTGCTGACTCGTTCTTGGCCTCATTCTCCTTCCTGTATTTTATAGTTCGCATATTTATTGCATGGTACGTTTTCATTTTTCCTGCTCGCTTGCAGTTTTTACCAGAGCTACAAAATTCGAATCTCTTTGGTTAAATATAAAGGTTTGTAAACTATATTGTTATTTAGAATTTGATTTTATTTGTCGTAACTTTTATATGTTTGTGTTTAAAGATATATAAGATATTTAAAATATTTACTTACGTTTATGTTAACACTGTGAAATAGTTTCTGCGTAATTGCTTTAAAACACACACACACACACACACATATATATTATAAGTCACACATATAGCATGTTGTTGTATACGAAATCTATAGATGTTTTTTTTGAAACTGAGCAACATTGGGCGAGGAAGAACTAAAAAAATCTCTGCTTCTCTTTTTCTGATTTGCTTCGAACCCATAGTCAGATTGTTTGAGAAGAAAAAAAGTTAGGCTGCTCTTTGTAATCCATCTCACTGACCAACTCCTGTTTTTTGCTGCATACAAGAATTGAAAATTAGGAAGCTGTAGAATTTTCTCAGAACTCTATAGTCAGATTAGATTAAATAGTTGTTTGCGTATGGGCTTAGATGAACTGATGAGAGAAGGCAAATAAATATGAAAAATAGGAGTGGAAATGCTAATAGCTATCGACGTTGCTTTCGTACTATGGTCAATTCCATTTATAAATGCATGAACCCAAAGAACCGACCATTGTTATATATATGTTATATAAGGATATACAATCTGTTTGTCAACATAAATTTATATAAGCAATGTGTAAACTGTTGATTATACTTATACGATTTCATAGGTTATATGTGATTTGTTTGAGTATATATATATATTATAATAAATATTGAATTTAAAAAGTAATATATGCATGTAAGTTACACATATTAAATTATATATAATATAAATATTTTTGTTTAGGCGTTTCATTTTGGATTTTGAAATATATAAAATTCACCTATATAATTGATCTGCATCAAACCCAGTCCATCGTGCTTTGCTTTGTTTTGCCATTATCTAAATTTACAACAACAGTTCTGACTTTGCCATTTCTCGCTCGTTCGATCCATGTGCTTATCTGTGTCCATTTGCTTCATTCTCGATCATTTCTCTACCCTCGAAAGGTGAGCAATCACTCATGATTAACATTCTTATATTTATTAAATTTGATATCAATTGAAACGATAATTGAAATATGCCGCTGGTAGTTATTTACATTGCTATATATATGTTGTTATTTGTATCTGTTCACCTGTGACATCTGACAACATTATCTGTTATTTATATTGATGATATTTTCCTGTTATATTATTATCATATATGTTGTCACTCTGCAAGTTCCCTGTTAGTATGGAATTCACAATGGGTTGAAATGATACATACCCGAACAGACTTTAGAATAGAAGAAAATCGTTATGGGTTGAAATGATAGGCCCAAGCGATTTTCATCGAATTAAATTTGGGATTATAGGTTGAAATGTTATCTACCTGTATAAATTTAAATTACAGACCGAAATGATAAATATCCATATCACTTGACCGTAGGATAGAAAATTATATACAGACACCGTTGGTCTATACATAAATATTTTGAAAATGATTTTTATAGGTTTTGGAAAGAAATATATGGTTTTATAAAATATTGATTTTAGACATTATATAAATGTTATTTTTCAAATAGTTAAATTCTTTATTTTAAGCTATGTATAATTTTTTTTAATATAGAATAAGTCTAATAATAAATTTTGATTTCTATTTAATATATATATTATGGTTAAATATTTATTTAAATTATAATTTATATAAAGTTTATAAAGATTTAAACAAATTAAGGTTGGAGGATAAATTTAAAGTTGAATTGAAATTAAATTTATTTAAGAATTATACTCAAATAAGTCTGATTTGAAATTTACTAAATTTGAGGCTTCAAAGGATATGATTTTATAAATTGATTTTTTGTTTAAGGTGATTTAAATGAATATATTAAGTTTAAAAAAATTGAAGGAATGTTCAGTTATTTGAAGTTTATAGTTTTGTTTAAATGATGTTTGATTTATTAAGTAAATATTTCAGAACTAAATAATAGTAAATTAAATTTGATATATTTGGAATTTTCAAATCTAGTTTGAAATGTTTGAATATTTAAAGCTTTGAAATTTATTGAAATCGAAATGGTTTATTTTATGGTTAAAAATCTGTTTTGAAATTGATATTATTTGAAATGGTTTGTTGAAACCAAATTGAATTGAAATTTGATGATTTGAGATTTGATTAAATTTGAATTTTGGATTTCGAGTTGATATGGAATCGATTTGTGAAATTTGAGGAAATATTTTATAATTTAACATAAATCATTTTTAATATATACTATTTTAATATACTAACTATTTTAATATAAAATATTTTTAACTTATAACTCTTTTATTTAAACTATTTTACTTTATAAACTATTTTATTATATATACTATTTTAATATATAAACTGTTTAAGTTGTGGAAGCTATGTTTTCAAGGTTATGAATTTCATAGTATTACGTTTTGAAAGTGTTAGAATGTCAAGTGTTTGGTTTCAAAAATGTTATAATTTTGAAGTGCTATGATTTTGGAAATGATATATTTGAAATGGAAATTATATCGTATTTGGTTTTGAAATGGAAATGATATCGTATTGATGTGGTTTTGAAAAGGCAATGGTATTATGGTTTTAAAGTATAAATTATTTTGAAATGACCGCGGTGTTATAATAACGTTTGGTTGTTAAAGAGACCGGGATCGGAAGTTATCATACTCTGTGCCAACTCCGAAAACCACTTTAACAACCATGTACGCGGTGGAGATTTTAGAATGAAGTTGGATGGTGGCGACGTTCTATTAAGGTATATACGTGGACCCGACCCCCGTGAGTTGGCATAAGGTGGCTAAAACGGGAGCAATTGATGGGCTAATTAGGTAGCTCCTCTTATCGAATACACTTCTTCATATTCCATTCTGTTACTTTGTGATTGATTGGTGCGCACCTTTGATTTTGGGAGTGTGGCTCGAGGTGGGCGGTAGTGGCTGCTACGCGTTACCACTGGTTCGGAGGTGCAATTGGTATATCTACCTTGGCATTTCCTAGTTGTGACATGTCATCTACCCTAGAGCACCTTATATGAGTTTGATTTGTGTCGTACCTATGGAGTATCCTCTTGTGGCTTCCCGATCAGGAGGAACCACGGTACTGTATAGACTATTGGCACTATAAAATGTGTTAAGGGGGATATGGGTAACGCCTTAACGCTATTTTTAAAATATATTATACTTTAACTTAGACATTATTATAATAGCATATATTACTACATAGTAGATGGTCTAACGGATCCTTAGAGGATGGTTATCCCAAACATCCTTTCAGTTACTTGTATTTCAGTTTTATTTCACTTGAGTTGGATTCATTGATATAAGAATGTTAATCCTGACTCGAGTGTTTTGTGTTTTGCTTTACGCTTGGGTCAGACTGAGTGATACAGCATTAGAGACTCACCGTTGGAGTTGAAGCTTCACTTGGAGATCCATCTGCATTTATTCAGATTTCAACTTTCCAGTTGATTTGTTTAGAGATGTCATCTGCTGTATTCGGACTTCACTGTATTTGAGATATTCTGTTGTATGTTATTTCAAACTCTGATGTTTTATATAGTAGCTTCATAAACTACTGTTTATTCTATTCCACTGCTTATTGTTACATTACTATGTGTCTTTGATTCTGTGATTTATTTATTTACTGCATATGCTAAGTTTTGCCAAATTTAAATTAACAATCTGATATTTTGGGTAATTCAAGTTCGACATGTGTGGATGCGAATGACACGAAATATTGGGTCGTTACATAACCCTGGATCAGTTTGGTAAACCAGTGTGAGAAAGCTTATGAGACATTAAACAGGTAATAGTAACCATTGAGATTGTACAGATTCACATAATAGTTTTTCCCTCAAATGAAACCAACCATTCATTAAGTTTAACATATAGTAATATAATGGATAGTGTCTAAAGTGTAGCACATAAATCATATTAAATAGCTGCTATGTGAATTCCATAATAATAATAGGTATACAATCAATACTGTTAAGGTGCATTCATATATGCATTGTTTTTCGTGGAGATGCCTCTAGTAAACTAATAAGGATCTCCTTAACAAGGATAAAAAACTTCCTTCCAAGCATCGTATATCTCTAGATAGGATATACTCTAAGTTAAACACAAGGCCCAACGGTGAACCTGTGCAGTTAATACGCTCGTTAGATCCAAAGCGGTGGAGGTGCGAAAAGTCATAGCGGGGATGCAGCGGGGATAAAGAGGGATATAGCGGATGGCTCTTGAATAGCATATAAAACTCGTACTTAATGTTTTTACAAATATATAAATGGTAATTAAATGAAAAATTGTCATTCAATTGAATTATAAATAATACATAAATAATTTTAAATAAAAACATGTGCGAATATACTTTAAATAAATAAAAAACTGTTATATAACATAATTGAATTTGAGAATATTAGAGTATTTTCATTTCTGAAAATATATTAAAAATTAAATCAAATAAATTAGTTTCATAATTTTATAATGCATAAATGCAAATTTTCAATTCATTTTATTAAAAAAGATATAGCGGGAATAGAGGAATATAGCGGAAATAACGGGATATAGCGGATATAGCGGGGATTAAAGCGGAAAGGCTATATTCTGGGGCTATATAGAAAAATCATAGCGGTAGAAATCCGCTATGAGATATAGCGGGGTTGTAGCGGGGTAATAGTAGGGCATTAACTACACAGCGGTGAACCGCATGGCACCAAGTACAACCAACTCCTGGGCCCAATAATTGAAAGCATACTCTAGATTTGGAGTTGATACACACTTATGGGTAAGCTATACCTGAGATTTTGCATCCTATTATGGTTTTATTCATTCCTGATGTTGAGGCTACATCCAACATCTCTCACACAATCTTCATCGCTCGAGCAGTACAGGGATCCCAAATTGGATTCCTTCATCTTGAACAGATCACGAATAACTACATGGACTTGAGCACCTCGAATAGATCTTGAACGTCTACATGGTTTCCCCTAATAAGTCCTTTAGTGAATGCTAACATTTTCCTCTCTCTTGGAATACTCCTCAAGATAGAAGTCCCGTACAATAGCATTGTTTAAAAAGTTATCGCCGACCTCTTCTTTGCACTTAACCGTAGGATTGACAGTTCAAATCTATAACATTTTCCTTCCTAATCGTTTCCAAAAAATAGACCACGTTTATGGTTTTGAAGCGATTATGGGTTTTGAGTCATCTCATATAAGTAAGCTCTTCCCATTTAGCGAACTATTCAAAACCAATCGATGAATTTTTGGTAAACACAACTCTGTTTCTCTCATTAATAAGCGAAGGCTAAAGACATTCCATACCAATACTCCTCCCCAGGGGGCCTTATTGGTATGCAATCGTGAAGTCTTTCAATAACCTCTTAATTCATATTTGGTCAACTTCGATAATCGATTAATCGATTATCTAATCAAAACAATTTCTTATAAAAATCACGATTCGTATGCTTAACTCGTTTTTGACATTCCAACTTAACTATTACTCGTCCAAGAGTAAAACCAGATAAGTTAGAGCATTGGTTGCATTAAAGCCTTGCCTGGACACTTCATTCTTGAATCTCACAAATAGATAAGTCTACCTTATCGGTTTCTATTGTTAAGTATGGTATTAATGATTTCTATAAACAAGAAGAAATCAACATGATTAACACGTTTTCAACATTTTCTGACTTACTATTCCCCGGTCGAGAGGAAAGCTTGGTAGGTTTGAGCTCTATTTCTCTATCCCACTCGACATCAATCTTAAATCTCACAAATAGACAAGCCTTACTTTATCAACTTTTAGTTTTAAGCATAGTTAATTACTTTTCAAATAAGTAATTAAACAATTAACCGTTTAGCTACTAAGAAATTCTAACCCCCTTTTCGAAAACATTTGTATATACTTTTAAAATACTTGAAAATACTTATAATATGGTTTAAAACATTTATCCAAAATATTACTTGAAAATAACAACTTTGCAATTTTCTTAAAACATAAAAACAACGTACTCTTATAATATCTCTTCTTTAAAAATTCACAACTAATTCTTAAAAATTCATAAAATCTCAAACCACTTTTAAAATACTCTAATATGAATTAGTAAACACTTTTAAATAGCATGAAACAAAATATTTAAATTTAAATATCTTTTCAAACCTTTTAAAGTTCAAAATCAAGGCTAAACGGTGCAGTATTTCACTAGTGATTTTTTAACCTCTTTTCGAGATGTTACTTTACTATTTAAGCTTTTAATAAAAAAACATATATATAAGAAATTATAAATATGGCAAGAAGCCCATAAGTATCTATCTATAAAGTTTCATATACATCGCAAAAACATGGTAACTCACAATTGCATCTATAATGACTATTGCTATAGATCATATAACCTATGTTCATCAATAATCTATGTTCAAATTCGGTTTCAATCTAAACCAAGTCCATCTATAACCTATGTTCTTTGTTCAAGGCCTAGTCGTATGTCATATAAGTCCATTCCAAGTTTGTTTAAGTCCATATACATGGATCACATATGTCACTTACTTTTAAAATAAGAAACAAACCAATGTTTTAACATAAGTTAACAACAATTCAAACAACATAAGAATAATCAAACACAACATATATATGTTATATTTTTCATTCGATGTGAGATGTTAACTCACCTTTAACCGAATAAACAATTAAAACCCAACAACCCAAGTCCAAACCCAAGCTAGCAGCACCTTTCCTTCCTTACTCCTTTTCTTTAGCACCTTGCTTTTTCCCTCCCATCCACCATATAGCTCATAACATTCCTATGTAGGGTGAGTGTGGCCTTGTTTCTTCAAGTTTTCACATGGTGAAATGTGTTCTAATAATATACCAAGGGTTCTGGTAAAGTTTGAAATGATTTGGAGTTTATTTTCAACAATTTTCTTTAGAACATAAGAGATAAAGAAGAGGAAGAAGAAGCTAATTATTTTATCACTTAAGCTGGGTGAATTTGTGATTCTAACTCTATGGTATGCCTCTTCTTATATAGGATAAGAATGGTGTCGTCTAAGCTTACTCTCATCCCCCACCATGCCATGAAAGCTTCACCTCCCATCACTTCTCCTTTATGCTAATTACCATTATACCCCTCTTATGATAATATATCTTATCCTTTAGAAGCTTCTTGAACATTTTAAGCTTTAAGAAAAGGAGAGTGTGTTAATTAGTTGCTAATGTGTTCATTTGATCATTAGATAAGTGCACAAAAGTTCGAACAACTTATGTCGATCAAAAAGCTGTTTATCGATAAATCGATTTTTGATCACATTATCAATTTTTCTTCAAAGAACATATTTTATAAACAATTTTCAAAAATAAGTTCCTTATCTTTATTCATTAACTAAATGATGTCTAACATGGTTATAAAATCTAATTTATAATAATTAATTATATTTCAAAATGTAATAACTTTCGAAGATGAAGTGCTCAAATTTCCGGGTCTTTACATACACCATTGGCTCAAAAAGGCCGGCCCAAGCCCATGTCTTGAACTAGCCTTTGTACTCAGCAAGGCGCCAAGATTTCATCTTGAAGCAACCTTCAAACCTAGCCAAGATCTGGACCGTATCTGGCTTGGTCCCAACTGGCTCCTCTATATCATGCTTCCAACAACAGCTAAAGACCAACATGTTCGCCTGGCATCACAGTTAGCTAGCTGCCAACGCATATCACTAGATCATAGCCTATATCTAGGCATGGATTTAGTACGACCAAATCAAAGTGACATTGGGGTTCCTTCCTGACCACTTCACACCGGCCTTTACCCGTCTTCCCTACGTGGTCCTCAACAAAATTCCAAATTGCTTCCGTACTATGGACAACTGATTGGCTAGCTGAGCCATATGGGTACTCAAGTGAACAACAAATCTATCCATCCATCCATTTAGAGCATCGTAGTTAGGCAGCTGATCTAGTGTGGCATACCATCAGCATTAAATGCACATTTAATGCAAGCCCACGCATGATGTAGAGAGGCAACGAGTACTCTCTTATCCATTGCCCATCTTCTGACTCACTTTACAACTGTCAACCATCCACCTCTATAGATAAATCAACGATCAAGCACTTTTCCCGCGAGCTCTTCAGCACGATCTCAACTACCAACCATCCACTTCAATTACTGTAATTAACCCTTTCTTTGCAACATCGAAGTAATTGAGCTCTCGCTGAAACATTCAAAAATCATATATACTATACATAATTCCACACTCTTATTACCACACAAGCACTTAAGATTACAAAACTCTATTGGTCTTGAGTCTTCTATTTTTTTCTTCTTGTTATTCCCTTGCAATTCTACGCAGTTGTAAGAGGAATACAGTAAGAAAAAATTACGTTGGACTTAGACAGTTTTGCTGAACCACTTTACATCTTGTGTTATTTACCTTCTAGTAGTGTATTTAACTCCTCTGCCTTTTTCATTTTTAATTTTAGCAATTAGGAAGTAATCTCTACTTTTCACAACATACTCGTATCATTTCGAGGTTGGATAAAAAGCTAGTTAATCGTACCTCTTGAATTTGTAAAATTGGATTTTACCAATGAGATTTTTAAGCAATGAATTAACTTAAACTGTCACTAATAGCTAAGGTGACGTGTGAACATTAGTATTTGAAATTTTCAAATATTAATCATTGGCTAAATTCACATTTGTGAGTCGCACAACCGAATCTATTTAGACTTTGAATTACCGCTTGATTTAATTGATTTAAAATAGTTTTAAATTAATTAATGTTTGTGAAAATATTACCTATTATTATTCTATTTATTATATGGAGTATGTTTAACTAAATTGGAGTTGCCTCTAGAATAGTATGAGGTGCTATTAGTAATTTATTGGATGTGTATATAAAAGTTATATATGTGCAAATCGATATACGGTATGGTTTAGAATTTAGGTTGGATTTAAATTAAATAATTTACTGTAGTTTAGAAGAAATTTTTGTCCATTAAAGACCTAAATTATCGCCGATGGTCGTGTGGAAGGAGTCTTAGTTATGACTTGCTAAAGGAGGGATTTATGAAAGATATTTTTTCACCTCTCCTTATAAAAAGGAGCCTAAAGTAATTTGTTATCTTTCACTTTTGCTTCCTCCTTTCTTCAACCTTGGTCATAAGTTCCCTCCTTCCCATCTCTAGTTTTCTTACTTCCAATTTTCTCACTTTATAATCCAATTATTTAAATACTAGTAGATCTAGTGTTGGTACGTCTTTCGTTTCCAATAGTGGGTGAAGATCTGAGAGATCTAAGGAGCTTGTATACACCAACATGTGAATCTACAACTTCAATTTATTGGATCTTATGTTTTGATTACTAACAAGAAATTCAAGCGACATAACAATTCATGAATCTATAACAACTACGAAGACTGGACTCAATGACTCGATGTATGACTCATATATACTATATATATAATCTAGAGTCAAGTATTATATATTAGAGTGAAGTCTGGTTGTATGTCAAAATATTTCCCCAACTACCATCACTCCCTCGCATATATATAAACATTGCATACATTCTGAAAATTGCCATTACACTTGCTTGCATTTAGGGTTTTAAAAAATACATAGTTTAGTCAACTGAACTAATGTGTAACAACCCAAAATTTAACCCATAATAATTAATCCCTTAATTAATTAAGTAATAAAATAACTTTATGAAATTATCAAAATTGAGCTATAAGAGTTACACCATTGTGTTCATGGTAGTTTTCTGATCAATTTCCATATATAGAATGTCAAAAATCGAGATAATATGAGCGAGATAGGAATTAAACAAAATAAGCATAAATAAAAGATGAAGAAATATATATATGTATGTATGTATGAATGGAAGGTCTATCCGCAGGTCGACCTGGAAGCTAGGTGGTCGAATGCCCATTCGACCCTGTTGCTATTTTAGAGGGGAACAAATAATCGTTCGTTAATTCGAATGATCATGATTTTTTTTAACCGACTATGACGTGTTTTGCATTATTAAAACTAATCCGATCCCTCCGTTTTTGCATCCGATGGCTCCTATTCAGCCTATGACGTGGTTGCATCCCATTTGATCTTCAAAATTCAACAGTATGAGATTTACTTCTACCAATATAATTAGAACCCTAGACCTAACACTTTTTCTCATTCTAGGGTTTCTCTAATTGGATTCACCGTTCTAGGAAGGACCCTAAATGGAATAATTTTTTCAAGGGGAAAATTGTTATAAATTAAATTATTTTACAATTCCAAGTGGATCTGGGAAGACCGAAGGAAGAGCTTAGGACGGAGGTGAGTGATTGTAATTATTTTAAGATTTCTTTAAGTAATTTAAAATAATAGGGTTCCCAATAGTTGTAGTTTTATTACGATTTTGGAATAGCCTTTTTATCTGTTTTAGATCTATTTTCCAGTATATTCCTTTTTAGTTATTCTTTTTCAGTTAATTATAATTACTATTAAGCATAGTTTTTTTATTTACAGTTTATTTACACTATATAAGTTTATTTACTGCTATTTATTTCTTATTTACATCTTTTTCTAAGTTTTGGATTTTATGCAAGCATATATTCTCTTCTTTCTCCTTTTCTTCGCGTATGAGTTAGAGTAAAGTAAAAGCGGATATGGATTATATAAGTGAGAAAATTGAATGAAGAAAATAAGAAGTAAATTATAAAGGCTATAATAAATAGTGGAATTGAATTGTAACATAAATGGAATTGAAATGTAATATAAATGGAATTGGGCTAAAATTATACCTAATTATGATTAGAATTGGACTAATTAATTAGCTTAGTTACAACTTATAATTATAACTAAAAAGATAAAAGATGAAAGAAGCTTATTTCACACTTAGACCTTGGGTTAAGTTATAAGCATGATTAGAACATAGGTTATAATAAGAAAAAGAATAGAATGAGACTATTTTATGACTTCGGATAAATTAATAAGTGTATAAAGTAGAGAAGATAACAAAATCTTATTTAAATAATTTATTAAAGTTAATAAGAAAAAGTGTAAGTAGGACCTGCACCAAATAGCATTATCATATATTTTTTATGGACATGGTGTTTCACTTAACCCTACAGTGAGATGAGGGCACACTTTTGCTAATAATGGTAGTAATTAGTCAATAATCAGATGCTCAAATCATGGGGGATTTGGAAAAGGGGCGCTGTTAAATATTGTTTGGATGAAGGGTAGAATTCTGTGTAGGGAGCTACATATGCCATCTAGTCCATGGTAACATTCTGCGTATGGAGTTATATATTATCCAGTCCATAGTAAATTAGTGCCTTTGTGTAGGGAGTTATACATGTCATCTATTCCACAACAACATTCTACGTAGGAAGTTATATAGCATCTAGTCCACAGTAAATTAATGCCTTCTGTGTAGAGAGCTATATATGTCGTTTACTCCCAAGTAACATTCTTTATAGGGAGTTATATAGCATCTAGTCCACTATAAATTAATGCCTTCTGTGTAGGGAGCTATATATGTCCTCTAGTCCGCAATGGGTGCTTTGTGTATCTTTCGTAGATACCATTAACATTTTTTATAGGAGTTCCATAGCGTCTCCTACATAAAAAGGTACTATAGAGTAGTAGGCCGATCAAAAGGGTAGAATTTGGGTTACAACCAAATTACAAGATTAGGGTTTCAGCCTAATCAATGTAGCAATCAAGGACAAGTGAAAACAATCGAAGTTAATCTATGTTATGGTTAATCATATTTATTTTCAGTTTATCTCTTTCCTATTTCTTTTGTTTCCTCTTTATATAATAGAACTATTGTAGAGTCTATTACATTTTCTTTGCTTAAAGACTCTAGTAATTACTATCATCCACCAGACTTTTAGTCTGACCCACTCCTCTATTTTTCCCTTTTTCCCCTTTAGGAAATCAAGGGAGAGGGCAGTAGATTGCACTTTCTTGGTGATTTCTTAGAGGAGTTTGCTACCATGTACTTCTTTTATTTCAGCTTTTGTTTTTTTGCTATGTACTGACTTACTATGTGGGATATTATGTCCTCTGATTTTTGAGACTATGAGTTTTTGTTTCACAAGACATATTGGTTTTTAGTCATATATGTGGTATTTGGTATGTGACTTATTTATAAAGCAATTATGAAGTTTTGTTTCAATTAAGTTATTATTTTAAGTTTCCGTTGTTTTAATCTATTTTTGTTTTATGAATCTTCGTCTCTGTTAGCTTTGTTTATACCTACAACGCACCACGCCTTCTAATGTTTCCTTTTGAGTATATTAAGGGGTGTGGGGTGTTTCACTGGGTTTCAGAGCTTGAGGTTACAAGATTCATAAAAATTTATTTTAAAAGTAAAGTAGTTTCCAAAATAACTTGTTTTAATAGTATTTTTCAAAAAAGAAAATCTTAGAAATAGTTTTTAAGTATAAAAGGGCTTTTATAAAAATCCCCTCAAAGTTCAGTTCAACCTTCTTTCGAATCTTTGAGCCTAAGTTTTTTTTTTGCATAGTATGGATGACTAGTTTCATAGAGGTACGATACCAAAGGTGCAAGGGCAAGCACCCAATACAACACCGGTAGGTGGAAATACCTTTAATCCACATATAACACCCTATTTTTCTAAGCTATGCAAAGGCTTCACTAGCATAGGGGGGCGAAATGTTTTATGGCACAAAGGATTTTAAGGAGACACAAGCTAGGTTGGAAGATATGGAGCGAAAATTTAGGCGGTTAGGCTTGGAGGACTAGTAGCGAATTCAACTACTTATTGGAAGCTGAAGGGAGAACATAAGGATGTACTTACAAGTTCTAAGAAATAGGGGTGGAAGGACAAGAAGGATTGGAGGAAGAATGTGGAGCTCAGAAGCAGATCAAGAAAAATGGGAAATGTAAGCGCTGTAGAATGAATGGTCATTACGCAAAAGAATGTAAGAAGGCAAGAATGGAGGGAAGGTGTTTCAATTGTGGACGTCTTGGTCACTTTAGTAATGTATGTCCTTAGAAATCGGGACATGCAGCAAGTGCACCTGCAGCATAGATTTAGACATTGGAAACACCACCTTCCAGCAGTAGACCAAATCAAAGTAGGAAAGTTTGATTACTATTCTGATTTTTTCCCATTCGGACTCTATTCAACTCTAGAGCATCACACCCTTTTCATCTCTAGTTTTTAGTAGATTATTTGCACTTAGACATTTCTTTAGAAGACTCCCTTACTGTTTCAAACCCCATAGGAGGATCGATACACTTGACTATGGTTTATAGGGGTTTGAAATTTTTTACCCTAGGCGTAGAATTTGACTAAGATGCATATATATTGGATTTTCGGTGTATGGGATGATTTTGGAAATGGATTGGCTATCCACATATGGAGCTATATTAGACTGCGAAAGGAGAGTTGTTAGATTAGAGACTTGCAGTGGTAGGACTCTTGAGGTATCTTGCGACCCACAAGGGTCAGTCATGTTGAGTTTTCTCTGTTCCCTCGATTCATCTTCATTAGAGTTGCATTCGGTTCCTGTCGTTAGAGATTTTGCAGATGTCTTTGAGGAGGTTAGGGGACTACACCCTATGAGAGAGATTGACTTTAGGATTTATTTGACTGAGAATGCTAAGCCAGTATCGTTACCTATTAGGCACATGGCACCTAGGGAGAGGAAAGAATTGAGCAAGAAAATCCATGAGCTTTTGGAGAAGGGATTCATAAGAAGAAGCATATCGGAGTGGAGAGCGCTAGTCGGCTTCGCCACTAAGGCAAATGGTTCCCTCCAACTTTACGAAGACTATAGTGAGTTAAGTAAGCTCCCAAAGAAGAACCAATACCCACTCCCTTGGATAGATGATCTTTTTGATGAGTTAGGTGGCTATTTGGTATTCTCCTAGTTTTATTAGCCATCGGATTTCATTAGCTTAGGGTCGCTGATGACAGCATTAATGAGACCGCATTTAGGGCACCGGACGGACTCTTTAAGTGGTTGTTTATACCTTTTGGACTAAACAATGCCTAGCCTATTTTGTAGATTTGATGTGCCATGTTTTTAGAGATGTCCTAAGTAAGATTGTTGCCTAGCCTATTTTGTAGATTTGATGTGCCATGTTTTTAGAGATGTCCTAAGTAAGATTGTGGTGGTATGCATGGACAAAATTTTGGTATTTTTCAAAATTATGGAGGAGCACGTCATCATCTTAAGAAGGTTCTTCGTACAGTTGAAGATAGAACTCTTGAAGTGAAACTTTAGGCATAAGGAAGTCTGTTTTTGGGGCATAGAGAAGGTCTACACATGGTAGGAATGATTTTTTACACTTAGGATTTGGATTTTAGAAATCCAAATAAAGGTAGGCTAAGGTTAGGGATGTACAATAAAATTCATTAGATAAAAAAGCCTACGTATAGATAATTACATAAATTATAATTATCTCAAACAAGTGGATTTGATGGTAATGCCTTGGAATAAATATGAGTATACAAGAGGAATAGGAGTAAAAGCCTTTAGTTTAGAAAGAAATAGTCCAAGGATAGTAAGTTGGAAAATCCACTTTATATATAACCCAATAAACGAAATTATTAGAATTTTTTTTCAATATTTTGAAAGTAAATATTAGGTTTTTGGAAATATGGTAAGAAATTAAAATTTGTTTTTATATGATGAAAATTTCGTTAAAAAGAAATTCTTTTTGAAAAAAACAAATGTACAACATTTATTGTTGTAATAGATGTTTTCATGAAAAATAAAAGAGCATAGAGTTATAAACCTATTGTTATAGTAAGTAACTCCTAAGAGAAATGCTTTTTTATATATATTATTGTATGATATTTATTAGTATTATTAAATTCATACACTAGCACTTTTGGGTTGTAGTAACGGTGCTTTATGCAACACCTATTCTAAACCCAAATAAAAATGTATTTTTAAAGATAATTTCTAAAAATAGAAATTAAAATGATTTATGAATATACTTGTTATTTAAATAAGTATGGGAAAATGTTTTCTGGTTATGGATACATTAAAACAGTTTGAAGATGAGTTTTTCTGAAAAGAAAATGTGTGAGTTAGATATTAGAAAATATTTATCATGGAAGAATATGAATTAAACAAACTTTAATCTATTAGAATGAAAAGAATAATGGTATAATTCTCTATGAAACCAATAAAAATGTTTTGCGTAAGTCATAAGGAATACATGAAAGAGATGTAGAAGATATGGGAAACACCATATTTTGTATAGGCTATTTTGAAAATATAGAATAAATTCCTTGTAACTTCACAAAAACATGAAGTCCTCTTTTAAAAGGTTTATAGAAGATTTTAGTGTTAATAATTTCTCATAAAAGAAAGTAGTTCCAATACATTAAGATATGAGAGTGTTAGGTGTAATAAAAAGATGTTTTGAAAACACATAAAGGATATTTTTAAGATATTTAAAAGAAAGGTTTGGTGAAAATTATATAATTTTTTTGAAATGAAAAATTTAATGAAAGTAAAGTTTGAAAATTCAAATTTTTGGAAAACTATAAAAGTCTTTAGAAGAAAGAGAGATGTAAGTTTTAGACTTAAAAATTTGGAAGTTTTTCCCTCTTGGTTTAGGAAATAATAATGAGTGACCAAGTGTTTTTGAAATTAATAGAAACTGAAAAGATAGCACTTTTAAAGATAAAGATTTTGGGATTTGATCTTTAAATTTTTTTAGAAACCTTAGTTTTTAAAACAAGATGATAAATACCAAACCAAACTCTTAAATGTGGAATAGATAAGAATCATTTCCTAGGAACAAAGGAAAGGGTGTAAGGAGATAGTAGTAATTACTTTTAGAAGTAATAATGTAAGTTTCCATAAAGTTTATATGACACTAGTAAGAACGTAGGAATGTTGATTCATGAGGAACACTAAAATGAAATTAGTAGGGTAGTAAGACAAGCATGGTTGAGAATGAGGATTCTTTATTTTTAAAGAACTTGGGAAAAGCATCTTTGTTTAGTGGAATGCATATGTTAGTAGTTTTCAAGCTAGCATTGGAATGGCAGCTTTTGAAGCTCTTTTTGGAAGGCCGTGTAAGACGTCGTCATGTTGGTTGGAGTCTACGGAAAGGTTGCTTCTTGGTTCTGACATGGTTAGAGAGATTTCAGAGAAGACTAATTTGATTAGGAGAAAATTCTTATCTCATATCCATGTCTCTTTGATAATAGGTTTTAGAATTTCTTTTTTCCATCTTTAGTTTAAATAGGTTCTTTCCTTTACTATCTTTTGGGAGGGTAGAGCTTAAGATATAACATATGGATGATAGGATTTGATGCAAACATGTTAATAGAACATGTTGTGAATGATGTATTGTAGTGATTGCAAGTGTTTGCTAATGGATGCTAATGGACGCATATCAGTACACTAGGCACTATTATTCTTTAGGGATCGGCCTAACTAGGACACTAGAGCATATGCATATGGATGTATGCGCATTTTTATTTTATTTCCATGGTTGCCATAAATGGATGTTTATCACATGATTGTTGCATTTGGATGATGTTTGTAGCATGCATATAGAATCATCAGTTATCATAAGAAAGTTTTTGCATCCATTTGGATCCATGGCACATACATGACTGCATAAAAGGAGGTCAGCTGAATCAGTGGACCGCCTAATCTTTTGCATTAGTTAGGAACATTTACACTCCACTAATTACATAAGTATCATAATTGCATCAGAAAAACTTAAGGACAATGGATGAATGGTTGATGATTGAGTAGTAGATTATAGAATTGGATGAAAACATTCAGTACATTCTTATATCCTTAGAGATTTCATGGATGAAATCCCTCAAGGAGGGGAGAATGTAAAAACCCAAAATTTAACCCATAATAATTAATCCTTTAATTAATTAAATAATAAAATAACTTTGTGAAATTATCAGAATTGAGCCATGAGAGTGGGACCGTTGTGTCCATGGTAATTTTTCGGTCAATTTCCATATGTAGAACGTCTGAAACCGAGCTAATATGAACAAGATATGAATTAAACAAAATACGTAGAAATAAAAGAAGAAGAAAAAAAAATTATGTCGGCCGACCGGTCGACCTGCCTGCTGTTGTAGGGGCGAACGAACAATTTTTCATTTGTTCGAATGATCATGAATTCTTTTAACTGACGTGTTTTGCATTCTTCAAACCAATCTAATCCCTCCATTGTTGCATCTGATTGCTCCTATTCAGCCTATGACGTGGTTGCTTCTCATTCAATCTTCAAAATACAATGGTCTGAGATCCACTTCTACCCTTGTAAATAGACTCATAGACCAAAAACTTTTTCTCATTCTAGGTTTTCTCCAACTGGGTTCACCTTTCCAAAAAAGATCCTTGTTAGGGCCAAAATTGGTCAATAACACCCTTAGAAAGATTGTGTGGAGAGATTAATGAAGATAATAAATTAAAACAGAAGACATAATGTAAATTTAAATGTACGAAAGAAGAACACCAAATTTATAGTGGTTCGGCGTAATTGCCTACATCCACTTTGAGTTTGATCTTTATTGCTTTCTCAATTACTTGAGTATAGATACAATTCGTCAATTAATCACTTGAATGCAAGTTTGAATTAAAAAGAGGAGAGTATAAAAAATGGCAGAGTCTCCCCAGTGTTTCCACGAAAAAAGGATCCCTTTCGCTGTGCCCCTGCCTCTCTATTTATAGACAAAGAGGGGTTGGACTTCCCTCGTGGGCCAGGTGGATGAATATCTCGGCCCAAATAGTGCAATCTCTGTGTGCCGACCCATAGATGCCGAGCGTTCTTTGAATGCCGAACAGGGCGTGAATGCCGAACAATCTCCTTAGGCCGAACGAGATGAGGCCGAATGCTCTGAATGTCGTGGGAAGCACTTGGGCCGAACGATACTAGGAGCCGAACTAGTGTCTTGGCCGAACGCTGGCTAGAACGAACGAGGCTAGAATGCTAAGTAGACAAGGAATGCCGAATGAAGCAGAGATGCCGAGCGCTCTTTGCATGCTGAACGTAGTGGTGCCGAACACCTAGGATGCCGAGCGATATGGAAGCATGCCGAGTGAAGTGGAGCCGAATGTTCTGAATGCCGGGCACCCTGTATGCTGAACACTTCCCAATGCCGAACTCTTCTAAGTGCCTAGCGCTCCTTTCTGCTGAGTACTTGCTGGATGCCGACCGTGACGATATGCCGAGTACTTGCTGGATGCCGACCGCGATGATATGCCAAACAATCCAGAGGGGATGAATATCGAGTTGCCTGGTCAAATCTCCAGGAAACACTTGCCCTCCAAAGCATATCGCGTGACCGAACGTGATGCGCTTTGTACAACGTATCCTTTGTGCTTTACTTCGAACCCTGGCCCACCACTCATAGGGGTTGTTTTTCTTGTGAATACCAGTTGTGGAGGTGTGTGCCGAACGCAGTATGAACGCGAGCGATACAACCAAAGCCAAACATCCCACGTATGCCGAATAAACTGATGCCGAACGATGTTGCTTTGACCGGTTCTACCGGTCATCGTCGTTTCGCCTTCTTCTTCTTCCCTATAAAGGCCAGCGTCTTCCCCTTCTTCTCTTTTCACCTTTTACCTCCACTACCTTATACTTGCGAACTTCACCTGTTAATCAGATACTAAAGACTTAATCAATCCTTCCTAAGTCTCGATCTACCACTAGGTATTGTCTCCTCTATCTAAATCCTTTCCATGATTAAACAGTTTCAATAAGAGGCTTAAGTTTGTAAATTAGGACCGTAGCTGAAAGGGTTACATGGATGGAGGAATCAAACTTCGATTAGGATATCTTTAGGGCTGAATGATGTGAGGTAGGGAGAAATGAACAGGGATGATCACATGTAGGAGTTGTTGGGTGATGTGTTGTGGTTCGGCTTGGTTTCTTCGTGCCGAACGAGACTGGAAGAAAAGAAAGAATAGAGGAGGAGTAGGAGGTGGTTAGGATGCCGAACGGCATGACCTGGAATGACTCGCCGAGCATTCTGCTCTTTTTGTTCGGCGTGGATAGAGGAGGAAAGGAAAAAATTGAACGGTAGTCAAGGGGCGGAATGCCGAGTGTTAAGGCTCGGCATATCCCTAGTTCTGAGTGACTCACCATTTGTCGAACAGTGGAATGGAAGGTTAGGGAGGAAGCATGAATTAGTGGGAATTCCGAACGTTACTTTGGATGAGCAGGACTAAGGACGGGCATTATTTTGGCCGAACGATAGTTTAGCCGGACGATATCTCGGCCGAACGATAGCTTGCCCGGTCGACAGTTAAGCCGAACAACCTTTAGGCCGAACGATCATGAATGCCGATCCATATTTCATCCGAACAAAACTTAGGCCGAACAAACATAAATTCCGAACCAAATTTTATAGTACGAATAGTCATGGATGCCGAACCATATCAAGGCCGAACCGAAATTTGGCCGAACAATCAATTGCCTTGCCTAATCACATAACAAAACAAGGACAGAGACTCCAACATACTAGTGTATCGAACTGACTTGGACTGATAACCTCCTAGTTTCAATAGACATAAACCTGAACTTAAATTGACATAATCAGATAACTTCTTCTAACATTTTCTGAATCCGAAATTGTAAACACCATAAGGCAGGCTTTTTGAGACAGTCAGCGATGACGGTCTTCGAAGGCGATGATTCGAAGCTCAATTTCATATTTTTAACTCTGTGACTTTCAATTTTTCAGCGCTTACATACGATTGATCTCACTAGTTCACACACCACATGGGGGGAATATTTGTGTTGTTAATTCTAACGTTGAACATTTTTCAAGTATAGTTCACACAGGTGCTTAGCCAAATTCACTTTTTATTGAAGATGTCTAAAAAATCCAGCTCCACCACGATTTCTGACAAACCGGGGCCAGCCTCTCGATAGGAAGTCGTAGATGTCTCAAATCCATCAACCTCCCCTGCACATAACTTAACCCATGATGCCCTAGAGGCATCGATTTTCTTGGACAACCCTGTCGATTCACAGACTTCAAAAATAAATGAATTTGCGCTCTGGCGAATATGCTCCATCCATGGGATACCTTTTGAAGACGTGCTGGTTCCATCGGGGCACGACCGGCCACACTTGCCCCCGGTCGGATACCTAGCGTGCAATAAATTTAGGTGCTAGGTGGGTAGCATGCCAACATTCAATTTGTTTCTTTGGGATGTGCTGCACCCATCGCAGCTGCATCCAAACGGTCATGCCTTGATCTATGGCACCTACATCCTCTTCATGACCGTCTTCTCTAGGCCCCCAACTCCTGGCGACATCAGATACATATACATGATCAAGAAGCGGGGAGATAGCCCCTCTTACATGTTCCTTGAGCCATATCATAAATGTCAAATCTTAACTGGGGCGTGGAGCAAATTTTCCCTGTACAAACAGGAGTGGTTCAATGTGCGTTGCCCCCTGGTTTTGCGAGGAGATGGGTTGAAGGAAGTAATTTCCTTCTCTGGATCACTATTCAAGCTTGGTCAAAGCCATGCCTTTTCTAATTTTTTTTCATCTTCTTAGGTATCAACCCACGCCCTGACGGTCGTGGGTATTCTGAAGCCGTTGAGGCCATTAGAGTGCTTTCTTCCAAGGAACGGGACATCCGAACTCTCATTTCAAATGAGTCACTCACAAGATTCGGGCTGCTGGTGGAAGGCCGTCGGATAAGCCTTCCTGAAGGCGTTACCATACCCAGGCCAGTCTCTGGCAAAGGGAAAAAGTTAGCTGAGTCGTCAGCACGCCACATCCCTGATGTACAAGAAGAGGGGGAAATCAAGGAGGGTGAAACACCCCAAGCACAAGAGGAGAATTTGGGTCCCGCTCAAGATCCTATAATCAAAGTGCACGATATCGAAACGTCATCTTCTCCTTCACAGAGGAAAAAGGGATTGACGTACAAGATTAGAAAGGAGAAGGTTGGCGGAACTTCGAATGTTACGCATATTCTGACGGAGAAAGAGGCTTCTTTGCAGCATGTAGAAAGTTCTTTAAAGGGCCTATTGAACCTCTCCATTCCAGTTCATCTGCTCAATTATGACTTTGACGATCCGGAGGCATTCAAAATTCATTCGCCCATCAGAGGCGACACAGGTGCTCTAACCCAGAGTCAGGGAGAGAAAACTCCTATTAGCAAAGCGAATTGTCCGTTGGGAGGAAACATTAGGACATACACGAACATTTGCACTTCAATTTTCGCTTAGATTTTTGTCGTTGCGCTACTCTTTTCTAATTCGCTGTTATTCGAATTATGTACAGGTGGCATGGGGCGTTCACATGGATTCGATCGCCTTCGTGGTTTGACTGTTCTTCATCACTCTGGACAGGACTCGGGTTTAGGAAGACGTCGAGATAGGGATGGTGACGACGATAAAGACTATCATTCCCTGGACTCGTCATCTCGGAGGAAGACTTATTATCAGCCAAAATGCCACCAGGATACCTCTTCTCACGTGGAGCAAAGTAAAGACAAGCGCGGCCATAAAAGGTCGCAACCTGATGCTCCTCGGGACCAACACTCTGATTCCTCCTCCACTCGACAGTCCCAAGATTCTCATAGGAGAGCCGAACTTTCAAAGCCGTCTCCTCCCGCTCCTGCAACGGACCCATCAGTACCGAAGAGGCTGGCCGAGCTTAAAGATAAATTTCCAAAAATCTGCTTCAACGGCCTGAAATTCCTCCCGGCGATTCATCCTATCCCCCGGACACGTCAAGAAGAGCGCCATTGCCTGTACAAACGATGTCTATGTTCAACATGACGCGTTTGTTCATTTGGCTGAAAAACTTTCTAAAGTCTCCGTGGAGTTCCAACATGAAATCGATCATCTGAAGCTTGAGGCTATCCACGACAAAGATATCATTAAAGCTCAAGACGAAGAGATTGCAACTTATAAATCTGAACTTGAAGTCGCTCATCAGAGCGCCAAGGACGCTGCTGAGGCTATCACTCGGCTGGAATCAACTCATAAGAAAGAACTCGACGAGGCGGTTCAACGATGTAGGGCTTTGGCTCTAGAGAAGGACTCAGTTCTAAAGGAGAGGGACGCACTCAGCCTCCGAGTCAGGGAACTTGAGGAGCAGCTCCACAGGGAGAGAGAAGAAAAGCGGCTGCCCAAGAAGAGTCACAACGATACTGTGACGTAATCTTTTCTACTCGGCTTTTAAAAGAAAAACTTGAGGCCGAGCTTTCCAAAGTTGAGGCGATAAAGAGTGAAGACCGAGAAGAGGACAAGAGGATAGCATCCATGGGTTTCGACTCGCGTCTCGGGGCGGCTAGAGAAGAAGGCAGGGAAGAGATCAAAAGCATGTTTGACCCGTAAATCGCTGAATTCAACGCCCGCGTTCTCATGCATCGAGACTTGAATTTTTTGGGTGAGGGCTGTCTTGAATCTTTAGCCGAGGCATGGAAGGCTTTGATAGAAATCAGGATGGCCGAGCATGGCACCGAAGAGATCGATGAGGGGGCATTGATAAAATAATATCTCAAGGGAAATGAGCCTTCAGACTTGTCGGCGGTCAAAGCTATTTATTGCAAGGGCTCCCACTCAAAGAAAGGGAAAGAAATTATTACCGGTCCATCCGAGTCCTGCCTCCAGTTCATGTGCCTGTTCGATCGGCCGATCGGCCGGTACTCGATCCATTTGAGCAGCATATCGGCTATAATCCGGAGGATCTCGGCCTTCGCATCCATATTTTGTCTCCCATTCCGGAGGGTGAGACTCCCTTGATGGCTGAGAGCCTGCCGGAACCAGGTAGATAACCCTTCACTTCAAGATTTTGAAAGCTGTCATTCTTTACGAAGCACTATTGTATTCTAATGCTTGTTTTCCATGGTTTTGCGCAGGACGTTCTGATCCCGGGCCCACTCCGAGAAGCGATATCGCAAAGGAGGCAGAGAAGGAAACTAGTGAGGCACCTCATGCTGGAGAGGCTCCAGGTCCAGACGCCCAAGTGATCGGAGCACTTGATGAAGATAAATCTGAGGCTTCTTCTCCCATTGATGAGAGTTATGAAGTTGAGATTACAGGCGTCACCGAGCACACATCCGAGCTGAGCATGAAGGAGAGGCTTGAGAAAGAGAAGGAAGATACGACCAAGATCAAGGTCGAGCCTCAAGCTGTGGATCCAGACGATCCCTTGACCAAACCATTGAAGATCATTCTCCCTGGCAGGCCCAAGCCCACGGATGTTCCTCAAACTTCTTTGGCCGTCACTCCCCCATCAAAGAAGGGTACCAAGGGTGAACATGGAGGAGAGGAGTCATTTGAGATGACAACGGAGGTGAAGAATTCGAAGAGGCACAAGAAGTAATCATCACTCTCGTTCAATGAGAGTTAGTTTAAGTTATGTAATTATTTTCATCTACTTCCGTAGTCTTTGTAAATAGATTGTCGACTCCGAACATTGGAGGGCTTGTAGTAGAAACGTTTCCTGAATAAAGTTTAGTTCCTTTTTCTGTCTTTAGAAAAGGATTCTTATTATTCATTTTTCTATGTGATTGTGATTTGAATCCAAGCTGTTGTGAATAACATGGACTTCTCGATTCGCCTTCATATGGCTCGGAGATTCCTTGAGAGTTGTTCACCGTGCTTCAAGCACTTAGAATATTTTTTAGTCTGCACATCGGGGACTTAGAATACTCCAGTCCGCATTCCGGGGACTTTGAGATTTTGAGTCGTTTATACTCGAGTCCGCACTCCGGGAACTTAGAGTACTCCAGTACGCACCCCGGGGACTTGAAGATTTTTTAATCGTTTATACTCGAGTCCGTACTACGGGGACTAAGAGTACTCCAGTCCGCGCTATGGGGACTTGGAGATTTTTTAATCCTTTATACTCGAGTCCGCACTCCGGGGACTTAGATTACTCCAGTCCGCATTTCGAGGAAATGGAAATTTTTTAATCGTTTATACTCGAGTCCGCACTCCGGGGACTTAGAGTACTCCAGTCCGCACTCCGAGGACTTGTAGATTTTTTAATCATTTATACTCGAGCCCGCACTCTGGGGACTTAGAGTACTCCGGTCCGCACTGCGGGACTTGGAGATTTTGAATCGTTTATACTCGTGTCCGCACTCCAGGGATTTAGAGTACTCTAGTTCGCACTCCGGGTACTTGGAGATTTTTTAATCGTTTATACTCGAGTCCGCACTCCGGGGACTTGGAGTACTCCAGTCCGCACTCCGGGGACTTGGAGATTTTGAGTCGTTTGTACTCGAGTCCGCACTTCGGGGACTTAGAGTGCTCCAGTCTGCACTCCGAGGACTTGGAGATTTTTTAATCGTTTATACTCGAGTCCGCACTCTGGGGACTTAGAGTACTCCAGTCCGCACTCCGGGGATTTGGAGATTTTGAGTCGTTCATACTCGAGTCCGCACTCCGGGGACATAGAGTACTCCAATCCGTACTCCAGGGACTTGAAGATTTTGAATCGTTTGCACTTGTTAGTGCGTCAGCCATAATAATATGGTTTCGTTTGCCTGTCACGGGATCATCATACACATAAACATTAGTAATTTATGGAAAGGATGGCTTCAAGCTTTTATTAATGAAAGCTAGCTGAATTGTCATACTACATGTCAAGAACTAGAAGCAAAAGTACACTGGGAATAAATGCAACTAATACAGAAATAGACTAAGTATAATAATGCCGCAAGCGCTCGCTGTTCCATGCTCGGTGGAGCGTTGCACCATCGACGATCGCTAGCTTGAAAGTTCCTTTTCAAAGCTTCCGTTCGATGACGTATGGACCTTCCCAGGCGGGATTCATATGTGACGGGACCGGAAAAACTCGTTTCAAAACGAGGTCTCCTACATCAAAAGTTCTCGGTTGGACCTTTTCGTTATAATATCTAGCGACTCGATGTCTGTACGCGGCCGCTCTTAAATCAACTTCTTCGCATTTTTTGTCAATAAAGTCCAATGATTCCAATAAGAGATCCTGGTTCAATGTAGGGTCGTAATAAGTTACCCGATGTGATGGAACTTCAAGTTCCAAGGGCATGACAGCTTCCGTGCCATATGCCAATGCAAATGGATTGTGGCCATTCGCGGTTTAATGGGTAGTTCTATAAGCCCAAAGCACCGTCGGGAGTTCATCCACCCACTGCCTCTAGCCTTTTCCAAATGTTTTTTCAATATGTACTTGATTATTTTGTTTATGGATTCTACCTGTCCATTCGCCTTTCTGTGAGCAACTGCTGCGAACCTCTTCTCAATGCCATATTTCTAACAAAATTCTTTAAATTCCTTTCTTTCAAATTGGGTCCCATTGTCCGTTACAATGGTCCGTGAATGGCCAAAACGGCATATGATATTTCATACAACGAAATTAATAACCTTCTTGGCGGTGATTGTGGCCAGAGGCTATGCCTCTGCCCACTTGGTGAAGTAATCGACCGCAACTATTGCATATTTCGCACCTCCTTTGGCTATGGGTAAAGAACCAATTAGGTCAATCCCCCACATTGCAAATGGCCAGGGACTAACCATTTGTGTGAGTTCCGTCGGCGGAGCTCTTGGGATTTTGGCATATATCTGGCGTTTGTCCCATCTTCTCACATAGTCTGCAGCATCCCGATTCACCGTTGGCCAATAGTATCTATAGCGGAGGATTTTCTTTGCTAAGGTCTTCCCCCTAGTATGGTCACCGCATTCTCCCTCATGGACTTCTTTTAGCACCTATTTCATCTCATCATTGGCCACGGACCGGAGTAAGGGTGTCGAGAATCCCCTCCGATACATTATTCCGTCATGTGCTACATAACGCGAAGCCTTACGAAGGACTTGGCGTCTTTTGTTCCTCTTTTCAGGCAAATCTCCTTGTAGCAAGTACCGTCTAATCGGGGTCAGTCATGATTCCTTCTCATGGTTCGGTTTCTAACACGAGATCTATCTCCATAATCTCTATACTCGGAGCATGGAGGTTCTCAACAGGAAACAATCCCATCTGTTGTGCATCACCAGTGCTTGCAAATTTCGCCAACGAATCGGCTTCTCTATTTTGTTCACGTGGGACATGCGAAACGTCGTAATATTCCAGATTTGTCAGCAGCTCTTGAAATCGAGCAAAGTAAGGAGCAAGTCTCTGTCCCTTCGCCTGATAGTCTCCCCGCACCTGATATACTACCAGTTGTGAGTCATAGAAATTTCAATTGACTTCACTCCCAGTTCGTTAACAAGTCTCAAGCCAGCAATCAATGCTTCATATTCGGCTTCGTTATTTGTCGCTGCAAACTCAAGCTTCAAAGTGTAGCAAAATATTCGGTCTTCAGGAGTCATAATGAATATGCCAGCCCCCGAGCAACGGTCGTTAGATGCCCCATCGGTGTGCATCTTCCATCGAATAGGAGGTATAACATCGTGGCTGTTTGATTCACCTGACACAGTGAATTCAACAATGAAGCCGGCTAGTGCTTGTCCTCATATGGCTCTTCGCGGCAGATAGGTAATATCAAACTGACTTAACTCAATATTCCATTTTAACATTCTTCTAGAAGTTTCCGGTCATTGGAGTACTTGCCATAAGGGTTGGTCAGTGTAAACACTGATTGAGTGTACCTTAAAGTATGGACGAAGCTTGCGTGATGCAATCCAAGCAATAGGCTAGCTTCTCAATCTTCGGGTAATTTCTTTCTACCCCCGTCAAGCATTTGCTAACATTGTAAACTGGCTTTTGAACCTGGTCATCATCAAAGCTTTACTGATAGCTTGATGGGATATAGCCAAGTATACATACAACGTTTCATGGTCTATTGGTTTTGATAATACCGAGGGGCTTTCTAAATGTCTCACAAGAGCTCGTAATGCTTCCTCACAGTCGGATGTCCATTCGAAATTCCTTTTTCATTCCTTTATAACATCAAAGAAAGGAATACACTTGTCTGTGGCCCTGGATATGAATCGGCTCAGCGCAGCCACCTTTCCATTCATGCTTTGCACCTGTTTTATGGTTCTGGGCACTTGTATATCTCGGATAGCCTGAATCTTCTCTGGGTTAGCCTCGATTCCATGGACATTCACAATGAATCCTTGAAAATTTCCTGATGCTACGCGGAATGAACACTTCAACGGATTGATCTTCATTCCATAATGCCTGAGTATGTCAAACATCTCCGCTAAGTCTCGGATGTGGTCGTTTGACTACCGTGACTTCACGAGCATGTCATCCACATAAACTTCCATTGTTTTACCAACCTGATCTTTGAACATTCGATTCACCAGGCGTTGATAAGTCGCTCCTGCGTTCTTCAACCTAAATGGAATTACTACATAGCAATACAATCCCATGTTCGTGACAAAACTGATGTGTTCTTGGTCTGGGAGGTGCATTGGGATTTGATTATATCTAGAGTACGCATCCATAAATGATAATGACTCATGTCCCGCAGTTGATTCGATCAGCTGGTGAATCCTAAGCAACGGGAAACTATCCTTAATGCATGCTTTGTTTAAATCAGAATAATCAACACAAGTCCTCCATTTTCCATTTTCTTTCTTTACTAGCACTGGGTAAGATACCCATTCAGGGTAGAGGGCGTCACGGACGAACCTGTTGTCTTTGAGTTTGTCCACCTCCTCTTTGAGAGCCGTAGACCTCTCCGGGTCCATGCCTCTCCTTTTTTGTTTCACTGGTACATGTTTCGGATCTATGTTCAACATATGACCTGCAATCGTAGGAGAAATCCCGCACATATCAGAATGTGTCCAGGCGAAGACATCAAGATTCGCTCGGAGGAAATCAGCAAGGTTCTCAGAGGCCAAAGGGTCGAGTTGCGATCCAATTTTAAGAACTCATGATGGTCGCACCGGCTAACTGGGATGTCAATGGTTAATTCAGCCGGTGCTGCATTTGTTTCCTTGGGTTCCCCGTTATAATCTCTCGGATCTATGTCTCTATAGATCCGCGAATGTTACCTGTTAACGCTAAAATTTGAACGTTAACACCCCGGTGTATGAAGTGAGATCGTGAAAGCACCACCCGATAGCTCGAGAACAGATTATAAGCAGATAGTAGTGAAAAAAAACAGTAAACAACAGCAATTTTATAGTGGTTCGGCTTAAGAGATAGCCTACGTCCACTTTGAATATCTTTATTGATGATTTGATTAAAAGTCAATGCAGTTACACTTTGATTACAACACACTTTGAGTTTCAAGTGGCTTAGAACAAGTAGCCTAAACTTCAACGTCAATCGAAATCTTTGAACACATGTTTGACATGTTTGATTTCTTCGTGAAGTTCCTTGAAGGTGTTGAAGTAGTTTAGAATGCAGCAGAGTAACGGCGCTTGAAATGAATCAGCCAAAAGTCCCTTGAATGTTGGGGGTGGCCATGTATTTATAGGCAAATCTGGATAGAAGTTTTTTGCCCAAGTCCTGAGTCGTGACCGACTCAGGCTAAGCCGTGGCCGAGTCAAGTTGAGTCGTGGCCGACTTATCTGGTTAAACATTTGGTCTTCTCACTAGCTCATTCTCTTGCTAGATTCTAAGTCAAGTCCTGAGTCGTTGGCGAGTCAATTCTCATTGGGTCATGCATTGTAGCAACGGAGTACGACTCAGTGGCTTTAAGTCGCGGACGAGTCATCCTGAGTTATGAGTCATCAAGTTATTTCTTAGGTCGTCAATTATCTTGAGTCGTTTCTTATGATGAGTCGTGGACCTGTTGAGTCGCTGGGGCAAAGCCTTTGATGAGTCGGTAATGCATTGAGTCGGTCCTGCCTTGTGAACCGTTAACCCCTTGAGTCGTAACCCTTTAAGTCGCTTTGAGCTTTAGGTCATTAACTCCTTGAGTCGGTGACTCGATGAGTCGTGAGGCTTCCTGAGTCGTGGGGCTTCCTGAGTCGTTAAACACCTTAAGTCGTGGCTCGTCCCAGGCCTTAAGTCGTTGACTCCTTTAACTCGTAGGCTGGAACGGGGTTAACATTTGCCCCTCGAAGCACACGCTTAAGTCGTAAGTCGTGTGCTTCGACTTATCATAACCCGGGCGTGCCGATTCGAGTTTTAGCTCTTCCAGATATAAAACGCTTGACTCGTTCCTCCTATCTCCCACTTCTTATCAGTGATCTTCTAAACCGCATCCGCCATTAACACACCTCTAAGTTCTCACAGGCGATTCCAACTCGACTCTCCTCTGATCATCTTTGACACCACATTACGTAAGCAATCTTGCTTCCCTTCCAATTATCAATCATTGTTAACCTATGCGCTCTGTCCCTACCTTCATTTTACTCCCTCGAGTCTTGCGAGTTCGGTCATTCTAACCATCAATGGATGTAGGGTTGTTTAATCTGATGATTTTCGTCTTGAGGTGATTTAGCCGCGTGATAAGACCGGGGTTGTTCATTGAGAGTTTTGTTGGGTTAATGGGTTAAAAGTTGGAAGATTAACGGGTTAGGAGTGAAATGGTTTATGGGTTAGAAGGCAACCTGGTTAGGAGTTAGGTGATTAGTTGGTCAGATTGATTCGAATACTGCTTTAGGTACGACTCGGTCATTTTTGTATGATCCAACAACCATGATCCAACCCAACATGCTCCACGGCCTAAGCCTTGAGTCGTGGCCGAGATACGACTTACGACTCACGGCTCACGACTCACGACTCACGACTTACGACTTACGGCCTAAGCCTTGAGTTGAACCAGAGCTTCTCCCTTTTTATACGACTTACGACCTAGGGCACTGCCGACTCAAAATTTTTGAGCCGTTGACGAGTTAAGACTTGCGTGAATTCTACTCGAACTTTGGACCGTTGCATTAACTTTGAACTGTTGAATTTTATTGCATTCATTCACAGGTTATTTTGACTTGCAGGCTAACAATCTGTTCAATACAACATTCACAGAAAACTGGGACGAATATACTGTCATCGACTGCCCATATCAAATGACAGATTAGTTAATAACAGATAATTAACTTAAACAACGAAGTGCTATCGATTTCAAGTAGAATATTAAAGCAACACTGAAACAGTCAATTGAAACTGACCAGCCTGCACTAATATTATGCTTGAACTTTAAATTAACAAGTTCTGAAATTACCATAGTCGATCAATCGTCAACCAGTTTAATTCCAGTTATATTTACTTGTTATTTTCATTAGTTCTGCACAACACTTCACACTTTTAGGAAACGTGCACCTTCGCATTTGAACACCCAGTTGCTTGTGTAGAATGACATCTCAACAAGAAGAACCGATGGGCCAGGCTGAAGATGTCTTCCCAGTAGCCAACTTGTTGGATAACCCTCCGGAGAGAACTCCCACAACTCTGAATCAGCGGGTGTTTAACCAATTGCTCATCCAGTTTGGCATTGCCGAAGCTGATGCCTTACTGCCGGGGCCAAATGATACTACAGATAGGCCCCCTTCTGGCTTTATTGTTGTCAACCGCCAAATGTGCTTGAGCGGTGCCATACCACCTTTCAATGACTTCCTTCAGCAGTTCCTGCTTCGACTATCTATCTCTCCATTCCAATTGCACCCCAATGGTCATGCCATTCTGATGGGGTTATGTGTGCTATTTAGTAGAGTTCTGGGCCGATTACCGAGCTTTGAGGAAATCTGCTACTTCTGCTCATTCACAAAAATTAAAGATCATCCCTCTATCGTAGTTATAAGGAGTGCTCGAAACCGCAAGCTCATCACCGATCTTCCTGAAAGCGTTCATGGATTTCTGAATCAGTACTTCTTTGTCCGCTGTCCTCCAGGGTTTTATGCCATTTGGAGAGTAGGAAGTAAGATTTTCCTGCTTTTATTTCTCCATTCTTGGGCTTTTCGAAATCTGGGTTGCTAAACGCTAACTTGGCTTCTTTTTTTCCTGTTTTAGCACTTCCTCCTCCCTTTAGAGATCCATGCAATAAACAAATTTTTGAGAGATTGAACGCCGTGGCGGCAGAAGAGAGGAGTATAAAGTTCTTGTTAAATGATGGATTTTTACATCAATATGGGCTTCTTCATTCCTCTCGCTTCACTCAGCTTCGTGAAGTCCCAACTGAAATTCCTGATTCTCCAATGGAAACTCCTGATGCCCCGGTCTCTACTAAAGAGCACACGCAGGGAGGAACCTCTATAGAAACTCCACTAGTGAAGTGTTCAATTCCGAAGGACGTTGCGGGGCCGTCCGACAAGTCCGCACTTGCCCCAGTTATCGAAGAGGAAGAAACTCCACGATCTTCCGGAAGATTTGCTGACGAAGGAGTTGAGAAAGCCAGTCCCAAAAAACATGATGGCGATGATGTTTTCGAGGGGTTGAGCGATTTAATTGTGACTTCTCAAGAACTTTTCAAAGATGATGTTTCCAAAACTATCTCTTCTGTAATTGAGGCGACACCCTCTCTACAACAAATGTAAACTCCTTCCACTCAAGTTATCACTACCTCTACTCCACAGAGTGGTCTGTAACTTGATGCGTGTAGTTTACACGTTACACAACACTTAGGATTTTTCAGCACTTCTACGCATACATCTTCTTATACTTTAAAGATTTCTAAAGCTTATTATTTTTATTCCAGATTCTCCAATGGGGCGCAGTAGTTCATATTATGACGATTTCCAGTGCTACGGGAGGCGGAGTCAATATGATTATAGGCGTCACCTCCCCTCTTACAGAGAATCGGATAAAGAGAGGGCCATCAGGAAAGCAGACGAGAGACGAGCATATGAAGAACGTCACCGAAGAGAATAAGAAAGACATGACCCCCCCCCCACAGAGATGATGATACCCAAAAAAGAAAGACTCACGATGAGAGAGGTAAAGGTCACATGGACGATTCTTCTAGCAAGCGGGCTAAACTTACTGAAGAAACAACGCCGACAGTTTCTCAAAATGTTCCTGCTCAATCTCCTGCCCCCGTTCGTTCCGACATTCAAACAATCATCAACCGGCCCGCATACCAAGTTAGGCAAGGTCCTCCCACTCTTCAAAGTCGATTCCCTCAGTGGTGCCTGAGAGGGGTTCGATTTGATCTCGACTTGGTTCCTCTTGACAAATCGGCTATGCTACGAAATCTTGACGCTGTCAGGACCGATATTGAAAGAATGTCGAACTGGCAAAAACTTGTCGACGAGCTTCAGAGGGTTAACCGAGCCAATCTCGAGGCTATGCTCACAATGGAGAACGATAAGGCTGAGTGGCAAAAGACTCTCGAACAGCATGACGCCGAAATGAGAAGTATTGCTTCCTATAATGAAAAGCTAGAAGCGGAAGTAGAAAAGCTTAAGGAAGAGTTAGCTACTTCATCTACTTTCCATTCTCAAAAGGAGAGCATGCTTCAGCAACAAGTACGAGATGCGCATGCTAGTCAAAGGGCGGTCGAAGATAAGCTTACACACCAGGAGAAGGTCATAGAAGAATATCGCGCTGAAACTTTACAGCTGCAAGAACAGACCGGCTCTCAAAGCTTGGAGATAGAGATGTTAAAAGCCCAACTTGCTATGGCCGAAAAGGAGCGTGACGAGGCTGTTGCTGGTAAACTTGCGGCCGAAGAGGCCCATCAAGCAACCAAAGCTGACATTAGCTCCACATTATTTGATTTTTATCTGCACAGCATTTTGGGGCGTGGCAGCCTTGCCTTCCTAGGCCCTAAGTATGAAATTACACTAGCTGAAGTTTGGGAGGCAGCACTCGATATGCTAGGTGGTAAAGGTGCTGGCTACGCTGAGACAGCTCTTGAAGAGCATTATCTCGATGATGATGCCCGCGCCGCTCTTGCCAAGGGAAAAGAGCAACTCGCCAGAGTTCGGGCCGGAATGGCGGAAGAGGAACGTTCTGAAAAAGAAGTACCACCTACCACTTCTGAACGTCCTTTAGTTTCTTCCGAAGTTGACATTACAGGTTCCAGTGCTCATTCGCTGCCTCCTACAAGAACCGGGGTAATTACCCCTACTGATGATGAGGCTTTGGAAGATATCAGGGATCAAAATTATGAGATTGAACTAACGAAGCAAACATCTTCAGGTAATTTTGACATTGGTCCGATTCAGGTGGATTGCCTGCTTGCTCCTCAAAAGTTTGATGAGCTTCTCGATTACTTCTTGAATCTCGACGAACCCATATCTCCCTTCTTTTGGGGAGATACTAATATTTTTAATTTCTCTTCTTCTGCAGTTGAAACACCGAGTGCTGCGCAGATTTCACCTCCTCCGGTTATCCCTCCTCCGTATCTTCAGGTGACTCCTCCTTCTGCTTCACAACCCGGGTCGCAAGAGGAGCAAATTGAGGCTCTTCATGGCTTGGATGACCCTATCGCTTCGCAAGAGCAGAAAGACGAGGGACTTGAAGGAGGCGAGATCTCTCCGGAGCGGACTCCTTCTGATGACGTAGTTTTATCCGCTCTTGTCACTCCAGGAAGTGAGTCTTCTTTGAAGAGAAGAAAGAAGCACGGAACATCGAAGAGGAGGGGGAAGAAATTCCTTTCTACTGAAGAAGAACCGGAAATTGCGCCGGTTGCACCTCCTTCTCCTTCTTCCCTTATGCCTGTAGATAGACCTGAAAAGCTAATCATTCGGCCAGGCAAAGGGTCCAAAGGTGGTAAGAAGAAGTGAAGAGTCGGACTTCAGGCTTTTTGATTCCTTTTTTGTGTAATGGTCGGATGTTGTGCAGGCACCGTCCCCTGCTTTTTTATTTTGAAACCTGTATCTGCAATTGAATAAAATGATCCTTTATTTGTACAGACTCTTGTTTGAATTTGAGAATGCATTTATTATTCATTTTTGCACAAGTTTATTTATATGATGTTGCGGTGAACTTGTGGTATGTTGCTTGAGCGTATTTTACCGATATAGCTATACCATTTTGTATGTAACTATACCATGTTGCCCCCATACCATAAGCTTGCTGCAATATTTTATACTTTGAGGGGACTTGCACTCTTATTTTCTGAAGAGTAATTACTTCATTCTTGAAGAAATTTTTCGTAGAGTACGACTTCCTTCACATAAATTTTTACGCTTTATCCTTCGAAGAAATCACTTCTTTTTTTTTTTTTTACTTATGTATGCATTTTTCCAAGTGAATTCTTCTATGTGGTAAAGCGGGCCTCTGAAGGGTACTTTAACTTTCTTCCTCTTTTTTTTTTTTGAGGAAGGTTATTTTCTAGAATAGGTAAATCACTCTTCCTTTGAAAGTTAAAGTATGCCCTTGATGAGGATATATATATATATTTTTTTTTTTGAAGTAGAAATTTGTACTTCTGAGGAGGGATTTTTCACGTTTCAACACTTGGAAGTTTTATTTCAATCTTGGTGAAACGTGTACCTCCAAGGAATTGCGCCTTCGAAGAAAGCCTTTTCACGTTTCAACACTTGGAAGTTTTATTTCAATCTCGGTGAAACGTGGGCTTCCGAAGAAGTCTTTCTTTTTGATTGTGTCCCCGGGAGGGGGTTGTACCTCTGAGGAGGGATTTTTCACGTTTCAACACTTGGAAGTTTTATTTCAATCTTGGCGAAACGTGTACCTCCAAAGAGTTGTGCCTTTGAAGAAAGCCTTTTCACGTTTCAACACTTGGAAGTTTTATTTCAATCTCGGTGAAACGTGGGCTTCCAGAAAGGTCTTTATTTTGTTTTGCATTTCAACTTTGGTGAAGTGAAATTCTGAAGAGTGGCTGTTACACTTCAACTCCTGGTGAAATGTGCCTCCGAAGAGGTCTTTATTTTGTTTACATTTCAACTCTGGTGAAGTGAAATTCCGAAGAGCGGTCGTAAATCTTCAACTCCTGGTGAAATGGGCCTCCGAAGAGGGCTTTTATTTTGTTTACATTTCAACTCTGGTGAAGTGAAATTCCGAAGAGCGGTTGTTACACTTCAACTCCTGGTGAAATGGGCCTCCGAAGAGGGCTTTTATTTTGTTTACATTTCAACTCTGGTGAAGTGAAATTCCGAAGAGCGGTTGTTACACTTCAACTCCTGGTGAAATGTGCCTCAAAGAGGGTTTTCATCGCCTGGAAGTTACTCTCTCATGGTTGGGGGGTCATGACTCCTCCAATCTTTTTTGTTGAGTAGAGAACTTTCTTTTTTGTGGCGTATGACCCATTAGAGGTCTTTATCCTCCGAAGAGTTGTGCCTCCGAAGAGGATTTGTGCTGCCGATGATGGCTTTGGTTGTTCCCTTGTCCACTTGCTTATGCTTTTTCAGTGATCCTCTTTTTTTTTACAAGTGACTTGTTTAATCCAAGGAAATGTACTTCATTGCCAGGCAAGTTCGTGAGAACGAGCATCAGCTTCTTAATTGGATGTTTGTTTGTTCAAACGATCTCAATTTATTAGCAAAGGCCCGTTTCTGTCGAAATCATAGGCCGTTCAATTGAAGTACTTCCTATCTAGGATTTGAATTTGGAGCTTTTGTGACTTGAAATTTGGCGAGAATCACTGGGTCTTATTATGTGCAAGTTTCACTTCCATTGTCTGCAAAAATTTAAATCGACATTTCAGCAATACATTTTATGTACTTTTTATATCGAAAATAAAGCAAACATGTAATAATAATAAGGAACACAAGATTTATAGTGGTTCGGCCAGGAAATTGGGCCTACATCCACTTTATATTTTTTCATTATTTACTTGCATCAGTTTTACAATTGCCTTCAATTACAAGAATCATACATTCATAATTCTTTTTACAATATTTTGACAAAATTTTCAAGTAAAGTATGGGCGCAAATGATTGCTGTTCCATGCCCTTGGGATTTGATCTCCTTCAACAGTAATGAGTTTGAATGTGCTGTCAAGAAGCTTCTGACCTATGACATATGGTCCTTCCCAATTTGGCCCAAACACACCTGTCGCTGTCATAATTCTTTTCAGGACTAGGTCTCCAATCTCAAAGTTGCGTTGGCGAACTTTGGAATTGAAATGTCTGGCTATCCTTTGCTGATGAGCTGCAATTCTGGGATTAGCCTCATCTCTTTTTTCATCAAGGAGATCTAGCGCTTCAAGCTGTAGCTTTTCGTTTTCTGCTTGGTTGAAATGGATTCTTCTATGTGAAGGGACCTCTATTTCTACCGGAATCATTGCCTCCAACCCGTATGCTAATGAAAACGGGGTGTGCCCAGTCGCAGTTTTGTGAGTGGTTCTGTATGCCCATAGTGCCAGTGGTAGCTTATCGACCCAACCACCTTTTGCTCTTTCAAGTTGCTTTTTGATGGTTGACTTAATAATTTTATTCACGGCTTCCACTTGCCCGTTTGCCTGCGGATGAGCCACTGCTGAGAAGCTTTTTCGGATTTTGAATCGCTTGCAAAAATCTTGGAATTCTTCACTTTCAAACTGAGTACCATTGTCTGTAATTATTTTTTGAGGCACACCGTATCTGCAAATGATGTTTTTAGTTACAAAACTTATCATCTTCTTTGAGGTGATAGTAGCCAGTGGTTCAGCTTCTGCCCACTTAGTAAAATAATCTACAGCAACAATGGCATATTTAATTCCAGATTTGGCAGTTGGTAACGGTCCTACAAGGTCTATCCCCCATATTGCAAACGGCCATGGACTGACCATCTGTGTGAGTTCAGTGGAAGGAGCTCTAGGAATTTTGGCGAATCTTTGGCATCTGTCACATTTTCGGGAATACTCTGCTGCATCTCGATTAATTTCTGGCCAAAAATATCCGTATCGGAGAATTTTCTTTGCTAATGTTTGGCCACCTGAATGATCACCACACTCTCCTCCGTGTACCTCTGCTAGGATTGCTTTGGACTCTTCCCTGGATACACATCGAAGTAATGGCATTGAGAATCCTCGTCTGTATAATCAGCCATCCTGGATTATGTATCGAGAGGCTTTTCTTAGTAGCTTTTGTCGTTCTTTTGAGTTCCCTGGTAAGGATCCATTGAGCAGATATTCTGTTATCGGAGTCATCCATGATTCTTGCTCTTGAGACATGCTCATGATCCAATCAATGTCCATCTCATCAATGCTAGGAGTCGACAGGACCTCCACCGGAGTTAACCCCAGAAATTGAGCTTCGCCGGTGCTAGAATACTTTGCGAGAGAATCTGCTTTCACGTTTTCTTCTCGAGGAATGTGACTTATCATGTAATGATCGAAATCAGCCAGGAGTTCCCAAGCCTTAGACAAGTAGGCGGGCAGATTCCCCCCTTTTGCTTGGAATTCCTTTTTGACTTAGCATACAATAAGCCGAGAATCACTGAATATCTGCAACGCTCGAATGTTTAATTCTTTAGCAATCCTTAAGCCAGCGATAAGGGCTTCGTATTCTGCTTCATTGTTTGTTGAAGGAAATTCCAATCTTAGTGCATAGCATAATGATCGGCCTTCAGGGGTCTCAAGTACAACTCCGGCTCCAGAACAGTAGTCGTTTCTCGCACCATCGACATATAACTTCCATTGGATAGGGGAATCATCGACCGTTTTCTCCTCACTGTTACCCTTATCTGTGAATTCTGCGATGAAATCCGCTAAAGCTTGTCCATTGATTGCTTTTCGGGGGTGATAAGTGATGTCATACTGACTGAGTTCAATATTCCACTTTAGAAGACGACCCGAAGTCTCAGGGCGAAACAGGACTTGCTTTAAAGGTTGATCAGTGAGGACTCTGATAGGATGAGCTTGAAAATATTTCCTCAACTTTCTAGATGCAATTAGTAGGCAATAGGCGAGTTTTTCCAACTTAGAGTAATTCATCTCTGCCCCAGTGAGTCTTTTGCTGATATAGTAAACTGGATGTTGAATCCTTTTGTCTTCTCGTATCAGCGCTGCACTTAAAGCATGAGATGATACTGCCAAGTATATAAGAAGATCCTCGCCATCGCCAGGCCTAGAAAGCATTGGAGGCGTTTCCATATGGCGAATCAATTTATCAAAGGCTTTTAGGCATTCGGGAGTCCAATCGAAGTTTTTCTTTCCTTTCTTTAGGGCGTCAAAGAATGGGATGCATTTATCTGTGGCTTTGGAAATGAACCGACTCAAGGCGGCGACTTTTCCATTGAGACTTTGCAATTCCTTCTTTGTTCTAGGGGCTTTGACTTCTTTCAGTGCAGTAATTTGAGCTGGACTGGCCTCAATGCCCCTAGCGCTCACGATGAAACCTAAAAACTTGCCGGATTCCACTCCAAATGAACATTTCAAAGGATTGAGCTTCATTCCGTATTTTCGGAGGACTGCGAACATGTCCGCTAAGTGTTCTATGTGATCCACTGCTTTCTTAGACTTTACTAACATGTCATCGACGTAGACTTCCATAGTCTTGCCTAATTGCTGTTTGAACATAGCATTAACAAGTCTTTGGTATGTTGCCCCTTCATTCTTTAGCCCAAAGGGCATAACTCTGTAGCAGTAAAGACCAATGTCGGTGATAAAGCTCGTGTCCTCCTGATCTGGCTCATGCATCATAATCTGGTTATATCCGGAGTAAGCATCCATAAAAGATAACAATTCGTGTCCCGCTGTTCCGTCTACCAGTTGAACGATTCTGGGTAATGGGGAGCAGTCTTTGGGGCAGGCCTTGTTTAGATCTGAAAAATCGATGCATACTCTCCATTTTCCGTTGGCTTTCTTAACCAGCACTGGATTTGAAACCCAATTCGGATAGGTAGATTCTTTGATAAAATTATTCTCCATGAGCCGATCAACTTCTTCTTTTAATGCCGCCGACCTTTCTGGACCTTGAGTTCTCCTCTTCTGTTTCACAGGTGTAAATTTTGGATCAATATTTAGAGCATGCACTGCAACTTCTGGGGATATTCCGCACATATCGGCATGAGTCCAAGCAAAAACATCCAGATTTGCCTTTAAAAAAGATATTAAGATATTCTGAATTGACACATTAAGTTGTGAACCCACATTCAACACCTTGTTTGGGTCCTTTGGGTCAACAGGTATTGGTATTGTCGTTTCCACTGGTACCACTCTATTTTCCCCTGCACTGACTTTTCTAGGGTCCATCTCTTTCCTTGCTCCGCTGTGCTCGCCAGTGCAGGGTCCGCCCTGTAATTGCTACAAGGCTTGTTCTTTGATGCGGACTGGGGCTGCCGCATTCTTTCCCATTTCTCTTTTTCTGGTTTCTCGTAGCTCTGTCAGATAACACTCTCGCCCAGCATTTTGATCCCCTTTTATAACTCCCACTCCATTGTCTGTAGGGAATTTAATAGTGAGGCACCACGGGGCAAGAACAGCTTTGAACGTTGCTAGAGTTGGACGACCAAGGAAAGCATCGTAAGCAGAAAATTCATCGACAATCACAAAAGTTTGCTTGCGGACCATTTTTCTCTCTCCTTCCCCAAGTTCCACAAACAAATCAATGGTTCCTACCGGCTGTTTTGGCTCCCCAGTGAAGCCAGCGATTTTCTGCGATGAAGCTTGCACATCAGCCATAGGTATCTTCATTTGGTCGAATGTTTTCTTGAAGAGGATATTGCAGGATGCGCCACAATCAATGAGAACTCTTCTGACAATAGCTGGCCCGATACCAGCCGAGTTGACTAAGGGGTCCAAGGTAGGAGCTTCAATACCTGCGGAATTCTTAGCTTTGAATACAATATCATCATCAAGAGTTCTTTGTTGCTTCAAGGGCGTAGCACCTTCCAAAACGAATACATCTTCCTCTGTCGGTACATACTTTAAAGCTCGGGTATACCTTTCCATCTCACCTCAGCTTCTGCCCGCTGGGTGAGGTCCTCCTGTAATGAAATTGATAATGGGCCTTCCAGATTCATGCCCTGCAGCCTTCTCAGTCGTCCTAGGCTGATGAGTAGGAGCCTGTTGCCCCTGACTAGATGAAGCAGGATTGTTGCTATTCTTTTTCACAAATTGCTGCAGTTTGTTTTCCCTTAGCAACTCTTCAATCAGATTTTTCAACTGGCGGCATTCGTCGGTTTCGTGACCGGGTTGATTATGGAAGCGGTAGAACTTCCCACTCTGTATAGCCTTTTTCCCGGTCCTTAGAGGAGGAGGTTTAGGAAAGTCAATAGAATCTTTAGTGGCAAGGTAGATACGTTCCGGCGTATCTGATAAAGGAGTATATTCTGATGGCTTGAAGGATCGGGGCTTCTTCAGATTACTCTGCTTCTTCCCGTTGTTATTTTCCCTTTTTTGCCCTACAGATTCATTCTTGCGTGGAACAACAGTGTTATCTTCGGCTTTTTCCAACACTGCCTTTACCGGTACGGGACGACTTTCTAAGCGTATGAATTCATCTGCTTTTTTATAGAACTTTTCAAGGGAATTTGGTTCCTTCATGTTTAGCCATTTCCCAAACTCGCTCGACTTGTCAATACCCTTCATCAGATAAGTCAATATCATTCGCGGTTCTGCATTGTCCACCTCAGCTAGCGCTATATTAAAGCGGTTTAAGAAAGATCTGATAGTCTCCCATGGATTCTGCTCCAAACTTGACAGTGACATGATATCCTTGGCTTTTGAGGCGTATAGTTTGAACTGCTCCTTGAACTTCCGGGTTAAGTCAGAAAACTGATCAATAGATCGGACTGGAAGTTTGGTGAACCAAAGCAGAGCTACACCTTCGAGATACACAGGAAAATATCGGCACTTTATTTCATCAGAGGCTCTGGCACCTGTCATGTGCCAATCATACTTGTATAAGAATTCGTTCGGATCACTTGTCCCCTTGTAAGCTGGAATGGTTGGAGGGACAAACTTCCTTGGGAATTCAGCCTTTAAGATTTTCTCAGTAAACGGAGTTTTACTTGGGGAGAAACCCCATTCTTTCTCGTCTTCAACCCTCTGCATACTCTCTTTCATAATTTGTCGGACCATTCCAGAAAGATACTCCTCATCATGTCGAGCTCTAGATCCACCAACCTCTGGAAGTGTTTGTTCAAAGGGGCTAGCAGCCCTTTTAGGAGCATTCCTTTCTTCAGCATCACGAATGTTGCCAGCAAAATTCCTTTCATTATCTGCGGGTTGACGATTTGCCCCAAGCAAATCGTTCAACCTATTCAGAATTAGGGCATTCTGGGAATTCTGAGCCTCGAATTGTGCATTTTGGGCATTTATCTGTTGGTTCAGCCCTAAGATTGCAGCATCCAGCTCTGCCTTTGTAACTCCGACAGCTGGAGTGGCTTGATTTGATATAGGGGAAGCGGAGGTTCCCTCTTGAATATTCCCAGATCTGACAGATCTACTTTTCCTTCCAGGAGCCATAATCTCGGATAGACTTTTGGTTTTCAAGGAAATTCTCTCTACAAACCTCTGTGAAGCAATGATGATAACTCTTCTGAGTTCAGTTCTCAGTGAGAGCACCAAAAATGTTAACGCTAAAATTTGAACGTTAACACCCCGGTGTATGAAGTGAGATCGTGAAAGCACCACCCGATAGCTCGGGAACAGATTATAAGCAGATAGTAGTGAAAAAAAAACAGTAAACAACAGCAATTTTATAGTGGTTCGGCTTAAGAGATAGCCTACGTGCACTTTGAATATCTTTATTGATGATTTGATTAAAAGTCAATGCAGTTACACTTTGATTACAACATACTTTGAGTTTCAAGTGGCTTAGAACAAGTAGCCTAAACTTCAACGTCGATCCAAATCTTTGAACACATGTTTGACATGTTTGATTTCTTCGTGAAGTTCCTTGAAGGTGTTGAAGTAGTTTAGAATGCAGCAGAGTAACGGCGCTTGAAATGAATCAGCCAAAAGTCCCCTGAATGTTGGGGGTGGCCATGTATTTATAGGCAAATCTGGATAGAAGTTTTTTGCCCAAGTCCTGAGTCGTGACCGACTCAGGCTAAGCCGTGGCCGAGTCAAGTTGAGTCGTGGCCGGCTTATCTGGTTAAACATTTGGTCTTCTCACTAGCTCATTCTCTTGCTGGATTCTAAGTCAAGTCCTGAGTCGTTGGCGAGTCAATTCTCACTGGGTCATGCATTGTAGCAACGGAGTACGACTCAGTGGCTTTAAGTCGCGGACGAGTCATCCTGAGTTATGAGTCATCAAGTTATTTCTTAGGTCATCAATTTTCTTGAGTCGTTTCTTATGATGAGTCGTGGACCTATTGAGTCGCTGGGGCAAAGCCTTTGATGAGTCGGTAATGCATTGAGTCGGTCCTGCCTTGTGAACCGTTAACCCCTTGAGTCGTAACCCTTTAAGTCGCTTTGAGCTTTAGGTCATTAACTCCTTGAGTCGGTGACTCGATGAGTCGTGAGGCTTCCTGAGTCGTGGGGCTTCCTGAGTCGTTAAACACCTTAAGTCGTGGCTCATCCCAGGCCTTAAGTCGTTGACTCCTTTAACTCGTAGGCTGGAACGGGGTTTACATTACCCGAGCCAAGGCTTAGGCGCTACTTGTCAATTATCAAAATTTAGGATGCGGACGGAGCTGTCCACAACCTTCCCTTTCTCTCTGCACCGAGCCTCTCTCAACTCAGCCACATTGCATGCACGGCCAGTCGCCTGATCGCCTTGTACCACTCCAACACCTCTGTCTGTCGAAAACTTTAACGTCAGACACCATGGGGCCAACGATGCCCTAAATCCTGCCAGGGTTGGACGTCCTAGAAGTACGTTATATGGAGAGTCGACATCCAACACTAAGAACAGTAGGATTCGCACCCTCCTACGTTCGCCTTGCCAAAATTCAACTGGTAACCCTACATATCCCACTGCATCCGTTGCTGCGCCGTTAAAGCCATGGATTCTGGCTTTAGATGGCTTCAAATCCTTGGTCTTCAGCTTCATTTGGTCGTATGCCTTCTTGAAGATGATGTTAACGGAACTTCCGTAATCAATTTGAATTCTCTTCACGATGCCGGCCCGATTGTCGCAGATATGACCATTGGGTCGATGGTAGGAACCTCTACCTTATCCGCATCTCTCCGCCAGAATACGATATCATCATTCATCGTGGGCTGCTGCTTTGCAGGAGTCCCATCCTCCACATTCGAACAACACTCATACTCCGCATATCTTAAAGAGTTAGCATATCGCTCCATCTCCTGCCAATTCTTATCCGCTGGATGAGGTTCGCCAGCAATTGTGTTAATAACCAACCTACCCACAGTTCGAGCAGGTTGTTCAGGTTGGTGTGGGGCCGGCCCATGTCCAGGGTCCGATGTTTCTTGCCTTCCGTCTTGTGGGTCTTTGACAAATTCCTACAGCTTCTTTTGTCTAATCAGCGTTTCTATAGAGTCGCGGAGGTGTCTACACTCCTCTGTGTTGTGCCCATAAGACTCGTGAATGCGGCAATATTTCCCGGTCCACTTTTGTTCCTCTGTCGATTCCTTTGGGCGTGGTTTTCTATACTGGAAAGTGTTGCAAGTTGATAAATAAATGTTCTCAAGAGATGCATTCAACGGGGTGTATTCATTGTAGTTCGGGATCCTTAACTTCCATCTCCCTGTTTCTTTTTTCTTTCCAGGATTTCCACCTCTGGGTCCTTTAGACTGCCCAGGCTTGTTCTGGACGTTAACTTGATTTTTTCCATAATTGGCGTCGGTTTGCTTCACGGCGATGTTACTTTTCACATACTCCTGAACGGGCCCTGGTGCATTGTCTCGCCTTGTCCACCAAGCTTCCTCCCTCCTTATGAACTGATGAGCTTTCGAATAAAAACGTTCCAGCGTAGCTAGGGGCTTTCCCGCCAACCAATCTCCAAATTCAGAATCTAGATCCACTTCACGCATTACAGCCATCAAAATTGCGTGGTCGTTAGGATTGCTCACCTTGGTAGCAGCAACATGAGATCTTTGCAAGTATGCTTTTAATGACTCTCCCGGAGCTTGGATTACGCTTGATAAGGACATCACATCCTTTGGACGAGTGGTGTGTATCTGAATTGTTCTATGAATTTCGTTGCTAATTCGTCAAAGCTGGATATAGATCGAGGTGGGAGTCGAGTAAACCACATGGTGGCAATTCCGGACAAAGTGATAGGGAAGCACCTACACTTGGTCGCATCATTGGATCTTGTAGAATCCATCATCCATCCATACCTCATCACATGTTGCCTGGGGTCAGTTCTTCCACTCATAGGCTGGAATGGTGGGCATGCTAAACTTTCTTGGTTATTCAGCCTGCAGAATGGTATCCGTGAAGGGAGTATGACTCTTAGACACTCCCCAATCTTCATTGGTCAAGCCTTGGTTCTCTTGCATTAAGTGCCTGACCATAGCTGTTAAGTCCGAAGTTTGTATGGAGGATGGAAGGTTGGGTTCTGCCCCACGGGACCGTGCGGGTTGATGTCTCGTCTGATTCGGGTCTTAAAGATACGGGCGTCCGGTTTCTTCACGGACTTGATCCCTAGTCGGTCGATCTGTGGCACCTGCCTGTGCGCCTTCATCCTTACGGCGCCTACACCTAGGAGGTTCATCAGCTGAAGTTGAACTATCATCTTCAGGGTAAGGGGTAGGGCTACTTTCAGCATTCAGACGCTGTTGCTAAGTAAGCTGAGTCATGAGGTTAACGTTAGCTTGCATTTGCTCAGCAAGTTGCCTTCTACTTTCCTTAAGTTCTCTTATCAAGTCATTGAACTCTGCTCGGGAAACAACCTCCGCTTGGTTTTGGTTGGAGGGCCCTACGCCTCGAATCGCTTGCTGATTGCTAGGTCCAACTTGTTGCACGCTAGCAGTCTCCTGGACATCTGCATTTTGAGAGGCCGATCTGGTTCATGGTCTCCCCTTGCTAGAGTTTTTGGTTGTAACTCTGAGTAAAATAAACAGATGTCTTGTGAATGATTTTGGATCTCCTTCGGGGGATTTATGCAATCCAGTAGCTACAAAGCAGATCCTTAATAGCCTGAGAATTCAGTTCTCAGTGAAAGCACCAAAATGTTAGCGCCGAAATTGGTCACTAACACCTTAGAAAGATTATGTGTAGAGATTAATGAAGATAATAAATTAAAATAGAAGACAGAATGTAAATTTAAATGCAGGAAAGAACACCAAATTTATAGTGGTTCAGCCTAATTGCCTACATCCACTTTGAGATGGATCTTTATTGCTTTCTCAATTACTTGAATAAATATACAATCCGTCAATTAATCACATGAATGCAAGTTTGAATTAAAAAGAGGAGAGTATAAAAAATGGCAGAGTCTCCCAAAAGTTTCCTCGAAAAAAGGATCCCTTTCCCTATGCCCCTGCCTCTCTATTTATAGACAAAGAGGGGTTGGACTTCCCTCGTGGGCCTGGTGGATGAATATCTTGGCCCAAATAGTGCAATCTCTGTATGCCGACCCATAGACGCCGAGCGTTCTTTGAATGCCGAATAGGGCGTGAATGCCGAACGATCTCCTTAGGCCGAACGAGATGAGGTCGAACGCTCTTAATGCCGTGGGAAGCACTTGTGCCGAATGATACCGGGAGCCGAACTAGTGTCTTGGCCGAACGATGGCTAGGCCGAACGAGGCTAGAATGCTGAATAGACCAGGAATGCCGAATGAAGCATAGATGCCGAGCGTTCTTTGCATGCCGAGCACAGTGGTGCCGAACACCTAGGATGCCGAGCGAAATGGAAGCATGCCGAGTGAAGTGGAGCCAAACGTTCTGAATGCCGGGCACCCTGTCTGTCGAACACTTTCCAATGCCGAACGCTTCTAAGTGCAGAGCGCTCCTTTATGCCGAGTACTTTCTGGATGCCGACCGTGATGATATGCCGAGTACTTGCCAGATGTCGACTGTGATGATATGTCGAACAATCCAGAGGGGCCGAGTACCGAGTTGCCTGGTCAAATCTTCAGGAAACAACCCTAAACGGATTAATTTTTTCAAAGGGAAAATCGTTAAAATTTAATTATTTTACAACTCCAAGTGGATCCCGGAAGACCGAACGTAGAGTTTAGGACTGGATGCGAGTGATTGTTATTATTTTAAGATTTCTTTAAGTAATTTAAAATAATAGGGTTTCCAATAGTTGTAGTTTTACTACGATTTTTGAATAGCCTTTTTATCAGATTTAGATCTATTTTCCAGTCTATTCCATTTTAGTTATTCTTCTTTAGTTAATTACAATTTCCATTAAGCATAGTTTATTTACAACATTTAAGTTTATTTATTGTTATTTATTTCTTATTTATATCTTTTTCTATGTTTTGGATTTTATGCAAGCGTCTATTCTCTTCTTTCTCCTTTTCTTCACGTTTGAATTAGAACAAATTAAAATGAGGATATGGATTATATAAATGAGAATATTGAATGAAGAAAATAAGATGTCAGTTTGAATGCTGCAATAAATAATGGAATTGGACTGTAACATAAATGGAATTGGACTGTAACATAAATGGAATTGGACTGTAATTATACATAATTATGATTAGAATTTGACTAAATAATTAGCTTAGTTATAACTTAGAATTATAGCTAAAAAAAGTAAAAGATGAAAGAAAATTATTTCACACATAGACCTTCGGTTAACTATAAGCATGATTATAACGTAGGTTATAATAAGTAAAAGAATTGATAGAGGCTTATTTTTAGACATAGGATAAATTAATAAGCATAGAAAGTGGAGATGATAATAAAAGCTTATTTAAATGATTTATCTATGTTAATAAGAAAAAGTGTAAGTAGGACTTGTACCAAAGAGCACTCTCCTATTTTTTTTTTATGGACATGGTGTTTCACATAACCCTGAAGTAAGATGGGCAACACACTTATATGCTAATAGTGGTAGTAATTTGTCAATAATTAGATGTTCAAATCACGTGATATTTGGACAAGGGGCGCTATTAAATATTGTTTGGATGAAGGGTAGAATTCTACATAAGGAGCTATATATGTCGTCTAGTCCATAGTAATATTATGTGTAGGGAGTTATGTTGCATCTAGTCCATAGTAAATTAATGCGTTCTGTGTAGGGAGCTATATATGTCGTCTATTCCACAGTAACATTCTATTTAGGGAGTTCTATAGCGTCTAGTCCATAGTAAATTAATGCCTTCTGTGTAGGGAGCTATATATGTCATCTAGTTCTACAGTAACATTCTGTATAGGGAGTTATATAGCATCTAGTCCACAATAAATTAATGCCTTCTGTGTAGAGAGCTATATATGTCCTCTATTCCATAGTGGATGCTGTGTATTTTCATATTTACCATTAGCATTCTGTGTAGGGAGTTATATAGCGTCTTGTCCATAGAAGGTATTATAGAGTAACAGGCCGATCAAAAGGGTATAATTAGGGCTACAGCCAAATTACAAGATTTGGGATTCAGCCTAATCAAAGCAACAATCAAAACAAGTGCAAACAATTAAAGTTAACCTATCTTATGGTTAGTCATATTTATTTCCAGTTTATCTCTTTCCTATTTCCTTTATTTCCTCTTTATATACTAGAACTGTTGTAGAGTCTATTACTTCTACTTTGCTTAAAGATTCTAGTAATTACTATCATTCACCATACTTTGAGTTTGATCCACTCCTATATTTTCCCATTCGCCACCTAGGCAATCAAGGGAGAGGATAATAGATTACAGTTGCTTGGAGATTTCTTGGAGGAGTTTGCTACCATGTATTTCTTTTCTTTCAGCTTTTATTCTTTCTATGTACTAGCTTATTATGAAGGATATTATTTACTCTGATTTTTGAGACTGTGAGTTTTAGTTTCACGAGACATATTGGATTTTTAATCATGTATGTGGTATTTGATATTTGACTTATTTATGAAGAAATGATGAAGTTTTGTTTTAATTAAGTTATTATTTCAATTTTTTGCTATTTTTATCTATTTTTGTCTTATGAATCTTAGTCTGTGTTAGATTCAGTTATACCTACAACGCATCATGCCTTTTAATGTGTCCTTTTGGATATATTAAGAGGTGTGGGGTATTTCATAATGCCCTCAGTCGACTGAACCTGTGCATAATATTTTTTTAAAATTTACACATATTAGTCGACCGAGTGCATATGTCCATCGATTGAATCTGTGCAATTTCAAGTGCACATGCACATTTTGAATTCAGTCGATTGAAGCTCCCTATGTAGTAGACTAAACACTGTATACCGTTAAATTTCTTGAATAAACACTTCCTTTTTCGAACAGCTTTCTCCCACGCGAAGAGTTACGGCCATTGCTATTCTTTGAGATCTTTTCAGCAGAAGTAGCAACTCCTATCTACTATATATATGCTTAAGTTTCAAAGATCAAATCACTGAATTTACTATATTACTTGCTCTAACTTGAATTATATTCTTCGAATCTATTGCCTTCTTGAATTCATATATTCATTGCTTACGATCACAATTTCATATTTTACAAAAAGCAATCTAAACTTCATATTCTTTATATACACAAAACTATACACATTATACTTGAGGAAAAGATTATAGAAAGGGTGTGCTACAAGTGACAAATCCTTGTTACTAGAACACACAAGGTCAAGACAATCTACTTTGTAATCAAGTCCTGTTCGGTTGCTTAAGCGGTCAAGTCCTGTTCAGTTACTTAGGCGGCGTAAACCAATTCCTTTGGGTCAAGTGAGCATTGCTAGTTTTAATTCCAGAAGAATTCTGGAACTCGACGTAGAACGGAAAGTTCGAACCTGTATAAAAATCTCTCGTGTCATTATTTACTTTACTTCTATCTTGTTTTATAGTTACTTTTAGCATTAGTTAATAAGTTTAGTTTATATACGTATATACATATATATATTCCATATTACATGATTCGATAACATAATCACTTCCATTTGGTATCAGAGCTAGGTCATCTTATAACCATAACATAGTTATCTGATATTTTAATCTGGAAAACAACACTAGCACAGTAACTAACACAAGTTTTCTTGATGGTCAACCTACTGCACCACCACCACTATTTAACAGAATAAACTACAACTAGCGGGATACTAGGATGAGAATTTATATACATGCTAATAGTTATGAAACCTGGAATATTACTCAAACTGAATATACCATAACTACTACAGGATATTCACAATGGTCTAACACACAAAAACTAGATGCTACTACAAATGCTAAAGCCGTGAATAAGTTATATTGTGAATTAGACAAGAATGAGTTTAATAAAATAAGCATGCGTACACTAAAAATTACACATGGAGGTAATAACAAGCAAACAGAGTAAAATCTCTATGCTTAAAAATCAGTTCCAAAATTTCAAAATGAAGCAAGATGAAACAATAAATGAATGTACTCTAGATTCCAAGATATTTATCATTCTCTTTTAGCATTAGGTAAAACATAAAAAAAAACTTTGATATCGTTCCAAAAATCCTCAACTCTCTAACGGATGAGTGGGAACGAAAGGTCTTAGAGATCGAAGAGGCTAATGACATTTCAACCATTAAACCAGAGGAGTTGATAGGAAATCTAATGTCTTATGAAGTTAATCTCTATGCTAAATGAGTACAAGCACATGATAAGAAAAATATAGCATTCTAAGAAGAAAAGGATGAATCGGATTCAGATAAGGAAGATATGGCATTCATTGCCAAAAATTTCAAAAAGTTTTTTTAATTCAAAAAGCATAAAAAATTTAGAAATAATAAGAACAGCTCCAGCAAAAATAACAACAAACCGTCATCTTCTGCTCTAGAATGTTTAAAGTGTCATAATAAAGGCACAACAAAAAAGACTGTCCTGATCGAAAGAGAGATAAATTTAAGCACAAGAAAGAAAGATTGAAAGAGAAAGCTTTCTCTATCACTTGGGATGATTTAGAATTATCTTCATCATCAGACAATGACTCAAACATCGATAGGGAACAAGCCAATGTATGTTTTATGGCCATAACTAACAAGGTAGCTGATCTAGCTTTTGCTGATTTATTAGAAACAAATTCTGAATTACTTGATAAACTAAGAAACATCTAAAGAAACTCTTGAAAAATTAAAAAGAACTGAAATTGAGATAGATATGTTAAGAGATGAGAAACTTTTTTATAAGAAGAACTTGAAATTTCTCAAGAATCTTATTCTAATATGACACCTCACCTCTCTTTGTTAAGCCAAGAAATAAAAACTCAAAAAGAAAAGAAGGATGCTCTATTAATTGAAAATCATGATCTTAAAGCTAATGTTAAAATATTTGAATTAGATATTTCTAGCCTTAAAACAAATTTAGATGATATTACTAAAAGTGTCTATAATTTTAACAAAGGTAGATAAAATCTTTCTAAAATTATAGAAAACACTCAGACTGTTTCTAATAAAAGAGGACTAGGATACAGGCAAGTTTTTAAAATTATTCCAAAGAAAAAGGATTCCTTATATAACAATTTTAAAAAGAATAATAATAAAACTGAAAAACCAATTTTAAAAATTAAAAATAATTTTAAATCAATTAAGATTTAGGTTCTGAAAATAAAATTTTATTTTTAAAAGGAATTCTGAACCCTCTTGGGTTTGGTTTCTAAGACCAAACTTTTTAGGACCCAAATAAAAAAGTGGGTAATGTTAATTCTATATTTTGCAGTTACCACCTAGAAAAGAGCAAAATGGATATTGGACAGTGGTTGCTTGAAACACATAATAGGAAAAAAGGAGATGCTAACATAGATTACCTATTCGGATGGAGGATCTGTCACTTTTAGAGCCAATTCCAAAGGATATATCATCAGCAAAGGCGATGTGAGCAATAACTGTATATCTGATTTACCTCTTATTACAAATGTTTTATTATGTTAAGAATTTAAAACATAATTTACTTAGCATCAACCAACTGTGCGACAAAGGGTTCAATATATATTTTTCTGAAAATAAGTGTAGCATTTTTTATCAAAATAAAAATCTTATTTTTGAAGGTTTTAGAGATAAAATATATATGTTTTGAATATGAATATAAATTACAATACAAATATGTGTTTAATAGCCAAAGAAAATGATCCTTGGTTATGGCACAAAAGGTTTTGTCATATTAATTTCAAACCTATGAACAAATTATTTAAAAATGAATAGTAAAAGGTTTACCAAAGATGAAGTTTAAAGTAAACAATATTTGTAATGCTTGTCAATTAGGAAAATTATGAAAATCATCCTTTATATCAAAGAAAAACATTTCTATTATACAACCTCTTGAACTATTGCATTTGAATCTTTTTGGACCAACTCAAGTTCAATCTATACACCATAGAAAATATGTGTTTGTTATAGTAGATGATTTTTCAAGATATACATGGACTATTTTTTTGAAAAATAAAAGTGGCACTTTTGGAAATTTCAAAATTTTTGCTAAAGGAATTAAAAATCTCAAAAATTAAAAATTAAAAATATTAGAAGTGATCATGGAGGTGAATTCAAAAATGAAGATTTTGAACATTTTTATAATGAAAAGGGAATTTACCATAATCTTCGATGAATTCCAAACTTTTTATCAAGGGCGCATGAAAACAATTCATTATGGTGCATATATCATGAGGATTATTAAGCATTTCAAAATTCCTTTTTCTGACTCGGATTATTCAGCAATTGGCTCATTGAATACCGAAATTCTAAGCTTAATGGGTTTCTCGAAGCAATATCCTAGTCATACGATGATTACCTTTGAGCATTGGCTTGAGAATCGAGCTTTTAGTCAACCTTAACCACCCACTAGGCAACATGCTCCTCGTGTTGAAGCAACAAGCTCTTCTTAACCACCGCCACCTTCATGGGAATCTAACGAAATATGAGAAATTGGACCACAAGCTTGACCACAAGAGGCTTTGACCATCATTTCTAGAAATCAAAGGCTGCTAGACCAATGCCTAACTTGTGTCGAGACAACTATTTCTCGTGTTGAAAAAACTGTCATAAAGGTGAACAAAAAGCTTAATTGCATTAAGGGTTTCTTAAACAATATTTGGGAAGCAATATCATGTTAACAACCTTCCTCTACATCCGTTCATGTTAATACATCTCAATGAAAACGACCTCAACAACATTTTACTTGGTCGACTTCAAAACAAGGACGAGAAAAAGAAGAGGAGGAGAGGGAAGAAATTGGAGGTCAAAGAGAAAATTCCAGTGGAGACAAAGATGAAACTGAGGGGGTAAGTTGAAGACGAAAGTTCCGAAGATGAAGGAGACGGTGATGAGTAAGTTGTTTTGTTATCTTGTTTCAATAATTTAACAATCTGGTATGTTATTCTTAAATAATGGTAGGTATTCTCTGTGATAACTCAGATTTTTGGACATTTGTTAATTTGGTAATTTATTTGATTAACAGGTTTTAAAATACAAATTTGTAATTTGAACAAATAAAATAAGTATTAATTTGTTTTATATTTAGAATAATAATAATAATAGATTTTTAAATAAGATTTGGATTTCAAATTCAATTGAATATAAATTGGAATTAAAACTTTGTATTTTGGAAGTAATAAAATTTGTTTTTTTTTAAATTTCAATATAAATATATATGTAAGGAAATGCAAGTAATATGAATTATATGTATAAATATTTATTATCTAACAAGTATAATAGTTAAAATAAGAATTAAATAAAAGAATTATATATTTTTCTTTTAAAGCTTTATATATAAATAAAAATATTTTGAAATTATATATGTATTTCAAATATAAAACATGTAAACATATTATAATATAATACTTAAATCAACTAAAGACATTTTTATTTACAAAATTTCTAATGTAAACATGAGTACTTTCAATATAGCAAATGTAAACTAATTACAAAGTGTAAATTTCATTTGTAAGAAATTTAACAAGTGGCATAAATTTGGTTTTGTTTTTAAAATAATAATTGAAAGATAAAAGAAAATATATACATTTTCTATTCTTTCCTCATTTCTCTTTTACCATCAATTTTAAACAAAGAAACCATCCTGAAGCCATAATCAACTCAGTTCTAGTACAAATTCTAGTTCAAAAACCTATAAACAATTCAATACAGAAGATAAATCAAGCAAATCATTTCACGCTTGAGATCAGAGGTAGGAGCAACTCAACAAGTTAAAGTTTAGCATCTTAGATCAGTAGCAAATCAGAGCAGCTTCTAGTTTTTTCAATTAAGCCTGTTCTCTACTTTTAAATCCTGATGAGTAATCTCTCAAAACAGGAAATTTAAAAAAACCGAACCAAGTTCAAAGATCAGATCTGAATCAAGTAGGCAGTTTCAATTTTTAAAACCGATGCTCTGTTCATTAAAAAGTGAGTAAACCTCTCTATTTTTTTATATGCTTACGTGTTAACTAGCTCTTCTTTTTAGATCTGGGATCTGGGTCAAGAATATATGAAACTGTATAATATGATTTATACATGTATATGACTGTGTTAACAAGTTAGCAGTTTTCTTTTTATAAAAAAAAGGGGCATTAGTTCCAAAAAAAATCTACCGTATGAAAACTTTTCTTTCAAATTCCAGATCTTTTATTTTGTTGTGCATGCAAGAATTAAAGGGTAGAAATGAACTAGATTTGTGTTGCATGGGCGGAAAGTGAGTTCCTTGGCATATAAGCATGTAGATGCCAGTGGGATTTGGGCTCTGTTCATTGTTATTTGCTTGAAAAAAAAAATAAACTGCTAACTTAAGCTTTAAATATAAACATCCCTTTTATACAATTGAATTCCGATTGCGATGCTAAAGGGAAAATTTCTTGTTTTTGATTGTATATCATTCCAAATTTTGTTCCAGTAAGAACTATAGAGTAAAGAACCAAAAGTAAGAATTTTACTGTAAGTGAACAAATTGGGGGTTGGATTAAATTCATGCGGTCATGAGGCTTTCATGCATCAGGGTTTGGTCGGAGGTGGAAGAGGTGATGTCGTTCATAGGGATAATGGTGGAATTTTATTTTAAGAGGCCATGGTGATCGGTCGAACGATCTTAGGGTTTAGGGAAGAATCAGGTTTGGTTTTGATTGCAAATGAACGACGATGATTTGAGGCATTGGGTGGTATGCGGCCCTGGTGGAGAGGAAGTGGAAGGGTTGGCGTAGACTTCGGTGAAGTAGGGTGATTATCGACATTGAGGTTTGGCGAGGCGGAGACGCAGTGTGTCTTCGGGCATGCCAGTTTTTGGGAAAAGGAGATCAAATCTGAAACGAGAAAAGTGGGCACGTTTTCTGGTGGATGGCTAAAGTGTTGAGGTCGGATGTGACTTCCGATGGTGGTAGGCGGCGCGTCACGGTGGTTGTGGGGTGTGTTTACGTGCACACCTGCGTGCACGTATCCTCGTACAAAATCATTGTTGAACAACGGAATGAAAGAACTGGGTGGAGGAAATAAGGAAAAGGAAGAAGTAAAGAAGAATGGGCTGAAGGTAAGAGAAGTGGGCCTGAGAAAAGAAAAGAAGGAGCGGGCCAGGTAATTAGAATGGGCCTGTAATTTTTTAGAGTAATAAGTAAATAAACAAAAAATAAAAATCGGATATGAAATTTGGGCCTACCTGTTTTAAAATAATAGGAAACGAAAATAAGCAAGTTTTCAAAGCAAAGGTATTTATCAAGATTTCAAACAAGTTTTTCAAATTAACGTATGGTTCAAGTTATAAACAAGTACAAGTATTCTCCTATTTATTCAAAATGGTTTTGGTTTTGGGTAATTACTTAATGGAAGTAACCGAGAATTAATTATTTAGTATAATTAATTAAAGTATGGATTTATCAAGGAAATTTATTAAAGGGATTGGTTAATTAATGAAATGTGATAAATTAAAGGTTAATTACAATTTGTTATTCAAATTGTTTTATATGTTTAGAGATGATAAAATTCATTATTTACACTAAATTAAAGTTATTACAAAAAAAAATTATTATGAATGACTAGAGATTAATAATTTGGAAGGTTAATTTAAAAGGTTAATCATTAAATGAAATTAATAAGATTATATGATTAATGTTATTAATTAAATTAATGAATTATAATGGATTTTAATTAAATAATCAATTAAGAATATTTAGTTGGGTTAATTAATTTAAATTTAAATTTAACTTATTTAAGAATAAATCTCTTATGTTATGAATTAGGTATTGATTACTTAATTAAGTGGATACTTAGTATAAGACATTAATGAATAATTATAGAATATAATTAAAGAGGATAAACTTCATTATGGAAGAATTAATGAAGTAAATAAGGATTAATTTCTAAGTGTAAGTAATCTAAAGGATTAATTAATGTAAATAATTGAAGGATAGCTAATTACTGAATGAGATAAATTAATGTTGACTTATGGTAGTAATTAATCATGAATCATTAATGAGTGTCATTAATTAATTAATTAAAGGTTAATTTATGTGAATGGTTAAGGATAATTAATCTATGTGATTGATTAAAGATTAATTACTTAAAGCAATTAAGAATAATTAATCCAGAAGGGTTAATTAAGATGGATAGTTATTGTAGGATAAATTAATTGGTGGTAGTTAATTAATTGATAAGCAAGATTTAAAGGTAATTGATTTAATTCAATTATGGTTAATTTAATCTTGCATATGAATGATTGAATGATGTTGAATCCCTTGAATTGGCTAATATACCTGATGAAATGTTGCGTGATATGATATGTTTAGGTGTACAGTTATATTATGGTTATTTATCGATGACGAATTGCCATGTAAAAGTGACATCTTGAATTATAGTTGAATTTAAATTTCACTTCAATGATTTGGGTTGAGATGCATTGAATTCGAAGAGACCGGAGTCGGGTATTAGTAAATACCCGAAACCACTTCGATTCTTTATAAATTGTTATATGAAATCAATATGCTGAATTGAAATGATTTAAGAGAATTGTACCATTTAATCTAAGGTTTTGGTACTTAGAAATTGATGGATGAAATGAGTAATGTCTTTAACGACTTGTTAACTTGTAAATTGATATAAGTTACCCCAGGTTCATATCAATTGCATGTTTTTGTATTCCATATTAGATGAGTTTACTCACGCTGGTTTCCAGCCTGACCCGGGTGTTACTTTGATGTAATGCTCAGGTCAGACCGAGTATTACAGATTTTCAGGTAAGGACGTTTTGGAGCTCAGGAGGCGAGCTGGATGGCAGGGACGTATGGAGAGTTTCCACTATTATATTGTATATATCTGAGAAATGTTAAATTTTATCTCTTCAATGTTGTATAATTGATGTAACTCTGATATATCGATGTAAATTGATAGATATAGTTTTCTTTGGTATAACTATTATTATTGATATTATATTTTATCCGCTGCAAATGTGAGATTGTGTGTTTCTTTTCTGTTCTTCTTCTATCTCTTTCTTCTTTCCTCTAACTATCTGAAATTTTTGGGATCAAAAATTCTGGGTCGTTACATTTGGTATCAAAGCTGAAGGTTAAGCGAGAACCTTGGCTCTGTTGGGATTACTCATTAAGGAAAGGGTCAATTGTACCCTAGAATGAGTTGAATGTATATATATATGAGAGAGCGTACTTGTTATTTCTTATATAAAGATTTTAAATGGTTTTATATAGGATTATATTTTGATATATAAAGCAATATATCTTTCTATCAAATATTATGAGAATTGGTTGTTAAAATTATTGGAATTAAATTAAGAAGTAATAGAACACAACCAAACTGAAATTGAATTTGAATATAAAGATAAGTTTGAAATAAATTCAAACTGAAATTTAATTCATGAATTTGGGAAAGAATTTTAGAATAAGGTAATAATGAGATGTTTTAAGGAAGTAAACCATTTAGATAAGTATGGGATATAAATTTGAATTAAAGTTGATCTAAGCTGTGAAGTTAGAATATTAAGATTTAAAAACATTTGAAATTTGGTTTCAAATTATTAAAAGGAATAATAAATAATATTATTTAATGCATTTGAATGAAATGGTCCTATTTCAAATAAGTGATGTTTGAAAATTTTAAAGAAAATTTGTTTTGAATTGAAACCAAAGATGGTTTGAGATAAACTCTAAATATTGAGTTTAAAAATTAGGAATGAGATGTGATACCAAAAAGTGAAAAATTTTAAACTTAAAAAGTGGGAAGATTATTTATGAGAAGTTTAAAATTTGAAATGGAAGTTCAAATTGGGTAAAGTTGACGGGATTAAGTGAATTGAGTTTAACTTAGGGAAAAGTTAAATAAGTTGAAAGGGTCAACCTGATTTGCAAATTTCAAGATGAAATTGGGATTTAACTTGGAGAGTTAAATGGATAATCTGAATTAGGAGTTTGTGTGATCTCAAAATGGTTTTGAGATCTGGAAATCGAAAATTGATGGACGTTTTAAAATGAATTGGATGGTATCATCCTATTGTTATTAATAATCTTTAAATTGAGAATTGGATTTGTTTAAATGAGTGAGAAGTGAAGTGTGGTAATATATCCATTATAGAGATAAATAAATTTAATTTAAATTTAAGATTGAGATATGGAATTCCATTGAATTTAAGTTTTGGATGTTTAAGGGAACTTGGAAGTTCAAATTGTTAAGGATTAGTTTCAAAATTTAAATTTGGGGTTAAATTGAATTTGATTTGAATTAATTGAAAATCGTGATTGAAGATGTATAAGTATAAAATTCAAATGGAAAATTTGAATTGGATTAATTTGAAACGATTTGAAATTGAAATGGGTTCGATCTGAAATTAGTCTGTATTGATTTGAATAATCTGGAATTGTGATCAAAGTTGAATATGTTTAAAATCAAATAGAATTTGATTTAAATTTGAAAAGAAACCGAGGTTTATTCAACTTGAATTGGCGTTGAATCAATTTCAATGGAAATTGAAGTTATTTAAATTGGAATTAGGTCAATTTAAATGGAAATGGAATTTAAATTGAATAGATACGAATGGAAATTGGGAAGTGAGCAGTTTTGACTCTGGACTATATTTTCTTTTTAATATAAATTGTTTTAATATAGACTTATTTTTCAAAGTTATTCATTATATATACAACCTTTCTTTTAAAAGCCAAATTATCTTATACTTGTTTTACAATTATTTATGAAACTGTTTAACAATTTTCCAACTGTTTTATAAACTAATTACTATTTTACAAAACTAATTGCTATTTTACTATTATTTTGAAATTACCTAAAATTTCTATAATTATTTTAACTATTTTCTAACTATTTTACACCTATTTTACAAACTAGTAATTATTTTCAAACTACTTATCTATTTTAAAAATTTTAAGCTATTTTCTAAATAAACTGGTCGGAGTTCAAACTGTTATTGGTTAAATACCCAATCGAGATAAGAGTAGAAGTGATAATCCAAATGGATTGAAGCAATTGTGAATAAGTTAATGAAAATTAATGTAAATGTGAATAGAAAGAGAATTAATTTGGCTAATAACCAATAAAGATAAATACGTAGGGTGTACGTATGTTATTCTATTCGCATAGTAATGTGATCCAGATTCGAGCATAGAATTTCGTGATAGTTATATCGATCCGAGTGGGATTTTTCACTCGATTTTCGACGGCGAACCTGGATATGGATTGTTGATTGGTTCTGGATATTCTCTATCATAGTTATGACTATGCAACGAGAATAATGGTTTCTGATCAAGAAACCAGATCTGAGTCCGCACTAGGAAGTCGGTTGGACGATACTAGTTCGGAAGTAAAATTGTGTGATCGAGTGAGCGATCAGATTATAGCGTACGGATGATATGTGTACATCGTACGAATTTGAGTGAAATGATATTAAAAAGAGTAATCAAATTTGAATATTTGATTTTGAGTAAACAAAGTTAAATATCTTTGTTTTATAAAATGAAACTCCCCTTGTTGAATCTTTTGCCAGAAGAAAAAGGGTTTTAGAAAATGATTGAAGTATAAAAGGAGTTTTATACAAGTTTGTAATGATCCAAAGTTTTGAAAGATTTTATATATCTGAATATATATATATATATATATATATATATATATATATATATATATATATATATATATATAAAGGATCATATGAGGATTTTGAAAAAGATTTTGGGAACCTTTGGATTTGGAAAGGCTTTTGATTTTTGGGTAAAATCAATATGAGAATTTGGAAAGCCTAGTTTGAGAATTATCGATTTTGGAATAATCGTTTTTGTGTAAAGGAGCTTTGTATGAGATCATACTAGGTGTGTGATTTGAAGATACTATATGTGTATAGTATAAAATGTTTTGATGATGGCTCTGGGGAAAAAGGCGCTCCCTTGAAATGAACTTCTCAGGAGTACCACCGGGTGGTGCTGCCTTGAGCCCCAAGGGTGGTTCTAAAGTTGATCCTGTGAGGAGTCCGGACAAAACTAGTTCCTGGGGATTATGAGTAGTGTATACCATAGCGGAAGTCGTGTGTGCCACTGAGAGCCAACAGTCTGCGTTTGATTTTATATCGGTAGACTGCGAACTATGGTATAACATAGGGAAAGTCGTGTGTGCCGCTGAGAGCCAATAGTCTGCGTTTGATTTTATATCGGCAGACTACGACCTATGTAGCAGTGTCAGAGGTTTCATTTCGACAGCGAAAATCAGAGGCTGCTGAGAGCCTGCAGTTACATGGACTTTTGCTGCGACGGCAACGCAACCCTGGATGTAACTGTGATCTGTTATGTGGGTTCCATGGCGTAATCGAGAGGCCGCGGAGAGCCTGCAGTTACATGGACTTTTGCTGCGACGGCAAAGTAACCCTGGAATGTAACTATGACCATGGATGGGGTGATGATTTCCAGAGCATTCTCACCAAAGATATTTCCTCTATTTTCAAAATGTTTCCTATATTTTCATATGATTTTTAATAAAATTATTTTCAAAATATTTTCACTGGATGTTGAAAATGGGTCTGTCAAGCACTTGTGGATTTTCAGTCTTACGCCTGATCAACGTATGATCGAATTTCCATGAGAACAAGGATGGACTTGTTAAGACATCGAGTTATAAAAAGTATTTTTATAAAACTGTTTTGTAATATTATGTAGATTTTAAAGTGTTTTAAAAATGATCAAAAGAAGATTTTTTTATTTTAAGCATTTTAATAAATTCTAGCTTCGTTCCTTTTCGGGGACGAAAAGATTCAAAGGGAGGAGGAATGTGATAACTCAGATTTTTGGACACCTGTTAATTTGGTAATTTATTGGATTAAAAGGTTTTAAAATACAAATTTGTAATTTGAACAAATAAAATAAGTATTAATTTGTTTTATATTTAAAATAATAATAATAATAATAATAATAATAATAGATTTTTAAATAAGATTTGGATTTCAAATTCAATTGAATATAAATTGGAATTAAAACTTTGTATTTTGGAAGTAATAAAATTTGTTTTTTTTTAAATTTTAATATAAATATATATAAGGAAATGCAAATAATATGAATTATATGTATAAATATTTATTATCTAACAAGTATAATAGTTAAAATAAGAATTAAATAAAAGAATTATATATTTTTTCTTTTGAAGCTTTATATATAAATAAAAATAGTTTGAAATTATATATGTATTTCAAATATAAAACATGTAAACATATGTTAATATAATACTTAAATCAACTAAAAACATTTTTATTTGCAAAATTTCTAATGTAAACATGAGTACTTTCAATATAGCAAATGTAAACTAATTATAAAGTGTAAATGACATTTGTAAGAAATTTAACAAGTGGCATAAATTTGGTTTTGTTTTTAAAATAATAATTGAAAGATAAAAGAAAATATATACATTTTCTATTCTTTCCTCATTTCTCTTTTACCATCAATTTTAAACAAAGAAACCATCCTGAAGCCATAATCAACTCAGTTCTAGTACAAATTCTAGTTCAAAAACCTATAAACACTTCAATACAGAAGATAAATCAAGCAAATCATTTCAAGCTTGAGATCAGAGGTAGGAGAAACTCAACAAGTTAAAGTTTAGCATCTTAGATCAGTAGCAAATCAGAGTAGCTTCCAGTTTTTTCAATTAAGCCTGTTCTCTACTTTTAAATCCTGATGAGTAATCTCTCAAAACTGGAAATTTAAACAAACCGAACCAAGTTCAAAGATCAGATCTGAATCAAGTAGGCAGTTTCAGTTTTTAAAACTGATGCTCTCTTCATAAAAAAGTGAGTAAACCTCTCTATTTTCTTATATGCTTATGTGTTAATTAGCTCTTCTTTTTAGATTTGGGATCTGGGTCAAGAATATGTGAAACTGTAAAATATGATTTATGCATGTATATGACTATGTTAACAAGTTAGTAGTTTTCTTTTTATAAAAAAAGGGGCATTAGTTCTAAAAAAAATCTACCGTATGAAAACTTTTCTTTCAAAAGCCAGATCTTTTATTTTGTTGTGCATGCAAGAATTAAAGGGTAGAAATGAATTAGATTTGTGTTGCATGGGTGGAAAGTGAGTTCCTGGGCATATAAGCTTGTAGATGCCAGTGGGATTTGGGCTCTATTCATTGTTATTTGCTTGAAAAAAAGAGAGAAGAAACTGCTAACTTAAGCTTTAAATATCAACATCCCTTTTGTACAATTGAATTCTGATTGTGATGCTAAAGGGAAAATTTCTTGTTTTTGATTGTATATCATTCCAAATTTTGTTCCAGTAAGAACTATAGAGTAAAGAATCAAAAATAAGAATTTTACTGTAAGTGAACAAATTGGGGGTTGGATTAAATTCGTGCAGTCATGTGGCTTTCATGCATCAGGGTTTGGTCGGAGGTGGAAGAGGTGATGTCGTTCATAGGGATAATGGTGGAATTTTATTTTAAAAGGCCACGGTGATCGGTCGAACGATCTTAGGGTTTAGGGAAGAATCAGGTTTGGTTTTGATTGCAAATGAACGGCGATGTTTTGAGGCATTGGGTGGTGTGCGGCCCTGGTGGAGAGGAAGTGGAAGGGTTGGCGCATACTTCGGTAAAGTAAGGTGATGATCGACATTGGGGTTTGGTGAGGCGGAGACGTAGTCTGTCTTCGGGCATGCCAGTTTTTGGGAAGAGGAGATCAAATCTGAAACGAGAAAAGTGGGCACATTTTCTGGTGGATGGCTAAAGTGTTGAGGTCGAATGTGACTTCTGATGGTGATAGGCGGCGTGTCACGGTGGTTGTGGGGTGTGTGTGCACGTAGTCCTCATTCAAAATCATTGTTGAACAACGGAATGGAAGAATTGGGTGGAGGAAATAAGGAAAAGGAAGAAGTAAAGAAGAATGGGCTGAAGGTAAGAGAAGTGGGCCTGAGAAAAAAAAGAAAGAGCGGGCCAGGTAATTAGAGTGGGCCTGTAATTTTTTAGAGTAATAAGTAAATAAAAAAGAAATAAAAATCGGATATGAAATTTGGGCCTACCTGTTTTAAAATAATAGGAAACGAAAATAAGCAAGTTTTCAAAGCAAAGGTATTTATCAAGATTTCAAACAAAATTTTCAATTTAACGTATGGTTCAAGTTATAAACAAGTAAAAGTATTCACCTATTTATTCAAAATGGTTTTGGTTTTGGGTAATTACTTAATGGAAATAAGTGAGAATTAATTATTTAGTATAATTAATTAAAGATGGATTTATCAAGGAAATTTATTAAAGGGATTGGTTAATTAATGAAATGTGATAAATTAAAGGTTAATTACAATTTGTTATTCAAATTGTTTTATACGTGTAGAGATGATAAAATTCATTATTTACACTAAATTAAAGTTATTATATAAAAAAAATTATTATGAATGACTAGAGATTAATAATTTGGAAGGTTAATTTAAAAGGTTAATCATTAAATGAAATTAATAAGATTATATGATTAATGTTATTAATTAAATTAATGAATTATAATGGATTTTAATTAAATAATCAATTAAGAATATTTAGTTGGGTTAATTAATTTAAATTTAATTTTAGCTTAATTGAGAATAAATCTCTTATGTTATGAATTAGGTATTGATTACTTAATTAAGTGGATACTTAGTATAAGACATTAATGAATAATTATAGAATATAATTAAAGAGGATAAACTTCATTATGGAAGAATTAACGAAGTAAATAAGGATTAATTTCTTAGTGTAAGTAATCTAAAGGATTAATTAATGTAAATAATTGAAGGATAGCTAATTACTGAATGAGATTAATTAATGTTGATTTATGGTAGTAATTAATCATGAATCATTAATGAGTGTCATTAATTAATTAATTAAAGGTTAATTTATGTGAATGGTTAAGGATAATTAATCTATGTGATTAATTAATGATTAATTACTTAAAGCAATTAAGAATAATTAATCCAGAAGGGTTAATTAAGATGGATAGTTATTGTAGGATAAATTAATTGGTGGTAGTTAATTAATTGATAAGCAAGATTTAAAGGTAATTGATTTAATTCAATTATGGTTAATTTAATCTTGCATATGAATGATTGAATGATGTTGAATGCATTGAATTGGCTAATATACCTGATGAAATGTTGCGTGATATGATATGTTTAGGTGTACAGTGATATTATGGTTATTTATCGATGACGAATTACCATGTAAAAGTGACATCTTGAATTATAATTGAATTTAAATTTCACTTGAATGATTTGGGTTGAGATGCATTGAATTCGAAGAGACCGGAGTCGGGTATTAGTAAATACCCAAAACCAATTCGATTCTTTGTAAATTGCTATGTGAAATCAATATGCTGAATTGAAATGATTTAAGAGAATTGAACCATTTAATCTAAGGTTTTGGTACTTAGAAATTGATGGATGAAATGAGTAATGTCTTTAACGACTTGTTAACTTGTAAATTGATATAAGTTACCCCGGGTTCATATCAATTGTATGTTTTTGTATTCCATATTAGATGGGTTTACTCACGCTGGTTTCCAGCCTGACCCGGGTGTTACTTTGATGTAATGCTCAGGTCAGACCGAGTATTACAGATTTTCAGGTAAGGACGCTCTGGAGCTCAGGAGGCGAGCTGGATGGCAGGGACGTATGGAGAGTTTCCACTTTGATATTGTATATATCTGAGACATGTTAAATTGTATCTGTTCAATGTTGTATAATTGATGTAACTCTGATATATCGATGTAAATTGATAGATATAGTTTTGTTTGGTATAACTATTATTATTGATATTATATTTTATCCGCTGCGAATGTGAGATTGTGTGTTTCTTTTATGTTCTTCTTCTATCTCTTTCTTCTTTCCTCTAACTATCTGAAATTTTTGGGATCGAAAATTCCCGGTCATTACATTTGTTATCAGAGCTGAAGGTTAAGCGAGAACCTTGGCTCTGTTGGGATTACTCATTAAGGAAAGGGTCAATTGTACCCTAGAATGAGTTGAATGTATATATATATGAGAGAGCGTACTTGTTATTTCTTATATAAAGATTTTAAATGGTTTTATATAGGATTAGATTTTGATATATAAAGCAATATATCTTTCTATCAAATATTATGAGAATTGGTTGTTAAAATTATTGGAATTAAATTAAGAAGTAATAGAACACAACCAAACTGAAAGTGAAATTGAATATAAAGATAAGTTTGAAATAAATTCAAACTGAAATTTAATTCGTGAATTTGGGAAAGAATTTCAGAATAAGGTAATAATGAGATGTTTTAAGGAAGTAAACCATTTAGATAAGTATGGGATATAAATTGGAATTAAAGTTGATCTAAATTGTGAAGTTAGAATCTTAAGATTTAAAAACATTTGAAATTTGGTTTCAAATTATTAAAAGGAATAATAAATAATGTTATTTAATGCACTTGAATGAAATGGTCCTATTTCAAATAAGTGATGTTTGAAAATTTTAAAGAAAATTTGTTTTGAATTGAAACCAAAGATGGTTTGAGATAAACTCTAAATATTGAGTTTTAAAATTAGGAATGAGATGTGATACCCAAAAGTGAAAGTTTTTAAACTTAATAAGTGGGAAGATTATTTATGAGAAGTTTAAAATTTGAAATGGAAGTTCAAATTGGGTAAGATTGACCCCTGTAGTTTTTAAAATTTGAAATGGAAGTTTTTAAAGATTTACAACAGTTAGAAAATAATATTCACCCCTGTAGTGTCTAATTAGCCTTAAAATCCATAATTCAACAGCCCATACTTATAAATCCCAATATCTAATTATGCATAAACTTAACCATGCAGACCCTAAGTTATGTTGCATGAGCACATTACAAGCATGAGTGTATAATGATAAACTCATATACTATGTAGAATACATTTAATTAAATTTATTTATCTATTAAATCAGATAAATAAGTAACATATGGTTTTATTTAAATTATTTAGATTGGATCTAATATAAATATTTAGACTTCATAGGCCTAATATGATTCGAAATTGGAATTTTTTAAGTCTACATATTTTATCCGATCATGATCGGCTCGGTTCCAACTACTTGAATCTTGTTTTTAGTTTTTGTACTATTTTGTAAAGGCATATAACAATGTAAGAATTTCTTAGAGCATGGACATGAATTCTAATTATTTTCTCTTCTTTACCCAGCTTTATAGGCATTATATATGTGGGTATGCATAAAATTGTTGCTCGTTGTAGAATGAAGTTAATGGTTTTGTTTAAAGTAATGTCTTAAGCAACATAAGAATAATCTTCAACTAAAATTGTTTGTGTATATCTACTGTTAGCTGTTAGCGTGATGTCATAATTTATCCAGAAAAATCATTATGAAAACCTTTAATCATAAGTTAGTCCTCAAGACATCAATCGAAATATATACTATGTCATTTAAGAGTATAATGCAAGTGTTAAACTGGAGATTACATTCGAGTTAATAACTAAAAGCATAATAGTACCAAAGCATAATACCTATTTGATTTAGGATTAATAGTTGTATAGTTATTTATTTATTGATTCGATATATAGCATAGAGTCTAATTTGAAAACATTTTTGATAGAGTTAAAGGTATTTCGTTGGGTTAATTATGTAATCTATTGTAAATTACTAATGCTGTAATAAATCCTCATTCGAAATAAAAGGTGTTTTTGTTCTATTATATACTTTTCATGATATGTTATGTTAATTAATTGTTTAATCTAAGTAAATTTTATAGAGAATTCCTAAATAATATGTTATGTGATAGTAATTACAATGTGTTGTAACCATGAGAAATTTATCGTAGTAAAAATTAGCATATTGTTTTAAATAATCCAAGTAAACATGTTTAGAGATGGAATATCGGTACATCCGTTGAGACTTGATTATGTAATTCTCCTCAAATGTTGTATAGTGTATTACTCATAGCTGCTGGGATCACCAAATGGTTACGTACTGATACTTTTTAGATAGCTGTAGAATGACCCACCGAAGAGTTTAACGTTAATTAATATGTAAATATAACTAAGCTCAAACAAAAAAATTTCGAAATGACGATATTACATAGTTCTCTCAACATAAGAATACAGTTGAGCTTCAATGTAGATACTCAAATTAAATTATGGCATTGCGCCCGTCGAATGACTGTAGTTGGGTCTAAGTGTAAGGAATGGAAGTTAAACATTATTCAATAAAGAATTCATCTCTTTAATTACATGAGCTTAATATCACGACCAACTGTAATTAACTCAGAGTCAGAGTCTCTAGGCAGAACAGTTTGTTTGATAATAATTTTTATTATTGAACAAAGGACTTTGTCATTGGAAGGGTTTTAATGTGATTAGAAAATGATTTTAATTTTTTTTTAAAAGGGACTTCACCAACTTTTATTACCAAGAAAAACTAAATATATTTAAAATATTACAATTCTTGGCTCAAACAAATAAAATAGCAAATAGGATCGACCCAATACCAAATAGCATATAATATCATCCCTTAATCTCAAACCATCTGATACAACTTTAGAAACACAACTCTCAATGCAAGTCATAAAAGTAACATCATTTCTCCTTGACTGAGTTAAATCTCACTTACCTTTATCCCATCTTTAACGAAAGTATCAACTTTCCATCTTCTCATTGAAATCATGAATCAATCTAAAATCCAAATCGAGCATTTTCAAACAATTCTTCCTTCTACTACCGTCATGCTAGAATTTGTTATGTATATTAGAGAATCAATGCAGATCCTAAATGCATGGATATGGAAATAAGCCACCTTGTTTAAGAACATACTTCTTCTTCAAGCAACCCCATTTTGATGGTTAAAGAGACTGATTGTTCATAGAATGTCCTATGTAAATTGGATCTAGTACACAGATCTGAAGCGGATCTAAAATACTTTTTTGTAAAAGGTAACCCTACCTTTTGAAAAACTAATCAACTTACAAGTATATGATTTGATGTTGTTACTAATATTTTGTATAAACATGGACATGAACTCCTTCTCATTTGCGGAAGGATGAAAGCTCAAAATGATCTATAAATAATTGTTTTATGCAAAAAAAATAATTAAAATAGGTAAAAGATCACATACTAGCAAGCTCAACATCCATCTCTGTGGGAACAATTAAATTACTTCAAGCTCAGTACCACCGGTGCAACGATTTGGAATTTCAGACATTCACGTCTAAATATCTAAATTATTTAAATATATTTGAGATTAAATGTTAATTTAATAATGGTAAACTTTTTTTTTGAAATTATTTACAAAAATATGTACTTTAGAAAAATCGATAATGTGACCGAATCGGTTTATCGATAAATTTTTATTTAATATAAGATGTTCAAACTCTTGTAAACTTTTATGATCAAATGAACCCATTAGGAACTAATTAACAAACTTTAGTTCAATAAGCAAATAGAACTTTCAAGAAATTTTCAAATGAATAAGAGATATTAACATGTTAAGTGTATTCAAGTATTTTGTTAAAAGTGAAGTGAATATAAAGGAAAAGTGATGAGCATATGTGGAGGTAAGGCTTCTCATAGCATGGTGAGGAGGAGATGAGAATAATTTTAGACAACACCTTATTAAGCCTTTATAAGGAGGGGCATATCCTTGCTAAATAATCACAAATTCACAAAACAAAGCCAAGCATTTTAGTGTCTTCTTCTTCTCTTATGTTCTAAAGAATTTTTTTGCAAAACGACTTCAAATCCACTCAAACTTCTTCACAAGCCTCAATAAAATATAACAACACCTTCTTCCTAGTTAGAATTGGAATAAGAAAAGCCATGCCCTTCCCATCATCAATGGCTGTGAGCTTTTTAGTGGATTTGGAGGCTAAAAAGTAAAGTGAAGCAAAAAGAAAGGAAGGAAGAAAGTGGTTGCAAAGTGATGGTAGGAAGTATTTTTGAGTTTGGTTATGCTTGAACATGTGTTTGGCTTGAATCTAAGTCGTTTATCTCGCTATCTTTTTTGTTATACATATTGTGTGTGTTTGTGTGTGTGTTGTCTTTGAAATATAAAGTTAAAGTGACATTAACTAGTTGAATTCATAAACTTTGGATCCCTCCCGCTTTTGAAAGAAAATCACAATTTTATATTGTGTAACATCACTTCTATTACCCTCCTCAAATTTGTGATATGGTCTTGACTTTATGTTTAAAATGATGTTTGAATTGTGTGTTGAATTGAAGTATGTTTGAAAGTGTTTGAAGCAAAAATAGTCGCTATAAGTGCACTTCGATATCCGTTAACTTTAACTAGTATAAATTGGATATTTATAAAGTTACTTAGGTTGATTTGATTTGGTTGTTCTCTACACATATTTGCTGTATTGAACAGTAAAGGAATGGTTTGGAAAGTTGTAGAAATTGTGAGCCAAAGTTGTGAAATTTGAATGTAACAAGCCCGCACCTCACTTAACGCAGATATTGTCCCCAATTTAGTCACCTCCGTCTCATGGGCCACGCCAATGTGTGTGGTTTTGTTCCTCAAAAGGCCTCGATGTTGTTATGAGGTGAAAGCTTTAGTATATAAGCACCCACTTCATAGTGTTTTTCCATGATGTGGGACTATTATTCCCATTTTGAAGGGGTGTTACAATCTCCCCCCTTAGAGCACAACGCCCTCGTTGGCTCATGAACACAACATCACCCAGGCATTGTGGCTGTAATACGTACAGACCACAATTCCAGTTGGGTATGGCTCTGGTACCAAGCTGTGACTCTCCACCCCGAGACCCATGTTAACAAAGAGTATTACTAGGTAATACTGTCTGCTAATGTAGAGAATAAGGCTGGATAGGAGCGACCATCTATAGCCTTATCTTAAATATCTATTGAATACATCGACAAATGCCATATTTTTTCTCTCAAGTGGATCGACATATCCAGTAAATACTTAATACAAATCCAAAGGTGGCTATAGGATATATCAGTACAAAATACAATAACTCGAATGCAAAACACATCACAGAATAGTAGATCATCACATATTGATACATCACAGAGTATACAAAATGATACATATCAAGTGGTATAGGAACCATAATATACGAGCGATTCAAAAGAATATACATATTAGAGGAGAAACAAAAAGGACTGCACAAAAGCTATAACAAAAAGAGCTCGAAAAAAAGCCCATGCGAAAGCAGAATAAGCTAAGTACAAAGGGTACCTAACCTGAAACAACTCGGTCTGACCCGAGTATAAAATGCATAGGTCAGTCTAGCTAAACAAATTGGTTTACAAGGATAAGCAGAATATAAGCATAACGATAATGTGATAATATTCACAAATGGGAAGGAACAATCTAAAGTGTATGATTACATCAAGTGATAGTATGGTATCACTACACAAACGTATAATCTCAAAGGAATAACCCATAAAACGCTAAAAGTAGCAATACACTAGGTAAATCATAAAAATAGAACTTCCACGATTTTAAATTCCCGAAAAGTAATCGCCACAAATACATATCAAATGAGTCAAAGGACCAATTTCGGAAAAGGACAATACACTAGGGAAATCATAAACATCAATGAAATCATCTCATAGATATAGCACATGCTTATGGCCGAAGCCCGCCAAGTACCGTTCTTCAAAAATAAGACGCCACGTCTCTTAGACAAACGTCTCGAAGGACAATAAATATGTCTGTTAGGCAAACATACCACAGGACAATATCCCGAAGGACAATAAATATGTTTCTTTGACAAACATCCTACAGGACAACATCCCAAAGGATAAATACATCGCAATGGAGAAATACGTCTCTTAAACAAACGTGCCAAAGGACAAATGAATCGAAGGTACGGTACTGGCAAATATATCTCTTAGACAAACGTATCATAAACTTTTAGATAGGAACCTGAATAGTGTTAACGTGTGTCCCATAACACACGTTCGCACTATATGGTTTACGAATCGCTAGCACATTTTACACTCAAAGCAGTAAAAAGTTTACCCCATCTCATCGGTAAACTAGACCAGTAGGTCAAAATTATCAAAAGGAAAGTCAGGAATTAACCGATAAGATAAACGCATGTGTCCCGTACCACGTTTTACCAAACCATTAATTCTCCTTCTTATTCGCTTAATGGTGCAAAATCGTATATTCTATATATAAAATAATTTACTAGAGAAAACAAGCTTTTAATACCAATTTTCGGAAGCCATATTTGAAAATTCCCTTATTATCGAGAATAAATAGATTCTATATTTGTCAATACTTTAAAAGATATCATATAATAATAATTTAAAATGCCCACTATTTTAAAAATTATATCAAAAAGTTTTGGAAAAACCCGTGCTCGAAAACGAAAAAAGACCCAAGAAATCGCTCAAATCGATATTCGAATTCAATTCAAATTAAATTCAAATGAAATCCAAAATTTGAACTTAAAGCACCAAAATTTGGCTAGTCTACCAATGGACATCATGGCCATAAAACATTTCAGAAACATCACAAAACATGAAGTGAAAGTCAAAAGTCGGACGAAAAAAGATCATAAAAACGCATAGGCAAAGTAAAAAATGGAAAAAAAAGTATCAGTAAATCTCGATAGGAATTTATTAAGGTTACGCTGCCTCAAAGATGGACTCGGACCATGTTTGTCACAGTTCAGCAAGGATGTGCCCAGGCTTGAGAATCCATTCTGTATTCAACTTTCAGGCAAGAAATAGAGGACCAAACTACCTCGGATTGAGCTGAAAATTGATAAAGGTATAGTAGAACACTTTTTCTTTCAAAAATAAAAAAGAATCATGCAATTTGGACAAAGTATGAGAAAGTTATGATATCTCAAAGTTGAACCCACGCAGTGTTTTCACTGTAAAAATCTGGGTAGTAACATGCTCCGAATCAAAGTTCGGCAGCATATTTCTATAAGCTACATAGATCGAAATTACTTGAGATTTGGTATGCTTATAGTACTAAATTTTAGATTTCAAAAAAAAAAGAATCGATGAATTCTGACTAGAAGTTTAAAAGTTATGCTGTCTCAAACATGGACTCGGGCCATGTTTGTAGCAACCAGAAACAAATATGCCCAGACAAAAATCTGGGTTTTCGTTGATTTTGTAGCAATGGTTTAAATGCTCAAATGACAATATTTTTCAACCAAATTTTGCACAAACAAAGTTCAATGTATAAACTTGAGCTGTAAAAATATCTGGCGGCATTTCGTTATCGGAGATGAAAGTAATGGACAACCAAAGTTGGCACTTCAGGCCAGAAATGAAAATAGAGTTTACAGTGAATAAACTTTGGTACATGTAGCAAATTCAAACAATTTTTCAAGCGATTTAGCTAGCATTTGTGAGATATTGTTCTCACCTTTTGCTACTTACTGAAATACCAAAGATTTTGCAAGTAAGGCGACGACTTTAGCTAAATTTGGGGCTGGAAACATCTACTAGAAGTAATAGATTGACATGCAAGAAGGAAAACAACAACAAAAATGAGAAATTAGTTCACTGCAAAATGAAACTGATGATGAAAAGGTGAGATTTGGAGTTGATTTCCTTCTCTTATCCTTATTCTTACTAAAAGTTTTGGTGTTTTTATTTGAGAAATTGATGAAGGTTTGAGAAAATGGTTGTAGAGGAAGCCATTGATAAACTTTCTGTTAAGTTTTGGAAAAGGAAGAGAAATGTTACGTACTGTAAAGTTTCTCGGCTATTCCTTCTCACCTAACCAGGCTTTGGGCCTAACTGAACAAATTAATGAAGTAAAACCATTTTTAGTTAAGTTAAACTATGTTTAACACTTATGTACGCACATATGTATATATATTTACAAAATTCTATTTTCTACATATTTATGAACTAAATAATTAGTGTAAGTTTATAAACTCCTCAAATTTTACATTTTCTATCATTTAAAAAGATAATTTACTCTTTTTAAACATTTTTATTGTTAATTTCCTTTATTTTGAATAAAATGCACTTTTTATTCATTTAATTGTAATATACCACGTTTATTACTTTTTAAATTCAACAAATTACATTTTCTGTAACAACCCGCATATTTAACGATTTTATATTTAAATGTTTTATTTAAATATAGCGTCATTAGTCGGATTTAGGTCTGAAATGTTACTTTCTGCAAATGGCCGAATTGGAACTCGAAACTACCTCCATTGGTTCCAAAATGGCGTTTGCGATCTTTTTGAGTATAATATTTGATATGTTTGGAGTAAGTGAAATTTTGGCTACTTTTTCTACTTGGGCTTGAGTTTGGGTTCAGCCCAATCTCCACTTAACCCTCTAGCTTAGCCCCTTCTCTTCATTCATCTCCATTTCATTTCATTTCTCAAGCAAAAACTGAAATGGTGGAAGGGAAGAGGAAATAGAAATTGCAAGCCCTAATTCCATTTGCAAACTCCAAATTCTTGCTCCAAAATCAAAGAGCAGCCATTCGTAAGCTCTTCTTCATCTTCTCCAACTCTTCTCCTCTTCAATTTCAGAAAATTTTCTAAACCTAAATTGGGAAATATGTGTTTTATTCTTAGATTGAAGCTTGTTGAGTTGAAGTAGTGTTTGGTTGGTCTTCTCCTTGATATTGAGCTTCATCTTCTTTGTTTTTGGGTAAAAGGTGAGTTTTGAACTAACATCTACTTCTTTTGATATCATTGATGTTAGGAATGAATTCCTAATACTTGTTCATGTGCATTTGCTTTCGATTTGGATTGCTTTGGTGAAATTACCAAATATTGAATTTTGAAGCCAAATATATGAAAAACCTTATAGGGTTGATGTTTTTGTTGTTTGGAGTGTTTGGAGGTGTTGTCAAGGTTGGGTTGTCATTTGACGCAAGCCCATAATCAACACGCATCCAATTGCTTTCGATTTGCTTGGCCATAAATGGCCTAGGTTCAAGAAATGCCTGACAAACAGGTTTAAGACGTCTGAAACCCTATTTTCAGACGTCTGAATATTGTTCAAGGGAAATTTCAATCCCCAGATTCAGACGTCTGAATTTAGATTGCAGACGTCTGAATTAGCTAAATTTCGACCAGAAAGGAAATAGGCAAAATAATGCATATTTCAGACGTCTGAAGGTATGGGTTCAGATGTCTGAATTCTGTTCTGGCAATCTTATTAATTTCCAGATTCAGACGTCTGAACCACTTCTTTCAGACGTCTGAATATGTTGCTTTTTTCCAATTTGCCTTATTCGTTTAATTTTCCAAATTTGATCGATGCATATTAATTCCAATTAGTTGTTTATGCATATTTGACCTTGATAATTTCTTTTTGAATTCATTCATGGGTTTTATAAATTATTTCTTCAAATTGTATTAAAAGTTCGCTTCTCCGATTTATAAATTCTATTTAAACCACATGTACAATTTTGCACTTCGAGCGAAGTGGAAGCGTGATTAAATGGTTGGGCAAAACACGGACCATGAATCTGTGCGTTTATCCTTCCGATTAATTCCCGACCTATTCAATTGATCGTTTTAACCTTCGGGTTTGGTTTACCGATGATATGAGGTGAACTTTGTACTGCTTTGAGTGTGAAAGTGGCTGATGGATAGTAAACCGTTTAGTGCGAACGAGTGGTTATGGGACATACGTTAACACTTTTCGGATTCCTTTTCGAGAGTTGTGACATATTCCGCCAGTTAGTGGTGTCCAGTAATGGGTCTCTGACCTGCACCACTACGGTTTGTTGCCTTCGGGTATGTGCCTTCGGGTTTGTGCCTTCGGGTTTGTTGCCCTTTAGTATCGCTTCCGATGTTGGTCGTTATGAGCCGCACGGGTGATATTGGGTTGCCCTTTAGTATCGCTTCCGATGTTGGTCGTTATGAGCCGCATGGGTGATATTGGGTTTAGTGTCTTCGGGCTCATGGATCCTTGTTTATACAGTACTGAGCTCGAGCAATATTCTGATGTTTCATTCATATGTATATTCCCTTGGTATCGCCCTTCGGTGTTGGTCATTATGAGCCGCATGATGCGTAGCGTTTACCTTGTGGAACTTGTATACCTTATTGGTATTTGTTATTGCCTTTTGGCTTGTTTTGGGATATTCTTATCCTTTCTTTCTATATGTTGCCGATGATATGAGGCTTGTTATCATATGATTCATCTTTTGTTAGATGATTGTGTTATCTCTTTTAGAGATATTTGCTATACCTTGAACCTTGCAGGTTTATTGTTGTTCAGTTTATCTAACTGATTTGTTTAGCTAGACTGACCCGTGTATCTTATACTCGGGTCAGACCGAGATGTTTCAGGTTAGGTGCTTTTGGACTTAGCCTATTTTGCTTCCGCATGGACTATTCAGCTTGTTCTTTTTGTCATAGCTTTTTGTGTAGTCCTATTTTGTAGTAACTCTGATATGTATTCTTTTGACTCGTCTGTATATGGTGGTTTGCTATACCACTTGATATGTATTATTTTATAACTCTGTTATGTATCTGTATATGTGTATATGATGATTTACTGTTCTGTGATGTATATTACATCTAAGTTATTATATTCTGTTCTGATAGATCCAACCACCTATGGTTTTGTTTTAAGTATTTATTGGGTACGTCGACCTGGTTGGTAAGTTTATTGTCGATGTATTCAGTAGATAGTTAGAGAAAGGCTATAGATGGTCGCTCCTAACCAGCCTTATTCTCCGTGTTAGTTGACGACATTACCTTTTAGTGTCCTTGGCTAGCGTGGGTATAGAGGTGGGGCGTCACAGCGTGGTATCAAAGCTGAGTTCAGAACAAAATATGATAAACACAGAATAGATGCACATATTATGGTACATCAAAGTGTACAAGTGATACAAATCTTTGAATCATTGTGTCTCTTTATTCCATCAAGGTTAGATAGAGTTTGGGAATACGTCTAGGAATGCATTTTATTTCGTAGTATTCCATATTGCAATATCTACCTTGCGAATAATCTTGTTCTTATCTTACCTTCAGCGTATGGCTGGAAGAGGCAGGGGACGACGTTCGGGTGCTGGGCAATCCAGTGGCTCACATCCGGATGGTGTTTATATGTCTGCTGATCAGTTTTTGGAGTTTTTTAGGAGCACTCAGCCTCCAGTTCCTCCTCGAGTGTCTCCACCTCGCAAGTCTGCCTTTGCACGTCAGTGTAGTGATTTTTCTCATCTTGGAGGGAAGCCGTTTAAGGGCTCCGAGTCCGTTCTTGAAGTCCAAGCTTGGCTTCGCACGTGCGAGCGTATCTTCTCTCGCATGGATCTTTCCGACCATGATAGAGTTCTTGTGACTTCTAGTTTATTACAAGAGCGTGCTCTTGATTGGTATGAGCTTCTTGTAGCCGAGATTGATGAGTCTACTCTTTCTTGGACTCAGTTTCGAGAGCGATTTGAACTCAAGTTCGTTCCTGAATCTGAAAAAGTTTTATTGACCCGTCGCTTCCTTGAGTTGAAGCAAGGGAAGTCTTCTGTTTCTGAGTATGTTGCATCGTTCGAGGCTTTATCTCAGTATGGTCTTGAATTTATCAGTACTTCCTACAAGAAGAATTTGAAGTTTGTTTCTGGTCTTAAGAAATATCTTAAGAAGTCTTTGTTGCTCCAGCTGAAACTTTCTTTTGAGGAGTTGGTTGATTCGGCACTTCATCTCGAGACCGTCGAGAAGGAGTGTGATAGTGATGTTGATGTTGAGGTTTCCAAGAACCCCAACAAGAGGCCGTTTCCAATTCAGAAGAAGCCTTTTCCTTCTAAGAAAAAGAAGACCGGTGGTGCTAGCTCTCAGTCTTTCGGAACACCTTTCGTTCGAAAGTGTTTCAATTGTGGTTCTCCTGATCATATTATTCGAGCTTGTCCTAAGCCCCTCTTCTGCCGTTATTGCAAGAAGGAAGGTCATCATGTTTCAGCTTGCCCTACTGTTCCGGCTAGTGCCAAGTCTAGCAGGCTTTATGCTGCTAAGGCTTCTGAAGGTCCTTCTCAGTCCAAAGGTATATCTTCATCTATTTTGGAAGGTTCTATTTTATTTCATGATCGTAGTATTCGAGTTCTTTTCGATACGGGTGCATCACATTCTTTCGTATCGAAAAAGCTCGTTGATGATTTATCTTTGGATGTTTCTTGTTTGATTACTTCTTTAAGGATTGCGAATCCAATTGGGGGATCCACGACCCTTAGTTTGCTTTGTGATGATGTTGAGATTGTTTTATGTGACTTTTCTTTCCGTGCGAATCTGCACGTTATTTCTTGTCTGGGATTCGATATGATTTGGGTATGGACTGGCTAGTGAGATATGATGCCAGGATTATTTGTTCGGAGTGAACTATATATCTTCGACATCTAGATTCGCCTACTCAGCTATCTCTTGTTCTTCGGAATGTGGATAATTCCAAGATGGCTTTATATTCTCTTGACTCGCGAGATGATGATGATATATCTCGTATTCCGGTTGCTTGTGACTTTTCTGATGTTTTTGAGCCTGTATCAGGTTTGCCACCCAAACGGGCAATTGAGTTCCGCATTGATCTCATTCCAGGCGCGCAGCCAGTTAGTCGTCCTCCCACGACGATGTCTACAAAGGAAAATGAGGAACTCAAGAAGCAGCTTTTGGAGCTTGAGTCCAAGCAGTTGATTCAGTCCAGTTTTTCTCCGTGGGTATCCGCGGTCGTCTTCGTGAAGAAGTCTGATGGAACTCTTAGGCTTTGCATTGATTATCGCAAGCTTAACGAGTTAACCATCAGAAATAGGTATCCATTGCCTAGGATCGATGACATGTTCGATCTATTGAGTGGTGCTAAGGTCTTTTCTCAGCTCGACCTTGCCACGGGTTTTCATCAGTTACGAGTCGCGGAGGATAGCATACCTCTTACAGCTTTCCGCACTCGATATGGTTCTTTTGAGTGGCTCGTTATGCCATTCGGTTTGACGAACGCTCCTGCTTTCTTTGCCGATCTCATGAATCGAGTATTCCGGGAATATCTCGATAAGTTCGTCCTTGTGTTCATTGATGATATCCTTATTTATTCTAAGTCTGAAGCTGAGCATGCTAACCACTTAAGGATTGTCTTGAGTACTCTCCGTCGTCATCAGCTTAGAGCCAAATTCTCCAAATGCCACTTTTGGGAGAATAAGGTTAAGTTCTTAGGCCATGTTGTATCTTCCGATGGCATTTCTGTCGATCCCTCAAAGATCGAAGCCATTCAGAATTGGAAGAGGCCTGAAAATGTTCATGAGATTCGTAGTTTCCTTGGATTGGCGGGTTATTACCGTCGGTTCATTAAGAACTTTTCCCGTGTTGTGCTTCCTCTCACCTGCCTTACTCGTAAAGGCATTCATTTTATTTGGTCCGACAATTGTGAAGCTTCCTTTTTAATATTAAAGGGACTTCTCACTAATGCTCCTATTCTTGTGGTTCCCGAAGGGAATCATGATCTTGTTGTCTACACCGATGCTTGTGGTAGTGGTCTCGGTGCTGTTCTTATGCAGAAGGATCGGGTAGTTGCTTATGCTTCTAGGCAACTGCGTCCGAACGAAGTTCGCTATGCCACTCATGATCTTGAGCTTGCCGCCATTGTCTTTGCCTTGAAAATTTGGCGACACTATTTATTGGGCGAGCGCTTCATTCTCTATACCGATCATAAATCTTTGAAGTATTTGTTCACTCAGAAGGAACTCAATATGATACAACAGCGTTGGCTCGAGTTTCTTGCCTGTTATGACTTTGATATCCAGTATACCCCTGGTAAGGGTAATCGTGTTGCAGATGCGCTTAGTCGCAAACATTCGGCTGTTATTTCTATGATGTTTGCCGAATGGGATGTTCTTGAGACTCTATCTTTTTGGAAATTCGTGATCGAGGTTCATCTTCTGATTCTCCTATTCTATTATTTAGTTTGGGAGCTCGACCTATTTTATTGGATCGTATTGCCGATGGTCCGCGGCGTGATCCTGAGTTGTTGCATCTTATTCAGCTATGTGAATCTGAATCTTGTGATGAGGAGTTGCGGGATTTTAGTATTGATTCTCATGGGTGTCTTCGCAAGAAGAACCGTCTTTTTGTGACTTCTGATCTTGCACTTAGGCATGACATTCTTGATGACTGTCACCGTTCTAAGTATACCATTCATCCCGGTAGTAGCAAGATGTATGCCGATATGCGTCGTCTTTATTATTGGGAAGGCATGAAGCGCGATGTGGCGAGTTATGTGAGCAACTGCATAACTTGTCAGCGTTTTAAAGCCGAGCATCAGCGTCTTTCGGGTCTTCTTCAGCCTCTTGAGATTCCATTATGGAAATGGGATCAGATTTCTATGGATTTCATTGACGGCCTACCTCGTTCGAGATCTGGCCATTCTAGCATTTGAGTTATTGTTGATCGCCTCACCAAGTCTGCTCATTTTGTCCCTATTAAGTCTAATAGGACTGCTTCGCTTTTGGCTAAGTTATATGTCAAGGAAATCGTGAGACTTCACGGTGTTCCTAGTTCTATTGTGAGTGACCGTGATCCTTTATTCACGAGTCATTTTTGGAAGAGCCTTCAGCAAGCTTTGGGAACAAAGCTTAATTTTTCTACAGCTTATCATCCGCAGTCTGACGGACAGACTGAACGGGTGAATCGTATCTTGGAAGATCTTCTCCGTATTTGTATTTTTGATTTTGGTGGAAGTTGGGAGGATCACCTACCTCTTGTAGAGTTCTCCTACAACAATAGTTGTTAACGCTTAAATTTGAACGCTAATACCCCGGTGTGTGAAGTGTAGTTGTGAAAGCACCACCCGATAGATCGGGAAAGAATTACAAGCAAGTAATAACGGAAAAGCAGTAAACAACAGCAATTTTATAGTGGTTCGGCTTATGGGTACAGCCTACGTCCACTTTAAGTACTTTTATTGATGATCTCGTTACAAGTTGGTACAATTCTTCCCAAGTACAATTCACTTTGAACTACAAGAAACTTAGAACAAGTATTTTAAACTTCAATGGAGATGAGAGTCTTCGAATCCATGTTGGATGTACGTGATCTCTTGTTGAAGTTGTTTGTAGCGTTCTTAGTGTCTCGAGAGCTTCAAGTGTTGAATTGGTTTGGAATGTAGCAGAGTATCAGCGCTTGAAGAGAATGAGCCCCAAAAGTCCCCCCAGAGTTGGAGATGGATGTCTATTTATAGAGAGTTCTGGGTGAAAAAAGTTGCTAAGTCCTAACTCGTTGCCGACTTAAGGTAAGTCGCTGCTGACTTAGGATGAGTCGTGACCGACTCATTGAGCTGAGTCTCTGGTTTGTAGAGAGCTTCCTGCCTTTTTCGAACCCACGCTTCAAGTACTAGGTCGTTTACGAGTTATCTGGTTGTAGTTTCTGGCTTGTTTGTATAAGTCGTATACGACTCATCATAAGTCGTAGGTCGTGGTTGATTTAACCAGCTGCCTTCGGCTTAAAGCTGCGTTCAGGCTTTGTGAAGGCGAGTCCTAACTCGTAGACGAGCCATGATGAGTCGTGAGTCGCTCCTTTGAGTGGTCTTACAGGATGAGTCATGGGCTTGTTGAGTCGCTGAGTCAGTAGCATCCATGAATCGCATAACAGTTGAGTCGTAGAGTCGATAAACTTGATGAGTCGGCGACTTACTGAGTCGGCTTTTTTTTCTTATGAGCCGTTAACTGACTGAGTCGCTATCAAATGAGTCGGTATCCCTCCTAAGTAGATGAGTCGGACTATCCCTTCCTTAGCTCGGTTGAGTCGTTGGTCCACTAAGTCACTGATCTCCATGAGTCGTGAGTCCCTCTTAAGAAGATGAGTCGCTACCAGTTGAGTCGTTGAGCAAAACGAGGTTAACATTTGCCCCTCGAAGTACGCGCCTAAGTCGTAGGTCGTGTGCTTCGACTTATCTTGTCTCGTGCGCCGATTCAACTTTCACCACCCACAGCTATAAAACACCTGAGTCGTTGCTCTTACTTCCTTCTTCTCATTTCCTAACTTTTAAACCGTGTCTGCCATTAACGCCCCTTCAAGCTCCCAAAGGCGATTCCAAGCTTACCAACCGTCATCCCATCCTTTAACTTCATATTGCGTAAGTAAATCTTATCAACAATCAGCCGCATCCATCATCAACTCACCAGTATTCCACTCGCCATCCTTAATACACTTTCGCGTGCTGCATTTTCCCATAAATCACGATTCGATTAATCCTTTGATTGAATTATTGTGGCGATTCTTGTGAATATGGTAATGCACCGGATGTATGGCGGATTTGAGGCGATTTGTGTTGGATTTTCGATTGATTCGTGATGATGTGAGACAGAGATGGTTAATTACAGTGATTCATGTTAACTGGTTAGTGAATTTGGGAGAGATAAGGAAGGCTTTGACGGGTTAACCGGGTTAATGGGTCCTTGGCTTCGCGGGTTAACTTAAGAGATGATGTGGCAGTGTGTGAGTGGAGAACCGACCTTAGGGGCCTTTGTAGAGTTAATCATGCGCGACTTGATGCCTTAACCGTGTTAATTCAGACGACTCAGGTCTTAGGTCGTATGAACGACTCAACCCTTTAGGTCCTTTTGACGACTTATCCTTTTAAACCGCGAACGATTCAAACCACAAGCCGTGAACGACTCAGCACTTGCTATTTCTTCATGACTTATCTTTTAAACCGTGCACGACTCAAACCATAAGCCGTGAACGACTCAACAACTTCCATGCGACTCAGTAGCCTTTACCCTTGACTTTAATCCGACCTAGCAAGTCTTACGACTCAAGCCATGAGTCGTAACCGAGTTAGAACTTAGAAGATTTCTTATTGCTTTGAACTGGAGCCTCCCTTCTGTTCCTTGATTTACGACTCTTAGCACTGCTGACTTATAACATCAGCGGTTTAAAATTGAAGCAACCTAACTTAACTCGCCTCACTTTCCTTAGGTCGTAGCCGAGTCATCCAAATAACCAATGACTTAGCTTAACCCGTACAAAGAATTCTTGAGTCGTTGACAACTTAACACTTGTAAATTTTGTTTGAACTTTGAACTGCTGAACTTTGCTGCATTCTTTTACAGATTACTTCAATTTGTAAGCTAATAACCTGTTAATATAACATTCACAGAAAACTGGGACGAATATACTGTCATTGATTGCCCACATCGAACGACAGATTAGTTAATGATAGATGACTAACTTAAATAAATCGTGTGAACGAAGTGCTATCGATTTCAAGTGGAATATTAAAGCAGCACTGGATTAGTCAATTGAAACTGACCAGCCCTCATTAATATTATGCTTGAGCTTTAAATAACAAGTTCCGAAATTACCGTAGTCAATCAATCGTCAACCAGTTTAATTCTGGTTATCTTTACTTGTTATTATTATTATTTTTTATTAGCTTTGCACGACACTTCACACTTTTTAGGAAACGTGCACCTTCGCATTTGAACATCCAGTTGCTTGTGTAGAATGACCTCTCATCAAGAAGAGCCGATGGGCCAGGCTGAAGATGTCTTCCCAGTAGCCATCCCTATAGACAACCCTCCGGAGAGAACATCCACAACTTTGAATCAGCGGGTGTTTAACCAACTGCGCGTCCAGTTTGGCATTGATGATGCTGACATCTTATTTCCGGGGCCAAATGACACCGCGGATAGGCCCCCTCTTGGCTTTGTTGCTGTTAATCGCCAAATGTGCTTGAACGGCGCTATTCCTCCCTTTAATGACTTTCTCCAACAGTTCCTGCTTCGGTTGTCTATCTCTCCATTCCAATTACACCCCAATGGCTACGCCATTCTGATGGGGTTATGTGTTCTATTTAGGAGAGTTTTGGATCGATTACCAAGCTTCGGGGATATCTGCTATTTTTGCTCATTCACGAAAACTAAAGACCATCCCTCCATCGTGGTTATAAGAAGCGCTCGAAACCGCAAACTTATTACTGATCTCTCCGAAAGCGCTCACGGATTTTTGAATCAGTTTTTCTTTGTTCGCTGCCCTCCAGGGTTTTATGCCATCTGGAGAGTGGGAAGTAAGATTTCCTGTCTTTACTTTTTCCGTTTTGAAACTTTCTCGAGATCTGAACTCTCAATTGCTAATTTCATTCTTTTCCTGTTTTAGCACTTCCACCCCCTGCCAGGGACCCAAGTCTTAAGCAAATTTTTGAAAGATTAAATGCCGTGCCGGTAGAAGAGAGGAGCATAAAGTTTCTGCTAAACGATGAATTTTTACATCAATACGGACTCCTCCATCCCTCTCGCTTTACTCGGCCTCGTGAAGCTCCAACGGAGGTTCCTGATTCTCCGGTGAAAACTCCTGATCTTCCGATCTCCACTAAAGAGCACATGCGAGGAGAAATTTCTGCAGAAACCTTATTAGTAAAGTGCTCTACTCCAAGAGACGATACGAGACCCTCCGAAAAGCCCGCACTTGCTCCCATTATTGAAGAAGAAGAGGAGCCCCCTTCCCAAACCAGGAAGAGTGCTGACAAAGGAGCTGATGGAGGGAATCAGGTTGGGCATGACGGTGATGACGTCTTTGGGGATTTAAGTGACATAATTATCACTTCCCAAGAGCTCTTTAAAGAAGACCCTGCTCATGGTAAAGCTATACCTCCGACGATTGAAGCAACATCTGCCCTCCAACAGACTCTAACTCCTTTATCTCAAGAATTGTCATCAACAGTGAAATCTATCACTTCCCCCCAACAGAGGAGTGGTTCGTTAGTCCAACGCGAGTAGCTTGCACTTCACACACAACTAAGGATTTTCCAGCACATTTATGCACTTATCTTCTTATACTTTAAAGATTTCTAAAGCTTATCTTTTCTTATTTCAGATTCTTCAATGACACGCGGTGGATCATATTATCAGGATTTCCAACGCTACGGGGGGCGTGGTCAATATGATTATCGGCGTTACTTTTCCTCCTATAGAGAGTCTGACGAAGAGAGGGCTGCTCGAAAGGCTCGTGAAAGGAGGGATGCAGAAGAGCGTTATGACAGAAGGGATAGGGATGAGCACCATGATTCTCTGCAGAGAAGTGACGACTCTTACAAAAGGAAATCTCACGACGACTGAGGAAAGGGTCATGTAGCTGAAGATTCAGGCAAACGAGCCCGATATGGTGAGAGACATGCTTCCACTATTCCCGAAAAGCCTACTGCCCCTGCCCCTCTTGACATTACTTCCGACTCTCCTGCTCTCGGGAAGGAGGACATCCAGACAATAATAAGCAGGCCTAAATTTCAAGTGGGACCTGGCCCAGCCACTTTACAAAGTCGTTTTCCACAATGGTGCTTAAAGGGTGTGAGATTCGACCTTGACCTGGTTCCTATTGACAAGCCTGCTATGCTATGAAATCTTGACGCCGTCAAACTTGATATCGAGAGGATGTCAAACTGGCAGAAGCTTGTTGATGAGCTTCAAAGAGTTAACCGTGCCAACTTAGAGGCCATGCTCACCATGGAAAATGATAAGGCTGAGTGGCAAAAGGTCCTTGAGCAGCATGACACCGAAATGAGGAGCATTACTTCCTACAACGAGGAGCTCGAAGCAAAGGTTGAGAAGTTGAAAGATGAGCTTGCTGCTTCCTCTACTTCATACTCTCAAAAAGAAGAAGTGCTTCTCAGACAAGTTAGAGATGCTCATGCCAGTCAGAGGGACGCTGAGGACAGGCTTGAAGTGCAGAAAAGAATCAACGAGGGCTATGCTTCTGATATTGCTGAGCTTCAAAAGAAAAACAACTCCCAGGAAGCGGAGATTCAACTGCTTAAGCTTCAGCTTTCCAAAACCGAGAGGGAGCGTGATGAGGCTGTCGCCGGCAGAATCGCAGCTGAAGATTCTCATGAGGCGACCAAGAACAGCTTCGGCTCAACATTATTCGACTTCTATTTGCATAGCGTCTTGGGGCGTGGAAGCCTCGCTTTTCTTGGTCCCAAGTATGAGATCACTTTAGCTGAAGTGTGGGAGGCCGCCCTCGATATGCTTGGTGCTGAAGGTGCTGGTTATGACGAGTCAGCCCTGGAAAGGCATTATTTTGATGAAGACGCTCGCGCTGCTCTCGCCAGGGGAAAGGAACAACTTGCCAAACTAAGAACCGAAGTGACGGAAGGGGACCGGCTGGAAAAAACCACTTCAACTATTCTAGTCCAGCCACCTTCTTCGTCTGAAGTCAACATCATTGGTTCCAGTTCCCATTTTGCTTCTCCCACCAAAGTTACCACTGAGATCACAAGCATACAAGGTGGAGACGAGGGTGAAGAGAGCGCTGATGCGCAAGCTTATGAAGTCGATATCAGGAAACCAGCTTCTCCAGGTAATTTCACTGTTAATCTCGCTACTGTCAATTCTGCTCAAGCGGGTTACTCATTTATTTCGCATGAGTTTCATGAGCTCCTTGGCTATTTTCTCAACCTTGATGAGCCTTCATCTCCTCTCTCTACTAACTTTATTGGTGAGCCTTCATCTCCTCTCTTTACTGACTTTAACCTCTTTTCTTCTGTAGAGAAAGTACCAAGCACTGCTCAAACTTCTACTCCTCCGGTTATCCTTCCTTCATCTCTTCAGGCGGCGCCTCCTTCTGCCTCGCAACCTGGATCACAGGAGGAACAAATAGAGGCTCTTCACGGCTTGGATGATCCCATCGCTTCGCAAGAGCAGAAAGATGAGAGACCTGAGGGAGGTGACATATCCCCGGAACGGACTCCTTCTGACGACATTGCTCTATCAAAACTTGTCACTCCGGGGAGTGAGTCTTCCTCACAAAGGAGAGAGAAGCGTGGGACATCAAAGAGGAGGGGGAAGAAAATCACCGCCACTGAAGAGGAGCCGGAAGTTGAACCGGTTACACCTACCTCTCCTACTTCCCTTATACCCACTGGCCGACCTGAAAAGCTGGTCATTCGACCGGGTAAAGGGTCCAAAGGAGGGAAGAAGAAGTGAAGATTTTAGCTTTTTGCCTTTTGTATGAACTGGCCAAGAGTTGTGCGGGTACCGGCCCCCGCTTTTATTTTGAAACCTGTATCTGCATTATAGTTGAATAAAATGATTCTTCGTTTGTACAAACTTCTGTTTGAATTTGAGTATGCATTTATTATTCATTTTTGCACAAGTTTATTTATATGATATTGCAGCGGGCTTATGGTATGTTGTTTGAGTGTTACTTTACTGATGCAGCTATACTACTATACCATGTTGCCCCCATACCTTAAGCTTGCTGCAATATTTTATACTTCGAGGGGACTTGCACTCTTATTTGTTAAAGAATAATTATTTTATTCTTTAAAGAAAATTTTTGTAGAGTACAACTCCCTTCATATAAGTTTTTACGCTTTGTCGTTCGAAGAAATCACTTTTTTCTTTTGCTTATGTGCATATTTTACCAAGTGAATTCCTCTATGTGGTAAAGCGGACCTCTGAAGGGTACTTTAACTCCCTCTCTTTTCTTTTTTTTTCGAGGAAGATTATTCCCCAGAATAGGTAAATTATTCTTTATTCGGAAGTTAAAGTATGCCCCTGATAAGGATTTTTTTTTTATATATAGAAAGTTGTACCTCTGAGGAGGGATTTTTCACGTTTCAACACTTGGAAGTTTTATTTCAATCTCGGTGAAACGTGTACCTCCAAAGAGTTATGCCTTAGAAATCCTTTTCACGTTTCAACACTTGGAAGTTTTATTTCAATCTCGGTGAAACGTGGGTTTCCGAAGAGGTCTTTCTTCTTAATTGTGTCCCCGGGAGGGGGTTGTACCTCTGAGGAGGGATTTCTCACGTTCCAACACTTGGAAGTTTTATTTCAATCTTGGTGAAACGTGTACCCCCAAAGAGTTGTGCCTTTGAAGAAAGCCTTTTCACGTTTCAACACTTGGAAGTTTTATTTCAATCTTGGTGAAACGTGGGCTTTCAGGAAGGTCTTTATCTTGTTTTTGCATTTCAACTTTGGTGAAGTGAAATTCCGAAGAGCGGTTATTACACTTCAACTCCTGGCGAAATGTGCCTCCGAAGAGGGCTTTTATTTTGTTTACATTTCAACTCTGGTGAAGTGATATCCCGAAGAGCGGTCATAACACTTCAACTCCTGGTGAAATGGGCCTCCGAAGAGGGCTTTTATTTTTTGGCATTTCAACTTTGGTGAAGTGAAATTCCGAAGAGCGGTCATAACACTTCAACTCCTGGCGAAATGTGCCTCCGAAGAGGGCTTTTATTTTGTTTACATTTCAACTCTGGTGAAGTGAAATTCCGAAGAGCGATCATAACACTTCAACTCCTGGTGAAATGGGCCTCCGAAGAGAGCTTTTATTTTTTGGCATTTCAACTCTGGTGAAGTGAAATCCCGAAGAGCGGTCATAACACTTCAACTCCTGGTGAAATGTGCCTCAGAGAGGGTTTTCATCGCCTGGAAGTTACTCTCTCATGGTTGGAGGGTCATGACTCCTCCAATCTTTTTTTTTGAGTAGAGAACTTTCTTTTTTGTGGCGTATGACCCATTAGAGGTCTTTTATCCTCCGAAGAGGACTTGTGCTGCTGATGGTAGCTTTGGTTGTTCCTCTGTTCACTTGCTTATGCCTTTTCAGCGATCCTCTCTCTTTTTTTTTTTTTAGTTTTCATTCCCCTTTTCTTGCAAGTAGCTTGTTTAATCCAAGGAAGTGTACTTCATTGCCAGGCAAGTTCGTGAGAACGGGCACTAGCTTCCTAATTGGATGTTTGTTTGTTCAAACAATCTCAATTTATCAGCAAGGGCTCGTTTCTATCGAAATCATTAGCCATTCAATTGAAGTATTTCCTATCTAGGATTTGAATTCGGGGTCTTTGTGACTTGAAATTTGTTTGTTGAATGATGGTGAGAATCGCTCGGTCTTATTATGCGCAAGTTTTATTTCCATTGTCTGCAAAAATTTAAATCGACATTTCAGCAATACATTTTATGTATTTTTATATCGAAAACAAAGCAAACATATAATGATAATAAGGAACACAAGATTTATAGTGGTTCGGCCATGAAATTGGGCCTACATCCACTTTATATTCTTTCATTAATCACTTGCATCAGTTTTTCAATTGCTTTCAATTACAAGAATCATACATTCACAATCCTTTTTTACAATATTTCAACAAAATTTTCAAGTAAAGTATGGACGCAAGTGATTGCTGTTCCATGCCCTTGGCATTTGATCTCCTTCAACAGTAGTGAGTTTGAATGTGCCATCAAAAAGCTTCTGACCTATCACATATGGTCCTTCCCAATTGGGCCCAAACACACCTGTCGCGGTCATAATTCTTTTCAGGACTAGATCTCCAATTTCAAAGCCGCGTTGTCGAACTTTGGAATTGAAATGTCTGGCTATCCTTTGCTGATGAGCTGCAACTCTGAGATTAGCTTCATCTCTTTTTTCATCAAGGAGATCCAGCGCTTCAAGTTGTAGCCTTTCATTTTCTGCTTGACTGAAATGGATTCTTCTGTGTGAAGGGACCTCTGTTTCAACCGGGATCATTGCTTCCGATCCGTATGCTAACGAAAAAGGAGTATGCCCAGTTGCAGTTTTGTGAGTAGTTCTGTATGCCCATAGTGCAAGTGGTAGTTTATCGACCCAACCACCTTTTGCTCTTTCGAGTTGCTTTTTGATGGTTGATTTGATGATCTTGTTCACTGCTTCCACTTGCCCGTTTGCCTGCAGATGAGCTACTGCCGAAAAGCTTTTCTGGATTTTGAATCGTTTGCAAAAATCCTGGAATTCCTCGCTTTCAAACTGAGTACCATTGTCTGTGATTATTTTCTGAGGCACACCGTATCTGCAAATGATATTCTTGGTCACAAAGCTTATCATTTTCTTAGAAGTGATAGTAGCCAATGGTTCAGCTTCAGCCCACTTAGTAAAATAATCAACTGCAACAATAGCATATTTAATCCCTGATTTAGCAGTTGGTAGCGGCCCAATGAGATCCATTCCCCAAATTGCAAATGGCCATGGACTGACCATCTGTGTGAGTTCGGTAGAAGGTGCTCTAGGAATTTTGGCATATCTTTGGCATTTGTCACATTTTCGGGAGTAATCTGCAGCATCCCGATTAATTTCTGGCCAAAAATATCCGTATCGGAGAATTTTCTTTGCTAATGTTTGACCACCTGAATGATCACCGCATTCTCCTCCATGCACTTCAGCTAGGATTGTTTTGGACTCTTCCCGGGATACACATCGAAGCAATGGCATTGAGAATCCCCGTCTGTACAATCGGCCATCCTGAATTACATAGCGAGAGGCCTTCCTTAGTAGCTTTCGTCTTTCTATCGAGTTTTCTGGCAGAGAACCTCTGAGTAGGTAATCCAGTATTGGAGTCATCCATGACTCTTGTTCTTGAGATACATTCATAATCCAGTCTATATCCATCTCGTCTATACTTGGAGCTGAAAGGACTTCTACAGGGACCAATCCCAATAGTTGAGCTTCACCAGAACTTGAATACTTTGCGAGGGAATCTGCCTTCATATTCTCTTCCCGAGGAATGTGGCTTATTGAATAGTGATCGAGTTCACATTGGAGTTCCCAAGCCTTTGACAAGTAGGAAGGCAGGTTTCCACCTTTTGCTTGAAATTCCTTCTTGACTTGGCATACAATAAGCTGAGAATCACTGAAGATTTGTAATGCTCGAATGTTTAGCTCTTTAGCGATTTTCAGACCTGCAATAAGAGCTTCATATTCTGCTTCATTGTTTGTTGAAGGAAATTCCAATCTTAGTGCATAACATAATGATCGACCCTCAGGAGTTTCAAGTACCACTCCGGCTCCAGAACAGTAGTCATTTCTTGCGCCATCAACATACATCTTCCACTGGATTGGGGAATCATTGATCGCTTCTTCCTCACCATTATCTTTCTCTGTGAATTCTGCAATGAAATCAGCTAAAGCTTGTCCGTTGATTGCTTTTCGGGGGTGATAGGTGATGTCATATTGACTGAGTTCAATGTTCCATTTTAGAAGGCGACCCGAAGTTTCAGGGCGAAATAGGACTTGCTTTAGAGGTTGATCAGTGAGTACTTTGATAGGATGAGCTTGGAAATATTGCCTCAGTTTCCTCGATGCAACTAGTAGGCAATAGGCGAGTTTTTCCAACTTGGAGTAATTCAGCTCTGCCCCAGTGAGTCTTTTGCTGATATAATAAACTGGATGTTGAATCCTTTTGTCTTCCCGTATCAGCGCTGCACTTAGAGCATGAGATGATACTGCCAAGTATATAAGAAGATCCTCACCATTGCCTGGTCTAGAAAGTATCGGAGGCGTTTCCATATGACGGATCAACTCTTCAAAAGCTTTTTGGCATTCGGGAGTCCATTCAAAGTTCTTCTTTCCTTTTTTCAAGGCATCGAAGAATGGGATGCATTTATCAGTAGCTTTAGAAATGAACCGACTCAAAGCGGCGACCTTTCCGTTGAGACTTTGCAATTCCTTCTTCGTTCTAGGAGCTTTAACTTCTTTTAAGGCGGTAATTTGAGCTGGACTAGCCTCAATGCCCCTAGCACTGACGATAAAACCTAAGAACTTTCCGGATTCGACCCCAAATGTACATTTCAGAGGGTTAAGCTTCATTCTGTATTTCCGAAGGACTGCGAACATTTCTGCTAAGTGTTCAATGTGATCCACTGCTTTCCTGGACTTCACTAACATGTCGTCGACATAGACTTCCATAGTTTTGCCCAATTGCGGTTTGAACATAGCATTAACAAGTCTTTGGTAGGTTGCCCCTGCGTTTTTCAATCCGAAGGGCATAACTCTGTAGCAATAAAGTCCAACATCTGTAATAAAGCTTGTATCCTCCTGATCCGGCTCATGCATCATGATTTGGTTATAACCGGAGTAGGCATCCATGAAAGATAACAACTCATGTCCCGCAGTTCCGTCTACCAGTTGATCGATCCTGGGTAATGGGAAGCAATCTTTGGGGCAAGCCTTGTTTAGATCAGAAAAATCAATGCACACTCTCCATTTTCCATTAGCTTTCTTGACCAACACAGGATTTGAAACCCAATTCGGATATGTAGATTCTTTGATGAAGTTATTTTCCATGAGTCGATCAACTTCTTCTTTTAATGCTGCTGACCTTTCTGGACCTTGGGTTCTCCTTTTTTGTTTAACTGGAGTAAACTTTGGGTCAACATTCAGAGCGTGTACTGCAACTTCTGGAGATATCCCACACATATCGGCATGAGTCCAAGCAAAGACATCCAGATTTGCTTTCAGGAAAGATATCAAGATATTCTGAATTGACACATTAAGCTGTGAACCCACATTCAACACCTTATTTGGGTCCTTCGGGTCAACAGGTACCAGAACTGTCGTTTCCACCGGTACTACTCTATTCTCCCCTGTACTGGCTTTTCTGGGATCCATTTCTTTCCATGCCCCGCTGTGCTCGCCAGTGCAGGGTCCGCTCCGTAATTGCTACAAGGCTGGTTCCTTGATGCGGACTGGAGTTGCCGCATCCTTTCCCATTTCTCTTTTTCTTGACTCTCGCAGCTCTGTCAAATAGCATTCTCGCGCAGCATTTTGATCCCCTTTTATAACTCCTACTCCATTGTCAGTAGGAAATTTAATGGTGAGGCACCACGGGGCTAGGATAGCTTTGAATGCTGCGAGTGTTGGACGGCCAAGAAAAGCATTATAAGCAGAATATTCATCGACGATCACAAAGGTTTGCTTTCGGACCACTTTCCTTTCTCCTTCCCCAAGTTCTACAAACAGATCGATGGTTCCTACTGGTTGCTTTGGCTCCCCAGTGAAGCCAACGATTTTCTGTGATGAGGCTTGCACATCGATCATAGGGATTTTCATCTGGTCAAATGTCCTTTTGAAGAGGATATTACATGATGCTCCGCAGTCAATGAGGACTCTTCTGACAATGGCTGGTCCAATACCAGCCGAGATGACCAAAGGATCTAAAGTAGGAGCTTCAATACCTGTAGAATCTCTGGCTCTGAAAATAATATCATCACTGAAAGTTTTCTGTTGTTTAAGGGGCGTAGTGTCTTCTAGAACAAAGACGTCTTCTTCGGCTGGAGCATATTTCAAAGCCCTGGAATATCTCTCCATCTCACCCCAACTCTTGCCAGCTGGGTGAGGTCCTCCTGAAATGATATTGATAACGGGCCTTCCAGTTTCATGCCCCGTAGCTTTCTCACCTGCCCCAGGCTGATGAACAGGAGCCCGCTGCCCCTGACTCGACGATGCAGGATTGTTGCTATTCTTTTTCACGAATTGCTGCAACTTGTTTTCTCTTAGCAACTCTTCAATCAGATTTTTCAGCTGGCGGCATTCATCAGTTTCATGACCTGGTTGATTGTGGAAGCGGCAGAATTTCCCACTCTGTATGGCTTTTTTCCCGGTTCTCAAAGGGATGGGTTTAGGGAAATCGACGGACTCTTTAGTGGCAAGGTAGATGTGCTCCGGCGTATGTGATAATGGAGTATATTCTGATGGCTTGAAGGATCGGGGCTTCTTCAGATTACCCTGTTTCTTCCCATTATTATTCTCCCTTTTTTGCCCCACCGATTCATTCTTGCGTGGAGCGACAGTGTTGTCTTCTGCTTTTTCCAGCACCGTCTTTACTGGTAAAGGACGGCTTTCCAAGCGAATGAACTCATCTGCTTTTTTGTAGAACTTTTCGAGAGAGGTTGGCTCCTTCATATTTAACCATTTCCCAAATTCGCTTGACTTATCAATAGCCCTCATCAGATAAGTCAGTATCATTCGTGGTTCTGCATTGTCCACCTCAGCCAGTGCTATATTAAAGCGGTTCAAGAAAGATCTGATAGATTCACCAGGATTCTGCTCTAAACTTGACAGTGACATGATGTCCTTGGCCTTCGAAGCATATAGTCTAAACTTCTCCTTGAATTTTCTGGTCAAGTCTGAAAACTGATCAATAGATCGGACTGGCAACTTGGTGAACCATAGTAGAGCCACACCTTCCAGGTATACGGGGAAATATCGGCACTTTATTTCGTCCGAGGCTCTGGCACCTGTCATGTGCCAATCATATTTATACAAGAATTCATTCGGGTCACTTGTCCCTTTATAAGCTGGGATAGTCGGAGGGACAAACTTCCTTGGAAATTCCGCCTTTAAGATTCTTTCAGTGAACGGAGTTTTACTTGGAGCGAAACCCCATTCCTTCTCATCTTCAACCCTTTGCATACTTTCTTTCATGATCTGCCGGACCATTCCAGAAAGATATTCCTCATCATGCCGAGTTCTAGATCCACCAGCCTCAGGAACTGCCTGTTCAAAGGGACTAGCAGCCCTTTCAGGAGCATTCCTTTCACTAACATCGTGAATGTTGCCAGCACAGTTCCTTTCATTACAAGCTGGTTGATTGTTTGCCCCAAGTAGATCGTTCAATTTATTCAGAATCAGAGCGTTCTGGGCACTTTGAGCCTCTAATTGTACATTTTGGGCGTTTATCTGCTGGTTTAGCCCTAGAATCACAGCATCCAACTCCGCTTTCGTAACTCCAACAGACGGAGTGGGTTGATTAGGTACAGGGGAAGCGGAGGTTCCCTCTTGAATGTTTCCAGATCTGATAGATCTACTTTTCCTTCCAGGAGCCATAATCTCAGATATACTTCTGGTTTTTAAGGAAATTCTTTCTTCAAATCTCTGTGAAGCAATGATGATAGTTGTCCTGAGTTCAATTCTCAGTGAAAGCACCAAAAATGTTAACGCTTAAATTTGAACGCTAACACCCCAGTGTGTGAAGTATAGTTGTGAAAGCACCACCCGATAGATCGGGAAAGAATTACAAGCAAGTAATAACGGAAAAGCAGTAAACAACAGCAATTTTATAGTGGTTCGGCTTATGGGTACAGCCTACGTCCACTTTAAGTACTTTTATTGATGATCTCGTTACAAGTTGGTACAATTCTTCCCAAGTACAATTCACTTTGAACAAGTATTTTAAACTTCAATGGAGATGAGAGTCTTCGAATCCATGTTGGATGTACGTGATCTCTTGTTGAAGTTGTTTGTAGCGTTCTTAGTGTCTCGAGAGCTTCAAGTGTTGAATTGGTTTGGAATGCAGCAGAGTATCAGCGCTTGAAGAGAATGAGCCCCAAAAGTCCCCCCAGAGTTGGAGATGGATGTCTATTTATAGAGAGTTCTGGGTGAAAAAAGTTGCTAAGTCCTAACTCGTTGCCGACTTAAGGTAAGTCGCTGCTGACTTAGGATGAGTCGTGACCGACTCATTGAGCTGAGTCTCTGGTTTGTAGAGAGCTTCCTGCCTTTTTCGAACCCACGCTTCAAGTACTAGGTCGTTTACGAGTTATCTGGTTGTAGTTTCTGGCTTGTTTGTATAAGTCGTATACGACTCATCATAAGTCGTAGGTCGTGGTTGATTTAACCAGCTGCCTTCGGCTTAAAGCTGCGTTCAGGCTTTGTGAAGGCGAGTCCTAACTCGTAGACGAGCCATGATGAGTCGTGAGTCGCTCCTTTGAGTGGTCTTACAGGATGAGTCATGGGCTTGTTGAGTCGCTGAGTCAGTAGCATCCATGAATCGCATAACAGTTGAGTCGTAGAGTCGATAAACTTGATGAGTCGGCGACTTACTGAGTCGGCTTTTTTTTCTTATGAGCCGTTAACTGACTGAGTCGCTATCAAATGAGTCGGTATCCCTCCTAAGTAGATGAGTCGGACTATCCCTTCCTTAGCTCGGTTGAGTCGTTGGTCCACTAAGTCACTGATCTCCATGAGTCATGAGTCCCTCTTAAGAAGATGAGTCGCTACCAGTTGAGTCGTTGAGCAAAACGAGGTTAACAATAGTTTTCAGTCTAATATCGGTATGGCTCCTTTCGAAGCCTTATACGGAAGGCCATGTCGATCACCTTCATGTTGGTTGGAATCTGGGGAGAAGCTTATTCTTGGCCCGGACTTTGTTCGTCATTCTTCTGAGAAGATTGATCTTATTCGATTGAGAATGAAAGAGGCACAGAGTCGTCAGAAATCCTACGCGGACAACCGTAGGAAGCCTCTCGAGTTCTCGATCGGCGATCTTGTTTTTATTCGTGTTTCTCCTTTGAAGGGGGTTATGCGTTTCAGTGCGACTGGGAAATTGGCTCCTCGCTTTATAGGACCATTTTCTATTACTGAACGTATTGGCCCCGTGGCTTATAGAGTTTCACTTCCAGCTCATTTATTTGGCATTCATGACGAGTTTCACGTCTCGCAACTTCGGAAGTGTCTTCGGGAGTCGGATTCTGTTATTACTTCTCCTAATTTGCCAGAGCTTAAGATCTCACCAGACTTATCTATTGTACAGCAACCTATTCGCGTGCTTGACACGGAGGTGCGACACCTTCGGAACAAGGACGAGCCGCTCGTTAAAGTTCAATGGTCCGCTAATCCCAATGACTGTACTTGGGAAACCAGAGAGTATATCGAGCGATCTTATCCGGGTTTTCCATCTTTGCTTGTCGATGGTGAGATTATCTTTTCGTTTCTAACTTGTTTCCTTCTCTTTTGAATGTTGTATGTATGTAGTTGTTACAAATACCGTCTCTAGGAATTGCGGGGACGCAATTTTGTAAGGAGGCGAGATCTGTAACAACCCGCATATTTAACGATTTTATATTTAAATGTTTTATTTAAATATAGCGTCGTTAGTCGGATTTAGGTCCGAAATGTTACTTTCTGCAAATGTCCGAATTGGAACTCGAAACTACCTCCATTGGTTCCAAAATGGCGTTTGCGATCTTTTTGAGTATAATATTTGATATGTTTGGAGTAAGTGAAATTTTGGCTACGTTTTCTACTTGGGCTTGAGTTTGGGTTCAGCCCAATCTCCACTTAACCCTCTAGCTTAGCCCCTTCTCTTCATTCATCTCTATTTCATTTCATTTCTCAAGCAAAAACTGAAATGGTGGAAGGGAAGAGGAAATAGAAATTGCAAGCCCTAATTCCATTTGCAAACTCCAAATTCTTGCTCTAAAATCAAAGAGAAGCCATTGGTAAGCTCTTCTTCATCTTCTCCAACTCTTCTCCTCTTCAATTTCAGAAAATTTCCTAAACCTAAATTGCGAAATATGTGTTTTATTCTTAGATTGAAGCTTTTTGAGTTGAAGTAGTGTTTGGTTGGTCTTCTCCTTGATATTGAGCTTCATCTTCTTTGTTTTTGGGTGAAAGGTGAGTTTTGAACTCACATCTACTTCTTTTGATATCATTGATGTTAGGAATGAATTCCTAATACTTGTTCATGTGCATTTGCTTTCGATTTGGATTGCTTTGGTGAAATTACCAAATATTGAATTTTGAAGCCAAATCTATGAAAAACCTTATAGGGTTGATATTTTTGTTGTTCGGAGTGTTTGAAGGTGTTGTCAAGGTTGGGTTGTCATTTGACGCAAGCCCATAATCAACACGCATCCAATTGCTTTCGATTTGCTTGGCCATAAATGGCCTAGGTTTAGGAAATGCCTGACAAACAGGTTTCAGACGTCTGAAACCCTATTTTCAGACGTCTGAATATTGTTCAAGGGAAATTTCAATCCCCAGATTCAGACGTCTGAATTTAGATTCCAGACGTCTGAATTAGCTAAATTTCGACCAGAAAGGAAATAGGCAAAATAATGCCTATTTCAGACGCCTGAAGGTATGGGTTCAGACGTCTGAATTCTGTTCTGGAAATCTTATTAATTTGCAGATTCAGATGTCTGAACCACTTCTTTTAGACGTCTGAATCTGTTCCTTTATCCAATTTGCCTTATTCGTTTAATTTTCCAAATTTGATCGATGCATATTAATTACAATTAGTTGTTTATGCATATTTGACCTTGATAATTTCTTTTTGAATTCATTCACGGGTTTTATAAATTATTTCTTCAAATTGTATTAAAAGTTCGCTTCTCCGATTTATAAATTCTATTTAAACCACACGTACAATTTCGCACTTCGAGCGAAGTGGAAGGGTGATTAAATGGTTGGGCAAAACACGGACCATGAATCTGTGCGTTTATCCATCCTATTAATTCCCGACCTATTCAATTGATCATTTTAAACTTCGGGTTTGGTTTACCGATGATATGAGGTGAACTTTGTACTGCTTTGAGTGTGAAAGTGGCTGACGGATAGTAAACCGTTTAGTGTGAACGAGTGATTATGGGACATACGTTAACACTTTTCGGATTCCTTTTCGAGAGTTGTGACACATTCCGTCAGTTAGTGGTGTCCAGTACTGGGTCTCTGACCTGCACCACTACGGTTTGTTGCCTTCGGGTATGTGCCTTCGGGTTTGTGCCTTCGGGTTTGTCGCCCTTTAGTATCGCTTTCGATGTTGGTCGTTATGAGCCGCATGGGTGATATTGGGTTGCCCTTTAGTATCGCTTCCGATGTTGGTCGTTATGAGCCGCATGGGCGATATTGGGTTTGGAGTCTTCGGGCTCATGGATCCTTGTTTATACAGTACTGAGCTCGAGCAATATTCTGATGTTTCATTCATATGTATATTCCCTTGGTATCGCCCTTCGGTGTTGGTCATTATGAGCCGCATGATGCGTAGCGTTTACCATATGGAACTTGTATACCTTATTGGTATTTGTTATTGCCTTTTGGCTTGTTTTGGGTATTCTTATCCTTTGTTTCTATATGTTGCCGATGATATGAGGCTTGTTATCATATGATTCATCTTTTGTTAGATGATTGTGTTATCTATTTTAGAGATATTTGCTATACCTTGAACCTTGCAGGTTTATTGTTGTTCAGTTTATCCAACTGATTTGTTTAGCTAGACTGACCCGTGTATCTTATACTCGGGTCAGACCGAGATGTTTCAGGTTAGGTGCTTTTGGACTTAGCCTATTTTGCTTCCGCATGGACTATTCAGCTTGTTCTTTTTGTCATAGCTTTTTGTGTAGTCCTATTTTGTAGTAACTCTGATATGTATTCTTTTGACTCGTCTGTATATATGGTGGTTTGCTATACCACTTGATATGTATTTTTTTATAACTCTGTTATGTATCTGTATATGTGTATATGATGATTTACTGTTCTGTGATGTATATTACATCTAAGTTATTATATTCTGTTCTGATAGATCCAATCACCTATGGTTTTGTTTTAAGTATTCATTGGGTACGTCGGCCTGGTTGGTAAGTTTATTGTCGATGTATTCAATAGATAGTTAGAGCAAGGCTATAGATGGTCGCTCCTAACCAGCCTTATTCTCCGTGTTAGTTGACGGCATTACCTTGTAGTGTCCTTGGCTAGCGTGGGTATAGAGGTAGGGCGTCACAGCGTGGTATCAAAGCTGAGTTCAGAACAAAATATGATAAACACAGAATAGATGCACATATTATGGTACATCAAAGTGTACAAGTGATACAAATCTTTGAATCATTGTGTCTCTTTATTCCATCAAGGTTAGATAGAGTTTGGGAATAAGTCTAGGAATGCATTTTATTCCATAGTATTCCATATTGCAATATCTACCTTGCGAATAATTTTGTACTTATCTTACCTTCAGCGTATGGCTGGAAGAGGAAGGGAACGACGTTCGGGTGCTGGGCAATCCAGTGGCTCACATCCGGATGGTGTTTATATGTCCGCTGATCAGTTTTTGGAGTTGTTTAGGAGCACTCAGTCTCTAGCTCCTCCTCGAGTGTCTCCACCTCGCAAGTCTGCCTTTGCACGTCAGTGTAGTGATTTTTCTCATCTTGGAGGGAAGCCGTTTAAGGGCTCCGAGTCCGTTCTTGAAGTCCAAGCTTGGCTTTGCACGTGCGAGCGTATCTTCTCTCGCATGGATCTTTCCGACCATGATAGAGTTCTTGTGACTTCTAGTTTATTACAAGAGCGTGCTCTTGATTGGTATGAGCTTCTTGTAGCCGAGATTGATGAGTCTACTCTTTCTTGGACTCAGTTTCGGGAGCGATTTGAACTCAAGTTCGTTCCTGAATCTGAAAAAGTTTTATTGACCCGTCGCTTCCTTGAGTTGAAGCAAGGGAAGTCTTCTGTTTCTGAGTATGTTGCATCGTTCGAGGCTTTATCTCAGTATGGTCTTGAATTTATCAGTACTTCCTACAAGAAGAATTTGAAGTTTGTTTCTGGTCTTAAGAAATATCTTAAGAAGTCTTTATTGCTCCAGCTGAAACTTTCTTTTGAGGAGTTGGTTGATTCGGCATTTCATCCCGAGACCGTCGAGAAGGAGTGTGATAGTGATGTTGATGTTGAGGTTTCCAAGAACCCCAACAAGAGGCCGTTTCCAATTCAGAAGAAGCCTTTTCCTTCTAAGAAAAAGAAGACCGGTGGTCCTAGCTCTCAGTCTTTCGGTACACCTTTCGTTCGAAAGTGTTTCAATTGTGGTTCTCCTGATCATATTATTCGAGCTTGTCCTAAGCCCCTCTTCTGTCGTTATTGCAAGAAGGAAGGTCATCATGTTTCAGCTTGCCCTACTGTTTCGGCTAGTGCCAAGTCTAACAAGCTTTATGCTGCTAAGGCTTCTGAAGGTCCTTCTCAGTCCAAAGGTATATCTTCATCTATTTTGGAAGGTTCTATTTTATTTCATGATCGTAGTATTCGAGTTCTTTTCGATACGGGTGCATCACATTCTTTCGTATCGAAAAAGCTCGTTGATGATTTATCTTTGGATGTTTCTTGTTTGATTACTTCTTTAAGGATTGCGAATCCAATTGGGGGATCCACGACCCTTAGTTTGCTTTGTGATGATGTTGAGATTGTTTTATGTGACTTTTCTTTCCATGCGAATCTGCACGTTATTTCTTGTCTGGGATTCGATATGATTTGGGTATGGACTGGCTAGTGAGATATGATGGAAGGATTATTTGTTCGGAGAGAACTATATATCTTCGACATCTGGATTCGCCTACTCAGCTATCTCTTGTTCTTCGGAATGTGGATAATTCCAAGATGGCTTTATATTCTCTTGACTCGCGAGATGATGATGATATATCTCGTATTCCGGTTGCTTGTGACTTTTCTGATGTTTTTGAGCCTGTATCGGGTTTGCCACCCAAACGGGCAATTGAGTTCCGCATTGATCTCATTCCAGGAACGCAGCCAGTTAGTCGTCCTCCCACGAGGATGTCTACAAAGGAAAATGAGGAACTCAAGAAGCAGCTTTTGGAGCTTGAGTCCAAGCAGTTGATTCAGGCCAGTTTTTCTCCATGGGGATCCGCGGTCGTCTTCGTGAAGAAGTCTGATGGAACTCTTAGGCTTTGCATTGATTATTGCAAGCTTAACGAGTTAACCATCAGAAATAGGTATCCATTGCCTAGGATCGATGACATGTTCGATCTATTGAGTGGTGCTAAGGTCTTTTCTCAGCTCGACCTTGCCACGGGTTTTCATCAGTTACGAGTCGCGGAGGATAGCATACCTCTTACAGCTTTCCGCACTCGATATGGTTCTTTTGAGTGGCTCGTTATGCCATTCGGTTTGACGAACGCTCCTGCTTTCTTTGCCGATCTCATGAATCGAGTATTCCGGGAATATCTCGATAAGTTCGTCCTTGTGTTCATTGATGATATCCTTATTTATTCTAAGTCTGAAGCTGAGCATGCTAACCACTTAAGGATTGTCTTGAGTACTCTCCGTCGTCATCAACTTAGAGCCAAATTCTCCAAATGCCACTTTTGGGAGAATAAGGTTAAGTTCTTAGGCCATGTTGTATCTTCCGATGGCATTTCTCTCGATCCCTCAAAGATCGAAGCCATTCAGAATTGGAAGAGGCCTAAAAATGTTCATGAGATTCATAGTTTTCTTGGATTGGTGGGTTATTACCGTCGGTTCATTAAGAACTTTTCCCGTGTTGTGCTTCCTCTCACCTGCCTTACTCGTAAAGGCATTCATTTTATTTGGTCCGACAAGTGTGAAGCTTCCTTTTTGACATTAAAGGGACTTCTCACTAATGCTCCTATTCTTGTGGTTCCCGAAGGGAATCATGATCTTGTTGTCTACACCGATGCTTGTGGTAGTGGTCTCGGTGCTGTTCTTATGCAGAAGGATCGGGTAGTTGCTTATGCTTCTAGGCAACTGCGTCCGAACGAAGTTCGCTATGCCACTCATGATCTTGAGCTTGCCGCCATTGTCTTTGCCTTGAAAATTTGGCGACACTATTTATTGGGCGAGCGCTTCATTCTCTATACCGATCATAAATCTTTGAAGTATTTGTTCACTCAGAAGGAACTCAATATGAGACAACAGCGTTGGCTCGAGTTTCTTGCCTCTTATGACTTTGATATCCAGTATACCCCTGGTAAGGGTAATCGTGTTGCATATGCGCTTAGTCGCAAACATTCGGCTGTTATTTCTATGATGTTTGCCGAATGGGATGTTCTTGAGACTCTATCTTTTTGGAAATTCGTGATCGAGGTTCATCTTCTGATTCTCCTATTCTATTATTTAGTTTGGGAGCTCGACCTATTTTATTGGATCGTATTGCCGATGGTCCGTGGCGTGGTCCTGAGTTGTTGCATCTTATTCAGCTATGTGAATCTGAATCTTGTGATGAGGAGTTGCGGGATTTTAGTATTGATTCTCATGGGTGTCTTCGCAAGAAGAACCGTCTTTTTATGACTTCTGATCTTGCACTTAGGCATGACATTCTTGATGACTGTCACCGTTCTAAGTATACCATTCATCCCGGTAGTAGCAAGATGTATGCCGATATGCGTCGTCTTTATTATTGGGAAGGCATGAAGCGCGATGTGGCGAGTTATGTGAGCAATTGCATAACTTGTCAGCGTTTTAAAGCCGAGCATCAGCGTCTTTCGGGTCTTCTTCAGCCTCTTGAGATTCCATTATGGAAATGGGATCAGATTTCTATGGATTTCATTGACGGCCTACCTCGTTCGAGATCTGGCCATTCTAGCATTTGAGTTATTGTTGATCGCCTCACCAAGTCTGCTCATTTTGTCCCTATTAAGTTTAATAGGACTGCTTCGCTTTTGGCTAAGTTATATGTCAAGGAAATCGTGAGACTTCACGGTGTTCCTAGTTCTATTGTGAGTGACCGTGATCCTTTATTCACGAGTCATTTTTGGAAGAGCCTTCAGCAAGCTTTGGGAACAAAGCTTAATTTTTCTACAGCTTATCATCCGCAGTCTGACGGACAGACTGAATGGGTGAATCGTATCTTGGAAGATCTTCTCCGTATTTGTATTTTTGATTTTGGTGGAAGTTGGGAGGATCACCTACCTCTTGTAGAGTTCTCCTACAACAATAGTTTTCAGTCTAATATCGGTATAGCTCCTTTCGAAGCCTTATACGGAAGGCCATGTCGATCACCTTCATGTTGGTTGGAATCTGGGGAGAAGCTTATTCTTGGCCCGGACTTTGTTCGTCATTCTTCTGAGAAGATTGATCTTATTCGATTGAGAATGAAAGAGGCACAGAGTCGTCAGAAATCCTACGCGGACAACCGTAGGAAGCCTCTCGAGTTCTCGATCGGCGATCTTGTTTTTATTCGTGTTTCTCCTTTGAAGGTGGTTATGCGTTTCAGTGCGACTGGGAAATTGGCTCCTCGCTTTATAGGACCATTTTCTATTGCTGAACGTATTGGCCCCGTGGCTTATAGAGTTTCACTTCCAGCTCATTTATTTGGCATTCATGACGAGTTTCACGTCTCGCAACTTCGGAAGTGTCTTCGGGAGTCGGATTCTGTTATTACTTCTCCTAATTTGCCAGAGCTTAAGATCTCACCAGACTTATCTATTGTACAGCAACCTATTCGCGTGCTTGACACGGAGGTGCGACACCTTCGGAACAAGGACGAGCCGCTCGTTAAAGTTCAATGGTCCGCTAATCCCAATGACTGTACTTGGGAAACCAGAGAGTATATCGAGCGATCTTATCCGGGTTTTCCATCTTTGCTTGTCGATGGTGAGATTATCTTTTCGTTTCTAACTTGTTTCCTTCTCTTTTGAATGTTGTATGTATGTAGTTGTTACAAATACCGTCTCTAGGAATTGCGGGGACGCAATTTTGTAAGGAGGCGAGATCTGTAACAACCCGCATATTTAACGATTTTATATTTAAATGTTTTATTTAAATATAGCGTCGTTAGTCGGATTTAGGTCCGAAATGTTACTTTCTGCAAATGTCCGAATTGGAACTCGAAACTACCTCCATTGGTTCCAAAATGGCGTTTGCGATCTTTTTGAGTATAATATTTGATATGTTTGGAGTAAGTGAAATTTTGGCTACGTTTTCTACTTGGGCTTGAGTTTGGGTTCAGCCCAATCTCCACTTAACCCTCTAGCTTAGCCCCTTCTCTTCATTCATCTCTATTTCATTTCATTTCTCAAGCAAAAACTGAAATGGTGGAAGGGAAGAGGAAATAGAAATTGCAAGCCCTAATTCCATTTGCAAACTCCAAATTCTTGCTCCAAAATCAAAGAGAAGCCATTGGTAAGCTCTTCTTCATCTTCTCCAACTCTTCTCCTCTTCAATTTCAGAAAATTTCCTAAACCTAAATTGCGAAATATGTGTTTTATTCTTAGATTGAAGCTTTTTGAGTTGAAGTAGTGTTTGGTTGGTCTTCTCCTTGATATTGAGCTTCATCTTCTTTGTTTTTGGGTGAAAGGTGAGTTTTGAACTCACATCTACTTCTTTTGATATCATTGATGTTAGGAATGAATTCCTAATACTTGTTCATGTGCATTTGCTTTCGATTTGGATTGCTTTGGTGAAATTACCAAATATTGAATTTTGAAGCCAAATCTATGAAAAACCTTATAGGGTTGATATTTTTGTTGTTCGGAGTGTTTGAAGGTGTTGTCAAGGTTGGGTTGTCATTTGACGCAAGCCCATAATCAACACGCATCCAATTGCTTTCGATTTGCTTGGCCATAAATGGCCTAGGTTTAGGAAATGCCTGACAAACAGGTTTCAGACGTCTGAAACCCTATTTTCAGACGTCTGAATATTGTTCAAGGGAAATTTCAATCCCCAGATTCAGACGTCTGAATTTAGATTCCAGACGTCTGAATTAGCTAAATTTCGACCAGAAAGGAAATAGGCAAAATAATGCCTATTTCAGACGCCTGAAGATATGGGTTCAGACGTCTGAATTCTGTTCTGGAAATCTTATTAATTTCCAGATTCAGATGTCTGAACCACTTCTTTTAGACGTCTGAATCTGTTCCTTTATCCAATTTGCCTTATTCGTTTAATTTTCCAAATTTGATCGATGCATATTAATTACAATTAGTTGTTTATGCATATTTGACCTTGATAATTTCTTTTTGAATTCATTCACGGGTTTTATAAATTATTTCTTAAAATTGTATTAAAAGTTCGCTTCTCCGATTTATAAATTCTATTTAAACCACACGTATAATTTCGCACTTCGAGCGAAGTGGAAGGGTGATTAAATGGTTGGGCAAAACACGGACCATGAATCTGTGCGTTTATCCTTCCTATTAATTCCCGACCTATTCAATTGATCATTTTAAACTTCGGGTTTGGTTTACCGATGATATGAGGTGAACTTTGTACTGCTTTGAGTGTGAAAGTGGCTGACGGATAGTAAACCGTTTAGTGTGAACGAGTGATTATGGGACATACGTTAACACTTTTCGGATTCCTTTTCGAGAGTTGTGACACATTCCGTCAGTTAGTGGTGTCCAGTACTGGGTCTCTGACCTGCACCACTACGGTTTGTTGCCTTCGGGTATGTGCCTTCGGGTTTGTGCCTTCGGGTTTGTCGCCCTTTAGTATCGCTTTCGATGTTGGTCGTTATGAGCCGCATGGGTGATATTGGGTTGCCCTTTAGTATCGCTTCCGATGTTGGTCGTTATGAGCCGCATGGGCGATATTGGGTTTGGAGTCTTCGGGCTCATGGATCCTTGTTTATACAGTACTGAGCTCGAGCAATATTCTGATGTTTCATTCATATGTATATTCCCTTGGTATCGCCCTTCGGTGTTGGTCATTATGAGCCGCATGATGCGTAGCGTTTACCATGTGGAACTTGTATACCTTATTGGTATTTGTTATTGCCTTTTGGCTTGTTTTGGGATATTCTTATCCTTTGTTTCTATATGTTGCCGATGATATGAGGCTTGTTATCATATGATTCATCTTTTGTTAGATGATTGTGTTATCTCTTTTAGAGATATTTGCTATACCTTGAACCTTGCAGGTTTATTGTTGTTCAGTTTATCCAACTGATTTGTTTAGCTAGACTGACCCGTGTATCTTATACTCGGGTCAGACCGAGATGTTTCAGGTTAGGTGCTTTTGGACTTAGCCTATTTTGCTTCCGCATGGACTATTCAGCTTGTTCTTTTTGTCATAGCTTTTTGTGTAGTCCTATTTTGTAGTAACTCTGATATGTATTCTTTTGACTCGTCTGTATATATGGTGGTTTGCTATACCACTTGATATGTATTTTTTTATAACTCTGTTATGTATCTGTATATGTGTATATGATGATTTACTGTTCTGTGATGTATATTACATCTAAGTTATTATATTCTGTTCTGATAGATCCAATCACCTATGGTTTTGTTTTAAGTATTCATTGGGTACGTCGGCCTGGTTGGTAAGTTTATTGTCGATGTATTCAATAGATAGTTAGAGCAAGGCTATAGATGGTCGCTCCTAACCAGCCTTATTCTCCGTGTTAGTTGACGGCATTACCTTGTAGTGTCCTTGGCTAGCGTGGGTATAGAGGTAGGGCGTCACAGCGTGGTATCAAAGCTGAGTTCAGAACAAAATATGATAAACACAGAATAGATGCACATATTATGGTACATCAAAGTGTACAAGTGATACAAATCTTTGAATCATTGTGTCTCTTTATTCCATCAAGGTTAGATAGAGTTTGGGAATAAGTCTAGGAATGCATTTTATTCCATAGTATTCCATATTGCAATATCTACCTTGCGAATAATTTTGTACTTATCTTACCTTCAGCGTATGGCTGGAAGAGGAAGGGAACGACGTTCGGGTGCTGGGCAATCCAGTGGCTCACATCCGGATGGTGTTTATATGTCCGCTGATCAGTTTTTGGAGTTGTTTAGGAGCACTCAGTCTCTAGCTCCTCCTCGAGTGTCTCCACCTCGCAAGTCTGCCTTTGCACGTCAGTGTAGTGATTTTTCTCATCTTGGAGGGAAGCCGTTTAAGGGCTCCGAGTCCGTTCTTGAAGTCCAAGCTTGGCTTTGCACGTGCGAGCGTATCTTCTCTCGCATGGATCTTTCCGACCATGATAGAGTTCTTGTGACTTCTAGTTTATTACAAGAGCGTGCTCTTGATTGGTATGAGCTTCTTGTAGCCGAGATTGATGAGTCTACTCTTTCTTGGACTCAGTTTCGGGAGCGATTTGAACTCAAGTTCGTTCCTGAATCTGAAAAAGTTTTATTGACCCGTCGCTTCCTTGAGTTGAAGCAAGGGAAGTCTTCTGTTTCTGAGTATGTTGCATCGTTCGAGGCTTTATCTCAGTATGGTCTTGAATTTATCAGTACTTCCTACAAGAAGAATTTGAAGTTTGTTTCTGGTCTTAAGAAATATCTTAAGAAGTCTTTATTGCTCCAGCTGAAACTTTCTTTTGAGGAGTTGGTTGATTCGGCACTTCATCCCGAGACCGTCGAGAAGGAGTGTGATAGTGATGTTGATGTTGAGGTTTCCAAGAACCCCAACAAGAGGCCGTTTCCAATTCAGAAGAAGCCTTTTCCTTCTAAGAAAAAGAAGACCGGTGGTCCTAGCTCTCAGTCTTTCGGTACACCTTTCGTTCGAAAGTGTTTCAATTGTGGTTCTCCTGATCATATTATTCGAGCTTGTCCTAAGCCCCTCTTCTGTCGTTATTGCAAGAAGGAAGGTCATCATGTTTCAGCTTGCCCTACTGTTTCGGCTAGTGCCAAGTCTAACAAGCTTTATGCTGCTAAGGCTTCTGAAGGTCCTTCTCAGTCCAAAGGTATATCTTCATCTATTTTGGAAGGTTCTATTTTATTTCATGATCGTAGTATTCGAGTTCTTTTCGATACGGGTGCATCACATTCTTTCGTATCGAAAAAGCTCGTTGATGATTTATCTTTGGATGTTTCTTGTTTGATTACTTCTTTAAGGATTGCGAATCCAATTGGGGGATCCACGACCCTTAGTTTGCTTTGTGATGATGTTGAGATTGTTTTATGTGACTTTTCTTTCCGTGCGAATCTGCACGTTATTTCTTGTCTGGGATTCGATATGATTTGGGTATGGACTGGCTAGTGAGATATGATGGAAGGATTATTTGTTCGGAGAGAACTATATATCTTCGACATCTGGATTCGCCTACTCAGCTATCTCTTGTTCTTCGGAATGTGGATAATTCCAAGATGGCTTTATATTCTCTTGACTCGCGAGATGATGATGATATATCTCGTATTCCGGTTGCTTGTGACTTTTCTGATGTTTTTGAGCCTGTATCGGGTTTGCCACCCAAACGGGCAATTGAGTTCCGCATTGATCTCATTCCAGGAACGCAGCCTGTTAGTCGTCCTCCCACGAGGATGTCTACAAAGGAAAATGAGGAACTCAAGAAGCAGCTTTTGGAGCTTGAGTCCAAGCAGTTGATTCAGGCCAGTTTTTCTCCATGGGGATCCGCGGTCGTCTTCGTGAAGAAGTCTGATGGAACTCTTAGGCTTTGCATTGATTATTGCAAGCTTAACGAGTTAACCATCAGAAATAGGTATCCATTGCCTAGGATCGATGACATGTTCGATCTATTGAGTGGTGCTAAGGTCTTTTCTCAGCTCGACCTTGCCACGGGTTTTCATCAGTTACGAGTCGCGGAGGATAGCATACCTCTTACAGCTTTCCGCACTCGATATGGTTCTTTTGAGTGGCTCGTTATGCCATTCGGTTTGACGAACGCTCCTGCTTTCTTTGCCGATCTCATGAATCGAGTATTCCGGGAATATCTCGATAAGTTCGTCCTTGTGTTCATTGATGATATCCTTATTTATTCTAAGTCTGAAGCTGAGCATGCTAACCACTTAAGGATTGTCTTGAGTACTCTCCGTCGTCATCAACTTAGAGCCAAATTCTCCAAATGCCACTTTTGGGAGAATAAGGTTAAGTTCTTAGGCCATGTTGTATCTTCCGATGGCATTTCTCTCGATCCCTCAAAGATCGAAGCCATTCAGAATTGGAAGAGGCCTAAAAATGTTCATGAGATTCATAGTTTTCTTGGATTGGTGGGTTATTACCGTCGGTTCATTAAGAACTTTTCCCGTGTTGTGCTTCCTCTCACCTGCCTTACTCGTAAAGGCATTCATTTTATTTGGTCCGACAAGTGTGAAGCTTCCTTTTTGACATTAAAGGGACTTCTCACTAATGCTCCTATTCTTGTGGTTCCCGAAGGGAATCATGATCTTGTTGTCTACACCGATGCTTGTGGTAGTGGTCTCGGTGCTGTTCTTATGCAGAAGGATCGGGTAGTTGCTTATGCTTCTAGGCAACTGCGTCCGAACGAAGTTCGCTATGCCACTCATGATCTTGAGCTTGCCGCCATTGTCTTTGCCTTGAAAATTTGGCGACACTATTTATTGGGCGAGCGCTTCATTCTCTATACCGATCATAAATCTTTGAAGTATTTGTTCACTCAGAAGGAACTCAATATGAGACAACAGCGTTGGCTCGAGTATCTTGCCTCTTATGACTTTGATATCCAGTATACCCCTGGTAAGGGTAATCGTGTTGCATATGCGCTTAGTCGCAAACATTCGGCTGTTATTTCTATGATGTTTGCCGAATGGGATGTTCTTGAGACTCTATCTTTTTGTGAAATTCGTGATCGAGGTTCATCTTCTGATTCTCCTATTCTATTATTTAGTTTGGGAGCTCGACCTATTTTATTGGATCGTATTGCCGATGGTCAGCGACGTGATCCTGAGTTGTTGCATCTTATTCAGCTTTGTGAGTCTGAATCTTGTGATGAGGAGTTGCGGGATTTTAGTATTGATACTCATGGGTGTCTTCGCAAGAAGAACTGTCTTTTTGTGCCTTTTGATCTTGCACTTAGGCATGACATTCTTGATGACTGTCACCGTTCTAAGTATACCATTCATCCTAGAAGTAGCAAGATGTATGCCGATATGCGTCGTCTTTATTATTGGGAAGGCATGAAGCGCGATGTGGCGAGTTATGTGAGCAATTGCATAACTTGTCAGCGTTTTAAAGCCGAGCATCAGCGTCCTTCGGGTCTTCTTCAGCCTCTTGAGATTCCATTGTGGAAATGGGATCAGATTTCTATGGATTTCATTGACGGCCTACCTCGTTCGAGATCTGGCCATTCTAGCATTTGGGTTATTGTTGATCGCCTCACCAAGTCTGCTTATTTTGTCCCTATTAAGTCTAATAGGACTGCTTCGCTTTTGGCTAAGTTATATGTCAAGGAAATCATGAGACTTCACGGTGTTCCTAGTTCTATTGTGAGTGACCGTGATCCTTTATTCACGAGTCATTTTTGGAAGAGCCTTCAGCAAGCTTTGGGAACAAAGCTTAATTTTTCTACAGCTTATCATCCGCAGTCTGACGGACAGACTGAACGGGTGAATCGTATCTTGGAAGATCTTCTCCGTATTTGTATTTTTGATTTTGGTGGAAGTTGGGAGGATCACCTACCTCTTGTAGAGTTCTCCTACAACAATAGTTTTCAGTCTAATATCGGTATGGCTCCTTTCGAAGCCTTATACGGAAGGCCATGTCGATCACCTTCATGTTGGTTGGAATCTGGGGAGAAGCTTACTCTTGGCCCGGACTTTGTTCGTCATTCTTCTGAGAAGATTGATCTTATTCGATTGAGAATGAAAGAGGCACAGAGTCGTCAGAAATCCTACGCGGACAACCGTAGGAAGCCTCTCGAGTTCTCGATCGGCGATCTTGTTTTTATTCGTGTTTCTCCTTTGAAGGGGGTTATGCGTTTCAGTGCGACTGGGAAATTGGCTCCTCGCTTTATACGACCATTTTCTATTACTGAACGTATTGGCCCTGTGGCTTATAGTGTTTCACTTCCAGCTCATTTATCTGGCATTCATGACGTGTTTCACGTCTCGCAACTTCAGAAGTGTCTTCGGGAGTCGGATTCTGTTATTACTTCTCCTAATTTGCAAGAGCTTGAGATCTCACCAGACCTATCTATTGTACAGCAACCTGTTCGCGTGCTTAACACGGAGGTGCGACACCTTCGGAACAAGGATGTGCCGCTCGTTAAAGTTCAATGGTCCGCTAATCCCAATGACTGTACTTGGGAAACCAGAGAGTATATCGAGCGATCTTATCCGGGTTTTCTATCTTTGCTTGTCGATGGTGAGATTATCTTTTCGTTTCTAACTTGTTTCCTTCTCTTTTGAATGTTGTATGTATGTAGTTATTACAAATACCATCTCTAGGAATTGCGGGGACGCAATTTTGTAAGGAGGGGAGATTCTATAACAACCCGCATATTTAACGATTTTATATTTAAATGTTTTATTTAAATATAGCATCGTTAGTCGGATTTAGGTCCGAAATGTTACTTTCTGCAAATGGCCGAATTGGAACTCGAAACTACCTCCATTGGTTCCAAAATGGCGTTTGCGATCTTTTTTAGTATAATATTTGATATGTTTGGAGTAAGTGAAATTTTGGCTACTTTTTCTACTTGGGCTTGAGTTTGGGTTCAGCCCAATCTCCACTTAACCCTCTAGCTTAGCCCCTTCTCTTCATTCATCTCTATTTCATTTCATTTCTCAAGCAAAAACTGAAATGGTGGAAGGGAAGAGGAAATAGAAATTGCAAGCCCTAATTCCATTTGCAAACTCCAAATTCTTGCTCCAAAATCAAAGAGAAGCCATTGGTAAGCTCTTCTTCATCTTCTCCAACTCTTCTCCTCTTCAATTTCAGAAAATTTCCTAAACCTAAATTGCGAAATATGTGTTTTATTCTTAGATTGAAGCTTGTTGAGTTGAAGTAGTGTTTGGTTGGTCTTCTCATTGATATTGAGCTTCATCTTCTTTGTTTTTGGGTAAAAGGTGAGTTTTGAACTCACATCTACTTCTTTTGATATCATTGATGTTAGGAATGAATTCCTAATACTTGTTCATGTGCATTTGCTTTCGATTTGGATTGCTTTGGTGAAATTACCAAATATTGAATTTTGAAGCCAAATCTATGAAAAACCTTATAGGGTTGATGTTTTTGTCGTTCGGAGTGTTTGGAGGTGTTGTCAAGGTTGGGTTGTCATTTGACGCAAGCCCATAATCAACACGCATCCAATTGCTTTCGATTTGCTTGGCCATAAATGGCCTAGGTTCAGGAAATGCCTGACAAACAGGTTTCAGACGTCTGAATATTGTTCAAGGGAAATTTCAATCCCCAGATTCAGACGTCTGAATTTAGATTCCAGACATCTGGATTAGCTAAATTTCGACCAGAAAGGAAATAGGCAAAATAATGCCTATTTCAGACGTCTGAAGGTATGGGTTCAGACGTCTGAATTCTGTTCTGGAAATCTTATTAATTTCCAGATTCAGACGTCTGAACCACTTCTTTCAGACGTCTGAATCTGTTGCCTTTTTCCAATTTGCCTTATTCGTTTAATTTTCCAAATTTGATCATGCATATTAATTCAAATTAGTTGTTTATGCATATTTGACCTTGATAATTTCTTTTTGAATTCATTCACGGGTTTTATAAATTATTTCTTCAAATTGTATTAAAAGTTCGCTTCTCCGATATATAAATTCTATTTAAACCATACGTACAATTTCGCACTTCGAGCGAAGTGGAAGGGTGATTAAATGGTTGGGAAAAACACGGACCATGAATCTGTGCGTTTATCCTTCCGATTAATTCCCGACCTATTCAATTGATCGTTTTAACCTTCGGGTTTGGTTTATCGATGATATGAGGTGAACTTTGTACTGCTTTGAGTGTGAATGTGGCTGACAGATAGTAAACCGTTTAGTGCGAACGAGTGGTTATGGGACATACGTTAACACTTTTCAGATTCCTTTTCGAGAGTCGTGACACATTCTGCCAGTTAGTGGTGTCCAGTACTGGGTCTCTGACCTGCACCACTGCGGTTTTTTGCCTTCGGGTATGTGACTTTGGGTTTGTGCCTTCGGGTTTGTTGCCCTTTAGTATCGCTTTCGATGTTGGTCGTTATGAGCCGCATGGGTGATATTGGGTTGCCCTTTAGTATCGCTTCCGATGTTGGTTGTTATGAGCCGCATGGGTGATATTGGGTTTGGAGTCTTCGGGCTCATGGATCCTTATTTATACAGTACTGAGCTCGAGCAATATTCTGATGTTTCATTCATATGTATATTCCCTTGGTATCGCCCTTCGGTGTTGGTCATTATGAGCCGCATGATGCGTAGCGTTTACCTTGTGGAACTTGTATACCTTATTGGTATTTGTTATTGCCTTTTGGCTTGTTTTGGGATATTCTTATCCTTTGTTTCTATATGTTGCCGATGATATGAGGCTTGTTATCATATGATTCATCTTTTGTTAGATGATTGTGTTATCTCTTTTAGAGATATTTGCTATACCTTGAACCTTGCAGGTTTATTGTTGTTCAGTTTATCTAACTGATTTGTTTAGCTAGACTGACCCGTGTATCTTATACTCGGGTCAGACCGAGATGTTTCAGGTTAGGTGCTTTTGGACTTAGCCTATTTTGCTTCCGCATGGACTATTCAGCTTGTTCTTTTTGTCATAGCTTTTTGTGTAGTCCTATTTTGTAGTAACTCTGATATGTATTCTTTTCACTCGTCTGTATATGGTGGTTTGCTATACCACTTGATATGTATTATTTTATAACTCTGTTATGTATCTGTATATGTGTATATGATGATTTACTGTTCTGTGATGTATATTACATCTAAGTTATTATATTCTGTTCTGATAGATCCAACCACCTATGGTTTTGTTTTAAGTATTCATTGGGTACGTCGACCTGGTTGGTAAGTTTATTGTCGATGTATTCAATAGATAGTTAGAGCAAGGCTATAGATGGTCGCTCCTAACCAGCCTTATTCTCCGTGTTAGTTGACGGCATTACCTTGTAGTGTCCTTGGCTAGCGTGGGTATAGAGGTGGGGCGTCACATTTTCTTACTTGTATAAATGTTCCAATTCATTTACCAATGTTATTTACACTCAAAACTTGTTTTTAATCACATTTTCTCCTTTTTATTTCATTAAACACTTATTAAAAAGAGCTTACTTCTTTTAAAAATTATTAAAAGAAGCCACAGAGCAATAATTAACAAAATTATTGCATTTTCACTCAAATATAATTATTCTCGCATTTATTATCACCCAAACCATTAAAATAAAGCTTTATGCTTTATTTTATATAACTATTTCTCAAATTCATTGTTTATAATAAATAAAAAATTTACTTTCACTAATTTTTATTCAATTTACAATATTATCGTTATAATTTAACATTGAAAGGTAAACTCAAAATCCAGGTTGTTACATGAAGCAGAAAGGTAGTTATAAATACGCTTAGTAAATATAGCTTATTTTCCGGGAATTTTATAAATAAATTGGAAGATATTTTTAAGGTTTTCTTTCCATGGTTTTTAAGTACCCTAAGGGTAGTACATTCTATAAGATTTTTAGGTCTTAAATCATTTATTAAAGTAGCTAAAACTAGTCATAGAGATTATTCTTTTCAATGTTGTTTTTAACAAGGCCTTTCAACAAAATTTACAAATGTTGTAGTAAGTTATCTATGGTTTTAAGTGTTTTAAAATGATATATAAATTTAGAATTTTTAAATAATATTTTTAAAGATGTTTTCTAACACACTTTTAATTATTTTAAAGTTGGTTTGAAGTTTGAATATATTTTTTACTAATTATATATGTATTTTCAAAGTAAGAGGTTTATAATATCAAACATGTTTTTCATCAAATTATAAATTAGTGATTTTCAAGTAATATTTTACACAGATATTTAAAACCTATTTACATGTATTTTGAAGAATTTTTTTATGTATACAAGTTTTGATTTAGATAATTGACTAGGCTTTACACTAAAAGCCAACGAGGTAGGCTTTTCTATTTATAAGAGTTGAGATTGATGTCGAGTGGGGATATAAGCAATAGAGCTCCAACTTACCGGCTTCCCTCTTGACTAAGAAATAGTTAAGTTGGAATATCCGAAACATGTTATTTTTGTTATCTACTTATTTGTTTGAAAAGTAATTAACATAGCTTAACGGCAAAAGCCGACGAAGTTGGCTTATTAATTTATGAGAGTTAAGATTGATGTCGAGTAGGGATATGAGTAAAAGAGCTCTAACCATCTGGTTTCCCTTTTGACCTAGGAATAGTTAGAAAGTTGTTATTAATAACTTAACACTAAAAGCCAAAAAGGTAAATTTCTATTTGTGAGATTCGAGAATTAACCGTATAGGCAAGGCTTTGATATGAAACAAGTGCTCTAACTTACCTTGTGCAATGATTCGTATTATTAAATATTTAAATTATTCAATTTAATATAATTATTGACCAAAAATGTGTAGGAATAAAATATTAAAGATTTATCAATGTATTTTATCGAATATGAACTTGAATAAAGTTTTGTAATAAACAATTTTGAAGATTTACGCAATAACCAGTATCGAAATGGAATTTTATTTATTGATTGTATTTATAATCAATAGTTGTAATTGAATAATAAATGTTGAATTATCTACGTGAAAATAAATAATCATTGATCGCTAAAATTCATTTGAATTTAATGATTATTGATGTAATTTATTGGACAATTAAATTATTTAAACTTAATATTGAAAATTAGTTAAATAATTGAATTATGAATTTAATATAAATGAAACTAATGTCAAAAGTTGATTTAAATTTTATTTAGACAAGAATGAAAACTATTAACTTTCAAAATTGAATTTAAAAGTGATTAAATTGATTTTGGAAATTTCTTGTTTTAATTAACGTGTAAAAGTAGTCTTTTTGGGCACAGTCTTGGACTTCGACAAAACTAGTTTTATCGGATCCATAATAGTGAATTATTATAGGATTTCAAGTTTCGTGGAGATCAGACTTATCGTTTGGCTGTGCGAGCTTGAAACGTGTAGAAATCAATTAAAGGAATTTTCTTAAAATAATGTGTTTTGAAAAACTATATTCTATATATGATGGAATTGGCACTCGATACATATTCCATTGTGTTCGAAATAGGGGTATAACATATAGAATGCCAGGCGGCATGCGTTTTTTGGAGTTCGGAATTTTCATTGATTAATAGTGCCATGAGATTTCATATAAAAGGCCATTTTCCTCTCTTTTGCAGACCCTAACTTAAGAAAACCCTCAGCCGCCTCGTTATAGATTTTATTGATCGAATTTTCGTTTCTTTCTCCTCTCGATTTCTCTTAATCCACTCATAATCTCAACTTGATTCCAAAAGCAAAGTTGTAAAGCTCATTATACATATCCAATGGTTGGATCGTGGTGGGGGTGTCCGATTTTGCCATAGTCTGGTATTGAAGGTGGCGCGGTTTTTAGGTTCTCAAGGCGAGATGGCGGCGATAGAGGCAGTGGAGTCACAAGCGATGGTGGAGCTTGAAGGGGCCGTCGTCGCGATGGGGTCTGATAGGGTTTCGGTGGCTCTTGTGGCGCATGCATCGATGTGAGCAGTCGCGTGATGGGTTTTGGTGAGAGAGGAAGAGATGGAGCAGTGAGATTGATTATAAGATTTAAGCCAATTAAGTAGTTAATTAAATTTAATTATATTCAAATGTTTAAAATTACAAAACTTTTTCATGCGATGTCTGATTCGAACGAAACAAGTTGCATTGGATTCGAACCGGCATCGTCTACGACACGGGACTGGATTAAAGTTTATTTAATACTGAAAAATTTTCAGTTTCAAATAAAGGCGAGTGTTTTAAACGCTCATGAAGTACTAAATATTCTTATGATTAGGAAATCAAAATCATGAAGTGATTTATATTTATTGATTGTTGTGTGATGTGACTGAATTGGTCGAATTTGGATAGACTGACAGTTAAAATTAACATTTAAAGTTTGATTGATAAATTTGATATTAAAATTGATAGTGTAAATTGATATTTAAAATTGATAGGAATTTGATTGTTAAATGGATAGTTGGAATTGATGGTAAATGTGACATTTGAATTTGCTAGGAAAATTATGACATTTTACACACTTATTAAAGCGACATCAAAATTTGATATTTAAATCAATATTGGATTGCATATCACCTTTCGTTAAACACCCCGACACTGATAATTACTGGTTGTTGTGTGGTATGGTTGATTTGGATGTTAATTCATATTATGATGGATGGTATTGTTGATTTGCTATATGTTGCTAGTGATTTTAATATTTCCATGTTATCACTCTGTTATTACCACTATTGATATGAGGATTCATCACCAGGACATTTAAATTTGATATGGACGTTGGATATCCTATTTGATATGCGAATTTTGATGCGTGGTCGACTATTTTGGTAGAATTGTGATTTTTTTGATTTTATCGACTTTCGATGAAAATTGAGTTTTATTTATTGTATTTAAAAAGGCTTTAAAATCTAGTCTTTAGAAATTTATATATTGTAAAAAAATTAATTTTGTGAATGAAATTAAAATTTGTTTTTGAAATTAAATTGAATTTCATTTATAAAAATTTAAATTCTAATTTTGATAATGATATATATATATATATATATATATATATATATCCTAAAAAGAGCAACAAAAACGGTTTGCAAATTTTTCTATAACTTTAATAAATAAATAAAAAGAGGAATGTTATGAGAAGGCCGATGTTTGAAATCCAACCATAAAATGATTTTGATACTGGATACATCAAATTGGATTATTTCATATCGAGCTTTGGAAATGTTGGAATTAAAATTTGTTAAAAGAATTTATGGAAAGAATTTAATTTGAAATTTTGAAATTATAATCGACATATCTTTTGAATTATGGAAATTGGATTATTTTAAAGATTTGAATATTAAAATTTGAACATTGAAGTTTATTTGATTTAAGTGATTTAAATCGGTGTTTTGAGATTAGACTCAAATTTATACAAACCGAAATGGTTTTGAAATGAGATTTGAATTAAAATTCGAGCCACTAAATTAAAATGTTTGGGTCAAAATTGAAATTGATTTAAATTGAAACTGAATGAAATTGAATTTGAAAGGAATTGAATTGAAACATTGGAAATTCAATCCATTTGTTTGGAATTTGGATCTACGTCTAGTTTTGCTAGAAATGGAAAGAAACGGTTCATTTTGAAACTATATTTCTCTTGATTTTGATTTGACTTGCAAGAGGATTTTTAGTCCTGACTCGAGCGTTTTTGTTTTTCATTAGGCTTGGGTCAGACCGAGTTTTTCAATTGTCATAGATAGTTAGTCTGGAGGACAAAAATGAAGATTTGGTGTATCATATTTACTATTATTTATTCCATTGCATTATTTCATTCAGTCTATTAAAAATGTATACCTCTAATAATATTGTGTAACTCTGTTTTACGTTGAAAATCGAATTATATTTATATTGTAAACAGCTTTATGAACTGTTTATGTGATTATTGTATTTTATCGTTCCACTGCGAGATTCTGTTATTGTTTTCTTCTTTTATTTTATTTCTTTAAAATAAACCCATTGATAATCTATCTTTTAAACGTTTTGAGTTGGGCATGTGTGGTTTATTATCGACTTAAAATGTTCAAAAATGTGGGTCATCACACCTGGCTTCACTCTTGGATGAGAAATGGTTAAGTTAGAATTTCGGGAATGAGTTAAGTATAAGAATCGTGATTTCTATGAGTGGTCGTTTTTAACTAGATAGTCGCTTAGTCGACTATCAAACTTAACCAAATGTTATCATAGATCTTTGAAAGAATGTTTTTAAAGATAATAAATGTATGGAATGGTTTTGGGTTTGTTATGACAATGTGTTAATAACATACGTTTTTAAACCTTTTTGACTATACTTATAATTGTAAATAGATCTTTAAAAAATATTTTAAAGATAAGTATAAGTGAAATGATTTCGGGTTGCAGTGGCAATGTTTAAGTAATATTAGTCCTGAAACTTTTTGAATGGATTTATAAAAGTACATAGACCCTTAAAATGGATACTTGAAGAAAATTATAAGTAAAAAATATTTAGGAAAAAGATAGAAAAAGAAAAGGTCTAAAGTAAGGAATCTTGTTAATAATTTGCGAATATACTTATACCATTAAACATAAGTACATGAATACTTTTTGAAATATGTAGAAGAGTACAAATGAATAGTAAAGCTTGATAAATGAATTTTTATTCGATGAAAGAAGTTTTACTAATATAAGATGTTTTAATTAATAAAAGATTAATTGAACAAAAAAGGGATTAGAAGTCACTTTTGTGACTTATTCGTGCTTTGTATAACTTGATCATGCTTTGTATATTTATTCGTTTATGGAAAATATTTAGTCGCATACTTAGCATTAAAAGTCGATGAAATAGGCTTGTCTATCTGTGGGAATTTGGACTAATGTTCAAGTAGGGATATGAGCAATAGAGCTCAACGGCTTCACTCTTGATCGAGTGATAGTGTTAGATGAACATATTGTAAAAAGAGATTAGTATACGGGACTTGGTTTCCATTTGCGATCATTCTCCTTATTATTGAATAACCAAATTCGTCGATTTTTAAAAAAAGACCAAGATTAGTAAGTGTTTAATTATCGAAAATCAATTCAAGACTGAGATGTGTATTCTATCTCTCGAAAGTGGAACTAATCGAGATACTGGAATCAATGTGTAGTTTCGAGATTTGTTCAAGATGTGGAAATCCAGTTGGGGATTTGTGTTCTTTTCGTGTGATGAAGACTCATGTGAAAGATGCCAAACATGACCTTGACATTGGAAATGACTAAAGGCTGGAATGGAATGGTTTAAGTGAATTGGACCATTTAATCTAGGTTTTGGTATTTAGAAATTGATGTGTGTAATAAGTATTGTTTATACCAAATTTGTGAATTTGTAACTGATGCGAGTTACCCCGAGTTTTATGTAAGTTTTATGCTATTGCATTCCATGTTAGATTGGTTTACTCACGCTGGTTTCCAGCTTGACCTGGGTGTTACTTTGATGTAATGCTCGGGTCAAATCGAGTATTACAGGTTTTCAGGTAAGGACGTTCTGGAGCTAAGGAGGCTAGTTGGATGGCAGGAACGTATGGAGAGTTTTTCCCTGGGATATATTGTTATTTATCTGAGATAAGTTATTTTAACTGTCAAGTGATTATGGAATGTTACTTCCTATTAATTAATTAATTAATTAATCTTAAATCAATTGACCATTAATTACTTAGATTGATTGACTTCTAATTAATTAGTAATTACTATCCTGAATGATTCATTGATTTAAAGATTATTACACTAATAAGTACTCACTTAATTTAATTATTGGAAATACTTAGGTTCTATTTTGATGATTTAATTCAATATTGGATTTCCCAAATCAACAAATAAAATTTCTAAAATCACTTAACTTATTTTGTTTTGAAATCCTATTCATACTTTACTCTTGAATGTCTGTTTAACAATTATTTAGAACTTGTATAAATCTAAGGTTTTAAAACATGATATTAACTTTGGTTACAACCCAAACCCCAAACCAATATACCCGAACAAACCCATGCTTCTCTTCCCTCTTAATAATTGAATTAGATAATTATCCAATTTCTGATGCTAAAAAAAAATCTGGGTTATCACAGTGGGAATCCATTTTGGGATTCTTATTCTGTTCGAGTGATGAAGACTCATCTGAAAGATGTCGAACATAATCTCAACATCAGAAATGGCTAAAGATAGTTAGGCTGCATAATTTGGGATTTGGCTAACCCAAACAAGATATTATCAACTCTAGATCTAGAGCATGCTTATCGATATTGCACATGGGAGTTGATGATATTTGGTACCACGTGGTTCATGTTTATGTTCGAGCGTGTGCCTCTGTGCTTTCCTTTTGGTATATTTTACCTAGAAATATATGACCTTCGAAAGGTGACTTCTGATCCTTGTGCATGGAGATTGGATTTTGGCTTGACCGAAGGGATCTCCTTGGAAAATCCATTATGCCAACGTATCTTAGCGATTTTGAGTGTAACCTAAATATGTTATGGTGTAACCAATGTAAGCATCACAGCTATTTGATATGATTTATATTCTATACCCTGCACATTATCTATCATATCACTATAATAAACTTACTGAGTGGTTGATTTCTTTTGTGGTGGAAACTGTTATGGGAATCCGTATGGTCTCAGTAGTTACTGTTACATGTTGCATATATGTAGGGTTTTCTCATATAAAACTTATGTTTGATGCTTGGTTTTTGTTTTCCTAACTTTCTCGCGTACTCTTTCGAATAGGCTGAGTATGGCTAACTTGGACGTTTCAGAGTTCAGAAGATGAGCTGTAGGTTTCCATTATCTATCTATTTCTATTTTTATTGTTCCCTATTAGCTATGTACGTATATTAGCAATGTAAGGATACACTATTATAGCTGTCCAGGCTAATAATAGTACTTAGGTTTTGTAACTCTAAAAATCCTATATTCAGAGTAACCCAATGTATTGTTCTTGTGATATTATATATTACAGTATTCTGATGTTGTGTTCTTCCTTACCTTTTCTATTTCGTTTTCTTTTTATTTTTACCTTACCTTTCTATCTTTCTAGTACTGAGTGTTCATTTTACGAATACCATAGATGTATTAGTGTCGGCATTCGAGGGTCGAAAAGTTGGTCGTTACAAACATGTCAAGATTAAGTTGCCTAATGCCATTAAAATTTAAAGATAAAAAACAAATATGCGACCGTAGAAATTATAAAATGCCAAGTATTTCTAAATTTAAGTGTTATGTTGAAGGAAAGCTTTTGACAATTAAGTGGAAATAGTCTAGACCATGCACCCCCTAGTTTAATATTTGAGCTAGTGGCCACATAGAAATATACAACCAAGGATGAAAACAATGTTTGTGCTTCTTTGCTTTCTTTCTTTCATTTTATTTATTTATTTTATTTTATTTATTTGTTTATTTTATTTTTTGAAGTATCGGTTAAATTTTGCTAATGGAATAGGTATGGAGTTTTCTACCAGTCTCATTCTTCTCTGAAATAGGAACAATTTCCATGTTAACTCTTGAATAATGGCACAATATCTTCGTAACTAAAAATAATTGACTCAGAACTTGTAAAGGTATATTTGATATAGATAATGAATTGCTCAAAGTCATAATTTATCTTGTTAAATAACGAAGTAACTAATAGAAATCTGTTTAAGCATAGTTTTGGATATTAAATCCTCTTCAAAATCTATGCTTTAAAATGCTCGATAATTGGAAATTTAGAAAAGTGCGATTTACATATGTATACCAAGGTGCAATTCTAAATCGAATAGAAATTTATGCAAATCAAACAAATTTATTATTTAGACGAAGCCAAAAGTTTTTTTAAAAAACCTAGGAGAACCCGACAGGCCGGTAAACTCCTGAGGAGGTACAGTAAAGCCGTCCCCTCATCCAAGACAAAAGTTGATAAATGCTTATCTAACATATCAAATATAAGTATATTATCTATATACACACTTACATTTTCGTATATCTATAGACATACATGCATCATGTGTGTGCATTCGGTGTTAAATGATGGGTGTTGACAAAGGGATATGGAACCCAAATTAGCCATAAAAAGATGGTCACATCACTCTTGTTTTACCGAGTATATTTAATTTTTTTGGATCATTAATTCATACAAAGTTAATTACAAGTACTTATATTCAAGTACAAAGTCGCCAATTAGTGCTCTAAATTCAGAATGAGGTAATCGATCAACAACCATCGAGTTTTGTTATTAGTTCTAATATAACTTGCCTAGAAATCAATATTAATATGCATGGATGGATGTGATGATAATATGTTAATTAGAATTTGAAAGAAACAAGTGAATAATATATCCCAATAGAAGCACCGAAAGTATACAGAAGATTATATAAAGCCTTAGTCACCCAATATCAATCTGCCCAAAACATAAATTCAAACATTTAATCAATCTATTTTAAAACATGATCTGATTTTTTTTCATCGAAACATTCAATGTAATTACATCTAAACAATAAATTAACAAATTCCATATAGAAGAAAAAATGTACCTACCCAATGAAGGTCCATTTCCAATAAAAGAGAGATAATTACCATAATAATGCATACAATGGTAACTTTACGTGACAACGTTTGTAAGTTCTCTCCATGCTTCCCCGTCACTGTTGCATCATCAATACCACCGCTACCATAACTTGATATTTTTTTATTAACAAATCAATGTTTTAATTTGGTGGAATTCGTATAAGATCATGTGAATTTAGAGGAAAAGAGATAATTTATATGTGAATATTGTGATCCACCTCAAAAATAACTAAATAAACAAATAATTAGAAAGAAGAAAATGGATAGATTTTGAAGGAATTAATCAAATCTTAAGAAAACATAATGGCTAAGGAATATCTACGAAAAATTCATTATGGCAATACCTTTTATTTTATTAAATATTAGCTTCATAGAGTTTGTTTTGCAAGATCGCAATAACAATGAACGATCCCACAAATAAATACACCCTACCATTTTGCAGTTTAAAATTCTGGATAAATAAGAGTGTAGATATCAAAAATATGAATTTAAATTTTATGACCCCCTCATCATTCAAATCATTGAATCACATTGCATGGAAACTTGACAGGTAGGTAATTAATATTAAAGATTCAAAACATAACTTCATTTTACATTTAATAAGCAAACTAAACTATTGCATTCAATGTTGTAAGCTCCAAAAATACCATTAAAAATGGGTATCGTACATCTTTCCTCTTCTTTATCATAAAATTTAATCCTTATATTTGCAATGCAGTACCAACTTACCTCTGAAGAATCAAGCTTGCATTTATAGCTGGTATATCCACCGCCAACATGACTCCTTGGATTAGTGATTCCAAAAGCAAATAAATATCTTTGAATGTGCATCCAGGTCGCAACACTAGATTTATTTTAAAATTATTTGAGTATAGAAGATATATGAAAATAAACTCTCAATGATACACATGGAAAGTTGTTGAAGTCCTATCTGTAAATTCATCCATGAGGTAACATAGAATTTGATCAATTTTTTTTTAACAAAAGGATTCCCTTGATGTTACATGCGAACAAACTCATATATGTATATGTATATTTCACAATGTAAGACTATTATTTCTCCTATGCGTTCCTTACTCACATACAGTGCGAGACACGTTCAGTAAATATCTATCTTAGATAGTCAAGCTTCACCTTAATTCTGACTACTTAAGCTACCACTAACAACCATGATTTACACGTCTCTTGCACATTATCCATTATCCTAAGCGTAACCATCGACTCCAATACCATGTTGAAATCTTGTCTGTACATCTATCTCACGTCCCTCTATAGGGCAACTTAGAGTTTGATCAACATATTTTAACAAAAGGAATCACTTGTTGTTATGTGCGACCAAACTTATATATATCATTAAACCTCCATTATTTTTCATGATGTAAGACTATTATTTTCTAATATGCGCCCATTACCAATATACAATGCATCAAAAGCCATGAAAACAAGCCTTACCTTTACATAGCATTAGCCGATGGGAGTCTAAAGCAAGAGAAACAGATCGAGTCCAAAACTATGCAGTGATGAACGAGGATGTGAAATCATAAGGTCGTGAATGTGTAAAACTTTTCTTAAAATGTAGAAAATTTTCCAAATTAGAAAAGAAGACGTTGCATCTTTTGCAAACTTAACGAACTAAAGGCAAGTGCTATGGGTGTTTATAAAAGAAAATTAAAGTGGATCGCATTCCTCATAGGGAAAAGAAAATGTTACATTTTTTGCATATCGGCTAATCATGTAGAGCATGTCTGGCAACAGCGAATAAGTAGTCAAACTACTTTTAAGTAACTTATCTTAATTCTAATGTTCAACAACTACTTATAAATGACTTATAAAAGTAACTTAAAAGTAAAAATGTAATATGCAATAATTTATTAATAATGACTTAAGTCATTTTAACACATTATTTTGTTTATATTAATTTTAAAGTTAGTTACATCTAAACACTTTTTCTTATAAACTACTATTTAGATTGTTCTTCAAAACTCCACTTAAGGGGATTCCAAGTAAGTTGTCAATGGACTCATAATCCATTGTAATCGACCAATGAAAGCTTAGAGGACTTTTCAAAATGATAAATATATGTAATTAAAATGCATTTTTATATACAAAAAATTACAAACTTATTGATTGAACACATGAGGACAAATAACAAAAGAACCAAGTAATTTGAACTTCTGCATAGCTATTGCGATTTTGTCAAACTCTAACCAAATTAACTCAATATATAATGTTTCCTATAGATAATATTTTGTTTAACGTGTACTAAATGAGAAAATACTCGATACATAAATTTTGATATGAAATTTTTTTTAATAAAACAAAGAGACATAGAAAGAGACATAGCAAGAAGATAAATCCAAAAGACTGTATGTATTGTGAATAACATGCTACATAAATAGTAAGATATAAGTAATTTAAGTAAACTAATAAATGAAATTTTTTTTTTCCATTCACTGTACAATTCAAACTAATCATTCTACTTCTGACGAAACTTGACTTTTCAAATATTGTCCAATATATCTTCAATTATTTTATTTTTTATTTTTCAAATGAGTATTCTTCTTCTCCTCACTTTCAATTCTTTAATTTAAACAATAACTACCTACAAATTGGAACATGAAATTTAAACCACTTTTACATCTACGGAATTGCATGGATGACAACCTAATCATCTTCCTAATGTGATTTTATTCCTCGCTCGTGGAATCATTTCTTCATTGTTAGACATGGTTCGAAATTAATACTAGTTTTTTATGCGGTCCCATGAAAAACTTAAAAGTGTCAATATGCAATGTGATATTGCTTCTAATAGTTGATTTTTTTTATTTTGATTCTATGGTTGAATCCCCATTAATGCATTATTTTTGCTAGCGTGGATGGTCAAAGCAAATATTTTCTTCATCTATTATCATTACTAGTAGAATTATATCTTTAACTTTGTATTTTGATTCTCAATATATATACGTATATATATGCATTTAGTGTCATGTCGTTTGCTGATTAGCACGTACATTCAATCTCATGTTATCAACATGTAACATGTATAAATATGATTAATTAGCAAATAATTTTAGTTCGATGTTGTGTGATTATCTTAGAAATATACTTAGGACATCATAGAATGATTCGGTATCCATGTGTCATTATGTGGAACACTTGAAACACTCACATGCGTGCATACAATATGCTCGTAAGCATACGCTCATTCGCAATTATATGGAAATATTTATCTAATTGATTATATGAATTCATGTGTTTACTTAAAATAATGTATTTTTTACTTTAGTTATATTTCATGCGTGTAGGTATAATGATAATGAAAAAACAATTTGAATCATGTAATGAATGCGAGATCCAAATGCGCACGTTGGAATGAATAGGTCCATTATTATCACCACATCATATTCTAAATGGAGTCTTAGATCCAATGGAATTAGCATATGGTCTATAAGTATCAAAGAGTTAAATGAACCTATATGTATGCTTCTGGGAGAGTTAGGGTATGCCCTAGGGGCAATTCTATAATTTATTATAAATAATTAACTCTGTAATAAAATATCATTCGAAATAATTTTTTTATGTCATAGAAATTTGATATATTATGGTATATTGATTAAATAATTATTTAAATATATTTAATAGAAAAATATTTAAATCATATGGTATGTGATAAAGTTAGAAAGCATTACAATCAAAAGAAAATTATTAGAAAATTAAATAACATGTTATTTTAAATATTCTTGGTCAAGATATTTTGAAAAAGGATATCGGTACGTCCTTTGAGACCATAAAACGTAACACTCTCCAAATATTAGACAGTGTACTACTCTTAACTACTGGGGTACCAAGGGGTTATGTACCAATAGCTGTTGGATAATTATAGAATGACTACTTCGAGAGTTTTCCATTGGTTTATAATATGGTCAAAGAGGAAATCTCGAGTGACAATAGTACACAGTTCTCTCGACTTGGAGATACCGTTGAACTTCAATATGAACGCTTCACTTTGATTATTAGTTAAATCGTGGCATAGCGACCATCGAGCACCTGTAGTTGGTTTGAGTTGAAGCATTTGAAGTGAAATATTATTAAATAGAGAATTTGTCTTCTCGGTTGTATGAGATTAGTTGGTCTACTATAGTTAACTCAAAATAAAAATCTCTAGATAGAGTGGTATGGTTAAAAATAAATCTTACTATTGAACCAAAAACTTTTTTTGTGGACTAACTGAGTTGACTGTGGACGACAATGGAATTTTAACCAAAACTAAATTCCACAAATCCTAATGTGATATAGCGTTGATGAAGAGAATCGGTGTAAATAATCGTTACTAAAAGGTACCTGTTTGAAACGACCCGGATTTTTCAGCGTTGAATCTAAAATATTTAAATGATTTTAAATATAGAAAGTGAATTATAAATTGGTTTTGAATATGAAAAACTTGGATTTATCCATTCAGAATGTAGATACATCAATTTGTTGAATAATATAATTATTCAATTCATAATTGAAGATTGAGTAAAATATTTAATATTGAATTTCGAGCTTGTTAAAAATATTTTAAGGATTTGTAAAATTTATATCGATAGTACTGAAGATAGTAAAAGTATTAAAATTGAATTTGGGTATGTTTTGTTAAATTTTGAAAATATATCATTTAAATTGATGTTTAAAAATAGCCTTCCAAGGCACAGTCTCGAATTCGACGAAACCAGTTTCATTGGATCTGTAGTATTGTATTATAATCGGATTTCAATTTCCGCAGTGTTTGGAGTGACCGTTCGGCCGTACGATAAGTGAACGCGCTGAAAAATTTATCAAAATTTAATGTAATAACTGGGTTCAAAAAGGTTTCTTCTCCATACGATTGAATTAGGACTCGAAACCTTTTCCATTGCGTTCGGAAAGTGGTATAACATTATAAATGCCTAGCGGCATGCCTTGTTAGGATGTCAAGATTTTAAGCTATGATTTTTAGACGGTTTAAATTTGAATTCAAATATAATATATATTGTTGACCAGTCAAATTTCCTTCAGCCGAGATCTTCTTCCATCAGTCTGCTGCCTTTTACCATCATAACTTTTTGCCTTCTCTATAGCAGGCATTCAAGCACGCTTCTAGCATTTCTTTTCCCCTTTTCGTTCTTTTTAAAATCACCTTGTTCTTCCCTTCTGAAGCAAGCCTCTTGCCTTCGTTCTTTTAAATCGAGATCTGCCTCCTCCTTTTACAAATCATTCTGAAATTCATCTTAAGAAAAAATTGGCGGCCACTGTTAAATCGGGTGTGCCTGTTCAATCCATAGCCTCTCTTCTTTAGATAATTAAAAAAAACAAAATCGAATAGGAAAAAAACTCCAAAGTCACGAAATCCAATTCTCGTTCTTCCCTTTCGTGCTAAAAAAAAGAGGAGAGAAACAGCGAACGCCATCGTGAGGGAAGAGGCAGGACTAGAGGGTGGACTCGTGCGCGGCAGCGTGGGCTAGAGGCGAGGCAACGTATGGCGATAGAGGAGTGGTTCGACTCTGTTTTTTGGTGGAGGCGCGTGGAATCTCGGGGAGGCATTTGGTTGGAGCTCGGTTTCGGTAACAGCGAGGAGGGAGGCTGCGGCTTGGGGTTTTGCTCGAGACCATTGATGGCGAAGGTGGTGAGGTACTTCTAACGATGGTTACGCATGCGTGAAGGTGAGGCTGGGCTGAGGCGCTTGATAGTTTGGATTCTAAGTCGACCAAATTTAGGAAGCTTATTAGGTATATTTTTATTTATAGCCTAATTAAGATTAAATGTAATATTAGATTTTTGAATTTAGAAGTTTTAGGAAAAAAATATTTCAGTAGAGAAAGATACAACTTTGTTGTTTATAGAAAAATTACAATAAGATTTAAACCTATTTTTGGCTTTAAACTCAATATATAGGTATATACGGTAAAAGCAGAAGATTTTTGAATATATACAGTATATATAGATGAATATGTAAAGTTAGATTTTTAAAACCCATATAGTTTATTCTAAAATAAAATAAATATACAAACACTTTTTTAATTTGCTAAGTTTATTTTAAATAATGGAGTGGTGATAAATTTGTCCAACTAACTTAGCTAATTTATTTTAGTCACTAATAGATTCTTTAAAGGAGGAAAATTATTTAGTTAGAATTAAATTGTTAACTAATTCAATTATTAAAAAGGAAGTAAATCGTTCGATTATCTCGAATATTAATAAACCGTATAAATGTCTATACAAGGTCAATATCTGGAAGAAATAAAGCCGGTTTGGATTGCATTGCGGACAAAGGTGAGTTAATCCCACTCATCTGGGTTCTATTTAAATTTAAATGGTTAAATTTAAATAATTGGTTGAATGATTGAATTGATTTGATGAGCTATATTATGTATGATAGTATATATTAAAGCGATTGATTTCCCGCATTATATAGCAGATGAGACCCTATGCACCGCATAATAGCGGATGATATTATATTTAAAACACATATACCGTGATATTCCACCGCGATGTGAAATTGGTATTTTGTATTGTGCTAATATCTGTGGATGCAGGGAAGCAGGCTGGAGGAGTCCAACTGGATTCCTCAAAAATACTTAGATTTGTTAAAATATTCTATGATATAATTATTTGCTATCCTGTGTTGAATTATATTGATAATGGGAAATGTTGGATACTATGGTTGATTTAAAATATTTCAGTACTGCCAATTCAGTCTCTGCTTGGGAAATAATTCATATAGCTGCTGTTAGGAGGAATGAGGAGGTTAGTGCAATGGTTGTTTGCTTGAAAATCTATTTTGATGTGATATGGAGAGAAAGGAATGCAAGAATTTTTGAGAATTTGTCGAAAACTTATGATACTCTCTGGTTTGAAGTGAGGAATAGGGTTTACATGCAACTATAGAGGAGCATAGGCAGTATTCTGTTGGCATTCTCCAAGCTTGGGCTGTCTAGTTGTTTCTCTCTTGTTGTTTTTCCTTCTTTTTTCCTCTTTTTAGCTTGTTTCTAAGCTTGTTTGTATCTTTACTTTTCTGTTTGCAATAAATCTGATAGGGGTCCAGTCAACCTCGCTAGCTTTGCCAAAAAAATATATTTCGGTGAACTGAATTATCAAAATCTATAAAAATAGGATTTCTGAAAAGAAAATAAAAGAGTGAATTTTGAGTAAAATAATCATAGAAATTTGAATAAATTAAAAACGAATTGGAAAAGAATACAAAGTGATTTTTGAATTCTGATAAATAAAATTCCAAGTTATGGAAATGAGATTTTGAATAAATTGGAATAAGTGATTTTATTTTTAAACTTAAGTGATTTTATATCAAGAAATAAAGAATTTATTTTAAAATTCAAGGTTTGAATTTATTTGAAAGGATAAAGAAGAAATTTGATAAATATGAAATTGGTATTTTTAGTTAAAAGATTATAAATCATAATTAAGGAACAAAAATCTAAAGTCAATGGATTTTGAAATAAGTAAGTAAGTAAAGGGATTTAATCCGAAATAGAGTAACTTTGAAATCAATTTGAAAAATAATTTAAGTGTTTGAAATTGGAATTGTAAGAAGGATGAGACTAAGAAATTTATAAACTGGGTTTATAAAAGCGAAGCGATATATAAGTGGATATTTGGAAGAATAAATTCACGGTGGGAATTTGTTAAAGGAATGGGTAATTTGTTTAAAAATAAATAGTGATTTATTTTTAAAAGGATGTGAAGAGAAGTATATTTCCCTGGATAGCCAAGTACGTTTTCAAAATAAATTTTTAAATATAAGTTAAAAGCTTTAATGTTGTTTTAAAAAGCATGTTTTAGAAAATTTATTATTTCTAAATGTTTAAATTCTAAAGTAAGTATTTTTCAAATCTATTATCGTAGTAATTATTTAAAGGTGACTTGGTATTTTGTTTTATAACGAGAAAATCTAGTTTTATATTTTATAAAGTAGCCTCATTTTGAATATTCCTAAAGTATATATTTTTAATAAAGTATTGAAGTAGTTTTCAATCTAAACGTTAAAGTATATATTATAATAAAGTGTTTTTAAATTATTTTAAAAATCTAAAGCTTTGTAATTGGTAATTTCAGTGGGAATAAATATTTGGGAATTTATCCCACGATTAGAGTATGGTTTGAAAACTATTTTCAAAAAGGGTTGAAAATGGAAATATATCTTGCGAAGATATTTTGAGGATAATAAATAATTTGGAAAATTATTTATTTTTGATGAATGTTTGTGAATTTTATTGATAGTTAAATAACCGACTATCATAATTGGCCAATGGACTGATTGTTTTGAAGAGACCGGGATCGGGATTTATTTCTCGAAAACCACTTCGATCCGGTTTGTACGTTTTCGTAAGGAAGACGAGTTTGGATTCGAAGATGGAGTAGTGAAGTGAAAGGGCTAGTCGCTACTAATCCTGGGGGAGATTCCAAAATGGATGTAGTAGGAGTAGTGCCTTCGGTTCCGTTCGAACCCGGGACGGACTTGTATGAATGAATGCTTTCGGAACATTGTTAGGTGGACGATGGGCATTCTAAGTGAAATGTTCTAAAAGGTAACTCTTAGCCTCAAGCCTCATCAAACGAGAGTGACGGAAAATTAGGGTTTATGCAGCAAGGCTAAGTGTGTAGCGCCCATTAGGGTGAGGTCATCTCTGTCTAGATGTCCCTTTTTATTCGGCTTAGTGGTGTGGTTGCTGATCCCAACCGTGGGGTGATCTTACTCGGGATTATCCAGTAAGGGATAGTCCCAGTCTTGTGTTGCAGGGGATTGGGAGTAATCCTCGGTACGATGATCTAGGCCACATACTATGATAGGTGGTACCCCAATGCCTAGTCATTAGTTGGAAATCCGTTCTCCCTACGCGCCTTTTATGATTTTCGTTTGTATAACCCACTTGGTGGCTAGTATGCTGAAATTTAATAAATGTAACAATTTCGGCTATTTGAATAAGTACTTGTATATAGACACTATTATAATATCAGAGGATTTTTATAAAAAAGTGTTTTGGCTATCGTTAGGTAAAAACCCGACATGTTGTATTTGTGGCATGGTCTTACGAGATGCTTTTGTTTTCAAAAGAATTTTGAAACTTTAATAATCGGATTGAGTGTGTTTTTATCACACTGGTATTCCAGACTGACTTGGGTGTTATTTATCTATAATGCTCAGGTTAGACCGAGTATTATAGAATATAGAAAAGGATGTTGTGGAGCTCAGGAGACGAGCTGGATAGCGATACGTACTCCCTACTTGTTTATATATTCTGCTGTGTTGATTAGCCGTGTATTCAGTTTTAGTGAGGACAGGTTATGATTACTGTCTAGTTGTGTCTTATGTGTACTCTGATGACGTAATGTACAAAAAATTTGCTTTTGTGTAAAGATCATTTATTATCTATTATATTTTATTCCACTGCGATGGCTAGATTCTGATATTGTTTTCTATTTTCTTCTTCTACCTCTTCTTCTTTAACCCAAATGGTTCGTATTTTCGTTCATCTTGGGTTGATTGATGGAGAAATACATGTCGACTCAAGGGGTATGGGTTTGCGGGTTGTTACAGTGGTATCAGAGCCGAAAGGTTAAGCGAGAACCTTATCTCTGTTGGGAATTACTCATTAGAATAGAGTCAGTAGCACTCTAGAATGAGTCTGAGCGAATTAATAGTTATGAGCGCGTATTTGTTAGTGGATATAAAAATGGTTTTATATTGTGTTGATTGATTTATTGAGTGGCATATAAACCTTCGTCGGCACAGTCTGAACAACTGTATCGAAGGGATTTATAAACACTTGAATAGAAAAATTCGACACAATATTGTTTTCGAAAGCGGGTAAATGGAATAATTTTACCAAAAAATATTTTGATATAAAAGAAATATTTTCTTAAATTGTTATATAACTTGGATTTTTAGGTGATAATATTTAAAAAAAAAATAAGATTATAAATTTGGGATGACTTGTATGATCAAATGGAAGAATTGTATGAGCCTAAATTATATAAATGGATTACAGTTAGAATTGGATTAAAATTAAATTTGGAAATTTAAAATCCCGGTTATTTTGGAAGTGTTTTTTGAGGTGTTTTGAAGATAAATAATAGAATTATTATTTTCGAAGTATTTCTGAAAGGAAATTGTTTCAAATAAATTTTAGGAAGGGATATAGCATTGAGCTCACTTCAGTCGCTGGAAAATAATCTCGGTGATGACTGCAGCATCATCGATGTTCATTTTCGAGTTTCTAAGTGACGGATTGCTGCCAAATTGATTTATTCGGAAGAACTAGTTTTGTTTTTGAAATTTCAAAGGAAATTTGTTGGGGATAAAAACCAGGATTGGTTTATAAATTTGAGAAGTGTGATTTTGAGATAATGGTGATTTCAAAATGATTTGAAAATCAAATGTCGGGTGTTTAAAATCCTGAATCCTTATTTGAATTGAAAATCCTGATGAGATAAGTGATAAACTTATAAATTGAGATGATTTTTAAATAAAGAAGGAAAATAGGAGATGTGAATGTTGGAATTAAAATTTAAAGTGAAAAAAGAAGAAGAAAGAGTTAAAATAAATTTAGCTTGGTTAATGGTGAAGGAACTAAACTGTTGAAAGTTTAGTTGATTGCAGCTTGAACGGAAATTTTTTATCAAAGTAATGGATCAATTTTTTTGGATATAAATTGGAACTGAATTGGATGGAGGAATAAAATTAAGTTGAAATAAATTGAATTAAACTAAAAATAAGACCCAGTTGTATTTGAATTAAGTTGAAATTGAATTGAAATGAAATAAATTGAGATATAGATGATATTAAGTGAAAGTAAGTTCTTACTTAATTTAAATTCAAATGGATTGAGTGAATTAAACAGAATGGTGTGATGCTAGATTTAACTGAAGTTAAGTTAGATAAAATTGAACTGAAATAAATTCAGTTGAGTTATAGATAATATTGAATGGAATAAAATTCTTACTTAAATAAATAAGTGTAAACTAAGTAAGTGTTGAATTGGAATAAATAAGCTTCGGAAGCTTATAAAAGAATTGAAAAGCATTGAAATAAAAATAAAATCGCAAGTTAAAAGTAAAGTGAAAATGTGATTGACTGTAAATGGATGGAGAAGAATGAATATTAACAAGTATGTAGCTTATAAAAATTTAAAAGGGGAAATAAATAAGCCGAAATAAAAGTGTTGGAATTTTGGAAAATGAAAGAAAATCCAAATTGGAATTATAAAAAAATTGAACTCAGGAAAATTTAATGAAGTGATTTTTGTAATAAAATCGAATATTGAATTGAAAAGTTGGAAGTAAGCTAATTAGCTAAATAAATTATTTGATAGAGTATGTTAATAAAATTTAACTCGATTAAATAAAATGGATTGTAAGTTAATAATGAAGTTTGGAAATAAACTCGAATTATAAATAGAATTCGACTTGGATTGATAATGAATTAAAATAAGCGAAGATGTTGTAAAACTAAAATGGAATTGGATTATAATAGAAATGATTTGAGTTACAAAAAAATTCATTTCGAGTATAAATGAGTTAAGTATGTGCTTGGATATTATTTTGATAAATTAAGAAGGTGAATTAAAATAAAATGGATGAGCTAACTGAATTAAATGGAATTTAATTAGATGAGAGAATCAAATAGAAGTGAACTTAAGTTCGAAGTTGGAATAAATTAAAGTAAATTAACTTAAGTTTAAAATTTATAGAAGCTTGGCTTCGAGGAAGGGTGAAAGTTCAGTAAATAAAAGTTTGGGTTAAATTAATTTGGAAAATGGTTATTGATATAAGCATTGAATGTTTTCAAGCTCAATGAAATAGTTTTAAAATGAAACCAATGCGGAGATGAGATGAAATGCAAATGTATGGTTGGTGAATAAACTAGAAATGGAAGGAATTAAATATAAATTGAGTTGGAATTGATTTAAAATGGTTATAAGCTTAAGCAATTATTTATTCACATGAATATAGTAGAATTGCGCAGAAATAAATTGTCGTTTGACGAAAACGAGATTAAATAAAATTCTATATATTGATAGAAGTGAAATAAAATTGATTTTGAAATCAATTGAGTTGAATATGAGCTTGTTTGGATTAAAAATAAATTGAGTGTAAGAAATGAAGTGTAAACCATTAAAATTGAATGGAATGGCACATGAATTGGTTGAAAGCAATTGACTTAGTTTTTAAATCATATAAATTGCTCATAGAGAGTGTTTAGTGCATGTTGCTTATGAAATGCATGTGTTTAGCTATTGAAAGTAAGTGAAATGTTAATAAATTTCGTATATTTAGTACTTACATGTTTTAATTGAGTAAGTACAGGTATCGGGAAGCCAACGGCTGGATTTGATCACGCAAAATGCTAAAATAATAAGCCGTTTGCTTAAAAATGCTAAATAAAGGTATGCCTACGCAATAAAAATAGGAAATATGAACCGTTTTTGTTTTTTTGACCGTGTGGGTCGGTGTATATGTATTTATATCTCTTGTCAAATTGTAAAGGCTCCTCATACAAAGGAGACTCTGCCAAAAAAATTCGAAAATTTTGGGAGTTATAAAATTTTTGTGAAATTTTTGGAAATTTTTTGTTGGCGACAAATCGATTTCAAATTGGAATTGAAATAAAGGATTTTGGAAGTTGAAACAGATTGTTTAGTTGGAACTAAAGGGTTAGGAAAGTGAATATGAGATTTTCACTAAGTGGGTTTTGTAAAGTTAATGGGTTTGGAGCATTCTTCTGCCTTACCAATTTCGGGGATGAAATTCTTTAAAGGGGGGAGGAATGTAACGATTTGGATTTTTCAACGTTGAATCTGAAATATTCAAATGGTTTTAAATATAGAAAGTGAATTATAAATTGGTTTTGAATATGAAAAACTTAGATTTATCCATTTAGAATGTAGATACAGCAATTTGTTGAATAATATAATTACTTAATTCAATAATGGAAGATTGAGTAAAATATTTAATCTTGAATTTCGAGCTTGTTAAAAATATTTTAAGGATTTTTAAAATTTATATCGATAGTACTGAAGATAGTAAAAGTGTTGAAATTGAATTTGGGAATGTTTTGTTAAGTTTTGAAAATATATCGCTTAAATTGATGTTTAAAAATAGCCTTCCGAGGCACAGTCTCGGAATTCGACGAAACCAATTCCATTGAATTCGTAATATTGTATATTACCCGATTTCAGTTTCCACAGTGTTTGGAGTGACCGTTCGGCCGTACGATAAGTAAACGTGCTGAAAAATTTATCAAAATTTAATATAATAACTGGGTTCAAAAGGCTATCTTTCTTATACGATTGAATTAGGACTCGAAACCTTTTCCATTGCGTTCGGAATAGGGGTATAACATTATAAACGCCTAGCGGCATGCCTCGATAGGATGTCAAGAATTTAAGCTACGATTTCAAGACGGTTTAAATTTGAATTCAAATATAATATATATTGTTGACCCGTCAAATTTCCTTCAGCCGAGATTCTCTTCCATTAGTCTGTTTCCTTTCACCATCGTAACTTTTTTCCTTCTCTATAGCAGGCATTCAAGCACGCTTCTAGCATTTCTTTTCCCCTTTTCATTCTTTTTAAAATGACCTTGTTCTTCGCTTCTAAAGCAAGCCTCTTGCCTTCGTTCTTTTAAATCGAGATCCGCCTCCTACTTTTACAAACCATTCTGAAATTCATCTCAAGAAAAAAATTGGCGGCTATTATTAAATCGAGTGTGCCTGTTCAATCCACAGCCTCTCTTCTTCAGATAATTTAAAAATCCGAAATCGAGAAGAAAAAAACCCCAAAGTCACGAAATCCAATTCTCGTTCTTCCCTTTTGTGCTAAAAAAAGAGGAGAGAAACCGCGAACGCCATCGCGAAGGAAGAGGCAGGACTAGAGGGTAGTCTCATGTGCGGCGACGTTGGTTGGAGGCGAGGCAACGTGTTGCGATAGAGGAGTGGTTCGACTCTGTTTTTAGGTAGAGGCGCGCGGAGTCTCGGGGAGGCGTTGGATTGGAGCAAGGGTTTCAGTAGCAGCGAGGAGGGAGGCTGTGACTTGGGGTTTCGCTCGAGACCGTTGATGGCGAAGGTGGTGAGGTACTTATAGAGATGGCTACGCACATGTGAAGGTGAGGCAAGGCTGAGGCGCTCAATAGTTTGGGTTCTGAGTCGACCAAATTTGGGAAGCTTATTTGGTATATTTTATTTATAGCCTAATTATGATTTAAATGTAATATTAGATTTTTGAATTTAGAGGTTTTAGGAAAAAAAAGATTTCGGTAGAGAAAGATACGGCTTTGTTGTTTGTAGAAAAACTACAGTAAGATTTAAACCTATTTTTAGTTTTAAACTCAATATACAGGTATATACGGTAAAAGTAGAAGATTTATGAATATATATACAGTATATATATATGAATATGTAAAGTTGGATTTTTAAAACCCATATAGTTTATTCTGAAATAAAATAAATATACACACACATTTTTAATTTGCTAAGTTTATTTCATGATAAATTTGTCTAACTAACTTAGCTAATTTATTTTAGTTACTAAAAGATTCTTTAAGAAAAGAAAATTATTTAGTTAGAATTAAATTGTTAACTAATTAAATTATTAAAAAGTAAGTTAATTGTTCGATTATCTCGAATATTAATAAACCGTATAAATGTCTATATAAGGTCAATATCTGGAAGAAATAAAGCCGGTTTGGATTGGATTGCAAAACAACGGACAAAGGTCAGTTAATCTCACTCATCTGGGTTCTATTAAAATTTAAATGGTAATACTTAAATAGTTGGTTGAATGATTGAATTGATTTGATGAGCTATGTTATATATAGTAGTATATAGTATATATTGGAGTGATTGATTTCCCGTATTATATAGAGGATGAGACCCTATGCCCTACATAATAGCGGATGATATTATATCTAAAACCCATATACTGAGTGGAATTGGTATTTTATATTGTGCTAACATCTGTGGATGCAGGGAAACAAGTTGGAGGAATCCAACTGAATTCCTTAGAAATATTTAGATTTGTTAAAATATTCTGTGATATAATTATTTTCTATCCTATGATGAATTATATGGATAATCGGAAATGTTGGATACTATGGTTGATTTAAAATATTTCGGTGGACTGAGTTATCGAAATCTATAGAAATGGGATTTCTGAAAAAAAATGAAAGAGTGAATTTTGAGTAAAATAATCATAGAAATTTGAATAAATTAAAAATGAATTTGAAAAGAATAAAAAGTGATTTTTGAATTCTGATAAATAAAATTCCAAGTGTAGGAATTGAGATTTGGAATAAATGGGAATAAGTGATTTTATTTTTAAACTTAAGTGATGTTATATTAAGAAATAAGTAATTTATTTTGAAATTCAAGGTTTGAATTTATTTGAAAGGATAAAGAATAAATTTGAGAAATATGAAAATGGTATTTTCAGTTAAAAGATTCTAAATCATAATTAAGGAATAAAAATATGAATTCAATGGGTTTTGAAATAAATGAGTAAGTAAAAGGTTTTATTCCAAAATAGAGTAATTTGAAAATCAATTTGAAAATTAATTTAAGTGTTTGAAATTGAAATTGTAAGAAGCATAGGGCTAAGAAATTTATAAACTGGGTTTATAAAAGTGAAGTGATATACCAATGGATATTTGGAAGAATAAATTCATGGTTGGAATTTGTTAAAGGAATGGGTAAATTTGTTTAAAACTAAATAGTAATTTATTTTTAAAAGGATGTGAAGAGAAGTATATTTCCCTGGATAGCCAAGTACGTTTTCAAAGTAACTTTTTAAATATAAATTAAAAGCTTTAATGTTGTTTTAAAAAGCATGTTTTAGAAAATTTCTTATTTCTAAATGTTTAAATTCTAAAGTAAGTACTTTTCAAATCTATTATCGTAGTAATTATTTAAAGGTGACTTGGTATTTTGTTTCAAAAAGAAAAATCTAGTTTTATATTTTATAAATTAGCCTCGTTTTAAATATTCCTAAAGTATATATTTTTAATAAAGTATTGAAGTAGTTTTCAATCTAAATGTTAAAGTATTTTTTATAATAAAGTGTTTTTAAATTATTTTAAAAATCTAAAGCTTTGTACTTGGTATTTTCAGTGAGAATAAATATTTGGGAATTTATCCCATGAGAAGAGTATGGTTTGAAAACTGTTTTAAAAAAGGGTTGAAAATGGAAATATATCTTGCAAAGATATTTTGAGGATAATAAATAATTTGGAAAATTATTTATGTTTGAGGGATGTTTGTGAATGTTACTGATAGTTAAATAACCAACTATCAATATTGGCTAATGCGCTAATCGTTTCGAAGAGACCGGGATCGAGATTTATTTCTCGAAAACCACTTCGTTCCAGTTTGTATGTTTTTGCGAGGAAGACGAGTTTGGATTCGAAGATGGAGCAGTGAAGTGAAAGGCCTAGTCGCTACTAATCCTGAGGATGATTCCAAAATGGATGTAGTAGGAGTAGTGCCTTCGGTTCCGTTCGAACCCAGGACGGACTTGTATGGATGAATGCTTTCGGAACATCGTCAGGTGGACGATGGGCATTCTAAGTGAAACATTCTAAAAGGCAACGCTTAGCCTCGAGCCTAATCAACCTTGAATGACTGAAAATCAGGGGTTATGCAGCAAAGCTAAGTGGGTAGCGCCCATTAGGGTGAGGTTGTCCCTGTCTAGATGTCCCTTTTTATTCGGCTTAGTGGTGTGATTGCTGATCCTAACCGTGGGGTGATCTTACACGGGATTATCCAGTAAGGGGTAGTCTTGGTCTTGTGTTGCAGGGGATTGGGAGTAATCCTCGGTAAGGTGAAGTAGGCCACAAACTGTGATAGGTGGTACCCCAGTGCCTAGTCATTAGTTGGAAATCCATTCTCCCTACGCGCCTTTTACGGTTTTGTTTGTATAATCCACTTTGTGGCCAGTACGCTGGAATTTAATAAACATAACAATTTCGGCTATTTGAATAAGTACTTGTATATTGACACTATTATAATATCAGAGGATTTTGACAGAAAGTGTATTGGCTATCGTAAGGTAAAAACTCGACATGTTTATTTGTGGCATGGTCTTACGAGATGCTTTTGTTTTCAAAAGAATTTTGAAACTTTAATATTGAGTGTGTTTTTCTCACGGTGGTATTCCATACTGACTCGGGTGTTATTTAACTATAATGCTCGAGTCAGACCGAGTATTATAATATACAGGAAAGGATGCTGTGGAGCTCAGGAGACGAGCTGGATGGCAATACGTACTCCCTACTTGTTTAGATATTCCGCTGTGTTGATTAGCTATGTATTCAGTTTTGATGAGGACAGGTTATGATTACTGTCCAGTTGTGTGTTATGTATACTCTGATGATGTGATGTATAAACACATTTGCTTTTGTGTAAAGATCATTTATTATCTATTATATTTTATTCCGCTGCGATGGTTAGATTCTGATGTTGTTTTCTATTTTCTTCTTGTACCTCTTCTTATTTAACCCAAATGGTTCGTATTTCCGTTCATCCTGATTTGATTAATGGAGAAATACGGGTCGACTTAAGGGGTACGAGTTTGCGGGCTATTACACTGTTGCTCAGATTTCTTGCAAGTAGTTACCGGTCCAATTAATGGAAATTTTCCGTAATCAAAGTCAGCCCAATTGATCCATCACTAGCTCAAAAAGGCCAACCTAAGCCATGGTCTAAACTAGCCTTTCTAATCAGCACGGGGCCAAGAAAAAGCCTAGTCATTTCAGCTTGAGCAACCTTAACACTTAGAAAATATCTGGACCAAGTCTGGCTTGGTCCTGACCTGCTCCTCTATATCAAGCTTCCAACAGCAATTAAAGACTAATATAAGTCGTCCAACATCACATTAGTTGGTGCAGCCAGCTTCTATATGAGCCTACCTCGACAAGCGACACATCAACCAAGAATAGCCCAAGCTTAGCCCATTTTTAAGCATGGCTTAAGTAAAGCCAACTCCAACTGACATCAGGCCTCCCTTCTATACACCTTACACTCCATTATGTTCCTGTCTTCCATGTTGTCGATGGCCGGTTGGCCGACTCAGCCATGCGTGTACTCATGTGAACGATATGGTCATCCATTTATTCATTCGAAGCACCATAGTTGAGCAGCTGATCTGATGTGGCTTAACATTAGCAATAAATGCGCATTTACTACTATCCCATGCTTGGTATAGATAGGCAATGATTGATTTCTCATCCACTACACATCTTTTGACACACTTTACAGCTGTCGATCATCCACCTCTAAAGTCTGATCAACGATCAAGCACTTTCTCACCAACTTTACAGTGCGATCTCAACCGTCTCTCTCCACTGTGGTTACTATATATAACCCCTGTTTTGCAACATCAAAGGGGTTGAGCTTTGGTTGAAACATTCAAGAATTCAATATACTATGAGTAATTCAGTGCTCTAATTATTACATAACTACTTGAGATTATGTAGCTTTGTTAGTCTTGAGTCCCCCATTTTTCTTATTTTTCTCTTGTAATTCCCTGTAGTTGTAATAGGACTATATATTAAGAAAACTTCGTAGTGGAAGTTGGTAGCTTTTCTGAACCAGTTTATAGCTTGTTTTGTTTAACTCTTAGCTGTGTATTTATCTCCTCTTCATTTTTTATTTTTAAGCTTAGTGATTAGCAAGTAGTCTCTGCTTTTCACAACATATTGGTGTAATTGTAAGGTTGGATAAAAATATAGTCAACTTGGTGCTGGAAGGAGGGCCTCCCTTAAAAAGCTCCCCTCTTTACATACCTTTCAACTTCGCATGTCTTGATCTGACTTGTTACCACCGCTGTTCGAAGGAAATAACTCTAGGGAACACCAAACAATTGCTCAAATTTTTCGCATGTAGCTTGCAGGAAAGTTAAAGGCAATTTGGCACAATTAAAGCTAGCCCAATTGACCCACCATTGGTTCGGAAAGGACCGGTCAAGTCCATGGTCTCAACAACCTTTCTACTCAGTATGATACCAAGATAACGCATGACCATTTTGTCTCAAAGAAACCTTCACACTTAGACATGATCTGGACCAGGTATGGCTTGGTTTCGATTGACTTCTCTATATCAAGCTTCCGGCAGTAGCTATAGACTGATACAATTTCTTCGGCATCACATTCGCTGGCGGTTGGCTCCTACCCCAGCAAGTATGACATCAAGCAAGAATGACCTAAGCATAACCTGTCTCTAGGCAAGACTTTAGTATGGCTAACTTCAACCGACATCAAGCCTTCCCCTGGACTCCTTGCACCTAATCATTTTTCTATCTTCCTACATGGTCTGCAAAAAAATTCAATGTTTCTTTTGTGTCACTGACAGCCACTCAGCCATGTTGGTACTCAAGTGAATAACAAAGCTGTCCATCCATCCATTCTGAGGATCGTAGTTGGGTGGCTTATCTAATGTGGCTTACCATCAATATTAAATGCGAATTTATTGAAGCCCACGTCTGATATAGAGAGGTAATGGGTACTTTCTCTTCCGCCATCTATCTTCTAGCACACTTTACAACTGTCGACAATCAACCTCCATAGTTAAATCAATGGCCAATCACTTTCCTACTAGCTCTACAGTGTTATCTCACCCACCCACCATCCATGTCATTTTCCATAAGTAACCCTTTCTTTGCAACTTCAAAGAGGTTGAATTCTAGTCGAAACATTTAAGAATCGTATATACCATGCTCTACTCAGTGCTCTTATTATCAAATAAGTACCTGAGATTACCTAGTTTTGCTAGTCTTGAGTCCATCTTTTTTCTTATCATTTTCTTGTAATTCTCTATAGTTGTAAGAGGAATGTATAGTAAAAAAAATTCACAGTGAACATAGGCAGCTTTTTTGAACGATTTTACATCTTGTGTCATTTACCTTTCAACTGCATATCTAACTCCTCTTCCTTTTTTCATTTTAAGCTTACTGATTAGCAAGTAATCTCTGCTTTTCTCAATGCAATCATATCATTTCGAGGTGGGTTAAAAAAACTAGTCAACATTTTGACACTAGAAGGAATACTCCTAAAAACTCTCCCATTTCCACACCTTTCAGCTCCGCAAGACCTAATCTAATTTATTACAATGGAAAATCCTCCACCTTTTGAAGGTAACAACTCTGACAAACACCAAATTAACAACAACAATCTCGCGAGTGCTGCTCAGCCAAATCTTGGATTCAATGAAGAAATATGATATGTACTATATAATCGTTAAATGTGGATTAGCTGGCTTGTAAAGTAAATGGCTCAAGGACGTAGATGGATGCTCAAACCACCATAAACTTTGTCCAACCAGCACCTCCAATAGTCGACCTACTTGCTCGCATCCCACAACAGGCTGACGCCGAATGCAGCGAAGAGATCTACATCCTCTACCAATAGCTCAACATATGCAAGGTCGAAATCCTAGGGAAGGCATTTTCAGATGACGAGAATGGGGAACCTTTTTACAATGACGTCCTGGACCCTTATATCCATCGGTTGTATGCCTTACCATCATAATTGGAGTGCAGATCCAAACGAGCACATTATAGTATTCGACCCCATCACCCATGTTGGACAGCTCTTTGGCATAGCAAAGTGTTTACTATGCCCCTCCTACCCTCACGAGACTGACCCTTCTACGATTCATGGACCTACGGTCGGGCAGTATCCACTCATAGGCATAACTATGTGCAGACTTAAAGATTTGTTTAAGCCAACAACTAGAAAATATCAAGCAGAGTCCTAAAAACTTGCGATCCTATGTTAGCCTACTTAATAAAGACTTCCCAGGATAGGGGTGCACAGTGAGCAGCCTGGTCATAGCCCTATGCTTCAGGTTAGGAAGAAGTCTAGGATATGGAGGAAGCTCCAGAAGTAGCCTGCCTCATCCTTAGCAGACTCTTATCAATAGGTGAGTGACATGATGAGAATCAAAGATGCAGATCTTTCATATAGAGAAAGCGAGGCAATGCGTCTCGCCCAAACCGACCCTCACAACAACAATGATCACCACAACAACGGTCCTTCAGCACTATCTATCTCTCCGTATAAACCTAGGTATCATAATTACTCAAACTTAAACAGGGATATCAACACTATCTATCTCTCCGTAGGGAACCAAGTGTGGTATCAAAGGCCCTTCAGCACCAGAGACAGAAAGCAAGAGCAATCTCACCGTAATGCTAAGTACTACGAGTTCCATCAAGTCAATGGCCATTTCATGATAGACTGCCATGTACTTAAGGATGAGATTGGAAGGCTCATCTAGGAAGGAGTACTCTTGGAATTTTCTCGACATCGGGTTGAGCAAAAGGCAAATCAAGAAGAATGGTAGAATCAGCCACCTTGGCCCGACAATGCCAGAGTTCAAGCCATCACCGAGGTCACTACATGTGGTTTGCACCAGCCTAGTGGCCAATTTCTAGTATTAAAGGTAAGTGGGCACTGTCAGGCAAGATTACTCACTTGATTTTCAAGCGTCCAAGGAGTCTCGACTAGAATCAAAGCTGCCAATCAGCTTCACGGCCTAGGATAACGAAGTAATGTCCTGCCTCCATCATGATCCCATGTTCATTACTCTTGCCTTAGCAAATTTCAATGCGCATCGAACCTTCAAGGATGGGGACAGCTCAGTCAACATGATGTTCAAGAATGTCTTTGAAGCTTTCATGCTTCTTGCCTCCAACCTTACCCCATATGCCTTGCCTATATATGACTTTAGAGGTGTGGGCATTGTTCCGATAAGCATAACCTCACTCGTAACAACATTCAATCAAGACCTCCTCGCCGCAAAGATCCCGGTGAACTTTATAATTATTGATTTCCCATCTTCTTGTAACCTATTAATAGGACAATCAACGCTTTCCAAGCTCAACAAAATCAGAGGCAATGAGAAAAAAGTAAGAGAATGTTATAGAACTTCCCTCAGGGAAGCAAAGAAGGGTGCTCCCATGCCGCACCAAAAATAATCCACCATCAACGTTAGGTTTCTCGACAGTTCCAATTGGTTGATCAATGCCCTAGTTCTTTCCATGACCACCCCTAGCCTCAAGGCATTGGCTCTAGCCCCACTCTTATAATCAGCCACCTCATCAAAAAACCATAGGCATCATAACCTCAAATCAAACTTGCCATTACAGATAAGTTCTTCAACCAAAAAAAGGAAAAATGACATGAATATTTTATCACCACTTCCTTATGAACGGGTTGCGCATAGTCCGTCTCATTATCCAGTCCTTATGAATGGGCACCATATTGCCTATCTCATTATCAAGTCCTTGTAAGTGGGCTGCATATGAGCCGCCTCACCATCATGTGAGTCATTTACACTAGAGTGCATGAGCTAAGAAAATGGGCTTCGGTTTGAATAAGGATCAACGGTTTCCTTTCAACGGGCGACGTATCACCCAGCTTAACCTCACGACCCTATGTGCTTTGGTCTTAGGCTCATTCACAACATTAATCTCTACTACTTGTCTCACAAGTGAATCCGCAAGCAAATTTTTGTTTTAGCTCATGCTAGAAAAAACAGTTCTCTACATCCGGCCGACACTAGGCTGCATTAACAATTGTATCTAGCTCGCTTTATTATCACATTAATAGTTAGCGTAACCCTAAAAAAAGAAATTTATATAGAATATACATGAAATATTGGATACTCAAGGTATTCCTCTCGACAAATCACATAGATGATCAAGCAACATAAAAAATTTCTCAAATCAGAGTTTACAACAAGGGATCTTCTTCATTCAGTTCAAAGGAGCATATGAGTACTTTGCCCACCCTGTAAGCATACAGTAATCTTCTCATGATTAATTGATTGAAAGAAAGAAAAAGAGCAGAAAAGAAGCACAGATCTTCCATAGCAGGCCAGCCTGCACTTTTATCATCGCCTAGAAAGCCCATTGCTTTCCTAAAGAAGCACTTCAAATGATCAAGAACCCGTTGAAGAAAACCGGGCAAGCTCGCACATTTAAAGCACTTCAAATACTTCGACCGATTCAGAAAATGCTGAAAGGGGAGTGTGCTACAAAATCCAATGCCCTCTTCGTTAAAGGGTTTCAACAAGCTTCCGGACAACCCATCATGGAGTAAACTAAGGTTTTGGTCATAGCAGAAGAAGTAGAGACTACAGCCCTTGTCCATTCCAAAGAAGTGTAGAAGTATCCAAACCAACCTACAACCAACTATGTTAGAGCCTCAAAGCAAGGAAGCACCCTAACTTCGTTTAAGTCATTAGTCCAAGATCGACATCCGACCACTACTAAGATCTTGGCCTATAGGTAGGGTTCCAAGCGAAGCAGCATTGCATAGACCATCTTAGGTAGAAATTTCCAGCAAATGGTTTATGCTGCAATCAATAAACATCAGTTCAAGCACCAAAAGGCTTTCTACTCTCTCAACGTCTCAACCAAATTCGCTAAAGAAGCATGCATGCAAAAGATTTTGGAAAGTTAATAGATGATGAAGCCAATGGTTTTTTTATCAGTCGTGAATTGCGAATGATTCACAAGCATTAAATTTTTTTTCGTGAAGAGAGATTTTATGGGCTTAGGGAAGGAGTATGTTTATACCTATACCTTCAATCGCATGCGTTGAATTCAAAAGGAAAAAAGAATCCTCATCATTTAAGAGAGATTGATACTAATTAAGTCATGCACATGGGAAGACATGGCATGCCTTCTGCCATGTTTTGGAAAAATGAATTATCACAACCAATTATATAGAGCCATTTGAAATTTTCATCAAATGCATTGCAGAGCCGTCAATCAACAAGATTTGTATGATCTTTTATTCAAGTCTGCACCTGCAAGAGGATAAGGACATGGGGGGAAATATTTCTCAAATTTCCTACAAATAGCTTGTAGGACAATTAAACGCAATATGGCCCAATCAAAGGTAGATGTGACGACCCGAGATTTTTAGGCATTTGAAATTGGAAATTTAATTAATTTTAAATATTTGCAAGATTGTTTAACTTGGATTTCAAATCTCAGTTTGAATCTGGTGACTGAATTTATTAAATTTAATAATTTGAATTTGGGTAAAATATTGAAATTTCAGTTTTAAACCTATTAAAAATAATTTAAAGACTTATAAAATTTATAATAATGGTACTGAAAATAATAGAATGGTTAAAATTTAATTTAAAGGCGATTTGTTCGGTTTTAATAATATATCGTTTAAATTGAATTTAAAAATAGCTTTCCGAGGCACAGTCTCGGAATTCTACGAAACCTGTTCCATTGGATCCGTAATATTGTATAACTATCGGATTTCAAATTTCATAATGATTGGAGTAGTTGTGTGATCGTACGGTAGATAAACGCGCTGAAATCTTTATCAAAAAATTAAATATAATTACTGGTCCAGAAAGCTATCTTCTCCATACGATCAAATTAGGACTCGAAATCTTTTCCATTGCGTTCGTAATAGGGTATAACATTATAAATGCCTAGCGGCACGTCTCGATAGGAGTTCGAAAATCTACGTTACATTATCAGGACAATTTGAATTTGTATTTAAATTAATATATTGTTGACCAGTCAACCCTTCCAATCAGCTGTTTTTCTATCCCATCGGTCGTTACTCCTTTCACTCAAATCACTGTGCTTTTCCTTGTCAAGCATGCTTCCCCTTCAATTTTGTTTCTCTCCCCTTTTTATAAACAGCCGAGTATTTTAAAAACCCAAATCAAAATCTTCAGAACAAAATGAAATCAAAGAAAATAGTATGGTCGAGCTTTTCAAAATACTACTTCGTTAGATCACGAGTTTCCCAATTACCTCCTTTCTTCCCCTACCCGTTCAAATTAAATTACCATCTTCCGCTCAATCGAATCGAGTTCGATGTTTTGAAAAAAAAGAAGGCAACACGCAAGGAATCAAAGAGAAGTGGAAGGTCGTGGGTCGCGACTTTGAAGTCGCGCTGCATTGTGGAGCGCGCACATGCTCGAGTGGGTTTGGGGGAAGACTGGGCACCGGTGGAGCGTAGGGGGGTGCGCACGTGGGTAGTGTTGGCACGCAGCAGCTAGGGTTTCGCTGGGATTTATTGTTTATAGGTAGCGGCTCGCGTGAAGCTAGGCCACGATCGGAGCCCAGGTGTGACGACCTGCCTTTCTCAACCCAGAAAGACGTTTCATCATGAAGAAAGAAAGGGATAGAAATAGAAAAGAATAGAAAGAAAGAACAACAACATCAGAATCTCACAGCGGAATGCAACAAAATATAATACATCACATAACTATTACATAGTTATACATACATCAGAGTTATACAATATCACATAACAGGACTGTCATATACATACATGTCCATACATACATCCAAAATACAACATAGACTAACTACACAGCGGAACTACATATATATATACATACATCTGGTCTTCTCCCAAAATAGCTCCTCCAGAAAATCAACACTCCCAAATACCTATCACTTGGCTACTCATAAAAATTTGAGTACCCAAGAGTTTATGAAAAACAAAATATAAACTCCGGGTCAGACATGGGTCTGGTATGAGTAAACAGGTTAAAGTTGCTTAACTTTGAAAATCATTTGAAAATAAAGGTATCACGTAAGACTCCCCATAAATAAATACGGGTAAGTTTTTACCTTACGCTAACCAAAACATTTTATAGGAAATTCTGTGATATTATAATAGTGTCTAGGGTTTTCAAGTAAAAAGAAAATAGCCGAAATTGTTACATTCATTAAATTCCAGCTACTGGCCATGAAAGTGGGTAATACAAATCAAAACCGTAGGGTCTCTTAGGGAAAATGGGTTTCCAACAATGGCAGGGCTACTGGGGTACCGCCTGTCACAATACGGGGACTAGATCACCGTACCGAGGATCACTCCCGACCCCCTACAACACAAGGCCGGAACCATTCCTTACTGAACAGTCCCGAACAAGATAACCCCGCAGTTGTGGCCAACAACTGCTCACACAGCCGAAATAAAAAGGGACATCTAGACAGGGGAATATCTTACCCTGCTTGGGCATGACCAACCTAACCTTGCTGCATCTCCCCTGTTTTAGCCATTCCCGGTTGATGAAGCTTGAGGCTGCGACTACCTTTATTGAACATATCTTAGAATGCTCATCGCCCGCCTGACGATGTGTTGAAAGCATTCAATCCATACAAGTTCGTTCTGGGTTCGAACGAAACCGAAGGCATTATCTCGTTACACTCATTTTGGAATCACCCTCAGAGTTAACAACGATAACCCTTGCATTCTGAAACACCATCTTGATCGCCATTTGATAAGTCACGACCTATCGTTTAATTTTGGATCGATGTGGTTTTCGGAGAATCAAAATTGATTCTTCCGATCCCGGTCTCATCGAAATCCAAACGCCATTTTAAGGGCCAAGTTGTCTATTTAACTTAACAGTTCAATTTGATATCAGAATTCACATAACAGATATAACAGATAAATCATAGACAGTTACACAGATATCCATAATATATCACAACACATCATACAGAAATCATCAAACAGATATCAAAGTAAATAAAACATAATTATCAATGCATACCAAATAGTTTGGTTTTACTTAACTAAATTATTTGCTCAAGAATAAACTATTTTATTCTGTTTAATTAATTACTGTTTAATTAACTTATTAATGATCAATTTATCAATTAGTTAATCATTAATCATCAATTTATTAATTTATTAATTACTAAACTTTTATTCATTAACTGATACTTAATTACTCAGTTAATTAGTTGATTCTTACATATTAATTATTAACTTACTTAATATAAATTAATTACTTATTTAATTCTCACGTATTACTTTAATTAATCAATTATTATTAATTTAATTAATCATATAATCTTAAATTAAACACTTAAGTTAAACACCATTTATTAATCCTTTAATTAAATTTTCTTAAGTTGAATAGATTAATCACAAGATTAATCTCTAACCACAATTTAATTTAAAGTTAGTAATTTAATTATAAGTATAAAATAATTTACATCCTAATTTACTTAATACTAATTAATTACCTTTTTCAAACCTTACTTTTAGATAAACAATAAATCAATTATTTACCTAAAATTAACTAATATTATTTACTGTTTAAACTTTGTTAAAAAATAAAACTAAAGGGATTAGGCAAATAAATTCTGGAAGTGGACCCGAGGTAATACACCTATCCACTCGAGCAAACTTCGAGCTCTTCCCCTCTTTACCTCGCGTCTCTCTCTCAATCACCCTCTTCTTCTTCCCAGTTTCTATGATTCTTTTCTTCTTCTTCTTATTTTTTTAGTTAAAGTTATAAAATAGCTGATGCCACACACACGAGAACGCCCCGAAGTCACCTCCTTTTCCACTCGAGTATTACACGATACGAAGTCACCACGACTTCACCGAAACACTCACGCCACCGTGCACGTGCACGGTGGTGCACTTGGCCTACGGTGCCTCGCGATAGCCCCCACACATCATAAATTATCCACTCGAGTGAAATCGAAGCCAAAAAATTTCAATTACAAGCCGAAACAAAATTTGACCTGAAGCTCAAACATACGACAACAACACCTATGGTCGAATCATTCTTGCGGCCACCATACATCACCAGAGGTGATGAAAATCCCGTCACTCACATCCCCCTCTAACTCCACCAAAGATCACGACCCACTCGGTTTCATGATGATGCCGAAATCAATATTTTACAGAGCCTAGAAAATGTAAGCAGTAAACCATATCTTCAATCCAAACCCAAACTCCTTGCATTTGAAAATTATTTCGACATTTTTCTTGAATCAAATGGTTTACAATCTTGCTTCCTGTTAATTTACAGAAGTTAAAATTAACTCAATCTCCTAAAATTGACAAAAACCCATTTTTGATTCATTTTAAAACTGCTCTTTCGATCTTTGCTTAAAAATCAAGATTTTTGTGTTAAAAATCATAATTATGTTTATGAAAACTAAATATGTTATTGGGTTTACAAATTTCAACATTTGAATTTTAAACTTTGATTTCTTTTTTTACTTGTAGTTTGATAATACAGTATGAATATCATGCTGTTAAACTTAAACATGTTTGCAGGCCTTGTTTAAGCTAAACAAACTCGAATTAACACAATACAAAGTTCAAATGGTTGTATGAATAAGTAATATAGATTTCTTGGCTTCATTTTTATCAGATTTCAAAAGTTTGAAAGAACAATTACATGTACTATTCAAACAACAGAAGATACCAAAGCTAATTATATAAACAATATTCAAGCACTTACCATTTACAAACTAAAAATACAAATTTAGATTTAAAATGGATAAGTTTACTCACCAAAAACAATCTGAACAAAAGTGAGGTGTTGAAGAGACTGCAGTTGAAACTTCCCTGAAACCTTCTTAAGTTTCCTGTCTTCTGTTTCCTATTTTCTTTGTTTGATTTTCTGTTTTAAGTTAATATATATTTTTGCAAAGCAAATAAATGTTTCTCAGGTTTGTTTTTAAGTTTAGGTTTGTATAAATGAACTGATGATAGAAAGGTGGATATATATAAATTCTTGAACAAAACAGGTGATAACTGGACAGCCTCCATTATTGACCAAACAAGAATTTTGGTATTAAATTTACTGCAATATGAAAAGATATTGTGATCTCGGCTGCATGTACTTGTTAAACAAAATGTTAGGCTAATTAATGCTTATGCCCTTAATCATGATAGCAAGTAATTAAATGTTTACTGACAGTTGCAATTTTGTACAAAGGTATTTACTGATACGTACTTTGTGTTGTACAAGATATTTATGTTATATTCGGCCAAGCATGCTTTGTAAGATACAGGTTTTGTTTTTATTATCTTTGAAGTGAAAACTTGATTTTCTTATACCTATAAACTGTACAAAAGCACAAATATGTTTATTACTGGTTTACATTTATTTTTAGTTTATAAAATTTTTCTCTGGACAAACACTTAATTGCTGTACAAATGTATATGTGTATATAGGCAATGCATCAAGATTCTTATATTTGACTTTGTTTTCTTATGCATACATAAAATTAAACTTTTAGTATTCCATACTCCATTTATTTGTTCATTTACACTGATATTAATATTATAGTGTTCTCATGTTTATACACTTGTATTAATATAGTTCAAGTTATAACTTATATTCGTATATTTATATTGTTAGTTATATTTACTATGTTACAATTATGGTTTATACTTATGTTTATAATTATGATTCATGCTTGTTTTGGATGTTTATGATTATAATTATTTATATTGTTTTATACTTATGCATTAGATTGCCATATTTATGTTAATATCACTATATTTGTCTATTTTAAACATTATTATTTTAAAAACTAAAATTGTATTCATATAAATTATCAAATATTAAAATAATGATCTTTGATTTGATTTTATTGAATAAGTCAGATTTTGTTTTTATGGGTTAAAGCATTCTATTTTAAAATTTTCAAATCAAAACTTTCTTTTACAAACATATAACTGTTAAATATCCAAGATCTCATCAATTTAAATATTGTCAAGCTTATATTTAATTTAAATTAGATTAAATATTTATTAAAATATGCTATCAAAAATTCCGGGTTGTTACATTCCTTCCCCCTTAAAAGAATTTCGTCCCCGAAATTTAAACAACAGTTAATTCAAAAAGCTTATATATTAACAATCCAGACATACATATCATTCATACAATAGCAAACAAACAAACAGTCTATTCTAACAACATCACTAGTTATCCGAACATAAATCCGGATAAGCACTCCTAAAACTATCGAGAGTTTCCCAGGAACAATCTCTAGGATCCTCACTCCATTGCACCTTGACGAGTTTCACCACTTTGTTCCTGAGTTTCTTCTCGTCTCGATCCACAATCTGAACTGGATTTCTGACCATAGTTAAATTGGGTTCAACTTCCAAGTCTTCTTGAATTACCTGTTCTACAACCAGTGAGGGATCATGAACAAATTTCCTCAAATGCGATACATGAAACACATTGTGAATCCTAGACATCCTGTAACGATCCTAAATTTTGAACAATTTAAATTGTGAATATTTAATTAATTTTAAATATTTGAATGATAATTTAAATTGAATTTTCAATATAACAATGAAATTGGCGATTAAATTTTTAAATTTAATCTATAAGAAGTTGAATAAAAATTTAAACTTGACTTTGGAGCTGAAATTGAATATTTAATTTGTAATTGAAATTCAAACTAATAACTTAAGAAAATAATTTGGATACAAGGATCATTATTTATGTAAATTTATTAATGGATGGTTAGTTTTTAAATAACATTTTTTCTTTAGCTTAAATAAAAAATTAAAATCAATACAAAATAAAATAAACAAATACACTTAGTAAAAGAAATTTTTTTTACAACATAATATAAACAAAATTTACAAAACAAAGTAAAGAGAATAATTTATACCAAACCAATTGAATTTAAAATTGAAAAATAGAATAAAAATAATAATAAGAATAAGAATAAAATAAACATAACTTAGAGAAAACAACCCATTGTCCTTTCATTACCCGATCCCCTTTATCTCACTTTACCCGTTTCATTTTTAACCCTAAACGAAATAAACAAAAAATGAAAATAATGGCGGCCCTGTCTCTCTCGTCTTCCTCTTCACTTCCAAACTAGGGCTTCAATTTCTGCTTCGAGTTCGATGCTTCAACTCGCTCGCGGCATCTTCAACAATTAGGGCTTGCGATCGATTTGGGGCCTTCGTTCGATTTGCGTTGCCTTGCTCAATCGTTTTATCTTTGCTCTCTTCGGCTGTTTCGATTTTGAAAGGTGAGTTTTCTCACGATTAATTTTGATTCAAGTTTTTAAATTGGTTGAAGTGGATGCTTGGTTGCATGCTATGTTTTGGGAAGTTATTCGTTATCGATTGCTCGGGTTTTTGTTGGATTTAAACTGATATGAGCAGATTTGTCACTGCATGTTGTTCGTTGGGTGATATTTGCTACCAATTGCTCTGATAATTGGTTTAAACTGTTAAGAACAGACACTAATTGATATTGCTTTCTTAAAACTGTTAAGAACAAATGCTATTTAAATTTTAATTTTAAACTCATAAGAACAGATGCTATTTCATTTTTTTTGTTTTAAACTATTAGGAACAGATGCTATATAAAAAAAAAAATCTTTGCTTGCTTGTTGTTGCTGCATGTGATGGATCTTTGAATCATGTTTTAAATAAGTTGTATTTGTATATTGTTGGAAACTCCTATGCATTTGTGATGTAAGTTATATGAATATTTTGAACAGCCTGAAGAACATTTCTGTTCTAAGACTTCAAGCCTGGTTTCCATTTAAATGATTCCTCTTTAACCATTAATATTTAAAACTTAGGATTTAATTAAATATTGTTTGTTTAGGCTATGAACTAAATTTTTAAAATTTATTTAACTTAAATAGAAACTGAAATTGCTCTGGTAATCAAGTTTAAAAAGGGGAAACTTAAGTCATTGTTAAAATTCAAACTTGTTAACTTCGTAATTCAGGTATACAAATTTAAAACCTTAGATCAATTCGTGATTTTTAAGAGTAAAAAAAAAATCAAAAATTTTGAGTTGGATTTGACTGTGCATTTCTATAGTTCTACTGCACTTTGTAGTTGCTCTGCACTTTGGTGGTCTTTGTTGTTGTAGCATGCATTGCAGTCTTCTTCTGTCAACATTTTGATGCATATAACTTGACTTTGTACCTGTAGTTGTGTTCATACACACTGCTGCATATCACTGTTCATGTTGTTGCTTCTTTTGCTTATTTTAGTTTGCTTGGTGGCATTTTGTGTCTGCACTGAGCACTTGAACTTGTATTTGGGTTCCATTGTCTAGCCTTGTGTCTGCACCTTGTATGCTGTGCATTGTTGCATTGGGTTGGTCTCAGCCTTGAACCTTTGTAGTTGTTCCAGTCTTCATGTCCACATATGCCTGTCCTTTGTAGTTGATTCATGCCTGAGTATATGTTGATACCCACCTCTGTTACATTCTACAGTTTAAAAAGAATAAAAAAAATCAACTGTAAGCAAACTATCCTAAATAAATCTTAAATTCGTGTTATGCTTTGATGTTTGTCTTAATTCTGGGTGAAATTTGTTTGCATGGATGGTAATTATCTGGAATATAATGTAAGTTGCTCTGTAATTCATTTGTAAGCCTGGGTACATTACAACATACATATCTCTGATATATACATATAGACTCTAGATTATATTACTCCCTATATAATCTATGGTAGACTTTGATTCCTGAAAAAAAAAAAAAAAAATCAAAATAATAACTTAATTTAAGTTTGTTACCTGTTGCTTCTCTGTTCTCTGTTCATACCTGGTTACAGAGTTCTAATTGAGTTTTCAACATGTTACACTTCGATGTTGTTATGTTGAATCATGCACTGTCCTGTTTCATTTGTTCAGTTGCACTTATAAATCCAGGAATTGTTGTCCATTCATTTTGGGACCCTGTTTGTTCATCTGTGCTTGGCCTAAATGCTTAGTTATATTCAGGCTGATTTTTGATACACTGTATTTCGGGCTGTTACCATTTTATTTCAATTCATTGCAAATTTAATTACTTGAATTAAGATTAATCCTGACTCGAGTGTTTTTGCGTTTTGCAATAAACGCTCGGGTCAGACCGAGTATTTTTGCAGCTTGGAGATTTTCTCGCAGCGAAGTTAGAGAGAGGGGGATTTTGGCATTCACTAAAGTTTTTCAGCAAAATTTTTCTTGTACTTTAAAAAAATAAATTGTTTCCGCTGTATAAAATGTAATGTAAACTCTGATACTTGTATATAAAAGAAAAGTTTATTTATAAAATATATTATTGTTTCTGTGATTCTGTGGCTGATTCTGTTTAAATGTTATAAACTAAATAACAATCTGTCATTTTGAACGTTTCTAGTTGGTTTAATTACCGACTAGAGGCGGTCAGAACGGCGGGTCGTTACAAAGTGGTATCAGAGCTTTGGTTTACACAAAGCTTAGTTTATGGCATTTAATATGAATAGTTACTAGAATCACTTTAAAGGAAGTGTTTTCAAATCTAAAGAAGTTTAAAATTGTTTTCTTTAAAATAAAAATGTATTTTGAAAATTAGAATTATTTTTGGAAATTCCCCTCTCTAAATTTAGGTTTGCGACCGTTTCTCTTCGGTGAGGTCTCGTTAGACTTGAGTTTCGATCATTCGGAAACTCATTATCGAATTTTTGAGAGTTATGGAAAATGAAACATGAGTTAAGAGAATTAATGAATTGGTTTAAATTGGCTTAAATCAAATATTTTGAATATCTTCAAAGTAGTAATTGGAAAATAAAATGATATGTCAATTTGATTATAATCAAATGGATTATTGAACTATAACTTGGAAATTTAATTTTGAATTCTTTTGAAAATTGATTTCAATGTTGTGAAGAACGATTTAGTAAATAAATGGATTATAAGTATTTAACTTATAATATGGATTTTGGGTATATAACTAAGTTATATGAATTGAATTGAATCAAATTAGTAAAGGAGATTATAAAACAAAGTTTTATAAATAGAAATGTAATTTCTAAAGATGTTTATAAAATCCGCAAATGACTTATTTTGATAAGTAAATTATTGTAACTTATTAAAGGTGTTATATCTATGGTTTTGGACAATAAATGAGATATAAAAAGAGATATGAATCTAATGAAAATTTATAAGAGATTTAAATAGATTCAATGAAGAATTTGAATTTGAATGGGCATGGAAATAAGTTAAGTGGAAAACTTAATATTGGAAATTTGAAGTTGGTTTAAAACCAATATTTTGAAATGTATGCAGAATTCAAACTATGAATTAAGTTGAAGTTGAAAAACTTAAATGGGAATGTTTTTGGGAAGCAACACTATGAAATGAAGTAAATTCATTTTAAGTTGTTTTGAAATGTGTTTAAAAGAATGATTTCCTTAAGAATGAAATATATACTTGATTTTGGTTTAAGTATATCAAATATTTTCAAAAATGTTGAAAATAAATGGATTTGTAAATTACTTATTATTGAATAAGTATGGAAATATTTTCCAATATGAAATGAAAGGTTTGAAATTTTATCTTTTCAAGATAAAGTGAAAAGTAAATGTTTTGAGATTTTATCTTTTAAAGATAAATTGAAAAGTGAATATTTGAATTTGTTTCAAATGGTTAAGTGTGAAAATTTTTATATCTTGTAAAGATATTATTTTTGGGAAATTTGAACACTTAGTTCAACTTGGAAAAATTTCAAAGTGATTGAATTTTGAGTTAAATTGAGTTTAACTTTCACACACAAAAACAATGTAAGTTGAACTTTGAATTTTAAATGGATGATTTGGATTGTATGTCTAACATTGTGAATTGACGACATATCAATTGATCTCTATTAAATATATATCTGCGGTGGCGGAGAATTTATTCTCTTAGCTTAACACCCTTCTCTGAGACGTACGAGCTCAGAGGTTATATATCGATAGACATCAATTATGTGTTGAGGATTGACGATGTAACGTGAAATCCAAATCGAGTGTGAATTCGATAATAAATTGGATTATGAATGTGAATTAGGTTTGAGATAACCTTAAATTTCCAAATCAACTTAGAGGAAAATTTTAAATGGATAATGAAATGGAAAATTTGTGAATCCTCTATTTGTTATGGGTATGAAATATTGTGGTTTTCATAACGTATATGTGTGAATACGATTAATTCGAAAACCAATTAGTTTGGAAAAGTAATTGTTATGGAAAACTTATGTAAGTACATGAGTATGATATGTACAAAAATGTGAAATGAAATATTATATATGTATGTATGATATTATGTTTTCCAAATTGAGGATATGGAAAAGTACCTTCCATTTAAACTTTGTGAAGGTTGTTGGAACTCGAGAAGAGTGTCCATTTGAAAATCGTAGCTACGTTGTATTTCCATTAGTTGGAATGTCCTTTTGGACTGGTACAGTGTGCTAGCGTAATTCGAGGGGCGAGATGCCTACGGTTACAAGCGATTCCACTGGGATAGTGGCGTAACCGCCGTGTATACCGCGATCTAGTTACACTCGGGTGGTAGCGTAATTTGAGGGGCGTGATGCCTACAGTTACAAGCGATTCCACTGGGATAGTGGCGTAACCGCTGTGTAAACTGCAATCTACAAACCAAAGCGTAATTCGAGGGGCGAGATGCCTACGGTCACGAGCGATTCTACTGGGATAGTAGCGTAACCGCCGTGTGAACCGCGATCTTTGGCAACAACCATGGCGAAATTCAAGGGATGAGATATCCACAGTTACAAGCGACTCTACTGGGATAGTAGCGGAACCGCCGAGTAAACTGTGATCCATGGGGGAATGTGCTTTCCATATCCATTTTTAAAAGAATTTTTAAAAGGGTATTTTCACTGGGAATTGAAGCAAGTATATTTAGTACTTGGAGATTGTTAGACTTGCGCCTGGCCAGCGTATGCCTAATGTCTTTAAGAACGACAGTAGACTTGTTAAATTTCGAGTTAGAAAGTATTTTCAAACTTTAAATAGAAAATCAATTATCTGAAATAAATTCCAACCTAATAAATTAAGGAAGAGGATTTTTGGAATGTTTTGAAAGTCCACAGCTTTGGAAAAGTTATACTATGTAAATTTCTTAAATGAAGAAGTTCAAATTTAAAATTTGGGTTTTTGTAAGTTGGAAATTTTAGTAAAGATTTTTGTGTCTTGATTGTAGAAAATAATAGACAAATGAGTTAATTAACAAAGTTAGTGAGATAAAACAAATGGAATGAATCCTATATTCATTTATTTCTAATAAGTTTCGAACTAGATAAAATTGTTAAAATATAAATATTAGTGAAATTTCAACAATCATTTCTCCTTACTTGTAATTTCGGGACGAAATTCTTTTAAGGAGGGGAGATTGTAACGATCCTAAATTTTGAACAATTTAAATTGTGAATATTTAATTAATTTCAAATATTTGAATGATAATTTAAATTGAATTTTCAATATAACAATGAAATTGGCGATTAAATTTTTAAATTTAATCAATAAGAAGTTGAATAAAAATTTAAACTTGACTTTGGAGCTGAAATTGAATATTTAATTTGTAATTGAAATTCAAACTAATAACTTAAGAAAATAATTTGGATACAAGGATCATTATTTATGTAAATTTATTAATGGATGGTTAGTTTTTAAATAACATTTTATCTTTAGCTTAAATAAAAAATTAAAATCAATACAAAATAAAATAAACAAATACACTTAGTAAAAGAAATTTTTTTTACAACATAATATAAACAAAATTTACAAAACAAAGTAAAGAGAATAATTTATACCAAACCAATTGAATTTAAAATTGAAAAATAGAATAAAAATAATAATAAGAATAAGAATAAAATAAACATAACTTAGAGAAAACAACCCATTGTCCTTTCATTACCCGATCCCCTTTATCTCACTTTACCCGTTTCATTTTTAACCCTAAACGAAATAAACAAAAAATGAAAATAATGGCGGCCCTGTCTCTCTCGTCTTCCTCTTCACTTCCAAACTAGGGCTTCAATTTCTGCTTCGAGTTCGATGCTTCAACTCGCTCGCGGCATCTTCAACAATTAGGGCTTGCGATCGATTTGGGGCCTTCGTTCGATTTGCGTTGCCTTGCTCAATCGTTTTATCTTTGCTCTCTTCGGCTGTTTCGATTTTGAAAGGTGAGTTTTCTCACGATTAATTTCGATTCAAGTTTTTAAATTGGTTGAAGTGGATGCTTGGTTGCATGCTATGTTTTGGGAAGTTATTCGTTATCGATTGCTCGGGTTTTTGTTGGATTTAAACTGATATGAGCAGATTTGTCACTGCATGTTGTTCGTTGGGTGATATTTGCTACCAATTGCTCTGATAATTGGTTTAAACTGTTAAGAACAGACACTAATTGATATTGTTTTCTTAAAACTGTTAAGAACAAATGCTATTTAAATTTTAATTTTAAACTCATAAGAACAGATACTATTTCATTTTTTTTGTTTTAAACTGTTAGGAACATATGCTATATAAAAAAAAAACTTTGCTTGCTTGTTGTTGCTGCATGTGATGGATCTTTGAATCATGTTTTAAATAAGTTGTATTTGTATATTGTTGGAAACTCCTATGCATTTGTGATGTAAGTTATATGAATATTTTGAACAGCCTGAAGAACATTTCTGTTCTAAGACTTCAAGCCTGGTTTCCATTTAAATGATTCCTCTTTAACCATTAATATTTAAAACTTAGGATTTAATTAAATATTGTTTGTTTAGGCTATGAACTAAATTTTTAAAATTTATTTAACTTAAATAGAAACTGAAATTGCTCTGGTAATCAAGTTTAAAAAGGGGAAACTCAAGTCATTGTTAAAATTCAAACTTGTTAACTTCGTAATTCAGGTATACAAATTTAAAACCTTAGATCAATTCGTGATTTTTAAGAGTAAAAAAAAAATCAAAAATTTTGAGTTGGATTTGACTGTGCATTTCTATAGTTCTACTGCACTTTGTAGTTGCTCTGCACTTTGGTGGTCTTTGTTGTTGTAGCATGCATTGCAGTCTTCTTCTGTCAACATTTTGATGCATATAACTTGACTTTGTACCTGTAGTTGTGTTCATACACACTGCTGCATATCACTGTTCATGTTGTTGCTTCTTTTGCTTATTTTGGTTTGCTTGGTGGCATTTTGTGGTCTGCACTGAGCACTTGAACTTGTATTTGGGTTCCATTGTCTAGCCTTGTGTCTGCACCTTGTATGCTGTGCATTGTTGCATTGGGTTGGTCTCAGCCTTGAACCTTTGTAGTTGTTCCAGTCTTCATGTCCACATATGCCTGTCCTTTGTAGTTGATTCATGCCTGAGTATATGTTGATACCCACCTCTGTTACATTCTACAGTTTAAAAAGAATAAAAAAAATCAACTGTAAGCAAACTATCCTAAATAAAGCTTAAATTCGTGTTATGCTTTGATGTTTGTCTTAATTCTGGGTGAAATTTGTTTGCATGGATGGTAATTATCTGGAATATAATGTAAGTTGCTCTGTAATTCATTTGTAAGCCTGGGTACATTACAACATACATATCTCTGATATATACATATAGACTCTAGATTATATTACTCCCTATATAATCTATGGTAGACTTTGATTCCTGAAAAAAAAAAAAAAATCAAAATAATAACTTAATTTAAGTTTGTTACCTGTTGCTTCTCTGTTCTCTGTTCATACCTGGTTACAGAGTTCTAATTGAGTTTTCAACATGTTACACTTCGATGTTGTTATGTTGAATCATGCACTGTCCTGTTTCATTTGTTCAGTTGCACTTATAAATCCAGGAATTGTTGTCCATTCATTTTGGGACCCTGTTTGTTCATCTGTGCTTGGCCTAAATGCTTAGTTATATTCAGGCTGATTTTTGATACACTGTATTTCGGGCTGTTACCATTTTATTTCAATTCATTGCAAATTTAATTACTTGAATTAAGATTAATCCTGACTCGAGTGTTTTTGTGTTTTGCAATAAACGCTCGGGTCAGACCGAGTATTTTTGCAGCTTGGAGATTTTCTCGCAGCGAAGTTAGAGAGAGGGGGATTTCGGCATTCACTAAAGTTTTTCAGCAAAATTTTTCTTGTACTTTAAAAAAATAAATTGTTTCCGCTGTATAAAATGTAATGTAAACTCTGATACTTGTATATAAAAGAAAAGTTTATTTATAAAATATATTATTGTTTCTGTGATTCTGTGGCTGATTCTGTTTAAATGTTCTAAACTAAATAACAATCTGTCATTTTGAACGTTTCTGGTTGGTTTAATTACCGACTAGAGGCGGTCAGAACGGCGGGTCGTTACAATGCTCTGGCAATTCAATCCTGTAGGCCACAGTTCCAATTCTCTCCAACACTCGGAATGGTCCAATGTATCTCGGAGCAAGTTTTCCCGGCTTTCCGAATCTTATAGCACCTTTAATTGGGGAAACTTTAACAAAAACCAAGTCTCCGATCTCAAATTCCAATGGCCTTCGTCTTCTATCCGCATATTTCTTCTGACGATCTTGAGCATCTTTCATCCTTTTCTTGATAAGCTCAACCTTCGCAGAAGCTTCTCGAATAAGATCGGGTCCGAGCACAAGACGATCCTTCGATTCAATCCAACAAGATGGAGATCTACACGGTTTTCCGTATAAAGCTTCATAAGGAGCCATCTTAATACTCGCTCGATAACTGTTATTATAAGAAAATTCCACTAGATGAAGATGGTCCTCCCAAGATCCTCCAAAATCTAAAACACAAGCCCGTAGCATATCCTCAAGAATACGATTCAGCCTCTCTGTCTGTCCGTCCGTTTGAGGATGATAGGCTGTACTCAATGTCAAATCTGTTCCCATTGCTGATTGCAGAGCTTCCCAAAATTTGCTAGTGAAAATAGGATCACGGTCACTTACTATGCTGACTGGAACTCCATCCAATCGAACTATCTCCTTCAAGAAGATTTCCGCCAAAGAAACTGCAGTACGGGTTGCCTTAATTGGTATAAAATGGGCACTCTTAGTTAAACGATCTACAATAACCCATATACCATCATTCCCTTTCCTGGTTCTAGGAAAATCATCAATAAAATCCATCGAGATCATTTCCCATTTCCAATTAGGAATTTCGAAGGTTGCAATAACCCGGCAGATTTCTATTGATCACCTTTAACTTGTTGAGAAATGGCACAACTGTTCACAAATCTAGCAACATCCTCCTTCATGCCCTTCCACCAAAAGACTCTCCTCATGTCCTTATACATCTTCGAGATTCCAGGATGAATATTCAATTTGGAGCGATGACTCTCAGATAAGACTTCCTGCTTCAACTCCTTGAAATTCGGAACACAGATTCTCCCGTTGATCTTAGTGTTCCTTGTTCATCAATTTCAAAACTGGGACACTGACCCTTCCTGAATCTTTTAATGATCCTCCTCAACTTCTTATCAGACTCTTGCTCGCTTGAGATCCTTTCAATAAGAGATGGAACCACTTCCAGAAGGGAAAGAACCGCGTTCCTACTGAGAGCATCAGCTACGACATTCGCTTTTCCCGGAGTGTACAGAATATCCAAATCATAGGATGCAAGAAATTCAACCCACCGCTGCTGTCTCAGATTTAGATCTTTTTGAGAGAATAGATATTTCAACGGTTTGTGATCCGTGAACAATTCAAATTTCTCTCCCAAAAGATATGGCCTCCAAATCTTCAAAGAAAAAACAATGGCTAGCAGTTCAAGATCATGCGTAGTATAGTTCTTCTCATGAGGCTTCAACTGTCAACTAGCATATGCAATAACCCTTCCGTTCTGCATCAGAACTGCTCCCAAACCCACTATACAAGCATCAGTGTAAACCTCGAATTTGCTTTTCCCATCCGGAATAGCAAGTACTGGTGCACTAGTGAGCCTTATCTTCAATTCCTCAAAAGCTTCTTCGCACTGAGGTGTCCATTTGAATTTTGCTCCTTTCCTGGTCAGCTTAGTCAAATGCGAAGAAATCTTGGAATAATCTCTGATAAATTTCCTGTAGTAGCCAGCCAATTCTAGAAAACTGCGAACTTCCGTCGGTGTCTCTGGCTGTTTCCATTCCAAAATAGTTTCAACTTTCGCTGGGTCTACAGAAATGCCTTCACCCGAAACAATGTGCCCTAAAAATTTAACTTCCGATTTCCAGAAATGGCACTTCGAAAACTTCGCCTTCAGCACATGCTTCCTCAGAGTCTCCAATACAATCCTCAAATGTTCCCTGTGCTCTTCTTCGGATTTGGAATAGACCAAGATATCATCAATGAATACCAGCACAAACTTATTCAACGCATCCCTAAAGACTCAATTCATGAGGTCAACAAAGTAGGCAGGAGCGTTGGTTAATCCGAATGGCATAACCAACCACTCATAGAAACAATTCGGTCCCCTAAATGCAGTCAAGGGAATACTGTCTTCAGCTACCCACAACTGATGGAAACCTGAAGCTAGATCCAATTGAGAAAAGATAGAAGCACCATGCAATTGGTCGAAAAGATCATCGATGCGAGGAAGAGGATATTTATTTCGGATAGTCACTTTGTTTAATTCTCTATAATCCATACAGAACCTCAGTGATCCATCTGATTTGGTCACAAACACTGCCGCTGAACCCCAACAAGAAAAACTGGGTCTAATCAATCCCTTCTCTAAAAGATCCTGAGTCTGTTTAATCAACTCTTCTCTTTCCCTAGGAGCCATTCTCCTACTGGGCTGAATCACTGGCACAGCTCCTGGAATCAAATCAATACAGAATTCTATTTCTCGATATGGTGGCAAACACTTAACTTCTTCAAAAACATCAGCAAAATCTTGAACCACATCGATGTCTTCAACACTTTCTTCAGAAGTCTCAATTCCATGCAAAAGACTGCTCAAGTGAATCCCAGAATTATCACACGACACTCTGGTAATTCTACCCAGATCAGTTTCCAACGAAACTGTTCTTTCATCACAATTCAAAACGGCTTTATACTTATCCAGCCAGTCCATACCCAAAATAAGATCAAATCCCTTAAAACTCAACACATACGGGTCACAAGAAAAACTGTGGGATAGATAAGAGATCTTCAAGTCCTTACAGATAGTGTCTAATTTGGTCACCCCTCCAATAGGATAAGATACCAAGATAGGATTGTCTACAGAACTAAGGGTAAGAGAGAGCTTTTCAAAAGAGTCCAAAGAAATAAAACTCAAGGAAGCACCCGAATCAAACAAAACTCTAATATATATCCCATCTAAAAGTAAAGTACCTTCTAACACTCCTTTGCCCATCGAAGAAGTAGATGGTCCGGCTTCCAAAGCAAAAACTTTATTCTGAGGCGCCCTCTGCAAAAGTGGACAATTCTTGATCATGTGTCCTGGCTGATGACAATTAAAGCACAATGATTTCTGAACCATAGCTGATCCTGGGCCACTCTGATGTGGTTGCTGTTGTTGCTGCTGGAATCCTTTCCTAGGACACTTATTTGCCAAATGTCCTTCCTGATGACAAATGTAGCACTTCCGAGGTCCGTTGTTATTCCCAGGTTTCTTCTTATTCGGTTTCTCCATTTGGGATCGAACTTTCGCTTATTCGGATTAGTGAAATTCCCACTTGAAGCTGCAACTAGAGCCCCTGGTTTCTTACTCATCAAACTCTCATACCTCAATGCCATATCAATCAAATCAACAAAAGATCCCTTCAGAAGCACCGTCAATTTTCCACGGAATTCAGGCCTCAACCCTTGCACAAATTTCTCATTCTTTTTCAGAGGAGTATCGATGAGTCCTGGTCCATAACAAGAGAGTTCGTTGAATCTAGTTTCATACTCCGAAATAGACATACTACCCTGCTTCAAATACAGAAAATCCTGATACAATTGGGTTCTCCCTGCCATTGGCACAAACTTCTCTTCAAACAATTCCTTGAATCTATCCCATGAAATGTCATCCTCAGAAATATTTGCAATAGTTGAATTCCACCATGCTGCTGCACGACCTTGCAGTTGCCACGATGCCATATGCCTCTTACGCTCATCAGATAATCTCATGCTCTTGAAAATACATTCGCAAGAGCATAGCCAGTCTTGAAATTCGATTATTGACTCAGAACCTTTGAATGGTTTCCCTCCGAGATGTTTGAAATCCTTGCATAAAGATGTAAAACTAACTTGAGACGGTACTGGATTGACAGCCTCACTAACATTTTGACTCCGTCCATTATCTGTAGAAGTACTGGCCCTAACTCTACCTCTTCTTCCTGAAATCATGTTGGTCCCCTGAACAGGTAACTCAACCAATTTAGATAGATATATATAATATTATATGAAAATACAAATACGCACTCTCAAGAGAAATATAACACAAGAGCCTAGGTACTCGCTCTACCTAACGCTCTGATACCAACTGTGACGACCCGCATTTCTCAACCCAGAAAGACGTTTCATCATGAAGAATAAAAGGGATAGAAATAGAAAAGAATAGAAAGAAAGAACAACAACATCAGAATCTCACAACGGAATGGAACAAAATATAATACATCACATAACTATTACATAGTTATACATACATCAGAGTTACACAATATCACATAACAGGACTGTCATATACATACATGTCCATACATACATCCAAAATACAACACAGACTAACTACACAGCGGAACTACATATATATATATATATATATATATATATATATATATACACACACACACACACACATACGTCTGGTCTTCTTCCAAAATAGCTCCTCCAGAAAATCAACACTCCCAAATACCTATCACTTGGCTACACAAAAAAATTTGAGTACCCAAGAGTTTATGAAAAAAAAAATATAAACTCCGGGTCAGACATGGGTCTGATATGAGTAAACAGGTTAAAGTTGCTTAACTTTGAAAATCATTTGAAAATAAAGGTATCACGTAAGACTCCCCACAAATAAATACGGGTAAGTTTTTACCTTACGCTAACCAAAACATTTTATAGGAAATTCTGTGATATTAAAATAGTGTCTAGAGTTTTCAAGTAAATAGAAAATAGCCGAAATTGTTACATTCATTAAATTCCAGCTACTAGCCACGAAAGTGGGTAATACAAATCAAAACCGTAGGGTCTCGTAGGGAAAATGGGTTTCCAACAATGGCAGGGCTACTTGGGTACCGCCCGTCACAGTACGGGGCCTAGATCACCGTACCGAGGATCACTCCCGACCCCCTACAACACAAGGCCGGAACCATTCCTTACTGAACAGTCCCGAACAAGATAACGCCGCAGTTGTGGCCAACAACTGCTCACACAGCCGAAATAAAAAGGGACATCTAGACAGGGGAATATCTTGTCCTGCTTGGGCATGACCCACCTAACCTTGCTGCATCTCCCTTGTTTTAGCCATTCCCGGTTGATGAGGCTTGAGGCTACGATTACCTTTATTGAACATATCTTAGAATGCTCATCGCCCGCCTGACGATGTGTTGAAAGCATTCAATCCATACAAGTTCGTTCCGGGTTCGAACGAAACCGAAGGCATTATCTCGTTACACTCATTTTGGAATCACCCTCAGAGTTAACGACGATAACCCTTGCATTCTGAAACACCATCTTGATCGCCATTTGATAAGTCACGACCTATCGTTTAATTTTGGATCGATGTGGTTTTCGGAGAATCAAAATTGATTCTTCCGATCCCGGTCTCATCGAAATCCAAATGCCATTTTAAGGGCCAAGTTGTCTATTTAACTTAACAGTTCAATTTGATATCAGAATTCACATAACAGATATAACAGATAAATCATACACAGTTACACAGATATCCATAATATATCACAACACATCACAGAGAAATCATCAAACAGATATCAAAGTAAATCAAACATAATTATCAATGCATACCAAACAGTTTGGTTTTACTTAACTAAATTATTTGCTCAAGAATAAACTATTTTATTCTGTTTAATTAATTACTGTTTAATTAACTTATTAATGAACAATTTATCAATTAGTTAATCATTAATCATCAATTTATTAATTTATTAATTACTAAACTTTTATTCATTAATTGATACTTAATTACTCAGTTAATTAGTTGATTCTTACTTATTAATTATTAAATTACTTAATATAAATTAATTACTTATTTAATTCTCACGTATTACTTTAATTAATCAATTATTATTAATTTAATTAATCATATAATCTTAAATTAAACACTTAAGTTAAACACCATTTATTAATCCTTTAATTAAATTTCCTTAAGTTGAATAGATTAATCACAAGATTAATCTCTAACCACAATTTAATTTAAAGTTAGTAATTTAATTATAAGTATAAAATAATTTACATCCTAATTTACTTAATACTAATTAATTACCTTTTTCAAACCTTACTTTTAGATAAACTATAAATCAATTATTTACCTAAAATTAACTAATATTATTTACTGTTTAAACTTTGTTAAAAAAATAAAACTAAAGGGATTAGGCAAATAAATTCTGGAAGTGGACCCGAGGTAATACACCTATCCACTCGAGCAAACTTCGAGCTCTTCCCCTCTTTACCTCGCGTCTCTCTCTAAATCACCCTCTTCTTCTTCCCAGTTTCTATGATTCTTTTCTTCTTCTTCTAATTTTTTTTGTTAAAGTTATAAAATAGTTGATGCCACACACACGAGAACGCCCCGAAGTCACCTCCTTTTCCACTCGAGCATTACACGATACGAAGTCACCATGACTTCACCGAAACACTCACGCCACCGTGCACGTGCACGATGGTGCGTTTGGCCTACGGCGCCTCGCGACAGTCCCCACACATCATAAATTATCCACTCGAGCGAAATCGAAGCCCAAAATTTTCAATTACAAGCCGAAACAAAATTTGACCTAAAGCTCAAACATACGACAACAACACCTATGGTCGAATCATTCGTGCGGCCACCATACATCACCAGAGGTGATGAAACTCCACCAGAACGTCACTCACATCCCCCTCTAACTCCACCAAAGATCACGACCCACTCGGTTTCATGATGATGCCGAAATCAATATTTTACAGAGCCTAGAAAATGTAGGTAGTAAACCCAATCTTCAATCCAAACCCAAACTCCATGCATTTGAAAATTATTTCGACATTTTTCTTGAATCAAATGGTTTACAATCTTGCTTCCTGTTAATTTACAGAAGTTAAAATTAACTCAATCTCCTAAAATTGACAAAAACCCATTTTTGATTCATTTTAAAACCGCTCTTTCGATCTTTGCTTAAAAATCATGATTTTTGTGTTAAAAATCATAATTATGTTTATGAAAACTAAATATGTTACTAGGTTTACAAATTTCAACATTTGAATTTTAAACTTTGATTTCTTTTTTTACCTGCAGTTTGATAATACAGTATGAATATCATGCTGTTAAACTTAAACATGTTTGCAGGCCTTGTTTAAGCTAAACAAACTCGAATTAACACAATACAAAGTTCAAATGGTTGTATGAATAAGTAATATAGATTTCTTGGCTTCATTTTTATCAGATTTCAAAAGTTTGAAAGAACAACTACCTGTACTATTCAAACAACAGAAGATACCAAAGCTAATTATATAAACAATATTCAAGCACTTACCATTTACAAACTAAAAATACAAATTTAGATTTAAAATGGATAAGTTTACTCACCAAAAACAATCTGAACAAAAGTGAGGTGTTGAAGAGACTGCAGTTGAAACTTCCCTGAAACCTTCTTAAGTTTCCTGTCTTCTGTTTCCTATTTTCTTTGTTTGATTTTCTATTTTAAGTTAATATATATTTTTGCAAAGCAAATAAATGTTTCTCAGGTTTGTTTTTAAGTTTTGGTTTGTATAAATGAACTGATGATAGAAAGGTGGATATATATATAAATTCTTGAACAAAACAGGTGATAACTGGACAGCCTCCATTTTTGACCAAACAAGAATTTTGGTATTAAATTTACTGCAATATGAAAAGATATTGTGATCTCGGCCGCATGTGCTTGTTAAACAAGATGTTAGGCTAATTAATGCTTATGCCCTTAATCATGATAGCAAGTAATTAAATGTTTACTGACAGTTGCAATTTTGTACAAAGGTATTTAATGATACCTACTTTGTGTTGTACAAGATATTTATGTTATTTTCGGCCAAGCATGCTTTGTAAGATACAGGTTTTGTTTTTATTATCTTTGAAGTGAAAACTTGATTTGCTTATACCTATAAACTGTACAAAAGCACAAATATGTTTATTACTGGTTTACATTTATTTTTAGTTTATAAAATTTTTCTCTGGACAAACACTTAATTGTTGTACAAATGTATATGTGTATATAGGCAATGCATCAAGATTCTTATATTTGACTTTGTTTTCTTATGCATAAATAAAATTAAACTTTTATTATTCCATACTCCATTTATTTGTTCATTTACACTGATGTTAATATTATAGTGTTCTCATGTTCATACACTTGTATTAATATAGTTCAAGTTATAACTTATATTCGTATATTTATATTGTTAGTATATTTACTATGTTATAATTATGGTTTATACTTATGTTTATAATTATGATTCATACTTGTTTTGGATGTTTATGATTATAATTATTTATATTGTTTTATACATATGCATTAGATTGCCATGTTTATGTTAATATCACTATATTTGTCTATTTTAAACATTATTATTTTAAAAACTAAAATTGTATTCATATAAATTATCAAATAATAAAATAATGATCTTTGATTTGATTTTATTGAATAAGTCAGATTTTGTTTTTATGGGTTAAAGCATTCTATTTTAAACTTTTCAAATCAAAACTTTCTTTTACAAACATATAACTGTTAAATATCCAAGATCTCATCAATTTAAACATTGTCAAGCTTATATTTAATTTAAATTAGATTAAATATTTATTAAAATATGCTGTCAAAAATTCCGGGTTGTTACACTTGGTCGCAGATGAACTCAGATGGCGGCGCGAGCAAAAGGAAAAAAAGCAAGGAGGCGCGTACGATGGCGATTTCTGACCGAAACAGTAAACTGACCAAGGGGTTGCTCGCTGTAAGGTCTATTTTCTTTAATAATTTTAGTTCGATGAATTTTGGGTTCATGTTCGAGTTTGAGGTAGTTTAATTTTAAACATTTTAATTTAAACGTTACTTAGGTTTAAAACTTATAAATGAACTGTTTTTTATTTCACTTATCAGTACGTTAAACAATAGGTTATTTACAGTTTTGTTTAATTTAGTAAATATTTATATATCGGTTGAAGAAAATGTATACACAGTTTCGGGAAGAAAATTGTAACGACCCAGAATTTTAATTTATTAAAATTTGAATATTTAATTAATTTCAAATATTAATAAGTGAATTTATAAGTCGAATAAATTTTATTTTGAATAATTGGATTTAATTGGATAGTTAAATCAATAATTTAATATGTTAAATTATGGAAATAATTGAACATTGGGTTAAATATGATTGAAAATGTTTTGTAAAATTTTATTTTATCATGTTGGAGTTAGAACGATATTTTAGAACTTTTAAAATCGAATTAAAAGTTAATTTGTGAAAATTGAATATTTTAATATTAAATCGACTAGTGAAAATAGTCAATTTTTGAACAGTCTCAGAATTGGACGAAACCAGTTCCATTGGATCCGTAATAGTTAGTTATTACCGGATTTCAATTTTCATAGCAATCGGAGTTATCGTTTGATCGTGGCAGCTCGAAACGCATCGAATTTTTTTTAATTTTAATTTGGCGAGTTAAAATAGCCATTTTTCAAACAGTCTCGGATTTCGACGAAACCAGTTTCATCGGATCCGTAATGTGATGTTATTGTAAGGTTTAAAATTTCGTGTCAATTGGATTTACCGTTTGTCCGGTACGAATTAAAACGCCTAGAAAATCGTTTAAATCGATTTAATTCAAATTGAACGTTTATTGCCATAACTCGCACAGATGTCCGAATTAGCTTTCGAAACCTGTTCCATTGTGTCCGAAACGCGGGGTAAACCCTAGAAACGCTGGTTACGGCGCGTAAATCGGAGTTCGGAATTTCCGGAATGAATAGTGTCGTTCGTTCTTCTATAAAAAGCCCCCTCTCTCTCATAAATTAGAAAAAAAATAATAAAACCCTAATTCCTAAACCTAGCCGCCACCATAGAAACCAAAGGCCAGAAATCATCCTCCTTTCCCCCTCAATCACTCCCAATCTACAAACAATTAGAAGAAGTGATCAACTACAAACATGTAGAGCTCGACGAGAGCTTTCGATCTATACGGTGATGATGGGGTTTGGCGTCACGTGGAGGTGGGGAGGTGGCTGCGTGCGTGGCCGTTCATTTGCGTGCGCACTCAAAGGGGGATGGCCGAGCTTCATGGCTTTGCAGTCGTAGATGGAGGAAGGTGAGGCGCTTCCATTGGTATATCCTGATCGAAGTATAGATGAGCGATGGAGTTGCATAATTAAACCCTAATGTCGAATTTAGGGGTTGCGTGCTCGGCCTGGAGACGTGAAAACGTGAAGAGGAGAGAAGGGTATGGACGGCCTGATGTGTTGGATTTGGAATGGAGGGTGATGATGAGTGTATGTTAAAATCAATTAAAATTATGTTGTAATTTTAATTATAAAATCGAGTAAACTTCATAAAATCATATCTTTTTCATACGAGGTCGAAAACGCGCGAAACAAGAAGCGTTGGAATCGTATGGATGAGCACTACGCGATGAAATTGGATTGGAGTCATTTGGAGTTAGTGAGAATTTCGTGTAAAATTAAACGTCCGTTTAATTTTATTCGAAATAAATCGCTAAAACGAAATTGAAATCAAGGTGAGAACTTCTCACTCAATCGAATCAGTTTCGATTTCATTTCAAATAGTTAGATTTAAAATATTTGAATGCATGTTTGAATGATAATTGTTATCTATTGATTGTTAAAATAGATATTATGCGCCGTTAGTAAGCGGATGTTATTTATTAAAAACATATACCGCGAATATTTCATAAACAGTGAAATTGGTATTATATATAATAGCAATATATATATATATATATATATATATATTGGCATATGTATATATTGGAGTTATTGATTTCCTGCATTTGTATAGCGGATGAGACCCTATTGCGCCGTCTATTAAGCGGATAATATTTTAAATCCCATATACCGCGATAATTCCGTACTGGAGCGGAATTGGTATTGTGCTAATGTTTGTGGATGCAGGAAAACAGGTTGGAGGGATCCAACTGGATTCCTCAACAGTTTTTATTTGATTTCAGATATTTTGATATTTGATGGATTATCATATCGATATATGATATCGTTGTTGTCGTGGTTGACTATTTGGTATGTAGCATCATTGGACCAAATTTGAAATTTTAAAATGGATTTTAAAGAGATTTTTGAAAGTATATGTTTATAAAATATTTTTGGAATTGATCCATTTTAAATAAATAAACGATATAATTTTTAAAGTTATAAAAATTTATGATTTTGAGAAATACGGTTAAAAGTTGTTTTTTGAAAATATGAGGCTAATGATTTTATAAAATAGTTTAATCGGGATTTTTGAAATTATTATAAAGAGTTGAAAATATAGGATTTATGAAATTTAATTATTTTATAAATCAGAATGATGAAATTATAAAGGAGATTAAAGATGTTTTAAAAGAATAATATAAATTGATTTATATAAAAAGATTTATAAATTGATAATTTATAATTGAAAATATTTGAATTATAAAACGAGTTTTTATAAATGTTAGAATGAATTGTGAATGAATTTCATAAATGAATGAAATTTATGGAATTATAAACGGTGAAGTTATAAATGGAATTTTATAAGCAGTAGGTTTATAAAATTTATAAAGTTATTAAAAGAATGGTTTTGGATAAATAATTGAATCTTATAAGTTATAAGATTTATAATTTTGAAGTTCAAAGGAACGATTTTTGCAAACAAATAAATTATAAGTATTTAACTTATAATATGAACCTTTGGTATATAATTGAGTTATGAATTGAATATAGGAAAATAAAGGAATTTATAAACGTTGTTCTATAAATTCGCAAAGACTTATTTTGATAAGTAAATTGTTGAAACCTATTGATGGAGTTATATTCACATTTTAGATAGTGAATAATCCTTTAAAATAAAATGAATAGAAGTGATGAAATTTGTTAACAAGTATATTCACGTTTTTGAATAGTGAATAATATGTTAAAGAAATTGTTTTGAATGTGATGTTTTAAATAGAATTAAAACAAGTTAACGATGTTTTAATTGGGTTGAGATTCGAAACCATAGATTTCAACATTGATTGTTGAAATAGACGTTTTCGAGAAATAGAAGGAAATGGTGGACTATAACACTGTTGTTATAGTAAATGATTTCCGAAAGGAAATGTTTTGTATAGTATTGGGATTTATATATCTATTTTAATTTCGAATCCCTATACTGGTGATTTTGGGACGTCGTAACGATGTTTTACGCAACATTCGTTTTGGCCCAAATAAATACGTTTAAGTGAATGATTTCCTTAAAGAATGAAATATATACTTAATTTTGATTTAAGTATATTGAATATTTTCCAAGTGTTGAAAATAAATAAAATTTGTGAATTACTTATGAATAAATAAGTATGGAAATGTTTTCCAATATTTCATTGAATATTATGAGAATTTATCTTTTTGAAGATAAATTGAAATGGATAATTGAAATCGTATATGCATGGATATTGTGAAATATAAGTTCACTATGGAATTTATGAATGAAAGGGAGAATTTGTTTAAAAATAAATATTGATTTATTTTTGAAGTGTGAAATTATATATCTAGTAAAGATATTTTTGGAAAATAAATAATTTGGAAAATTATTTGGAATCTGGTGATGTTGTGCATATCCATTGATAGTTCAATAACCGACTATCAATATTTACCTTTGAAAGGTATTTGTTGTGATTTGCTGAATTTGAATGCTACACTTATTTTTAAATTTTTGCGCTCGTTATTCGGATTACCCATTTCGAATAGTGATACGACGTAATGGATAGCATTGATGACCGGTGTTGAAGACCGGGTATTTGCGAAAGCGATAGGATGACCTATCGATTGTCTCTGCACTGGGTAGCTCCTGGTATAGAGATTCCCTAAGTGATGGGAAATTCGATCGGGTTGTGAATACCCGGATTGCAAGGGCTTCGTAAGAAGTGCCTTCGGTTCTGTTCGAGCCCGGAACAGACTTGTATGGATTGTATGTCTGACATTACAAATTGAGATATAAAGCCGATTTCTTTCAAATATATTTCTGTTGGTGGCGGAGAATTTATTCTTTTAGCTTAACACCCTTCTCTGAGACGTACGAGCTCAGAGGTTATGTAGTTGAAGGTTATCAGCGATATATTCCCAATTTGGTAATGTGACATGCTGAGTGTTGCTGTGAAATGATCATTGTGTTGATTATTTGTGATAGGATCATTTATTTGATCGTCTATCCTGGTGATCATTTCTATGATCATTTGTTGACCCAAAGCATGGCTTTTGTATAAAGTATGTTTTTGTGGACGTGACTTCGTCGAGCCTCACACCCCGGGAATGGTCAAAACAGGAAAGATGCGGCAAGATTATGAGGGGTAGCGCCCTTTAGGATATGTGCATTTCCTTCTAGAAAAGGGTGGTATCATGGTATGGAGCCCAGATACTTACTCATGTTGAAAACACTTTATGATTGTGTGAATTGATTGCGAGCGCTCGGTGAAAGGTCCCAAAGGACCGGGGGATGGCATATTCGGTCAGTTGTTACTCAGTTAGGGGTAACCCAGCCTTGTGTTGGTAGAGATTCGGTTTGGTTCTCGGGGATGTCCATCCAGTGGCATTCTCATGTGGCAATGGGAAGTTCCTTGGCCTGATCATTCGTTGGAAATCCAAAGAAACAATACGAGACTTGTACGGTTTTAGTTGTATAACCTGCTATGGAATGTGGCGGTAACCTGCTATTGAACATAGTTAGCTATAGTAGGCATAATTCGAAATGTCTATGCTGGCTAAGATTTATATTCTACTTTCGAAATAAATTTTTCCTACACTATGCACTAGTAATAATATAAAATGTTCTTTTTAATGCGTATCAAGCATCTTTGACTATCATAAGGAGAAATCTCCTCCGATTCTGCGTTTGCATTGTGTGTGTGTGCGGGAGGCCTTATGGTAGTCTCATTTTTAAAAGCATCGCGAATTGACTTTAAAAATATTCCTCTATTTTGATTTTAAAGATAAATAAACTGTTTGAGTTCTCACACCAGTCACATGACTGACTCGGAGTTTATTGTTTTCCTTCCTAAACTCTGGGTGCCCACCAATTTCCACACGGGCAGTTAAGAGTTAGGTTTATCAGGATATTCAGGAGTTGCTGGAGGCAAGCTGGATGGCATGGCGTATTACTTATATAGTATTTCTTTTTCCGCTGCACTGTTTGTTTGTTGTTGTTGTACACTCTGATGATATGGTGAAATGTAATGAAATATGATGTAATGTAATAACTGATATAGTTCTTTGTTTAAAGATTATTCATTTATTATTATATGTTGTTCCGCTGCGAATTGTGAGATTCTGATGTTGTTCTGCTGTTTTCTTTATGTTCTATTTTCTATTTTCTTTTCTTTTTTTTTCCTTCATTTTCTATCTTCTTATCTCTTCTTCTAGATCTTTCCTTTTCTTAAACCCTCAGTGTTCGGTTTTTCCGTCCTTCGATTGCTCGGCAGTCGATAAAGTGAGTATCGATGTTGAATTTTCGACAGACGAAGAATCGGGTCCTGACAATGTGGTATCAGAGCATATGGTTAAGCGACAACCATGGTTCTGTTGGGTATTACTCATTAGAGATAGAGTCAGTAGTACTCTAGAATGAGTTTGAGTGTAATACTAGCTATGAGAGTGTATTTGTTAGTGAATATAAAATTGTTTTATATTGTGATGATTGGTTTGTTGAGTGGTATATGAACCTTCGTCGGCGCAGCCTCGAAACTGAATCGAAGGGGTTTCTAAACATTTGAATAGAACAATTCGGCACAATATTGTTTTAAATTGGGTAAATGAAATAATTTTACCTTGATTATATTTTTATATATAAAGGAATAATTTTTCAGAATTATTAAAGTGTATATAAGTTGATTGTTTAGTTGTTTGAATAATCTAAATAAAAGAATTATTGTATAAGCAAAGGAATTTGGTTGTAATTGATATACATTGATTGTTATATGGTTGTTAGTTGATTAATTGTATATAATTCATTAAATATTAATGAAATTGGAAGCTAAAGTAATTAAAATCCAATCGGAAGTTAAGTGAATCTTAAATGGAATTGAATTTGAATTGGAAGTGAACCAACTTAAATAAAATTAGTGAATATAAACTAATTGAAAATGAATGTTGGTAAAAACATCCACTGTTAAATGAATCGAATGTGATTAACTTGAAAACCATTTCATTGAATATTAATGAGAATATAAATGAATGAATACTGATTGGTTATGGATGTTAGTTGGATGATAGTTGGTTGATGGTTGAATATATTGCTTTTGTTTCAATTGCTATGTTGACATATATAGTTATTATGTTGCTATGTGTTGTATATCGATACTATTTTCATATATGCATGTTCTCATCTTGTTTGTTGAGTGTTTAGTAGGTGCGGATCGCGTTTGCTTCGCATTTGGAGCTCGCTTTCACGCTATATTAGCCATATATGCTCGCTAATAAAATTATAAGGTACATATCTCGGATTAAATATCGTACTTTTATACTTTTTTCCCTTCGGGATGCCTCATTACTTGATGAGATGTATACTTGTGATATATATACTATCATTTTTTTTCCGGATCGAGCCGCGCAAAGGAGACTATGGCGAATTTTTCCGGAAATTTAAGGCGTTAGAAAATTTTTGAGAAAATTGGAAAAATTTTGTAAACTTTAACTTTGATTTGGAATTGAAAGTTAAACAATAGTAGTTGTTTTTGAAAAGATAACTAAGTATGATTTGGAAACTTAGTAAGTTATTGTAAGAAGTTTTAACTATGGATTTATGGAAAGTTAATCGATTCTGTAACTTTTCTTACTTAATAATTTCGAGGACGAAATTCTTTTAAGGGGGGAAGATTATAACGACCTAGAATTTTAATTTATTAAAATTTGAATATTTAATTAATTTTAAATATTAATAAGTGAATTTATAAGTCGAATAAATTTTATTTTGAATAATTGGATTTAATTGGATAGTTAAATCAATAATTTAATATGTTAAATTATGGAAATAATTGAACATTGGGTTAAATATGATTGAAAATGATTTTTAAAATTTTATTTTATCATGTTGGAATTAGAACGATATTTTAGAACTTTTAAAATCGAATTAAAAGTTAATTTGTGAAAATTGAATACTTTAATATTAAATCGACTAGTGAAAATAGTTAATTTTTGAACAGTCTCAGAATTGTACGAAACTAGTTCCATTGGATCCGTAATAGTTAGTTATTACCGGATTTCAATTTTCGTAGCAATCGGAGTTATCGTTTGATCGTGGCAGCTCGAAACGCATCGAATTTTTTTTAATTTTAATTTGGCGAGTTAAAATAGCCATTTTTCAAACAGTCTCGGATTTCGATGAAACCAGTTTCATCGGATCCGTAATGTGATATTATTGTAAGGTTTAAAATTTCGTGTCAATTGGATTTACCGTTTGTCCGGTACGAATTAAAACGCCTAGAAAATCGTTTAAATCGGTTTAATTCAAATTGAACGTTTATTGCCATAACTCGCACAGATGTCCGAATTAGCTTTCGAAACCTGTTCCATTATGTTCGGAACACGGGGTAAACCCTAGAAACGCTGGTTACGGCGCGTAAATCGGAGTTTGGAATTTCCGGAATGAATAGTGTCGTTCGTTCTTCTATAAATAGCCCCCTCTCTCTCATAAATTAGAAAAAAATAAAATAAAACCCTAATTCCTAAACCTAACCGCCACCATAGAAACCAAAGGCCAGAAATCATCCTCCTTTCCCCCTCAATCGCTCCCAATCTACAAACAATTAGAATAAGTGATCAACTACAAACATGTAGAGCTCGACGAGAGCTTTCGATCTATACGGTGATGATGGGGTTTGGCGTCACGTGGAGGTGGGGAGGTGGCTGCGTGCGTGGCCGTTCATTTGCGTGCGCACTCAAAGGGGGATGGCCGAGCTTCATGGCTTTGCAGTCGTAGATGGAGGAAGGTGAGGTGCTTCCATTGGTATATCCTGATCGAAGTATAGATGAGCGATGGAGTTGCATAATTAAACCCTAATGTCGAATTTAGGGGTTGCGTGCTCGGCCTGGAGACGTGAAAACGTGAAGAGGAGAGAAGGGTATGGACGGCCTGATGTGTTGGATTTGGAATGGAGGGTGATGATGAGTGTATCTTAAAATCAATTAAAATTATGTTGTAATTTTAATTATAAAATCGAGTAAACTTCATAAAATCATATCTTTTTCATACGAGGTCAAAAACGCGCGAAACAAGAAGCGTTGGAATCGTATGGACGAGCACTACGCGATGAAATTGGATTGGAGTCGTTTGGAGTTAGTGAGAATTTCGTGTAAAATTAAACGTCCGTTTAATTTTATTCGAAATAAATCGCTAAAACGAAATTGAAATCAAGGTGAGAACTTCTCACTCAATCGAATCAATTTCGATTTTATTTTAAATAGTTAGATTTAAAATATTTGAATGCATGTTTGAATGATAATTGTTATCTATTGATTGTTAAAATAGACATTATGCGCCGTTAGTAAGCGGATGTTATTTATTAAAAACATATACCGCGAATATTTCATAAACAGTGAAATTGGTATTATATATAATAGCAATATATATATATATATATATATATATATATATATATATATATATTGGCATATGTATATATTGGAGTTATTGATTTCCCGCATTTGTATAGCGGATGAGACCCTATTGCGCCGTCTATTAAGCGGATAATATTTTAAATCCCATATACCGCAATAATTCCGTACTGGAGCGGAATTGGTATTGTGCTAATGTTTGTGGATGCAGGAAAATAGGTTGGAGGGATCCAACTGGATTCCTCAACAGTTTTTATTTGATTTCAGATATTTTGATATTTGATGGATTATCATATCGATATATGATATCGTTGTTGTCGTGATTGACTATTTGGTATGTAGCATCATTGGACCAAATTTGAAATTTTAAAATGGATTTTAAAGAGATTTTTGAAAGTATATGTTTATAACATATTTTTGGAATTGATCCATTTTAAATAAATAAACGATATAATTTTTAAAGTTATAAAAATTTATGATTTTGAGAAATACGGTTAAAAGTTGATTTTTGAAAATATGAGGCTAATGATTTTATAAAATAGTTTAATCGGGATTTTTGAAATTATTATAAAGAGTTGAAAATATAGGATTTATGAAATTTAATTATTTTATAAATCAGAATGATGAAATTATAAAGAAGATTAAAGATGTTTTAAAAGAATAATATAAATTAATTTATATAAAAAGATTTATAAATTGATAATTTATAAATGAAAATATTTGAATTATAAAACGAGTTTTTATAAATGTTAGATTGAATTGTGAATGAATTTCATAAATGAATGAAATTTATGGAATTATAAACGGTGAAGTTATAAATGGAATTTTATAAGCAGTAGGTTTATAAAATTTATAAAGTTATTAAAAGAATGGTTTTGGATAAATAATTGAATCTTATAAGTTATAAGATTTATAATTTTGAAGTTCAAAGGAACGATTTTGGCAAACAAATAAATTATAAGTATTTAACTTATAATATGAACCTTTGGTATATAATTGAGTTATGAATTGAATATAGGAAAATAAAGGAATTTATAAACGTTGTTCTATAAATTCGCAAAGACTTATTTTGATAAGTAAATTGTTGAAACCTATTGATGGAGTTATATTCACATTTTAGATAGTGAATAATCCTTTAAAATAAAATGAATAGAAGTGATGAAATTTGTTAACAAGTATATTCACGTTTTTGAATAGTGAATAATATGTTAAAGAAATTGTTTTGAATGTGATGTTTTAAACAGAATTAAAACAAGTTAACGATGTTTAATTGGGTTGAGATTCGAAACCATAGATTTCAACATTGATTGTTGAAATAGACGTTCTCGAGAAATAGAAGGAAATGGTGGACTATAACACTGTTGTTATAGTAAATGATTTCCGAAGGGAAATGTTTTGTATAGTATTGGGATTTATATATCTATTTTAATTTCGAATCCCTATACTAGTGATTTTGGGACGTCGTAACGATGTTTTACGCAACATTCGTTTTGGCCCAAATAAATACGTTTAAGTGAATGATTTCCTTAAAGAATGAAATATATACTTAATTTTGATTTAAGTATATTGAATATTTTCCAAGTGTTGAAAATAAATAAAATTTGTGAATTACTTATGAATAAATAAGTATGGAAATGTTTTCCAATATTTCATTGAATATTATGAGAATTTATCTTTTTGAAGATAAATTGAAATGGATAATTGAAATCGTATATGCATGGATATTGTGAAATATAAGTTCACTATGGAATTTATGAATGAAAGGGAGAATTTGTTTAAAAATAAATATTGATTTATTTTTGAAGTGTGAAATTATATATCTAGTAAAGATATTATTGGAAAATAAATAATTTGGAAAATTATTTGGAATCTGGTGATGTTGTGCATATCCATTGATAGTTCAATAACCGACTATCAATATTTACCTTTGAAAGGTATTTGTTGTGATTTGCTGAATTTGAATGCTACACTTATTTTTAAATTTTTGCGCTCGTTATTCGGATTACCCATTCCGAATAGTGATACGACGTAATGGATAGCATTGATGACCGGTGTTGAAGACCGGGTATTTGCGAAAGCGATAGGATGACCTATCAATTGTCTCTGCACTGGGTAGCTCCTGGTATAGAGATTCCCTAAGTGATGGGAAATTCGATCGGGATTGTGAATACCCGGATTGCAAGGGCTTCGTAAGAAGTGCCTTCGGTTCTGTTCGAGCCCGGAACAGACTTGTATGGATTGTATGTCTGACATTACAAATTGAGATATAAAGCCGATTTCTTTCAAATATAATTCTGTTGGTGGAGGAGAATTTATTCTTTTAGCTTAACACCTTCTCTGAGACGTACGAGCTCAGAGGTTATGTAGTTGAAGGTTATCAGCGATATATTCCCAATTTGGTAATGTGACATGCTGAGTGTTGCTGTGAAATGATCATTGTGTTGATTATTTGTGATAGGATCATTTATTTGATCGTCTATCCTGGTGATCATTTCTATGATCATTTGTTGACCCAAAGCATGGCTTTTGTATAAAGTATGTTTTTGTGGACGTGACTTCGTCGAGCCTCACACCCCGGGAATGGTCAAAACAGGAAGGATGCGGCAAGGTTATTAAGGGTAGCGCCCTTTAGGATATGTGCATTTCCTTCTGGAAAAGGGTGGTGTCATGGTATGGAGCCCAGATACTTACTCATGTTGAAAACACCTTATGATTGTGTGAATTGATTGCGAGCGCTCGGTGAAAGGTCCCAAAGGACCGGGGGATGGCATATTCGGTCAGTTGTTACTCAGTTAGGGGTAACCCGGTCTTGTGTTGGTAGAGATCCGGTTTGGTTCTCGGGGATGTCCATCCAGAGGCATTCTCATGTGGCAATGGGAAGTTCCTTGGCCTGATCATTCGTTGGAAATCCAAAGAAACAATACGAGACTTGTACGTTTTTAGTTGTATAACCTGCTATGGAATGTGGCGGTAACCTGCTATTGAACATAGTTAGCTATAGTAGGCATAGTTCGAAATGTCTATGCTGGCTAAGATTTATATTCTACTTTCGAAATAAATTTTTCCTACACTATGCACTAGTAATAATATAAAATGTTCTTTTTAATGCGTATCAAGCATCTTTGACTATCATAAGGAGAAATCTCCTCCGATTCTGCGTTTGCATTGTGTGTGTGTGCGGGAGGCCTTATGGTAGTCTCATTTTTAAAAGCATTGCGAATTGACTTTAAAAATATTCCTCTATTTTGATTTTAAAGATAAATAAACTGTTTGAGTTCTCACACCAGTCACATGACTGACTCGGAGTTTATTGTTTTCCTTCCTAAACTCTGGGTGCCCACCAATTTCCACACGGGCAGTTAAGAGTTAGGTTTATCAGGATATTCAGGATATTCAGGAGTTGCTGGAGGCAAGCTGGATGGCATGGCGTATTACTTATATAGTATTTCTTTTTCCGCTGCACTGTTTGTTTGCTGTTGTTGTACACTCTGATGATATGGTGAAATGTAATGAAATATGATGTAATGTAATAACTGATATAGTTCTTTGTTTAAAGATTATTCATTTATTATTATATGTTGTTCCGCTGCGAATTGTGAGATTCTGATGTTGTTCTGCTGTTTTCTTTATGTTCTATTTTCTATTTTCTTTTCTTTTTTTTTCCTCCATTTTCTATCTTCTTATCTCTTCTTCTAGATCTTTCCTTTTCTTAAACCCTCAGTGTTCGGTTTTTCCGTCCTTCGATTGCTCGGCAGTCGATAAAGTGAGTATCGATGTTGAATTTTCGACAGACGAAGAATCGGGTCCTGACAAAAATTTTATAAGGAATTTGGTGATAAAATTGTACAATTGACTTATTTAATTTATTTTAGTTACTAAAAGATTTTTAAAGGGAAATTATTAGTTTAAATTAAATTATTAGTAAATTAACTTTTGTTAATGGTAATAAAATGTAGGTTAATTGAATTTATCAAATGAAAATTTAATTGATCGATTGGTTCAAATATTAATAAACTGTATAAGTACTTATACAAGGTCTAAAATCATGGAGAAATGAGTCGAGATGGATTGGATTTTCAAACAAAAACAAAAGTGAGTTAATCTCACTCTTTTAGATTGTTATTTAAATTTAAATGGTTAAATTTAAATAATTGGTTGAATAATTTAATTGATTTGATGTGCTATATTATATATAGTAGTATATATAGTATATATTGGAGTGATTGATTTCCCGCATTATATAGCGGATGAGACCCTATGCGCTGCATTATAGCGGATGATATTATATTAATCCCATATACCACGATATTCCACCCGAAGTGGAATTGGTGTTGTGCTAACATCTGTGGATGCAGAGAAACAGGTTGGAGGGATCCAACTGGATTCCTCAAAATTATTTAGTTTGTTTAATATTCTGTGTTATGAATATTTGATATTCTGTGATGAATTATATTGATTATTGGAATATTGAATGTTATGGTTTACTTGAATATATTTCGGTACACTGAGTTATCAAAATATATAGAATTGGATTTTTTGAAAAGAAAATAAAAGAGTAACTTTTAAGTAAAATAATTATAGAGAATTTAAATAAATTTAATAATGATCTGGATAAGAATAAAAGAGATTTTAAAATCCTAATGAATAAATTCCGAGTATGGAAAGGAGATTTTGAATACACAGAGTAATAATGAATTTTAAAACTTAAGTGGTATTATTTAAAGGAACAAAGAATTATTTTAAAATTTCAAGGTTTCAATTTATTTGAAAGGATAAAGAAGGAATTTGGGAAAATATGAAATTGGTAATTTTAGTTAAAAGATTTTAAATCATAAGTAAGAACTAAAAATCTGAAGTCAATGGGTTTTGAAATAAATAAGTAAGTAAATGAATTTATTTCATAATGGAGTAAATTGGAAATCAATTTGGAAATTGATTTAAGTGTTTGAAATTGGAAATTTCAAAAAGAATGTGACTAAGAAATTTATAAACCGGGTTTATAAAAGTGGAGTAATATATCAGTAGATATTTGGAAAAATAAATTCACGGTGGGAATTTATTAGAGGAACGGATAAATTTGTTTGAAAATAAATAGTGATTTATTTTTAAAGGATGTGATAGAGAAGTGTATTCTCCTGGAAAGCCAAGTGCGTTTTAGAAAATTTATTATTTTTGAATGTTTAAATTTTAAAGTAAGTGTTGTTCAAATTTATCTTAGTAGTAATTATTTAAAGGTGGCTTGGTATTATGGTTTAAAAAGAGAAAAATTTAGTTTTATATTTTATAAAGTAGCTTTATTTTAAATAGTCTTAAAGTATATAATTTTAAATGAAGTATTAAAGTAATTTTTATTTTAAACGTTTTATAGTATAATTTATAATAAAGTGTTTAAACTACTTTAAAAATCTAAAGTTTTTGTACTTGGTGTTTTCAATGGAAATAAATATTTGGGAATTTATTCCGTGAGAGGAAGATGGTTTGAAACTGTTTTCAAAAAGGTTTGAAAAGTGGAAATATATCTTGCGAAGATATTTTTAGAATAATAAATAAGAAATTATTTATGGTTGATGGATGTTTGTGAATGTTAATTGATAGTTAAATAACCGACTATCAATAGTGGCCAATACACTTGTGACGACCCGGAATTTTTAAGAATTTAAATTGGAATAATTAAATGATTTTATAATATTAGCAATTAAGTTATTAGATTTAATAAACTGAAATTGGATAAAATGTTGAATCTGGAATTTTAAGTTTGTAAAGATAATTTGAAGGCTTATAAAATTTATAATGATGATACTGAAGATAATAGAATGCTTGCAATTTAATTTAAAGGTGATTTGTTCGATTTTAATAATATATCGTTTAAATCGATATTTAAGAATAGCCTTCCGAGGCATAGTTTCGGAATTCGATGAAACCAGTTCCATTTGATCCGTAACATTATATTATTATCGAATTTCAATTTTCGTAGCAATCGGAATTGTCGTTTGACCCCGACAGCTCAAAACGCATAGAAACTATTTTAATCGATTTAATTTTAAATTGATCGTTTACTTCCGTAACTTGCGCATATGATCAAATTGGTCTCCGAAACACGTTCAATTACGTTCGAAATAGGGATATAACATTATAAACGCGTAGCGGCACGCCTCAATAGGATGGCAAGATTTTAAGCTATGAATTCAAGGCGATTTAAATTTGAATTTGAATTTAATATACTTTATTTGACTAGTCAAATAAACTTCACATCACAGCTTTTTGCTGTCACTGTAGCAAACTGATGGAGACACGTAACATCACATTTTGTTCCCTTTGTTTTCTTTTCACGCAAGCCTTCCTTTCAGATATCATGTTCTCTCCTCCTTCAAATTCAGTTCAGTCGATACAAAAAAAAATAAGAATTTGATGGCCGAACTAAACTTATATTCTTCCTTCTTTTTACTGGTTGAAGCGCTCGAGCCCTTCCCCTTCTTTCTGAAGCCGCAATTGAATCTTCAACATTTAACCCGCGTGCCTTTTTCTTCATCTCCAGTCTTCAAATCGAAACCCTCCTTTCGTCTAAAGGCCGAGCTTACTTTCTCTTCTCTCCGTGTTTAATTATTATTGAAATCGATCACGCACAAAAGAATAAAATAGTGACAAGGCCGTTGTGTCCAAAGGAGAGAGGCGACTGTTGTGATGTTCGATTTGGCAAATTGGAGATGTGGTGGATGTCTTGAATATAAATCATGAATTTGGGTGGAGGTGGAGTTGTTGTAGGCAGTTTATTAAAGGTGATTGTTCATGGTTGTTTGATTTTGAGATCTGGAAGATAAAGTTCGCGATGATATGGCTTTGGCGATTGAGGGAGTAGTGAAGTGGGTTTTGGCTGTGGTTGAGTTGCTTTCGTTTGAAGGAGGCTACGATGATTGGAGCGGTAATTGCAGGTCGCGTGTCCGAGGATTGTTGTTTTGTTTTGGCTACATGTAGTGGTGAGATATGGGTTATTAATGGTTATTTTTAAAGCAGTGCTTTCATTTAATTCGTGGTGGTCTGCTTGTGATGTTGAACGCGACAGTATGGCCTCAGGCAGTCATTATGTATCTAGTAAAGTTATGCATGCTTGTGTTTGATAGAGGGGTTAAAATCTGAAAGGAAACAAGTCGAGATTGGATTTGGATTGCAAAATCAAAGGTGAGTTAATCACATCCATCTGGTTCAATTTAAATTTAAATGGTTAAATTTAAATATTGGTTGCATGATTGAATTGATTGATGTGCACTGTGAACTGATGATCAGTTGACTTTGGTTTTGGTTGATTCTCGTGTTAATTATTGCTTGACACGAAGTATTTGGGTTTTAAATTGCTTTAAACTTAAATCACAAATAAGAAAATATTGTCATTTTAAAGTTAATGAGGGCTTAATGATTTGTGAATTCATTAAATTAGTAGGGTAACTAACATGGATAATGAACTTATTCAACTAATTTATGTTTTGGGTTAATTAATTTAATCATTAAGGGTTTGAACTAATTAATTAAGGACTAAGTTAATTGATGAAGTTTAATAAAATTAGAATAAACATTGGGTGGTTTGATAGGTAATTACTTAATGTAATTAATAAAATTTAATTACTTTGCGTAATTAATCAAAAGATTTATTAAGATAATTAATTAAGGTGTAATTTATTTATTTAATGAAGTAAATAAATGGCTAGTTAATTACTGGTTGAGATTAATTAAGAGTGATTAATATTTGTGGTTTAATTAATGATTAATTATTTAACGTAATAAAATGAGATTAGAACAAATTGAAATGCAAAAGAAAAATCATTAATTAATATAATTAATGATGTAAATAAAGGTTGATTAATTAAGATAAATTAAACAATAATAAGGGATTTATGAGAAATTAATTAATAAGGAATCAAGGATTAACGTAATTGATAATAGTTAATTAATTCATGAAGTAATTAAGATTACCTATTGATTTTGGTTAAGAAGAATTAATATCGTGAAATTAGTTAAAGTTAATTACTTGAAAGTAATTGAAGGGTAATTAATCCAAGGTGATTAATTAAGATGAATAATGAAGGGAAGATTGATTAATTGATTTGAAATTTATTAATGTTAAATGAAGAAATCTAAGTGGTTGAGGTTAGTAATTCAATCGGGATTAATTGAATTAAATTTGTATGTGATTAAGCTTTGCTTATGGATGATTGAATGGTATTGGATGCTTTGAATGAGTTGATATCTCTGATATGAAATGTTGTGTATTTCATTTGGATAACTTGGGTTAGAAAGACATAAGACTCGAAGAGACCGGGTTCGGGTATTAGAAAATACCCGAAACCACTTCGAATTTTTATAGATTGATATGTGAAATCTATAAGCTAGAGTAAAGTGATTTAAAGGAACTGGACTATTTATATCTAAACCTCGGTACTTAGAAAATGGATGTGTAGAGTAAATGATGTCTATAATTAATTGTGGATTTATGAATTGAAACGAGTTACCCCGGGTTTTATATAAGTTGTATGCTTTGTATTCCATGTTAGGTGGGTTTACTCATGCTGGTTTCCAGCCTGACCCGGGTGTTACTTTGGTGTAATGCTCGGGTCAGACCAAATATTACAGATTTTCAGGTAAGGACGTTCTGGAGCTCAAGAGGCGAGCTGGATGGCAGGAACGCATATAGTATATCTGCTGTATTATATTATTGTAAATCTGAGACATGTTGATTTGTGTATGTCCAGTGTTTGAGTATATGTGTAACTCTGATGTATTAAAATGCAATCGACAGAATATTATTCTTTTGTAAACTGTTATTATTTACTATTATATTTTATCCGCTGCGAATGTGGGATGTTGGTCTGTTCTTCTTTTCTTCTACCTCTTTTCTTCTTTTCCTAACTATCTGGAATTTTCGGGATCAAAAATTTCGGGTCGTTACAATGCGTATCAGAGCTGAAAGGTTAAGCGAAAACCTTGGCTCTGGTGGGGATTACTCATTAAATAGAGTCTGTAGTACTCTAGGATGAGTTGATTATATATATATATATATATATATATATATATATATATATATATATATGAGAGCGCACTTGTTATTTTCGTACATAAAGGTTTTAAATGACTTTATATAAAAATATATTTTGATATATAAAGCAATATTCCATTCTAATAAATATTAAGGTGATTGGTGGTTAAACCATTGGAATTAAATTAAGCAGTAATATAATACAACCAAATTGAAATCTTGAATTGGAATTAAATAAAGTGGTAACAGAAATACAACCAAATTAAGATTAAATTGATTGAGATGAAATTCTAGAATTTGAGCTTAGAAATGAAATTGTTTAAAAACTTTAAATAAAGATAAGTTTGAAATGGATTCAAACTAAAATTCAATCTTGAATTTATAAAAGTAAGAATAAGATAAAAAGAAAATTGGTATCCAGATATGATAACCTTGGGTATTATCATAAATAGTTATGATATATTTGTTATTAAGTAAGCCAAATGAAGTAAATTTATAAGATGAGTATAACTTATAAATTAAAGTTGGTTTTGAAATTGTGAAGTTTTAAAACCTAAGTCTAGAAAGAATCAATTGTTTCAAAGAGTTAAAGAAATAACAGATAATATGAATCAGACTATTTTGAATATAGTCTTATTTTAAAACAAGAAATGTTTGGAAGATTTTAAGGGGTTTGTTTTGAAATTAAAACCAAGGGTGGTTTAAAATTTAAAAGTAGACTGGTATGTGAAGGAAATAAATATGAAATAAACTCTAAGGTTGAGTTTCGAATTTTCCTTGTAATGTGATGTGAGACCCAAAGTGAAGCAAGTTTTAAACTTAAGTCGAAAGGTTATTAATCTAAAGGTTTAAAATTTAAATGGAAAATTTGGATTAGATTAAATTGAAATGATTTGAACTTGAAGTTGGTTCAATTGATAATAGTCCAAAATTGACGGGAATAATTTGGAATTGAAATTAAGGCGAGTAGGATTAAAATCAAATGGAATTTGATTTGAAGTTGGAAAGAAATTGAGAATTAATTCATCTTGAATTGGAATAAATCAAGCCCAATGGAATTTGGAGTTATTTGAATTGGAGTTGGTCAATTTAAATGGAAGTGGAAAATTAAATTGAATTGATGAGAATGGAGATTGGGAATTGAACAGTTTGACTCTAGACTATTTTTTTTATAAATTTTTTTTTTTTAGTACAAATCTATTTTTCCAAGTTATTTATTATATATACAACCTTTCTTATTAAACCCAAAACTATCTTATACTTATTTTATAACTACTTTTGGAGTTATTTAACTATTTCGTAACTGTTTTATAAACTAATTACTATTTTTCAACTGTTTTATAACTAATTACTATTTTAAACTATTTTGTGATTATCTAACTATTTTATAACTATTTAACTATTTTCCAACTATTTTATAATTAGTTAACTATTTTACAGTTATTTTGCAAACAAATAATTATTTTTCAACTACTTATCTATTTTTAAAATTTTCAAGCTATTTCCTAAAAATAAACTGGTCGGAGTCCAAACTGATATTGATTAAATATCCAACTAATATAAGAATTGAAGTGATAATCCAAATGGGGATTAAGGAAAATGTGAATAAGTGAATAAAATTCAAAGTGAGGATGAATAGAAAAGAAATTGATTTGGCTGATAGTCAATGAAAATAAATACGTAGGATATACGTATATTATTCTATTCGTATAGTGATTTGATCCAGATTCAAGCATAGAATTTCGAGATAGTTTATCGATCCGAGTTGGGATTTTTCACTCGATTTTCGACGGCGAACCTGGATATGGATTGTTGATTGGTTCTAGATATTCTCTATCACATTTATGGCTATTCAAGGAGAATGATGGTTTCTGATCAAGAAACCAGATCTGTGTGTGCACTAGGAAGTGGGTGGACGATGCTAGTTCGGAAGTGAAATTGTGTGATCGAGTGAGCGATCAGATTGTTATGGGGTACGGATGATAAGTGTACATTGTTCCATTTTTAATGAAATTGATATTGGAAAGAGTAATCAAAATTTAAATATTTGTTTTGAATAAACAGAGTTATATATCTTTGTTATATATAAGATGAAACTACCCTTGTTGAATCTATAGCCAAAAGAAAATGGATTTTTGGAAATAATTGGAGTACAAAAAGTGTTTTATACAAGTTTAAAATGATCCAAAGATTTGTATCAAGGATATATATCTATATATATATAAAGGATCTTATGAGGATTTTGGAGAAGGTTTTGGGAACCTTTGGATTTGGAAAGGCTTTTGATTTTTGGGTAAAATCAATATTGAAATTTGGAAAGCCTAGTTTGAGAATTATCGATTTTGAGATAATTGATTTTGTGTAAAGGAGCCTTGTATGAGATCATACTAGGTGTATGATTTGAATGATACTATATGTGTATAGTATAAAGTGTTTTGATGACGGCTCTGGGGAAAAAGGTGCTCCCTTGAAATGAACTTCTCAGGAGTGCCAACGGGTGGTGCTGCCTTGAGCCCCAGGGGGGTTCTAAAGTTGATCCTGTGAGGAGTCTGGACAAAACTAGTTCCTGAGGATTATGAGTAGTGTATACCATAGCGAAAGTCGTGTGTGCCGCTGTGAGCCAACGGTCTACGTTTGATTTTATATCGGTAGACTGCGACCTATGGTAATATAGCGAAAGTCGTGTGTGCCGCTGAGAGCCAATAGTCTACGTTTGATTTTACATCGGTAGACTGCGACCTATGTAGGAGTGGAGAAGTTTCATTTTGACAGCGAAAGTCGTGTGTGCCGCTGAGACCCAACAGTTACATGGACTTTTGCTGTGATGGCAACGTAACCCAGGATGTAACTGCGACCATGGATAGGGGTGATGATTTCCAGAGCATTCTTACCAAGAAATTTCCTCTATTTTCAAAATAACTGTTTTCTATATTTTCAATAAAATTACTTTCCAAATATTTTCACTGGATGTTGAAAATGGGTTTACCAAGTACTTATAGATTTTCAGTCCTACGCCTAATCAACGTATGACTGAATTTCTGTGAGAACAAGGATGGACTGGTTGAGACATCAATTTATAAGAAATATTTTTATAAAGAGCTATTTTAATAGTATGAGGTGGATTTAAAAGCATTTCTAAAATTTTAAAATAAAAGGGGAGGAATTTTGGAAAATGAAAGAAATCTAAACAGGAATGATAGAAAAAATTTGAATTCAGGAAAATTTAATGAAGTGATTTTGTTGTAATAAAATCGAATATTTATTTTAAAAGTTGGAAGCTAATTAGCTAAATACATTATTTGATAAAGTATATTAATAAAAGCTAACTCGGTTAAATAAAATGGATTGTAAGTTAATAATGAAGTTGGAAATAAATTCGAATTATAAATAGAATTCGACTTGGATTTGATGATGAATTAAAATAAGTAGAGATGTTGTTAAGATAAGATAGAGTTGGATCGAAATAGTAATTGTTTGAATACAAATAAAATTCTAGTGTGATATGAATAGTATTTAACGAAATTTGCAAGTAAATTAGAAATAAGGGAAGTGTGTCGAATGAAATGAAATTGAATTATAACAGACGTGGTTTGAATTGCAAACAAAACCCAGGTAGGTAGAAATAAATTGAAAATGGCCTTGTAATTAGTAAATGAGTCGTGAATGAATTGAATTGGGAATTTAATTTATGATAACCAATCAAATAAATTTGTAGAATGAGATGAGATTTAATTGAAATATAATCAAGTTAAGGTGAAAAAGATAATTTATTTGCAAATGATGTGATCTTAAGTTATGAAGTTGAAATAAATTAAAGAAAGTAAATTAACTTACGTTTAAAATTAATAGGAGTTTGGCTTCGAGCAAAAAGGGAAAGATCATAAAAGTTTGGGTTAAATTTATTTGGATGGATATTAATAGAAGCAAATAAAAATTAATTTTTGAATCATTTGAAGTGAATATTGCTTAAAAATGAATTGAATGTAAGAGATTGAGTTGAAAACCATTAAAATTTAATGAAATGGCATATGAATTGGTTGAAAGCAATTGAATAAGCTTTAAAATCATATGAATCGCTTATGGGAAGCGTTTGTTCTTGTTGTGTATGTAATGCTTGTGTTTAGCTATTGAAAGTAAGTGGAATGCTAATAAATTGTCTATATATGACACTTACATATTTAAATTGAGTAAGTACAGGTACCTAGATGCCGTTTGGCTGGATTTGGTTGCACTAATTGCTAAAGTAAATAAGCCACTTGCTTAAAATGCTAAATAAAGGTATGCCTACGCAATAAAAATAGAAAATATGAACTGTTTTTTTTATTTTCTGACCGTGTGGGTCGATGTATATATATTTATATCTCTTGACAAATTGCAAAAGCTCCTTCGTACAAAGGATACTCTGCCAAATTTTTTCGAAAATTTTGGGAGTTAGAAAATTTTTGAAAATTTTGGGAACTTATTGTTAGCAACAAAACGATTTTAAATATAAAACTAAAATAAATTAGTGGATGAAACTAATTTAAAATAATGAAATGAATCAGTTATAAATGAAAGATAAAATTCAATGTTCAAAATTTAAAATAAGTTGAATTCATATGAAATGGGGAAAACTAATTTGAATAAAAATAGATAAGAAAACTTCTGTAAGGAAATGTATGAAAAGATTTTAAAAGGGCTATGATTGGATATTATTGCTAGGAAAGTTATGCGGGTATTATAAAGGGAAAAGAAAGTTGGATTTGATTTCAGGAGATAATTTGAATTGCCCGACTAGAAGGTATGTATTTAAATTTTTGTATGAAATTGGATTGGTTTTTTGATCTAGCCACTTGGCCTTTTGTTTTCTTTTGGAATTTGGGGAGCCCGTATAGACATTTTGTAGTTGTACCAAGCTAGCCGTGCAAAGGAGATGCTGGCAAAAAAATTCGAAAATTTAGAGAGTTAGAAAAATTTTGAGAAAATTTTGATAATTCAAAATTTGGTTTTAAATTGAAATTTAAATGATTGAGCAAAATGGTATTGTTTGAAAACCATAGAAGGTTTTGGAAAATTGGTTGAGGTGATAGTGGGTTTTAATAAAAGATAGTTGGTAGGATGTTGAATTGTAAGTTTTGGGAAAAAGGTAAACGAGTATTGGACCATTCTTCCTAACTATTAATTTCGGGGACGAAATTCTTTTAAGGGGGGAGGAGTGTGACGACCCGGAATTTTTAACAATTTAAATTGGAATAATTAGTTGATTTTAAAATATTTAAAAGTTAATTTTTAACTTGAATTCAAATATTTTTATTAATAGCAATTAAGTTATTAGATTTAATAGACTGAAACTGGATAAAATGTTGAATCTGGAATTTTAAGCCTGTTAAAGATAATTTAAAGGCTTACAAAATCTATAATGATGATACTGAAGATAATAGAATGGTTGAAATTTAATTTAAAGGTGATTTGTTCAATTTTAATAATATATCGTTTAAATCGATATTTAAGAATAGCCTTCCGAGGCACAGTCTCGGAATTCGATGAAACCAGTTCCATTTGATTCGCAATATTATATTATTATCGGATTTCAATTTTCGTAGCAATCGGAGTTATCGTTTGACCCTGGCAGCTCAAAACGCATAGAAACTATTTTAATGATTTAAGTTTAAATTGATCTTTTACTTCCGTAACTTGTGCATATGATCAAATTAGCCTCCGAAACACGTTCCATTGCGTTCGAAATAGGGATGTAACATTATGAATGCCTAGCGGCACGCCTCAATAGGATGGCAATATTTTAAGCTATGAATTCAAGGCGTGTTAAATATAAATTTGAATTTAATATACTTTATTTGGCTAGTCAAATAAACTCCACACCATAGCTTTTTGCTGTCACTGTAGCAAACTGATGGAGACACGTAACATCACATCTTGTTCCCTTCATTTTCTATTCACGCAAGCCTTCCTTTCAGATATCACGTTCTCTCCTCCTTCAAAATCAGTTCAGTCGATACAAAAATAAAAATAAGAATTTGATGGCCGAACTAAACTTATATGCTTCTAATGAAGTTCTGCATGCTTGTGTTTGACAAAGGGGTTAAAATCTGAAAGGAAACAAGTCGAGATTGGATTTGGATTGCAAAATCAAAGGTGAGTTAATCACATCCATCTGGTTCAATTTAAATTTAAATGGTTAAATTTAAATATTGGCTTGCATGATTGAATTGATTGATGTGCACTGTGGACTGATGATCAGTTGACTTTGGTTTTGGTTGATTCTAGTGTTAATTATTTCTTGAATCAAAGTATTTGGGTTGTAAATTGTTTTAAACTTAAATCATAAATAAGAAAATGTTGTGATTTTAAAGTTAATAAGGGCTTAATGATTTGTGAATTCATTAAATTAGTAGGGTAACTAAAGTGGATAATGAACTTATTCAACTAATTTATGTTTTGGGTTAATTAATTTAACCATTAAGGGTTTGAACTAATTAGTTAAGGACTATGTTAATTAATGAAGTTTAATAAAATTAGAATAAACATTGGGTGGTTTGATAGGTAATTACTTAATGTAATTAATAAAATATAATTACTTTGTATTATTAATCAAAAGATTTATTAAGATAATTAATTAAGGTGTAATTAATTTATTTAATGAAGTAAATAAATGGCTAGTTAATTACTGGTTGAGATTAATTAAGAGTGATTAATATTGTTTGCACCAAAATTGGCCACAACACTCTTCGGGAGTCGTTGAAGAGATAACAGTCAAAAATATGAACTGAATATGAATATTATCTAGCAAAAACACCAATCAACAGTAAAGAAAATGCGTAGACAAGCGATTTATAGTGGTTCGGCGTGTTGCCTACGTCCACTGTGAAGTTTTTTGATATTTTATTGATTCTCTTTCAATGTTTACAAGTTGTTACAGCGATCAACAGCAAGTTACAACTGGAAATTCGAAATCAGTAGTGAAATTATGATGGAGATGTCAATCCGACAGAGTCTGGGCGCTTGAGAGTGAAAAAATCCCGAAGGTCCCCTTTCTGTTGGCTATGGAGCTCTATTTATAGGCGTAGGCTGCTGGTATCTCGCTGAAAACTCGGGAGACCACTTCTGGCACGTGAGGGGGCCCACATGTACGGTCTCGGGAAGTTTGGGCCCACTTTGGCATCGGTTCGAACTCCATTCGAACCGATCAAGAATTCATCCAATCGAGGTGAAATTTGGTGAGGACATTCTTCAACATGTATGCTAGCATCTGTGAAAATTTCATGACATTTGGATCAGTAGATTGGGAGATATGATGGGTTCGAAATAGGGTTCACGGCACGGCTGTTTGGTTCGAACCCATGGTTTCGAAACGATGGTTTCGAATCCATCATGGCACGCGACTTCGTGGTGACGTGGAGCGCAAGTTTCGAATCGATCCGGACTTCGCTTCGTGTTGACCGCTTCGACTCCGTATATCTCGGTGATTTCGAACCGATGGAAGACACGTTGGTTGACCCAGTGGGTTCGAATAAGGCAACACAGGATGGGTTCGAACGTGGCATCATGGATGGGTTCGAACATAACTTCAGGGATGGGTTCGAACGAAGCTTATGGATGGGTTCGAAGCATGCATGTCCGATGGTTTCGAAATGAGGCAGCCGAGTATGGATTCGAATCAGCTACTTTCTGATGGGTTCGAGGTCGAGGCATCCCGAGGGTTTCGAAGGTGATGGTTTCGAACTTGATGGGTTTGAAGTGATGGTTTCGAATGGTGCATGATGATGGGTTCGAAGACACCCATCATGGTGGTTTCGAAACCAGTGTGTTCCCTCCAAGTTGAACCGATCATAACTTGAGCATACGAACTCGGATTAACTTGAAATTTGAAATGCTGAATCCTGTGGCCTTTCTTGCAGTGTCCCATCAATTGTAGCTCATTCTGGACTCGGATAAAATTCAGTGATATCCATGGCGAAAGAAAATACGATCAACCTCTGAGGCGAACGGTCCTTCCTTTTCAATCGCTCTTTTGGTATCGCGGCTTTGCCAAAAAGCGGGATAACATTTTGCCCCCCAAAGTACGTCTTGTGGGAACATGACGTGCTTTGAATAGCTGCCATTTCTATCTGAACAATCATTGCTCTCTTTTTTGTTGAAACTCGTATGCTGTATTGCCGTAACCTTGCGTTGATATGATTGATTGCGGTATAATAGTGCTTAGCCGTTGGCTGTCGCATTTGTAACGGGAATAGTGTTTGATCCCTGTGAATATTCAAAATCGAATGTTAGTCCGACATGTATGCACATATGTTAATTTGGACCTTGTTAACGTCGTGCGTCCACGAGTCGTTGTCAGTTTGGTTTGCTGCAGAATTTCGTATCGATTTTCTCCTAAACCGATTTTGAAATTTGAATTGAGGCAACGCTTGGTGGTTGTTGTGGAAATTTCCTCCGTATCGATCCTCTCCTGAACCGATATTGAAGGTTGAAGAAATTGAATTTGTATTGCGCAAGTGTAATGTTTCGAACCGATGCACTTGAGCGTTGATGGGTTCGAAATTCATGTTTGTATGGACGCGGTATGCCCGTGCAATGATGGATTGTGTGAATATGAGATTTCGAATCGATGCATTGGAGCATTGATGGATTCGAAATTGACATTCGAAATGGTCTGAAAGTATGGAGTATACTTGTGTGGTGATGGGTTCGAAATTGTCATTCGAACCGATGTGAAAGGATGGTTTCGAATTAGTAGTTCGTTTCTGTGGTTTCGAAAATGATCTTCGAATCGATGGTTTGGATGGGTACGAAACTATTGTTCACGGCAGTGGTCCGTGTGCTTCACACGATGGAGCCTCAAGCGTATGGGTTCGAAGATTGGTTTCGAAACGACTCTGTATTCTGACCTGTTGCAATCGGTCAACTTCACCGGAACTCGAATCGTCCCGGTCATCACCAACCCTCCATATAAATAGCAGTGGATCTGCCACTTTTTCACTTTTTACTTTTTCACTGCACTCTTCATCGCTTCGAAGCTTCTAAGGAGAAAACACTGCATCGCGTTTTCGAATCCATCAAGATTTAAGACTTAAATCTCTCGAATCCATTGCTTAAACTAGGTAATTAGCCTCGGATTCAAGCGACGAAGTTATTTCGAACCCATTTCTCTTCATCGATTGCATAGCTTCGAGATTGGCAAAACCAGATCTGGTTTGGGAGGGATTCGAATCGATGTGTGGGCTCGAGTTCGAAGCGATGACGGTGGTGTGTTCCCATTGGATTTTGAATCGATCCTTGGAATGTCCTTGTTGGGATGCGTAGTTCGCACCGATTGGGGGATTCGAGGGATCCTTTCGAATCGATGGATTCGAACCCATAGGCTATCGTTTCGAAGTCCACAACCTCGTATCGATTCGAAGTAGATCGTTTCGAACGCGACCGATGTCAAGTTAAGGGTTTCTGTATCGGTTTGAATTTGTCATTTGGCCATCGTTTCGAAGCGCGCCTGACTGCATGGTTTCGAAACGATGTCAGGATGGGTTCGAACGCATGGGTTCGAAGCACTGTCATGATGGTTTCGAACGCATGGGTTCGAACGAAGTTTGGATGGGTTCGAAGGAAGAGGTGTTCGGTTGGGTTCGAGCGAAGCCTCTGTGATGGTTTCGAACCCTATATGATGGATTCCAAAATTTGAAATTTTTCAAGCATAACTCCGACGAGCTTCATTCCTGCATATTTGGACTTGAATATTGAACTGCATATTTGATTGCCTTTTGAAGCTCGTCGATGGAACTATGACAACTTCTATTCGAACCGACTTCCATCATATAAACGATTTAGTGATGACGGTCAGCGATGACGGTCATTATAGCTGAACTTCGTAGCTTTGTCGTTTGAATGTTCACTTTAACTCTGCAACATTTGTTCAAGTAATGCATGGCACGGTACCACACACATTCATACACTTTACACTGGGGGACACACGGGTTCTTTGTCGTCTAACGATGGTTTCTCATGAGTTAGCTAGTTATGGAACCTTCAAGTTCACAGCAGCAGGAGATTCAAGGTACAGCCTCTCCGAGGCTAGAAGTTCCGGATATAGATCCTGAGATCATCGGTCCGGCTCCGGATGAACTTCCTGATGCGTCGTTCATTGCCAATCCATCGGATTCCGTTCCATCGAACATCTCTGAAGACATGTTGGGAAGAATTTGTTTAAGGCACGGCTTGTCACTGGACGATGTGTTACTGCCGGGGCCGAATGATAGACCACATAATCCGCCAGAAGGGTATACAGCGTTTAACCGCCACGCGTGTGCGGCCGGGACACTTCCCCCGTTCAACGAGTATATAAGAGAAGTATTGTCGTTTTTGAGGATCGCCCCATCTCAGCTGCATCCGAACGGATATGCGTCGATCAATAGCTTGTTCATTGCATTTATGGAATGTCTCCATCGACCGCCACTCCCAATCGAAATCAGATACTTGTTCAACTTCAAAACTCGGGGTGATTATCCTTCTTTCACATTTCTGGAAGCGGTGAGAAATTGTCAAGTGGTCACCGGATCCTGGACAAGGCTGAGTTACTATAGGACAGAATGGTTTTATGTCAGGTGCCCTCCAGGCTTTGCTCGACGATGGTTATTCAGACGTGAGTATAACCAAGTTTAGAGATAATTACTACGGCAATTTTAGCCGAAGTGGAACTTATGTTAATTTCTTCTTTTTCACAGCAACGATCCCGCGACCCGAAGGCGACGAGTTTAAGGAGTTGGTGCGAGTACTTCGAGAAGTCCCGAGCGAAGATAGGGACATCGAGTTGCTTTTGACCAATAGGAATCTCCGGACATTTGGGCTGATTGAACGAGGACAGAGTATAAGGTTTGAGATGGCACTAAGGATCGTTCCTAAGAAACGAGTCAAACATAAGAAGCCCGAAGTTGTCATAGCCGAGGAGGCTGACTCTGAAAGAACTCATACTGACGATGAGCCGCTGATCGAGCCTACGGATGTAGCTTCGGATGTCGCGGAGCAGAGAAAAGGCAAGGCTGCCATGGTTAAGTCAAGTAAAAAGGGGAGATGGAAATCGGTCGTTACGGCCCGTTATGCTCCCGAAGTTAGAATCTCGGAGACGTCTCCCCCGAGAACTGAAAATCTTTTTGAAGGGCTTGCCGATCTTCCAATCCCGGACGATGTGTCTTTTCAACATGATGCCGGGTTGGAGGAATTCCATCGCACCTTAGAATTGAACGAGCCTCTTATAACTAGCGAGGTCGACACTTCCGGTTGGTCGGGGGGGAATGCATATTCATACACATTTCACAACACTGCATAACCTTTAACTGAAAACTAACTGATTCGAAGAGTGACTAATTCGATTTTACTTTGCTTTGCAGATACTATGTCTAAACGAGGTTCAATGCTTGGGAGTCTTCGACATGCCCGCAAGTCTTCTTATTATGATTCGCGCAGGCGAGAGGGGGATAGAGATTATGATCAGGGACGCCCTGGGCATTATGACCAGGGACGTTCCGGATATTCTAGTCATGAGAGATACGATTCGGACAGGGGCCATAGGCGTCGATCGCGATCGCGCACCCCTCCTCCTTCCAGAGATCCCGTACAACCTCCCGTTCGCGTCCCTCGTGATTCTTCTCGACATGTGTCGGTTTCTCAAGCTTCTAGATCTGAGGTGTCGGCGCCGATAGTTGCGGAGGAACCTCCTACTGAAATCACGGGAGAAGGAGCGATTAGGCTTGCGCAGCTGAAGAGAGAGTTCCCGAATATCTGCTTCGACAATTATGTCTTTCCCCCGAACTTGAAAAGAATCCCACCGGAGGCCGAGCGGTGGGCGCTTGATTATGTGCACGACTTCTACGCACAGTATAAGGTGTGGTATAAAGCAGCTGAAAAAGCATCGGCGCTGGCCTTCGAACGAGCGGCCACCATTGAAAAATTGCAAGCCGAGTTAGCACAAAAAGATCGCATCATACAAGTGCTGAATACTGAGGCTGAATCATCCCGTAAATCTGAAATAGAGGCCACTAAAAAAGCCGATGAAGCCCAGGCAATCATGGATAGGATGAAACGCGAACACTACGCCACGGTTGAGGACATGGGTCATCGAAACACATTGGTTACTGCAGAGAGGGACGCAGCCCTGAAGGAGTTGAACGAGCTTAAGTCAAAATTTGCTGAAATCGCCAAGGAAAGGGATGATGCGAATAGCGCAGCTCAGGAGGCGTGTGAACAAGCTGTGATTCTTCGCACCGAAAGGGATGCTGCGGTGGCGAAAGTTCAAGCGGTCGAGACAGAGGTGGAGGAGAAAGTTCAACAAGCAGAGGCCAGGCTAGAGGCCGATATCGAAGATCTGCTTATAACTTATAACGCCAACGTGTTAAAACACCGAAATTTAGCCTGGCTTCAAGATTATCCTGTTCACCTTCGCAGCGCTTGGGAACGATTGGTCGAGGAAGAGGGGGAAGCGCATCCGAGCGAATCGGTTGACCGATTCGAGCTTGAGAACCGGCTATTGACTGAGGATGAAAAGAAGGTCCTCCATGATGCTATCATTGCTCATGAGAAGGAGATGATGGGTGGTCATTCCCTGGAAGTCGGAGAGGGATCGGGTGTTGAGCACCATTCTGATGTTACTGAAGTCATCACATCGCCTTCGTCAGTGCCTGTATCTGCGGTCAGCTTGCCACCTATTCCTGCTTACAACCCGGAGCAGCCGCGCTTATCTCCTATCCATGAGCACACTTCCGAGGCCGTTCAGCCGTCTGCGAGTCGAACTGGGGAAGGTACTCTTAAGTTATCTCAAGCGTTTTCCAAATAGAGAGTTTGTTCTGAAGAAGTTACTGATAACTTATTGTTTTTGCCTAGTGACGGAGGTTGTGCCGACAGTCGCGGCTCAAGAATCAAGCCAAAGGGATAAGGCCATCGCTACCGAGGCTATTGCTGTAACTGCGGTATCGATCGAGGCGGCACAGGGGAGTGGGTTATCTCTCGAGGAACAGATGGTGAGCGAACTGCTCGGTGAGCAGGGCGGTTTCTCTACGGACTTACAGTTTATCATCGTTAGTGATCCCCTGCCGTCTTCAAGTTCTTCGATGCAGGCCGAAGATGCCCCCAGCCAAGCCCATGCGACTCGTGATGAAGAAATTTTGGCTGAGATTAACGCCGAAATGGAGGCTGCGGGGCATAGCGGTACCGTCAGTGGCAGTACGGCGGCGCAGAGTCCAGCACCTGCTACGGTAGCACCATCGGGTGGCACGGTCTCAACTTCCGTTACGGATCCAGTTCCCCCTACTCCCCCGGCGGGAAGCCTCCCTGTTGATTCGGGCTCTGAGGAGGATATCGATATCATGCCCCCAGCCGAAGAGTCACCGCCGAAGAGGAGGCACTCAAAAAGAATTTCTATCGCTAGTGATTCTGATGATGATGAACCACTAGTAAGGAAGGCGAAAAAGAAGAAGAAATAGACTGGCTTTACAAGTAGATGTTTTGGTAGATAGGTACTTGTTTCTTGTTTTTTGTTAGTAAGCCGTGTATAGATGCAGGTTCGGCCCCTGCTAGTAGGGATTGTTTTTTGGAAGAACTTACCTGCGTGTAAGTCCTCGTTTTAAGTTAGTTGAAATAAAATTTTATTTCTTTGCTTCAATTCTTGTTTTATTTGTGCTTAAGTACTTGCAATGCCTTGTTTTCGGTCCGGTGTACTTGTGGTGTTTTTATCGTTTAAGTAGAGTTCGTCTCATTTTCCAAGTCTGAAGATCTTGGTCACACGTTGTGATTGATGAATGAGTTGAACTTCGAACGTTGTATCACTTCGGTTAGTGAGTAATATTTAGCTTTCGTGCCTCCCAGTTCTGGGGAACAACACTTGTATTTATGATGGTTGATCGCACTTGTTGCAAGTTTTGAGCACACGTCCGCCTTCCGGGGACTTAGAATAATTTGAGATCGATGACCTGGTTTGCATTCCAGGAGTTCGAGTGTTATTGATGCTTGTAACATGGTTCGCGCTCCGGGAACTTGGGAATGGTGTTCACGTTCCAACTTGCACTCTAATAACTCGGAGTTAGTATTAACGCTTTAGCTCGCACTACGGGAACTTTGACTTGGTGTTGGTGCTCCAATTCACACGCCGGGAGCTTGGATAAAACATGTATGTTTGGGTTCGTACTTCAGGAACCCGGAATTGACATTTATACTCCAACTCGCATTTCGGGAATATGGAGTTTGCACGGATGCTTCGGTTCGCACTCCGGGAACTTTGAATTGATGTTTATACTCCAATCCACACTCTGGGAATTTGGAGTCCGCATTGATGGGTTGGTTCGTGCAGTGGAAACGAATTATCAAATGTTTATACTCCAATTCGCGCTGCGGGAATTTGGGGCCCGTTCACGCTCTGGGAACGAATTGTTAAGTGTTTATACTCCAATTCGCACTCCGGGAATTTGGAGTCCGTTCGCATTCCGGGAACGAACTGTTAAATGTTTATACTCCAATTTACGCTGTGGGAAGTTGGAGTCCGTTCGCACTCCGGGAACGAATTATTAAATGTTTATACTCCAATTCACGCTGTGGGAAGTTGGAGTCCGTTCGCACTCCGGGAACGAGTTGTTAAATGTTTATACTCCAATTCACGCTGTGGGAAGTTGGAGTCCGTTCGCACTCCGGGAACGAATTATTAAATGTTTATACTCCAATTCACGCTGTGGGAAGTTGGAGTCCGTTCGCACTCCGGGAACGAGTTGTTAAATGTTTATACTCCAATTCACGCTGTGGGAAGTTGGAGTCCGTTCGCACTCTGGGAACGAATTATGGAATGGACTGTCGTGTGTTGGTCCAGTTCAGCCTTCAATGTGTTGGCTTGCCCCCGAGCTGGGGTTTCACTTAGTGAGTGGCCGGTCGTATCGCAGTCACTCGCTATTTGAATAAATTCCATTGTTCGATGGAACTTAGCTCTTCGTGTGTCGTGATTGTTGAATGTTGTATTCGATGAATCACAGCTTTAGCTTGAAGAGATAATGTTTTATCGCTGAAATGAGAAAATATGGCAAAGTCAGTGCCTTATTACAAAATCAAATTTCAGAATGTAAAGTGAAATTGCAAAATATTCATAGATTGAATGAGCCTGTCATGTGTGACAGTGACGAAGATCCTCGTCGTTCCAGGCTCCTGAGAAAGTCGGTCCGCCACTGATGGCGTTTATCACCAATCTCCCGCGAGGACCATTGGAGTCCTCATGCCTCGGTCGATCGGGTTCATTGTTTGGATTGGATGGGCCCACATCTCTGGGCTGTGGTGTCCGCACAAACTGTTCCAGTTTCCCTTCCCTGACCAGTTTTTCAACAAGATCCTGTAGGTGACGACACTCGTTCGTATCGTGCCCGTAGCCTTCATGGAACCTGCAAAATTTTCCCGTCTGGATTTGTTTCTCCGACGACGGTCTTGGAGCAGGTTTTTCATATTGAATCGCATTACGGGTCCGCAAATACAAGTCCTCCAATGAAGTATTCAAAGGAGTATAACTGTCGAACTTCGGATTTTTGCGTTGCGGACCGCGATTTTGATCTTGTTTTTTAATTTGATTCACGCTCTCTCTTCGCCGAGCTTGTTTATTTTTAATGTTCAACCGAACTTTTCCAGAGCTCTCACCGGATTGTTTTATTGCAACATTGCTTTGGGTTCCTCCCGCGTTTGATCCTGCGTCAGTTTGCTTCCTAGACTGTTTCGCGTCTTCCCGTCTCAGGAATTGAGCTGCTTTGGCATGGAAACGGTCCAATGACGCAGGTGGTTTTCCAGCTAGCCAATTGCCGAATTCAGAATCGGGGTCGATCCCCTTAGTTAACGCCATAAGGATGGAGTTATCATTTGGATTACTAATCTCCGCACACGCAGTATGGAATCTTTCTAAGTAGTGTCTGAGCGTCTCTCCGGGAGATTGTGTGACACTAGATAGAGTGTTGACATCTTTCGGCCTTGCGACGTGCATGCGGAATTGCTCAACGAATTTTGTGGCCAGCTGGTTGAATGAGGAGATGGATCGAGGTGGCAATCGGGTGAACCACATGGTGGCGATGCCCCCCAGGGATATGGGGAAACTACGACATTTCACAGCGTCGTCGGCTCTGGCAGCTGTCATTGACCATTCATATTTTAGAATATGTTGATTGGGATCGGAGTTTCCCTCATACATGGGCAGAGTGGGCATTCGGAATCGCCGTGGGGGTTCAGCATTAAGAATGTCGTCCGTAAAGGGAGTGTGACTTCGGGAAACTCCCCAATCGTCGTTTGTGAATCCCTGACTCTCACGGATCATCTGACGTATCATAGTTGAAAGATCCGGCATTTGCGCCGGAGTATGGTCACGTTCCATACTTTGGGTTTGAACCGGATATCGTTGACGGTTCACACCTTGCCTTCTCGGCTCATAGTCCTCTGGGACGTACGGTTCAGGAGTACGGCCGCTATGACGACGGTCTAGGTCCGACTGATCTCGAGCGTCGACCCCTGGTTCAGCTGCAACGCTAGCGGTGCGGTATTCAGCGGCGTGGTGAGGAATGGCACCCCCTCGGGAGGAAGGTCCGGTTTGGAAACTGGATGACGGACCAACTCTTATTTGTCCAACGGTCAATGTCGGTTGGTTTCCAGCGGGTGGCATACGACCCTCATCTAACCGGGGTCGTGGAAGTCGGTTATGATAATCAGAAGATGAAGAACTTTCGCTAGAAGAGCGGGAAGCACGATCTCTCGTGGATCGTTTTCGTTTCTGGCGATCCAGCTGGTTGATTAGCTCAGCGTTAGCGCGTAGCTGTTCTTCTAGTTGTCGCCGACTCTGGGTCAGCTCTTGAAGTAACAACTGCAATTCTTGTCGGGTAACCGGACCCGACGGTTCTGAGTGCCCAGCGGCATCTTGATTAGGTAGAGGCAGAGGGGCAGGATTCTGTCTATCCTGTTCCTCTCGATTGACGGCGTTCGAGGTGGTTCTTGTGCTAACCATCTTTACAGTTGAGTTCCTTTCCTAGACTTTATGCAAATCTGAATAGAAGGGAAGGAAGTTGGATTTAACAATCTGGATCTCTCTCTTAGATTTATTCAATCCGATATCGATGACAGATCCAACGAGCAGGAGAAAATCTGGGTTTTCTCAGTGAAAGCACCAAAGTGTTTGCACCAAAATTGGTCACAACACTCTTCGAGAGTCGTTGAAGAGATAACAGTCAAAAATATGAACTGAATATGAATATTATCTAACAAAAACTCCAATCAACAGTAAAGAAAATGCGTAGACAAGCGATTTATAGTGGTTCGGCGTGTTGCCTACGTCCACTGTGAAGTTTTTTGATATTTTATTGATTCTCTTTCAATGTTTACAAGTTGTTACAGCGATCAACAGCAAGTTACAACTGGAAATTCGAAATCAGTAGTGAAATTATGATGGAGATGTCAATCCGACAGAGTCTGGGCGCTTGAGAGTGAAAAAATCCCGAAGGTCCCCTTTCTGTTGGCTATGGAGCTCTATTTATAGGCGTAGGCTGCTGGTATCTCGCTGAAAACTCGGGAGACCACTTCTGGCACGTGAGGGGGCCCACATGTACGGTCTCGGGAAGTTTGGGCCCACTTTGGCATCGGTTTGAACTCCATTCGAACCGATCAAGAATTCATCCAATCGAGGTGAAATTTGGTGAGGACATTCTTCAACATGTATGCTAGCATCTGTGAAAATTTCATGACATTTGGATCAGTAGATTGGGAGATATGATGGGTTCGAAATAGGGTTCACGGCACGGCTGTTTGGTTCGAACCCATGGTTTCGAAACGATGGTTTCGAATCCATCATGGCATGCGACTTCGTGGTGACGTGGAGCGCAAGTTTCGAATCGATCCGGACTTCGCTCCGTGTTGACCGCTTCGACTCCGTATATCTCGGTGATTTCGAACCGATGGAAGACACGTTGGTTGACCCAGTGGGTTCGAATAAGGCAACACAGGATGGGTTCGAATGTGGCATCATGGATGGGTTCGAACATAACTTCAGGGATGGGTTCGAACGAAGCTTATGGATGGGTTCGAAGCATGCATGTCCGATGGTTTCGAAATGAGGCAGCCGAGTATGGATTCGAATCAGCTACTTTCTGATGGGTTCGAGGTCGAGGCATCCCGAGGGTTTCGAAGGTGATGGTTTCGAACTTGATGGGTTTGAAGTGATGGTTTCGAATGGTGCATGATGATGGGTTCGAAGACACCCATCATGGTGGTTTCGAAACCAGTGTGTTCCCTCCAAGTTGAACCGATCATAACTTGAGCATACGAACTCGGATTGACTTGAAATTTGAAATGCTGAATCCTGTGGCCTTTCTTGCAGTGTCCCATCAATTGTAGCTCATTCTGGACTCGGATAAAATTCAGTGATATCCATGGCGAAAGAAAATACGATCAACCTCTCAGGCGAACGGTCCTTCCTTTTCAATCGCTCTTTTGGTATCGCGGCTTTGCCAAAAAGCGGGATAACAAATATTTGTGGTTTAATTAATGATTAATTATTTAACGTAATAAAATGAGATTAGAACAAATTGAAATGCAAAAGAAAAATCATTAATTAATATAATTAATGATGTAAATAAAGGTTGATTAATTAAGATAAATTAAACAATAATAAGGGATTTATGAGAAATTAATTAATAAGGAATCAAGGATTAACATAATTGATAATAGTTAATTAATTCATGAAGTAATTAAGATTACCTATTGATTTTGGTTAAGAAGAATTAATATTGTGAAATTAATTAAAGTTAATTACTTGAATGTAATTGAAGGGTAATTAATCCAAGATGATTAATTAAGATGAATAATGAAGGGAAGATTGATTAATTGATTTGAAATTTATTAATGTTAAATGAAGAAATCTAAGTGGTTGAGGTTAGTAATTCAATCAGGATTATTTGAATTAAATTTGTATGTGATTAAGCTTTGCTTATGGATGATTGAATGGTATTGGATGCTTTGAATGAGTTGATATCTCTGATATGAAATGTTGTGTATTTCATTTGGATAACTTGGGTTAGGAAGACATAAGACTCGAAGAGACCGGGTTCGGGTATTAGAAAATACCCGAAACCACTTCGAATTTTTATAGATTGATATGTGAAATCTATAAGCTAGAGTGAAGTGATTTAAAGGAATTGGACTATTTAAATTTAAACCTTGGTACATAGAAAATGGATGTGGAGTACGTGATGTCTATAATTACTTATGGCTTTGTGAATTGAAACGAATTACCCAGGGTTTTGTATAAGTTGTATGCTTTGTATTCCATGTTAGATGGGTTTACTCACGCAGGTTTCCAGCCTGACCCGGATGTTACTTTGGTGTAATGCTCGGGTCAGACCGAGTATTACAGATTTTCAAGTAAGGACGTTTTGGAGCTCAGGAGGCGAGCTGGATGGCAGGAACGTATATAGTATTTCCGCCGTATTATACTATTGTAAATATGAGACATGTTGATTTGTATATGTCCAGTGTTTGAGTATATGTGTAATTCTGATGTATTAAAATGTAATCGACAGAATATTATTCTTTTGTAAACTGTTATTATTTACTATTATATTTTATCCGTTACGAATGTGGGATGTTGGTATGTCTGTTCTTCTTTTCTTCTACCTTTTTCTTCTTTTCCTAACTATCTGGAATTTTTAGGATCGAAAATTTCGGGTCGTTAGAGTTGGTATCAGAGCTGGAAGGTTAAGCGAGAACCTTGGCTCTGGTGGGCATTACTCATTAAATAGAGTCTGCAGTACTCTAGGATGAGTTGATGTGTGTGTCTATATATATATATATATATATATATATATATATATGAGAGCACACTTGTTATTTTCTTATATAAAGGTTTTAAATGATTTTATATAAAAATATATTTTGATATATAGAGCAATATTCCATTCTAATAAATATTAAGGTGATTGGTGGTTAAATCATTGGAATTAAATTAAGCAGTAATATAATACAACCAAATTGAAATCTTGAATTGGAATTAAATTAAGTGGTAACAGAAATACAACCAAATTAACATTAAATTGATTGAAATGAAATTCTAGAATTTGAGCTCAGAAATTAAATTGTTTAAAAACTTTAAATAAAGGTAAGTTTGAAATGGATTCAAACTAAAATTTAATCTTGAATTTATAGAAGTAAGAATAAGATAAAAAGAAAATTGGTATCCAGATATGATAACCTTGGGTATTGTCATAAATAGTTATGATATATTTGTTATTAAGTAAGCTAAATGAAGTAAATTTATAAGATGAGTATAACTTCTAAATTAAAGTAGGTTTTGAAATTGTGAAGTTTTAAAACCTAAGTCTAGAAAGAATCAACTGTTTCAAAGAGTTAAAGAAATAACAAATATTATAATTTAGACTATTTTGAGTATAGTCTTATTTTAAAACAAGAAATGTTTAGAAGATTTTAAGGGGTTTGTTTTGAGATTAAAACCAAGGGTGGTTTAAAATTTTAAAGTAGGAGTAATGCCTTCAGTTCCGTTTGAACCCGGGACGGACTTGTAAGGATGAATTCTTTCAGAACATCGTCAGGTGGACGGTGAGCATTCTAAGTGATATGTTCTAAAAAGGTAACGCTTAGCCTCGAGCCTCATCAATCGGCAATGACTGAAAATCAGGGGTTATGCAGCAAGGCTAAGTGGGTAGCACCCATTAGGGTGAGGTCATCCCTATCTTGATGTCCCTTTTTTCGGCTTAGTGGTTCGGTTGCTTATCCCAACCGTGGTGTGATCTTGCTCGAGATTATCCAGTAAGGAGTAGTCCAGGTCTTGTGTTGCAGTGGATTGGGAGTAATCCTCGGTACGATGATCTAGGCCACGTATTGTGACAGGTGGTACCCAGTGCCTAGTCATTAGTTGGAAATTCATTCTCCCTACGCGCCTGTACGGTTTTGATTGTGCCCTACTATTGCTGAAACGTGAAATGCAAGCATTGCAGCTAGATTCTGTTTTACTTTCTATAGACACTATTATAATATCAGACGAATTTATTAAAAAGTGTTTCGGCCATCGTAAGGTAAAAACCCGACATGTTTATTTATGGCGTGGTCTTACGAGATGCTTTTGTTTTCAAAAGGATTTTGAAACTTTAATAATCAAATTAACTGTGATTTCCTCACGATGGTATTCCAGACTGACTCAGGTGTTATTTCACTGTAATGCTCAGGTCAGACGGAGTATTATAGAATACAGGATGTGATGCTGTGGAGCTCAGGAGACAAACTGGATGGCGATACGTACTTCCGTACATGATTATTATTCCGCTGTGTATTCAGTTTTGAAGACAACTCTATATGACTGTCCAGTTGTATGCTATTGATGTTGTTGAACTCTGATGATGTATTCTGATAATGTATGTATAAAACAGATATAGTCTTCTTTTGTGTAAAGATCTGTTATTATCTATTATATTTTATTCCGCTGCGATGGTAAGATTCTGTTGTTGTTTGTTTTCTCTTCTTCTATCTACTTCTTCTTTTACCCTAACGGTTCGTATTTCCGTTCAACTTGAGTTGATGTGTTGAAAAATAGTGCTGACTTTAGGGTTATGGGTTTGTGGGTTGTTATAGTGGTATTAGAGCTTAGGTTGGTGATAACCTTGACTCTGGTGGGGATTACTCATTAAAGAGAGTCTATAGTACTCTGGAATGAGTTTGAGTGTAATAATAGTAAGAGCGCGTATTTGTTAGCGAATGTAAAAATTATTTTTATATTGTGTTGATTTATCAGTTGAGTGTTTATGGATTCTGATCGATATGTGGGACGCCACGTCATCAATAAGGGTTTCTAAACTCTTAAACAAGATAAACCGACATAGTATTGTTTTAAATAGGGTAAATGAAATAATTTTACCCAAATTATTTTTGTATATAAAGGAAATTATTTTTTGTAAATTATTATAGTTATATATGGATGCTTGGTTGTTAGAAATGATAATATTAAATTATTATCATTGTTGTGTAAAATTGAATAAGATATTGAAATCATAACCAAAAGCTAAGAAATAAATTCATATACAAATAGGATTTGTAAATGTGATTTATAATTTGAAATAGAATTCCAGAGAAATACTCGAAAATAATTCGTGATGAAAATTCAAGAGTAATGTTTAAATATGAATTGAAAGGGTTTGGTAATTGAAAATTTGGAAAATTTATATTCCTTCGAATTTGAAAATGGTTTTCATGGGTTTTAGAGAAATAATAGTAATACTATTTGGGAAATATTTTTGAATTGGATAAGAAATCTGGTGAGATTTGGAATTTAAAGATATTTGAAATATTTTGGAAGGATAAAAGCACTAAACTCTTTTCGGTCTCTAGAAAGTTACCTCGGTAATGACTTTAGCATCATCGATGTTTATTTTCGAGTTTCCAAGAGAGGAATTGCTACTAAATTGTTTTGAATTGAAATTGTCTGCAAAAGTTGGATTGATTTTAGAAATGCAAAGGATTTTGAGAAATGTATAAAAAAAGTCCAAAAACTTGAATTATAAAATAGTTTGAACTCAAGAAATTAAGTGAAGTGATTTTTGGAAGGTAAAAATCAAATATTGAATTAAAAGTGGGAAATCAACTAATTTGAATAAATTGGTTAAGTGAGTATGTTAATGGAATTTTAAACTGGTTAAATAAAAGTTGAATTGTGAGTTAATAAAATTAGTTTGTGAATTAAATGATAGAAATAGAACTTGAGTATAAATAATATTCATCACATATTGTAAGTGGATTAATTATGAATCGAAGTTGTCAAATGAAATGGAATTGGATTATAATAAAAATGATTTGAGTTGCAAATAAAATCCAATTTGAGTATAAATCAGTTAAATATATGCTTGGATATTATTTTAACAAACTGACAATGGGGTATTTGAATTTAATGAGAATCAAATTAAATAGAAGTGAACTTAAATTACGAAGTTGAAATAGTTTGAAGAAAGTAAATTAACTTAAGTTTAAAAATAATAGAAGCTTGGCTTCGAGTAAAAGTGAAAGTCCATTAAATAAAAGTCTGGGTTAAATTAATTTGGAAAATGGATATTAAATTATCAGTATTGAATGTGCCAAGCTTAATAAAATGTTTTCGAATGAAACAATTGCGGAAATGGAATGAAAAGCAGGTGTATGGCTTGTAAATAAGTTAATATGTGAAGAGACTTTAAGAAAAATTGATTATGTAATCAATTGAAATCAATTGGGTTCATTTGGATTAAAAGGGAATTGAATATAAGCGATTGAATAATAACCATTCTAACTAAATAAAAATTTGGTTGGAAGCTATTTGAATTAATGTCGAAATCTTAAAAATTGCTTATAAGAATTGTTTCGTATGCAATGCTTATTCCATGTGCTAGCTATTGAAAATGAGTGAAATGTAGATAAACTTCCTATATTTTATACTTACATGTTTGAGTTAAGTAAGTACAGGTACCGGGAAACCGTTTGGCTGGATTTTGGGTGCGCTAATTGCTAAATAATAAGCCGCTTGCTTAAAAATGCTAAATAAAGGTACGCCTATGCAAAAAAAACAGGATATATGAATTATTTTTGTTTTTCCGACCGTGTGGGTCGATGTATATATATTTATATCTCTTGTCAAATTGCAAAAGCTCCTCCGTACAAAGGAGACTCTGCCAAAATTTTCTGAAAATTTTGGGAGTTAGAAATTTTTTTGAAAATTTTTGTCAGCGACAAAACGATTTCAAATTTGAAATTGAATTAAATTAGTGGATGAAACTAATTTAAAATAATGATATGAATCAGTTATAAATGGAAGATAAAATTCAATATTCAGAGTTGAAGATAAATTGAATTCATATGGAAGTGGGAGAACCAATTTGAATAGAAGTAGATTAAACTAAAGTGGTGAAGTGAAAATAAATATAAGAAGCGTAGAAAATACTTATACTGAACTTAAGAAGAAATGGTGAAATTCTTAAGTAATATGGGTGTCGAGAAAATATATTGAATAAGCATTTGAGTGAAGATTTAATAAAAACGATAAGCGTTGATAAGTGAATAGAAATCAAAATGAATGTGAATAAAAAGAAAATTGGTATAGTTGATAATCAATTGAGATAAATACGTAGGATGTATGTATATTATTTTATTCGCATAGCGATTTGATCCAGATTCGAGTATAGAATTTCGAGATAGTTATATCGATCTGAGTTAGGATTTTCCACTAGATTTTCGACGGTGAACCCTAAATATGGACTTTGATTGATTCTGAAAATTCTCTATCATGGTTATGACTATGCAAGGAGAATGATGGTTTCTGATCAAGAAACCAGATCTGAGACCACACTAGGAAGTCGGGTGGACGATACTAGTTTGGAAATGAAATTGTAGGATCGAGTAAGCAATCGGAATTCGGTATTGTGTACGAATGATATAGGTACATCGTACAGGCTTAAATGGAATGAATATTGAAAATTTTGTAATGAAGTGTATAAAATGATTTTGGAATCTATAGTTGGATATGGTTAAATTGGATTTACAGGTATTAAAAAACAAGTGGGAAAAATTGGGATTTCTGATTTCATAAGATAAATTTGAATTGCTCGACAAAAATGTGCGTGTTTAAATTTTTGTATGAAATTTGATTGGGTTTTTGATATAGCCCCTTGGCTTTTTGTTTTCCTTTTGGAATTTGGGAGCCCGTAGAGGCATTTTGTAGTTGTACCGAGCTAACCACGCAAAAGAGACACTGGCGAAATTTTTCAATAATTTAGAGAGTTAGAAATTTTTTGAGAAAGTTTTGATAAATTTAAATTTGGATTTAAATTTAAATTTGAATAAGTGGAGTAAATAATATTGTTGGAAACTATGGAAGGTTTTGGAAAGTTGGTTGAAGTAATAGTGGGTCTTTAATAAAAGATATGTTATGGAAAGTTGATAAAACTGTTTGGTTTTGAAAAATAGTAATGGGCATTGGATCATTCCTCCTAACAAGTAATTTCGGGGACGAAATTCTTTTAAGGGGGGAGGAATGTGACGACCCGAAATTTTTAGGCATTTGAAATTGGAATATTTAATTAATTTTAAATATTTGCAAGATAGTTTAACTTGGATTTCAAATATCAGTTTGAATTTGGCGATTGAATTCATTGAATTTAATAATTTGAATTTGGGTAAAATATTGAATTTTCAATTTTAGACCTGTTAAAAATAATTTGAAGACTTATAAAATTTATAATGATGATACTGAAGATAATAAAATGGTTAAAATTTAATTTAAAGGTGATTTGTTTGGTTTTAATAATATATCGTTTAAATTGAATTTAAAAATAACTTTCCGAGGCATAGTCTCGGAATTCGATGAAACAAGTTCCATTGGATCCGTAATATTGTATTATTATCGAATTTCAAATTTCATAGTGATTGGAGTAATTGTGTGACCGTGCGGTAGATAAACGTGATAAAATCTTTATCAAAAAATTAATTATAATTACTGGTCCAAAAAGCCATCTTCTCCATACGATCGAATTAGGACTCGAAATCTTTTCCATTGCGTTTGTAATAGGGGTATAACATTGTAAATGCCTACCGGCATACCTCGATAGGAGTTTGAAATTTTAAGTTGCATTTATCAGAACAATTTGAATTTGAATTTAAATTAATATATTGTTGACCAGTCAACCCTTCCAATCAGCTGTTTTTCTATCCCATTGGTCATTACTCCTTTCACTCAAATCACTATGCTTTTCCTTCTCAAGCATGCTTCCCCTTCAATTTCGTTTCTCTCCTCCCTTTTTATAAACAGCCAAATATTTCAAAAACCCAAATCAAAATCTTTAGAACAAAACGAAATCAAAGAAAATAGTATGGCCGAGCTTTTCAAAATACTGATTCGCTAAATCGGGAGTTTCCCGATTACCTCATTTCTTCCCCTACCCGTTCAAATTAAATTACCCTCTTCCGCTCAATCAAATCGAGTTCGATGTTTCCAAAAAAAAAGGCGGAACGCAAGGAAGCGAAGAAAAGTGGAAGGTCGTGGGTCGTGACTTCGAAGTCACGCTGCGCGGTGGAGCGCGCACACGCTCGAGTGGGTTTGGGGGAAGACTGGGCGCCGGTGGAGCGTAGGGGGGTGTGCGCATGGTTGGTGTTGGCATCGCAGCGGCTAGGGTTTCACTGGGGATTTGTTGTTTACGGGTAGCGGCTCGCGTGAAGCTAGGCCATGATAGGAGCCTGGGTCGCGCACGAACTCAGATGGTGGCGCGAGCAAAAGGAAAAAAAAAGCAAGGAGGCGGTGGCGATTTCTGACCGAAACAGTAAACCAACCGATGGGTTGCTCGCTGTAAGGTATTTTTTTTCTTTAATAATTTTAGTTCGATGAACTTTGGGTTCATGTTCGAGTTTGCGGTAGTTTAATTTTAGACATTTTAATTTAATTGTTACTTAGGTTTAAAACTTATAAATGAACTGTTTATTTTTATTTCACTTATCAGTACGTTAAACAACAGGTTATTTACAGTTTTGTTTAATCTAGTACATATTTATATATCGGTGAAGAAAATATATACACAGTTTTGGGAAGAAAATTTTATAAGGAATTTGGTGACAAAATTGTACAATAGACTTATTTAATTTATTTTAGTTACTAAAAGATTTTTAAAGGGAAATTATTAGTTTAAATTAAATTAAATTAAATTAAATTAGTAGAAAATTAAAAAAATTTAATGGTAATAAAATGTATGGTTAATGAAATTTATCAAATGGAAATTTAATTGTTCGATTGGTTCGAATATTAATAAACTGTATAAATATTTATACAAGGTCTAAAATCATGGAGAAATGAGTCGAGATGGATTGGATTTGCAAAAAAAAAGGTGGTTGAATGATTTAATTGATTTGATGGGCTATATTATATATAGTAGTATATATAGTATATATTGGAGTGATTGATTTCCCACATTATATAGCGGATGAGACCCTATGCACCGCATAATAGCGGATGATATTATATTAATCCCATATACCATGATATTCCACCCCGAAGTGGAATTGGTATTGTGCTTACATCTGTGGATGCAGGGAAACAGGTTGGAGGGATCCAACTGGATTCCTCCAAATTATTTAGATTGTTTAATATTCTGTGTTATGAATATTTGATATTCTATGATGAATTATATTGATTATTGGAATATTGAATGTTATGGTTTGCTTGAATATATTTTGCTATACTGAGTTATCAAAATATATAGAATTGGATTTTATGAAAAGAAAATAAAAGAGTAACCTTTTATGTAAAATAATTATAGAGAATTTGAATAAATTAAAAAATGATCTGATAAGAATAAAAGTGACTTAAAAATCCTAATGAATAAATTACGAGTATGGAAAGGTGATTTTGAATACACAGAGTAATAATGAATTTTAAAACTTAAGTGATATTGTTTAAAGGATTAAATAATTATTTTAAAATTTCAAGGTTTCAATTTATTTGAAAGGATAAAGAAGGAATTTGGGAAAATATGAAATTGATATTTTTAGTTAAAAGATTTTAAATCATAAGTAAGAATTAAAAATCTGAAGTGAATGGGTTTTGAAATAAATGAGTAAATGGATTTATTTCAAAATGGAGTAAATTGGAAATCAATTTGGAAATTGATTTAAGTGTTTGAAATTGGAAATTTCAAAGAGAATGTCACTAAGAAATTTATAAACTGGGTTTATAAAAGTGGAGTAATATATTAGTAGATATTTGGAAGAATAAATTCATGGTGGGAATTTATTAAAGGGAAGGATAAATTTATTTAAAAATAAATAGTGATTTATTTTTAAAGGATGTGAAAGAGAAGTGTATTCCCCTGGATAGCCAAGTACGTTTTCAAAGAAAATTTTTATGTATAAGTTAAAAAAAAATTAAATTTGTTTTAAAAGCATGTTTTCGAAAATTTATTATTTTTGAATGTTTAAATTAAGTGTTGTTCAAATTTATCTTAGTAGTAATTATTTAAAGGTGACTTGGTATTATGGTTTAAAAAGTGAAAATTTTAGTTTTATATTTTATAAAGTTGCTTTATTTTAAATTGTCTTACAGTATATATTTTTAAATAAAGTTTTAAAATAATTTTTATTTTAAATGTTTTAAAGTATAATTTATAATAAAGTGTTTTAAACTATTTTAAAAATCTAATGTTTTGTACTTGGTGTTTTCAACGGAAATAAATATTTGGGAATTTATTCCGTGAGAGGAAGATGGTTTGAAACTGTTTTCAAAATGGTTTGAAAAGTGGAAATATATCTTGCGAAGATATTTTGAGAATAATAAATAATTTCGAGGGATTCCAAAATGAATGTAGTAGGAGTAGTGCCTTTGGTTACGTTCGAACCCAGGACGGACTTGTGTGGATGAATGCTTTCAGAACATCGTCAGGTGGACGGTGAGCATTCTAAGTGATATGTTCTAAAAAAGTAACGCTTAGCCTCGAGCCTCATCAATCGGGAATGACTAAAAATCAGGGGTTATGCAGCAAGGCTAAGTGGGTAGCACCCATTAGGGTGAGGTTATCCCTATCTAGATGTCCTGTAACGACCCAGAATTACTGCCATTTGGAATTCATATATTTTATTGATTTTAAATATTGACAAGTAAAATTTGTAAGTCGAATAAATTATATTTCGAATATCTGGATTTAATTGGAAAATTAAATCGATAATTTAATATTTGAAATTACAAGAATAATTGGAAATTGGGTTTAAAAGTGATTAAAATTTATTTTTTAAGTTGTATTAAATCATATTGGAGTTAGAATGATGTTATAGAACTTTTAAAATTGAATTAAAAGTTAATTTTTGAAAATTAAATATTTTAATATTTAATTAACGAGTGAAAATAGTCATTTTTCAAACAGTCTCGGATTTCGATGAGTCCAGTTTCATCGGATCCGCAATGTTATATTCTTGTAAGATTTCAAATTTCATGTCAATCGGATTTACGGTTTGTCCGGGGCGAGGCAAAACGCGTAGAAATTTGTTTAATCGATTTATTAAATTTGATCGTTTATTTCCATAACTTGCACATATGATCGAATTGGCTCTCGATACCTATTCCATTGTTTCCGGAACGCGGGGTAAACCCTAGAAACGCTAGCCGGCACGCTTCGTTTGGAATTCCAAAAAAAAATACGATGAATAGTGTTTTGGGCGATTTTCTATAAAAGGACTTCACTATCTTCAATTTGCAAAGCATTTAGGGTTTCAGCCCTAGCCGCCAGTTATAATAATAATGGCCGAAAATTGTCCATCTTCTTCCTCAATTTTCTTCAAATCAACAAATAAATTCACGAAACTTTCTAAATGAAAGTTGTAGACAACGACGAGAGCTAGATATCCAACGGTGATGATCGAAAACGAAGCTAAGAATCGTTCGCAATTTGCGCGCAAATAGGCGGCGTTTGCACGTGTTTTTCTATGCAATGGGAGGGCTGAGCTTCATCATGTCTTGGCCGTGGGTGAGTCTCGAGCAGGCGCTTCAAATGGTGGAGCTTGATCGCTGTAGAGGTTGTCGATGGAGGCCGTGGAATTAGGGTTTTGGTGGCGGCTATGGGTTCTTGGTCGCGTGTTTTACCAGGGTATTGTTGCGTGAGGAAGTAAAGGGGGGACGGCCTAGATTCTACGACTTGAAATCAACGGCAGAGATTGAATTAGGTTATAAATTAAATAAGAAAATTGTAAATTATTATATTTAAAATTCTTATAAACTTCTAAAAGCTGTAACTCTTCCATACGAGGTCCGTTTCGCATAAAACAAATTGCGTCGGGTTCCTATTGACGAGCACTATGCAATAGAGCTGGATTGGGATCGATTGGAGCTAGTGATAATTTCGGGTAAAATTAAACGCGTGTTTAATTTTATTCGAAATAAAACACTGAAACCGTTATTGGAAACAAGGTGAGAACTCACTCAATCGAATTTGTTTCGATTTAAATTTTAAATAGTTAGATTTAAAATTTGTTGATTGTATGCTTGGATGATAAATTATTATCTATTTTTTTGAAATAGACCCTATACGCCGTATATTAAGCGGAGGTTATATATTTATTAAACACATATACCGCGATATTTCACCTTAAAGTTGAATTGGTATTATATATGTACTTGGAGTTGATTTCCCGCATTATATAGCTGATGATACCCTATTGCGCCGCATAATAGCGGATAATATTTTATAAATCCCATGTACCGCGATATTGCATCCTGAAACGGGATTGGTATTTTGCTAACATCTGTGGATGTAGGGAAACATGTTGGAGGGATCCAACTTGATTCCTCAACAGTATTGACTTATTTACAGATATTTCCGATATATTCTGTTATCATATTGATATATGATGTTTGGATGCCGTGGTTGATATATTGTTGCTGTTGCAGCATTGGCCTATTTTTGGAGTTTTAGAAAAATGTTAAAGTAACGATTTCGAGTTTAAAAGGATTTTCAAGTGATTTTTGAAAGTATACATTTTATTGAATTTTGGAACTGATCCATTTTGTGACGACCGCCCATGACTCCCGCACCATAACAAGGAAATAATGCGCTGAAAGGCGTGCCAGGTAGCCATGGACGATAGTCGGGGTAAAAATAAAACAGCAAACTCTATCGTACAACTCACAGCGCATGGATAAAATACAATAGAGAAATATATAGTGAAGCTCCATAACAGAAAAATCATCATATAAGCATCGTAGTAGTTTTATACAAACATGAATCATCCATACATCAAAGCCTCACTACAAACACTCAATCAGATATAACAGCGGAACACCCAGTACATATAGTAGGAAAACTAGTATACAAAGCCTCCTGCTCGTCTTCGTCATCATCAGCGTAGATCTCTAAGAACAGCACCTGTCACCTGCTACCTAGTCTGCCCATCCCAACATGGATGAACAGCCCAAGGTAATAAGAGGAGACATAAAACCTTGAGTCAGACAAAGTCTTAGTGAGCAGTAAATCAACTATCAAACATACCAAAAGAGCATAAAGGATAAAAGGAATAGGAACCAAACCACCCCACTCCACCTCTTTCTACAGTGATAGCCCCCAGACACACACCAAGGAGAAGTAAGCATAACATAGCAGATAATTAAGGTAAAGCAATAATCACTCGAGTCAAGGGCGATGTTTTCCAAATACAAACCCCCAAGGCCTAAACCAAGATCAGATAAGCACCTAGAAAATACCGCTCTTGAGACCGAATGATGATACAACCAAACGTCCAAACATCCATGACTCTGGCTATCACTGTTATCCTTGCTTTGATTTCACCGTTGATTGAATGACCATCCGTCAAGGGCTAATGGTAACCCCGGTTCTAGGCATAACTCCGCACGTCATCGTGACCCGTGCCTAGGACTTACCTACTCTGCCTAGAGTACTCAACTACCTACCTGTAGTCTTTTGGGTGTCCCGACTACCTGCCTGTAGTCGTTATGGGCGCCCCATGTACTCTTGCTTTTGAGCATGCTAGAACCTTCAACAACGATGAGATTCAAGCCTCCTAGTCATCCTCCTTGACGACTATCCTCATACTAGCTCAAGCTACCTCCCGAGCAATCCATTATCAATCAACTCGAACCATCCCTCGAGTTATCAACATGCTTGGAATGATCCCTGCCTGGATTACGCCAAGTCTACATCACATCATACTTCGCTTTATCACACCATAGCAAAGTCTCAACTCAACAACATGGTTTGCCTCATCGCATCATGGCAAAGTTCCATCTCAACATCATTCAATCCATACATATGAGCTTCAACATTCGCCTCATATGCCTTTAGCAGCTTTCACCATTCAAGAGCCTCTTCTATAGCTTTTGAATCATCTTTGACCATACTTGTCCAAATCTATCAACTAGATAGCTCATTCACAACAATCAATCAAGGCAAACATTAATCCAAACAAATAAGTATTCAATCAAGATCTAATTAGGCATTTATAACTAAAATGGCAATTTCGTAAATAAATGAGCATAGAACTAACATACATGAATCATGGGTTTTTAGCATAGATCTAGCAAATATAAAACATGGGTTTTGTTTCTATAACTTAATAAATGAACTTGCATAGGTAAACATCTTCACAAACAATGGATCTATACTTGGATCTAAGGAAAATGCACAAAATCACTATCTACAACACTCCAACAAACCACCAATCCAATATACTCCTTTGGGTCCGCGTGAGAGATAACTACCACTCACCAAATCACCTAAACACCTCAAAAACTAAACACTTCAGATCTGGACAGCGAAGATCAAGGCTTGATCCGGCGAAATCTCGCTTAAAACGATGAAATCTAGCTTCGTTGGATGAAGATCTTCAACATTGGCCCTTGAATCTTTGATCTCAATCTTCGATCTTGGATGGATGTTAGAACTAGATTGGAATGGAGAAAAGAAGATGAAGAAATGTTGTAGTCGAGCTCTCAAAATGGCAGCACTTCGTCGCTTCAAAATCCGGTGCCAAAAAAAGTGAGCCAAACCCCTCTATTTATAGGCTGATTTCTCCCTGACTCGGCCGCTCTTAAGTCGTTGCCGACTCATCTCCCTGAGTCGCCCATGCCACTTGCCGACTCAACACAACACAGGGCCTCATGTCTTACTCATACGCGGCTTATCCCAGACACGACTCAACGCCTCTAACGACCTAACAACCTTAACCCGTGTCTCATACGACCTAACCAAATACGGCACAGCATGCTAACGACTCAATGGCTTACGACATAAGACACTGCCGTATTTTCCTAAGTCCTAAGTCGTATGGCGACTCAACTAACATGCCGACTCAACTACACTAAGCCATACTGGGTACCTACCTACCTAACGACTTAGTCTTATGGCCGACCTAAGCCCTAGCCGACTCAACTGCATACGACTCAACAACCTCTGCCGACTCAACACCCACCGACTCAACTCCATAACTCGGCAAACCCTATGAGTCGTAACTCGTTGACTCGGCCACACTTCTTATCTCACTATCCTCTTAGGTCGGTCACCCCTATGAGTCGGTCAACCCCTTAACTCGGCCACATACTAACTCGACCATACCTATAAGTCGCTGCCTCTATGAGTCGGTTACCATATGAGTCGCCCACTACCTTAATTCAGTCCAAACTCTAACAGGCTAACCCACTGACTCGTCCAAGACCATGAGTCGCTGCCTACCTTAACTCGGTCCAAACTCAACCCTCAACATGTTGACTCGTTAACGACTCAAAACTTGAGAACTCAAACTCATCACTAAACACATGAGTTAACTTTCTAAACGACTCAGGCTAGAAACAACATAAACAATACTAATGACCTGCAAATTCTACGATTTATCGATACGTAAAATACGGGTCGTTACATTCTCTCCCCCTTAGGAATTTCGTCCCCGAAATTCCAAGCAAACAACAGCTATCAAAGATATTCCGCATGCCTACCATCTATAGCAATCAACAAACCATGCATCCAATTTCTAACCTAGCATGCAGAATTCTAAGACTTAGAACAAGCTACAAATTCATGAGATGTCACGACACTTTAGGGCCATACCTCGAAGAGTTCGGGATGAGCTGCCTTCATCCTCTCTTCCTCCTCCCACGTACAGTCGTTAACATCATCACTCCATTGTACCTTGAGCAACGTAATCGTCTTCTTCCTAAGCTGTTTCGTATCGGTTTCAACAATACGAAGCGGCTTACGAGGTCTCGTAACCACTGGATCAACCTCTAAGTCTTCACAGCTATCAGCAGAAACCACAGTAGTTGGGTCATGCACATATTTCCGTAGATAAGATACATGAAAGACATTGTGCACACCCGCCATCTTTTCCGGTAACTCCAACCTGTAAGCGAGTTTTCCAATTCGTTCGATAATCGGGAATGGTCCAACAAATCTCGGAATTAACTTTCCTTTCTTCCCAAATCTAATAGCACTCTTCAATGGAGAAATCTTCACAAAAACCATCTCTCCTACATCGAATTCCAAATCCTTACGACGATTATCGGCATAACTTTTCTGACGATCTTGGGCTGCTTTCATTCGTTGCCGAATGATCTCTATACAATCCGAAGTCTGTCGAATCATCTCTGGCCCAAGTATCATCTTTTCTCCAGTTTCTAACCAACATGTCGGAGAGTTACACGGTCTTCCACACAATGCCTCATATGGTGCCATACCAATACTCGACTGATAACTGTTATTATATGCAAACTCCACCAAATGAAGATGATCTTCCCATGATCCTCCGAAGTCCAAAACACATGCTCTAAGGAGATCTTCCAAAACTCGGTTGACTCTCTCAGTCTGACCATCTGTTTGAGGGTGATAAGCTGTACTCAAACACAACTCGGTTCCCAAAACTTCCTGGAAGCTCTTCCAAAATCCACTAGTGAACAATGGGTCTCGATCGCTCGCTATACTCTTCGGAATACCATGGAATCGAACTATCCACTTAACATAAAGCTCAGCCAGCTTCGATGCAGTCCTAGTCGATCGAACAGGAATGAATCTTGCACTCTTAGTCAACCGATCTACTATGACCCAAATTCCTTCATTTCCTGCCCTGGTCCTAGGTAGACCATCGATAAAATCCATCGATATCTGCTCCCACTTCCATGTAGGAACCTCTAATGGCTGAAGTAATCCACTGGGCTTCTTCTGCTCAGCTTTCACCAACTGGCAGTTCATACACTTGGAAATAAAATTTCCAACATCCTTCTTCATGCCTTCCCAGTAGTAAGTTCTCTTCATATCCCGATACATCTTATTCCCACCTGGATGAATTGTCAACTTCGAGTGATGACCTTCCCTCAGAACTTCATCTCTCAATCCATCAATGTCGGGAACAACCAATCGTCCTTGCTTCCGAAGCCAACCCTCTCGATCGACCTCAAATCCCTTATTCTTCTCTGGGTCCAATCCGGATTCCAAATCTCGGATAATCTTAACAAGCCTATCATCTCTCTTTTGGTTCTCGCCAATCCTTTCCACAAGAGTAGGTCTTATCGATAAGTTTGCCAACATTTCAGGTTCCAACTCACATCTGGGCCTGAAATCAAATCCAGCCAAATACTCAAGGTTCTTCTATTCCGAAAACATGGCTCCCAAACCTGCATGCCTTCGACTTAACGCATCAGCCACCGCGTTACCTTTTCCTGGAGTATAGGCTATACCAAAATCATAAGATGTTAAGAACTCTAGCCATCTTTGCTGTCGAAGATTCAAATCCTTTTGGGAGAACAGATACTTCAACGACTTATGATCTGTAAATAACTCAAATTTAGCTCCCAATAGATAGTGTCTCCACATCTTCAAAGCAAACACAATCGCCGCTAACTCCAAATCATGAGTCGGATAATTCCTTTCATGCGGCTTCAGTTGTCGACTAGCATACGCAACAACTTTATCCTTCTGCATTAGCACTGCTCCAAGTCCAGTGCCACATGCATCGGTGTAAACCACCATCTCATCATTCCCACTAGGAATAGTCAAAACAGGAGCACTCGTCAATCGCTCTTTCAGGATTTCGAAAGCTTGCTCACACTTATCATCCCATCTGAACACTTGGTTCTTTTTCGTCAATCCTGTCAACGGTGCAGCTATCTTGGAAAAGTCTTTAATAAACCGACGATAATATCCTGCTAATCCAAGAAAACTTCTTACATCAGATGCATTCTTAGGTCTAACCCAATCCTTGATTGCTGCCACCTTAGCGGGATCAACCGCTATTCCATTTCCCGAGATAACATGGCCTAAGAACCTCACTTCACTCTTCCAGAAGTGACACTTCGAAAACTTAGCCTTCAGCTGATGTTTCCGTAAGATCCCCAAAACAATCCTCAAGTGTGTCTTGTGCGCTTCCTCAGTTCTGGAATAAATCAGAATATCATCCACGAACACAAGCACGAACTTATTCAACTGATCTCTGAACACTCTATTCATAAGATCCACAAAATATGCTGGCGCGTTAGTCAATCCAAACGGCATTACCAGCCACTCATAAAACCCGGATGGTGTCCTGAAAGCAGTCTTCGGCACACTATCCTTTGCCACTCTCAACTGGTGAAATCCCGTTGCCAAATCCATCTGAGAAAACACCTTAGCCTCGTGAAGCTGGTCAAACAAGTCATCTATTCTCGGCAATGGATACTTGTTTTTCCTAGTCAACTTATTCAGCTCACGATAATCCACGCACAACCTCAACGACCCATCCGCTTTGGTTGCGAACACAACAGGTGCACCCCATTCGGATACACTTCTCCGAATGAATCCTTTCTGCAAAAGGTCATCAACCTGCACCCTCAACTCTAGCTGCTCCCTAGGCGCCATCCGCCTAAGAGGCATCACAATAGGTCTGGCTCCCTCGACTAGATCGATACGAAACTCGATCTCCCTATGCGGCGGTAACCCTTTGACTTCGTCAGAGACGTCCTCAAATCCATTCACAATTGGCACCGATGACAGTCCATCCCGTGGAACAACCAGCGAATACATGAAGCTCATGAAGACGCCTTCCTCATGCTTACATCGTATCACAACCTTTCGCCCTTCCACATTCCCGACTGTCACCTCAAGCCTCTCACAATCAATCCTTGCCGCATACTTCCTAAGCCAGTCCATACCCAAAATAATTCCGAACCCCGCAAAGTTTAGAACAAAGCAATCACAAAAAAACGAGCAATCATGACTCGACACAACTAGACCACGGCATACCATACACAAACATGACGAACCCCCAACTAGATTAGTCACAACCAATGGCCTATCAACAATATCCGGTCTCAAACCTAACCGGTCTACCAAATCATTACAAACAAAAGAATGCGACGCTCCAGTATCGAACAACACTCTAACTGGAACACCACAGATAGAAAGAGTACCTTGAACCACCACACTCTTCCCCTTTTCTTCAGCAGTCGGAGCTTTTGAAGACGACGGCACAACTCCCAAAGCATAAGCTTGCACAATCTGCCTATCTTTCCTCGGCTCTGGGCAATCCTTCTTGATATGTCCCAGCTTATCACAGTTATAATACTTTCCCGGCACCTTGGGATTCTTACAATCTTTGTAAAGATGGCCCTTCTGTTGGCAGTTATAACAAGTCACTTCGCCTTTCGGCTTCTTCTGGCCATCCTTACCCTTCTGCTTCTGCTGCTTCCTCCTCTTATTGCCATTCTGGTGTGGTTTAGATCCTTCCCTGGTTACAGCAACAACAGAACTTTCCTTAGGAAACAAACTCTCATGCCTAAGGGCTTTCTCCACAAGCTTCTCAAATGGATCGTCCAAATGATCCACTAACTGCCTCCCAAGATAAGCATCCAGACCAGTCACAAACTTCTCATTCTTCTGATAGGGAGAATCAATGTACGATCTGGCATACTTGGACAAAGCTTCAAACTCAGAAATATACTCAAGAACTGGTCTCCCACCTTGCTTGAGCTCTACAAACCTCTTGAACAAAACAGACTTCTGAGCCGTAGAGATGAACTTGGCTTCAAATCTAACTTGGAATTCCTCCCAAGTAATCTCTTCTTCTGGGGTATCAATGGTGATAGAATTCCACCAATCAGCAGCTCTTCCCTGAAGCTGTCTCGATGCAAGCTTTCTCTTAGTTGCATCCTCAATCCCTAAGTCACCAAAGATCCTTTGACATGCATCAATCCATCTCTGCACCTCAATAGTCGACTCCGTCCCCAAGAAAGCTTTTCCTCCAAGAGAAGTATAATCCTTACAAAGCTTAGCAAAATCCACCGGTCTTGGAGCTTGGACTTGAACTCCAACATCTACAGATGGCCCTGGAGCTGGTATCCTTCTCATGATCGAAGTCATCATCGCTTCGAACATAGTTCCATAATCAACAGCCCCTTCAGTAGCACGGCCTTCCCTTGCAGCTGGTCTCCCTCTTCGACTCATCCTTAATATCTGTAATAAGAATGATTAGAACACCTTAAGAAACAACTGCATAAGGAGTTCAAATCCTTCTAAACTACTATATTATATATAGTAATCATCCATCAAAATACAATTACGTCTCTCATACGTAGTTACGTTAGCGAGCGTTGGCTAAAATCGATTAACCAAAGCTCTGATACCAAATGTGACGACCGCCCATGACTCCCGCACCATAACAAGGAAATAATGCGCTGAAAGGCGTGCCAGGTAGCCATGGACGATAGTCGGGGTAAAAATAAAACAGCAAACTCTATCGTACAACTCACAGCGCATGGATAAAATACAATAGAGAAATATATAGTGAAGCTCCATAACAGAAAAATCATCATATAAGCATCGTAGTAGTTTTATACAAACATGAATCATCCATACATCAAAGCCTCACTACAAACACTCAATCAGATATAACAGCGGAACACCCAGTACATATAGTAGGAAAACTAGTATACAAAGCCTCCTGCTCGTCTTCGTCATCATCAGCGTAGATCTCTAAGAACAGCACCTGTCACCTGCTACCTAGTCTGCCCATCCCAACATGGATGAACAGCCCAAGGTAATAAGAGGAGACATAAAACCTTGAGTCAGACAAAGTCTTAGTGAGCAGTAAATCAACTATCAAACATACCAAAAGAGCATAAAGGATAAAAGGAATAGGAACCAAACCACCCCACTCCACCTCTTTCTACAGTGATAGCCCCCAGACACACACCAAGGAGAAGTAAGCATAACATAGCAGATAATTAAGGTAAAGCAATAATCACTCGAGTCAAGGGCGATGTTTTCCAAATACAAACCGCCAAGGCCTAAACCAAGATCAGATAAGCACCTAGAAAATACCGCTCTTGAGACCGAATGATGATACAACCAAACGTCCAAACATCCATGACTCTGGCTATCACTGTTATCCTTGCTTTGATTTCACCGTTGATTGAATGACCATCCGTCAAGGGCTAATGGTAACCCCGGTTCTAGGCATAACTCCGCACGTCATCGTGACCCATGCCTAGGACTTACCTACTCTGCCCAGAGTACTCAACTACCTACCTGTAGTCTTTTGGGTGTCCCGACTACCTGCCTGTAGTCGTTATGGGCGCCCCATGTACTCTTGCTTTTGAGCATGCTAGAACCTTCAACAACGATGAGATTCAAGCCTCCTAGTCATCCTCCTTGACGACTATCCTCATACTAGCTCAAGCTACCTCCCGAGCAATCCATTATCAATCAACTCGAACCATCCCTCGAGTTATCAACATGCTTGGAATGATCCCTGCCTGGATTACGCCAAGTCTACATCACATCATACTTCGCTTTATCACACCATAGCAAAGTCTCAACTCAACAACATGGTTTGCCTCATCGCATCATGGCAAAGTTCCATCTCAACATCATTCAATCCATACATATGAGCTTCAACATTCGCCTCATATGCCTTTAGCAGCTTTCACCATTCAAGAGCCTCTTCTATAGCTTTTGAATCATCTTTGACCATACTTGTCCAAATCTATCAACTAGATAGCTCATTCACAACAATCAATCAAGGCAAACATTAATCCAAACAAATAAGTATTCAATCAAGATCTAATTAGGCATTTATAACTAAAATGGCAATTTCGTAAATAAATGAGCATAGAACTAACATACATGAATCATGGGTTTTTAGCATAGATCTAGCAAATATAAAACATGGGTTTTGTTTCTATAACTTAATAAATGAACTTGCATAGGTAAACATCTTCACAAACAATGGATCTATACTTGGATCTAAGGAAAATGCACAAAATCACTATCTACAACACTCCAACAAACCACCAATCCAATATACTCCTTTGGGTCCGCGTGAGAGATAACTACCACTCACCAAATCACCTAAACACCTCAAAAACTAAACACTTCAGATCTGGACAGCGAAGATCAAGGCTTGATCCGGCGAAATCTCGCTTAAAACGATGAAATCTAGCTTCGTTGGATGAAGATCTTCAACATTGGCCCTTGAATCTTTGATCTCAATCTTCGATCTTGGATGGATGTTAGAACTAGATTGGAATGGAGAAAAGAAGATGAAGAAATGTTGTAGTCGAGCTCTCAAAATGGCAGCACTTCGTCGCTTCAAAATCCGGTGCCAAAAAAAGTGAGCCAAACCCCTCTATTTATAGGCTGATTTCTCCCTGACTCGGCCGCTCTTAAGTCGTTGCCGACTCATCTCCCTGAGTCGCCCATGCCACTTGCCGACTCAACACAACACAGGGCCTCATGTCTTACTCATACGCGGCTTATCCTAGACACGACTCAACGCCTCTAACGACCTAACAACCTTAACCCGTGTACGACTCATACGACCTAACCAAATACGGCACAACATGCTAACGACTCAATGGCTTACGACATAAGACACTGCCGTATTTTCCTAAGTCCTAAGTCGTATGGCGACTCAACTAACATGCCGACTCAACTACACTAAGCCATACTGGGTACCTACCGACCTAACGACTTAGTCTTATGGCCGACCTAAGCCCTAGCCGACTCAACTGCATACGACTCAACAACCTCTGCCGACTCAACACCCACCGACTCAACTCCTTAACTCGGCAAACCCTATGAGTCGTAACTCGTTGACTCGGCCACACTTCTTATCTCACTATCCTCTTAGGTCGGTCACCCCTATGAGTCGGTCAACCCCTTAACTCGGCCACATACTAACTCGACCATACCTATAAGTCGCTGCCTCTATGAGTCGGTTACCATATGAGTCGCCCACTACCTTAATTTAGTCCAAACTCTAACAGGCTAACCCACTGACTCGTCCAAGACCATGAGTCGCTGCCTACCTTAACTCGGTCCAAACTCAACCCTCAACATGTTGACTCGTTAACGACTCAAAACTTGAGAACTCAAACTCATCACTAAACACATGAGTTAACTTTCTAAACGACTCAGGCTAGAAACAACATAAACAATACTAATGACCTGAAAATTCTACGATTTATCGATACGTAAAATACGGGTCGTTACACATTTTAAATAAATAAACGATATAATTTTTATGTTATAAAAATTATGATTTTTGTGAAATATAACTGAAATGTGATTTTAGAAATAAGTAGTTGATTAATTTGTAAAATGGTTTATATTGGGATTTTGGAATTATTATAAACGGTTTATATAAAAGATTTATAAAATTGATATTTTTAAATTAAAAATATTGGAATCATAAAACGAGTATTTATAAGTGTTAAAAGGAAGTATAAATGGATTTCATAAGTGAAAGAAATTTATAAATTTATTAATTGCGAAGTTATAAAATGAATAGATTTTGTAAAATAAAAGATTTATAGGTAATTAACTTATAAATTTGATTTTTGCATTTAAATGAGATATAAATAGAATTTGTTAATTAAGGGATTTTATAAGTTAAAGTTTTTAGAAAATATATTTATAATGTGAATTCATAAATGTTGTTTTACAAATCCGAAACCAATTGAATTTGATAAGTAAATACGAAAGCTTATTAAAAGAGATATATCCGCAATTTTGGACAGTGGATAATCCTTTAAATTAAATAAAATCTGTAGAAATGTTGAATTTGGTAACGAAGTATATTCACGATTTTGGACAGTGAATAATATATTAAAGAAATGTTTTGGGGAAGTGATATTTTAAATAGAATTAAAATGATTTAAAGATGTTTTAAAATGTATTAAGTATCGAAACCATAGATTTCAACATTCATTGTTGAAATAGACGTTTTCGAGAAATAAAAGGAAATAGTGGACTATAACACTGTTGTTATAGTAAATGATTTTTGAAAGGAAATGTTTTATATAGTATTGGGATTTATATATCTATCTCAATTTCGAATCCCTATACTAGTGATTTTGGGTTGTCGTAACGATGTTTTACGCAACATTCGTTTTGACTCAAATAAATGTGTTTAAGAGGATGTTTTCCTTAAAGAATAAAATATATACTTAATTGTGATTTAAGTATATTGAATATTTTCCAAATGTTGAAAATAAATAGATTGGTGAATTACTTATCATTAAATAAGTATGGAAATGTTTTCCAATATGAAGTGAATGTTTTGAGATTATATCTTTTAAAGATAAATTGAAAGTGCATATTTGAAAATCGTATATCAGTGGATATTTGAAAATTTAAATTCACCATGGAATTTATAAAGGAAAGGGAAATTTGTTTAAAAATAAACGTTGATTTATTTTTGAAGTGTGGAAATAAATTTACGGATTTGGAACGTAAATTTAAAATAAATCGGTAAGGATTTATTTGATTGGTTTAAATGAACCGTTTTGAAATGAAAATGAATAAATATTTATGAATATATCCCATGTAGGGAAATGATTTGAAATTTGTTTTCAAAAGTTGTAAAGGTGGAAAATGATTTGAAATTTGTTTTCAAATGGTTGAAGTGTGGAAAAAAAAATATCTTGTAAAGATATTTTTGGAAAATAAATAATTTGGGAAATTATTTGGAATCTGGTGATATTGTGCATATCCATTGATAGTTAAATAACCGACTATCAATATTGACCTTTAAATGGGTATTTGTTGTGATTTGCTTGAATTTGAATGCTACACTTATTTTTCAAATGTTGCGCTCGTTATTCGGTTTAGCCGGGGGAGGACATTTGTGTCATATAACCCATTCTGAATACTGATACGACGTATATGGATAGCATTGAAGACCGGTGGTGAAGACCGGGTATTTGTGAGAATGATAGGATGACCTGTCGATTTTCTCTGCATCATGGCTCAGGTATAGAGATTCCATAAGTGATTGAAAGTCCGATCGGGATTGTGAATACCCGGATTTGCAAGGGCTTCTTCGGAAGTGCCTTCGGTTCTGTTCGAACCCGGAACAAACTTGTATAGATGTATGTATGACGTTTCATTTTGAGATGTAAAGCTAGTTTCTATCAAATACATTTCTGTTGGTGACTGAGAATTTATTCTCTTAGCTTAACACCCTTCTCTAAGACATACGAGCTCAGAGGTTATGTAGTTGATGGTTACTAGTGATACATTCCCAATTTGGTAATGTGGCATACGAAGTGGTGCTGATCATTTGTTGATCGAGGCATGGATTTGTGAAAAAGCGTAGCTTTGTGGACGAGACTTCATCGGGCCACACAACCTGGTAATAGTCGAAACAGGAATGTTGCGACAAGGTTTTTGTTAGGGGTAGCGCCCTAGGGTACGTCCATTTCCTTCTGGATAGAAGGTGATATCATAGTATAGAGCCCAGATATCGAACCTATGTGGTTACTTCATATTTACTACTTTGTGGTTGTTGCTTTGTGGTTGAGGATCCTCGGATAAAGGTCGGTAATGACCGGGGGATGGCATAGCTTGTGTGTTACTTACCTAGTCACAGCTATATAGCGTGAGGTAGCGTCGGTGTGTTAGTTACCTAGTCACAGCTGTATAGCGTGAGGTAGCGTCGGTGTGTTAGTTACCTAGTCACAGCTGTATAGCGTCAGGTAGCGTCGGTGTGTTAGTTACCTAGTCACAGCTGTATAGCGTGAGGTAGCGTCGGCCTTGTTTAGCAGAGATTCGGTTAGGTTTTCGGGGGCGTCCTTCCAGAGGCGTTCCATTTCGTTATGGGAAGTTTCTTCGCCGATCATTTGTTGGAAAATCCAAAGAAACAATACGTACCCTGTACGGTTTTAGTTGTATAATCTGCCATAGAATGTGGCAGTAACCTGCTATTGATCATGGTAGCTATAGTTGGCATAAGTGCGTAATGTCCATGCTGACTAGGGTTACTATTATATTTTTGAAATGTTTTCTACACTATGCACTAATAATAATATCAAAAATGATTTATTTTGCGTAATGCCATGGAATGTTGTTGTTTTAAAGATAAATAACTGTTTTAGTTCTCACACCAGTCCCATGACTGACATGGAGTTTATTGTTCCCTTCCTAAACTTTGGGTGCCCATAATTTTCCACACAGACAGCCTAGAGTCAGGTTATCAGGTCATTCTGGAATTCAGGAGTTACTGTAGAGATCTGGAGGCAAGCCGGATGGCGTGGCGTATTAACCAGTATATAGTGTTTCTTTTCCGCTGTTTTTTGTTGTAAACTCTGATAATGTAATGTAATGTGATGTAATGTAATAACATATAAGATTCTTTGTTTTAAAGATTATTCATTGATATATTATATGTTGTTCCACTGCGATTTGTGAGATTCTGATATTGTTTTCTATTGCTTCTTCTTTCTTTCTTCTTCTACCTCTTCTTCTTTAACCCTAACAATTCGGTTTTTCCGGCCTTCGATTGCTCGGCAGTTGACACAGTGGACGTACTAATGTCAATTTTCAGATGTCGAAAATCCTGTACGTTACAATGTGGTATCAAAGCATTTGGTTAAGAGACAACCTTGGCTCTGTTGGGTGTTACTCAATAGAGATAGAGTCAGCAGTACTCTAGAATGAGTGTGAGTGTACTAATAGATATGAGTGCGTATTTGTTAGTGAATATAAAAAAATGTTCTATATTGTGATGGTTGGTTTGTTGAGTGGTATATGGATTCTGGTCAATACGAGTTATTAATGTTGTTGATAGGAATCTCTAAACACTTGTACAGAACAAATTCGACATGATATCATTTTAAAATAGGGTAAATGAAATAATTTTACCTAAATCATTTTCGTATATAAAAGAGAAATAATTTCTGTGAATTATTATAATATGTGATTGTTTGGTTGCTAGAAAGTGATGATATTAAATTATTATCATTAATGTTGAAAAAGAAATTGAAATCGTAACTCCAAAGTTAAGAAATAAATTCACATACAAATAGAATTGGAAAATATAAATTGTAAATGTGATTTGTAATTTGAAGTAAAATTCTAGAGGAATATTTGGAAATATTTTGAAAATGATTTTCAAGGGTTTGGAAAAAAAATGTTTTTGGTGGGGGATAAAAGCTCTAAACTCTTTTCGGTCGCTGGAAAATAACTTTGGTGATGACTGCAGCATCATCGGTGTTCATTTTCGGGTTTCCAAAAGAGGGGTTGCTGCCAAGTTGTTTTAAATGAAAGTTGTTGGGAAATTTGGGGTTTGGGTGTTGAAATTCAAAAGATAATTTGAATTGGTTTCAAAAATGGTTTTGAAATGTTGGAAAGACTCTAGAATCTGAAAAAAATAGTTATGGAATAAAATTTATTAAGTTCAAAATAAATTTGGGGTAGAAACAAATGAATTGAAATTGAGTTTGAATTATGGAAATAAATTTATGAATGAATGAATTTACAATTACGAGTAAATGAAATTGGAAACTAATTGTTGAAATTCATCTTGAAATTGCAAGTAAACAAAAAATCTATCAAGTTGGATCAAATGAAGCTAAGTATTAAAATAAATTTAGTAAGTAAAACTAATTGAAGAAATGACAAATTTAATATGGATTGAAATGAATTGAATTCAACATTTATAAATAAAGGGTAAATTAAATTCATATGGAATTTGAAATCCAGTTTAAATATGCGAGGTTATAAACTGAAATTGAAACTGAATATTGAAAACCAATTTGAATTGTGCGAGATAAAATGAGTTACAACTTGTAATGAATTAGTAAAAGGAACTAATTTAAAATAACAAGATGAATTAGTTGTGAATGAAAAATAATTGATAATATTAAATATTCCGAAGGTAAATTGAATCCAAATAGAATTGAAATTGTAAATTGAATTCAAATGAAATTGATAATGCGAGATTGAATGAAGGTGGATATTATGGTTAGCAGGGTTTACAGGTGTATTACAGGAAATTGGGATTTTGATTTCGAAGATAAAAAAAATTGAATTGCTCGACAAAAGGTATGTATTTGAATTTCAGTATGAAATTTGATGATTTTCTTGTCCAGCCACTTGGCTTTTTCTTTTCTTTTTGGAATCTGGGGGCCGTGTTGCCATTTTTGTAGTCGTACCGAGCTAGCCGTGCAAAGGAGACGCTGGCGAAATTTTTCGAAAATTTAAGGCATTAGAATATTTTGGAGAAAATTGGAAATTTTTGAAAACTATAACTTTGATTTTGGAATGAAAAGTTAAACGATATAGTTAGTTTTGAAAAGAAACTAAGTATGATTTGAAAACTTAGTAAAGTTATTATAAGAAGTTTAACAATGGATTTTGGAAAAGTTAAACTGCTTAAACGAATTTTAGATTTAATTTGAACAAATGATTTTGGGAAGTTAATTAATTTCAAGACTTTTTATTACTTGTTAATTTCGAGGATGAAATTCTTTTAAGGGGGGAAGTTTGTAACGACCCAGAATTTCTGCCATTTGAAATTCGTATATTTTATTGATTTTAAATATTAACAAGTAAAATTTATAAGTCGAATAAATTACATTTCGAATATCTGGATTTAATTGGATAATTAAATCGATAATTTAATATTTGAAATTACAAGAATAACTGAAAATTGGGTTTTAAAGTGATTAAAATTGATTTTTTAAGTTATATTAAATCATATTGGAGTTAGAAAAGTTATAGAACTTTTAAAATTGAATTAAAAGTTAATTTGTGAAAATTGAGTATTTTAATATTTAATTAACGAGTGAAAATAGTCATTTTTCAAACAGTCTCGGATTTTGGCGAAACAAGTTTCATCGGATCCGTAATGTTATATTATTGTAACGTTTCAAATTTCATGTAAATCAGATTTACGGTTTGTCCGGGGGGAGACAAAACGCGTAGAAATTTGTTTAATCAATTTAATTTAAATTTGATCGTTTATTACCGTAACTCACACATATGATCGAATTGGCTCTCGATACCTATTCCATTATATCCGAAATGCGGGGTAAACCCTAGAAACGCCAACCGGCACGCTTCGTTTGGAATTCGAAAAAAATACGATGAATAGTGTTTTGGGCAATTTTCTATAAAAGGGCTTCACTATCTTCAATTTGCAAAGCATTTAGGGTTTCAGCCCTAGCCGCCAGTTATAATATTAATGGCCGAAAATTGTTCATCTTCTTCCTCAATTTTCTTCAAATCCACAAAGAAATTCGTGAAACTTCCTAAATGAAAGTTGTAGACAACGACGAGAGCTAGATATCCAACGGTGATGATCGAAAATGAAGCTAAGAATCGATGGAAATTTGCGTGCAAATAGGCGACGTTCGCATGCGTTTTTCTGTGCAATGGGAGGGTCGAGCTTCATCATGTCTTGGCTGTAGGTGAGTCTCGAGTAGGCGCTTCAAATGGTGGAGCTTGATTGCTGTAGAGGTTGTCGATGGAGGCCGTGGCATTAGGGTTTTGGCGGCGGCTATGGGTTCTTGGTCGCGTGTTTTACCTGGGTATTGTTGCTTGAGGAAGAAAAGGGAGGGATTGCCTAGATTCTGGGGCTTGAAATCAATGGAAGAGATTGAATTAGATTATAAATTAAATAAGAAAATTGTAAATTATTATATTTAAAATTCGTATAAACTTCTAAACGTTGTAACTCTTTCATACGAGGTCCGTTTCGCACGAAACAAATTGTGTCGGGTTCGTATTGATGAGCACTATGCAATGGAGCTGGATTGGGATCGATTGGAGCTAGTGATAATTTCGGATAAAATTAAACGTCCGTTTAATTTTATTCGAAATAAAACACTGAAACCGTTATCGGAAACAAGGTGAGAACTTCTCACTCAATCGAATTTGTTTCGATTTAAATTTTAAGTAGTTAGAATTAAAATTTGTTGATTATATGCTTGGATGATAAATTATTATCTATTGTTTTGAAATAGACCCTGTACGCCGTATATTAAGCGGAGGTTATTTATTAAACACGTATACCGCGATATTTCACCTTGAAGTGGAATTGGTATTATATATGTACTTGGAGTTGATTTCCCTCATTATATAGCGGATGAGACCCTATTGCGCCGCATAATAGCGGATAATATTTTATAAATCTCATGTACCGCAATATTCCATCTTGAAACGGGATTGGTATTGTGCTAACATCTGTGGATGCAGGGAAACAGGTTGGAGGGATCCAACTGGATTCCTCAACAGTATTGATTTATTTACAGATATTTGCGATATATTCTGTTATCATATTAATATATGATGTTTGGAGGGTGTGTTGATATATTGTTGCTGTTGCAGCATTGGCCTATTTTTGGAGTTTTAGAAAAATGTTAAAGTAACGATTTCGAGTTTAAAAGGATTTTCAAGTGATTTATGAAAGTATACATTTTATTGAATTTTGGAACTGATCTATTTTAAATAAATAAACGATATAATTTTTATGTTATAAAAATTATGATTTTTGTGAAATATAACCGAAATGTGATTTTTGAAATAAGTAGTTGATTAATTTGTAAAATGGTTTAAATTGGGATTTGTGAATTATTATAGACGGTTTATATAAAAAATTTATAAATTAATATTTATAAATTAAAAATATTGGAATCATAAAACGAGTATTTATAAGTGTTAAAAGGAAGTATAAATGGATTTCATAAGTGAATGAAGTTTATAGATTTATTAATTGTGAAGTTATAAAATGAATAGATTTTGTAAAATAAAAGATTTATAGGTAATTAACTTATAAATTGGATTTTTGCATTTAAATGATATATAAATAAAATTTGTTAATTAAGGGATTTTATAAGTTGAAGTTTTTAGAAAATATATTTATAATATGAATTCATAAATGTTGTTTTATAAATCCGAAACCAATTGAATTTGATAAGTAAATATGAACGCTTATTAAAAGAGATATATCCACGATTTTGGACAGTGGATAATCCTTTAAATTAAATAAAATGTGTAGAAATGTTGAATTTGGTTAACGAAGTATATTCACGATTTTGGACAGTGAATAATATAGTAAAGAAATGTTTTGGGGAAGTGATATTTTAAATAGAATTAAAACGATTAAAGATGTTTTAAAATGTATTAACTATCGAAACCATAGATTTCAACATTCATTGTTGAAATAGACGTTTTCGAGAAATAAAAGGAAATAGTGCACTATAACACTGTTGTTATAGTAAATGATTTTCGAAAGGAAATGTTTTATATAGTATTAGGATATCTATATCTATCTCAATTTTGAATCCCTATACTAGTGATTTTGGGTTGTCGTAACGATGTTTTACGCAACATTCATTTTGACTCAAATAAATGTGTTTAAGAGGATGTTTTCCTTAAAGAATAAAATATATACTTAATTGTGATTTAAGTATATTGAATACTTTCCAAATGTTGAAAATAAATAGATTGGTGAGTTACTTATTATTAAATAAGTATGGAAATGTTTTCCAATATGAAGTGAATGTTTTGAGATTATATCTTTTAAAGATAAATTGAAAGTGCATATTTGAAATCGATTTGAAAATCGTATATCAGTGGATATTTGGAAATTTAAATTCACCATGGAATTTATAAAGGAAAGGGAAATTTGTTTAAAAATAAAATTTGATTTATTTCTGAAGTGTGGAAATAAATTTACGGATTTGGAATGTAAATTTAAAATAAATCGGTAAGTATTTATTTGATTGGTTTAAATGAACCTTTTTGAAATGATAATGAATAAATATTTGTGAATATATCCTGTGTTGGGAAATGATTTGAAATTTGTTTTCAAAAGTTGTAAAGGTGGAAAATGATTTGAAATTTGTTTTCAAATGGTTGAAGTGTGGAAAAAATATCTTGTAAAGATATTTTTGAAAAATATATAATTTGAGAAATTATTCGGAATCTGGGGATGTTGTGCATATCCATTGATAGATAAATAACCGACTATCAATATTGATCTTTAAATGGGTATTTGTTGTGATTTGCTTGAATTTGAATGCTAAACTTATTTTTAAAATATTGTGCTCGTTATTCGGTTTAGCCGGGGGAGGACATTTGTGTCATATAACCCATTCCGAATAGTGATACGATGTATATGCATAGCATTGAAGACCGGTGGTCAAGACCGGGTAATTGCGAGAATGATAGGATGACCTATCGATTTTCTCTGCATCATGGCTCAGGTATAGAGATTCCTTAAGTGATGGGAAGTCCGATCGGGATTGTGAATACCCGGATTTGCAAAGGCTTCTTCGGAAGTGCCTTTGGTTCTGTTCGAACCCGGAACAAACTTGTATGGATGTATGTCTAACGTTACATTTTGAGATGTAAAGCTGGTTTCTATCAAATACATTTCTCTTAGTGGCGGAGAATTTATTCTCTTAGCTTAACACCCTTCTCTAAGACGTACGAGCTTAGAGGTTATGTAGTTGATGGTTACTAGTGATACATTCCTAATTTGGTAATGTGGCATAGTAAGTGGTGCTGATCATTTGTTGAAGGAAGCATGGCTTTGTGAAAAAGCGTAGCTTTGTGGACGAGACTTCGTCGGGCCTCACAACCCGGTAATGGTCGAAACAGGAATGTTGCGACAAGGTTTTTGTTAGGGGTAGCGCTCTAGGGTATGTCCATTTCCTACTGGATAGAAGATGATATCATGGTATAGAGCCCTGATATCGGAGCTTTGTGGTTACTGCATATTTACTACTTTGTGGTTGAGGATCCTCGGATAATGGTCGGTAACGACCGAGGGATGGCATAGCTTGTGTGTTAGTTACCTAGTCACAGTTGTATAGCGTGAGGTAGCGTCGGTGTCTTAGTTACCTAGTCACAGCTGTATAGTTACCTAGTCACAGCTGTATAGCGTAAGGTAACGTCGGTGTGTTAGTTACCTAGTCACAGCTGTATAGCGTGAGGTAGCATCAGCCGTGTTTAACAGAGATCCGATTAAGTTCTCGGAGGCGTCCTTCCAGAGGCGTTCCATTTCGGTATGGGAAGTTCCTTAGCCGATCATTTGTTGGAAAATCCAAAGAAACAATACGTACCCTGTACGGTTTTAGTTGTATAACCTGCCATAGAATGTGGCGGTAACCTGCTATTGATCATGGTAGCTATAGTTGGCATAAGTGCCAAATGCCCATGCTGACTAGGGTTACTATTATATTTTCGAAATGTTTTCTACACTATACACTAATAATAATATCAAAAATGATTTATTTTGCGTAATGCCATGGAATATTGTTGTTCTAAAGATAAATGTAACGACCCGCCGCCCTAACCGCCTCTAGTCGGTAATTAAACCAACTAGAAACGTTCAAGATGACGGATTGTTATATAGTTTATAACATTTAAACAGAATCAGCTACAGAATCACAGAACAATAATATATTTTATAAACAAACTTTTCTTTTATATACAAATATCAAAGTTATACAATAAATTACATTTGAATTTATACAGCGGAAACAATTTATATTTTAAAGTACAAGAAAAATTTTGCTGAAAACTTTAGTGAATTCCGAAATCCCCCTCTCTCTAACTTCGCTGCGAGAAAATCTTCAAGCTGTAAAAATACTCGGTCTGACCCGAGCGTTAATTGCAAAACACAAAAACACTCGAGTCAGGATTAATCTTAACTCAAGTAAATAAATTTGTAATGAACTGAATAAAATGGAAACAGAGATGACGAATCACATGAATCAATTCAAAATCTATTATGGATTTTCATTATTAACAACTTCAAATTTTTAATCTCTGTCAATCCCGTGTGGCTGCAGTACACACGTATACTTTTCACACATGTGCACTGCCTCGCCAACACGCGTGCAAGCGCAAATCGGACAAATCACTGCAATCTCGACTCAACTCAATGGACCAAACTGCAAGTACAGGGCACAATGCACACCAAACCAGGTTCAAATTACACAAGCTCGAGATGAAAGTGTCGAAGTTATCCGAAGTCAACAGCAATACATGTATTATGAATTTACACAATGCAGTACAACTACAGGACAAGGCTAAATGTCCAATGAATGCAACTACAGGACTGCAACAGGTCAACAGAAGTTTTGAAGCAAACATAATCAGGGCTAGTTGATAACAGGGAACTAAATACAGGCATGTTCATATTACACAGAGGTGACCATCTATTTTCAAAGAGAGAAAAAAAAAACAAACATTCTTGACAACATATTTCAAGTCATCATCACAAGCATGTAAAATCAAGCAGATCAGGTTTCTAAAGAAATATATAAGGTTTGCTCACATGTTTTAAGCTCTACTGTTTTTTTTCTTCTTCCCAGTATAAATTATCCTTAAGTTCATCTTAAAACTACTTTTAAAACTTGGATCTGGATTTGTATAAACAAAATTTATTTGGATTCTAAGGTCTAAAATGAAGTTGAGAAAGGGATTTTGACTTATGAACAGGGTTTAGAAGCCTGTGATCAAACAAAGGCCAGCATAGCCTATAAATCAAACATGCACAAACAACACATTCATATTCATAACAGAAATTCTCACAACACACTTGCAAGATCACATCAGATTTTTTAAGCTTAACAAGGTAGTGTGCTCACTTAAAAGAAGACAGAGCATTTTTTTCTTTTTTCAATAGCAGTTTGATTGATTTCTTTTTTTATATAACAGTTTGATTTTGAAACTTGTTTTTCCAGATTCCAGATATCATATGTAGTTTATATACAATTAGAACTCACACATCCTAAACAACCCTGATTTGTTCAAGCATTTAAGTTCAATTCAGTAAACAAAGTCAAAAGAAAATTCAGAAATCAACACAAGTTTGAAATTTTGAAGAACACACGTGCACAGCCACTAATTTGTTTACAGTCACAAACTTGCAGGTACTTTCATATATATATATATACCATACTTCATCATACATATTCATTTAACAACTTAAGCATGCAACCAATTTTTTTTTTTTTTTTTTTTTTTTTTTTAACTTTAAGAAAACAGGAAATGTTACTCACAGAAACTTGAGTTGTTTAAAAATCAACAGAAATACCATAAGCAGTCATGCATACAAAATGCAGAGAAGTCATCACACAGTTTTCACAGGTTATTTATGTTTAAATATGAAAGTTTACTCACAGTGACATGCATATGCATAAATACATAATCACATAATGGTTCCAAGAACTTTAGCATGTATCATTTTCATTAACCAATTGGTTTAAACTTGTAAATTTTGTTATTTTCAGATTATAGGATGTTCACAGACCTTTATAACTGAGGTCATTCATATATAGGCATGCAAGCATGATACACAGCAAAACATCAAACCATAGGGGGGTTTATAGGCACATATATACAACACATGCAGCAACATAAACAAGCAAAATTTTTGGCATAGCATCTGTTCTTATCAGTTTAAAATCAAATTTCAAATATAGCATCTGCTCTCATCAATTTAAATAAAAATTATAGTATCTGTTTTTTATCAATTTAAAAATACAATTTATAACATCCATTCTCATCAGTTTAATTAAAATTTAAGTAGCTTCTGTTCTTAACAGTTTAAATAAAAATGTAAATAGCATTTGCTCTCAACAGTTCAAAACAAATATAAATTCCAAATTTGTGTCTGTTCTTACCAGTTTAAATAAAATTAAATTCAATAGTATTTGTCCTCATCAGTTTAAATAACAAATTAACAGAGCAATTCATAGCAAAAGAACAACCAACAACCAACATGCAGTGAGTCATCTGTTCTTATTAGTCTAGAATTCAATTTTAACCGAGCAACTGAAAACCACAAACCACCAAAACAAAGCATGCAATCAAGTACTTATTGGTTCAACAGTTTAGATTAATTTATCCGAGCAACTGATAATGCATAACCCACAATTCCTAGCATGCAACCAAGCATTCACTTCAAAACAAATCTAAAAACTTGCATGAAGATTAATCGTGAGGAGAAACTCACCTTTCAAAATCGAAACAGCCGAAGAGAGCAAAGATAAAACGATTGAGCAAGGCAACGCAAATAGAACGAAGGCCCCAAATGGGATTGAGGAGCTGAAGCCCTAATTGAGACGATCGGAGGAAGAAGGAACGAAAGAGGATTCGTGGCCGCCATTTTTTTTCTTTCGTGATTTTTGGTTTAGGGTTAAAAAAATGGAAATGGTAAAGTGAAATGAAAGGGATCGGGTATCGGATTGAAAGTAAAGGCAGTGGTTCTTTTCTTCTTTATTTTATGTTTTATTTTTATTTTGTTTTATTATTTTCTTCTATTTATATATATATAATTTTTCATTTTAAATTCAATTTATTTTAAACATCAAATTTTATTTTGTACACAAACACCTTGTTTTGTTTTTGTAGATATTTACTTTTGTTTGTTTTGTTTAATTTTTGTTTAAATTATGTTATTAAATTTTTTTCTTTTACTAAGTGTATTTGTTTATTTTATTTTGTATTGATTTTAATTTTTTTATTTAAGCTAAAGAAAAAATGTCATTAAAATTTAACCATTAATTTACTAATTTACAAAAATAAAAAATTTTAAATCCAAATTATCTTCTTAAGTTATTAGTTTGAATTTCAATTACAAATTCCATATTCAATCTCAACTCCGAAGTCAACTTTAAATTTTTATTCAACTCTTTATAGATTAAATTTTAAAATTTAATCACCAATTTCATTGTTATATTGGAAATTCAATTTAAATTATCATTCAAATATTTAAAATTAATTAAATATTCACAATTTAAATTGTTCAAAATTCAGGGCCGTTACAATCTCCCCTCCTTAAAAGAATTTCGTCCCGAAATTACAAGTAAGGAAAAATGATTGTTAAAATTTCACCAATATTTATACCCTACTCAAATTAATCTAGTTGGAAACTTATTAAAAATAAATGAATGCAGGATTCATTCTATTTGTTTTATCTCACTAGCTTTGTTTATTAACTCATTTGTCTATTATTTTCTACAATCAAGACACAAAAATCTTTACTAAAATTTCCAACTTACAAAAACCCAAATTTTAAATTTGAACTTCTTCATTTAAGAAATTTACATAGTATAACTTTTCCCAAAGCTGTGGACTTTTCAAAACATTCCAAAAATCCTCTTCCTTAATTTATTAGGTTGGAATTTATATCACTTTAATTTCAGATAATTGATTTTCTAGTTTGAAAATACTTGCTAACTCGAAATTTAACAAGTCTACTGTCGTTCTTAAAGACATTAGGCATACGCTGGCCAGGCGCAAGTCTAACAATCTCCAAGTACTAAATATACTTGCTTCAATTCCCAGTGAAAATACCTTTTAAAAATTCTTTTAAAAATGGATATGGAAAGCACATTCCCCCATGGATCACAGTTTACTCGGCGGTTCCGCTACTATCCCAGTAGAGTCGCTTGTAACTGTGGATATCTCATCCCTTGAATTTCGCCATGGTTGTTGCCAAAGATCGCGGTTCAAACGGCGGTTACGCTACTATCCCAGTAGAATCGCTCGTGACCGTAGGCATCTCGCCCCTCGAATTACGCTTTGGTTTGTAGATTGCAGTTTACACAGCGGTTACGCCACTATCCCAGTGGAATCGCTTGTAACTGTAGGCATCACGCCCCTCAAATTACGCTACCACCCGAGTGTAACTAGATCGCGGTATACACGGCGGTTACGCCACTATCCCAGTGGAATCGCTTGTAACCGTAGGCATCTCGCCCCTCGAATTACGCTAGCACACTAAACCAGTTCAAAAGGACATTCCAACTAATGGAAATACTACGTAGCTACGATTTTCAAATGGACACTCTTCTCGAGTTCCAACAACCTTCACAAATGTTTAAATGGAAGGTACTTTTCCATATCCTCAATTTGGAAAACATAATATTATACATACATATATAATATTTCATTTCACATTTTTGTACATATCATACTCATGTACTTACATAAGTTTTCCATAACAATTACTTTTCCAAACTAATTGGTTTTCGAATTAATCGTATTCACAAATATACGTTATGAAAACCACAATATTTCATACCCATAACAAATAGAGGTTTCACAAATTTTTTCATTTCATCATCCATTTAAAATTTTCCTCTAAGCCGATTTGGAAATTTAAGGTTATCTCAAACCTAATTCACATTCATAATCCAATTTATTATCGACTTCACACTCGATTTGGATTTCACGTTACATCGTCAATCCTCAACACATAATTGATGTCTATCGATATATAACCTCTGAGCTCGTACGTCTCAGAGAAGGGTGTTAAGCTAAGAGAATAAATTCTCCGCCACCGCAGATATATATTTAATAGAGATCAATTGATATGTCGTCAATTCACGACGTTAGACATACAATCCAAATCATCCATTTAAAATTCAAAGTTCAACTTACATTGTTTTTGTGTGTCAAAGTTAAACTCAATTTAACTCAAAATTCAATCACTTTGAAATTATTATTTTTTTTTCCAAGTTGAACTAAGTGTTCAAATTTCCCAAAAATAATATCTTTACAAGATATAAAATTTTTCACACTTAACCATTTGAAACAAATTCAAATATTCACTTTTCAATTTATCTTTAAAAGATAAAATTTCAAAACATTCACTTTACACTTTATCTTGAAAAGATAAAATTTCAAACCTTTCATTTCATATTGGAAAATATTTCCATACTTATTCAATAATAAGTAATTTACAAATCCATTTATTTTCAACACTTTGAAAATATTTGATATACTTAAACCAAAATCAAATATATATTTCATTCTTAAAAGAAATCATTCTTTTAAACACATTTCAAAACAACTTAAAATGAATTTACTTCATTTCATAGTATTGCTTCCCAAAAACATTCCCATTTAAGTTTTTCAACTTCAACTTAATTCATAGTTTGAATTCTGCATACATTTCAAAATATTGGTTTTAAACCAACTTCAAATTTCCAATATTAAGTTTTCCACTTAACTTATTTCCATGCCCATTCAAATTCAAATTCTTCATTGCATCAATTTAAATCTCTTATAAATTTTCATTAGATTCATATCTCTTTTTATATCTCATTTATTGTCCAAAACCATAGATATAACACCTTTAATAAGTTACAATAATTTACTTATCAAAATAAGTCATTTGCGGAATTTACAAACATCTTTAGAAATTACATTTCTATTTATAAACTTTGATTTATAATCTCCTTTACTAATTTGATTCAATTCAATTCATATAACTTAGTTATATACCCAAATCCATATTATAAGTTAAATACTTATAATCCATTTATTTACTAAATCGTTCTTCACAACATTTGAAATCAATTTTCAAAAGAATTCAAAATTAAATTTCCAAGTTATAGTTCAATAATCCATTTGATTATAATCAAATTGACATATCATTTTATTTTCCAATTACTACTTTGAAGATATTCAAAATATTTGATTTAAGCCAATTTAAACCAATTCATTAATTCTCTTAACTCATGTTTCATTTTCCATAACTCTCAAAAATTCGATAATGAGTTTCCGAATGATCGAAACTCAAGTCTAACGAGACCTCACCGAAGAGAAACGGTCGCAAACCTAAATTTAGAGAGGGGAATCTTCAAAATAATTCTAATTTTCAAAATACTTTTTATTTTAAAGAAAACAATTTTAAACTTCTTTAGATTTGAAAACACTTTCTTTAAAGTGATTCTAGTAACTATTCATATTAAACGCCATAAACTAAGCTTTGTGTAAACCAAAGCTCTGATACCACTTTGTAACGACCCGCCGCCCTAACCGCCTCTAGTCGGTAATTAAACCAACTAGAAACGTTCAAGATGACGGATTGTTATTTAGTTTATAACATTTAAACAGAATCAGCTACAGAATCACAGAACAATAATATATTTTATAAACAAACTTTTCTTTTATATACAAATATCAGAGTTATACAATAAATTACATTTGAATTTATACAGCGGAAACAATTTATATTTTAAAGTACAAGAAAATTTTTACTGAAAACTTTAGTGAATGCCGAAATCCCCCTCTCTCTAACTTCACTGCGAGAAAATCTTCAAGCTGTAAAAATACTCGGTCTGACCCGAGCGTTAATTGCAAAACACAAAAACACTCGAGTCAGGATTAATCTTAACTCAAGTAAATAAATTTGTAATGAACTGAATAAAATGGAAACAGAGATGACGAATCACATGAATCAATTCAAAATCTATTATGGATTTTCATTATTAACAACTTCAAATTTTTAATCTCTGTCAATCCCGTGTGGCTGCAGTACACACGTATACTTTTCACACATGTGCACTGCCTCGCCAACACGCGTGCAAGCGCAAATCGGACAAATCACTGCAATCTCGACTCAACTCAATGGACCAAACTGCAAGTACAGGGCACAATGCACACCAAACCAGGTTCAAATTACACAAGCTCGAGATGAAAGTGTCGAAGTTACCCGAAGTCAACAGCAATACATGTATTATGAATTTACACAATGCAGTACAACTACAGGACAAGGCTAAATGTCCAATGAATGCAACTACAGGACTGCAACAGGTCAACAGAAGTTTTGAAGCAAACATAATCAGGGCTAGTTGATAACAGGGAACTAAATACAGGCATGTTCATATTACACAGAGGTGACCATCTATTTTCAAAGAGAGAAAAAAAAAACAAACATTCTTGACAACATATTTCAAGTCATCATCACAAGCATGTAAAATCAAGCAGATCAGGTTTCTAAAGAAATATATAAGGTTTGCTCACATGTTTTAAGCTCTACTGTTTTTTTTCTTCTTCCCAGTATAAATTATCCTTAAGTTCATCTTAAAACTACTTTTAAAACTTGGATCTGGATTTGTATAAACAAAATTTATTTGGATTCTAAGGTCTAAAATGAAGTTGAGAAGGGGATTTTGACTTATGAACAGGGTTTAGAAGCCTGTGATCAAACAAAGGCCAGCATAGCCTATAAATCAAACATGCACAAACAACACATTCATATTCATAACAGAAATTCTCACAGCACACTTGCAAGATCACATCAGATTTTTTAAGCTTAACAAGGTAGTTTGCTCACTTAAAAGAAGACAGAGCATTTTTTTCTTTTTTCAATAGCAGTTTGATTGATTTCTGTTTTTATATAACAGTTTGATTTTGAAACTTGTTTTTCCAGATTCCAGATATCATATGTAGTTTATATACAATTAGAACTCACACATCCTAAACAACCCTGATTTGTTCAAGCATTTAAGTTCAATTCAGTAAACAAAGTCAAAAGAAAATTCAGAAATCAACACAAGTTTGAAATTTTGAAGAACACACGTGCACAGCCACTAATTTGTTTACAGTCACAAACTTGCAGGTACTTTCATATATATATATATATACCATACTTCATCATACATATTCATTTAACAACTTAAGCATGCAACCAATTTTTTTTTTTTTTTTTTTTTTTTAACTTTAAGAAAACAGGAAATGTTACTCACAGAAACTTGAGTTGTTTAAAAATCAACAGAAATACCATAAGCAGTCATGCATACAAAATGCAGAGAAGTCATCACACAGTTTTCACAGGTTATTTATGTTTAAATATGAAAGTTTACTCACAGTGACATGCATATGCATAAATACATAATCACATAATGGTTCCAAGAACTTTAGCATGTATCATTTTCATTAACCAATTGGTTTAAACTTGTAAATTTTGTTATTTTCAGATTATAGGATGTTCACAGACCTTTATAACTGAGGTCATTCATATATAGGCATGCAAGCATGATACACAGCAAAACATCAAACCATAGGGGGGTTTATAGGCACATATATACAACACATGCAGCAACATAAACAAGCAAAATTTTTGGCATAGCATCTGTTCTTATCAGTTTAAAATCAAATTTCAAATATAGCATCTGCTCTCATCAATTTAAATAAAAATTATAGTATCTGTTTTTTATCAATTTAAAAATACAATTTATAACATCCATTCTCATCAGTTTAATTAAAATTTAAGTAGCTTCTGTTCTTAACAGTTTAAATAAAAATCTAAATAGCATTTGCTCTCAACAGTTCAAAACAAATATAAATTCCAAATTTGTGTCTGTTCTTACCAGTTTAAATAAAATTAAATTCAATAGTATTTGTCCTCATCAGTTTAAATAACAAATTAACAGAGCAATTCATAGCAAAAGAACAACCAACAACCAACATGCAGTGAGTCATCTGTTCTTATTAGTCTAGAATTCAATTTTAACCGAGCAACTGAAAACCACAAACCACCAAAACAAAGCATGCAATCAAGTACTTATTGGTTCAACAGTTTAGATTAATTTATCCGAGCAACTGATAATGCATAACCCACAATTCCTAGCATGCAACCAAGCATTCACTTCAAAACAAATCTAAAAACTTGCATGAAGATTAATCGTGAGGAGAAACTCACCTTTCAAAATCGAAACAGCCGAAGAGAGCAAAGATAAAACGATTGAGCAAGGCAACGCAAATAGAACGAAGGCCCCAAATGGGATTGAGGAGCTGAAGCCCTAATTGAGACGATCGGAGGAAGAAGGAACGAAAGAGGATTCGTGGCTGCCATTTTTTTTCTTTCGTGATTTTTGGTTTAGGGTTAAAAAAATGGAAATGGTAAAGTGAAATGAAAGGGATCGGGTATCGGATTGAAAGTAAAGGCAGTGGTTCTTTTCTTCTTTATTTTATGTTTTATTTTTATTTTGTTTTATTATTTTCTTCTATTTATATATATATAATTTTTCATTTTAAATTCAATTTATTTTAAACATCAAATTTTATTTTGTACACAAACACCTTGTTTTGTTTTTGTAGATATTTACTTTTGTTTGTTTTGTTTAATTTTTGTTTAAATTATGTTGTTAAATTTTTTTCTTTTACTAAGTGTATTTGTTTATTTTATTTTGTATTGATTTTAATTTTTTTATTTAAGCTAAAGAAAAAATGTCATTAAAATTTAACCATTAATTTACTAATTTACAAAAATAAAAATTTTTAAATCCAAATTATCTTCTTAAGTTATTAGTTTGAATTTCAATTACAAATTCCATATTCAATCTCAACTCCGAAGTCAACTTTAAATTTTTATTCAACTCTTTATAGATTAAATTTTAAAATTTAATCACCAATTTCATTGTTATATTGGAAATTCAATTTAAATTATCATTCAAATATTTAAAATTAATTAAATATTCACAATTTAAATTGTTCAAAATTCAGGGCCGTTACAATAAATGACTATTTTAGTTCTCACACCAGTTCCATGATTGACACGGAGTTTATTTTTCCCTTTCTAGACTTTGGGTGCCCATAATTTTCCACACGGGCAACCTAGAATCAGGTTATCAGGTCGTTCTGGAATTCAGGAGTTGCTGTAGAGATTTGGAGGCAAGCTGGATGGCGTGGCGTATTAACCAGTATATAGTGTTTCTTTTCCGCTGTTTGTTGTTGTAAACTCTGATAATGTAATGTAATGTTATGTAATGTAATAACAGATAAGATAGTTTTAAAGATTATTCATTGATATATTATATGTTGTTCCGCTGCGATTTTTGAGATTCTGATATTGTTTTCTGTTGCTTCTTCCTTCTTTCTTCTTCTACCTCTTCTTCTTTAACCCTAACAATTTGGTTTTTCCGGCCTTCGATTGCTCGGCAATTGATACAGTGGACGTACTAATGTCGATTTTCGAAAGTCGAAAATCTCGTACGTTACATGTCCCTTTTTTTTGGCTTAGTGGTTCGGTTGCTGATCCCAACCGTGGGGTGATCTTACTCGGGATTGTCCAGTAAGGGGTAGTCCCGGTCGACTGGGGTAGTCCCGATCTTGTGCTGCAGAGGATTGGGAGTAATCCTCGGTATGGCGATCTAGGCCATGTACTGTAACACTTGGTACCCAGTACCTAGTCATTAGTTGGAAATCCATTCTCCCTATGCGCCTGTACTGTTTTGATTGTGCCCAACTATTACTGAAACGTGAGATGCAAGCATTTCAGCTAGATTTTATTTTACTTTCTATAGACACTATTATAATATCAGACGGATTTAATAAAAAGTGTTTTGGCTATCGTAAGGTAAAAACCCGACATGTTTATTTGTGGCACGGTCTTACGAGATGCTTTTGTTTTTAGAAGGATTTTGAAACTTTAATAATCAAATTGAGTGTGATTTCCTCACGCTGGTATTCCAGACTGACTCGAGTGTTATTTCACTATAACGCTCAGGTTAGACCGCGTATTATAGAACACAGGATGTGATGCTGTGGATCTCAGGTGAAGAGTTGGATGGTGATACGTACTTCCGTACTTGATTATTATTCCACTGTGTATTCAGTTTTGAAGACAAGTCTATATGACTATCCAGTTGTATGCTATTGATGTTGTTGAACTCTGATGATGTATTCTGATAATGTATGTATAAAACAGATATAGTCTTCTTTTGTGTAAAGATCTATTATTATCTATTATATTTTATTCTGCTGCAATGGTAAGATTCTATTGTTGTTTTGTTTTCTCTTCTTCTATCTACTTCTTCTTTTCCCTAACGGTTTGTATTCCCATTCACCTTGAGTTGATGTATTGAAAAGTAGTGTTGACATAAGGGGTATGGTTTCGTGGGTTGTTACAGTAGCCCAGTTGATACATTTCACCGATCCGACTTTTCGACCCTCGAATATACTAATACATCCACGGTATTCGCGTGTCAAGCACCCAAGTGCTGAAAAATAGAAAGTTAGGGTAAAATAAAAGAAAACGAATTGAACAAGAAAAAAAACAATATCATAATCTCATAACAGAACGATTAATATATAATGTCAAAAAAATTGTACAAAGAGTTACTCTGAATATTGAAATATTAAAATTACTAAAACCTAAGTACTATCATCAGCCTGCATAGTTATAACTTCCTATCCTTGCAACGCTTATGTATTCAATACAGAAATGTATCAAAAATAAGAATACTAAGAAAAATAATCATCCAGCTTTTCTCCATAAGTACCAAAATGACTGTAGCTAAATCTGGAAAAATTCATGGGGCTGACCCGAGCATTATAAGAAAATAACACCAAAATCAGGCCGATAAACCGACATGGGAAACTTATGAAACTTGAAACAGGTAATAGTAACCATTGAGACCGTACGGAATCCCATAACATCTTTTCCCTCAAATGAAACCAGCCATTCATTTAGTTTAACATATAGTGAAATGATAGATAATGTCTATAGTGTAGCACATAAATCATATCAAATAGCTGCTATGTGAATGCCATAATGATAATTGGTGTACAATCAATACCAATAAGGTGCGTTCGTATAAGGATTGTTTTCCACAGAGGTGGCTCCAGTAAACTGAAGCGGATCACTTTGAGAAGGATCAGAAACTTTCTTCCAAGCATCATATATCTCTAGATAGGGTATACTCTAAGGTAAACACATCTGTCCCAATGGTGAACTGCGTGGCACCAAGTATTACCGATACCCATACCCAATAATTAAAAACATACTCTAGATCTGAAGTTGATATACCCACATGGGTAAGATAAATCCAAGATTTTGCACCCTATTCTGGTTTTAGTCATTCTCTATGTCGAGGCTAACTTCAACATCTCTCTCACGAGTCTTCATCACTCGAGTAGTACACGAATCCCTAATTGGCTTCCTTCATCTCAAACGGATTACGATAAATATGCAGATTCGACCATCTCGAACAGATCTTGAACCTCCACATAAGTTCCTCGCATAAGTCCTCTGAGGAATGTAACGATGTCCTCTCACCTGGAATACTCCTCAAGATAGACAGAACTCACATGATAGCATCTTTTGAAATGTTAATGCCGATCACTCTTTTGGACTTAACTTTAGAATTGACAGTACACTCTATAACATTTCCCTTCCCAACCACTTCCAAAACATAGATCGCCTATATGGTTTTGAAGTTATTATGGGTTCTGAGTCATCTCATATAAGTACACTCTTCCTCCTTATTGAACTCTCCAAAACTAATCGATGAATTTTCGGTAAACTCAAATCCTGTTCTCTTAGAAGTAAGCGAAAGCCAAGGACATTTCGCACCAATAATCCTCCCTAGGGGTTCATGTTGGCCTGAAATCGTGAAGTCTTTCGATAACTTCTTATATTTGGTCAAGGTCGATAATCGATTAATCAATTATCTAGTAAAAAAACTTGCTTATACAAATCACTATTCGTACGCTTAATTCATTCCTGACATTTCAACTTGACTATTCCTGAACAAAGCCTTACCTAGATACTTCATTCTTGAGTCTCACAAATATTTAAGTCTACCTTGTCGGCTTTTAGCGTTAAGTATAGTATTAATTTCCATAAACAAGAAGAAATCAACACGATTAACACATTTCCGACATTTTTCAACTTATTCTTCCTTGGCCAAGAGGGAAGCCCATTAGGTTTACTACTACAAAACAGGCCATTTGCATCGGTTGTTTACCCCCCTTTTGCATCAGTTCAACAACCGGTGCATATGCAACCGATGCAACAGGCTTAACACTTTTGCATCAGTTCTGAAGCCGATGCAAAAGGTCCTTTTTGCATCGGTTGTTACTAACAACTGATGCAAAATATCATGGTTGGTTTCTTGGACACAGCCCCCATATTGCATCGGTTGTAATGAAAACCGATGCAACTAAACCGTCTATTGCATTGGTTTTTTATAACAACCGATGCAAACTAATCCCTCTATTGCATCAACTATTTATACCTGATGCAAAAAAGCCATTCTCAGAAACCATTATTACAGTACTCAAATAGACTATATATATATTATTGATTATAACAAACAATTATTGCATGCAATATTACTATCATTCAAAATTAATTTTGATGGAAAATACATAATCAGATTTAATAATTCTACAAAAGAGTGGAAAAACATAAATAAATTCTAAAGAAAAATAACATTAGAGGCATGAAACAGAAAAGTTACAACTGATATACTTGTCTAGAATCAATCAACCAAAGATGACTGAACTGTATGAAGGTTGTATCAATGTTGGCCAAGGAATTAGCAAGCATTGTAGATGAGGGTATTCAACAAGCTGTTTCTTGTAATGCCGTCTATAAATAAACGAACAGATGGCCACTACAAACCTCTTCACTGATCAAAACAAACCAACCTGCTGCCTTCCCCTCTTCTCAATCTACCACCACACCATCATCGTTTGACTCCTACAACAACCACTTCCCACATCAAACATAACCACACAGAATAACCATCTACCTACAAATGCACAATTTATACACTATTCCACATACTCCTTACTGTAGCTACATTACATCCTCCCTGCCTCTGCCAGATAAAATTCACCATCCATCAACCACCTCTGCCCAGTTCTACCTAACCACTACACTATCACACAAACCTCTCCAACCTTGCATACATTTCCTACAACCTCACTTTAACCTCCACTGCTGACACAAACTTCAAAATCCACTGCCATATCACTTCTGTGCACTTACATTCAACACTAAGCTGACATCCACCACCATCATTGCTTTAGCACTCATACATTCAACCATCAAACCGTATACCAGTTACCCCACCACTTCGGCCAGTGCATTGTCAACCACCCTCAAAACTACTGCTGCTGCCTCCTTTGACAACAGTCACCAACCCCAAACACAACTCACAAAATCCACCAAATACCTTCACAAAACTGCATATCACAGACCACCACTACTTCGCTGCCACCAACCAACCAAGCATCAATTCAACCACCGTAACAACTACAGCCTTCATTAACCGCAAGTAACCAAATCACAACCTGCTTCTTCACCTCCTTCGACCAATTCCAGCCTCGAGCTCAACCACTTCCCCTTCCATGCTTGAAAGCACAAACCAAACCGCACTTCAACAATTGCCTTCACAAAATTCCTATCGTGGACTCCCTCCTACAAGCTCAACAAGCCAAAATCAAATACCACCTGCAATCTGCGACCCCATAGCCACCGTCGATAGCATCTCCATAACCGCAAAAGTCCAAATTCCATTGCAATAGTGAACCACAACAGCAGCTCTAAAACCCCTTACGCGAGCACATTCACGACAACCAAAGGTAGACAAAGCTGGGTTAGTTCCTTATAATAAAGGTATCCCCAACATCACCTAAAAAATTAACCAAGATCAAAAGTTAAATCAAACAAAACAAACACCAAAAAAATGAAATGAAAAATGTGCAAGAAAGGATATAAGGATTTAATAATGCTACGTATACTTTCTATTCTAAACACTGCATTTATTATCCATACATGCATTGAAGAGAACACTATATTCTAATGCTAACCATGCAAAAGAAAAGATTTTCAAAATGTTTACTATTGTATTAAATAAGAACATATAAAATAAGCACACCTGAAGGAAGTCTTTCCTATCAATTCAGCCAATGAGTTAAATTCAATTTGGATTCAGCTTCCAACATCTGAAGGAAGTCTTTCCACTATGGTCTGGCCTCTAGTCTTCTTTTTCGAATTCTAATTTACATCAGTGTCTTCAGATTTCCATTGTTATTTCAAGATTTCCATCGATTTGCAATAGTAGTGCCTGCAATTGAGTTGCTTTACTTCACACAAATCAAATTGTAAAATAAATTACTCACTCGACTACTTGACTATTCATATATACACAATCAATACCATGTCACTTCCAAAATAACTTACGACTTAAAAGATATTATCACAAGAGATAAATCAAGCGACAATTGGAAAAACAATGAAAATTATAGGGTATATACTTTATCAACAATTTAGTTACTTTACCACTACTTTTTTGGGTGGCAACATTTAAATCAGTTAATTTTTAAAGTTAGGTGAAGTCATTGTTCTTATTGAAATCCAAATTAAAAATAATTATTTAATTTCCTTATGAACAAATAACTGAGCATTATTAAATTTCAAATTCAGTTAAACTTCATTATTAAAGAAATGCATATGTACACTAATATATTGTTGAGCAGACAAAAGATTAACACACACAAGTCATAACTTAATTTTTCTGTAAAATTATCAAATCATTTCCAAGGTCAGCATCAACTACATTCCGTGTCTATCATGCAAATTCACGTTACCGAACCCTTTGGACAAGTTCAGTCATTCAACAACCAAACAAAAATGTGTGTATTTCCTTTTCCCCTTAATGAATCTGGAACAAATAAATTTATTAAATTAGAACTATTATGAAGTTAAACTATAGTTCTACCTAAAGGTCTGAGAGGGAAGATAATTAACCGCATCTCTATCAGGTACTTGTTCAAGTTAAACTATAGTTCTACCTAAAATGGTACATTGATACCACTTGTATCTGCATTCTTGCATTAACAAATTAAATTAATCACTGATGAACATAGTGAGGCTCTTTAGAAATTATTATGACCTTGACACCCATCAATTAAAATCGAAAAATAAGTTAGCAGTAAAACACTTCATGCATAGAATTGCAATTGACATTTGAAAAGCAAGATTATCTCACATTTATAATTAGTAGCAACATTTACTATGATTGTCTTATTAAGAAATTGTAAGAACTTAGAGACAGACAGATGACGTACAAGATGGAAATAGGGAGATAAGGTATTTTTTAAGTAATAGCTCTACATTTTGAAGGTATATATGATATATATTTATACTATAAAAATAAGCGTTAATTTAATTCATTTATAATTTTATCCTGGTTGATGCAGCTAAATAAACTGTCTACAAATTTGTTTGATCAAACAACTGTCCTCAAAGACTACTCAACCATCTACAATGTGTATATCTTTTAAAAATAATTAGGAGTATATAAAAGGGGCAGAAGTTGAAATTAATTGCCATAATGTTATTTGGAATAGAGCTAATTGCCCAAAAATTTAACATTTTGCGTATTTTTCATTATTAAACAGATTGACAACCAGGGAAATATGCAAAAAATGGAGAAATTCAATGCTTATTCGACAAAAAAGTTTCAAAAAGCATAGAGCTTCTTTATTTTGACTGTAATTTTACAAACATATCTAGGAAACACCAAAAAAACAAAACCGCACTTGGGACATTCTCAAGAATCACAAAGCATATGATCCAGCATTTAGCAAATCCAAAATAAATTCAGAAATAATTAAAGGACACTTGATCCAGCATGCATAATACTAACTGCAGTAACCTATCACATTTGAAAAGAAGGAAGCATAAGATTGCAATCAGCACAAGAAACTGACAGAATACAATTATGGTAATCAATTGCAACCGAAAGTGAAATTATCTTCAGAAAATAAATCAGAGATTCAAATCACCCAAATAATCATTTTCAAAACTACTGGATATCTAAAAAATTTCATGAACAGGTAGAAGCATACTTACAAAGCTAGAAATGTTCTACAGATATTCACCAATCACATCAACATTTATCTAACTGTTCTGGGGTTGCGTGGACATCGGGCGGTGGCCATGCTCCTCACAAAACTAGAAGAAGTTCCTGCATAGTAAATAATGTTAGTAAAAGTGATGCGATAGCTAAAGGGAAAGAGAAGGTAAAGGGAAACTCACCTAATATAGGAGAAAATTACCGCGCTACCTCCACGCCACCCTTCTGACAGCTCAATTCTTTAAATAATCGAAGAGTCGACTATCAATTTAATAGCGAACAATCATTACAGAAGTAAATTAAACCAAAGAATTTATCATGTATCGGATTGGAAAAGGGGGGAAAGCAGCGACACAAAAAAGGATAATGTTGAATATGCGCTTATATGATTTTTGTTTGATGATAATAAACATATATATATATATATATATATTCATTTAAATGTATTTGTTAATGTACTATTTTATTTTTCATAGATTTAATAAATATTTGTTGAATAAAATAAATTACACAGAATTTGAATTCAAACAGAAATTTTATTCAACAAATATTTATTACAATTTTGAATAGTACAAATTCAAGCTCTCACTATACATATACAATTTTCATTCTAACTACATCACAATTCAATTTACATAAATTCCTCACTACATATCACTCACACTCGTAGTTTATCTTCAACTTCATTCCAGTTAGAATCCAGCATCTGAGCAGTCTGCAAAAATATTCACTAATATAGTAAAATTGAAAAAGAAATATTTTTGCTATATAAAATAAAATATGGATTTTGAAAATATTATTTTCCTCAGTTATTTGGGTTGTTCGTTATCATTCACATTTGAATTCATCACACACGAACAGTGTGACATGCACAGTGTATCACTATACATGCCACAAGGTCGTGCACACCGATATACACTTGATAATGCTACAGGGACAGGTGAGCACAAGGTCACACCCAAATAAAAAGACGGGTTCAACTCAGGTGCAATATAAATAGAATCTCGACTTCAACACAAGGTCGAACCCGAGTTGCGAAACCGGATTCAACACAGGGCAGTGGTACAGGCTACGACTTCAAGCATGTTTTTTTTTTTGAAAACCAAAACAATGCCCAACTCAAATAAACACTACAAGTCAGTAGAGAACCCATACTACATGAAATACATGGAGACAAAGCCAAACTGCAACAAGGCCAACTCCAAATGCATCAATGCTTGAAGACTACGACAAAACCAGAGTATCACAAATACATAAACAATGGAATCACATGAGCTAATGAATCCTACTGGTATGAAGTAGATCAAAGTGTGCAAGCTAGTCTACAGTTACGAGATATGTCATCACAGCAACCAGGCAGCAAGTACATCATGAGTCCAAAGTGCTCAATGCACAGTGCAGACAAATTCACAATTCAAACAACATGAATGTCATAAACCTGTACACAAATGCAAAGCTTATATATGCAGATGAGCAACAAAAGATCAGAGACAAAATATGATACAAGAGAGTTGAACAACAAGTGCAACAAGCAGAAGTGTGCAAGTGCAGACCACAAAGACAAATGCACAAACCAAATGAACTCGACCAAGAACTTATACAAAGCATCAGAGTCAAAGCACACATGAAGCACAATATTGCCAGGTCGAACTTTGTACAACATTAACATCTACAACAGCAATGCATGCAACAGAGACCAGAGCTCAACATACATGAACCACAATAATATGCAAACTCGAGCTTACAGAGAACAGATCAAATGAATCAGTGCACATGATATGGAAATCAAAACATGCGTGAAGAACAGCAGCCCCAACATATATGACCAACCAGAAAAGATGAAAACAAAATATGCAGTACATACTCAAAAACATCAGGTCATGAATATGAAACAATCAAGTGACTCGGCAATGCTTGAAGACTACAACATCAAGTCGAGTCAATAACCAGAATATATAAAACAAAGAAATGCTTCATGCAAGCTACAGATATATGGCAATGCACAAACAAATGTATAGAGTGGCAACAGTCAGCAGTGCAAACAAATGTGTAGAGTGTCAACAGTAAGTGGTGTAAATACAACTCGAAGCAATGCACCAAGTCCATTTGTACAGCAAGCTACAATCTCAATGAATTGGATGAACAAGACTCAAGTATGTATACAAGAGTATACAACATGACAATGCAGACACAAATAAAGACTACAAGTTCACGTCTAGAAAATGTAAAGTCGAAGGCCACAGTGAAGAATGTCCAGTTCATTTATGCAACAGCGATCAAGTAGCATGTGACAGTATCAAGTGAATTCAACAAACCAATACACATGAAACAATTGGAGCAACAGAATATCAACTGGGCACATGAAGACAACAACATCAAGCAGAAAGACATGAACAATGTAGGCCGATACAGTATGCAGTGCGAACACATGACAAGGCATAGTTTGTTACTGCAGTATAATATCAATGCAATGAAGTTGAGATTTATGGAGTTGAATTCACAAATCAATATCGAATTTTAATTAAGTCAGAAATCAACACAGTATAAAATGGAAAAAGTCAAAAGTCAAATCCCAGTTAAATAGGAAAGTTTTTGCCGTATCATTCAAGGTAAGTCAAACGTTTCAAAATCAAGACCGTGTGCATCAAGTAAGTCACAAATATCAGGCAACCGAGAAAGGAAAGTGATGAAGTCAAGTAATTGAATATGAACAAATTCAAGGGTCTCGGAATCCATATAAATATTCACCCAAAATCAACATAGGCAGAGTGCAAAAAAAAAACAATCGATAATTCAAGCATTTAAATCCTGAAAAGAAAAAGGAACGAACAACGTACCAACGTTGATTCGCAATCTCGAGGCAAGCAGCCGATCATCAGAGAAGCAGCGAGCAACACAATCGATCGAGCAAGGAAACACGCAAACCAGAGAATCGATCAACATAGGCGTGCTTCGAAAAGCCCTAATGTGGATCGAAAAACTCAAGCCCTAATTTCAGAGCGCAAAGAGGAATGAAAGCAGGCCGCCATTTTACAAAAGCAAAAAGAAAAAGGAACAGGCAGAAGAAATGAATTGGGCCGGCCTTGTTTTTAATATAAAAAGGCTTTAGTTTATATTTCAATTAGGGTTTTAGTTTTTAAAATTGTTTTTAAGTTTGTTTTAAATTTAAATTCTCTTTTAAGGTTGTATCTTTCGAATCAAACCTTGGTAAATCACCACCTAGGATTTAGGTTGTGTCAGATTGTGTAGTTAGGATTAGTTCAGTAAGCAGGGTTTGCGAGTTTGCAAAACTCTATAGGCGGTAGCAGGGTTTGCGAGTCTGATAGAGTGTTTGGAAGCGGGAGACTGTTTAATTCTAATAGAAATCTAGGAATGCAACAGTAGGCAGGGGTTGTTGAAGTTGGGTAAATTTTGTGTGTGATTTACTTTTCAGCATATTTACTTCTCTGCAGTTTAATTCGAGAAAATTTGCTATAACCTATTCACCCCCCCCCCTCTAGGGTTAATCTAGATCCTACAAGTGGTATCAAAGCGAGGTATTTTTCTTTAACTCTAGAGTCATGAATCTACCAAATAATGCTTTTTCCGAGGGGCAATCTATTGCTAGGCCACCCATGTTTAATGGGAATGATTATGCTTATTGAAAAGTTAGGATGGGTATTTATCTTAGTTCTGTTGATTATGATGTTTGGGACATTATTGAAACTGGCTATAAATCTCCCACTATAACTGTTGGTGGTACTGAGATTCCTAAACCTAAGGATAGGTGGAATGCTAACGATAAGAAATTAAAAACTACAAATGCTAAAGCCGTGAATGCTTTGATCTGTGTTCTTGATAAGACTGAATTTAATAGAATTTCTCATTGTAAAACTGCACAGGAAATTTGACATACCTTGGAGGTGACACATGAAGGAACTTCTCAAGTCAAGGAGTCTCGTCTAGCCCTATTCAGCAATGAATACGAGAACTTTGTGATGGACAAAGGCGAGAGCATAAAGGACATGTTTGGACGCTTTTCAACTTTCGTGTGCAATGCAAGAGCGCTTGGGAAGGTATTCACTAAGGTAGAGCTTGTAAGGAAGGTGCTACGAGTCTTACCGATGAGCTTTGAGGCAAAAGTCACGGCAATACAAGAGTCGAAAGATCTGAGTAAACTAAGCATGGAGGAGTTGATCGGAAACTTGATGACATATGAGTTTGAGCTAAAAGAAAAGGAGGAACAAAACAACTCCAAACCAAAGAAGAAGACAATGGCCTTAAAGAGCAAAGAAGAGAGCGATGAAGAAGAAGAAGATCCAATTGAAGAGCTTGCAATGGCTTTCAATAATCTTAGAAAATGGTCAAGATTCAGGCCACGCAAGAAGAAAACAAGTGGTAATAGGTCAAAGGATTCTGACAATTTCGATAATGAATTGACGTGCTTTAACTGCAAGAAGCCTGGCCACTTCAAACAAGAATGCCCACTTCTCAAAAACAACAAAGGAAAGAAAAAGAAGAAGAAGACCTTTGCAGCGACTTGGGATGATGAAGAAGGAGAGGAAGTTTTGAATAATAGCTCAGAGGAGGCTAACTTGTGTCTTATAGAAAAATCAGATTCAGAAGCAAGCTCAGAGGAATCTAGTGAGGGAGGTGACTATTCTTATAAAGAACTTGCTTTGATGTGTTGTGATCTTACTAAAATAGTTGATACTCTTGAATCTAAAATTGAAAAACTGAAATCTGATCGGAGAGAACTTGTCCATGAAAATTCTAGGTTAGAAACTGAACTTGAAAATATTCAAAACCTAGACTGTAAAAAATGTAAAATTTTAGATAATTATCAAGACTTAATAATAGCTTTGAGAATCTTGAAAAAGAAAACTTAAGTCTTAAGGAAACCATTGACACTAGGAAAAAGGATTTTATAAATAGATGCACCTCACTTGTAACTGAAAACACAACACTAAAAACCAAAGTCCAAAATCTTGAGAAATCTCTGAATAACTTTTCAAGAGGAGAAAAATCATTCTATATGTTATTGGGAAATCAAATTTTTGCTAACAACAGAAAAGGACTAGGCTTTGGGAAAACACAAGTTGATGATAATACAAAAGGTAAGAGTGTCTTTGCTAGATGTGAAATAATTGGACATCGTGTTGAAAATTGTAGTCATAGGAACAAGAACACAAAATTTATACAAGTTTGGGCTCCTAAGAATTCTACAAACAAATTTCATGTCTATTGGAACAAGAATAAAAGGACTAAACAAGTGTAGGTTCCAAAGAGATTGTTTATTCACAATGCTTCAGCCACTAATAATCATGGACCTATAAAAACAAATAGGTCACAAAATTCTTTCATCGTGTGGGTATGGTGGCAGGCTAAGGAACAACAACAATGTTCTCTGGATTTTGGCTGTTCCAGAAACACAACGGGCAACAAAGCAAAGTTCCATAGCCTAGTACAAAGGTGGCAGAATCACAATGGGCAACCACGAAAAATTATCGTAAAGGTAAAACAGGTGAATGTATATTTATTTGATCGATATATAAAATGTGATAATCTGCACCGTATTTTGAATTAAATCAGCCAATAATAATGTGATGATGGTTTTTTTTTCTGGCTTGTTCAACATAGTTGGCCAATTATATTTATGACAAAAACACTATTCTTTGAATTACTTCATACATATACGTTTGGATTAAACATAGTGTTTTGTTGGATGATAATACATTAGGTTATAATACGGCTATCTCTATATTCACAGTTTCTGATTATTTACACGACTTCAATTCAAATTCAAGAATGCTGTTAAAAATTGAGTTTGAGTTTTTATGCACACTTCATGGTCTGGTCTATCAAATTTAATTAGTGATGTTTTGAAGTGAAAGAGAAATTCAGATGCAGATCATACGGTAGTTTAGTTGATAGAAGACTTACTAGTTGAACGTGATTTGTGGTGAGACATTTAGTAACTGCATCGTTTTTCAAAGAAAATATATGCATATTTTTCATTACAAATAATTTTCAAATAGCAGAAATTTTTTCTCATATAATCCCTTCGAGAAAATCATTTTTGACTTATTTTCAGATTAGTCATTTTGAAAAAATTATTTAATCTTAAATGACAAATTTTGACTAATTCGACTCCCTACTAATTATCAAAAAGATAAATAGTGATTGAAAAGGTGATAAGTGTTGATATTTAACATACATTACTCAAGACAGTATATTTGGAAAATTTCTTTAGGAATTCAAACAAGAGTTATAAAAACTTTTTGTTGGGTAAAGATTCCATGACCATTTCTATATCTATCATATTTCTATCGACCGTTGTTTATCAAAAATTCAATATAGTTTGTCGATATGTGGTTAAACTATAGTTCGGGATCATTTGTTTTTCATTTTACATTTTTTTAGTAAAAATAAATAAATACCAAAGTATTCACTCTCATTTAAAAGTCCTCACGGTTATGCATGGGTGAATTACTTGGAATTTGTTATGTGCTTCCATGCTCATTTAAAAGTCCTTACGGTTATGCATGTATCGAACGCATATCAAAATTGATTTATTAAATAAACAAGTTGATTCTAATCCCATTTAAAAGTCCTAACGGTTATGAGTGATTAGAAGATACATGAATTCATTTTAAAAAAAATTAAATTGGAATACTACTAATCTCATTTAAAAGTCCTAACGGTTATGCATGATTAGTAGATATTCAGATCGCTGATATAAATGTACCACAAGTAGATGCAACTGTATGGTTTTATGTGATGACATCATTACCATCATTCTAAAAGTGGAATATGCGCCTAACAGGGGTAGTTATGATTTTTGTTTGATTTTAATTGAAGTGTATTATTTATATTCAAAATAAGTTTTAATGTTGGATTAATATCGATCACTTTATCCCTATTTTCTCTAACACTATTATTCTTTTACTGATAACAAAAAGGGGAGAGAAAAGGTAAGATTTTGTCAAATAAAATCAAGCAAAGGTCAAATAATTTTCCATTTGCATCGAGGCTCATTTGTATATTTCTATTTGTATGCATATATGTAGGGGGAGCATCGTGTAGAGAGAAAGAATTTAAATAGGGGAAGCAATTAGAGTATTTCATTGATCAAATACATTTAACACAGTCAAAATCTTAAAATATATGTTTGTTATCATCAAAAGGGGGAGATTGTTGAATATGCGCTTATATGATTTTTGTTTGATGATAATAAACATATATATATATATATATATATATTCATTTAAATGTATTTGTTAATGTACTATTTTATTTTTCATAGATTAAATAAATATTTGTTGAATAAAATAAATTACACAAAATTTGAATTCAAACAGAAATTTTATTCAACAATATTTATTACAATTTTGAATAGTACAAATTCATGCTCTCACTATACATATACAATTTTCATTCTAATTACATCACAATTCAATTTACATAAATTCCTCACTACATATCACTCACACTCGTAGTTTATCTTCAACTTCATTCCAGTTAGAATCCAGCATCTGAGCAGTCTGCAAAAATATTCACTAACGCAGTAAAATTGAAAAAGAAATATTTTTGCAATATAAAATAAAATATGGATTTTGAAAATATTATTTGCCTCGGTTATTTGGGTTATTCGTCATCATTCACATTTGAATTCATCACACACGAACAGTGTGACATGCACAGTGTATCACTGTACATGCCACAAGGCCGTGCACACCAATATACACTTGATAATGCTACAGGGATAGGTGAGCCCAAGGTCAAACCCAAATAAAAAGACGGGTTCAACTCAGGTGCAATATAAATAGAATCTCGGCTTTAGCACAAGGTCAAACCCGAGTTGCGAAACCGGATTCAACACAGGGCAGTGGTACAGGCTACGACTTCAAGCATGTTTTTTTTGAAAACCAAAACAATGGCCAACTCAAATAAACACTACAAGTCAGTAGAGAACCCATACTACATGAAATACATGGAGGCAAAGCCAAACTGCAACAAGACCAACTCCAAATGCATCAATGCTTGAAGACTACAGCAAAACCAGAGTATCAAAAATACATAAACAATGGAATCACATGAGCTAATGAATCCTACTGGTATGAAGTAGATCAAAGTGTGCAAGCTAGTCTATAGTTAGGAGATATGACAGCAACCAGGCAGTAAGTACATCATGAATCCAAAGTGCTCAATGCACAGTGCAGACAAATGCATAATTCAAACAACATGAATGTCATAAACATGTACACAAATGCAAAGCTTATATATGCAGATGAGCTACAAAAGATCGGAGACAAAATATGATACAAGAGAGGTGAACAACAAGTGCAACAAGCAGCAGTGTGCAAGTGCTGACCACAAAGACAAATGCACAAACCAAATGAACTCGACCAAGAACTTATACAAAGCATCAGAGTCAAAGCACACATGAAGCACAATATTGCCAGGTCGAACTTTGTACAACATCAACATCTACAACAGCAATGCATGCAACAGAGACCTGAGCTAAACATATATGGACCACAATAATATGCAAACTCGAGCTTACAGAGAACAGATAAAATGAATCTGTGCACATGATATGGCAATCAAAACATGCGTGAAGAACAGCAGCCTCAACATATATGACCAACCAGAAAAGATGAAAACAAAATATGCAGTACATACTCAAGAACATCAGGTCATGAATATGAAACATCAAGTGACTCGGCAATGCTTGAAGACTACAGCATCAAGTCGAGTCAACAACCAGAATATATGAAACAAAGAAATGCTTCATGCAAGCTACAGATATATGGCAATGCACAAACAAATGTATAGAGTGTCAACAGTAAGCGGTGCAAACAAATGTGTAGAGTGTCAATAGTAAGTGGTGTAAATACAACCCGAAGCAATGCACCAAGTCAATTTGTACAGCAAGCTACAATCTCAATGAATTGGATGAACAAGACTCAAGTATGTATACAGAGAGTATACAACATGACAATGCAGACACAAATAAAGACTACAAGTTCACGTCCAGAAAATGTAAAGTCGAAGGCCACAGTGAAGAATGTCCAGTTCATTTATGCAACAGCGATCAAGTAGCATGTGACAGTATCAAGTGAATTCAACAAACCAATACACATGAAACAATTGGAGCAACAGAATATCAACTGGGCACATGAAGACAACAACATCAAGCAGAAAGACATGAACAATGTAGGCCGATACAGTATGCAGTGCGAACACATGACAAGGCATAGTTTGTTACTACAGTATAATATCAATGCAATGAAGTTTAGATTTATGGAGTTGAATTCACAAATCAATATCGAATTTTAATTAAGTCAGAAATCAACACAGTATAAAATGGAAAAAGTCAAAAGTCAAATCCCAGTATAATAGGATAGTTTTTGCCGTATCATTCAAGGTAAGTCGAACGTTTCAAAATCAAGACCGTGTGCATCAAGTAAGTCACAAATATCAGGCAACAGAGAAAGGAAAGTGATGAAGTCAAGTAATTGAATACGAACAAATTCAAGGGTCTCGGAATCCATATAAGTATTCACCCAAAATCATCATAGGCAGAGTGCAAAAAAAAGAACAATCGATAATTCAAGCAATTAAATCCTGAAAAGCAAAAGGAACGAACAACGTACCAACGTTGATTCGCAATCTCGAGGCAAGTGGCCGATCATCAGAGAAGCAGCGAGCAACACAATCGATCGAGCAAGGCAACACGCAAACCAGAGAATCGATCAACATAGGCGTGCTTCGAAAAGCCCTAATTTGAATCGAAAAACTCAAGCCCTAATTTCAGAGCGCAAAGAGGAACGAAAGCAAGGCCGCCATTTTACAAGAGCAAAAAGAAAAAGGAACGGGCAGAAGAAATGAATTTGGCCGGCCTTGTTTTTAATATAAAAAGGCTTTAGTTTATATTTCAATTAGGGTTTTAGTTTTAAAAATTGTTTTTAAGTTTTTTTTAAATTTAAAATCTCTTTTAAAGTTGTATCTTTCGAATCAAACCTTGGTAAATCACCACCTAGGATTTAGGTTGTGTCAGATTGTCTAGTTAGGATTAGTTCAGTAAGAAGGGTTTGCGAGTTTGCAAAACTCTATAGGCGGTAGCAGGGTTTGCGAGTCTGTTAGTGTGTTTGCAAGCGGGAGACTGTTTAATTCTAATAGAAATCTGGGAATGCAGCAGTAGGCATGGGTTGCCGAAGCTGGGTAAATTTTGTGCGTGATTTACTTTTCAGCATATTCCTCTAGGGTTAATCTAGATCCTACAGATAAGGCTCGGATCTGAAGAGCACATCAGCCTCAAATGGCAGTAGAGCCTACCAGCTAAATAAACGTTAGGTTGAAGCAACTAGCTCAAGTCTTTGAATACTGAGCAACGAGTGAAGCTTATTGAAATGGATGTGCGATTTCAGCTACATGGGAGATTTTCAGACGAGCTTGAGGTAGAAGACATAGAATTGATGCGGCGATGGAATATCATTTTTGATCTAGGATAATTGCGGCGGCGTATTAGGGATCCAATTTTTCTCCAAGTCTAGGGTTTTTTTTTTGGCAGGCGAAATATTGGAAACGAATGGGAAAATAAGAGGCGGCTGAAAAAATTGGGATGGCGGGAATTAACGAAAGTGCGTAAGGAAAGAGATGTAAATTAATTTAGTTGCATCGGTTGACTTTAAAGCCGATGCAACTACAATTATTTGCATCGATGTATTTGCATCGGTTGTTAGTGACAACTGATGCAAATTTGATTTTTTTATTATTTATTGCTTTCTACGTACCAATTGCATCGGTTATTAAGACAGAACTGATGCAAATAGTTCTATTTGCATTAGTTTTTACTTCAACCGATTCAAATGAGGCGATGCAAATGGCATGTTTTGTAGTAGTGATAAGAGCTCTATTGCTCTGTCCCTACTAGATTTCAATCTTAACTCTTCACAAATAAATAAGCCTTACTCCGTTGATTTTATTATTAAGCATAGTTAATCACTTTTCAAATAAGTAATTAAACAAGTAACCATTTAGCCACTAAGCAATCCTAACCCTTTCCGGATTTTTTTTATATGCTTTTAAAATACTTGAAAATACTTATAATAGGTTTTAAAAAATTTATTCAAAATATTACTTGAAATAACAACTTTACAATTTTCTTTAAAACTTGGAAACGATATTTTCCTAATCAAATCTCTCACCTTTAAAAATTCACAAATAATTCTTAAAAATTCATAAAGATCTAAATCCACTTTTAAAATACTCTAATATTACTTAGTAAACACTTGTAAAAATAATGAACTAGAATACCTAAATTAATTTAAATATCTTTTCAAATCTTCTAAAGTTTAAAATCAGGGCTAAATAGCGCAGTTTTGCACTAGTGATATTTTTGCCACTTTTTAAGATATTACTTAATTTTTTACCATTCAAGCTTTTAATAGCAAAAAATGTATATATAAGCATTATAAATATGGTAAGAAACCATAAAGGATCTCTCTACAAAATTCTATAAACATCGCCAAAATATAAGGCAATTCACAACTGCATCTATAGCTACTATCGCTATAAGTGCACTTTCAAATCCGAGTCCAATCTTAACCAAAATCTATCTATAACTAATGTACTTTGTTCAAGGCCTATTCATATGTCATACATGTCCATTCAATTCCATTCCAAGTTCATTCAAATCCATATACATGGATTACATATGTCACCTACTCTTAAAGTAAGAATCAAACCAATGTTTTAGCATAAGTTAACAACAATTCAAACAACATAAACACAATAAAATACAACACACACACATATATATATATATATATATATATATATATTATATTTTCCATTCAAAGTGAGTTGTTGACTCAATTTTAACTCAACAAACAACTAAGGTCCAAGAACATAATTCTAACACAAGCTAGCAGCACCTTTCCATCCTTGCTCCTTTGCTTTAACATCTTGCTTTTGCTCTACCGATCACCATATAGATCGTGGCTTTCCTATGTATGGTGAGTGTGGCTTTGAATTTTCAATATTTGGCATGGTGGAAGGTCTTTTGATATTATACTAAGGAATATGGAAAAGTTTGAAGTGATTTGGAGTTGATTTGTAACAATTTTCTTTAGAACATAAGAGATAAAATGAAAGAGGAAACCGTTGATTTTCTCATTTATCCTTTGTGAATTTATTATTCTAACTCTATGGTATGCCTGTCCTTATATAGACATAATAATGGTGTTTCCTAAGCTTGCACTCACCCCCCCCCCCCTCCCCCAGCCATGGAAGCTTACCTTTCATCACTTCTCCTTTAAGTCACTTCTTTTTTATGCTAATTACCATTATACCGCTCTCACGATAATATCTCTTATCCTTTATAAGATTCTAGAACATCCCAAGCTTTATAAAGAGGAGGGTGTGTTAATTAGTTGCCAATGTGTTCGCTTGATCGGTATACAAGTGCATAAGAGTTCGAGCAACTTATATCTATTGAAAAGTTGTTTATTGATAAATCGATTTTCGATCATTATCGATTTTTATTCGAAGAATATATTTTTGTAAACAATTTTAAAAAACAAGTTTCTTATCATTATTCATTAATTAAATGATGTATACCATGGTTATCAAGTTATTTTTATAACACTTAATTATATTTCAAAATATTACGATATTCGAAGACGAAGTGTTCGAATTTCCGAGTCGCCACATTCCCCCTTCCCCCACTTAGAACATTTCGTCCTATAAATTTAATTAAGAATAATAATCAAAGGAAATAGAAAATATATATATATGTACAGTATTGATGAAACTATATACTAGCAAAAATGCAAAACAAAATGCATGCTAAGTGACTCCGCCTCAAGCAGTAGTACGCTGCAAAAGATATACGATACTAGGATAAGAAGGAATCCCTAGTCTCTATGCAACTTAGGATAGAACTCCTCCAAACGGCCCTCCTTCTTCCATGTACAACCCCGAGCATCCTCGCTCTATGGCGCTTCTAACCTTAGTAAATGAACATGTGCATAAATACTCAAATAGTATTCACAATTACTAGCAACCAATGATCATGGTTCGCTCAAGTTCAAAACTCTCCCATAAGGACAAACCTTTTGCTTAATAGCCTTAGGTTCTTACTTAGACGATTATTTATGCTACCTCATAATGAATCGAAGAGTCATTCCCTAAACTCATCATAAGCCAGCCTAACAGATCTTATAAATGTACTAAAGCCCGCACGACGTACGATGCACATGGACCATCCATACGCAATATACGATCTGATCATTTGCTCGATCACATAGATTTAACTTCCAAACTTGTATAGTTCACTTGACTTTCTAGTGAGGACTCTGATTTAGTTCCTTGATTAGAAACCTCCATTCTCTTTGCACAGCTGTATAATTTGATAGAAAACATCAGGATCGTATCATGAACCCGTATCAAGTGTTCATCATCAAGAATTAAGTGAAAAATCCTTGTTCAGACTGGTGTAAACCACCTCAAAAACAGGTACTTGAATACTGGATCAAGAACAGTCATGAAAATAAAATGGTCTACGTATAACTTACGTATTTATCCAATTATTTTCTTAGCTACACCAATATTGTACATCCTCCATCTTGAGGCCCAAAACCGAGCACTACGAAGATTGCAGTCATCTATAGTACTAATTTTCAATGACAAAATGCGGTCATGTTAATGGCATCCATAATATCAGAAGCACAAAGATATAAAATAATTTTTAATATAATTTCAAAGCAAATTTCCACATTTCACTTCAAAGTCTCAATTTCATATTCAGTACGTGATTCCAAACGTTGCTCGGGTTCAGATAAAATATAATTATTACAAAATACTCCAAGAGCGATATATGAAGATGCCCCATTTGTTGATCCGTGTTACTATATAGACGTGTACAGCTTCTGCCAATACATACATACAAAAAAATGTCATAACACAGTGCATATAACTAAAAGGTAGTCTCCTAAATTGCTAACCTTTTCCTCCTGCATGTCCATGGAAGCTTTATTTACCAAACCAACTAAACCTATAAAACCATATTCTCAACCTACTCAAGTTAAATTTTGAGCACCGGAGAGTTTAAGGGGAAATTATAAACTTTGAGTCAGACAATAAGCCATTGTAAATAATAATATGTCATCTCGGTTAATTAAAATCTAATGAGACCACATCGCTAAGCGGAACGGGTTCTCCCTCACCACATCGCTAAGCCTTTGTAAATAATAATATGCATGCATTCAACATGGGTAATCATAAATAATATGTTTAAATTAACTAACTACCCATCCCAACATTGTAGTTTTATCAGGCTGACCATTAACCTATGGCTGACTCGGGCCCACCAGATATATTAACTTATCTAACCTACTCTTAGAAGACAACTGGATGATCTATTTGGAACTGACTATTCCTAGGGTCAACTAATCTGAATGGTTTTCCGGACTTATCAATAACCTATCTCATTTTTATTTATTCCACTCTGTGTGTATACCTACTTTTAGTCTTACCCATGAAAAAGCCCAACACATTCGAATTTTGGACTTACGTTAGTTAGGGGATACTTGCTAAAGTATAGGATATGACCATGCACCAGTCCTATCTGGTTTTCTAGTTTCCGATTCAATTTCATCCTATCAGAATTTATCTAAAGGTAATTAGAATTATAATCACATTAGTAAAATTCTGGTTAAATACCCTTTTCTCCCTTCAATCGTATTTAAAACAAAAAAATTATGGCCCTTTACTTTACTAAAATATATTTACCATGATTTGTGCTTTTATAAAATTACATTGATGAAGTTCAAAGTCATTAGATGTCATCGCCTCTCAAAACATAGGCCTTAGACCCAAAACAATATAAAGCCTTTGTATTGATAAAACGCGATAATGAGATAGTCGATGTGGGTCTTCGCCCTTCAAAACATAGAAAATAAGGCCAATAAAATAACCTTATGTTTTCATAAACCTCGATGTCAGTATCGCAACTAAGTCATCGCCTTTCTACAGTTATAAAATATGCCAAAGCTTTTAAGTTATATAAACAAGGGGATATAGTCCAAGTCATCACTTCGTAAAACATAGTGTAAAACCATACGAGAAATTTCGTGACATTTATAAGTGTCAACATCTATACCTTAACGAAAATAGTTGCCTCATTAGGGTCTATGAAATAATTTGCGGAAACATAGCCTCTTTGAAAACAATGTTAAGGGATTAAGGTTGATGTGATGAAATGAGACATCATTGCCTAATTTTAAAAACACGGCATCTCTACCTATCAAAATTATTAAGAAAAATAGGCAGCATCGTTATCGCCATTGTAGATTCTTCTAAAACGATAGGGTCAACAACCTTATAAATGTGTGGCACCATGCCTCTTTATATAAAACACGATACTAAAGCCATGTGATAAGGACAACGTCGAAGACCATGGTGTCAAACTTAATGACTTTGCACTCCAATGAGGAACAATGCATTCCATATCAACTGAAGTTAATACCTTATGTATCATATCTTGTTGTCATCGAAGCTCATAGAAGTAGTAAGATGAAGTGCGGCACCATGACAGCCAGCGTGCAAAGCTGTAAATAATTATCAAATTGATTATTTTGCTTATTAAAGTAATTTCTTTTCACCAACTCCAACTATTTGTCAAATTCTTATTGGTTAAAACATAATTTACATAATTTCTTTTCATAAAACCTCCATAGAGCAAATTTTACACTTTCAAAATAATTTGCAAACCTCTCTCTTATATCTAATATTTAGTACCAATAATAATTAGGCTTTTTTAGCTCAATAATTCATAATAATTCACAGACCTTGGGGAAAATAGCCAAAAATCATAGTAAATCAGATTTATTATATTCTTTAACATATAATTTTTTTGGAACCAAACTTTATTTAATTATTTTTAATAATTATATCTGAAATAATCCATTTTCTCAACTTAGAAAATTAATCACAAATTCATTCTTACTTAGAAAATTATGAAATTAAAAACCCACTTTAAAATAATGTTCTAATGCTCATACCAAAATTTAGATCATTTGGGTCACAAAAACTAGGTTTTTCGTTCTTAAAACCCATTAAGTAATTTCATAGTAAATCCTATTATTCATCATTCAAGCATATAAAACATTATAAACATGGCATAATAACATCAAAGATTGGGAATTAAACTCAAACTGAAAACAATAGTTAAAATATGACACACAAATCTATTATTCACCTTGAATGGATTAAGGAACATGAGATTTGAGTTAAACTTGATTTCCCCTAGCTCAAGTCTTGATTCTCTAGCTTTATGTTCCTCTTTGAATCCTTTGTGATGGCTAGCCCTTGCTCTTTTGATTTCGTTTGTTATGAATGAAGTGAATAAGAGATAAGGAATGTAAGGGTATGTATTTGGAATCATGTCCCATTCCTATTTTGCCCTTAGCATTTGTCCTCATTTCTTATCTAAGTTCTAATTGCTCTTATTAGTTGATTAAATTAGGTATAGCTTATAATTAACCAAATCTCATTTTAATTTATCACCTTACATTTTTTTGTTTTGTCTAATCAAATTCCTAGATAATGTTAATCAATATTGGGGTTGTTAAAGACTCCCCTCCTAAAGAATTTCATCCTTGAAATTATGATAAGGTACACAATAGGAGTCATAATAATAAGTATAAAACATACTGTCGAACAAGTCAGGACAAGTGTCCCAATGTCTTTTGTCTTAGAAGTACAGTCTCTTTCGTCATTATTTCAACAAACTTTTACTAACCTTACTGTCTTGTTCCTTAGCTTCTTCTTGTCTCTAGCCACTATATTCCCTGGACATCTAACAATGGTCATGTCTCGTTCCATTACTAAACCTTCCAATGCAGTCAAAGTAATAATAGTCTCTGGATCTTAAATACACTTCTTCAGATTAAAAATATGAAAAGCATTGTGGAATCCTACTAAACTGCTCTGTAATTCTATCTTGTAAGCGAGTCTCCCGATCATTTTTGTAATAGGAAATAGTCCAACAAACCTAGGTGCCAATTTCCCGCTTCCCAAATCTTACTACACCCTTCATTGGTGATACTTTGACGAAAACATTATCCCCAACCGAGAACTTCTAAGTCCTCCCATCTCTTACTTGCATAACTTTTCTACCTAGTTTGAGCTTCCTTCATTCTAGCTCGAATTAACTCAGTCTTTTATGTGGCTTCTCTTACCATATTCGGACCAAGAACTAATCTATCTTCGGCCTCTAACCAACATACGGGTTATTTACACGGCCTTCCATATAAAGCTTCAAAAGATGTCATCCATACACTAGTCTGATAACTATTGTTATATGAAAACTCGACAAAGTGTATATGGTCGTCCCATGGTCCTTCAAAATCTAGCGCACAGTTTCTTAAAAAATCCTCCAAGACTTAAATCCTCCAAGACTTTGTTAACAATTTCCATCTACCCATGGATTTGTGGATGGTAAGCAACACTCATCCTGAGCATGATACCTAAAACCTCTTGTAGACTCTTCCAAAATTCACCAGTAAACAATGTGTCTCTATCACTGACTATACTACTAGGAACTCCATGCAGTCTAACTATATTTTTCATGAATAACATAGCTAAAATAAATGCCATTCTTGTCGACTTAACGGTTATAAAGTGTGCACTCTTAGCAAATCTGTCCACTATAACCCAAATATTTTCATTTCCACTATTCGACTTCGGCAACCTGTCTATGAAATCTATAGACATAGCAATCCATTTCCACCCTAGAGAATCTAAGGGTTGAAGCAGTCTGCTTAGCTTCTGATGTTCGACTTTTACTGCTGACAATTCAAACATTACTTTACCTATAACCTAACTTCCCTTTTCATACCCTCCTAGAAGAAACTCCTCTTCGTATGCTGATACATATTAGTTCCTCTAGGAGAATATTAAACTTTGATCCATGGCATTTCCTAAGAAATTCTTTCCTTAGGTCTCCATCATCTAGAACATGTAGTCGTCCCTTCTTTCTCAACCATCTGTTTTAGTAAGAATAGAAATCTTTCAATCATTAATCTCAGTTCCACCTTCCAATCTTCTGATTCTTTCAACTAGCAATGGATTATCTCTTTGCGTAGATCAAAAATAGTTGAACATCCAAACAAGATAACATTGTAATACTCTGACTAGAACTGGCAGTCGATCTTAATCGCACACTGCAAGTAATCAATGTTTCCAAATCTTTCCATTCAGCCAACATAGCTAACACCACACTTTGATGTTTCCTGTTAAGTGCATCTGCAACTTTGCTTTCTTTCCCCATTGTGTACTCAATTCCAAAATCATAAGAAATTAAATACTCCAACTATCTCCGCTGTCTTATATTTAACTCCTTATGAGAGAATAATTATCTTAGCAACTTGTGATCCATACACAATCAAATTGTTCTCCCAAAAGGTAATGTCTCCATGCCTTCAAGGCAAAAATTACCCAGCTAACTCCTAGTCATGAGTCAGATATTTAACCTCATACAATCTTAGCTGTCGAGAAGTGTAGATAATCACTTTACCCCACTTCATTAACACAGCCCATAACCTTATTCCACACGCGAAAGTATACACACCAAATCTTTGTTTCTATTTAGAATAAGTAATACGGGCACCTTAGTCAAAAAATATTTCAACTACTGGAATACCTCCTTACATTTATCACTCCGAACATACTTTATGTCCTTCTAGTTCAGTCGTTAGTGCTGCTTTCCGTGAGAAATCCTTGATAAATCTTCGATAATAGCTAGCCAGTCAAAAAAAACTCTTTATCTTGAACACTGCCTCAGTTCTCTTCCAATTATTAACGGCTTCGATCTAAGCTAGATCTATTGATGCCCTTTCTCTAAGACTACATGAACAAGAAACTGCACCTCTTTCTTTCAAAAATGGCACTCCGAAAATTTTCTTTTAGCTGATGCTGACTCAACATCTCAAGCACTATTCTAAAATGAATCTCATGATCTGTTTCATCCTTAGAATATATCAAAACGTCATCTACGAATACAAATACACATTTACCCAAATGCTCTCAGAAAATGCGGTTCATTAAATCTATAAAGAAAGCATGCGTATTATTCAATCCAAATGGCATTACTAGCCACTCGTAGAAACCATATCTTTTTCTAAATGTCATCAGTGGAATATGGTCCTCCACCACTGTTAATTGATGGAATCCTGTTGCCAAATCCAACTGGTAAAATATTTTGGCTCCACTTAACTTATCGATCAAATCATCGATTCTAGGCAAAGGATATCGATTCTTTATCGTCTTCTAATTTAACTTACGATAATCAATACATAATCTAAACGACTCATCTAGTTTCTTTACAAACACTACGGCTTCTCCCCAAGGCAAACTGCTTGGTTAATAAAATTCTTTCCTTCTAAGTCCCCTAGCTGCACCGTTAAATCCTTCATTTCGGTAGGTTTCATCCTTCTAGGTGGTCTGCTTATAGGTTTAGATCTAGATATAATATCTATTCGAAATTCAATAGCTCATTTGGCAGTAGTCCTAAAACAGGCTCAAAACATATACAAATTCTCTAACTACTAAAATCCTATTCAAATCGTCTTCCTCCTCTATTGCACCCAACAAAGCACCAACATCAAAATTTGAATTCTCCACTGGGTATATAATTTGGTCGCTACTATTAGGGTGTTTCGTGATATTTTCCTATCATTGAAAAATATCCTAGTATCGTATTTACTTAACCAGTCCATACAAAAAATAATCCTAAAGGTTACAAAATCAAACACATGTAAACACTTATATGGCCTAATAATGCAAACTCTAAATGGTCACATCTCATGCCTAGAGTTGCATGCCCTCCTATTGGATTTGCAACCCTTAAGGAACTATATAGGTATGAGGTTTCTAGATTATGCTTATCTACCAAACATCGAGGTATAAACGAATATGATGCACCAGTATTAAGCAGTACTCTGATAGGTAAGTTATGAATCAATAGCATATTTCCCATCACATCTTTTCTTTTCTCCTCAGCTGTTGGTCTCGAGGTAGCTGGTTTTAATGCAAACACCTTTCCCTTCTTGGCTTTAGTTGATTACTTGCATTGGTTCGTATAATGTCCAATTTGTTCATAGTTAAAGAACTTGATATTCTTCCTTCCAATAACTGTCTTTCATTCTCCGAAACGATGCTCATTCGCAAAATGCCCTTTATTGTAACACTTATAATACAAAACATTTTGCTTTCCCTTTCTTAGCTACTCCGTGCTTCTTATGAAAGAACTTCCTTTTCTAATTATGCCCATTCTGACTCTCTATTGGCTCATAATTAATGAATAAAGAAGGCATCTCTTTATTTTTCAAAGCCATCTCCATGACTGCATCACATGGATCCCTGAGAAGTGGTGAGGCTCGCTTTAGCGAGTTTAGGTCTTAACCCACGGATGAACTTCTCATTTCTCTTAATCACCGCGTCCATGGTAGCATATCCATATCGAGAAACCTATTGCATACTCTAGCACAATCATATCACCTTGCACTAATTCAACAAATTTTCTCAGTAGGGTTGACTTGACGATTTCAGACATAAATCTCTCCTCAAACCTCCACTTGAACTTTGCCCAAGTCAAAGTTTCCTCAACCACCCCAATATTCATGCTATTCCACTAGTACAATGCAGCTCCTTGCAATTGCCTAGATGCGAACCTCCTTTTTTTGTTCATAATTCAAACCAAGATTAGAAAAAATCCTTTCACAATAAAACAACCAATTCTCCACATCAATTGCATCCTTAATTCCAATAAATGGTTTCCCTCTAAGTCTTGCATAGTCTCTACTTAGCACAACATAGTTGTTGACAGCTGGAACTTCATGATTTACCCATCCAGCATTTCCACCAACTAACCTAGCAGCAGCTTTTGCTTGCATCATGTTGACAAAGAACTAATATATTTCCTCCATGTCAATCGGTGGTGTTCCTGCGCCTAGGTTAGCCGCTGCCCATTGGCCTAGATTCCTTCTAGTATTGAGCCTGACATTTCAATTGGTAGTGACGCTTCCTCCATTGATATTCACTCTTCTGTTTCCCTCCTCTGTATCTTACTTCCTGAAATTTTCATTCGATCTTTAGTAAGACGCGGAAGAACAGTCTAAGAGAGAGGGAGAACATAGATTAAGCGTGACTTATATAAAGCATATATAAGCACATTACTATAGCATTATCCCATACCCTAATATTATTCTCTGATTCATTTTGCATTAGGTTTCCAAAAACTCCTTTTAAAGTTCAAAATTCTTTAGTTTTACATAAAACTGTGCTCTGGTACCAAGTTGTAAAATCCCCTATTCTAAGGCTCGAAACTGAGCATTAGAAATACTACAGTCATATATAGTATTAATTTCTAGTGAAAAAATACGGTCATGTTAATGGTATCCATAATATCATAAGCATAGGAATATGAACATAATTTCAAAGCAAACTTCCACATTTCATTTCAATGTCATAATTTCATAATCAGTACAAAATCCCAAACATTTCTCTGGTTCCAATAAAATATAATTATTACAAAATACTCCAAGAGAAATATATGAAGATGTCCCCTTAGTTGATCTATGTTACTAAATAGACAAATACAGTTTCTGCCAATACATACATACAACAAAATGTCATAATACAGCGGAAATAATTAATAGGTAGTCTCCTAAATAACTAGCCTTTGCCTCCTGCACATCTTCGAAAGCTTTAACCAAACCTATAAATCTACAAACCTTTACTCTCAACCTATGAAAATTAAATTTTGATCACCTAAAAGTTTAAGGGGAAAACATAAACTTCAAGTAAGATAATAAGCTTGGCATGAATAATAATATACCATTTCGGTTAATTGAAATCTAGTGAGATCACATCGCCAAGCGAAATGGGTTTTGCCCTAACTAATATCCTTTAAAAATATATCTTTAGCAATTCAAAGTACTGCAACCAAACTGGTTAAAATAAATAATATAAACAATAAAATGCATGCATGCAACACGAGTAATCATAAATAATCTATTTAAATCAATGGACTGTCCTTCCCAACATCATAGTTTTCTCAGGCTGATTATAATTCTATGACTGACTTGGGCCTACGGGATATATTAAATTATCCAACTTACTGTTTGAAGACAACATCATAGTTCAATCCAAGTCATCACTTTGTAAAACTTAGTGTAAAACCATAGAAGAAATTTCAGTGACATTTATAAGTATCTGGATCAATGCCTTAACGGAAACAGCAGCCTCATTAGGGTCAACGAGATAATAGGTGGCAATATAGCCTTTTCAAAAACAATATTAAGGGATTAAGATCGATGTGATGAAACGTGGCATCGTTGCCAAAGTTTAAAAACATGCCACCCCTGCCTATTGAAGTTATTAACGAAATAGGCGGCGTTGTTATATCCACTGCAGATCACTTCTAAAACATTAGGGTCTGCGACCTTATAAATATGGGGCACCATGCCCCTTTATATAAAACACAACACTTCACCTATGCGGTAAGGACAATGCCGAAGACTATGGTAACGAAGTTAATGACTTCACACTCAAACAACGAATGATCCATTCAATATTAATTGAAGTTGATACCCTATGTATCATCTCTTGTTTTCATCAAATCTTACAGAAGCAGTAAGATGAAGTGCGACACAATGACTCTCGACGTGGCAAAGCCGTAAATAACTGAAAAACGGATTATTTGCTAATTAATGTAATTTCTTTTCACTAACTCCAACTATTTGTCAAATCCATATTGTTCAAAAATAATTTACATAATTTCTTTTCAAAAAACTATAGTAGAGCATATTTTACACTTCGAAAATAATTTGCAAACCATCCATTATATCTTAATATTTAATATTAATAATTAGGCTTTTCTAACTTGATAGTTCATAATAAATCACAAACACTTGGGAAAAATCCCTATAAATCATAGTAACTTAGATTTACTATTTTCTTTAACATATAAAAATTTTAGGACCAAATTTATTATATATTTTTAATAATTAAACCTGAAATACTTCATTTTCTTAACTTAGAAAATTCATCATAAATTCATTCTTGCTTAGAAAATTATGAACAAAACCCACTTCTAAAATAATTTCTAAACCTCATATCCAAATTTCAGATTGTTTGGGTCATAAAAACTCAGTTTTCACTTTAAAACTCATTAAATAATTCCATAATAAATCCTATTATTCATCATTCAAGCATATAATCATCCAACACTATAAAACATAGCATAATAACATCAAAGATTCAGAATTAAACTCAAAACCAAAAATATTAATTAAAACATGAGATGCATATCTATTATTCACCTTGAAAATGAATTAAGGAACTTGAGATTTGAGTTGAAGTTGATTTTCCCTAGCTGATGTCGTAATTCTCTAGCTTTATCTTCCTCTTTGAATCCTCTGTAATTGTTGTCCCTTGCCCGTTTAATCTCATTTGTTATGAATGAAGTGAATAAGAGATAAGTAATGTAAGGGTATGTGTTAGGAATCATGTCTCATTCCTATTTTTCCTTAGCATATGTCCTCCTTTCTCATCTAAGTTCTAATTGCTCTTACTATCTCATTCAATTAGGCATGACCTATAACTAATCAAATCTCATTTTTCTTTATCATCTTATATTATTTTATTTTATTTGTCTAATTAAATTTCTAAATAATGTTAACCAAAATTAGAGTTGTTACAAATATCTTTATAATCACGTTCATTTATACAATTAGTCTGTCTACAATACTAAAACTATTTATGAATTATTTCATAAAATAAAACTTCAAGTTTATCCACATTTTATAACTTAAGTTTGTACTTGTATAATACTCATCCTAAGAGCATATACAAAACATCACTTTGTTTTGTTTTAACAAGCATGTTTAACAAATTTAAACTTGTTTAACTTACTACCTTTTTAATTCAAGTGCTATATAAACTCATCTTTATATTTTCACAAACCACTTGATTTCAAATCAAATAACAATTTGGAAGTTTCCAACCATTCAAAATCGTTGAAAAAACCCATTTCATTTTAACAAATGTAAACTACAAATAACATATCATATCCCGATACACGTACATACTTTCCTAATGCATAGGCTACATGTGTCCATGTAATGACTTAACAAGAAATCTTTAGAACTAAACATTAGTTTTCATTTCAAACAATTTTGAAATAATATACACATATAACATTTGTATATCGAATCATACTTTTGGAATCTAAATCAAAATATATTTTATCAAAACAAATTTATAGCATCCCAGACTTAGAAACCAAAAAATGAACCCCGATGATGCAATAGTCATTATCGAAATTGTTTTCAAGCGACAGAAATGGATTCGGTATATCTAAACCATACTCTTAGTAATAAAAAAAAATCATTCTGAAGTGGTATCAATAACTTTGTATAATTATACTAATATCATTTTCCCCAAAATATTGAATTTTTTTTTAAAGACACTGGGATTTAAGTTCTCAAATTCTTTATTTAAATCCTTTTCGTTTATAAACCACATTTTATAAACCATACTTATGCAGAATTACTTTCTTATATAAATCTTTTCACAGATATTTATTCCAAAAATATTCTATCTTTCCTTTAGATTATAGTAAACATCTTTTAATAAATTTTAACTTCTAACCCAACATTATCATCAAATGCCTTATTGTCAAACTACGAATCTTAATTCACAAGGTGTTCAGTTTAATGTACCCACAATTACCGTCTACCTAACCCATGACGTAGAAAGGTTAAGTTATTCATAAACTGGTTGAGTACCAATCAATAACAAGCAATGGTCCTAAATAGACTGAGCAGGATTGAACAATCAAGGTTGTGTGATATTAAAATATGAGAAGAGCTAGAGTCAAACAAACACGAATAAGTAAACCATGAATAGATAGAATACCATCAAGAACCTGCTTCCCCTTCTCGGCTACAGAAATAGCAAAGACCCTAGGCTGCTCCACTCTGTTGAGCATAGGAAAATCTCTGGCAATGTGACTGGGCTAACGGTAATTGTAACAACCCTTTGGTGCAAGTTGTGCACCGAGCTTTGGTGCTTTAGCAATTGATGCCTCCATTAATGGCGCCTTTGCCACTTGTCCTCCCTCTCTAGACCTACATTTATTAAAAAAATGACCCTTCTTCCCATATTTGTCGTAGAGAGGGTGGACCTATTCTTTGGTGACTAAAACTTACACATATAGTCCCCCAAATTGGTATAGAAATAGATGGCTTTGGAGTTAAGCTCTCAAATCTCAAAGCCATGTTCAACAAATCAATAAAAAAATCCAAAAATGATTAGTCGCATCTTGTTGGAACTCAGGGCGCATATCAGAAATGAACATCTCGTTCTTCTTCGGTGGCGTGTCAATCAATCCTAACTCGAACCCAGACATTACAATCAACTGATGCTCATACTTTGCCATAGTTATGGCCTTTTGCTTCAGACCCATGAAGCTCCTAAACAACAAAGTATTTTTGGCTTTCGGAACAAACTTCATCTCGAACTCATCTTTGAATTAGGCCCAACAAATTCGTTCTCTTGGACATTAGCTATGATAGAACTCCACCCATCCATGGCTGCATTTTTCATACGTTGTGACATCAATCTACACTTCAAAGCATCATCTAGCTCCATATCATCGAATATCCGGTTGCATAGTCTGAGCTGAGACTAGACGTTTATAATTTTCTTCATACCACTAAACCTCTTACAGCCCAACCTCTCATAATCACGATAGAGTGAAACATAAGTCATATAAAGCTTGACCTGTGCAACCTCTTTTACTACATTCAACCTTGATCCCTCAACTGGATCAATGTTCCTCGGTGCTCGATCCCGGCATTCATGATAGTACTACCCTGACCACCTCTAACATTGGTAACTCTGGTACTCATAGTTCTTACTACCTAACTAAGGCAAAACCTTTTTAAGACATTAAAGGATTGAGTTATTTGAAAGAAAGAGTTACTACAAGGAGATATTCCAAAGGAATAATTTTAAAAGTCTGGTTATCAAAATACAAATACGCTCTCGTATGTATAATATACTCGACTAATTCTAGGATGTCATGTACTCTCCATAAGCTCCAAAGCGTCCTTAGCTAAATCCAGAAACATATACAGGGCTAACCTAGGCATTATAAGAAAATAACCTGTTAGGGCCCGTAAAAATTTAATGGTTTAATAACGCAGTTAACGGAATTTTTTGTGAACTTTAAATTATTGAATTTGGAAATAAAAATTTAATATTTGTAATACGTCTATTTTAACATAACAACTAGTAAATTTTCATTTGATAATACTGAAGTTTATTTTATTGTGAAGTTTTAATTAAATTCAAATCAGTTAAAATTTGATGATAATAAAATTTTTCCAAACCTATATATTTTTCTACAGAAAATTTGAAAATCGTTTTCTAAGTGTGACGACATCTTCTGTTTTGTCAAATTTAGACTGCTATTGCTACATTTTCCTTATTTTCGGCCGATTAGCAGCATTTTTGGTACCAAATCGACTTTTGAAAGGGTGATTGTACCACCAATATCTGTATGCCGTTTTGATCATCTCGTCCTACTGATCTCTATGTATATTTAATTCTGTGTTTTAAAGTCCGAAACACAGCAAAATCCATTAAAAAAAATTCTATATCGTACCACTTTGATGTCCATTCAAATTTCAAATGGCTGAAATAAACGGTCACTGTCATTTATTATCAGCTATTACTGTACATCAGTTCAGTGCATTGATGGTGCGCTGCTTTCATTTCCATCAGTTTGGGAATATATAAATTTTATATTCGTTACACGTTATATATCCATTATTATTTTTATTTTATTTTTTTGAATAGCTCATCGCCTTCTTCTGATCTGTTTATATTTAACTTCCTTACGTGCATCTCTCAATTTCCCAGACCTTCACCTAAAATGCTTACCCACTTGTTAATGCCCACATCACCTTCTCCTCACCTCCTAGCTTATTTTTTCATGGCCATAGCTATTAGCTTTTCCCCACATCTTTCCTTTTCTTGCTTAACACGTCCACCTCAATGAAAGCAACTCACTATCTTCCTCAATGCAAGCAACTCGACATCTTCCTCAATGCAAGCAACCCGTCCTCCTCAATGCTCAACATGTCAGCGCACCTCCCCTTCGCCTGATTGCCACCGCGCGTGTAGCCGCTCGCCACCTTGTCTGCTGACTCGTTCTCGTCCTCATTCTCCTTCCTGTATTTTATAGTTCACGTATTTATTACATGGTACGTTTTCATTTTTCCTGCTTGCTTGCAGTTTTTACCAGATCTACAAAATTCGAATCTCTTTGGTTAAATATAAAGGTTTGTAAACTATATTGTTATTTAGAATTTGATTTTATTTGTCGTAACTTTTATATGTTTGTGTTTAAAGATATATAAGATATTTAAAATATTTACTTACGTTTATGTTGACACTGTGAAATAGTTTCTGCGTAATTGCTTTAAAACACACACACATGTATATATTATAAGTCACACATATAGCATGTTGTTGTATACGAAATCTATAGATGTTTTATTTGAAACTAAGCAACAATGGATGAGGAAGAACAAAAAAAATCTCTGCTTCTCTTTTTCTGATTTGCTTCGAACCCATAGCCAGATTGTTTGAGAAGAAAAAAAGTTAGGTTGCTCTTTGTAATCCATCTCACTGATCAACTCCTGTTTTTTGCTGCGTACAAGAATTGAAAATTAGGAAGCTGTAGAATTTTCTCAGAACTCTGTAGTCAGATTAGATTAAATAGTTGTTTGCATATGGGCTTAGATGAACTGATGAGAGAAGGCAAATAAATATGAAAAATAGGAGTGGAAATGCTAATAACTATTGACGTTGCTTTCGTACTATGGTCAATTCCATTTATAAATGCATAAACCCAAAGAACCGACTGTTGTTATATATATGTTATTTAAGGATATACAATCTGTTTGTCAACATAAATTTATATAAGCAATGTGTAAACTGTCGTTCGTACTTATACGATTTCATAGGTTATATGTGATTTGTTTGAGTTTATATATATATATTATAATAAATATTGAATTTAAAAAGTAATATACGCATGTAAGTTATACATATTAGATTATATATAATATAAATATTTTTGTTTAGGCGTTTCATTTTGGATTTTGAAATATATAAAATTCACCTATATAATTGATCTGCATCAAATCTAGTCCATCGTGCTTTGCTTTGTTTCGCCGCTATCTAGATTTACAACAGCAGTTCTGACTTTGTCATTGTCCCGCTCGTTCGATCCATGTGCTTATTCGTGTCCATTCGCTTCATTCTCGATCATTTCTCTAGCCTCGAAAGGTGAGAAATCACTCATGATTAACATTCTTATATTTATTAAATTTGATTTCAATTGAAACGATAATTGAAATATGCCGCTGGTAGTTATTTACATTGCTATATATATGCTGTTATTTGTATCTGTTCACCTGTGACATCTGACACCATTATCTGTTATTTATACTGATGATATATGTCTGTTATATTATTATCATATATGTTGTCACTCTGCAAGTTCCCTGTTAGTATGAAATTCACAATGGGTTGAAATGATACATACCTGAACGGACTTTAGAATAGGAGAAAATCATTATGGGTTGAAATGATAGGCCCAAGCGATTTTCATTGAATTGAATTTGGGATAACAAGTTGAAATGATACCTACCTGTATAAATTTAAATTACAGATTGAAATGATAAATATCCATATCACTTGACCATAGGATAGAAAATTATATACAGACACCGTTGGTCTATACATAAATATTTTGAAAATGATTTCTATAGGTTTTGGAAAGAAATATATGGTTTTATAAAATATTGATTTTAGACAATATACAAATGTTATTTTGCAAATAGTTAAATTCTTGATTTTAAGCTATGTATAAAAAAAATTTAATATAAAATAAGTCTAATAATAAATTTTGATTTCTATTTAATATATATACTATGGTTAAATATTTATTTAAATTATAATTTATATAAAGTTTATAATGATTTAAATAAATTAAGGTTGGAGGATAAATTTAAAATTGAATTGAAATTAAATTTATTTAAGAATTATACACAAATAAGTTTGATTTGAAATTTACTAAATTTGAGGCTTCAAAGGATATGATTTTATAACTTGATTTGTTGTTTAAGGTGATTTAAATGAATATATTAAGTTTAAAACAATTGAAGGAATGTTTAGTTATTTGAAGTTTATAGTTTTGTTTAAATGATGTTTGATTTATTAAGTAAATATTTCAGAACTAAATAATAGTAAATTAAATTCGATATATTTGGAGTTTTCAAATCTAGTTTGATATGTTTGAATATTTAAAGCATTGAAATATATCGAAATCGAAATGGTTTATTTTATGGTTAAAAGTCTGTTTTGAAATTGATATAATTTAAAATGGTTTGTTGAGAAACCAAATTGAATTGAAATTTGATGGTTTGAGATTTGATTAAATTTTAATTTTGGATTTCGAGTTGATATAGGATCGATTTGTGAAATTTGAGGAAATATTTTTTAATTTAATATAAATCATTTTTAATATATACTATTTTAATATACTAACTATTTTAATATAAACTATTTTAACTTATAACTCTTTTATTTAAACTATTTTACTTTATAAACTATTTTATTATATATACAATTTTAATATATAAACTGTTTAAGTTGTGGAAGCTATGCTTTCAAGGTTATGAATTTCATAGTATTACGTTTTGAAAGTGTTAGAATGTCAAGTGTTTGGTTTCAAAAATGTTATAACTTTGAAGTGCTATGATTTTGGAAAAGATATATTTGAAATGGAAATTATATCGTATTTGGTTTTGAAATGGAAATGATATCGTATTGATGTGGTTTTGAAAAGGCAATGGTATTATGGTTTTAAAGTATATATTATTTTGAAATGACCGCGGTGTTGTAATAACGTTCGGTTGTTAAAGAGACCGGGATCGGAAGTTATCATACTCTCTGCCAACTCTGAAAACCACTTTAACAATCATGTACGCGGTGGAGATTTTAGAATGAAGTTGGATGGTCGCGACGTTCTATTAAGGTATATACGTGGACCCGACTCCCGTGAGTTGGCATTAGGTGGCTAAAACAGGAGCAATTGACGGGCTAATTAGGTAGCTCCTCTTATCGAACACACTTCTTCATATTCCATTCTATTACTTTGTGATTGATTGGTGCGCACCTTTGATTTTGGGAGTGTGGCTCGAGGTGGGCGGTAGTGGCTGCTATGCGTTACCACTAGTCTGAAAGTGCAATTGGTATATCTAACTTGGCATTGCCTAGTTGTGCCATGTCACCTACCCTAGCGCGCCTTATATGAGTTTGATTTGTGCCGTACATATGGAGTATCCTCTAGTGGCTTCCCGATCAGAAGGAACCACGGTACTGTATAGACTATTGGCACTATAAAATGTGTTAAGGGGGATATGGGTAACGCCTTAACGCTATTTTTAAAATATATTATACTTTAATTTAGACATTATTATAATAGCATATATTACTACATAGTAGATGGTCTAACGGATCCTTAGAGGATGGTTATCCCAAACATCCTTTCAGTTACCTGCATTTCAGTTTTATTTCACTTGAGTTGTATTTATTGATATAAGAATGTTAATCCTGACTCGAGTGTTTTGTGTTTTGCTTTACACTTGGGCCAGACTGAGTGATACAGCATTTGAGACTCACCTTTGTAGTTGAAGCTTCACTTGGAGATCCATCTGCATTTATTTAGCTTTCAACTTTCCAGTTGATTTGTTTAGAGATGTCATCTGCTGTATTCGAGACTTCACTGTATTTGAGATATTCTGTTGTATGTTATTTCAAACTTTGATGTTTTATATAGTAGCTTCATGAACTACTATTTATTCTATTCCACTGCTTATTGTTATATTACTATGTGTCTTTGATTCCGTGATTTGTTCATTTACTACACATGCTGAGTTTTGCCAAATTTAAATTAACAATCTGATATTTTGGGTAATTCAAGTCTGACATGTGTGGATGCGAATGGCACGAAATATCGGGTCATTACATAACCCTGGATCAGTTTGGTAAACCAGTGTGAGAAAACTTATTAGACATTAAACAGGTAACAGTAACCATTGAGATTGTACAGATTCACATAATAATTTTTCCCTCAAATGAAACTAACCATTCATTAAGTTCAACATATAGTAATATGATGGATAATGTCTAAAGTGTTGCACATAAATCATATTAAATAGGTGCTATGTGAATTCCATAATAAAGTAGGTATACAATCAATACCGTTAAGGTGCATTCATACATGAATTGTTTTTGGCGGAGATGCCTCTAGTAAACTAATACGGATCTCCTTAACAAGGATAAAACACTTCCTTCCAAGCATCGTATATCTCTTGATAGGATATACTCTAAGTTAAACGCAAGGCCCAACGATGAACCTGCGCAGTTAATGCGCTCGGTAGATTCAAAGCGGTGGAGGTGCGAAAAGTCATAGTGGTGATGCGGTGGGGATAAAGAGGGATATAGCAGATGGCTCTAGAATAGCGTATAAAACTTGTACTTAATGTTTTTACAAATGTATAAATGGTAATTAAATGAAAAATTATCATTCAATTGAATTATAAGTAATATATAAATAATTTCAAATAAAAACATGTGCGAATATACTTTAAATAAATGAAAAACTATTATATAACATAATTGAATTTGAGAATATTAGAGTATTTTAATTTCTGAAAATGTATTAAAAATTAAATCAAATAAATTAGTTTCATAATTTTATAATGTATAAATGCAATTTTTCAATTCATTTTATTAAAAAAGATATAGCGGGAATTGCGGAATAAATCGGAAATAACGGGATATAGCGGAAATAGCGGGGATTAAAGCGGAAAGGCTATATTCTGGGGCTATATGAAAAAATCATAGAGGTGGAAATCCGCTATGAGATATAGCGGGTTTGTAGTGGGGTAATAGCAGGGCATTAACTACATAGCGGTGAACCGCATGGCACCAAGTACAACCAACTCCCGGGCCCAATAATTGAAAGCGTACTCTAGATTTGGAGTTGATACACCCTTATGGGTAAGCTAAACCTGAGTTTGTACATCCTATTATGGTGTTATTCATTCCTGATGTTGAGGCTACGTTCAACGTTAATCGACGGAAATTCTATGGAATTAGAAAACCGTCGAAAATTTTTGAAATAAAAATAACCGCAAGCGCACGGTGTACGAATGTAGCACGTGGCGAATACGGGTCGATCCGTAGGGAATTGATGATTTTAAATTTCTATTCAATCAAATTAAACCAAAGTTGAAGAGAATGTTAAACTAAAAAAAAAAAGAACAAGCAAAGGAAAATTGATAAAAATATTAGAGTGTTAAGACAATTTAGATGCAATTTCCACTCTATAGATCACATAAATCAACAAAATGAAGTTATGATCTCTCTTTTCTTATCATTAGTGAATTAGTTCATGTGCTTATCGTAAGTATGGTATATTTGTGCTATTAATTAGCTCAATATAAACCATCGAACTATAACACAACCACTAATACACTTTTAAATCTCATAAAATATGACAACAAAGTTGAAAGCAAAATCTATTTTAATCATGGCCTATTAACTATTAATTAGAAATATAAGCCATAAAATTTTAATTTCAACAATCACTTTTTTGCCATAATCGTATGTAGATGAAGAGGCAATTTTGTTTTGTTTGTTTAAGCATAGCCTATTTGTTATGAACAACATAGACTATCAAATTCAAAGCTAAACAACATCATTAAACCACTTCAATCATTCTCATTAAGCACAAAAAGAGAGCATAAACATCAAATTAAGTTGAAGCTACATGATTAGAGAGCTTCATTACCCCTAAATTGAAGGGGTTTAGCCTCTCATATTTGTTATCATATGCACAAATGTAGCTTGCAACATGAGAGAAAAAGAAATAGAAAAAGAAAGCAAGATAAAGAAAACTATTCTACTTGCATGAAAAATAAATCTACACTACAACATGAAAGTAAATAAGCATGAAAAGGAAAAGAACATATATTGAAGTTGCATAATAAAATTACATAAAAGAGAAATGGCTAAGTAGCCATGAAAAGAAAGAAGAGAGCTTTCTTTTTTATTTTGAGCCTAAACTAAACTAAGAGAGAATAAGGAAGATCGAGGCTACATGAAACATAAGGGGTATTTATACAAGTTAGTAACCCTAATGCATATTTTTGGGAAGTGCCTAAAATGCCCTTGGAGGAAGTGTGGTGGCCAAGTTATCATTAGCTTCAATAATCCCCTACTTAAATGTACATGAATCATTAATTCCATAAGCATGTGCATTAGCCTCTAATTTGTACATTAAGGTAGGTGGGTAGGTGGGGTCCTCCATGTTCTTCACTTTGAATTATTTTCATCTTCATTCTTTTATATCTTCTTTGTCCATGCATACTCCTTCATGAAACCACTCCTATTTGAGATCAAATTCCTACAAAAATATATATAAATTTCCAATTAATTTTTCTCAAAGAAATATATGCACACAAATGACCATTTTACCCCTATATGAAGATGGATATGTAACAATTTGAAATTAATATGGATTTTGGTTTACACAAGTTAAAATATCCCATATGATCATTTATTTAATTTAAATAGAATAAATATGGTGGTAAAAATATGCACATTTACGTGCACATCAAATACCCTCACACTTATCTTTTTATTCGTCCTCGAATAAAAAAACTAAGATAAATCCGTTTTCGTAGGAAGCACGATTGCATTGAGCGTATGCAACAAGCCGTTAAACCTCTGGGTGTCCCCAGTAGGACGAGTGTTGTCTCGTGAGGGTTCTCAGCGGATACTGCCCACAAAATCCAAATGCAAGGATGAAAATACTTTCAAAATTCAAGATTTATTTACAAACAGATGAATGCAAGTTCTTGAAAATATTTACAAATGAAGGATTTATTTTTAAATCGAAACAAATAAGTTAAATATAGGTTTTGGCTATTATCTTGAAAATTTATGTCATTTGCTCGTCAAAATTTCCAACAAAAATCAAGTTATCATAACAAATAGACTATAGTTTAACTCGTTGTTTTGGTTAATAACAAACTTTAACTATGAAATGGATCCTTAGTTGATTATCAAAGTTTATCAAAGTGGTATTTTCATTTCTTTTCAATAACAAATCAAATCAACTAAGTAAAAATAGTGCTAGTATTTCAATTGCTTGATCTCTCATTATTTGCAAGAAAAATTACACACCTAGCTCAGGTAAACTGAGGCCAGATATACCACCCATGCACTGCCTTTCGGGCTTATATGAGGGGAGTACAGAGCATGGCGAGTGCACACACTTTCGTGCATACATCTATCGACCGTAGGTGGTTTTTATTAAGTCTATTTTTTTACATGTGTTCCATATATGCATAACCGTGAGGACTTTTAAATGTGTATGAAAGCAAATAATCAAAGATTCCAAGTAATTCACCCATGCATAACCGTGAGGACTTTTAAATGAGAGTGAATACTTGGGTGTTATTATTATTATTATTTTATTTTTTCTTAAAAGAGAGAGAGTTTTGCAAAATCATCTTAGTACCATTTAACTTAGAAGGCAAAAAAAATGTTATATCCTTTACTTTAAATCAACCACTTTTTAAAACAAAGATTTTCAATTAGGATGTACTTCATAATTAACACGTATGAATCTTCTTATATACCAATTAAACCATTATTATTTGTAATCAAAATTCAATTTTATTTTTGTTAAGACAAATAAATTTTAAAAAATTTCAATTTAATAAACCAAAACCATATATTTATCTTAGTGTTTCTTTTAAAAATAAATCAAAAGAAAAAAAATTGTGATTTTTTTTTGAAATTTTAAAGCAAAAATAAACCATGAAATAAACAAATTGAAGATGAGTCTCCCCTCACACTTCATTTTGACTGTGCCCCTACAGTCAACCCAAGTAGAAGGAGAAAAATAAAAAGAAACAAAAACATGACCTTTATTTAAATGAAAATTAATGGTATTTACACGAGATCAGAAAGTATATCGTCAAAAAGTAAATGAAACGGTCTTCTAATGACCAATTCATTTTTCTCGTCAAGTATGCGAGACATAGCTTAAGCTCAAAAAACCAAACCATAAAAGATTTCGAAGTCGAATGTGGATTTGAAAAAAAGAATGTCGTTTTATTAAAATTCGTACAAGTTGTTTTATTTTCGATGATTTTTAGGGTAGATATTCACGATTGATTGAAATTCAAGTTTATTTTCACCAAATTGAAAGTCAAGTTTGTCATTGAAAAATTCTGCAAAATTATTGATTTCAAAATGGTGATGTAAATCGTCCCCTTTGGAATCCAATAACTCATCTTCAAAACGTCCAAAGAAATCGTGTTCGTTAAATTCATCTTCCTTTGTTGGATTATCAACAACTTCATTGCGTATCTCACGTTCAAAATCCAAAGCTGTTGTATTCAAATTTGCGAAATCGAGAAAAGGAAGATTGAATTTTAAATTTCGTTCCACACCCTCAAAAGAATTGAAATCCAACTTAACTACCGTATTTTCAACAACTTGATTAAGATCGTCATTATCAATTTCAAAAGTTGTTATTTGAAAATCATCAATTTGGGTAAAAGACGGATTATCGTTTGACTCGTCACTCATTGAAATTTGATTTTGTTTCTCATGAAAATTTTCCAATGTTTTAATCAACAAATTCGTGTGATCATCGTAAATTTCATTCATTTGATCAACAAAGTCAAATTTGTAATTATTAACTTGAAATTTTTCGATTTGGACTTGTTGAGAACAAGAATTGACAATTTCGATAAACGGTAGATTATTATTTGATTCTTCGCAAATTGAGATTTGATTATGATTTTGATGAATTTTTTTGTATTTTTCAAGTAATAAATCCCCGTTATCTTTTTCCATTTGGTCAACAAATTCAAATTTATGATTATTAATTTGAAAACTTTCATTTTGAATTTTTGATAACCAAGGTTTTCAATAGCATCATTATTGAAACTATTCCCATTGCCAAAATTATTTGGAAATTGGATCACATTTTCGTTTTGATTTTGAAATTCATTTTGGAGTTCAAAATTGAATTGGCATGGGTTATACTCGAAATCGTTTGAATTTTGAAGTGAATCCAAATTTTGATTATTTTGAAAACTTTGATTCGAGTTATCGCACAAATATGAATTACGCAACTTATTTATCATTTGATTTTGCTGTGTAGCGATTTCAAGTAAAGATGAAATGTTATTTTCAAGAGTCGAGGGTTGTTCATCATTTTGAAAATTTTGTAGTTCGAAATCCGAATTATTTACACAATAGTTATTGTTAAAATATCTATAAAAATTGAAATTGTATGGATTATATTGATTTTCAAAACTATTGTAAAATCCAAGTGAGTGGGGAAACTCAGACGTATTCAAGAATTTTTTTAGTAAAGGAAAAATATTTACAAATTTATTCAAAATGGAAATTTGATTTTTGTTTTGTATTTTGGTTTTTCAATTTTTTTTTGTTCTGAAAATATTTTATATTTTTTGGATTTTTTATTTTCTAAGTTTTTTGGATTTTTGAAATTTCAAAGAAAAAGGATTTAAAAATTTCAAAGGAAAAGGAATATTTACAATTTTTTTTAAGTTTTGGATTTTAATTTTTTTTTTAAATATGCATGAACTAATGCAACTAAATGAATGCAAGGGTTAATTACAAATGATTTATCCTAAATTAACCCAAAATTGTATAATCACAAATTGTCTTAAATCAACAAGATAGTTCTCAGCTAGGTATCGGACAGGATTTATCGGTGCACCACGAATCACCGTAGCAATGCAGCCGAAGGTTTAAGTACCTTCAGAGAAACGATTCAGTATAATATTTACGAATCACCATAATATTTATAACTGATTATTGCTCTGTCGTAGCCTAGACACCAAGAAATTAAATTGTTCAAAGAAGACAAATTATCAATATACAATTAAGTGTTATCAATGTTTGACTGTTATTATTAAATCTAGGATGAAATGCAAAACAGAAATTAAACGTGTATTAACAATGCAACTACGAATGAATTTTTTTTTATTTTTTTTTTCAAATGCAAGCAATCAAGAATGCATGACAAATAAAAATAATAGACATAGCAAGCAGATTTTTTTCTAGCAAGCAAAGTGAAACAAGTGACTCCTCCAATCTGCTTTAGCAACCTGAAAATAAAGACAAGATATATACAAGTTTTTTATTTGTTTTTTTTTTAATTTTTTTTTAGATGAAGAAACAAAACAAATGGAAACAAATAAAAACAAAAGAGAACAAAACAATTGAAAACAAAACAAAAAAAAAACAAAAAAGTGGAACTTTTTAGATTATTTAATACTTTTTTTTGTAGGGAGAAGAATTGAACAAAAACAAAACAAACTAAAGCTTTTTTTTATCAAATGAGAAATTAAAAAAGGAAAATTAAAAATATTGAAATCAAAGGAAAATCAACAAAATAAACTTATTTGTTTTCTTGTTTTTTGCTTTTTTTTGTGTTTTTTTTTGAAACTCAGGCCTTCAAAGCTACACGAAGCCCGGCCCAACTAAAAGAAACAACAACAAAAAAAACTTTGTAACCAGTTATTAAATTTCCAATGCCCACCTTCTCACTTTCTCAATCGAACGAAATTAAACAATCTTCAAACTCATCAAATTTCCAAATTCCAGAACTAATTTTTGAACCCAGATCGATTCACGATGTCAGGTGATGGCTCGAGATTGCTGCAATTCAATGATTGGATGGCGGCGATGATTGCTGTGGTTCGAATTCGTAGTGATGAAGTATGGTTGAGTTGAAGTCGATGATTCGTGGTTTCGATGTTTATGGTTGTTACCGCGGGTTGCGCGTGAACTGGGGGATAGGAGGAAGTACGGTTGTATTCTAGGGATTAGGTCCCGATGGGTGTTAGCTTGCAACTGTATGGGTATGCGATCGAGGTGGTTGGAGGAGGTGGCAATTGGTTGTTCGCGGGGACTTGTTGCTCGAAGTTGTTGAAGCTTGGGATGATGGCGATCAATTTGGCTTGATTTGGTCGCGATTTGGTTCTAGTTGAAGGATGATGGTCGGTGATGGAATTGGCGGTGCTATCGATTGTTGGAGAGGTTGTTCTGGTTGTAGAAGAAGTTGCAACAGTTTGACAGTCTTGTATGTAGGCAGTAAATGTGGATATGGAGATACGTGTTGTAGTTGCCTGTATGTATCGATGATGTTGTTTGGGTTTCAGGAAAATGGTTTGTGGAGGAGGTTGATGATGTAAGTTGTAGCAGAAGCGTTGAAGGCTGCAAGTTGAAATTGCAGAGAAATGTAAAGGCAGGGGAAGGAAGGGGGTACATTGAGTGGGCAGAAAATGCAATAGAAACTAGAGATATGAAGAAACAGAAGTCAGTTGCTAAAACAGTATGACTATTGGCAATGTAACAATAACAGTGAACCAAAGAAGTGAACTGAAAAATGTAAAGTGATGGTTTTGTAGAAATAAAAATAAAATGAATGTACTTGTAAACGAAAATTTCGATCCAATAAAATATTTTTTGTTTTTGTTTTAAAATTGTGATTTTTTTTTTAAAAAATGGGAATGCAAATGCAAATGGAAAAGTAGAACAACATGTACACAAAACAAATGTCACAAAAATCACAAACTAACACACAAAATCAAACAAAATAATTCGAAAAATAGAAAAATAAAATCAAGACAACTCCCCGGCAACGGCGCCAAAAACTTGTTAATCGGCGAAATTCTATGGATTTTGAAAACCATCGAAAAATTTAGAAATACAAATAACCGCAAGCGCACGGTGTACGAATGTAGCACGTGGCGAATACGAGTCGATCCAGAGGGAATTGATGATTTTAAATTTCTATTCAATCAAATTAAACCAAAGTTGAAGAGAATGTTAAACTAAAAAAAACAAGCAAAGGAAAATTGATAAAAATATGAGAGTGTTAAGACAATTTAGAGGCAATTTCCACTCTCTAGATCACATAAATCAATAAAATGAAGCTATGATCTCTCTTTTCTTATCATTAGTAAATTAGTTGATGTGCTTATCATAAGTATGGTATATTTGTGCTATTAATTAGCTCAATATAAACCATCAAACTATAACACAACCACTAATACACTTTAAATCTCATAAAATATGACAACAAAGTTGAAAGCAAAATCTATTTTAATCATGGCCTACTAACTATTAATTAGAAATATAAGCCATAAAATTTTAATTTCAACAATCACTTTTTTGCCATAATCGTATGTAGATAAAGAGGCAATTTTGTTTTGTTTGTTTAAGCATAGCCTATTTGTTATGAACAACATAGACTATCAAATTCAAAGCTAAACAACATCATTAAACCACTTCAATCATTCTCATTAAGCACAAAAAGAGAGCATAAACATCAAATTAAGTTGAAGCTACATGATTAGAGAGCTTCATTACCCCTAAATTGAAGGGGTTTAGCCTCTCATATTTGTTATCATATGAACAAATGTAGCTTGCAACATGAGAGAAAAAGAAAAGGAAAAAGAAAGCAAGATAAAGAAAACTATTCTACTTGCATGAAAAATAAATCTACACTACAACATGGAAGTAAATAAGCATGAAAAGGAAAAGAACGTATATTGAAGTTGCATAAAAAAATTACATAAAAGATAAATGGCTAAGTAGCCATGAAAAGAAAGAAGAGAGCTTTCTTTTTTATTTTGAGCCTAAACTAAACTAAGAGAGAATAAGGAAGATCGAGGCTACATGAAACATAAGGGGTATTTATACAAGTTAGAAACCCTAATGCATATTTTTAGAGAGTGCCCAAAATGCCCTTGGAGGAAGTGTGGTGGACAAGTTACCTTTAGCTTCAATAATCCCCCACTTGAATGTACATGAAGTTTTAATTCCATAAGCATGTGCATTAGCCTCTAATTTGTACATTAAGGTAGGTGGGTAGGTGGGGTCCTCCATGTTTTTCACGTTGAATTATTTTCATCTTCATTCTTTTATATCTTCTTTGTCCATGCATATTCCTTCATGAAACCACTCCTATTTGAGATCAAATTCCTACAAAAATATATATAAATTTCTAATTAATTTTTCTCAAAGAAATATATGCACACAAATGACCGTTTTACCCTTATATGAAGACGGGTATGTGACAATTTGAAATTAATATGGATTTTGGTTTACACAAGTTAAAATATCCCATACGACCATTTATTTAATTTAAATAGAATAAATATGGTGGTAAAAATATGCACATTTACGTGCACATCATCCAACATCTCTCACACAGTCTTTATCACTGGAGCGGTATAGGGATCCCTAATTGGATTTCTTCATCTTGAACAGATCACGAATCACTACATGGATTTGAGCACCTCGAACAGATCTTGAACCTTTACATGGTTTCCCTTAATAAGTCCTCTAGTGAATGCTAACATTTTCCTCTCTCTTGGAATATTCCTCAAGATAGATAGTCCCATACAATAGCATTGTTTAAAAAGTTATCACTGAAATCTTCTTTGGACTTAACTGTAGGATTGACAGTTCAACTCTATAACATTTTCCTTCCCAATCGTTTCCAAAAAATAGACCGCATTTATGGTTTTGAAGCGATTATAGGTTTTGAGTCATCTCATATAAGTAAGCTCTTCCCATTTATCGAACTATTCAAAACCAATCGATGAATTTCCGGTAAACACAACTCTGGTTCTATCATAAATAAGCGAAAGCTAAAGACATTCCATACCAATACTCCTCCCCAGGGGTTCTTATTGGTATGCAATCGTGAAGTCTTTCAATAACTTCTTAATTCATATTTGGTCAACTTCGATAATCGATTAATCGATTATCTAATCAAAACAATTTCTTATACAATCACGATTCGTATGCTTAACTCATTTTTGACATTCCAACTTAACTATTACTCGTCCAAGAGTAAAACCAGATAAGTTAGAGCATTGGTTGCATGAAAGCCTTGCCTGGACACTTCATTCTTGAATCTCACAAATAGGTAAGTCTACCTTATCGGTTTCTGTTGTTAAGTATAGTATTAATGATTTCTATAAACAAGAAGAAATCAACATGATTAACACGTTTTCAACATTTTCCGACTTACTATTCCCCGGTCGAGAGGAAAGCTTGGTATGTTTGAGCTCTATTGCTCTATCCTACTCGACTTCAATCTTAAATCTCACAAATAGACAAGCCTTACTTCGTCAACTTTTAGTTTTAAGCATAGCTAATTACTTTTCAAATAAGTAATTAGACAACTAACCATTTAGCTACTAAGCAATTCTAACCACCTTTTCGAAAACATTTGTATATACTTTTAAAATACTTATAATATGGTTTAAAACATTTATCCAAAATATTACTTGAAAACAACAACTTTACAATTTTCTTAAAACATAAAAACAACGTATTCTCTTATAATATCTCTTCTTTAAAAATTCACAACTAATTCTTAAAAAAATTCACAAAATCTCAAACCACTTTTAAAATACTCTAATATGAATTAGTAAACACTTTTAAATAGTATGAAACAAAATATTTAAATTAAATATCTTTTTAAACCTTTTAAAGTTCAAAATCAAGGCTAAACGGTGCAGTTTTTCACTAGTGATTTTTTAATCGCTTTTCGAGATGTTACTTTACTATTTAAACTTTTAATAGAAACAAACATATATATAATAAATTATAAATATGGCAAGAAGCCCATAAGTATCTATCTATAAAGTTTCATATACATCGCAAAAACATGGTAACTCACAATTGCATCTATAATGACTATTGCTATAAATTGATCATATAACCTATGTTCATCGATAATCTATGTTCAAATTCGAGTTCAATCTAAACCAAGTCCATCTATAACCTAAGTTCTTTGTTCAAGGCCTAGTTGTATGTCATATAAGTCCGTTCCAAGTTTGTTTAAGTCTATATACATGGATCACATATGTCACTTACTTTTAAAGTAAGAAACAAACCAATGTTTTAACATAAGTTAACAACAATTCAAACAACATAAGCATAATCAAACACGACATATATATGTTATATTTTTCATTCGATGTGAGGTGTTAACTCTCCTTTAACCGAATAAACAGTTAAGATCCAATAACCCAAGTCCTAACCCGAGCTAGCAGCACCTTTCCTTCCTTACACCTTTTCTTTAGCACCTTGCTTTTTCCCTCCCATCCACCATATAGCTCATAACATTCCTATGTAGGGTGAGTGTGGCCTTGTTTCTTCAAGTTTTCACATGGTGAAATGTGTTCTAATAATATACCAAGGGTTCTGGTAAAGTTTGAAATGATTTGGAGTTTATTTGCAACAATTTTCTTTAGAACATAAGAGATAAAGAAGAGGAAGAAGAAGCTAATTATTTTATCACTTAAGCTGGGTGAATTTGTGATTCTAACTCTATGGTATGCCTCTTCTTATATAGGATAAGAATGGTGTCGTCTAAGCTTACTCTCATCCCCCACCATGCCATGGAAGCTTCACCTCCCATCACTTCTCCTTTATGTAATTACCATTATACCCCGCTTATGATAATATCTCTTATCCTTTATAAGCTTCTTGAACAGTTCAAGCTTTATGAAAAGAGAGCGTGTTATTAGTTGCTAATGTGTTCATTTTATCAATAGATAAGTGCATAAAAGTTCGAACAACCTATGTCGATCAAAAACCTGTTTATCGATAAATCGATTTTTGATCACATTACCAATTTTTCTTCAAAGAAAATATTTTATAAACAATTTTCAAAAATAAGTTCCTTATCTTTATTCATTAACTAAATGATGTCTAACATTGTTATAAAATATTATTTATAACAATTAATTATACTTCAAAATGTTATAACTTTCGAAGACGAAGTGCCCAAATTTCCTTGTCTTTACATACACCATTGGCTAAAAAAGGCCGGCCCAAGCCCATGCCTTGAACTAGCCTTTGTACTCAGCAAGGCGCCAAGATTTCATCTTGAGGCAACCTTCAAACTTAGCCAAGATCTGGACCGCGTCTAGCTTGGTCCCAACTGGCTCCTCTTTATCAAGCTTCCAACAACAGCTAAAGACCAACATTGTTCGCCCGGCATCACAGTTAGCCAGCTGCCAGCTCATATCACTCGAGCATAGCCTATATCTAGGCATGGCTTTAGTACGACCAAATCAAAGTGACATTGGGGTTCCTTCCCGACCACTTCACACCGGCTTATTTACCCGTCTTCCCTACGTGGTCCTCAACAAAATTCCAAATTGCTTCCGTACTATGGACAACCGATCGGCTAGCTGAGCCATATGGGTACTCAAGTGAACAACAAATCTATCCATCCGTCCATGTAGAGCATCGTAGTTAGGAAGCTGATCCAGTGTGGCTTACCATCAGCATTAAATGCACATTTAATGCAAGCCCACGCATGATATAGAGAGGCAATGAGTACTCTCTTATCCATTGCCCATCTTCTGACACACTTTACAACTGTCAACCATCCACCTCTATAGATAGATCAACAATCAAGCACTTTTCCCACTAGCTCTTCAGCACGATCTCAACTATCAACCATCCGCTTCAATTACTATAATTAACCCTTTCTTTGCAACATCGAAGTAATTGAGCTCTCGCTGAAACATTCAAAAATCATGTATACTATACATAATTCTGCACTCTTATTACCACAAAAGCACTTAAGATTACAAAACTCTATTGGTCTTGAGTCTTCTATTTTTTTCTTCTTATTATTCCCTTGCAATTCTACGTAATTGTAAGAGGAATACAGTAAGAAAACTTTACGTTGGACTTAGGCAGTTTTGCTGAACCACTTTACATCTTGTGTTATTTACCTTCTGGTTGTGTATTTAACTCCTCTTCCTTTTTCATTTTTAATTTTAGCAATTAGGAAGTAATCTCTACTTTTCACAACATACTCGTATCATTTCGAGGTTGGCTAAAAAGCTAGTTAACCGTACCTCTTCAATTTGTAAAATTGGATTTTACCGATGAGATTTTTAAGCAATGAATTAACTCAAACTGTCACTAATAGCTAAGGTGGCGTGTGAACATTAGTATTTGAAATTTTCAAATATTAATCATTGGCTAAATTCGCATTTGTGAGTCGCACAATCGAATCTATTTGGATTTTGAATTACCGCTTGATTTAATTGATTTAAAATAGTTTTAAATTAATTAATGTTTGTTAAAATATTACCTATTATTATTCTATTTATTATATGGAGTATGTTTAACTAAATTGGAGTTCCCTCTAAAATAGTATGAGGTGCTATTAGTAATTTATTGGATGTGTATATAAAAGTTATATATGTGCAAATCGATATAAGGTATTATTCGTCGACGGAAATTCTATTGTTTAGAAAACCGTCGAGCGAATTTAAATTTCAAAATTTATACCGCAAGCGCACGGTGTACGAATGTAGCACATGGCGAATACGGGTCGATCCGTAGGGAATTGATGATTTTAAAATTCTACTCAATCAAATTAACCAAAGTTGGAAGAGTGATTAACTAAAAAAAGGAAGAAAAGTGACAAAAGAAAATAGATAAAAATATGAGAGTGTTAAGACAATTTAGAGGCAATTTCCACTCTCTAGATCACATAAATCAACAAAATGAAGTTATGATCTCTCTTTTCTTGTCATTAGTGAATTAGTTGATGTGCTTATCATAAGTATAGTATATTTGTGCTATTAATTAGCTCAATATGAACCATCAAACTATAACACAACCACTAATACACTTTTAAATCTCATAAAATATGACAACAAAGTTGAAAGCAAAATTTATTTTAAGCATGGCCTATTAACCATTAATTAGAAATATAAGCCATCAAATTTCAATTTCAACAATCACTTCTTTGCCATAATCATATGTAGATGAAGAGGCAATTTGTGTTTTGTTTGTTTAAGCATAGCCTATTTGTTATGAACACATAGACTATCAAATTCAAAGCCAAACAACATCATTAAACCACTTCAAGTGTTTCCATTAAAGCACAAAAATAGAGTATAAACATCAAAATGTTGCATCTACATACTAGAGAGCTTCATTACCCCTAAATTGTAGGGATTAAGCTCTCATATTTGTTATCAAATCAACAAATGTAGAAAGCAACATGAAAGAAAAAAGAAATGAAAATGAAAGCTAATGGAAAAGACAACTAATATAATTGCATAAAGGTAAATCTACACTATTACATAAGAAGAGAAGAAGCATGTAAATAAAAGAGAATTAACATTGCATAAAAGAAAAGAAAATTACATGAAATAAAATGGCTAAGTAGCCATGGAAAGAAAGAGAGCTTTGATTTATTTTCTAAACTAAAACTAACTAACTAAGAGGAAAATGGCTACATGAAACATAAGGGGTATTTATACAAGTTAGAAACCCTAATGCATATTTTTAGGGAGTACCCAAAATGCCCTTGGAGGAAGTGTGGTGGCCAAGTTATCATTAGCTTTAATAATTCCCCACTTAAATGTACATGAAGCTTTAAATGTCTTTTAGCATGTGCATTAGCCTTTAATTTGTACATTAGGTAGTGGGTAGGTGGGGTCCTCCATGTTCTTCACTTTGAATTATTTCCATCTTCATTCCTTTATATTCTTTGTGCATGCATATTCCTTCATGAAACCACTCCTATTTGAGACCATTTTCCTATAAAAATATATATAAATTTCAAATCAATTTTTCTCAAAGAAATATATGCACTTAAATGACCTTTTTTCCCTATATGAAGATGAATATGTGAAAATTTGGAATTAATATGAATTTTGGATAAAACAAGTTAAAATACCCAATATGATCATTTATTTAATTTAAATAGAATAAATATGGTGGTAAAAATATGCACATTTACGTGCACATCAGGTATGATTCAGAATTTAAATTGGATTTAAATTAAATAATTTACTGTAGTTTATAAGAAATTTTTGTCCATTAAAGACCTAAATTATCGTCGATGGTCGTGTGGAAGGAGTCTTAGTTATGACTTGCTAAAGGAGGGATTTATGCAAGATATTTTTTCATCTCTCCCTATAAAAAGAAGCCTAAAGTTATTTGTTATCTTTCACTTTTGCTTCTTCCTTTCTTCAACCTTGGTCATAAGCTCCCTCCTTCCCATCTCTAGTTTTCTTACTTCTAATTTTCTTACTTTATAATCCCATTATTTAAATACTAGTAGATCCAGTGTTGGTACGTCTTTCGTTTTCAATAGTGGGTGAAGATCTGAGAGATCTATGGAGCTTGTATATATCAACATGTGAATCTACAACTTCATTTTATTGGATCTTTTGTTTTGATTACTAACAAGAAATTCAAGCAACACAACAATTCATGAATCTATAACAACTATGAAGACTGGACTCAATGACTCGATGTATGGCTCATATATACTATATATATAATCTAGAGTCAAGTAGTATATATTAGAGTCAAGTCTGGTTGTATGTCAAAATATTTCCTCAACTACCATCACTCCCTCGCGTAAATATAAACATTGCATACATTCTAAAAATTTCCATTCCACTTGCTTGCATTTAGGGTTTTAAAAAAAAACAGTTTAGTCAACTGCACTAATGTGTAACAACCTAAAATTTAACCCATAATAATTAATCCATTAATTAATTAAGTACTAAAAATAACTTTGTGAAATTATCAAAATTGAGCTATGAGAGTTACACCACTGTGTTCATGGTAATTTTCTGATCAATTTCCATATATAGAATGTCAAAAATCGAGATAATATGAACGAGGTAGGAATTAAACAAAATAAGCAGAAATAAAAGATGAAGAAATATATATGTATGTATGTATGTATGTATGGAAGGTCTATCAGCATGTCGACCTGGATGCTAGGAGGTCGAATGCTCATTCGACCTGGTTGCTATTTTAGGGGCGAACGAACAATTGTTTGTTAATTCGAATGATCATGATTTTTTTAACCGACTCTGACGTGTTTTGCATTATTCAAACTAATCTGATCCCTCCATTTTTGCATCCGATGGCTCCTATTCAGCCTATGACGTGGTTGCATCCCATTTGATCTACAAAATTCAACAGTATGAGATTTACTTCTACCAATATAATTAGAACCCTAGACCTAACACTTTTTCTCATTCTAGGTTTTCTCTAATTGGATTCACCGTTCTAAGAAGGACCCTAAATGGAATAATTTTTTCAAGGGGAAAATCGTTATAAATTAAATTATTTTACAATTCCAAGTGGATCCGAGAAGACCGAAGGAAGGGCTTAGGACCGGAGGTGAGTGATTGTAATTATTTTAAGATTTCTTTAAGTAATTTAAAATAATAAGGTTCCCAATAGTTGTAGTTTTATTACAATTTTGGAATAGCCTTTTTATCTGTTTTAGATCTGTTTTCCAGTATATTCCTTTTTAGCTATTCTTTTTCAGTTAATTATAATTACGGTTAAGCATAGTTTTTTTATTTACAGTTTATTTACATTATATAAGTTTATTTACTGCTATTTATTTCTTATTTACATCTTTTTCTAAGTTTTGGATTTTATGCAAGCATCTATTCTCTTCTTTCTCCCTTTCTTCGTGTATGAGTTTGAATAAATTAAAACGTGGATATGGATTATATAAGTGAGAAAATTGAATGAAGAAAATAAGATGTAAATTATAAAGGCTATAATAAATAGTGGAATTGAATTGTAACATAAATGGAATTGAAATGTAATATAAATGGAATTGGGCTAAAATTATACCTAATTATGATCAGAATTGGACCAATTAATTAGCTTAGTTATAACTTATAATTATGACTAAAAAGAGTAAAAGATGAAAGAAGCTTATTTCACACTTAGACCTTGGGTTAAGTAATAAGCATGATTAGAACGTAGGCTATAATAAGAAAAAGAATAGAATGAGGCTTTTTCAAGACTTTGGATAAATTAATAAGTGTAGAAAGTAGAGATGATAACAAAAGCTTATTTAAATAATTTATCAAAGTTAATAAGCAAAAGTGTAATAGGACGTGTACCAAATAGCATTCTCTTATATTTTTTATGGACATGGTGTTTCACATAACCCTAAAGTGAGATGGGGGCACACTTATGCTAATAGTGGTAGTAATTAGTCAATAATTAGATGTTCAAATCATGCGGGATTTGGACAAGGGGCGCTGTTAAATATTGTTTGGATGAAGGGTAGAATTCGGTGTAGGGAGCTATATATGTCATCTAGTCCACAGTAACATTCTGCATAGGGAGTTATATATTATCCAGTCACTAGTAAATTAATGCCTTTGTGTAGGGAGTTATATATGTTATCTATTCCACAGCAACATTCTGTGTAGGAAGTTATATAGCATCTGGTCCACAGTAAATTAATGTCTTATGTGTAGAGAGCTATATATGTCATCTACTCCTCTGTAACATTCTGTATAGGGAGTTATATAGCATCTAGTCCACTATAAATTAATGCCTTCTGTGTAGGGAGCTATATATGTCGTCTAGTCCACAATGGGTGCTTTGTGTATCTTTCGTAGATACCATTAATTTTTTTATAGGAGTTGCATAGCGTCTCCTCCATAGAAAGGTACTATAGAGTAGTAGGTCTATCAAAAGGGTAGAATTAGGGTTACAGCCAAATTACAAGATTAGGGTTTCTGCCTAATCAATGTAGCAATCAAGGACATGTGCAAACAATCAAAGTTAATCTATGTTATGGTTAATCATATTTATTTTCAGTTTATCTCTTTCCTATTTCTTTTGTTTCCTCTTTATATAATAGAACTATTGTAGAGTCTATTACATTTACTTTGCTTAAAGACTCTAGTAATTACTATCATCCACCAGAATTTTAGTCTGACCCACTCCTCTATTTTCCCCTTTTTCCCCCTTAGGATATCAAGGGAGAGGGCAGTAGATCATACTTTCTTGGTGATTTCTTAGAGGAGTTTGCTACCATGTATTTCTTTTATTTCAGCTTTTGTTTTTTTTTGCTATGTACTGACTTATTATGTGGGATATTATGTCCTCTGATTTTTGAGACTATGAGTTTTTGTTTCACAAGACATATTGGTTTTCAGTCATATATGTGGTACTTTGTATTTGACTTATTTATAAAGCAATTATGAAGTTTTGTTTCAATTAAGTTATTATTTTAAGTTTCCGTTGTTTTAATCTATTTTTGTCCTATGAATCTTAGTCTCTGTTAGCTTTGTTTATACCTAAAATGCACCACGCCTTCTAATGTGTTATTTTGAGTATATTAAGGGGTGTGGGGTGTTTCACTTGGTTTCAGAGCTTGAGGTTACAGGATTCATAAAAATTTATTTTAAAAGTAAAGTACTTTCCAAAATAACTTGTTTTAATAGTATTTTTCAGATAAGAAAATCTTAGAAATAGTTTTTAAGTATAAAATGGCTATTACAAAAATCCCCTCAAAGTTCAGTTCAACCTTCTTTCGATTCTCTGAGCCTAAGTTTTTTTTTTGCGTAGTATGGCTGACTAGTTTCGTAGAGGTACGATACCAGAGGTGCAAGGGCAAGCGCTTAATACAACACCGGTAGGTGGAAATCCCTTTAATCCACATATACCACCCTATTTTTCTAAGCTATGCAAAGACTTCACTAGCATAGGGGGCCAAACGTTTTATGGCACAAAGGATTTTAAGGAGACACAAGCTAGGTTGGAAGATATGGAGCGAAAATTTTGGCGGTTAGGCTTAGAGGACTGATAGAGAATTCAACCTACTTATTGGAAGCTAAAGGGAGAACTTAAGGAGGTACTTACAAGTTCTAAGAAATAGGGGTGGAAGGACAAGAAGGATTAGAGGAAGAAAGTGGAGCTCAGAAGCAGATCAAGAAAAACGGAAAATGTAAGTGCTGTAGAATGAATGGTCATTACGGGAAAGAATGTAAGAAGGCAAGAATGGAGGGAAGGTGTTTCAATTGTGGACGGCTTGGTCACTTTAGTAAAGTATGTACTTACATGCAGCAAGTGCACCTGCAGCACAGATTTAGACATTGGATACAACACCTTCCAGCAGTAGACCAAATCAAAGTAGGAAAGTTTGATTTCTATTTCTGATTTTTTACCATTCGGACTCTATTCAATTCTAGAGCATCGCACCCTTTTCATCTCTAGTTTTTAGTAGATTATTTGCACTTAGACATTTCTTTAGAAGATTCCCTTACTATTTCAAACCCCATAGGAGGATCGATACACTTGACTATGGTTTATAGGGGTTTGAAATTTTTTACCCTAGGCGTAGAATTCGACTAAGATGCATATATATTGGATTTTCGGTGTAGAGGATGATTTTGGGAATGGATTGGCTATCCACATATGGATCTATATTAGACTGCGAAAGGAGAGTTGTTAGATTAGAGACATGCAGTGGTAGGACTCTTGAGGTATCTTGTGACCCACAAGGGTCAGTCATGTTGAGTTTTCTCTGTTCCCTCGATTCATCTTCATCAGAGTTGCATTCGGTTCCTATCTTCAGAGATTTTGCAGATGTCTTTGAGAAGGTTAGGGGACTACCCCCTATGAGAGAGATTGATTTTAGGATTTATTTGACTAAGAATGCTAAGCCAGCATCATTACCTGTGAGGCATATAGCACCTAGGGAGAGGAAAGAATTGAGCAAGCAGATTCGTGAGCTTTTGGAGAAGGGATTCATAAGAAGAAGCATATCGGAGTGGAGAGCGCTAGTCGACTTCGCCACTAAGGCAAATGGTTCCCTCCAACTTTACGAAGACTATAGTGTGTTAAATAAGCTCCCAAAGAAGAACCAATACCCACTCCCTTGGATAGATGATCTTTTTCATGAGTTAGTTGGCTCTTTGGTATTCTCCTAGTTTTATTTAGCCATCGGATTTCATTAGCTTAGGGTCATTGATGACAGCATTAATGAGACCGCATTTAGGGCACCAGACGGACTCTTTGAGTGGTTGTTTATACCTTTTGGACTAAACGATGCCTAGCCTATTTTGTAGATTTGATGATCCATGTTTTTAGAGATGTCCTAAGTAAGTTTGCGGTGGTATGCATGGACAAAATTTAGGTATTTTTCAAAATTATGGAGGAGCACGTCATCATCTTAAGGAGGTTCTTCGTACAGTTGAAGATAGAACTTTTGAATTGACACTTTAGGCATAAGGAAGTCTGTTTTTGGGGCATAGAGAAGGTCTACACATGGTAGGAATGATTTTGTACACTTAGGATTTGGATTTTAGAAATCCAAATAAAGGTAGGCTAAGGTTAGAGACGTACAATAAAATTCAGTAGATAAAAAAGCCTACATATAAATAATTACATAAATTATAATTATCTCAAACAAGTGGATTTGATGGTAATGCCTTGGAATAAATATGAGTATACAAGAGGAATAGGAGTAAAAGCCTTTAGTTTAGAAAGAAATAGTCCAAGGATAGTAAGTTGGAAAATCCATTTTATATATAACCCAATAACATGAAATTATTAGAATTTTTTCAATATTTTGAAAGTAAATATTGGGTTTTTGGAAATTTGGTAAGAAATTAAAATTTGTTTTTATATAATGAAAATTTCGTTAAAGATAAATTCCTTTTGAAAAAAACATATGTACAACATTTATTATTGTAATAGATGTTTTCATGAAAAATAAAAGAGCATAGAGTTATAACCCTATTGTTATAGTAAGTAACCCTTAAGAGAAATGTTTTTTTATATATATTATTATATGATATTTATTAGTATTTATTAAATTCATACACTAGCACTTTTGGTTGTAGTAACGGTGCTTTATGCAACACCTGTTCTAAACCCAAATAAAAATGTATTTTTAAATACAATTTCTAAAAATAGAAATTAAAATGATTTATGAATATACTTATTATTAAAATAAGTATGGGAAAATGTTTCTGGTTACGGATAAATTAAAACAGTTGGAAGATGAGTTTTTCTGAAAAGAAAATGTGTGAGTGAGATATTAGAAAATATTTATCATGGAAGAATATGAATTAAACATACTTTAATCTATTAGAATGAAAAAGAATAATGGTATAATTCTCTATGAAACCAATAAAAATGTTTTGTGTAAGTCATAAGGAATACATGAAAGAGATGTACAAGATATGGGAAACACCATATTTTGTATAGGCTATTTTGAAAATATAGAATAAATTCCTTGTAACTTCACAAAAACATGAATTCCTCTTTTAAAATGTTTATAAAAGATTTTAGCTTTAATAACTTCTCATAAGAGAAAGTAGTTCCAATACATTAAGATATGAGAGTGTTAGGTGTAATAAAAAGCTGTTTTGAAAACACATAAAGGATATTTTAAAGATATTTAAAAGAATGGTTTGTGAAAATTAAATAATTTTTTGAAATAAAAAACTTAATGAAAGTAAAGTTTGATAATTCAAATTTTTGGAAAACTGTAAAAGTCTTTAGAAGAAAGAGGTATGTAAGTTTTAGACTTAAAAATTTGGAAGTTTTTCCCTCTAGGTTTAGGAAATAATAATAAGTGACCAAGTGTTTTTGAAATTAATAGAAATGGAAAAGATAGGACTTTTAAAGATAAAGATTTTGGGATTTGATCTTTAAATTTTTTTTAGAAACCCTAGTTTTCAAAACAAGGTGATAAATACCAAACCAAACTCTTAAATGTGGAATAGATAAGAACCATTTCCAAGGAGCAAAGGAAAGGGTGTAAGGAGATAGTAGTAATTACTTTTAGAAGTAATAATGTAAGTTTCCATAAAGTTTATATGACACTAGTAAGAACGTAAGATTGTTGATTCATGAAGAACAGTAAAATGAAATTAGTAGGATAGTAAGGCAAGCATGGTTGAGAATGAGTATTCTTTATTTTTTAAGAACTTGGGAAAAGCATCTTTGTTTAGTGGAATTCATATGGTAGTAGTTTTCAAGCTATAATTGGAATGGCACCTTTTGAAGCTCTTTTTGGAAGGCCGTGTAAGACGTCGTCATGTTGGTTGGAGTCTACGAAAAGGTTGCTTCTTGGTTCTGACATGGTTAGAGAGATTTCAGAGAAGGCTAATTTGATTAGGAGAAAATTCTTATCTCATATCCATGTCTCTTTGATAATAGGTTTTAGAATTTCCTTTTTCCATTTTTAGTTTAAATAGGTTCTTTCCTTTACTATCCTTTGGGAGGGTAGAGCTTAAGATCTAACATATGGATGGTAGGATTTGATGCGAACATGTTAATAGAACATGTTGTGAATGATGTATTCTAGTGATTGTAAGTGTTTACTAATGGATGCTAATGGACGCATATCGGTACACTAGGCACTATTATTCTTTAGGGATCGGCCTAACTAGGACACTAGAGCATATGCATATGGATGTATGCGCATTTTTATTTTATTTCCATGGTTGCCATAAGTGGATGTTTATCACATGATTGTTGCATTTGGATGATGTTTGTAGCATGCATATAGAATCATCAGTTATCATAAGCAAGTTTTTGCATCCATTTGGATGCATGGCACGGACATGATTGCATAAAAGGAGGTCAGCTGAATCAGTGGACCGCCTAATCTTTTGCAATAGTTAGGAACATTTACACTCCACTAATTACATAAGTATCATAATTGCATTAGAAAAACTTAAGACAATGGATGAATGGTTGATGATTGAGTAGTTGATTATAGAATTGGATGAAAACATTCAGTACATTCTTATATCCTTAGAGATTTCATGGACGAAATCCCTCAAGGAGGGGAGAATGTAAAAACCCAAATTTAACCCATAATAATTAATCCATTAATCAATTAAATAATAAAATAACTTTGTGAAATTATCAGAATTGAGCCATGAGAGTGAGACCGTTGTGTCCATGGTAATTTTCGATCAATTTCCATATGTAGAACGTCTGAAACCGAGCTAATATGAATAAGATATGAATTAAACAAAATACGTAGAAATAAAAGAAGAAGAAAAAAAATTATGTCGGTCGGCCGGTCGACCTGCCTGCTGTTTTAGGGGCGAACGAACAATTGTTCATTTGTTTGAATGATCATGAATTCTTTTAACTGACGTGTTTTGCATTCTTCAAACCAATCTAGTCCCTCCATTGTTGCATCCGATTGCTCCTATTCAGCCCATGACGTGGTTGCTTCTCATACAATCTTTAAAATACAACGGTCTGAGATCCACTTCTACCCCTATTAATAGACTCATAGACCAAAAAAAAATTCTCATTCTAGGTTTTCTCCAATTGGGTTCACCTTTCCAGGAAGGACCTTGTTAAGGCCAAAATTGGTCAGTAGCACCCTTAGAAAGATTGTGTGGAGATTAATGAAGATAATAAATTAAAACAGAAGACGGAATGTAAATTTAAATGCAGGAAAGAAGAACACCAAATTTATAGTGGTTCGGCGTAATTGCCTGCATCCACTTTGAGTTTGATCTTTATTGCTTTCTCAATTACTTGAATACTGATACGATCCGTCAATTAATCACTTGAATGCAAGTTTGAAATAAAAAGAGGAGAGTATAAAAAATGGCTGATTCTCCCGAGTGTTTCCTCGAAAAAAGGAACCCTTTCACTGTGCCCTTGCCTCTCTATTTATAGACAAAGAGGGGTTGGACTTCCCTCGTGGGCCTGGTGGATGAATATCTCAGCCCAAATAGTGCAATCTCTGTGTGTCGACCCATAGACACCGAGCGTTCTTTGAATGCCGAACAGGGCATGAATGCCGAACGATCTCCTTAGGCCGAACAAGATGAGGCCGAACGCTCTGAATGTCGTAGGATGCACTTATGCCAAACGATCCTGGGAGCCGAACTAGTGTCTTGGCCGAACGATGGCTAGGAGGAACGAGGCTAGAATGCTGAATAGACCAGGAATGTCGAATGAAGCATAGATGTCGAGCGCTCTTTGCATGCTAAACGTAGTGGTGACGAACATCTAGGTTTCCGAGCGATATGCAAGCATGCCGAGTGAAGTGGAGCCGAATGTTCTGAATGTCGTGCACCCTGTCTACCGAACACTTCCCAATGCCGAACGCTTCTAAGTGTCGAGCGCTCCTTTCTGCCAAGTACTTGAGGGATGCCGATCGTGACGATATGTCGAGTACTTGCTGGATGCCGACCATGATGATATGTCGAACAATCCAGAGGGGCCGAGTATCGTGTTTCCTGGTCAAATCTCCAGGAAACACTTGCCCCCCAAAGCATATCACGTGACCAAATGTGATGCGCTTTGTACAACGTATCATTTGTGCTTTGCTTCGAACCCTGGCCCATCACTCTTGGGGGTTGTTTTTCTTATGAATACCAGTTGTGGAGGTGTGTGCCAAAACAATGTGAACACCGAGCGATACAACCGAAACCATACATCCCACGTATGCCAAACAAACTGATGCCGAACGATGTTTCTTTGACCGATTCTACCGGTCATCATCGTTTCGCCTTCTTCTTCTACCCTATAAAGACCAACGTCTTTCTACTTCTTCTCTTTTCACTTTTTACCTCTGCTACCTTATACTTGCAAACTTCGCCTGTTAATCGATACTAAAGACTTAATCAATCCTTCCTAAGTCTCGATCTACCAACTAGGTATTGTCTCCTCTACTTAAATCCTTTCCATGATTAAACAGTTTCAATAAGAGGCTTAAGTTTGTAAATTAGGACCGTAGACGAAAGGGTTACATGGATGGAGGAATCAAACTTCGGTTAGGATATCTTTAGGGCTGAATGATGTGAGGTAAGGAGAAATGACCAGGGATGATCATATGTAGGAGTTGTTGGGTGATGTGTTGTGGTTCGGCTTGGTTTCTTCGTGTCGAACGAGACTGGAAGAAAAGAAAGAATAGAGGAGGAGTAGGAGGTGGTTAGGATGCCGAACGGCATGACCTGGAATGACTCGCCGAGCATTCTGCTCTTGTTGTTTGGCATGGATGGAGGAGGAGAGGAAAAAATGGAACTGTAGTCAAGGGGCGGAGTGCCGAGTGTTAAGGCTCGGCATATCCCTGGTTCTGAGTGACTCACCATTTGCCGAACAGTGGAATGGATGGTTAGGGAGGAAGCATGAATTAGTGGGGATGCCGAACGTTACTTTGGCCGAGCAGGACTAAGGTCGGGCGTTATTTTGGCCGAACGATAGTTTTGCCGGATGATAGCTCGGCCGAACGATAGCTTGCCCTGTCGACAGTTAAGCAGAACAACCTTTAGGTCGAACGATCATGAATGCCAACCCATATTTCATCCGAACAATACTTAGGCCGAACAAAAATAATTGCCGAACCACATTTTATAGTCCGAATAGTCATGGATGCCGAACCATATCAAGGCCGAACTGAACTTAGGCCGAACGATCAATTGCCTTGCCTAATCACATAACAAAACAAGGACAGAAACTCCAGCATACTAGTGTATGAACTGACTTGGACTAATAACCTCCTAGTTTCAACAGACATAAACACGAACTTAAATTGACATAATCGAATAACTTCTACTAACATTTTCTGAATCCGAAACTGTAAACACCATAAGGCAGGCTTTTGGAGACGGTCAGCGTTGACGGTCTTTGAAGGCGATGATTCGAAGCTCAATTTCATATTATTAACTCTGTGACTTTCAATTTTTCAGCACTTACATATGATTGATCGCACTAATTCACACACCACATGGGGGGAATATTTGTGTTGTTAATTCTAACGTTGAACATTTTTCAAGTATAGTTCACACAGGTGCTTAGCCAAATTCACTATTTATCGAAGATGTGTAAAAATTCCAGCTCCGCCACGATTTCTGACAAACCGGGGCCATCCTCTCGACAGAAAGTCGTAAATGTCTCAAATCCACCAACCTCCCCTGCAGATAACTTAGCCCCTGATGCCCTGGAGGCATCGATTTTCTTGGACAGCCCTGTCGATTCACAGACATCAAAAATCAATGAAGTTGCGCTCCGGCGAATATGCTCCATCCATGGAATACCTTTTGACGACGTGCTAGTTCCATCGGGGCACGACCGGCCACACTTGCCCCCAGTCGGACACACAGCATGCAATAAATTTATGTGCTAGGTGGGCAGCGTGCCACCATTCAATTTGTTTCTTCGAGATGTGCTGCAATACATCGACGTTGCCCCGTCGCAGCTGCATCCAAACGATCACGCCTTCATCTATGGTACCTACATCCTCTTCATGACCGCCTTCTCTAGGCCCCCAACTCCTGACGACATCAGATACATATACATGATCAAGAAGCGGGGAGATAGCCCCTCTTACATGTTCCTTGAGCCATATCATAAATGTCAAATCTTAACTGGGGCGTGGAGAAAATTTGCCCTATACAAACAGGAAAGGTTCTACGTGCGTTCCACCCTGGTTTTGCGAGGAGATGGGTTGAAAAAGTAATTTCCTTTTCTGGATCGCCATTCGTGCTTGGTCAAAGCCATGCCTTTTCTAATTTTTTTTCATCCTTCTGGGTATCAACCCACGCCCTGACGGTCGCGGGTATTCTGAAGCCGTTGAGGCCATTAGAGCGCTTCCTGCCGAGGAACGGGACATCCGTACTCTCATTTCAATTGAGTCACTCACAAGGTTCGGGCTGTTGGCGGAAGGCCGTCGGATAAGCCTTCCTGAAGGCGTTACCATACCCAGGCCGGTCTCTGGCAAAGGGAAAAAGTTAGCTGAGTTGTCATCACGCCACACCCCTGATGTACAAGAAGAGGGGGAAATCAAGGAGGGTGAAACACCCGAAGCACAAGGTGAGAATTTGGGTCCCTCTCAAGATCCTGAAGTCAAAGTGCACGATATCGAAACGTCATCTTCTCTTTCACAGAGGAAAAAGGGATTGACGTACAAGATTAGAAAGGAGAAGGTTGGCGGAAATTCGAAAGTTACGCTTATTATGACGGAGAAAGAGGCTTCTTCGCAGCACGTAATAAATTCTTTAAAGGGCCTATCGAACCTCTCCATTCCGGATGATCTGCTCAATTATGACTTTAACGATCCGGAGGCATTCAAACTTCATTCGTACATCAGAGGCAACGCGGGCGCTCTAACCCAAAATCAGAGAAAGAAAACACCTATTAGCAAAGCGACTAGTCCGTTAGGGGGAAACATTAAGACACACACAAACACTTGCACTTCAATTTTCGCTTAGATTTTTGTCGTCGCACTACTCTTTGATAATTCGCTGTTATTCGAATTCTGTAAAGGTGGTATGGGGCGTTCACATGGATTCGATCGCCTTCGTGGTTCGTCTATTCTTCATCACTCTGGACGGGACTATGGTTCCGGAAGGCGTCGAGATAGGGATGGTGACGGCGATAAAGACTATCATTCCCTGGACTCGTCATCTCGGAGGAAGACTTATTATCAGCCAAAATACCACCAGGATACCTCTTCTCACGCGGAGCGAAGTAAAGACAAGCGCAACCATAAGAGGTCGAAACCTGATGCTCCCTGGGACCAACACTCCGATTCCTTCTCCACTCGACAGTCTCGAGATTCTCATAGGAGAGCCGAACTTTCAAAGCCGTCTCCTCCCACTGCTGCAACGGATCCATCAGTATCGGAGAGGCTGACCGAGCTTAAAGATAAATTTCCAAAAATCTGCTTCGACGGCCTGAAATTCCTTTTGGCGATTCATCCTATCCCCGGACACGTCAAGCTGAGCGCCATCGCCTGTACAAACGACGTCTATGTTCAACACGACGCATTTGTTCATTTGGCTGAAAAACTTTCTGTTGTCTCCGTGGAGCGCCAACATGAAATCGGTCGTTTGAAGCTTGAGGCTATCCACGACAAAGATATTATTAAAGCTCTAGACGAAGCGATTACAACTTACAAATCTGAACTTGAGGTCGCCCATTAGAGCGCCAAGGACACTGCTGAGGTTGTCACTCGACTGGAATCAACTCATAAGAAAGAACTTGACGAGGCGGTTCAACGATGTGGGGCTTTGGCTCTAGAGAAGGACTCGGTTCAAAAGGAGAGGGACGCACTCAGCCTCCGAGTCAGGGAACTTGAGGAGCAGCTCCACAGGGAGAGAGAAGAGAAAGCGTCTGCCCAAAAAGAGTCACATCGATACTGTGACGAAATCGTTGCTACTTGGCTTTTAAAAGAAAAACTTGAGGTCGAGCTTTCCAAAGTTGAGGCGATAAAGAGTGAAGCCCGAGAAGAGGGCAAGAGGATAGCGTCCATGGGTTTCGACTCGCATCTCGAGGTGGCTAGAGAAGAAGGCAGGGAAGAGGTCAAAAGCATGTTCGACCCGCAAATCACTGAATTCAACGCCCGCGTTCTCATGCATCGATACTTGACTTTTTTGGGCGAGGGCTATCTTGAATCTTTAGCCGAGGCATGGGAGGCTTTGATAGAAATCAGGAAGCCCGAGCATGGCACCGAAGAGATTGATGAGGGGGCATTGATAAAAGAATATCTCAAGGGAAATGAGCCTTCGGACTTGTCGGTGGTCAAAGCTATCTATTGCAAGGGCTCCCACTCAAAGAAAGGGAAAGAAATTATTAACGGTCCATCCGGGGCCTTGCCTCCAGTTCATGTGCCTGTTAGATCGGCCGATCGGCCGGTACTCTATCCATTTGAGCAGCATATCGGCTATAATCCGAAGGATCCCGGCCTTGGCGTCCATATGTTGTCTCCCATTCCAAAGGGTGAGACTCCCTTGATGGCTGAGAGCCTGCCGGAACCAGGTAGATAACCCTTCACTTTAAGATTTTGAAAGTTGTCATTCTTTACGAAGCACTATTGTATTCTAATGCTTGTTTTTCATGGTTCTGCGCAGGCCGTTCTGATCCCGGGCCCACTCTGAGAAGCGATATCGCCAAGGAGGCAGAGAAGGAAATTAGTGAGGCCCTTCATGCCGGAGAGGCTCCAGGTCCAGACGCCCAAGTGATCGGAGCGATTGATGAAGATAAATGTGAGGCTTCTTCTCCCATTGATGGGAGTTATGAAGTTGAGATTACAGGCATCTCCGAGCACACATCCGAGCTTAGCATGAAGGAGAGGCTTGAGAAAGAGAAGGAAGAGACGACCAAGATCAAGGTCGAGCCTCAAGCTGTGGATCCAGACGATCCCTTGACCAAACCGTTGAAGATCATTCTCACTAGCAGGCCCAAGCCCACGGATGTTCCTCATACTTCTTCGGCTGTCACTTCCCCATCAAAGAAGGGTGCCAAGGGTAAACGTGGAGGAGAGGAGTCGTCTGAGAAGACAACGGTGGTGAAGAATTCAAAGAGGCACAAGAAGTAATCATCACTCTCGTTCAACGAGAGTTAGTTTAAGTTATGTAATTATTTTCATCTACTTCCATAGTCTTTGTAAATAGATTGTCGACTCCGAACTTTGGAGGGCTTGTAGTAGAAACTTTTCCTGAATAAAGTTTAGTTCTTTTTTTTGTCTTTACAAAAGATTCTTATTATTCAATTTTCTGTGTGATTGTGATTTGAATCCAAGCTGTTGTGAATAACATGGACTTCTCGATTCGCCTTCATATGGATCGGAGATTCCTTGAGAGTTATTCATTTCCCCCTTCCGTGCTTCAAGCACTTAGAATATTTTTTAGTCCACACATTGGGGACTTAGAATACTCCAGTCCGCACTCCGTGGACTTGGAGATTTTGAGTCGTTTATACTCGAGTCCGCACTCCGGGAACTTAGAGTACTCCAGTCCGCACTCCGGGGACTTGGAGATTTTTTAATCCTTTATACTCAAGTCCGCACTACGGGGACTTAGAGTACTCCAGTCCGCACTCCGTGGAATTGGAGATTTTTTAATCCTTTATACTTGAGTACACACTCCGGGGACTTAGAGTACTCCAGTCCGCACTCCGGGGACTTGGAGATTTTTTAATCGTTTATACTCGAGTCCGCATTCCGAGGACTTAGAGTACTCGAGTCCGCACTCCGGGGACTTGGAGATTTTTTAATCACTTATACTCGAGTCCGCACTCCGGGGACTTAGAGTACCCCAGTCCGCACTACGGGGACTTGGAGATTTTGAATCGTTTATACTCGAGTCCGCACTCCGGGGACATAGAGTACTCCAGTCCGCACTTCGGGGACTTGGAGATGTTTTAATCGTTTATACTCGAGTTCGCACTCCGGGGACTTAGAGTACTCCAGTCCGCACTCCGGAGACTTAGAGATTTTGAGTTGTTTGTACTCGAGTCCTCACTCCGGGGACTTAGAGTACTCCAGTCTGCACTCCGGGGACTTGGAGATTTTTTAATCGTTTATACTCGAGTCCGCACTCCGGGGACTTAGAGTACTCCAGTCTGCACTTCGAGGACTTGGAGATTTTGAGTCGTTCGTACTCGAGTCCGCACTCCGGGGGCTTATAGTACTCCAGTCCGCACTCCAGGGACTTGGAGATTTTGAATCGTTTGCACTTGTAATTGCGTCAGCCAGAATAATATGGTTTCGTTTTGCCTGTCACAGGATCATCATACACAGAATCATTAGTAATTTATGGAAAGGATGGCTTCAAGCCTTTATCAATGAAAGCAAGCTGAATTGTCTTACTACATGTCAAGAACTAGAAATAAAAGTATACTGGGAATAAATGCAACTAATACAGAAATAGACTAAGTATAATAATGCCGCAAGTGCTCGTCGTTTCATGCTCGGGGAAGCGTTGCACAAACGACGGTCGCTAGCTTGAAAGTTCCTTCTCAAAGCTTCCGTTCGATGACGTATGGACCTTCCCAGGCGGGATTCATATGTGAGGGGACCAGAAAAAGTCGTTTCAAAACGAGGTCTCCTGCATCAAAAGTTCTCGGTTGGATCTTTTCGTTATAATATCTAGCGACTCGATGTCTGTATGCGGCCGCTCTCAAATCAGCTTCTTCGCATTTTTCGTCAATAAAGTCCAATGATTCCAATAAGAGATCTTGGTTCAACGCAGGGTCGTAATAAGTTACCCGATGTGATGGAACTTCAAGTTCCATGGGTATGACAGTTTCCGTTCCATATGCCAATGTGAATGGAGTGTGGCCAGTTGTGGTTTTGTGGGTAGTTCTATAAGCCCAAAGCGCCGTCGAGAGTTCATCCACCCACTTGCCTCTAGCCTTTTCCAAACGTTTTTTCAATATGGACTTGATTATTTTGTTTACGGCTTCTACCTAACAATTCGCCTTTGGGTGAGCAACTGCAGCGAACCTCTTCTAAATGCCATATTTCTGACAAAATTCTTTGAACTTCTTGCTTTCAAATTGGGTCACATTGTCCGTTATAATGGTCTGTGGAAGGAGAAAACGACATATGATATTTCGTACAACGAAATTAATAACCTTCTTGGCGGTGATTGTGGCCAGAGGCTCTGCCTCTGCCCACTTGGTGAAGTAATCGACCGCAACTATTGCATATTTCGCACCTCCTTTGGCTATGGGTAAAAATCAATTAGGTCGATCCCCCACATTGCAAATGGCCAGGGATTAACCATTTGTGTGAGTTCTGTCGGTGGAGCTCCTGGGATTTTTGCATATATCTGGCATTTGTCACATCTTCTCACATAGTCTGCAGCATCCCCATTCACCGTTGGCCAATGGTATCCATAGCGGAGGATTTTCTTTGCTAAGGTCTACCCCCCAGTATGGTCGCCGCACTCTCCCTCATGGACTTCTTTTAGCACCCGCTTTATTTCATCATGGGCCACGGACCGGAGTAAGGGGGTCGAGAATCCCCTCCGATACATTATTCCGTCATGTACAACATAACGCGAAGCCTTACGAAGGACTTGGCGTCTTTTGTTCCTCTTTTCAGGCAAATCCCCTTGTAGCAAGTATTGTCTAATCGGGGTCAACCATGATTCCTTCTCAGGTTCGGTTTCTAACACGAGATCTATCTCCATCATCTCTATACTCGGAGCATGGAGGGTTTCAACAGGGAACAATCCCATCCGTTGTGCATCACCAGTTCTTGCAAATTTCGCCAACGAATCGGCTTCTCTATTTTGTTCACGTCGTACATGCGAAATGTTATAATATTACAGATTTGTCAGCAGCTCTTGAACTCGATCAAAGTAAGGAGCAAGTCTCTGTCCATTCGCCCGATAGTCTCCCACACCTGATATACTACCAGTTGTGTGTCATAGAAGATTTCAATTGACTTCACTCCTAGTTCGTTAACAAGTCTCAAGCCAGCAAACAATGCTTCATATTCGACTTCGTTATTTGTCACTGCAAACTCAAGCTTCAAAGCTTAGCAAATTGATCGGTCTTCAGGAGTCATATTGACTATGCCAGCCCCCGAGCAATGGTCGTTAGATGCCCCATTGGTGTGCATCTTCCATCGAATGGGAGGTATGACATCGTGGTTTTTTGATTCACCTGACAAAGTGAATTCAGCAATGAAGTCAGCTAGTGCTTGTCCTCGTATGGCTCTTCGTGGCGGATAGGTAATATCAAACTGACTTAACTCAATATTCCGTTTTAACATTCTTCTAGAAGTTTTCGGTAATTAGAGTACTTGCCGTAAGGGTTGGTCATTGTAAACATTGATTGAGTGTGCCTGGAAGTATGGATGAAGCTTGCGTGATGCAATAACCAAGCCATAGGCTAGCTTCTCAATCTTCGGGTAATTTCTTTCTACCCCCGTCAAGCACTTGCTAACATAGTAAACTAGCTTTTGAACCTGGTCATCCTCAAAGGTGTACTGATAGCGTGCTGGGATACAGCCAAGTATACGTACAACGTTTCATGGTCTATTGGTTTTGATAATACCAGGGGGCTTTCTAAGTGCCTCACAAGAGCACGTAATGCTATCTTACAGTCAGATGTCCAATCGAAATTCCTTTTTCCTTTCTTTATAACATCGAAGAAAGGAATACACTTGCCTGTGGCCCTGGATATGAATCGGCTCAGCGCGGCCAACTTTCCATTCAAGCTTTGCACCTGTTTTATGGTTCTGGGCACTTGTATATCTCGGATAGCCTGAATCTTCTCTGGGTTAGCCTCGATTCCATGGGCATTCACAATGAATCCTAGAAACTTTCCTGATGCTACGCCGTGTGAACACTTTAACGGATTGATCTTCATTTCATAATGCCTGAGTATGTCAAACATCTCCGCTAAGTCTCGGATGTGGTCATTTGAATGCCGTGACTTCACGAGCACGTCATCCACATAAACTTCCATTGTTTTACCAACCTGATCTTTGAACATTCGATTCACCAGGCGTTGATAAGTCGCTCCTGCGTTCTTCAACCCAAATGGCATTACTACATAGCAATACAATCCCATGTTCGTGAAAAAACTGGTGTGTTCTTGGTCTGGGAGGTGCGTTGGGATTTGATTATATCCAGAGTACGCATCCATAAATGATAATAACTCATGTCCGGCAGTTGAGTCAACCAGCTGGTCAATCCTAGGCAACGGGAAACTATCCTTAATGCATGCTTTGTTTAAATCAGAATAATCAACACAAGTCCTTCATTTTCAATTTGCTTTCTTTACTAGCACCGGGTAAGATACCCATTCAGGGTAGAGGGCGTCGCGGGCGAACCAGTTGCTTACTAGGATGTCAATGGTTAATTCAGCCAGTGCTGCATTTGTTTCCCTGGGTTCCCCATCATCATCTCTCGGATCAATGTCTCTATGGATCCAAGAATGTTGCCCGAGCCAAGGCTTGGGCGCTACTTGTCAATTATCAGAATTTAGGATGCATATGGAGCTGTCCGCAACCTTCCCTTTCTCTCTGCGCTGAGCCTCTCTCATCTCAGCCACATAGCATGCACAGCCAGTCGCCTGATCGCCGTGTACCACTCCAACACCTCTGTCTGTCGGAAACTTTAACGTCAGACACCAAAGGGCCAATGTTGCCCTAAATCCTTCCAAGGTTGGACGTCCTAGAAGTTCATTACATGGAGAGTCGACATCCAACACTAAGAACGGTAGGATTCGCACCCTCCTACGCTCACCTTGCCCCAGTTCAACTGGTAACTCCACATATCCCACTGCATCCGTTGCTGCATCTTTAAAGCCATGGATTCTGGCTTTAGACGGCTTGAAATCCTTGGTCTTCAGCTTCATTTGGTCGTATGCCTTCTTGAAGATGATGTTAACGAAACTTCCGCAATCAATTAGAATTCTCTTCAAGAATGTCAACTCGATTGTCGCAGATATGACCATTGGGTCAATGGTAGGAGCCTCTACCTTATCCGCATCTCCACACCGAAATACGATATCATCATTCATCATGGGCTGCTGCTTTGCAGGAGTCCCATCCTCCACATTCGAATAGCACTCATACTCCGCATGTCTTAAAGAGTTAGCATATCGCTCCATCTCCTGCCAATTCTTATCCGCTGGATGAGATCTGCCAGCAATTGTGTTAATAACCAACCTACCCACAGTTCGAGCAGGTTGTTCTGGTTGGTGTGGGGCCGGCCCGTGTCCAGGGTCCGATGTTTCTTGCCTTCCGTCTTGAGGGTCTTTGACAAATTCCTGCAGCTTCTTCTGTCTAATCAGCGTTTCTATAGCGTCATGGAGGTGCCTACACTCCTCTGTGTTGTGCCCATAAGACTCGTGAAAGCGACAATATTTCTCGGTCCGCTTTTGTTCCTCTGTCGATTCCTTTGGGCGTGGTTTTCTATACTGGAAAGTGTTGCAAGTTGATAAATAGATGTTCTCAAGGGATGCATTCAATGGGGTGTATTCATTGTTGTTCGGGATCCTTGACTTCCATCTCCCTGTTTCTTTTTTATTTCCGGGATTTCCACCTCTATGTCCTTTAGGCTGCCCATGCTTGTTCTGGACGTTAACTTGATTTTTTTCTAGAATTGTCACCGGTTTGCTTCACGGCGATGTTACTTTTCACAAACTCCTGAACGGGCCCTGGTGCATTGTCTCGCCTTGTCCACCGAGCTTCCTCCCTCCTTATGAACTGATGAGCTTTCGAATAAAAACATTCCAGCGTAGCTGGGGGCTTTCCTGCCAACTGATCTCCAAATTCAGAATCTAGATCCACTCCACGTATTACTGCCATCGAAATTGCATGATCGTTAGGATTGCTCACCTCGGTAGTAGCAACATGAAATCTTTGCAAGTATGCTTTTAATGACTCTCCCGGAACTTGGATTAGCTTGATAATGACATCACGTCCTTTGGACGAGTGGTGTGTATCCTGAATTGTTCTATGAATTTCGTTGCTAATTCGTCAAAGCTGGATATAGATCGTGGTGGGAGTCGAGTAAACCACATGGTGGCAATTCCGGACAAAGTGATTAGGAAGCACCTACACTTGATCGCATCATTGGCTCTTGTAGAATCCATCATCCATCCATACCTCATCACATGTTGCCTGGGGTCAGTCTTCCCCTCATAGGCTAGAATGGTGGGCATGCTAAACTTTCTTGGGTATTCAGCTTGCAAAATGGTATCCGTGAAGGGAGTATGACTCTTAGACACTCCCTAATCTTCATTGGTCAAGCCTTGGTTCTCCCTCATCAATTGCCTGGCCATAGCTGTTAAGTCCGGAGTTTGTATGGAGGATGGAAGGTTGGGTTCCACCCCACGGGACCGTGCGGGTTGATGTCCTGTCTGATTCGGGTCTTGGAGATTCGGGCGTCCGGTTTCTTCACAGACTTGATCCCTAGTCGGTCGATCTGTGGCACCTGCCTTTGCACCTTCATCCTTACGGTGCCTACACGTAGGAGGTTCATCAGCAGAAGTTGAACTATCATTTTCAGATTAAGGGTCATGGATACTTTCAGCATTCTGACGCTACTACTGAGTAAGCTGAGTCATGAGGTTAACGTTAGCTTGCATTTGCTTAGCAAGTTGCCTTCTGCTTTCCTTAAGTTCTCTTATCAAGTCATTGAACTCTGCTCGGGAAACAACCTCCGCTTGATTTTGGTTGGAGGGCCATGCGCCTCGAATCGCTTGTTGATTGCTAGGTCCAACTTGTTACACGCTAGCAGTCTCGTGGACATATGCATTTTGAGAGGCCGATCTGGTTCGTGGTTTCCCCATGGTATAGTTTTTGGTAGTAACTCTGAGTAGAATCAGCAGATGCCTTATGAATGATTTTGGATCTCCTTCAGGATATTTATGCAATCCAGTAGCTACAAAGCAGATCCTTAATAGCCTGAGAATTCAGTTCTCACTGAAAGCACCAAAATGTTAATGCCAAAATTGGTCACTAACACCTTAGAAAGATTGTGTGGAAACATTAATGAAGATAATAAATTAAAACAGAATACAGAATGTAAATTTAAATACAGGAAAGAACAACACCAAATTTATAGTGGTTCGGTGTAATTGCCAACATCCACTTTGAGTTCGATCTTTATTGCTTTCTCAATTACTTGAATACATATATACAATCTGTCAATTAATCACTTGAATGCAAGTTTGAATTAAAAAGAGGAGAGTATAAAAAATGGCAGAGTCTCCCCAGTGTTTCCTCGAAAAAAGTATCCCTTTCACTATGCCCCTGCCTCTCTATTTATAGACAAAGAGGGGTTGGACTTCCCTCATGAGCATTCTTTGAATGACGAACAGGGTGTGAATGCCAAACGATCTCCTTAGGTCGAACGAGATGAGGCCGAACGCTCTGAATGCCATGGGAAGCACTTGTGCCGAACGATACTGGGAGCCGAACCAGTGTCTTGGCCGAACGATGGCTTGGCCGAACGAGGATAGAATGTTGAATAGACCAAGAATGCCGAATGAAGCATAGATGTCGAGCGCTCTTTGCATGCCGAACATAGTGGTGCCGAACACCTAGGATGCTGAGCGATATAGAAGCATGCCGAGTGAAGTGGAGCTGAACGTTCTGAATGCCGGGCACCCTGTCTGCCGAACACTCCCCAAGGTCGAACGCTTCTAAGTGCCGAGCGCTCCTTTCTGCCGAGTACTTGTTGGATGCCGACCGTGAAGATATGCCGAGTACTTGCTGGATGTCGACCGTGATGATATGCCGAACAATCCAGATGGGCTGAGTACTGAGTTGCCTGGTCAAATCTCCAGGAAACAACCCTAAACGGATTAATTTTTTCAAGGGGAAAATCGTTAAAAATTTAATTATTTTACAACTCCAAGTGGATCCCGGAAGACCGAACGAAGAGTTTAGGACCGGAGGCGAGTGATTGTTATTATTTTAAGATTTTTTTAAGTAATTTAAAATAATAGGGTTTCCAATAGTTGTAGTTTTACTACGATTTTTGAATAGCCTTTTTATCAGATTTAGATCTATTTTCCAGTCTATTCCATTTTAGTTATTCTTTTTCAGTTAATTACAATTTCCATTAAGCATAGTTTTTTTATTTACAGTTTATTTACAACATTTAAGTTTATTTATTGTTACTTATTTCTTATTTATATCTTTTTCTACATTTTGGATTTTATGCAAGCGTCTATTCTCTTCTTTCTCCTTTTCTTCACGTTTGAATTAGAACAACTTAAAACGTGGATATGGATTATATAAATGAGAATATTGAATGAAGAAAATAAGATGTCAGTTTGAAGGCTGCAATAAATAATGGAATTGGTCTGTAACATAAATGGAATTGGACTGTAATATAAATGGAATTGGACAGAAATTATGCATAATTATGATTAGAATTTGACTAAATAATTATCTTAGTTATAAATTAGAATTATAACTAAAAATAGTAAATAATGAAAGAAAATTATTTCACAAATAGACCTTCGGTTAAGTAATAAGCATGATTATAAGTAGGTTATAATAAGTAAAAGAATAGATAAAGGCTTATTTTTCGACGTAGGATAAATTAATAAGCATGGAAAGTAGAGATGATAATAAAAGCTTATTTAAATAATTTATCTACGTTAATAAGAAAAAGTGTAAGTAGGACTTGTACCTAATAGCACTCTCCTATATATTTTTTATGGACATGGTGTTTCACATTACCCTGAAATAAGATGGGTGGCACATTTATATGCTAATAGTGGTAGTAATTTGTCAATAATTAGATGTTCAAATCACGGGATATTTGGACAAGGGGCTCTATTAAATATTGTTTGGATGAAGGGTAGAATTCTACCTAAGGAGTTATATATGTCGTCTAGTCCATAGTAATATTATGTGTAGGGAGTTATATAGAATCTAGTTCACAATGAATTAATGCGTTCTGTGTAACAACCCGCATATTTATCGATTGTATATTTAAATATTTTATTTAAATATTTCATTGTTCGTCGAATTTTAGTACGAGAACCTACTTTTTGCATACAGTCGAATTGGGACTCGAGACCCCTACCATTGAGTTCAAAGTGTTGTTTGTGACCTTTTTGAGTATAAACTTCGATATGTTTGGAGATAGTAGAATTTTGCTACTTTTCACTTACGGCTTTGGGTTGGGTTTCAGCCCATTCACCCCACTTATACTCTAGCTCAGTCCACCTCTCCTCTTCACTTCATTCTTACTTTCCTAACAGTCAAGCTTCATCAAAAATGGAGAGAGGAATGGGAAATTAAAACTCCAAGCCCTAGTTAAATTGCAAAATCCAAGTTCTAGCTCCAAAATCAAATAGAAGCTTTTGGTAAGCATCTCCTTCTTCTCCAACTCATTCTCCTTCCAATTTCAGAAATTCCTAAACCTAACTTTGGGAATGTTCTTCTTTTAAAGCTTAGATTGAAGCTTCTTGAGTTGTTATTGAAGAGGAATTGATCTTAGCTTGTTTTAAAAGCTTCTCCTTCATTGATTTAGGTTAAAGGTGAGGTTTTTATCTCACATCTATGCCTATAATTATCTTTGATTGTTGGGTATGAATTCCTAACACTTATTCATGTGCATTTGTTTTTGGTTTGGATTGAATTAATGAATATTCCAATTTTTAGTGTTTTGGGTTCAAATCTTTAGAATCCTAACTTTGATGTTTGAACATGTTTTTGGTGATGCATCGAGGAGCAAAGAGGACTGGGTAGCCGATCGGCGTAATCCCCTAGCGTCTGTGCTCGACTGGTTGCGAATTGAGAGAGTTTGCACTTCAATTAATAGGGTTAAAAAATGCAGGAATTGCAGTTCGATCGACCAAACTCTCTGAGTCGGCCGACCGAAGCTGAAGCCGAAATATACTGGGCAATTTTTGGTCGACCAACTCAAAGAGTTCAGTCGACCGACCTGCTCCTGTTTCCCTATGTTGCCTATTTATGCTCATTTTTCTTTGTTTTTCCAATTGTTAATCGATTCTTCTTCCCCAATTAGTTGTTATCACCTTTGTCGACTTTGATAACTTCTATTTTTGGAATTTTTGGGTATTTCCACTTTGATGGATTCAGTATCGATTTCTTTGGATTTTCATTCACGTCTTCGAATGTGAATTTTAGTGATTGATTGTTCCTACAATCATTTTTGTGATTTGTCACTTCAAAATATAAAGGTTTTCAATACTAGTAGTAAATATCAAAATTCTTTCATCAAAACGATTTCAACACTATTTTATTACAAAGCTCATTTCTTAAACCTTTTTTCAACCTATTAGTATATACAAACCTTTACCTCACTCGTACGAGAAATCTAATTAAACGACTTAGTCAAACAAGTGGTATGAAACGCTTGCGTTTACTTCGTCGGTTAATTCTTGGACTTGTTCGATTGAATCTCTCGTGATAATTTTCTAGTGGAGATCTACAATTTGTTCGTAAATATTTAAGTTAAGCAAGTGGCAATGGGACATGAAGCTAAACTCATATATTTACTAGCTTACTGTAATTGACACTTATTGATGATCGTTGATGATCATTTTACGGTTTAGACTAGCTATATGCGATGTCTCTTTGTCCACGTCGAGGACGATACTTCATTTAGAGTAGCTTTGGCTCGTTTGGAGGAGCTTCGGCTCATTTGGAGGAGCTTCGGCTCGTTTGGAGGAGCTCCGGCTCGTTTGGAGGAGCTTCGGCTCGTTTGGAGGAGCTTCGGCTCGTTTGGAGGAGCTTCGGCTCGTTTTGCGATACACATGTTGGGAGTTTTTATGCTCCCGTTCTTGTGATAGGCCTCTTTTCCCTTTTCTTGTGATTTCTGGATTTCTAATTATTGATTTCTAGAGTTTTTGTTTCACCAATTTTCGTGATTTACATTGGTAAGTTTTATCAATATTTGTGCATTGGTGAATTTGTGTGTCATTAACTTTTGTAATTGGCATTGATATAATTGTCATTATTTATGGTTGGGTGAATAAAATAAAGAGTACGACATTTCTTTTTATCTTTGAGATGATTCTTGTGATATTGATTAATCTCTTGTTGGCATTATGGTTATATCTCTTATTCTATATCATTTCATCTGATATTTATAGCTAGACTGATCCGTTTATTATGTTCTTCTTAAATAATACTCGGGTCAGACTGAGATGTTTCAGGTGCTTCGGCTTGATTCCTTATCGGATCATTATCTGACTTTTGGCTAACTACTTAGATTAGTAGTTTATTTTGTTGTATACATTTGAGATAGAGACTCCTTGATGTATATATATTCTTTTGTCTAGCACTTGTATCTAATCGTTTGTGTTATTGTGGATCTTGTTTGACCACTACTCTGGTATACACCTTTATGTGTAATATTCATATCTGTTTCCGCCTTTGAGATATGCACTTCTGTGACTGATTTGTGTTATGTTTATTTCTATATTTGTTTTCGAAATATTATACCCTCTGTGTAGTATCTTTGAGTTTGTGTCGGTATGTCGGAATTTCATCTTGAAATGATATGCATGTTATACTATCTGACATATCCACGCTTGCACAAAGCAATTACACGGATGGTCGCTCCTCAACAGCCTTATTCTCCGTGATAATTAACGGCATTACACCGTAGTGTTCTTGGCTAGTGTGGTTATAGAGGTGGGGCATCACAGCTTGGTATCAGAGCTAAACTTCGGAACAGTGTCGACTAATCTAGCAAGGATCATCGTCCTAAGTCTTTCTTAGGAGTCTTGCTTTAGGATTTAATTCGAGTCTTCGCACTGATTCATTCTATTTTCTTTATGATTCCTTGTTTTATCTATCAAGATTGCTTGATATTTATTTTGAGAATAACTTTTCTTTTTCTTTCTTTCTTAAAGAAGAGAAATGGTTAGATCAAATCGTCCTAGTGCCGGACAATCTAGTGCTACTCCCCAGGATGGATTACTTTTGTCTGCCCAGCAGCTTCTTGATCTAGTAAAGAACGCTCAAGTAGCCGGACCCATTCCAGAGCCTACTCATCCTAGATCTAGTAATGCATGCTTGTGCAGAGACTATACCGATTTGGGTGGAAGGCGATTCAAGGGATCCGAGAGTGTTATAGAAATTCAAGCTTGGCTCAAATCATGCGATCGCATCTTTTCTCGCATGAACCTTATTGATCCACATTGAGTCCAAGTGGCTTCTAGCATGCTCCAAGAAACAGCATTAGATTGGTATGAGATTTTGGTTTCTGAAATCGTTGAAATGGATCTTACTTGGAAGCAATTCCAAGAAAGATTCGAATTGAAATTTGTGCCGGAGGCTGAAAAAGTAACTTTGGCTCGGCGTTTTATTGACCTTGTTCAAGGTGAATCTTCTATGACGGATTACGTCGCATTTTTCGAATCTCTCTCTAAGTATGGGGTCGAGTATATTAATACCCCATTGAAGAAAAATCAGAGATTTGTCTATGGCTTGAATAAGAATCGTAAGAAGCCATTATTTCTGAAACTGGAAGTTTCCTTTGATCAGCTCATTGATATGGCTCTTCGTCTTGAAGAGGCCGATAAAAAGTGTGATGTTGAAGTTGTGGGTGCCAAACAAAACTTCAACAACAACATGAAGAGGCCTATTATGTTCAAAGGCCCCAATTCCAATAAGAAGGGGAAGCTGGAAGCTTCAGTAGCAAAGACTCCAGTCCCTAACCGTGGAGAATGCTACAATTGTGGCTCTAGGGACAACTATATAAATAAGTGTCCTAGACCTATCTCTTGCCGCTATTGCAAAGGTGCGGACCATTATATGTCTTCATATCCCAAAATTCAAAGCAAGAGAGAGAGAGAGAGGGAGCTGAACAACTCTTCTCTTGGTCAAGGTATTTTTCATTCAATCCTCGATGGCATTGTTTTATTTTGTGATCTTCCTATTTGAGTTCTTTTTGATATGGGATCATCTCATCGTTTTATATCAACAGAACTTGTTGATTCTTTTTCATTAAACATTTTTGGTTTGGGAACTTTACTGAGATTTGTGAATCCGGTTGGTGGATCCGCAACACTTAGTTTGTTTGCTTTGCTTTGATGTTGGGATTATTTTATGTGATTTTTTTTCTTTCCGAGCCGATTTGCATGTTATACGTTACTCTGGCTTTGGAATTGATTTGTGTGAAAGGATTGGCTTAATCATTATGAAGCCCATATCCTATTTTCCGGGTGGACTATGCATCCTCGACATTCTAAATCTGTTAAGCAGATTTCTATTTTTCCTTTATGATTTCGATTCCAATTTGATGGCATCAGTTTATTCTTTAAGATCACATGCTGAGCAAAGTGTTATTTCTCTCATTTGGGTAGTTGTGAATTTTCCAGTATTTTTGAGTTTGTCTTAGGATTATCACTTAAGCAATCTTTTGAGTGGTGTTAAGGTCTTTTTAACTCGACCTTGCCACCGGTTTTCATTTGCTACGTGTCACGGAAGTTAGCATTCCACTTACCGCATTCTGCACTCGTTATGATTCTTATGAATGGCTTATTATGTCATTCAATTTGTCCAGCGAATTTCATCCATTTTATAAATCGAGTACTCTATGAAAATTTCATTGAGACCATTCTTGTATTTATTGATTTTGGATGAAAACAGCAATTTAAAAATTTTACAAATCTTTTTCATAAGATTTATTTATAAGTGTAATTTGGTTTTTTTGTTCTTAAAACGAACAAAGATTATTCTTAAAAGTTTTTAAGAAACATGTTTATCATATAGAATTTGATTTTGTGATTGTATTGCCCATTGAGTGCTTTAAGAATTCTGGTCGATGCGCTTGATCAACGTTATCGATAGGAATCTCCTAAACGCTTTGATGAGACAGTCAGACACGATATATTGAATTGTAAAAATGTAATTTTTCTAGAAAGATAATTACATAAAGATGATTGTAATTTTGAAAGTATTAGCTTTTCGGGAAAGAAGATTATTTGAAAGAATTCTTTTCCGATGCTCTTATTCTTGTGTTTCCTGAAGGGAACTAAGATTTTATCTTTTTGTACCAATGCTAGTCGTATTTGTTTGGGTGTCGTCCTCTTGCGAAAGAGAACGTGCTATCACTTGTGCTTCTAAAATCATTAAAGCCGATCGAGACAAGGTATGCCACTCATGATCTAATGCTCGTGGCTATTGTTTTCGCTTTTAGAGTTTGGCATCATCATTTATGGGAGAGAAATTTGTTCTCCACCTCAATCACAAATCTTTGGAATATTTATTTTCTCATAATGTACTTCATGTTGACTCGAGTTCCTAACATCTTATGATCTTGATATTCTTTTTATTCCCGAAGGGAAATCGTGTTGCCAATGCGTTTAGTTGTAGGCAACATGTGGTTGATTCTTTGATGATGTCTGAATGGAATTATCTTTTTATCAAGTTTGTCGGACGTTTAGATGTACTTCATTTTATTGAGCTTCGCCTCATTTCTTTTATGGACTAGCGTTCGATGTTCTTTTATGGTGTTCGGTTCATCTGGCGTACCGTTATTATACTATGCCGTTGTTCCAAATTATTCGAGTTTCTAGTCTCTCGGGCGTACCGTTATTGTACTACGTCGTTGCACCGGTTAAATCTTCTGCTATTCATGATGATTTCCACGTATTTTATCTACGGAAATGCCTTAAGCATTCCAATTTTATTCCTGAGCCTGGTGTTATTGAAGAAATTGAAGTTTCGCCTATTTAACTTTTGAGCAACATTTTATTTGCACCATTGCTTCGGAGGTTGAGCGCCTTCGAAATAAATATGTTTTTCTTATGAAAGTTCAATGGTTCTCAAATCCCAAGGATCGCTATTGGAAAATTTAGAGAATTCATCGAGCGAACTCGTCCGGGTTTACTATTTCGTGCTCTTTATGGTGAACTTCTTATTTCAAATTTTCTTTTGTGTTGATATGCTTCTATGGTTGTTGCTCTTTATTTTCTTCCTAAGTATTGCGAGGACGCAATTTCTTTAAGGAGGGGAGTCTGTAACAACCCGCATATTTATCGTTTGTATATTTAAATATTTCATCGTTCGTCAGATTTTAGTCCGAGAACCTACTTTTTGCAAACAGTCGAATTGGGACTCGCGACCCCTTCCATTGAGTTTAAAATGCTGTTTGTGACCTTTTTGAGTATAAACTTCGATATGTTTGGAGATAGTAGAATTTTGCTACTTTTCACTTAGGGCTTTGGGTTGGGTTTCAGCCCATTTACCCCACTTATACTCTAGCTCAGTCCACCTCTCCTCTTTACTTCATTCTTATTTTCCTAACAGTCAAGCTTCATCAAAAATGGAGAGAGGAACGGGAAATTAAAACTCCAAGCCTTGGTTCAATTGCAAAATCCAAGTTCTAGCTCCAAAAGCAAATAGAAGCTTTTGGTAAGCATCTCCTTCTTCTTCTCCAACTCATTCTCCTTCCAATTTCAGAAATTCCTAAATCTAACTTTGGGAATGTTCTTCTTTTAAAGCTTAGATTGAAGCTTCTTGAGTTGTTATTGAAGAGGAATTGATCTTAGCTTGTTTTAAAAGCTTCTCCTTCATTGATTTTGGTTTAAAGGTGAGGTTTTTATCTCACATCTATGCCTATAATTATTTTTGATTGTTGGGTATGAATTCCTAACACTTATTCATGTGCATTTTCTTTTAGTTTGGATTGAATTGGTGAATATTCCAATTTTTAGTATTTTGGGTTCAAATCTTTAAAATCCTAACTTTGATGTTTGAACATGTTTTTGGTGATGCATCGAGGAGCCAATAGGACCGGGTGGGTGTAATCCCCTAGCGTCCGTGCTCGACCGGTTGCGAATTGAGAGAGTTTGCACTTCAATTAGTAGGGTTAAAAAAATGCAGGAATTGCAGTTCGGTCGACCGAATTCTCTAAGTCGGCCGACCGAAGCTGAAACCGAAATATTCTGGGCTATTTTCGACCGACGGACTTAGAGAGTTCAGTCGACTGACCTGCTCTTGTTTCCCTGTTTTGCCTATTTATGCTCATTTTTCTTTGTTTTTCCAATTGTTAATCAATTCTTCTTCTCCACTTAGTTGTTATCACCTTTTTCGACTTTGATAACTTCTATTTTTGGAATTTTTGGGTATTTCCACTTTGATGGATTCGGTATCGATTCCTTTGGATTTTCATTCACGTCTTCGAATGTGAATTTTAGTGATTGATTGTTCCTACAATCATTTTTGTGATTTGTCACTTCAAAATATAAAGGTTTTCAATACTAGTAGTAAATATCAAAATTCTTTCATCAAAACGATTTCAACACTATTTTATTACAAAGCTCGTTTCTTAAATCTTTTTCCAACCTATTAGTATATACAAACCTTTTCCTCACTCGTATGAGAAATCTAATTAAACGACTTAGTAAAATAAGTGGTATGAAACGCTTGCGTTTACTTCGTTGGTTAATTCTTCGACTTGTTCGATTGAATCTTTAGTGACAATTTTCTAGTGGAGATCCACAATTTGTTCATAAATATTTAAGTTAAGCTAGTGGTTATGGGACATGAAGCTAAACTCATATATTTACTAGCTTACTGTAATTGACACTTCTTGATGATCGTTGATGATCATTTTATGGTTTAGACTAGCAATGTGCGTTGTCTTTTTGTCCACGTCGAGGACGATACTTCGTTTAGAGGAGCTTCGGCTCGTTTGGAGGAGCTTCGGCTCGTTTAATGGAAGTTCGGCTCGTTTAGTGGAGCTTCGGCTCGTTTGGAGGAGCTTCGGCTCCTTTGGAGGAGCTCTAGCTCATTTGTAGAGCTTCGGCTTGTTTGGAGGAGCTTCGTCTCGTTTAATGGAGCTTCGGCTCGTTTGGAGGAGCTTCGGCTCGTTTTGCGATACACGTGTTGGGAGTTTTCATGCTCCCGTTCTTGTGATAGGCCTCTTTTCCCTTTTCTTGTGATTTCTGGATTTCTAATTATTGATTTCTAGAGTTTTTGTTTCACCAATTTTCGTGATTTACATTGGTATGTTTTATCAATATTTGTGCATTGGTGAATTTGTGTGTCATTAACTTTTGTAATTGGCATTGATATAATTGTCAATATTTATGGTTGGATGAATGAAATAAAGAGTACGACATTTCTTTTTATCTTTGAAAAGATTCTTGTGATATTGATTAATCTCTTGTTGATTTTCAATTACATACTTGTCACGGTATGGCATTATGGTTATATCTCTTATTCTATATCATTTCATCTTATATTTATAGCTAGACTGATGCGTTTATAATTTTCTTCTTAAATAATACTCGGGTCAGACCGAGATGTTCCAGGTGCTTCGGCATGACTCCTTATCGGATCATTTTCTGACTTTTGGCTAACTACTTAGATTAGTAGATTATTTTGTTGTATACATTTGAGATAGAGACTCCTTGATGTATACATATTTTTTGTCTAGCACTTGTATCTATTCTTTTGTGTTATTGTGGATCTTGTTTGACCACTACTCTGATATACACCTTTACGTGTAATATTCATATCTGTTTCCGCCTTTGAGATATGAACTTCTGTGACTGATTTGTGTTATGTTTATTTCTATATTTGTTTTCGAAGATATTATAGCATTCGTGTAGTAGCTTTGAGTTTGTGTCGGTATGTCGGAATTTCCTCTTGAAATGATAAGCATGTTATACTATCTGACATATCCACGCTCGCACAAAGCAATTACACGGATGGTCGCTCCTCAACAGCCTTATTCTCCGCGCTAGTTGGCGGCATTACACCGAAGTGTTCTTGGCTAGTGTGGGTATAGAGGTGGGGCGTCACATTCTTTGTAGGGAGCTGTATATGTCTTCTATTCCACAGTACCATTCTATTTAGGGAGTTCTATAGCGTCTAGTCCACGGTAAATTAATGCCTTCTGTGTAGGGAGCTATATATGTCATCTAGTTTACAGTAACATTCTGTATAGAGGGTTATATAGCATCTAGTCCATAGTAAATTAATGCCTTCTGTTTAGAGAGCTATATATGTCCTCTAGTCCATAATGGATGCTGTGTATCTCTCATATTTACCATTAGCATTCTGTGTAGGGAGTTATATAGCGTCTTGTCTGTAGAAGGTATTATAGAGTAACAGGCCGATCAAAATGGTATAATTAGGGTTACAGCCAAATTACAAGATTAGGGATTCAGCCTAATCAAAGCAACAATCAAAAACAAGTGCAAACAATTAAAGTTAACCTATCTTATGGTTAATCATATTTATTTCCAGTTTATCTCTTTCTTATTTCCTTTATTTCCTCTTTATATACTAGAACTGTTGTAGAGTCTATTACTTTTACTTTGTTTAAAGACTCTAGTAATTACTATCATTCACCAGACTTTTACTTTGATCCACTCCTATATTTTCCCATTTGCCACCTAGGCAATCAAGGGAGAGGATAGTAGATTGCTGTTGCTTAGAGATTTCTTGGAGGAGTTTGCTACCATGTATTTCTTTTCTTTCAGCTTTTATTCTTTCTATGTACTGGCTTATTATGAAGGATATTATTTACTCTGATTTTTGAGACTGTGAGTTTTAGTTTCACGAGACATATTGGATTTTTAATCATGTATGTGGTATTTGATATTTGACTTATTTATGAAGAAATGATGAAGTTTTAATTAAGTTATTATTTTAATTTTTCGCTGTTTTTATCTATTTTTGTCTTATGAATCTTAGTCTGTGTTAGCTTCAGTTATACCTACAACGCATCATGCCTTTTAATGTGTCCTTTTGGATATATTAAGGGGTGTGGGTGTTTGCGCAAAAAATGGGCAAACACCTCCATGTTGTGTGATTTAGTTGATTTTATGTTGTTCTTAGCGATTTGGGTAATTTATGCAAATATGTAAAAAGCAGGGACTAAACTGTAAAAGACACACAGATTTATAGTGGTTCGGCCAGAACGTGCCTAGATCCACTTTATATGTTATTCTCCTTTTTCTCTTCTGTTTACAAGTACAAAGCTTTGTATACAAGTATATGAATGTTGTTTGAAAGTTCCTTCCGTGCTTGAGCTCTCAAACTTGTCTGCCATTGTTGTACCCCTGCCCCTCTATTTATAGAGTGAGGCTGTGGGCAGGGGTCCTGGATGTATATAGCTGCTGGTGGGCCTGGGCTGAAGCAATCTAGCCTGGCACATCTGGTTCGACGGAGCTTGGTTCGGTCGTGGCTGGGATGGTTGGACCGGTGGTAGGTTGGTCCGGTGGTAGGTTGAGTGGAGTGTGGTTCGGTGTGGGTTGGTTCGGTGTGGGTTTGGACCGGTGGAGTTTGGTCTGGTGGAGGTGATTCGGTAGAGCTCGTTCGGTAGTACATGGAAGTGTGGTTGGTTCGTCTAGGAAGGGAAGTGGAGTTGGTTCGGTGATGAGTTGGGAATGCCGAATGCTTCTATATTTGGGAGTGCCGAATGAGCTCTTGTATTGGGAACGCCGGATGAACCAAGGCATCTTGAATGCCAAATGAGACTTCGCTCTACATTGTCGAATGAAACTTTAAACCTTTGATACCTAATGGACTTTTATACTTGAGTCATGAGTGAAACCCCAGACTTATATACGCTTGCTGGCTGCTTCTTCTTGGTTCGGTCGTGGTGGAAACGCACCCAACACTGATATTCCAGATTTGACCAAAAGTGGGATAACAAGCGGTAGGTCCTTGAGTTCAACTCTTAAAGAAAGCACCAAAAATGTTTGCGCAAAAAATGGGCAAACACCTCCAAGTCGTGTGATTTAGTTGATTTATGTTGTTCTTGGCGATTTGGGTAATTTATGCAAATATGTAAAAAGAAGGGACTAAACTGTAAAAGACACAGATTTATAGTGGTTCGGCCAGAACGTGGCTACGTCCACTTTATATGTTATTCTCCTTTTTCTCTCCAGTTTACAAGTACAAAGCTTTGTATACAAGTATATAAATGTTGTTTGAAAGTTCCTTCCGTGCTTGAGCTCTCAAACTTGTCTGCCATTGTTGTACCCCTGCCTCTCTATTTATAGAGTGAGGCTGGGGGCAGGGGTCCTGGATGTATATAGCTGCTGGTGGGCCTGGACTGAAGCAATCTAGCCTGGCACATCTGGTTCGGCGGGGCTTGGTTCGGTCGTAGCTGGGATGGTTGGACCGGTGGTAGGTTGGTCCGGTGGTAGGTTGAGTGGAGTGTGGTTCGGTGTGGGTTGGTTCGGTGTGGGTTTGGACCGGTGGAGTTTGGTCCGGTGGAGGTGATTCGGTGGAGCTCGTTCGGTAGTACATGGAAGTGTGGTTGGTTCGGCTAGGAAGGGAAGTGGAGTTGGTTCAGTGATGAGTTGGGAATGCCGAATGCTTCTATATTTGGGAGTGCCGAATGAGCTCTTGTATTGGGAACGCCGGATGAACCAAGGCATCTTGAATGCCGAATGAGACTTCACTCTACATTGCCGAATGAAACTTTAAACCTTTGATACCGAATGGACTTTTATACTTGAGTCATGAGTGAAACCCCAGACTTATATACGCTTGCTGGCTGCTTCTTCTTGGTTCGGTCGTGGTGGAAACGCACCCAACACTGATATTCCAGTTTTGACCAAAAATGGGATAACAGTGGGGTATTTCATAATGCCCTCAATCGAATGAACCTGTGCATAATATTTTTTTAAAATTAACACATACTAGTCGACTGAGTGCATATGTCCATCGATTGAATCTGTGCAATTTCAAGCGCACATGCATATTTTGAATTCAGACGATTGAAGCTCCCTATGTAGTCGACTAAACACTGTATAACCGTTAAATTTCTTAAATAGACACTTCCTTTTTTTGAACAGCTTTCTCCCACGCGAAGAGTTGCAGCCGTTGCTATTCTTTGAGATCTTTTCAGCAGAATTAGCAACTCCTTATCTACTATATATATGCTTAAGTTTCAAAGATCAAATCACTGAATTTACAATATTACTTGCTCTAACTTGAATTATATTCTTCGAATCTATTGCCTTCTTGAATTCATATATTCCTTGTTTACGATCACAATTTCATATTTTTCAAAAAGCAATCTAAACTTCATATTCTTTATATACACAAAACTATACACATTATACTTGAGGAAAAGATTATAGGAAGGGTGTACTACAAGTGACAAATCAATGTTACTAGAACACACAAGGTCAAGACAATCTACTTTGTAATCAAGTCTTGTTCGGTTGCTCAAGCGGTCAAGCCCTGTTCAGTTGCTTAGGCGGCGTAAACCTATTCCTTTGGGTCAAGTGAGCACTGCTAGTTTTAATTCCAAAAGGATTCTGGAACTGGACGTTGAATGGAAAGTTCGAACCTGTATAAAAATCTCTGGTGTCATTATTTACTTCACTTCTATCTTGGTTTATAGTTACTTTTAGCATTAGTTAATAAGTTTAGTTTATATTAATATATATATTCCATATTACATGATCCGATAACATAATCACTTCCATTTGGTATCAGAGCTAGGTCATCTTATAACCATAACATAGTTATCTGATATTTTAATATGGAAAACAACACTAGCACAGTAACTAACACAAGTTTTCTTGAAGGTCAACCTACTGCACCACCACCACTATTTAACGGAATAAAATACAACTATTGGGATACTAGGACGAGAATTTATATACATGCTAATAGTTATGAAACATGGTATATTACTCAAACTGAATATACCATAACTACTACAGAATATTCACAATGGTCTAACACACAAAAACTAGATGCTACTACAAATGCTAAAGCCATGAATAAGTTATATTGTGCATTAGACAAGAATGAGTTTAATAAAATAAGCATGTGTAAAACAGCTTATGAAATTTTGCATACACTTAAAATTACACATGGAGGTACTAAGAAGCAAAGCAGAGTAAAATCTCTATGCTTAAAAATCAGTTCCAAAATTTCAGAATGAAGCAAGATGAAACAATAAATAAATGTACTCTAGATTCCAAGATATATATCATTCTCTTTTAGCATTAGGTAAAACATAAAAAAGACCTTGATATTGTTTAAAAAATCCTCAACTCTCTAACGGATGAGTGGGAACGAAAGGTCTTAGAGATCGAAGAAGCTAATGATATTTCAACCATCAAACCAGAGGAGTTGATTGGAAATCTAATGTCTTATGAAGTTAATCTCTAGGCTAAATGAGTACAAGCACATGATAAGAAGAATATAGCATTCCAAGCAGAAAATGATGAATCGGATTCAGATAAGGAAGATATGGCATTCATTGCCAAAAATTTCAAAAAGTTTTTGAAATTCAAAAAGCACAACAAATTTAGAAATAATAAGAACAGCTCCAGCAAAAATAACAACAAACCGTCATCTTCTGCTCTAGAATGTTTAAAGTGTCATAAAAAAGGCCACAACAAGAAAGACTGTCCTGATCGAAAGAGAGATAAATTTAAGCACAAGAAAGAAAGATTGAAAAAGAAAGCTTTCTCTATAACTTGGGATGATTTAGAATCATCTTCATCATCAGACAATGACTCAAACATAGATAGGGAACAAGCCAATGTATGTTTTATGGCCATAACTAACAGGGTAGCTGATCTAGCTTTTGCCGATTTATTAGAAATAAATTCTGAATTACTTGATAAACTAAGAAACATCTAAAGAAACTATAAAGAAACACTTGAAAAATTAAATAGAACTTAAATTGAGATAGATATGTTAAGAGATGAGAAATTTTTTTATAAGAAGAACTTGAAATTTCTCAAGAATCTTATTCTAATATGACATCTCACCTCTCTTTGTCAAGCCAAGAAATAAAAAATCAAAAAGAAAAGAATGATGCTCTATTAATTGAAAATCATGATCTTAAAGCTAATGTTAAAATATTAGAATTAAATATTTCTAGCCTTAAAACAAATTTAGATGATATTACTAAAAGTGTCTCTAATTTTAACAAAGGTAGATAAAATCTTTCTAAGATTATAGAATACTCTCAGACTGTTTCTAATAAAAGAGGACTAGGATATAGGCAAGTTTCTAAAATTATTCCAAAGAAAAAGGATTCCTTATATAATAATTTTAAAAAGAATAATAATAAAATTGAAAAACAAATTTTAAAAATTACAAATAATTTTAAATCAATTAAGATTTAGGTTCCCAAAACAAATAATTCTTTAATTAGAAATAAATATATAAAATCTTTAGAAACCGTTCACGAAAATAAAATTTTATTTTTAAAAGGAATTATGAACCCCCTTGGGTTTGGTTTCTAAGACCAAACTTTTTAGGACCCAAATAAAAAAGTGGGTAATGTTAATTCTATATTTTGCAGTTGCCACCTAAAAAAGAGCAAAATGGATATTGGACAGTGGTTGCTCGAAACACATAATAGGAAACAAAGAGATGCTAACATAGATTACCTATTCGGATGGAGGATTTGTAACTTTTAGAGCCAATTCCCAAGGATATATCATCAGCAAAGGCAATGTGAGCAATAACCGTATATCTGATTTACCTCTTATTACAAATGTTTTATTAGTTAAGAATTAAAAACATAATTTACTTAGCATCAACCAACTGTGTGACAAAGGATTCAATATATATTTTTTTGAAAATAAGTGTAGCATTTTTTATCAAAATAAAACTCTTATTTTTGAAGGTTTTAGAGATAAAATATAAATGTTTTGAATATGAATATACATTACAATACAAATATGTGTTGAATAGCCAAAGAAAATTATCCTTGGTTATGGCACAAAAGGTTTTTTGATATTAATTTCAAAGCTATGAACAAATTATTTAAAAATAAATAGTAAAAGTTTTACCAAAGATGAAGTTTAAAGGAAACAATATTTGTAATGCTTGTCAATTAGGAAAATTATCAAAATCTCCTTTATATCAAAGAAAAACATTTCTATTATACAACCTCTTGAACTATTGCATTTGAGTCTTTTTGGACCAACTCAAGTTCAATCTTTAAACCATAGAAAATATGTGTTTGTTATAGTAGATGATTTTTCAAGATATACATGGACTATTTTTCCGAAAAATAAAAGTGGCACTTTTGAAATTTTCAAAATTTTTGCTAAAAGAATTCGAAATCTTAAAAAATAAAAAATAAAAATAGTAGAAGTGATCATGGAGGTGAATTCAAAAATGAAGATTTTGAACATTTTTATAATAAAAAGGGAGTTTACCATAATCTTCGATGAATTCCAAACTTTTAATCAAGGGCGCATGAAAACAATTCATTATGGTGCATATATCATGAGGATTATTAAGTATTTCGAAATTCCTTTTTTTGACTCGGATTATCCAGCAATTGGCTCATTGAATACCGAAATTCTAAGCTTAATGGGTTTCTCGAAGCAATATCCTAGTCGTACGATTATTACCTTCGAGCATTGGCTTGAGAATCGAGCTGTTAGTCAACCTTAACCACCCACTAGGCAACATGCTCCTCGTGTTGAAGCAACAAGCTCTTCTTAACCACTGCCACCTTCATGGGAATTTAACGAAATATGAGAAATTGGATCACAAGCTTGACCACAAGAGGCTTTGACCATCATTTCTAGAAATCAAAGGCTGCTAGACCAATGCCTAACTTATGTCGAGACAACTATTTCTCATGATGAAATAACTGTCACAAAGGTGAACAAGATGCTTAATTGCATTATGGGTTTCTTAAACAGTATTTGGGAAGCAATATCATGTGAACAACCTTCCTCTACATCCATTCATGTTCCTACATCTCAAGGAAAACGACCTCAACAGCATTTTACTTGGTCGACTTCAAAAGAAGGACGAGAAAAAGAAGAGAAGGAGAGGGAAGAAGTGGGAGGTCAAAGAGAAAATTCCAGTGGAGACAAAGATGAAACTGAGGGGTAAGTTGAAGAGGAAAGTTTCGAAGATGAAGGAGACGGTGATGAGTAAGTTGTTTTGTTATCTTGTTTCAATAACTTAACAATCTGGTATGTTATTCTTAAATAATGGTAGGTATTCTCTCTATTTTTTCTACGTAATATATCTGTGGCACTGTGGCTATGAGATGTATTTGACTCTCTGTGTTTTTAATGTCCATATGATTATCTATTTTCAGTATGTGCTCTTAGCTTATAAATGTTATTAGTTTGAAAACTCACCTTTTAGTCGATGATAAAGAGGGAGAAAGATATTGTTCTATTGCTATTTACAGGGAAATAGAAGTGCAGATTTAAAGGGAGAGACAACAAAGATAAGGCTGGCATATATTCAGCTGGAGTTATAGAACAACGAGATTCATTCATCTAAAATGGAGTTGTCATCATCAAAAGGGGGAGAATGATGGATCTTATGTTTTTCTTACTGACAAGAAATTCAAGCGTCACAACGATTCATGAATCTACAACAACTACGAAGACTGAACAAAACGACTCGATGTATGGCTCATATATACTATATATATAACATAGAGTCAACTACTATATATAAGAGAGTCAAGTCTTGTTGTTTGTCAAAATCTTCCCTCAAGTACCATCCCTCCGTTGCATATATATATATATATATATATATATAAACATTGCATACATTCTAGAAATTGCCATCACACTTGCTTGCATTCAGGGTTTCAAAAATACAAAGTTCAGTCGACTAAACTGATGCCCTTAGTCGACCAACCCTGTGCATAATTTTTTTTAAAAAAAATTACACAGACTAGTCGACTGAGTGCATATGCCATTCGACTAAATCTATGAAATTTCAAATACATATGCACGCTCTGAATTCAGTCGACTGAAGCTCCCTAGGCAGTCAACTGAACACCGTGTAACTGTCAAATTTCTTGAATAGGCACTTCCATTTTTTGAACAACTTTCTTCCTCGTGAAGAGTTTCAACCATTGCTATTCTTTGAAATCTTTTCACCACAAGTAGCAACCCCTTATCTACTATATATGCTTAAGTTTCAAAGGTCAAATCACTGAATTTACTTTTCTACTTGCTCCGTCTGGAATTATATTCTCTAGATCTATTGCCTTCTTGAATTCATATATTCATTGCTTACGATCACAATTCCATATTTTGTCAAAGAAATCTAAACTTCCTATTCTTCATATACACACAACTATACACATCATACTTGAGGAAAAGATTATAGGGAGGGCATACAGCAAGTGATAAATCTGTGTTATTAGAACACACAAGGTCAAGACAATCTACTTTGTAATCAATTCCTATTCGGTTGCTCAGGCGATCAAGTTCTGTTCGGTTGCTTAGGCAGTCAAGTTATGCTCGGTTGCTCAAGCGGTGTAAACCTATTCCTACAGGTTAAGTGAGGGCTGCTAGTTTTAATTCCAAAAGGAATCTGGGACTGGACGTAGAACGGGAAGGTCGAGCTAGTATAAAAATCTCTGGTGTCATTATTTACTATACTGCTATCTTACTTTATAGTTACTTTCAGCATTAGTTAACAAGTTTAGTTTATATATACATACATATATATATATATATATATTCCATATTACATGATCCTATAGCACAATCACTTTCACATCTTATGGTAATATTATACTTTATCTTATTCATTAATCTAGGTATATCATATGTATACCACCACTTATGTATAATATATTGCCTGCTATTTTATATGTCAAATATATATATCAACGTTCAATATCTACATATATACAATATTACAACATGAAACTATTTAAGAAAATAGATTTTTTTTCGGCATTATATATAAATATATTAAAAAAGGTATTTTATTATCTTTAAATATAATTTATTATTCAAAACATTTGTTAGTATAATTAATTTTTAAAGTTAAAGTAATATATGTGTGTGTGTGTGTGTGTGTATTTCATTTAATTAAAATTCTATTAGGCAAAAAATTACTTGCGATCGAAGTATATTTAAATAAAAATAGTTTTATTTAGTATGCATGTTATATTTTTATTTGAATTATATATATAACATATAATACTATTTACATTTGAATAAATAAATTTTTTTTACCCAAAACATATTATGCATATATGATATTTTATATACAATTATTCTAAATACTTTAGATGTAATAATTACATATGTATGTATGTAATTGTGTGTGTATGAAATTTTTATTGTTTTCGACTATTATCACTAAATTAATATATGTATATATATAGGTTTAAATAATATTAAGCTAAAATATGATTCTAAAATTGAATTCAAATCTTAGATATTGTTTGAATTTTAAATGTATTTACTAAGTTTACTAGATATTTTAAATTAAAATTAAAGACTTAGTCATTATTTGTGATATTTTGAAAATAATTTTAAATATATTATTAGTACTAATATTAATTTTGAATTAAATATACAGACACACATACATGCATATATATATATACACACACACATATACATATAATTTAAGTAATTGATCTAATCTACATTTCAAATTTGGTTACTTAGTCTATTAAATATTTTAAATTCAAATTCAAAATAGAGACTTGGTAATTGTTTGTGATATTTTTAAATTAATTTTAAATATATTATTATTAATATTAATTTTGAAGTATACGTACATACATACATATATATATATAATCATTTTAGTTCAAGCTAAAGACATATAAATAAGTGCCAATACATAATAAATATTGTTAATACTTTATTTATCGATTTTGATGATAATAACCTTAATAAAAATAATACATTCATATAAAATACGGATACTAATGTTTTTCCAGGTTTTATAGTACATAGTGCAGGATATCGGTATAAAGACTCAAGGAATGGACAAGAAGACTCATGAGTATAAAGGCCAAAATATGAAGATCCCAAGGCTAAAGTATAGTATATAGAGTCATAGGATATTATTAAAGTGCCTAATAGCAATCTTTGATCCCTATTTCCCATTTTCTTATCCTTTATTTTTAAAACAAAATATATTTAAAAATATTTTATAAAAGTTTTTCAATGTATAAAATGTTTATAAACTATGTTAAAAACGTTTTACAAATTAACAAACTATTTTACAAAGCATAGAGTTTTCAAGACAATTTTTTAAAGAAAATAGTTTCTAGAAATTTCATGTATATATCGACATATATGTTGTGGATATGTCCATATACATACACAAAATGTTTTTGAAATTTTGAAACGTAGTGACTATTCGTTGTAACTCTTCACGAATGGACACGTCTATTTATACACTATATATAGGAGGTTTTAAATGAAGTTTTTGATAGATATTATCTTATTTTCTTCCCTCTTCTTACTCTCTCAAATTCTCAATTGAAAATATACAAAAATTTGTTCACAATCAAATAAAATCAATTCATAACTTTGTGTATTGATTATATACTATTTTCTTGCTGTTTTGAAATCATTTGTCTCCAAAAAAAGTTCAGAGTATTGTCCAAGAGGCTATAAGATCTATTGTATCCAAAGTTCAAGAAATTGTCTTTTGAAAAACCATCGATCTCTAGTTGCATTTTCTTGGATGTGATTTTAGCCCATTCAAATAAATTGGGTGTGCTTGGTAGCCTGAAAATATGAGTGGGTGTGCTTGTAGTTCGTCCAAATCAAGTGGGTGTAACCTAAGCCTGGAAAATCAAGAGGGTGTGTCTCGTAGCCTCGAAATCGAGATTGTAATTGGGTTTGTCTTCTGCTCAGTTAAAGATTGTCATTTGAAAAGAAATATGTACAAATAATTGTATAGGACTGGATATAGGTGAAATATGAACCAGTATAAAATCCTCAGTATCATTTCTCTAACTCTTTACTTTACTTTATTGCTTTATATTTATTTATAATTGCATCAGTGATTGATCGTTGCTATCATTCAGTGTTGAAAATCAATGATTTAATATTAAACTTGAAATGAATTTAAAAAGATTTACAACAAATAGAAAATACTATTCACCCATGTAGTGTTTAATTAGCCTTAAAATCCATAATTCAATAGCCCATACTTATAAATCCCAATATCTAATTATGCATGAACTTAACCATGTAGACCCTAAGTTATGTTGCATGAGCACATTACAGGCACGAGTGTATAATGATAAACTCATATACTATATAAAATACATTTAATTAAATTTATTTATCAATTAAATCAAATAAATAAATAACATATGGTTTTATTTAAATTATTTAGATTGGATATAATATAAATATTTGGACTTCATAGGCCTAATATGATTCCAAATTGGAATTTTTTAAGTCTACATATTTCATCCGATCATGATCGGCTCTGTTCCAAGTACTTGAATCTTGGTTTTAGTTTTTGTACTATTTTGTAAAGGCATATAACAATGTAAGAATTTCTTGGAGCATGGACATGAATTCTAATTATTTTCTCTTCTTTACCCAGCTTTATAGGAATTATATATACGGGTATGCATAAAAATTTTGCTCGTTGTCGAATGAAGTTAATGGTTTTGTTTAAAGTAATGTCTTAAGCAACATAAGAATAATCTTCAACTAAATTTTTTTGTGTATATCTACTGTTAGCTATTAGTGTGATGTCATAATTTATCTAGAAAAAATCATTATGAAAACCTTTAATCATATGTTAGTCCTTAAGACATCAATTGAAATATATACTATGTCATTTAAGAGTATAATGCAAGTGTTAAACTGGAGATTACATTCAAGTTAATAGCTAAAAGAATAATAGTACCAAAGCATAATACCTATTTGATTTTGGATTAATTATTGTATAGTTATTTATTTATTTATTCGATATATAGCATAGAGTCTAATTTGAAAACATTTCTGATAGAGTTAATGGTATTTCGTTGGGTCAATTATGTAATCTATTGTAAATTACTAATGCCGTAATAAATCCTCATTCGAAATAAAAGGTGTTTTTTATTCTATTATATACTTTTCATGATATGTTATGTTAATTAATTATTTAATCTAAGTAAATTTTATAGAGAATTCCTAAACAATATGTTATGTGATAGTAATTACAATGTGTTATAACCATAAGAAATTTATCGTAGTAAAAATTAGCATATTGTTTTAAATATTCCTAGTCAAAATGTTTCGAGATGGAATATCGGTACATCCGTTGAGACTTGATTATGTAATTCTCTTCAAATTTTATACAGTGTATTACTCATAGCTGCTGGGATCACCGAATGGTTACGTACTGATACTTATTAAATATATATAGAATGACCCACCAAAGAGTTTAACGTTAGTTAATATATAAATATAACTAAGCTCAACCAAAAAATCTCGAAATGACGATATTACATAGTTCTGTCAACTTGAGAATACAGTTGAACTTTAATGTAGATACTCAAATTAAATTATGGCATTACGCCCATAGGATGACTGTAGTTGGGTCTAAGTGTAAGGAATGGAAGTTAAACATTATTCAATAAAGAATTCATCTCTTTAATTATATGAGCTAAATATCACGACCAATTGTAGTCAACTCAAAGTCAGAGTCTCTAGGCAGAACAGTTTATTTGATAATAATTTTTATTATTGAACAAAGGACTTTGTCATTGGAAGGGTTTTAAAGTGATTAGAAAATGATTTTAATTTTTTTTTAAAAAGGGACTTCACCAACTTTTATTACCAAGAAAAACTAAATACATTTAAAATATTACAATTCTTGGCTCAAACAATTAAAATAGCAAATAGGATCGACCAAATACCAAATAGCACAAATATCACCCCTTAATCTCAAACCATCTAATACAACTTTAGAAACACAACTCTCAATGCAAGTCATAAAAGTAACATCATTTCTCCTTGAATGAGTTAAATCTCACTTACCTTTATCACATCTTTAATGAAAGTATCAACTTTCCATCTTCTCATTGAAATCATGAATCAATCAAAACTCCAAATCAAGCATTTTCAAACAATTATTCCTTCTACTACCGTCATGCTAGAATTTGTTATGCACATTAGAGAATCAATATAGATCCTAAATGCATGGATATGGAAACAAGCCCCCTTGTTTAAGAACATACTTCTTCTTCAAGCAACCCCATTTTGATGGTTAAAGGGACTGATTGGTCATAGAATGTCCTATGTAAATTGGATCTAGTACACAGATCTGAAGCGGATCTAAAATACAATTTGTAAAAGGTAACCGCTACCTTCTGAAAAACTAATCAACATACAAGTATATGAATTGATGTTGTTACTAATATTTTGTATAAACAGGGACATGAACTCCTACTCATCTGCGGAAGGATGAAAGCTCAAAATGATCTATAAATAATTGTTTTATGCAAAAGGTATGATTAAAATAGGTAAAAGATCACATACCAGCAAGCTCAACATCCATCTCCGTGGGATTGTGTGTGTGTGTGTTGCCTTTGAAATATAAAGTTAAAGTGACATTAACTAGTTGAATTCATAAACTTTGGACTCCTCCTACTTTTGAAAGAAAATGACAATTTTACATTGTGTAACATCACTTCTATTACCCTCTTCAAATTTGTGATATGGTCTTGACTTGATGTTTAAAATGATGTTTGAATTGTGTGTTGAATTGAAGTATGTTTGAAAGTGTTTGAAGCAAAAATAGTCGCTACAAGTGCACTTCGATATCCGTTAACTTTAACTTGTATAAATTGGATATTTATAAAGTTAACTTAGGTTGATTTGATTTGGTTGTTCTCTACACATATTTTCTGTATTGAACAGTAAAGGGATGGTTTGAAAGTTGTAGAAATTGTGAGCCAAAGTTGTGAAAGTTGAATGTAACAAGCCCGCACCTCACTTAACGCAGATATTGTCCCTAATTTAGTCACCTCCTTCTCATGGGCCAAGCCAATGTGTGTGGTTTTGTTCTTCAAAAGGCCTCGATTTTGTTATGAGGTGAAAGCTTTAATATATAAGCACCCACTTCATAGTGTTTTTCCATGATGTGGGACTATTATTCACATTTTGAAGGGGTGTTACAATCTCCCCCCTTAGAGCACAACGCCATCGTTGGCTCATGAACACAACATCACCCAGGCATTGTGGCTGTAATACGTACAGACCACAATTCCGGTTGGGTATGGCTCTGGTATCAAGCTATGACTCTCCACCCCGAGACCCATGTTAACAAAGAGTATTACTAGGTAATACTATCTGCTAATGTAGAGAATAAGGCTGGAGAGGAGCGACCATCTATAGCCTTTCTTAAATATCTATTGAATACATCGACAAATGCCATATTTTTTCTCTCAAGTGGATCGACATATCCAGTAAATACTTAATACAAAGAGAAAGGTGGCTATAGGATCTATCAGTACAAAGTACAATAACTCGAATGCAAAACACATCACAGAATAGTAGATCATCACATATAGATACATCACAGAGTATACAAAATGATACATATCAAGTGGTATAACAACCATAATATACGAGCGATTCAAAATAATATACATATTAGAGTAGCAACAAAAAGGACTGCACAAAAGCTATAACAAAAAGAGCTAGCAAAAAAGTCCATGCGAAAGCAGAATAGACTAAGTACAAAGGGTACCAAACCTGAAACAACTCGGTCTGACCCGAATATAAAATGCATGGGTCAGTCTAGTTAAACAAAGTGGTTTACAAGGATAAGCAATAATATAAGCATAATGATAATGTGATAATATTCACAAATGGGAAGGAACAATCTAAAGTGTATGATTACATCAAGTGATAGTATGGTATCACTACACAAACCTATAATCTCAAAGGAGATAAAATAACCCATAAAACACTAAAAGTAGCAATACACTAGGTAAATCATAAAAATAGAACATCCAAGAGTTTAAATTCTCGAAAGGTATTCGCCGCAAATACATATCAAATGAGTCAAAGGACCAATTTCGAAAAAGGGCAATACACTAGGGAAATCACAAACATCAATGAAATCATCTCATAGATATAGCACATGCTTATGGCTGAAGCCCGCCAAGTACTGTTCTTCAAAATAAGGCGCTACGTCTCTTAGACAAATGTCCTGAAGGACAATAAATATGTCTCTTAGGCAAACATACCATAAGATAATATCCCGAAGGACAATAAATATGTTTCTTAGACAAACATCCCACAGGACGACATCCCGAAGGATAAATACATCGCAATGGAGAAATACGTCTCTTAAACAAATGTCCCAAAGGACAAATGACCCGAAGGTACAATACTGGCAAATATATCTCTGAGACAAATGTATCATAAACTTTTAGATAGGAACCCGAATAGTGTTAACGTATGTCCCATAACACACGTTCGCACTATATAGTTTACTAATCGCTAGTACATTTTACACTCAAAGCAGTAAAAAGTTTACCCCATCTCATCGGTAAACTAGACCAGTAGGTCAAAATCATCAAAAGGAAAGTCAGGAATTAACCGATAAGATGAACGCATGTGTCCCGTACCGTGTTTTACCAAACCATTTAATTCTCCTTATCATTCACTCAATGGTGCAAAACCTTGTATTTTGTATATAAAATAATTTACTAGATAAAACAAGCTTTTAATACCAATTTTCGGAAGCCATATTTGAAAATTCCCTTATTATCGAGAATAAATAGATTCTATATTTGACAATACTTTAAAAAATATCATATAATAATAATTTAAAATTCCTATTATTTTAAAAATTATTTCAAAAAGTTTTGGAAAAACCCGTGCTCGAAAACGAAAAAAGACCCAAGAAATCGCTCAAATCGTTATTCCGATTCAATTCAAATTAAATTCAAATTTAATCCAAAATTTGAATTTAAAGCACCAAAATTTGGCGAGTCTACCAATAAACATCATGGCCATAAAACATTTCAGAAACATCACAAAACATGAAGTAAAAGTCAAAAGTCGGACAAAAAAAGATCATAAAAACGCATAGGCAAAGTAAAATCCATGTCTGAAATCTTCTCTGCGTTCAACTTTAGGACATGAAACAGATGACCAAATGATGTCCGATTGAACTAAAAAATGGTGTGCACATAGTGGAAAACTTCGTATTTAAAACAAAAAAAGAATCAATAAATTTCGATAGGAATTCATTAAAGTTACGCTGTCTCAAAGATGGACTCAGAACATGTTTGTCACAATTCAACAAGGATGTGCCCAGGCTTGAGAATCCATTCTGTGTTCAACTTTCAGGTAAGAAATAGAGGACCAAACTGCCTCAGATTGAGCTAAAAATTGATAAAGGTATAGTAGAACACTTTATCTTTCAAAAAGAAAAAAGAATCATGCAATTTGGATAAAGTATGAGAAAGTTATGATATCTCAAAGCTGAACCTAGGCAGTGTTTTCACTGTAAAAATCTGGGCAGTAACATGCCCCGAATCAAAGTTCGGCGGCATATTTCTATAAGCTACATAGATCGAAATTACTTGAGATTTGGTATGCTTATAGTACTAAATTTTAGATTTCAAAAAAAAAAAAGAATCGATGAATTCCGACTAGAAGTGTAAAAGTTATGTTGTCTCAAACATGGACTCGGGCCATGTTTGTAGCAACCAGAAACAAATATGCCCAGACAAAAATCTGGGTTTTTGCTGATTTTGTAGCAACGGTTTAAACGATCAAATGACAATATTTTTCAACCAAATTTTGCAGAAACAAATTTCAACATATAAACTTGACCTATAAAAAGATCTGGCGGCATTTCGTTGTCGGAGATGAAAGTTATGGACAACCAAAGTTGGCACATCAGGCTAGAAACGAAAATAGAGTTCACAGTGAATAAACTTTTGTACATGAAGCAGATTCAAGCAATTCTTCAAGCGATTTAGCTATCATTTGTGAGATATTGTTCTCACTTTTTGCTACTTACTGAAATACCAAAGATTTTGCAAGTAAGGCGACGACTTTAGCTCGATTTGGGGCTGGAAACACCTACTAGAAGTAATAGACTGACATGCAAGAAGGAAAACAACAACAAAAGTGAGAAATTAGTTCACTGTAAAATGAAATTGATGATGAAAAGGTGAGATTTGCAGTTGATTGCCTTCTCTTATATTTATTCTTGCTAAAAGTTTTAGTGTTTTTATTTGAGAAATTGTGAAGGTTTGAGAAAATGGTTTAAGAGGAAGCCATTGATAAACTTTCTGTTAAGTTTTGGAAAAGGAAGAGAAATGTTACGTACTGTAAAGTTTCTCAGCTATTCCTTCTCACCTAACCAGGCTTTGGGCCTAACTAGACAAATTAATGAAGTTAAACCATTTTTAGTTAAGTTAAACTATGTTTAACACTTATGTACACACATATGTATATATATTTACAAAATTCAATTTTCTACATATTTATGAACTAAATAATTAGTGTAAGTTTATAAACTCCTTAAATTTTACATTTTCTATCATTTAAAACGATAATTTACTCTTTTTAAACATTTTAGTTTCCTTTATTTTGAATAAAATGCAATTTTTATTCATTTAATTGTAATATACCACGTTTATTACTTCTAAAATCCAACAAATTACATTTTCTTACTTGTAAAAAATGTTCCAATTCATTTACCAATGTTATTTACACTCAAAACTTGTTTTTAATCACATTTTCTCCTTTTTATTTCATTAAACACTTAATAAAAAGAGCTTACTTCATTTAAAAATTATTAAAAGAAGCCACAGAGCAATAATTAATAAAATTATTGCATTTTCACTCAAATATAATTATTGTCGCATTTATTATCACCAAAACCATTAAAATAATGATTTATTTTAAATAACTATTTCTCAAATTCATTGTTCATAACAAATAAACAATTTACTTTCACTAATTCAATATTAAAATCATAATTATCATTATAATTTAATATTGAAAGGTAAACTCCAAGTCCAGGTTGTTACATGAAGCAGAAAGGTAGTTATAAATACACTTAGTAAATATAGCTTGTTTTTCGGGAATTTTATAAATAAATTGGAAGATATTTTTAAGGGTTTCTTTCCATAGTTTTTAAGTACCCTAAGAGTACTACATTCTACAAATTTTTTAAGTCTTAAATCATTTATTAAAGTGGCTAAAACTAGTCACAGAGATTATGCTTTTCAATGTTGTTTTTAACCAGGCCTTTCAACAAAATTTACAAATGTTGTAGTAAGTTGCCTATGGTTTTAAGTGTTTTAAAATGATATTTAAATTTAGCATTTTTAAATAATATTTTTAAAGATGTTTTCTAACACACTTTTAAGTATTTTAAAGTTGGTTTGAAGTTTGAATATATTTTTAGTAATTATATATGTATTTTCAAAGTAAGAGGTTTATAATATAAGTTTTTCATCAAATTATAAATTAGTGATTTTCAAGTAATATTTTCGCAGATATCTAAAACCTATTTACATGTATTTTGAAGAATTTGTTTGTGTATATAAGTTTCGATTTAGATAATCGACTAGGCTTAACACTAAAAGCCAACGAGTTAGGCTTTTCTATTTATGAGAGTTGAGATTGATGTCGAGTAGGGATATAAGTAATAGAGCTCCAACTTACCGGCTTCCCTCTTGACTAAGAAATAGTTAAGTTGGAATGTTCGAAACATGTTAATTTTGTTATCTACTTATTTGTTTGAAAAGTAATTAACATAGCTTAATGGTAAAAGCCGACGAAGTTGGCTTATTAATTTATGAGACTTAAGATTGATGTCGAGTAGGGATATGAGTAATGGAGCTCTAACCATCTGGTTTCCCTTTTGACCTAGGAATAGTTAGAAAGTTGTTATTAATATACTTAACACTAAAAGCCAACAAGGTAAATTTCTATTTGTGAGATTCGAGAATTAATGTATAGGCTAGGCTTTGATATGAAACAAGTGCTCTAACTTACCTTGTGCAATGATTCGTATTATTAAATATTTAAATTATTCAATTTAATATAATTATTGACCAAAAATGTGTAGGAATAAAGTATTAAAGATATATCAATGTATTTTATCGAATGTGAACTTGAATAAAGTTTTGTAATAACCAATTTTGAAGATTTACGCAATAACCAGTATCGAAATGGAATTTTATTTATTGATTGTATTTATAATCCATAGTTGTAATTGAATAATAAATGTTGAATTATTTACGTGAAAATAAATAATCGTTGATCGCTAAAATTCATTTGAATTTAATGATTATTGATGTAATTTATTGGACAATTAAATTATTTAAATTTAATATTGAAAATTAGTTAAATAATTGAATTTTGAATTTAATATAAATGAAACTGATGTCAAAAGTTGATTTAAATTTTATTTAGACAAGAGTGAAAATTATTAACTTTTAAAATTGAATTTAAAAGTGATTAAATTGAATTTTTGGAAATTTCTTGTTTTAATTAACGTGTAAAAGTAGTCTTTTTGGGCACATTCATGGATTTCGACGAAACTAGTTTCATCGGATCCATAATAGTGAATTATTATAGGATTTCAAGTTTCGTAGAGATCAGACTTATCGTTTGGCTGTGCGAGCTTGAAACGTGTAGAAATCAATTAAAGGAATTTTTTTTAAATAATGTGTTTTGAAAAACTATATTCTATATATAATGGAATTGGCACTCTATGCATATTCCATTGTGTTCTAAATAGCGGTATAACATATAGAATGCCAGGCGGCATACGTTTTTTGGAGTTCGGCATTTTCATAGATGAATAGTGCCATGAGATTTCCTATATAAGGCCATTTCCCCTCTTTTGCAAACCCTAACTTAAGAAAACCCTCAACCGCCTCGTTATAGATTTTATTGATCGAATTTTCATTTCTTTCTCCTCTCGATTTCTCTTAATCCACTCACAATCTCAATTTGATTCCAAAAGCAAAGTTGTAAAGCTCATTGTACATATCCAATGGTTGGATCGTGGCGGGGGTGTCCGATTTTGCCAGAATCTGGTATTGAAGGTGGCGTAGTTTTTAGGTTCTCAAGAAGAGATGGCGGTGACAGAGGCAGTGGAGTCACAAGCGATGGTGGAGCTTGAAGAGGCCGTCGTCGCGATAGGGTCTGATAGGGTTCCGGTGGCTCTTGGTGGCGCATGCATCGATGTGAGCAATCGCGTGATGGGTTTCGGTGAGAGAGGAAGAGATGGAGCAATGAGATTGATTATAATATTTAAGCCAATTAAATAGTTAATTAAATTTAATTACATTCAAATGTTTTAAATTACCAAACTTTTTCATGTGATGTCTGATTCGAATGAAACAAGTTGCATTGGATTCAGATCGACATCGTCTACGACACGGGGCTGGATTAAAGTTTAATTAATACTGAAAAATTTTCAGTTTGAAATAAAGGCGAGTGTTTTAAACGAACATGAAGTACTAAATATTCTTATGATTAGCAAATCAAAATCATGAAGTGATTTATATTTATTAATTGTTGTGTGATGTGACTGAATTGGTCGAATGTATATAGATTGACAGTTAAAATTAACATTTAAAGTTTGATTGATTAATTTGATATTAAAATTGATAGAGTAAATCGACATTTAAATTTGATTGGAATTTGATTGTTAAATGGATAGTTGGAATTGATGGTAAATGTGACATTTGAATTTGCTAGGAAAATTATGACATTTTACACACTTATTAAAGCGACATCAAAATTTGATATTTAAATCAATATTGGATTGCATATCGCCTTTAGTTAAACACCCCGACACTAATAATTATTGGTTGTTGTGTGATATGGTTGATTTGGATGTTAATTCATATTATGATGGATGATATTGTTGATTTGTTGTATGTTGCTAGTGATTTTAATATTTCCATGTTATCACTCTGTTATTACCACTATTGACATGATGATTCATCATTAGGACATTTAAATTTGATATGGACGTTGGATATCCTATTTGACATGCGAATTTTGATGCGTGGTCGACTACTTGGTAGAATTGTGATTTTTGTGATTATATCGCCTTTCGATGAAAATTGAGTTTTATTTATTGTATTTAAAAAGGCTTTAAAATCTAGTCTTTAGAAATTTATATATTATAAAAAATTAATTTTGTGAATGAAATTAAAATTTGTTTTTGAAATTAACTTGAATTTCATTTATAAAAATTTAAATTCTAATTTTTATAATGATATATAAATATATATATATATATATATCCTAAAAAGAGCAACAAAAATGGTTTGCAAATTTTTCTATAACTTTAATAAATAAAAAGAGGAATGTTATGAGAAGGTCGATGTTTGAAATCCAACCATAAAATGATTTTGATACTGGATACATCAAATTGGATTATTTCATACCGAGCTTTGGAAATGTTGGAATTAAAATTTGTTAAAATAATTTATGGAAAGAATTTAATTTGAAATTTTGAAGTTATAATCGGCATATGTTTTCAATTATGGAAATTGGATTATTTTAAAGATTTGAATATTAAAATTTGAACATTGAAGTTTATTTGATTTAAGTGATTTAAATCGGTGTTTTGAGATTAGACTCAAATTTATATAAACTGAAATGGTTTTGAAATGAGATTTGAATTAAAACTCGAGCCACTAAATTAAAATGTTTGAATCAAAATTGAAATTGATTTAAATTGAAATTGAATGAAATTGAGGTTGAAAGGAATTGAATTGAAGCATTGCAAATTCAACCTATTTGTTTGGAATTTGGATATATGTCTAGTTTTGCTAGAAATGGAAAGAAACGGTTCATTTTGAAACTATATTTCTCTTGATTTTGATTTGACTTGCAAGAGGATTTTTAGTCCTGACTCGAGCGATTTTGTTTTTCATTAGGCTTGGGTCAGACCGAGTTTTTCAGTTGTCAAAGATAGTTAGTCTAGAGGACAAAAATGAAGATTTGGTATATCATATTTACTAGTATTTATTCCGTTGCATTATTTCATTCGGTCTATTAAAAATGTATACCTCTAATAATATTGTGTAACTCTGTTTTATGTTGAAAATTGAATTATATTTATATTGTAAACAGCTTCATATACTGTTTATGTGATTATTGTATTTTATCGTTCCACTGCGAGATTCTGTTATTGTTTTCTTCTTTTATTTTATTTCTCTAAAATAAACCCATTGATAATCTATCTTTTAAACGGTTTGAGTTGGACATGTGTGATTTATTATCGACTTAAACTGTTTAAAAATATGGGTCATCACACCTGGCTTCACTCTTGGACGAGAAATGGTTAAGTTGGAATGTCGGGAATGAGTTAAGTATACGAATCTTGATTTCTATGAGTGGTCTTTTTAACTAGATAATCGCTTAGTCGACTATCGAACTTAACCAAATATTATCATAGATCTTTAAAAGAATGTTTTTAAAGATAATAAATGTATGGAATGGTTTTGTGTTTGTTATGACAATGTGTTAATAACATACGTTTTTAAACCTTTTTGACTATACTTATAATAGTCAATAGATCTTTAAAAAATATTTTAAAGATAAGTATAAGTGAAATGATTTTGGGTTGCAGTGGCAATGTTTAAGTAACATTAGTCTTGAAACTTTTTGAATGGATTTATAAAAGTACATAGACCCTTAAAATGGATAGTTGAATAAAATTATAAGTAAAAAATATTTTGAAAAACTATAGAAAAAGAAAAGGTCTAATGTAAGAAATCTTGTTAATAATTTGCGAATATACTTATACCATCAAACATAAGTACATGAATACTTTTTGAAATATGTAGAAGAGTACAAATGAATAGTAGAGCTTGATAAATGAAGTTTTATTCGATAAAAGAAGTTTTACTAATATAAGATGTTTTAATTAATAAAAGATTAATTAAACAAAAAAGGGATTAGAAGTCGCTTTTGTGACTTATTTGTGCTTTGTATAACTTGATCATGCTTTGTATATTTATTCATTTATGGAAAATATTTAGTTGCAACTTAGCATTAAAAGACAATGAAATAGGCTTGTCTATCTGTGGGAATTTAGACTAATGTTCAAGTAGGGATATGAGCAATAGAGCTCAACGGCTTCACTCTTGATCGAGTGATAGTGGTAGGTGAAAATATCGTAAAAAGATATTAGTATACGAGACTTGGTTTCCATATGCGATCATTCTCCTTATTATTGAATAACCAAATTTGTCGATTTTTGAAAAATGACCGAGATTAGTAAGTGTTTTATTTATCGAAAATCAATTCAAGACTGAGATGTGTATTCTATCTCTCGTAAGTGGAACTGTTCGAGATACTGGAATCAATGTGTAGTTTCGAGATTTGTTCAAGATGTGGAAATCTAGTTTGGGATTTGTGTTCTTTTCGTGTGATGAAGACTCATGGGAAAGATGCCAAATATGTCCTTGACATTGGAAATGACTAAAGACAGAGTAGGTTGCACAACCTGATGTTCAGCTAACCCAGTGTTATTGACTTTATATCTAGAGTCGCTTTCGATTATTGGCCGGTAGGAGTAAGTGATATTTAGTTTACATTGTACATGTTTATGTTCGGATGAAGGGCTGTTTGGGTGTAGCGACCCGCTTTTTTTGACTATTCGCATCCGCACATGTCGGACTTGAATAATTCAAAATACCGAATTGTTAATTTTAATTTGGCAAAACTCAGATATGCAGTAAATAAATAATCACAGAATCACAGACACAGAGTAATAATATGCAGCAGAAGTAAAAGAGATAGTAGTTCATGAAGCTACTATATAAATATATAAGATACATCAGAGTCTACAATAGAAGAGTAATACGATACATCAGGTACAAATCAGAATACACCATTGGAATCATCGAATACTGAAAGCAGAATAGATGGCTGGATCTTCAAGCAAAGCTCCCACTCCAAAGATGAGCCTCGAATACTGGTACACTCAGTCTGACCCGAGCGTAAAGCAAAACACAAAACACTCGAGTCAGGATTAATATTCTCATATCAATAAATCCAACTCAAGTGAAATAGCAATCGAAATATAAGTAACTCAAAGGATGTTGGAATCACCATCCTCTAAGGATCCGTTAAACTATCTACTATGTAGTAGTGTATGCTAAATAGATAATGTCTATCAGTAACATAAAGTATCAAAATAGTGTTAAGGCGTTACCATTATCCCCCTTAACACATTTTTATACAAGCGTTATAGTCTATACAGCACTGTAAACTCCACCGTAAACTAGTGGGATATCAGGGAGTACTCCATAGGTGTAACACAAAACAAATCCGTAGTGTCGCGTATATAGGAATACAAGTATGACAAGGCACATGAGGCAATACCCAAGGTAGTGAAACTACCGTTCGCCTGATCCGGACTGGTGAGAACGCATCGCCGCAGCGATCGTAACACCGCGAAACAACACTCCTGAAATTCCGAGGGTGCACCAATCAATCACAAGTAATGAATAATAGTTACGAAGAAGTGTGTCCGCTCGAGGTGGATAACCTCATTTGGCCCGGCACGGCTCCTGATTTTAGTCATTTCCAATTTGACACAAGTGTCAAGGCTATCCATTATCGTTCTCTTTCTTCAGTCATCACGTACGTCATTCCAACCACTTCATTCTGGATCATCACTCCGCGTATAGTCATTAAAGTGGTTTTCGGTTTAGATAGAGAGTATATCCATAACCGATTCCGGTCTCTTTAATAACTTTCGTAATTATTACACCGATTGGTCGTTTAATATAATTCAAACCAAATCAATTTCAATTTCAATTCGTAAATCAACATTCCGTTTGTCTTCTAAATCAATTTCCAAAGTTTACGTTTCAAAACTTCCAAATTACCATCTCAAAATCCTATAATTCGATTTCAAATTTTATTTAAACAATTCAATTATTTATTCAAATTCATATATAAATTTTATTTCGAAATCATTTAAATTAATTAATTTAACACTCAAATCAATTTCAAATTCATTTATCGACTTCATTCAATATTCGTTAAGTTAAATTATCACTCAAAACGATTTCTATTAGATTTCCAATTCATTAAATCAACCTCTTAAGTTCAGCTTCATTATATCGAACTTCAAATTTAATTAGATTAAATTCGTCAATCAAATTTTTAAATTCAAGTCTTATATTTATTTTAATAAAACGCAATTTTCTTGTTAAAGAAATTCAATCCCGTTTATTCATTCACTTACGAATTTCAAAACTCAAATAAATAAAGAAACTCAATTTCACTTGTTCAAGAAGTTCAATTTCACTAATTAACTTACTTAAATTTTCCAAAGCTTAATTAAATAAGAAACCCAATTTCATTTATTGACGATGTTCGAATTCACTTATTCAAAAGTTCAATTTCTCATATCAAAGAATTCAAATTTTTTATTCAATTATCAATAATTCTATCTTTTTCAATTATTAAATAATTTCAATCTTAATTATTAATAATTTCAAAACTTAATAATTCCAACTTGATTATAAATTCAAAATTAATTATTAAATCATTTCCACTTAATTATGAATTCAAACTTAATCATCAAATCATTTCAACTTAATTATAAATTCAACTTAATAATTTTAAACTTAATTATAATTCCAAACTTAATTATAATTTCAATTTTAATTATTAAATGATTTCAAACTTAATAATTTCAAAACTCGATTATTACTAATTCCAAATTATTTATTAATAATTCCAAATTTAATTATTAAATAATTAAATTTCAAACAACTTTCTTTCATCAATTACTACTTTAATATTTGTTTCGGATTTCAATCTTTACATTTTCCTTTCAAAAAATTCAAATTCCAACTTCATTTCAAAACTTATTCTTTGCTCGAATAAAATAATTATTTTATTTTTAAATCAATTTATTGACCAGTCGGATTTATTTAATTCTCTATCCTAAGTCAAGTTCATTTGGGTATTTATCATTTCAACCCGATTCCAATTTCAATTTAACATCAAAGCATAGCAAAGGGAACATGCAGTGTGATAACATGGATGATGTCAAAATAAATAAACAAACAATAACAACAATCAATAATAATCCAATAATCAATTCAAATAATCCCGAAATAATCGTATTAATTCACATTGTTATTTGTGCAAATTAATATAATTATTTCTAGAATCTACACTATCATTTCATGTAGATTAAAGATTATTACATTACGGTTTTCCCACTTGTTGTTCAATTTCAAATTTAATACAAAGACAATTAATCCAATATACGTTCAAGGGTTCAAAGTATAATTTATCAAGTTCTACGTGTCAATTAACTTAACAATTAAATGGGGTCATATTATTCAAATTAACTAATCAAATTCAATACATACGTCAATTCACAAATTTAAGCTATCCTACGTCAAATTCAATTGCATAATATTCATCACTTTATACATTACAATTTAACATCCAATATAAACAACAAACAAACAATCAATTATCAACCAAACTGGATTATTATTGCATACATAACAGATAACGGTGTCAGATGTCAAAGGTGAACTGATACATAAATAACAGTGCAATAAATAACAGCAGTATATTTCAATTGTCGTTTCAATTGAAATCGAATTTAATAAATAAAAGAATATTAATCGTGAGTGATTGCTCACCTTTCGAAGCTAGAGGAGACAGGAGATGACACAGATACGCACACTGATATGTATACTGAAATAGAGTTACGAATGCAAACACGACTTCCCAAGCAACAAGATTTGCACGAATTGATGATTAAGGCTGATAGATAAGAATTAGATGTATCAATTAGAATAGAATCGAAAAACAGTATCAGTGAACCTACATGTAACAATGTATAACTATATAAAATAAAATCACATTCTAATTTCGAACGCATATTAAACTAGATATACATATATATTTCGAATCATTGTTTTTAAATTAAATTTCATACTTTAAAGTCCAATATGTATATAAAATAAAATTTTAGTCAATATACAAAACTTTAAATAACTAACAGATTATTTAATCCAATATGACTCACTGTTATCTTATACTTAAAAATATATACAGCAACATAAAAATTTATGTAAACATACATTGCAAAGCAAGATATAAACTATATAATTAATAGATTTGATGTATTAACAACCAACATCTCTTGTATAAAACTAACAGCAAAACTACAAAGAAAGTGCACGACTGACATAAGTATTTGCTAACACGTATATTACTAACATACATAAAATTTTCAAACAACAAAACTACAGGTCACAAAAATATTATATAATATGGTACCTACTGATACAGCCTAACCACAAAACAGGTAAATAAAGATATGTGTATCACTAACCTGCATTTATATTATATTAAAAGTAACATTTGCATAACGTACGTAGATATAGCTACATATATATATAGCTTTTTTTTTATAATATATTATACGTATGAGATAACATAGTAAAATAAAATCAATATACACTGCAATCTTTATAAAGAACCAAAACAAGAATTTTATATTCATTACTGTGAAAGCAAATCTTAACACAACTCATTCATATATTAACATTACTTACGTAACTTATATAAATAAATATAATAAATAGATTAATAGGCTCATACAAAACTTGTTCATACATATATATAACAGTATAAATCAAAATGAATATAAAATAAAAAGTTATATGACTTCACTATATATAACATATAGAAGTTCACTGTAACCAACAACTTTACACGTAAACATTTCACATATCAACCTATACAAGCTTAATTTATTCAAAATCCAAGTATGGAAATCCAAGTTCACTGCTGCATAAACCAACAAATAACAAAACTGTGTTATAAAGAATAATATTTAGACATTAACCAAAACCCTCAATATAAGATTAATACTCACCGATTAATATACTTATGGAAAGCCTAGTATGAGTTATGGCCATTTTAAAAAAAATGTATGGAAAGCCTAGTATGAGTAATTTGGAAAGCCTAGTTGAGTTAATATACTCTATCATGTTTTGAATTGTCTCCAAAGTTAAACAATCCTTCGTCTTTGTATATTAAATTAACCAAATGTACACGTTACTTAACCTATCTGTACCCGATCAATAGCTTTATTATTAAAGCACGCACATCATAACAGTATGAAGATATACAATGCTTTAGTCTTATTAAACAATATATTGCAACTTATGTATACTAATATGTGAGTATAAATAAGCTTACATACTTATTATATAAAAATCAAAATTAAAAAAAACAATATAACAAAATATATATAAACTCAGAAATTGATATATAAGCTTATACTGTTATATCGAGAAATTTTTTTTATTAAGTATAGCCATACATATATATATCTTTGGGTACTACAATTTGTATTATTTGCCTTTTATAAAGAAAATTGCGGTTGCACTGAGTTTGTACATATAGCTTACTTTATGTATATAAATAACATAAGCGGTCATACATATATACACTAAAATATGTAGATTTAAGGCAGTATACTACTAGCAAATATATAATATAATAATATATAGACATACCCTGTGTAAACTCGATTCGCTGATGGGCGGGCAAAAGGAATAAATAAGAAACTACAGACAATGGGGAAAATGTTGATGTCACATATGTGTTGTCAGAAGTTATTACCTCTAGGCTATACACTCGACTATGATGAGGCTGCCGATGTGGATAGGGAAGATGTTGGGTTCGGCTGGAAGGCAGGGTGTTTCTTAAGAGAGGAAGAGGGAAGAAGGAGGGGACAGGCGCTTGGTGGAAAGAAAATTTGCAGAGAGAGGATGAAAAGATTGCAGATGTACTAGGTAAAAGGAAGGAGGAGCAGGCTAGAATAAATAGAATGTACAAAGAGAACAAGGAAGGTTATAAATCAGATTGGAATGAAAACATAAAGAAAGAAAGAAAGAAATAAAAGAAATCAATGAATGCGAAATAACGTATAGAATTTTATACGTTTCAAACTTTGAAATGGCAACGGTCATGAGTTGATTTAGCTACATTTAAAGCAATAACTTTTTGTTTGTTTGGATATTACGTATTAAGTTTGGAAAGGCAATGATATTTAAAATGGAACAAGGAATGGACAGAGAAATTTAAGCAAAGATAAAACGTACAGAATAAACATAGAGTAACGGGACAGTCACGATAATTCAGTCAATAATTAAAGAAACTTTTAATGCCACCAGCTGCACGTTCAAATCTGAGGCAGAGTAACGGACCATATAATAAATTGAAACGATGGATTGATAACAGCTGCAAGTATATATTTAATAGAAAAGAATGGATAGAGAAAATTTTGTAAAACATACTGAAAATAAATATGAAGTACTTATTATATTATACGTTTCTTTTTGAATGCAGAGTCCAAAATTTGAAAGCCAAGTAACGGTCAACCGTTGATTTGGTGAAAATAATTGTAGCAATTAATAAAAGAAATAAATAGCAACGGTCACGTTGCTTTGATTTAGCTGACCCATCAAAGCAAATTATTTATAATTTATCCGGTAGGAAACATAAAGGAACGTACCACCATAAAATGAAATTGATAACATCTGTGCATTGATTCTGCAATATTTATTAAAGAAATTGATTCTGCAATATTTATTAAAGCAATTTATTAGCTAGCTTGAATTAAATAGAATTTCACAATGGAATAAACTTTGATAAAATAAATTGAAAATTTAAAATCTGCCATGTTTAATTGGACGTAATCCAAATATTAAATTTTTATTTCAAAATATTATTATATAAAATTTCTCAAAAGTTTCAATTAATTACGTTAAATAAAACCATTTGAAACTATTAAAATCTACAGGTCGTTACAATGGCTATTTTTACACTTAATTAAATAAGTTAAAATTTTAATTAATTTAATCAACTTTTAATTTCCAATCCTATAATCGACAATTCTTGTCATTATTAATTTCTTAAAAATTTACAATGTTTTAAACAAATTCAGATGAAACTGTAAAGTGGATAAATTTATAAATTTCAGCGATAACTTCCAATTTCATTAAATTTTAAAATTATAAACAAAATTACCAAAATTTCCATTTAACTAAATTACCAATAATTATTACATTCATTATTGTCAAATAGATGGGTTTACTATTGGATTCAAAAATATTACATAAATTTTCTCCTATCTCATCTTCACTTCAAATAACGTATTATTTAGCTATATCCAATTTCATTTACTTACAATTAATACAATTATTGAACTTTCCATATATACCTTAATTTATTCCATTCTATTATTCAATTCATCGTTATTAAAGAATAAATTAAACATTGGATTTATAAACTATTACCCTGCTATTCTTACATCCCATATTGATTTCAATTAACGCAAAAATCAGAGATTTTATTACATTAAACTGCAATAAACCCAATTACCTAAAAAAATTTTCAAATAAATAAAACCCGAATCTCATTCTTTTTTTTCAACAAACATATTTACCATTTGGTTACGTTCCATTACACTGATATTTTCCGTTTCACTTTTATCCGTATTAACTATTTTATTTCCACTTATTGTGATATAACTACCATAATTCAATATATAACGCTAATTTTTTTTCATTGCATTAATATACGCCTATTTACATTTTATATTTGAATGAATATTACGTTTTAAAATGTGTACTTCCATCAAATTGAACACATTAATTTAGGTTTTTAATTTCTTTACATTCTATTAAACTTACAACATTAAATTTTACATTCTATTAATTACTTTACAATACTTTACGTATTAATTTCTCAATTTACATAGTTTGAACTTATTTCCCAATTCACCAATTACTACTTAAATAAATTTACGCTTCTATTAAATTTACATTCACACTTCCGTTTCTATATTAATAATTTTTAAAGTAACGTTTATTATCAATAACAACATTATGAGTACTTATCAACCTGCATCAACCTCATTACATTAATTTAAGTTTTATCCCATTATACCTTAATGCGCACACTAATTAATTCATATTTACATCTACTTTCGTATATATAAATTTTGTAACCAAGTTATAACATTTACACTTTTTCTTATATTAATTAATTACCAAATATTCCTATTTACACTCAATTATAACTTTGCAATCTTAACAAATCCATAAATTGTCCATTGCCTAATATAAACATTAATTACTATTAAATGTTCTTAATTAATTTACTTACTTGTTTCATACTTGCACGTTTTCACTTCCAACAATATTATAATTACCTACAGGACATTGATTTTTATTTCATGAATTCATTAAATAATTCACTAAATGCCTTTGTTTTCTTATATTCAATTTTATTACCATTTAAGTACGTTCATTATCAACAACACAAATTATAATTACTTATCTACAATTGTTGCATTGGTTTATTCAACAGTTACTTTTATTTACTCCTTTTCTATTTTAAACCAAATGTAACAAATTTCACTATTCATTATTATATTAATGAATTCCATTCTAGTTAATATTTTTATTAATATTTGACAAATTCAACATTTCTATTGGTCTCTTATATTAAACTTATAACCAATTATGCCAATTTACATTATTTTAATTTATTTCCATATAAATATTAAATTGTTAACATTTAATTACAATTGCTTCATCTAATTTCTACATTCGCTCCAATATAAATTTTAAGACTTTTATTTCTTTCTAGATTAAATTAGAAATCCTATTAAATGATTAAAATCATCGACTTTTACGGGTCGTTACAAATATGCTTGCTATTCTATATGTATGTGCAACCATTCAATCCATATGCGACAACCATATCCATGTAACTCAATGAAATAAAATAAGTTGTGGTGTGAGTGTATGATAACTCTAGAATATGTATTTTCCTGAGGGTGCAAAGAACAATTCAATAGATGCATCCATTAGCATCCATCATTCAAAACATGTTATTATGATACGTTCGCAACCATTCCTAGCATCTAATTATCCTTACTTATGGGGTATACTAAGCTAGAACCTAACATATAAGTAGTTTATACTTATTTAACTAGAATAGAAACGTACTAGAAAATAGTTGCAGATGGTAGGTTTGATCCTCTCCTCAGACTCCCATGTAATTTTTTTCTAGATCCTCTCCTTTTTGGACCTTAACAACTTGGTAACTTTATTGTGAAGTCGCATTGTACTATGCTCAAGAATACGAGTGGGTGTACAACGAACAAGCGACTCCCTCTCTACCTACACCTTCTCTAGCCGACTTGGCTCGACTTCTGCAGTTGTATCATGTAAATACTTCTGCAAGTGTGACATACGTAAAATGTCATGTACTCCTACTAATTTCTCAGGAAGTTTCACTCTATAAGCTAACTTTCCAACCCTCCAAATGATCAAAAAAGGCCCTACAAATCTCGATGCTAACTTTCTCGAACTACCAAATTTTATAACATGCTTAGCAGCAAGACCTTCACAAAAACCATATCGCCCACTGCGAACTCTAACTTTGTGCATCTCTTATCAGCGTAATACTTCTGTCTATCTCGTGCAGTTTTCATCCTTCTTTGGATCAAGTCTACCTTCTTTTATGTCTCCATCACCATATTTGGTCCAAGAATAATCCTATCCGTAGTGTCCCACCAACAACATGGTAATTTACGACGGTGTCGTCCGAATACTCGCCTGATAACTGTTATGTAAACTCCATTAGCGGCGAGTAATCCTCCTAAGAGACTCCAAAATCAAAGATACACATCCGAAGCAAGTCCTCTAACACTTAGTTCACCCACTCCATTTATCCATCTGTCTACGGGTGATGAGCGATACTTAAGCTCAACACAGTGCCCAAGGTCTTCTGTAGACTCCTTCAAAACTTGTTGGTGAAAAGTGGATCTTGGTCATTAACGATGCTAGATGGAATTTCATGTAATCTAGCGATCTCTCTCACATATAGTGTCATTAAAGACCAACAGTCCTCGTAATCCTAAATGGAATAAAATGAGTACATTTGGTTAGTCGGTCGACTATGATCCAAATACTCCCATCCCCCCTTCTACTCCTAGGTAGTCTATCGATCAACTCCATAAAAGCAATCTCCAACTTCCACTATGAAATATCTAATGGCTACAACAATCCTTCTAGTTTCTTCTGTTCCACCTTCAACCTTTAGAAAATCATACATCGAGCCATATACTTCTTCATAGCGAGACAATAAAAAACTCTCTACATACCACAATACATTTTGTCTCCACCAGGATGAATGGTCGTCTTAGAACAATGAGATGGTAATCAAATTCGTAATGAGAGGAACACATAATCTACCATCTCTCCGTAACTACCCCTTCGAGTCAATGATATAACACCTCAAGTGACTTGACTTCTCTCCTCTACCAAGATTCCCACAAATATCCACTAGCTCCTTTTCTTGCTTCTAACTTAACCCAATGTGATCCATAAGTGTAGGCCGCACATCTAAAACTACTAATAATACTAGAGTAATGTCTGACGATGGCCGAAAATTGAACGTAGAGATGAACTCCAAGTGCTTTCACTCTAAGAAAAAGGGACGTGCATGCTGTCTATTCAAGGCATCAGATACAACATTGCCCTTACCCGGAATATATGAGATATTAAAATCATATAACGCCAAAAACTCCATCTACCTTTGTTGCCTTAAATTCAAATCATTCAAGGAGAATAAATACTTCAAGGACTTATGATCTGTATGTTCGGACAGGGCTAGCCCATCGTGAAGTTGTGGGTGAGTTTCCAAAAAAAATCTCTAATTGATCATTGTTGGGCCTATAATGTCTAACTTGTTAAGAACATTTCTAAATTTTATTTAAATAAATCTTTTATTTTATTTAAATTTATAAAATGATACTGTATTATTTAAATTTATATTATATTATATGTACTTGTATCAATGTAACACCCCAGATTTTTAGTCGTTGATTTTGAACATTTAATTTATTTTAAAATGTAAATGGAGTTTCAATATGAAATTTATCGATGAAATAAGTGGAATAAAACTTAAGTTCTAAATATGGCAATTTATTTTAGCATGAAAATGGTGGATAATTGGGATATTGAATTGAATATGCATCGAAATGATTACCAATGTTGATAAGAATTCTATTTGAACTAAATTTGAGTTAATAAGTTTTTAAAACTAAAAATTTCAAGTGATTTTGCAAATTTTTGAAATCGTCGATTTAATCGTCCCGTTAAAATAGCGATCTAGAGCACAGTCTCGGAATTCAACGAAACCAGTTCCGTTGGAACCGTAATACAAAATTATTTTAGGATTTCAATTTTGTAGCAATTGGATTTACTATTTGGTCATACGATCTGAAAACACCTAGAAATAATTTAGTTGGATTTAATTTAAATAGTCGATTTAAAACGCTATCTTCCATATACGATCGAATTAAGCTTCGAAACTTGTTCCATCGCATCCGAAATATTGATATAACATTAGGAATGCCAGGCTTCACGCCTCATTAGGGGTTCAAAATTTCAAGATATGCTAAGTGGAGTATTTTGAAAATAAAATTTATAAATTTCAAATCAAGGGTCGAGCTCGAGCCACACTAGTACTCTGAATCTAGCCGACCTACCTTGTTCGTATAGCCGCCATTCATCCTTTTAAATCACATCCTCCCTTTATCCCTTTTTGGTTTGAACGAATCAAACAGTTTAAGAAAAAATAGAAGCTAGATCGATTAATGATATTAAAAAATTAATGATATTAAAAAAAGAATAAAATCACGCGATTGATAAAAGCAAGGCGGAGCGATCAACTTTAAGTCGCGCGACTTCGATTTCAGTTCGGGGCGAATCAAAGGGCCGTTAGGATTGGCATGCGCGATGCTGTCTGGCGATCGAAATCGCAAGGAAGAAGAGGCGTGTGGCGAAGGGAGGGGATGCTCGCATGGATGGAGAGGTGGGTCATTCGAGCACGTCAAGGTCACGAGGTTGCTGGAGCGACCCTAGGGCATGGCTATCGTGATTGTATATGGAGGTGTGGGCCGATGTTGTTTGTGGTGAGGAGGCGATGGCGACTCGGGTGATGTCTGGTGGCGCGTGTTGGAGAACGGCACGTAAAGTTAGGGTTGGGTTAGCGGTGGTCTGGTGTTCGTGACTTGGTAGGTGGTAGATTCAACTGATGGGCACGATTTTCTAGGGCGTTCGGAGGAGATGTTGTAGGGTCTAGAGCTTAGCTGGTGTAATGGGAAAACGGATGGCGAAGGCGACTCAGAGTTTCATCGACCGTACAGAAGGAGAGGAAGGTAATTTAAAATTTAAACTGTTATTTCATTTAAGTTAATTTTGGTTAAGTTTTATCGATGTTAATAAAATCGTAATTTATTAATACAAGGTCCAAAATCACGTAGATTCGAAGGGGCCAATCCACGTAATGGAATAAATTTGAATTTGGAACGATCGGCAAATTAAAAACCAATGTGAGTAAATCTCACTCTTTTTGAATTTTTGGATTTAATCTATAATAATTAAAATTAATCATTGGATGCTATTTGAATTTATAAATTATTATCAGTTTGGATGTTATATATAAATAGTAGTATATATTAGTAGTTGGATATATTCCCGTCGTTGGAGCAGATGAGACCATATGCGTCCAGCATAATAGTGGATGACCCAATATTATCGCGATTTCCCCCTCGAAGTAAGATTGGTATTTTATGTTTTCTAACATCTACGGATGCAAGAAAACAGATTGGAGGCATCCAACTGTATTCCTCAAATATATATATCGATTATTTTCATATATAGTAATTACGATGGAATTGAATAATCTGTTATAGATTGTTATATGGGTTGAATGTTTGAATGATATAGTAGCACTGGCCCTAATTATGGTATTTAATATATCATAAATAATATTCTTGAATTTTAAAAGAAATTAAAAAGGAAATTTTGGAATTTAAGACATTTATATAGACTCAGAGTATTTTATAAGAAATGGATGTGAATTAAATAAAAGATTTGATTCTGGTAATTTGCTTCACTATATTATTAAATGTTTAAATAGAGGTTTTGAAAATAATTAATATAAAATAATTTCAAATAATAAATTTAATGATATCTATTAAATATGATTTGGAAGTTGAAATCTAGTTTTCGAGCGAATTTGGAATATTAATTGGATTTATTGAGGAATAGATTTCCAAACGGAATTTAAATAGGAATTGAATTATAAATAGATTTTTGAAATCTAGATCTGATGTTAAACAAATAGAACAAGAATGAGTTATGAAATTATAATCGATGTCTAAATATAGATTTGAAAAATAAATGGGCTTATGAAGGAATGGATTTATGAAATGAGACTTTATTAACGAGACTTGTTTCTATAAACATGTGATACTCAAAAGGGGTTTATAAATTTTTAAATAATGTCTATAAATATGGGAAGTGACATCGATTGATAAATTGGGAATATAAAATTCACAGTGAGAATTTTTATTTTGATTTGAAAATAAGTTTTGGAAAAATAGTGGATTCTATTTTGAAAAGTGAAGATGGTTAGAGAATCAAAATGAAATCGAAGTGTTTTGAATAGAGAAATTTATAAATTAAATTGGTTATGGATATCAAATTAAAAATATATTTTTATCATTAAGAAGTTATGGCGAAAAACCTTTTTAATTTCATAACTATTCGCCATAACTCTTATAAGGATTGGTTAATATACTTATAAAGAGTTATGGCGAATAGTTACGAAAAACCTTTTCAATTTCATAACTATTCGCGAAAATCGATTATTCCAAAATCGATAATTCTCAAACTAGGCTTTCCAAATTACAATATTGATTTTACCCAAAAATCAAAAGCCTTTCCAAATCCAAAGGTTCCCAAAACCTTTTCCAAAATCCTCATAAGATATATATATATATATATATATATATATATATTCAGATATATACAATTTTTAAAACTTTAGATCATTTCAAACTTGTATAAAACTCCTTTTATACTTCAAACACTTTCAAAATCCTTTCTTTACGGCAATTGATTCAACAAAGGGAGATTTATCTTATATAACAAAGATATTTAACTTTGTTTATTCAAAATCAAATATTCCAATTTGATTACTCCTTTCAATATTAATTTCATTCAAATTCATATGATATACACATATCATCCGTACGCTATACCAAATCTGATCGCTCGCTCGATCACACAATTTCACTTCCGAATTAGTATCGTCCACCCGACTTTCTAGTGCGGACACAGATCTGGTTTCTTCATCAGAAACCGTCATTCTCCTTGCATAGCCATAACTATGATAGAGAATACCCAGAACCAATCAACAATCCATATCCAGATTTGCCGTCGAAAATTGAGTGAAAATCCTAACTAGGATCAATAAACTATCTCGAAATTCTATGCTCGAATCTGGATCAAATCACTATGCGAATAGAATAATATACGTACATCCTACGTATTTATTTTCATTGATTATTAGCCAAATCAGTTTCCTTTCTATTCATCCTCACTTTGATTTTATTTACTTATTCACATTTACCTTAATCCTCATTTGGATTATCAATTCAATCCTTATCTCAATTGGGTATTTAATCAATAATAGTTTGAACTCCAACCAATTTAGATTTAGAAAATAGCTTGAAAAATTTAAAAATCGATAAGTAGTTGAAAAGTAATTATTAGTTTGCAAAACAGCTGTAAAATAGTTAACTGATTGTAATATAGTTGGAAAATAGTTAAATAGTTATAGAAATTTTACATAATTGCAAAATAGTTGTAAAATAGTTAACAAATTTGTGATATAGTTGAAAAATAGTAATTAATTTATTAAAGCAGTCGAAAAATTGTTAAATAGTTCCAAAAATAATCGCAAAAAAAATACAAAATAATTTGGCTTTAAAAAAAAAGGTTGTATATATTTGATAGCTTGGAAAAATAAGTTCACATTAAAACAATTTATATTGAAAATAGTCCAGAGTCAAAACAGTTCACTTCCTTATCCATTCAATTTAAATTTCCATTTAAATTGACTCAATTCCAATTTGAATAATCTTCAATTTCCATGGAAATTGATTTAACCCCAATTCAAGTTGAATCAATCCTGAATTCTTTCCAACTTCAAATCAAATTCCATTTTATTCTTACTTATTCAACTTTATTTATAGTTCCAAATTATTCAAATAAATTTGGGCTAATTTCAAATTGAATCCGCTTCAATTTCAAATCATTTCAATTCCTGCTTGAATTTAATCCCAATTCCCATTCAAATTTATTTTTCGATAAATAACCTTTCCACTTAAGTTTAAAACTTGCTTCACTTTGGGTTTCACATCTCATTCCAAGGAAAATTCAAACCTCAACCTTAGAGTTTATTTCATATTTATTTCCTTTACACACCAGGCTACTTTTAAATTTTAAACCACCCTTGGTTTTAATTTCAAAACAAATCCCTAACAAAAATCTTCCAAACATTTCTTGTTTTAAAATAAGATTATATTCAAAATAGTCTGAATTATATTTATTTTTTAACTCTTTGAAACAATTGATTGTTTCTAGACTTTGGTTTTAAAACTTCACAATTTTAAAACCTAATTTAATTTAGAAATTATACTCATCTTATAAATATACTTCATTTGGCATACTTAACAACAAATATATCATTATTAAACACAATAACTATTTATGATAATACCCAAGGTAATCATATCTAGATACCAATTCCTTTTTATATTATTCTCACTTTTATAAATTCAATATAAAAATTTCAGTTTGAATCCATTTCAAATTTACCTTTATTTAATTTCAATTTGGTTGTATTTCTATTATCTCTTAATTTAATTCTGATTATTTTAACAACCAATTACCTTAACATTTATTAGAAGGAGATATTGCTTTATATATCAAAATATATTTTTATATAAAATCATTTCAAATCTTTAGATAAGAAAATAACAAGTACGCTCTCATATATATATATATGTGTGTGTGTGTGTGTGGACTCTATTTAATGAGTAATACCCACTAGAGCCAAGGTTCTCGCTTAAACTTTCAGCTCTGATACCAACTGTAACGACCCGAAATTTTCGAACCCGGAAATTTCAGATATATATGAAAAAGAAGAAAGAGATAAAAGAAGAAGAAGAACAGGAACATCTACGTCTGACATTCCCAGCGGATAAAATATAATAATAAATAATAACAGTTTACAAAAGAATACTATATCTGTCGATTACATTTTTATACATCAGAGTTTCACATGTACACAGACATTGGATATACACAATTATCATGTCTCAGATTTACAACCATATAGTACAGCGGAAATACTCTACACGTTCCTGCCATCCAGCTCGACTCCTGAGGGCCAGAACGTCCTTACCTAAAAATTTGTAATACTCGGTCTGACCCAAGCATTACGTCAAAGTAACACCCAGGTCAGGATGGAAACCAGCGTGAGTAACTCATCCAACATGGAATACAAAGCATACAACTATATATAACCCGGGGTAACTCAAAGAAAATCACAAAGCCACAATTTATTGTAGACATCATTTATTTCACAAATAAGTTTTCTAAATACCAAAGATTTATATTTAAAATAGTCCAATTCCTTTAAATCACTTCACTCCAGCCTATAGATTTCACATGTCAATCTATAAAAATTTGAAATGGTTTCGGGTATTTCCTAATACCCAGACTCGGTCCCTTTGAGTCTCCTATCATCCTAACCAAAGTTATCCAAATGAAATACACAACATTTCATATCAGAAATATCAACTCATTCAAAGCATTCAATACCATTCAATCATCCATAAGCAAAGCCTGATCGCAACCAAAATTAATTTAATTAATTCAAATTGAATTACTAACCTCAAACACTTAGATTTCTTCACTTCTCATTAATTAATTTCGAATCAATTAATCGATTATCCCTTCATTATTCATCTTAGTTAATCGCCCTGGATTAATTACTCTTCAATCACATTCAAGTAATCTTTAATTAATTTCACAAATTAACTATTCTTAACCCAAAAACATTGATTAATCTTTAACTACTTCACAAATTAATTAACTATATTAATTACATTAATCCTTAATTACTTGTATTAGTTAATTTCTCATAAAGTACTTAGTATTGATTAACTAATCTTTGTTAATCAATTTTTAATTACGTCATTAATTATATAAATTAAAAATTTCCCAATTTATATTTCAATTTATCCTAATCTAATTTAACTACATTTAATAATTAATCATTAATTAAACCACACATATTAATCACTTTTGATTTACCCCAAATTGTAATTATCTACCTTGTTATTTACTTTATTAAATAAATAAATTACTCCTTAATTAATTATGTTAATTAATCTCATGATTAATTTCATAGAGTAATTATATTTTATTAATTACATTAAGTAATCCTCTATCAATCCATCTGTTGATTATTCTAAATTAATTAAACTTAATTAATTTAACTTAAACCTTCATTAATTAATTCAAACCCTTAATTACTAAATTAATCAACCCAAATCATTGATTAATTGAATTAATTAATTAATTATCCATTTTAACTACCCTTCTAATTTGATGAATCACAAATCATTAACCCCTGATTAATATTAAAATGAAAACATTTTCTTATTTATGACTTGAGTTTAAAACAACTTAAACCCGAATACTTTGAGTCAAGCAACAATTAACTCGGAACCACCCAAAACCAAAGTCACCCGATCATCGATTCACAGTGCACATAAATCAATTTAATCATGCAACCAAATATATAAATTTAACCATTTAAATTTAGACAAAAATCCAAGGAGTGAGATTTACTCACCTTTGCTTTTATTTGCGATCCACCTTAAAATTTCCTTGGTTTCCTCGATTTTTTTTACCTTAACCCCCACTCGCCTAAGAAAATTGACTTGCCTACGACTACTTTGACTGCTTCGATCAAAAAGCCTTTGCTTACGCTCTCACGCTGCTCCGGCCTTCCTCCTTGCCTCCGGCGACACAAACGAGATGCCTGAATGAGAATGCAACCACTAGATGAGTGCCGCTCGCCTCCAAATCCTCCCCATAGGTGTGCCTCCCCTATGTCGACTCGAGACTACATCGAGATCCCCCGCCGGCGACTCACTCCAGACAATCGAAACCCTAACCCCCCCCTTTGCTCATCACAGAACAAATTCTAGCACCTTACAGATGGCGTGCCTCGCAACTCACAACATAGCTTCGAAGAGAAATTTAAATTAAACTTACAATTGGATTCGATTTTCCCTTGGTTCCCCTTTTTTTATCAGTTCGATTCTATTTTAAGCTTAGAGAGTGTTAACGCTTAAATTTAAACGCCAACACCCTAGTGTATAAGATGTGATTGTGAAAGCACCACCCACTTGTATGGGAATCAGAAATAAGCAGAAAGTATGTAGAAAAACAGTAAGAGACACAGTATTTATAGTGGTTCGGCTTAGGATCAAGCCTACGTCCACTTTGAAGCTCTTTATTGTTTATTTAGATACAGTTTTTTACAATCAACTCCGATTACAACACACTTAGACAAATATCTCAAACCCCGATGTAGAAGAATCCTTTGAATGCATGATGAATGAGTTATTTTTCTTCACGAGATTTGTTGAAATGTCTTTGGTGATTGGAGTGATAGAAATGTTGCTTGAGTGTTGCTTGAAGTCGAGACAATAGCAGAGTAATGGCCCGTAGGAAGTCAGTCCCCAAAAGTCCTTTGAACGTTGGAAGTGGCTACGTATTTATAGGCAAACTTCCTAGGCTGAAATTGCAAAGTCATGAGTCGTGGTCGACTCATCATGAGTCGTGACCGACTCATGATGAGTCGTGAGTCGTCTGCAAGTCACTTCTTTGCAGCATGATCTTGAACTTGCCTCTGAGTCTTGTGTCGTGTGTCGGCCCATCTTTTGAGTCGTAGCGGCCTCTTGAGTCGTTGAATTGGTCTAGGCCTTGAGTCGCAGACCCTGCTGAGTCGTTAATCCACACTGTACCTTTAAAGCACTAGCTCGCTGAGTCGTTGCCACCAATGAGTCGCTGACTGCCCTACATGTTGAGTCGCTGACGCTTTAACTTATTAGGCTCCTTAAGTCGTGAGTCGCTCCTTTGAGTGGCCTTATAGGATGAGTCGTGGGCTAGTTGAGTCGCTAGTCTTGATGAGTCGGCACTTACTGAGTCGCTCCTTTACATGAGTCGGTAACTATTATGGGTCGTAGGCTCCTTGAGTCGCTCGGCGTTAACAATTGCCCCTCGAAGTACACGCTTATATCATGAGTCGTGTGCTTCGACTTTCTTCTTGACTCGTGACCGACTCAGGGCGGCCTATGACTCGTGAGTCCTTTCTCATTCTCCCCTGCCTTGTATATAAGCTATTGCGTTGTTCTTCTTCCTCACTTGATCTCTGTCTCATCATCTTGTGACGCCATTAACGCATCTTTGAATCTCATTTCCGAAGGCGAATTCAACCCTGCTACTCTCCGATTCATCCCAACCATTATACTTCGTAAGCAAATTCAATCTTAATCCATAATAATCAACGTTGAATCACAAATTCTCATCTTTCGGCTTTAGTTTGTTTTCATGTGCTGCGCTTCACTTTGAATTGTTGTAATCGATTCTAGATCACTATTCGATACGCGAGTTCAGCAATGCATTGAATTTAAGATCGATGCGAAACATTTCAGATTGTTTCTCGGGTGATTTGTTGGTATGGAAGGACGATGGGCTCCATTGGGAATGTGACAGATCCTTGTTGCCTTAGCATTACCGGGTTAGTGGATTGAGACAGGAAAAGGGGGGCTGTGAGATGAGGCGTGATGAGGAATTCCAAGAGTTAGCGAATTAGGTTTTGCCTTTCGACCACTGATTTTGAAAAGCCTTGCAATCTCAGCCGTATACGACTCAATGCTTTAGCCATAAACCGTAGATGACTTAAACTATAAGTCGCGAACGACTCAAGCCATGAGCCGTGAACGACTCAGCACTTGGGTTACTTTCCATGACTCAACCTTTCAAACTATACACGACTCAAACCATAAGCCCTGAACGACTCAGTACTTGAGCCTCTTTTCCATGCTTGAACCTATGACCGACTCAACTAAATGCCTCCTTAGATTTGAGTCGCGGCCGAGACAGGATTTAAAGAAATTTGCATTGTTCTGATTTGAGGCTTTTTCCTTCATGCACATTACAACTTATAGAACTTAACTTAACTCGCCGCATATCCTTTAGGCCGTAACCGAGTCATCCAAATAACCAATGACTTAGCTTAACCAATACAAAGAATTATTGAGTCGTTGACGACTTAACACTTGTAAATTTTGCTTGAACTTTGAACTGTTGAACTTTGTCGTATTTTTTCCACAGGTCACTCTTGCAAGCTAATAACCTGTCTAACACAATGTTTACAGAAAATTGGGACGAATATACTGTCATTGATTGCCCACACCGAATGACAGATTAGTTAACGATAGATGATTAACTTGAATGAACTGCATATATGAAGTGCCTTTAATATATCTATTTCAAACAAAATATCAAAGCAATGCTGAAGTAGTCAATTGAAATCGACTTGCTTGCACTAATATTATGTTTGAACTTTTAAGTTAACAAGTTCTGAAATGTTTACCATCGATCAAGCATCGATTAGTGTAATCCTAGTTATATATACTTGTCACTTTTCTAGTCTTGCACAACACTTCACACTTTTTAGGAAACGCGCACCTTCGCATTTGAACATCCAGTTGCTTGTGTAGAATGACTTCTCATCAAGAAGAGCCGATGAGTCAGACTGAAGATACCTTTCCGGTAGCTATTCCTGTGGATAACCCTCCAGAGAGAATACCAACAACTCTGAATCAACGGACGTTTAATCAATTGTGCGTCCAGTTTGGCATCGATGATGCTGACGCCTTACTACCGGGGCCAAATGATACTGCCGATAGGCCACCTCTTGGTTTTGTTGCTGTCAATCGCCAAATGTGCTTAAATGGCGCTATTCCTCCTTTTAACGACTTTCTTCAACAGTTCTTGCTTCGGCTGTCTATCTCTCCATTCCAATTACACCCCAATGGCTATGCTATTCTGATGGGGTTATGTGTTCTATTTAGGAGAACCTTGGATCGACTACCAAGCTTCGGGGAGATCTGTTATTTTTGCTCATTTACAAAAATTAAAGACCATCCCTCCATTGTGGTTATAAGAAGCGCTCGAAACCGCAAACTTATTACTGATCTCCCCGAAAGCGCTCACGGATTTTTGAATCAGTTTTTCTTCGTTCGTTGCCCTCCAGGGTTTTATGCCATCTGGAGAGTAGGAAGTAAGATTTCCTGTCTATATTCTTTCCGCTTTGAAGCCATTTTTGAGATCCGAACTTTTAGTTGCTAACTTCATTCTTTGTTCCTGTTTTAGCGCTTCCACCCCCTACCAGGGACCCAAGTTTTAAGCAAATTTTAGAAAGATTAAATGCTGTGCCGGCAGAAGAAAGGAGCATAAAGTTTCTGCTAAGCGATGAATTTTTACACCAATACGGACTTCTCCATCCCTCTCGCTTTACTCAGCCTCATGAAGCCCCGACTGAAGTTCCCGATTCTCCGACGAAAACTCTCGACGCCTCGGTCTCCACTAAAGATCGTGTGCAGGGAGAAACTTCTACTGGAACTCCATTAGTGAAGTGCTCTACTCCACGAGACGACACGGGGCCATCCGAAAAGTCCGCGCTTCCCCCCATTACTGAAGAAGAAGAGGAGCAACCTTCCCAAACTATGAAAAATGCCGATAAAGGAACTGATGGAGGGAACCAGGCTAGGCATGACGATGATGATGTCTTTGGGGATTTAAGTGACTTATTTATCTCTTCCCAAGAGCTCTCTAAAGATGATCCTGCTCGTGGTAAAGTTATACCTCCAACAATTGAAGCGACATCTGCCCTCCAACTGACTCCAACTCCTTTATCCCAAGAATTGCCACCGATAGCGAAACCTATTACATCCCCCCAACTGAGAAGTGGTTCGTTAGCCCAACGCGAGTAGTTTGCACTTCACACACCACTTAAGAATTTTCCAGCACACTTATGCACTTATCTTCTTATGCTTTAAAGATTTCTGAAGCTTATCTTTTCTTATTTCAGATTCTCCAATGACACGCGGTGGATCATACTATCAAGATTTTCAACGCTATGGTGGGCGTGGACAGTATAATTATGGGCGCTACTTCTCTTCCTATAGGGAGTCTGATGAAGAGAGGGCTGCTCGAAAAGCTCGGGAAAGGAGGGATGCCGAAGAACGTCGTGATAGAAGGGATAGGGATGAGCATCGCGACTCCCCGCAGAGAGGTGACGATTCCTATAAAAGGAAATCACACGATGACCGGGGAAAAGGTCATGTAGTAGAAGATTCGAGCAAACGAGCTCGACATGGTGAGAGACATGCTTCCACCACTCCCGACAAGCCTACTGCCCCTGCCCCTCTTGATATTTCTTCCGACTCTCCTGCTCTCGGAAAGGAGGACATCCAGACAATAATAAGCAGGCCTAAATTTCAAGTGGGGCCTGGCCCAGCCACCTTACAAAGTCGCTTTCCACAATGGTGCTTAAAAGGCGTGAGATTCGATCTTGACCTGGTTCCAATCGACAAGCCCGCCATGCTGCGAAATCTTGACGCTGTTAAACTTGACATCGAGAGGATGTCAAACTGGCAGAAGCTTGTTGATGAGCTTCAACGAGTTAACCGCGCCAACTTAGAGGCCATGCTCACCATGGAAAATGATAAGGCTGAGTGGCAAAAGGTCCTTGAGCAGCATGATACCGAGATGAGAAGCATTACTTCCTACAACGAGGAGCTTGAAGCAAAGGTCGAGAAGTTGAGAGATGAGCTTGCTGCTTCCTCTACCTCATATTCTCAAAAAGAAGAAGTGCTTCTCAGACAGGTAAGAGATGCTCATGCCAGCCAACGGGATGCTGAGGATAGGCTCGAAGCTCAGAAAAGAATTAATGAGGGCTACATTACTGATGTTGCGGAGCTCCAAATGAAAAACAAATCCCAGGAAGCGGAGATACAAATGCTCAAACTTCAGCTTTCTAAAACGGAGAGGGAGCGCGATGAGGCCGTCGCCGGCAGAATCGCAGCTGAGGAATCTCACGAGGAGACTAAGAATAGCTTTGGCTCGACACTATTCGACTTCTACTTACATAGCGTCTTGGGGCGTGGAAGCCTTGCTTTTCTAGGTCCCAAGTACGAGATCACTTTAGCCGAAGTGTGGGAGGCTGCCCTCGATATGCTTGGTGCTGAGGGTGCTGGTTATGATGAGTCAGCCTTGGAAAGGCATTATTTTGATGAGGACGCTCGCACTGCTCTCTCCAGGGGAAAGGAACAACTTGCTAAACTAAGAACCGAAGCGACAGAAGGGGGGCAGGTTGAAGGAACTACTTCAACTACCCCGGTTCAGCCACCTTCTTTGTCCGAAATCAACATCATTGGTTCCAGTTCCCATTTTGCTTCTCCTACCAAAATTACTACTGAGATTACAAGTGTACATGGTGGAGATGAGGGCGATGAGAGCGCTGACGCGCAAGCATATGAAGTTGATATCAGGAGATCAGCTTCACCAGGTAACCTCACTGTTAATCCCGCCACTGTCAATTCTGTTCAAGCGGGTTATTCATTTGCTTCACATGAGTTTCATGAACTCCTTGGTTATCTTCTCAATCTCGATGAGCCTTCATCTCCTCTCTCTACTAACTTTATTGGTGAGCCTTCATCTCCTCTTTTTACTGACTTTAACCTCTTTTCTTCTGTAGAGAAAGCACCAAGTACTGCTCAAACTTCTACTCCTCCGGTTATCCTTCCTCCATCTCTTCAGGTGGCGCCTCCTACTGCCTCGCAACCCAGATCACAGGAAGAACAAATAGAGGCTCTTCACGGCTTGGATGATCCCGTCGCTTCGCAAGAGCAGAAAGATGAGAGACTTGAAGGAGGTGATATATCCCCGGAGCGAACTCCTTCTGACGACGTTGTTCTATCTAAACTTGTCACTCCGGGGAGTGAGTCTTCCTCGCAAAGGAGAAAGAAGCGTGGGACATCCAAGAGGAGGGGGAAGAAAATCATCGCCACTGAAGAGGAGCCGGAAGTTGAACCGGTTGCGCCTTCCTCTCCTACTTCCCTTATGCCCACCGATCGTCCTGAAAAACTGATCATCCGGCCGGGTAAAGGGTCTAAAGGCAGCAAAAAGAAGTGAAGATCTTTAGTTTCTAGTTTTTTGTGTTTTGCATGTACTGGCCGAGAATTGTGCGGGTACCGGCCCCCGCTTTTCTTTATTTTGAGACCTGTACCTGCACTATAATTGAATAAAATGATTCTTCGTTTGTACAAACTTTTGTTTGAATTAGAGAGTACATTTGTTATTCGTTTTGGCATGAGTTCATTTGATATTGCAGCGAGCTCATGGTATGTTACTTGAGCGTTACCTTTTGCTGGTTTAGTTATATCATACAGTGTGTAATTATACTATATTGCCCCCATTCCATAAGTTTGCTGCAATATTCTATACTTCGAGGGGACTTGCACTCTTATTTGCTAAAGAATAATTATGTTATTTTTATTTTAAAAAGAATTCTTGTAGAGTACAACCCCCTTCGTATGAGTTTCTACGCGCTTTGTCCTTTGAAGAAATCACTTCTTTCTTTTTGCTTAAGTACATTTTCTTTTTTGCCGAGTGATTTCTTTTATGTAGCAAAGCGGACCTCTGAAGGGTACTTTAACTCCTTTTCTCTTCTCTTCTTCTTTTTTTTTTTTTTTTTTTTTTAAAGAAGATCATTTTCCAGAATAGGTAAATTACTTTTCCTTTGTGAGTTAAAGCATGCCCCTGATGAGGATTTTTTTTTTTTTTTTTTTTTTTTATATATGGAAAGTTGTACCTCTGAGGAGGGATTTTTTCACGTTTCAACACTTGAAAGTTTTATTTCAATCTCGGCGAAACGTGTACCTCCAAAGAGTTTTGCCTTAGAAAGTCTTTCCACGTTTCAACACTTGGAAGTTTTATTTCAATCTCGGCGAAACGTGGGCTTCCGAAGAGGTCTTTCTTCTTGATTGTGCCTCCGAAGAGGTCTTTATTTTGCTTGTCTTTCAACTCCGGTGAAGTGAAATTCCGAAGAGCGGCTGTTACACTTCAACTCCTGGTGAAATATGCCCCCGAAGAGGTCTTTATTTTGTTTGCATTTCAACTCTGGTGAAGCGCAATTCCGAAGAGCGGCTGTTACACTTCAACTCCTGGTGAAATGTGCCCCCGAAGAGGTCTTTATTTTGTTTGCATTTCAACTCTGGTGAAGCGTAATTCCGAAGAGCGGCTGTTACACTTCAACTCCTGGTGAAATGTGCCCCCGAAGAGGTCTTTATTTTGTTTGCATTTCAACTCTGGTGAAGCGTAATTCCGAAGAGCGGCTGTTACGCTTCAACTCCTGGTGAAATGTGCCCCCGAAGAGGTCTTTATTTTGTTTGCATTTCAACTCTGGTGAAGCGTAATTCCGAAGAGCGGCTGTTACGCTTCAACTCCTGGTGAAATGTGCCCCCGATAGGGTTTGCATCGCCTGGAAGTTACTCTCTCATGGTTGGAGGGTCATGACTTCTCCAATCTTTTTTGTTGAGTAGAGAACTTTCTTTTTTGTGGCATATATCCCATTAGGGGTCTTTGTAGAGAAGCATTTTGCCTCTGAAGAGGGCTTTTGGCCTCCGAAGAGGGCTTTGGTCTCTGAGGAGAAGCATTCGGTCTCCGTAGAGAAGCATTCGGCCTCTGAAGAGGGCTTTTGGCCTCCGAAGAGGGCTTTGGTCTCTGAGGAGAAGCATTCGGTCTCCATAAAGAAGCATTTGGCCTCTGAAGAGGGCTTTTGGCCTCCGAAGAGGGCTTTGGTCTCTGAGGAGAAGCATTCGGTCTCCGTAGAGAAGCATTCGGCCTCTGAAGAGGGCTTTTGGCCTCCGAAGAGGGCTTCGGTCTCTGAGGAGAAGCATTCGGTCTCCATAAAGAAGCATTTGGCCTCTGAAGAGGGCTTTTGGCCTCCGAAGAGGGCTTTGGTCTCTGAGGAGAAGCATTCGGTCTCCGTAGAGAAGCATTCGGCCTCTGAAGAGGGCTTTTGGCCTCCGAAGAGGGCTTTGGTCTCTGAGGAGAAGCATTCGGTCTCCGTAGAGAAGCATTCGGCCTCTGAAGAGGGCTTTTGGCCTCCGAAGAGGGCTTTGGTTTCTGAGGAGAAGCATTCGGTCTCCATAGAGAAGCATTTGGCCTCTGAAGAGGGCTTTTGGCCTCCGAAGAGGGCTTTGGTCTCTGAGGAGAAGCATTCGGTCTCCGTAGAGAAGCATTCGGCCTCTGAAGAGGGCTTTTGGCCTCCGAAGAGGGCTTTGGTCTCTGAGGAGAAGCATTCGGTCTCCGTAGAGAAGCATTCGGCCTCTGAAGAGGGCTTTTGGCCTCCGAAGAGGGCTTTGGTCTCTGAGGAGAAGCATTCGGTCTCCATAGAGAAGCATTTGGCCTCTGAAGAGGGCTTTTGGCCTCCGAAGAGGGCTTTGGTCTCTGAGGAGAAGCATTCGGTCTCCGTAGAGAAGCATTTGGCCTCCGAAGAGGGCTTTTGGCCTCCGAAGAGGGCTTTGGTCTCTGAGGAGAAGCATTCGGTCTCCGTAGAGAAGCATTCGGCCTCTGAAGAGGGCTTTTGGCCTCCGAAGAGGGCTTTGGTCTCTGAGGAGAAGCATTCGGTCTCCGTAGAGAAGCATTCGGCCTCCGAAGAGGGCTTTTCATCTCACGGGAATATGTCGACCGATTGTGGTGAAATGTGTGCCCCAGAGGAGGGTTATTGTCAGGAAGTTTGGAGTTTCCTTTTCTTGTTTGGATGGATTCTCGGGAGTGTGTTGGCTGGTAACTCCACGACTTTGTAACGAGAGAGACACCTTTTTCGATGGAGCCCGCTTGAGGTCTCTATCCCCTGAGGAATTATGCCTTCAAAAAGGGCTGGCACTTCCGAAATGATCTTTTGTTGGCTGATGCTTGCTCTCGCATACTTTTTTGCCGTTGATTCATGTTGACAATTCCCATTACTTCGCAAGGGTCATTGCTTTTAGCTGCCAAGCCTCTCCCTTACCCAAAGGAATATATTTTATAGTTAAGCAAATTGGTGGTGGCAGATGTAGGTTCTTTAACTGGCCGTTTGTTTGTTCATACATTTGCGGTTAGCTATATATGATCTGCTTTTATCCCCCTTGCTTACTTTCGGTTGAAGTTCTCCTTTTGTAAGATTTGGATATGGGAATTTTGAATGGCTCAGTGCTTGACTACTGGATGTTGTTGCGGATCGCTTCGTCTCATGACTGGTAAGTCTTGTTTTTATGGCCTGCATTATTAAATGGTCTTTTTAGCAACACGCTCAACGTATTTCATACGCCAAAATAAAACAGAGCAGTTTATAATAGTAGGGAACACGAGAATTATAGTGATTTAGCCAGAATTGGGCCTATATTCACTTTACTGCTGTTGTTATTCGCCTGCCTTGCAATTGCCCTTAACAAGAGAATCATATATCTGTAAATTTATTGCAATATCTCAGCAGAGTTTTTATGTAAAATATGGATGTAAGTGGCTATTATTCCAAGTTCTTGGAATTGGTTCTCTTTTGACAGTTGCGAACTTGATTGATTATATTAGCAGTGCCTCAGTGCCATCCTTAAGTGTGCACTATCTTCTTCTGTTGGCGGGTGGTTTTAACTGAAGAAGCATACTCTAGCCAAATCTTATTTATTTGCTTAGAGTATTTCTTATTTAGGTTTTGCCCCTGGACTTTCGTCACTTAAGACTTGCTTTAGAAAGCTACCAAGGGTTGCTTGATATTGTAACGAATCGGCTGGACATTGATTGCCTGCAAATTTAGATCGATAATTTTAGTGACATTCTTAGAATATTTCACATATCGAAATGAAATAAGCGACTTGTAATAATAGGGAGAACAAGGCTTATAGTTTTTATTATTTATTTGCACTGTCTTTATAACAGATTTTGATACAAGAATTATTGGATCAGCATTCCTTTACAAATTTGAAACATAGTATTCAAGTAAAGTAAGAAAGCAGTTGTTGCCCCAAGCTTTAGGGATTGAATCTTTTGGCTTGAAAGGATTGGATGGCAACGTTTTTCAGAATCGAAACTTCCTTTCACTTTGAAGGTCTTCCTGAAGCGTGTGCATGTCTTCCCGTCTCATCCAATTTTTTCCTACCTGGTGAGGGCTTGCTGTGACGATACTGATGATAGGACCTTCATTTCCCTGTGCCACGGTTCTTTTATTTGAGCTACATTGTTGAGCGGACACCAGCTGCACCTTGGAGGATGAGGAGTAGTTAATTCCATCTCTTTTCACATATTGTTGCAGTTCATTCTGTTTGAGCAACTCTTCAATCTCCTTCCTTAAATGGCGACATTGATTGGTGTCATGGCCAGGCTGATTGTGAAATCGGCAGAATTTTCCATTGTCTGTTGCGCTTCTCCTCAACAGAGATGGTTTGGGGTACACAACAACATCCTTTGTTGCCAAGAAGATATTTTCCGGAGTGTCGGTCAAGGGAGTGAAGTCAGAGGATCTGAAGCGTCGAGCTTTTTTCAAGAGCTTCTGCTTTCTTTTCCCTCCATCGTCCTCTCTTTGTTCAATCATCTCCGGTATGTATTCTTCATCGTTACCAGGACTCAATGGGTAGTCGTCAACTATTCTCTCGAAAGTTGCCCTTGACAAACGTTCGTGGATAGTTGGTCGTGGCCATGAACTTTCTGTTTGGGGGAATGGTCCAATAATGCCAGTTGCTCGTTGAGGAATATTCCATTCTTCTGAAACCTGAGCCTCCTTAGCAATGGTTTTTATATTGCTTTCTAGTCGACGGACTTCCTCTTGCAATGTGTTCATCTTGTCCAGTATTCTATTACTTTGAACTTCCATGTGTTGATATATTCCATAAATCACAGCATTTAATTCAGCCTTTGTGACCCCAATAGTTGAAGCTGTTTCCCCTAATGTGGGAAGAGCAATGGCGTTGCTGCTAGTACCTTCAAACCTCAAAAACTTTCGTTTCCTTTCAGAAGCCATAATTTCTGCTAGACTTCTAGTCTTCAAGGAAATTCTCTCTACAAATCTTCTGTAAAGCAATGATGATAGAAGTCCTGAGTTCAATTCTCAGTGAAAGCACCAAAATGTTAACGCTTAAATTTAAACGCCAACACCCTAGTGTATAAGATGTGATTGTGAAAGCACCACCCACTTGTATGGGAATCAGAAATAAGCAGAAAGTATGTAGAAAAACAGTAAGAGACACAGTATTTATAGTGGTTCGGCTTAGGATCAAGCCTACGTCCACTTTGAAGCTCTTTATTGTTTATTTAGATACAGTTTTTTACAATCAACTCCGATTACAACACACTTAGACAAATATCTCAAACCCCGATGTAGAAGAATCCTTTGAATGCATGATGAATGAGTTATTTTTCTTCACGAGATTTGTTGAAATGTCTTTGGTGATTGGAGTGATAGAAATGTTGCTTGAGTGTTGCTTGAAGTCGAGACAATAGCAGAGTAATGGCCCGTAGGAAGTCAGTCCCCAAAAGTCCTTTGAACGTTGGAAGTGGCTACGTATTTATAGGCAAACTTCCTAGGCTGAAATTGCAAAGTCATGAGTCGTGGTCGACTCATCATGAGTCGTGACCGACTCATGATGAGTCGTGAGTCGTCTGCAAGTCACTTCTTTGCAGCATGATCTTGAACTTGCCTCTGAGTCTTGTGTCGTGTGTCGGCCCATCTTTTGAGTCGTAGCGGCCTCTTGAGTCGTTGAATTGGTCTAGGCCTTGAGTCGCAGACCCTGCTGAGTCGTTAATCCACACTGTACCTTTAAAGCACTAGCTCGCTGAGTCGTTGCCACCAATGAGTCGCTGACTGCCCTACATGTTGAGTCGCTGACGCTTTAACTTATTAGGCTCCTTAAGTCGTGAGTCGCTCCTTTGAGTGGCCTTATAGGATGAGTCGTGGGCTAGTTGAGTCGCTAGTCTTGATGAGTCGGCACTTACTGAGTCGCTCCTTTACATGAGTCGGTAACTATTATGGGTCGTAGGCTCCTTGAGTCGCTCGGCGTTAACAGAGAGTAAGACGAAAATAAAATATCGGTTTGGGGAATAGCTTCTTAAGTATGCTTGATTATTATATAATTGAATATTGAAAATATCTCGTGTTGCATACCGTGAAATTTCGAACTCCTAATTAGTCATGCCGCCAGGCGTTTGTAAGGCTTTACCCGTATTCCGAACACAACAGAATGTGTTTCGGAAGCTAATTTAATCGTATGTGGAAGTTAGCTTTATAAATCGATTTAAAATATTAAATTATCGATTTTAATTTCAACGCGTTTCTCACCCGTACGAGCAAACGGTAAATCCAAATGCTACGAAAATTGAAATCCGGTAATAACTAACTATTACGGATCCAATGGAACTGGTTTCGTCGAATTTCGAGACTTTGCCTCGGAAGGCTATTTCTATACGTCAATTTAAACGATATATCATTAAAACTGAACAAATTACCTTTAAATTAAATTTCAACCATTCTATTATCTTCAGTATCATCATTATAAATTTTATAAGCCTTCAAATTATTTTTAACAGGCTTAAAATTCCATATTCAACATCTTACCCAATTTTGAATTATATAATATAATTCGACAAGTTAATTATCTAGTAAACAATAATATTTGGAATTCAAGTTCAAATTAACCTTTAAATATTTAAAATCAATTAAATATCCCATTTTAAATTGTTAAAAATTTCGGGTCGTCACAAAGGAAGATCAACCCATATATCAAAATAGATGTTTCTAAATATTATAAATGCAATGGAATAGGTTTCAAGTCTAAATTCCATCGTATGAAGAAGTTATGCTAAAATCAAGTTATTTCAAATAGATTTCAATTGATTTCAATTTCATTGATTTCTAGGCGTTTCGGGCCCGTACGATCAAACGACAAGTCTGATCGCTGCGAAACTTGAAATCCTACAATAATTCACCGTTACGGATCTGATGAAACTCGTTTCGTCGAAATCTGAGTCAATAGCCAAAATGGCTATTTTCTAGTTAATTAAATAAATTAATAATTAATTAATTAAATCACTTTTTCAATTTCAATTCCATAATTAATAAATCTTATCATTTTTTATTTCTTAAACAATTACAGTAATTTAAACAAATTTAGATGTCAATTTAAAGTTGATTAATCCATCAATTGCAGTGTTTAGTTTCAATTTCATTAAATTTAGAGATTATAAATTAAAATTCCCGAAATTCATTTATTAAATTTTTAAACATTTTTATTCACGTCTGCTATAACAATAAGGATATAACTAACATTGGTTCATGATTTATTACATTAATATCTCCAAATTTCGTCTTAATCTCTATTAACATAATAATTAAATAATAAATTTCATTTAATTGCAATTTATCCAATTATTATAGTTCAAATCCCAATAAATTGATAAATCTTGATATCCATTATTTTCATTCAACCAATTGTCATATTATGAATTGAATTAACATTATTTCCAATTATTTCCTTAATTTACACTAACATAACATTGAATTGAGATTCATTGCAATTGATTACAAATTTTGATTTAGTGGACTAAATAAATGATTAACTTATAATAATTGTTATCACTAACTCTCAATCACATTTTTATAAGTTTATCATTTCCAAACCAATGTTATAATTTCTTACTAAACAATGATTTTATTCAATTACCATTCAATATATATATATATATATATATATATATATATATATATATATATATATATATATATATATATATATATATATATATATTAATTCATTAATTAATTAAATATTTACATTTGTTTTCTTATATTCGATTTATAGCCTAGTATAACATTTACATTAATTCATTATTTGAGTTTCATTTCAGTTGTTAATCATTAGTTCCTATTACCATTGCTACCTTTCATTTTTAACATTCTCTTCATTATATACTATAAAAGTGTTTTTTCTTTCTAAATTTAATTACAAAAATATTATTAAATTAACTGATTTAATTATCAAAATTTATGGGTCGTTACACAAAACAATCAGTCAAACAGAATAAGAAAAAGTATTTTATCCGAGTTTTGTCTTTTCAATATTTTTCTTTCAAGCTAGAACTATTGCTAAGTCTATTATCTTTATCTTGCTTAGAAATGCTTGTGATTACTTTCACTCGCCTGACTTATTGTCCGACCCACTCCTCAATTTCTCCTTTCCCCCCTAATAGGCCAACAGAGTTGAGTTGATTTAGATTGCTTGGAGATCCATTCCCGATGTTCCCTCATTTCAGATGCATTCTTCTACTTTTCATCGTTTTCATTTATGGATTGGCACTTGTGAGAGGGATCATCATTGTTATTATGGTTACTTTATACTCTAATTAATTGAGACTGAGATGTATTTTCATGAGACATGAGATATTTTGATTTTTTTTGAGACATGTTATATTTCTTATGACTCATTTTGAAGTGAAGTTTAACTACAAGTTATTATTTGAATGTTTTCGCTATTTTTACTTATTTGTCTTATAAAGTACCTATGATGCTTTAGCTATACCTATAACGCACCACATCCTTTGGTGTGCCCTTTTTGGTTATATTAAGGGGTTTGGATGTTTCAGAATGGCTTTCACATAGGCAATTCCATTGTCATTAAGAATGGCATCTACTTCATCTTGTTAGATATCAGAGAATGCTTTGAAATGACTTTGATTTTCCTTGGAGAGCTCACGGTTCTGCCAGGTGAAAACGTTTTTGTTAAAATTTTCTGTTTGTTATAAACCTAAATTCTTTCAAGAATTGTTAAAAACCTAATACGGAAACTTAAACATGAAACCAAATATGAAACTTTGAATTCTTGGTAGAATGCTAAAGTTAAAAATCAGAGATATAGAGCTTTCGATAGAGTCGAAAGGGAAGGAAAAATTAACATTTAACAAACACCTCTAGAAAATTTCGATAGCCTACATATGAACATTCACTCAGCTTTCGAAAAGGTCGAAGGGAAGGGTTGATGTATGTACCAAATTGGCACTTTTCAACAATGTTGAAAGCTCAATCAAAACCATGTTATTAAAAGGGAATAATTAAAAATAACTTAAAATTTTGAATAAAGTACATACTACAAATATTTAATAGACAAGATAACAAGCAAATGTAACGACCCAGAAATTTCGAACCCGAAAATTCCAGATAGTTAGTCAAAGAAGAAAAGAGAAAAAAGAAGAAACAGAAAACAAGTCACAAAAACCTCACATTCGCAGCGGATCAAAATATAATATGACATAAATTACGGTTTTACAAAGAAGAATCATCATTAGTACAATAATATTTTTATACATCAGAGTTATAACCATTACAATACACCGGACAGTTTAAGACAGCATGTCCAAGCCATCTATACTATATACAGCAGTAAATACTCCATACGTCCCAGCCATCCAGCTCGCCTCCTGAGCTCCAAAACGTCCTTACTTGAAAATCTGTAATACTTGGTCTGAGCCGAGAATGTAACGACCCAGAAATTTCGATCCCGAAATTTCCAGATAGTTAGTGAAAAGAAGAAAGGAGAAAGAAGAAGAAACAGAAACCAGTCACAGAAACCTCACATTCGCAGCAGATCAAAATATAATATGACATAAATAACGGTTTTACAAAGAAGAATCATCATTAGTACAATTATATTTTTATACATCAGAGTTATAACCATTACAATACACCGGACAGTTTAAAACATCATGTCCAAGCCATCTATACTATACACAGCAGTAAATACTCCATACATCCTAGCCATCCAGCTCGCCTCCTGAGCTCCAAAACGTCCTTACCTGAAATCTGTAATACTCGGTCTGACCCGTAATGTAACAACCCGGGATTTTCGATCCCGAAATTTCCAGATAGTTAGTGAAAAGAAGAAAGAGAAAGAAGAAGAAACAGAAACTCAAACTCAGAATCTCACAATCGCAGCGGATAAAATATAATATCACATAAAGAATAGTTATACAAAGGAAAATGTACTTGTCAAATTACACTTTATCATATCAGAGTTACAACAGATTTACAATCACAGAACAGATAAATCTATCTGTTTCAGATACTATAATATATTAACATCGGAAGCTCTCCATACGTTCCTGCTCTCCAGCTCGCCTCCTGAGCTCTAGAACGTCCTTACCCGAAAATCTGTAATACTCGGTATGACCCGGGACTCTTCAACACCGTTGAAACCAACAATCCTAAGTTGTTATAAGAGAATATGAATGCCATCCAAACTTTATATACCCATTGAATCGAATGGTCCTAAGTTAAAATCATAGGAATTGGGAACGTTTTCGACAATGTTGGGGAAAGGTAATTATAGAAGGTTTCGACTCATTAGCTATTGAAGGTTTCAATAAGGTCGAAAGGATATTATGATTTTGAAAGCATACTAAAACACAGTTTCAATCAACAAAAACTGTTTCGATTAGGTCGCAACGGTTTCCTTTCGAGAGTGGTGACTGTATGCTACTTTATTATATAACCTTTCGACAAGGTCGGTCAAATTTGAGCTACAATACCATTCGAGTCCATCTAAAGACATTGAGAAAGAAAAATTAAAGTTACCGCCTTAATCCCTTTTGAAGTGGTAGAAAGGTAAATTTGTGGCGCTAATTTTTAATCCATATAATTCAAAGCTTTTGGGCATAAAAAATAAGGAATCATTTCGTCCCCAACCCGATTTCAAACCTAGGATTCAAAAAAATTAATTAATAAACAAATGAATTAAAACCCTTAAAACCACAAAATTTAAACATGAATCAACCTTTTAAATTTAAAAATCACTAAAATAAGAATTCAAATTCTCTAAAAATAACAGTAATTATGGAAACTGACATTGGATTCAAAGCGAAACCTAATGAGAAGTAAATTTAACCGATTCAAGAAATTGAATCGCGAAGTTCTCTTAAGTGGATTGAAACTAAACTTAAGTATTTCCAGTAAAACCAAAGTCAAAAACTGAAATCTCGATTATGTAAAGTTTTGAAGTCAAGATCCACTACAAAATAAAAAGAAGGAGAAAGAGATTTTATGGGAAAAATAATTTTTACTTACGCTAGACCAGATCTCTTCTTTGATTGAGAAAAACAAGATTTGGAGAGTTTTAAAATTTCTTTAATTTCTCTCAAAGTTGGTTTGATTGGAGATAAGTGAAAAGGAAGGTGAAGAGAATGCACTTTATACGAAAAGTCAGCAATAGCGGTAGGCTATTCGATCAGATTTAAATGAATGGCCCAGATTCACGCCGAAATGCCAATAGGCGGGAAGATTCCAGGTTTCGATATGCTTCATTTGGAAAGTCAAGAGCACCCCTTTATGGGGAGGGGGCGCATATGTTACTACAAAAATTCCTTCGACCTAGTTAAAACAAGTTTAAGTAAGAAGACAAAGAAGAAGAAGAGGAAAAGGCTCCAGCTAAACCTTTTGAAGAAATCGAAAGGATGCTACAGCCAAAGTCCAAAAGTTTCAAAACCTTTCAGAGGAGGCGAAAGGATGCTACAGTCAAGTTCCAGAAGATTTTTAAACTTTCGAAGGGGTCGAAAGCACCCTTCCGCTTCAGTGACCGCATTCGAAAGCAGATGATTCCATATGCATGAAAACCTTTTGAATGAGCTTAAGCGACTTCTTTCGAAGACAAAGGAGGATAATTCTTTACATAAGTGCCAAACCATTCGAAACCAAAGGTTTTTCCTTTACTCAAACCACTAAGAAACATGTATTGGCCTAAACTACTCTTTCGAAAGCTAAATTAAGCCTTACGAACTGGTCAAAGCAATTGTTATCCAGGGAGGTTCCACATCAAGTCACCAGAAAGATTTCAGAAGCAACTCACAGCGTCAAAACCATCAACATTTCAACACCTTCAAAACCACTGAATAAAGCCTATCGATAGAGTCAAAAGCTCTTACAAAGCAATATAGAGAAGACAAGCATAACTGTTCCTTTCGATAAAACTGGAAGCATACTAGAGTCAATACGGCAGCTACCTTTTGACTAGGTCGAAAGCATTGGGGTCGAAAGGTGCTGACCCGCATCTATTAATAAGACCCAAGGGGTCTGCTTTTTGGGGATCTAGACTCATTCATTCTAAACTTGTATTTTCTTAATGCTAAAAGTTGTAATGCCTAATTTGTAAATTTAATTAGGGGAAGTTAATTAATAAAATCTTCTTTGAGTGGAAAAAGGGAAGTCTTCATATATTTTTAATTGCTTAGTTGTTCACACACTTTTATCAAATCTTAACTTGTGTTATAGGTGTTGACTATATCAGAAGGTCCCTTTCAACTAAGTTGAAGCCCCTTTTATTTTCAAGTAATACCATTACAGCCTCCAGGCAACCTTTAGAAGGACTACTACTTTCGACCAGGTTGAAACCTCATCCCAATTTACTCTAACCATTAGATTAGGATCCAAACCCAAGACCTTTAATGCCACAACATTCGACGAGGTCGAAACCATAATCCTGGATTCTTGATCAAAGTCCTAACCAATAAACAACTTAAGCCTTCGACAGGGACGAAACCCATTATTATCAATCTTACCTTGGGATTCCTAAAGTTATCCATTAGAGTTACTCAACCATTTTGAAAAGAGAGCTATCAAAGGGAAAACCATATTATTTCAGCAGGATCGAAAGGCTGATAATAAAAGGATTTTATCATTTCGATTGGGTCAAAAGGTAAATTTGACCAAGTTTTCAACGCAGCAACCTGTTCGAAAGGGTAACCAAAGAGAATATACGCATTCTATTCTCCTCGACTCATCTAAATGAAACCCAAAGAGATTGACCTTGCCCTTAAATACTACTTCGGGGTATTGACAAGATTTCTTGTTAACAAGTTCTAATTAAATGTTAATTAAAACTTAACTCAATTAGAAATAAATTAAAAATTAAACCTTCTTCAATAATACTTAAACCTTAGTTAAGTCTTAATTAAATCTTAACTTAATTAATAATTAAATAATTATTTAATACCATTTTAATTATTAATTAATAATAATAAACCGTTGATTAAATTATTAGTTTATAACCAGTCTTTAGTAAATTTACTAATTATAATCAATTTTCTTGATTAACACTTAAGTATTAATTACCTTAATTAATTAATTAATCGATCTTCAAATGAATAAATAATTGATTAAAAATAATAATTTCTTATCCATATTTAAAATAAGTTAAAAAACATTTTTTTCAAAAGATACTTAAGAGAAAACTTCTATCTTCATGTTTTTAATTTACTTTTATAAACCTTGAATAAAGTTTGAAAACTAAAAGTAAAGTTTATAAAAACTTCATAAACCCATTTTAATAGACACTTAAATAAAACACGTTTTCAAATCGAAGGATCTCATACTGTTGATATAAGTTTATATACTAACTTTCTTAGCATAACAACATAATCACATGATCATAAAATAAGTTTGTATGATGTAAACTCAAACCATAGCAAGGTTGCATCTTTCCATCTATACACACATTCTAACTTTAAATTCGCAAGTCGAAACTAATTATTACATTCAAACACTTATTTATTCGTATTAATCAACATCATATCCAACCAATCAAGCCATGAGTAAACATCTAAGTATACATCATAATTAAAGTTAGTAACTTTAAATAAGGATCTAGCTTTCTTGCTTAAATGCTAATCAAATCCTTACTAACTCCACTTAAACTTCACTAAAACTTGAAAATGACCTTAGCACTTTACTTTTCTTGAACCAAAACCTGATTTTTGGAAATAATGAAGGTTGATGGGCTCGGCCTAGGGGTTAATGAGGAGGGTGCTTTTGGATACTAGTTGAAGTTAAAGGTAGTAATATGGGTTTTAATTTGCTTTGGAAGGATTTAAGTGGAAAACGATTTGATTTTTGATTTTTGAAAACTAAAGAAGTCATAAAACTTTTTGAAAGCTCAATGAGTAGGAAACAAAGTTTTTGAATGATGAAAAGAAATGAATATGAGAAGAAGAAATTATTGAAATAGTATTTATATAAAATGGATAACTTAGATTACCATAAAGACCCTAAGCTCATGCCCTCCCTTAAACTCATGACACATCACCATGCTAGCCTCCCTCTTCCCTTATATTTTTTCAAAAATCTTGTCTCCATCAAGTACCATTGAACCAACATATATTAAATGCTAATTGTACTTATGTTTTATTATGTTATATAAGACATCTTCTTTAATTCTTTTATTTTATTTTTACCTAAAATGTCACTTCTCGCTTTTTATGTCACCTAAGTAAATGTATACATATGCAAAAATATCTTAACTTATTTATGCATAAATGTGTAAACTTATTCTATAATGTACACAACATTCCCTAATAAATTTTAGTCGTTAAAAGGTTAAAAGTTTGGGTAATCGACTTCCGATCACATTTTTGACTTTTCTTTAAACAAAATACTTTTTAAACGAAATTTCGAAACCATTTCACCATCTTTAGTTACTATATAAAGAGATTTATATTCATTATAAAATCTATTATTTGATTATATAGAATTAATTAAATATTTGCACATTAAAGTGGTGAAATTTTGGGTCATTACAGAACATTTCCATCTTAATTTTTTTTAATATGAACTTATTATTGAAATATTATACCTAATATTACTTATGGGAATGTGAGTCCTAATATTCTTTCATAAGGAGCTCACAATTTCGGTAAATAATTTTCTAGTATTTCATAAATACACGAGAATACTTCAAACAACCATTTAGTGATATCAATTTGGATTAGATATTTGCTTCGTATATCAAATACATAAAAAATCGTGATATCAGAGACAGCATAACATGTACGATAATTCCTATTGCCAATGCATAAGGAATCCATCTTGCATGTTCCCTATTAAACATTTTAACAGGGTGTCTAGTATATCGTTTGGGACATTCCCTATTCTTTTATACTTATTATAAAAGACATCATTTACAAATTCGACACCAAGTATTGTAACAAATAAGGCCGATTTTAATACAAGTATATTGTTAAAATTAACAATGTGTTATTTACTTATAGTTTAGAAATATCAGTGTACCTTTTAACATTCTTTCTTATGAGCATACACTTCCTTTGTATGTTGATTGACAATCAAACTATTTGATATTTCTATCAAAACACTAATTTAATTTTGATGCTTATCAAATGATACTTTCATATCTGTTCTTGCATCATATCCAAACACTCACAAGCCTAAATTTCACTCCCATTGACTTTGAGACACTTTGGTTGTTATTTGCAAAGTAGTTTATTCTAAATCATTATTTATAATTTTCCATTTTAGCATATACGTACCAAATCAAAGTCTTCTAAAGCGATAACTTTGTGAGTAAATCCAAAATAACTTGATCATGTTGAATAATGATTCTATTACGCTAATTTCAATGTTTGAAATTTATGATATTATTCTTATCAACACTGCTCATTTAATTCTAATTGCATTAGTCTTGCTCATAAAGACATCGTAGCCGATGGATCATATCTCTTTGGTTATGACTACCAAAATCATATTTTGATAACGTACTTGGAATTCGTCTGCAGATCTTCGCAACATACCATATTGTAGAGTCAACACTCTTAATGGATTAATAAAAAACCAAGGATTGTAAATTTTCGACATTGATAGCAAACTCATAGTTTCTCATTGGGAGAATACTTATTAGACACTCTAATACGATGTCTTCATTTAGGTTAGATTAATTTCATTACATCCCATGTAATCAGCTTTATCTTTGGATCTATCCACTTCCATTTTACTACCAATAATTTCGTAAAGAAATTCCGTCACTATTAAGTTGCTATTTCTTGAAACAACAATTGTTTCTCAGTGTAACGGAACATGCATTCATAAACATTTCATGAGTTGCCTTATATAAAACTGATTCGGTTTTAGTTTACAAACTTATGCTCGAAACAAAAATATGTCATCTAATGATAGTACTTCCCAAACACCTTTTGGGGTGATTCATACATGATCCTTCACGAACAATTATTACATGCAGACTTTTGACTTCTACAACCTGCCAACTCTTTGAACTAGGATATTTTGGTGTTTTTATAAATCCTTATCCTATATGATTTTGTAAACTATTATTTAGATGAAATAATAATAATCTTGTGTACTACTCTTAAGTAAATGCCTACTCTTAAGTAAATGCCTTATAGAAAGAAATTAACTTAACTTCACTCATAAGTAGTAGTACTTTGTCCAACAAAGCTCGATTACTCCTTATCGATACATCATTATGTATCATATGGAGGAGTGACTTTTGAGATTGAATCTATATTTATTTGTAGGTACTTCGAAAATCTTTCCAATGTGCTCATCTATTCGATCAAATCGATTCATTTCTATTGCATGTAACATTAATTGCTTCCATTTTATATTCTTTGAGCTTATCTTACACTTATACAAGCATAACAAATACACATTTCCATGTCTATGGTTACTCATTGGTGAATATGACGAAGTAAGTGCAAACATTTTAGTATTTATAGACTTATGATTGCATACATCTATAAGCATCAATCTGAAGAGTTCATTAACTCCTATAGTGCTTCCACTAAATGGGTGCATAATCCTTTAATTGTTCGAAAGAAAATTAACTATTATCATATGATTCATAATCACATAATAAAAATATTTATCAAAGTTATGGCTTAGTCATAATTCCAAATAATTATAAATAATATTAGATACTTCTGTATTTTCAATGCATCATTTTATTATGAAAATAAATACCACGTTGTAGTTTTATTTCACAATGAATATTCATAATATTCATATTGAAGTACAACCATGTCTATTTTTCGATCGATACCCAAAAATAGTCATTATTTCACAAATAATGTAAGATATCTTTTACGAAAACAATTTTCATAATTTGATTCAATTAATAAGTGTTATATGGCACGCGCCCACTATATCCGCCATTTCTATAATAGCGTACTAAATTTAAAGGTCCATCGTTCATATAATATAGTTTATTTATTTTTAAACTACAACTAGTTTACAGTGGAGAGTTCTTTAATCAAATATCTTGAACTCAAAGAAATAAATCTCATAGAAAACATTTTCTATATGAAAACATATTTTGGAATAGAAATCATATTTTTCATTCCAATGTTAAGTATCAATCACTGTTATTACAATTCTCATTTCCATAGTTTCATTATAAAGTAGAAATGACTATTCACTCTCTTCATCCCAACCGTACTACAAATTGCATCTACTCTTATACATTAGTTTTTCTTTTAAATGGTCGAACCATTCAAAAGAAATCATTTACTACAATCATAACGAACTCTTTAAATAAGTATGTTCGATTTTCCTCAGCATTTAAGACATCAAATATGCTGCACTTTATGTAAACCGGCCAAATTGATATTCCAATGAGCGGGTTCTTAGATTTATATTGTAGTTTTTGGTCTAGTGTTACATTTAAAATAATAAGTTTCTTTTAGAATTAATCAATTTGAACACTCGATCTTGCTCTATGGTTTATTCAGTTTTTCAAATGAACTAATTTCATCGAAATATTTTACATTGCAACTTTGACCATTCACCATATAACATTTCTATGCGATTGTATATGGATCAAATATCCATAGCTTTATATTTCTTTTTGAGCTCGAAACTCATAGAATGCAATATACAGTCTCGACCAAATAAACATGTAAGCAACCAAATTACGAGCATAGTAAGCAGTTGCAAAATTAAGCACTTGCATGGGTATAGAAAACTTTAACAAGGAATAGGCATTTATCAGTAAGTATAAGTTATATTTCTATTTGTCAATCTTTGATTTAAATTATTGATATATCTTAATTGATGAATGTTATATCAATCGTATTAAATGCACATTTATCATTGTAGACTATTATAACATTATATAGCATATGTTGATTCAAAATTAGAAAGGTCAAATGTTATCATTTCATTTTTTGTAATAAGGCTTGCACCAATCTTTTTTATGTTTCTCCAAACCATAAGAAAAACATAGAAGTCTTTCGACTTCACTAGTGGATGTTAGGACTTGTTTAACTTGGGATTCCGTCCTTAAGTCTGCTTAATAATTCATTGCCCCACAGGCGATAGATAACTCCTTATCGGTTGTACCACGTACAACTCCTAAACCTTTAGTACCTTGTCCTAATTCCACTTCGGCCTTAAGTCTACTCAACAAATCGAAACGAAATTATTCACTCGTACACACCATATCGCGACGACCTAAGTATAGTATATGTACTTTTAGTCTACACAACAAATACGTATAGTTAGCTTACCCGCCTATTCAGTATATTAATAATATTATACATAATATCCTCAGCTCGAGTTTGCTCAACAAATAAGGAGTATGCAAGTAATCTATTAATATATAAGGTAGAGGATAAAATTATACTGAAGATGCAAAATCTTCAATATATTGTGCTAAGTGATATCGACTTATGTAATAATGTATTTCATATAAAATGCCCTAGTGATTCGAGTATCGGACACATCTGAAATCACGGTATATGAATAATATATATGTATTTATCTCTTGTTTATTTAAGATGTCTTTAATATTCTACATTTAGTTTATACATTCATATTATATAACTTTCATATTTCATACTACATATATAATAGTCTTTTGTAAATATTATATTTATTAAATGTTATTTAATTAATTTTTAATTAAAAACATTTTAATTAGTTTTATATTATTTTAAGATAATATTTATATTAAATATTTATTACATACTACAAGCTTTATAGTATCACACATATATCATATATATGTATATTCATTTAATTAATTAACTTTAATTAACTTACCTAATCAATTAACCTTTAAATAATTTATATAATTAATCAAATTTAATAAATTTATTTAACTAAAATACTTTAGTTAAATTTTATTAATTTTAAAATTCAATCATATACATACATGTATATATATGTTATTTTAAACATTTTAAAGTATTATAACATATATCATAATATATAATACATGCATATATATTTTATTAATTAACTTATTTAATTTATTTTACTAATCCAACTAATAAATTTTAAATTTTCAAAATTAATATATGTATTTTCAAACATTTTGAAAATTCTATTATATTATAACTATGATAATATATTTATATCTTATTTTAAATTTAACTTTTAAATTTAAAATCTTACATTTTAATTTTCGAACAATATTGAAAATTTATGTTGTACCATTTATAATCTTTTTCTTATTTTATATTTTTTTTAAATTTAAAACTTTTATTTTTAATTTCACAACAAATTTTGAAATTAGCCCAAGGCCCAATTCAAGTTGGGCCTCTTCTATTAGGGCAACCTTTTGAGCTTACATATATGTTCGGACTAGGCCAGTCGCCAGAAAAGGCAGAGTACTTGATAGCCTAAACTCAATACTTTGACCCTACCTTTCTTAGACACCTTAATAAATGGGTTGTGAGCTTAATTGGTTATCCTTAACATGACTAATTAGACATTTATAGGCTTTGGGCTCTGATACTATTGTTGGAACTAGATCAGCCCACAACGGAACTTACGGGTGAATTTTAAAAAAAGCTGTGTCTAATTTATTTAGAAAATTTCTAAATTTAATTGAAATAAAATCATATATTTCATTTAAATTTATAAATAAATGATAGAAATTTATTCAGTTTACTTTGAGTTTACGTTCAATTATACATATATATCATATGCATGTATATGTATGTGCAAATGTAACATGACATAGCATGCAAGGTAAAACATGTATGTATATGGATGTTAGGATTTACATCGCAACAACACGTTAGTTCATCTTATATATATTGTAAGTTTTTCAAATATGTGTATATCTTTAAAATTATTATATTTGTATATAACTATTCAAGTAATGTGTGTGTATTATTAGAAAATATTATATAAATATATATATAATATTATAATAAGAAAAAATAAATACATATATATATATTATAAAAATTAAGATTTTATTTACATACACATAAATATTATTAAATGTATTAAATTAACATAAATTATACACACACACACATACATATATATATATATATCTGTAAATATAAATATAATTATTAAATGTAAATATGATTTACAATATTTTTTATAATTAGAAAAGTTTAAAATAAATAATTTTTTATTTTCATTCCAAATCGAATACATAGAAATTCCAAATTTAAATATTATTTTGTTATATTAATTTATGAATATATATATATAGAATTAATTAGTCAAACAAGAATAAATAAAAGATAGAAAATATATATGTGACAAACATTTCTAATTTAAAAAATTTTAAAAATCATGTATACTATTAAATAACTTAAGAAATTTTTTTGTAGATTTTTCTATGTCAAAATTAAATTTTTATTCATTAAATGTTTTTCGATCGAATTAAAAATATTTTCAAAATTATTAAAATCGATTTAAAAATCTGTTTTTTGACCGAAATTTAATGATGTATCATGTTAAGATTATAAAATTTAAAAACGAATTTTGAGACATAATTTATTTCATATGAATTTATTAATTCATATAATGATTAAATAATAATAATAAATACTAGATAATGATGCAAAAATTATTTCCAGTTACTAAAAATTATGTTTAGTATAAATTTATATTTCAAAATTATTAGATCAATTATTTATAATCATATAGTTTAATATAAGTCATATAAAGTAATCACTTAAAATATTAATCTATGTGTGTATGTATGTGTGTGTATTTATCAAATATAAATAAGTAATAATAATAATTTCAGTTTCGTCAATCAGATCCTTGTGGAAAAATTATAAATTTATCTTATTTTGTATACATACCTTTAGTAATAGTTGTTATACCTTTGTGTCACACTTTTTTTGTGTCAACGTACACTACCAAAAATGCCCCTTTACAGATATTAACAAATCTTAATATCCCTTAAAATTAGGATCTAATTGTTAAACTTTCTTTTCAAATTCAGAATGTCCCTTTATAAATATTATTAGACCTTAATATCACTTAAAAATAGGATCCAACGAATGTCATTTATAAATTCGTTCTTAGTTAATTAGTAATATAGATGAAAATTCAAACTAATAAAAAGAGTTAGATGTCACAAATTAGAAATCCAAATTTAAACTAACTACACATGATTTCAGCGCAAAAATATTGTATTTATGCAAATCATTTACCTTTGAATGTGTTAAACATATATAATTTGTAGAGAAATAATTCACGCATGTAGTACATGCCATCGTCAGAAGTGAAACGCGTCCGCAACGCTCATAAACATAACCAATCAATATGTGACAACAACAATACCTATGGGAATCTCACCTAACTAACAATATAATAATAGCTATATATGTATATATATGAACAATATACATTTATATAGAGCTAATACATAATATATAAAAACTAAGCACTTACCTAAAACTAATGCCCACAAGTCCACTTTACAATGATGAGTTCTCCTCCTTTAGAATACTTCACAATTCGTTAGATTGTAAAGTAGCATTAACTATTCTGAACATTGCTTGAATATTTGTGGTGATTGCTAGTTTAAATTAAAATAGCTTATATACTTGCGTAAGGCGAGTTAAAGAAAAATCTGATTCAGTTCCTCAAAGACAACAAGGATGTATTTGCTTAGTCACATTCCGATATGGTGGGAATTGACTTGACTATAACCCCTATAAGACAAACAAAGAAGCAATTGGATAAGGTTCGAACTGATGCTCTGAAAGAGGAGGTTGATAGTCTCTTTGAAAATGGATTAATTTGGGAAATATAATACTCCAAATGGTTAGCCAACCAAGTCCTGGTAAAAAAGTCAAACGGAAAGTGGAGAACATGTGTTGATTACACAGATTTAAACAAATCATGCCCGAAAGACTGCTTCCCATTACCACGAATAGATCAGCTGGTAGATGCAACAAGTGGACATAAGTAGTTATCTCTTGTGGATGCTTATTCAGGATACAATCAGACACCGATGTTCAAGCCATATGAAGATCATACCATCTTCATAACAGAATGCGGAATTTATTGTTATAGGGCCTTGCCGTTTGGTCTAAAGAATGCTGGGGCTACATATCAGAGATTAGTGAATCGAATGTTCAAAGAAAAAATTGGAAGAAACATGGAAGTTTATGTTGATGATATGCAAGTAAAATCTAATGAGCTAGAAAACCATCTCAAGGATCTAGAGGAAATGTTTGGGATATTGTGGAGATATCAAATGAAGTTAAATCCGCAAAAGTGCTCTTTCGGGGTCCATTCTGGTAAATTCTTAGGCTACTTGGTAAGTGCACAAGGGTAGAGGCAAGTCCTGACCAAAATCAAGCTATAAGGGATATAAAGGAACCAAAAAATAGTAAGGAAGTGATGAGCTTAAATGGAAGAGTAGCTGCCTTAAGCAGGTTTATCTCCAAAGCTACTAATAAATGCTTTCTTGGAATTAAAATGGAAGAACTTTGAATAGGGAGAAGATTACAGAAAGGTTTTCTTGGAATTAAAAAGCCATTTAGAGAAGCCACTAATACTTTCAAGACCCAAGAGTGGTGAAACTTTGTATCTATATATGGCAGTTTCGAACATGCGATCGGTTCGATACTCATTCGAGAGGAAAAGGAGCACACTTCCTGTATGTTGTGTAAGCAGGTAATTGAAGGATGCAGAAGTTCAATACCTAGTTATAGAGGAATCAGCTCATTGCTTGATTCTTACAGCTCGAAAGCTTAGAGCATATTTCCAAGCACATTCGATCATGGTATTGACAAATTTTCCTCATAAACAAGTTATCGGTAATCCTAAGACTTCAGGGAGATTGGTAAAATAGGGAATTGAACTCAGCCAATATGAAATAGAGTTTCAACCAAGGGATACAATCAAAGTCCAGGCCCTAGCAGATTTTGTTAACGAATGCACTAGCTTTATAGAAGAACAATCGAAAAAAGAGAAAGACTAGAAGCCCATGTGTCAACTATTTGTGGATGGGGCATCAAATGAGCAAGGTGCCGAGGCAGGATATGTAATTATAACTCCAGACGGACATCGATTGCACTATGCCATGAAATTGGTATTTCCTGCAACCAACAATGTGGAAGAATATGAGTCAATGGTAGCGGGACTAACTTTGGCATAAGAATTGAAAATTCCCCAAATACAGATTTCCAGTGACTCACAGCTAATAGTCAATCAAGTGAAACAGATATATCAAATAAAGGATCCCAAGTTATCTTTATATGTGAAGAAGATATTGCAAATGCTTGCCAGGATTTTTTTTTAGTAAATCAAGTACCAAGGACAGAGAATGCATAGGCAGACTATTTTAGTAAAATTGGCCAGCTCAAGAGAAGCCCCCGAAACACAAACTGTTCCCATTGGATATCAGCAAAAGCCAAGCATTGAAAAAGAAACATTAGAACAAAGGAAAGAATTGCTTGTGATGACAAGATCTCAAACAAAATCTTAGAGGAGAGAGGAAATGGAAAGTGGTAATGTGATGAAAAATGAAAGGATGGACCCACCCAGTCTAGATATCACGTATGATGGCACATGGATGTCGCCCATTGTTGAGTATTTAGTTAAAGGGACATTACCAATTGATAAAGGTGAAGCAAGAAAAATCGAGAGGCGAGCACCAAACTTTGTTATGATTAATGAAATCCTCTACAAGAAGGGATATGCTATGCCATATCTTCATTGTGTGAGCATGAATGATGGAATGAAACTAATGGCTGAAGCACACGGGGGGTTGTGTGGTGATCACTCAAATAGAACGAATCTTGCTAAGAGAGTAGCGAGGAAAGGATATTATTGGCCAGATATGATAAGCCAAGCAATAGATTATGTGAAAAGATATGAGAAATGCCAAAAGTTTTCAAAAATACCCAGGTTTCCCCTAAGTCAATTAATTCTAATCACAAGTCCATGGCCCTTTAATGTTTGGAAAATAGATTTGATCGGCCCATTGCCAATTTCAAAAGGATGGGCTAAATATGTCGTAGTGGCTATGAACTATTTTACCAAATGGGTTGAAGCCGAACCACTTTCTGAAGTATCTTTATTTGTTCTTGAGTTTGGAGACGATGATGATAATATATCTCGAATTCCAGTTGTTTGTGATTTTGTTGATATATGTGAGTCCAACTTTGAGAGATTATATCTCTCTTATTTCTTTTCTGATAGATCCATTAGCCACCTATAATTTTGTATTAAGTATTTATTGGATATGTCGATCCACTTAAGCCGAAAAAATAGAGCATTTGTCAACGTATTCAATGGATATTTAAGACAAGGCTATAGATGGTCGCTCCTAACTAGCCCTATTCTCCAGCAAACAATATTACCCAATAATACTATTTGTTAATGTGGGTGTTGGGGTGGGGCGTCACAGCTCCCAAAAATCACTACAGGAAAAGTATTGATATTGTCATTAAGAATATCATAACTAGATTTGGAATTCCCCAAAAGATAATCTCTATTAATGGGATGCAATTTGAAAGCGAAGAGTTCTCTAGATTCTGCCAAAAGAATGCTATTATTAAGTTTTTCATCCGTCGCACATCTAAAAGCTAATGAGGCAGTTAAAGTTGCAAATAAGAACATAAAAACCATTCTGAAAAAGCTACTGAATAAAGCAAAAGGAAATTAGGTAGAAGAATTGCCACTAGTGTCATGGGCCTACCGAACATCTGCTAAAACGGCAACGGGACATACTCCGTATTCTTTGACATATGGGTGTGAGGTCATGTTACTAGCTGAGGTTGAAATAACCTTACACCGAAGGATTGCCTATGCGTTTGATGAGAATCAAGAATTGAAGAAAGTATTACTGATTTGATACATGAGCTAAGAGATGAAGCAACGATAAAAACCATCAAATAACAGAGGAGATTCTCTAAATATTACAACTCAAGAGTAAGAGCTAGGTCATTTCAAGAGAGGGATTCAGTACTCTGCGCAGTTATAGTGAATACTAAGAATTATGCAGACGGACCCCTAGGATCAAACTGGAAGGTGCCATTAATCATATGCAAAGTAATCCGACCAGGAGCTTACAAACCGTGTCACCCAGACGGCAATATGATGCCTAGGACATGGAATGCTAAACATTTAAGGCTGTATTTTCCAAAGATGGATTAATAAAAAAACTTCTTTTTTTATAAGGAAATCTACATGGTTAGGAGTGAAATGCTCTTCAAATTTGGATACTACCTAAGATGGTAGAAAAATCTCTGTCCGCGCCAAGATGGCCAAGGCAGAGCGCCTCCTAGAGGGAAGATGGAGTATGCCTCTATCCACGCCTAAGATGGCCAAGGTAAAGCACCGTACAAGCCCACATCCATGTCGTGCTATGGCCAGGATGAGGAACGTCCTAGAAGGAGTAGGGAGTAAGCCTCTATCCACGCCTAAGATGGCCAGGATAGAGCGCCGAACAAGCCCATGTCTATGTTGTGAAAGGGCCAGGGCAGGGCGCCTCCTAAAGGGAGGTCATGTAAGTCCTTGGTTCCAGCCTCTATGATGAGCTAAACAAGAGCACCAGACAGTGGACTAAGATGTCCAAGCCAAAGTGAGGATTAATCAATAATGGACTAAGATGTCCAAGCCCGAGAAGAGGCTCATACAATTATGGACTAAAATGTCCAAGCTGAAGAGAGGCTCATTCAATAATGGACTAAGATGTCCAGGCCTATGAAGAGGCCCAATTAATAAAGGACTAAGATGTCCAAGCTCAAATGAGGCTTTATCAATACTGGACTAAGACGCCAAGGCCTGAAAGAGGCACATTCATCAATGATCTAAGATGTTCAAGTTTGGGAATGAAGCATATTCAATCATGGACTAAGACTTCCTAGCTCAAGAGGCATCCAATCAAATTATTTCTATTCAAAACCTAGAGGGTCAGTGCATGTCAAAGAAGACGAAAGCAAAGGAGTAAAATAGAACTCCACTATTTAAATACCTAAATCTGGGTTTCGAGATTCTTACTTCTAAAAATCAGCTATTAAAACCCGAATCTGGGTTTTGGGTCTTTTATATCGAGATTTCATCAACTAATACCTGAATCTGGGTTTTGAGTCACTATCAATCACTAAGCTACTATACCTGAATCTGGATATAAGATCTTAGGATTACTATCTATTTAAATGCTCAAATCTGAGCTTCGAAATTCTCATATATGAATTTCAACATCTAATACGCAAATCTGGGTTTCGAAAATTTATCGATCGTCATCTTTACTAAGCCCAAATTAGGGTATATTGCTGACTACAATTCATAGTACTAAAATTAATCGATCGCCATCTTTACTAAGCCCAAATTACGGTATATTGCTGACTACAATTCTTAGTACAATTATGAAGACAATCTCCATGAATTTCTAGTTACTAAAAATGTGCCCAAATATGGGCAAGAGATTTCTATTCTAACAACTATCTGCTTACACAAACGTGTGTCCAAATCTTGGTCGAAGATTCTTTCTGCAAAAAGAATTGACTCAAATATGTCCTGATCTGGACTCAGAGTTTAATATGGGAATCATACAATTAATTCTTGTTTGATTGGCCATAAAATCCTAAATCTAGGCTTAAAAACTCCATATATAAAACTATTCCAGGGCTATTGTTATCTGGATTCTGAATATCACATTATCAATCTTTAAACTTCATAAGTTAATGCCCTAATCCAGGTTAGATTTTGGGGATGATATAATTGAGTCTATTGCAGGCAACCAAAAATCCCAAACTAGTCTTCCTAGTGCAAAAATTAAAAGTGGGTATCTCTGAGTTTTAAATGAAGCTTATCAGCCGGATAAGAGCATTAATATGTTGATTAACTATTGAATATACATGTAAGAATGATAGTAAAAATGGAACTTTTAACTTTGGATTTCGCAGGAAGGTCAAAATTATGAAGAGTGGGAAAGCTAAGAAAAACTATGTCCAGAAGAACAAAAACTTCTTTCATACGGGGGAAAAATGTTAAGCATAAAAATCTCCTTAAAGGCAGAAGTATGAATGAAGAATAATCAAATTGGAGTTTTGATGAAGAGATCAACCAAGTCATTATGAAGGACTCAAAATGGATGTTCAAAAAGTCTAGTTACACATACATGTAAAGACTTCAACTCGGATGAAAACAAACAGAGCCTTCCGCTACAGTCAACCTTCGATACAGATGAGAAAGTAATGATGACTTCAAAGCTTCTTTCGAAAGCAATCAATAGCATTCTTTTCAACTACCTACCAAACCTTTTGAAGTCAAAGGTTCTTCTCCAAAGTAACCTTTTCGAAAGCCTAGTGAGCCTTTCAAAATAGTTGAGACACTTCTAGGATACTTTTCGACAGCGTCGAAAGGTGCTATGAAGATATAAACACTCAGAGGTTAGTAAAGAATGAAAAGCAGGTCTAGTAAAGACAAACCTTACGATAAGGTCGAAAGGTTCACAAAATATGTAAATGGTAAACCTTTCGATGAGGTTGAAAGCTTAATGAAAGAATAGGAGTGGCAAACCTTTCGAAAAAGTCGAAAGGTCCATAAAGGCATATTAAAGACAAACCTCTTGATAATGCTAAAAGGTTTAGAAAAGCATGTTGTAGACAAAGTTTTCGAAAGTGTCAGAAGCAAATCTTTTGATGTGGTTAGAGAGTTCCCAACAGAATACAAAGAGGAGACCTTTCGATGAGGTGGAAAATAATGAAATGAAAGAGATAGGCCAAGAAGCGCAAGAGGCTCCTAACCTTTCGTCATAGCAGAAAGGTTCATTACCTTTCGATGAAGTCAACGGGTTTAAGACTACATGTAAAAGGGGAACCTTTTGACTCAGTCGAAAGCATGAGGTTGGAAGGTGGGCCACCTGCATCTATAAATATGACCTAAGGCGTCTAGTTTTAGGGATCGAATTTTGGATATTGAATTCATCTTCTTTTCTCCACTTTAATAGAGATACTTGTAAAAATTCCTAAATTGAATCAGAGAGGGAGCTCAATTTCTTGTAACTCATTTTGGATATGAATAAATTGATTTTCCTCATTCATGATGGATATTGGCTATAAGATCATTAGCCAGACTAATGATCAATTGCACATGATTTCAACCTTTTTCTCATAATCTTTTTTGATCTGTGCTCTATATATATAAGATCGACTTACATATTTCCCATCGCAGCACATCATCATTGAAATATATACTTAACATAAAGTGACGATGATGTGTTGCATAAGCTAAACGTATGGTTATGGGAATAACTAAATCAATTTTATAAAGGAAAAGTAAAATGGGGTTAAAGATATAATCAGGACTGGTTTGAAAGGAGGAAAACCAAACAACTTAGTCAAAAGGTTCACTTCCTAATGGAGTCCTAGGTCATATATATCTTATAACCACTCGTTATGGATTTCATTCAAAGGAAATCAACTTCCTTATGCATTAATAAACACTTCGAATTGATTCCATAAAAAGAAAGTGGACATCAATGGGGCAAAAAGCAATTAAGGTTGACAATGAGCTTTACATATCCTCACAATAATGTTGAGAGGTTTCATACTTTCCCTTTTGATATGGTCATAAAGGAAGTAGTAAATGCCGACCATAACAGCTTTTGACTCTAAAGGAAGGTGGAACCCATCAAATTAATAATTTTTGAAAGCTAAATGACTAAGAATTACGTAAACCTTGTCGAAAGGTTGGAGAAGTCTTGGCACAGCTTTCAAAAAAGCCGAATGGTCTGACAAACTTGCATCTATTCCAACCTAGTCCAAATGTTAGAGCAATCCTGTTAATGGTCGAAAGGTTGGACTAATTCCCATCATCCTAACTTAGATGGAAGGTTGGGTAGGTCATGCCTATAACCTTTCTACAAGCTCGAAAGGTTTGACAATCAAGAAAGTTATTGATCTGCTTGAAGGGTTGTAGTAGCCTTATTAACCTTTCAACAAAGTTGAAAGGTACGACTACTCATTATTCTTTTCTCCTAAATTGATTAGATTAAGACAATTTATTTATAGATATACTTTCAGAAGTGAGAATCATCTCAACCACATGGCTATGTCCAACCAAAATTTTCTTTCCAAAGCATTGAGGATGTTGACAAATTTTTATACTAACAAAATGATTTAAAGGAAATGGTTTTAATTGGGTTGCGTCTCTATTTTTAAATAATTTCTTTCGTCCATGTTGAAACCTATTTGTTGTCATCATTTTACCTTTTGGCCCAGACGGTTCCAAAAGGGTTGTTTTGTTTTCTAAAAATCTAGCCACCTCTCCAATGCTTTCGAAGGGAAGGTTTCGACACCATCACTTCATTACTTAGGAAGTGGTTTCAAAGCAGTATCTTTTGACTTAAATATTTTAAGACCCTTTTTAAATGATTGAAGTAAAACTCAAATTGATTTTGAAAGAGATAGTTTTAAATGGTTTTGAAATATATACTTTCGACTTTAATGAGTTTCTGATCCTTTTGCTCTACTTGAAGGCAGAATCCAAATGGTTTCGATTGAGATGTTCTTCAATGGTTTCGAAGGGGTAAACTTTTGAATGGTTTTGAAAGGTTTTCACCTTTTTTAAATTGAACACAATGTGCTTTCGAAAGAATTGAGTTTTGACTATTTCGAAAGGTTTTAATGAATGATTCTAAAAGGGGTGGTTCCCTAGGGCTTCGAAAGGGTTGAAAGGAAAGATTTTTCCCATATTTTCGAAAGGCAATATTTAAAAGGTTTTAAAGATGGATGTATGATATTTTGAAGCTTTCAGAGAAAAGAAAGGGAAGGTTTTTCCAATGTTTTCGAAAGGCTATTTTTAATAGTTTCGAAAGGGTCTTTCAATGGTTTTGAAAGGGTTATTTAACGGTCTAAACAAAGGTTTCGGTTGTATCAAATAGGCAATGTAGCCTAAGCATTTTCAAGTTAAAGAGGGTTTTAACTTGTTTTGGAAGGATAGTTAATCCTCGTTAAATCTCGTCAACATTATTTTGAGTAAAGTATATATATTATGGCAAAATGGCTTAGAGTAAAGCTAATGATATATTTTCCTTGTATATATATGTATATATATATATATATATATATATATATTATTTGAAGGACTAAACCATTGTAAAAAGGTTTTGTAGGAAATTTAAAGGGTGGTTAACCCTAAGAAAATAATTCAGATAATTAGTCTAGTTTGCGGGCAGTCAGCCTAGATTTCAAAAAGTCAATCCAGTTTGCAGGCAGTCAGTCTTGTTGTATGGGCAGATAGTCTATTTGTAGCATAATAGACCTTGCTATTATATTGTGGGGAGATATTTCACATATTGCTTGTTTTACAGATAGATAGTCCATTTATTAGCATAAAGGATATTGCTATTTTAATATAATCAGTTTGATTAACCAATTTGGTTGTAGGAAAGGATTTGCAAAATATATGTTTTATAGAGGATATAAGTGAGGGGAAACCCATTCCACTAAGCGGCATGCTCACCTAATATCAATAAACTGAAATGTAACAGAATTATTCACTCTAAGCTTTATGTCTGGCTCGATGTTTTTGTTTCCCCTTAAACTCTCGGGTGCTCGAAAATTGATTTGAGTAGGTTAAGGGTTGAGCTTTTTAGGTTTTAGTCTTTTGGCGAATAAAGCTTTCGGAGACGAGCAGATGGCAAACGAATAGCTAATTAGGAGTTGTTTATTTTTTTTCCTCTATGTATATTAAGTTGGATATGACTACATTACTTTGATCAACAAAGGGGCATCGTCATTGTCGCTCGTGGCGTATTTTTGTACTTATTGTAGTTAATCTTTACTTGGGAAACGATATGGGTTTATGTAATCTGGATATGAATTTGTTTCAAATGTAATTAGTAAAATGTTGTTTTTTAAATCCGTGATTTTATTCTTATTCAAGTGCTTCTGATATTATCGATACCATTATAATTACCATATTTTGTCACCAGAAGTTAATACTACATATGAATGCAGCATCTATAGCGCTTGCTTTTGGCCTTGACATATGGGATGTTACACCCTTAAAGGTTTTTCATCAATTCAAAAGCATAAGTTCAGAAGCTACTAACGGCGTTCAAACCATCAATATTTCAACACCTGGAAACTGTCTATCGATAGGGTCGAAATCTCCCATCTTCATTCCTTGTGACACCAAAGCAACATAAGGAAGAGAAGGTACAACCACCCCTTTCGATGAAGATGGAGACATTCGTACCCATTCGAAAGCATTGCAGAGGGTTGCGCAAGTATCGAAAGAGTCAGAAGGTGTCTAAAGCCACTTCTCAACTGGGTTGAAAGGTGACAACCCGCATCTATAAATAAGACCCAAGGGGACTGTTTTTTGGGATTCGAATTCGCTCATCCCAGGTCTATATTTTCTTAAATTTGCAAAGTTGTAAACTCTAATTTGTAAATCAAATTGGGGATATTTTCTCAGCACAATCATTGTTGGATTAATAAAAGGAAAGAATTCCATACTTCTAATTATATGATTGTTTGAAGCTCTTTTACTAGCTTTAACTGCATTTTTCAAGTCTCATTTTCAACGAAAGGCTCCTTTCGAGTGAGTCGGAACACCAGTTTTTTAAGTAATTCAAGTCTTTGATTTCAATCCTCCATTCTCCAAACACTTACCTTCATCCGAGTCGAAATCTTAACCCAAGCTGGTCTACTTTAGATTCCAAAACTAGACCTAAGCCACTAAACCACTTACTGGCCTAGCTTTCGACAATGTCAAAACCTTCATAGACCAACCTTATTCTTGTATCTTTAAAGCCATCCTTTAGATTTCCATCACTTTTTTGAAATGAATGTTCCAAAAGGGTAATCCAACCACTCCAATTAGGTCGAAAGACTATAAAAAAGGGAATTCAATTGTTTCAACTGGGTCGAAAGATCGAAAACGAAAAGTTTCCACAAAAGAGACCTATTCAAAAGGCTGAATTAAAGAGAATACCTACATCCTTTCTTCCTCAACTTAATCAAGAGAATTCAAAGAGGATGAACCTTTTCTTAAACTCAACTCTATGGTGTTGACAAGTTTTCTTGTTAACATTTTAATGCTAGAAGGAGGGCTCAAACCTCCTACTCTATTGAACATCCAACATTGCTTCCTTTAACCGAATCCTCTTCCAACCTACCCACTCTAGGCATTACTTCATCATGGCTACCAGAATCGAAAGATCCGAGCAAGGATCATTGGATCGCACTATATAGGATTCTCCCCAAGAATAATTGAAGATTCCAAACTATATGATGAGAAAATTCTAAGATTGGAAGCTCTAAGAATTATAAAGAAGAAAAGAGAAAAATCATATGATCCAGAAAAATGGAGCTAAAATCCTTTCCTAATTGCCCCCACCGTATCTTTGCCTTGGGAGAAAACACAATTGGAAGTGACAACTTATTTGACTAAATGAGGAAAACGATTCAACACAATACCAAGGGCGCAATCTTTAAAAAAGGAATAATGGCAGATTACAATGCCTTTGCTCACAAATGGTAATAAGTTACAACTGAAACACTACATCACATGAACTCTCAAGGGTGATAAAAAGAAAACAGCCAATAAGGTTATGAAGCTGATTAACAGAAAAACTTAGAAGCCATTCTCAAGGAATAGCCTTCAAGTCAAGACTCCCTAGAGAATTCAATCTGACAACATCTATCTAGAATGTCTACTTGCTGACAACATGAGCTCAACTATTACCCGTCACAAAAGAAGAAACGAAAATATAAAAGGAAACTGGGAGGATCCTACTACCATTACCATATGATGAATGGTCATGAAGCTATCCAATGTAGAGCCTTGGAGGGGATGATGATCCACTTTTTCCATCAAGGAAAAATCAATGAGTTTGTAAAGAAACACTGAATGAGAGCAATAAAGAGTTACTTTCCAAAAGAGAATCTACATGATTGGGAGTGAATTCCTCCTTCTTGTTAGGATATTACATAAATGGTCAAAGTCTCTGTCCGCGCTGAGTTGGCCAGGGCAGAGAACCTTCTAGAGGGAGGAGTGTAAGCCTTTATCCATGCCACGTTAAGGCCAGGTTAAAGCATCATCAAGCCCTTGGTTGGGCCTTTGGTCAGGTCAACCTACCTCCTAGAGGGAGGAGTGTATGCATTTATTCGTGCCATGCTATGGCCAGGTTAAAGCATTGATATGCCCAAGTCTACACCATGCTATGGCAAGGGTAGGGAACCTCTTGAAGGGAGGAGTGTAAGCCTTTGTCTACACCATGCTATGGATAGGGTAAAGCAACAATAAGCCCTTGGCCGCACCTTTGGTCAGCCAAGGCACCTCCTGGAGGGAGCTTGGGTAAGACCTTGATTCCATCTTAACAAAGAGCTAACCATGAGCACCAGACAACAATGGACTAAGATGTCCAAGCCCAAGAAGTGGCATATCAAATATCGAACTAAGATATCCAAGCCTGAGAAACGATATATCAAACGAAGGACTAAAAGGTCCAAGCTCGAGAAGCTGCCAATCAAACTATAACTACATACACAATCCAAAGGTTTTACAAATGTCAAAGAAGACAAAATTTATGGAGTGGAAAGGAACTCCACTTATTAATGCCCAAATCTGGGTTTTGAGATTCTTATTTCTAAACTTCACATATTATAGCACGAATATGGGTTTCAGGTCATTCATTATTTAAATATGAGACTTCCCTTATTAACACCCGAATCTAGGTTACGGATCCTTCAATTCATCATACATGAATCTGCATTTCGAAACTAATGTCGGAGTTGCCTTATTCATACCATAATCTGGGCTTGAGATTTCTATCATGAACAAAATCATTCCAATTATCCACCACTACTACCCAAATCTGGGTTTGAAGTTCTATTATGAAGATTAATTTTGAATTTCACTTATTAATGCCCGAATTTGGGCTCAAAACTTATATTGCAGGGATTATCACAGATTTTTGGATATTATCTTCTAATATTCTAATCTGAGTTCCGAATTTCCTAACCTTTGAATTTCATTTATTAGTGCCCAAATCTGGATCAATGAATTTCTATCATAGGTGTTCGAACAGTGATCTCTGATTTTCTGTTACATGGTCATCATTAACTTTAGGTTAGTTGTTTCCAGAGGTTGACTTTCTAAAACATCCATATCATTAGTGGAAACAATGGATGTTTACCGTCAAACTTCAGATATTCTAGCAATATGTTTAAAGTTAACTTCTTAGTTATTTCTTATCATTACCAAAGACGAGATGCAAAGTATTTCATCAAAAGCGATCACCTTTCAAATATTAACATAATAATATATTAGCATCCACAAACTACATCGATAAATTGTTATACAAATAACAAGTTAACAGTAACAAATATTGTTTATTTTATACTTTTTAGGTAAAGCAGAACAGTAAAAACGATGGAGAGATCCAACAAATGCAGAAATCATGGTACATGCAATCAAATAGAAATTATATAAATAACATTACAAGAAAGGACCATAATCCAGGTGATACTAACAAAACTTTCATAATTTACATAACCTATGACATTATCACAAGTGTACATAACAAATATATGCTGATCATTCTTAAGTCTCCAATGACTTTGTTTAAATCCTCAGTAATTAAAGGGTCCACGATATGTTGGATAGCAATGTGAAGGGCCTCTTCCGATTTCTTCTCTTTCTTCCTCATTTTATCCTCACCATTAATAGTTTCGTTGTTAATCTTTAAAGCACGATTGAACGCCTTGTTGTGCTTTAAGAGTTTTTTTGTTCCTTTCTAAATCAGCGATGCACTATAAGAGAAGATATTTACCACATTCTAGCTTTTGGATCCTGGCCGCATATTCATTTATGCATCGTGAATATTTTGCTTTTTGCTCTTAGTCAAAGTATTTCATCATTTCAAACTTAACCTTTTTGCACCATTCCCCCACAACCTTTTCATTTAAGCCTAGAAGGGGATTTATAGTAATGAGAAATTTCTGAATATCAAGGTAGGTGAATCTAGTAGACTTTGTAGTGAATGAGATAGTAGAAGAAACTGGTAAATCAATGCTTGGGATATTATTCCCCATAATGAACTCTAATGATACACATTGAGTCTAACTATCTTTTAGTTTCATCTCTAAATCGCTTATTTGTTGAACGAGTTTGATATTTTATGGTCAAAGTCGATTGATGAATTTGACTTGACTTGATGCTTTAATATGAAAATTAATTCACTCTTGCTCTTAACATCTGCTTCTAAATTGGAAATCTTATCCTTGAGATTTCTAATAATTGTTTTCTAAAGTAAGAATCTCTTATGCCATCTTAATGCTTCGGTATTGCCATGAAAACAAGAAAGTTAAGTATCTTCAAGAAGTCTACTCTTTTCAAGATCCCCTAACAGCTTATCCTTAAGATTGATAAAACGATATGCTGAATCCAATGGGAGAAGCACTATGGAAAACTATAATTTCTATTTAAGTAAAAAAAGTAAAAGAACGAAGCCAGAACCAGAATGAATAATCTCTTTATTACTGCAATAAAAGATTACAACTCAAGTAATAATGAAACTAAAATGTAAAGTTGACATTCGTTTATCACCTAAAGATAGGAAATAATGTTTCTAACTTTATTCGATGAATTGGTGGAAAGAATAACTGTATAGTCAAAACGAACATTCAGTACTTCCCGAGTAACCACTAGAGGATATTTGCCATAGTCTCATTCCCTAAATGGAGGACTATCATGACCGCAAATTAGTTTAGTATGGTATGTCCAGATCTCCTTGAGTAGCTTTTCTTTCCAATCGCCATGGAAATCGAACAGGAGAAGAGGATGTTCCACGTAAAGTTTTTGTAAGTCCCTAAGAAAACAATATCTTGCTAATTTTTAAGATTTCAAAATTGACATCTTTTCGAGATATAATTCTCTTAAATAACATATTGGCTTAGGTTATCTCTAGAAACAAGATTGCTTGAGGAACATTCTCTCTGTGATAACCTAATAAAATGCAATTAAGTACAGAAGAAAAATTAAACAAAAATTCGCAAATCATTATTATTACATAATTACAACTATTCAGATGGTTCATGAAATTTGAATTTGTAAAAAAGTTTGGAATAGATTTTTCCTTATAATACGTAAATTTATCATGGCCAGATCATGAAGAATTGATTTCATTGAGGCAGATTCTCGAATGCTTCGGGAGGCGAATTGGACCAAATTCATCCAAATATCTTCTATGAAGATGTCTAAGTAAACCCCCGCTATAGTCACCTAAATATGAGAAGTCTATGCTTGAGTGTTTACAATAGACTTCATATAGAAAATCCGCCAGAATATTTCTTTCCTCGATCAACATCCAAAGAAGTGTGATCAATTCCCAATTCTCTTTAAGAAGACCATCATATTGAAGGCGCGCCCTCCTTATTGTGGGGCAACTTTATGATGTTTAAATGATGCTAACACTGTCACGCTTCTATTTAGTTACGACATTTATTAAAGAGAATGTTGTGCTCCTTTAATTGTTTGTCTAACTCCCTATATAAACTATTTATCTCCGCATGTTTTCTTTCAAGCTTGGTTTTATAAGGGTGAACAGGTTTCCTTCTTATCTAAAATAAGTAATTTAATCTATCGTTATATTGGAAGCGAAAGATGTTTAAATAGAGAATCCCACACTAGAGATACAGGAATTTATACCGGGGAGAATTGCATTTTCCCTTTTAACTCTTCCATATTAATTGAAGCAGGCTCCTCTTGAGGGCCAAAAGGTGCAAGAGAATTAGGTGGAATTGCAACATGAGGAGACGAATCCTTTCCAGAAGTCTTTATATTATCATCTCCATCTTTTTCAGAAGCTTCGGTTTATCCACCTCCGTTGCCACCTTATCCTTGACCTACATTGATGTTATGATCGCCGTCATCGTCGTCATTATCATCGTCAGCTCCCTCCTCTTCCATGACCTCATCTTTGTCATCTTCGTCTTCAGAGTCAGACTTGACTTCGAAGGAAGGAATTTCGAAGGAAAGAATTTTGGAAGTTTCGACCTCCACCCTCTCAGCAAATTCTATGCCATGCTCCATCTTTTTGACTTTATCCATAACCCTATCAACAGGAGATGGGTCCAGCGAGGGGGAGCTCGAATTTGGGAATTTCTCAGCGTTATCAACATATGAAAGCATCAAAGCGTCCTCGAAAGAGTTATAATAATGTCTTAAGGAGAAGAGTCATGAAATTGTGACACTCGTCAATTTTCATCGAAAATGGTGCTAATAGCCAACTTTAGGGAAATCTTGTTCTTTTCAGCTTTTCCTTTAATGGGGAGTGTTTAGCTGTCATCCGTACCTTTTCCTCTTCAGACTCTTTTATAGTCATTGTTAATGCTAAGTTCTCGTCAGCCAAAAGTTGGCAAGCTTTCCTCTCCTCTAAGATTATAGATTCTGATTGGGCGAGAAAGCCCTCAATTGCTCTAATTCAATAGCGACCTCATTCTTCTTAGCCAATAAGGAGGAAACCTGATTGTTTAAGTCAGAAATCTCCTTTGGAAGCCTAGATGATTCGGCGAAAGACTTTGATGAATTTTCATGTGATAAAAACAAACTCTTGGAAATTGAAAAGAGAGAATATATCATAACTTAAAAGCATAAGGAAAAACAGAAACAATAAAGTTAAGTAGCGTAAAACATACCAGGGGTTGTTGCTCAAGAAGGAATCGGTAGTGACCCGCCCAATCAAAAACAAAGGACAAGGGCTGAAATGAAGTAAAAGACGAAGAGTTTAAGATAGAATGGACTATCTTTTTGAAATCATTTGAAGGAGTAAAAGACAATGGTTAAGAAAGACTCAACACCTGAGTAGGGTCAAAGTGCCCGAGGCCTTTTGAATTTGCTTGATTACGCTCTGAGAGTTGGAGATGACGATATGAGATAGAGGATCAACCTTAGTGGGAGTTTCCCTAGGTTGATCATGAGGAGCTTTGACAGTTGGACTTTCCAGAAATTCATCAATATTAGCAAACTCCCCTTCTTCTGGTATGGGAGAATCAAGAACTTCTTTGGCTCTCTGAGGGTGGCTCCACTACGGTTTTTTTGACCAGTTTCCTTTTGCCGACCATCTTTGACCTAGCAATAGCATAGGAAAAAGATGGTGCATGAGTAGTTGAAGAGGAGAGATTCGAGTCACTAGTAAGTTTTTTGACCTAAGTAGCAGTTGTAGAAATTTCAAACAAATTACAAGTCAGTAAATAATTTGAGAAACAATGCGGCAATAAACAACCAGTACAGCACTTAAACTCACTGGAATGGTCAGGGAATATAGGTGACATAGGGGAGAAGTTTGTCGGATCTCCCAAAGAGAGAAAATTTTTGCCATGGGATGTATGCTAGAGAAAAGGACGTTGGCCAAATATCCTTTGACCCTTAGGTAAGAGAAAGTGCTTTTGCAGATTCGTAGGATTCAGCAGCGTCAATCTATTTCCAGTCTTGCCTGAAGCTGCAATGAGCGATTCCATTATTTTCTTGCCTTTTGCCTTTAGTTCTTTAGCAGGAGCACCTAATAAAAAGCATAGGTCGGCAAAGGGATATAAATAATTGAGGAGATAAAATCTAAGATTAACTTACGTTTGAGAAGAGAAAGTCGCACTAATGTTAGGGAAACATTTAAGGTAGAAAAATTGAATTTCCCAGTCTCGTAACTTATTCACGCCCCCTAAAATAAGCTTTTTAGGACGGTTGGATCTGAAGATCTAGTTATCTAGATTGCTAAGCTTGACCAACCGTACTAGACAATTCAAGACCTCTGGATTGAGCGAGGGGATTCTAGATTCCAATGCCATGAGTTCTAGAGAGATGAGATAAGTGAAGACATTGGATGAGAGCCGAATAGGAGCAATCCCGAGGTAAGCCAAGAACTGGGATAGGAAGTCTGGAAAAGGAGGGAACCCTTCATGCCAGATATGAACTGAGGTATAAGCAAAGAACCCTTCCGAAGAATTGTGGATGGAGTCATTTTTAGAAGGGGATGGCCTCTACCCTAGTGATTCCAAGATCATTCAAGATCGCATCAACTTCAACTTGAGTGGATATCAAAGAATGTTTTGAGATGGCTTTGATCGTCTTTGGTGAACTCATGATTCTTCCAGGTGAAATCATTTCAGTTGGAAATTGTTGAATGTAATGAAACTAACATTCTTTCAATCATTTCTTTAGTGTTCTCAGATAGTATATCAACTGCTTCAGATTCTCCTGATTTGGATTCTATTTCGTGGTTCCCGAAAGAGCATACATGGGTTCATTATGATTCAGAAATGTGATATGATCCGGTTCAGAATATCTATCATTTGTATGTGGGTGAAGATGGGGAATCGAGGAGGTTATTTTATCATGTGGATCAGAATTATCTTTACTCTACCATGTCACGGTCGTTCGTTCCTTCCCTTGCTAAGTTGTTTAGTCTAGTTCTTCATGTTCTTGGTCCTTCGACTAATGTTGTGGTCAGTCTTATCTCTGAGGGATAGATGTCCTTCTTGCTTTGTTGAATAGACTTGTCTGTTTAGTTCCTATTTTCCTTTATTGTCTTAGCTGATTTGGAGCCTGTTCCATTCACCTGTTCTTTTAGACGTCTTAGGTAATAAATATGGATGGCACATGCTACATGCCGACTGGCTTTGCCAAAAATGCATTCTTTCAAGGATATAGAAAATCAATCGTAATAATTAGAGTGTCAAACAAGCAAAGCATGAAATTTCAATTTCTCACAAGAATGTTAAGATTAGAAAAGTAAGATTCATTGAGCTTTCGACAAAGTCAATAGAGAAAATGAAAATCAGCATCGTATAACAATGTCGAGGGCACAATGATAAAATTTATTAATTATTCGACCGAGTCGAAAGGGAGGATGAAAGTACACTTCCCATAAGCATGCTTTAATAGTGTCGGAAGCTCAATAGAATTTTTATTATTAGAGGAAAGTAGTTAAAATCAATGCAACAAATTTTAATAAAATCCATGCTGCATACATCTAGTAAACAGTCTGAAAGAATCTTTCGACACTGTCGAAACCCATGGACTTAGTTTTTCTAAGGAAATGTGAATGGTGTTGAAACCATATATGCTAACTAAGTCGAAAGGTGTCGGGTTTGAATTATATTGACAAGAAAATAAAAGAACTTAGGACGTTTCGATGATGTTGATAAAAATAATGATTAGATCCCAATCGGTTATAAAAGGTTTCGATAGAGTTGAAGGGTGATAAATGGTTTCGAATGCATGAAAATAATAAAATTTAAATCAACATAGTGGGTCTTGACTAAGTTGAATACAGTAATCTTCATCTAGGCCGAAACGTTTGATTTGCAACTTATACAAAATATCCTTTCTTCAATCCCATTTACAAAAAGTATGTATTTCAAACTTAAACAAAATGGGAATAAGTGTATACTAAAGGTGGAAAAACCTATGAGACAAAATTTACACTTTCGAAAGAGTGAATTAAGTAATTATCCAATAAGATACAATAGACAGCTTCTTCAAAAGGTGTATGAGTACGTTAAAATACAGAGTTGCTTTTGAAAATGTTGACTGCACGCTAACTTTACTATATAACCTTTCGACGAGGTCGATTAAATGAAGCTTACATAACCTATCGACCACATCGAAAGAGGCTAAGAAAGAGAAAAAAAGAAATTTCCACCTTAATCCCATTCAAAGGGGTAGAAAAGAAAATTTGTGGCGCCAATTTTTTGATTTGTACAGCACAAAGCTTTTAGGCAAAGTAAACAAAAAATTTCTTCTTCCCCAGACTCGATTACAACCTAGAAATTCAAAAACTGGTAAGCAAATAGATTTAAACGTAAATCAACTATATAAAAATCATAAAGATAGAAATTCAAATTCTCTAAAAACAGCAATAACATTAAAATCTAAATCAAGAAAAATTAAAATGAAACTTAATAGGAAATCAGATCGAATCGAGGTATGAAACAAAATTAGATCGTTCCAAACATATAGAAACTTAAACAATATCCATTGAATCTAAAACAATGATACAGATCTAAGCCAAGAATGTTTTGAAAATTGAAATCCAATTTGAAATAAAAGCTTTGGAAAGGAAAACAAAATAAAAAGACTTACTGTAAATCAAATTCTTGTTGTTGATAAAGATTATTTGAGAATTTGAGAATTTGATAATAGTGATTTTTGCTCGAAGATGATTTTAATTGCAGGTAATGAAAGAGATGAAGAGGAAATCAAGATTTATAAGAAAAGTTAGCAAAGAAGACAGACTGCCCGATCGAGTTTAATGAACGGCTTAGATTCACGTAGGAAAATGGAAAGGCAGGAAACATTGAAGGTTTCGAGATGGTTAATTGGAAAAGTCAAAGGCATCCCTTCGCAATGGAGGCAAATGTTACCACCAAATATCCTTTTGACCATGTCGGAACCCTATTAAATAGAAGACAGAGAAGAACAAGAGAAAGAAGCTCTAGTATGACCTTTCAAAGGAGTGGAAGAGATGCACAACCAAAAACTAGAAGCATCAGAACCTTCCGAAGGGGTTGAAATGGTCGAAAGCACCCTTCCGCATCAAGAGTTTCCCTTTCGAAGTAGGTGCTTCCACATGCATGAGGACTTTTCGATTGTGTTAAAGAGACACCTTTCAAAAACAAGGAACTATAACCCTATATATGCATGCCAAACGTTTCGAAACCAAAGGTTTCGCCTATACACAAACCACTCGGAAATATATCTTAGATAGGACAACCCATTCAAAAGCAAAATTAAGCCTTTCGAACCGATCGAAACCCTTAGCATCTAAGAAAGGTTCTGCTTCAGTTCACAAGCATAAGTTCAGAAGCTACTAACGGCGTCGAAACCATCATCATTTCGACACCTTCGGAACAACTGGAAACTGTCTATCAATAGGGTCGAAAGCTACCATATTCATTCCTTGTGACAACAAAGCAACATAAAGAAGAGAAGACGCAACCATCCCTTTCGATGAAGACAGAGGCATTCGAATCCATTCAAAAGCATTGTAGAGGGGTGGGCAAGTGTTGGAGAATTCGGAAGGTGTGTGAAGCCACTTCTCGACCAAGTCAAAAGCACTTAGTCGAGAGGTGCTAACCTGCATCTATAAATAAGACCCAAGGGACTAATTTTGGGGATCTGAATTCGCTCATCCTAAGTTTGTATTTTCTTAAATTGTGCAAAGTTGTAAATCCTAATTTGTATATCAAATTGGGGGTATTTGTTCAACACAATCATTATTGGATCGATAAAAGGGAAGAATTCAATATTTCTGATTATATAATTGTTTGAAAGTCTTTTACTGGCTTTAACTGCATTTTTCAGGTTTCATCTTCAACAAAAGGCTACTTTAGATTGAGTTAGAGCACCAGTTTTTCCAAGTAATTTAAGTCTTTGATTGCAACCCTCCATTCTCCAAATGCTTACCTTTTACTGAGTCGAAACCTTAACCCAAGCTGGTCTACTTTAGATTCCAAAACTAGACCTAAGCCACTAACTAGCCTAGTTATTAACAAGGTCGAAATCTTCCCAGACTAACCTTATTCTTGTATCTTTAAAGCCATCCTTTAGATTTCCCCAACTATTATGAAATGAAGGTTCTAAAAGGGTAATCCAACCACTCCAATTGGGTCGAAAGGCTATAAAGAGGGAATTCAATTGTTTCGACTGGGTCGAAAGGTAAGAAAAGAAAAGTTTCCACAAAAGAGACATATTCAAAAGGTTGAATTAAAAGGAATACACGCATCCTTTCTTCCTTAACTTAATCAAGAGATCTAAAAGAGAATTAACCTTTTTATTAAACCCAACTCTAGGGTGTTGACATGTTTTCTTGTTAACACATCCAAAGGAAAATAGGACCATTGGGGCTGCAAATAAGACATTAAAGACAATATTGAAAAAGGGACCAAACAAAGCTAAAGGAAATTAGGTAGTAGAGTTTCTACTTGCATTATGGGCTTAACAAACATCTACAAGAATAGCAATGGGACATACTCCTTATTCACTAACATATGAGCGTGAGGCGATGTTGCCGACTAAGATTGAAATACCCTCACATCGAAGGATCGCATATGCATTTGAATTAAATCAAGAGCTAAAGAAATAATCATTGGATTTGATACATGATTTGAGAGATGAAGCAGCAATTCGAACAACAGAATATCAAAGAAGGATTTTAGAATATTACAACTGAAAAGTAAGAACAAGACCTTTTCAAGAAGGAGATCTATGCTGCGAAGAGTAATGGAAAACATGAGGAAACACATGGATGGATCGCCGGGACCAAATTGGGAAGGACCCCTAACCATACGCAAAGTGATTCCCCCAGCATCTTAAAAGTTATGTTTGCCAAATGGCAAAATGATTCCTAAAACATGGAACGTAGAAAATTTGAGGCCATATCTCCCTATAATTAATGAATAAAACATCTCTTTCATCAAAAGAAGAATCTACATGGTTCGCAGTGAAATGCTCCTTTTACTTGGAAATTACCTTAAATGGTCAAAGCCTCTGCCCACACTAAGTTGGCCAGGGAAAAGCATCTCTTAGAGGGAGGAGTGTAAGTCTTTATCTACGCCACGCTATGGCCAAGTTAAAGCATCGGCAAACCCTTGGTCGCGCCTCTGGTCTGGTCAAGAGACCTCGTGGAGGGAGGAGTGTAAGCCTTTATCTGTATCATGCTATAGCCAGATTAAAGCATCGACAAGCCCATGTCTGCACAAAGTTATGGATAGGGCAAGGCACTTCCTGGAGGGAGGAGTGTAAGCCTTTATCCGCACCATGCTATTGCCAGGTTAAAGCAATGACAAGCCCTTGGCCGCACCTTTGGTCTAGTCAAGGCGCCTCTTGGAGGGAGGTTAAGTAAGTCCTATGTTCCAGCCTAAGAATGAGTTAACCAAGAGCACCAGACAACAACAGACTAAGACATCCAAGCCCAAGAAGTGGCTCATCAAACAACAGACTAAGATGTCCAATCCCAAGAAGGGATCGATAAACAATGGACTAAGACGTCCAAACCTAAGAAACGACATATTTATAAAGGATTTAGATGTCCAAGCCCAAGAAATGGCTTATCAAATGATTGACTAAGACGTCCAAGCTCGAGAAGCAGCCAACCAAACTACAATTACATATGAGGCCTAAGAGTTTACATATGTCGAAGAAGTCATAGTCTAAGAAGCAGAACAGAACTCCACTTATTAATACCCGAATCTGGGTTTCGAATTTCTCACTTTCGAACTTTATATTTTAATAACTGAATATGGGTTTTGGGTCTTCAATGATCACTTATGGTCCTCATACCCGAATCTAGTTTTCGAGACTATTATCTGACTTCCCTTATTAATGCCCGGATCTGGGCTTGAGATTCCTACTATAAAGATAATTATTATGAATTTCTATTTATCCAGCATATGCCCCAATCTAGGCTTAGGATTTCTATTATGAAGATAATTATTATGGATTTCTGATTATCCGACATATGCCCTAGTCTGGTCTCGAGAATTTTGTCATGAAGATAATTATTACGAATTTTTGATTTTCTACCGCTAATACCCAATATTGGGTTTGAGAATTCTATTTTGAAGACTATTTTTGAATCTTACTTATTAAAACCTGAATTTGGGTTCTAGATGTCTTACCATTAACTTCTAAACTTCACTTGTTGATGCCCTAATCTAGGTTTATACTTCATCATTTTCTAATGCCTGAATTTGAATTTCGGGTTTTTTATCATCAATTTTGGATTTCGTCTATCGACTCCCGAATCTTGGTTTTAAAGCAGTAGTATTGAAACTACAATAAACATCTAAATCTTCGACCAAAAGCTTTGAGCTGGTCTTCTTAATACCCAAATTAGGTTTATTACTTTGCAACTCTAAAAGATGTTCGCTAACATCTGAATTTGGACTCGGGATCATTTTTATCTCCAAGAGGAGTTTCTAAACAAACATTAAGATTTACGGATTACAGGGACTTATTTCCTGATGATAGCTTATGAACTCCAATTTCCAGACATAGGCTGTCTCCAAAGGGAGGTTCTTAAACTTAAATTATTAAACGTATGGATAGCTACTAATTATGGACCTCATGAAGCATATTTATAATTAGTAGCATAGCTACTTATCATGAAGCATATTTATAACATCATGAGTTAATAATGGAAAATGTCACTTGCTTTGAACTTTGCGGGAAAACAAAGTTATTAACAGCAAAGAAGTTGTGAAAATTTTGTCATAAAGAACAAAAGCTTCTTTCATACAAGTGGGGAAAAATGTTAACAATAAACTTGTCACAACCCGCACATTTATCGATTGTATATTTAAATATTTTATTCAAATATTTCATCGTTCGTCAGATTTTAGTCCGAAAACCTACTTTTTGCAAACATTCGAATTGGGACTCGAGACCCCATCCATTGAGTTCAAAATGCCGTTTGCGTCCTTTTTGAGTATAAACTTCGATATGTTTGGAGATAGTAGAATTTTGCTACTTTTCCTTAGGGCTTTGGGTTGGGTTTCTCCCCCATTAACCCCACTTATACTCTAGCTCAGTCCACCTCTCCTCTTCACTTCATTCTTATTTTTCTAACATTCAAGCTTCATCAAAAATGGAGAGAGGAATGGGAAATTAAAACTCCAAGCCCTAGTTCATTTGCAAAATCCAAGCTCTAGCTCCAAATTCTAAGAGAAGCCATTAGTAAGCATCTCCTTCTTCTTCTCCATCTCATTCTCCTTTCAATTTCAGAATTTCCTAAACCTAACTTAGGAAATATTTTACTTGCAAGCTTAGATTGAAGCTACTTGAGTTTTTATTGAATAGGAATTGATCTTAGCTTGTTTTAAAAGCTTCTCCTTCATTAATTTGGGTTTAAAGGTGAGATTTTTATCTCACATCTATGTCTATAACTATCCTCGAATGTTGGGTATGAATTCCTAACACTTATTCATGTGCATTTGTTTTTGGTTTGGACTGGTGAATATTCCAATTTTTAGTGTTTTGGGTTCAAATCTTTGAAATCCTAACTTTGATGTTTTGATCATGTTTTGGTGATGAATCGAAGAGCTTATAGGGCCGGGTAGTCGATGGGCATAAACCCCTAGCGTCCGTGCTTGTCCGATTGCAAATTGAGGGAGTTTGAACTTTATTTGAAATTGGATAGGAAATGCAGGAATTGGGGTTCAGTCGACTGAATTCTCTGAGTCAGTCGACTGAGCTGAAGCCCGAGAATTTTCAGGTCTGAGTTCAGTCGACTGACTCAGGGAGTTTAGTCGACTGATCTGCTCCTGTTTCGCCTGTTTTGCCTATTTATGCTCAGTTTGCTTTGTTTTCCTATATTTAATCGATTCTTCTTCTCGATTAGTTGTTATCACCTTTATCGACTTTGATAACTTCTATTTTAAGAATTTTTGGATATATCCACTTTGATGGATTCGATATCGGTTTCTTTAGATTTGATTCACGTCTTCGTATGTGAATTTTGATGATTAATTGTTCCTAAAATCATTTTTGTGATTTTTCACTTTAAAAATATAAAGGTTTTCAATACTAATAGTAAATATCAAAACTCTTTCATCAAAATGATTTCAACACTATTTTATTACAAAGCTCGTTTCTTAAACCATTTTCCAATCTACTAGCATATACAAACCTTAACCTCACTCGTACGAGAAATCCAATTAAACGGCTTAGTAAAACAAGTGGTATGAAACGCTTGCGTTTACTTTGCCGGTTAATTCTTGGACTTGTTCGATGAATCTCTTGTGACAATTTTCTAGTGGAGATCAACAATTTGTTTGTAAATATTTAAGTTAAGCTAGTGGTTATGGGACATGAAGCTAAACTCATATATTTACTAGCTTAGTGTAATTTACACTTATCGATCAATGATGATCATTTTGTGATTTAGACTAGCAATGTGCGATGTCTCTTTATCTACGAGGGAGACTAAACCCCGTTTCTAGTGGAGCTTCGGCTTGGTGGGGTAGCGACCCATGGTCTTTGGTCCGTTTTAGTGGAGCTTCAGCTCATGGTCTTCGGGCCGTTTTAGTGGGGCCTCGGCTCAAAATTAATGGTTAGCAACCATGGAATAGCTTTCCGTTTCGTAATACACATGTTGGTGAGTTTTTATGCTCCTGTTCTAGTGATAGGCCTCTTTCCCCTTTTTTTGATTTCTGGATCTCTATTGATCGATTTCTAGAATTTGTGATTCACCAATTTTCGTGATTTAAATTGATAAGCTTTATCATTATTTGTGCATTGGTGAATTCTTGATTCAACAACTTTTACGATTAGCATTGATATGTTTGTCAATATTTGTGGTTTAGTGAATAAAACAAAGAATATAACATTCTTTTTAGTGCTTCGAGATTCCTTGAGATATTGTATGATTTTTATTATTATTTAATGTATATTCGTCGTAGTACGACATTTTTGGTTATCATACGTTTTTATCATATCTCTCCTTATATCTCATTTTACTTGATAATTATAGCTAGACTGATCCGTTTATTATTTTCTTCTTAAATAATACTCGGGTCAGACTGTGATATTACAGGTGCTTCCACTTGACTCTTTATCAGACCATTATCTGACTTTTGGCTAACTACTTTAGATTAGTAGTTTTTGTTGTATACATTTGAGATATAGACTCCTTGATGTATATATATATATATATCTTTTTGTCTAGCACTTGTATCTATTCTTTTGCGTTATTGTGGATCTTGTTTGACCACAACTCTAATGTACATTTCTATGTGATTTATTTATATCTGTTTTCGCCTTTGTGATATGAATTATATGTGACTGATTTGTGTTATGCTTATATCTATATTTGTTTTCGAAGATATTATAGCCACTGTGTAGTAGTTTTCTGTTTGTATCGGTATGTCGGATTTCCTCTTGAGATGAAATGAAATGCATGTTATACCATCTGACATATGGGTGCTCGCACAAAGCGATTACATGGATGGTCGCTCCTCAACAGCCTATTCTCCGCGCTAGTTGACGGCATTACCCCGTAGTGTCCTTGGCTAGCATGGGTAAGAGATGGTGCAACACAAAACTCCACTTTAGAACAAAGATATGAAAGAAGATTAATAAAAATGCCAGACTCTACTGAAATTACAGGCATGGGTTTCGACAAGGAACATGAAAAAATGTCTCAAATGCATTAAGTGAGATTTCGAAGGAGTCACAAGCACTAAGCGCCCTCACAAGTGATAAACAATGCAAAAAACTTTCAAAAAAGATGAAAACGAAAGCGGAGCTACCTTTCCGCTTCATTCGAACCTTTCGATGCAGATGGATTCATGAATATAGAAAAAAGCAAGGATGGGCTCGGAACCCCTTTCAAAGGCAATGAATAATAACCTTTCATATGCGCACCAAAATTTTTGACACCAAACGTTTCGCCTTCATTAAAATTACTTAAAACAACCCTTTCGAAAGCATAGTCAAGCCTTTCGAACTGGTCGAAGCCTATGACATCAGGAGAAGATTCTGTATCAATTCATAAGCATGCATTCAAAAGTTACCTACCATATCAGAATCATCAATAATTCAATACCTTTGAAACCATAATAAACAACCCATTGACAAAGTCAAAAGCTCTCATCTTTACTTCTTATGACTACAAAGCAACACGAAGAGAAAAGCGCATCGGTGGCCCTTTCGACGATGTTGAAAGCAATTAAGGAAAAGCAGAGAGAAGGGACACTTAAAATTTAATAATAGCAAAAGGCGGACAAAGGACCCTTTCGACAAGGTCAAAAGGTCTGTTCTAAGAAGATGAGAAGCACAAAGATGAGTTAGAGAGCTCGAAAGTAAAGCCTTTAGAAAGCACTGAAAGAAGGCGAGCTATAACATCCTCTATCTAGAGTTCAAACATATCCGTGAATTCTCTAATAAACAAAACGCAATTCAGCTCATCTTCTAACTTTGTATTAGTTCATTCATCCATTCATTAGCATGGCATGGCTACACCTTAATTAAATCACAAATCTAAATCCATAATCAACCTATATTGTTTGACTTAATTTAACTAATTAAATTTCCTAAATAATGTCATAAAAAATATGAGAGGTTACATAAGGCCTTTCGACCATGTGGAAAGTACTGGGTCGAAAGCATTGGCGCGAAAGAGGGCCGATTTGCATCTATAAATAAGACCCAAGGGGTTCGATTTTGGGGACCGCATTTTGGAATCCGAAGCTTTTTCTTTCGCTTCTACTTCTTTAACAACAAAATCTTTGCAATTCTAAATTGATTTGGAAAAAAATCTCAAACTTGTAACTCATCTTGGACTAATAAAAAGGGAGAAATGCGCAGATTCATTAAGGAATTCGATTCTGAGGGAGATCATTACGATCATTAGCTAGACTAATGATCAATTGCACATGATGCTATCTTATGTTCTTAACTTCATTTTATCTTTTGTAAAGTTGAGGGATCAACTTGGATAGAATATATGTGAAACACATTATCAACGCGATAAGCATAATATGATGACAAATAAAGATGATGATGATGTTTCAACATTGATAAGTTTATAGAACTTACATACATCAAAGATGATCTTCTGATGAATACACCATTCGAAGCTTGCTGCATTGTGAATTAGATTTGTTTCGGAAGGACGAAATCCTTTTCGACCTAGTCGAAAGGATGTTACGAAAGATGTATAGTTGATGAATGACAATTTACCACTTAAGGATGGATTTCTTCGAAAGGAACATACAAGTGACTACATCTTCAACCCTTTCAAAGAAGTTCTTCCATAAGGAACGAAACCAATAATGTCGAAAGCAGCTAAATCTCTTAAATGGCAAAGTAGACCTTCTAGCATGATCGAAAGGGTTTGGGTAGACCTTTCGACATAGTCAAAAGGGATGAATATTAAATATGAATAGCCACCTTCGACTCATTTGCAAGAGGGGTTTCGAATAATATGCTTCCTCCTTTACCTTCATCTTGACGACATTAATTTGATCAATGATTCACTAGAAATATATTAATTATCCTCCGAAAGTGATTTGACCAAGTCAACTTGGTCAAAAGAGAGGTTTCAAAGGAAGCAATCTCTTTCAATCTTCCTTTAGTAATCTTATTTGGCATTCACATAGCTTTGGGGATGTTCGAAAGTTTTCTTGTTAAAATTAATCTTAATCACAAGTTATGATGCTTTAAGTTGATGTTTGATTTTTTTGTCTTAATGATATTTTTTATTTTAATTCTTCTCCTAAAAAATTAGCTCTAGTTTTATGATCATCCTCATTTTTCCAAAGTATATCTATAGGTAATTTCTGGTGAATTAATTCTATTTTCATGGCAATGAAAGTAAATATCTATGCATTGTAATTTGCATTCATAGATTTTGTATTAATGCTAGTTGTTTTAGTTATTCATCAGTACCAAAGACTCTACCTAGAACAATATGTTTAGATGCTCTGACCTGATGGCATATCCACCATTTCTAATCAATAAGTATTGATTTAACCAAATACTAATCAGAAGTTGTCAATAGTATTGGTAGCCATAATAGTTTACATTTTAGAATTATCAAAAAATTCATCATGGAAGTCGTAACCATACTAACCCTATAATAAAATATAACTGCTAAGTAGCATTGTGATGCCCCAACTCTATACGCACGCTAGCCAAGGACACTACGGTGTAATGCCGTCAACTAGCGCGGAGAATAAGGCTGTTGAGGAGCGACCATCCGTGTAATTGCTTGTGCGAGCACCGATATGTAAGATAGTTTAAGATGCATTTCATTTCAAGTGGAAATCCGACATGCGGATACAAACTCAAAGCTACTACACAGTGGCTATATATAATCTTTGAAAACAAATATAGAAATAAATATAACACAAATCAGTCACAGATATCCATATCACAAAGGCGGGAATAGATATGAATATACAACACTTAAAAGTGTTTATTAGAGAAGTGGTCTAACAAGATCCACAATATCACAAAGGAACAAATACAAGTGCTAGACAAAAATATGTATACATCAAGGAGTCTATATCTCAAATGTATACAACAAAAACTACTAAACTAAAGTGGTTAGCCAAAATATCATATGATGGTCCCAGATAAGAAGACATGAGGAAGCACCTGTAAAATCTCAGTCTGACCCGAGTATTATTTAAGAAGAAAATAACAAATGGATTAGTCTAGCTATAATTATCAGAAAAAAATGAGATATAAGAAGAGATATAATAATAAAACATATGATAACCAAAAATGTCATACTACGACAAGTATACAGTAGAAAATCCACAAAAGTCATACAATATCTCAAGAATCTCATAGCATCAAAAAGAATGTCAGATTCTTTATTTAAATCACGAAGACACAATAAATGACATACATATCAATGCCGATTGTAAAGTTGGTGAAACATAAATTCCATAAATCAACCATTAGAAATTCAGAAATCACAAGAAAAGGATGGCCAATCCCAAACGGAACGCTATTCCATAAACCGAACATCGAAGCACCTAAATAGACGCGCCCCAAGCACAGTCAAACATCGACGCACCTAGATAGATACTCCCCATGTAGTGTCTAACATCGATGCACCTCGAAAGATACACCCCATGCATAGTCGAACATCGACGCCCCTAGATAGATACGCCCCATGCATAGACGAACATCGACGCACCTAGAAAGATACGCTCCGTGCCCCGACTAATTAAGCCGATTTCTCCACGAAGTCTAACATCGATGCACCTAGATAGATACGCCTCATGCATAGACGAACATCAACGAACCTGAATAGGTACGACCCATGCATAAACAAACATTGACACACCTAAATAGGTATGACCCATGCATAAATAAACATTGACGCACCTAAATAGGTACAACCCATGCATAAATAAACATTGATGCACCTAAATAGGTACGCCCCAATGTGAACAAAGAGACATCGCATATCGCTAGTCTAAACCATAAAATGATCATCATCGATCATCAAGAAGTGTCAATTACACTAAGCTAGTAAATATATGAGTTTAGCCTCATGTCCCATAACCACTAGCTTAACTTAAATATTTACGAACAAATTGTAGATCTCCACTAGAAAATTGTCACAAAAGATTCAATCGAACAAGTCCAAGAATTAACCGACGAAGTAAACGCAAGCGTTTCATACCACTCGTTTTACTAAGCCGTTTAATTAGATTTCTCATACGAGTGAGGTAAAGGTTTGTATATACTAATAGATTGAAAAAAATGGTTTTATAAACGAGTTTGACATTGCAAATAGAGTAGAAATCATCTTTGAGAAAGAGTTTTGATATTTACTACTAGTACTGAAACCTTTATATTTTAAAGTGACAAATCATAGAAGTGATTGTAGAAACAATCAATCACTAAAATTCACATTCGAAGACGTGAGTTAATTCCAATTAATCGACATCAAATCCACCAAAATGGATATTTCCAAAAATTCCAAAATAGAAGTTATCAATGTCGAATAATTGATAGCATCAACTAGGAATCAAAACGAATCGATAGAAATTGGAATCCAAGCAAAAATAGGCAAAAATAGGCATAATAGGCATATTGGAGCAGGTCAATCGACTGGTCCTCTGTAATCAGTCGATTGAAACAGAAACATGAAAATTATGTTTCCTGCAGTCGGTCTACTTATTTCAAAGGCCAGTCGATTGATTGCAGTGTATAGAGACTTCATGTCTCTGTTATCTGCCTTTGATACGCGAATTGGCTACAGCAAGTCGACTGGCTACAAAGCCCAGTCGACTGACTGGACCCAAGGCAGTTTTCTTAGCCTACAAATGGGATGTGCAAACCCATCCAACTCGCGACCGAGCGAGCAATGGCGCTAGGGATTTATGCCAATCAGCAACCCGGCCCTATAGGCTCTTCGATGCATCACCAAAAACATGTTCAAACAATAAAGCTATGATTTTTGAAGATTTGAACTCAAAACACTAAAAATTGGAATATTCACATAACCAATCCAAATCAAATGCAAATGCACATGAATAATTGTTAGGAATTCATACCTAACAATCAAAGATAATCATAGACTTAGATGTGAGATAAATATCTCACCTTTTCACAAAATCAATGAAGAAGAAGCTATAGAGCAATGGCAAGAACAATCACTCTTCAATTCTAACCCAACAAGCTTGAATCTAAGCTTAAAAGAAAAACATTTCCTAAATTAGGTTTAGCAAATTTCTGAAATTGAATGGAGAAAGAGTTGGAGAAGATGAAGGGAAGGCTTACCAAAGCTTCTTCTTGAATTTGGAGGTGGAAGCTTGAATTTGCAATAGAAGCTAAGGCTTGGAATTTCTAATTTCCACTATTTTCCCCTATTGTTGCTTAAAGCTTAATGTGTAAGGAATATGAAATGAAGTAATTGAAGAGTTGGAGTGGAGCTAGGGTCTTAAGATAGAACATTGGGTTGAAACCCAAACTCAAACCCAAAGTGAAACCGTAGCAAAATTCTACTAACTCCAAACATATCGAAGCTTATACTCAAAAAGGTCGCAAACGGCATTTTGAACTCAATGGAAGTGGTCTCGAGTCCTAATTCGACTATTTGCAAAAAGTATCTTTTCGGACTAAAATCCGACTAATGATGAAATATTTAAATATACAATCGAAAAATATGCGGGTTGTTACAGACTCCCCTCCTTAAAGAAATTGCGTCCTCGCAATACTTAAGAAGAAAATAAAGAGTAACAACCATAGAAGCATATCAACACAAAAGAAAATTTGAAATAAGAAGTTCACCATAAAGCGCACGAAAGAGTTAGCCCGAACGTGTTCGCTCGATGAATTATCTAAATTCCCAAGAGAAATCCTTAGGATTTAAGAAACATCGGACTTTCACAAAAAGAGCTCCTTTATTTCGAAGGCGCGCAACCCCCGAAGAAATGATGTGAATAGAATGTTGCTCAAAAGTCAAATCTGGTGAAACTTCAATCCCTACTATAACACCAGGCTCAAGAATAAAAATCGAAAACCTAAAGCATTTCCATAGTTAAAAGACGTGGAAAACGTCAAGAATAGCAGAAAATTGAGCCGGTGCAACGGCGTAGTACAAAATCGGTACGCCCAAGAAACGAGAAAATCGAATAATTTGGAACAACGGCGTAGTACCAAAAACGGTACGTCCGATGAACCGAACACCATAAAAGAACATCGGACGCTAGTCCATAAAAGAAATGAGATAAAGCTCAATAAAACGAAGTATATCAAAACGTCCGATGAACTTGATAAAAAGATAATTCCATTCAGACATCATCAAAGAATCAACCACTTGTTGCTTACGACTAAGCGCATTGGCAACACGATTTCCCTTCAGGAATAAAAGAATATCAAGATCATAAGATGCTAGGAACTCGAGTCAACGTGAAGTTCCTTATGAGAAAATAAATATTCCAAAGATTTATGATCGAGGTGGAGAACAAATTTCTCCCCCAAAAACGATGATGCCAAACTCTAAAAGCGAAAACAATAGCCGCGAGCACTAGATCATGAGTGGCATACCTAGTCTCCATCGGCTTTAATGATTTAGAAGCACAAGTGATAGCATGTTCTCTTTTGCAAGAGAACGACATCCAAACCAATAAGATTAGCATTGGTACAAAAGATAAAGTCTTGGTTTCCTTCGGGAATCACAAGAATAAGAGTATCGGAAAAGAATTCTTTCAATTAATCTTCTTTCTCGAAAATCTAAAACTTTCAAAATTACATTTATCTTTTTGTAATAATCTTTCTAGAAAATTTTAATATTTTTACAAGTCAATATATCGTGTCTGACTGTCTCATCAAAGCGTTTAGGAGATTCCTATCGATAACGTTGATCAAGCGCATCGACCAAATTTCTTAAAACACTAAATGGGCAATACAATCACAAAATCATCTTCTATATGACAAAAATGTCTCTCAAAAACTTTTAAGAATATTCTTTTTTCGTTTTAAGAACAAAAATCCAATTATACTTATAAATAAATCTTTATGAAAAAGATTTGTAAAATTTTTTTAAAATTTCTATTTTCATCCGAAATCAATAAATACAAGAATGGTCTCACTGAAATATTCATAGAATATTCGATTTATAAAATGGATGAAATAAGCTGGACAAACTGAATGACATCATAAGTCATTTATAAGAATCATAACGAGCGCGGAATGCGGTAAGTGGAATGCTATCTCCCGCAACTCGTAGCCAAATGAAAATCGGTGGCAATGTCGAACTAGAAAGACCTTAACACCTCTCAAAAGATTGCTTAGGAGATAATCCTAAGACAAACTCAAAAATACCGGAAAGTTTCACAAACTATTTAGATGAGAGAAATAACACTTTGCTCATCATGAGGACTTAAAGAATAAAAATGATGCCATCAAATTGGAATCGAAATCACCAAGGAAAAATTAGAAATCTGCTTAACCGATAGAAAATGTCGAAGATAAATAGTCCACTCGAAAAATAGGATATGGGCTTCACAATGATTAAGCCAATCCTTTCAAACATCAATTCCAAAGCCTAAGTAAAAATTGGCATGGAAAGAAAAACCACATAAAATAATTTTTGACATTAATAAAAAGCAAATTGAGTGTTGCGGATCCACCAACCGGATTCGCAATTCTCAAAGAAGACATCAAGCCCAAAATATTTTCAAATAAAAAGAATCAACAAGTTCTTTTGATATAAAATAATGAGATGAACTCATATCAACAAGAACTTGAAAAGGATAATCACAAAACAAACAAAATCAAGGATTGAATGAGAAATACCTTGACCAAGAGAAATGCCACTAGGGGCTTGCACTACATTGAGCTCTCCCTCCTTCTTACTTTGAAGTATGGGACATGTAGTTATATGGTGACCCGAATTTTTGCAATAGCGACAAAAGAGGGGTTTCGGACACTCCCTTGCATAGTGGTCCGTGGAACCACAATTGTAGCATTGTCCACGACTAGAGGTAGGAGTCTTTGCTACCGGATTTTGTTGCTTCCCTTTCTTGTTGGGAGTGGGACCTTTGAATTTGATAGGCCTCTTCATGTTATTGTTGAAGTTCTTTTGGGCACCCACAACTTCAACATCGCCTTCATTATCGACCTCTTCAAGTCGAAGAGCGAAAAGAAACTTCTAGTTTTAGAAGTAATGGCTTCTTGAGGTTCTTATTCAACCCATAGACGAACCACTGATTTTTCATCAATGGGGTATTAATATACTCGACCCCATACTTAGAGAGAGATTTGAAAGATGCGACGTAATCCGTCACAGAAGATTCACCTCGAACAAGGTCAATAAAACGCCGGGCCAAAGTTACTTTTTCACCCTCCGGCACAAATTTTAGTTTGAATTATCCCCGGAATTGTTCCCAAGTAAGATCCGCTTCGATAATCTCCGAAGTTAAAAGCTCATACCAATCTAACGCTCTTTCTTGGAGCATGCTAGAAGCCACTTGGACTCGATGAAGGTCAATAAGATTCATGCGAGTAAAGATGCGATCGCATGATTTGAGCCAAGCTCGAATTTCTATAACACCCTCGGATCCCCTGAATGGCCTTCCACCCAAATCGGTATAGTCTCTGCACAAGCGTGCAAAACCGGATCTAGGATGAGTAGGCTCTGGGATGGGACCGGCTGCTTGAGGCTTTTTTACTAGATCAAGAAGCTGCTGGGCGGACATGAATACTCCATCCTAGGGAGTAGCACTAGATTGACCGACGCTGGGACGGCTAAGTCTAACCATTTTTTCTTCTTTAAAAAAGAAAGAAAAAGAAAATTTGTTCTCAAAATAAATATCAAGCAATCTTGATAGATAAAATAAGGAATCATAAAGAAAATAGGATAAACTGGTACGAAGACTCGAATTAAATCCTAAAGCACGACTCCTAAGATGGACATAGGACGATGATCCTTGTTAAATTATTCTACGTTGTTCCGAAGTTTGTCTTTGATACCAAGCTGTGAGGCCCCACCTCTATACCCACGCTAGCCAAGGACACTACGGTGTAATGCCATCAACTAGCACGGAGAATAAGGCTGTTGAGGAGCGACCATCCGTGTAATTGCTTGTGCGAGCACCGATATGTCAGATAGTTTAAGATGCATTTCATTTCAAGAGGAAATCCGACATGCCAATACAAACTCAAAGCTACTACACGGTGGCTATATATAATCTTTGAAAACAAATATAGAAATAAATATAACACAAATCAGTCACAGATATCCATATCACAAAGGCGGGAATAGTTATGAATATACAACACTTAAAAGTGTTTATCAGAGAAGTGGTCTAACAAGATCCACAATATCACAAAGGAATAGATACAAGTACTAGACAAAAATACGTATACATTAAGGAGTCTATATCTCAAATGTATACAACAAAAACTACTAAACTAAAGTAGTTAGCCAAAAGATCAGATGATGGTCCCAGATAAGAGGACATAAGGAAGCACCTGTAAAATCTCAGTCTAGCCCGAGTATTATTTAAGAAGAAAATAATAAACGGATCACTCTAGCTATAATTATCAGAAAAAATGAGGTATAAGAAGAGATATAATAATAAAAACGTATGATAACCAAAAATGTCATACTACGACAAGTATACATTAGAAAATCCATAAAAGTCATACAATATCTCAAGAATCTCATAGCATAAAAAAGAATGTTATATTCTTTATTTAAATCACGAAGACACAATAAATGACATACATATCAATGCCAATTGTAAATGTTGGTGAAACATAAACTCCGGAAATCAACCATTAGAAATCCAGAAATCACAAGAAAAGGATGGACAATCCCAAACAGAACGCTATTCCATAAAGCGAACATCGACGCACCTAAATAGACGTGCCCCAAGCACAGTCAAACATCGATGCACCTAGATAGATACGCCCCATGTAGTGTCTAACATCGATGCACCTCGAAAGATACACCCCATGCATAGTCGAACATCGACGCCCCTAGATAGATACGCCCCTAGATAGATACGCCCCATGCATAGACGAACATCGACGCACCTAGAAAGATACGCCCCATGCCCCGACTAATTGAGGCGATTGCTCCACGAAGTCTAACATCGATGCACCTAGATAGATACGCCCCATGCATAGACGAACATCAACGCACCTGAATAGGTACGACCCATGCATAAACAAACATTGATGCACCTAAATAGGTACGGCCCATGCATAAATAAACATCGACGCACCTAAATAGGTACGACCCATGCATAAATAAACATTGACGCACCTAAATAGGTACGCCCCAATGTGAACAAGAGACATCGCATATCGCTAGTCTAAACCATAAAATGATCATCATCTATCATCAAGAAGTGTCAATTACACTAAGCTAGTAATATATGAGTTTAGCCTCATGTCTCATGTCCCATATTGGGGACGAAATTCTTCTAAGGGGGGAGGAATGTGATATCCCGGAAATTGTGGCAATATCGATTTAATAATCTGTATTTAAAATTAAATTGATTTGATAACATTTTGTTAACAGAATTTGACTTGATTTAATAATCCAATTAACAGATGTTTAATTGGTAAAATTTATCTTTTAAAAACTAATAAAATGTTTTCCTATTTATAATGTACATATATATTTATATATATTGTAAATACATAAGTTTTGATTTGAAGTTAAATAAACAATTAAAATCTTGTTTTTAAAATTCTAATAATTCATTTTTCATAATTTGAAATTATATATAAAAATTTAAAATACCATTTAAACATTAAACATTAATGTATTTAATTAAGATAAATAAGATTAGTAATTTATAATTTCTTTTATAAATGATTTAAATTAATAAATATGTTATTTTCAAATAATAGTAATAAATGATTTAAATTTGATAGATATGTTTAGAAGACAACATTATTATTTTTAAATTTAATTTTTTGTTATAAATTAGTTTTAAATTGGATTTTTAAATGTATAGTTGGATTTGAATTTGAGTTAATTTTGAATTCAAAGAATAAACATATTTAAATTATGTAAGTAAGCTTTCATTTTTATATGTATTGTTTTATTTCATTTTCTTTTAAAAAGAAATGCATATACATTTACTTATGAAAATATTTTATATATATATGTATTTAATAAATAAAGAAAAGGGTTTCATTTACTTTTAAAAAAAACAAATAAAATAATTCTCAAGACACAAGTTATTATATTAAGAGGTACAATGACAAGTGTAGTTGAATTAAATAACTAATGTGACAAATGTTGTTTTCTTTTTACATGTGTCCTTTTATTTTTAATTTTTCTTTATTTTTTTCTTAATAAATCAATTTCACTTATAAAAACATGTTTTCTTCAATCTTTCCTTTTCTAATCTTCTTTTTTTCAAAGAAAGAAGATAAAGTTTCAGCTGAATCAAATCTGAGACCAATTTGTTTCCGAAACTCTCAAAAACCCAAAATCAATATCCTATAATTCATTTTCAAAACCAAACCTGAGATCTTCAAAATCTTGTTCAAATCTGAAAGTTTTCTCCTCTGCAAAAATCTTTTTCTTCAACCTGCTTTATAACCCTGCAATCCTCTGTAAAATTATTTTCTAATGTAAAAGCATATGCCTGCAAACCTGAAATCTCTAATGCAAGTTTTAAAGCAAACAAGTCCTCTGTAAAATCTTTTTCAAATGCAAAAGCAAAGTATAAGCCTGCATGCATCTTTCAATCTGGGTTTGTCTTCAACAAAATTTCATTAGCATGCAACTGCAAGTTCAAATCAACAAGCAATTCAAGTTTTAAAATCTACAACTCAGTTTTAAAGCATAGAAGAAAAGCTTTCAAAACAGTTTTCAAATTAAAGGCTCTGTCCTCATTTGTTCGGGTGAGTAACAACATTTTTTAAAAAAAAATTACAAGTTGGATCTGTTGCTTGATTTTTGTATGAAATAAGTTGTTATGTTAAATATATACAAGTGTGTGTTTCTGTATGAATGCATAGTGTTATTTTATATACTGTAGTACTTGTTCCAGGGTCAAGAATTAATCAAAATTCACTTGATTTTAATACAACCTTTGTTAAGACTTGAGCATTGGACAAAGTATGTTTGCTGTATTATAATTTAAAGTTTAAAAATCTGGTTATGTAAAACTGAATTATATTTCCTTTGGAAACAAATAAGCATCAGCAAGCTTAAAAATGAGTCAAAATAAATTGTCAAGATTCCTTGATTTGGGTATATAAATCAAAAGCTTAAACTGTAATTCGATTTTTAAAAAAAATCACTATTTTTAGTTATGGGATTAAAGAGTATTTCTGGTTTAACCAGAAATTGGAATTTGGGAAAATTCTGTTAAACTCGATGGTCTAAAGGGTCGTAGTTCTTTTTGGAGGAAGAAAAGGGGTCAGTGATTTGGGGAAAAATGGGGGAGGTAGTGGAAGATCACCGTGGTGATGGTGATTGTTGGATTTGAGTTGTAAACCTAGTTTCTGGATGGTGCGGTAGTTTGATCGGCATTGATGCTCTCGTTGATCGAGTGCAACAATTTTTGGGGAGATGGTTGCTAGGGTGTTGAAGAAGCATTGGACGGCGTTGCAAAGCCTCCGATGGCCGGGGGAGGGGGAATGAAGGTTTTCCAGGTTTGGGATTGGATGGTGATTCTTGTTCCAGTATTTTTCCAGGTTTTGGGTTTGGGGAACTCGAACTTGATTTCGAGTAGATGACGATTTTTGGAGGATCGCGATGTGTTTCGATGATGAACGTCGACTTGCTTGTTGCCTTGGTAGTGGCCGGAGGTGGCCAAGACCACCGTGCATATGCAGGGTGAAGAATGGTGTCAGGGCCATGGTGGGATTTTTGAAGTAATTTTGGGCTCGAGACATACTCGAGTAATTCGAGATTGTACTCGAAGTAGTTCAGGGATTTACTCGAAGTAAATCAGAGGAGACTCGGGGATCTTCTACAGTTACAGGTTTCTCTGAAACCTGTAAAATTTCAATTCAAAATTGATTTAAAATCTGAAAACAAGTTTTGAAATAGAATTTAAAATCTAAATTTAAAATATGGTTTCAAACTAAGTTTGAATTCCAGTTTTTAAATTTTAATTTAAACTTTATGAATGAAAATGTTTAAACAACTAAAAAAAGAGTTTAAATAATTTAAATTTAAAGATAAGCTTTAAAATCTATGTAGAAGATTTAAACATAAGTTTAAATCTGGAAATCGGGATCCAATTTGAATCCATGTTGGAAAATAAAGGAAGTTTTAAAAGTTTTAAAATGTGAAATAACTTTGGATGTTGAAACATATTTAAATAGGATTTGTATTTTAAAATGAATGTGAGTTTAAATTTCCTTTAAACTTCTTTATAAAATATGAATTATTTAGTATAAGTTTTAAAAAGTTTTAAAATGTTTTTAAAACTTTGTTAAGGTTAAGTTTGGTTTTCATTTTAAATTTAAAATTTAGAATGAAATTTGGAAGCAAAATTTTAAAGTAAATTGTTTTAAATTTACTTTGTTAATGATAATGTAATCATTAATAAGAAATGTTTTATTTCAAAGTAAATCAAAGATATAATGATTATTAATTCATTCAATTAGTAAGGTAATTTAAATAATTTAGTTAATTTATTTATTTAATTAATTAATGGTTTTGAATAAATTAATTAAGGATAAATTAGGTAATTAAGATGAATTAAATTTGAAAATTGATATTAATTAATTTAAGTTAATGACTTAAGAAAGGTAATTAAAGAATTGATGATAAGTTAATGAAGGTCATTAACTTAGGATTATTTATTAATTTAATTAATGTAATTAATTTTGATAATTAATTGGATTAATTAATTTAGATAATCAAGTATGGTATTTGGTTAAGTATGATTACTTTATGAAAGTAATTAAAGATATTAATTACTCATTGTAATTAATTAATTAATTAGATTAGTTTAAACTAATTAATTAAGTTTAATTAATTTAGAATAAGCATTGGATTGATAAGTAATCAGTGAAGAATAATTACTTAGAGAGGTAATTAAGATAAGTAAATTAGTGGAGGTAATTAATTGAAGTATAAAGAGTTTTGGGATTAATTACTTGTGTAATTAATATGAAGGGTAATTACTTTGTGAAAGTAATTAATAATTAATTACTTAGTGTAATTAATTTAAGCATTGATTAATTAAGTCATTTGAAAATAATTAAGTGATGTAATTAATTAAGGGCAATTAATTACTAATGAGATTGATCAAGGATGATTAATAAATATAATTAATTATTAAATGTAATTAATTTAGGATTAATTAACTTACTTAATGAAGTAATTAAGGGTAGTTAATTACTGAATATGGTTAATCAAAAGTGATTAATAATTTTGGTTTAATTAAGGTTAATTACTTAATGTAATTAATTTAAATAAAGTAATAAATTTAAATATAATTAGGAATCATTAATTAATATAATTAAATATGTGATTAAGAATTAATTAATTGAGATTAATTAATTAATGATAAGTGATTAAAGTAATTAATTAACGTAATTAATTAAGTATAATATGATTAATTATAATTAATTAATTAATGGAGTAATTAATGGTTAATTACTATTTTGTTAAGAATAATTAATTTGTGAAATTAATTAAGGGATAATTACTTGATTGTAATTAAAGGATAATTAATCAAGGGTGATTAATTAAGGTGATTAATTTGAGAATAATTAGTTAATTGATTTGTAATCAATTAATGGTTAAGTAAGCAAGATTAAATGAGGAAGTAATTAATTTAATTAATTTTTAAATTAATTAAAGATAAAGTAATTAATTTAGTTCACTTTAAATTAATTAGAGATGGAAGTAATTAATTTAATTCATTTTAAATTAATTATAGATGGTGATTATTAGATCATTGCTTATGAATGGATGATATGGTTTGCCTTGAATGGTTTGAATCGCATATATGAGATTAGTAATGTTGTATGGTATGAATGCTTGGTTGCATTGTGATGATAATGTAGATTATCAATTTATGATGATAATATGGATTACCTGTTTATGATCATAATGTTGATTACCCATTGTGAATCTCTGAATTAACTATCTGTGTGTATATAGATAATTGAATTGTTTTAAAACTTTAAAACAACTTGGACCTAAAAGAGACGCTTTGGATTTCTATGAGACCGGGATCGGGTTTCCATATTTGGATATCCGAAAACCACATCGATCCAAATTAACGAAAGGTCGTGAATCTCAAATGAAGATGAAGGTTCAGAGTGCAAGGGTTATCGTCGTTAACTTTGAGGGTGATTCCAAAATGAGGGTAACGAGATAATGCCTTCGGTTTCGTTTGAACCTGGAACTAACTTGTATGGATTGAATGCTTTCAGAACATCGTCAGGTGGACGATGAGCATTCTAAGAGATGTGTCCTATAAAGGTAATCGTAGCCTCAAGCCTCATCGACCGGGAATGGCTAAAACAGGGAGGTGCGGCAAGGCTAGGTGGGTCATGCCCATTTCAGGACAAGATTTTCCTCTCTCTAGAAGTCCATTTTTATTCGGCTGTGTGGGGCGGTTTATTCGCGACAACTGCCGGGGTTGTCTTGTTCGGGACTATCCAGTAAGTGATGGTTCCGGCCTTGTGTTGCAGGGGAGCGGGCGTACTCCTCAGTACGGTGATCTAGGCCACGTACTGTGACGGGCGATACCTCAGTAGTCCTGCCATTGTATGGAATCCAAAATCCAATAATTGCCAACGGTTTTGATTGTATTACCCACTTTTGTGGCTAGTAGCTGGAATTTCATAATGTAACAATTTCGGCTATTTCTTATTTGCCTGAAAACCCTAGACCTATTATAATATCACCGGATTTCCTATCAAATGTTTTGGTTAGCGTAAGATAAAAACTTACCCGTGTTTATTTGTGGGGAGTCTTACGTGATACCTTTCTTTTCAAAGGTTTTTAAAAGTTAAGCAACTTTAACCTGTTACTCACAGCAGACCCATGTCTGACCCGGAGTTTATTTTTGTTTTTCATAAACTCTTGGGTACTCAAATTTTTACGAGTAGCCAAGAGATTCAGGTTAGCTTTGACGAATTGTGGAGGAGCAACGGAGTAGGAGGCTTCTACGTTGTAGTTATCTAGCATTCCGCTGTGTTGGTATCTCTGAGTCGTTTGTTTGAGTTGTTTGTACTATGTTGTAATAACTCGACATGTGTTTATAACTGTCTAGTATGTGATGTATAATCTGTGTAACTCTAATAGTGATTTTATACTATGTAATATCTTATGTTATTAATATAATTTATTCGTTCCACTGTTTAGATTCTGATGTGTGTTTCTTCTTCTTCTTCTCTTACTTTCTATTCTCTATCCCTTTCTTTCTTATTAATGATGCGTCATTCTGTGGAGATGGATGGCGGGCCGTGACAGTGGTATCAGAGTGCTAGGTTGAGTGAATACCTAGGCTCTGTAGTGATTTCTTTCTTAAGAGAGTGTATTTGTAGTTTTGATATATATCTATATATATATATATATTTATTTATTTATTATTTCTACCTATTTGTTGGGTTACCCATTAAGGTTTTCCAATATAGGTTATAAAGGTGTAACACGACTGCTACATTTGGTTAGAGTTTGAATATTTGAGGTTGGAAGTGTATCTGTAGACATTGTAGACCTAATACCGTCTCGAGTGAGTTGTGCAGAGTATAGAGATTTCATCGATCTCTGAAGGAAATCTGTTAAGGTTCGGAGTCTATCATTGAAGATGGATGAGTAGAGTTTGGATCTGTTGGTTGGCAGAAGTGTGTGATGGTATCTTGATACCTCAGGGAGTAGTAGCTGCGTGATGAGATGCAGTGACTATGGATTGTGTCTGAAGATGTTTCTTTGGAACAAGTTTTAGGAGGTGTGTCTGCTTCGGTGTTGTCACTGGGTTCAGCAGGATGTTGTGGATGGCTTTGAAGTCGGATTTTATTGAAGAGCTTTGGATTAGGAAGTCATTGTCTTTGGTTTCAGCAGTACAGCTCGGAGTGTTCTGTGATGGCAGGAAGTTGTTTAGCTGAGTTGTTTTTCTGAAAGTGAAGTTCAGAAGCAGCGTAGTGGACCCATTTCTTCGATAGATTGACTAGACCAGCTTAAGATGTTCTGTTTGGTAAATAGAGAATAGTTTTCTTTGGAATTTGGTTGGGTTGATCACAAAAGTGACTTGCAATAGTTTGAGTGTTCTTTTGAGGTATTAAAGATTTTCTGGATGTCTTCTGCGAAGTCGGAGGTTTGTCCGCATCTGGAGATCGAGTTTTCTTATCAACTGGATTCCAGGATTGATACCGGTGGTTCAACAAGTAGAAGGATGGTTGCTTGAGATAGGGTTTGGTGAAGCAGCTCAGGATTTGTAGAATTTCTGAGATTTCTTTATAGATCTGTTGAACCATATTCTGGGATGTATTGTCCAGATTGTGCTCGTGTTCTTCATCAGCATTTTCTTCTATTTCAGATCAGAGTTGTGTAGCGGAAGCAGTTTGGGAGTGTTTCTGTTTTGTCTTTTCCGGATAGGAGAAGTGAGTTTGTTCTTCTGATGATTGAAGAGTAGAGATTGGTGATCTTGGTCTTGGTTGATCTTGAGGAGATTGTTGTGTTGGATTGTTTTTGATCCAGATTGTTTCTTGAAGCATCACCAAAGGTTGAGCTGATCAGGAAGGATGTAGACAGCCCAGGATCATCCGAAGAGTTTTGTGAATAAGAGACGAAGGAATTAGGATTCCAGAGTCGGAGATTTGTTTTGGATAAGTTTTCTCCGATCAAGGGAGTTATTAGGTTTTGATAAGTCTGGGAAGCTAGCTCAGAGGTGTTTTGGGTTCTCTTCTGTGCTTTGGTTGGATTGGTGTTGGTTTTCAAGAATTGATTTGACAGTTTGGATAATTGGATTCAATGAGTTTCACGTATCTCTGAGGGAGTACGTGTATGAGCTATCTCTGGTTGTGGAACCAGCAGTTCAGAAGGTTTGGTGGTTGATTCAGTCTCGTCTGTAGTCTGATATCTTGTTTAGTTCTGTAGATCTAGTTGAGCAAGAGCTCTATAGCTTCGTAATTTTGGTTGCTTGGATTCGGTAGAGCGAGTATTCCGGTATATATATATATATATATATATATATATATATATATACTTAGGGAAACTCGAGAAAATTTTATCAAGAATTTTATCTGGATAATTAAATTTGTTTGATTAGATAAATTGGTTGCTATGATTGTTAGCATATGATTGATATATGATTGATATATGATTGTTATATGCTTGTATTTAAATTAAATCTTTAGTAGATTATTAAATTACCTTTACTTTTAAATTTCGGGGACGAAATTCTTTTAAGGGAGGAGGAATGTGATATCCCGGAAATTGTGGCAATATCAATTTAATAATCTGTATTGAAAATTAAATTGATTTGATAAAATTTTGTTAATAGAATTTGACTTGATTTAATAATCCAATTAAATAGATGTTTAATTGGTAAAACTTATCTTTTAAAAACTAATAAAATGTTTTCCTATTTATAATGTATATATAAATATATATATATATTGCGAATAGATAAGTTTTGATTTGAAGTTAAATAAACAATTAAAATCTTGTTTTTAAAATTCTAATAATTCATTTTTGATAATTTGAAATTATATATAAAAATTTAAAATACCATTTAAACATTAAACATTGTGTATTTAATTAAGATAAATAAGATAAGTAATTTATAATTTCTTTTATAAATGATTTAAATTAATAAATATGTTATTTTCAAATAATAGTAATAAATTATTTAAATTTGATAGATATGTTTTAGAAGACAATATTATTATTTTTAAATTTAATTTGTTGTTATAAATTAGTTTTAAATTGGATTTTTAAATGTATAATTGGATTTGAATTTGAGTTAATTTTGAATTCAAAGAATAAACATATTTAAATTATGTAAGTAAGCTTTCATTTTTATATGTACTGTTTTATTTCATTTTCTTTTAAAAAGAAATGCATATACATTTACTTATGAAAATATTTTATGTATATATATGTATGTATGTATTTAATAAATAAAGAAAAGGGTTTCATTTACTTCTAAAAAAACAAATAAAATAATTCTCAAGACACATGTTATTATATTAAGAGGTACAATGACAAGTGTAGTTGAATTAAATAACTAATGTGACAAATGTTGTTTTCTTTTTATATGTGTCCTTTTATTTTTAATTTTTCTTTATTGTAGTTGTTTTCTTTTTACATGTGTCCTTTTATTTTTAATTTTTCTTTATTATACTTTATTAATAAATCAATTTCACTTATAAAAACATGTTTTCTTCAATCTTTCCTTTTCTAATCTTTTTTTTTTCAAAGAAAGAAGATAAAGTTTCAGCTGAATCAAATCTGAGACCAATTTGTTTCCAAAACTCTCAAAAACCCAAAATCAATATCCTATAATTCATTTTCAAAATCAAACCTGAGATCTTCAAAATCTTGTTCAAATCTGAAAGTTTTCTCCTCTGCAAAAAATCCTTTTTTCAATCTGCTCTATAACCCTGCAATCCTCTGTAAAAATTATTTTCTAATGTAAAAGCATATGCCTGCAAACCTGAAATCTGTAATGCAAGTTTTACAGCAAACAAGTCCTCTGTAAAATCTTTTTCAAATGCAAAAGCAAAGTATAAGCCTGCATGCATCTTTCAATCTGGGTTTGTCTTCAACAAAATTTCATTAGCATGCAACTGCAAGTTCAAATCAGCAAGCAATTCAAGTTTCTTAGTCAGATTCAAAGAAGTTATGGCATTTCAGATTAAAGATTTTAAAAGCAACTCAAGTTTTAAAATCTGCAACTTAGTTTTAAAGCATAGAAGAAAAGCTTTCAAAACAGTTTTCAAATTAAAGGCTCTGTCCTCATTTGTTCAGGTGAGTGACAACATTTTTTTAAAAATTACAAGTGGGATTTGTTGCTTGATTTTTATCTGAAATAAGTTGTTATGTTAAATATATACACGAGTGTGTTTCTGTATGAATGCATAGTGTAATTTTATATACTGTAGTACTTGTTCCAGGTTCAAGAATTAATCAAAATTCACTTGTTATTAATACAACCTTTGTTAAGACTTGAGCATTGGACAAAGTATGTTTGCTGTATTAAAATTTAAAGTTTAAAAATCTGGTTATGTAAAACGGAATTATATTTACTTTGGAAATAAATAAGCATCAGCAAGCTTAAAAATGAGTCAAAATTCGAGACATACTCGAGTAATTCGAGATTGTACTCGAAGTAGTTCAGGGATTTACTCGAAGTAAATCAGGGGAGACTCGGGTATCTTCTGCAGTTACAGGTTTCTCTGAAACCTGTAAAATTTCAATTCAAAATTTATTTAAAATCTGAAAACAAGTTTTGAAATAGAATTTAAAATATGGATTCAAACTAAGTTTGAATTCCAGTTTTTAAAATTTAATTTAAACTTTATGAATTAAAATGTTTAAACAACTAAAAAAGAGTTTAAATAATTTGAATTTAAAGATAAGCTTTAAAATCTATATAGAATATTTGAACATAAGTTTAAATCTAGAAATCGAGATCCAATTTGAATCCATGTTGGACAATAAAGGAAGTTTTAAAAAATTTAAAATGTTAAATAACTTTGGATGTTGAAACATATTTAAATAGGATTTGTATTTTAAAATGAATGTGAGTTTAAATTTCCTTTAAACTTCTTTATAAAATAAGAATTATTTAGTATAAGTTTTAAAAAGTTTAAAATGTTTTTAAAACTTTGTTAAGGTTAAGTTTGTTTTTCATTTTAAATTTTAAATTTTAAATGAAATTTGGAAGCAAAATTTTAAAGTAAATTGTTTTAAATTTACTTTGTTAATGATAATGTAATCATTTATAAGAAATGTTTTATTTTAAAATAAATCAAAGATTTAATGATTATTAATTCATTAAATTAGTAAGGTAATTTAAATAATTTAATTAATTAAGGGTTTTGAATAAATTAATTAAGGACAAACTAAGTAATTAAGATGAATTAAATTTGAAAATTAATATTAATTAATTTAAGTTAATGACTTAAGAAAGGTATTTATAGAATTTATGAGAAGTTAATGAAGGTCATTAACTTGGGATTATTTATTAATTTAATTAATGTAATTAATTTTGATAATTAATTGGATTAATTAATTTAGATAATCAAGTATGGTATTTGGTTAACTATGATTACTTTATGAAAGTAATTAAAGATATTAATTACTCATTGTAATTAATTAATTAATTAGATTAGTTTAAACTAATTAATTAAGTTTAATTAATTTAGAATAATCATTGGATTGATAAGTAATTAGTGAAGAATAACTACTTAGAGAAGTAATTAAGATAAGTAAATTACTGGAGGTAATTAATTGAAGTATAAAGAATTTTGGGATTAATTACTTGTGTAATTAATATGAAGGGTAATTACTTTGTGAAAGTAATTAATAATTAATTACTTAGTGTAATTAATTTAAGCATTGATTAATTAAGTCATTTGAAAATAATTAGATGATGTAATTAATTAAGGGTAATTAATTACTAAGGAGATTAATCAAGGATGATTAATAAATATAATTAATTATTAAATGTAATTAATTTAGGATTAATTAATTTACTTAATGAAGTAATTAAAGGTAGTTAATTACTGAATATGATTAATCAAAAGTGATTAATAATTTTGGTTTAATTAAGGTTAATTACTTAATGTAATTAATTTAAATAAAGTAATAAATTTAAATGTAATTAGGAATCATTAATTAATATAATTAATGATGTGATTAAGAATTAATTAATTGAGATTAATTAATTAATGATAAGTGATTAAAGTAATTAATTAATGTAATTAATTAAGGACTAATGTGATTAATCATAATTATTTAATTAATGGAGTAATTAAAGGTTAATTACTATTTTGTTAAGAATAATTAATTTGTGACATTAATTAAGGGATAATTACTTGATTGTAATTAAAGGATAATTAATCAAGGGTGATTAATTAAGGTGATTAATTTGAGAATAATTAGTTAATTTATTTGTAATCAATTAATGGTTAAGTAAGCAAGATTTAAAATGAGGAAGTAATTAATTTAATTCATTTTTAAATTAATTAAAGATAAAGTAATTAATTTAATTCACTTTAAATTAATTAAAGGTGGAAGTAATTAATTTACTTCATTTTAAATTAATTATAGATGGTGATTATTAGATCATTGCTTATGAATGAATGATATGGTTTGCCTTGAAAGGTTTGAATCTCAGATATGAGATTAGTAATGTTGTGTGGTATGAATGCTTGGTTGCATTGTGATGATAATGTAGATTATTAATTTGTGATGATAATATGGATTACCTGTTTATGATGATAATGTTGATTACCTATTGTGAACCTGTGAATTATCTATCTGTGTGTGTATAGATAATTGAATTGTTTTAAAACTTTAAAACAACTTGGACCTAAAAGAGACGCTTCGGATTTCGATGATACCGGGATCGGGTTTCCATATTTGGATATCCGAAAAACACATCGATCCAAATTAACGATAGGTCAAGAATCTCAAGTGAAGGTGAAGATTCAGAGTGCAAGGGTTATCGTCGTTAACTCTGAGGGTGATTCCAAAATGAATGTAACGAGATAATGCCTTCGGTTTCGTTCGAACCCGAAACGAACTTATATGGATTGCATGCTTTAAGAACATCGTCAGGTGGACGATGAGCATTCTAAGAGATGTGTACTATAAAGCTAATCGTAGCCTCAAGCCTCTTCAACCGGGAATGGCTAAAACAGGGGAGGTGCAGCAAGGCTAAGTGGGTCATGCCCATTTCAGGACAAGATTTTCCTCTGTCTAGAAGTCCCTTTTTATTCGGCTATGTGGGGCGGTTGATTCGCGACAACTGTCGGCGTTGTCTTGTTCGGGACTATCCAGTAAGGGATGGTTCCGGCCTTGTGTTGCAGGGGAGCGGGCGTACTCCTCGGTACGGTGATCTAGGCCACGTACTGTGACCGACGGTACCCCAGTAGCCCTGTCATTGTATGGAATCCAAAATCCAATAAGTGCCAACGGTTTTGATTGTATTACCCATTTTTGTGGCTAGTAGCTGGAATTTAATAATGTGACAATTTCGACTATTTCCTATTTACTTGAAAACCCTAGACCTATTATAATATCGCCGGATTTCCTATCAAATGTTTTGGTTAGCGTAAGGTAAAAACTTACCCGTGTTTATTTGTGGGGAGTCTTACGTGATACCTTTCTTTTTAAAGCTTTTCAAAAGTTAAGCAACTTTAACCTGTTACTCACACCAGACCCATGTCTGACCCGGAGTTTATTTTTGTTTTTCATAAACTCTTGGGTACTCAAATTTTTACGAGTAGCCAAGAGATTCAGGTTAGCTTTGACGAATTGTGGAGGAGCAATGGAGCAGGAGGCTTCTGCATTGTAGTTATCTAGCATTCCGCTGTATTGGTATCTCTGAGTCGTTTGTTTGAGTTGTTTGTACTGTGTTGTAATAACTAGGCAGGTGTTTATAACTGTCTGGTATTTGATGTATAATCTGTATAACTCTGATAGTGATTTTATACTATGTAATATCTTATGTTATTAATATAATTTATTCGTTCCGCTGTTTAGATTCTGATGTGTGTTTCTTCTTCTTCTCTTTCTTCCTATTCTCTATCCCTTTCTTTCTTATTAATGATGCGTCATTCTGTGGAGATGGATGGCGGGTCGTGACAATTCTATTGGATAAAAAATGTACGTGCAAATCTAGACTTGAAAAATGAGGAAATAAAAATTAAGAAAATGCAGAACCTGTTAGAATTTAGTAGAGAGAGAATAAACCGCACAACTCAAAAGAACTACATTGTTATATTGACTAGTTAGAACGATAGGAATTACAAAGCTTTACATAGAAATGTAAATTAACAAACTACATTTTAAACTCAAGCCATTAACTTATACCTTGACCAATAAACTAGGGAACATATGTTAAACTTATTCCTAAACATGTTAAACATATACTAACGTTAACACCCTCTCTTAAACTGAATAGGTGTCGAATACTAAATTTACAACTCCTAAATGCTAAATTACAGTAAACCATGGTTCTTAATTTATTCATCTTCTTGCGTAGAAGAACTCTGTCACAACTTTCATTTCTACCTTGTTGGACATGCTCAACTGTTTCACGTTGATTGGCTCTCCACTCATTAACCATCAACAAATACAATTGGTTTCTTTTAAGGTATTCACGGACCTCTGTTCATGGGTCATCACTTGATACTGCTATATCTGTCATCGCCCCAGCAAGCTAGAGTTGCGGCTCTTCTTCCTTTGTCTATTTAATGGCACAAAACCAAGTCTACATCATTCACAGACTCACCTACTTCACTTGTAGGCATATGCCTATTTTCTAATAGGCATTTCAACAAACAGTTCTCGAGCGCTCTCCATATTGTCCAACCTTACAACCGATGTTCTATGGAATGCCTTCTTTATGCTAACATTAACATCACTATCAAGAAACACTTGACAACCACCATCATCTACCTCACTTCAACATGACTTTTCCTCTAACATACATCAACTAACTTCCAACCGCACTACAAAAACATATATCAAACTGCCACTTCACTATTCGACCTTAACAACCTGAACACCATCTTTGTGAACCACCACAGTAATTAGTCGAGTCACTACAACCCGCATTTCCTACACATACATCAACAATTAATCACCTCACCATCACCAACTCCTCCCCAACTCCAATATCTATAAGACATACACCCACTAATGCCCACTGCCAAGTCTCCCTTAATCACTTCACCTTCATCTGAACAACAAGCATCTGTTACCTCTTTAATCACAACAATAGACCAATTCTTCAACAAGAAAACCACACACGCAAACAGCTATACAATTGCTCCTTCATCACGATCCAAACTCCTCCTTTAAATGTTCCTTACCTTTCTACGGGATGGTATGCACGTGGATTAGTAACTGATGTGAATGACCCGTAGTATACAATTGGGCACTATGCTCCAACATCTGTTCCTCGCCCTGATAGTATTTCAATACTTTTGAATACCCTTTACCAATCAGCAGTATATGGTGCATAGGCCCTATATTCTTCACTTTAACTTGTTGAGTCGTTATATCCTCCACTGTCTAGTTATCAATATAACCAAGCTGAAGCTTCACAAGTTTACTATATTAAAAATCCTACTCAGCCAAATCATCTAAAATAGCACAATATTCACAATCCATGGAAAGCTTTCATTACATAAGCATATTCAACCTTACAAGCTTTTCAGCAAGCAATAGACATGACATAGAATTTAATACAGTAAGCTAGGCGCCGGAATTAACTTCCAGGCAACCATATCCAATCTCAAGGGAAATAACATAACTTATCATGGATCATTTAACCACAAAGCACAATGATCACAAACTAACCATTAATTAAAATGAAAGCTGCTTCATCATATCTGTGCTTTTTTCCATATGCTACTTTTTATTTCATAGCCTCTCAACATTCAAAATTAGCCACATGGATCTTTAAGTAGAATAAATTTATGCTTTTAGCAAGGCATCACCAGATTCATGTTACAACACACAACTGGTAAAAAAAACTTTATCATCAACATCCTACCACCATTATGTGTCTCCGTACTAGTGAGCTTCAGTGCATCAACTAGATAGGGGTTCAAGAAAGAATCGTAACTTTCATCACAACAAATCCATTGACAAGCGATCAGACATTTGAACTAAGACAAACTCGGAGCACCAGCAACCAAAAGCAACAAGAACTCCAACAATCTAACATGAGCACCTTCAATGAGCAAGATCAGATTTCTTTGGTTTCAGATTGACAACAGCTATCAACTCAAATCTGCAAGATACAAAGCATTCAAATTTATTCAGACACGCACTATTCTAGTTTGCAACCTCGGAATGCCGAGGGCTTCAAATTGATGGTGAACTTCAACGCGATGGTGCAAATCCGAAGGATCCTTCCAATCCAACTGCATCGCTATTTCAGTTTGGATGTTAATGCTAGATTGTTTTAGATAAAAGGAACGCTTCATGTTATTCCAAAATGAAGAATTTTTGGATGTTTTGAGGAAGATAGAACTACATTGGGATTATTTTTTCAACTCCCGCTAACTTAGGAGGTGATTGGTTTAGAGATGAATTTTGAGTTTTCTGTTTTCAAATATATGTGTCAAACATGAGAAAAGTAAAGTGAGGACGGAGGCGATGAAAGGAAGACGGAGGGACGACGGAGGGGATAGAGGGATAACGGAATGATAAATTGTCTCTCATGCTTTTATTATTTTTCAAAAAAAGAAAAATAAACATAATTTTTTTCTATTTTGTATGTTTATTTCATTTTTAAATTACTATTTTTTGACAATATACATGCTCCATGTGCGTTTTTATATGGACAAAAACGCAAAACAAAACCAAACACAGCCTTAGTTTTCTCAGATCTATTTATCTCCTCTCTCTCATCTAATTAAGCTCTAATAATATGTTAGAATTTAGTATGGAGGGAGATTAAATAGCAAAACTCAAAAGAACTACATTGTTATATTGTCAAATTAGAACGATATGAATTACAAAGCTTTAAATATAAGTATAAAATAACAAGCTAAAGCAATCAAGCCACTAACTTATTTCTTGAGCAATAAAATAGGGAACAAATGTTGGACTTATTCCTAAACATGCAAAACATGTGCTACCTTTAACAGAATCTCTACTGAACACGTGTATGAGTGTTTTCTCACTGGTGTGCTCTGAATCCTGATCTAGTCCATAAATTATGGATCAATAGTACCACTACTCCTTAATTGTTGGAATACTTTTAATGTTATTATTTGATCCAAATTTATTTGGCTGGATCAAGATATTAAATATATATATATATATACATATATGTATAGTTAGACCATATAAAATCAACCATGGAATCTAAAGATCTAACTAGGGCCAAGGTTGTTTAGTTCTTATTCTCACTTCACCATCCGTGTTTATGAAAAGGAGATAGATATTGGCAGAAATTTTGCTACTAAATTAACTTTTACGTGATATGTACATATTAAATAAATAGATGCCTCATTCATCTCGCAAACACTTTTTACCTTTACTTTTATATAGCTGACTTTGTAGAGATTGATTTAAGCCCATAAGTCAATTACCACTTTACTATATTTGTGATTCTTCTATGGTCATTTTTCCGAATTCTTTTATGTAAAAATTGTAGCTTTTTACGTGTATAATTTTTTAACTACGTTTTTTGTCATATAGATAACATGAAATTTTGTGCACAAAAATTTAATAAAAGAATGCTCATTTTCTTCAAATCGATCGAGCGACTTGCTCCACGTGAAGGATTATAGGCTGAAATTCCAAGAATGAATGTTAAGAGAGGGTGTAACTCAGTTGTAAATTTCAATGAAAAACTGTAAGCTCTCCTTTTTATTAACGATACAGATTTATACTCTTTCTCAAAATAAAGAAGGATATTCCCATATTGAATTATCGTTTACAGTAGTGAATTTTTTTCACTAATGTAGAATAATCTAATGCCAAGATCTAGATTTGCTGATTGAACGCCTTTCGATCTTGTTACTCCAAAAATCTCCTTTCAATAGAGTCGGAACCACTTTAAGCATAGAATAAGTGAGAAGAGTTCCAACCGAAGCTTCTTAAGAAGTCGAAGGGATGTTGCCATCAAAAAAGAAATCTTCAAGACTTTTCGAAGATGTCGCAAGGTTTCTCCAAATCAACATCCAAAGGGTTCTTACCTTGAGAAGAAGATAAAGGAGTCGAGAGTCGCCTTCCGCCTTCATTAACAACCCTTCGACTAGTTAAAGACCTTTCGATTAAGGTGAAGCCACATCCTCCAAAGACAATAAAGAATAGCTCCTTGAATATATGACAAACCATTCAAAACTAAAGGTTTCGTCTTCATTCAAACTACTACGAAGCAAGTATTATCTTGAGCAGTCCCTTCGAATGCTATTGTAAGCCTTTCGAATTGGCGAAAACCAATGTGATTCAAGAAGAGTTCTGCATCAGATCAGAAATGAGAACATAAGGCGTAACCAACATCATCGGAACCAATGAATAGAGGCTATCGACAAAGTCGAAAGCACTAGCAAGACAACTCAAAATAAAGAAACGCCACTACACCTTTCGAAAAAGGCGGCAACATGCGTAGTTCTCTCAGCAGTCACCTCTCAACCCAATCGAAAGCATCAGGGCCGAAAGGTACCGAGCTGCATCTATAAATAAGATCCAAGGGGTCACATTTTGGGGATCCTCTTCTTCTCGTTCTCAACTTGTATACTCTTAAATAAAGCATTGTAACCCTAATTATAAATTTTTTGATCTGGGGATTTAGTGAAACAAAATTTCCTTAGCTGGACAAAGGGAAGGCTTGAGTACTTAAATCTACTTAAATGTTTCATTAAAGTTCTTGTTCGATTCACCTTTATGTTGCAGGTTTCATCTACGATATTCTTATCAATTTAAGAATAAGGCCTTCAAAAAGAGGATCAGTCCATCCTAACTGAGTCGAAAGGTCACTATATATGGAATCTAACCCTTTTCACGTAGTCGAAAGGTCTGTCTGAATAATTCCTTCCTCTTAAGGACTAATCGAAAGGCAATTCTAAGAGGATTCACATCGTCTTTCCTGCATTACTTGAATAAAGGATAATTCACCATTCTTAGCATAATTTTGGGGTGTTAACAAGAATTTTTGTTAACAGATCCAGAAGCAATTATTTACTACTCAACAATAAATAAACAAAGCAGGAATAAAAGGATATGATAAAATTTAAGTGGTTTGATCTAATTGACCTACGTTCATGGACTTAACAACAAACTATAATTTGAATAGAGGACAAAAGAGATCATAGCTACAAAGTGGAGCAAACAAAACCTGTAAAAAACTTGAAGAGATAAAGAAAAATGATGATAAAGTGGTTGAGATTCCACTACTTCTATATATGTGCTGATGGAGCAAATATTTAAATATTCAAACTTCTTCCAAAGCAAAATATATGGCTACTTTTGATTTTGACTGGATTACCATATCTAATATATCTTCACGTCATAAACTTTTGATATATTCAATATTATCTTTGACTTTATATGCAGCAACAACTTTTGAAATTTATTTATTTATTTTAAAACACTAATTTGCTTGTAACTTTCACATATGAACTTTTTTTTGCAAACTGTCTTCTTCATCGTGTCACACATCTCCTCATCAAAATGTGCATAACATTATACGACTTATTTTCAACACTCCACCTTGATATAATATTACTGCATCTCTTTTATCTCGAATCAACTAGTGACTACTAGTTCTTGGGTCAGTGCCTCATGACGTTAAGCAGGTGTATACAAACTAATTAAGTTTGAGCGATGCTCAAACTAATCTTTAGGAAGTGTCTTCGTCATCATATTTGAAGGATTATCCATAGTACTAACTTTCACCAACTTAATCTTGCCTCCTTCTTCCTCAATCATAAAAAAGAATCCTTTAACATCAATGTGCTTTTCCCGAGAACTATAGGCTTGATTTTCTACAAGATAAATCGTGCTCTGAATGTCTGAAAATAGTTGTACAGTTTGTTGCACTACCAAATGATCATCCAACAACTGAAGTAAGTACAATCCATTCTTAGTCACTTCCACAATCGATATTAACTCGGCCTCGGTAGTCGACCAAGCTACTATAGGTTGCAGCTTTGATCTCCATGAAATCGAGCGTATGCCACATGTAAACGCATATCCTAGCACCGACATCCGTCCATTTCGATCCCCAGCATAATCTGAATCATAGTAGCCTCCAAGAGTGATATCACCGTCAACTCCACCATTCAACATGCTAATTGAAGAAGTGCCATGAAGATATCTGAGAATCCACCTCTTTACCCGCCAATGCTCTTTGCCTGGGTTAGATATATATCGACTCACAACACCAACTACATGTGCCAAATCGAGTCTCGTGCACACCATAGCATACATGAAACTACCAATGGCACTAGAATAAGGTATACCCGTAATATACCTCTTGTCTTCATCTTATGAAGGAGACTAATATTTTGGCAACTTAAAATGAGAGCCTAATGGAGTGCCAACCGGTTTAGCTTTCTCCATACCATATCGAGTGAGGGCCTTTTCGATATACTACACCTGAGTGAGTCTTAACTCACTCCACTTCCTATCTTCGAATGTCTTCATTCTAAAAGTTCTTTGTGCTTTTACCAAATACTTCATATCAAACTCCTTGCTAAGCTTCGCTTTCAACTTCTTAATTCTGACCATACTACGAGAAGCAATCAAAATATCATCAACATATAACAAAAGATATATCGTATCTTCATCACACTACCTAGAATAAACACACTGGTTTTCGAAGCTTATAGAATATCCTATGAAAGCATAAACTTATCAAATCACTTATACCATAGTGTAGGAGACTGTTTCAGTCCATATGTGATTTTTAAGTTCATAAACACAATCTGGCCTACTACTATTAATGTACCCGTCCGGTTGCTTTAAATAAATCTAATCGTCTAGATTGCCATGCAACAATGCAGTTTTGGCATCTCATTGCTCAAGTTCCTTATCATAATGAGCAACTAATGCTAAGAGAATATAAATGGAAGTATGCCTAAAACTAGAGAAAAAATACCATGATACTCTACCCTTTCTTTTGAACATACCCATTTACTACTTACCTTGCTATATATTTAAAATCTTCATTGTCGATGTATCTCACTCTATAGATCCACATACATCCAATAGCTCTCCTGTCGGTGGGAAGAGACACCAAATCCTTAATTGTGCTTTTTCAAAAAAAATTCAATCGCATCATCCATAGCAACCAACCAACTAGAACTATCAATTGATGCAATAGCTTCTCTATAATCACTGGTCTCATCATGGACAAAATTCAATGCATATATTGCCATGTCATCAAAGTCAATATCTTTAATGCTCAATCCATCAAACTCATCAAGCCATTTAGGCTACCTTCTCTATCTAATAGGCCTAGTCCCTGATTGAGCTTAACATTGATTTTGATCCTCTGTACTAACATTGATACTATACTCATCAACGACGGTGCCATCGAAAACACCATTTGAACCTCTATGAAAAGAATCTGAAGATGACTTACGTTATGTTTGGAATTCTTAATCTATCCTCACATTGTCAAGGGACGAGGAAGGCTCCACCTTCGACATAGCCTTCTCATCAAAAGTCACATTCCTGTTGATAATAATCTTCTTGCTAATAGGATACCACATCTTATATCTCTTCACTCCTCTTCTATAACCTAGAAAGATAAACTTGCGAGCTCTAGGTTCCAACTTTCCTCTGCTCTCATGTAGAGAAGTTGGGCATCCAAACACTCTTAGAAATGAATAGCTAACAGGCTCTCCTTTCCATACTTCTTTTGGATTTTTCATATCTATGGCAGTAGAAGGTGTGCATTTGATGCGGATAGCCGCCATAGATAAGGATTCAGCCCATAATTCTTTCTTCAACTTAGCAGTCAATCTGAAGCAACGAGTTCTCTCCAACAATGTCTGATTCATCCTTTCAGCAACTCCTTTAGACTGAGGGTCGCCAGGTGTGGTGTAATGCCTCTTAATGCCTTCAGACTCACAATAATCTATGAATTCTTGTGATACAAATTCACCGCCATTATCCGAATGGAGAACTTTCAACTTCTTTCTTGACTGCTTCTCAACCATAGGTTTCCACTTTGGACACCTAGTAAAGGATTCACTCTTAGACTATAGGAAGTGTACCTATAGCGGACTGGGATTTTTGACCCTTGAAAATCAACATTAATACATTCACTGTATAGCATGCTGAATATTCAAGTGTTGGAAATACCAATTTCTAGGGGTAAAGAAGAAAAGGAGATAGAAACAAACAAAAACAATAACATGGAATCTGACAAATCGCAACAAAACAATATATAATAGATAATAGCATATTTTTATGAAAAAGAATCTACAGCTATTAATATACACATAATCATCAGAGTACAACAACCAACAATCAATATGGACAGTTATAATAACTTGTCTTTACAAATACTGATTATACAACATGACTCACACAGTAGAAATAACCAAGTACGTATACTACGCCTGTGCATTCTCCAGCTCGTTCTCTTGAGCTCCATAACATCCTAACCTGAATATGTAATACTCGGTCTAACCCGTGCATTATAATAATATAATACCAGAGTTGGTCTACAAAATCGACATGAGAAAAAGCATTCAATTTGAATTTAATTATTTTCAAAAAAAACCTTTTGAAAAGCAAGGGTATCTCGTAAGACCATGCCACATATAAATACGATAGGATTTTACCTTACGATAACCAAAACTTTTTATATCAAAACTATCTGATATTATAATAGTTTCTATAGAAAATAAACTATAAAATAGCTGAAATGCTTGCATCTCATATTTTCGCATATTTGGCATACAACTAAAAGCATACAGGCTTGTATTGGATATTGGATTCCATACAATGATAGGGCTACTGGAGTACCGCCCTCCACAGCACACTCTAGAAAAATGTACCGAGATCGAACCTATCGATCCCTACAAACATAAGACTGGTTTAACCCTTACTATATAGTACCGAATATGATCACCACTAATGCATACAAATGGAAGTGATGATAGATGTCCACTCTGGATGAGTGATGATCATACCCTAATGGGAGCGACCTACATAGCCTTACTACATCTCACATGTTTTAGTCATTCCCGGTTGATGAGGCTTGAGGCTACGTTTTACCTTAAGAATAGCATTCATACTTGGAATGCTAACATTGCCTTTTAGGCGATAATGCAATGATAGCATTCATCGCAGCAAGTTGCCCTCGGTCTAAACAAACAGAATCTCCTTCGTGATCACCATCTCCATTATCTTCGAGATATCATAATTCGTAATGCACAAATCGGATCGAAGTGGTTTTCAGATAATTAAATCTGATCCCAGTCTCTTCGAAACGATTAACAAAATTGGCTAGATTTGATATTCGGTTATTTAAATATCAAATTACACACATAAGCAGTCATTAGGCCCAATTTTATAAATCTTTCAAACATCTATTTCAAAATATCTTTACAAGGATATATATTCAAACCTCTTTCGAAATTTCAATATCTGAAAATAATTTCGGATACCTATATCCATAACAGGATATTTTCAAATCATGTCATTACTTAGGAACAAGTCCAACTTATAATTTGTTACTTAGAAAATATTTCTATATAAATAATTTCATTGCTAAAATATCTCCAAACATTTAATTCCCATACTTAGGAAAATATTATAAGTCTGTTTTCCAAAATATTTCTAATACCCATACTTAAGAAATATTTTATAATCCTATCTCCTAAATTTACGGAATTTTTTGTTAATTTCCTTTTACGATTTCCAAAATCGATTATACTTACTCATAATCTCGTCTAAGCATTTATAACATCTTTATGAATTCAGATTCATTCTTGACGTTCTTGTTTCTAACGTTTCGGAAATTTCCTTAAGTTTAAAAAAAATTCCGTTATAAGGTTTATCTTATACAATCACATATATTAAATAAAAATCGGTTCTCAAATCTCGAGAGTACTTATAAATAAATTGTAATCACTCACTTTTAAACTATATATATGTTTATATAATAAATTTCTAAAACATGGTTAGATATTTATTTAAAATACCAAAGCACTTTTAAAATAAACGTCAATAACTAATTCCAATTAATTTATAAAATTGCTAATAGATTTACAAAGCTTGTTTATAAAACTTGGGATTCATTTCAACAATTTAAATATTTAAATAGCTAACTTCCTAAAATATTTTAATCCAATTAATTGTTTTTAAGACTACATAGTTTAATAGATAAAAATCCATTTCTAAAATAAATCCTTTACTTGTGAAAACCATTTCTAAAATTTAGCATACCCATTTTATACTTATAATTCTCTTTGTATTTATCACAAATCGATTTACATTTCCAATTTCATAACTTTTCCCAGATTCCAAAATAGAATTTACAATTTCTTTCTAAACCGATTTCCATATCTCATTTTAAATTCACACTGCGAATTTAAATTTCCAATCTATCAAATGATAATCATTCCAATTATTTATAACATTGTTTATAAGTTATAAACACAACCCTTATTTCTCTATTAATAACAGATTCATATTAAACAACTCTATCTATAAATTGATTCCTATTTAAAATCCCATTTATAAATCTTTTTCTTAATAATCCAAACTATATTCCAAAACTACGCAAATCTCGATTTCGACTTCCATTTCGTATTTCCAGAAATCCCAATTCATAATCCACTGTCTAAAAATGCTCAAATTAAATTCTCTATTTGAAACCATTTTACGAAATGGCTGAGAAAATATCTAAAATAAATTTATTTATTTTATCCAAATTAATTTCTTTTTTATATAATCCTAAAATTTAATATAAAAATTATCATTTCCAAAATCGCCTTTAAATTTTTATTTTTGTTTTAAATTCAAAAATGTTATCTATGTTATTTATAATACCAAAAATCAAGGCAAGTGCTACTATACCATCCAATAATTCAAATCACAACATAATCTATATTAAATTATTCACATACATTATATATCACTATACATGAAATTAAAATGAATATTTTTAAGGAACCAATTGGATCCCTCCAATCTGTTTGCCAACATCCGTAGAATGTTATAAAACATAAAATACCAATCCTGCTTCGAGGCGGGATATCGCGATAATATAGGGTCATCCGCTATTATGTGGGGCGCATAGTGTCTCATCTGCTCCATAGGTCGGAATACACCCAACTACTAATACATATACTACTATAAATAATATAACATCCAACTGATAAATTATTATCAATTCATCCAATCAACCAATAATTTTTTTAATACTTTAAAATAAAACTAGTTATTCGATGAGTGAGATTTACTCACTTTGATTTTTAATTTGATAAGAATCCCGATAATCTAAAATGCCAGTTGACTCTGAAAAATCCCAAACCAATAATGTTGTATAGCATTCGTTGATAGGATCCCAACCCGACCTGTCGCGTTCTATTTGGACCTCATATATAATATATGATATTTATAAGGATTCGAATTATAAATTATTGTTAATTAATTTCAAACTTAATTTAACCCTTTAAAATTACCTTCAAAATCGGCCCTCGACCTTCTTCTCAAACCATACATGCACTATATATCCTTTACCACTGTGCACATCACCACAGATATGGTGCCTCAGACCATGGATCGATGAATAAACTTCGTCAATCATTTTCTCATTTCAAACTCAACCTCATTGACCAAGAAAATCGCTGCACAATCCCCGCGACCAGATCACAACATCTACCTTCCCTGAATCTAACCTACAATCGCTTTCAACTCCAAAGCTCTGATCGCCTTCAAACCCATGGCCAGTTACCTATTCTCTCTCCACGAGTTTGACCATGGCCTCGAAACAAGCCCTAGTTTCTCCAACACAATCGCGACCTGGGGCTGCACGTACGACGATTGAAATGTCGCAACCCCCATATCACAGCCGAGCTCCACCATACTATGCCAAATGAAGCTCCTTCCTCAACGAAATGCTTCGCCCCTATCGCCGTCCCCTAACTCCCCCCAATCGCCTGAACCCACAGGCCCTAGCGGCTGCCCCCCCCCCTTTCAACATTTCCCAAACCTAACCGCGACCCCTAATGCCTGTAAGCGCTTAAAGCTCTGATTTCAGGATTTTCAAGATTTGCGTTTTTATGGTTTTTTATTCTTTTTTTTCTTTTTTTTTTTGAATTGGTTTTCGAATTTTAACCAGCGTCCATGAATAAGAAGGAAAGGGGATGAGAAAATGAAAAATGAAGGAGGTCCGCTGTTTTAATTTTTTTTTATTTCGATCTACTATAAGGACAAAAGCTTGCGATTTAAAAAGTGAGAAGGCGGCTATACGAACAAACTTGGTCGGCTTCATATGCAGAGTTAGGGTGGCACTTGTGCTTTTGATTTGATTTTATTTATTTTAATATTAAAAACATCTCATATTACGTACCGAGAAATTTCAAACTCCTATTAGGGCATGTTGTCTGGCGTTCCTAATACTATACTCCTATTTCGAATGCAATGGAATAAGTTTCGAAACCTAATTCGATCGTATGTGGAAGATAGTTTTTTAAACTCAATTATTAGATTAAATTTCCAATATTAATCTCAACACAGTTCTATCACGTATGACCAAATGGTAAATCCAATTGCTACGAAATTTAGAATTCGATAATAATACACTATAACGGATCCAATGGAATTGATTTCGTCGAATTTCGAGATTGTGCCTCGGATCTCTAAAAATTTCCAGTTTTAAAAACTTACTGACACAATTTTAATTCGAATAGAATTTATATCAACATCAGAAATTATTTCGATTCATATTCAACTCAAATTGCAATTATTCACCATTTCCATATTTTGATAAATCGCTATACTTAAAATTTAAATTCATTCTATAATTTCATCCAAAATCTTTATATTCAAAAATCAATTTATATTTCAAATCCGTTATTTAAAACCTGTTTAATATTTAAAATCAAAGGACGGAAAATCCGAGTCGTTACAATACATATACTTTGCGAGAGAAATCATCTACAAAAGAACAAAATACCTGGCCCGCCTAAGGATGGATAAGGGGAGGAACACAACACATGTGTGTGAACATACTGCAAGGCAATATTTGCTTTGTGCTCTCCTGTACCAGATAAATCTTTGTCTATTTTCCGAGAACACATTCTTCATAAAAGCCGTGCTTTGAATGTTGTACTCCATCAATCAAACCACGCTTCTCAACTCATCCAAACTACGTTCGCGGATATAACCCATCCTCAAGTGCCACAATTTGGAAGAATATGAATCAACAGAAGTAACTGAGGCTGATTCACCAATTACAGCAGTGCCCTTCAATATATAAAGATTTTCTCCCATACTCCTTTCATAACAATAATGGAGCCCTTCAATATTTTCATTTTCTCTCCTTCAACTACAATCTTCAAACCAAGCCTACTTGAAGCCCCAATAGAAATCAAGCTCCTTTCCAAATAAGGCACATGCTAACATTAGTAATAGTATACTCTTAGATATACTCTTAGATATACTCTTCCTATTGATTCAAAACTCCAAGCGGAACTCAAGCTCAGATTGATGTTTTGCTCGAAAAACCTCGAATCCAGATTTTATTGTTGTGTTATAAGAAACAACAAATAGGGAAAGAAGAAATCTTTTTTTTTTGAAAGATGTTCGTTCATTCCCACTACTTAATCTTAATTTCTTTTTAATTTCTTAAATTCATTTTTATTCTATCTTCCCGGAGTCCATTCTCCGGGGAATTCTATTCTGTTTTTGCTATTTATATATATATGATATATGACTTTTTAATCTCTTTTATTTGCTAATCTTATTGGAAATCATGTAAAGACAATTCTTATTTGATATAGCTATTTGCGCAAGTATTTTACGAATAAGAAGCAATTTCTTCTTATACAGATTGTGTATGAATTTACTATAACTATAGAATACCATATTCTCACGAGCTGCTGCATTTATTCGAGTAATCCACAAACGACGAAAGTCCCTCTTTTGTCTGCCCCTATCCCGATGAGAGGAAACTAAAGCTCTCATTTTCTGTTGAGTAGCAGTTCGGGTGGGCCCCTATAAAGGTTGATGCAAATAAATGAATTTTTGTTCGACGTCTCCGAGCTATATATCCTCGTCTAACTCTGGTCATTGAATCAAATTAAACTTTAATGAATAACTAATTGATTTCTTTTCTTTAACACCATTAGATATCCTGACGTTCACACTACTAACACTAACCATATGACAAGAATCATCATTGCTCATCAAAACTTCTCCTCCATCAATCTCAATTTAAGTGGAAAAGCAGTTCCTAATAGGTGTCATATCATAGGATGCGCTAGAATGAATCAGCTAGATGTTTCTCTTCCCTGAAGAGCCAAAAGCTGTAAATACATCGGTATCATTCTTTTTATTTGATTTCTCTACAGTAGATGCCGAAGCTTGCTTTGGGTCTTTTCTTCTACCTTCGAGCGTGTGTCATTGAGTTATAAAGTGCCCTAACTTCTTACAGTAATGGAAAGATAATCGTTTAGGCCACCTAAACAGAGACTTTGAATTACTTCGACCTCCACCGTTCCTTGACCTGTTTTGGCTTCTACCTCTCTGTAGAAATAAGCCCTCTGTAGCACTATCCAAACTAGTTCTTGCCAATCTACATCTCAACACTTTATGAAGACCGACCTTTATGTCAGATAGGCTAATCTTATTGTGACCATATATCATGGAATTAACAAAAGCAGTATACTCCTTATGCAATGAAGACAAGAGGATCAATGCTTGAGCCTCATCAGTAATATCAACTTCCCCTACCTTAAGGTTCATAATAAAAGTGGTCAAAGCATCTACGTGCTCCATAAGATCAATTCCAGACTTAATCCTAAACGAATAGAGTTGTTGCTAAAGAATAATATGATTAATGAGAAACTTGTCTTGATATTCACTAGATAATGCATCCCATAATTCCTTCACTGTCTTCTTCTTAGAGAATTCTCTTAGAACTTTATATGAAAGTCTCAACTGGATGGTTATAAGAACTTCTTCTTCCATCTTTTCCAAAACATTCCTCTCTAAATCTTTTAGTTTATCTAGTTCAGAAATAATCTTAAAAGCCTTCTCTCTTTTTTAGTGCGGCCTCTGTCTTCATCTTCCATGTGCCAAAATCTCCTTTTCCATCAAAACAAGTAACTCCATAATTACTACCGGATCTACCTATCTTCCCCGAAGCTATAGATGCTCAAATCTAAAACAAATCGACTGGCTTTGATACCAATCTGTAATGAAATTTTTTATTATTTTTTAACTAATCTGGAATAATCTAGCGCCAAGAACTAGATTTACTGATTGAACACCTCTCAATCCAATAGCAATTATTTACTACTCAATAATAAATAAACAGAATAGAAAATAAAAGGTGTTGATAAAATATAACATGGTTTAATCTAATTGACCTATGCTGACGGACTCAACAACTCACTATAATTTGAAGAGAGTACGGTGGAGCAAACAGAACTACAATCTTCGTGAAAAGTATAAGAGATGTTTTTTTTGGTGATAAAATGGTTTAGATTCTACTGTTTTTATATAGGTGCTAACGGAGAATATATTCAGGATATTCAAACTTCTTCCAAAACAAAACATGTGGCAGCTTTGGGTTTTGATTGGATTACCTTATCTAATATATCTTCACATCGCATGTTTTAATATATTCAATATTAGCTTTTACTTTGTATGGAGCACCAACTTTTGAAATAAATAAGTTTATTTATTTATTTCAAAACACTAATTTGCTTGTAAATTTCAAATATGAACTCATTATTGCAGACTATCTTCTTCACCACGTCCCACATCATCTTCTCATCAAAATGAGTACAGTAGCACATATTTTCAACATTTACATACTAAAAATACAATTCAAACCACAATATGAAACATTTTAAAGTCAAAATGTGGCATGCTAACTTTCGCAATGTTTGATAACCTATCATTAGATACTACATGGGAGGATATGATTATGAAAAAAAGATTTTTAGCCTAGAAATATTTGACCCACGACTAAATACTTGGATTATGAGCGAGCCAGTAAATATTGAAAGAGGATTTGCTACGGCTACAGTTGTTTGAAATTCCATTATAGCATTGGGCATGTCATAGAGGACAATATAATTGTAAATATGGTATGTTTTGTACATATGCCTTTGTCTAGATATTATATTTAGGCTACCTGTTATTTTATTCAATTACATGTATGTGAATTTATATACATATATAAAAAGTATACATAAATACATACACACACGCGCGCGTGCACACACACACACACACACATACATACATACATAAGTTAAATGCTACAGGGAGGGATCTAGATGGATTGATACTCAATGTGAAATAGTCGTAGGGAGGTGCTTTTGTTTGGCTGCTGTGATATGAGCACATGCATAAGACTGATTATATCTTGTTTTAGAGGTATTAATGTGCATGCAAATATCTCTTGTTATGTATAGTGTAGGCATGGATGAAAAAATGGAGACGTACTCTTTTCTGAATTACTATTCTGGAGTAGAAAAAGTAGAAATTAACGAATTTTTTTATTACTACTTATAATCTTTACTAGCTTTAGTGGTTGAAAGGTATAAAATTTGGAAAAATTATATTTCTTTTGATTTCATTGTGGCATTTGTAGTCTTTATTGCATTTATTATGCATGGGGAAATACTATTGTTGTGTATGCTTAACCTACATGAACATTAACAAAAGAATTAGTATCATATCTCATATTGTATTGCTAGGATCATAATGATATGCTTTTCAAATACATATATAATATGAGTTATAAAAAATGTGGGGATTTCTTATTATCTTTTTGCTACATCTCCACAAGGTGTAGACTCTTTGAAATTGTACTCGAATATGCCAAACATACGTTTAAGGGAAAACCGGTTAAATATGTTAATTGGTTTATGCAGGCCATCTCCTAATGAGCATACTAATAACACAAAATTTTTTATAAAAATGCATTATGTATACATTAATATGTTTAAATGTATTAATAAGGATCATGGTTAATATATTTGGACCATTTACGAATGAATAAAATTTACTTTTTATCTCCCTAATGCTTTCTCCTTTTATATTTATATTTGTAATGACCCGTAATTTACGCCATAAGGAATAGTGAAATTTGAGATAAAAGCTTCTAATGGCCACTAACAGCTCCGTCATTATGCTGCCGACGAACAACCAATTTATTTATTTAAACTTATTACTTTATTATTCCATATTAGTTATATAAGTTAGAAATTTGACTAAATATATAATAATTTAAGCCTTAAGAATTTTGTAAATATATTTTTATTCAATTATTCAAATTTATGATAATTTTCGATTAATTAAATTAGTGTTTTCGATAATCTTTTTTATTGTGTATATAATTATATTCGATAATAATTAACTATATTGAAAATCAAACATAGATAATAATTTCCTGTAAGTTTCAGTCTATCAATTACAAAAATTTGTTGAAATTTATGAAATGAATAGTTTTATTAATTTATTTTGTAAATAACATGTAAGTATGAAATTTAAAAAATTTAAATTAATTTGAAAAGGCAAGAAAGAGGTTATAATAACTAATATTTATTTTAATGAATAACTAACAGAAACTATTTAATTATTTATACAATTTAAGTTTTACTAACATACTAGTTTATAGTAAATTTATTTTAAAAAGTGAGAATTTATGGTTAAAAATATAAACTAGCCGTCGAAATCCATCACTAATCATAACTGTCGATGGCTATTGGATAATGGGATATACGTCTACTCCAATGAACAGCAGTTTTCATTATTCAATTCACCAAATCCTCTTCCAAATCCCTAGTTCTCTCCCCGATCTCATCGTCGACTGCTCGTCCATGTCCCCAACCATCGGCAACTTCATCAATCTTCAATCTCCACAACCCTAGACGATTATTTCTTCTCAAATCATATTTTTTTACTAAACCTAACTAAGTTTAATTTGCTAAATTAGCGTTAATTTCTAATTGTATTTGTTTATAATATCTCATTGATGGTTTATAATACCGTATCGAATGCTAATTACACTTGTTAGTGTTATATCCGAAAATTAAAGCATATTTAATGTATGTGTATATGCGTTAATTAGTGTAGATGCAAATAATTTAGTGTTTAGCGCTAACATAGGTTAATTAGTGCATATGCGTATATTTTAGGGTACTTGTTTCCTAAAATATTGAAAAAATAATTTGTTTACATAATCAATTATTTGTTTATACCCTTAATTTTATATAAAACCTACTAAAATGTGACATGTGGTAAATTATTGTGTAATATCGTTGTTATTTTTAAATACAATATTATATTAATAATGTTTTAAATTTGGAAACATATAAATGATTTTATTAAAAAAAGTAAAAAATAATAATATAATATATAACTACTAAACCATAAAATATAAACAAATTATTGTACAAATGCTAATATGTTATATAATTAATATAAAAAAACAATATTGTATATGTAACAGTAACATATAAACAAATTGGTGTATAATGTGCTTTATTTTTTCAAATCCCTTACAAAGTTTTTGGCCATATTCAACAAGTATTATATATGATCGTTACGTGGATATTCGTTTTTTAATGGAATGGACATTTATATTCATTTAATACAATATTCGTTGGAGTTATCCCTATATTGGACAAGTTACAAACACAATAAAGTTATTACATTTTGTAAATTATTTCATTTTAAACGGTTCATAAGGTTTTTACTGCACTTTGTTTTTGTTCGCTATGTACAATAATTTATGTACAATACGGGGAACAAAAGGGAAGTGCTGTAAAAAATTTGTTGAATCATACAAAATGAAACAATTTATGAAATATAATTACTATTGTGTTTGTCATGGAAAATAGGATGACCGACCATCAAAGTCGAAACAATACACTAAAAATTTGATATTATATTCATAATTTATACCAATCTGTAAAAAGTATAAATGATAATTAATAAATGAATTACGGTTAAAGGAATATTTAAATGTGCAAATGAACTGAAAAAGAAGAATAATATATTGTATCATAAATAACATTAAAATGTATAAATGAATTAAAAAATAAAATGTCAATCTATAAAATGATCAATACTTTTTTGATTTTCTATCATTTTTTCTATAAAATGATCAACCTTGAAGGGGTTTGAGAGGTTCAGTAAAAGAACACTTTCATAATGGTGTAAATGTACTTATTGAATTTGCCATAGAATATGAAAAAAAACACATCAACAAAACCGAATTCAATTTTTAAAATGAATAATAAGTGAATGTCAGAAATAACCAAATTAAAACCCTGATAGAGGAAAAAGAAAATAAAAATATAATATACCTAAATCCAAAAATTTGCTATGTCAAATAGGAAGAAAAGAGAATCGAAATCAAAATAATACGAATGGATCAAGCATGAGAATAAAGAAGAATGAAGAAGTGAATTTAGATTTGAATGTGTAGAAGAGAAAGCGAAAAGGAATTAAAAAAAGAAAAATAACAAGATCGAAGAAGAAAGGAGAAAGCGCATGCTAACAATCGAAACTTTTTAATATATTTAATACTTTTGTCCTTAGGATTAAAATATTGGTGAGTTGTCCTAGTAGTAAAACCACCTCTAATTTTTTCCTACAAAATATTTTCCTATAAAAAAAATTCCTACGCTGAATGTTCATGTAAATTTTTGCCTATTTAGTATTTTCTTTATATGCATACAATAATACTTAGGATTTCTGATTCTGAATTTCATGATTATTCCCGGACTAGGCTTTAAATGGAAATTTAAAAATCAATCATGTGGAAAGCATGGGTTAGGAGCTATTATTTAATTAATTTGAATCATTGACACTTTGCATTTCTTTTTGTTATAAATTTTAGAAACTAAAAGTTGAATTTTCATGAAATACAAAGTTTACAACTGAAGTAAAAATTGAAAAATAGAAATGAAATCCTCACAAATTTATGTTCCTAACCCTTTCCTATTTCTCACACTTTATCTGGACAAGATTCTTCCACAAAAAATATTAGGTTTTATATGCCCCTACTATGAATTTTAAACGTCCTCCAGCTAATATCCTTTATGGATGTTAGCTTTTCTATATACTTTGCCTAATTGCCACCAGATATTTGCAATTCTTCAATATAAACTCATAAGTAATTCCTAGTTTTATTAGTTAATTTGTGAATAAAAATGATTTGATTTGTAATAGCCTTAACATTTTTGTTCTAATCCGATTAATTTGTTTCCCCGTTTAAATCACAACCATATTATTTTGAATAACAAAGAACATTTTGTAAACTTCCAAATTTAGTACATAGTAGTCTTTATATTTGTTATGATTGGCTAATCTCTTAACAAGGTTGTGAACTTACATCACAACTTTATGGATTTTGTAATGTAAATATTAGGCTCGGGTCCTTAAAACCAACTTAATACACGAAAACTCCTCCCCAAAAAAAGATTGTAAATTAGGTCCTTGGAATTAAGTTACTGAATAATGGCCTACATTTATGCAGTTATTAAGTAAATATTTACGGACATTTATGCAATTAAATCTAAAATTGCATATATTTCTGCATTATTCAGTGAATTATTGTCGAAATTTCAATAATTTTTTGGTGAATAATTGCGGAAATTTCAGCAATTTTTTAAATAATTTTGTGGAAATTTCTGCAATTTTTCAGTAATAATTACAGAAATATCTATAATTTTTGGATATAATTGCATAAATTTCTGCAATTATTCAGTAACTTAATTCTAGGAGCATAATTTACATTCTTATTTGGCAAGGATGTTTGGTGTATTTTGAAACTTAATAGGGACTTTACCAAACTGTCCCTATTGTAAAACCCTCAAATTTTCCACTTCAAGAAATCAAAATTTTATATTATCGGTTAGCATTTTGCAGACTTTGAAATTTGTTCTAATGGTCTTAGTAATTTGTTTTGATATGATTAATTATTTCTCTTAACTTATTACTTTATATTTCATGAGTTTGATAAGACTTTCCTAATTTTCATTTCAACAAATCAAATTTTAAAATTTAATATAACTTCTTATTTCGACAGAAGCATTAGTGAAGTTTCACCTTACCAAAAAAAACATAATAAGACTAGCATTAGCATAAGTGTTTTTAAAGATACCCGAATACCATAATAGTTTGACTAATTTTGCGTTATTTTAGTATATAAATTACCATGCATGAACAAATTTTCTTAACTCAAAGTTGGTCATTTATAGGTAACCTCATCCTCCTTAAGTAATGGTTTTCAATAAAACTGTATCATAAAGTTTACAATTTGTATGAAAACCTACTCCACATTTTATCCACTATTTTAATTAGACGATAAATTTTTACTTCTAGGAATTTGAATTATAGCTGATTTTTGTCATTATTGTTTAATTAAAGCTTAAATTAATTTAACTGTTCCACATTAATAAATTTTAGTAACCTGCTTTATTCAAAATTGCTTAGGATTTCTATACTTCCTATTTTATTTTCATCTTCTTTTTTTTAAATTTGTATAAATATTGTTGATTTACATTACACTAAAAATCTACCTTTCAACTAAGACGAAAGATCTTTCAACAAAAGCAAAGGAAAAGGAGCACAACCCAAACTTTCAAAGGAGTTGAAAGATGCAATCATCGGAAATTATTAGCATCAAACAATTCAAAGAAGTCAGAAGATCCTATCTCTAGTATCTAAGGTGTTCTTACTTTTCAAAGGGGATGAAGAAGTCAAAGCAAGTATGAACAACTACTTAGTGACCTTTTCGAAAGCATAGCAAGCCTTTCGGGTCAGTTGAAGCACATCCAGGTTACCTTAAAAATCATATAAACACGGTATTTAGTGCTTATTGAGTCGAAAGGTCCTAAATTAAAATTATGTGAACTTAAAACGTTTTGAAAATGCTGGAGAAAGGTGATTGTAAAAAAGTTTCAACTCTTTAGTTACAGGAGGTTTCGATAGGGTCAAAAGGAAGTTATGATTTCGAAAGCATACTAAAAAAGAAAGGATTTCAATCAGCACAAAAGTATCAACTAGGTCAAAACATTTTGCTTTTGAGGGGGTTGAGTACGTGCCACTGCATTATATAGTTTCGATAAAGTCAGCTAAATTAGCGTCAGAACACCTTTCGACCCCATCGAAAGAGGTTAAGAAAGCGAAATGAAAGTTGTGGCCTCAAATCCTTTTAAAGGGGCATAAAAGTAAATTTATGGCGCCAGTTTTTAATACGTACAATTCAAAGCTTCCAGGCGAAGAATACATATGGTTCTTTCTTCCCCAAACCCTATTCTAAATTTAAGGATTCAAAAAATGATTAATTAAAAAAGTTCATAAACAAACAAATCAAAACCATCAAAGCAATAGAATTCAACGTAAATTAACCCTCTTAACTTTTGCAACTTATAAAATAAGAATTTAAATTCTCTGAAAAATAATGGTCATCATGAGCACTGAACTGGGTACAAAACAAGAGAAGAATTTCATCGATTCATGAAACTGGATCACAAAATTCACTCAGATGGATCAAAGTGTAAAACTAAGGCAATTTCTAAAAGGTTGAAACAAAATCTTAAATCTCGATTGAACACGACTTAGAACATAAATCCCAATTTTAAGATTTGAAAATTAACTAAAACTTATCATGAAATAATAAAACAAAGAGATGAAGATTACAAAGGTAAAACGATTTTAACTTACGAATCTGGTTTCTTCTTAGATTAAAGAAATGGAATTTTAGAATTTTAAAACTTCTTACTTTCACTCGATAATTCGATTTGATCATAGAAAAGTGAAAGAAGAAGTGGAAGAAGATGTACTTTATAAGAAAAGTCAGAGAAGGCAGCGGGCCGTTGGATCAAATTTAAATAAATGACCTAGATTTGGGAAAGACCAAAAGGCGGGAAGTTTCTAGGTTTCAATAAAATTGACTTGGAAAGTCAAGTGTATCCCTTCGTAAGGGCGGGCAAATGTTACTACCAAAAAATTCCTTTCGACTTAGTCGAAACTTGTTTGAGAAGAAGATAAAGAAGAACAAGAGGAAAAGACTCCAACCAAACCTTTTGAAAGAGTCGAAGGGATGCTACAGTTAAAGGCCAGAAGATTCATTGCCTTCCGAAGGGGTGGAAAGAGATAAAAGCACCCTGTAATGACCCAAAATTTCGATCTCGAAAATTCCAGATGGTTAATGTAAAGTAGAAAGAGATAGAAGAAGAAATAGGAAACAAGTCACAGAATCTCACATTCGCAGCGGATCAAAAAATAATATCAAATAATAATACTAGTTATATAAAAGAAAACTGTACATGTCAATTTACATTTATTTATATCAGAGTTACAACCTTTACACAAACAGTGGACAGTTAAAATCAACATGTCCCAAATAACTACAATATATCACAGCGGAATACTCTCCATACGTTCCTGCCATCCAGCTCGCCTTCTGAGCTCCAGAACGTCCTAACATAGAAATTTATAATACTCGGTCTGACTCGGGTGTTACTTTGATGTTAAATTATGTATTCTCATTATGTATTCCAAAAAGTATTTTCAAAACAATGTCATTAAAAATAAATTTACATAGCAAATGTTTTGGTTATCATAAGTGAAAAACTCATTAGTATTTATGTGCGGTGTAGTCTTATGAGATACCCTTTGTTTTCAAAAACTCGTATTTTGAGTTTCTCACATCGGTCCTATGACTAACCCAAAGTTTATTTTCTTTCTCCTTAAACTCCGGGTGCCCTATTTTTTCGGGCAGCCTAGTAGTCAAATTTGGTTAGAAGAAATCTAGAAGAGCTCAAAGCATGGAGTTAGAAGATTCTTTAGTAGACTATTATCTCTTTTTCATCACACATGTGTACTATTGTATTCCGCATTTGTAAGGAAGAATATTATAACTATCCATGTTTAACTCAGGCAAATGTATTCAAAAGAAATTTCTTTAAAAATTATATTTTGAAATAATATATGTTATTCCATTCTTATGATATTCTATTCTGTCTTTATTTTCTTTGTACTTTATGATAATCTGCCGCTCTGGCACTTCATTTGCGGCACATGAATGCCAAGGATGTATTAGGGTCTATTTCTGAGTGTCAAAGAGGAGGGTTGTCATATTTGGTATCAGAGCTTGGATTGAGCGAGCACCTAAGCATGATAGGGTTAAAGGTCACTTAGAGATGGGTTAGTAGTACCCTAGGATGATTTACTCATTAGAGATAAGGTCAGTAACACCCTAGAATGAGTTGGGAGTATTATATAAGGGCATATATTTGTTAATGATTATATAAATGACTTTGTTTTGAATTTATGGTAAATGAAATAAATTTACGTAGGATCATATTTTGAATAAAAAAGGATATCTTTGAAAAATTTAGTATTGGATGAATAAAATCAAGTTATGTAAAACTAAGTATAAACGTCTTGTCATTAGAATATCAAAGTTTAACTATAAGATGTTTATAATGACACTAAAAGGATTAATAAGGAAAGAAAACTAGATGAGTTGAGGAATGTACAGTAGACTCGAATTTTTGGAAAGGAGTTTTCAAAAGATTTGAAATAGTGTATTTAGAATGTGTTCTTGACAAAGGATTACAAAAGTATTTTGACGGAGATAAAACATTTTTATACAAATCCCAATTTGTTTTCAAAATTGGTTTCGAGGAAAAATAATACCAAGTGCTTGAAAAATCCTTTCCCTTAAAAAGGTTACAGTTTAAGCCGATTTATTTTTGGCAATGCTAAAGTAAATAAGATATTACTAACTTGACGTTAGAGTGAGTTAGAATAAGTAAAATGTTTAAGTGCCTATATCTAAGTCGTTGTGTTTGCATTTCCAGAAACCATATGGAAGAAAGTATTCCAAAAGTTAGTTATCACGAGAAAATTAGGATGATCTCATTATCCTCTCAAGCGTTGAGGAAGAACCATCGAAGCCGTCACCGAGCAAAGTTTGGCCTCAGATTGATGAGGAGTATCTCCCATACACCAAAATGGATGAAGGCGGGTACCCAATGGTGAAAATTCTCATCCCACCGCTAGTCTAGAAATGATCGTTATATTCAGTGATGATAAGTCTAAACGAGCCTTGGAGGTAATATGGATAACTGATCTGACCAGTTCTACATTAGAACCCATATCAGAATCGAAGCCTATGGTGCAGTAGTATGAGCCTATAAAGAAGGAATATGAATCCATAAAGGACCCAGAAACCTCAGACCATGTTAGCATAGATAGCAATGTGATGGAAGGAGAACACATTATCTTGCAAGAAGAATCATCCAGTTCTTAAATGAACTAGGATGAAATGGAAGGAGACTATAAGGAAATATATGAGGAAGAAGCTGAATGTTTCAAAATCCGTGGAAGGTAGAGATGCAAGGACTCGAAGAAATAGATGAAGGTGAAGTAATATAGGAAGTACCCGTTAGTCTCGGTCACATTCCATGGAACCAGCCATGGCTACATTACATTGAAGGAGAGATACATCATTTGGAAGATGGAAATGATACAAATGATGAGCATAAGAGTGACGAAAAAGGGATTGGAGAAGTTATGATACATTTTGGATACTGGACCACTCATTGGCCTCCGATTCAAAAGAATGAGGAAGATGATGTATTATGATGGTTAAAGGCAGTTTTCTATCTATCTATTTAGTATATCTATATATAGCTAATGTATGATGTGAGATGAGATGTTGTGCTGGTGAGTGATGTATAGTATTAGTGTTATGTATCCTATTATAGGAGTTGTATTCTTTAGGTATGACCTGTGTCAAAAAAATTGGAACGTTAATGTATGAAGTTTATAATATAAATATGCTACTTCATTTTCAACTTCTTTCATTGCGATTGCATAAATCTCTTAAATGAACCGATGAGAATTCTAGATTAAAGAAGCAAAATTTGAGTTGAAAATCTTCTTTTGAACTTTAAAGGAAATTTGCCAAACATTTTGAAAAAGATAAAATTATATACTTGTAAAGGTGTTTTGATTAATAAAGTGGTATTAATTAAATAAGTAAGTTTTTACTAAAAAGGAAGTCTTATTTAATAAAAAAGTATTGCAATTAATATTGATTTAAAAGAAGTAAAAGATAATAAGAGGTTTATTATAATAAAAGGCAAGTTATTTTTTAACTTGAACGATTTCTTGGAAAGACTATTATATATAAAGAGTGGATTATTTCGTCGCACAATTCCAATCTAAGATTCTAGTGTTGAACTTTGAAGTGTTTATGTAACGACCCAAAATTTTCGACCTTGAAAATTCGACACTAATACGTTCACTGTAGAAGTGCCGAGCAATCGAATGCCGGAAGTGAAACGATCCTGACTCGACCTTCGAAGATCGGCATCGAATACGACACTCATATTCAAATGTCGTAGATTCAAACGTCGAATCTGGTTCGCCGGAGCTTATAACACAATTAAGTACAACACAGCGGAAGAAAAAGAATAAAACATTGATATACAACATTTGATACAAAATCCGATACAACAGGATGATACAATGAATATCGATATACATCAGAGATATGATACAAGAAAATAGCAGCAAAAAGAAACTGATAACACCAGCAGCGGATAATCTCCATCTCCAAGGCATCAATGCAGAAAAATAGCTCGAACTACCAATAACAATGCCCAAAGATAAGCAAGTGCAGTCCATATCCAAAGACTGAACTAACTCCAGATAATCTACTAAACCTGACTATCTGAAAAACTCAACTCTAGACTACCCGTGTGGAAAATAGTGGGCACCCAGAGTTTAGGAAAGAAACAATAAACTCCAGGTCAGTCGTACGACTGGTATAAGCAACAAAAATTGTTTATCTTTTAAAACAAACAAAAGAGTTTAAAATAAACCCATAATGTTTTTTAGAAAATGAAATTACCATATGACCTCCCGCCTCGCACACAATGCAAATGCAGAATTGGAGGAGATTTCTTCTTATAATAGTCAAATATGCTTGATACGCAAATTTCTTTGATATTATAACTATAAGTGCAAAGTGCAAAAAAACATTTCGAGAGTATAATATAAATCTTAGCCAGCATAGGCATTTCGCACTATGCCTACTATAACTACCATCTAAACAGTGGTGACCACCATAAGTAAATAGCAGGTTCTACAACTAAAACCGTACAGGGCGCGTATTGTTTTGATTGGATTTCCAACAAACGGTCGGGTAAAGGAACTTCCCATAAATAATGGAATGCCTCTGGAGGGACGCCCCAGAGAACCTAATCGGATCGCTGCTACACAAAGCTGGGTTACCTCTATAACTAGGTAACTACTGACATGAGCATGCCATCCCCCGGTCGTTTGCGACCTTTATCCGAGGATCCTCTCAACCAACAACCACAAAGCAATAAGTTTGCAGCAACCACGAAGTTAAGTATCTGGGCTCCATACCATGATACCACTCATAATCCAGAAGGAAATGACATACCCTCAGAGGGAGCTACCCTCAAATAACCTTACTACTACGATTCCTGTTTCGACCATAACCGGGTTGTGAGGTTCGACGAAGTCTCGTCCACAAAGCTACGCTTTATACAAAAGCAATGTTTTGATCACAAATGATCATCAACACACAGCAGCACTTAGCATGCCACACTACCAAATTGGGAGTATATCGCTGATAACCTTCAACTACGTAACCTCTGAGCTCGTACGTCTCAGAGAAGGGTGTTAAGATAAGAGAATAAATTCTCCGCCACCAATAGAAATGTCTTTGAAAGAAATCTGCTTTACATCTCAAAGTGTAGTGTCAGACACACATCCATACAAGTCTGTTCCGGGTTCGAACAGAACCAAAGGCACTTCCGAAGAAGCCCTTGCTAATCCGGGTATTCACAATCCCAATCGGACTTCCCATCACTTAAGGAATCTCTATACCGGCGCGACTCGGTGCAGAGACAATCGATAGGTCATCCTATCGCTCTCGCAAATACCCGGTCTTCACCATTGGTCTTCAAATGCTATCCATATACGTCATATCACTATTCGGAATGGTTATATGACACAAAGGTCCTCTCCCGGCTAAACTGAATAACGAGCGCAACATTAAGAATCATATGGAGTCTGGGGTCTTGGTTAAATCATAGCTTAAAGCCCAAAACCTTTCATTCAAATGATTAAAACAAATTACCATTTCCAATCTTTTAAACAAAAAGATTCATTTCAATAACCTTCAATGGTTTAAATAATTTCCACACTTTTAATCTTTTAAACAAAAGATTTAATTCACAAAGTTCATCCCGTTCATAATGATCCATTCGTGGATTTCAAAACAATTTCCATTTCAATTGGATTCACTCGTTAAATCTTTAAATCAAGATTTAACTTATAGCTTTCAAAACGCGTTTCCAAAGATTCATTCATAGACTTCCAAAACAATTCCAATTCAAGTTCGATTAACACGTCTGGTCTTTGAATCAAAGACTCATTTCATAGCTTTCAAAACATTTTAATTCCATTTCAAACTTGAAACCTTTCAACACAAGTTGGAAGCTCATTACTTATGTGACGGCTTTTATTATTTGAAAACAATAGTTTCCGTTTCAGAAAAATCCAATTATATTTGCACGAGTTAAAGCCCTTGAATTAAATTCAAATTCCCAAATCAATACATTGAAAATGGTTTGACCTATATATAATTAGTATAACATCTTTAATCCCTAGTTTCCAAACATAGAATTCAATTTCAAATCTTGAATTTAAGTTTAAATCAAATTATTTAAATTCCAAAACTTAATCAAGTTATTCAAAAATAAATTTCATCTTTGAAATTCCATTTCAAAATCTTTTCACTTTAAATCCAATCCATTTCCAAAACCATTTGGATTTAAATATTCGACTTTTAAAACTATTTTGAATTAAATTCAAATATCTGTGACTTAACCGATTTCCTTGTGAAATCCATATTTGTGTGTGTATAAGTGTGGTCCAGGGGTTTAACACAATAGTACAACATCATTCAATCATCATAGATCAAAACAGAGAAATATAGCTGATAAGCGGTATAGGCTATAATGCTTATCATTCATTCACAGATTCACAGATAATAAACAGACGTCCCACAAATAAATGAATATATTACATGCAGCTCAATCCACAGAACAAAATATCACCGATCAGAAAGGACAATCAATTTAAGGCATCTCATACAATACAATCATTCATAAGTAAGGTCAAACATTTAATAATCATTTATAAGCAGGATTAATTAATTGTTTAATCCTAATTAATTCAATTTATTTCCAATTAAATTAATTACTTATGAATTGATTATCCAATCCTGATTAATTTATTACAAATCATTTGATATAAATTGATTAATCAATCACCTTAATTAATTGAATTATTCTTAATTAATCATATTAATTAAATTAACCTTTAAACCAACTACATAATTAATTAACCCTTTGATTACTTATTTAATTAATCCAAATCATTAATTAATTAAATAAATAAATTATCCATTTTAATTAACATAATAATTAATGAATTATAATTATTAAATATTCATTAACTTGAGATAAAGCTCATTCTTATTAATGGTTTAATTATCACTTATAAGTATGTTTGATAACATGTATTTCCAAATTTACTTTTAAATTTAATTTTTGATTTTAAGGTTTAAAATGAGTCCTTATTTATCAAAGTTTAAAACTAAATTTTAAACCCTTTGAGTTAACATGTTAAAGTAACATTTTTGTTATAAAGAAATGTAAAAGAGTTCAACATCAATTTCTCTTTGAATTCACATATCAACGAGTTCTTTACATTTAAACCTATTTAAATATTGAAATATTTAAATTTTTACATCTTTATTTAACTTCAAAATCTGGAATTCAAATCCAGATTTCAGTCTAGGTTAAAATCTTATTTCAATTGCTTCCTTTACATTTTTCAAACTCTATTTAAATCCAAATCTTTTAAAACCACTTAATTGCTTAAAACCTTTAAATTATTAAAATAATTTAAATTTAAAACTTATTTATTTCAAATCTAAGTTTCAAACTGATTTGAATTTATTTTTAAACTTTGATTTTTAAAACTCAGTTCAATTTTTTTTGCTTTGAAATTTAAAATTTAAATTTCCAAACTTCAAAACAAAACAGGTTTTAAAAACCAGTACAACATGCTACCCGAGCTTCTCCTATTCCTGCTTCGAGTCCAACACCGGAGGCCTTCGAGTACAAACGCGAGTTACTCGAGACAAACACGCGAGCAAAACAGAACCAAGTTCACCAAAAATATAAAGAGCACCGTGCATGTGCACGTGTACGTCACCGTCCATCTCCTCCAGCCGACGCCGCAACGTCGAACAAGTTGACGATCGCTCATAGATCAACTCTCGATCACCTGAACTCCATCGTTGTCTCGAATTCGAGATCGAGCAGAAAAATTCAAAACCTGGAAAATGAACAGACCTTACCCCTACAAACCTGGAAATCACCTCGATCACCCCATTCCGATCACCAGAAAAACTGGACCTCCGGCCAAGCCTTCATCCATACTCCCTCTACCATCACCCACAATAACGCAACACTCGATCATCCCTAGGCGACGAAGGAGGTCAACATAAAACTGCGTCGAAACTAGGTTTAAAAATTTTAAACCTTAGCCGTCGCGGTCTAACCACCACCGCACCATTTTCTCGTGAACCCCTAGTCACTCCTCCACCTCCAGAAGGTAACTCGACTCCTCCAATCAATGAGATCACCCATGGCGACCCAAAATGCCCAATATGCTCAAACCCAAACTGCTCTTCAATCTTTGCTCTAAACATTATGATTTTATTTTTTCTTTAAAAATCATGTTAAAGCATAAAGATTTCATTTACATACCTGAATTTGTAAATTGGAAAGTTTAAATTTTGACCCATTGAAAGATATTATCGGTTTTCTTGATTCCCTGAGCTAATATCAGTTTGTTTAGGCTTGAATAAAATTTTAGTCTCAAGTATAGGCTACAACAAACAATTCTTGTTTTAACTCTAAGTCCGGATAGTAAATAGAACGAGAGAGAAAGATTTTTTTTCTTTGAATCAAAGCATGTTGTTTTTAAACCTGAGGCAGAGAACAAATGTAACTACAGCTTGCACACCATACTTCCAGTCTCATCATATACAGAGAATTATATACATAGCTCAGATATACTTGCAATAGATTAAACCTTTAAAATTTTAAAGAAAAATGTTACTCACCGTGATTTAGAAGAAAGAACAAAGCTTCTTTGACACAGGCTTTTGAAATTGCTTAGCTGGAAATCTCTTCTTTTATCTCTGGCTTTGTAGCTGATTTGTTTGATGATTAAATTGAATTTTTGTTTGAGTTTAAGATGGTGCTTATTTCAGATTTTCCTTAGCTCATGATTTTTGAAACTGAAATGAAGATGATATATGAGGAAGCAAGTCTACAGGTTGATATGTTTTTGTACAGGTGATATTATATTGTACAAATACTAGAGATTTTTTTTATTATGTACAATCATCAGAGATTTTTCTTGCTTATGGAGGCTGAAAATCTTGCTTTGGTGGCTGATATAAATTTATGTTGTGTACTAAGGGTTCATGCATTAATTGTTCAAGTACTTTGTGTTTCTACCTTATTTTATTTTCTTTGTCTTCTTTTATAAGCTTAGGCTTATCATTTTCTTTATTTTTTTGTACCTAGATATTTTATTTTCACTTTGTTCTTGTTTATACCTATCTTTATTTGCTTGTACATATTTGAATGTATTACATTCTTTTCTTTTGCTTTGCCTTATTATTTTGTCTTATGCTTTGTAATATAAATTAAATTCTATATTTATTATGTTGTTAGAATTTTAGTTAATATGTTTACTTTATATTTCACAAAGTTTATTAATATGTTGTTTGAATTTATCTAATTTATTTCTATTTATAATTTCAAATTATTTCTAAACCATTCACTTAAAATTTAAAGTCAAATCCAATATATATATATATATATACATATATAAATTCAAATCTACGCATATATGCACATATACATATATATATTCATATATACATATATAAGATTTCAATTTCGATGAATTAACACATATTTTATTTGAATTTGGAGAAACTCAAATCGATTAACCAATTAATTTCACAATTTTTATTCAAAAATTAAATTCATTATCAATTTAAACTTAGTTAAAATTCGGGATCGTTACAAGAAGATTCTAGATTGTTAGTGAAAAAAAGAAAGAGGTAGAAGAAGAAACAGAAAACAACAGCATCTCACGTTCGTAGCGAATTAAATATAATATCAAATAATAGCATTTATACAAAGAAAGCTATAATTGTCATTTTACATACAATACATCAGAGTACAATCAATCATACATAAACTGGACAGTTATAACAACTTGGCCCAGACTACAACAATACAATCTCAAATATACAGCGGAATATACTACATACGTTCTTGCCTTCCAGCTCGCTTCCTGAGCTCCAGAACGTTTTAAACTGAAAATCTGTAATACTCGGTCTGACCCAAGCGTTACAATAAAGTAACACCCGAGTCAGGCTGGAAAACCAGCGTGAGTAAACCCATATAACTTGAAATACTAAGTTATAAAACATATCTGAAAACCCGGGGTAACTCGTACCTCACTATGAGTTCTTAACTTGTTATAGTCAATCACTTATTACAAACAACTATTTACTCAGTTTAAATGGCCATCATACTTAATTTATTCCAGCCTACTTGATTCTAAATTCAAATCCATAAAGAATTTTTGTAAATTACAAATAGAAGTGGCTTCCGGTATTTGCAGATACCCGACCCCGGTCTCTTCGAATCCAATGTTGTTCTTTAAGCCAAATTGTTAGGTTTAAACAATACAATTTATATTCATGGTATCATACCACAAAACAATTCATCTCAGATAGATAACCGACATTATCACAGTTCAACCCAAACATATCATATCATAGAGCATCACAAATTATCAGACTAGATATTTATCCAATCATTCAATATAATTCAATCATCCATAAGCAAAATCAATTTATCACCATTTCTAATTAATTAAATTTAATCACTAAATAAATTTGATTAATTACTTTTGAATCCTGCTTGATCAACAATACTTAATTATAAACAAATCATTATTATTTTAATTAACTAATGAAACAAATTAATCATCCCTTAATTGTTCCCATTAATTAATTATCCTTTAATTGCATAGAGTAAATAATTGACCTTTAATTAATTACATTATTTATCCTTCAATTACTTACATTAATTAATGATCCTTTGATTGATTATATTAAGACCTTAATTAATCAAGATAAACTATTTACTGTAATTAATTACTTACTTATCATTTATTTCTTACTTAAATTAAATGCTTGAAATTAATCAATTGAAAACTTTTTAGTTGATTTAAAGTTTAATACACTAATCTTAAACACTTACTTAATCCCATCATTATGTTATATTCGAGATACTTAGGGATTTAATTTAATTAATTAACCTATTATAATTATTCAAAACCAAACAAATTAAATTCAAACATTCTATTTAAAAATTAAATTTGATAACTTGTTTTTAAAAAAATTAGCCTTAAACTTGTTACTAAAATCTTTGTTTTTAAAATGGGTTAAAAAATTACTTTGCTTTAAAACCTGATCACATTCTATCTTTTTCTTAACTTTGTTACCATCACAAAGAAACCCAAGCCCATTCTAATATTTCCCGAACCAAAATCCAAGCCCACCTCCCTCTAGAAAATCATGAGAACTACTTCGAGCAAAATACCATCCTTCCCGAGCGCATACAACACAGCGACAACAACAGACACACCAGATAACTCGTGCACGTGCACGTGCACATGAGTTCGCTAACGTTCAGATCGACTTCGACTACGTATACGAGTCACCGACGACCCATTCAAGCTTCCCACCATCCACTTCCAAAGATAACGCTAGGAATCGAATCGAGCCAATTGACCACAAACTGGAATCAAACCAACCGACCAAATCCACCTCGCGTCGCCGCCGTCAACCACGGGACACCACGTCGCCATGCCTGGAGATGCGCCAGTCCTTGCTTTCCCTTTTCCTCCACCTCCGAGCCAACTCGAAACCGTTGCGACGTCGTACAGCCCTCGAAATCATCGTCGCCTTGAACCATACCTAAAACCGTATATCGACGCCGTACGTTCACCATGATGGTATGAAAATCCAGGGACCATTTTTCCCAAGTGCTACGTCCCCCAAGCTTGTTCAGCCAAAAAATTAGCCCTCCTCCCATCGCCGCTCGCCAGAATTTGCCAGGAAACCAAAAACCGTTCATCGTGCGAAATCTCCTCAACCACACACTCAAAAATCCTAAAATCTTTATTAAAAATCATGGCTTTCAATCAGGATCTAATTATACAATCAAGACTTGAGAATTTAACAATCAAATTTTGACTTGAATTGATTTTTCACTGTAAATTTTATTCTCGAAATAATTGCTTTATACATTCATTTGAAGCTATTTTTAAAAATAAATTCATATCCATACAATCACTTTTCTTTCAATGTTCATAACCTGGAAATGATTGGAACAGGAGAAATCTAGCCTGTTGAAAACAACAGAGGCAAGAATACTGACATGCACAGATATATACATAATACTTCACCTATATTTTAAACAATATTGATATGCACGTAAATGTGTATATTGTTACTACCATATTTATTCTACTTAAATTAAATAAACGATCATATTAGGTATTTTAATTTGTTTTAACCAAAATCCATATTAATTTAAATTTGTCACATATCCATCTTCTATAGGGGCAAAACGGCCATTTGTGTGCATATATTTATTTGAGAAAAATTAATTAGAAATTTATGTACTATTTTGTAGGAATCTGATTTCAATTACATGTTGTTTCATGAAGAGGATATGTATGCACAAAAAGAACACAAAGGAATAAAGATGGAAATAATTCAAAGTGAAGATCATGGAAGACCCCCCTACCCACCACCTTAATGTACAAATTAGAGGCTAACGCATATGCTTATGAAATTAATGGCTTCGTGTACACTTAAATGGGGATTATGACATGCTAATGATTACTTGGTGGTCACACTACCTCAATGACATTTTGGACATTCCTCAAAAATATGAATCAGGGTTTCATACATGTATATATACCCATATGTTTCATGTAATCTATTCCTCTTAGTTAGTCTTTCTTTACTGAGTTTAGGCTTAAAAATAAAACTCAAAGCTCTCTTTCTACTTTCATGCCTACTTAGCCATATTTTTATTTCATATAACTTCCATTTTTTATGTTAATTAGTGCTCTCTTATCTTTTACATGCTTCTTTTACTTTCATGTTGTAGTGTAGATCTCTCTTATTTCATGCAAGTAGATTAGTTTTTCCTTTCTTTTTTCTCTTTTTCTTCTTGTTTGTTTAATGTTGCTTTCTACATTTGTTGATTTGATAACAAAAATGAGAGCTTAATCCCTTCAGTTTATGGGTAATGAAGCTCTCTTGAATCATGTATATGCAACATAATTTCTTTTATGTCTCTTTTGCGCTTAATGGAAAGAAGATATTTGTGTGGTTTTGTGTTTAATATTGAGTTTGATAGCTTATATTGTTCAAAACAAATAGCCTATGCTTAGTCATATGAATAACTAATTACCTCTTCATCTAAATATGATCATGGTAATGAAAGTGGATTTAGAATCAAAATTTGATGGTTTATGTTTCTAATTCAATAGTTAATAAAACATGCTTAAAATAGATTCTACTTTTGATTTCATATCATTTTCATTGAAGTTAGTAAGTGGGTTAGAGGATGCATCAAATTTTGATGGTTTTTGTGTGTTAATTAATAACATAATTAGGCCATGCTTATGATAAATGCATCAACTAAACTCACAAATGACCCAAAAAAGATCATAATGTCATTATATTGATTTATATAATCATGAGAAGGGATTTGCCTCTAAATTGCTTTTTAATCTCTTATTTTTATTTTACATAGTTTTAGCTTGTTTTTACTTTCTTTTAGTTAGTTAAAATCCATCGACTTTGGTTTAATTTGATTGAATAGAATTTTAAACTCTACAATTCCCTGCGGATCGACTTGTACTCGCCATGTACTTCAATAGTACGTCGTGCGCTTGCGGTAAATTTTATTTCTAAATTTATCGGAGATTTTCTAGCTCATAGAATGTCCGTCATTAAACAAGTTTTTGACGCCGTTGCCGGGAAATTTGTTTTGATTTTGATTTTCTACTCTTTGGATTATTTTTGTGTGATTTTTATCTATGTTTTTTTTTTTTTTTTTGTTTGCATTTTGTTTGTTGTTGTTTACGAGTGTGTTGTTCGATTGCATTTGCACATATAAAAAAAACCACATACAATTTCAAAACCAAAAAAAAAAAAAATTCTATTTCATTTGCCTTTTTTTAGTTACATTTTACATCTTTATTTACATTACAGTCTACATCAATTTGCATTTCAATAAAAAAAAAAAGGTTACACAAATTTTTGCACTGTGCAGCAGTGCACAAAATCACTTTTTGCTTCTCTATTAGACACTAACACCTAAACCAAGCCACTCCCCTGCCTTCTCTCCATCCAACTGTTCCAACTATCCCCAAACACTACAAACAACCGCAATACAAGCACCACCTGACTGTCTCGACTATCCATCTCCAACCAACCAACAGTCATCTCCACTCCCCACTGTCATGCCACAACAAGCCTAACCACTGTTCCATTACAGCCTCTGGTTCACTGATTCTCACCTCAACATTTCATACAACATCAAAACTCACAACATCCACCAGAAAATCCAAACATCACAGTGCTGCTGTGCATACATACACAGACAAACCACCATCACCAGAGCATCTTACTATCAGAGATACTTTTTTTTTTTTTTTTGAAAACTCAGGGGAACCCGGCGGGCCGGTAAACTTCTGAGTAGGGTATAGTAAAGCCGTCCGCTCCAAGCCCTCATACCCTCTGATAAATTTATATAGGATAGGAACGCGTATGGTAGGAATCGAAACCTGATCTTTCTACCAGTACCCAAGCCTCCTTTTCACTGCGCCGCACCCGCGGATAACTACTAAAGATACTTCAATTTACACATTTCAATTACCAGAGAAAATCACCACATCTCTACTGTCATACAACAAAGCCCCCTTGCCTGCAGCTCCACTCCAGCACTGTGATAGTTGACAAATTACTATCCCTCTGTCACAACATTCACATCCCCTCCACTACAAGTTCAGACTACCCCCTCTTCATAAACCTCCAAACAGTGAGCTCATTCCTTCAATACAAACTGTTCACTCAAGTAAATCGCTCCACCATTCAACTAGCCAACCTACTGCACAAACATTTCCATCAACCATTGATTTGACCATCTTCAACAACCGAACCAATCTTCATCTTTCCACTGCCCAACTACTTACCCATCAGGCAGCAACATCCCTTTGGCCTACATACATCCCTGAACCACATTCACTTATCTTACAGCCACCACAGACCTTACAGTGCATTCACATACATAACTCCTCCACACATACATCCATCACATTACTTCGGTTCAATCAACAACAATCCCCTCGCAACTCCATCACAACTCCACATCAACCCTTGCCACAACAACAAACAAGCACTTCCAATCTCCAAATCCCCGATCTGAAATCCACGACCATTGACCTTCCACACCCCATCGCTTGTTGGAATTCGAACGACCCAAGAAACACTCAAACTCGAACCACCTTGACTGCAATCTCCCTCCAATCTTCGAACAATTTTTCGACTTCGAACGTCTGCCATCGACCGTTCACCATAACACGAACCACTCGCCAAAATCGACCAAGAACTCACCACAATTAAACGCCTACTCAACCAACCCGAATTCGCCGACCTAAACCCTCGCAACCATCGCCTGCGCCCCAGCAATCGCCTCAACCCAAACCCAATCGCGACAAACCTAACAGTTCCTCTACCCAATTCAAATCGGTACCTCGCCCTTCCCTTTTTGATTTTGATTTCGATTTTGGAAATTTTTGTTTAGTGAATTGTGAATTGTGAATTCGAATTTTTGATCGGGTATGGAGTGTGAATGCGTGATTTTGGGAAACTTGGTTCAATAAAGTTTAATAAAGTGCGAACGAATTCCCCGGTTTAGTGAAGTTTAGTTTGATTGTTTGTCTAGTAAGTGATTTTAAATTGGACCGGGCCTTAAACAAAAAACAAAAAAACAAAAAAATAAAAAAATAAAAAAAAAAGAAAGGAGGATTTTTGTCATTTTTTCAAGTTTCTTCTCCTCTTTTAATTTAAAAAAAAAGAGGCAAGTTCCTTTTGTTTGTTTTATTTTCAATTGAATTTGTTTTTAATTACTTTGTTTAAGTTGTATTGTTTTGATTTGTTTTAGTTTTTTTTCCATTGATATATACATATACATATATATACATATATACATACATACATACATACATATATATATATATATATATATATATATATATATATATATAAACTGTATATATCTTATTTTTATTTGCAGGTTGCCAAAGCAGATTTGAAGACTTGCTTGTTGAAAATTGCCGCTTGGCTTGTCAAAATAAACTACTTGTTTGCTATTGTTTTTATTTGTCTTGCATAGGTGGTTGTTTGCATTTGCATTTAATAAAAAAAATTCAAAAACAAAACAAAAATCCATTTGTAGTTGCATTGTTAATACACGTTTAATTTCTGCTTTGCATATCATCCTAGAATCGTGATTAGCAATAACGGTTAGACATTGATAACACTTAATTGTATATTGACAAGTTGTCTTCTTTGAACAATTTAATTTCTTGGTGTCTAGGATACGGCAGAGTAATAGACATTTATAATTATTACGGTGATTCGTAAATATTATAGTGGTTGTTCCTTTGAAGATACTTCAATCTTCGGCAGCATTGCTGCGGTGATTCGTGGTGCACCGATAAATCCTGCCCGTTACCTGATTGACAACTATCTTGTTTATCTAAGACAATGTGCGATTATATAATTTTAGGTTAACTTAGGAAAAATCATTTGTAATTAACCTTTGCATTCATTTATTTGCATTAGTTCATGCATATTTAAAAAAAACAAAAAAAAATCCAAATCCAAACTAAAAAAATTGTACATATTTCTTAACTTAGTTTTTTCTTTTCTTTTCCTTTGAAAATTTACAAATCAAAATTCCAAAAATCCAAAAAAAATTACTCAATTTTTTTTTAGAAAATCCAAAATCCAAAAAAATATAAAATCTTTTCAAAAAATCAAAAATCAATTTTCCATTTTAAAAAATCAATTCTATTTGTAAATATTTTTCCTTTATATAAAGAAAAATTCTTGAAAATGTTTGAATTTAAGTATTCACATGAATTCCACAATAGTTGTGAAAATCAATATAATCTATTTGATTTCACTTCAAATTCATATGGATATTTTAACGACAACCATTCTTCAAACAAATCAGATTTTGTACCACAAAGTTTTCAAAATAACGACTAACGCTCGACTCTTGAAAATAACATTTCATCTTTACTTGAAATCTCTACACAACAAAATCAAATGATAAATGAGTTGTGTAATTCATATTTGTGTGATAACTCGAAACAAAGTTTTCAAAATAATAAAAATTTGAATTCACTTCAAAATTCAAACGATTTCGAGAATAACTCATGCCGATTCAATTTTGAACTCCAAAATGAACTTCAAACTCAAAATGAAAATAGAAACAACTTTGCAAACGGATTTGGCAATATGAATAATCTCGACTACGATGCGTTTGAAATTTTTTGCTCAACAAATCCAAATCGAAAATTCTCAAGTTAATAGCTACAAATTGGATTTTTTTGAACAAATGAACGAAATTTACGATGATCACACAAATTTGTTGTTTGAAATATATATGAAACAACATGCAAAACAAAACCAAATCCCAACGTGCGATGAGTTAAGTGATAATCCATCTTTTACCCAAATCGATGATTTTCAAATAACAACTTTTGAAATTGAAAACAAAAATCTTAATGAAGTTGTTGTAAAGATGATAATTGAGTTGGATTTCAATTCTTTTGAGGGTATGGAACCAAATTTAAAATTTTATCTTCCTTTCTCGATTTCGAAAATTTGAATACACCAACTTTGGATTTTGAACTTGAGACATGTAATAAAGTTGGTGATAATCCAACAAAGGAAGACGAATTTAACGAACACAAATTTTTTGACGAGTTGTTAAATACCAAAGGGGAAGATTTAAATCACCGCTTTGATTTTGAAATCGATAATTTTGAAGAAGTTTTCAATGATAAGTTTGAACTTCAAATTAGAGAAAATAAACATGAACTTCAACCAATTGTTTTATCGACCACAAAAATCATTTAAAATGAAACAGCTCGTACTATTTTTAATAACACGAAATTCGTTTTTCCATATCCACATTCGATTCCGAAATCTTTTACGATTTGGTTTTTCGTGCTTAAGCTGTGTCTCGCACATTTGACGAGACAAATGAATCGGTCTTTAGAAGATCGTTTCATTTACTTTTTGACTGTATACTTTCTCATCTCTTGTAAATAATAATCTTTCATGTAAATATAGGATTTTTATTTTATTTTTCTCCTTCCACTTGGGTTGACTGTGGGGACACAGTCAAAATCAAGTGTGGGGGGAAACCCATCTTCATTTTTTTATTTTTCATGGTTTATTTTTTCTTTACAATCTCAAAAAAAAAATTCAAAAATAAAATTTCGTTTGATTTATTTTTAGAAGAAACACTATAAGATAAATATATGGTTTTGGTTTATTAAATTGAAATTTTTGAAAATTTATTTGTCTTAAAAAAAATGAAGTTTGGTTACAAATAATATGGTTTAACTAGTATATAGGAAGATTCATACGTTTTAATTATGAAGTACATCCTAATTGAAAATCTTTGTTTTAAAAAGTGGTTGATTTAAAGTAAAGGATATAACGTTTTTTTGTCTTCTAAGTTAAATGGTGCCAGAATAATTTTGCAAAACTCTCTCTCTCTTAAAAAAATAAAATAAAATAAAAATATAAAAATAAAAAATAATAGCATCCAAGTATTCACATTCATTTAAAAGTCCTCACAGTTATGCATGGGTGAATTACTTGGAATCTTTATTTTTGTGCTTTCATACTCATTTAAAAGTCCTTATGATTATGCATGTATGGAACACATGTAAAAAAATAGACTTAATAAAAACCAACTACAGTTGATAGGTGTATGCACGAGAGTATGTGCACTCGCCATGCTTTGTACTCCACTCACATAAGCCCGAAAGGCAATGCATGGTTGGTATATCTGGCCTCAGTTTATCTGAGCTAGGTGTGTAATTTTTCTTGCAAATAATGAGAGAGCAACCAATTGAGATCCTAGCACTATTTTATTTGATTTGTTATTGAAAAGAAATGAAAATACCACTTTGATAAACTTTGATAATCAACTAAGGATCCATTTCATAGTTACACTGTTATTAACCAATATAATGAGTTAAACTATATTATATTTATTATGGTAACTTCGTTTTTATTGGAAATATTGACGAGTAAATAACTTAAATTGCATGATAATGACGAAAACTTATATTTAACTTATTCGTGTCAGTTTAAACATATATCCTTCATTCGTAAATATTTTCAAAAACTCGCATTCTTCTCTTTATAAATAAATCTTGCATTTTGTAAATATTTTCATCCTTCATTTGGATTTTGTAGGTAGTATCCGCTAAAAACACTCAGGAGACAACACTCGTCCTACTGAAGACATGCAGAGGTTTAACGGCTTGTTGCATACGCTCAATGCAATCGTGCTCCCTACGAAAACGGATTTATCTTAGTTTTAGTTTATTCGAGGACGAATAAAAAGATAAGTATGGGGGTATTTGATGTGCACGTAAATGTGCATATTTTAACCAATATATTTATTCTATTTAAATTAAATAAATGATCATATTGGGTATTTTAACTTGTTTTAACCAAAATCCATATAAATTTCAAATCGTCACATATTCATCTTTATATAAGGGCAAAACGGTCATTTGTGTACATATATTTCTTTGAAAAAAATTAATTAGAAATTTCCATACTATTTTGTAGGAATTTGATTCAATTACATGTTGTTTCATGAAGAAGATATGCATGCACAAAAAGAACACAAAGAAATGAAGATGGAAATAATTGAAAGTGAAGATCATGGAAGACCCACCTACCCACCACCTTAACGTACAAATCAGAGGCTAATGCACATGCTTATGGAATTAATGGCTTCATGTACACTTAAATGGGGATTATGATATTATAATGATTACTTGGTGGCCACATTACCTCAAGGTCATTTTGGGCGTTCCCCAAAAATATGAATTAGGGTTTCATACATGTATAAATACCCATATATTTCATGTAATCTCTTCCTCTTAGTTAGTCTCTCTTTAGTGAGTTTAGGCTCAAAAATAAAAATCAAAGCTCTCTTTCTCTTTTCATTGCTATTTAGCCATATTTTTATTTCATGTAACTTTCATTTTTTATGTTAATTAGTGCCTCTTTTCTTTTACATGTTACTTTTCCTTTTAGGTTGTAGTGTAGATCTCTCTTATTTCATGCAAGCAGATTAGTTTTTCCTTTCTTTTATCTCTCTTTTTCCTCTTATTTGTTTAATGTTTCTTTCTACATTTGTTGATTTGATAACAAAAATGAGAGGCTAATCCCTTAAATTTAGGGGTAATGAAGCTCTCTTCAATCATCCAGATACGACATAATTTCTTTTATGTCTCTTTTGTGCTTAATGAAAAGTAGATGTTTGTGTTGTTTTGTGTTTAATATTGAGTTTGATAGGTTATATTGTTCAAAACAAATAGGCTATGCTTAGTCATATGAATCATTAATTACATCTTAAGCTACATATGATCATGGTAATGAAAGTGGATTTAGAATCAAAATTTGATGGTTTATGTTTCAAATTCAATAGTTAATAAACCATGCTTAAAATAGATTCCTCTTTTGATTTCCTATCATTTTCATTGAAGTAGTAAGTAGGTTATGCTAGTCCGTGTGATGATGGTTTTGATGACAACAACCTTAGAATAGATTGTAAAATATAAATACTAACATTATAATTTAGATAAATATGTATATGCAGGATTTAACCATGAAGGTACCAAGAATGAAGACTGTACAGTATAGAGATTCAATATATCAAGATTGAAGACTCATGAGTATCAAGAATATCAAGAGTTCAAGAATTGATGCAATTTATTCTTTAATTAGAAATTTTGTTAAAACTCATAAAAAAGCACTGGCATCTTAAAATCCAATTTATTCGTGAAATGGAATCCACTTCGAGCCTGTTAAAGGGATGGAACCCTAAGTAGGATGGAACCTGCAAAAAATATAGTGGAACATTGTTTTGTATCCGCTAACTTTTTATTCAAAATGAGTTTTCAAAATTATATCATGTTTTCAAAATATTTTAAAAACCTTCCTTTTAAAAGCATCAAAAACCTCTATCCTGATTTTAAATAATTTTAGCCTCAAAATTATCTTTAATTTCAAAGTCAAAATTACTCCTGATTTTAAGCTATCTTTTAAAATAATATATTTAACTTTTAAATATTTATACTAAGATTTAAATATAAAATTATAGTTAATTTTATATATATTATTCTCTATATTTACTTATGCATTTTAACTATAGTCAAGTATATTAGAAAAGTTTAAAATAGTTTTTATATATGATAAAGGTTATTTTCAAAGAAAATCAAATCATCAAAAATTGCTTTGGGATGTCGACATGCCTATGGTGACCATGTCGACATGGTGTCAGTTGAGTTCAAAATTTAAATTTCAAAAGAAGTGTCTATTCGCCATAACTCTTCATGAATGGACATAGCTGTTGTTCTTCTATAAATAGGGGTTAGTTTCAATGGATTTTATATCAGATTTTCTTGTTTTTCACTCCTCTTCTTCTTCCAAATTTCTTAATACATACTCTTACCATTACTCTGCCGAAATCAATATTGAATCATACTCGATTACTTCTAGTTTGATTCTCTATCACTATCTCAACAAGGTTCTCACTGCTATTCGGAGTTATAGACCTCTTTGTAATCTATTAAGCGAGAAAAGGTGTGATTGTGGCCTTGAAAATCAATCAAGCGAGAAAAGGTGTGATTGTGTCCTTGGTAAATCAATTGGGTAAACTTGTGGCCCGGAAATCAAGTGTCTCTACCCAGAGGATTGAAATTCTGGAGGGTGTACCTCGTAGCCTTGAAATTGAGGGTGTAATTGTAAAATTGCTTTTGAAAGGAAATCCGTACATGTGTTGCTGGACTGGATGTAGGGTAACTCCGAACCAGTGTAAAATCCGGTGTGTTCTTTTCTTTACTGCTTTTATTTTATTTCTGCATCTGTGTTTGTTTCTGTGATTATCTCTGTATCTGTAGATTGCATACATCTGTGTCTAAATTAACATAAACTCAAAAAGATTTAATAATTCTTTAAACACTATTCACCCCCCTCTAGTGTTAATCCTAGCCTTAAGATCCGTAATCCACATTTCTTTCAATTGGTATCGGAGCAAGGTTTTCAAAGTTTCATAATCTGTTTTTTGAAAAGTTTTTAGAATGGCTACCAACACTGGTACTGTTACTAACACTAGTATTCTTGTCACTAGTTCATTTGTAGAAGGTCGGTCTACTGTCATACCACCACTTTTTAATGGCAGTAACTATGCATTTTGCATGTAGGGTGAAAATATACTTACAATCTATAGGATTAGACACTTGGAATATTACACAAACTGAATATTTTGAACCCACAACTGAATTTGCACAGTGAACTGCTGGGCAAAAGATTGCTGCATAAAATAATTCTAAGGCAACGAATATTTTGTTTTGTTCACTAAATAGAAATGAATTCAATAGAATGTTAGTTTGTAAGTCTGCAAATGAAATCTGGAAAACTTTGCAAGTTACTCACGAAGGAATAAGCAAAATTAAACAGACCCAAATTTCCATGCTCACAAATCGGTTTCAATTATTTAAAATGAGTCCTAATGAGTTTATTTCAAATACGTATAGTAGATTTTAGGATATTGTGCATTCTCTAATATCTTTGGGAAAGGAATTTTCTGAAGAAGATCAAGTTAGAAAGATTTTAAATTCTCTTACTCCAGAATGGGATCGAAAGACACTTGCTATCGAAGAGGCAAATGACATTAGTACTTTAAAGATAGAAGAATTAATTGAAAATCTAATGTCGTATGAAGTTCTAGCGATCGGGAGAAGAGAAAACAAAGCATCTGAAAAGAAATCAATGGCATTCAATCATTGACCGATGGATCAGACTCAAACAACGATAATGATGAAGAGATAGCCTTTATGGCCAGAAATTTTAGGAAATTCTTGAAATACAGAAAGATGAATAATCTCAAGAGAAACAACTATAAGAACTCTGGAAATCAGAATGTAGTGCCAAATAATGTCAAATGTTTCAACTGTGATGAACCAGGTCATTTCAAAAGAGATTGTCCGTATTCAGATAGGCAAAATCCTCCTATGAACAATGATCCAGTAAAGAAACAGAAGCGTGCATTTACTGCTACTCTAGATGACTCAGACTCGTTCTCAAGTGGTGATGATCAGAAGACAGATAATTCGAATTTGTGTTTCACAACTGTTCACGACTCCGACGAATTCGAAGAAATGGATTCAGAAAAAGGTACACGTTTACAATACAGCTAGTTGAAATTGCTTGCTTAGAATTAGTTGCTTGATTAATTGATTTTGAATTGATGTGTTGTTTGAATTTTAAAATTTATTTTTTTATTTTTTATTATTATCTTATTATTTTATTATTATTTTTATTATTTTTTAATAGTATAATTTTCTGAAATATACTATAAATATTTCAGATATATATATATATATATATACACACATATATATATAGACATTAAAAATAATAAGTATATATATATATATTAGAGAAATAAGGAAAAATAATTTATCAAAATTCACCGGCGCATGTCGACATGGTCCCTACCATGATGTCGACATGGGTACCAGAATTTGAATTTCAAATTTGAATTCAAATGTTCGAATTTCCCTCCACCTTTTCACTACATTCAATTCTCTGAAAAGCTACCTTTTGACCAGAGAATATGTCCTTTGAGAATCTATTTATTCACTATCTTTTATCATATCTTTTCACTTTCATTTTCAAATTCAAACTCTCTCTTCAAAACTTCAAGCTCTCTATTCTCTACTTTAATGGCTTCTTCAAGCAACCCCTCCACCATGAGAATTTCCAGAAAAATAAAAGAGCAACTATTCAATGATTCGAAGGCAATAAAAGCATACATCAATTATGCTAATTATGCCAAAGTCCATCTCGGAAAGTTTGCTATTTTTCAATATTTCTCTTCTTATGAACTTGATTCTCTTTTTGCAAACAATGGAGTTCTTAGTCTTATTGATGCTTCTCAAAATGATTTTGTTTGCTATCCAAATCTTGTCAAAATTTTCTATGCTAATTTAAACTGAGGATTTTATCATGGAAATGAGGATGAAATTTGGAGTAGTGTCAAAGGCACTAGAATTGTTTTGAATTGTGATCCTTTGGGTATCATTCTCAATTGCAAGTGTACGGGAATAGATCTTTCTAATTTTAAAATCGATGAAAATGATCACGAGACATTTCATCACATTTTCGAAGGGAATGATAATTTTGAATTCAAAAATCGAAATTTTCGACCAAAGGCAAGAATTATCAATCTTCTTTTGTAACATACTTTGACCCTAAGATCGGGGAATTTTAACAATCCTACTTCAAAAGTTTGCAAAGCTCTTTTTGCTATTTTCGAAAATTATGACATAAATTGGGCGCAAGTTATTTTGGATGAATTTCATCCTAAAAATCTTGAAATGAGTGAGAATACTTTACATCATGGAATTTATCTCACTCGGATTTTTAACTATTTTGGAGTGGATTTCAAAGGCGAAGAATTTGTTTCTAGAAAAGTTTTCAATCATTCCAACATTTCGTTTATGAAAATTCCATTTGTTTTCCAACCTTATGAGACCCCTACTGAAAAGGAAGAGCGTTTGGCTCATGAGGAAATGGAAGAAGAGGAAGAGGAAGAAGAAGAAGAAGGGGATGAAATGGAAATTGAAGAAGAAGAAGGAGAAACCTCTATGGAAAGCATTGACTATCCTCCTAATCCATCCACCAAAACCCTTCTCAAAAACCAAAAGACGATTGTTAGAAATCAACGGATTCTTAAACGATCCGTTGGTAAGAAGTTGGACAAAATTTCATCCAAGATGAACAAGTTCATTTCCGAAGTCAGAAAGAAACTTGGACTTTCTTCATCATCATCATCCTCTAACTAGTTTTATCTTTTCGTATCTTGTTGTATGTGTTTAGCTTGTTTTAATTCAAAAGTTCATGTAGTTTCGTATGTTTAATCATTGTATCATCTTAGTATGCAATGAAATGAAATTTTCTTTCTGTTATCTGGCTTATCTTTTCTCCAGAATAAATGTTAGTATATTATATAAATATAAATAAATATATATATATATATATATATACACACACACACAATTATTCACAAAATCTAAATAGTCATTTTTTTCACTAACCCATGTCAACATACCCCTATGACCATTTCGACATGTACTGGTCAGAAATGACAATTCATTTTGAATTTGAAATTTAAATAACAACCATATGTCTATTCATTTCAAACGAATTTCTACACCTATATATACCTATTTCTTCCAGATTTCTTCACTGAAAATTATTTCTTATCTTCTAATTCTTCATTTCTTTCACAAATTCTATTATGGCTAATCCAATTCGCAATTTATCCGAAAATCTTGAAGAAACTCTTAATTCGTTCAAAAGTATTCTCTTGTTCATTCTTCGTAACCAGCGGCACTTAGAATTGAGTCAAATGTAGATGATCAAGGAGCAAGAAAGGCATTTCGATGCAATACAATGGATGATTTCCTCCCTATACAAGGATGATAACGAAGCACATCCTCCAGTCTCTCTCACCAACGGCAATGATAATTGGGATGCTATTAAGGCAGATCCAATCTTTGGAGAAGAAGGATGGGTGGAAGTTCCACGTAACGTTTGATTTTTATTTGTTTGCTTTGTTTGAATTATTTGTTTGAATTGATTTGGTTTGGTTTGGTTTGATACTTGGTGTGGATTGATTTCTTAAATTGGTTTGATGGTTGCTACATAAAACATGTATATATATATATACATTGAAATGTATATAATCCTTGATTAATTATCATGTTCATAAGGATAATTATTTCTTAATCTGTCTATTGTATATTCCATTGTATAGTTTATTAATACAGGTATTCTAATCCAAGAAAGAGGGGGAGTTAGTTTTTGTTGATGACAAAGGGGGAGAAATATAAAATAGGATTAGTTAGGCATAAATTTAGGGGAAGTTATAGATTAAGGGGGAGTTATTAGGATGGAAGTAATATTTTATAAACAAAGGTTGTCATCATTAAAAAGGGCGAGATTGTTAGTCCGTGAGATGATGGTTTTGATGACAACAAACATAAAATAGATTATAAAATATAAATACTAACATTATAAGTTTAGATAAATATGTATATGCAGGATTTAACCATGCAGGTATCAAGAATGAAGACAGTACAGTATAGAGATTCAATATATCAAGATTGAACACTCATGAGTATCAAGAATATCAAGAGTTCAAGAATTGAAGTAATTTATTCTTTAATTAGAAATTTTGTTAAAACTCATAGAAAAGCACTGCATCTTAAAATCCAATTTATTCGTGGAATGAAATCCACATCGAGCCTGTTAAAGGGATGGAACCCTAAGTAGGATGGAACCTACGAAAAATCTAGTGGAACTTTGTTTTGTATCCGCTAACTTTTTATTCAAAATGATTTTTCAAAATTATATCATGTTTTCAAAATGTTTTCGAAACCTTCCTCTTAAAAGCATCAAAAACGTCTATCCTGATTTTAAATAATTTTAGCCTTAAAATTATCTTTAATTCCAAAGTCAAAATTACTCCTGATTTTAAACTATCTTTTAAAATAACATATTTAACTTTTAAATATTTATACATAAGATTTAAATATAAAATTATAGTTAAATTATATATATATTATTCTCTATATTTACTTATGTATTTTAACTATAGTTAAGTATATTAGAAAATTTTAAAATAGTTTTAATATAAGATAAAGGTTATTTTCAAAGAAAATCAAATCATCAAAAATTGCTTTGGGATGTCGACATGCCTATGGTGACCATGTCGACATGGTGTCAGTTGAGTTCAAAATTTAAATTTCAAAAGAAGTGTCTATTCGCCATAGCTCTTCATGAATGGACATGGCTGTTGTTCTTCTATAAATAGGGGTTAGTTTCAACGAACTTTATATCAGATTTTCTGGTTTTTCACTCCTCTTCTACTTCCACATTTCCTAATGCATACTCTTACCATTACTCTGTCGAAATCAATATTGAATCATACTCGATTACTTCTAGTTTGATCCTCTATCACTATCTCAATAAGGTTCTCAGTGCTATTCAGAGTTATAGACTTCTTTGTAGTCTATTAAGCAAGAAAAGGTGTGATTGGCCTTGAAAATCAATCAAGCGAGAAAAGGTGTGGTAGTTGCCTTGGTAAATCAATTGGGTAAACTTGTGGCCTGGAAATCAAGTATCTCTATCCAGAGGATTGAAATTCTAGAGGGTGTACCTCGTAGCCTTGAAATCGAGGGTGTAATTGTACAATTTCTTTTGAAAGAAAATCCGTACTTGTGTTGCGGGACTGGATGTAGGGTAACTCCGAACCAGTATAAAATCCGGTGTGTTCTTTCCTTTACTGCTTTTATTTTATTTCTGCATCTGTGTTTGTTTCTGTGATTATCCCTGTATCTGTAGATTGCATACATCTGTGTCTAAATTAACATAAACTCAAAAAGATTTTGTAATTCTTTATAAACACTATTCACCCCCCCTCTAGTGTTAATCCGAGCCTTAAGATCCGCAATCTGCATTTCTTTCAGGTTAGAGGGTGCATTAAAGTTTCATGGTTTAAGTGTGTTAACTGATAACACAATTAGGCCATGCTTATGATAAATGCATCAACTAAACTCACAAATGACCAAAAAGAAATCATAATGTCATTATGTTGATTTATATGATCATGAGAGGGGATTCGCCTCTAAATTTCTTTTTAATCTCTTATTTTTATTTTACTTAGTTTTGGCTTGATTTTACTTTCTTTTAGTTAGTTAAAAATCCATAGACTGGTTTAATTTGATTGGATAGAATTTTAAACTCTACAATTCCCTAAGGATCGACCTGTACTCGCCACGTACTTCAATATTATGCCGTGCGCTTGCGGTAAATTTTATTTCCAAATTTATAGGCGATTTTCTAGCTCATAGAATTTTCATCGTTAAGCAAATATACATTCACGCAAACATATTTCACAACATAACATATTCAATTTATCATAAAAACAGATTTAAGCTTTAAAAGAAATGTTTTACTCACCTGCATATTTAGAAAACAGAGAATGGTTTGAAGTTGAAAACTGCTCTAGTTATTGAAACAGCAGGCTTATTTTTTGATCTGGACTTGATGTTGATCTGCTTTATGTTGAATTGATCTTTAATTTGCTTTGCCAGCTCCAGTTGAAGTTGTTGTTTAGTTGAAATTTGAAATTGGAATTATTGTTTAATTTGCTTCTTAGTATTTTGTTTAGAAGATGAGTGAAAGAAAATTGAGAAAATAATCTCAGCCTGGTTTCTAAACTTTTATTTATATTTACAACTTAAAGAAAACTAATGCCACTTGTTATTTGCATGGCATATATATGTTACAAATGTCTAGTGCATATATTATATGTCCAAAAATGTTTAAACCTCCTTATTTTATTAATTAGTCATGAATTTATATTAATATGTTTATTTTTATATGGGGGCGGCTATATAGACACAAAACTAGACACAAATTGGGGACACGAAGCATCTCAGCCGTTAGATATTTTTGTCCTTATATGGGAGGTGGAAATCAGGGGGAAATCTAATGGTGAAGATCTATTGTGTCACCAATTGTGTCTATATCTTGTGTTTAAATAGACTTTTCCTTTTTATATTAATTTAGGTATTATGTTATATATATACACACACACACACACAAAAACCATCTTTATCTCAAGCATAAAAGAAAATCTCATTTTAAATTTTAAAAGAAAATGTACTAAATCTCTATAACAAATCCTATTAAGCTAAAATAATTTTAATAAATATATATATATAGATGCTATCTTTGTTATTTAAAAATATAGAATTTTTCTTTAATAGCTTTGAAAATTTATATTAAATTTAAACCATAGCCAACCCTTACAATATATATATACACATACACACATACATTATAATAGAAAACATATTTATTTGTATATTTTGAGAAGATAAATTTTGCCAAATTAAATAATTATAAAAGAAGATCATTAAACTAATATTGTCATATTTCAATAATTATATCAGGAGATTATCATATAAATATTTATCCGGATATTTTTAATTATCAAAATTTCATTTGTTCAACTAAATAAAATCAGTATAGTAAAAACCAATTAATCACCAGTTAATAGATGTTTAAAAATCCAGGTTACCACATTCTTCCCCCGTTGAATCTTTTTGTCCTCGAAAAGGAACGAAGCCGAAATTTATTAAAATGCTTATTATCAGTTTAATTACTCTTTGAACATTTTTAACCGTAAACTCTTTTTATTTAATTTTTTTTTAAAACACTTTAAAATCTATATAATATTACCAAAATAGTTTTATAAAAATACTTTTTATAACTCGATGCTTCAAAAAGTCCATCCTTGTTCTCATTAAAATTGGGTCATACGTTGATCAGGCGTAGGACTGAAAATCTATAAGTACTTGGTAAACTAGTTTTCAACACCCAGTGAAAATACTTGAAAAATATTTTGGTGGAATATAGAAAAAAAATTAAAAATAGAGAACATTTTTATTGGTAATGCTCTGAAAATCATCACGCCCTCCATGGTCGTAGTTAACCCGATGGTTACGTTGCCATCCCGACAAAACCCATAGAAAACTGTAGGCACTCTACGCCCCTCGATTATACCGTGGAACCCGCCATAGATCGCAGCTACACCCAGATTTTGCGTCACCATCACGGCAAAAACCCATGTAACTGTAGGCATCAATGCCCTCGATTTTCTCTCAACTAAAACTTCACCACTCCTATATAGATCGCAGACTACATCAGTCGAGTCCCAATGTAGCCTATAGGCACTCACTGCCACACGACTTTCGCTATGTCCTCATCGATCGCAGTCTATCGATGTTACGTCGCCCTCGCGGCAAAATCAAGAGTAGACCGTTGGCACTCACTGCCACATAACTTCCGCTATGGTCCGTAGTAGATCGCGGTGGCATCGGGTTACACTTTCGTCACAGCATAACTCAAATGTCTCTGTAGGCAACAACGCCCTCGACTTTCGCTACCCACACACAATCCTAAGGAACTTCAGTTCGTCCGGACTTCCTCCCAAGATCAAATTTAGAACCCCCTTAGGGCTCAAGGCAGAACCACCCCGTGGATCTCCTATGAAGTCCGTTTCATAGGAGCGGCTTTTTCCATAGAGCCAATCTCAAAACATTATATACTACATACATAAAGTATCTTCCAAATCATACACTTTATGATTCACATAAAAATCTCCTTTATACATAATCGATATCTCAAATTGATAGTTCCAAACTTGGCTTTCCAAATTCCCAAAATTGATTTTTCCCAAAATCAAAAGCCTTTCCAAAATCCATAGGTAACAAAACCTTTTCCCGAAATCATTCTCATAAAATCATTAATATATATATATATATAATCTTGAAAGAAAAAATATTTAGATCACTTCATACTTATATAAATACCCTTTTTAAACTTCAAATCTTTTCTTCTGGCTATAGATTCAATAAGATGAGTTTATCATATATAATAATATATATACAACTTTATTTATGCCAAATCAATATTCAAATTTAGTTTCTGTTAAAAAGTTATTTACCATATGTTAATGCTAAAAATGTACGCTAACACCCCGGTGTGAGTTGTGATATAGCGAAAGCACCACCCGTTGGTACGGGAACTAAAAGCAAGCAGAGAATAGCAGAAAATAGTAAAGAGGCAACAATTTTTATAGTGGTTCGGCTCAAAGTCAAGCCTACGTCCACTTAATCTCTTATATTATTGATCTGATTACAAATTCAATAATAATTCTTCAATTACAACACAATTGAGGCAAGTAGTTAGAACTTCGATGGAAAAAAGCTCTTTGAATTCATGTTGAATGAACTTGATCTTTTTCCACGGTTCTTCGAAGTGTCTTTGGCATTTGAAGTGTTGTAGAAGTCGTGAAAACAGCAATGTCTTGGTGTTCGAGACCATCCTTCCAAAATCCCCCTCGAATGTGGAGTAGGCGGGGTATTTATAGGGGAGTTTCGGAGTTAGGTCGTGTGGAAGGCCGTGGGCGACCTAGGGAGTTACGACCTAAGAGCGATCCCGAGGTAGCATAAGTCATTAGCGACTTAATGGAGCTATCCTAGACGAGATATATGCTGTGAGAGACTTAGCATGTGTAGCACAGGAGTTTTGTCGCCTTGCTAAGGTCGTAAGCAACCTAATGGAAGAGGCCGTGCGCATGCGACTTAACTCTGAAGCTTACTAGGTCATTAGGTCGCTCTTTCCTTAACTCGTTAGGTCGTTGCCTTCATTGAGTTGCTAGGCCGTTAACCCGTTGAGTCGTAGGAGTCTTTAGGTCGTTGAGTCATGCCATGTTGAACCGCTCTGTGCTTTAGGTCGTTAGGTCGTGCCTTGCTATAGGCTGTTAAGTCGTTTATGCCTTGGATAGTTAAGTCGAATAGGTCGCTAAGTCGTGAATAAGAGAGGTGTTAACACTTGCCCCTCGAAGTATACGCCAGGGGCTAGGTCGTGTGCTTCGATGCCTCTTAACTCGCGCATCCTGAGTCGCTAAGTCGTGAGAAACTTATGAGAGAGCTAGGTCGTTAGCGCTGATTCAAGTTCCATTGCCCCTGTATATAAGTCACTTATGTCGCTCCTTCTTCTCTTCACCTGCTCTAACACTCTAACCCGCCATTGAAGAATCTTTGATCTTTCAAAGACGAATTCAAACTAACCAGTCCTTGATCGTCTTCACCATCACATTAGTAAGTGAATCCGATCATTATCCAACCACGACCATCACCGAATCGTGAATCCCCCATTTTCCGACCCTAGTCTGATTTCATGTGCCGCATTTCACCATGAGTCATGTTACGATCGAACTTTGATCGTCATTGGACATGTTTTCGTTGTAATTCATGAGAACACAGCAGTGCATCGGATCTATGATGGATCTGAGGCGATTTGAATCGGTCTTGGATGATTTGGCAGTATGGAGAGATGATGGATTTCATTGTGGAGATGCTAACGGGTTATCGAGTTACAAGTTAATGGGTTAGCGAGTTAGGCTAGTTGTTGAATGAAGAGGAGTTAGCGGGTTAAGGAGAGTTAGGAAGTGCCCGATTTAGGAGCTTCGAACGACCTAGGGCTTAGCAGTTTGGACATGAATCACACGACTTAACTTATTGAACGGCTTAACGACTTAACATCCAAACTCTGAACGACATAAGGGACCGTGACTCATATGACTTGCGACTTAACTTGCTAGAATAGCACATGACTTAAAGAAAAACGACTTAAAGAATCAACACGACCTAATTTAACCCGCGGCATAGCTTTAACTCATAGGAACATGATTGATGAACTGCCAGAATGAACTACTTGAACTTGTTGCACTCTTTCACATATTGTAATAACTTTTAAGCTAACAATCTATTAAATACGACATTTGCAAAATTAGGGCAAATATACTGCCATTGACTGCCCACATCAAATGACAGATTAGTCGATAAAGAATAATCAGCTTAAGGGAATTGTGTGAACGAAATGCTGTGAATTAACCAGTTCAAGTGAAGTATTAAAGCAAAGCTAAATTAATCAACTAAAGCTGATCTGTTTGCATCAACACTGTACTTGGACTTAAAATAACAAGCCCTGAAACTTTATAATCGACAAACGCCAACTAGTTTAATTCCAGTTATATTTGCTTGTCATTTTATTAGTTTTGCACAACACTTCACACTTTTAGGAAACATACACCTTCATATTTGAATATCCAGTTCCTTGTGTAGAATGGCTTCTCAACAAGTGCGAGAAGAGATAGCAGAGCGGGCCAATGAGGTTTTCCCAATAGCTGATCCTTTTGAGAATCCTCCGGAAAGAGTTTCAACTACATTGAACCAGCGGGCTTTCAGCCAGCTATGTATTCAATTCGGCATTGCTGAAGCAGATGCTCTGCTTCCTGAGGTAAATGACACCGCCAATAGGCCGCCTCCTGGCTTCATTGCAGTCAATAGTCAAATGTGTTTGAATGGAGCTATACCCCCCTTCAACATTTTCTTAGAACACTCCTCCTTTGACTAACTATTTCCCCATTCCAGTTGCACCCTAATGGCTATGCCATTTTGATGGGGTTGTGCGTACTATTTAGGAGGATGCTTAACCGCCTCCCAAGCTTCAAGGTGATCTGCTATTTGTGTTCATTCGGGAGGAACAAAGATCACCCTTCCATTACTCTTGTAAGGGGTGCAAGAAACCGTAAGCTGATTACGGATCTGCCCGAGAGCGCTCACGGGTTTTTAAACCAGTTCTTCTTTGTCCGTTGCCCCCCGGGATTCTACGGTATCTGGGGAGTAGGAAGTAAGACTACCAATCTCCATTCACTTCATTTCTGAGCCTTTCAAAATTCGAGTCGTCAAGTGCTAACTTCATTCTTTACTTTTGCAACATTTCCTCCTCCCTCTAAAGATTCTAGTCACAAATCGATTTTCGAAAGATTGAATGCCGTAGCTATCGATGAGAGAAGTATTAAGTTTCTATTGAAGGACGAATTTTTGCACCAATTCGGACTCTTGCACTCTTGTCGATCCATTCAGTCCCATGATGCCCCCAGCTCTCAAGCAGAAGCGTCAGATGCCCCAGCCTCCGCAAAGGAATTCGCACTGAAGGAACCTATTGTAGAGGCTTCATTAGTGAAATGCTCCTGTTCCGTTGACGGTGTGGGATTATCTGGCAAATCTAAACTTCCCCCCAGTTATTGAAGAAGAGGAATTTCTTCAACATTCTAGGAAGGGTACTAGGGAAGCTGATGAGGGAGTCGAGAAAGAAAGTTCCGTTACGAAGAGTGTAAAGCGTGCTGAAGAGGGCATTGCTGATGTGACCCATTCCGTTGGGGACAATGGTGATGATATCTTTGGAGGACTAAGCGATCTTATGGTGACTTCTCACGAGCTCTTTAAAGATGACACCACCACTTCTAAGCTTGTTCCTCCAACAATCGAGGCGACATTCGTTTTGCAATCAATTCCATCAACCCAAGAGTTGACTCCTGCTACAAAAGCCGACATTACTCCCAAGCCGAAGAGTGGTTTGTAGCTTGACGCGCGTAGTTCGCACGCCACACACACAATTAGGATTTTTGGCAATTATGCGCACTTAGCTTCTTTATTTTGAAGATTTCTAAATTTTGTCTCTTCTTCACTTTCAGGTTCTCCCATGGGATGCAGCAGCTCATATTACGACGACTTTCAACGCTATGCGAGGCGTGATTCTTATGACCCCAGACGCTATCTTCCTGCCCCTAGGGAGACTGATGAGGAAAGAGCAGCTAGGAAAGCTCGCGAAAGGTAGGCTTATGAGGGGCGTTATGGAAGAAGAGACGATCGACATGACTCTTACCAGAGGGATGATGACTCCCATAAGAGAAAGTCTCATGACGATAAGGGGAAGAGTCATGTAGCTGAAGATTCAAGCAAACGAGCCAAGCTTAGCGAAAAGTCTACATCTGAAATTTCCAAAGTGTCCGCTGCCTCTATCTCTCCAGACATCCCTTCTAGCTCTCCTGCCCTTAAAAGAGCTAAAATTCAAGCAATCATTAATAGGCCTCCTTATCAAGTTGAGAAGTCTCCGCCTGCACTCCAAAGCCGATTTCCGCATTGGTGTTTGAAAGGAGTACGTTTTGATCTGGACTTGGTTCCAATTGATAAACAGGCCATGTTGAGAAATCTCGACGCTGTTAAGCTCGATATTGAAAGCATGTCCGGCTGGCAAAAACTAGTCGATGAGCTTCAAAGAGTAAATCGTTTAAATCTCGAGGCTATGCTGACCATGGAAAGCGATAAGTTTGAGTGGAAAAAAGTTCTTGATCAGCATGATATGGAGATGAAGAGCATCACCGCCTATAACGAGAAACTTGAGGCTGAAATTAAGAAGCTTAAAGATGATCTTGTCACCTCTTCCACTTCATACACTCAAAAGGAAGAGGTTCTTCAAAAGCAAGTAAGAGACGCCCATGCTACTCAACGAGATGCCGAGGCTAAACTTGAGGCGTAGCAGAAAATCATGGAAATCTACCGCAATGATGTTGCTCAGCTGCGGGAAAAGACTAACTCCTAAGATTTGGAGATTACAATGTTAAAGGCCCAGCTTTCTAAGGCTGAAAAGGAGCATGACGAGGCCATCGCTGGAAAAGCAGCAGCTGAACAATCACATGAGGCGACTAAGGCCAACGTCAGCTCCACTCTATTCGAGTTTTATATTCACAGCGTCTTGGGGCGTGACAGTCTTTCATTTTTGGGCCCAAAATATGAGGTTACCCTGGTTGAAGTGTGGGAGGCAGTAGTTGAAATGCTTAGAGATGCTGGCTACGCTGAGGAGGATCTTGAGGCTTATTTTTTGGATGATGAGGGTCGTGCTGCCCTTGCCAGAGGGAAAGAACAACTTGCCAAGGAACGAGCCGAAGCGGCAGAAGGAGAGCATCTAGGGAAGGCACCTTTGGCCGACCCAACTCGTCCTTCGACTTCGGTTGACATCGATATTATTGCCTCCAGTTCCCACTCTCCGCCTCCTGCCAAAGCCGAAACCGCAACTACAACTGCTCATGCCAAAGACGAGGCCCAAGAAGACACCGAAGACCAAGATTTTGAAATTGACGTGATAAAGCCAATCTCTCCAGGTAACTTCAACATTGATCCAGCTCAAGTGGACTACTCATTTGCTTCACATGAGCTCGACGAACTTCTTACTTATTACTTAAACCTCGACGTGCCACTATCTCCTCTCTTTGCACGAAATACTGATGTTTAACTTTTCTTCTTCTGTAGTGAAAACAATAAGTGTTGTACAGGCTTCGCCTCCTCCGGCTATTGTCCCTCCACCTCTTCAAGTTACTCCTTCTTTTGCTTCTCAAGCGGGGTCACAAGAAGAACAAATAGGAGCTCTTCAAGACTTAGATGACCCGGCCGCTTCACAAGAGCAGAAAGCTGAAGAACTTGAGGAGGGTGAGAGGACCCCAGAGAAATTTACTGCCGATGATACAAAGCTGATTGATCTTATAGGTCTGGGCAGCGAATCTTCTTCAAAGAAGAGGGGAAAGCGTGGAATTTCAAAGAAAAAGACAGGCACTTCTGCTAGCGATGAGAAAGCGAAAGAGGACCCAATTGCACCTCTTTCTCCTCTTTCCCCAACTCGTTCAGGTCGACTCAAGAAGTTAACCGTTAGGCCAGGCGAGGGCTCCAAAGGCGGCGGGAAGAAGAAGTAATGGGTCTGGTTTTATTTATCTTGTTCTTCTTTTTTTCTTTTTTGCTTGTATTTAAAGACTTGTATCGACCAGAGATTGTGCAGGTACCGGCCCCCGCTTTTTGAAACCTGCACATGTATACAAATCTTTTATAGTATGGAATAGAATGACTCTTTTTACTTGTACAATCTTTTGTCTGTATTTGTAAATGCGTTTATTCCTTATTTTTCACACAAGTTTCTTTATTTTCCTTGTATGATATTGCAGTGGGCTCGTGGTATGTTGCTTGAGCGTTGCTTTTATTAATGTAGCTATGTTATATTGCCCCCATACCATGGCTTATTACAATCTTCTCCATTTTGAGAAGACTTGTACTCTTACTCTGGAGAATAATTCTTCCATTTTGAGGAAATATTATTCTGCTCTAGTAGATTGTGCCTTGTATTGAAGAAGCTTTCTTTTTTTTAGAAAATGTTTTTACACTTCAACTTTCGGAGATGGTCACTTTTATTTTTGAGAAGTGGATTCCCCTACGAGATGAAGCGGGCTTCCGAAGAAGGCTTTGATTTGTTTGCCAGAAAGTTATATCTCATCGCTAAGTGGGCTCACGGGACTGGCTTCAGCTGCTTTATCAGATATTTGTTTGCACAAACGATCGCGAGCATTTAGCTGTGGCCTAGAACTTTCTTTTTGAGAAGGTGCCGCTTCGGTGATTCCACCAACTACTTTTTCAAGAGATAACATTTCATTTTTGGGCGTGCCTCGTTAGGGGGCTTTATTTGGCACTTCAACTTTTTTGGGGAAGAATGTTCTCATTATGGAGAAATTGATCTTCCCTTGAGAGTAGAAGTGTGCCTCTGAAGAGGGCATTTTTGTTTACCTGAAAGTTACTTCTTGCAGTTAATTGGATCCACGGGGCGGACACAAGCTACCTAATTGGATGTTCGTTTGTACAAACGATCATAATTTGTTAGCAAGGGCCTCGTGCCTTCACTTTGGGAAGGTGCCCCTTCGGTGGTTCCACCAACCTTTTTGTTTGACAAAAGCATTTCATTTTTCGGCGTGCCTCGTTAGAGGGCTTTATTTGGCACTTCAACTTTTTTGGGGAAGAATGTTCTCATTATGGAGAAATTGATCTTCCCTTGAGAGTAGAAGTGTGCCTCCGAAGAGGGCTTTTTTGTTTGGTTTGCCAGAAAGGTTGCATCTCACAATTAAGTGGGTCCACAGAGCAGGCGCAAGCTACCTAACTGGATGTTTGTTTGCACAAACGATCACAATTAGCTAGCATGGGCCTGGAACCTTCACTTTGGAAAGGTGCCCCTTCGGTGGTCCTACCAACCTTTTGGTTGAGAGAAAAGATTCCATTTTGGCTATTTTTGTCTGCTTGCCCATGTCTTTTCACCATCTGCCCCTCAGCGATTCCTCGTTATCATTTCCAAGTACATGTTCCTTTCTTTTGCGAGTTGTTTGCTTTTTTTAGAGAAGTGTATTTCATTGTTAAGTGAATCCACGGGGCAGGCGCAAGCTACTTAATCGGATGTCCGTTTGCACAAACGATCGCAATCAGTTAGCAAGGGCCTGGAACCTCCACGTTAGGATGGTGCCCCTTCGGTGGAATCACCAACTGTTTGTGAGAAGCACTTCTTATGTAGGTATTGAATATGGAATTTTTGTGGCTAGACATTTGTTTGTTGAGTGATTTGTAGGAATCACTTGGCCTAGTGATGTGTTGAATAGGTAAGCTTTTCTTTGATGGCCTACAACATTAAATCGACATTTTAGCAATATATTTAAGATATTTGCACATTGAAATGAGATAGGCATTTTATAGTAGTAGAGAACACGAGATTTATAGTTCTTAGTATTGATTCGCACTGATTTTACAATGGCTTACAATACAAGAATGATACATCCATAATCATTTTACAAATTTAAGCATGGCTTCTAAGTAAAATATGGACGCAAGTGATTGTTGTTCTAGGCTCTCGAAATTGGATCTCCTTCGACAGTTGTGAGCTTGAAAGTGCCATCAAGAAGTTTTTTGCCTATGACGTATGACCCTTCCCAGTTTGGCCCAAATACTCATGTTGCTGTCATGACCCTTTTCAAGACTAGATCCCCAATTTCAAAGCTGCGTTGGCGAACTATAGAATTGAAGTCTCTGGCTATTCTTTGCTGATGGGCTGCAACTCTGAGCTCGGCCTCTTTCCTTCTTTCATCAAGCAAGTCAAGTGCTTCAATTTGTAGCTTTTCATTTTCAGCTTGGTTGAAATGAATTCTCCTGTGTGAGGGGACCTCTATTTCCACTGGAATCATTGCTTCTGATCCATATGCTAATGAGAATGGAGTGTGCTCAGTCGCAGTCTTGTGGGTAGTTCTGTATGCCCAAAGTGCTAGTGGCAGCTTATCGACCCAACCACCTTTTGCGTTTTCCAGCTGTTTTTTGATGGTTGATTCGATAATTTTGTTCACTGCTTCCACTTGCCCGTTTTCCTGCGGATAAGCCACTGCTGAGAAGCTTTTTTGGATCTTGAATCGCCTGCAAAAGTCCTAGAATTCTTCGCTTTCGAATTGGGTACCATTGTCTGTGATTATCTTCTGAGGCACACCATACCTGCAAATGATATTTTTAGTCACAAAGTTTATCATCATTTTAGAGGTAACAGTAGCCAATGGTTCAGTTTCATCCCATTTAGTGAAATAATCAACAAAGACAATAGCATATTTGATTCCTGACTTGGCAATCGGCAAAGGCCCAATGAGATCTATCCCCCAAATGGCGAATGGCCATTGACTGACCATCTGTGTTAGCGCGGTGGATGGTGCTATTGGGACTTTTGCAAATCTCTGGCATCTATCACACTTTCGGGAGTAGTTAGCAGCGTCTCGATTAATATCTAGCCAAAAATACCCATAGCGGAGAATTTTCTTTGCTAGAATTTGGCCACCTGAATGATCTCCACTCTCCTCCGTGCACCTCAGCTAAAATCGTCTTAGCCTCTTCCTTGGTTACACATCGGAGTAATGGCATCGAGAATCCTCTCTGTACAACTGGCCATCTTGAATTACATATCTCGGGGCTTTTCTTAACAGCTTCCGGCGCTCTTTTGAGTTTTCTGGCAGGGAGCCGTTGAGTAGATATTCCTTGATCGGGGTCATCCACGACTCCTGCTTTTGAGATACAGCCATAATCCAGTCAATATCCATCTCATCAATACTTGGAGCTGACAAGACTTCCACAGGGACCAATCCCAATAATTGAGCTTCGCCAGAGCTTGAATATTTTGCGAGAGAATCTGCCTTCATGTTCTCTTCCCGGGGTGTATAGTTTATTGTATAATGATCAAGATCATCGAGAAGCTTCCAGGCCTTTGACAAGTAAGCAGGTATATTTCCTCCTTTATTTTGAAAATCTTTCTTGACTTGGAATACAATAAGCTGGGAATCACTGAAGATCTGCAATACTTTGATGTTCAGTTCTTTAGCAATCTTCAAGCCGGCAACAAGAGCTTCATATTCTGCTTCATTTTTTGTCGAAGGAAATTCTAATCTCAATGCATAGCGCAATGACCGCCCTTCGGGGGTTTCAAGCACAACCCCAGCTCCGGAACAATAGTCATTTCTTGCACCATCAACATATAATTTCCATCGGATCGGGATGTCATCAGTCACCTCTTCCTCACTGTCACCTTTATCTATGTATTCTGCAATGAAATCTGCTAAAGCTTGTCCATTGATTGCTCTTCGGGGATGGTAGGTGATATCGTATTGGCTGAGTTCAACATTCCACTTCAGAAGACGACCCGAAGTTTCAGGACGAAATAGGACTTGCTTTAGAGGTCGATCGGTGAGGACTTTAATAGGATGAGCTTGGAAATATGGCCTCAACTTTCTGGACGCAATCAGCAGACAATAGGAGAGCTTTTCCAACTTTGAATAATTCATCTCTACCCCAGTGAATCTTTTGCTGATGTAATAAACCGGGCGCTGAACTTTTGCGTCATCCCGTACCAATGCTGCACTAAGAGCATGAGATGAAACTGCTAAATATACGAAAAGATCTTCACCATTGCTGGGCTTAGAAAGTACTGGAGGCGTTTCCATGTGACGAATCAGTTCATCAAAAGCTTTCTGACATTCAGGAGTCCATTCAAAGTTTTTCTTTCCTTTCTTCAGAGCGTCAAAGAAGGGAATGCATTTATCAGTGGCCCTGGAAATAAACAGACTCAAAGCAGCGACTTTCCCGTTGAGGCTTTGTAATTCCTTCTTTGCCCTAGGGGCTTTGACTTCTCTTAAAGCAGTAATCTAAGCAGGATTAGCTTCGATGCCCCTAGCACTCACAATGAAACCCAAGAATTTTCCGGACTCTACCCCGAATGAACAATTCAGAGGATTTAGCTTCATCCCATACTTTCGGAGGACCACGAACATTTCTGTCAAATGATCCATGTGGTCTACTGCCTTCTTCGATTTCTCCAACATATCATAAACATATACTTCCATAGTCTTGCCAATCTAGGGTTTGAACATGGCATTAACAAGTCTTTGATAAGTTGCCCTCGCGTTCTTTAGTCCGAAGGACATGACTTTATAGCAGTAAAGACCAACATCACTAGTGATGAAGCTCGTGTCCTCCTGATCTGGCTCATGCATCATGATTTGATTATATCATGAATAAGCATCCATAAAAGACAATAATTCATGCCCGGTTGTTCCATCCACCAACTGATCAATCCTGGGTAACAGGAAACAGTCCTTGGGGCATGCTTTGTTCAAGTCTGAAAAGTCGATGCATACTCTCCACTTTCCACTTGCTTTTTTAACCAACACCGGATTAGAAACCAAATTTGGATAAGTGGATTCTCTAATGAAGCCATTTTCCATGAGCCGATCTACTTCTGTTTTAATGCTGTCGACCTTTCAGGACCCTGGGTTCTTCTTTTCTGCTTTACGGGTGTGAATTTTGGATCAATATTCAAAGCATGCACTGCGATTTCTGGAGATATTCCACACATGTCGCCATGACTCCAAGCGAATACATCCAGGTTTGATTTCAAGAATGATATCAACATATTCTGAACTGTCACACCGAGTTGTGAACCCACATTCAGCACCTTGTTTGGATCATTCCGATCAACATGTATTGGCACCGTCACTTCAACCGGCACCACTCTACTCTCCCCTGCACTGGTTTTTCTGGGATCAATCTCTTTTCATGCACCACTATGCTCACCAGTGCAGGGTCCACCCCGTAATTGCTACAAGGTGGGATCTTCGATGTGGAGCGAAGCTGCCGCACCCTTACCCATTTCTCTCTTCTTTGCCCCCCATAACTCTATAAGATAGCATTCTCGCCCGGCATTTTGGTCCCCCTTCACAACACCGATGCCATTATCAGTGGGAAACTTCATAGTCAGGCACCATGAGGCGAGAATGGCCTTGAATGCGGCAAGAGTGGTCGACCCAAGAAGGCACTGTAAGCGGAGAATTCATCAACAATCACAAAAGTTTGTTTTCGGACCACCTTCTTTTCCCCTTCTCCAAGCTCTACAAATAAGTCAATAGTCCCAATAGGCTGTTTTGGTTCTCCAGTGAACCCAACAATTTTCTGTGAGGAAGCTTGGACGTTAGCCATGGGAATTTTCATCTGATCAAATGTCTTTCTGAAGAGGACATTGTAAGAGGCGCCGCAGTCAACAAGCACCCTTCGTACAATGGCTGGTCCGATGCCTGCAGATATCACCAAGGGATCCATGGTGGGAGCCCCAACACCAACAGAGTCTCTAGCCCGAAATATGATGTCATCGTTAAAAGTTCTTTGCTGTTTTAAAGGTGCAGCATCTTCCAAGACAAAAACATTTTCTTCCGCCGGGGCATATCTCAAAGCGTGAGCATATCTCTCCATCTCACCCCAACTTCTACCCGCTGGGTGAGGACCCCCTGTGATAACATTAATGACAGGTCTCTCGGATTCCTACACTGCAGTCCTCTCATCTGATCCAGATTGATGAGCAGGAGCTTGTTGCCCCTGAGTAGATGAGGTTGGGTCACTTCTGTTTCTCTTCACATATTGTTGTAGTTTATTCTGTCTCAACAGCTCTTCAATCAAATTCTTTAAATGGCGACATTCATTAGTGTCATAGCCAGGTTGATTGTGGAACTGATAGAATCTCCCATTATGCACAACATTTTTCCCAGGCTTCATCTCAGGTGGTTTGGGGTATTCAACAGCATCCTTGGTTGCGAAAAATATATTTTCTGGAGTATCAGTTAAGGGAGTAAAATCTGAAGGTTTAAAGCGGCGAGTTTTCTTCGCATCTTTCTGCTTTTTTCCACTGTCATTCTCCCTCTTCTAGCCACCAGATTCCTTTTTGTTAGAAGCAACATTGTTATTCTCAACTTCAGTCACGACTACTTTTGTTGGCACAGGAAGGCTTTCTAAGCACATAAATTCATCGGCCTTCTTATAGAACTTCTCAAGTGAATTTGGCTCTTTCATCTTTAGCCATTTTCCGAATTCAATTGATTTGTCAATAGCTCGCATCAAGTAAGCCAGAATCATCCAAGGCTCTGCATTATCAACTTCGGCCAAGGCTATATTAAAGCGGTTTAAGAAAGATTTGATAGACTCTCCGGGGCTTTATCCGAGGCTGGATAGTGACATTATGTCCTTGGTCTTCAAAGCATGTAACCTGAACTGATCTTTAAATTTCCGAGTTAGGTCGGAGAACTAATCCACGTATCGAACTGGAAGCTTCGTGACCCAAAGCAGGGACACTCCCTCCAAGTACACAGGAAAGTATCTGCACTTGATCTCGTCTGTTGCTCTGGTACCTGTCATATGCCAGTCATACTTATATAAGAACTGGTTAGGATAGCTTGTCCCCCGATAAGCTGGAATAGTGGGGGGAAAAACTTCTTCGGAAATTCAGCCTTCAGAATTCTTTCAGTAAAAGGAGTCTTGCTTGGAGCAAACCCCCAGTCACTTTCATCTTCCTCCCTTCGCATGATCTCCTTCATAATTTGTCGAATCATTCCCGAGAGGTACTCCTCATCGTTTAGAGGCCCCGCGGGACAGACGTCGGCTACTTTTTCGGAAGTTTGCCTGGACAAACGTTCACGAAGAGTTGGCCGCGGCCTTGAACCTTCAGCTTGGGGAGGTGCCCCTTCGGCGGTGCCATCTTCCCTCTGAGGAATACTTTTCCCTTGGGAATCATGAACATCCTCAGCAAAGGTTTCTTCATTATCTTCTGGTTGTTGGTTAACTCCAAGCAAAGCATCAACCTGTTCAACATCAAAGTGTTCTGGGCTTCCATTTGTTGATACAACCTAGACATTACAGCATCCAATTCCGCCCTTGTGATCCCAACACTGGGAACCGCTTGATTTGACGCAGGATAAGTGGTGGTGTTGTCATAAGCATTTCCAGATCAAGTAGATCTACTTTTTCTTTCAGGAGCCATAATTTCGGATAGACTTCTAGTTCTTAGGGAGAGTCTTTCAACAAATCTTTGTGAAGCAATGATGAGAGCATCCCTGAGTTCAATTCTCAGTGAAAGCACCAAAGAATGTTAACGCTAAAAATGTACGCAAACACCCCGGTGTGAGTTGTGATATAGCGAAAGCACCACCCGTTGCTACGGGAACTAAAAGCAAGCAGAGAATAGCATAAAATAGTAAAGAGAAAACAATTTTTATAGTGGTTCGGCTCAAAGTCAAGCCTACGTCCACTTAATCTCTTCTATTATTGATTTGATTACAAATTCAACAATAATTATTCAATTACAACACAATTGAGGCAAGTAGTTAGAACTTCGATGTAGAAAAGCTCTTTGAATTCATGTTGAATGAACTTGATGTTTTCCCATGGTTCTTTTGAAGTGCCTTTGGAATTTGAAGTGTTGTAGAAGTTGTCAAAACAGCAAAGTCTTGGTGTGCGAGACTATCCTTCCGAAATCCCCCTCAAATGTGGAGTAGGCGGGATATTTATAGAGGAGTTTTGGAGTTAGGTCGTGTGGTGTAGGTTGTGGGCGACCTAGGGAGTTTCCACCTAAGAGCGATCCCGAGGTAGCATAAGTCGTTAGCGACTTAATGGAGTCATCCTGGACGAGATATATGCTATGAGCGACTTAGCATGTGTAGCACAGGAGTTATCTCGGCATGCTAAGATCGTAAGCAACCTAATGGAAGAGGTCGTGCGCATGCGGCTCAACTCTAAAGCTTACTAGGTCGTTAGGTCGCTCTTTCCTTAACTCGTTAGGTCGTTGCCTTCATTGAGTTGCTAGGTCATTAACCCGTTGAGTCGTAGGAGTCTTTAGGTCGTTGAGTCGTGCCATGTTGAACCGCTTTATGCTTTAGGTCGTGCCCTGCTATAGGCCGTTAAGTCGTTTATGCCTTGGATAGTTAAGTTGAATAGGTCGCTAAGTCGTGAATAAGAGAGGTGTTTATTACTTACTTTTCAAAAAGTAAATTTCAATAATAGAGATATTCAACTTCCACTTTTAATCATCGAATATTTCTCAAAATATACCTTTCCTTTCAAAAATCATTTTTTATTTCTTTCAAAATTCCAATATCTATTACATTTAAGCATGTACGACGTGCATATACCCTCCGTACGCAATATCAAATTCGATCGCTCCTCGATCACACAATTTCACTTCCGAACTAGTATCGTCCACCCGACTTCCTAGTGCGGACTCAGATCTGGTTTCTTGATCATAAATCGTCATTCTCCATGTATAGCCATAAATACGATAGAGAATTTCCAAAACCAATCAAAAATCCATATCCAGGGTTCGCCGTCTAAAATCGAGTGAAAAATCCCAACTCGGATCGATATACTATCTCGAAATTCTGTGCTTGAATCTGGATCATATCATTATGTGAATAGTATAATATACGTACATCCTACGTATTTATATTTATTGATTATCAACTGAATCAATTTCCTTTTGATTCACCCTCATTTTTCACTTATTCACAATTGCTTCCGTTTCCATTTGGGTTATCACTTCAATTATAAGCAATTTGCACTCTGATTAGCTTAAATTTAGAAAATAGTTTGAAAAAGTTTAAAATAGATAAGTAGTTGTAAAATAGTTATTAGTTGTAAAATAGCTGAAGAATTTTTAAGTAATTACAAAATAGTTGTAAAATAGCTAGATAGTTGCAAAATAGTTATAAAATAGTAATTAGCTTGTAAAATAGATGAAAAATTGTTGCAAATAGAAATTAGTTCTCAAAATAGTTGAAAAATAAGTTTAAGATAGATTGGGCTTTAAAAAGGAAGGTTGTATAATAAATAGCAAGGAAAAAAAGATTTAAGAAAGTTTATATTAAAACAATTTATTTCAAAATAATCCAGAGCCAAATTGTTCAATTTCGCAATCTCCCATTCCAATTAACTTTCAATTTCCAATCTCATTAAATTGATTCAATTTCAATTCAACTTAACTTAAATTCAATTCCTGTAACGATCCCGAATTTTTACTAAATTTAAATTGATAATTTAATTTAATTTTTGAATTTAAATCTATAAAATTTATTAGTAAATTGATTCGAGTTTCCCTAAATTCAAATAAAAATATATATATTAAAATCATATGAATTTAAATATTGTACATATGTGATTTGGATTTAAATTTCAAGTAAATGGATTTACTATAATATGAATATATATGTACATACATTGAGTTTGAATTATTGTTTTAACTAAATAATTTAGAGATGAAATTATTTTTTACTTGATTTAAAATGGTGAAATTTATTGATAAATTGATTTGAAAAATCAAAATGAAGTCCGTAAAATAAAATAAACAAATTTGCTAAATTTAAAACAACACATTATCTAGAATATATAAAGTAATAAAATATTTGTAGGCAACAAGATGTACATAAAGTAAAAGCAATAAGTATAAACATAATAAAATAGAAGCTTATTTATGTTATCAAGCCATAAGAAAAGAAAAGAAACAACATTTAAATATGAAATAAAGTTGTAAATAAATATGCAAAGTAAACAAAACAAAGTAAAAACATAAAGTACTAAGCAAATAAATGCAAATATCCTAAGTACACAACATTGCATATCATCAGCCACCAAAATATGAGATCTGCAGCCATACCTCTAATACACCTCAAACTATATAATACAACATCACTGCAGGCATGCTTTATAAAATAAAAAGTACAAAAAGAACATACTATAACCCTGTACAACTTGTAACCCCTGAACACATTCTTTTCTTTTATTTATACCAGCCTTCTCCTCCCAATTCATCCACTAAGGTAAAAAAAATCTGAGTAAAAATCATAACATAAACAAACATCCACTTAAAACATTTATCAAATAATCAAAGCCTGACAGTTTGGAAGCAAAGAAAAGCTTCAGATAACCCATATTTCAACTTCAACTCCTGGAGTCAACATGATCTGGAAAGTGAGTAACTCCACCTTTAAAAATCTAAAGTATGATATAGTTGAATATTATTGCTGTGATCAATGTTGTTTTGAGATATGGGTTTGCAAATTTCTGAAGCTTGATGTATGCAGGCATTAGAAAAAATTATAACTTCTATGTTTAATCTCAGAGTGCAGAACAACAAAGAAAATTCAACTTCTTTTTCTCTAATCAATATTAGGCTTTGGTTTTAGAAAAAATTAGTCGTATTTAAGAATGAGTTATAATCTAAAAATAGTTTCATGAAGTACAAATGAATATAGAATGAAAAATCAATTTTTTACAGTAAAGACTTTAAATTGTGGGATTTTCGAACCTCGTGAATCATTGATTCAAGTATATAACTTAAATCCTAAATGGAAGACATGATTTTAAAATCTTGTTTGACGATTTTTAAGCAATTGGTTTGAGAGCAGTTTGAAGATGTTTGCATTGGGTATTTTCATCGGTTGCCGGCGGTAATAGGCACTGGAGGTGTCGGGGTTGCTGGTGGGGGTGGTCGAGCCTACGGTCGTGGTAGGAAAAATGTCTGGAGGTGGCAACGACCACGGTGGCGACGGCGGCGGAGCTTTGAAAATTTTAAACCTAGTTTTGTTGTAATTTTGTTTTTTGAATTCTTTCACCCTATTGGATGCATCGAGTTCGATGCGGTTTGGAGGGATGGTGGATGGGTCGTAGGTGAAGCTACGGCCGGAGTTTGGTGGCGAACGGTGGTCGGAGCATCGAACAGTCGGCGTTGACAGGTTTGGGTTGGAGGTTGGTTTTGAGTTCCAGGTTTCGAATTTCACTCGAATTCGCGTTCGAGTTGAACTGGCCGGAGTTGGGTGGTTGGAAGCGGCGTTGGGCATGACTTTCGACTTGCTAGAAGCATGGGTGGCGACCGAAAGTGGCGAACGATGATGTGCACTTGCACGGTGAGGAAATTTATGGTGAGGCTGTGTTTTTGGTTGGGTTCGAATTTGCGTAGTGGAGACTCGAAGCAGATCGTGGTTTTCTCGGGGGGAGACTTGCGTTTACTCGAAGTAAACTAGGGGGAGGCTCGAGTAGATGTTTGGGAACAGGTTTCAAAACCTGTTGCTAGTTTAAATTTTCAAACTTTTTTTTTTCAAAGTAGAAAATTTTGAAACCTAAGTTTGATATAATTCCAATTTAAGTTTAGTCTAGAAATGAAAATTCAAATTGTCAAATGATTTTAAAAGTATTAATTGAATTTAAATTTAAATTCAAATTGTTAAGAAGTACGTTTTGAAAAATAATGATGAGGTATAAAACTTTAATAAATCAATAGTTAACTTAGGTAATTTTAATAAAAATAAATAATCAATAAACAAAGTAATTAAAGGTTTAAATTAATTAATTAAGGTTTAAAGATTTATTTATTAAGGAATAATAAATTTGTGAATTAAGAAATTTTTTAATAAAATATTAATCGATGATTAAGTTGATGTATCAAGTGATTAAGCAATAATAAATTTAAGGATAATGTGATAAATTGATTTGATAATTAATTTGAGAATAATTAAATTATTAAAGTAATTAATTTATTTAAAGGTTAATCAAATTAATGTGATGAATTAAGAGTAACTTTATTTATTAATCTATTTGATAAATAAATTTATGTCAAATGATTTGTAATTAATTACTTAGAATTTGATAATCAATTTATAAGTATTAAATTTACTTGGGAATAAATTGAATCAATTAGGATTAAATGATTAATTAATCCTACTTATAAATGTGTATTGAATGCTTGACCTTACTTATAAATGATTGTATTATATGAGATGCCTTGAATTTACTACCCTATCTGATCTGTGATATTTTGTTCTGTAGATTGAGCCGTGTATGATTATTCATTTATTTACATTTGTATATTATCAGTGAATCTGTGAATGAGCGATAAGCGTTATGTTTATATCGCTTATCAATTATATTTCTGTATTTTAATCTGTGATGATTGAATGATGTTGCACTATTGTGTTAAACCCCTGGACCATACTTATACACACACCAATATGGATTTCACGAGGAAATCGATTAAGTCACAGATTTTGAAATGATTTAAAAGTTGGATATTTAAATTCAAATGTTTTGAAAATGGATTGGGTTTAAAGTGAAAAGCTTTTGAAATGGGATTTCAAAGATGAAATTTATTTTGAATGACTTGATTGAGTTTTGGAATTTAAATACTTTTGATTTAAATTTGAATTCAATACTTGAAATTGAATTCTATGATCTGAAACTAGGGGTTAACGATATTGTACTAGTTATATATGAGTCAAAACATTTTTAAAGTATTGTTCTTTTGGGAATTTGAATTAACCCAAAGATTGTAACTTGTGTAAATGAAATGGGGTTTTTCCGAAATAACACTGTTGTTTCTAAATGAAAATAAAAACTTTCATAGGAGAAATGAATTTCAAATTGTAATAAAGGGATTTCAAGTAAATTGAAATAGTTTCCAAGTTATAGATGAATATTTGGAAACAATTTTTTTTTTTTTGTGAATATTTAGGAACGATTTGAAAGCTATAAGACAAATCTTTGATTTAAAGATTTAATGAATTAATCCAATTGAAATGGAATTGTTTTGAAATACAGGAACGAATCTTTGTGAAACTGGGTGAACTTTGTGAAATAAATCTTTTTTTTAAAAGATTCGAAATGGTAATTGGTTTAAATCATTTGAAAGAAAAATTTGAATTATTATGTTGTGACTTAATTGAAATCCCATATCCATATGTTTTAAATGTTGCGCTCACTATTCGGGTTAGTGGAAAAGGACCTTCGGGTCGTATAACCCATTCTGAATATGTGATATGTCGTTATGGATAGCATTTAAAGACCGGTGGTGAAGACCGGGTATTTGCGAGAGCGATAGAATGACCTATCGATTGTCTCTACACTGAGTCGCGTCGGTATAGAGACTCCCTAAGAGATGGGAAGTCCGATCGGGATTGTAAATGCCCGGATTGCAAGAACTTCTTTGGAAGTGCCTTCGGTTCTGTTCGAACCCGGAACAGACTTGTATGGATTGTATGTCTGACATTACAAGTTGAGATATAAAGCTGATTTCTTTCAAATATATTTCTGTTGGTGGAGGAGAATTTATTCTCTTAGCTTAACACCCTTCTCTGAGACGTACGAGCTAAGAGGTTATGTAGTTGATGGTTATCAGCGACATATTCCCAATTTGGTAATGTGACATGCTGAGCGTTGCTGTGAAATGATCATTGTTTGATCATTTGTGATATGATCATTTGTTTGATCATTTATCTTTGTGATCATTGATTTGATCATTTGTTGATCCAAAGCATGGCTTTGTGCCTAGCTTTGTGGACGAGACTTCGTCAAACCTCACACCCCGGAAATGGTCAAAACAGGAAGGATGCGGCAAGGTTATTAGGGTTTTTTGCTCCCTTTAGGGTATGTCATTTCCTTCTGGAAAGGGCAGTATCATGGTATGGAGCCCAGATACTTACTCATGTTGATACACTATATCTATTACTGTGTGGTGTTGTTGGAATCAAGCGCTCGAATAAAGGTCCAAAGGGACCGGGGGATGGCATAGTCGTGTAGTAGTTACCTAGTGACAAAGGTAACCCGGCCTTGTGTTGGCAGAGAGCTGGTTAAGTTCTCGGGACGTCCCGCCAGAGGCGATCCCATGTGGCAGTAGGAAGTTCCTTGGCCTGACCATTTGTTGGAAATCCAATAAAATAATACGATCTTGTACGGTTTTAGTTGTAGAACCTGCCATTTACTTATGGTGGTCACTACTGTTTAGATGGTAGCTATAGTAGGCATACGATAATGGTCGTATGTTGGCTAACATTTATATCTTTATTTTCGAAATAATTTTTCCTACACCATGCACTAGTAATAATATCAAATGTTTCTTTTTAATGCGTATCAAGCATCTTTGACTATCATAAGGAGAAATCTCCTCCGATTCTGCGCTTGCATTGTGTGTGTGTGTGCTGGAGGCCTTATGGTAGTCTCATTTTTAAAAGCATTGCGAATCTATTTTAAAATTATCCTATTCTCTGTTTTAAAGATAAACTGTTTTGAGTTCTCACACCAGTCACATGACTGACTCGGAGTTTATTGTTTTCCTTCCTAAACTCTGGGTGCCCACCAATTTCCGCACGGGCAGTCAAGAGTCAGGTTTTTAGATACTTAGGTTCAGTAGATTATCTGGAGCTTGTTCAGTCTTTGGATATGGACTGCACTTGCTTATCTTTTGGGAGTTCGAGCTATTTTGGATTGGCGCCTTGGAGTTCTCTTTTGAAGACTGTTTTAGAGTTATATTGTTCCGCTGCTAGATGTTATCTATTTTTCTTTTCCGCTGCTATTTTCTTGTATCATATCTCTGATGTATATTGATATTCATTGTATCACTCTGTTGTATCATATATTGTATATCAATGTATTATTCTTTTTTTCTGCTGTGTTGTTTACTTAATGTTGTTATAAGCTCTGGCGCACCGGGTTCGACGTTTGGAACTGCGGCATTTGAATATGAGTGTCGTATTCAATGCCGATTTTTCGAAGGTCGAGTCAGGATCGCTACAAGTGGTATCAGAGCTAAGGTTAAACTTTAGCTCAGGAGTATAACACATTAAGTAGCTCATTAGAGATAGGGTGAAGTAAACCCTAGAATGAGTATATACCTAAGATATCCGTTTGAATGCCTCAGGAAATTCTCTTACCATCCACTGATAGTGAGTATGAGTGCAAGAAGAAAACGAGATAGGGGACAGGGAAATACAACTATAAATGGTCAATACCCTACAACAGTGGAAACAATCTTTCTCTATCAAATTTTCTTTGATTCGTTTCTAAAAATTTTTTTTGATTGCTTAGTGACAGCTCCAGAAAGAAGTTTCGGTGTGATGATGGCCTTATGAATCGTTATAGGAAATTCTTATTTCGTATCTTCATCGATTTCTTTTCATTTTTTGATTTAAACTTTAATGAATTTGAAATTTGAATAAATTAGAGATTTTGAGTAAATTTTGAAATTTAAATTGAGTTAAATTGGTTAATGAAATATAAGGATAAATTGAGTTGTATCGATAAAATGATTTCATTTAAAACCAAATTTTAGATTTCTGTTATAACTTCTTGGGTAGAATAAAATCTGAAATATAAACTTTGTTGTATTTCTCAACCAATAAAACCATTAGGATCTTAATATTTAGATTTTGATTTTAATTGTAGAGAACAAATAGCATCAGCCGAGGTGGAAAGGCCAGAAGGGTTGGTGATTTTGGTTCATCTAGTAGGATTCGGGATGATTTGGGTGAACCATCGGGACGTGAGGAGGTGCCAGAAGAACCTGTGGTGCAGCCACAACCTCAAGTTGAAGAACCCAAGGAGGAGTCCGGAAATGAAGAAGAGTTTGAAGAGGAATTTGAAGAAGAATTCGAGGAGGAATTTGAAGAAGATTTTGAAGAGGAATTTGAGGAAGAGTTTGAGATGGAAGAAGAACCTGAAATTGAGGTAGAGTCCGAAGGCGATGAAGCAATTTATTGGGATTTAGATAATGCCATAGAGGATGATGATGCCATAGAAGACGAGGAGCTAGATGGTGAAGGTTTTATTCCGATAGACTCTGACCCAGAGGAAGTTTTTGAGACAGACGATGCGGCTGAAGTTATAGAACTGTCAGGGCCTGAGAGAGGAAGCTCTGATAGTGAAGATCTGTAGTTGGTTGGATCGACTTCTTTTGGTTAGGGTATGTTTATGTACGTGTTTTGGAATCAGAATTGTAGTGAAGGTTGGATGTTAGTAGGGTTATGTATGACAATAACTTGTGTACTAATATTATGAGTGGCATTTAATATTAGATATATTATGAATTACCCGAAAAATATCCATGTGTTTACTAGTATAGTTGAATTGGCATTAGTCTATTCTGCGTGCGTATAATTCGTGGAACGAGCTGTGTAATTTCGAGGACGAAATTCTTTTAAGGGGGAAGTCTGTAACGATCCCGAATTTTTACTAAATTTAAATTGATAATTTAATTTAATTTTTGAATTTAAATCTATAAAATTTATTAGTAAATTGATTCGAGTTTCCCTAAATTCAAATAAATATATATATATTAAAATCATATGAATTTAAATATTGTACATATGTGATTTGGATTTAAATTTCAAGTAAATGGATTTACTATAATATGAATATATATGTATATATGTACATACATTGAGTTTGAGTTATTGTTTTAACTAAATAATTTAAAGATGAAATTATTTTTAACTTGATTTAAAATGGTGAAATTTATTGATAAATTGATTTGAAAATTCAAAATGAAGTCTTTAAAATAAAATAAACAAATTTGCTAAATTTAAAACAACACATTATCTAGAATACACAAAGTAATAAAATATTTGTAGGCAATAAGATGTACATAAAGTAAAAGCAATAAGTATAAACATAATAAATAGAAGCTTATTTATGTTATTAAGCCATAAGAAAAGAAAAGAAACAACATTTAAATATGAAATAAAGTTGTAAATAAATATGCAAAGTAAACAAAACAAAGTAAAAACATAAAGTACTAAAAAAATAAATGCAAATATCCTAAGTACACAACATTGCATATCATCAGCCACCAAAATATGAGATCTGCAGCCATACCTCTAATACACCTCAAACTATATAATACAACATCACTGCAGGCATGCTTTATAAAATAAAACATACAAAAAGAACATACTATCACCCTGTACAACTTGTAACCCCTGAACACATTCTTTTCTTTTATTTATACCAGCCTTCTCCTCCCAATTCATCCACTAAGTAAAAAAAATCTGAGTAAAAATCATAACATAAACAAACATCCACTTAAAACATTTATCAAGCAATCAAATCCTGACAGTTTGGAAGCAAAGAAAAGCTTCAGATAACCCAGATTTCAACTTCAACTCCTGGATTCAACATGATCTGGAAAGTGAGTAACTCCACCTTTAAAAATTTAAAGTATGATATAGTTGAATATTATTGCTGTGATCAATATTGTTTTGAGATATGGGTTTGCAAATTTCTGAAGCTTGATGTATGCAGGCATTAGAAAAAATTATAACTTCTCTATTTAATCTCAGAGTGCAGAACAACAAAGAAAATTCAACTTCTTTTTTTCTAATCAATATTAGGCTTTGGTTTTAGAACAAATTAGTCGTATTTAAGAATGAGTTATAATCTAAAAATAGTTTCATGAAGTACAAATGAATATAGAATGAAAAATCAATTTTTTACAGTAAAGACTTTAAATTCTGGGATTTTCGAACCTCGTGAATCATTGATTCAAGTATATAACTTGAATCCTAAATGGAAGACATGATTTTTAAATCTTGTTTGATGATTTTTAAGCAATTGGTTTGAGAGCAGTTTGAAGATGTTTGCATTGGGTATTTTCATCGATTGTCGGCGGTAATAGGCACTGGAGGTGTCGGGGTTGCTGGTGGGGGTGGTCGAGCCTACGGTCGTGGTAGGAAAAATGTCTGGAGGTGGCAACGACCACGGTGGCGACGGCGGCGGAGCTTTGAAAATTTTAAACCTAGTTTTGTTGTAGTTTTGTTTTTTGGATTTGTTCACCCTATTGGATGCATCGAGTTCGACGCGGTTTGGAGGGATGGTGGATGGGTCGTAGGTGAAGCTGCGGCCGGAGTTTGGTGGCGAACGGTGGTCGGAGCATCGAGCAGTCGGCGTTGACAGGTTTGGGTTGGAGGTTGGTTTCGAGTTCCAGGTTTCGAATTTCACTCGAATTCGCGTTCGAGTTGAACTGGCCGGAGTTGGGTGGTTGGAAGCGGCGCTGGGGATGACTTTCGACTTGCTCGAAGCATGGGTGGCGACCGGAAGTGGCGAACGATGATGTGCACGTGCACGGTGGGGAAATTTATGGTGAGGCTGTGTTTTTGGGTGGGTTCGAATTTGCGTAGTGGAGACTCGAAGCAGATCGTGGTTTTCTCGGGGGGAGACTCACGTTTACTCGAAGTAAACTAGGGGGAGGCTCGAGTAGATGTTTGGGAACAGGTTTCAAAACCTGTTGCTAGTTTAAATTTTCAAACTGTTTTTTTTCAAAGTAGAAATTTTTGAAACCTAAGTTTGATATAATTCCAGTTTTAAGTTTAGTTTAGAAATAAAAATTCAAATTGTCAAATGATTTCAAAAGTATTAATTGAATTTAAATTTAAATTTAAATTGTTAAGAAGTATGTTTTGAAAAATAATGATGAGGTATAAAACTTTAATAAATCAATAGTTAACTTAGGTAATTTTAATAAGAATAAATAATCAATAAACAAAGTAATTAAAGGTTTAAATTAATTAATTAAGGTTTAAAGATTTATTTATTAAGGAATAATAAATTTGTGAATTAAGGATTTTTTTAATAAAATATTAATCAATGATTAAAGTTGATGTATCAAGTGATTAAGCAATAATAAATTTAAGGATAATGTGATAAATTGATTTGATAATTAATTTGAGAATAATTAAATTATTAAAGTAATTAATTTATTTAAAGGTTAATCAAATTAATGCGATGAATTAAGAGTAACTTTACTTATTAATCTGTTTGATAAATAAATTTATATCAAATGATTTGTAATTAATTACTTAGAATTTGATAATCAATTTATAAGTATTAAATTTACTTGGGAATAAATTGAATCAATTAGGATTAAACGATTAATTAATCCTACTTATAAATGTGTATTGAATGCTTGACCTTACTTATAAATGATTGTATTATATGAGATGCCTTGAATTTACTGCCCTATTTGATCTGTGATATTTTGTTATGTAGATTGAGCCGTGTATGATTATTCATTTATTTACATTTGTATATTATCTGTGAATCTGTGAATGAGCGATAAGCGTTATGTTTATATCGTTTATCAACTATATTTCTGTATTTTAATCTGTGATGATTGAATGATGTTGCACTATTGTGTTAAACCCCTGGACCATACTTATACACACACCAATATGGATTTCACGAGGAAATCGATTAAGTCACAGATTTTGAAATGATTTTAAAAGTTGAATATTTAAATTCAAATGTTTTGAAAATGGATTGGGTTTAAAGTGAAAAGCTTTTGAAATGGGATTTCAAAGATGAAATTTATTTTGAATGACTTGATTGAGTTTTGGAATTTAAATACTTTTGATTTAAATTTGAATTCAATACTTGAAATTGAATTCTATGATCTAAAACTAGGGATTAACGATATTATACTAGTTATATATGAGTCAAAACATTTTTAAAGTATTGTTCTTTTGGGAATTTGAATTAACCCAAAGATTGTAACTTGTGTAAATGAAATAGGGTTTTTCCGAAATAACACTGTTGTTTCTAAATGAAAATAAAAACTTTCATAGGAGAAATGAATTTCAAATTGTAATAAAGGGATTTCAAGTAAACTGAAATAGTTTTCCAAGTTATAGACGAATATTTGGAAACAAATTTTTTTTTGTGAATATTTAGGAACGATTTGAAAGCTATAAGACAAATCTTTGATTTAAAAATTTAATGAATTAATCCAATTGAAATGGAATTGTTTTGAAATACATGAATGAACCTTGGTGAAACTGGGTGAACTTTGTGAAATAAATCTTTTTGTTTACAAAATTCGAAATGGTAATTGGTTTAAATCATTTGAAAGAAAATTTTGAATTATTAAGTTGTGACTTAATTGAAATCCCATATCCATATGTTTTAAATGTTGCGCTCACTATTCAGGTTAGCCGGGAAAGGACCTTCGGGTCGTATAACCCATTCCGAATATGTGATACGTCGTTATGGATAGCATTTGAAGACCGGTGGTGAAGACCGCGTATTTGCGAGAGCGATCGGATGACCTATCGATTGTCTCTGCACTGAGTCGCGCCGATATAGAGACTCCCTAAGTGATGGGAAGTCCGATCGGGATTGTAAATGCCCGGATTGCAAGGACTTCTTTGGAAGTGCCTTCGGTTCTGTTCGAACCCGAAACAGACTTGTATGGATTGTTGTCTGACATTACAAGTTGAGATATAAAGCTGATTTCTTTCAAATATATTTCTTTTGGTGGCGGAGAATTTATTCTCTTAGCTTAACACCCCTCTCTGAGAGTTACGCGCTCAGAGGTTATGTAGTTGATGGTGATCAGCGATATATTCCCAATTTGGTAATGTGACATGCTAAAAGTTGCTGTGAAATGATCATTGTTTAATCATTTGTGATATGATCATTTGTTTGATCATTTATCTTTGTGATCATTGCTTTGATCATTTGTTGACCAAAGCATAGCTTTGTGCCTAGCTTTGTGGACGAGACTTCGTCAGACCTCACACCTCGGAAATGGTCAAAACTGGAAGGATGCGGCAAGGTTATTAGGGGTAGCTCCCTTTAGGGTATGTCATTTCCTTCTGGAAAGGGTGGTATCATGGTATGGAACCCAGATACTTACTCATGTTGATGCACTATATCTATTACGGTGTGGTGTTGTTGGAATCGAGCGCTCGGATAAAGGTCCAAAGGGACCGGGGGATGGCATAGTCATGTAGTAGTTACCTAGTGACAAAGGTAACCCGGCCTTGTATTGGCAGAGAGCTGGTTAAGTTCTCGGGACGTCCCGTCAGAGGCGATCCCATGTGGCAGTAGGAAGTTCCTTGGCCTGACCATTTGTTGGAAATCCAATAAAACAATATGATCTTGTACGGTTTTAGTTGTAGAACCTGCCATTTACTTATGGTGGTCACCACTGTTTAGATGGTAGCTATAGTTGGCATACGATAATGGTCATATGTTGGCTAAGATTTATATCTTTACTTTCGAAATAATTTTTCCAACACTATGCACTAGTAATAATATCAAATGTTTCTTTTTAATGCGTATCAAGCATCTTTGACTATCATAAGGAGAAATCTCCTACGATTCTACGTTTGCATTGTGTGTGTGTGCGGGAGGCCTTATGGTAGTCTCATTTTTAAAAGCATTGCGAATCTATTTTAAAATTATCCTATTCTCTGTTTTAAAGATAAAATGTTTTGAGGTCTCACACCAGTCACATGACTGACTCGGAGTTTATTGTTTTCCTTCCTAAACTCTGGGTGCCCACCAATTTCCACACGGGCAGTCAAGAGTCAGGTTTTTCAGATACTTAGGTTCAGTAGATTATCTGGAGCTTGTTCAGTCTTTGGATATGGACTGCACTTGCTTATCTTTTGGGAGTTTGAGCTATTTTGGATTGGTGCCTTGGAGTTCTCTTTTGAAGACTGTTTTAGAGTTATATTATTCCGCTGCTAGATGTTATCTATTTTTCTTTTCCACTGCTATTTTCTTGTATCATATCTCTGATGTATATTGATATTCATTGTATCACTCTGTTGTATCATACATTGTATATCAATGTATTATTCTTTTTTTCCGCTGCGTTGTCTACTTAATGTTGTTATAAGCTCCGGTGCACCGGGTTCGACGTTTGGATCTGCGGCATTTGAATATGAGTGTCGTATTCAGTGCCGATTTTTCGAAGGTCGAGTCAGGATCGCTACAATTCCCTTCCCAAATCCAATTCAATTTTCGTTTGAATTTAAACTTATTCAACGTCAATCATCGTTACCATTTAATTCAAATCAAATTTAATTTGAACTAATTTCAATTCAAATCTCAACTTTAAACCATCTCGAATTATATAAGTTCATACATTTTTAAATGTTTTTTAATCCCCTTACATCAAATTTACCTTTACTTTTATTTAATAATCTAAGTCTTTTAAACAATATAATTCTGAGTCCAAATTTCAAAATTCCGTTTTAAATTCAGTTTGCAAGTTCGTTTTCAACATTTAAATCTTAAGTTCAAAGTGATTTCATTTTCATAATTACAATTTCACTTCAAAAATCAAAATAGTTTTAAAATAAGGTTTTATTTCCATTTTATTTCAGTAATGGATATATATATTATCTCAATCTACTCTTAATTTAATTAAAACAATCCAATTCTCAGTTTCATAGATTATTAATAACAACAGGATGATATCAAGATAAGTTAAAATAAATAAACATTCAAATTATTTAAAACATCCATCCATAGCATCCATTACCCATTTCCTAATCTCAAACTTGTTTTGAGATCAGACATAACTCCCATTTCAAATCAACTAAGTTAAATCTCAATTTCATCTTGAAATTTCCAATTCAGATTGTTTGTTCTAAACTTATTTAACTTCCCCTAAATTAAATTCAGTTTATTTGATCTAGTCAGCCTTATTCAATATGAATTCTCCATTTCAAAGTTTAAACTTCTTATCAATATCCTTTCCCATTTATAAGTTCAAAAACTTATTTCTCTTTAGGTTATTACATCATAATTCAGGGAAAATTCAAAACTCAACACTTAGTGTTTACTTTCAATCAACTTTTATCTTATGTATATCCCATATATATATATATATATATATATATATATTTGTTTCATTTACACTTCAAGTCATACTTTTCTGCATTGTTACTTCCTTAAAACATTTCATTCTGCTTTATCAATATTTTATTTTAAAAATAAATATTCCTTTATTAAGATACAACAAACATTTATGATAATAACGATGATCATCATATCTGGAAACCAATTCACTATATATTATATCTTAATTTATTGGAAAATAAAATCAGGGTAACTTAATTCAGCATTCTGAAATACTTCTACAATTTTAGGATTTTGTTTTCTAGTTTGATTCCATTTTTAGCTTATCTTATTTATATAGTTCATATTATCCAATTCCTATTTGGTTGTGTTACTATTACCACTTAATTCTTATTATTACTTTTTAATTCAAATAATATAATAACCAATTACCTTAACATATATTAGAAAAACTATCGCTTCATATATCAAAATATAAGCTTGTATAAAGACTAATTTCAAAACCGTTTTAAAATCTTTATATAAGAAAATAACAAATACGCCCTCATATTAATACACTCAACTCATTCTAGGGTACTATTGACCCTATCCTTAATGAATAAACCCACCAAAGCTAAGGTTCTCGCTTAACCTTCAGCTCTGATACCAACTGTAACAACCCGAAATCTTCGACCTCGAAAATTCGACACTAATACGTTCACTATAGAGTGCCAAGCAATCGAACGCCGGAAGATTCCAGATTGTTAGTGAAAAGAAGAAAGAGGTAGAAGAAGAAACAGAAAACAACAGCATCTCACATTCGTAGCGGATTAAATATAATATCAAATAATAGCATTTATACAAAGAAAGCTATAATTGTCAATTTACATACAATATATCAAAGTACAATCAATCATACATAAACTGGAAAGTTATAACAACTTGCCCCGGACTACAACAATACAATCTCAAATATACAATGGAATATACTCCGTACGTTCCTGCATTCTACCTCGCCTCCTGAGCTCCAGAACATTCTAACCTGAAAATCTATAGTATTCGATCTGACCTGAGCATTACAATAAAGTAACACCTGGGTCAGGCCGAAAACAAGCGTAAGTAAACCCATATAACTTGAAATACTAAGTTATAAAACATATTTGAAAACCCGGGGTAATTCGTACCTCACTATGAGTTCTTAATTTGTTATAGTCAATCACTTATTACAAACAACTGTTTACTCAGTTTAAATGGCCATGATACTTAATTTATTCCAGCCTACTTGATTCTAAATTCAAATCCATAAATAATTTTTGTATATTACAAATCGAAGTGGTTTCGGGTATTTGTAGATACCCGACCTCGGTCTCTTCGAATCTAATGTTGTTCTTTAAACCAAGTTGTTAGGTTTAGACAATACAATTTATATCCATGATATCATACCACACAACAATTCATCTCAGATAGATAACCCACATTATCACAGTTTAACCCAAACATATCATATCACAGAGCATCACAAATTATCAGACTAGATATTAATCTAATCATTCGATATAATTCAATCATCCATAAGCAAAATCAATTTATCACCATTTCTAATTAATTAAATTTGATCACTAAATAAATTTAATTAATTACTTTTGGATCCTACTTGATCAAGATTAATTAATTATAAACCAATCATCATTATTTTAATTAACTAATGAAACAAATTAATCATCCCTTAATTGTTCCCATTAATTAATTATCCTTTATTTACATAGAATAAATAATTGACCTTTAATTAATTACATTATTTATCCTTCAATTACTTACATTAATTAATGATCATTTAATTGATTACATTAAGACCTTAATTAATTAAGATAAACAATTTACCTTAATTACTTACTTATCATTTATAACTTACTTAAATTAAATGCTTGAAATTAATCACTTGAGAACTTTTTAATTGATTTAAAGTTTAATACACTAATCTTAAACACTTACTTAATCACATCATTATGTTATATTCGAGATACTTAGGTATTTAATTTAATTAACTGACCTATTATAATTATTGTGAACCAAAGAAATTAAATTCAAAACATACAATTTAAAAATTAAATTTGTTAACTTGTTTTTAAAAAAATAGCCTTGAACTTGTTACTAAAATCTTTGTTTTTAAAACGGGTTAACAATATTACTTTGATTTAAAACCTGATCACATTTTATCTTTTTCTTAACTTTGTTACCATCACAAAGAAACCCGAGCCCATTCTAATATTTCCCGAACCAAAACCCGAGCTCACCTCCCTCTAGAAAATCTCGACAAATACTTCGAGCAAAACACCATCCTTCCCGAGCTCGTACAACACAGCAACAACAACAACAAGCGCACCAGATAACCCGTGCACGTGCACATGAGTTCACCAACGTTGAGATCGACTTCGACTACGCCTATGAGTCAATGACGACCCCTTCAAGCTTCCCGCCATCCAATTTCAAAGATACCGCTTGGAATCGAAATCAAGCCAATCGACCACAAAATGGAATCAAACCAATCGACCAAATCCTCCTCGCGCCGCCACCATCGACCACGGGACACCACGTCGCCATGCCTGGAGATGTGCCAATCCTTCCTCTCCCTTCCCCCCACCTCCAAGCCAACTCGAAACTATTGCGACGTCGCATAGCCCTCGAAATCATCGTCGACCTGAATCGTACCTTAAACCTTATATCAATGTCGTACGTTCACCACGATGCTCTGAAAATCCAGAGACCATTTTTCCCAAGTGCCATGTCCCACAAGCTTGCTTCAACCAAAAACTCGGTCCTCCTCCCATCGCAGATCGCCAGAATTTGCAAGGAAACCAAAAACTATCCATCTGGCGAAATCTCCTCAACCACACACTAAAAAATCTTGAAATCATTATTAAAAATCATGGTTTTCAACCACAGATCTAATTATGCAATCAAGACTTGAAAATTTAACAATCAAAATTTGACTTGAATTGATTTTTCACTGTAAATTTTATTCTCGAAATAATTGCTTTATATATTCATTTGAAGCTATTTTTAAAAATAAATTCACATCCATACAATTACTTTTCTTTTAATATTCATAACCTAGAAATGATTGGAACAAGAGAAGTCGATTTTTGAACTGGTTTAGCCTGTTGAAAACAACAGAGGTAAGAATACTGACATGCAAAGATATATAAATAATACTTCAGCTATATTTTAAACAATATACATTCATGCAAACATATTTCACAACATAACATATTCAATTTATCATAATAATAGATTTAAGATTTAAAAGAAATGTTTTACTCACCTACATATTTAGAAAACAGAGAATGGTTTGAAGTTGAATACTGCTCTATTTATTGAAAACCGCTCTAGTTATTAAAGCTGTAGGCTTATATTTTGATCTGGACTTGATGTTGATCTGCTTTATGTTGAATTGATCTTGAATTTGCTTTGCCAGCTCCAGTTGAAGTTGTTATTTAGTTGAAATTTGAAATTGGAATTGTTGTTTGTTTTTCTTCTTAGTATTTTGTTTAGAAGATGAGTGAAAGAAAATTGAGAAAATAATCTCAGCCTGGTTTCTAAACTTTTATTTATATTTACAACTTAAAGAAAACTAAGGCCACTTGTTATTTGCATGGCATATATATGTTACAAATGTCTAATGCATATATTATAAACAGTTAATCACCAGTTAACATATGTTCAAAAATCCGGGTTATCATAGTTTACACTAGTCCAAAAAAGGATTTATCACTCGATTCTTGACAATGAACATTGATAAGGGTTGTGCTTGGATATTTGATTTTTTTATGATAGTTGAGAGCTATGCAAGGAAAATTAAAATTATAATCGAAAAGACCTGATTGGAGTCCCCATTAGAGGATCGAGGAATCAATACTAGTTCAGAAGTAAAGTTGTCGATTCAAATAGAAGATCGAACCATATATTACATACGGATGATTTATGTACATTGTGCGGGTGTAAGTTTAAAAAATAAATATTTTGAGCAAATACCTTTGGGTTTTACGTTGTAATTTCGAGGACGAAATTCTTTTAGGGGGGAAGTATGTAAAGACCTATAATTTGATCGCTTTGATTAAAGATATTTAAATTATTTCAAATATTCAAATATGGATTATTTTCAACAAACAATCAAGTTTTTAGTAATGAATAATAACAATGATGAACTTATTCTGGAAAAATGTTCACAAAATATATACGTTGGAAAAATATTGACAAAATGGTCGAAAACCGTTTTATCAATAAATAGCTATATTTTTATCAAACACCGCACATGGAGCTGGATACATGCACTTATTTTTATAATTGAATAAGAATATGAAATAAAAATATTATTTTACTTTTGGGAAAATTAAAGGTATTTTTGACATCAACGGTGATGCCCTTATATTTAAATATTAATTTATGAATTTAAATTGAGATTGAATGAATTAGTAATTATTATAATGATTCTAATAGTTGTTTTAAATGATAATAATTCGTTGTAGATAGCTATAATGTGATAATAAATCATTTATAATAATTTTATAAAAATATATGCTTGATTTGAAAATATAAGAAAATTAATATTGCTTTATCGATATAATAACACTTTCTATAAACGATTGCTTAATGTTAATTTTTATTGTTTTATAAGTCAAATGTAATCATTTCAATTAGTTAAAAATGATAAGAAATGATTTTTCAAATTTTTTTTACATTTATATGTAATTTAATTTATAAGTGAAAATCTGACCAGGAATCGATTTCCCGATTTCCAACAGTTTAACGAACGAAAATAGTCCAAAAGTTGTTGCAACCTAGGTTATATGTCTTATGCACATATATACATACATATGCACATCCTAAAATGAACATGAACATGAACATGAACATATATGTACATACATATATACACATACATTTAACTATACATATATTTACAAAATATCTATGATATTTTACTAAACTCAAAATCAAACATCACCTCACCTTACATACATACCTGGGCCAACCATATAGAGGGTTGTGGGTTGGGGCAATTCACGGCTAGAGGTGAGGTGGAGTATTTTCCACTTTTCTTAAGGGTTAAGGCTTGAAAAATCTATAAATACCCACCTATATCACACATTCATTCACATCATTCTCTTATTCCTTCTCAAAGCTCTAAGAGCTCCTCTTTAATGGCTTCCATGCCTAAAAAAGGTTAGCAAAGTTATCGCCAAGAAATTTCAAAATTATATGCATATGCAAACTATGTTGCTACCTCCTCAAAACAAGCTCAAAATCCATCCTACACCTCCTATAACACATAGACATACCCCATGTCCACGTTTGGCCGTGCATTATCTCATTCCAAGAGGAGGCCAAGCAAGTCAAGGAGGAGATTCGGGGAGCTCCGGAGTGAAATTTGTGGAGAGAAATTCCGTCGAAATGATTTTAGGAAGCATCAAGGAGGAGTGGATATTATGTTGAGAACTCTATTCTGAGTTAATTATAAAATTGTTAACATAAGTATTGAAGGTTGTTACGATGATTGATTAGTTAATTAATGATGATCGATGGTTGCTTAAGAAGTAAAAAAAGAAATATATAGTCAAACATGTCATTTAAAGGTGAGAAACTCTATTTATAATATGATATATTGGATGATATAGATGTTTGGTTAAGCTTGATAGTGAAGATTGTTTATTATGTTTGGCCAATGATGATAGATTGTTTGATTATAGTAACAAGCCACATTTAATACACATCGAAAATCACAAAGGAAATCACTTTCCTTTAATAAATAAAATGTTGTATATGAGATCATTAAACTTCTTGAAAATGGTTTTAAATTATTTAGAAACACTAAAATCCAATTTGATGAATTTTTGATAAGTTATGAAAATTGAGTCGAAAATAGGTGCGTCGTGCAAAGGTAGTTCGCGATTTGACGCCATAGAAATTTAAATCCATTTAAACGACGGATTCTGAGCTAAAATACTTTAGAATAAGAATTTTCCAAACTCTTACAATCAATATTTTCAAACAAAGAAAAAGTTCAAGATTTTATTTAGTAGATTTTAATACACGAGCAAAACAAGTTTTCAAAATAGTCGTGGTTTTGTAGTTCGGTGACCAAAGCAACAATTTCTTTATAAATGATATTTTAAATTATTTAAAAATATGGAATAAATTTTATAAATTTTTGAATTTTTTTAAAAGATATTGGAGTTATAAAAATAGATTTATAAATGATCGAAAAGTAGTTTTCATCAAATAAGCTTTGAAAAAACTAGTTGAAGCACTGTTCGAAGCAGTTTTTGCAGCACTTTTTATTAACTTTTGAAATATGGATTTAAACTTAATGATTCTTTTTCAAGTCTTTTATAAATATTTTCAAATAAATAATTAAGTATTTTAAAGATTATTTGAAGATTCTATAATTTATTTTAAAAGGTTTAAATAAATGATTTAAAGAAAAAAATCTAAAATCAAGTGATTTAAGCTTGGCTCTAAAAGCCGACAAGTAGACTGGATTTTCTATTCATGAGATCCATATGTGAGATGCTTAAACTAAGGAGATGTTAAGGAGAAACTAGTACCCTGGCTCACCTGGCCTCTTTCCTGGACGAGGAATAGATACGGTCGAAATTTCGAAAACGAGGCAAGTATAAAAGAGTCAATTTTCAAAATTTAATACAACTAGGATTGCATAGAAATAATTTTCTTATAACGATATAAAATTCCAAGGAAGGAACCCATAATATCCATGTGAATTTAAAAGGTCATTTCATCGCTATTCGACGAATAATAGAGGTTGAATATGGAATTTGATGTTGAGTAGGATTAGTATTACTCAATGAAGTTTTGCAATATGATTTATAAAAATTGATTTTCCAAAGTTAAAGAGAGGTTTAATGATTTTGTTATACTGAAAAGAAATGTTTTAAAGATATATATCTCTAGAAGATATTTTTAATAATAAGGAAGTGATTAATCAAATGATAATTACCTATTTACCCAACATCTTTTTATCGATGATTGGTTCGAAGGAACTGGGGTCGAAATTGAGTGATTCTTGTCTAAAACCCACTTCGAACTAATGTATGTTCGAAATTGAAGACATGGGATGATAATAATAGTATGAAGGGTTTCTTATCACTGACCCTCAAGTGAAATTTCTTATATCATATATATGTGGCAGCAGTATCTTTACGTGATCTTCGATGAAAGGGCTACTCGCTACTAATCCTAAGGATGATTCCCAATAGGATGTGGTCGGATAGTTTCTTCGGTCTATCCTGTTCCTGGACAACTTTTATGGACGAGTGTCTAACGTTGCATTTCTAATCGAATTGATTGATGTCTGTAAATGTATCATCTATTCGGTGGTAGAGAATGCAATTTTTCTTAGCTTAACATCCTACAAGCTCAAGAGTTATACGTTTGTAGAAATCAGCTGTGTGATCATGGAATAGCAGTGTGGCATTTAAAGTAGAATGTGCTATGTGAAAGATAATCGTTCCTTCAGGCCTCATCGACTTGGAATGGCTTAAGCAGGGCATGCCGTGAGGCTATGTTGGTCGCGCCCATAAGGGTATGGTCATCGCCCTTCTAGATTACTCTCTATATGTCGAGTATGTTATATATGCTATGGCCATATATAGGTCGGTTATGACTGGGGTGATGTCATATTCGTTTCTATCCACCACTAAGTTATGACTGCGGATAGGCCGGTCTTGGCAGGTGCAGAGATTTCAAAATATCGTTGATCCTTGATATATCCCTCTAAAGGTGTACTGTATAGAAGGTAGTTCCTTACCTGTTACTGTATGGAAATCCATTCTCCAATAAGATCCTTCGGATTCGATTGTAGAACCTACTTTTTAGTTAGTATGCTGGAATTTAATCAATGTAACAATTTCGGCTAAGATTCATAAGTTTGTTTGAAAAGTATTATCAAAAGAATGTCACTACAAATAATATTCCCAGATTTGTATAGCAAATGCTTGGGTTATCATAACGTAAAAAACTCATTTTGCGTTTGTATGCGGCGTGGTCTTATGAGATACCCTTTGTTTTCAAAAACTCGTATTTTGATTTTCTCACATTAGTCCTACGATTGACCCATAGTTTATTTTCTTTCTCCTTAAACTCTAGGTGCCTTATTTTTCTGGCCAGCTTAATAGTCAAGCTTAGTTAGAAGAAATCTAAAAGAGCTTGGAGCATGGAGTTAAAAGATTCTTTAGTAGACCATTACCTCTTTTTCACCAACTTGTGTACTATTGTATTCCACATTTGTAATGATGGATATTTATAACTGTCCATGTTTAACTCTGATAAATGTATTTAAAATTTTGTGATGTAAAGATTATATGTTGAAATAATATATGTTATTCCATTTGAATAAGATTCTGTTCCGTTTTTATTTTCTTTGTACTCCATGATAATCTGCCTCTCCGGCACTTGGATACCAAGGATGTATTAGTCCAATTTCTGAGGGTCAAGGGGGCGAGTCTTCACATTAATTGTCAATATATAAGGTAATCTTTTATTTAGAGAAAGGTTTAAATAAACTTTTACAAATCAACAATATGCCAATCCAAGTGTATGTCTAAGTCCAAAGATAAAGTCAAATGCACGTCCATTATTCAATAATATTCAAGTATGCACACTAAAAGGAAATGGGCTATACAAATTTAAATTTCCAAGTCCTTATCTGCAAAAAAGTTTAAGAGTACCAATCTTCTCTAGAAATTCCAAATTGATTTAGGTTTACAACTTGATATCGAGAAATAAAGAAAGAAATGATTAGCCCCTCTCGAAGTGGCGGGGGTCTATTTGTAGAGATAACAAACAGACAGGATGGCTGATATGTTCCATTCAGCTAGATATCTACTATCTCTTCGTATAATAGATACCTGAATCTCTCTGTGTGGTGGATACTCGACATTCCTCGTACGGCATATACTCGACGTCCTTTATGCGGGTTCGGCACCACCCATTGCTTGTAAAAGCTTGAAATCCTTTGCTAGTCTTAAAGCTCCTCATTCCATTAAAATTCGTTATCCCTTCTACTTGTAGAAGTTTAGCAGGACTTCTTTGTAGAAACTCGATATCATTGGTTGTTTACTGATGCTTGACAACGGTAACTGTTTTAGAGGCTCGATAACAGTTGATGTATCAAAGGCTCGTTATCCATAAAAAATCGATATCCTCCCCTATTATTAGATGATCAACATCGTTTAGTTGCGTGACATCCTTCCTTTATTACATGCTTTACAACTTCTATATTGTAGAGGTTCGACATCCTCTTCGCATCTTTGAAAACCCTACTATCTTTGGGCTTGACAACCTTTGTATTGTAGAAGCTCTATGTCCCTTATTTCTCTAAGTTTATAGTAGCTTGATATCCTCAAGCATTTACAGATTCGACGTGTTCTACTTATTATTCGATTCTCAATATTACTTTCTACTCATAGATGTTCAACAACTGTTATGGTTATGGAGGCTTAATACCTCTACTTTAAATGCTTGACGACCCCTATGGTTGTAAAAGCTCGATAACTCCACTAATTCAAGCTCGACATGTTTTCTCCAAATGCTCGGCACTTGTATCATGTAGTAACACTTGACATGTCTTCTATTTACAAGCTCGACATTATTTTAGGATCATGATACTTTCCCTTAGATGCTCGATACCGTCACTCATACATGCTTAGTACTATTATTTATGCATAACAACTTTCTTTATTTACAAGTTCGACATCAAGTTCGACATCTTTAAAGCACTTATAGGCTTGTCATCTTTATTGTCATATTAGCTCGATACCTATCTTTCAATGTTTCCATATCCTCTTATTGATTTAGTTGCTTCATTTTCCATTGATTACTCTTCCAATATAGTAGTTAGAAAATATGTGGATAACATTTGCACCATTCTTGTATAAAAGAAGCTTTTTACTCTTTAGTGTAAAACCAAGTATCCTCTTACCTTTCCAGCTCTTACGTCTTATAGGACTTTCACTTTAAATCCATTTCTTTTGAAAAATATAAGGTAAATGATAATGATTTCCATAATTTTAAGAAATTGCTTCTTTCGCAAATCGATCATTTTTTTGTAAATGCCGAAGAAATTTGTTTTGCATTTGATCAAATTGAAAAAAAAATTGTTAACCTTTGAAACTTTGGTTTTGAAAATCACCTTTGGAATGGTTATGGAGTCGATGGAATTTTAAATAAACCTTTCAAATTTGGTAAAAATGTGGATAAACTTTTCTTCTTATCCTTTTGGGTTGATAATCTTCGTAGATGAACCTTTGCCTAAATATTATTATCCTTGAGATTATATGATCATGAGAAGTTACTTGATCTATTTTGTGAAGGTTTTTTTATCTCGTTGGTGATAGCAGCTTCCTTATGAGAACACACTAGAAGAAGCTTTGCTTCCAATAAGAACATTATCCATGAACAGCCTCTAGAATATCATGGGGAGCTAGTCTATTTATTATGTGATAAGGTACGTTGTCCATCAACCTCTAGGCGAGCGAAGTGTGCGAGCCTAATCCAGTATACTCCAATGGCCTTAGGTCATCGTTACTCCTTGTCACTCCTCTTGTTGTTGGTAGTTGCTTCCCAATTAATATAAAGCTATGCTACATTTTCTTGGCATGCAGCTAACCGAAACCTCTAACAACCAAAGTAGTATCTTCCTATAGTAGTAAACTACCATAGCATCTTAGCATCCAGTTGCATGTCGAATTTGTTCCTACGGGTGCTCTATAGTCTATCTATCGTAGTTTTGATTAGGATATGAATATGAATTCTTTAACTCTGCCTTGGGGCAAGATTGATCTTGTTTGATTGCTCTCCCTCTAGAAGTTTGATTTAGCTCATCTTTAAGATGGAAATAGCTTGTCTGATTGATTCCTTTATGAGGTCGCTCCTTCTATACCCTTTACGTAAGCTTTAGGCTGGTTGGTGCTTTGGCTAGGCCATCTTAGGCAAGGTCAATGTCTAACCTATTCTCCCTCTAGGAGGAAATCCTATCAGTCCTTATAGGAAAAATCGAAGGCTATTGGTTGGTGCTTTTGCCCGACAATCTTAGGCAGGATTTAAGTCTATCATGTCCTCCCTTTAGGAGGTGCTCTGATGAGACCTTACATGCAGAACCAAAGGTTGTTGGTCAGTGCTTTGGCCAGGCCATCTTCAGCAGATCCAAAGTATAATCTATCCTCCGTATAGGCCTTGTAGGCAAGAATAGAGGGTGGTCAGTGCTTTAGCGAGCCCATCTCAAGCGGGACCAAAGGCTTACTCCATCCTCCCTCTAGGAGGCATTTCGGCTAGGCTACGTAGGCGAGACCGAAGACTTGCGGTGCTCTGACCAAACCTTATAAGAACGACTAGAAGCTTACCCTGACCTCCCTCTAGGAGGCGATGTGGTCAGGCCTTATAGGCAGGATCGAAGGCTTATAATGCTCTGACTAGGTCCTTGTGGAGGGATTAAATGCTTATTATTTATTTTATGAGCTTCTTCCTTACTATTGATTATTAATTCCGTAGATATACTTTTCTCAATTTCTTTATTTATCCATGTACAAAAATAAGGTCTCAGATGCTTAGCATTCCAAGGTTCTTGTTATTACATTACCATCAGGTTAGCTTAGTCGATAAGTTCCTAGTGGGAATACTTTGTAGATAACAAGAGATCCTTCTCAGTTTGGTCTGAGTGATCCATCTGTTGGATTTTTAGTGTTTTCCATGACTTTTCGAAGTACCAAATCTCGTTTTTAATATGATCTCTTATTAACTTTAGAGTTGTGGTGTCTTGACTTCCTTTGTTAATATTCGACCATTCGTATGGCTGCTTCATCTCTCGGTTCATTTATTAAATCTAGGGATTTTTTCTTAACTTTTGATTGGGATCAAAGGAAAATGCAACCCTTTGATGGGATGGTATTTCAACTTCAAATGGTAGCAATGTTTCACATCCATATATTAAAGAAAAAGGAGTATGTCCTATTGTGGTCTTAGTAGAAGTTCGATATGCCCATAGCACAAGTGGTAGTTCTTCTACTCGATTTCCTTTTGCTTTGTCCATTTCTTGAGGATAGTCTTAATGGTTATGTTTACGGTTTTGGTGGCTCCATTGGCCTTAGGATGAACCATAGATGAAAAACTTTTAGTTATGCCATTCTTACTACAGAATTCAGTGAATTCCTCACTTTCAAATTGGGTCCCATTGTTAGATATTATCTTATTCGGTATTCCAAACTGGGTGACTATTTTTTTGAACACAAACTTTAGCACTTTTCCTAACATTATATTTAGCAACAGTTCTTCCTCCACCCACTTTGTAAAGTAGTCGATAACTACTGCTGCAAACTAGGCTCCATCTTCTGATATAGGCAATGGTCATATTAAGTCGATTCCATGCATACCAAAGGGTCATGGACATGAGATTGGGGTTAACTATTTTGGTGGTATATGTGGGATTGTTGAAAATCTCTGACATTTTTCACATAACTTTACATAATTCACAGCATCTTATTCATATGGGACCAATATAAACCTTGTCTCGTGATCTTTTTGGCCAACTTTATGCCATTAGAATGATCCCCGTAAAACCCTTCGTAGGCTTCTCTTAACAACTTTAAGCCATTCTCTAAACTAGCTCACCTCGAATAAGGGAGTGAATATCCTAATTTATAAAGTATCTCATTCAGTATAGTAAAAGTTGGAGCCTGGTATCTTATCCTACTACCTTCTCTTTTATCTTTTGACAGTTTTCCTTCCACCAAGTATTCAACAATAGGTGTCATCCAATTATTTTTATATTGATTATTTATTTTCATATGAATGGTTCATTCTTGGTTTTCACCATTACTACTTCCCAATTCATTTCCTTTTTCCGTGTGTATAAGAGCTTGGGATCTATTGAAAATCATGGTTTCATTTCTTGGTTCGGAGGCTCATTCCTCTATACTGGGGATTTTGTTGGAAGCCTACTAGTATAATACGAGTTTCTAGAGCTCCTCATGAGCTAGTTAACTTGGCCAAAGAGTCAGCTTGAGAATTCCTCCATTTAGATAATTGCTGTATTGAAAAATCTTCAAACCGGGCTAACATTTTAAATATCTTTTTAACATAAAGCATCAATCTAGCATCCTTTATTTGATAAGTCTGATTCAGCTGATAACCATTAATTAGGAATCATTGAAAATTACAATCCTTGGGATTTTTAACTGAAGAGCTAAGGTAAGTCTTGTTGTCATTAATTCATACTCAACCATATTATTGGTAGCGAGAAAACCTAAATTCAATGCATAATGTAGTCGGTGTCCATCGGGGGAAATGATTACATATTCCGCACCAGCCCCTGTTCGTTCGAGGCTCCATCAATGAACATTTTCCATTTAGTCTTCAGATCCTTTTCCTTTATCGATTGTTCTTCAATACACCATGTACATTCATTACTGAAATCAACCATAGCTTGTCCTCTAATTGCCACTCGGGGATGGAATTCAATCTCGTACTAACTCAGCTCTATTCTCCATTTTACTTGCCTTCCTAACATTTCGAGATTACTGAAGATTTTCTTAAGAGGAAAATTAGTTAAGACCTTGATTGGGTGGGCCTGAAAGTAGGACCTCAACTTTCCAGTAGTGAGAATTAGACAATATACCAACTTTTCTATAACTAGATATCTAACTTCTGCCTCTTTAAGCCTTTTACTAGTATAGTACACTAGAAGCTGAGTTTTGTTTTCTTTTCTTACTAGATGCTTGTTTGTAGACTGCCACGTAAAGGTACAGTTATGTACTTCAATGGGACAAGATAGGATTGGACGTTTTCAAGATGGTCTTTTAATTCATTGAAGTCTTTTTAGAAATCTTCTCCACACTTAAAGTTCTTCTTTTTCTTAATCACATCAAAGAAAGGGATGCACTTATTGATGGCTTTAGAGATAAACCTATTTCAAGCTGCCACCCTTCTATTTAGGCTCCTTATGTATGTACTTGTTTTTAGCTCTACCATGTCCTTAATTGCTTTGATTTGGTCAGGATTAGCCTCGATTCCTCGAGCACTAACGATATATCTTAGGAATTTTCTAGATTGTACTCCAAAAGAGTATTTTTGCAGACTTTGCTTCATTTAGTACTTTTGTAATACTCCACACATTTCCTCAAGATCTTTCAAGTAGTTAATTTCCTATTTAGACTTAAGTAGCATATCATACACATACACTTCTATGTTTCATCTTATTTGTTCCTTAAACATTCTATTTACTAACCTTTGATACGTATCCCCTGCATTCTTCAGCTCCAAAGGCATAATTATATAGCAGTCCCCAATCTATTATAAAACTTATGTTTTCTTCGTCTAGTTTGAACATGGGGATTTGATTATATCTTGAATACACATTCATAAAAGATAATAGCTTATGTCCACTTGTGGTATCGACCAATGATCGATTCAAGGTAAAGGATAGTAATCTTTGGGGCATGCCTTGTTCAAATCAGTATGATCGACACACCTTCTCCATTTTCCATTGGACTTTTTAACTAGTATAGGATCAGCTAACCATTTAGGGTAGGGCACTTCTCTAATGAACTCATTCTCAAAAAATCTTTTAACTTCTTCCTTTAGTGCATTAGCATTGATTTTATCAAACTGCCTTTTCTATTGTCGATGAGGATGATATTTGGATCTATATTTTGAGCATAGCTCATAATTACTGGATCTATTTAAACCATGTCCGAGTGAGTCCAGGTAAACACATCTTTGCTAGATTGGCGGAATTATACAACTCCCTTTTAAGGTTGTCCCCGGTCCTATTCCAATTTTTACTATTTTGGCTCTATCGTGCAAATTAAGCTTACTCTTCCAGATCTTGTACATATCACATTCTTTCTTGCTCACTTTTGCAATCTAATGTGGTAATGATTTCTTCATCTTTTATTTCATTGGTTATCTGGTTTGTTTCCTTTCGCTTTCTTTTTCTCTCAGAGAAGTTAAATCTTTTTAGCACATTCACAAGCTTTTTAACTACTTCTACCTGTTTATTCGCCTTGAATAGTAGGCTCGAAAAGCTACCACTCGAGGACTTCTCATTTTTAGTTTTGTTTAATTTACTTCTCTCCGAGCTGTAACATGAAGCGCCATTTTTATTAAATTGCTCAAGCATTGAAAAATATAGTTCTCAGGAACTAAATTGCTCCCCTTTATGGTTCCTTAGCTATTTTTAGTTAGGAACTTTACCACTAGATGTTTAGGCGAGACAAATGCATCCATTTCATCCAGTGCAGGTCTTCCAAAGAAATCATTAAAATGGGAGGGTTGGTCCATTACTACGAAAAGAATTTCAAAGGTTCTGGAGTATGGAGGAATTATCATTTGCATAAAGAGCTTTATCTACCCTATTGGCGTAGACCCTTTATTATTGAACCTGAAGATGGGCTCAAAGCATGGTTCCATTTTCTCCTCCAAAATATTCATCTGGTTGAATGCATAATTGAAAATGGTATTTACTGCACTTCCAAAATCTTTGTTACTATAGAAAGCCCAATTTTAGTAGTTATCATTAGTGGGTCGTTATGTGGGTGAGGGAGCCCCTTTAGTTCTTATTGAATTATTATTAAGTTAGAAATTTGGAGCTGAGATATGTGATTCTTGAATGGTGGCTCTTCCAGGATAGAAGAAATTCCATCCTTTGCTTCCCTTACCTATCCACTCTTAGCTCATTTGATACTTCCGACGATGTGGGGACCTCTGTGAATGACATCTATGCAATTAACTAGAGGAAAAAAGTCTTGTTGGGAATCATTCTCTACATAGTTAGCAGTGGGGACCACTGAGCTTCCTTAACGAACTCCTTCAGAGATCCTGACATGATCATATTTTGAATTATAACTGCCAAGAAATGGCATTTATTAGTTTTATGCATATTTGCTTCATGGTAGGCATAATAATATCCCCCTCTCTTAGGATCAGGATGATCCTTTGTTTTGTAGGAGGTGGGAAAATTTCCACTATCTTTGGCCATAACAAAAATATAGGTGATGGGTTTGTACAAATCTATATAATTGGATCTAGGGATCTCCTCCCATCTTCTTCTTCTATTTTCATCCTATTTTGGCTTCTCATTAGGGTAATCGAAACCAAACTTTCCTCCTTCTTTCTTTGATTGTGACTTCTTCCTGGCATGGCACATTTTGTCCATGCAGATGAATTTATCAAATTGGAAATGGAAGTCTTGCAGATCTCTAAACCCATGAACGTAACGCTCTTTCCAGATAGGAGTCTGCTTAATTAAACCAAAAGCACTGCAATCAGCTTCTCCTTATAAGTCATATTTTCTACTTTTAGTGCCTCTATATTGAATCTCCTTAGATAATCACCAAGTAGTTCACCTGGCCTTTGCTTGACATTAGCGAGTACACTGGAATTTATGGTAGGGTCTTTGCATATGCAAAACTATGCCAAAAATTCATAAGAAAATTGTTCTCAGAAGTAGGGGATCTTTTCTTGGTAGTGTCTATATCATTTGGCAACTGCTTCATGGAAAGTTGTAGGAAAAACCCTATAACAAACTATCGTGGAAGTGTTATATAAGTCCGCTTGACTTTTGAAAGCTAAAAGATTATCATCAGAGTCAGTGGTTCCATCATACTTCGGCGAAGGGATTTTAATGCGGGATGCGATTTTAACGGACATTATCTACTCTATAAAAGATGCTTCTCGAAAATAATCATTAACCCTTAGTTCAAGGGTCCTCTTCCCCTTAAGGTCAAGCGTATTCCTTCACTATTTTGTTGGCCATGTCTCTTGAATAGGACTCGTCATCATGATAGTCTACTTTGTAAGGCTTATATTCTTGGTATAAGATCGAGCTATCTGATCGCTCAGGAGATCTTCATGTTAGCTTTTCTTGATTTTACCTTTTAGTGGTTTATCTTAGCCTTATTGTCTTTTTCACTTGTGATCTTGGAGAATACCGTGCTAGTTCTTCATCTTGAGCTTCTTTCTTTGTTGGCCTATGATGCTTTTTCCCTTATCGTTACTTTTGAGCATTGAGGTGTCCAGATTCCTCCCTGGAGACACCACTTCTTCCATCCCTTTACTAAGCTTGGTCGACTTAGAGGATTTTTGAGAAAGAACTTTCTCAAGAAGTTCTTGCATAATTGTAAGTCATTGTGTTAAGTCTTGAATTCTAGCTTCACTGCATGTGGGCTTTGTTGGGATTGAAGGTTGTGCAATCTCTACATTCTCAAAATTGAAGTATGGAATAACATTATCCTCCAAGATTGTCTATTGTACAACTTCTTCATTCAAAATATTGACTCTCTTATTCCTTACCATTTTCCTAAAATTAAATTTTACTTAGTTACATTCAAAGTAAGGAAATGATGATTAAGAGGTTCGACGCCCAAGATATATACAATGTAATATCATTCAAAAATGTTCCGATGATACCCATCGATTTCAATATAATCATGAATTTTTTAAAAAGTCCAAGTTATACGTTCAAGGGTAACATAGGCAAGTGACATAAATATACAATATTCCTTTAGTCATATGTTAACCAACAAAGTAGGTTGTTCACATATATATTATAGTCCCTTGTTCATATGTCAATGGCATAATAGTCACCATGCATGGTAAACTTTAATTTAGACACGAGCTTAAATGACCTTGTACAAATCAATAATATGAAAGTCCAAGTGTAAGTCCAAGTCAAAAGATAGAGTCAAATGCACATCCATTATTCAATAATATTCAAGTACGCACATGCAAAGGAAATATTCTATACAAACTTAAATTTCCAAGTCTTTATTAGAAAAAAATTCAAGAGTCAAAATTTGCTCCAGAAATCCTCAAATTGATTTAGGGTTTATAACTTGTTATCAAGAAGTAAGGAATTAAACGGTTCGCCCCTTTCTAAGTGGTGAAGGGGGTCTATTTACAAAGATAGAAAACAAATGAGATGGATGACATGTGTCTATTCAGCTAGATATCCGTCATCTCTTCATATAGTAGATACTCGACATCTCTCCATATGTTAGATACTCGATATCATTTATATGGTAGATGACATCCTTCATGTCTTATGGAGTTCGGCACCCCTCACTTCTTGTAAAAGCTCGAAATCCTTTGCGAGTGTTGAAGCTTGTTGTTCCTTTAAAATCTGTTATCCCTTTTTCTTGTAGAAACTTTGCAGCACTTCTTTATAGATGCTTGATATCATTTGTTTTTTATTGATGCTCAACAACAATTACTATTGTAGAGGCTCGGTAACAGTTGTTGTATTAAAGGCTCGTTATCTATAGAAACTCGATATCCTCCCCTATCGTTATATGCTCGACATCTTCTAGCAGTGCGACATCCTTCCTTTGTTACATGCTCTACAACTTCTATGTTGTAGATGTTCGACATCCTCTTCATATTTTTGAAAACTATGTTATCTTTATGCTCGACAACCTTTTTGTTGTAGAAGCTTGATGTCCCTTATTCTTCCAAAGCCTGATATGTTCAAGCACTTATAGATTCGACAAGTTTTCTTTATTGTTAGATGTTCAATACCACTTACTACTTGTACATGCTCAACAATCTCATATGGCTGTTGAGGCTCAATGCCTTCTGCTTTAGATGCTTGACAACCCCTATGATTGTAAAAGCTCGATAACCCCGTTATCTCCAAGCTCGATATGTTTTCTGTAAATGCTCGACACTTCTATTATGTAGTAACACTTGCCATGTCTTCTATTTACAAGCTCGCAATTATTTTAGGATCACGAAACTTTCCCTTAGATGCTCGATACCATCATTTATACATGCTTAGTACTATAACTTACGCTTAACTGTTTTCTTTGTTTGCAAGTTCGACATTTTCAAAGCCCTTACAGGCTCATCATCTTTATTGTAAAATAGGCTCAATACTTATCTTTCATTGTTTCTATGACCTCTTATTGATTTAGTTGCTTTCATTTCCCTTGATTACTCTTCGAGTATGGTAGTCAAAAAATATGTGAATAGTAGTTAACGCTTTGTGCTTTTTATTGCCTGTTGATTGGTTGTTGGTATGTTAATTGTATACTAGTTATTTATTGTAGATGGTTCTTCTTGCTTACTGTTGTTTGATATTGCTCATGTTTGGTAGCTACTATTTGATGTTATTTATTATTGTTTGATTTTGTTTTTAGTTAATTTTTGTTGTTATTGATATTTGTTGCTTTCTTGCATGTTTGATAGTTTATATGCTGGTTATTGTTGCTTATCGTTATTTGATGGTTGCTTGTTGTTCGTTGTTGATTGTTATTGACCAATTGTTACTTATTTTGTGCGTTTGATTGCTTTTATGGTAGTTACAATTTCATAATTAAAGTATGTTCGGAGAGTGATAGCGATGGCTAGTTGAATAGATCGCATATCATCCATGCCTACTATGGGGTCGAGATGTGATCTATACGAGTCTATCGCTTTTTGATGTGACTCGAAGTCTGTGGTATATTTTGATACTGATTCACTTAAGCTTACTCTCAAATAAATTTTTCATGTACGATTATAGTTGTAATATGCTGGAAAAATAACTTATATTTAGATATGGAGATTATTTAAATATTTGAATTGTGAACTAAATATTAATTAAAAGGTAGTGTTAGTTTGAGATCGACGAGTTGTGTTAAGTATATGAAATTTTGATTTCCATATACGATCATTTTGTCATTCCCAATGATTGATTTATTGACATCGATTCTACTATCTTCTTTGAGTTTGGTCAATCTAAGACGATTTGTTGCTCATTTAGGCATTGATATCCTCTATTGAAAATGATTAAAACCAAAAAGCGAGTAGATGTCAAGCTACGTGGGGTTGCATCTATTAAGGTATCTTTACATCTACACTAGATTGGATTTGGTTGTATGCGCAAGGAGATGTGAAATACTCGAATTCTCGATAAGGTTGGAAGGGTCCGGCTTCTACATTTTCCAAAAGAGTCACAGAGTAAATGATCATCTCATGTATATTGTCTAGAGGTATACTTCCCTAAAGGAAGAGCACCCTCCTAGTCATTGTTAGAAAATTTTCCTTTCCTCATTTGATTCAAATATTTGAATATTTTATTAATTGCATCAAGAAACGCCTGGAGCTCTTCTAAATGTTTAATTATCTATGTTCATTCTTTAAGTTTGGATTTTGATCTAGTTATGTCCATTCTTTCAAGTTTGGATTTTTGTTCTGATTTGATTTCCATTCTTTCATGTATGGAAGTTGTTCTTTTGAAATAAAACCAGCGGGTTGTTTAGTAGCGTGGTCTCACAGATTATTATATGCCCATCATATTTCTTGGATTCACTCACGCTGGTTTTCCTAACTAATTCGGGTATTATTTTACTGTAGTGCTCGGATTAGACTGCGTTTTTTCAGATTGTCATTAGTGCGACTTGGAGCTCATGAAGGAGAGCCGGATGTTTACACTACACCAGATCATCGAATTGCCAACACATATATTTTTGGTTTGCCTACACTTATCGGTGGCATGCTAACAACACTTAAAACCGCTGTCAATTGGGAAAACCGTTGCTAAACGAGGAAAGTTTTTTTTTCCCATGGAAAGAAAATTGTTTCCAACTCCTCAGCTCGTTGTAAAGCTTGATAATAATGAAAATGTGTGAAAAAAAAGGGTAAAGTTGTAATATTTGATTTTTTTTTCCCTCAAACAGAAACTATGTTTCATTTTCTTCATCTCTTCCACGCTACCTTCAGAAATGGAAAAGGGGAAAAATTCTAGGGCTTTCTCTTCTGCTATCTAAGTGTAATCCGTGAAGGTATCTTTCTATTTTATTGTCAGTTTTGATCCACAAAAATTGATTTGGATTTCCGTTTTCAGTGTTTGGCTTAATTTGTTTCTAAATTTGCATCCGTATGCTTATTTCTCTTGAATTCTGTTTTAGTTTCGGATTGATTACTACATTTAGGTTTCTGTAAAACCGAGTTTAATTTAAATTCGATCATAATCAACGTGAGGACATTTTTAGAAATGAGTTTTATTTCTGTTTTCAGTTTTATTTATGGATTATCCTTCGTTATTGTAGATTCTGATTTAACAATTACGGATATTTTACTGTATTTTACTCAAAATATTAATGTTGATTTTTTAAAAATTATAATTAATGTAGATTTTGAACTGTTGTTTGTTAACAATTATTGATCCTTTTTGGATCATTATTTGTTAATGTGGAATTTTTTCACCATTACCCTACACTACATATTATGTTTCATATAGAAAATACTACGATGCTTATTTTTTGGAAATTGCTCTTTGCAGTGTTATTCTCCTATACCTTCACTAATATTAACTGACACTGAAAACACTAATATTAACTGCTTACTAAGTGTATAATAGTTTTTTATGCTCATTAAGATGCCAATAGTTTTCAGTGTTTCCAATGTCAGCTTACTTTACTGTCGATGCAGCGAATTATTAATATTAACTGACACTATTGGCCCAGACGAGCTTTATTGCATTGAGAGGGTAGCTTTCTTTTTCACCTATTCCTTAACAATTGAAATATATACACTTACAGTTCAAGCTTTTGTGTCAATAGCGTTAACCACTACATCTCCGAGATCATTTTGAATATTAACTCCACTAGATGTTTAACATGATTTCTTTGGTTGCACCGTTGTGAACCACATCAGAGGTTCATAGAAATTTATAAAGTTAATTTATTATGTGAGAATTCTTTTACTATTATAATAGATCATGCCATAATAATTTGTTGTGAACTTGGAAGCTCCTACAAATACTGCTTTTGATCTGTTATTACTTGTAGATGGAAAATGATTTGATTAAGCTTAATTATTACCAAAATATGAGGACTTTATGATATGAAAAACATTTGAAAACTAGATTAATAAGGTTGTTGTAATTGAGTAGTATGCTAATAATATTAATCAAGCATGTGAGACTATATAAGCAAGTATATGACTAATAAGTGGCTTTGTTAGCGATTTAATTTTTTTTCTTTCCATATCCATCAAACTAATTTGAAAATGCTAAAAAAGAATTCTTTACATGCAATTTAAAAAATAAATGGGAAAGTAATATATACATTTTTAGAGGTTTACAATATTTAGTGCTATAAATGAGAAAATACTAATTACTGTCATTCTTCACCATGGTCACAGTATTGCTCCATATTTTATCTAGCATCCTAAAATAGCAGTTTGGTTGAGTTTTTATTACCTTTTATGGCTGTTTAAGAAATATACTTATTACTTATAGACTTTAAAGGATGGAGCCATAACTTTGTTTGACACAGGAGGTAGATATTATTTTTATTATTCAAACAGAATTCATTCATCCTCTATGAATTAAATATTTAATTATACCTTTTTTACTACATATGTCATCTATTATTGTTTTCGTGTGTGGTGCTTAAAGTTTATTGACACAAGAAACATTTGGTTGTAACTAAATATAGTAAATCAAAACAATACCGAGCATATTTTAGTTTTAAACTACAACAACTCAAATAAATATTAATTAATGCATATCCATTCATGAATTATTACCACTATCCATTATATCCTATCTTAAATACCTACCCTCAAATGCATATCTTGCTTCTCTATCTACTGGCTTGATTTGAAAGAGCGTGTTGCTACTGATTATTATATAAGAGATCAACGTAACTAGCTAGCTAGCCTAACCCAGCATTAGCACTACTACTGATCGTCTCTTCCACTAATTAACTTGCACCCTTGGTTTGCACCATGCGCGCGCGCACACACACACATGTGGCTTTGTTACCATAATATATACATACATAGATTATTTACTGTGTATATTCAAATACAACGGCAGAAAGAAATCACCAATGCAAAGCTTGTTCCTAATTGTGGTGTACATCTGATTATAAACAAGAATTAGATGGCCATCAACTTGTATTTGTCAATCCTAGACATTTATACGTAACCATTACATGATGCCAAAATCAAGTTTGTACTTATGCCTCAATCTTATCTACCTAAAAAAATTGGTTCCACCATGATGGAGGATACTGTAATATAGTTTATCACATAGCAACATCTGGATCCAATTTTCTTTGAATGGCGGCGGCAGCCTACAATAAAATTAGCACGCATTTCAGCATTGTTAATTCTTTTATAAAATATAGAAACATCATATAATGTACATGTTTATATATTAATGATTTTAGGTATGCTAATAATATTAACGAGGCATGTTAGACTATATAAACAAGTATATGGCTAATTGGAGGCTTCGTTAGCAATTTAATTATTTTTCTTTCCATATCTGTCAAACTAATTTGAAAATGCTAAAAAAGAATTCTTTACATATAATTTAAAACATAAAAGGGAAAGTAAGATATACAATTTTAGAGGTTTGCAATGTTTAGTGCTATAAGTGAGAAAATACAAATAAATGTCATTCTTCACCATGGTTACACTGTTGCTCCATGTTTTATCAAGCATCGTCAAATAGTAGTTTGATTGAGTTTTTATTATCTTTTATTGTTGTATCAGAAATATGTTTATTGCTTATAGACTTTAGAAGATGGATCCATAACTTTGTTTGACTTAGGAGGCATATATTGTTTTTATTATTCAAACATAATCCATTCATCCTCTATGAGTTAAATATTTAATTATACCCTTTTTTACAGATATATCATCTATTATTGTTTTCATGTGTGATGCTAAAGTTGATTGATACAAGAATTATTTGATTGTAACTAAATATAGTAAATCAAAACAATACTAAGCATAATTTATTTTTAAACTACAATACTTTGATTGATGAACCAAGGAACCTGGAATAGTGACAAGTTTTGAACTACACTAGTTAGAAATAACACATAAATTAAGTAAAAGTAAAAGGTATCATATTAATTTACTATGCAACTCAAATTGAAGTGGAGACTCATAATCATCTACTATCATTTACTATGCAACTCAAACTGAATTGCTAATGTGCTTTTGTCGCAACTTCTAATTAAAAACTCTACAAAAATGTCGAAATAATCAACATTATCAATTTTTTCCACATATAAAATTGTTTGAAAACAAAAATATGCGGTCAAGAAGTACTTTGATTTAGAAAGATGAATTTCTTATTTAGAAAGTTTAAAAACAATAAAATTGTTTAAAAAATGAAAATAAAAGCATCAGCATTTTTGTGTTTGTTAACTGAAAAATAAAATTGAAAATAACTTGTACTGAGAATAAAAATGAAAATAAAACAGTGATTTTTGTGTTTGTATACTAAAAATAAAACTCTTCTTATAACACCATTTGCTACTGTTTTGCTAAACATTATGTGAATTGCTTATGAACTTATCGAGTTTTGTGTGTGTGAATTTTTTTGGTCCAAAAATTCCAAGCACAAGGAATATAGACGATTAGTATGACACATTAGCTATCTATAAGGAACGTTAAATATCTAAATTGGCAGAAAATAAAAAATGGATGCTAATTACTGCTATTAATATCAACAAGCATAACATTTACATATATCATTTCTAATTAATTATTTATTTATATATATGTAATCACATTTAAGTGTCATTGATACCGTATTTGTGAATCAAGCAATAAGTATCAGATGTACTCACTGCATTAGATGATTACTGTATTTATCTTGATACCATATTTTTGACTAATATTTATATATGGAACAACTTACCAAAATTTGAATGGTGTGTATATATTCTTTTAAGAATGAATGATTAATTTCCAAATCAATGTATATTTGAATGATGAATGTTATTGAATTGTCTGACACTTTATTTCATCATTATATCAATCTTTCATGTTTGTTCTTATTCTTAATTCATTTCAGGCACTTACCCCATTTACTTATTGAACATAGGCTTATTGTTGTAAATGCTATGAGGAAGGTTGCTAATAGTGATGTCTAGAGGTAATTAGATCTTGATATTCAAGTATGTTCCAAATAAAAGTTGCATAATATTGCGCTATAATTATTGAAAAATAACCTTATTAGCCAATGCATCATTTTGTTGTATATGTAATCATTCTATTCGGTAACTATTAAGATAGTAAGCTTATTTACTAGCCGTAGTTAATATTTTTATAAAAGGTAAGCTGAAACCATATTTATGTCCTTTTTCAGTATTATTTGCAAAACGATTTTATACTCAACTAAAAAACCTAGAAATCTAAGTCAATAAAAAATATTTCTTGCATTTCTTTTATTTAGTTTATCATCAAGTGGATGTTTGATAAATTTGATGAACTATAAATAAAGAAGAAATAGATTTTTTTTTTCCTTTTACATTTTTTTTAATGTATGTATGTATGTGACGACCGCCCATGACTCCCGCACCAAAACAAGGAAATAATGCGCTGAAAGGTGTGCCAGGCAGCCATGGACGATAGTCAGGGTAAAACAAAACAAAAGAATCTCTATCGCATAACTCACAGCGCATGGATAAAATACAATAGAGAAATATAATATAGTGAAGCTCCATAGAACAGAAACATCATCATATAAGCATCACAGTAGTTTTATACAATCATCTACACAAATCCATACATGAAAGCCTCACTACAAATCACTCAACCAAATACAGCAGCGGATACCCAGTACATATAGTAAGAAAACTAATATGCAAAGCCTCCTGCTCGTCTTCGTCATCTTCAGCGTAGAACTCCTAGCACAGCACCTGTCACCTGCTACCTAGTCTGCCCATCCCAAACATGGATGAACAGCCCAAGGTAATAAGAGGAGACATAAAACCTTGAGTCAGACAAAGTCTTAGTGAGCAGTAAATTAACTATCAAGCATACCAAAAGAGCATAAAGGATAAAAGGAATAGGAACCAAACCATCCCACTCCACCTCTTTCTACAGTGATAGCCCCAGACATACACTAAGGAGAAGCAAGCATAACAACATAGACAATTAAGGTAAAGCGAATACCACTCGAGTCAAGGACGATGTTTTCCAAATACAAACCCCCAAGGCCTAAACCAAGATCAGATAAGCACCCAGAAAACACCGCTCTTGAAGCCGAATGATAATACAACCAAACATCCATGACTCTGGCTATCACTGTCATCCTTGCCTCGATTTCACCGTTAGTTGAATGACCATCTGTCAAGGGCTAATGGTAACCCCGGTTCTAACCATAACTCCGCACACTGCCTTGTGCCTAGGACTTATCTACTTTGCCCAGAGTACTCAACTACCTACCTGTAGTCTTTTGGGTGTCCCGACTACCTACCTGTAGTCGTTATGGGCGCCCCATGTACTCTTGCTTTTGAGCATGCTAGAACCTTCAACAACGACGAGATCCAAGCCTCCTAGCCATCCTTCTTGACGACTATCCTCATACAAGCTCAAGCTACCTCTTGAACAATCCATTATCAACCAACTTGAACTACTCTTCAAGTTATCAACATGCTTGGAATGATCCCTGCTTGGATTAAGCCAAGACTCACATCATACTTCGCTTCATCGCATCAAAGCAAAGTCTCAACTCAACAACATGGTTTGCCTCATCAAATCATGGCAAAGTCCCATCTCAACATCATCCAATCTATACATATGAGCTTCAACATCCGCTACATATGCCTTAAGCAGCTTTCACCATTCAAGAGCCTTCTTCCATAGCTTTTGAATCCTCTTTCATCATCTTGTTCCAAATCAACTACTAGCTAACTTGGAAACAATCAAATCAATCATACATTCAAATAATCAATCATTCAAACAAGATCTATTAAGCAATTTAAGCAATATCAACTATAATGGCAATTTCGTAAATAAACGAGCAAAAGTCCAACATATGTGAAATCATGGTTTTTAGCATAGATCTATCAATTATAAAACATGGGTTTTGTCTCTAATGCTTATTAAACAAACTTGCATAAGTAAACATCTTCAAAAACCATGGATCTAGACTTAGATCTAAGAAAAATGCATGAAATCTCTAACTTTAACACCCAAACATGCCACCAATCCAATATACTCCTTTGGATCCGCGTGAGAGATAACTACCACTCACCAAATCACCAAAACAACCTAAAAAACTAAACACTTCAGATCTGGACAGCGAAGATCAAGGCTTGATCCGGCAATATCTCGTCCAATCGATGAAATCTAGCTCAAACGGATGAAGATCTTCAACTTTGGCACTTGAATCTTCAATCTAAATCTTCGATCTTGGATGGATGTTAGAACTAGATTGGAATAGAGAAAAGAAGGTGAAGAAATGTTGTAGTCGAGTCTTCAAAATGGCAGCACTTCGTCGCTTCAAAAACCGGTGCCAAAAAGTGAGCCAAACCCCTCTATTTATAGGCTGAATCAACCATGAGTCGTCGCTCTTAGGTCGTCGCCGACCCAACTCCTGAGTCGTCCCCGACTCATCCACATGCTGACTTACCATAAGCCACTCACACGACTCAACAACCCTGCCGACCTACGACTTAATACCAGAGCCGACCTAACTAATCAACGACTCAACACCAAGCTGCCTAACGACTTACGACTCATCGTTAAGTCGTGCCTACCGACTCAGGCCAACGACTCAATACACCAAGGCACAAGGTCATACGACTCAAACCCAAACCGACTCAACACCTACCGACTCACGACTCAAGACTAGTGCCGACTCAACATAAGTCGGTCACGACCTAAAAGCCTCCGACCTAAGACACTGCCGCGTTTTCCCCAAGTCCTAAGTCGTACGACGACTCAACAATACACACTCACGACTCAACTATGATGCCGACTCACGACTCATCAGGCCCTACGACTCAAAACCCTGCCGACTCATTACCCACGACCTAAGCCTAAACCCCTTAAGTCGCTACACCCTTAACCCGTTAACTCCTTAACTCGGCAAACCCTATGAGTCGTAACTCGTTGACTCGGCCACACTTCTTATCTCGGCCCTCTATGAGTCGGTCATCCTATGAGTCGCCTAACTTCTTGAGTCGGTCCATCCTTATCTCGGCCAACACTTTAAACCGCTACCCCTCCTTGAGTCGGTCCCCTATGAGTCGGTCACGACTCATCACTTGTACCCGGGTTAACTTCTAAACGACTCAAGCTAGAAGCAACACAAACAACACTAACAACCTGTAAATTCTACGATTTATCGACACGTAAAAATACGGGTCGTTACATTCTCTCCCCCTTAGGAATTTCGCCCCCGAAATTCCAAGCAAACAACAGCAATCAAAATTATTCCGCATGCCTATCATCCATGGCAATCAACAATCCATGCAACCAATTCTAACCTAGCATGCAGAATTCTAAGACTTAGAACAAGCTACAAATTCATGAGATGTCACGACACTTTAGGGCCATACCTCGAAGAGTTCGGGATGAGCTGCCTTCATCCTCTCTTCCTCCTCCCACGTACAGTCGTTAACATCATCACTCCATTGTACCTTGAGCAACGTAATCGTCTTCCTCCTAAGCTGTTTCGTATCGGTTTCAACAATACGAAGCGGCTTACGAGGTCTCGAAACAACTGGATCAACCTCCAAGTCTTCACAGCTATCAGCAGAAACCACCGTAGTTGGGTCGTGCACATACTTCCGTAGATAAGATACATGAAAAACATTGTGCACACCCGCCATCTTTTCCGGTAACTCCAATCTATAAGCGAGCTTTCCAATTCGCTCGATAATCGGGAATGGTCCAACAAATCTCGGAGTTAACTTTCCTTTCTTCCCGAATCTAATGACACTCTTCAGAGGAGAAATCTTCACAAAAACCATATCACCTACGTCGAATTCCAAATCCTTACGACGATTATCGGCATAACTTTTCTGACGATCTTGGGCTGCCTTCATTCGTTGCCGAATGATCTCTATACAATCTGAAGTCTGTCGAATCATCTCTGGCCCAAGTATCAGCTTTTCTCCAGTTTCCAACCAACATGTCGGAGAGTTACACGGTCTTCCATATAATGCCTCATATGGTGCCATACCAATACTCGACTGATAACTGTTATTATAAGCAAACTCCACCAAATGAAGGTGATCTTCCCATGATCCTCCGAAGTCCAAAACACATGCTCTAAGAAGATCTTCCAAAACTCGGTTGACTCTCTCAGTCTGACCATCTGTTTGAGGGTGATAAGCTGTACTCAAACACAACTCAGTTCCCAAAACTTCCTGGAAGCTCTTCCAAAATCTACTAGTGAACAATGGATCTCGATCGCTCACTATACTCTTCGGAACACCATGGAAACGAACTATCCACTTCACATATAATTCAGCCAACTTCGATGCAGTCCTAGTCGATCGAACAGGAATGAACCTTGCACTCTTGGTCAAACGATCTACTATGACCCAAATCCCTTCATTCCCTGCTCTTGTCCTAGGTAGACCATCGATAAAGTCCATCGACACTTGCTCCCACTTCCATGTAGGAACCTCTAATGGCTGAAGCAATCCACTGGGCTTCTTCTGCTCAGCTTTCACCAACTGGCAATTCATACACTTGGAAATAAAATTTCCAACATCCTTCTTCATACCTTCCCAGTAGTAGGTTCTCTTCATATCCCGATACATCTTATTTCCACCTGGATGAATTGTCAACTTCGAGTGATGACTCTCCCTTAGAACTTCATCTCTCAATCCATCTACATCGGGAACAACTAGTCGCCCTTGCTTTCGAAGCCAACCCTCTCGATCGACTTCAAATCCTTTATCCTTTTCTGGATCCAATCCGGATTCCAAATCACGGATAATCTTGATAAGCTTATCATCTCTCCTTTGCCTCTCGCCAATTCTTTCCACAAGAGTAGGCCTTATCGATAAGTTTGCCAACATCTCAGGTTCCAATTCACATCTAGGCCTGAAATCAAATCCAGCCAAATACTCAAGACTCTTCCATTCCGAAAACATGGCTCCCAAACCTGCATGTCTTCGACTTAACGCATCAGCCACTGCGTTACCTTTCCCTGGAGTATAGGCTATACCAAAATCATACGATGCTAAGAACTCTAGCCACCTTTGCTGTCGAAGATTCAAATCCTTTTGGGAAAACAGATACTTCAACGACTTATGATCTGTAAACAGCTCGAATCTAACTCCCAATAGATAGTGTCTCCACATCTTCAAAGCAAACACAATCGCCGCTAACTCCAAATCATGAGTCGGATAATTCCTTTCATGCGGCTTTAGTTGTCGACTAGCATATGCAACAACTTTATCCTTCTGCATTAGCACTGCTCCAAGTCCAGTACCACATGCATCGGTGTAAACCACCATCTCATCATTCCCACTTGGAATAGTCAAAACAGGAGCACTCGTCAGTCGTTCTTTCAGGATTACGAAAGCTTGCTCACACTTATCATCCCATCTGAACACTTGGTTCTTCTTCGTCAATCCTGTCAACGGTGCAGCTATCTTGGAAAAGTCTTTGATAAACCGACGATAATATCCTGCTAATCCAAGAAAACTTCTCACATCAGATGCATTCTTAGGCCTAACCCAATCCTGGATCGCTGCCACCTTAGCGGGGTCAACCGCTATTCCATTTCCAGAGATAACATGGCCTAAGAACCTCACTTCACTCTTCCAGAAGTGACACTTCGAAAACTTAGCCTTCAGCTGATGTTTCCGCAAAATTTCCAAAACAATCCTCAAGTGCGTCTTGTGCTCTCCCTCAGTTCTGGAATAAATCAGAATATCATCCACGAACACAAGCACGAACTTATTCAACTGATCTCTGAACACTCTATTCATAAGATCCACAAAATATGCTGGCGCGTTAGTCAATCCAAACGGCATTACCAGCCACTCATAAAACCCGGATGGTGTCCTGAAAGCAGTCTTCGGCACACTATCCTTCGCCACTCTCAACTGGTGAAATCCCGTTGCCAAATCCATCTGAGAAAACACCTTAGCCTCGTGAAGCTGATCAAACAAGTCATCTATTCTCGGCAATGGATACTTGTTCTTCCTAGTCACCTTATTCAGCTCACGATAATCCACACACAACCTCAACGATCCATCCGTTTTGGTTGCGAACACAACGGGCGCACCCCATTCGGACACACTTCTCCGAATGAATCCTTTCCGCAAAAGGTCATCAACTTGCACCTTCAGCTCTTGCTGCTCCCTCGGTGCCATCCGCCTAAGAGGCATCACAACAGGTCTGGCTCCCTCAACTAGATCGATACGAAACTCGATCTCCCTATGCGGCGGCAACCCTTTGACTTCCTCAAAGACATTCTCAAACTCATTCACAATAGGCACCGATGACAGTCCATCCCGTGGAACAACCAGCGAATACATGAAGCTCATGAAGACGCCTTCTTCATGCTTACATCGTATCACAACCTTTCGCCCTTCCACATTCCCGACTGTCACCTCAAGCCTCTCACAATCAATCCTAGCCGCATACTTCCTAAGCCAGTCCATGCCCAAAATAATTCCGAACCCCGCAAAGTTCAGAACAAAGCAATCACAAACAAACGAGCAATCATGACTCGACACAACTAGACCACGGCATATCATACACAAACATGACGAACCCCCAACCGGATTAGTCACAACCAATGGCCTATCCACAATATCCGGTTTCATACCTAACCGGCATACCAACTCATCACAAACAAAAGAATGCGACGCTCCAGTATCAAACAACACTCTAACTGGAACACCACAAATAGAAAGAGTACCTTGAACCACCACACTCTTCCCCTTCTCCTCAGCAGTAGGAGCTTTCGAAGACGATGGAACAGCCCCCAAAGCATAGGCTTGCACAACCTGCCTATCTTTCCTCGGTTCTGGACAGTCCTTCTTGATATGTCCCAGCTTATCACAGTTGTAACACTTTCCCGGCACTTTGGGATTCTTACAATCTTTGTAAAGATGGCCCTTCTGTTGGCAGTTATAGCAAGTCACTTCACTCTTCGGCTTCTTCTGGCCATCCCTACCCTTCTGTTGCTGTTGTTTCCTCTTCTTATTGCCACTCTGCTGTGGTTTAGATACTTCCCTGGTTACAGCAACAACAGAACTTTCCTTAGGGAACAAACTCTCATGCCTCAAAGCTTTCTCCACAAGCTTCTCAAATGGATCATCCAGATGATCCACTAACTGCCTTCCCAGATAAGCATCCAGACCAGTCACAAACTTCTCGTTCTTCTGGTAGGGAGAATCAATATACGATCTGGCATACTTAGACAAAGCTTCGAACTCAGAAATATACTCAAGAACAGGCCTCCCACCTTGCTTGAGCTCCACAAACCTCTTAAACAAGACCGATTTCTGAGCAGTAGAGATGAACTTAGCTTCAAATCTAACTTGGAATTGCTCCCAAGTAATCTCTTCTTCTGGTGTATCTATGGTGATAGAATTCCACCAATCAGCAGCTCTTCCCTGAAGCTGTCTCGATGCAAGCTTCCTCTTAGTTGCATCCTCAATCCCTAAGTCACCAAAGATTCTTTTGCAAGCATCAATCCATCTCTGCACCTCAATAGTCGACTCCGTCCCCAAGAAAACTTTCCCTCCAAGAGCAGTATAATCCTTGCAAAGCTTGGCAAAATCCACCGGTCTCGGAGCTTGGACTTGAACTCCCACATCCACAGATGATCCTGAAGCTGGTATTCTCCTCATGATTGAAGTCATCATGGCCTCAAACATAGGAGCATAATCAACAGCTTCCCTAGCATCACGGCTACCCCTCGCAGCTTGTCTCTCACTTCGACTCATCCTTAATATCTGTAAATAAGAATGATTAGAACACCTTAAGAAACAACTGCATAAGGAGTTCAAACCCTTCTAAACTACTATATTATATATAGTAATCATCCATCAAATTACAATTACGTCTCTCTTACGTAGTTACATCAGCGAGCGTTGGCTAAAATCGATTAACCAAAGCTCTGATACCAAATGTGACGACCGCCCATGACTCCCGCACCAAAACAAGGAAATAATGCGCTGAAAGGTGTGCCAGGCAGCCATGGACGATAGTCAGGGTAAAACAAAACAAAAGAATCTCTATCGCATAACTCACAGCGCATGGATAAAATACAATAGAGAAATATAATATAGTGAAGCTCCATAGAACAGAAACATCATCATATAAGCATCACAGTAGTTTTATACAATCATCTACACAAATCCATACATGAAAGCCTCACTACAAATCACTCAACCAAATACAGCAGCGGATACCCAGTACATATAGTAAGAAAACTAATATGCAAAGCCTCCTGCTCGTCTTCGTCATCTTCAGCGTAGAACTCCTAGCACAGCACCTGTCACCTGCTACCTAGTCTGCCCATCCCAAACATGGATGAACAGCCCAAGGTAATAAGAGGAGACATAAAACCTTGAGTCAGACAAAGTCTTAGTGAGCAGTAAATTAACTATCAAGCATACCAAAAGAGCATAAAGGATAAAAGGAATAGGAACCAAACCATCCCACTCCACCTCTTTCTACAGTGATAGCCCCAGACATACACTAAGGAGAAGCAAGCATAACAACATAGACAATTAAGGTAAAGCGAATACCACTCGAGTCAAGGACGATGTTTTCCAAATACAAACCCCCAAGGCCTAAACCAAGATCAGATAAGCACCCAGAAAACACCGCTCTTGAAGCCGAATGATAATACAACCAAACATCCATGACTCTGGCTATCACTGTCATCCTTGCCTCGATTTCACCGTTAGTTGAATGACCATCTGTCAAGGGCTAATGGTAACCCCGGTTCTAACCATAACTCCGCACACTGCCTTGTGCCTAGGACTTATCTACTTTGCCCAGAGTACTCAACTACCTACCTGTAGTCTTTTGGGTGTCCCGACTACCTACCTGTAGTCGTTATGGGCGCCCCATGTACTCTTGCTTTTGAGCATGCTAGAACCTTCAACAACGACGAGATCCAAGCCTCCTAGCCATCCTTCTTGACGACTATCCTCATACAAGCTCAAGCTACCTCTTGAACAATCCATTATCAACCAACTTGAACTACTCTTCAAGTTATCAACATGCTTGGAATGATCCCTGCTTGGATTAAGCCAAGACTCACATCATACTTCGCTTCATCGCATCAAAGCAAAGTCTCAACTCAACAACATGGTTTGCCTCATCAAATCATGGCAAAGTCCCATCTCAACATCATCCAATCTATACATATGAGCTTCAACATCCGCTACATATGCCTTAAGCAGCTTTCACCATTCAAGAGCCTTCTTCCATAGCTTTTGAATCCTCTTTCATCATCTTGTTCCAAATCAACTACTAGCTAACTTGGAAACAATCAAATCAATCATACATTCAAATAATCAATCATTCAAACAAGATCTATTAAGCAATTTAAGCAATATCAACTATAATGGCAATTTCGTAAATAAACGAGCAAAAGTCCAACATATGTGAAATCATGGTTTTTAGCATAGATCTATCAATTATAAAACATGGGTTTTGTCTCTAATGCTTATTAAACAAACTTGCATAAGTAAACATCTTCAAAAACCATGGATCTAGACTTAGATCTAAGAAAAATGCATGAAATCTCTAACTTTAACACCCAAACATGCCACCAATCCAATATACTCCTTTGGATCCGCGTGAGAGATAACTACCACTCACCAAATCACCAAAACAACCTAAAAAACTAAACACTTCAGATCTGGACAGCGAAGATCAAGGCTTGATCCGGCAATATCTCGTCCAATCGATGAAATCTAGCTCAAACGGATGAAGATCTTCAACTTTGGCACTTGAATCTTCAATCTAAATCTTCGATCTTGGATGGATGTTAGAACTAGATTGGAATAGAGAAAAGAAGGTGAAGAAATGTTGTAGTCGAGTCTTCAAAATGGCAGCACTTCGTCGCTTCAAAAACCGGTGCCAAAAAGTGAGCCAAACCCCTCTATTTATAGGCTGAATCAACCATGAGTCGTCGCTCTTAGGTCGTCGCCGACCCAACTCCTGAGTCGTCCCCGACTCATCCACATGCTGACTTACCATAAGCCACTCACACGACTCAACAACCCTGCCGACCTACGACTTAATACCAGAGCCGACCTAACTAATCAACGACTCAACACCAAGCTGCCTAACGACTTACGACTCATCGTTAAGTCGTGCCTACCGACTCAGGCCAACGACTCAATACACCAAGGCACAAGGTCATACGACTCAAACCCAAACCGACTCAACACCTACCGACTCACGACTCAAGACTAGTGCCGACTCAACATAAGTCGGTCACGACCTAAAAGCCTCCGACCTAAGACACTGCCGCGTTTTCCCCAAGTCCTAAGTCGTACGACGACTCAACAATACACACTCACGACTCAACTATGATGCCGACTCACGACTCATCAGGCCCTACGACTCAAAACCCTGCCGACTCATTACCCACGACCTAAGCCTAAACCCCTTAAGTCGCTACACCCTTAACCCGTTAACTCCTTAACTCGGCAAACCCTATGAGTCGTAACTCGTTGACTCGGCCACACTTCTTATCTCGGCCCTCTATGAGTCGGTCATCCTATGAGTCGCCTAACTTCTTGAGTCGGTCCATCCTTATCTCGGCCAACACTTTAAACCGCTACCCCTCCTTGAGTCGGTCCCCTATGAGTCGGTCACGACTCATCACTTGTACCCGGGTTAACTTCTAAACGACTCAAGCTAGAAGCAACACAAACAACACTAACAACCTGTAAATTCTACGATTTATCGACACGTAAAAATACGGGTCGTTACAATGTACGTATGTATGCATGCACGCACGCATGCGCGCATGCATGCACGCACACACGCACGCTGCAAGTCCTATGGTGACTCCACATACAGAAGGTGCTTCTAATTTAGGAGATTCTCGTATGAACAGTAATCTAGTTGTCGCTCCGTCTCACATAATGATATTCATTCATCTACAAAGGAGGAAAAATATGTAATGTTATTGTCACAAGATTTAGAGATGGATGCAGCCAAAGGTTATGTTCGAACACTAACAACTTGTCATGTTAGGAAGGTGATACCGAATGTAGAGAACGTTATTTGGATGGTTGAATTTCTTGAACCGGATGCACCGGTTTACGATGGTCCTCAAAATGGAATGTACAAGCTATGTGAATTTTCTGATGGAGGATTCATTATATGGCTAGAGTTTCGTATTCGGTATTTGTAGACTTTAACTATGAGCTATGCTTTATCTTTTGTTATTGCAATTTGATGTTAGTATGGAATTGGCAAACTATGTATTGGTAACTAAGTTATGTATTGAACTTCTCTTTTGTTAATCGATAATCTATTTTATTACCATTGTTAAGAATATTGTTTATTGATATTGATTGGGTTATAATTTGCTAAATTAAGATAACATTTCTTATTAAATATAGTCTACATTATACCTTTGAACATTTACATTACCAATAAGTGTTTATTTGTTTGAATTTATTTATAATGCTTATAATTATTGAGAGATATTTTCCCCAACATCTATAAGTGAAAATATCTCCCAACACTTATAAGCATTGGGGAAAAGATTCCCCAACGCTTGTAGGCGTTGAAAATAAATGCACATGCCCCAATAGCGACACATATAAGTGTTACTGAAATTCTTGGCAACGTTTATTTTCGTTGGGAATCCTCTGTTTCGGTGTAGTGTCATCTACCGTTGTATTTTCATTTTTCGATGTATTATCATGTATACCGATCAGCAATTGTAAGGTCGGGAAGTTATAACTGTCTAGAGCGACGAGATTTGTTTTTAGCTTTGATATACCATGTCTATTAGAGTGATAGTTTTTACTGTCTTTGTTATATTATATGTGACAATCCCTGTGAGATTCTACATTCCCACTTCCTTTCATTTTACCCTAAAAACCTACCTTTCTAGAACTTGAATGCTCGACATTTTAATATCACGGATGCACTAAGTGTGACTTTCGAGAGCCGAAAAGGTGGGTCGTTACAGAATTGTATCAAAGCTGAACGTTAAGCGAGAGTCTTGGCTTTGATACGGTAAACTCATTTGAAATAGGGTAAGTGACACCATAGAATGAGTTGGAGTATTATATATATGAGAGCGTACTTATTATTGCTATAAAAATGTGTTAAATGGTCTGTTAAGTTCGAATTTTGAATTCTAATCGAGATGTGGGATGCCACGGTGTCGATGGAGATTTCAAAACACATGAACAAGGCAAATGGATATGATATTGACTTTTGGAAATTTTGTAAATGAAATATTTTATCAAGGATTATATATTTTTTATATATATAAACAAATAATTTTCAAATTTATATAGTTATTTATGGCCTGTTTGTTTATTTATGATAATATTTCTTTATTATCATTGTTGTTTGATTTGTCATGCTCGGATAGTATATGAGCATTGACTATTGTTTGCTGATTGTTGATTTATGCTCGACTAGTTCATGAACTTTGTTGTTTTAATAATTGTGTGCATATTAAAACGAACCCCTTGTGAATTAAGTTTCATAGTTTGATTGTAAGGTGTTCAGTTAAAATGTTAAGTTAAAATTCATCTTTTAATAAAATTGTTTAATTTAATCTAATGGGAAGATAAGACATTTAGGTTATAAATATTTGTGAAAAGTCTATTATAATAAAGGAAAGTTATTATAATATAATATGATTTTAAAGATACATTTTAAATAAGTATGGTATATAAAATGATATATGATTTATCAAGGATTTTTGAGAATTTAAATCCCGGTATTGCTTGAAATGACTTCAAAAAGATTTTTGGAAAGGTAATGGTAAATTTTTAATAAAGATACACTTTATTTGGATAGTTTGAGGAAAACATCTTGATTAATTTTGTGGTAATCTAAATAATCTTCTAAGTGAAGATCGAATTGTTGATAAGATGACCGTTGTATCACACTTAGCAAATTACTCTTTTTATCATTATGCGATTGAAATGAGTTTGAATTCGTACGAACATAAAGTGAGTGTTAGTGAAAAAATTATTAAAGTTATTTTATATATTGAAATATACGTAGAATGATTTCAGAAAGGGTTTTGAAATAAAAGTTAGGTATTTAGTTCTTAAGTTTCCTTAACGAAAAATGATTTAAATGAAAAGTTATTTTGATAAAATAATGTTTTGACAAATTAATTTTTTTCACTACAAGAACAACAGTGTTTTTCGACGGATGTAGGTCGTCGGCGGTCGTAGGAAGGTCGTCGAAAGCCGTAGGAAAGTCCGTCGCAATGTGAATCTCTTTTCGCAACGTCTTCCGATGGCATCAACGACATATTTCCGATGGCATCAATGACATATTTCCGACGGCAACCAACGACAATCTGGGACGGTTTCCGACGGCAATGTTGGACAGTGGTAAATCAGAATGGCCAAATCGTCGTCTGAAGCCGTCGAAAACTGTCGAAATTTGCCGTAGTCAGCCATCGGAAGCCATTGGAATGTGATGACCTATAAGCCGTCGATAGCTGTTGAAGCCATTGGAGATTTGTGTGTTTTTTTTTCTGTTTTTAAATCTGCTGCCTTCCAGCCACTACACATCCATCAATATACATAATAGCTTCATTTCGAGCATATATAAACCACTAATCATATAAATAACCAAATATAATACTCAATCCAAAAATCCTTATCCAAATCCAACATAATCCAAAAAATCAACATCCAACAAGTTCATATCCAAATGATAAAGCAACATAATCCAAAAAGTCCAACATCGTTCATCTTCCAACCAACATCCAACAACTCCAAAAACACATGCACATCCAAATCCATATAAGATAATATACAATCCATCAAAATATATCAAACACATTCTCACCCATTCAAAGCGTATATATACAAACAAAAAAACTTAACAGAACATACCTAGCACCACTCATCATCCCCTGCAAAACCATCAGACGAAGGAAACCTCACATGCTGCTCCATATACTCCACTAAGCGCTGGTTCAGCTGCTTCATCTACACGGTACGATGATGATCATGCTTCTGCAGCTTGGTGATCTAGGCTCGTAGCTTTACAATTTCTTCTTTATCTTGATTCATCTTGTACATCTTCTGAGATGTCCTAGCCTGCGAATTAAAATAAATTGTTAAAATGTCTTCAACGTCATAAATGTAATTTACATAACTTTAATTGAAAAATAAGCAATATTTGAATTTATTTTATTTTTAAAAAATCACCGCTTAGTTCCCAAATACATAGCGTCTGCTGTGGAATGGTGGATCCATGACAGACTCAAAAATAGCGTCCTCCTCATCAGCAGTCAACTCATCCCATCATGTCTCAGCCAGCAGCTGTGCCCTTGCTTTGTGGAACTTTTGCTATAATGCAAAATACAATTGAGTATAAATAACCGTACTTAAAATAACACTAATCATTTTTATGTAGACTAACCCTTGTATTAAATAACAGAAAGTTGGAATGGTCACTAGTATAAATAACACTAATTAAAATATCTATAAATGTGTACTTAGTTAACTGATAACTATTAAATTAAATATAACATACTTAAATAGGCAGCAGCCGCTTTATCATCATGCTCCCATAAGTATACGACTGAGCTCGAATCGTCGGTCTAGTTTAGGGCATGAATATGAGCAAAAACATCCTAATACGACACAAGACCCTCACGCGCTCCTTCCTGAAATATGAATACATGTGTGTGTATTGTTTTATTAACTATCTATTAACAACTTATAACTTAAAATATAAAATTTTACCAAATCCTCGTGATGATGCTGGAATGACTTGGAACCACCGCGATGTGTGACGGGATTCCTGTTTTTGTTTGCGGAGTTTCTATCTAACTCCCTCTGCAAATTTAAATTGGAAATAACATATTACAGTTCTATATTATGTATTAATTACACGCAAAAATTTAAAGTAATTAATATATGGTAAACTTACTTGGAACTCCTTATTGCTCCACCATGCGACCCAGGCCTCCCACACGTTAGCACTCATCTAGTTTGGTTTTTTTCCCGCTCTTCTCATAACAGACATTGTATCTCTATAATTTTAGCAATTTTGCTGTTCCAATGGCACTGCACTAGTAAAGATCATTCTCTTGTAGGTCCACCGAACCCTACATATTGAGAAAATGAAAGTTATACATTTTTATAAAAAGTCTACAATATATAAAGTGGTCTAGGATCAAATAGAAAATGCAAAATATAAATTTACACTTACAATGAAGTCCTGCCAAATGCTCTCTCTGACATTATCTAGTATCTTGCTCCACTTGGGCCAACAGTTAGTCATCCTGCTCATATATGCCTGTCTAGATATAGATAGCACTGTAGTTGATGGCTCGAGCTCGATGCCACTGTGTTAAGAAGAAACAAACATTTAATAAAGCAAGACTAATATATAATAGGTCGTACAGAAGATATTGTTAATACTGAAATGAATTTAATACTTACGATCCATCTGCTTTGGCCTGCAACTAGACCGTAGGAAGAGCTTCCTCTTGTGATGGGCCACTGCCATCACCAGTTGGAGGCGCACTAGTCCCTTTCTGAGAAGAAGAGGGAGATCCTATATAGGAAGAGCTACGTCTACGTAAAAAAGACATATATAGTACTTGTTACAAACATAGCATATGAGAAATATATCAATTAATTATGTGAAACATATATTATGGCAGAACATAAAAAAATTACAGCAGAACATATCATTTTTAATGAGAAAATGTAACATAAATAAACATAGAAATTACCTTCTCCTGAAATCTAGATTAGTAATCAGTCCTCATCGTTTTCTGATTCATACTCCATTTCGTACTCTATGTTTTGTTCCTCTTTAGTCTCAAATGCTTCTATTAATGCATTTGACTCATCGTTTAGAGGTCCAAAATTGGTTTGATCGTCGGTTATTATTATTGTAGTATTTTCCTCGATATCCGCTTGATAAGCTTGTTCTTTGGAATATTCTGTCCATCAAATGTAAATCTTTCCTTCGCTTTAAAAACAGCTGATCAATATGCTTTATCTCTTTGTAGAGATGGGTACGGAGCATAATAAACTTGAAGAGCTTGTTTGGCAAGTGTAAAAGGAGCGTACTTATAATAACGTGAGTTATGCTTTATTTCTATAAGATTATACTTTGGGTGCACGTTGATTGCAGAACCTGAAATGTTGCTGAACCAGTTGCATTTATACAAAAAAAAAATCTTCTTTTGCCGGTCTTGTGAAATATGTCAATTGCAAAACCTGGGTTAACACGCCATAAAAACAATTTACATGATCATTTGGATCATCACTACCTTTAACAAATACACCAATATTGTTAGTTAATTTTTCAGCACCGTATTCTTTGTTGTTATTTATATCCATTAATGAAGAATATTGGATAGGCATTTTAAATCTTGAGGGAATTTGTCATACAGTTTCAATGAAAATGGCGACCTTCAGATCTCCCCTTATCCCCTAATCGACTTCTACTCCCCCTTAAATCTGTATGGCCAAGAACATGAAACTCATGGTCGCTTTTGTTACCTCTTCGCCAACTAGATCCGATCGTCGTTTCTCGAACTCCGAGTCGACTTTTATTCCAGCCGTGTTCTCCAACATTTCCATCTTGCGAGCACCGCCAGTGATACCGAGCTCACCATTGTCTTTCACTTCTGATGAATCTCCTATTTCACATTCGCTTTTGCCTACCATCGCTGAAGGCTTTGGCTTGATTAACTCGAGCTCACCTTTTGTTGTAGATGTATTAAGCTCGCAAAAGAAATTGTCGAATCTATCATTTGAGTTAACTGTCGCATTGCTTGCAGATGTCCCCCTGTCAGTATAACGTTGGTTTCTCCTTCAACCCTAATCTCGAATTTGATTCAACCTGATGGCCATTGGGTTAACACTAATCGCATTGACTTGATAGGTTGTTCTATTCCTGATGAGTTGAATGGAGAGTTTGATTCGGTTTTGATGGGCTTTGTTCCCCCTTGAAATGTTGACATAAATTTAGAAAGGAATGGTATCTCCCTGTCTGTTGCTAACTGCGCTGATAACTCCAGGCAGTGTATAGGTCTCTTGCTTCCCCTCCCTAATCAGAATTTAGGAATGATAATGCATCTCTTCCCGACAAAGACAAATCGTGTATCCTGAAAATATCCATGTAGCTAAGAAGCCTATGTGGTCTTCGCTCTTTAAAATATTGCTTAAAATTGCTGGCAACTACTCCCCATAGAATTTTAGTACTTAGGTCATTGATGGGATAAATGTTCTTCCACCCGAAGTTATTAAGGAGGCGGTGGACCTTTGGTCTGACCACCTAGTTGGTTTTTTTTAGATGCCTCATCATCATATTCGGTTGTCTGTGAGAAATGTAAGTGTGCGTTGAAACTGAAAGGTACTCTTCATGTCCAATATACAAACACCTTTTTCTACTTTAAATTTGATAACAATGAAGACATACTTTTAGCCCTTGAGACTAGCCCTCTCGTTATTGAGCGGAAGCCATTTATTGTGACTCCTTGGAGCGTTGGAATTGACAGAGCAAGAGAGCAAATTCTACCGATTCTGGTTTAGGCCACCTTCTCTAACATCCATCTGTCCTACAACCTCTAATCAGTCTGAACTGGCTTACGAGCCTTATTGGTGAGTTCAAATGCTTTGATGCTAATCGTCGAGTGCAAGAACTTACTATACGCCAGAGCATTGATAGAAGTAACTCCAACTTGTCCGCTACCGTCGACATTGAAAGTAAGAATCATGGAAGGTCACGATGTTAAGATAAATATTAATTATAATTGGAAACCTGATATTTGTTCAAACTATTAGTCATTTGGACATACTATGGAGAAGTGTACTAGGATTGCTCCTCTATCTCCTGTTGTAAAAGCCCCTCTCCCTAGGATGGAAATGAAATGGGTTCCTAAGGTTAGTGCTCTGCCTGTCTCTGATCCTGTTGTTTCTACTTCTCTCGCCGTGGAGACAGAAATTGTTTCAATTCCACTTATTGTTTCTGATGATGAGATTACCTAGGAACCTGAGGAGAGTTCTTGATTCACAAGGACATGGAAATGAGGTATGACCCTCAAAGGCATAGTTATCACATGTTCTTAGGTGGTCTTGATGAGACTAGGAGGTTAGTGCATCATGTTGAGGGTGATGGTCTTTCTTTGACGACCATTGGTATTGATGGTGCAAGCAATTGATGGCAATACTTAGATCCTACATGGGATCAGATTTATATCTACTTATCCCTCTCGAGATCTTATGATCCGAAACTGGCAACGTACTTTTCCGCTGTTCAACATGTTATTAGTCCTATACTGATGTTGATATCAATAACGATATGGGGATATATGCCCTTCCGAGTAGTCTAGACTCATTGTTTAGCTCATGTTTTTTCTTTGTTATTGCTCAAAGTGGTCTGGTCACTATAAAACCAGCTTTCTGCTATTATGTGCATGTACAGAACACTTTTTCCTTTTTTATATTCATAGTGGCACAGTCCACTATAAAGCCGGCTAGCTTTGCTAAAAAATTATAGGATAGGTCTTGGCTTTCCTTTTTGGTCCCATAGCTAAATGTTTCAATCCTTCGTCGACCACACAATTTGTCGTGTCATAAACGTAATTTTAAAAACAAGTAGCGAAACCTTTGCTGATATCTCCATTTGGATGTTGTGATTCGTAAACACTGCAATTATAGAAGAAATATTGCATTATAATTAACACACACATGTGCATATGTGTATATATGCATATGTAGATGATATAATGCATTAAGAAGAATATATGTATATTACCTAACAAATGGTGGAACTTCAGCACAATTGAGAAGAATATATGCGTGTGCTACATGGTAATCTCTATCGTCCAAATATAATTCCACACATTTACGAACCGGTTGGCCATGTTTCTTAAAAATAGATAAAGTCGCTTGACAATCATCTTGATCAATGCCTTCATCATTACGCATACCACTTTCAAACGATAAGTTCACATGATCACTAAAATAATGAGAGAAACAAAACGAAGCTTATTCTTCGATATATAATTTGCAAATCGAACATTCAACTCATGCTTTTTGTCTCACTTTTTCTTTAGATGATTTAAGTACCTATTAAGTATTCCAGATTAAAATTTATTTATACATGTAATTAAACTAATATTTAACGTACTACACATTAATACCTCTCAAATGGATACATCCATCCGTAATGCACAGGTCCTCAAAGACGTGCTTCAGATGGAAGATGAATAGGTAAATACTCCATTACATTAAATAAATCTGGATATTTTCTCTATTTTGCCGAGCAGTATGGGGATTTCTTCCTCAACTTTACGTAGACGATCAACTTTTAATGCAATAGAACAAAGCTCCTTATAAAACAAACTAAGTTCTATTACAACCATTCAAACTTTTAAGGGCAATGGTCCTTTAAAAGCAACGGGTAATAAATTTTCCATCATAATATAACAATCATGACTTTTTATCCCACTAAGTCGGTTGTTCTTATAGTCAACACATCTACGAATATTGGAAGAAATACCGTCAGAAAATTTTAATCCTTCCACCTATTTTAAAAAAAAATTAACTTGGTTATGATCTTACTCATAGCACGCTTTTGGTTTTTTTGTTATTTGGTTTGATATGAAGCTCAGGGCGATTACATACTGCTTCGATATCGCATCTTGATTTCAAATCATCCTTCGTCTTTCCCTTAACATTTAAAATTGTATTAAAAACGTTGTGGAACATGTTTTTATCGTTGTGCATCACGTTAATATTGTGACAAAGTAGTAGATTTTTCCAATAAGGCAACTTCCAAAATATATTTTGTTGGCACCAATTATGAATCGTCGATTTACCTTGAATTTCAATTTATTCTCCAGTTTCATGTGTCTTTAGAAAATCCTTTACAATTTCACATATATCTTCGCTTGACAAAACCGTTGGTGGTTGCAAGGGCTCGTGTCTATTAGTTGTAAAGTTTTTTCGTCTCTTCTAAAAGGATGATTAATATGGAGTAAACATAGATGACAATCAAACTACGAAATTTTCCTTCCATGCAGTAAAGAAAATGCTCATATTTCCTCCATGCAATAAGGATAAGCTAGGCGATCGGCCGTACTTCAACCTTAAAGCATTGCATACACAGGAAAATCGCTAATAGTCTGCGACAAAGAAGCAAACATCCGAATTTGTTTTGAGATGTCATATGTTTCAACTTCTTCGTACCACATTGTTTTCAACTCTTCAGTCCAAAGCTGTAAATAAACATCGATTCCTTATGTCAAATCATCAGCGCGGGGGACAACAATTGTGAGAAATATATATGGAGTTTTCATACACATCCATGGAGGTAAGTTATCAGGTGTAACGATTATAGGCCAAGATGAATATTTAGAACAATTTGTGAAAATGGTGTAAATCCATACCTACATAACCCAAGGCTAACATTACGGCTATCCACTATAAAATCGGGATAATTCTGATGAAAATGTTTTCGTGCTTCCCCCTCAGTTGGGTGTGTTAACGTACTTTCTTCCAGTGTTCCAACACTATATCATCTCCTATGATGCGCAGTTACAGAAGATGCACATAACCTTTGAAGCCTAGGAGTAATAGGTAAATAATGCATACGTTTATACGGAACTTCCTTTCCCTTCTTCTTTTTTGGTTTGTACCTTTTCCGATTACATATTTTACAATTTCTAAGATTGATATCTTCTTTCCAAAACAATGTGCAACCATTTAAACATGTATATATTTTTTGATACGGTAAACCGAAAGCCGACATAAGTTTTTTCACTTCATAATGATTTTCGCACATTAAATTATCAGGAGACATATGCCGCTTCGTAGCTTGTACAACAGTTGTAAATGCAGCTTCTATGAGGTTGTATTTAGAATTCATCACAATGTATTCTACAGTTACTGATAATTGGGTGCCGCTTGTACAGCCTACCCAAAGAGGTTTCTTCGTGGAATCCAATAAATCGTAAAAAAAATTGCTCCAATATTTGGTTCTTCTTCAACATTAACATCGTCGTCAACAAATTGAGCAGTGGAGAACATTGAACGTGTTGCATCTTCAACCATGTGTTCTACGAGATTCGTCATAACAATTTCAATACTCACTACCTCCTCCGACTGTACAGGATTAGGTGCTACAAGTTCTACATGACAATCTCATACCAAATAGTTCGACAAGAAATTGTACTGGCGCAATGAACTCTAACCATTTCTGGTATCAAATGCTTCAACAATTTGCACATACTACATGGACAACGGATTTCTTCATCGTTTGCATTATTACTTAAAGCGAAATCATTAAATACGTGTACACCATTATTAAAATGTTCACTTATTGAGCCTCCAATTTCCCTTCGTTGTTGATACATCCAGCTTCGGTCAATAAAATAATTGTCCATCTCTCCTACTAATTAAAAAATACGATATAAATTAAATAACATTGACAATTTATTTTTCAGTGCAATTTTACAGTTTAATGTTTTATTAATTGATCATTTACACTTTGTTGTTGGTTCATCCTACCTCCCATTGTAAACACGGTAACGTAATTATATCTCGTAAATCATTTTATTTAAACAATTCAACAAAATTTCGACAGCTCTTCCCTTTTGTTCCTTGAGTCATACACAATTGCGTGTACACAGCGAACATAAAGGTAGTGTTGTCAAAATTTTGTGAAACATTTAAAATGAAATGATTCACGAGATGTAATTACGTTACTTTGTTTATAACTTGTCCAATATAGGGACAAATCCAACAAATATTGTATATGATGAATATGGATGTCTGTTCTGTGACAAAAAACAAATACTTACATAATGATCATATACAATACTTACCAAACAGGTCCAAAAAACACTCTAAAGGTTTTATGAATAAAGTATGTTACATATTTTATATTTAAAAAAAAATTGGCTTTCGACGTTCAAATTAAATTGTCTAACATTTTACTTAAGTTAAACTACTGTACACGATAGTTTATCACATATGCACACGTTTAAAACTTTAATTAACTAACCCTACATTATTAAAATTAATTATCGTTTTCAACATTTTAGAAAACGCATAAACTAAATTATGATTATCCACACTAAATAACCCAAGTAAGGAATAAAAGCACTGAATTACTCAACCCATGCACACTAATTTCTTATCGTACAAACTAAACAAGTTAGTATTCAACACTTATATGATAATAACAGTAATTAACATTTAATAAACTATACTACACAATCAATAAGACAATATAAACAATTAAACTAACATATTAACCCTAAATTAATAAATTCATGAAATTAGGGTTTATGAATAATACCTAAAATAGATGAGATTAGGGGTTTGGAGGAGATGAGATTCAGAATTGATGAAGAAGGAGGTGATTTCGACAGAATTTCAGGCATTGAAGGTGGAGATGGAAATGGAGGAAGAAGGGTTTTGGTGATGGAGGAGAGCTCGAATGAATCTATTTCGACCTAGGGAAGAAGATAATCGTGAATTTTCGATGGCTACCACTGCCGCAAATGGCATTGTTCTAACAGCTTCCGACGGCTAATTATTTTATTCGCAATAATGTACAGAATGTATTTACTGTCGGAAGCCGTCGGAAGTATTCCATCAGCGACCGTCGGTGCATGTGGTCGGAATATACTGTTGTTCTTGTAGTGTTTAACTCTTGGATAGAAAAGAGATCAATTTTAAATGGGTTAAACTGAATAGAAAGGTTTTAATAAGCATTGTTTTATTAAAACCATAGTTTTTGTTTAAACATCTAAGTTATGTAACTATTTGATATTATTGGGCAAACCCGTAAATCTCTAAGTTGTTTAAACATCTAAGTTGGGTAAACTCTAAAGTAAAGAGGCCGAACGTTGACTCAGTTTTAACATCCATATTATATTTAGGTCTCCATTTAAAATTTTAAAACAAATAAATAAATAAAATTGACATTTTGCTTATATACTCTTAGGATGTAGAAGAATATTATACAAGTAAATAAGAGTAAAGTGAGTTTTTAATTTAATGTTTTATAAAGATGTGTCTTTTAAAAATGTTTATAGACTTAAGTAAAAAAATTTGGATCAACTAATAAATAATTTAAGTATTAAATAAAATATTATAAATGAAAATGAAGGTCATTTAGAAAAAGATTGGTGCAGGTAAGAAATCAATAAGATTAAGTACGTAAGTTATATATAGATCATTTTATTCGCATGGTTCTTGATTTAGGATTCGAGTACAGAACTTCAGAGTGATTCACATCAGTCTGAAAAAGGATTTCTCACTTGATTCTTGATAGCCAAAACTTGATTCGGATTCTTGATATAATATTGAGATTTTATATCATAATATATGGCTATATAAGGAGAACGGAGGTTCCTAATCAAGGAACCTAATCGTGATATGCACTAGGAAGGTCGAGTGAGCGATACTATTTCGGAAGTCAAGTTTATGCATCCGAGCAAGTTGTCAGATCAGATATTACGTATGGATGATTTATCTATATCTTACGGGCTTAAGTATATTTGTATGTTTGTTTTGTGGCTTAGGGTAGCTTGGGGAGTGGTTTTCAATTTTGTTTGAGGGAGCTTAAGTAATCTTCTAAGCAATAACCAATGGCTAATGAGCATAATGATATGCTTAGGAAATTATGTATATCCTTGGACAGTCGAGAAAGTTGTGGACCTAAGCAAAATTCTAAATCTTGTTTGTTTGCCATATAAAATTTTAAATAATGTTAAGAGTTAGTTTATTCCATTATAGAATTTGATTTGATTGATTGTGTGATTTTATACACTATAGTTTATGAAGCATGAATTTATAAACAAAGGATTTTAAAGTTGTTGTTTATTAGGATTTAAACCCCGGTGCTTTTGAAGAAAGTGATTTCGAAAGAATTTATAAGAGAAATATTATTATTATTATTATTTCGAAACTTTGGCAAAATATTATTATTTCAAAATATTTAAAAACAGTTTTTGTGAAGTGGTTTTTCAAATATTTTTGTTATGACTAAAGTTGACGATTGGGTGTTTTCCGATCTGGAAGACTCGCCACGTATATTTGTTTAGTCTAATTACTATTTTAGGAGGAATCGAAATACCACTGAATGCTCCTTATTGTTTTAATTCTAAATTTATACGATGCTTTGGTAGGGGGAGCAACCTCTACCTCCTTGTTATAATGATTTTGGTTTTGATATATTTTTCTTTGGAGATATTTGAAAATCATACTTTGAATATAAAAGCCCGGACATTTAGTTCTAAATTTATCATTTGGAAAGATTGGTGTTAAATCGAAATTTGGTTCAACATTTGAGTTATGTGTACAAGAAGGCATATGCGAAGAAATTCTGTGTAACAACCCTAGATTTTTTTGCCTATATATTTTAAATTTACTTTATTTTTTTATTTTAATTATTTTAAATTTATTTTTATTTCAAATATTTCATTATTAAATGTAAATGCTGACTATTAAGTGATCTATAGCTCAAAATAGTATAAATTGGACATTTTACAAAAAAAACTTAATTTCTACTCAAACTGTTTAAACTTTGACTTTTAAAATTAAAATTAAAATTAAAATCATTTTTAAATCTTAAATTTTATCTTTTTTTATGAAAATAGATGAAATAACTTGAACACTGCTTTTCGTTTCGTTGGAAACGGACTTAAACTGTGAAAGTTATGTACATTTCAATTTTGAGTGTAATTTGATTTATTTAAGAATTTTGTCTATTTTAAATTATATAAATTATATTTTCTTTTTCATATTAATATGTGTAAATATGTTATTTTATGCATATTTTTGTATTATAATAATTTTCAAATGAAGTAAACAATTTTCCAAAGTCATTGGTGATTTATTTGTAATTTTTGGACACCGGTTTGGATTTTTAAGCAATTTCTTTAAATCTTTTTCTATTTTCTTTAAATTTAATTATTTATTTTCATATGTGTTAATATGTTTTTAATTATATTTTTGTCTTTTTAATTTTTTTAAAGTGATGTTATAATTTTTCCAAAGTTTACTGTGTTGATTTCTTTTTTTTTAAAGGCAGTTTTCTTATTTTCTGCTATTTTCTTCATTAAAATTATATTTAAATTTAATTTTTATTTTATTTTATTTTGTGAATGTACTTTTATTTTATATTATTATTTATGTTTAAAAATATATTACAAGCTCATATGAATTTTCTAAAATTTATTTCATTTAATTTCAAATTTTCTAGACTAGTTTACTATTTTTAGCTATTTTCCTTAATTTAACTTTATATAATTAATAAATATTATACATATTTTTATATTTTGATAAATTTTAGACATTTTATCTGGGATAATTAGTATTTCCAGAAATATCAAGTTATATAAACAAATTTAAGAAAGCTGAAAGGTTTTTAAAGCTTTTTGAAACGTAAGTCGTTTCTTTTACCGTTTCCTCATTTACTCTTTGACCGTTTTTTTATTTTCTTTCTCTTTTAGCCGTGACTTCCTCTTTCATTTTTCACGTGGATCTCAGATCCATTTCTCATCTAAAAAAAATACGGCCATGGCTTGAAGGAGTTGAGGTAAAAATTATCTTCTTCTTCCTTTGTTTTTCTACTTTTCTATTTTGAATTTTGTACTTGTTCTCACCTTCATAGCTTGGCTTCTCCTCAACCAGATCTGACCTGACATCTACCACCCCTTTCCTCTGACCATCACCCATCCTACTACCTCTCCATTTCTGGTCGAGACCAACCATGGCAAGGACCACCACAAAATCCACCAAAAACCGTCACAAACTATCACTTATGGCCTAGAATTGTCATCTCCTCCTACCACCATTTGCCTCCACTACCACCACCACCACCTATGACCTGACCTCTACCCTCTTCCACATCACCCACCACCACCTGCACCACTAGTTGGGCCCACCTAGCCTCTGGCCGAACCAAACAAGAGCAACAAATGATGTATGTTGCATAGTTTTAGCCTTATACACCTAGTTTTATGCACCTAGACTAAACCCACCTTCAAACCCATGAGTAGGCCGACCCTTGTACACCCAAACCCGACCCAATTCCCTGAGTTAGCTGAGCCTAATCACTGCCTAACTGAAGTACATGAGGTTGAGAATAAGTGCAATTCATTCGATTTTGTTTTGGGCTTTGAATTCTAATGTTATTTGATGTTTAAATCGTGTTGAAACTTACATATATTTGTATTGTTTTGCGTAAATGTTTGGACAAGTCAAATTGCTTTGGCTCTCCACTCTCAAGTCATATCCATGTCATCGTTCCTTCATTTTGTTGCGTTGTGTGCGATCTCCAGCTTTGAACATGTGAGTTATTCTCACCAGACAATATGTACATATATAACTAGTAAATTGACCCCTTTTGAATCTGTAAAATGCATTATCATGTTACACCTGCTATATTATGATTTTATGATGTTCGCCCATGCTTAAACACCTTTTATAACATCTGTTACTGTTATATTATGTTGTTCTGCTATTTTATCAGTTTATCACACTGCAATATCCCTTTAGATTAGAATCACTATGGGTTGAAATGATACATACCCGAACGGACTTTATAATAGGGGAAAATCGTTATGGGCTGAAATGATAAGCCTGAATGATTTTCAACTTATTTTATTTACTTGGGACTGCGGGTTTGAAATGATAAAAGCCGGATTTTTCTTTGTAAATTACGGGTTGAAATGATATATTACCCGTATCACTTTACCTAGCGTAGAAAATTATATACAGGCCCGTAGTTAAAATATGTTTTTTCTAAAAAAATTAAAATATTTTAGAAATTTAATTATTATAATATTTTGATTTAAAATTAAATAAAAATATAAATTTTGTAAAGTATTATTGTTTTTTTGGAAATCTATAAGTTAAATAAATTATGGAAAAGTTAGAAAATCTAAATGTAAGTTATTTTGGAAATTTTGATTTAATTTTTAATGGAATTTAAATTAACTTTGAAAATATGATAAATTTATGATATTTTGAATTTAAATTAATTTAAATGATTTTATAACATATTAATGTTTTTTGAATAAAGTTAAAATGTTAATGAGTGAATATTGAGTTGAATTTGGAAATATAACTTAAGTTGGAATTTATGAATTTGGTTTAAAAGTGAAATTTTAAGTTAAGTTAAATAAAATGGAATTAAGTTATATTTGAAATTTTAAACTTAAGTGTCAAGTTGAAATTTAATGTAATGAATTTAAATTTGAATATTGAAATTTAATAAGCGAATTATTAATAAATATTGATTTTTGAAATGAAACTTAACTTTATAAAATCATGAATTTAAGGAAAATTAAATGATGCTTATAAATGTGAAAATGTATGATTTTATAAGTTAAAAATGATTTAAATAAAAATATAAGTGTTTGTGAAATTCTATTGAATATTTGAAGTTAATTAACAGCATTTTTAATACTGTCTTTTGTTAAATTTAATTGTTTTTGAATGTAACTTTCTACAGCATTTTCTAAATGCCGCGGAAACTTGAATTTTCATTGTTTTAATAAATTTAAGTGCATAAATTAACATTGAAAAGTTTAAATTTTTGGAATTTAATAATTTAATTATTAAATGTAATAACTTTATTTTATGATTTAATAATGAAGTAATTTGTTTTGAAATATAACTATTTGATATATTAAAATGATTGAAATGAGGTTTCGAAAGATATGATATTTTGACATATTAAAATGATTTGAAATGAAGTTTTGAAAGATATGATATTTTGATATTAAATGATTTGAAAAATGGAGTTTTGAAAGATATGATATTTTGATATTAAATGATTTGAAAAATGGAGTTTTGAAAGATATGATATTTTGATATTAAAATGATTTGAAAGGAAGTTCTGAAGGATATGATATTTTGGAAATGAATCTTTGAAAAGTTATGATATTTTGATATATTAAAATGTTTTGAAAGGAAGTTTTGAAAGGATATGATAATTTAATATATTGAAATGGTTAGAAATGACTTGATATTTATTTTGGTAAATATTTGAATTGAAAGATATGGTATGATGATATATTGAAATGGTTTGGAAATGATTTAATCTTCATTTTGATAAAGATTTGGGTTGAAATGATATTTTATTTTGAAGTATAAAATATTGTTTTAAAAGTTATAACTACGGGTTATAATAGCGATTGGTTGTTAAAGAGACCGGGATCGGATATTGTCTTATAGCCGGCCAATACCGAAACCCACTTTAACAACTGTGTACGCGGTGAAGATTCCAGAATGAAGTAGGATGGTAGCGACGTTCTCGAGGTATATTACGTGGACCCAACTCCCGTGAGTTGGCATATATGACTAAAACAGGAGCTATACCGGGCTACACAAAGGGTCGCACCCTTTCATCGAGCATGCTCCATCGGAAACCATTCTATTACTTTTGTGATTCGAGACGGTGGTTCCACTTTGATTCGGGGGTATTGTTCGAGGTGGGCGGAAGCTGCTGGCTTGCCGTCACTACCGGTCCGGGAGTGCAAATGGTGTATCCACCCTGGCATTGCCTCGCGTGTCGTGTCATATCCTTATATCGAGCCCACTACGATTTTGGTTTTAAAGATCCGACCGCGTTAAGGTTCACCATCCCCTTAACGCTATTTTCTATATGATTATACTTTACTGATTAGACACTTCTGTATATAGCGTATATTACTACATAGTAAATAGTTTAACGGATCCTTAGAGGATGGGCGATCCCAAGCATCTTCTAAGTTACTTGTATCTTTACTACAGTTCACTTGAGTTGGTTTACATTGTATAAGTATGTATGTCCTGACTCGAGTGTTTGTATTTTTATTTACGCTCGGGTTAGCCTGAGTTATTCACAGATTTAGATTTCCACTTTCTGGAGATTGAAATCGCTGGAGATTATCTACTTGTCAAGTTTATCTTTTGCAGTCTGTTGTTCCTTTCAGCTCTTGTATTAGTAGACTTCTATGTAGTGAGGCTTCCTTGTACTTTATTTCTTCTGTTGTATTTTATGTAACACTGATATTTTAATGTAGTAGCTTCATGAACTACTATTTCTTTTACTTCCGCCGCATTATTATAACTCTGTGTCTGTGATCTGTGATTTTTATTTACTGTATATTCTGAGATTTGCCAAATTTTTATTTACAAAGCGGTATTTTGAGCAATTCAATTCCGGCATGAGTGTCTACCTATACACTTATAATGGATGCGAATGGTTGAAATTACCTGGTTGTTACAGTTGGTATCAGAGCTTTGGTAGCTCTAGGCAAAACTCAGCATATGGAGTGAATGTATTTACAGAATCACTTTCATTCGAGTTTGAATCTCTCCCTTTTGACTCGATTCCTTTGAATTTTGGAACGTTCCCTACGGTTCCAAAATCCATTCGTATCCCTCACTATTCATCTTCTTTTGACTCTGGAGTATTCCATAACTTCGCTTCGAATAATCTTTCTAGTGAGTCGGCGGTCACGCCAATTTCAAATTGAATTGAAAAGGGGGGAAAACTCATTTACAATTAACATCGATTCACAGAGATTTATATCTATCCTTGGTTTAGATGCTAATATGTTTTGTTATTCCAAATTCTAACTCTTGGGATCTAATGTAGATTTACCCTAGAAAAATCCACATTGATCTTATTCTTTAAGCCACGGTTGACCCGGTAAATGTTGCCCGTGATTTATTTAAGCTTATCCACCTCCCTATTTTGTTATTTAATCATCTTGTCTTCTGTTTCCAACCTATTTACAAACATTTTGAATTGTACTTGTAATCTATGTTTTGTTTATATATTGTGTTGTTTGAGTTGTTGATGTCGAGTTGGGTTTCTAATCGATTCGTCTGATCACCGCTATCGATAAGATTTCCAAAACACTTTGACTGAACAAACTGACACAATATATTTTAAAATTTTGGTTAATGAAATAAATTTTGATATATAAGTAAATTTATGAAACTTAATAAATTGATTTAAATTGATTATTTGAAGTGATAATACTTGATTTGGGAACTAAAATGAATTTAGAACAAGAAATTTGAGAGTTTAATTTCGATGGTTTCAAACCTTTTGTTTAAATTTTTTTGAAAAGATATATTATTTAAAGTATTTTCAAATAGAAATTTGTTTCCAAAGAATTTTAAAGTTTAAAATTAGTGCTCTACTCATTGTCGCTGGGAAATAACTTCGGTGATGACTGCAGCATCATCGACATTCATTTTCGAGTTTCGAAGTGAAGAGACCGCTCTGTAGTCTTTCTATAGCTTTGTTTTGGAAATCAATTTGATTTAAATTTCTAAAATATGACTTGATCTATAATATATATAGACACATGATTTAAATTTGATTCGATAAATTATGTACATACATTTATTTATCTCTAAATGGGTTGAAGAAATCGAAAATTTAATTCTTAAATTTTATTTTAAAGAATAATTTCAATTATAAAAAGAAAATCAAATTTTTTGAATAAATGATTTAAGCTTGAAATGATTGAATTGGAAAGTTTTATTTGTATAATACTCAATTGCATTCCAATATAACTTACCTAAATCTTTCAAAAGTTAACAATGTAATTGGATAATATACAATATAAAAGGATTTTATAAATAAAATTTGAGTGGTTATAATAAATGTTATACACTTAAATTTTTAATTATAAAATGATTAACAAAGGTAAATATAATAAAGGGTAATTGAATAACTTACAATAAAATAATGTTAAAAGAACTAAGAATAAATCAAAGCAGTTATAATAAGTGTAAGTATATTTAACATAAGTGATACATATATTGAGAGGAATAAATTTAATTTTAATTAGGAATAAAGAAGAATAAAATTTATTAAGTACATTGTGAGTGTAATAAATGATTATTTTTCAAACCCATGGTTTAAAAAAAATTGTTAATTTAAGATGATTGGATAATAAGATAATGAAATTTGAGATAGTTAACGATTTATTTAACTTATGAAAAAAGGGGAAAAAAATTTAAGTTGAAATTTCCACGCTTTCAAATTTATTTCCTTATTTTGTTTTTCAAACTATCTTTTGGTTGTCCTTATCATTCTTATCTTGCTATAGACTGGTATAGGCATCTTTCTATAATCTTTCTGTTTAGAAATCTTTCTATAATCTTTGATAATCTGCACCTTGTTAAACTTACCTATAATAATAGCCATCAGGTATAATTTCAATCTCCTTGTCATCTTATCTTAATCCTATTTCACTCTATCTTTGTCTGTGCTTTCCCGTACCTCATTCCTTTTCGGAGACGAAAAGTTTTGAGTGGGGGAGAGTGTAACAACCCTAGATTTTTTTTGCCTATATATTTTAAATTTACTTTATTTTTTTATTTTAATTATTTTAAATTTATTTTTATTTCAAATATTTCATTATTAAATGTAAATGCTGACTATTAAGTGATCTATAGTTCAAAATAGTATAAATTGGACATTTTACTAAAAAAAGTGAATTTCTACTCAAACTGTTTAAACTTTGACTTTTAAAATTAAAATTAAAATCATTTTTAAATCTTAAATTTTATCTTTTTTATGAAAATAGATGAAATAATGAACACGGCTTTTCGTTTCGTTGGAAACGGACTTAAACTGTGAAAGTTATGTACATTTCAATTTTGAGTGTAATTTGATTTATTTAACAATTTTGTCTATTTTAAATTATATAAATTATATTTTCTTTGTCATATTAATATGTGTAAATATGTTATTGTATGCATATTTTTGTATTATAATAATTTTCAAATGAAGTAAACAATTTTCCAAAGTCAATGGTGATTTATTTGTTATTTCTGGACACCGTTTTGGATTTTTAAGCAATTTCTTTAAATCTTTTTCTATTTTCTTTAAATTTAAATATTTATTTTCATATGTGTTAATATGTTTTTAAGTATATTTTTTTATTTTAATATTTTTTAAAGTGGTGTTATAATTTTTCCAAAGTTTACTGTGTTGATTTCTTTTTTTTCTAAAGACTGTTTTCTTATTTTCTGCTAGTTTCTTCATTAAAATTATATTTAAATTTAATTTTTATTTTATTTTATTTTGTTAATGTACTTTTATTTTATATTATTATTTATGTTTAAAAATATATTACAAGCTTATATGAATTTTCTAAAATTTATCTCATTTAATTTCAAATTTTCTAGACTAGTTTACTATTTTTAGCTATTTTCCTTAATTTAACTTTATATAATTAATAAATATTATATATATTTTTATATTTTGATAAATTTTCGAAATTTTATTTGGGATTATTAGTATTCCAGAAATATCAAGTTATATGAACAAATTTAAGAAAGTTGAAAGGTTTTAAAAGCTTTTGAAACGTAAGTCGTTTCTTTTACCGTTTCCTCATTTACTCTTTGACCGTTTTTTTTTATTTTCTTTCTCTTTTAGCCGTGACTTCCTCTTTCATTTTTCACATGGATCTTAGATCCATTTGTCATCTAAAAAAAATACGGCCATGGCTTGAAGGAGTCGAGGTAAAAATTATCTTCTTCTTCCTTTGTTTTTCTACTTTTCTATTTTGAATTTTGTACTTGTTCTCACCTTCATAGCTTGGCTCCTCCTCAACCAGATCTGACCTGACCTCTACCACCCCTTTCCTCTGACCATCACCCATCCTACTACCTCTCCATTTCTGGTCAAGACCAACCATGGCAAGGACCACCACAAAATCCACCATAAACCATAACAAACTATCACTTATGGCCTAGAATTGTCATCTCCTCCTTCTACCACCATTTGCCGCCACTACCACCACCACCTATGACCTGACCTCCACCCTCTGCCACATCACCCACCACCACATGCACCACTGGTTGGGCCCACCTAGCCTCTGGCCGAACCAAACAAGAGCAACAAATGATGTATGTTGCATAGTTTTAGCCTTGTACACCTAGTTTTATGCACCTAGACTAAACCCACCTTCAAACCCATGAGTAGGCCGACCCTTGCACACCCAAACCTGACCCAATTCCCTGAGTTAGCTGAGCCTAATCACTGCCTAACTGAAGTACATGAGGTTGAGAACAAGTGCAATTCATTCGATGTTGTTTTGGGCTTTGAATTCTAATGTTATTTGATGTTTAAATCGTGTTGAAACTTACATATATTTGTATTGTTTTGCGTAAATGTTTGGACAAGTCAAATTGCTTTGGCTCTCCACTCTCAAGTCATATCCATGTCATCGTGCCTTCATTGTGTTGCGTTGTGTGCGATCTCCAGCTTTGAACATGTGAGTTATTCTCACTAGACAATATGTACATATATAACTACTAAATTGACCCCTTTTGAATCTGTAAAATGCATTATCATGTTACACCTGCTATATTATGATTTTATGATGTTCACCCATGCTTAAACACCTGTTGTAACATCTGTTATTGTTATATTATGTTGTTCTGCTATTTTATCAGTTTATCACACTGCAAGTTCCCTTTAGATTAGAATCACTATGGGTTGAAATGATACATACCCGAACGGACTTTATAATAGGGAAAAATCGTTATGGGCTGAAATGATAGGCCTGAACGATTTTCAACTTATTTTATTTACTTGGGACTGCTGGTTTGAAATGATAAAACCCGGATTTTTCCTTGTAAATTACGGGTTGAAATGATATATTACCCGTATCACTTTACCTAGCGTAGAAAATTATATACAGACCCGTAGTTAAAATATGTTTTTCTAAAAATTTTAAAATATTTTAGAAATTTAATTATTATAATATTTTGATTTAAATTTAAATAAAAATATAATTTTTGTAAAGTATTATTGTTTTTTTTGGAAATCTACAAGTTAAATAAATTATGGAAAAGTTAGAAAATCTAAATGTAAGTTATTTTGGAAATTTTGATTTAATTTTTAATGGAACTTAAATTAACTTTGAAAATATGATAAATTTATGATATTTTGAATTTAAATAAATTTAAATGATTTTATAACATATTAATGATTTTTGAATAAAGTTAAAATGTTAATGAGTGAATATTGAGTTGAATTTGGAAATATAACTTAAATTGAAATTTATGAATTTGGTTTAAAAGTGAAATTTTAAGTTAAGTTAAATAAAATGGAATTGAGTTATATTTGAAATTTTAAACTTAAGTGTCAAGTTGAAATTTAATGTAATGAATTTAAATTTGAATGTTGAAATTTAATAAGAGAATTATTAATAAATATTGATTTTTGAAAGGAAACTTAACTTTATAAAATCATGAATTTAAGGAAAATTAAATGATGCTTATAAATGTGAAAATGTATGATTTTATAAGTTAAAAATGATTTAAATAAAAATATAAGTGTTTGTGAAATTCAATGGAATATTTGAAGTTAATTAACAGCATTTTTAATACTGTCTTTTCTTGAATTTAATTGTTTTTGAATGTAACTTTCTGTAGCATTTTCTAAATGCTGCAGAAACTTGAATTTTCATTGTTTTAACAAATTTAAGTGCATAAATGAACACTGAAAAGTTTAAATTTTTGGAATTTAATAATTTAATTATTAAATGTAATAACTTCATTTTATGATTTAATAATGAAGTAATTTGTTTTGAAATATAACTATTTGATATATTAAAATGATTGAAATGTGGTTTCGAAAGATATGATATTTTGATATATTAAAATGATTTGAAACGAAGTTTTGAAAGATATGATATTTTGATATTAAATGATTTGAAAAATGGAGTTTTGAAAGATATGATATTTTGATATTAAATGATTTGAAAAATGGAGTTTTGAAAGATATGATATTTTGATATTAAAATGATTTGAAAGGAAATTCTGAAGGATATGATATTTTGGAAATGAAGCTTTGAAAAGTTATGATATTTTGATATATTAAAATGTTTTGAAAGGAAGTTTTGAAAGGATATGATAATTTAATATATTGAAATGGTTAGAAATGACTTGATATTTATTTTGATAAATATTTGAATTGAAAGATATGGTATGATGATATATTGAAATGGTTTGGAAATGATTTAATATTTATTTTGATAAAGATTTGGGTTGAAATGATATTTTATTTTGAAGTATAAAATATTGTTTTAAAGTTATAACTACGGGTTATAATAACGATTGGTTGTTAAAGAGACCGGGATCGGATATTGTCTTATAGCTGGCCAATACCGAAAACCACTTTAACAACTGTGTACGCGGTGAAGATTCCAGAATGAAGTAGGATGGTGGCGACGTTCTCGAGGTATATTACGTGGACCCAACTCCCATGAGTTGGCATATATGATTAAAACAGGAGCTATACCGGGCTACACAAAGGGTCGCACCCTTTCATCGAGCATGCTCCATCGGAAACCATTCTATTACTTTTGTGATTCGATACGGTGGTTCCACTTTGATTCGGGGGTATTGTTCTAGGTGGGCGGAAGCTGCTGGCTTGCCGTCACTACCGGTCCGGGAGTGCAAACGGTGTATCCACCCTGGCATTGCCTCGCGTGCCGTGTCATATCCTTATATCGAGCCCACTACGATTTTGGTTTTAAAGATCCGACCGCGTTAAGGTTCACCATCCCCTTAACGCTATTTTCTATATGATTATACTTTACTGATTAGACACTACTTTATATAGCGTATATTACTACATAGTAAATAGTTTAACGGATCCTTAGAGGATGAGCGGTCCCAAGCATCTTCTAAGTTACTTGTATCTTTACTACAGTTCACTTAAGTTGGTTTACATTGTATAAGTATGTATGTCCTGACTCGAGTGTTTGTATTTTTATTTACGCTCGGGTCAACCTGAGTTATTCACAGATTTAGATTTCCACTTTCTGGAGATTAAAATCGCTGAAGATTATCTACTTGTCAAGTTTATCTTTTGTAGTCTGTTGTTCCTTTCAGCTCTTGTATTAGTAGACTTCTATGTAGTGAGGCTTCCTTGTACTTTATTTCTTCTGTTGTATTTTATGTAACTCTGATATTTTTATATAGTAGCTTCATGAACTACTATTTCTTTTACTTCCGATGCATTATTATAACTCTGTGTCTGTGATCTGTGATTTTTATTTACTGTATATTCTGAGATTTGCCAAATTTTTATTTGCAACGCGGTATTTTGAGCAACTCAATTCCGGCATGAGTGTCTACCTATATACTTATAATGGATGCGAATGGTTGAAAATACCTAGTTGTTACATTTTGATAATACCCCTTAGTTTTATAATTATTCACAGAATTGTTTGAAATATAGTCATAAGTTCAAAAGATAAAGTAGGCAAGTCCAAAGTCAATAGGAAATAGCTCAATTCATGTCCTTTATTCTCCTACAAACAAGTTACAAGATTTGCAAATATGCAATTTTTAAATTATCCAAGCCCTTGGTTACAAATATTGGATATCCTCTTCTCCTAAATTAGCATTTATGCCATTAGTATGTTCTCAAGCTATATATAAAGAGAACTTGGAGAAGATCATAATCATAAAAAGTGATAAGCGTGAGAAAGAGGTTAAGAGCTACTTTCCATGAAGGAGTGCATCTCTATTTATAGTGATTGGAATGAGGTAAGCTTGCTTCCGTTAACGATATAGGAGTTTATGGTGTCATAGTATGCAATGGAATGTGAAGGCTTTTGAACTTTATGATGAAAAATACACTAAATCCTCTTAAATTTTCTCATGTAAATGGCTTTATTCTTCTTTCTTTGCATGACTTTCATCATTCAATGGCATTGATGTTGTGTGCATCGATAGTGTGTAATTTTCATGAAATACGGCACTGATTAATACATGATGCTTATTATCATGTGGACAAACATTAAACATGGCAACCCCATCGTAATCCTTCGATATTCTTCTGCCTATTGATCATTTATGATTTCCTTATTGGCATTTGACATCAATGAAGCACATATAGTTAAAGATCGATATCAATTAAATACGATATGGAAGAAGTGCGACATTAATGGAGTGCAGCTTCAATGGAGGGCGGCATTGACCGAGTGCGGCATAGATATGATGCGTTATTGTCCGGATGGTGACACTGAAGAGATGCGACATCAATGAGATGTGACATTGATGATATGTCATGCCACTTAAACATTGATGACTTATGACCTGGTGTTATTCTTCACTGTTGCCATTGATGAAGTGCGGAATATATGGTATGCGATGTTGATAAAATGTGGTATGGAAGTGGTGTAGCGCCACTATCTGTTGTAAGCCTTCAATATCAATTATTCCCCTATCTTAGCATCTAGAGCCTTGAACTTCGACATGATATTTAGTTTTGGCATTGATTCCATTACTTGCCTCCCTTAGAAAATGTGAGTTGTCCCCCTCCTTGTATAAAAGAAACTTTTTACACTTTAGCATAAAATCAAGAATTTCGCCATCTTCTCTCGCTCTTCTGCAAGGTTTTCTTTCTAATCCTGTTTTCCTGCAGCACAAAAGCAAACCATGATTTTCATTATTAACTTTAAAAATTTAATTTTGGGTAAATCTTTCAGGATTTTAACAAGATCATGCAGGATCTTTCATTTGTAATCTAATGTTACTATTGAAATCTATGGATTTACTTGAAGAGGCCAAAAATCTATTTGGCAGCACTTTATTGGATCAAGACATGAAAACTATTTGGAAATAATTTTTTTATGAATAAGTAACTAGAAAGTTATCTATGAATTATAATTTCTTAAGTAGAAGTCCAAAAAGCCATCTGGAAATATCATAGGAGTGAGTACCAAAAACTCTTCTGGCAATATCGTGACCAGAAAACCATCTTAATAGAAGACCAAAAGATTCATCTAGCAATAATAATTTCTGAATAGAAGATCAGAAAATCATTTGATGATAATAATATAAGGCTAAAAACTATCTGGTAATATTAGAAGACCAGAAAACCATCTGGCAATAGTAATAGAAGACCGAAAAATCATTTGGCAATAATAATAGAAGTTTAGAAAATTTATTCGGCAATAATAATAAAAGACCAAAAAAATCCAATTAGCAATAATAAAAGAAAACAAGAAAATCTGTCTGGTAATAGTAATAGAAGACTAAAAAACATCTGGCAATAATAATGGAAGACTAGACAATTTATCCGGCAATAGCAATAAAAGACCAGAAAATTCATCTAGTACTAATAATAGAAGACTAGAAAATATTTTTGACAATGATAATAAAAGACTAGAAATTCCATCTAGAATTAATAGTAGAAGACTAGAAAATCCATCCGGCAATAGTAATAGAAGACCGGAAAATTTATCTGGCAATAGTAATAGAAGACCAGAAACCCATTTGGAAATAATATAAGACTAGAAAATTTATCTAACAATAGTAATAGAAGATTAGAAAATTCATCCGGTAATAATAATAAAAGATCAGAAAGCCATTTTGATTAAGTTTTTGTAATCTAATTTCAATTAATATTTGACATCCCTTTCACTTAAAAATGGCCTCTCATAACCGCCTCTGCCCCCTTTCTTACGCGTCGCCGGCCCTTTATGAACCACCTACCTTTCCTCCAAGTTTCCTTATGGATAAGAATAGGAAGGACAAGCCTTATCTATCTACCTCCTTTGACTGTTTCTCCTCTCTTTCCAAGGCTAGATCTGGTCGCCACTTTTTTAGATCTATTCCTGTCACTTCTGGTGGTTTCGAGTCAAGCAATGGCGCCTATGTTGGTCTCGTTTCTTGCGATGGCAACTCTGGTTCATCTCCGTTGCTCCACCAGTCTTAGTTAGCTTCCGCTTGCCCACTCACGTCTATTTCTGTTGTCAAACCATCTGCTTCTTTTCAAGAACATGTAATGAATCCTTTAGCATCTCTTTTGGATGATTTATCAACGCCGATCCACAATTCCAAGACCAGTGGTTCTTTGACAAAAGGTATGCATCCGCTAATCATGATGTTAGCATCTGATATTCCAAGATGGTGTGAGGATACTCCAAATGCGATATCTGTGTTATCTGGTGAAGGAAAAATAGTAGCAGGTAGTGATCAATTTCACGGTGGTGACAGTGATGTAGCTGCTCCTCTAGCCGCCTGCGATGTTAATATCATGCTTGGTGCTAAAATCGTGAATGCAAATATAAATGCAGTAGTGCCTTCCTCCATTCTAGATGGTTTGAATAATGACCCAGGCATGGAAGTTAGTTTCGATGATGTATGTTCTTCTGTACAAGATGTGGAACTACTTTGTTAAAGGTAGTTTCTATTGAAGCAAATATTAATATGTTGAAGGAGTGTGGTCATGATGGGAAGCTAGGTGATAATCTGTCCGGTAGCGCTGTGCCGCCCGAACTCAATGGTCTTCTCTGTTCAAATCCCTACCCAAGAATGCTGGAATCTGTACTCCTAGATCATTCAAAGTGGATGCGATGGATGGTGTTTTCAATCCACCGGTTGAAGTTGTACAAGAGGGTGTTAAAATTTGATCTGATTATTTAGTTGTTTTTTTTGGGACCGTGCGGCTCCGTACAAGGTTGTTCGTGACTCTTGTAAACGAATTTGAAAACTAAGAGGTAGTCTTTAGGTACAACACTTCAATTCTATGTTTTATTTCAGATTTGAAAATATGCAAGACATATTGAGAGCTCTAGAGTCAAGCACATTAGTAATTGATGGAAAACCATTTGTTGTCACTCCGTGGAGTCTTGGGGTTGACAAAGCGAGAGAGAAAAACTTATCTATTCCTGTTTGGACAACCTTCACGCACATCCCTTCTGTACTACAACCTTTGATAGGTATTAACTGGATGGCTAGTCTTATTGGTGATCTAAAATATTTTGATTCCAATACTAAAGCCCGTAGGAGCCTTACATATGCTAAAGCGTTGATTGAGATTACCCTGACATGAGCTTTGCCTTCAAAGCATAAAGTAAGACTAGGTGAAGGTAATGAAGTGGAAGTTGATGTTCAGTATAAATGGAAACCTAAAATTTGTGTAGCGTGTCATTCTTTTGGTCATTTGATGGATTCATGCTCGGTAGTTCACTTGTCATCCCCTCCTGCCAAGGTTCCACTTCTAAAACTGGTATTGCAATAGGTACCTAAATCTCTTGACTCCTCTCCTTTGGATTCTCCGTCTCCTGTAGTTCCTGAAGTGAAAGCTACTCATATTGACACTATGTTGGAAGATGATTCTTCCTCTGATGAAGGGGATATTTACTGGGATGAAGTTGAGCAGGCTTGGATTCACGCTGAAATAGAAATGAGGTATAACTCTAAATTAAAACACTACTATTTGTATGTTGGTGAAGCTAATGAGAGTAGGGGACTATATTGCTAGGTTGTGGGGGAAGGGCTTTCTTTGTCTTCTTCTGGATTTGAAGGTTACCATAATTTGTTATTTTTATTTTCGGATGCATCTTGGGACATGAATAATCTGTATTCTTCGCTATCGAGGTCTTTTGATCCTTCGCTTGTATTGGTATTTCCTGATGTTCTTGGCACTGCCTCCGATGTCGATGTTAGTTTAGGACGAGAGGATATTTTGTCTAGTCATTAGCAGTTTAGACTAGTCTATTTTATAGTTGAAGAGGCATTTTTAAATTCTCACATGTTTTGTAGCTTAAGTGGATGGCCACTATAAAACCATATAAAGTTGTTTTGTGCATGTGCAAAACACCTTTTCCTTATTTATATACAGTGGCACGGTCCATTATAAAGCCAGCTGGCTTTGCCAAAAAAATAGAAGACCAAAAAGTCCATTTGACAACTATAGTAATAGAAGACTAGAAAATCCATCTGGAAATCATAATAAAAGATCAGAAATCTATCAGGCAATAATAAAATACATGAAAATCTATCTAGCAATAGTAATAGAGCTTTGGAGAACAATTGGCTCATTTTGACAGGTCTTCCTCTAGAAGATTTTTTTTGCTTTAGAGCACTAATGACTCATATTTGATAGATCTTCCTCTAGAAGATTAATTGATTTTTCTTTGAAATAAAATGGCTCATTTGGACAGATCTTCCTTTAGAAGATTGTTTTTGAACCATTCTTTTGGATATAGTGCAATTTACTCGATTTTTTTGTCACCGTCTTAGTTGATGATCTCAACTTGTATCGAACCTCTTATCGTCATCTTAGGTGATGATTTAGTTCTTTTGTCCGGTGCGATTGGTTAGCTATCTTAAGTAGAACCAAAGACTTACCCTCTTCCATCTAGAAAGCACTTTAGTGAGGCCTTTGATGTCAGCACTAAAGGCTAGTCTGGTGCTCTGGGTAGCTATCTTAAGCAGAACCAAAGACTTACCCGATCTCCCTCTATAGGGCACTAGTGAGGCCTTTGATGACGGTACTAAAGGCTGGTCCAGCGCTCTAGGTAGCTACCTTAAGCAGAACCAAAGACTTACCCCTCTTTCTAGGAGATGCTTCAGTGAGGCATTTGATGATGGCACTGAAGGTTGGAAAATGCTTTGGTTAGGCCCTTTCGGACGGAACCAAAGGCTTACTTTGACCTTCGTCTAGGAGGTGCTTTAACAAAGCCATCTTGGTGGGGACAAAGGCTTTTTCCTTTATTTAAGGAGAGTCTTACACCTTTTTGTGGTTGATCCAATATATGCACTTAAGAAATTTCTTTTATTCATCCACTATTAGGAAATATGATCTTAAACATTCGGCATCTCATTTTATCATCATATTACCATCATATATGTGGTAGTTGGAGAATTTCCGACGAGATTATTTCCAGCATAATTTTTCAGAATATCCCATTTCTTTTCTAGAATCGTCTTTTCTGAATTCGTGGTCATTACATGTGATATCCTTTGTTGATGTTCAGGCACTTATTTGGCCATTTTATTCTTTAGTTCATTAATCAAATTCGAGGATAGGCAATTCTTGAGGCACTTCATGTTAAATACACGTTGTAGTTCCATTGATAATCAAAGTCCAGCTTTCTATAATTGTTATTCTCGATCTTGTATATGAAAATCCCATAATTATCTAGGATACTTCGAATTGATCTTATTATCATATCATTACTTAAGACTTTGGAAACATGAATTCTAGGTTAAAGGAGACTTATGATCCTTGTAGATCTAATCTGAATCTTGCTACTTGAAAATTACATTATTGGACAATGATTTAACTTATGACCTGTAGATTTGCTTAAATTTTTCCTCCTTACCTATTTGCTCAGAAGTATCGACCATTTCCTTGGTTCATTGATTCGCTTTCCTTTTACCTCGCTTCTTATGTACTATGTAGGTCACATAAGAATATTTTCTTGACTCTTTACATAGCCCCCTCCATTTCTTTTAGTCTTGTTACTCTAAGTTCATGGTCACTTTGAATATGAGAATGTAAGTCGATCATTTTGACTTCTCCGATTTTCCCCGATCTTAGGTTGGTGATCAATTAATTTCCTTTACATCAGATGGTGGCAATCATATAATTCTCTTGAATCTTTTCTTAAATATACGTGACTTCACCGAACATTCGTACTCTAGGATTATAAAGTGATTCACTAAGAATTCTTGATTTTCCTTTTCCAACAAATACTGAATTTCTTGATATATCCCTTCTGAGTGCACATGGTCTAGCCCTTGATGGATGTTTTACCATTCTTTGAAAACCACTTAGAGAATTTTTTATTAGTTGGAAAAGAGATTCTATTCTTAGTGTTTAAAGTTTAATAGAAATGTAAATCTTGAACAGGAGATTGAATGGCCATGATTCATGAATCAGTAGTTCTTTAATTGAAAATAGACTCTTCTGATTAATGCTGTAGCAGCACAGATTGGCTATGGGGAAAAATTTCTGAAAAACATAGTTTCCAATAGTATATACTTTAAAGATTTTGTAAATTCTTTTTAAAATAAAGTCATATATATTTTGCTGATTCGTAGTGTACTAACATTTTCTCAAAGAGATGTTTGGCAAAATCCTTTGATTAAATGTTGGTGCATATTGTTTCACTTTAATAAAATGTAAAACTGAATCATTTCAGGCTTTACTTGGGGAAAAGAAATTCTTGTTTGTAAGTTTGCAAAGTCACGATTCATGAACTGATAGACTTTGTAAACAAAAACATACTTTTCTATAAAAATCCATTCTTTTGAAATAACCCTTACCTGAAAAACAGTTTATAACGAAGAGTTACATTATTATGTAAATCCAAGATTTGAGATGGAAAATTGGTATATATGTATTATCAAAAAATTCACTACTGTAAGAAAACCTGATCTGACAAGCACCATTGTCTCAGTGGTTAAGTACTTCGACTTTGGTGCAAGAGGTCACAGGTTCGAAATTTGCATAGCGTGATTCGAACATATACTGACATGTGATTTGTTGTATATAAAGTACCGTTTCAAAAAAAAAAAAAAAAAAAACCTGATCTATAGACATTCACGCTTTGAAGTCGTGCTTGTAATTAATCAAATAAATGTATACATATTTGAAATCATATTATATGAACTGTATATGTATATGAGAAATTTAAGATATACGAAATTAATGTGTAAGAAACCAATAAATCCTCTGATGTAGCCAACATTTGCTGATGCTATTTGATATGGCCAAAGTTATGTGTTACTTCATTCGACGTCATTTGGTTTTGCCTGAAATCTTAGAGTTGATATCCTTTTGTTGTCCGCCGAACATGATATGTCCCAAAAAAATTGCGTGTACGGCATCATTTGATCCACATAGTATCACTTATCCAAATGATATTACTTGGGCCATACGATATCCCTTGATAATTCTTACAAGGGGCTTTGCACGGAAGGTCCATATTTTCAATGCTGTTGTAAGAAAAGTCCCTATGATAATAAGTATGTAAATTAAGTCTCTGTTTTTTGTAAATCAGAAAGCGCAAACTATCTTGCGTTTTTTTACAAAAGCGCAAATTAACTTGCGCTTTTCAAAAATTTAATTTTTTCTGAAAATTTCAAAATTTTTAAAAAAATTCAAAATAAAAAAGCGCAAACTAGCTTGCGTTTTTCTGATAAAAGTTGCAAGTTAACTTGCATTTTCTGTTAGAAAAGTGTAAAGCATCTTGCGATTTCTATTTTTCAAAAAAAATAGGGATTAAATTTACATACTTATATATACAGGGATTTTTCTTATAACAACATCAAAATAGGGACCTGTAACTCGTTTTTTGTTCTTATAATCACCTCATAGTTGTATCTTTACTTGAAGTTTGAAATCTTTCTTTAACTTGAAATCTTGTATATATCATTTCCATATAAGACTGTATACGCCTTGAAGTAACGCAAACTTAAAACTATGCGCATGCCCCAACTTACTCTTGTTCAAAACTTGAAACTGATATGGATATTTGAAACCATATTTGTACGAAACCACTTATACATTTAAAACTGTCGTATATAGATATCCGTAACCATCATATTTCAAAGCTTGTATACGCATGAAACTTTATATATATTTGCAAATATTTACATTTATGGAATCTGATAGTCACATGTACCCAAAAGTCTCTTTATATGCAAAACTCGAGTATTTGAGAAGTTTTATATTCAAAAGCTGACAGACATCTAAGACTTACATTTACTTAAAAGTTTAATTTATTTGAAACTGTCATGTATACAAAACTTCAACTTTTTAGAACCTTAGATTCTAAACTTTTAGCCTTTAAAGTTTAAAACACGGTGCATATGTTTGTGTATAACTATTTGTGTTCGAAATTGACACACACAATATGTTTGTATATTAGAATTAAAGCTATGTACTCTCAAAGACTGCTGTGCATACACTCATAATCTATATTTGAAAAGTCGCACTCACCCTCAAAACCGTACATATATAATATTATGTAGATTCAGAGCTTGAAGATACATACTGAAAGACAAATATTTCATATAACTTCAATTTCTAAAACTATATATACGAGGTGCTTCATAATCCTGAAGCCTTTGCATTTGAAATCTCGGATTTTAGGCTTTTGAAACCACTTTACATTCAAACCTTGATATACGTAAACTGTTATATTTGAAATCATACACTTTTTTTTTTGAACTGGTACTTTATATACAACAAATCATTGGGACAGCATATCTCATGTCAAATAAACGTTCGAAAGCAAGTTTCGAACTTGTGACATCCTGCACCAAAACCGAATCAATTAACCACTTGGACAAAGTTGCTTGTCTGAAATCATACACTTAAAGTCTCACCCACTAAAAACTTTTTATAAAATTACCCATATATCTGAAGCCTGTTATTTTTCAAGAACCTATATTCAACTAAAAACTTGGTTGTATACACCTCTTCACATGTTAGACCTGTACCTTTCTTGAAACATGCATGCATGCATACATACATATAGTTACGACTCTTAATTATATGTGAAAATTTTCACATTTCAAAAGGGCATTTACTTTCAACAATAATTTTTATAAAGTTTATATATTTGAAATCTTATAAACTGATATATTTAAAACCAAAATATGAGGCATGGAGCCATAATATTTAAAACCTGATACATAAAGCTTACTTATATTCAAAACCAGGTATTATCCAAAGCTTTATATTTCTAAAATTAAAAAACAAACCCTTATATTCAAGACCATACATATATGTGTCTTGCACACACCAAAAATCTTATATGTTTGAAGTTCATACATATTCAAAGCTGTTAGTAGTCAAAGCTCATATTTTTAAATTTGAAACCAACAAATACTTCAAAACTGATTTATATTTGAAAGCTGGTATGCATTTACAGTTGAAATTCATACACTTAAAACTCATACATGTAGGAAATTATATTTTTAAAATTATTATGTTTGAAATTAACATCTCCGAAACTCATACGTGAAATAGTACATATTTGAAACTATAAGTTTTTGAAACCCGAACATATGAAACCATTCATGTAGAGAATTCTGTATATCTAAATCTAAATATACTTAAAGGCATTAAACCAAGGTTCAAAATTTCAGTTTTCTGTTCCATTCCATTCATTTGAAAATTTTAAAATTTCAGCTTGGTTTCGGAAATTTCGAAGATTCCGTTTCATTTTCGGTTCCGGATTTCGTTACTTTTTAAACAATTTTATATAAGTAAATAGATTAATAAACATTACAAATTTATATTTAAAATGAATTTATCCTTCAAAAATATTTTAGCTTCTACCTTTAAATTAATTAAACAATACCCAATCCTTTTTGTTTTAAAAAACTATCCCAGTTAGCTGTCAAGTAAATGATGCTAAATAAATATTAAGCCCAATTCTTTATCATTAAAACCAAAACTCATATAATAATAGGCCTATCAATGAATCTCCTTCTAAACCCTAGAAGTCATCTTCCTAAATTGCTGTCGCCCAAACTTCCAATATGAAGGCCGAAAAAGAAATGCTCATCTTAAATTGTTTGATTTTCATGCTCTAACTTCTTCCAACATGAACTCGAAGACTGCACTGTTGGTGCGGGATTACGACTCTAATCGAAACGCCACGAGCGCAGCGGAAGACGGGATCGTGATAAGCAGTGTAAAAACAACCAATCGATAACTCAAATCCAATCAGAATCAATCAAAATCCCAGACAAGCAAATCAAAGATCAAGGCAATAATGAAAATAAATCACACAAAGATTTATAGTGGTTCCACTAACGTTGTGTTAGTGTACATCCACTTTAAGAGAGAGTTTTTATTATTATTGATGAGAAGAGTACAAGAGATTGATTACAATGATCAATAATCAAAATAGAAATTGATTTTGTGGAGAAAAGAAGTGAAGAAAATTAGGTTTTGATAAACTCTAATTTGGTGGAGGCTGATCTCTTATTGTTGCTTGCACACGCTTCTCTCTCTGCCCTACGGATCTGATACCTGAGGCTAGCTTATATAGGGGAATAGAAACCCTAGACAATATTCCAAAATTGCCCCTGCGGATATCACAAATTTTCACCCAAGTCCGCGAGATGAAAAACTGGAAAAAAATGTTCCAAACGTCTGGCCTAAGGGTCAGACGTCTGACTTAAGTCTCTGGAGCGACTTCGCTCCAGATCAGACGTCTGACCCACTTGGTCAGACGTCTAACTGAGTGTTCTGGAACCACTCCAGAACAATTTCAGACGTCTGAAATTAGTTGTTGTCCCCAAACATCCCACTTCACCTTTTCTCTTCTAACTTCCACCTCCGGACTCCGATTTGCGAACCGTTTCCTCCGTTACGAAGCTACTTCCGACCTCTACAAATCCTTATACAGTGTCGCCAAATTTTAACACTCCACCTCGACACTATATCCATCTTCAATTCCAATGGTACCATACCATCAACGACAACCGATAGCGCCAACTATCACATCTTCTACCTTCAACCAAACATGAATGCTTTCCCAATGAGCTCCGGCAAAGCTACCGTCCATTGCACTCCACCAACGAGCTCAGCCAAAGCCCCCACCCGCTAATGAAATGTTGAAAACATCCAAATCCTAAGCTATCTCACCAAAGACTAGCACTTACCAAGAAGATAGAACATCAATCTCTCTCACCAATACTCTTCCTCATCTACCACCAAGCTCCTCCCTTAACCGTGCCACCCCGTGGCACCTAGCACTTCTCCAAGCGAATCAAGTTCGAGCAATGCTCGAACTTTCCAACCGGCAATGCCTTAGTGAACATATCCTCCGCGTTATCCTTTGTGTGCACCTTTCAAAGATATACTTGCTTATCTTCATCCATGGCTACTAGAAATGACTCTCTCACCTCAATATGTTTAGTCCGTGAGCTAAACGCTAAATTCTCTGCCAAGTGAATAGCACTCTGGCTATCACATCGAACATCAATACTATCATGCCCGAATCCCAAGTCACACAACAATCGCTTCAAATAGAGTGCCTCCTTTGCCGCCTCCACTGCGGCCATCAACTCCGCCTCCGTAGTGGATAAAGCAACTACGGTCAGCAATCTAGATCTCCAACTTATGGTTGTTCCCCCAAGTGTGAAGACATATCCGGAAGTTGATTTTCTTCGATCCCTATCACCAGCGTAGTCCGAATCACAATAACCAACCAACTTGCAATCCATCGCCTTACTACCGTAAAAAACAAGACCATGAGATGATGTGCCTCTAAGGTATCTCAATATAAGCTTCACAGCTTCCCAATGCGATTTTCCCGGATTAACCATGTAGCGACTAACCATCCCGGTGGCATTTGCAATATCGGGCCTTGTACACACCATAGCATACATTAGACTACCAACCGCACTAGCATATGGCACCTTTGCCATATAAGTCTTGTCTTTCTCCAAGATAGGTGATCCTTTATTCGAAAGCTTCATATTCAAAGGTAAAGGTGTATATGACGCCTTTGCATTCTCCATGCTAAACCGGCAAAGCACTTTCTCTATGTATTCCTTTTGAGTTAGTTTCAACTCAAAATGCTTTCGATCCCATACAATTTCCATGCCCAATATCCTTCTTGCTTCTCCAAGATCCTTCATTTCGAACTCCGATTTCAAACTCAGTTTTAGCTTGTTGATTTCATTTTTATCTTTTGAAGCAATGAGCATGTCGTCCACATACAAGAGTAAATACACCCAACAATCATTTCTCAACTTCTTGAAATAAACACAAGCATCCTTGATGCTTCTATCAAAACGTTTTCAAGCATGAAATGATCAAACCTCTTGTACCATTGTCTAGGTGATTGCTTTAAACCATATAGTGATTTCTTCAATTTGCAAACCAAATTTGACTTACCATCCACAACAAAACCTTCCGGTTGCACCATGTAGATGTCTTCATCCAAGTCACCATGCAAGAAGACGGTCTTCACATCAAGTTGCTCCAACTCCAAGTCGTGAATAGCAACTATAGCAGGTAATATCCGGATAGTAGTATGGCGCACAACCGATGCGGATATCTCATCATACTCCTTTCCCTTCCTTTGTGCAAACCCCTTAGCCACTAGTCTAGCTTTATATCTTCCATCGTTCTTCACCTTGTATATCCATTTGCACCCAATAGCACGGTTTCCTTTAGGAAGTGGAACCAAATCCCAAGTTTGATTCTTCAACAATGATTGCATCTCTTCCTCCATGGCACAAATCCATTTCGACCTATCACTCGACTTCATGACGTCATCAAGGTCCATCGGCTCATCTTGTACTACATGAAGAGCATAGTCCAAATTATCATAAAAGCTAAGATAGTTCCAATCGCCATATCTTTCGGGTGGTCATATAGTACGACGACCAACCCGAGTAGCAATACCATCACCAAAACTCCCTTCGGCTCCACCTTGAACTGAATCTTCTCTAGAATCATGTACATCACCAACACTACTAGAGGCACAATGTGGACTATGTGATGTAACATCAACCGCTATCTCCTCACAAGCATCGCCAACTACTCTACTCTCTCTACTCCTTGGACAAAATGTGGAAATAATTTCCTTCTCCTTTGATTCACCATGAACCAAATCCGGAACATCCGATGAGCTCACATTCTCCTTGAACATTGCCGACTCATCAAAAGTAACATGACGAGAATTCACTACCTTCTTCGTTTCCGGATTCCAAATCCGATAGCCTTTTACACCATCCGTATAGCCAAGCAAAATCCCCTTGAAAGCTCTAGGTTCAAGCTTATCATTTCCCGGATCATGCACATAAACCGGACTGTCAAACACACGAAGATAACTCAAGTCAATGCTCTTTCCCTTCCACATTTCCTCCGGAATTTTGTTACTAATAGCTGAGCACGGAATTCGATTAATAATATGCACCGCTGTTGACGAAGCTTCAGCCCAAAATCCCTTTGCCAAACCCGATGTCAATCTCAAGCATCGAGCTTTCTCAAGTAGAGTACGATTCATTCTCTCCGCAACACCATTCGACCGCGGATCTCCAGGTGTAGTAAAATGCCTCCGAATACCATGATGCTTGCAATACTCCAAAAATTCTCCGGAAACATACTCTCTGCCATTGTCAGACCTTAGAACCTTCAAATACTCGCCACTCTCATTCTCAACAAGAGCCTTCCACGCTTTGAACTTTGCAAATGCCTCCGACTTGGCCTTCATTACATACACCCAAACTTTTTGAGAAAATTCGTCTATAAAGGAAATATAATAGCGAGCTCCACCTAAAGAAGCTATAGGTGCCAGTCCCCAAACATCCGTGTGAACATACTCAAGAACCCTTCTCGAATCATGTTTTCCTTCACCGAATGAAACTTTAGTTTGGTTCCCCATGACACAATCTTTGCAAAACTCTAACTTGTTGAAACTTTCTCCATCGATCATCTCTCTCTTTCGAAGAACATCTAAACTTCTCTCCGAGACATGACCTAACCTCAAATGCCACAGCCTAGTCGCATCCAAGCCACGAGAACTATCAACCCCCATACAAGTTTCACCTTCCACAGTCACTCCTTGAAGCAAATAAATACCATGAGTCCTTGCACCCTTCATCACCACAAGTGCTCCCTTCGAAACTCGCAATCTATCACTTTCAATAGTGATCTTACAACCTAAAGAATCCAGCTGCCCCAAAGAGATAAGAGACTTCCAAATCCCGGAACATAGCGCACATTAGTGAGAGTACGAACCACTCCGTCAAACATCCTAATTTGCATGGAACCAATGCCTTTCGACATACAAATAGCACCATTTCCCATAACAATTGAATTTCCTTCTTTGTCGATGTAAGAAGAAAAACAATTTCTATTTGGCGTCATATGATAAGACGCCACCGAATCGAGTACCCATTTGCTATCCGAAACATCTGATGCTACTGCCGATAAAACATCTACCTCTTCCTCACCAACTGCATTCTCTACCGCTACGGATGAAGATGCTACTTCCTTCTTTGCCTTCTCCTTGTCCGGACAATCATTCTCCCAATGACCGGGCTTCCTACAAATATAGCACTTGCCTTTTCTTTCCTTCGACTTTCCTCTCCAATCGGGGTTCCTTGATTTAGAATGCCCCCGGTTCTCCTTCTTCACATGTCTATCCTTCTCCATAAACAAGCCATGACCATTACTAGCACCACTACTTCCATCACCTAACTCCTTCATTTGATCCCGCAACTTCTCGCTAAGAAGACCCGTCTTGACATCATCAAGAGTCAACGTATCTCGGCTATAGATCAAACTGTTTGAGAAACTTGTATAGCGGTCTGGCAATGAACACAACAATATCATAGCCTTTTGCTCTTCCTCAATCTTCAAATCTACCGCCTTCATCTTCATTAGCAAATCATCAAAAATATTTAAGTGCGCCTTCAGCGAAGTACCTTCCTTCATCTTATAGGTGAAGAACGTTCGCAGTAAGATCAAACAATTCGTCAGTGACTTCTTCATATACAATTCCTCCAACTTGTCCCAAATACCCTTAGCGGTTGTCTCACCACTAATTTCAGAGATAACATTTTCTCCCATAACAAGTTGAATTGTAGTGAATGCCCACTCCTCCATCTCCTCTCTCTCAACATCCGAGATGTCCGCTGGCAATAAATGTGTGTCAAACACTACCTGATGCACCCGATTCCTTCTAAGAACCGCTTTCATCTTCCATTTCCATTTTTCAAAATCATTATCGCCATTCCACTTGTCTATTACCAATTGTGATCCTGAAGCTACGTACGAGCCACGTACATAAGGAGCTAAACCACTTGGAGTACCAATTGAGGAACTACTTGAGTTATTACTTGATTCAGGCATCTCTACAACAACCTACCAAAACCTGAAGCTCTGATACCAAATGTTGGTGCGGGATTCCGACTCCAATCGAAACTCCACGAGCGCAGCGGAAGACGGGATCGTGATAGGCAGTGTAAAAACAACCAATCGATAACTCAAATCCAATCACAATCAATCAAAATCCCAGACAAGCAAATCAAAGATCAAGGCAATAATGAAAATAAATCACACAGAGATTTATAGTGGTTCCGCTAACGTTGTGTTAGTGTACATCCACTTTAAGAGAGAGCTTTTATTATTATTGATGAGAAGAGTACAAGAGATTGATTACAATGATCAATAATCAAAATAGAAATTGATTTCGTGGAGAAGAGAATTGAAGAAAATTAGGTTTTGATAAACCCTAATTTGGTGGAGGCTGATCTCTTATTGTTGCTTGCACACGTTTCTCTCTCTGCCCTACGGATTTGATACTTGAGGCTAGCTTATATAGGAGAATAGAAACCCTAGACAATATTTCAAAATTGCCCCTGCGGATATCACAAATTTTCACCCAAGTCCGCGAGATGAAAAACTGAAAAAAAAACGTTCCAGACGTCTGGCCTAAGGGTCAGACGTCAAACTTAAGTCTCTGGCGCGACTTCGCTCCAGATCAGACATCTGACCCACTTGGTCAGACGTCTGACTGAGTGTTCTGGAACCACTCCAAAACAATTTCAGACGTCTGAAATTAGTTGTTGTCCCCTAACAGCCCACTTCACCTTTTCTCTTCTAACTTCCACCTCCGGACTCCGATTTGCGAAATGTTTCCTCCGTTACGAAGCTACTTCCGACCTCTACAAATCCTCATATAGCGTCGCCAAATTTTAACATGCACGATTTTCAATTATAGTCAGAACTTCTTTTTATCGTTTTATTGAAATATATTATACTCTTGATTAAATTCTTTTTTTTCTTTACTCAAAAGTCTTTGTGAATCCATAATCTTCCATCTTACGTGTTTCGTCTTTTTTTCTTTCATTCAAATCTAAAACTGGATTTTTGGGTGAATTCTGGTCCGGTCACCACTGGAACCGGACCGGAGTGGGAGGAGTTCCGGCATGCCGGCCGAAACTTCGAACCATGTATTAAACCACATACATACATGTATATATATATATGTGTGTGTGTGTTTGTGTGTGTGTATAACTGGGATATTAAAAGAATCTGATACTTATGTATTTGAAATCTAAGGCCTTTGGAACCCGACACATTTATTTAAAGCTATATGCCTTTGAAACTCAAATAAAAACATGTCTAATACACACACAGGTATATGTATGTATGTATGTTTGAAACTCCATATATTTAAAACTGCGTATACCTTAAAACAAAAAACAGATTTAACATTCAAAACTAACATATATTTGGAGTTTCAAGATTTATACACACAAAGCTGTGTGTTATTGAAACTTGATTTGTATGCACCAATCTGCCAATACTTGAAAACTGTTATATATGAAATTGAGTGCTTTCAAAACCCATATGTGTATATACTCAAGGCTACATACGTATTAAACTGTTTAATATATGAAACGTAATATATATTCTTGGAGCTAACTAATGCTTAAAACTTACTTTCAAATCCGGACATAGGTACATGTACATATATACACTAGACTTGTATGTTTAAAACCCTATTTTATTCAAAAACTTACACATAAATGAAACTGTCTACATATTTTTTAAAAGTTATATTCTAAATTGTTATATCTTCAAAAACCGATACATGTAAATGTTTGAAGCTATGCTCATACTTGATAATCTTCGATATCTATGAAACTGTGCATCTTCCAAAACCAAATATTCATATGTACAAACATGCATATTTTTCGAAACCCATATCCGTATAATATATATGTTTTCAAAGCTTATGCATCATGTATTTGAAATTCAAGCATGTACAAAACTTAAGATTTTCAAAGCTCATCAACAAATTTAAAACAAAGCAAGCATGTGTATGAGAATCATTTCAAAAGCATTAACTGTTTCCAAAATCATTTATGTAGAGTGAATGTATTTGAAATTAGATGCATATATGATACTGGTATAGTAAAACCTAAATAAGCTTGAAATCTTTTCATGTTTGAAATCAATAAGTAGCCGCGTGTTTTCGAAATCAAATTCCTTTGAAATAAATCTTATGTATCTTCTCCAAGTCCGATATGCATCTTTCAAAATTTTAGAAGTTCTGTACCTGAAGCTCTCTGCTTTGATAGGATCCGGGTGACCTACAACATGAATTAAAGTTCAGATCTATTAATTTCGGCAGTTTCCCTTGGATTAGTTGAATCATTTGGAATTATTGCTTTTGAAATGAAATCTCCAGCATTAGGCATCTTCCGATATTACTCTGATGATTTGCGACATAAGGTAACTAAGGACATTGAGGAACTTTGGCATTGAATGTCGCGACATCATCAATTTGCGACATCAAATGATTTACGACATTGAATACTCATCGCCATCAATAACCCAGTGGCATTAATTATCTTATGACATTGAATACTTCAGCTTGGCATTGGAATTCCTATGCCATCAATAACTACGACTTTGACACCCCAATGCCATTAATTATCCTTGCGGCTGCAAGATGTAGCTAGCATCATTAACTTGTGACATTGCTTAACCCACGACATCATTTATTTAATGGGATCGTCTTACTTGTGTCATCGAATACCACGGTATCGCCTACCTGCAGTATTGAATACCTGGCACCATTGTCCTCCCAACGCCATTGAATGCTTCGATAGTGCTTGCTTACGACAACCTATATCTATGTCATAGCTTATTGTCAGCATCAATCAGTTTATGTCACTAATCCCTTCATCATTGCCCAACTTGTGACATTGACTAACTTGCAGCAGCATCGGACTAGCGGCATCAAGTCGTCTTTCGAGATCATGGTAATGATACCTCTTGCTGCATCATTAATCTTGCCACATCAAATACCTTCGATACTAAATACCCCGCATCATGACTTATTAATTAAAATACGATGCTGTCTATAAATATGAGACCCGCCAGATCTATAATTTTGAAATCAACTGGATCCACAAATCTAGATCTGAAACTGTTTGAACAAGTAGAAAGGGAAATTCTATTCCAACCCAAAATTTTGCTTTGTAGCCCCCCTTAAAATTATTATGCCTAAAATACCCTTAAGGAACTTTCTTCTTTCTCCATTGTTCTTCGGAACGTAAGTTGGGTTCAGCACCCTGACAAAAACCCTAATTTACAAATTTCTTGGGAAAAGTTTGATTTTCAAATAAAAAATTGATGGAATTTGAAGAGAATGATGATATTGTATCACAATCACAGCAGGTTTGTCAAGAAATCATATTTATATCAATTTTTTTTCAGATTTTCTTTCCCAGAGTCGCTGATGCGAAATAGATGGGATTGCTATTAATTCTCACATGAATCGTACAAGGATAAGGTAGTAATCACGTGTAATAAAAGTGAGATTTTGTTCAAAACAACGCATAGTCTATACGGGGTTAGTAACATAACCACGCATGGTTCCTACGTGGTTAGTCGAATAACCACGCACTGATGGACGTGGTTGTCAGAGTTAGTTTTGCAAATTGACTTGTTTGTTGTCTAATATTATTTCCATTCTTACATTTTTGTTGTGTGCTACTCTTTTGCAGATCGTACCATTTTCAGGTGATGAAGAAACTTACGACGAAATGGTGTTGGATTATTCTAATGAGTTTACGACATATGATGTAAGAGTAATTTGAAACATTTTTTGTATCAATTAATCGTCATACTTTTCCTTGTCCATCACTTACATTTCTTTTTACGTTTGTATTGCAGATATTTCCTTCAAGAAATTAGTTGATTGGGTTCGTGATACGGGAAAACGTCTTGGTTTTGTTATCGTTATTCTAAAATCAGATACTGGTGTATCAACCAAAAAGCCAAGAATTATGTTTGCTTGTGAACGAAGCGGTGTGTACAAGAAGAGAAAGGACAAAAGCCCGAAGAATCTCCGAAAGACCGGGACGAAAAAATGCAATTTCCCTTTTAGACTTAGAGGTGAGAAACTTCCTACTTTAGATGATTGGCGATTGCATGTTGTTAATGGTGTTCATAATCATTCGGAATTAAAAAACAACGAAGGACATTCGTATATTGGTCGACTAAATGAACAGGAGACCAAGTTAGTTATTGAGATGCATAGGAACATGGTAAAAGCAAAAGAAATTTTACACACCATCAAAAGAAATGATCCTACAAATTGTACGACAATCAAAACCATATACAATGTTATCTGAGCTCAAAATGCTATTGAACGAGCAGGGCGATCTCAAGTTCAATATTTGCTTAGTAAATTGAAAGAGTTTGGTTATTTTGAATGGCACCGTAAAACACTTGACGGAACAGATATTATTAAAGACGTTTTTTGGGCTCATCCAACCAGCTTGGATTTTCTACGCACCTTTTCCCGAGTTATCATATTAGACTGCACATATAAGACCAATCGGTATAGAATGCCGTTACTTGAGGTTGTTGGTGTTACTTGCACCGATCTTACATTCTGTATCGCGATTGCGTACTTAGTTGCTGAAACTGAATAAAATTATGTATGGTCCCTAGAACGATTGAAATCTATTTTGCTTGACTGTGAAGTGGAATTGCCATCGGTATTCATTTCTGATAGGGAAACAGTGCTAGTTAATGCTATTAAAGTTGTTTTTCCAAACTCCGCTCATATGTTATGCACGTGGCACATTAAAACAATGTTCTAACGTTTATGCAAAAAAAAGTGAAAGGTATGGAAGTTGAGGAGAAGAAGTCATTTTTATTTGATTGGAATGAATTTGTTTGTTCAAAAAATATAGTTGTGTACAATGAAAATTTGCAACTATTACATGAAAAGTACACGAAGCATAGTTCACTTCTGAAGTATATTCACGAGACTTGGTTAGATACATACAAAGACCGATTTGTTCAAGCATGGACGGATGATTACAAGCATTTTGGAAATTATACTTCTAATCGGTACTTATCTTTCATACTAATATTAATATCTATTTCAAATAGTCATATTTTTATATAATAATATTGTTGTGTCATATGCAGGGCCGAATCCGCTCATTCAAAGTTGAAGAAACATTTAGCTAGTTGTCAATGTAATTTCGAACAAGCTTGGATGAAGATGCATTCATTATTGGAACTCTCATTTACCGAACTTAAAGCATCATTCGAGCAAAGTTTAACAAAAGTAAAGCACATATTTCATATACGGGAATTCAAAAATATAAGAGGTTTTATTTCTATCAAGGCGCTGGATTTGATTCATTCAGAAATACAGAGAATAAAAGATGTTGGCGAGGAATAATTGCTATGTGGATGTGTTGTTCGTAGAACACATGGATTGCCTTGTGCTCATGAGTTAGCACGTCTTGGGCCTGGTACCGTCATACCCCTTGAAATGATTGATATTCATTGGACAGGACTTCATCTTGTTGAAATTAGTGGAAAGAAAGATGTTGGTGTTGTAGAAAAAATGGAGATACTTTTAAATGATGTTAAAAAGATGGATACCCCATACCAAATGCAAATTTATAAGAAGATGTTGGAAGTTGTTGAACCGCAGATGTCGTCCCTCGCATCACCAAAAAGCAAAATAAAAACACGTGGAAGAGAAAGCAAAAAAAGTGCTAAGAATTCAACTAAAAGAATGCCTTCGTCATTTGAGCTTGTACAAAGTGTGTACAGTCAAAGTTCGTGTACTTCAAAACAAGCTCGTGTCGATAAACTTCCTATTCGAAAACCAAAGAAGGTACGTACATGACTTGCATGTTATTTGCATAAATGTATTACTATATTATTAACTTTACTTGTCACCTTATTTCCCAGTTAGAAGAACTAACCGTTGGCATGAAAACTTATTTGCCCCAAATACCGTTGGCGATGAAGGCATTTGTTACTGATATTATTGACGTCCGATCAGATGGTAACTGTGGATATAGGTGTGTCGCGGCTTTGCTTGGTATGGGTGAATCTAGCTGGGGCCAAATTAGGCGGGATTTGTACGAAGAATTATATGAAAATCAGAGTTTATACGCTCGTGTTTTCGTTGAGCATGACAGAACTACTACACTTCTCAATAGCATTAGACATGAAGGTGAAGGGTTTGCGCCGATAGAAAAGTGGATGTCAATGCCCGATGTTGGTTGTCCCATTGCAACTAGATACAACATTGTAGTATTCAACATTAGTGAAAGACTCATGCTGACATTACCACCGTTGAAGGGTAAAGTGCCCCCGCCGATACAACGCACTGAAATCGGAATAGCTTTTGTAAACCAAGATCATTTTGTGCAGGTACGTAACATACATATTAACTCTGTCACTATAGTCATTTTAACTTAAACTTGAACTGAAATTGTATATTCTAACTTGTAGGTGAAACTAGAGCCCAAACACCCGGTTCCACCAATTTATTCGAAATGGTTCGCAGCTCGTGATGTGGACGCAAGTAGATGGGAGTACATGTTCACCGACCGAAGACAAGCGTGGGATGAAAGAAATGAATATGCCGAATGGATGTAGTTGTTTTTTACTTTAATGTTGTTGACATTTGATACGAATATGCTGAATGGTTGTATAATTGCATTGAATGAATGAAATTGAATTATATTTTATGGTCTGGACAGATTATGCTTGTATAATTGCATTCGAAATGGTTGTATATTTTATGGTCTGCACATAATATATTTTTTCCCTGTTTGAACTAACCACGTATGACCCCTACGAGAATATGGTTCCAGTACGGGGTAGGTGAACGTGGTTTGTGCTTTAACATCGTTAGAACACTACGTGGTTCGTCATAAACAACGCAGTGTCTCTACGTTGTTCTTCGTTTTCCCCATAGGCTCTCTGCGTGGTTTGTCTTCGTTCCACGTGCTTACAGTGCGTGGTAAACACAGAGAGTGAAAAAAAATACAGTTTGACACAACGCACAGACACACAACATACGCAAACAACATACATTTCATACTGCAAACAACATACGCAAACAATATACATTTCATACTGCAAACAACGTACGCTTCATAAAACATTTCGTTACACCATTTCATACAACAATTCGACCACCATTTGTTTGAATAATTGTTATAATACATAGTCTACTCCAAAATGTCATTTAACCATACATTCCAAAAATTCATTTCAGTTAACCATACAACATTTCCAGAAGTAACTACACTTGACGACGAATGTAGCATGATGCGGCGACTCTGGCACTATCAACTTGAGGGTTAGCTCCATCCAAAAGACCATGCACATCATGTAGGGTCTGCAAAAAAAAATTAAATTGAAAATAAACTAGTGTAAACTAAGTTTCATAAATGTAAATGAGATGAATCATACCGAGTAGAGTTGGTCATAGGTCGGCTGAAAATGTGGAGCTCCAATCTGTACATCATCAGGTAATCTTGCTGGATTATGAACACGCGAAACACTATGCTCCCGATACCACTCCATATAGTCCTCAGTGCAACTCATGAAAGAATGTTGAAGTGGTGTGGATCTACGGGCCTCTGCAATCACATGATTGTACCAATTCTCCCATATACTTTCTAGAAATTGATAACACACTCGAGTGTATGTGGTTGAAGTTGAACCTCGACGTGCATTTGTTGTTACTGGAGGAATGGGAGGCATTGGAATGTTCTGAACTCTGCCAAACTGTCTAAGTACTCTATCAGGATGATAAGGCTCCACAACATTGAGGCAGAGTATGCAGCCACTATACCAAGCTATAGGATGAAATGGATGATACTGTCGTGCGAATATGTAAGGATCAAAAATAACTTGTTCAAAGATATAGTTAACTTCATCATCATTATAGTCCAAATACATCGTAAAAAATAGACATAATTACCTGCTCAATCTGAATAGTATCCAGGAATATGCGATAATCAATGACTGATGCACTACAGTCTGTAGATGGATTCCACCGAGCTGCACGGGGTAAAGTCTCATAGTACAGATTAGTGGATGGATGAAAGCATGGAAAGTGCTCAAATATCCATGACTCTAGTAAGCAAAGGAATCCTGCAATCTGTTTCACACCCATGCGAGTCGCTAACCCAAGCTGCCTGTATAGAAATGCGAGTGTTGCTGATCCCCAAGAATAAGTACTGACTACATCCAAATGTTTTAGTGGATCCAACAGTGAAATGTGCACATGAGACTTGCTTTTATCTGCAAACAATGTGTTACCGAGAAGGAACAAAAGATAAGCACGAGCAGCACGCCTAACTGCTCGATCTGTCCAATCATCATTAACATCTTTAAATATATCATATAATTTAGACAAACTTATTTTATACCCAACCCTCTCATTCATTTCCAACCTAGCTTCTGCTTTGGTAATGCCGAGATACTTCGAAACAATATTGACTGCTTGTTCCATTTCATATCCCATGCTCTGTATGGGCTTGCCTTCCACTGGTATATGTAATAAAGAAGCAAAATCATCGAGAGTTATAGTCATCTCACCGAATGGTAAATGGAAGGTATTTGTCTCAGGATACCATCGTTCTACAAAAGCTGATACCAAATTCTTGTTAACACTCTTGTAGCAAGTGCTAACAATAGAAAACAAGCCAGACGCGTCAATGATTGCTTTGAATCTTGTAGCATTATCTGGAATCTTCCACTCGAACACCTTTTGTGCATGGTTAACACAAGTGAGCGGTGATCGTTCCTACACGAATAAACGTTAGAATTAGTAAATGCAGACTATCCATATCAATGTTGTAGAATAATATTAGGTACATACCTGACCAATCCTTATCATTGAAGCAACGTAAGTATCAAACTCTCTAATCACATCATTACTTCTCGGTCCACCTTTCTCGTTTACATCTTCCTCGCCTTCACCCTCTTTTTCGGACTTGTCATTTGTCTCGTTGTCATTACTGGTATGTGAATCATCCCCTGTGTCATCTCAATCGTCTTCAGATGAGCCTGAACCACCTTCTCCTCCCTCACCTCCCTCATCTCCCTCACCTCCCCCATCTCCCTCATCTCCCTCACCTCCCTCATCTCCCTCATCTCCCTCACCTCCCTCATCACTCTGCTCCCGGGCAACAATTTCATATGCGGTTGCATCTGTACCTTGCTGCTCCTCTCCCGTATCATCTCCAGCTTCAACTACGGTGTGCACACTAGTACCTCCGGCCCTTTGCATCATTCTTCATTTTCGTTCTGAAGTAGTCATTGGTGCTCTACCCATCTGTAATCAAGTTTAGAAAACCCATTTAGCACGACCATATTCGTAAACAATAAATAGTAGAACATGTTCGCAGGACTATTTTTTTTTGCTATATACAGTTTACCTCGCAGGCATACAACGTGGTAAAAATACTTACCCCGTAAGGATCCTACGTGGTAGAAATGAATACCTCGCACTTATGTTGCGTTGTTTCCATTTTAACCACGCTTTTGCCCTGCGTGGTACGAATATTTATCACGCTATTTCGCTGCGTGGTACGCATTTTTACCACGCAGGGCACCTGCGTGGTAAACTGTATACAGAAAAAAAAACCGCGTTTCCAATTCAACATTTACAACTCGCGATTCCAATTCAGCATATAAAACTCGCGTTTCTTCAAATCCAAACTCGAAGAATTCATCGTTCAACATATATAACTCGCGTTCAAACCCAAAATCGAAGATATCATCAAACTAAACCCTAACTCGCGCATACCTTTGCGAATGCAATTATACAACCATTTCGAAATTGGAGGAGGAAGATGAGGAGGACGTACCTTTACTATGCTGCTGAGGAGGAGTCGCGACTTGAAGAACGGAGAATCGCGCGTAAAAGAAGCGGGGAAATTACGTACATGAAGGGGGTAGTATTGGAAAGCAGGGAGGGCTACTAATTAACCTAAGGGGTATGCAAAAAAAATAACAAAACGGGGGGCTAAAAAGCAAAATATTGGATTGGAATAGAATTTCCCAAGTAGAAATTGATGCTGAATGAGTTTGGGTCGGGTTCTATATCCAAGATCTTAATTCGAATAGATGTCGAATAGTTTATGAACTAGGAGGAAATTGGGTGTGGAACAGATGAGGCAGATATTGAATTATTGAGCGAGCAGGGTCGCAGCATTATAAAATGAAAGAGAAATCACATGATGGCTAGTGGCTGGATGAATGTCGAATGTTAGAAGCAAAATCAACAGTTTGTTTGTCACTAGATCACGAAATGCTTTAGCTGAACAGGAATGCACGTTGTTTGTTGATAGTATCTGCATATATAACAGCCGTATGTTTTTGAAACTTAAATTTGAAAATTTTATAAAATTCAAATCCTAGGTATTTTGGTCATTTTTTCGACATGTCGGAGGTTCAAGTGCTTCTTCTAATGCCAAAAATGTTAAACTGAAATTTGGATCAACGATTCAGTTATTTGTACAAAAAGGCATGTCAGAAAAAATTCTGATAATATCTCTTGTTTTATAATTGTTCGAAACATAGTTCATAAATTCAAAGGTTAAAATTGACAAGTCCAAATTCAACAAGCAATATGCTCAATTCATATCCTTTATTCTCTTATGAACATGTTACAAGATGTGCAAATATGCAAATTTTAAATTAACCAAACCCTTGTTTACAAAAATTGGATATCCTCTTCTCCCTCGTTTGTCTTTTACCATTAGGTTTTCCATGAGCTCTCGATAAAGAAAACTTGAAGAAGATCCTAGTTGGAAAAAGTGATAAGAGTGAAAAAGAGGTTAAGGGTTACTCTCCATGAAAGGGTGCATATCTATTTATAGTGGTTTGTATGAGGTAAGTTTACTTCCATTGGCGATGTGAGACTTTATAGTGTCTTGGAGCATGCAATAGAATGTAAAGGCTTTTGAAATTTTATGAAGGAAAATTCACTAAATGCTCTTGAATTTACTTTTGTAAATGATCTTATTCTTCTTTCTTTGCATCACCTTCATCATCTTATGCAATTGATGTTGTGCGACAAAGATAGTGTTCAATTTTCACGAAATACAGCATTGGTTAATACTTGATGCTTATTATCATGTGGGTGACTTTCAATATGGAAAACCCATCGCAACCCTTCGATATTCTTCTGCCTATTGATCATTTATGATTTCCTTTTCTATTGTTGGCATTTGACATCAATGAAATGTGATAGAGTTGAAGAGCGATATAAATTGAATGCGATTGGAAGAAGCGTGACATTAATGGAGTATAGCATCAATAAAGGGGGCACTAATGGCGGTGGTATTAACGATTTGTTATCGATCGAAGGACGACATTGAAGAGATGTGGAATCAATGAGATGTGACATTGATTATATGTCTTGCTGCTTTAACGTTGATGTCTTGCGACTTGGTGTTATTCTTCATCCTTGCCATTGATGAAGAGTGGAATAGATGGTATGCTATGTTGATAAAATGCGGCATGGAAGTAGTCCAGCGCCATTATTTGTTGTAGGCCTTCGATACCAATATCCTTCTTAACATTCGGAGCCTTGAATTTTGGCATAATCCTTAGTTTCGACGTTTATTCCTTTGCTTGACTCCCTTAGAAAATATGTATGAATAACAATTGGAAGCTTAGTATTTTATTACAGAGTATTCTCTATACTTTTATTGCATATGCCTTTTATATTGTTTTTGGTTGCATGTGGCTTTATGTTACACTAGATTTGCATTATTATTATTATTATTTGCATCATATTGCCTTGTTGCATATGGTTATTATATTGTTTATGTTGCTTGTGCTTATGATAAAAATAGCTTGTGCAATGCTCTTTTGTCAACATGATTCTCCTTTGAATTATAAAAATACAAGATTGGTACTTGAAAGCAAGAAACTACTATTTGATTTCTTGCGCATCTGCATTCGCATCGAGATAGTAAATGGCTTACCAAAAATCAAAAGCAAAAGTGGTATGTTGTAGATTTAGAAATTGGTGATTGATTTATTATTTTATGCCACGGATATAGGAGGCCACTTGTGGGCTTTTGTTTTCTTCTGTGGATTTAGACTAGTTGTGCCAAGTTGTATTTTTTTCTGATCTAGCCACGTAAAGAAGGCGCTGTCAAAATTCTGTATAATATTAGGAACTTTAAAAGCCTAAGGGTGAGAGAACGTTTTCTTCCTTTGGAAATTTTTGGGACGAAATTCTTTTAAAAAAGGAAGAATGTAACATCTCTGAAAAATATATATAACTTATATTCAAATATATGGATAATTTAAAATTTTAAATTGCGAATTAAATATTAATTAAACGGATTTAATAGCCTTATTTAACTCCTTTTAATTAATAAATAATAATGGCGAACTCATTTTGTAAATTTATTTATAATAATAATCAGTTCGAATAAATAACAAGAAAATCAATTGTTAATAAAATGACTTTATTTTTTATGAAGTATTTTTAAATGAATTTATAGGACTTTTTCATATTATTTAATTGGAAAATATTTAAATTTTCGTTTGACGTATATTTCGGCAAACGACGTATATTTCGGCAAACTTGTGAGGAACCGATTCTTCGACTTCCGAAAATTAAAATTAATACGTCCACTGTATCAACTGCCGAGCAATCGAATGCCGGAAAACCGAACCCTTAGGGTTTAAGAAGAAGAAGAGGTAGAAGAAGAAAGAAAGAAGAAGCAACAGAAACAATATCAGAATCTCACAATCGCAGCGGAACAACATATAATAGATAAATGAATATCTTTAAAACAAAGAACTATATCAGTTATTACATTACATCACATTACATCACATTACTATATCTTTAAAACAAAAAAATATTTCTCCTTATGATAGTCAAATATGCTTGATATGCAAATTTCCTTGATATTATTATTATAAGTGCAAAGTGCAAAAAACAATTCGAAAGTATGATATAAACCTTAGCCAACATACGACCATTATCGTATGCCTACTATAACTACCATGTTCAATAGCAGGTTACCGCCACATTCCATGGTAGGTTATACAACTAAAACCGTACAGGGCTCGTATTGTTTCTTTGGATTTCCAACTAATGGTCAGGCCAAGGAACTTCCCATTGCCACATGGGTACGCCTCTGGAAGGACGCCTAGAGAACCTAACCGGATCTCTTCCAACACAAGGCCGGGTTACCCCTAGCTGGGTAACTGCTAACACGAGTATGGCATCCACCGGTCGTAACCGACCTTTATCCCGGGATTCACCAACAACCACAAAATAATAAGTTTGCAGCAACAACATAGGTTAAGTATCTGGGCTCCATACCATGATGCCACCTCTATCCAGAAGGAAATGACATAGACTAAGGAGGCGCTATCCCCTAATAACCTTGCCGCATCTTTCATGTTTTGACCGTTACCGGGGTGTGAGGTCCGACGAAGTCTCGTCCACAAAGCTACGCTTTATACAAAAGCTGTGCTTTGATCAACAAATGAACAGCAACACTCAGCATGCCACGTTACCAAATTGGGAATATATCCCTAGTAACCATCAACTACATAACCTTTGAGTTCGTACGTCTCAGAGAAGGGTGTTAAGCTAAGAGAATAAATTCTCCACCACCAACAAAAATGTATTTGATAGAAACCAGCTTCACATCTCAAATTGTAACGTCAGACACACATCTATACAAGTACGTTCTGGGATCGAACGGAACCGAAGGCACTTCCAAAAGAAGCCCTTGCAATCCGGATATTCACTAATCACGTCCGGACTTCCCATCACAAAGGGTGATAAAATCTCTATATCAAAGATCAGCCGATGCAGAAACATTCGACGGTAATCCTTCCGTTTTCGAAAATATCCGGTCTTCAACACCGGTCTTCAAATGCTATCCATTATGACGTATCACTATTCGAAATAGGATTCATGACCCAAAGGTCCTCTCCCGGCTAAACCGAATAACGAGCACTTTTTTTAAAAATAAGTGTAGCATTCAAATTCAAGCAAATCACAACAAAAACCCATTTAAAGGTAAATATTGATAGTCGATTATTTAACTATCAAAATTTAAGCACAACATCACCAGATTCCAAATAATTTCCCAAATTATTTATTTTCCAAAAATATCTTTACAATATATATTTTTTTCCGCACTTCAACCGTTTGAAAAGAAATTTCAAATCACTTTTCAGATTATCTTTAAAAGATATAATCTCAAAACATCTCACTTCATATTGGAAAAAAACATTTCCATACTTATTTAATAATAAGTAATTCACAAATCTATTTATTTTCAACATTTGAAAAATATTCAATATACTTAAATCACAATTAAGTATATATTTTATTCTTTAAGGAAAACATTCCCTTAAACACATTTTTGAGTCAAAACGAATGTTGCGTAAAACATCGTTATGACAACTCAAAAGCACTAGTATAGGGATTCGAAATTAAGATAGATATATAAATCCCAATAGTACATAAAACATTTCCTTTCGAAAACCATTTACTATAACAACAGTGTTATAGTCCACCATTTCCTTTTATTTCTCGAAAACGTCCATTTCAACAATGAATGTTGAAATCTATGGTTTCGATACTTAATACATTTTAAAACATCTTTAAATCGTTCTAATTCTATTTAAAATTTCATTTTCCCAAAACATTTCTTTAATATATAATTCACTGTCCAAAATCGTGAATATACTTCGTTAACCAAATTCAACATTTCTACACATTTTATTAAAAGGATTATCCACTGTCCAAAATCGTGGATATATCTCCTTTAATAAGCTATAATAATTAACTCATCAAAATAAGTCGTTTTCGGATTTATAAAACAATGTTCATAAATTCCATTTATATTTTAATAACAACTTCAACTTATAAAGCACTTTATTAACAGATTCCATCCATATCCCATTTGCACGCCAAAATCCAAATTATAAGCAAATTACTTATAATTCTCTATTTACAAATTCATTCATTTTATAACTTCACAAATCGTAGATTCTATTCTTTTATAAAAATCCACTTATAACATCATTTTAAAACGTCTTTAAAACTCCTTCATAATTTCGTCATTTTGATTTATAAAAATCCAATTTTATAAATTTATATATAAATCTTTTATAATAAATTCAAAAATCTCTATTTAAACTATTTTATAAAATCATTAACTCCATATTTCAAAAATCACATTTCAACTATATTTCTCAAAAATCATAATTTTTATAACATTAAAATTAAAACATTTATTTATTTAAAATGAATCGATTCCAAAATTTAATAAAATGTATACTTTCAAAAATCACTTTAAAAACTCTTTAAATTTGAAAATCATCACTTTAACACTTTTAATTTTCCAAAATAGGCCCAATGCTGAAATAGCACTAAATATAACAATCACGGCATCCAAAACATCATATATCATATGATAACAGAATATATCATAATATCTTTAAATAAATCAATACGGATGAGGAATCCAGTTGGATCCCTCCAACCTGTTTCCCTGCATCCATAGATGTTAGCACAATACCAATCCCGTTTCAATACGGGATATCGCGGTACATGGGTTTATATAAAATATCATCCACTATTAAGCGGCGCAATAGGGTCTCATCCGCTATATAATGCGGGAAAATCAACTCCAAGTACATATATAATACCAATTCCACTTCAAGGTGGAATATCGCGGTATATGTGTTTAATAAATAACACCCGCTTAATATACGTTGTATAAGGTCTATTTCAATACAAAAGATAATAATTTATCATCCAAGTATACAATCAACACAATCAAGCAATTTTAAATCTAACTATTTAAAATTTAAATCGAAACACTATTCGATTGAGTGAGAAGTTCTCACCTTGCTTCCAATACAGTTGCAGTGTTCTATTTCAAATAAAATTAAGCATGCGTTTAATTTTACCCAAAATTATCACTAGCTCCAATCAATTCCAATCCAGCTTCATCGCGTAGTATTCGCGAATGCGATTCCTACGCAATTCGTTTCGTGCGAAACCGACCTCGTATGAAAAAGTTATGAGGTTACAAAGTTTGAACGAATTTATATAATATAAATTTACAATTTTCTTTTATTCTTAACCCTCACTCTAATCAGGGCTATTGATTTTCAGAGGCAAGATCTAGGTCGTTCCCCTATTCTTCTTCCCCAGGTTCGGAATCACGCACACGAACCCATGGCCGCCTCTTTATCAACGAATTTTCGCACCCACCATGTCGACTTTGAAGACGATCGGCAAGTGCCGTACGAACGAGCGTCACGAGCTCCACCTATGGCCGAAGCAAGGTTGAACTCGGTCATCCCCAGGCATGGGAATACGCGCATGAAATGGTGGTGAACGCGGTGCCATAGCTCTCAATCTACAGCTCGAAATCTAATCTCAACCGTTGGATATGTCGATCTCGTCGCTGTCTACAACTTTCATTTTGGAAGTTTCGCGAATTGATTTGTGGATTTGAAGGAAAATGAGGAAGAACGAATCAAAATTCCGGCCATTGAAATATCAAGTGGCGGCTAGGGCTGAAACCCTAAATTTGTTTTGTAAAAGTGGAAATGTGATGTCCTTATATAGAAAATACGCGACACAATTCACCCAAAAGTTTTCCAAACTTCAAACAAAACGTGCCGCCTGGCATTTATAATGTTTTACCCCTATTCCGAACGCAATGGAATATATATCGGGAGCTAATTCGATCGTATTTGAAAGATAAGTTTTCGAATCGAATTATTTAAATTTAAAATTCATTCAAACCGATTTCTACGCGTTTTAGCTTGCCCCAGATAAACCGTAAGTCCGATTGACACGAAATTTGAAACCATACAATAATATAACATTATGGATCCGCTGAAACTGGTTTCGTAGAAATCCGAGACTGTTTGAAAAATGACTATTTTTACTCGTCAACTAAATATTAAAATGTTTAATTTCTGCAAATTTACTTTTAATGCAATTTTAAAAGTTCTATAACTTCATTCTAACTCTAATATGATTTAATACAACTTTACAAATCAATTTTAGTCACATTAAACCCAATTTCCAATTATTTCTGTAGTTTCAAATGATAAATTATCGATTTAATTATCCAATTAAATTGAGATATTCGAAATAAAAATTTATTCGACTTACAAATTTTACATGTTAATATTTAAAAATCAATTAAATATACGAATTTCCAATGACAGGAATTCTGGGTCGTTACATAACTAGTGTATTTTATTGTTGTTTTGGGATAACATCGCATTGTTGGGTGCAATTGTATCTTTGCCTATGTCGTTCGCGGTTTGTACGATAACGAAATTCAGTTTAGCGTAGTGCTGGAAATACTTGTATAAACGAACATCAACCCTAAGACTATTCTTCACCTTTTTCTTTTCAATTTTTCTTCTTTCCCACTTACAGTGAACATGAAATGAGCCTCCACCTTCTAAAATCAAATCGAGAGATTTATGCAACAAAAAATGTGAGATTAGTTTTGTTGTACTCGCATGGAGATAAGCTTCAAATCCATATATATTTCATAGTGCACGACATCGTTTTGTGGAGTTTGACCTTTAATAGCCGAACTAGGGTTCGACTATTAGTTCGGCTATGATGTTAATTGGGGAGGAATTAGGTATTGAGGAAGGAGTTGTTGTGTTTCTCGGGGCAAGGCGAAGGGGCGATGGAAGTTAGGAGTGGTGCGATGCCTTATAGTATATCACACCGTTATGGTTTCTCATGCGTGACCATTAGGTTGAAATGGCCAAGGTGACGTCAAGCTTCAACTTTTTGGGATCGGTGCATCGAGTTTGGGAAGAGAGGAGCATTGGCAAAGACCGTTTGTCGAATGGTGAAGCGTAGCTCCGTATCACTGTGATTCGTGCATGATAAGTTTGGGTATCAGCATATACTGATATTTTATTTTGGAGGGTAGTTGATTTGGGAGGATGGATATAAAGGTATTAATTTGTTAACTAAGTTATTAATGAATTAATTAATTAATCCTAATTTCTTATAAAATTAGTATCTCTTTAGAAGTAATCTTTTGCGTTAGACTCGTATCTATGTTATCTACGCAATAGAGTTGAATTCACTTAATTTGGAGCTAGTGAAATTTTAAGCTAAAATCGAATGCCATTTGATTTTAGATCGAACAAGAACGTGAAAGCATCAAATGGAATTTTGGTGAGTATACTCACCTCTAAATAAACTATATGATATCTATGTTGCTATATATTATTGTTGAATGCCTGGATGATAGCTTATATATTGTTGTTTGATTATTTGTTTGGAATTAATTCTTGTTTGGAAGCAGATGGTATAAATAACCACTTTTTTGCAGGAAAAATATTCAAGAGGAATTCGAAGATATGTAGCAAATAGGTTGCTAAGGAACATTTCGAAATACACATACATAATTGTGATTTATAGGGAAGTTTTGTAGAGAGACCCTAAGAAGTTTCTCGCCAATGTTGATTTACTTATATTCTTATGTTGCTTATATTGATGGTTGAAATATGTATGAAATACTATTTGATTTGTGTAAGTGTCATTATAGCGATTATCGCTATCCCATCATTTATTAAATATCATCTCCTTAAACCTTTATGTGCGTTGAACTTGCACTTGTATTTCTACAAAACAAATATTTTGACCGTGTTTTTCACCTTGAAAGTTGTTTAACTATATTTTCAAATATTCTTGTGAATTATGATTTAAGGATAAGTGTTGTTTAAATTTATAAAAAGATTATAAATTTGATTAATTATCTTTGGGAGAATTAATGTTGTCCAAATATATAAAAAAGATTATAAATTTGATTAATCATGTTTCGGGATAATTAATGTTATTTTAAATTTATAAAAAGATTAAAAATTTGATTAATTATCTCTGGGATGATTAACATTGTTTTTAAATTTATAAAAGAATTTTTAATGATTTAATATAAATTATCGAAGAAGATGTTTTTATTTTGAAATAAGGAAACGAAATGGTTTCGAGTTTTAATATATTTTATACTTGAGATTTTCCTTGTAATATTTGAAATTGGCATTTTGAAACTATATTTTAAGTATTTTGATTTTATTGAAAAGTGAAAAGGGAGCATGGATTGCAGCACCATTGTTATAATAAATGTTTTTCAAGAATCAAGAAAGAATTCATAGAATATAACATTTTTGTTATTATAAATGATTTTGTTAAGTTATCAAGAAAACTTTTTACTTGACTTAATAAGTGTTGATATTCTTAAATCTTTAGAGGAGTTTTTTTTGAAGGTGATAAAAAGTTGATTTATAAATGATATTTTGTAAATGAAAAAGATCTTTTAAACGGAAGGTTTTAGCGAAAAAGCTAATTATAATTGATTTTGGTTTACAGTAAACAATGTTTTAATGACATTTGTTTTTTACCCTTCTTTTTAATACACTTGGACATATAAATTGCTCTTTAAAAGAATATTTTAAAGAGTATTTTCAAAGTGTTTTACAAATATATGTGATGTGAAAATCAGACATAGGTGGGAGTCAAATGTTTTAAAACTTTGATTTGTTTACAGAAAATATTCAGTCATATACTTAGCACTAAACATTGAGATATGGAAATTCATCTTAGGCTCGAAGGTTAATGTAACGACCCGGAAATTTCGAGAAAGAGAAAGAAGAAGAAACAGAAACACAAACTCAGAATCTCACATTCGCAGCGGATCAAAATATAATATCACATAAATAATAGTTATACAAAGGAAAACTGTGCTTGTCAAATTACACCTTAATATATATCAGAGTTACAACATATTTTCAAGCACAGGACAGATAAATCAATCTGTTTCAGATACTATAATATATCACAGCAAAAACTCTCCATACGTCCCTGCTCTCCAGCTCGCCTCCTGAGCTCCATAACGTCCTTACCTGAAAATCTGTAATGCTCGGTCTGACCCGAGAATTACATCAAAGTAACACCCGGGTCAGGCTGGAAACCTACGTGAGTAAACCCGTCTAACAAGAATACAAAAGCAAGCAACTTATGTAAACCCGGGGTAACTTATATCAATTTACATCTTCACAAGCTATTATAGACATTACTTATTTCACACGTCAATTTCTAAGTGCCAAACTTAGATTAAATGGTCCAACTTACTTAAATCATTCCATATCAGCCTATTGATTCCACATATCAATCTATAAGGAATCGAAGTGGTTTCGGGTATTCACTAATACCCGACTCCGGTCTCTTCGAATTTAGTACCATCATAAGACAAAGCTGTTTAAGCTTTAAACATTTCCATGTATACCCATAGTAACAGATTCACATAGCAATTCTATTTCAGATAGATAATCCACATCTAACACCCTAGCATCACAATCATCTGCCAAGTATAACAACAATCCAAACATCTAATAACATTCAGCCATTCATAAGCAAAGACTTTAATCACACAATCTTTAATTAATTTAAAACAAATTAAATTAAATTAATTTCTTCCATTACTATAAATCCTACATGTTTAATCCTTAATTAATTACAGCAAATTAATTAATTAATCTCCAATTACACATCTAAATTAATCATCCTTGATTAATTACCCTCAATTACATAAAGTAATTATCCTTTACTTAATTACACAACTTAATTATTGTGATGATCCGGAATTTCTGGCAATATCAATTTAATAATATGAATTGAAAATTAAATTGATTTGATAATCTTTGTGATAAGATTGGAAATTAATTTAATAATCCAATTAAAATAAATATTTAATTAATAGATTTATCTTTTAAAAGCTATTGAATAGATAAAATATGGTTTTTAATTGATAAGATAAAATTTAATTTGTTTAAATTAATTTATTTGGTATTAAGTTTTTTTAAAAGTATATAATAAATAACCAAATTATTTTAAATACATAAGGAAAATGTTTAAATGATTTAAAATATGTTTAACTCAAGTTTAAGTTTAAATAAAATAACAATAAGGGTTATTTTGATATAATTGGATAAAATAAATAATTTATTAATAAGAAGACAATTTCTTTTATAAATTATTTATAGTCATCAAATGTTGTTTTTAAAAATATAATAATACATTGTTTTAACAAATAGATTTTTTTATATAAAAATAATTGTTTTTCAAAAATTTAATTGTGTAGTTATATTTGTAAATAAACTGGATTTCAAAATTTAATTTGAACATGAATTCAAAGCTTTTAAAGTTTAAAGTATAAATATTTTTAATTTGTTTTGATTTTGAAATATTTGTATAAGCTTCATTTTATAAATTAAATTGGATTTATTCATTTTAAATTTTATCTACATGAAAATAAATGCATGTTAACTAATTAATTAAATATATCTTATATTAAACATCTAATTAAAATATAAGTTAACATAATTATAACAAATTAACATTAAATACAAATGTAAACATTATACTAATTAGAAGAACAAGTGTTAATCCATAAACTTGACAAAGTGACAAATGTTAACTTCTTTACAAGTGTCAACAAAACTGAATTTAGGTTTTTCTTTTATTTTATTTTTCAGTTTTTATAAACAAATCCTCTTCCATCTTATTTCTTTTCAAAATCTAAAGCTAAGTAGACAATGGAAAACAAATGTGAAATAAACACTTCTCTTAAAACCAAAATTTCTGAAACATCTTCAAATCCACTTCTCAAATCAAATCTGTAAACCTGAGACTTTCCTCAAACCAAAATCATGCAAGTCAAATTTCAAAATAGCATACAAACCAGATGCATGAAATCAAGCAGGAAATTCTGCATTTTTGGAATTCAAACCTGCATCAAAGCAATCCTGCATATTTTTCAAATGTAAAGGCATCTGCATCATCTTCTATCTGGAATTTCATATAGCATGCATGCAAGAGTTCTGTAACAAAGCACTCAAGTTTTAATCAAATACAAGAAGGAACTGCATATTTCCAGTATTAAAAAGCACCAAAGTATTTTTCAAAAAAACTGCTCTGTCTTCCAATATAACAGGTGAATAACATCATAATATAAATGGTTTAAAGTATAATTAGGTTGCAAGTTTTATCACTGAAAACAAATATGTTTGTGAATGCATTATAAGTATATCTCTGAATATTTATATGGATGTATTGGCGTGTATTAAGATTTTCTGCGCTGTCTTTATATTGTTTCCCAGACTCAAGACTCTGTCTTACCACCTGATCTAGTTTGTTAGGACTTGATTTACAAACCAAGAGTGTTTAAATTAGTGTATATTAAGTTTTAAAAACTTAAAATTTGTTAAATCAAATCTGGTATTGCTGTAAAGTCAGGATATCAAAGTATGTTGAATAATATGAAAACTTCAAATTGAGAAATAGATAGATTCAGTATTAGGAATTAAAAACTAAAATCAAAACATGATTTTTAGAACAAAAATTAGGATTTTTAGTTAAGGGGGTATGATGCAGTTCTGTGAAGAACAGAAAAGAGGAATTAAGGGATTTCTTATGATCTATCTATATTGAGGGATCGGGGTTCATTTTGTGGGTAGAGGAGTAACCATTGATGATTGGAAAAATTATTGTTGTTGATGCAAATCAACATGGAGACAGTGGTGATGAATTGTTACATGTAGCCCTAGTTTAAGCTAGGTAGTTTGTTTTGGTCAGTACTACCTGTAGAGATGATCGAGTTGGATGAAAATTGGGCAGATGGAAGCTTGGCCATAGTTGAAGTCGCAGCCGGAGTTATTGGATTTTCGGTGGCCGGAGGGCCGTGATCTTGGCGATGTCAGGTTTGGTTGGGGTTGAACTTTTCTGTTCCAGGTTTATGTTTTAAACTCGAATTCAAATTCGAGTTGAATAGGAGCGAGGTGATGATCGTATTGGACTGAGGGGATGGTCGTTGATGTTTGGAAGTCACCGGAGAAGGATGATGATGGCTGGAGGCACGGTGCAGGTGCACCGTGCACTATTGGGTTTCTGGTGAAATCTGGGAGGCTGCAGTGTTTTTGTCTCGAGTTTTTACTCGAGAAATTGGGTTGTTTGCTCGAAGGAATGAGCTGGCTGACTCGAAGCAAATTTCTTTTTGATCAGGTTAGTGAAGCGATGCAGTTTTTTTCTGCAAACTATCTGTAGGTTTTAAATTTAATCAATTTAAATGAATTTTTAAGTTGTTATGATAAGATTTAAACAAGTTTAAATCTGCAGTATGTATTATAGTTTCAAAGGGTTTTGAAATCTTATAAGTTTTAAATTTTGAAAGGGGTTTTCAATTTATTTATTTTTAAAGAAGAAAAAAACCTGACAGTTTTGGAAATTGAATTTCAATTAGAAAATCTGAAACTTAATTTAAAACAAGCAGTTTGAATTTAAATTTAAGTTCAGTTTTCTTAAGATCTTTGAATCTTCGGGTTTTAAAAATGAATTTGTATTTTAAATAAAAAGTTTTAAAATCAAGGTTTAAATCAAAAGTTCAATTCAAGTTTAAATAAAATGATTTAAAATGGGTTCTAGTATCTCAAATTTAAAATATGGATATTTGAATAATTTTTAAAATTTGAATGTTTTCAAACAGGTTTAAATTTAAATTGTTTGTTAGAGGTAAATTTGTTTTCAAACAAATTTTTAAATTTGATTTTCCTTTTAGAATGAAGTCATTATAAAAGATTTATAAAAGGAAGTTAAATGATTTGTTAACTTGAATTTGTAATTTAAATAGTAATGTACTTAAAACTTAATTTCAAATTAAATTAAGTAAATTAAGGCTTATCTTATATAAGTTTTAAATGAAAGTAATAAATTTTATTTACATTTGTTTTAAAGGATTATAAATGGAATTTAAATTAGTTATTGCTTAAATAAATATGATTTTGAATTTTTGATGTGTCCTATAAAGCTAATCATAGCTTTAAGCCTCATCAACCGGGAATGGCTAAACAGGGGAGGTGCAGCAAGGCTTCATGGGTAGCCCCCACTTGAGAGCAAGATTTTCCCCTGTCTAGAGGTCCCTTTTTATTTCGGCTGTGTGGGCAGTTGGATATGCGCACCAACTGCGGGATTGTCTTGTTCGAAACTGTTCAGTAAGGAATGGTTCCGGCTTTGTGTTGTAGGGGAGTTAGGGTGGCTCCTCGGTACGTTGATCTAGGCCACGTACTGTGGCGGGCGGTACCGCAATAGCCCTGCCATTGTATGGAATCCACAATCCAATAAGTGCCAAAGGTTTTGATTGTATTACCCACTTTTGTGGCTAGTAGCTGGAATTTAATCATGTAACAATTTCGGCTATTTCATATTTACTTGAAAACCCTAGACCTATTATAATATCACCGGATTTCCTATCAAATGTTTTGGTTAGCGTAAGGTAAAAACTTTTCCATGTTTATGTGTGGGAAGTCTTACGTGATACCTTTCTTTTCAAAGGTTTTTTCAAAATTAAGCAACTTTAACATGTTACTCACACCAGACCCATGTCTGACCCGAAGTTTATTTTTGTTTTTCATAAACTCTTGGGTACTCAAATCTTTACGAGTAGCCAAGGGATTCAGGTTAGCTTTGACGAATTGTGGAGGAGCAATGGAGCAGGAGGCTTCTGCGTTAGATATATAGTTTCCGCTGTGTTTGGTATCTCTGTGTTATCTGTTGGGTTGTATTGAGTTGTAATAACTAGACAGGTGCTTATAACTGTCTAGTACGTGTTGTATTATCTGTGTAATCTGATAGTTGTTGTATACTATGTAATGTTTTATGTTATTAATATAATTTATTTGTTCCGCTGTTTAGATTCTAATGAGTTGTTTCATCTTTCTTCTCTTTCTTTCTATTCTCTATCCCTATCTTTCTTATTAATGATGCATCATTCTGTTTATACGGATGAAGGGTCGTTACAGTGGTATCAGAGCATTAGGTTGAGTGAATACCTAGGCTCTGTAGTGGTGTCTATCTTGAGAGAGCGTATTTGTAATTTTAAATATATTTATATTTATTTATCTATTTCTACCTATCTATTGGGTTACCTGTTCAGGTTTTCCAATATAGGTTATAAAGGTAGATGACATAGTAGTGTTTGTAACATAATTACTACCATTGGTTGAAGTTTGTATGTTGAGGATGGAAGTGTATTTGTCGAGACTATAGACCTAATACCGTCTCGAGTAAGTTTTGTTATGTTGAAGTATTTCATCGATCTCTGAAGGAAACCTGTTAAGGTTCGGAGTCATCTTTGAAGTGCAAAGTTTGGACCTGTTCGATTGGGCTGGAGCATGTGATGGTAGATACCTCAGGAAGTTGTAACTGCGTGATAAGATGCAGTGACTATGGTTGTGTCCAAAGATATTTCTTTGGAACAAGTGTTGGAAGTATTCTGCTTCAATGTTGTGGTTGGATTCAGCGGGATGTTGTGGTTAGCTTTGAAGTCCGAGTTTCTCGAAGAACTTTGGATTAGGAAGTTTGGCATCGATGTCAGCAATGCAGCTCGGAGTGTTCTATGATGACAGGGAGGTATTAGCTGAGTAGTTTTTCTGGAGGTGGAATTCAAAAGCAGCAGAGTGAATCCGTTTCTTTAATGGATTTGCTAGACCAGTGGAAGCCGTTCTGTTTGGTAAAGAGAGGACAGTTTTATTTGGAGATTGATCTGGGTTGATCGCAAAAGTGACTTGCAATTGTTTGAGAGTTTTCTTGGATTGTTAAAAATGTTTCTGGATGTCTTCTGGAAATTGAGTTTTCTGATCGACTAGTATTCCAGGAGGGGAATTGGTGGTTCCGTTTAGTTGGAGGATGGTTCCTAGAGATAGAGTTTGATGAAGTAACTCAGTTTTTGGAGGAATTTCTGAGTTTTCTTTATGGATCTGTTGAAATATATTTCTGGAAAGTGATGTCCAGTTGGTGCTTGTGTTCTTCGTCAGCATTTTCTTATCTACTTCGGATCAGAGTTGTGCAGCGGAAGCAGTTTGGAAGTGTTTCTGGTTGTCTTTTTCTGGATTAGGAGAAGTAAGTTCAGTCTTCTACTGATTATGGAGTAGAGTTGTGTTTTTGGTTTTGGATTGATTTTAAGTAGATCATTGGGTTGGGTTGTTTTTGGTTTTGTTTGTTTCTGGAGAAATCAGCAAGGGTTAAGCTGATCAGTTTAGATGTTGGCAGCCAGGATTGTCTGAAGAATTTTGTGGATATGAGACGGAGGAATTTGAAATTCGAAGTTGGAGACTTCGTTGTTGTTGGAGTTTTCTCTGATTTAGGAGCTATAAGTTTTGGTAAGTCTAGGAAGCTAGCTCCAAGATGTTTTGGATCTTTTCTGTGTTTTGGTTGGATCAGTGTTTGGTTTTCAAGATTGAATTACCAGTTTGGATAACTAGGATTCGGTATGTTTCACGTATCTCTGAGGGAGTACGTGTATGGTCTATCTTTGGTTTAGAACCAGCAGTTATAGAGGTTGGTTGTTGAGGCAGACTCGTCTGTAGTCTGATATGCTGTCTAGTTCTATAGATCTAGACGAATAAGAGCTCTATAGCTTAATAGTATTGATTGTTTGGAATCTATAGAGCGAGTATCCCGATATTTTTACCAGGGAAACTCGAGGAAACTCTATCCAGAATTTTATCTGGATAGATAGGTTTGATTGATTGGGTGAATTGATTGCTATGGTTGTTAGCATATCATTGGTATATGCTTGTGTTTTAAAATTAAATCTTTAAATAGATTATTAAATTACCTTTGTCTTAAATTTCGGGGACGAAATTCTTTTAAGGGGGGGAATGTGATGACCCGGAATTTCTGGCAATATCAATTTAATAATCTGAATTGAAAATTAAATTGATTTGATAATCTTTGTGATAAGATTGGAAATTAATTTGATAATCCAATTAAAATAAATATTTAATTAATAGATTTATCTTTTAAAAGCTATTGAATAGATAAAATATGGTTTTAAATTGATAAGATAAAAATTTAACTTGTTTAAATTAATTTATTTGGTATTAAGTTTTTTTAAAAGTATATAATAAATAACCAATTGATTTTAACTATATAAGGAAAATGTTTAAATGATTTAAAATATGTTTAACTCAAGTTTAAATTTAAATAAAATAACAATAAGGGTTATTTTAATATAATTGGATAAAATAAAAAAAATTAATAAGAAGACAATTTCTTTTATAAATTATTTATAGTCATCCAATGTTGTTTTTAAAAATATAATAATACATTGTTTTTAACAAATAGATTATTTTATATAAAAATAATTGTTTTTCAAAAATTTAATTGTGTAGTTATATTTGTAAATAAACTGGATTTCAAAATTTAATTTGAACTTGACTTCAAAGCTTTTAAAGTTTAAAGTATAAATATTTTTAATTTGTTTCGATTTTGAAATATTTGTATAAGCTTCATTTTATAAATTAAATTGGATTTATTCATTTTAAAATTTATCTACATGAAAATAAATGCATGTTAACTAATTAATTAAATATATCTTATATTAAAATCTAATTAAAATATAAGTTAACATAATTATAACAAATTAACATTAAATACAAATGTAGACACTATACTAATTAAAAGAACAAGTGTTAATCCATAAACTTGACAAAGTGACAAATGTTAACTTCTTTACAAGTGTCAAAAAATTGAATTTAGGTTTTTCTTTTATTTTATTTTTCAGTTTTTATAAACAAATCCTCTTCCATCTTATTTCTTTTCAAAATCTAAAGCTAAGTAGACAATGGAAAACAAATCTAAAATAAACACTTCTCTTAAAACCAAAATTTCTGAGACATCTTCAAATCCACTTCTCAAATCAAATCTGTAAACCTGAGACTTTCCTCAAACCAAAATCATGCAAGTCAAATTTCAAAATAGCATACAAACCAGATGCATGAAATTGAGCAGGAAATTCTGCATTTCTGGAATTCAAACCTGCATCAAAGCAATCCTGCATATTTTTCAAATATAAAGGCATCTACATCATCTTCTATCTGGAATTTCATATAGCATGCGTGCAAGAGTTCTGTAACAAAGCACTCAAGTTTTAATCAAATACAAGAAGGAACTGCGTATTTCCAGTATTAAAAAGCACCAAAGTTTTTTTCAAAAAAACTACTCTGTCTTCCAATATAGCAGGTGAGTAACATCATAATATAAATGGTTTAAAGTATAATTAGGTTGCAAGTTTTATCACTGAAAACAAATATGTTTGCGAATGCATTATAAGTATATCTTTGAATATTTATATGGATGTATTAGTGTGTATTGAGTTTTTCTGCTCTGTCTTTATATTGTTTCCCAGGCTCAAGACTCTATCTTACCACCTGATCTAGTTTGTTAGGACTTGATTTACAAACCAAGAGTGTTTAAATTAGTGTAGATTAAGTTTTAAAAACTTAAAATTTGTTAAATCAAATCTGGTATTGCTGTAAAGTCAGGATATCAAAGTATGTTGAATAATATGAAAACTTCAAATTGAGAAATAGATAGATTCAGTATTAGGAATCAAAAACTAAAATCAAAACATGATTTTTAGAACAAAAATTAGGATTTTTAGTTAAGGGGGTATGGTGCAGTTCTGTGAAGAACAGAAAAGGGGAATTAAGGGATTTCTTATGATCTATCTATATTGAGGGATCGGGGTTCATTTTGTGGGTAGAGGAGTAACCATTGATGATTGGAAAAATAATTATTGTTGATGCAAATCAACATGGAGACAGTGGTGATGAATTGTTACATGTAGCCCTAGTTTAAGCTAGGTAGTTTGTTTTGGTCAGTACTACCTGTAGAGATGATCGAGTTGGATGAAAATTGGGCAAATGGAAGCTTGGCCATAGTTGAAGTCACAGCCGGAGTTGTTGGATTTTCGGTGGTCGGAGGGCCGTGATCTTGGCGATGTCAGGTTTGGTTGGGGTTGAACTTTTCTGTTCCAGGTTTATGTTTTAAACTCGAATTCAAATTCGAGTTGAATAGGAGCGAGGTGATGATCGTATTGGAATGAGGGGATGGTCGTTGATGTTTGGAAGTCACCGGAGAAGGATGATGATGGCTGGAGGCACGGTGCAGGTGCACCGTGCACTATTGGGTTTCTGGTGAAATCTGGGAGGCTGCAGTGTTTTTGTCTCGAGTTTTTACTCGAGAATTTGGGTTGTTTGCTCGAAGGAATGAGTTGGCTGACTCGAAGCAAATTTCTTTTTGCTCGAGTTAGTGAAGTGATGCAGTTTTTTTCTGCAAACTGTCTGTAGGTTTTAAATTTAATCAATTTAAATAAATTTTTAAGTTGTTATGATAAGATTTAAACAAGTTTAAATCTGCAGTATGTATTATAGTTTCCAAGGGTTTTGAAATCTTATAAGTTTTAAATTTTGAAAGGGGTTTTCAGTTTTTTTTTTAAAGAAGAAAAAAACCTGACAGTTTTGGAAATTGAATTTCAATTAGAAAATCTGAAACTTAATTTAAAACAAGCAGTTTGAATTTAAATTTAAGTTCAGTTTTCTTAAGATCTTTGAATCTTCGGGTTTTAAAAATGAATTTGTATTTTAAATAAAAAGTTTTAAAATCAAGTTTTAAATCAAAAGTTCAATTCAAGTTTAAATCAAATGATTTAAAATGGGTTCTAGTATCTTAAATTTAAAATCTGGATATTTGAATAAGTTTTAAAATTTGAATGTTTTCAAACAGGTTTAAATTTAAATTGTTTGTTAGAGGTAAATTTGTTTTCAAACAAATATTTAAATTCGATTTTCCTTTTAGAATGAAGTCATTATAAAATATTTATAAAAGGAAGTTAAATGATTTGTTAACTTGAGTTTGTAATTTAAATAGTAATGTACTTAAAACTTAATTTCAAATTAAGTTAAGTAAATTAAGGCTTATCTTATATAAGTTTTAAATGAAAGTAATAAATTTTATTTACATTTATTTTAAAAGATTATAAATGGAATTGAAATTAGTTAATGCTTAAATAAATACCATTTTGTATTTTTGATTCAAAAATGGAATTTGAATTTAAATTTAAAAATGCAATGTTCTAAGTACACCTTAATATTAATAAAATTATTAATAAGGAGTGGATTATCTTAGAAATTATTAAGGTGTTAAAATAATTAAATAAATAGGATAATTAAGGAATGACTTATTTATTTAATTTATAATTAATAATTTGGATTAATTTAAATTAGAGATTAATTAAGAAGTAATTAAAGAATTAATAATAGTTAATGATGGTCATTAACTAAGGTTTATTTAGTAATTAATTAATATGATTAATTTTTAATAATTAATTAGATTTATTAATTAATCAATTGTGAAATTTTTTTAAGTTTAATTACTAAATGAAAATAATTAAGACATTAATTACTTAATGTAATTAATGAAGTTTATTGTGATTGGTTTAAATTAATTAATTAAGTTTAATTAATTTTAAGCATTCGATTTTATAATAATTACTTAATGTAATTAATGAAGTAATTAAGGATAATTACTGGATGTAATTAGTGGAAGATGGTTTAAGTGTGGAAGTAATTTAGATTAAATTACTTTATAATTAATCAAGGGACTAATTAAGAAATTAATTAAGGGGTAATAAATTTGATAAGTAATCAAGGGTAGTTAATTACTGAATGTGACTAATCAAAGGTGATTAACAATTATGGTTTAATTGAGATTAATTACCTAATGTAATTAATTTAAATATGTAATTAATTTAATTAAGGATCATTAATTAATTTAATTAATAATGTAATTAAGATTTATTAATTAAGATTAATTAACATTAATAAGTAATTAAGGGTAATTAATTAAGGTTTAATGTAATTAGTTATATTTAACTAATTAATGAAGTAATTAAAGGTTAATTACTGTATTTGGTTTAGGATAATTAATGTTGTGAAATTAATTAAAATATAATTAATCAGGGGTGATTAATTAAGATGATAAATTAAAGGTTAGTTAATTAATTAATTTGTAATTAATTAATGATAATATAAGCAAGATTTATATTGTGTAAGTAATTAATTTAATTCATTAATTAGAGATAGATGTAATTAATTTCATTCATTTTAAATTAATTATAGATGTATGATTATAGAACATTGCTTATGTATGGATGATATTTTTTGTCTTGAATGGTTTGAATCTCGGATATGAGATTAGTAATGTTAAGTGATATGGATACATTGGTTGCATTGTGATGATGGTATGGATTATCTTTGATAATGATAATATGGATTATCTATTATGATGATAATGTTGATTATCTATTGTGATGTGAATTATCTATCTGTGTGTTATATAGATAATGTTATTGAATTGTTTTAAACTCTAAAACAACTTGGACCTAAAAGACACGCTTTGGATTTCGATGAGACTGGGATCGGGTTTCCATATTTGGATATCCGAAAACCACATCGATCCAAATTAACGATAGGTCGTGAATCTTATGTAAAGAGTGAAGACTCGAGGTGTAAGGACTATTAGTCGGTATAACTCTGTGGGTGATTCCGTGATGAGTTTGACGGGTAGTACTTTCAGGCTCGAGATGGTGAATCAGAGTGCAAGGGTTATCGTCGTTAACTCTGAGTGTGATTCCAAAATGAGTGTAACGAGATAATGCCTTCGGTTTCGTTCGAACCCGGAACGAACTTGTATGGATTGAATGCTTTCAGCACATCGTCAGGTGGACGATGAGCATTCTAAGTGATGTGTCCTATAAAGGTAATCGTAGCCTCAAGCCTCATCAACTGGGAATGGCTAAAACAGGGGAGGTGCAGCAAGGCTTCGTGGGTAGCCCCCACTTGAGAGCAAGATTTTCCCCTGTCTAGAGGTCCCTTTTTATTTCGGATGTGTGGGCAGTTGGATATGCGCACCAATTGCGGGGTTGTCTTGTTCGGAACTGTTCAGTAAGGAATTGTTCCGGCTTTGTGTTGCAAGGGAGTTAGGGTGGCTCCTCGGTACGTTAATCTAGGCCACGTACTGTGACGGTCGGTACCCCAGTAGCCCTGCCATTGTATGGAATTCACAATCCAATAAGTGCCAACGGTTTTGATTGTATTACCCACTTTTGTGGCTAGTAGCTGGAATTTAATCATGTAACAATTTCGGCTATTTCATATTTACTTGAAAACCCTAGACCTATTATAATATCACCGGATTTCCTATCAAATGTTTTGGTTAGCGTAAGGTAAAAACTTTTTCATGTTTATGTGTGGGAAGTCTTACGTGATACCTTTCTTTTCAAAGGTTTTTTCAAAATTAAGCAACTTTAACCTGTTACTCACAACAGACCCATGTCTGATCCGGAGTTTATTTTTTTTCATAAACTCTTGGGTACTCAAATTTTTACGAGTAGCCAAGGGATTCATGTTAGCTTTGACGAATTGTGGAGGAGCAATGGAGCAGGAGGCTTCTGCGTTAGATATATAGTTCCCGCTGTGTTTGGTATCTCTATGTTATCTGTTGGGTTGTATTGAGTTGTAATAATTAGACAGGTGTTTATAACTGTCTAGTACGTGTTGTATTATCTGTGTACTCATAGCTGTTGTATACTATGTAATATTTTATGTTATTAATATAATTTATTCGTTCCGCTGTTTAGATTCTGATGAGTTGTTTCTTCTTTCTTCTCTTTCTTTCTATTCTCTATCCCTTTCTTTCTTATTAACGATGCGTCATTCTGTTTATACGGATGGCGGGTCGTTACAATTATCTTCAAAAAATTTCAGTAATTACGTTTAATAACTTCATTAATTACATAAATTAATTACATTAATTAACAGCTCTTTGTTGATTATTTCTATCAATCAACCTTAATTAATCATAACAGTAATTAACCATCCTATAATTACCTACCTTAATTAATTAACTCCTTAATTAATTATATAAATCCTTTAATTAATTACACCAAGTAATTAATGCTTAATTACTTCCACTAAGTAATTAATTTCCAATTACTTCAATAAGTGGTTTTCTTTACTTAATTACATTTGGTTGTTTTCCGATAATTACCTCACTAAGTAACTATACTTAATCAGTTACATTAAGTGACCATCTTTAATTAATTAATTAACTAATTAACTTAAATTAATCGTCGTAATTAACCATTTCATAATCCCTAGTTAATGACCGTCATTAATTATTAACAATTCTCTAATTACCTCTCTAAGTAATTAAAGTTTTAAATTAACCATTATTAATTACAATGTAATTAATTCTTAATTACCAATCAACTTATCTATAGTTACTTCATTAATTGATTCTTAACTTTAATTACTTCATTAAATAATAGCTTTTTTTATAAAAACTTTAAAGAAATTATCCTTTAATTACATCCATTAATTAATTATTGCTTATTTAATCAACCTTTGATTTCTTGGATAAATATTATACACATACCTACCCTTCCCTTAAACTTTGCTTCGGGTAATATCTTATCCCTGCTCGTGCCCAACCCGAGTTCCCCTCCATCTTCTTCTTACGTACTTTTTTTTAAAGACAAAACTGTTAAGCTAATATACTTACGCAAGCCCCAGAAAAAGAAAAAAAAACTCGAGCAAACCATTCTCGCCCCCGATCATAAACTCGAGTACCCATAATCGCTCAACACCATACCATGCACACGACCAATACTTTGCAACGTGCACCACCGCCGACGATGCTCCGGCGCCTGAGACGTCCACTAACAAGTCCACGATCGATCCCTCCTTCGATCGCAACAGCCATACACCCCAAACGATCATGTGAACAAAAGTCGACACACTCGAGCTCCCAGACAAAAATTACTCCGACCCTCAATCGCCTCGTTCAGGCAATGCCGGTCTCCAGATGCCATCAAACTCCGCCTGCAACATCGCCTCAACCCAAGCTTTTGATTCCCTCACGCCTGGCCCCCTCCGGTGCTTCCACGGCGGAGCAATCACAGCCATTTCATCCTTACAAAAAAAACACTCGGAAACCCTACATCGATCAATTCTCGACGCCACAACGAACTGGAACAGTTTTGCCTATTTTTTCCAACATCATCGAGACTTCTCCCACCTTCAACCGAAATTCCGACCACCATAGTTACTTCGGCCACCCACAAAAACTAAAAATTCAAAATCCGATCATCCATCAAAATCCCACGAGTTTCTCAATTAAAAGTCATGATTTAAAATTTAAAATTCTTAGATTTTGATGTTGATTCAGAATATATATATGAATCCTTAAATTGTTGAAATCAAAATTTCGCCAATTCTTAGTTTTACTGTAAAATCTCACTTTCCAGAGAATATACATACTTGTTTACCATAAAATTTTTTTTAAACTTTATCTTGTTTTACTTACAATCATAATTTGTTTAAACACCTAATCCTAGCAAAGATCAGAGGAAAATTGAAATTTAAACTAAGTTTTTGAATCCTGGAACCTATACAGGAAGGATCTTCCAGTATCTCTGTTTTTATAACATATATTTACTTTTTAAAATAACAAGCACACAAAATTTTCAACCATACATCACAACTTTAAATCTAACATTTATCACATACATTTAAATAAATACCATTGTGTTTAGTTTACTCACAGGCATTTCAAAAATAAGCAGAGGAAAACCGGGTTGTAATACTCACCTGTTGTGAACAGAGAACCTCTGATTTTGATAACAGCTTTTGGACCTTAAAATTTGAGTTGCTGGAAAAGTGTTTTCTTTGATTTAAAATCTTGCATGCTTGCTTCTGAAATTTGAAAACTGAGTGGTCGTAGCTTGCTTATCAAACTGAAATGCCGTGATGTTGAAAATGAATTGTAGGCTTGTTTATATAAGTGTTTTGAGGATCTACAGGTTTTGATCAAGAGATCTTTTGGATCTGAAAAATGAATTCAGGATGTTGAATTTAAATTTCTGGTTTTGAGGAGTGAATTATAGATTTTGTAAAAAGGGTTTGAGTTTGTTTGAGAAATTTACAGGCTGAAATTTGATTTTCTCTTAGCTTTTGAAAAGGAAAGGATAGAAAAAGAAATTGGAAGGAAGAAACAATGGTTATATAGGTGAATTTGTAATTTATTTAAAATAAAAGAAAAATTAAAAATAATATGACACTTGCTTTAAAAATTCAACACTTGTCATATACCTTTATTAATTAATTAACACATGTTTAAACAAACTTCCAAAGTTTTGCACTTGTCCTACAAATATTTATTATTTATTTATTAAATATTAATAAAGGCTTTTATACTCACTTTATTATTTCATAAATGCTAACCTAAGTTTATATATGAATTACTTAAAGAAAATGTTTTAAAACCAATTATATAAAATTAAAAGCTTATTCATAAAATTTAAATCTAAATATCTTATTTGTAATTAATATTTCTATTTAAAAATTTATTCATCTATATTTAAAAACAACCCATTATCATTATTGTTTGAAAATAACAATTATTTTTAACAATTTAAAATAATTTAAAAATGAAGATTATCATATTAAATTTGGTTTGAAATTCCGGAATATCACATTCCTCCCCACTTTGAATCTTTTCGTCCTCGAAAAGGAACGAAGTAAGAATTTATTAAAACGCTTAAAATCAGATAAATTTTTCTTTGATCATTTTAAAACACCTTTAAAATCTATAAAATATTACAAAACAGTTTTATAAAAATACTTTTTATAACTCGATGTCTCAAACAGTCCATCCTTGTTCTCATAGAAATTCGGTCATACGTTGATCAGGCGTAAGACCGAAAATCTACAAGTACTTGGTAAACCCGTTTCAACACCCAGTGAAAATACTTGAAAAATAGTTTTATTGAAAATATTGAAAGCATTTTTGAAAATAGAGGAAATATCTTTGGTGAGAATGCTCTGGAAATCATCACCCCCATCCATGGTCGCAGTTACATTTCAGGGTTACGTTGCCATCGCAGCAAAAGTCCATGTAATTGTAGGCTCTCCGCGGCCTTTCGATTATGCCATGGATCCCACGACAGATCGCAGTTACATTCCAGGGTTATGTTGCTATCATAGCAAAAGTCCATGTAACTATAGTTTATCTGCGGCCTCTGATTTTCGCTGTCAAAATGAAACTTCTCCACTCCTACATAGGTCGCAGTCTACCGATATAAAATCAGACGCAGACTGTTGGATCTCAGCGGCACACTCGACTTTCGCTATGTTACCATAGGTCGCAGTCTACCGATATAAAATCAAACGCAGACTGTTGGCTCTCAGCGGCACACACAACTTTCGCTATGGTATACTCTACTCATAATCCTCGGGAACTAGTTTTGTCCGGACTGCTCATAGGATCAACTTTAAACCCCCCCCCCTCTGGGCTCAAGGCAGCACCACTCGGTGGCACTCCTGAGAAGTTCATTTCAAGGGAGCACCTTTTTCCCCAGAGCCATCATCAAAACATTTTATACTATACACATATAGTATCTTCAAATCATATACCTAGTATGATCTCATAGAAAGCTCCTTTACACAAAATCGATTATTCCAAAATCGATAATTCTCAAACTAGGCTTTCCAAATTTCAATATTGATTTTATCCAAAAATCAAAAGCCTTTCCAAATCCAAAGGTTCCCAAAACCTTTTTCCAAAATTCTCATATGATCCTTTATATATATATATATATATATATATATATATATATATATATATATATACAGATATATAAAATTTTCAAAACTTTGGATCATTTCAAACTTGTATAAAACTCCTTTTATACTTCAAACACTTTCAAAAAAACCCTTTTCTTCTGGCAAAAGATTCAACAAGGGGAGTTTCATTTATAAAACGAAGATATTTACTTTGTTTACTCAAAATCAAATATTCAAATTTGATTATTCTTTTCAATATCATTTTCATTCAAATCCGTACGATGTACACCTATCATCCGTACGCCATACCAACATGATCGCTCACACGACCACACAATTTCACTTCCGAACTAGTATCTTCCACCCGACTTCCTAGTGCGGACACAGATCTGGTTTCTTGATCAGAAACTATCATTCTCCTTGCATAGCCATAACTATGATAGAGAATATCCAGAACCAATCAACAATCCATATCCAGCTTCGCCGTCGAAAATCGAGTGAAAAATCCCAACTCGGATCGACATACTATCTCGAAATTCTGTGCTCGAATCTGGATCAAATCATTATGCGAATAGAATAACATGCGTACACCCTACGTATTTATCTTTATTGGTTATTAGCCATATCAATCCTTTCTATTCACATTCACTTTGATTTTCATTCACTTATTTATAAGTGCCTCAATCCATTTGGACTATCACCTCTATTCTTATCTCGATTGGGTATTTAACCAATAACAGTTTGAACTCCGACCAGTTTATTTAGAAAATAGCTTGAAATTTTTTAAAAAATAGATAAGTAGTTGGAAAATAATTACTAGTTTGTAAAATAGGTGCAAAATAGTTAGAAAATAGTTAAAATAATTATAGAAATTTTAAATAATTGCAAAATAGTAGTAAGATAGTAATTAGTTTTGTAAAATAGTTGAAATATAGTAATTAGTTTATAAAACAGTTGGAAAATTGTTAATAGTTTCAAAAATAATTGTAAAACAAGTATAAGATACTTTGGCTTTTAAAAGAAAGGTCGTATGTATATATTGAATAGCGTGGAAAAAATAGGTTTATATTAAAACAATTTATATTAAAAATAGTCCAGAGTCAAAACTGCTCACTTCCCAATCTCCATTCTCATCAATTCAATTTAAATTTCCACTTCCATTTAAATTGACCCAATTCCAATTTAAATAACTTCAATTTCCATTGAAATTGATTCAACCCCAATTCAAGTTGAATTAACCTCGCTTTCTTTCCAAATTCAAATCAAATTCCATTTGATTTTAAACCTATTTAACCTTAATTACAATTCCAAATTATTCAAATCAAATTTCAATTTGAACCAACTTCAAATTCAAGTTCACTATAAACCATCTCGAATTACATAAATTCGAGTTAATAGTTCATATGTTGATTTAATTCCTTTAAATCAATTTACCTTTAAAGTTTTTAAATAATTCAATTCACAGTTCAGATCTAACACATTATACCACAAATCAATTTAACCTTTATTTTTACATCAATAACCCGAACCTTTAAACAATTAAATTTTGAGTCAAAATTTCAAAATTCCATTTTAAATTATCTTTACTTAACATTTCCTAAAGTTCCAATAAGAGTTCAAAAAAATTTTATCTTAAAAATTAAACTTATCACCCAATTTTATTTTCTAATTTGAAAACAATTTTAAATAAGTTTAATTTTCAGATTCAATCATTTAGGTTTTCAGTTCAAAGTAATTCCATATCCTTAATTTCAAATTAACGTTAGATTTTTCTTTTATCTCAATAATCGATATATTACCATACATTATTTCTTATTCATTTAAACAATTCTGATTCGCAATTTAAAGATTTTCTATAACAATGGGATGATATCATCCAATTATTTCGAAACATCCATCCATTTCCAATTTTCGGATCTCAAACCCAATTTGAGATCACTAAAACTCTTAATTACAATTAACCATTTAATTCTCCAAATTAAATCCCAATTTTACCTTGAAATTTCCAAATCAGGTTGACCATTCCAACTTATTTAACTTTTCCCCAAGTTAAACTTAGTTTACTTAAACTAGTCAGCCTTACCCAGTTTGAATTTCAATTTCAAATTCTAAACTTCACATTAATAATTTTCCACTTATAAGTTCAAAAACTTATCACTTTGGGTATTACATCTTATTCCAAATTCAAAACTCAATATTTAGAGTTTATTTCGAACCACCTTTGATATTATGTATATCCACATATATACATATTAATTTCTTTTACATACCAAGTTATACTTTAAAATTTTAATCCACCTTTGGTTTTTAATTCAAAACAAATTCCTTTAAATTTTCAAACAACTCATGTGAAATAGGACCATTTCATTAAAATGCATTAAATAATATTATTTATTATTTCTTTAAATTAATTACGTCATTAATTTATTCCAATTAACCACATTCGGTAATTAACTTATTTCTTAATTACCTTCATTAGGAAATTGTCCTTTAAATCACTTACCTCTAGTTATTTCATTAAGTAACCCCTCTTTATTTATCATTTCCAATTATTATCCATTAATTAATCTCATTAACTAAAGTTTAATTAATTACATAAATTAATTGATAATCCTTATCCTGAAACCTTTCCCGAATTCAAGATTTAATTTCAGTTTGGTTGTATTTATATTACTTCTTAATTTAATTCAAAAATTTAACATCCAATTCCCTTACTATTTGTTAGAAAGAAATATTGCTTTATATATCAAAATATATTTTTAAATAAAATCATTTAAAATCCTTATATAAGAAAATAACAAGTACGCTCTCTCATATATACACTCAACTCATTCTAGGGTACCATTGACCCTTTCCTTAATGAGTAATCCCAACAGATCCAAGGTTCTCGCTTAACCTTCTGCTCTGATACCAAAATGTAACGACCCGGAAATTTTGATCCCAAAAATTCCAGATAGTTAGTGAAAAGAAGAAGAAACACAAACTCAGAATCTCACATTCGTAGCGGATCAAAATATAATATCACATAATAATAATTATACAAAGGAAAACTGTACTTGTCAAATTATATATATCAGAGTTACAACATTTTTCAAGCACAGGACAGATAAATCAATCTGTTTCAGATACTATAATATATCACAGCTAAAACTCTCCATACGTCCCTGCTCTCCAGCTCGCCTCCTGAGCTCCAGAACTAATACTCGGTCTGACCCGAGCATTACATCAAAGTAACACCAGGGTCAGGCTGGAAACCAGCATGAGTAAACCCATCTAACAAGAATACAAAAGCAAGCAACTTATATAAACCCGGGATAACCTATATCAGTTTACAACTTCACAAGTTGTTATAGACATTACTTATTTCACACGTCAATTTCTAAGTTCCAAACTTAGATTAAATGGTCCAACTTACTTAAATCATTCCATATCAGCCTAGTGAATACCCGACTCCGGTCTCTTCGAATTCAATACCATCATAAGACAAAGCTGTTTAAGCTTTAAACATTTCCATGTATACCCATAGTAACAGATTCACATAGCAATTTTATTTCAGATAGATAATCCACATCTAACACCCTAGCATCACAATCATCTGTCAAGTATAACAACAATCCAAACATCTAATAACATTCAGCCCTTCATAAGCAAAGACTTTAATCACACAATCTTTAATTAGTTTAAAATAAATTAAATTAAATTAATTTCCTCCATTACTATAAATCCTGCATGTTTAATCCTTAATTAATTACAGCAAATTAATTAATTATTCTCCAATTACCTATCTTAATTAATCATCCTTGATTAATTACCCTCAATTACATAAAGTAATTATCCTTTACTTAATTACACAACTTAATTATCTTCAAACAATTTCAGTAATTAACCTTTAATTACATAAATTAATTACATTAATTAACGGCTCTTTGTTGATTATTTCCATCAATCAGCCTTAATTAATCACAACAGTAATTAACCATCCTATAATTACCTACCTTAATTAATTAACTCCTTAACTAATTATATAAATCCTTTAATTAATTACACCAAGTAATTAATGCTTAATTACTTCCATTAAGTAATTAATTTCCAATTACTTCAATAAGTGGTTTTCTTTACTTAATTACATTTGGTAGTTTTCCGATAATTACCTCACTAAGTAACTATACTTAATCAGTTACATTAAGTGACCATCTTTAATTAATTAATTAACTAATTAACTTAAATTAATCGTCTTAATTAACCATTTATAATCCCTAGTTAGTGACCGTCATTAACTATTAACAATTCTCTAATTACCTCTCTAAGTAATTAAAGTTTTAAATTAACCATTATTAATTACAATATAATTAATTCTTTAATTACCAATCAATTTATCTATAGTTACTTCATTAATTGATTCTTAACTTTAATTACTTCATTAAGTAATAACTTTTTTAAAAAAAACTTTAAAGAAATTATCCTTTAATTACATCCATTAATTAATTATTGCTTATTTAATCAACCTTTGATTTCTTGGATAAATCTTATAGACATGCCTACCCTTCCCTTAAACTTTGCTTCAGGTAATACCTTATCCCTGATCGTGCCCAACCCGAGTTCCCCCCCTCCCCATCTTCTTCTTACGTATTTTTTTTTCAAAGACAAAACTGTTAAGCTGATATACTTATGCAAGCCCCAGAAAAAGAAAAAAAACTCGAGCAAACCATTCTCGCCCTCGATCATAAACTCGAGTACCCATAATCGCTCAACACCATACCATGCACACAACCAATACTGTGCAACGTGCACCACCGCCGACGATGCTCCGACGCCTGAGACGTCCACCAAGAAGTCCACGATCGATCCCTCCTTCGATCACAACAGCCATACACCCCAAACGATTACGTGAACAAAAGTCGACACACTCGAGATCCCAGACAAAAATTACTCCGACCCTCAATCGCCTCGTTCAGGTAATGCCGGTCTCCATATGCCACCAAATTCCACCTGCAACATCGACTCAACCCAAGCTTTTGATTCCCTCACGCCCGGACCCCTCCGGTGCTTCCACGGCGGAGCAACCACAGCCATTTCGACCTTACAAAAAAAACACTCGGTAACCCTACATCGATCAATTCTCGACGCCATGACGAACTGGAACAGTTCTGCCTATTTTTCCCAACATCATCGAGACTTCTCCCACCTTCAGCCGAAATTCCGACCACCATAGTTACTTCGGCCACCCACAAAAGCTAAAAACTCACAATCCGGTCATCCATCAAAATCCCACGAGTTTCTCAATTAAAAGTCATGATTTAAAATTTAAAATTCTTAGATTTTGATGTTGATTCAGAATATATATATGAATCCTTAAATTGTTGAAATCAAAATTTCGCCAATTCTTAGTTTTACTGTAAAATCTCACTTTCCAGAGAATATACATACTTGTTTACCATAAAAAAAAATTAAACTTTATCTTGTTTTAATTACAATCATAATTTGTTTAAACACCTAATCCTAGCAAAGATCAGATGAAAATTGAAATTTAAACTAAGTTTTTGAATCTTGGAACCTATACAGGAAGGATCTTCCAGTATCTCTGTTTTTATAACATATATTTACTTTTTAAAATAACATGCATACAAAATTTTCAACCATACATCACAACTTTAAATCTAACATTTATCACATACATTTAAATAAATACCATTGTGTTTAGTTTACTCACAGGCATTTCAAAAATAAGCAGAGGAAAACTGGGTTGTAATACTCACCTGCTGTAAACAGAGAACCTCTGATTTTGATAACAGCTTTTGGACCTTAAAATTTGAGTTGTTGGAAAAGTGTTTTCTTTAATTTAAAATCTTGCATGCTTGCTTCTGAAATTTGAAAACTGAGTGGTTGTAGCTTGCTTATCAAACTGAAATGCTAAGATGTTGAAAATGAATTGTAGGCTTGTTTATATAAGTGTTTTGAGGATCTACAGGTTTTAACTAACCGATTTTTTTGGATCTGAAAAATGAATTCAAGATGTTGAATTTAAATTTCTGGTTTTGAGGAGTGAATTATAGATTTTGTAAAAGGGTTTGAGTTTTATTTGAGAAATTTACAGGCTGAAATTTGATTTTCTCTTAGCTCTTGAAAAGGACAGGATAGAAAAAGAAATTGGAAGGAAGAAACAATGGTTATATAGGTGAATTTGTAATTTATTTAAAATAAAAGAAAAATTACAAATAATATGACACTTGCTTTAAAAATTCAACACTTGTCATATACCTTTATTAATTAATTAACACATGTTTAAACAAACTTCCGAAGTTTTACACTTGTCCTAGAAATATTTATTATTTATTTATTAAATATTAATAAAGGCTTTTATACTCACTTTATTATTTCATAAATGCTTACCTAAGTTTATATATGAATTACTTAAAGAAAATGTTATAAAACCAATTATATAAAATTAAAAGCTTACTCATAAAATTTAAATCTAAATATCTTATTTGTAATTAATAATTCTATTTAAAAATTTATTCATCTATATTTAAAAACAACCCATTATCATTATTGTTTGAAAATAACAATTTTTTTAATCAATTTAAAATAATTTAAAAATGAAGATTATCATATTAAATTTGGTTTGAAATTCCGGAATATCACAGTTAAAAATGAATGTCATGGCAAGGCTTAGAGGCAACACTATCTTAACTTGTCCGGCTTCATTTTTAATCAAGGAATCGTACAAGTTTGAGTCGATGAGTGGTGATAAGCGTAAGAGATTTAATTTCTATAATTGATTTCACTTATATGGAAAGGATTTATGTATATGCTTAGCTCTAAACATTGAAGGAACTCCTTTATTCTTAAAGTTAAGAATGTTATTATGACAATGTGGGAAGCAATGCTACACTTACTTGTCTAGCTTCATTGTTTTCCCCTGGGTAGTGCTAGTTTAAGATCAACCAGCTATGGTAAATACGTGAGATTTTGATTTCCATATACGATCATTTTATCATTCCCGATGGTTGATTTATTGGCTATCGATTCTACTATCTTCTTTGAGTTTCGTCAAACTAAGACGATACGGTGCGCATTTGAGCGTTGATATCCTTTGTCGGAAATGACTAAAATCAGAAAGCGAGTGGACATCAAGCTATATGGAGTTGCTCCCATTTGGGTATCTTCACATCTACTCTAGATTGGATTTGGTTGTACGCACACAGAGATGTGCAATACTCAGATTCTCGGTAATGTTGGCAAGGTCTGACGTGGAAATTTTCCAAGAGAGTGGAAGAGAAAATGACTCTCTCAAGTATATTGTCTTGAGGTATACTTTCGATAAGGGGGCACACTTTCCTAGTCATTACCGAATAAATTCTCTTTTTTCATTTGATTCAAATCTTTGGATTATGCATCAAGAAGTGCCTAGACTCTTCTAGATGTTTAATTATTTTTGTCCGTTCTTCAAGTTTGGATTTTAATCTTGTTATGTCCATTCTTTCAAGTTTGGATTTTTGTTCTGATTTGATTTCCATTCTTTCATTAAGGGAAGTTGTTCGTTTGAGGAAAAACTCATTCTGTTTTAAAGGCGTAGTCTTACAGGTTATTATATACCCATCATATTTCTTGAGTTCACTCACGCTGGTTTTCCAGACTAATCTAGAAGTTATTTTATTATAATGCTTGAGTCAGACTGGGTTTTTCTAGGTTATCATTGGTGGGACATAGATCTCATGGGGTGAAGCTGGATCTTTACCATAATTCTTATATACCATGTATTTTAGAGTGATAGTTTTTACGTCTTTGTAATATTATATATGATCATTCTATCATGAGATTCCATTTTCCCTTTTCTTTTTCTTTTTATCCTAACAATCTGCCTTTTTGGCACTTAGAAGCTTGGCATTTGAATACCGTGGATGTATTAAGTGTCGACTTTCAAAGGTCGAAAAGGTGGGTCGTTAGAATAGTAGTATTGGTTATTCCGCTATGGTTATACATGTATGAGTTGTGTGATGTTGTTGTTTTGGTACATAATCCTCTTGGTATAGCATAATTAAGTACTTAAGAGCTAAAACATGGACATTTAAATGCTATTCGTTTAGATTTTCATTTAAATAGTGAGAAGCTTAACATAGTAACTTTAACCTAGCACTGATACTACTATAATCAAATATGACAATCTATTGAAGAGTAAACTCAAGTAAGTTAGTATCAAAATATACTATTGACTTTGAGTTTCATCAAAAGGCGGTGGACTTGTATATATCCTATCCTGACCCCATAGTGAACATGAATGATATTCAATCTATTTTAGATAGTTATCGCTATCACTCTCTGGAAATATTTTATTTATGAAATTATAACCGTCAATAAAGCAATCAAACACACAAATGCAACAGTTAGTCAATAAAAATATACAATGAGAAACAACAAGCAACTATCAAAAAATAGAAAACAATGGTAAGCAACATTAACTAGCATACAAACTGTCAAACATGCAAGCAAATGAAAAAGTCAGCAAAAATGTAACAACCCACAATTTTAATGATCAAATATCTAAACGGTTAATTTAAATATTTAATCATTAATTAATGGAATTCCCGTTATATTTGATTTTTCAGAGACGAATGAACTGAAATTCGAGACATTGTAGTTGAGTTTTCTTTTCTATCATGAGAAAAATTAGTAATTTAGCTATGTTTGGAGTCGATGAGTGATTAGAGCGAAAATGATTTCAGTAAACGAAATGATTTCTCTTAACTTATCAACATGGTATGCTTCAATATTGATTTATTAATGATTATGGAGTTATGTGTAGTGATTTAGAGGATGCATGTGATAATTGAGGATTATGTTTATATAAAAGCATAATTAAGAGGATAATTATGGAAGACTAGAGGAAGAAGAGAAGAAGTAACATGGATGAGAAATGAAAATATGAAGAGGGTTAACCACTTATATGCAAGTCAATGGGGCTAAGCCCAACAATTAACTTTCATTTATTTCTAGAAACCACTATTAACTCCAAAAGTTCATCGACTCTAAACATAGCCAAGTTTATACTTATTTTTCTCATGATGGAAAAGTGAACTCAACTACGTGTATCTTAAATTTTAGTTAATCCATCTCTGAAAAATCGAATATAATGGGCATTCCTTAAATTAATGATTAAATATTTAAATATTCAATCATTAAAATTGCAAAGTGTTACATTAAGATTTTTGGAATTTGGTTTTGTTGAAAATTCTAACATCGTCCGCATCTAACTTGATTAGTACAAACACAAAATCATTGGTTTAATAATAAAAATTATTACCATACTGCTTTGGCCAGTGACTTTAACTTTGAGTTGGCTATGGTTATCCGTGATATTAACCTCATATAACTGAGTAAGTGAATTCTCTATTAAATAATATTTCACTTTCAATGCTTTAACTTAAACCCAATTATAGTCATTTAATGGAATTCATGCCACGATTTAACTATAATCAAAGTGAATTGTGCATTGTTAGCGCCAAAATTGGTCACTAACACCCAAATCCAAGTGAAAGTACCAAACAACAATCACAATTCACAGGTAGGATGTATGTAGAGGATATTTAATATGAAGAATAACAGAAATTAAAATGAAAGCGGTAAAGACACGGAATTTATAGTGGTTCGGCTAACTCTGGCCTACGTCCACTCCAGTAATTTCTTTTTTATTGCTGTAACAATCGATTACAGTTACAAAGTGATAGGCTAGCCTTAGCCTTAGGGGATAGAAAGTTAGAGAGCAGGAGAGAGAATCAGGATCCCTTTTCTGAACCCCCACATGCTGTATTTATAGGCAAATCCTGAGTTGTTGGGCCTTTGCGTGATTCAGGCCCACCGAGTTTATGGCCGGTCCACATATGCCGAGCCATGTAATGCCGAGCCATCAATGCCGACCCGTTCCATGCCGAACGAAGCGTCTGGAGGAAGAATGCCGGACGAGGCATTTGAGTGATGCATGCCGATCGATGCTGGGGTGAGGTGTGCCGAGCACACTTTAATGCTGAGTTCAAATGCCGAGTGGAAGATGCCGAGTGAAAGAATGCCGGACGTACTTCAATGCCGAGTACAAATGCCGAGTGAAAGAATGTCGGACGTACTTCAATGCTGAGTACAAAGGCCGAGTGGAGGATGCCGAGTGAAGGAATGCCAGACGTACTTCAATGCCGAGAACAAATGCCGAACAAACTATCATGCCGAACATAACTAGGTGCCGAACAGACCTAAATGCCGAACACAAGCAAATGCCGAATATACTTAACATGCCGATCATACATAAATACCGGACCTATCTTCATGTCGAACATAGTTAGCATGCCGAGCATAATTAAGTGCCGAGCACACATAAATGCCGGACATATACCAATGCCGAACATACTCTCCTTGCCCAATTTCATAACTGGTCTTCTGCCTAATCAATTTATGCCGAATGATTGCCAATGCCGAACCATATTTCCTAGACCCAAACCATAGTTGATTCATCTTTATCCAATCATATTTCCATCTCCTAAGCACGTTGCGTCATCCATCCATCCAGTCGACTGAATCCATCGTACGCCAGCCTTTGCGAACGTGCAATCGATTATGTTAATCCCGCATGTCCATGGCCTGGTAAAAAGGCGGGTTAACACTTGCCCCCTAAAACATGCCTTTCTATTGGAAGGTGTGTTTTGAATAGCCTCAAATCTGATATCCAAAGTCCACATCCTTTTTGTAACCATATCATCAAATCCACGACCTCTCCGGGCTTAATCTTGATTTTGTAGACCTCGCCGGGTCATGTTATCCTGTTCCAGCCTTGACTTTTCCATCACGGGCTTGTATGTTCTCCGGCCTCGACTCTCCGGTCAAAGATTTTGATATTCACCGGCCTCAGCAATCCGGCTAAGGATTTTGATATTCTCCGGCCTCGACTCTCGGGTCAAGGACTTTTTATATTCTCTGGCCTCGACTCTCCGGTCAAGCACTTTTTATATTCTCCGGCCTTGACTCTCCGGTCAAGGACTTTTTTATATTCACGGGCCTCGACTCTCCGGCCAAGGGCTTTTTATATTCACCGGCCTCGACTCTCCGGTCAAGGACTTTTTATATTCTCCAGCCTCGACTCACCGGTCAAGGACTTTTTATATTCACCGGCCTCGACTCTCCGGTCAAGGACTTTTTATATTCTCCGGCCTCGACTCTCCGGTCAAAGACTTTTTATATTCTCCGGCCCCGACTCTCCGGTCAAGGACTTTGATATTCTGCCCAAGTCCATTTCTTCGCTCTCCGGCAAAGGGACTCGTAACTTGTGATCATTGCCCCGTTTCCCCGGTCAGGACAGTAATTATAAAACCTGAACTGTTTATTACATTGATCCAAAACCAAATATAAAACCAGAAATCCATATCAAAAATCAAACATCCAAACCAGAATGGGAAACCAAGAAAAAACCAACCAAATCGGGAGTTCAATCCAAACTCCAAAACCATACCAAAGAAAAGTAAATGTCCGAAATACGAAAGAGAGAACCAAAGTTTGCAGAAAACTAGAAAGAAAGCAGAATTTCATAGACTCAAGTAGTACGGTTTTCAGTTATCTCAGAGCACGCCTAGGGACCGTCCTCGATCCCGTACGTGTGTAAGTGACCTAGCCGTATTACTTTGAGTTCTATTACTTATTCAAAACCATGAACCTGTTTAGTTGATAGTAAACCGGCGTTGACCAGACCCAATACCGCCATTGCTAGAGGTAGGTGGTGGCTGCTCTTGCTCCCCTGCCGTAGTTCGATTCCTGACATATTGTTGTAGGTGACCATTCCTTACATGCTCCTCAATGATATCCCTCAAATTCCTACAGTCGTTCGTGTTGTGCCCATCCAGCTCATGGAATAGGCAATGCTTTCCCGATGTCCGTTCGTATTCTGAAGGCTCTCTCTTTCCTGGCCTTCGGTATTGGAGCCGCCCTCGAGTGTCCAAGTAAATCCTTTCTAGAGTCTCAGTTAAATCTGTGTAAGAAGAAAACTTTGACTCCCTCCGAGGTTTCTTCGAAGTGCCACCATTTCCATTCGTTTTCCTTTTTCCTTTATCATCTTTACTTAGATCCTCCCTGGATGGACCTCCACCCCTCACTGCATAAGCTTCAGCCTCTCTCCCTACTCTCTCAGCATGTGCATCCTCCTGTCTCAAGAACCTTTCCGCCTCATGATAGAACTCCCCGAGATCCCTCGGTGGGTCCCGTTCCAATGATATTTTGAAATCCGAGTTATCCGTGATTCCCGAGACGGCTGCCATCAAAACCATTGACGGATCGGGTCGATCCATTGAGGCTACCGCTGCGTTGAATCTGGTTAAGAAGTCCCTGAGCGATTCCCCTTTCCATTGTTTCATAGATGTCAGAGTCATCACGTTCTTGGGTCTAACTATGTGGACCCGAAACTGTCTCATAAACCTCTCAATTAGCTCCGTCTATGTGCCGATAGAACCATTCTCCAGCTGTCTAAACCACATAGCTGCGATATCTGTCAAATACAATGGGAAGCATCGAGCCATGACCTCATCCGATGCCCCCAGCACCTCCATATGCCTTATGTATTTCGTCAGATGAACCGTTGGATCCGCCTTCCCATTATACATTTCCAAATTTGGTAGCTTAAATTCGGGTGGGTTCCTAGCTTGCCTGATAGTAGGAGTAAAGGGACTCCTATTTACATCCTCCAAGTCTCTATTTACGAATCCACCTCTCATAGCCCGTCTAACCATCTCCGCTAGTCTGTCGTTGCCCCCAAGATGTAATCCTTGTCCATCGCCTCTGGTCTGCCCCCCGAGTTTATGAGGGAATTCTGGCACATACTCCTCATCTCGCACTCCTGCACTCCTGTTGGTGTCGGGTTGCACAACATCGTCTGGTATCCCTCCATGGGTTGGTCCAACATTTCCTGGTGGTATGCCCCCAAGTCTAGATCCATCTGGATTGATAGCTGTTTGCTGATTGGGGGTTGCCCGCTGCCGAGCTATTCCCTCTGCTTGCTGGTTGAGTGCTTCTGATCCAGCTCCACGGATCTGAGCTCCTGCATTTTCTGTTTGTGCAAATTGTCTGAGAAGAGTCTGCATCATCTCCTCTTGTCTTTTCATCATCGCCTCCATTTCCTCTCTAGTGATGCAAATGGATGCTCCACCTGCTCCATCTCCAGAGGAAGCCTCTTGACTTCCCTCCTGATTGCTCCTTTCCATTACTTGTTTCCTTGCTGATGGTCTAGCCACTGCTCTTTTAAATCCAAGTTTCTAACTCCAAAATTCCTGAGTTCAATTCTCAGTGAGAGCACCAAAATTTTAGCGCCAAAATTGGTCACTAACACCCAAATCCAAGTGAAAGTACCAAACAACAATCACAGTTCACAGGTAGGATGTATGTAGAGGATATTTAATATGAAGAATAACAGAAATTAAAATGAAAGCGGTAAAGACACGGAATATATAGTGGTTCGGCTAACTCTGGCCTACGTCCACTCCAGTAATTTCTTTTTTATTGCTGTAACAATCGATTACAGTTACAAAGTGATAGGCTAGCCTTAGCCTTAGGGGATAGAAAGTTAGAGAGCAGGAGAGAGAATCAGGATCCCTTTTCTGAACCCCCACATGCTGTATTTATAGGCAAATCCAGAGTTGTTGGGCCTTTGTGTGATTCAGGCCTACCGAGTTTATGGCCGGTCCACATATGCCGAGCCATGTAATGTCAAGCCATCAATGCCGACCCGTTCCATGCCGAACGAAGCGTCTGGAGGAAGAATGTCGGACGAGGCATTTGAGTGATGCATGCCGATCGATGCTGGGGTGAGGTGTGTCGAGCGCACTTTAATGCTGAGTTCAAATGCCGAGTGGAAGATGCCGAGTGAAAGAATGCCGGACGTACTTCAATGCCGAGTACAAATGCCGAGTGAAAGAATGCCGGACGTACTTCAATGCCGAGTACAAATGCCGAGTGGAGGATGCCGAGTGAAGGAATGCCGGACGTACTTCAATGCCGAGTACAAATGCCGAACAAACTATCATGCCGAACATAACTAGGTGCCGAACAGACCTAAATGCCGAACACAAGCAAATGCCGAATATACTTAACATGCCGATCATACATAAATACCGGACCTATCTTCATGTCAAACATAGTTAGCATGCCGAGCATAATTAAGTGCCGAGCACACATAAATGCCGGACATATACAAATGCCGAACATACTCTCCTTGCCCAATTTCATAACTGGTCTTCTGCCTAATCAATTTATGCCGAATGATTGCCAATGCCGAACCATATTTCCTAGACCCAAACCATAGTTGATTCATCTTTATCCAATCATATTTCCATCTCCTAAGCACGTTGCGTCATCCATCCATCCAGTCGACTGAATCCATCGTACGCCAGCCTTGGCGAACGTGCAACCGATTATGTTAATCCCGCATGTCCATGGCCTGGTAAAAAGGCGGGTTAACATGCATATTGAAGTTCAATGTTATTCTCAAGTCAATGGAATTATGTAACGTCATCATGTCAAAATTGCCTATTTGACCTTAGTTATATTGATCCATAGAGAACTCTCAAATGAGCCATTCCATAGTTATCCAATACTTATCGATATGTAATCCCTTAGTGCTCTTAACATCCATGAGCTATACATTTCCTATGATTTAGAGTGCACTGCGTACTCCAATCTCAATGGATATATTGATATCCAATCTTGAAACATCTTGGCTAGGAATATTTAAAATAATATGTTATTTTAATGTGATAAATTTCTCATGATTACAACACCTTGTAATTGCTATCACATAACGTGTTATTTAAAGATTTTATATTTAATACACTTTAATTAATTATTTAATGAATTATATCACAATATAACAAGTATATAAGAGAAAGAAAACACCTTTTATTTTGAATAAGATTGATTATGGAGTAAGATATATGTAACAAATTACATGTCCTTATGGCATACCCCTAACTCTATCATCAAATTTAAAGCATATAAATAATTTCTCTTGAAATATTATTTTACTCATAATGGGATTACTCTACCATCGATTATGAAGATTAAGTCTTGGTTTGATATGACTGAAAATTATGTGTAATCAAGACATTTTAACATTTCTTCCTGATATAAGGGATTGGTCTACTTGATGCGAGGATATTTTTTTGAAAAGGAGGTAGGATGTGATAATATGTATTAAGTTATTTTGTTTGGCTTATGTGACATACTGCATATATGATACAAAGCTATTGCATATATATATGTGTCTCTCTGTGTGTGTGTGTGTGTGTGTGTGTGTGGGTGGTCTACTATCATCACATGAAACTTAAAATATGGGAATCCAAATTTCAAAATATGTGCATACAGATAAATATTTTACCCTATGGGAAAGAAATTGTTAATTGAATTAAATAGAAATAAGATGACATAAATGTTAAAGTGGAAGATTCTTATGGACGAATAAAAAGAATTTTCTATTTCAACATTTTTATATGTCGGACTTATTCTAAAGAAAGTGAAAAATTCATTATGATAAGATCTATATGCATATAGGACAAGAGTTTGTGAATATCATTAGAATAATTTCATTATAATTATTTATGTGCTGATCATAAAACTTGCTTTCGTATGATATCATATAATGTGATTTCTTGTTCAGTTTGCTCCCAAAATAATAACATCAACTATAATACTTGCATAAGGAAATGGAAGAAAATTAGAGAACTATGTACTATGTAGTTTTGTTTATCTTGTAACACTATGTTGTTACAGGTGTTAATGCAAACTTAAAAGAAATACGAATGCATTATTTCATATTTAATTTTATGAGTATAAATACGAAATTTTAACTATTCTGGTTGAGTTGATTTTACCATGTAAGTAATAATACACTACTAATACTGGATAAGATTATTATATTTTAGATGTAAAATTAATTCAATTAATAAATAGTTAGAACATACATGAATTGAATAATAACTTTTATCATCCACTAAGGTAAGTTATAAAACTTGTAGTATTTCAATCAACTACATAATAATTTTACTCAACCCCACATGGAAGTAATTATTTAATGGGAGTTAATTTATTTAAGACATATTCTAATTTTAGTGGGAGCGACATCTTATGACAATAGGTACATATATTACTAACACTAAAAGTATGGTTAATCATTCTGACTAAAGTTTTACGAATGAATCTATGCTAAGTGGACACCACTAACCATAGGAAAGTTGAGATCGTTACCGATAGTTTTAGAAGCTATAGAGATAAAAAAAATTCATTAAGTATGGTACTACATGGTCTATGTTATAATGTAAATATTTGGTTATATTGGTTAATTCATTATTATGATTTGAGCCAAATATAGAGAAAATACATGAATAGTAAGAGCAATATTATCATGAATACTATTGTAGTCTAATGCAAAATGTCTAAGATCAATGTAAAGAAGAATTACTCACAATATCTAGTCCAACATTTAAATTATGAAGTGAGTTGATTCAAATGTACTAAAGATGATCTAAAAAAGTAAATGGTATGATACACATAGGTGTAATGTCTAAAGTTATTATAGATTGCACTACGGGTATTAAAAATTACAAATAATTTACAAATTTATGCTAAGCATTATTCTTAAGGACTTTTATCATAGAGTGGTGGATATTTGATGTTATGTCAAATACTATATATATTTAGTGATAACACCTAGAAGATGCAAGAATTCAATAATAATGTGAATAAAGTCAAAATATGTTTATTGATAGTATGTTACATAGGAATAAATAAAATGATTACAGTATGAAATATTGAAGCATATAAAGAATATTTTCATTTAGACAAAGGAGTAGTGCTTGTCATTTTAAAGAAATTGACTAGACAAATAAAGTTGTTTTTAGTATTCATACATGACTTTTAAAGTATGCACTTTGAGTCATGTGACAATTTGCCACTTAGAGTAGTGCAACTATTAGTAAGATGTTCACAATGCAAATGTCTGAAGCTTCATAAAGATAAGCCTACTAATGCCATAAAATGTAATTGTTTTATTGGTCATAAACTACAATCTGCAAAAGTTACCGATACAATGATAATTTGAGTTCAGTGGGAGAATATTGGGATTTTATTCTCTAAATGTGACTCCACAATGTCATATTAATATAATATTAATTTTTATGCATTAATATTATCATTATTAGTGCTTATTAGTTATAAAGTATCATGTTGCATGTATCACTTAGCGCATAAGTGTTGGTTGCATGACACTTGGCAAATAAATAGTGTGACGACTATCATTAAAAGAAATGATATACAAATGAAATATGAGAAATTATACGACACTTGCCATTTTAATAGACAACATACATATGCATGTTGACACGTGTTATGGCAGTTGTAACTACTCCATAATGGTTGGAGTGCTATAATATAGTTTCTTACCTAATTTATTAATACATGACCAAATATGATAAAGTATCAATGCTTTATATAGTTCTCTTCTCCATCAAAGAGTGGTCATGGTAAAGAAGTAGCATGTAAGAAACTATAATAGTGCATAGCAGATCTTCTTCTTTTAAGCTTATGGAAAGCGTTCTAAATCAATTCTATGGTAAGCGAGAAGGTATATGATTTATATATATTCATGCTTAGTATGTACATGAATAATTAGTTTAAAATTTCATAGTATAAAGAAAGAGAAAATTCAATTATTTATTCTCACATCACAAGGTCGAGTCAGCGGAGGGATCAACTACTAGTGAATGGATTGGTGATATTATGACCGAACTTACAGTTGGCCATCCATTTAACTTGATTTAAATAAATACATAAATATATTTGGAAATAAAAATAAATAAAAAACAAAGCAACAAGCTAAAATTGATGAATTAAAAAATCAATGAACAAATGTGACCTAGGAAGTTAACGAAAAAGCATTAAGCGTATGTAGCTCCACTCTGGCCAAAGGAAGGATTATAGGACCTACCATGACAACATTCTATGGTAATTTTTTAAACCGCTAGTAAAATATTTTCTTATCGACCGAACAGTCGGTTTAAATATTAGTTTAATACTCTAAAAGATTGGTTGAACTAAATTACATGTAAGTTTGGTTGCACCTGACAATTTAGTCGAATAAAATTTAGTTAAATATGTTAATCATTAAATTACCGAATTGAGTTAAATAGTTTTTGTAAAATTACCAAATCTAGTTGAACAAAATTTGATTAAAACAATTAGCTATAAAATTAAATAATTTAGTTGAATAACTTTTGATTAATTTAGTTGACAATTTTATTTGTAAAATTTACAAATTTAGTTCAATAAAATTTACTAAATTTGTTTGTGTTAAAATTAGCCTAAATATACTTTTGTATTGATGTGAAATGTGACCGTGATTTTGATCCTAGTACAATTGTGAAAATCAATTTTTTTTTTGAATTGACATGAATAATTACAAAATTAAGGATAAATTTTGTATATATATGCAACTGCGACGTAGTATGAGTGTTAACCCAAAAAATGATTCAACACCCTGGATTGAGTGTGAAAGCACTAACCTTGTTTTTATAGAGCAATAATATAGAGAATAAATGTAAAAGGAGCAGAAATAGTAAAGAGACAAGGAGATTTTTATAGTGGTTCGGCTGTTAATGAAGCCTAGTCCACTCTATAACTTTCTATTAACTTATTGTTGTTACAAGTTGAATTGGATTACAATATTACTGAATCTTCTAAGAAAGTCACAAGTACAACAATTCATTAGATAATCATAGTGAACCCCTATATGACTATTGTGTGGGAGAAGAAGAGTGAAGAATAATCTCTACGGAGTTCCAGCAGCAAGTTCAGAAGATCCTGTTTATGTTGCAAGTTGGATTGTATTTATAGAGGTTGGAGAGCTATTGGGCTAGGCTTGCTTTGCTAGAAGCTTGCACATGATGCCATGAAATATTTCAGAGAGTTTGAAGATAATCCGAGCTAACTTGATGGATCGCCGGTGATCCAATTACTTAGAGTATTTTTTCTCCATCCTTTCTGAAAATTTCATAGCAATCCAACATAATCCTATGGATTGCCAATGATCCATAGTGCATGGATCGCCAGTAATCCACAGTGCATGGACCTCCAGCGATCTATGTATTTAGGCTATTTTTGAATGAGCTCTATTTGGTTGTCTTCCTATCTTCTATTTGAGTGCCTTGTCCAAATATCAAGCCGTTTGGAGTTTGTTTGACCATCTGTCTTCATGGGTCATCTAGTCCTGAAGAATCATCAGTAACTCACTCAAAACTTAATGAAATTAGATGAAACTTTGTAGGTACACTCTAAGGGCCTGCGGGACCTACATTATAAGTTTCAAGTGATGGAGACCAAGCTACATGGGTTGTCCGCGATCCACCAAGATGGATCGCCAATGATCCATCATACCTTCTCCAATCATGCTCATTTTTATGTGAGCCTACATTTATGTCTTCAAGTGTTCCCTCCAAATTCCAAGTCAATCCAATTCTCTATGAGTTTTGTAGTTCCATTATAAGCTAGCTGCTTTGGTCGAACAGCCTGAATTAGATTAGTCTTTATTTCTTGAACTACACTGCTTGGAATGCTACTAAACTTGAAAAGAAATCTTAAAAAATGTAGTAGATCATGATGCAAGAGGCTTTAACAGCCCATGAAGCTTCCTTATGGATCGCTATCGATCCATAAGTGATGGATCGCTAGCAATACATCCCCATAGTGGATTTTTGGGTAATTCGTCTTGAGTCTATTCCTGTGGTCTTTTTGTCGAGTCTTGAGTCGTTTTGGCTTCGCCTAGAATTTCTAATCATCTGGCTTCCTACTTGGGTAAATACCGAGTTAACATTTTCCTTCCAGAATATGCCTTCGTTGGAAACAAGGTATGCTCTGGAAGTAACTGGTTTTGAGTTTCCATTTTGTGAATTTCATTGAATCGTGGGAGTCCATCTCAAAATGCTGTTTTCAATTGATTGATGTCTGACAGTTGTTCATTTTTTATTTCGATTTGAACTTCAATTCCTAGTACTGATGATGCAATCTTTGTTCTGTAGTTTACATAAGGGTTTAGGTCGGCAAGTGGGTGCATGATGTAGTTTTAGATTCGACCTATATTGTTTTATTTCGGCCGGCGGTGAAGCTTGTCCCGAACAATTGCATGCCATTCTGGAGCATATTCTTGCTCTTTATCTTTAACAGTTTCTTTTCAAGGACTTGGTTAAGTTCCTAGCGCCTTTTTGAATTCTAATGCAGTGATTTATTCCAAAATCGGATATAGTGGATTATTCAATCGTATCACTCTTCCCCTTTTTGCACTCCAATGATCTTGAAAAGGAAAGCTTCCCGCTTTGCTGCGAATAGCGGCTCTGTTACCAACCATTGACCGATAACGTGTAAGTGTGGAAAAGATAATTTTAAAGGATGATATGGATTGTTTTTCAATTGTAAGCAAGCTATCTACACTATATTGTTCATTTGCAGTATTCGGGATACTGGAATATTCTCATGTAGATAACACACTGCATCTTCCCCAGTTAACGCTCAATAACCTAAAAAATGGATCGGCACCCTGGATTGAGTGTGAAAGCACCAGTCCTATTCTTACAGAGCAATAATATATAGAATAAATGTAAAAGGAGCAGAAATAGTAAAAAGAAAAGAAGATTTTTATAGTGGTTCGGTAGTTCAGCTATTAATGAAGCCTATTCCCACTTTATAACTTTCTATTAACTAACTACTGTTACAAGTTGAATTGGATTACAATCTGATTGAATCTTCTAAGTTAGATCAAGTCACAAGTACATGAGTTCACTGGAGAATCACAGTGAACCCCTATATGACTATTGTGTGGGAGGAGAAGAGTGAAGAATAATCTCTATAGAGTTCCAACAGCCAGTCTAGAAGATCCTGTTTATGTCGCAAGTTGGATTGTATTTATATGGGTCGGAGAGCTATTTGGCTAGGTATGCTTTGCCAGAAGCCTGCACATGATGCCACGAAGTATATTAGAGAGTATGAAGACAACCCAAGCTAACTTGATGGATCGCTAGTGATCCATAGGCTATGGATCGCCAATGATCCAATTTACTTGGAGTATTTTTGCTTCATCCTTTCTAAAAATTTCATGGAAGTCCGACATAACTCTATGGATCGCCAGCGATCCATAGTGCATGCATCACTGGCGATCTATGTACTTAGGCTATTTTTTGAGTGATCTCCATTTGGTTATCTTCCAATCTTCTATTTGAGTGCATTGTCCAAATATCAAGTTATTTGGAGTTTGTTTGATCATCTGTCTTTATGGATCATTTGGTATAGAAGAATCATCCATAACTCAATCAAAACTTAACGAAATTAGATGAAATTTTACAAGCACACTCTAGAGGGTGCATGGGACCTACTCCATAAATTTAGAGTGATGGAGACCAATTTACATGGATCGCTAGCGATCCACCAAGATGAATCGCCAATGATCTAGCATAACTTCACCAATCATGCTCATTATTTATATGAGTCTTCACTTATGTCTTTTAAGTGTTCTTTCCAAATTTCAAGTCAATCCAATGCCGCATGAGTTCTATAGGTCCTATTTAAGCTAGCTGCTTTGGTTGAAACGGCTTGAATCAAATGAGTCTTTACTTCTTGAACTATGCAGCTTGGAATGCTATGAAACTTGGTAAGTATTATTAGAATATGTAGTAGATCATGATGATATAGGCTTTGACAGCCCATGAAGCTTCCTTATGGATCGCTAGTGATCCATATGTGATGGATCTATAACGATCCATCCCCTTAGTGGATTTTTGGGTAATTCTTCTTGAGTTCCTCTTAGCCTATTCCTTTGGTCTTCTTGGTCGAGTTTTGAGTTTTTTGGCTTAGCTTAGATGTTCTAATCATCTGGATTCCTACTTGGGTAAAAAATCAGTTAACAATGAGATATAGAATTTTTTAATGATTTTAAAATGTTATATATGTTAGTACAAAGCTTAATAAACTACAGATATATGTATGCACCACCTACAACATTGATGAGAATGAAGTGCAAATGGAAGCTATGTTAAGCGAGAAGGTGGAGAGAGCAGGAAGCAAGATTTATGAGCTTAGAACGCATTATCAACAATTTAAAGTGATGTTTTTGCAATGTTTTGGTAAAGAATCATGCCGGTGGCGACAAAGTTAAGGTTATTTGTACATGTTTATGTTTGTGTTGTTGGAACCACGCCAGTCAGAAGCGGGTAAAATAGGTAGATATAAAAAAAATTCTATTTTGGATCCTGATGGATCTATAAATTTTAATGGGTAGTGAAAGTGTGTAGGACCGTATAATATGGATAAATAGTAATGCAGAGTATAGATAGTAAATAATGCGGAATACAAATGTAGTAAGTAAAATGACAGCAGATATTTTATACTGGTTCGGAGCACCGTCCTACGTCCAGTCCCAGACTAACTTCTAGCTTTAACTAACAATACCCTCACTTGACCCGGAGGAATAGGTCTGAGCAGCAGAACAGACACCTGAGCAGCAGAACAAGATTTTTGCCTCAGTAGCAGAAGAGGACTTTCTCTTGTCTGAGCAGCAGAACAGGACTTTAACAAAGTATAAATGTAGTTGACTTAATGTGTTCTTGATAACACTGATTTGTCTATTAAGATTACAAACTTCCTATAATCAATTCCTCAAGAGTATAAAGAGTATGTGAAGATTTAAAAAGGAAGAATATTGCTAAGAATCAAAGTATATAGAGTATAACTCAAAGATTCAAAGCAATGACGAGTATGAGAGCACTAGAGTAATCACAAGATAGAATAGAAAGAATTAGAATCAGAAATTCGTGATTATGAAGTATGAGATAACTCCTATATATAGTTATCAGAGAGATGCAACTCTTAGTGAAGGGTTTCAGCCAAGAGAGACAACTGTTGATGAATTGCAACTCTTCATGGAAGAAGATGTCCGTTCAGAAATTTTGCAGTTGAAGCCGGTTCAGTCGAATGGTATATATGGTCAGTCAACTGGTGTTTGAAAATTTAAAAATATTTGCCCATTTGAAAATATAAACAGTGTTCACTGTTGTGCATATGCACAGTCAGTCGACTGGCACTAATAGTCAGTCGACTGGCTGTGCATATTTTGTACAGTGAACTCTGTTTGTTAAGAAATATTAAAAAATTGTAAACTTGAGGATTGATTTTAACATATGTCTAAGACTCAACCCATATAATAATTACTTTAAGCATAGGTTTTAGTCTTGATCCTCTGTTGTCTTCTTTTTGTCATGTATGAATGCAAATTCTTCTTTAGCTTCTGAACCGTCTTGTCATGAATCTAAAATAGTGATTCAACATTCTCCCCCTTTTTGATTGATGACAACCTGTATATATTTTAGAGAGAAAAATTTTCTCCCCCTGAATGTATGATATCTTTTTCCTATATCAAATATGCCAGTGCACATATTTTTTCTCACCCTTTGTCATCGACAAAAAGGAGATACGGCAAACAAAATATAAATGAAAAGTGCAAAAATAAATAAATATAAAAGAGAGACTATTTAGTACAAGTCTCAACAAATAAATAAGTTGCAAGATTCAATATGTTGAAATTGACAATAGAGTTATAGACAAGCAAATAATTCATACCCAACTCACTCACCAAAAAGACCTACTCATCAAGATTACAAATGTATTCTCCCTCTGGTGCGGGCTCTTTTCCGGGCCTAGAGGTTCCATGAGCACCACTGCCCATGCCACTAAGATCACTACTAGTATGCTCTTCGGAAGTTGACCATGTAAATCTTGGTTCTGGACGTTTACCATGTGCTATTGAAGAAGCAGTTGTGGAAGACGAACATGAAATTGCATCCCATAGTATAGAGAAGAATCCTGTTACTTTGTCTAATTTTTTATCAACCTTTTTTAAACGAGATCCTAATATTTGTTGATTTCTAGAAAGGATCTCGACGGATTCTCGTAAACTAGCCGATTATGCAAGATGAATTTCTTCATCTTCTTCGGGATGAGATGTTCGTTCTTGAACAATTGGTCCGCCTTATTGACGTTGTTGCTGCTGGCGACGTCATTCTTCATAGGAGGTAAATGTCGGAGGAGCTGACGGTAGTTTCATGAGGCTTATTGTGTGAATGTTGATAACTCCAACGGAAGAAGTTTCGGATTCCAATTGAGGTGTTCACACATTTAAAAGCAATCACATTATATATTCTCCGAAATAAATTGTTCTCATGTTACCGTTGTTGAAGGCAAGAAACTCATCCAATATTCTTCGTAGCCAATTTACTTGAATTCCACCCCATACCGCATATAAAGCTTTGAAATTTTCTGGGTAGATAAGTTCACATGACCCTATTCTTGGAAGTATACTCCTCATGAAGGCTTTGTGAAGAATTCTTGCTTTTGGTCGAAGGAGAATAGATTTTTGTTCCGTCATATTATCTCCCATGAACATATGGCTAATTCGATCCCTTTGTCGAATATTACATTCGACATCATCTAGTGGAATGCCATGATTGGGAGTTTGAAGTATGTGTGCCAATCGATCTAAGGAGAAGAATACTTGTTGCCCACAAACTAAACTCCAAACACAATCATCCCTATTTGATGGACATTAATGAGGAATATTTAAATTAGCATAGAATAATTTTACCATGAGATGGTTGATCTTATGAGAATTGGCACTCAAATCAAGTAGAGATTTCAATCCTGATCTACGCATAAGTTCTTTTAAACCATAGGCCGCGAAATTGCTGTAGACCATGAATGAACCTTCAAAGATCCTTGAGTTTTTCATTTTATGCCATCTTGTTACTGCTACATCATTGTATAGCCATTGTGCAATTTGGGCATCAGTAGGATCGACGGAAGAAGAGCCTTGCCTTTGACGTTTTGGAGGAGCCATTTGATCGAGTTTTTAGTGAAAAAATTGAGTGTAATTGGGATTTTAGGGTTTGTAGTCGAAATAGATTTGGGTAAAAACTAAGAAGGGTAAAGTGAATCTTGGGAAAAAGGTAACTTAAAAAGGGAAGATAGAAGCAGTTTCATACAGCCAGTCGACTGGTAAAATCATTAATCTGTCGACTGGTGTACTGAAATTTGCAAAAACTTTGAACAGCCAGTCGATTGATCGTATTAGGTCAGTCGACTGACTGGTTTTCCGAGAGTTTTGAGCACCTGCAATCAGTCGACTGGTTTTTAATTTCAGTCGACTGACTGGAAGTTAAAAATTGCAGAGAAGATTAAAACCAGAATTTTATAAAGAAACAAATACAGAATTGAAATACAACTAATCAGGAATAATAATATACAAGAAATGAAGATTATTTAGGAGTTTTTGGAGAGGATTCTTGTGGTTCAACCTTGGTGTTCTCAACATAAGGTCGCAAAGGAGACCAACAATTTTGGCGTTCCCATGAGTTTGGAGATGCCAAGGTTGAGGTGGAGTTTGTTCCCATTTAATCCAGCCGGATGAATTTGGCTGATGAGATGTTGAAGGTTGAACAACATCATGCTTAGATGATTTTCCATAAAATTTAAGTGCAATAGATTCTATAAGGCTAAGATGATTTGAATTCATCCGCTGTTCATAAAACATTTCTCTCTGTAGATTGACTTGTTCCTGTTGGTAATGATGGATTTCATCAATTTTTACTTTTATTTTTGGAGAAAGAAACAACGATCTTTGAGACTTATTCGGTTTTGGTGAAAATCCGGTGTGATATCTACCTGGTTCATGTACAGGGGTAGGAGTTGGCAATGATGGTGTCGAGCTACTGGATGAATTATAGCTACTCGAGGAGGTTGGAGTAGCAAAGGACAATTTTGAGTTTGAGGAATCATGAGAGTTTTGAGAGGCCATTGACGAGGAGCTTGAACTTGTAAAGATTGTTTGAAAAATTTGTAATGATGATTAAGAAATGAGAAGAGTGCAGTTTATATAGTTGAATTTGATCTTAGATTGAATGGTTATAAACAATCAATAACTAATAACCAGATATAAAAAATAGTGGATGAGAATTAATCGAAAGATAAATTATTTAGAATGAATGAAACATGTGACTCAGCAGGAAAATATGCATAGCACAACTGGTAAGATATTGAACTACCAGCTAGGAGACCCAAGTTCGAGCTCCGGTGGCTATGTTATTTTGTTTTTGAACGAAAATATTCAGAATAAATAAAACCAATCTTCTATATGAAATAAGAAACAATCATAGCTCAAATGGTAGGAAGTATTTGAAAACATAATAAAGGAGAGGTCATGAGTTCAAATCTTGCTAGAGTCATAAAAATTGTATTTTTATTTTGATAAAATTTGAGTGAAAGTTATATATATATACACACACATATGTATATATATATTTTGTCAAGGTGTGTTTATAAGAAGCTAGAAATACAGATAGTGTATGTATATGTGTGTGTGTGTATATATATATATATATATATAATTTTTATAAATTTTTAAAAGAGAGAATACCGAGTTCTCGTCTTAAATTAATGAAAGTATTTTCATTTAAAGGTTTTGTAGATATATCTGCCAATTTTTTATCAGAGGAAACAAATTCTCGATTTATCAAATCCTTTTCAATATTATCACGAAGAAAATGATGACGTATGTCAATGTGTTTTGTTCGTGAGTGATTAACAGGATTTTTAGATAAATTAATAGCACTAGAATTATCATAGTAAATAGTTGATTTAGATAAACTGAAACCAAAATCTTGTAGTGTTTGTTGCATACGGATAACTTGAGCACATGCCAGAGCGGCAGAAATATATTCTACTTCACATGTCGATAATGAAACACAGTTTTGTTTCTTACTAAACCAAGATACAAGAGACCGTCCAATGAAATGGCATGTCCCACTTGTACTTTTTCTATCTGTCTGGCTTCCTCCAAAATCAACATAACTATATGATACCAATTCAAAAGGACATTCCTTTGGATAGAATAGTCCAAAGCCCTTGGTTTTATTAAAATACCGTACTATGCATTTCACTGCTCGTAAATGTGATTCTTTGGGATCTGCTTGAAATCGTGCACACAAACAAACACTCATCATTATGTCAGGTCTACTAGCTGTTAAATATAGTAACAATCCAATCATACTTCGATATAATTTTTGGTCAATACTTTTGCCATTTTCATCTTTATCAAGACGTATGGTTGTACTCATAGGAGTTGGTTTGGTAGAAGTATTTTCCATACCAAAGGGTTTAATTAGATTGTTACAATATTTTTCTTGATTAATAAAAATACCATTTTCTAGTCGTTTTATTTGTAAACCAAGAAAATAATTTAACTCACCCATATGAGACATCTCAAATTCATTGGTCATTATTTTAGAAAATTCTTGACAAAGCTTTTCATTTGTAGAGCCAAAAATTATATCATCAACATATATTTGGATAATTAAAATATCATGCTTATTTCTTTTAATAAAAAGAGTTTGATCAACCTTTCCAATTTCAAAACCAGAATTTATTAAATAGCTTTTAAGACGATCGTACCAAGCACAGGGTGCTTGTTTCAAACTGTATAAAGCCTTTCTGAGTTTATAGACATGGTCGGGAAATTGTTCGTGTATTAATAATGGAGGTTGTTCAACATAAACATTTTCTTTTATAAAACCATTTAAAAAAGCACTTTTGACATCCATTTGATATATTTAAAGTTATGAAAACATGCAAATGCTAGTAAGATTCGTATTGCTTCTAGTCTAGCGACTCGAGCAAACGTTTCTTCATAGTCAATTCCTTCCTCTTGATTATAACCTTGAGAAACTAATCTAGCTTTATTTCTAGTAATATTTCCATGTTCATTTGCTTTATTTTTGAAAACCCATTTTGTACCAATAACTGATTGATCACTAGTCCGCGGAACTAAATCCCAAACATCATTTCTTTTGAATTGGTTTAGTTCTTCTTGCATGGCGATTAACCAATTTTCATCAGTAGATGCTTCTTTAATATTTTTAGGTTCAATATGGGAAAGAAATGTAACATGACCCATTTGATTTAGTTGACTTCTTATCCTAACAGATGAATTTATTTCTCCAATAACATTAATAGAAGGATGATCTCTTAATACTCTAGGTGGAGATCTTAATTCATTGTTATTATGAGCAATGTTTTCATTACTTTCAAAAGTTGTAGTTTCTGTATTTGTGGTATTATCAGGGAAATCTTCATCATCTATTATACTTAGAGTTGGTTTAAAATTCTCATCAAAAGATACATGAAGAGTTTCTTTGACGATATTTGTTCTTTTATTATAAATTCGATAAGCTTTACTACGATTCGAATATCCTAAAAAGATTCCTTCATCGGATTTTGGATCAAATTTACCAAGCTGATCTTTTGTGTTTAAAATAAAAAATTTCGAACTGAAAACTTTAAAATAGAAAATATTTGGTTTTCGTCCATTAAGAAGTTCATAAGGAGTATTCTTTGTTAGTGGTCGAATAGAAACACGATTCAAAACATAACAAGCTGTTGCAACTGCTTCAGCCCAAAAATGTTTTGGTAATGTACTTCCGTTTAACAAAGTCCTTGCACATTCTTGTAAGGTTCTATTTTTACGTTCTACAACCCCATTTTGTTGTGGAGTTCTAGGAAACGAAAAATTATGGAATATTCCTTTTTACTTACACAAATGTTCAAAGGCTTCGTTTTCGAATTCACCTTCATGATCACTTCTTATGTTTTTAATTTCCAAACCTTTAAAATTTTGAATTCTTTTGACAAATGATTTGAAATTATCAAAAGTATCACTTTTATTTTTCATAAAAATAGTCCAAGTATATCTAGAAAAATCATCAACAATTACAAACATATATCTACTGTGATTAATGGATTGTACTTGTGTTGGTCCAAATAAATCCATATGCAGCAATTCAAGTGGTTGTAAGGTTGAAATAACCTTTTTAGATTTAAAAGATGATTTAGTTAATTTTCCTAACTGACATGGATCACAAATATGATCTATTTTAAAATTCATTTTTTGTAAACCTTTTACTAAATCATTTTTAGAAAGCTTACTTATAGTTTGGAAATTAATATGACAGAATCGTTTGTGCCATAACCAAGGATCGTTTTCTTTGGCTATTAAACATATATCTGAATTATGATTTATTTTCATATTCGGAACATACATATTTCTGTCTCTATTTCCTTCAAAGATAAGATTTTGATTTTGATCAAAAATACTACATTTGTTTTCAGAAAAAGTGATTTTGAATCCTTTGTCACATAATTGGCTGATACTAAGTAAATTATGTTTCAAATTTTCGACAAGTAAAACATTTGAAATAAGAGGTAAATTTGAAATAGCATTATTGCTCACATCGCCTTTGCCGATGATATATCCTTTGGAGTTGTCTCCAAATGTGACGGAGCCTCCATCTGAGTAAATAATATTTGATAGCATATCTTGTCTCCTGTCATATGTTTTGAGCAACCACTTTCGAGTATCCATTTTCCTCTTTTCTTGAGTGGGACCTACAAAAAATATAAGATAATATTGGTACCCACCTTTTTAATAGGGTCCTAAGAGTTAAATCTTAGGAAACCAAACCCAAGAGTGATCAGTATCCCATTTAAAAATATAATCTTTATTTTTATGAACAGTTTGTAAAAAGTGTTTATATATTTCTTTCTAATCAAACTATTGTTTGTTTTAGGAACCCAAACTTTTATGCTTTTTGAGTAAGAATTTCTTTTTGTCTGAACTGTAGTAGGATCAACATTTCTCCTAATTTTCTTTTAGATGGAGCTGTTGTTTTCTTAACATATCCTAATCCTTTCTTACTTGACATAGATTGAGAGTTATCAATAATTTTTGATAAAGTTTCTCTCCCTTTATTAAAGTTCGAAACATTTTTGGTGATGCTTTCTAACTTAGTTTTAAGGCTAGTATTATCCAATTCTATCAATTTTACTTTTGTTTTTAGTTCATGATTTTCAAAAACTAGAGCATCATTCTTCTCTTTTTGAGTTTCAATTTCTTGACTCAAAAGAGTGAGTTGAGAATTGATATTAGAAAATGATTCTTGTAATTTTTCAAGTTCTTGCTCTAATATTTTCTTCTCATCTTGAAGCATATCTCTTTCGAATTCTGCTTTGTTCTGATGTCCACGAGTCTCCTTATATTTTCTTTTTACATTTTTTAGAGTGTCAACTAGCTCTGAATTTATTTCAATCATATCATAAAAAGTAAAATCACTAACCTCGTTTTCAGTAGCCATGAAGCAGACATTTGCTTGCTCGTTTTCACTGTCACTACTGTTCTCTGATGCAAAAGTGTCTGAATCATCCCTTGTTATTGAGAGTGCTTTCCTTTTCTTGTCTTTTCTGCCTTTGAAATATTTCTTCTTTAATTCTAGGCATTCCTTCTGAATATGACCTTTCTTATGACAATTGAAACATTCTAGAAGTGAAGATGACGGTTTGTTTGGAAAATTCCTTTTTCCATTATTTTTGTTATTTTTTCATAATTTCAAGAACTTTTTGAAATTTTTGGCAATAAATGCTAGATCTTCTTCATCCGAATATTCATTTTTCTTCTTCAGTATAAAAAGCTATGTTCTTTTTATCTTGTGCTTGTACTCGTTTTGCCTGCAAATTCACTTCATAGGACATTAGATTTCCTATTAACTCTTCAGGTTTTATGGTAGAGAGGTCATTAGCTTCTTCAATAGCCAAGACTTTTCTTTCCCATTCATCCGTTAAAGAGTTTAGGATTTTTGATACAATATCAAAATCAGTGTACTTTTCTCCTAATCCTAATAATGAATGATAGATATCTTGAAATCTATAGTACATATCATTGATGGATTCATCTTGTTTCATTCTAAAGTTTTGAAACTGATTTTTGAGCATGGAGATTTTGCTTTGTTTGACCTTGTTAGTTCCTTCATGAGTGATTTTAAGCGTTCTCCATATTTCATAAGCAGTTTGACACATGCTAACACGATTAAATTCATTTCTGTCTAGTGCACAGAATAACATGTTCATAGCTTTAGCATTGGCAGTAACATCTAATTTTTGTGTATTTGACCAAGTGGAGTATTCTCCAGTAGGAAGAGTGTATTTGTAACGACCCATAAAATTTTAGCAATTTTTAATTGGTATTTAACGTATTGAATTGGATTTTGAGAAATTATTAATAATAAAATTTTGAAAAAAAAAAAAGAAAATATGTTATGTATATTAATGATTTGTAGTACGAGCTGTGTACATATATTTTAAAGTTTGGTTGTGGTTATACCTATAAGATCTAGTACAAAAACTTTATAAACTATTATTTATACTATAATATAAGTTAAGTTTGATGTAAATTTGGTAGCATAGTTCATTTCTATTGGGTATAAATATCAATAGCGTGGGTAATAAATTTACGGTCTCCTTTTGCTTTTCAGCAAGGTGTGTAAATTTTAAGTATGTTGAGTACGTTCCATATATAGTTATTTTGGAAAACCACTGTATATGTATGATGGTCTATTTGAAGTGTATATATAGTAAAGCGTATTTATACCAAGTTTTATTTAATTTATATGTGTTATAATAGCTATATATATATATGTTAGTCTTGATACTAGTATATAGTTTTACTGAAGTTTGATTTCTAGTCATGTTAAATATATATATATATTTGATTTTGGGTTTTTGTGTCACCATTTCCAGTTTATTTTAGTGCATATTTAGTATATCTATACATATGTCGTCAGCTATAAATACGATAGTTAAGGGTTTCATATATCATATGAACCAAAGAAGAAGAGAAGTATATACTATATTTAACTACATATATGAAGTATATGTTTTAAGGGTTGATTTAAGGTCTGCATTAAAAAAAGTAGTTGTGATTACCATTATTTCATATTGTACCTTCTATATTCCTGACTGACTTTCAGCGTTCATTCATTCATTTTTAATTGTGGGTTTTTCTTTTCTCTCTCTTTTCTTATAAATAATTGTACGCATTCATCTCTTTCCCTTTCTTATATTTTGTCCCTTCATCATCTTTTAGCCGTTAATTTTGTTTCGAAAATCAAGAAAATTTGTATACGTTTTATTCTTTTTGAACGTTTAATAATAAAGATAAATCTGCGTAGTATAATCAGATATGAATTGAGATCTAGGAAATAAATAAATATAAAAACGTATAACATGCCACTAATAATAAATTGCTTTAATAGCTTCTCAATTAGCGTACAGCTGTTTCCATCCCATGCCATGTCAAAAGTTTGAAACGTAATAAATGCTATATGATTATTTCGCATTTATTTTTTTTTCCTTTATTATTTCCTGTACGTTTTCATTCCAATCTAAATTATAACTTTTTGATTTCCATGCCTTTTCGGATCTCAAACGCGCAGCCCAAGGAATATTTCTTTAATAATTTTCCTAAAAATCAGCTTTTGGCCGTTTTATTGCATTGATTTCAAATTGTGCCCGTTTGTTTTTCTCATTCCTCTCATACGTTACCACCTTTATTTATGCTCGGGACACAGCTCATTTTTTTTCCTTCGTTCCCTTTCTTTTATTTGCTTCCTTCGTTTCCATCGGTTCAATTATATAGATTTTTATATTCGTTGCACGTTTACATTCATTTATTTTGACCAGTCCTTTCCTTTGTTATTCCCCTAATTTTGTGCGTTACTTTACCATAACCAATGCTCCGTATTTATTCGCTTTAATCTTTTCAGCTGAATTTGACCATTACTATTCAAATCAATTCATATTTATTGTATACGTTTCGTATGCAACGGTTCTTTTCTTTATTTATTTTGCCTTTATAACCTTGTTTGACTTCGTTTCTTTCATATTGCAAACTGCTGTCACTTCCAATCTCATTCCTCATTTTAAGTTTTCTTCCTCCTCCTTCTTCCATTTTTCTTTCTACAGATCCACCTATTTTCTCCCTTCTTTTACCGTGCTTCCACCTCCCATCGCTTCGTCACCCACCACATCCAACTCATCCCTCTCCCTCCGCGTTTTTCTCTCCTCCTCTCATGCACATATCTCTCTACACGTGTTGTCATCGCCTGCATGCTCAGCCATCCTCAGAGCCTTCACCATCAACAATCATGCCACACGTTATCTTTGAGTAATAGGTTAGCATATATTTATAATATATATGTGTTATTGTATATTTTCTATAAGTCTGTATTTGGAATATGTGATCTGTCCTACATGATTTTAAATTCATGTTAGTTATGTATCATATGGTATTATATATATGAGTTCATAACAGTATTCTTTTTTTTTTTTTTTTTTTTTTTTTGATTTAAGATATCATATATACATCTTATAAATATAGTATGGTTCCAAGTATGAAATGTTTGCAGTTTTCAGATTCTATATAATATAAAATTTTGTTCGCATGTTATAAAATTTGATAAGTGTTATATAAAAAGTTAGTACATATATAAAACGTAAAGCATACTCATCTTATCAGTCGATTGTATATGTATTTAAATATATGATATGTTTAAAGCTATGTATTTTGTGAATAACTGGTTATAAGTATATATATACACATTTGATTTAAAGTTATAAAGGTATGCATATTGTGAATTAGACTATATTAATGGTTAGCTTACAAATATTTATATAGTTTTATAGGGAAGTACGAGCTATGTGGGTTATATTTTTAGCAAGCGTATTGTTACCACTTTAAAATGGGTGAAGTTTTACAGTTTACGGTCTATTTGTGTAAGTGTGTAATGTATGTTTAATTTAATAAAGTTATGATAGTTTTGTATAAAATGTTTAACTATTTATATATCTGATATAATGATAGTTTCATATCTGATATAGCTTATATATTATAAAGTTACAGGATACGCTAGTTTTATACGCTAGTTAATATATATATTTAATAATTGACTAAAATGTTTTCAGTGTGAGTTTACTTTTTTTTTTTTTAGTGTTGGATTTTATACGGCATAGTATGTATACTTGTTCACAGTCTATATAAGTATATGAGTGCATGTGTCATTATAAGTATTTTGTTGTTTATAAATCTCGAGACATATATATGCGTTTAGGTGTTTGTTTCAGACTTACGTAATATATATATATAACCGAATATAGGCTATGCATTTGGAATTTCTATATATACATTTTTATTATGAACATATATAGGTTGCTTTCATGGGGTTTTTAAGTAATATATATTACAATAAGTGGTTATATTGTTTTTATAATAATTATTGACTATAAAATATAATACAATGGTTTTTTTGGACGAATTATGTTTAAATTACATATAGGTATATATAGATTTTAAATATACATTTTTAATTTGAAAATTGGTTTTGGGAGAATTAATATCATAATAATTTATATTTTTTTCTGTAATATCAAAATTGATTCGATTCATTCTCATCGATTTCCCATTATCAGCCTTGTCCGTCGTGCCTATTTTCTACATCAAATCTTGTCCATCCAGCGTTGCTTTGGATTTCGTAGCTTATTTCATCATCATATATCTCTAGCCTCGAAAGGTGAGCAATCACTCACGATTAACGTTCTTTTATTTATTAAATTTGATTTCAATTGAAATGACAATTGAAATATGCTGCTGTAGTTATTTAAATTGTTATATTTATGCTATTATCTGTAATAGTTCACTTATGGGATATGACACCATATCCTATTGTTTATATTTATTTTGATGATATATACCTGTTGTTATTATTATTATTTTCATATCTGCTATCACTCTGCAAGTTCCCTGTTAGTATAAAAATCACTATGGGTTGAAATGATACATACCCGAACGGACTTTAGAATAGGAGAAAATCGTTATGGGTTGAAATGATAAACCCAAACGATTTTCATTTAAATTGAATTTGGGATTACGGGTTGAAATGATATCCACCCGTATATATTTAGTGTACGGATTGAAATGATAAATATCCGTAGCATTTGACTATATGATAGGAAATATATACCGACACCGTTGGTCCATATAAATAATTTAAAGATAAATTTCTACAGTTTGAAAAGAAACATATGTGAATTAATAAATATTGGTTCTTAAAATATTATATATAAATGGAAACTTTATATATAAATTTAACAATATTTTAGACTGATTTAATCCATAAAATATGTTTAAGTATTATTTAAGATTTATATTTCAAATTTTACCGTGTAAAGAATTTTAATAATTAAGATTGGGAGATAAATTTGGTTTATTAAAAATGGTATTCAAATGAAGATTTATTTAATTAAATCAATTTGAATTTATTGAATGGGAAATTTAAGGGTATGATTTTGTAACTGGATTTTTGTTTTAAGTGATTTATTGAATGTTTCATGTTTAAATAAATTAAAGAAAATATTGAGTAAAAGGGTAATTTCAGGTTTACTTAAATGATGTTGAATCTAAGGAGGAAATATTTCAAGGCTAAATAATAATTTGATTAAATCAAGATCTTATGAAACTGTAAAATTGAACTTTGGGAATGTAGAATATTAAATCTTTGAACTATACTAGAATATAAATGGGTGTTTCAGATCTGTATTTGAATCGATATAAGTTGAATTTATTATTTAGAAAACTAAATTGAATAAAGTTTAGTTTGAAACGTTGATTACTTAAAGTTTTGAAATATATTGAAATATAAAGGGTATTTGGTGATTTCAAATCCGAACTTGAGATCAATAAAATTGAAATGGTTATTTTAGAAATTGAGTTGAATTTAAATTGATAAATTGAGATTGAAAAAGATTTAAATGGGAAGGTCGGGTTGATGTTAAACGATTGGTTAAGTTGAGGGAATTGAAATTTCTTTACTGAATAAATTATTTAATATATATAAATACTATTTGGGAAGTATAGAGATTTTTGAAGTGAAAATGATAGTTGGTTTTGAAGTATAAATTAAGTTGGAAGACTACGGTGTTATAGTGTATATTTCTATCTTATAGATAGTTCCATGGACCCTTAGAGGATGGTTATCCCAAACATCCTCTAAGTTAATTATATTTTAGTTGATATTTCACTTGAGTTAGATTTATAGATATAAGAATGTTAATCCTGACTCGAGTGTTTTGTGTTTTGCTTTACGCTCGGGTCAGACTGAGAGATACAGCATTTGAGACTCATCTTCGAAGTTGGAGCTTTGCTTGAAGATCCAGCTATCTATCCCTTCAGTCATCCAGTTGATTGGTTCAGAGAAGCCATCTGTTGCATTGGAGACTTCATGGCATTTGAACTATTCGGTTGTATTTTATTTCTAACTTTAATGTATATAGTAGCTTCATGAACTACTATTTTTATCTATTCCGCTGCATTGTATTACTCTGTGTAAGTGATCTATGATTGATTTATTTACTGTATATTTTAAGTTTTGCCAAATTTTTATTAACAATTCGGTATTTTGAATTATTCAAGTCGGACATGTACGGTTTTATTGTCGATTTGAATGGTCCAAAATAGCGGGCTGTTACAGTATTCATTTTGTGTGATAATCCATGATTCAAAACTATTATACTGCATATAAATTCGCATACGAGTAGACCAATAATTATAATTCAAACCATTAAAAAATGGAGGTCGTGCAGTGGATTGACCTTCAATAAAACAAGTGTTAGTGACCGTGTTAGTGGTAGTACTGGTGTTATTTTCCATATTGGCAAGATATTAGATAACTTTGTGACGGTTATAAGACGCATGGCTCTGGTATCAAATGAAAGTGTGTAGGACCGTATAATATGGATAAATAGTAATGCAGAGTACAGATAGTAAATAATGCGGAATATAAATGCAGTAAGTAAAATGACACCAGAGATTTTATACTGGTTCGGAGCACCGTCCTACGGCCAGTCCCAGACTAACTTCTGGCTTTAACTAACAATACACTCACTTAACCTGGAGGAATAGGTCTGAGCAGCAGAACAGACAAATGACCAGCAGAACATGATTTTTGCCTCAGCAGCAGAAAAGGACTTTCCCTTGCCTGAGCAGCAGAACAGGACTTTGACAAAGTATAAATGTAGTTGACTTAATGTGTTCTTGATAACACTGATTTGTCTTTTAAGATTACAAACTTCCTATAATCAATTCCTTAAGAGTATAAAGAGTACGTGAAGATTTGAAAAGGAAGAATATTACTAAGAATCAAAGTATATAGAGTATAACTCAAAGATTCAAAGCAATGACGAGTATGAGAGCACTAGAGTAATCACAAGGTAGAAAAGAAAGAGTTAGAATCAGAAATTCGTGATTATGAAGCATGAGATAACTCCTATATATAGTTATCAGAGAGATGCAACTCTTAGTGAAGAGTTTCAGCCAAGAGAGACAACTGTTGATGAATTGCAACTCTTTATGGAAGAAGATGTACGTTCAGAAATTTTGCAGTTGCAGCCGGTTCAGTCGACGGGTATATATGGTCAGTCGACTGGTGTTTGAAAATCTAAAAATATTTTCCCGTTTGAAAATATAAACAGTGTTCACTATTGTGCATATGCACAGTCAGTCGACTGGCACTAATAGTCAGTCGACTGGCTGTGCATGTTTTGCACAGTGAACTCTGTTTGTTAAAAAATATTAAAAAATTATAAACGTGAGGATTGATTTTAACATATGTCCAAGACTCAACACATATAATAATTACTTTAAGCATAGAGTTGTAGTCTTGATCCTTCGTTGTCTTCTTTTTGTCATGTATGAATGCAAATTCTTCTTTAGCTTCTGAACCGTCTTGTCATGAATCAAAACTAGTGATTCAATAGGTAGTAGTGGATATAGTCTGGGTTATTCAAATAAAATCCAAATTTATTTAATTTTTCTTGTTTTATTAAAAAAAATTTGAAATTGAGTACTTAGGTGGTATTATATACTTGTACTACAAGTTTTATGTTAGTTTATAACTGTTGAAATTTTTGACACCCTCCGCATCTTCTGCTATGCATGCTATTCATTTACTGTGGAAGAGGAAAGACCACTGAATAAAGCTCTTTTGGTGCTACCATATGATTGGATATCCCTACATCCCCCTTAGAGCAATACATTTTGATGGAAACATTTATTGTAAGAAAAGGAAACTCTTTTTGTTACGTCCTACCAATCTCATATTTATGCTCATCTACATTAGGATATATTGTGATGCGAGACATATCAGAATTCATTCTACGCAGTATCTAATATAATGCGAGCCACGCCTAACAAATCTCCACCTTAGCGAGAATTTCTCAACTCAAAATTGAAATTATGCAGAGTTCTCAAACACTTAGATAACCTCGATACACCTTTTAGAGGTTCAAATTAGGTCGCTACCACCACTCAACAGTTTGGCCAAGCTGTTTTACAAAGATACCTCTTTTCTACAGTTGGAACAGGCCTCATTCTAACATATAACTCCATCTTAATGAGAATCCTGAGCTCAAGCAACATATTGGAGCATACTTAGGTCAATGCTTCATCATGTTTATCCCCTTGAACCATCGACTCTGATACCGTGTTGAAATTTTCGGCACCCCATTACATCATCCGCTATGTGCATACTTCATGTAGTGTAGAAGAGGCAAGAATACTGAATGAAAATCTTTTCGTGCTAGCATCATCATTGGATATCCCTGCATCACCCTTAGAGCACACATATTGTCATGGCAACAACTATTGTAATAAAAGGAATTTCTTTTCGTTACATGCCGCCGGTCTTATATATATACTCATCTATTTTAAGATATCTTATGATGTGAGACATATCAGAATCCAATCTGTGCAGCCACTCAAATACAATGCAAAACACACCTAACAGTAACATACTAAAAGTCAATATATATATATATATATATATATATATATATATATATCCAGTGGTTCAAATCATGCATTCCTTAGGATTCGAACCTATGACATCATGGACCAAAGTTAGAATGCCTAGCCACTAGGATTGTGGCACTGGACTGATTAAATTAATTAATGACCTTGGATTTTTTTTAATTTGAGTATATCCAAATATACTCATATGTTTATTGTCCATAAGTAATATATATGTCTTATGTATGTGATTAATGTGTATGTGTTACATTATAACGAACATATTCACCCTTTATACGCACATTGTTGTCCAAAATAATATATGTATATATATCTGTGTATGCGTGTGTGTCTGTATGTGTGTGTGTGTATAATGAAAAGGCCATATTATATTACACTATTAAGGTCTTATCATATTCACTTTAATGCTTACATCAAAAGGAAGTGGAAGCCTGAAAGGAGATGGGACATATTTGCTAGAGAAAATGGCTTTTATTTGGCCAAATTTGAAATGGAAAAAGATTTCCAAAACGGCAATCAATAGAGGTCCATGATTCATGGACGTAGATCATTATCCATCAAGAGATGGGAATTTTATATAAAATTGGAACATGGTATGCTAGAATCTCAACAAATAGGGATTAGGTTGAAAAACTAAAGTTGGCATTATAGAGTGCAATGGGTATAAGCAAACTTACTAGCTTAATTGGTATACCTTAAAAAATGGAGGATAGCACTAAGTTTATGAAGAAATTAAGATTTTCAAGGGTCTCAGTGGAGGTTACTATGAATTCTAATCTCGCCAAGAAGGTTAGAGCTAAAGACAACAAGGGAATAGAATGTCATCCAGAAATGGAGTATGATTTGTGCCCTCAAAATATAAAAATTATAAATGTTTTGGATATAATGATATGCAATGTGAAGGGAAAATCATACAAGAATGGAGAGCTAAAACTAACATAGATTCTACATTAAACATAACTATAGAAGAGCATGTGCATAATGGTAATGAAATGATGAATGAGTGTTCAGCCACATCTAATGAACACTCAGGTCAAAAATTGTCAGCTGTAAATATAGACGAAATACTAGCAGACCCTAGCGATCAAGATATTCCTACAAATAAAGTCACTAGTGTAGAAAAACATAATACATCGAATAATTATCCAGTACATTTGGATTAAAGTTCCTATGTCACTAAAAACCCATATGTGGGGGTGGAGCAAGAATTGGAATCCCCACAAGAGGTGATGTAGATATTAAACTAGCCACTGGAGAAACCATCAATAATGGAGCATATTAAGATGATTCTGGAGGAAGCAATTAAGGAGATTCAGAATAGAAAGGTACATAAAACAGAGAAGAATGTAAACCGTTAAACATTCAAAATAGAGTTTAATGATGAAGGCACGTAAAATAAAGAGAATTCATGGACTTAGACTAAACCAAATATGTAACGACCCGCTATTTTGAACCATTCGAATCGACAATAAAACCATACATGTCTGACTTGAATAATTCAAAATACCGAATTGTTAATTTACTTTGGCAAACTCAACATAAACAGTAAATAAATAATCACAGATCACAGACACAGAGTAATAAAATGCAGCGGAATAGATAAAGAATAGTAGTTCATGAAGCTACTATATTCATCAGAGTTAGAATAAAATACATCAGGATATTCCAGATGCAGTGAAGTCTCCAGTACGAGCAGATGACTTCTCTGAACCAATCAACTGGATGACTGAAAGGATAGATAGCTGGATCTTCAAGCAAAGCCCCAACTTCGAAGGTGAGTCTCAAATGCTGTATCACTCAGTCTGACCCGAGCGTAAAGCAAAACACAAAACACTCGAGTCAGGATTAACATTCTTATATAAATAAATCCAACTCAAGTGAAATATCAACTGAAATACAAAAAAATTAAATGATGTTTGGGATAACCATCCTCTAAGGGTCCATAGAACTTTCTACAAAGTAGAAATATACATTATAACACCGTGGTCATTCCAATTTATTTATACTTCAAAACCAAAATATTATTTTCATTAGATATACAATTATTTCCAAATTTTTATCACCTTCAAAGTTACGATTCAAATTTACTAAATTTCCAAATTCAAATTTAGTCCAATCTTAATTTATCAATTTAAATTCAACTCAATTCCTAAATAACCATTTCTCGATTTTTCGATCTCACATCCAGATTTGAAATCACAAAATACCCTTTTACATTTCAATATATTTCAAAACCTCAAATCTTCAATGTTTTAAACTAAATTTTTATTCTATTCAGTTTTCTAAATAATAATCCAAATTTAGTTCAACCTAAATTTCATTTTAATTCAATTTAGTTTCTAAATAACAAATTCAACTATCTTGATTTCAAATACAGATCTGAATCTCAAAATAACCCATTTAAATTCCAATATAGTTCAAAGCTTTAATATTTAAAGTTCGCTTTAACAGTTTCATATAGATCTCGATTTAACCTCATTATTACTTAGTCTTGAAATACTCCTTCATTAGATTCACTTAATAAATTCAGTATTATTTAAATAACTTTGATTTACCTTTAAACCAAATATTCCATTCGATTCGCTCAAGCTTGAACATCCATTTAATCACTTTAAATCAAAATCAAGTTATCATGTCAAACCTTAAACTTCAATTTAAATAGTTCAAATCGATTTAATTCAGTAGAATTCTTAATTAAATACCATTCAATTAATTCGACTTTATCTTCTTACCCTTAACTTATTCAAATTATTACACAATCTATTTCGAAATATAGATTTACATAACTATTTAAACATATTTTATGAATTAAATCAATCTAAATAATATTATTATTAAATCTATATGTATACATAAAATTACCATTATGTATAAAATTTTAAGAACCAATATTTTATTAAAACCATATATTTCTTTTCAAAACCATAGAAATTTATTTTCAAAACATTTATATATGGACCAGCGGTATCTGTATATATTTCATATCCTACGGTCAAGTGATACGGATATTTATCATTTTAATCCGTACACTAAATATATACGGGTGGATATCATTTCAACCCGCAATCCCAAATTTAATTAAATGAAAATCGCTTGGGTCCATCATTTCAATCCATAACGAAATTCTCCTATTCTAAATTCCGTTCGGGTATGTATCATTTCAACCCATAGTGAATTCTAAACTACAGGGAACTTGCAGAGTGATAACAGATAATGCAATAAAATAACAGGCATATATCATCAATAATTTAAATAAAATATAAACAACAGTATATGGTGTCATATTCCGCAGGTGAACAATTTCAGATAACATATATATAGCAATGTAAAATCTAACAGCAGCATATTTCAATTGTCGTTTCAATTGAAATCAAATTTAATAAATAAAAGAACGTTAATCGTGAGTGATTACTCACCTCTCGAGCCTAGAGAATACAGAAGATGACACGGATACGCATACTGCTATAGACACTGAAATTTGAATTATGAATCGAAGCAAAGTAAAATCGGCACGAATTCAACGATCAAAGCTGATAATAAGAATTGATGGAACAAGTCAGAACAGGATCGGCAAAGATAATGGTATGAGTGGACTCATATATATAACTATATATATGAAGTCATATTCTAAATTCAACACATATTAAATTAAATTAAATATATATGTATTTATATTTTCCAAAATCATTGTTTTTTATTTAAAACACATAAATTAGAATCAAGCATATATACAACTTGAAATTTTGAAATAAATACTTATATAAACAGACTAATATAAATCATGAGCTAGGTTACAATACTGACATATTTTAGCTGTAAGAAAGAGAAAAACGAAAGAAGTCAACATCAGTTATAATATATTTATATAAACCAAATGTAACATATATTTAGTTGACATAACAAATGAATTCTTTTATAAAATAATATACAGTGGGCGCTATTTCATAAAAATGCACATACAATACCATTTATATACGAACAACAAAAGTAGCTTATATATATAGATATACTATTTAAAAATCAATATTTACATTTCAACTAACATCGGAAAACAAATATAAACTTTATACTTTATATATGTTTTATGGAAAAAGAAAAAAAAAACAGAACGCAAAGTGGATCCAACGTTTGGAATTCAAGAATTAGTCTTGAAGGCTAATACACCGTCGGATCATTTTTATTAAATTTTTGGATAAATTTCAGTAGAAGAGTAGCAATTTATTTAAAATAACGTGGTGTTAAATGAATTGATGGAATGAATAAAGTAACGTATTATTAGTACCCAAATAATCAAATGACACAATACGTTGGTTTTTTAATAACGATAGTAACGTTCAATTTGCTAAAAGTTAATTTAGGATGTTATCTCCGTCTTATTTGTAATCGATTGATATATCATACCTCTTTTAAATTTAAGATCGGCTCATGGCATGGCGTATGAAAATTCAAATTTCATCGCATCATATATTTATATTTTCAGTTTAGAAATGTATGAACTTATCAATTTTTTTTGCTATAAATGACGTAAAACACCACTGCTTGTTAAATTTTTCGTGTACCGCGTTTAAATACTTCCAAAGCGTTTGTCAATTTATTTAAAAGCTATAAAATGAAAGGAGTGAAAAGAGAAAAAAAGAAGGAAAATATATATATATATATAAAACATGGGGAGAGAGACGAAGATACAGATGGTGGTACATATCTTGTTCTATTCATAAGTAAATATCACCACGTTAAATTCCTTTGCATATTTTTAATTGCTATAACCAATGCTTTCATATATAACAGGTCAAATCTTATATACATAGCTACATATTATAAAGGATTATGAAAACTTATATATATACACCTTATAGTATAATATATATATAACTAGAAAAATTGTATATATTAGATAATAGAATACAATAATATAAATGAAAAGTGAATTGCAGCAAGTTAAAATTTAAAAAAAAAACAAAGTGTTGCAGGAAGTTGAAAACAACAACTAATGCAATAATATTTATTATAAGTTTCGAAATCCATTAGACAAAAGAAAACACAGCTTGTATAACATATCCATTAAACAAAATAGACTATATATAGTACTAGTACATAGTACATATTCATGCTATATGTAAACATTTAAAAACGAAACATATATTACAAAACGATACGCATACCGTTATAAAAATATGGATGACGAGGGGAGGAGGCATGAAGTGGGTTGCGGCTCTTGACAGGTGGTTCGAGCTGTGGTGGCGGAGGCTTGACGAAGCTATAGGAAGGAGAACTGGTCCTTTCTCATTTTTTCATCATATGTGTTTTAGCATTGTAATGAGAAAAATCTTTTTTTTTCAAGAAGCAACAGAGAGGAAGAAAAATATGGTAGAGGAGAAGAAAGTGAGCAGGCTAGGAAATAAATAGAGGGAGAAGAAGTAACGGCTACAGGAAAAAAAATGGAGGAGAGGAGATGGCAAAAGAAATAGCTCACAGGCAATTGAAAATGGGAAAAGAAAAGCAGCAGTTTTGATGACTTTAAAAAAAAATGAAAACGTTATGTTTGATTTTTCTCAACGGCTATAAGATTACAACGGCTGGTTTTTAGTAACTGGTTGAAATAAATAAAGGTGGAATGGCAACAAATCTTGTAAGCAGGGAAACAACGTTAAAGAGGGAGTAAATTTTGGAAAAGCAAGGGTCACGATGGCAATTAAATGCGAAGGCAAGGTTACTCTACGTTTTATTTTTAAAATAAGAATGCTGAACGAAAATCAACAGTCAAATATAGTACGGTGTAAATGGCAAGAGTCATGCTGATTACTGAATAAAATAAAACGAATAACCATTATATTATTTTTTAAACGGTGGAAAAATGAAGAAATAAAAGGTCAGTGAAAGTAGGAACGAATATAATAGAAAAGTAACGATTCTAGTAGCAACGGTCATCTTAGATTAAGTTGAAAATTTTATAATAATTTATTACCGTGGCTATGGTTCAAATTTTTTTTGAAAGCAAGGAAACTGAAAGGTCACAATTAAAGGCGAGCTTTAAATTTTTAATAAATACAAAACGCTAAATTTATACGTTTATAACTTTCCAACTGTAGTGTATATATATAATGAATGGTCATAATGAAAGAAGTGGAAACAGGGAGCGTAGGAAAGGAAAGGTTAGAAAAATAAAATGTTCACCCTTAAATTCTGGAGACTAATAAGGTAACGTACATCTTTAATGAAATGTACAGCAACGGTCACAAGCTAAAATTTAGTTGAAAGTTTAAAGAAATGAGGAGAAGATGGGTTTTTTTTTAAAATTAATCACTTCCCAGAATTAATATGTCAATGAAAAAAAGAAACGAGATGAATCAGGGAAACGTATTATAACTTATATTTAACTATTAAACGGATAGATGGAAGAAAAGGTGAGCAGGTGAGTAAAAGTGGAAACTGATTTATAAGCGAAATGGAATGTGAGCTGTTGCCTGGGAAGAAAATGGAACAGTTTAAAAATTAAAGGCAATGGACTGCTGAAATTAAATGAGTATAAAACGTGTAAAAGTTATATACTGAAACGGCTATAAATTTCAAAATATTATTTAAAATTTCTCAAAATCAAATTAAATACGTTAAATAAAACCATTAAAAATTAACAAAATTTTATGGGTCGTTACAAAATAAGGCCTACATAGAACAGTTCAATAACAAAGGTAGCAAGCAAAGATCAAAGAACACTGATCGTAGAAACTTGAGAGCAAAAAGGCACACCCTCCAAATGACAATTATTTACTAGAATGTTTGATGTCTAAATAAGGCTAAAAGACAACTAGTTCTCTTTAATTTAAGAAACAAATATAACCCCATGATAATTGGTTTCTTAGAAGAAGAAAAAATGGAAGATGAGAACATTGGTATATTTAAAAATTTATTGGATCTAATTAGAATATGATTAATAATAATTCAGATACAATTGACTGTAGAATTTTGTTGCTTGGTGTAGTGATATTTAGAACTACAATGAAATTTCTATGGATAAACAACAAGTGGAAGTAGGAGCCAATAATATGGGAGGACTTCATATTATTATCACATTTATTTATGTTGGAAATTTAGAAACAATTAGAACAAGACTGTAGACACAACTGGTGAATTTAGCTATAATGGTTTATAATGCTTGGATCACCATAGGTGATTACAATGTAGTACTAAAAACTAAAGAAAACATAGGAGGAAATATATTGAGAGTATCCCAATTGGTGGAATTCAATGACTTACATGAAGAAATGGTAAAGTTGGAAAAATTGCATGTAAACTAAATAGGGTTTTGGTCATTGAAGATACTATTAATTTGTTCACTAATATGAAAGTCAACATTCTTCCTAGTTCAACAAATTATCTATTAAATAGTATTTCAATTTCAATGCTTCAACTCTGATCTAACTACAGTCATTCGATGGTCGTCGTGCAACGATTTAACTATAACTAAGGTGAGTGTCCGTATTGAAGTTCAACAACATTCTCAAGTTGAGAGAACCGTGTAATACTATCACTAGAGATTTCTTGTTCGACCCAACTATTATTAACCAATAGGAAACTCTTAGACGAGTCAATTTATAGTAATTCAATAACTACAAATATGAAAAACATCATTGTCCTAGTAGGTATGAGTAATGCACTACTTAACAGAGAGCATTATTAACTCTAGTCTCAACAGATGTATTGATGTCTTTTCTCGAAACATTTTGATTAAGTATCTAAAACGAAATGTTATTATGTGTTGTGATTTATTACTTATGATTGTAACTACTTACAATTACAATCATATAACATTTTATTTAATGACTTACATATTTATATACTTTTGATTCATTACTTTATATCCTATATAATAAAGAATATATAAGAAATTAAACACCTTTTATTTTGAATGGGATTTATTACAGAGTTAGATAATTCACAATAAAATAGAGAGTTGTCCCTTGGGCATGCCCCTAAGGCATACCGCTAGTTCTCTAAGAAAGTAATGCTGTCGAAACATAATGAGGAATGCCATTGAAAAAATGAATAGGGAATGCTCGACAACATGAGGAGGAATGGTGTCAAAAATAATAAGAGAGAATGTCGAAAACATAATGAGGAGTACAATTGAAAATGGAAGATAGAATACAACTGAAAATTAAAGAGGAATTCCATTAAAAACATGAAGTAAGAAGGAGATGGAAATATGAAGAGGAATGCTAATGAAATACGAATAGATAATAATATCGAAAACACAAAAGAAAGCTATCAAAGATATGAAGGAAAAACTATCATAATAATATATAAAAGAGATCTATCAAAATTATGGTTTTAAAGAGCTATCGAAAGTATGAATCCAAGAGTTACTAGAAAATTATTTAAAGGGTCGTCGAAAGTATGATTTCAAGAGCTATAGAAAAGATGATTGAAAGAGCTTTCGAAAGTATGGGTCCAAGAGCTATCAAAAAATCAATATATTATCGAAAATATAACATGGGCTATCAGAAATACATATGTTACCACATGTCGCAAGGGTATTTGTCCACTTCAATCACATAAACATGGCCCATGGTGCTCCCTACTACTTATTAGGCATGATCACTTCTAAAGTTTGATGCTGCAACATAAAAGTTTGTCACATCATCATTAAAGCATAATTCCCACCACTCAATTGTCAACCATCCAATAGTTAAGAACTATAAAAACAAGGAATTGCGCTACTTAAGAAGGTGCATTTTCTCAAATATGTTTTTCCATAAAATCATTTGATATCTTTTAACATGGAGAAGCTTGAAATGTATGACAATGGCATACTGAGGCAAATAGTAATTTTCCAAATGCAATGAAGAACATTACTTCTAATAATTACACATTTACACTTGCTTTCTCTAGAAATTATCTAACCAATTATAATGTTTTGTCTTAATTTCCATCAAACATATTTTGTATTTTCTTTGAGAGTTCAACTGTAGAATCAATATTTCATCTTCCTCCTTTACTCACATTAAAAATATCATATTTTCAACAAGGATAGTCTAAACCATATATCATGGAAGGAGACATGTTTATTAAATCCACATTTAATTACCTAACTTATAGGAAAGTGAAAAATTCATTCCACACATGGAAAGACAAGTACTAAATCTCAATTGATCGATTGCACGAACAGCATAGGAAATAGATGTAATTATGTCATATTTTCAACACAATGAAGTTTAAACCTTTTTACGTTAAAGACAAACCCACTTTTCCATTGCACGAGGATTGAAAAAATTTGAAGAACCAATATGTTGATAAGGAAAGCAAATGTTATGACTCGCTCCCATGTCCAATTCGAGCTGACAATAAGCCACACGTGTTCAATCCAAATTGAACAGAAAGACGGATAGTTTGAGAAAGAAAGAAGAAAGAAGAGAATAGAAGAGAAGAAGTATACAAAAAGAAACTAAAACAAAAAAGAATCTCACAATCGTAGTGGAACAACATATAATATAACATCAATAAATTTACAAGTAATAAACGTACAACCATCAGAGTACAACAATCAAATCACAATCATCAACCTGGATAGTTATAACAACGTGTCCTTATAAATGCTGATAATTTAAACAACAATGCTGCAGAAAATAAACAAATACGGGAATATGTCCCGAAGACCTCCAGCTCATCTGTTGAAGTTAAAGCATCGAAATCTAAATCCGTAGATATGCTCGATCTGGCCAAGCATTGAAAGGAAACGCCTAGATAAGTCTGCTAAACCAATGTGAGAAAATACATCTCAATTGAATTTTAAATTATAAAAACATTTCAAATCAAAGGTATCATGTAAGACCACACAGTATTTAAACACAGACTGTTTTTTACCTTACGATGATCAAAACATTATTAGTGTCTAGTATACAAATAACATTAATCATAGCCAAAAAATTTACCATTATTAAATTCCAGCATACTAGTCTTTATGGAGAATGGACTTCCATACAAATGACTAGGTGAAGGGACTACCTTCTGGCAGTACATCTCTAGAGAAATGTACCAAGGCTACAGAACATCTTCACCTCTACAAACATAAGACTGGCCAACCACTTCCTAGATAGTACCGAATATGTCATCTCTTCGGTCATTACATACCTATACGAGGGCCCTCCTCCCATACATCACAATAATTTAAAACCCAAACGTCATAGCAAGAATAAATATATCTAGAAGGGGATGATCATATCCTAATGATTGAAATCACATAGCCTTGTCGTATCTACCATGTTTCGGTCATTTTCGGGTGTGAGACCTGAGGTAACAATTACCTTTCACATAGCACATCATCTTTCTTCCTTGATTGTCACATTACCATTCTACAACTACACAATTGATTTCTACAAACATATAATGCCTAAGCTCGTACGTCTCAGGAAAGGGCGCTAAGCTAAGAGAATTTTCCTTCTCCTCCACCAAGCAGGTGATACATTTACAGAGATCAATCAATTGATGTTAAAATGCAATGTCAGACATTCGTCCATGCAAGTTGTCCAAGAATAGGATAAACCGAAGACACTTCTCCAACCACATCCACTCGGGAATCACCCCTAGGATCAGTAGCGATTAGTCCTTGAATTGAATATTTCATAATGAGGAGACCACTGCTACTATATGTATATTGGGAGTTTATCCCCAAATGATCAACAAAGTAGTCTTTCATTATGAAAATCTCAAATATCAATTTCTTCTAGCACATATACATTCGAATGCACATAAGTTGGTCCGAGGTGGTTATTGGATAAATCTAATCCCCGTCTCTTCAGATCAACAATGACAAAGAGGCCAAATTTGATAGTCTGTTATTTTACTATCAAAGTAACAATAAAATCTAGCACATAAGCAATTACCATGCCCATTTATTCTTTTATTAATCAAATCATTACTAATATTTGATTCAAATTATCTTTTTAAAAAGATATATTCACAAAACCATTTCAAATTATTCGGCAATGGAAAACATTTCCATATACTTATAATGGAAAGTAAGTACATATTCAAATCTTAAGGAAAGTATTCTTCAAACGCACTTTATTTGGGTCAAAACGAATATTGCGTAAAACATCGTTACGACAACCCAAAATATTGGTATAGGGATTTGATTAAGTACATATCTATAAAAATCTCGTATACTATATAAAACATTTCCTTTTGGAAATTATTTACTATAACAACAGTGTTATGGTCCATGGCTTCCTTACTTCCTCGAAAATGTCTATTACAACTATAAATATTGGAATCTATGTTTTCGACGATCATCACATTTTAAATCATTTTCAAACTATTCGATTCCATTTGGAATTATTATTTTCCAAAATATTACTTCCAAAAGATAAACTACTTTAAAATGATTAACTTCATATCTAAATTTCAACATAAATCATTCCTATATTTATAAACTATGTTTATAAATATCACTTATAATTTATAAAATTTATTTTTATAACTTCTCAATAATTAAAATTCCTTTTATAAATCCCTTTTCTTTGATAATCTAATTTATTTAGAAAAATATATTTACAAAATATTGATTTTAATTACATTATATATATTTATAATACATCGTTCATAAATGCATTCTTTATTTATAAAATATCACCTTTTTAAATACTTTATATAATTAATCTTAGAAATATTGTTTCGAAACTATTTCACCTTCTTTAAAGTATATTCTTTTATTACAAAATGCGAACTTATTTCTTAAGTTTTAAAATCTTTATTTATACTTCCAAAATCTCTATTTAACATATTCCACAAAATATTTAATTTAATACTCGAAAAATCATATTCTTATCTCATTTCAATAAACTCCTTATTTCAATAATTCAAGAATTATTAAAACACATGACAAACCAAAATCACTTTAAAAATCATTCCAATTCAAAATAATTATTTTAGTATAAAAATACTAAAAACAAGGCCAAGTGCCACTGTAGCACTAAATAAGTCAAATCATGTCACAATCAATAATGTGGCATCCGACACATTATATATCAGCATATATATGTATATATGAAAAGTAAAATCAACGGTGGTGAGGAATCATATTGGATCCTTACAAACTGCCCCCCGCATCACATATAGAATATAATCATAAAAATATAAATCAACCGCTTTGAGGTGGGACTCATATACAAAGAGACAACCGCTCTTATATAGGAGCATAATAGGGTCTCATCCGCTCCAATAGGAGTGAATATATCCAAACCAACTAATAAATATAGCATTCAAATAAGCAACAAACAGCATGAATAAATATATTCCCACTCATATATAAATAAAAGCAAGTTAGAGGGGTGAGTTTACATATTAAAATTCTAGAAATCGCCAAAGCGCTCCAGTTTGAATTAAAATTGAATGGTCGTTCAGTTTAACCAAAAAATCCTACTAGCTCTAAATCCATTCAGTCCAACTCCATAGCGTAGAACTTGCTGATACGAACGCAACGCAACTTGTCGCGCTCAAAACCGACCTCCAAGTTATGAATTAACAATCATACAAGAAAATTAAATTTAAAATTAACTTAATTAATTAAAACTTTAAAATAAACCTTCTTCCCTTATATCTCGCAGGCATTTTTTTCCAGGCCACGCTCATTTTTTTCGATCGATCATCGTGCAACCCAACTCGCCGCCTCCAACAGCACATGCTGCCGCTACCATCGCCTCTCCACCTGCCATTTGCCTCGGGCGCACATGGTGCTGGAGGAGCCCATAAACCTGATCGCAAATGCAGCTCGATTTCGGCATCCATGCCTCACTAATGACGATCCAACCATTGATTAGCTTCATCTAGTTGAGCTTTACGCTTTTCTAATTGGGGTCAAAACTTGAAAGTGGATGGAGTAGCTTCGATGAAAGATGGCTGTAGGATGTTAGGGTTTTAATGGCGGTTGTAAAATTAAGGTTTGCAAATGAAGGAAATTGATGGCCTTTTATAGACAATTTTGATGGCACTATTCATGCTTTAAAATTTCAGACTTTAAACGAAGCGTATCGCCGGCGTTCCATATGTTATACCCATATTCCGAGCACGATAGAATATGTATCGAAAGCCAATTCCATCCTATATAGAAGTTAACTTCTCAAATCAAGTTATGTTAAATTATATTCCTTAAATATTTAAAATTCATTCGAAGTTATATCTCAAAATCAAATATTATTTAGTTATCAAATTTTTTTCAAAATTCTCAAAAAAATTCTAATGCCTTAAATTTAAGGAAAATTTCATCATTGCCTCCTTTGAGAGATTTGATCGAAAAAATATACAATATATATATATATATATATATATATATATATATATCTGCGTGTGTGTGTATGTATACATAATCAAAAATATACCTCTCATCTTCATGGATGAGGCATCTCATAGGGAAAAAATATAAAAATACGATATGTAATCTGAGATGTGTACCTTTTATTATATTAGCAATCATATACAGTAAATATAATGCGAAAGCGAGCTCCAAATGTAAGGCATACGCCATCCGCACCTACTGAACACTCAACAACCAATGAGAACATGTATGTAGGTAGTAGTGTCAATATATAACATGTGCTAATATAATAGCTATATGCAAATGTAGCAAAGGTAACCAGACAAGCCATAAAAAATTAATATTCATCCAATTAATTCATAACCATATCAAATTGCATTTTCCAATGTCAACATTTAATTTATAAAGCCCGTATGTGCATATATCATCCGTATGCAAAACTATACTTGATTGCTCACTCGATCACACAATTTCATTTCTAAACTTGTATCATTCACATGATCACTCTAGTGCAGACTCGGATTTGGTTTCTTGATTAGAAATTGATATTCTCCTTGCACAAGCCTAACTATGATAGAGAATATCAGAATCAATTAAAAATATATATTCAGCATTCGCCGTCTTGAAATTGAGTGAAAAATCCTAACTCGGATCGGTGTAAATCACCTCAAAATCGTATATTTGAATCTGGATCAAACAATTATGCGAATAAAATAATATACATACAACTTACGCATTTATTTCAATTTGCTTATTATTATGTCCCATTCTTTTTATTTCCTCCCGATTCTTTTTACATTCATTTGATCTGTATTCAATTTAAATCAAATTCAATTATTCATGTTAGTTTCACTTATATTTAATTCATTAACATTCACTTATTAATACTCACTTTAAATTCAATTCATGTTTAATAATATTTCATTCCATATTCAATTTACTTAGTATATCTTCTTTAATACTAACAACACCTACCAATCATTCCAGAAAATTACTTACCTAAGTTCATTTTAAACATTTTTGTACAACACTTCTTACTTTTATTTTCAATTCAAAACCTCAATTTCATATTATATTCTATCAAACAACATTCTAAACCATATACAATTCATCTTACAACTCAAATTGAATTGCATTTTATACCTTAAGTTCGTTTTCATTTCAAATCTAATTCACTTTCATTTAACCCTTCTTAGATAAACTTCTTTGCATTAACTCAATTTATTTAAAATTTCATAAATTAATTTCAAATTTACTTTTCTTTTGTTTGCTTAACCAAAATGTTCAACCATTTTAAAATTTGGTTTTACTTTCCTATTCAAATTTATAAGTTATAAACTTAGTTCTTATCTATACTATTTTCAATTTATAAGTTCAAAAAAAAATTCCACACATTTATCAAAGCATATTCTTAATTTTACAATCAAAACTTGTTTTATAAAAACAAAACTTTAGTAGTAAATTATTAAGGTAGCAATTTATCACTTAGAAATTCGAAAATAAATACTGATGATGCTGCAGTCATCAACCGAATTATTTTCTAACGACTTTAGTGAGTTTAGTGTTTTTTATTTCTTTTAAATTCTTTTTATTTACACATCACATTTATCAATTTATACTTATATAATTTACCTTTTCCACTTTGGTTATATAAAACCATTTCTTTTTACTTGTTTTTCTTTGTTTACAATTATAATAATAGTTATTATAATAATAATTATTATTAGAACACAAACATCAAATGGTAATAATCAAATATTATTATTCACTGACAACCAAGCACACTATATATAACAATCATAACTTTTGAAAAGTTATTCCTTTATATACAAAATATAATTTAGGTAAAATTATTTCATTTACACACTTTAAAACAATTCTGTGTCAGTTCGCCTTGTTTAAGCATTTAGAAATCTCTACCGATAACATGGCATCCTATATATCGATTAGAATATATAAGCCAGTCAACAGATAAATTAGCACAACATAAAATATTTTGATATCACTAACAAATACACGCTTATATATATAATACAACTAAACTCGATCTAGGGCATTACTAACCTAATCTATAATGAGTACCTAACCAAAGCCTAGGTGTTCACACAATCTAAAGCTCTAATACCATGATGTGACAACCCGCTTCCGCGTCCAATTTGAGCTGACAATAAACTACACATGTTCAACCCAAATGGAATGGAAGGACGAATAACTTTGAGAAAGAAAGAAGGAAGAAGAGAAGAGAAGAATAAGAAGAGAAAAGGAAACTAAATAAACATGGAATCTCACAATCGTAGCGGAACAACATATAATACAATATCAATGAACTTTATAAAAGAGAAACTGTAATATACATACATCCATTAGAGTACAAGAATCAAATCACAATCATCAGCCTGAAAAATTATAACAACATGTCTTTACAAATGCTGATAATTTAAACAACAATGCAGTGGAAAATAAATAAATACAGGAATACGTGATAAAGACCTCCAATTCATCTACTGAAGCTCTAAAGCATCCAAATCTAAGTCTGTAAATATGCTCGATTTGACCCGAGCATTGAAAGGAAAGAATGCCCGGATCGGTCTGGTAAACCAATGTGAGAAAACACATCTCAATTGAATTTTAAAGTTATAAAAACCTTTCAAATCAAATGTATCTCGTAAGACCATGCTGCACATAAATATAGATAGGTTTTTACCTTACGATAACCAAAAAAATTCAAATCCAATTATGTTATATTATACTAGTGTCTAGTATACAAATAATATTAATCACAGCTGAAATTGATACCATTATTAAATTCTAACATACTAGGCTTTACAAACAAAATGGAAGGCACGTAGTGGAGAACGGTTTTCCATACAAACACTAGGTGAAGGGACCACTTTCCGACAGTACATCTCTAGAGAAATGTACGGAGGCTACAGAACAACTGCACCTCTACCAACACAAGATTGTCCTACCTCTTCCTGGATAGTACCGAATATCTCATCACCTCGTTCGTTACCGACCTATACGAGGGCCTTCTTCACATACAACATAATAATTTAAAAATCTAATATCATAGTGGGAATAAATATATCTAGAGGTGGATGATCATATCCTAATGGTTGCAAACATATAGCCTTGCCGCATCTACAATGTTTTGGTCATTTCTAGGTATGAGACCTAAGGTAACGATTACCTTTCACATAGCATATCATCTTTCTTCTTTGAATGCCACATTGTTATTCTATAATCACACAACTGATTTCTACAAACATATAACTTCTGAGCTCGTACGTCTTAGGAAAAGGAGTTAAGCTAAGAGAAGCTGACTTCTCCGCCACCAAGCAGATGATATGTTTATAGAATTAATCAGTGTGATTTTAAAATGCCATGTCAAACATTCGTCCATACAAGTTATCTAAGAACAGGACAAACCAAAGGGACTTCTCATACCACATACTGTCGGGAATCACCCTTAGGATCAATAGCGGTTAATTGCATTGGATATTTCATAATGAAGAGACCATTGCTAGTATATGTATATTGGGAGTTTATCCCCAAATGATCAATAAGTGGTCCTTTATTAAGAAAATCTCAAATATCAATCTACATGTACATTCGAGTGAAAATACGTTGGTCTAAAATGGTTTTCGGATAAATCTAATCCCGATCTTTTCCGATCAATAACGATAAAGACACAAAATTTGATAATCAGTCATTTAACTGTCAAAACAAAAATAAAATCTAGCACATAAGCGATCACTAGGCCCATTTAATAAATCTTTTATCAATTAAACCACTTTCTCAATATTTGCTTCAAATTAACTTTTTTAAAAGATATATTCACAAAACCATTTCAAATTATACTATAATGGAAAACATTTCCATATACTTATAACAGAAAATAAGTACATATTCAAATCTTAAGGAAAGTATTTTTCAAACGCACTTTATCTGGGTCAAAACGAATGTTGCGAAAAACATCATTATGACAACCTAAAATACTAGTATAGGGATTCCGTTAATTACATGTACATAAAGACCTCGTATACTATATAAAACATTTCCTTTCGAAAATCATTTAATATGACAACAGTATTATACATGCCTTCCTTACTATCCTGAAAACGTCTATTACAACAATAAACGTTGAAATCTATGTTTTTGACACTCATCACATTTTAAATCATTTTCAAACTATTCAATTCCATTTGGAATTATTATTTTCCAAAACATTACTTCCAAAAGATAGATTACTTTTAAAATGATTTAACTCTATATCTAAATTTCAAAATAAACCATTTCTATAATTATAAACTACATTTATAAACTTCACCTCTATTTTATAAAACTTCGATTTTTATAAGTTCTCTTTATTTAAAAAATTACTTTTATAAATTCCTTTTCTTTGATAATCTAATTTATTTATAAAAATCCATTTGCAAAATATTAATTTCAATTCCCTTTTTATATATTTATAAAACATCATTCATAAATACATTCATTATTTATAAAATATCACATTTTCAAATCCTTTATATAATCAATTTTAGAAATATTGTTTCAAAACTATTTCACCTTCTTTATACCATATTTTTTTATTATAAAAGGTTGAACTTATTTCTTAAGTTTTAAAATATTTATTTATATTTTAAAAATCTCTATTTCACATATTCCATAAAATAATTAATTTAAAAATCATATTCTTAACTCATTTCAATAAATCCTTTCTTTTAATAATTCAAGCATTATTAGAAAATATAAAATTCCAAAATCACTTTAAAAATTATTAACAATTCAAAACAACTATTTTAGTATTTCAAAATGCCGAAAGTAAGGCCCAACGCTACAGTCGCACTAAATAAGTCAAAATCATGTCACAATCAATATTATGGCATCCAACATATCATATATCAGCATATATATGAAATGTAAAATCAACAGTGGTGAGGAATCCTGTTGGACTCCTCTAACTTGTCCCCCTGCATCACATACAAAATATAATCATACAAATATAAATCAACCGCTTCGAGACGAGATTCGTATGCAAAGGGTCATCCGCTCTTACACGGGATGGTCTTATCCACTCTAATAGGAGAGAATACATCCAAACCAACTAATAAATATAGTAAATCATTCAAACAACACGAATAAAATTATTTTCACTTATATAAAAATATAAGCATGCCAGAGAAGTGAGTTTACTCACTGAAAAGCCAGAAATCCTACTAGCACTAAATCCATCAAATCCAACTCTATAATGTAGTACTCGCTGATACGAATGTAATGCAACTTGCCACGCTTAAAACCGACCTCATATGAACAAGTTATGAATTAACGATCATATGAGATGATTAAATTAAAAATTAACTTAATTAATTGAATTTTGAAAATAAACCTTATTCCCTCCCATCTCGTACGTGATTTTTTTTCAAGCCATGTTTGTTTTTTCGATCGATCGTCACGCAACCCAACTCGCTGCCACCACCAACGTGAGCCGTCGCTTGCCACCGTTGCCATCGCCGATCACTGGCCATGCGCCTCGTGCGCGCATGACGCCGCACGAACCCATAAACCCGCTCGCGAATGCTGCTCTATTTCGGTATCCACGCCTAGCCAAACGACGATCAAACCATTGATTAGCTTCTCTAGTCAAGCTCTACACTTTTCTAGTTAGGGTTGAAGCTTGAAAGTGGACGGAGTGGCTCCGACGAGCAATGGCCACAGGATGTTAGGGTTTTAATGGCGGCTGGAGATTCAAGGTTTGCAAATGGAGGAAATTTGGTGGCCTTTTATAGAAAATTTTGATGGCACTATTCACGCTTTAAGATTTCGGACTCCAAATGAAGCGTGCTGCCTGGCATTTTATATGTTACACCCCTATTTTGAACGCAATGAAATATATATCGGAAGCCAATTCCATCATATACAAAAGTTAATTTCTCAAATCAAATTTTATTAAATTAAATTTCTTCATGTTTCAAACTTGCATGACTAAATGATGCATCCAATCACCACAAAATTCAACAGCATGTAAAAATTCACTAACGGGTCCAATGAAACTCGTTTCATCGAAATCCAAGGCAGTGCTCCAAAAGGCTATTTTTACATGTTAATTAAAACAAATTATTTCCAAAATAGTTTAATCACTTTTAAATCAAGTTTCAAAGTTTATTATCTTCCTTCTTATTCAAGTAAAATTTAAAGCAACCTTCGAAATCATTTTCATTCATATTATATATTTAAGATTCAACAATTTAAACAATTTCAAATATTAAATTTAAACAATTTAATTATCAAATAAAAAGCTATAATTGAAATATAAGTTATTTAATTTATAAATTAACTTTTCAATATTTAAAATCAATTAAATATTCCAAATTTAAACGATTGAAATTCTAAGTCGTTACAGTAAAAATAACCAAGAAAAACCTTCTTGATTAAATGCAAATAGTCATCTAGTCTCAAGTCAATGAAACAATGTTCGATACAAAACTTCTCCATAGGCTAAATCAAATCACGAAGTAAAGAGGATGCAAATGGCTGGTATGATAATGGAAACATTAAGCCTGTATTAAGAAAGGGAAAAGTAACATTTTAGAAAATAAAATGAGTAGATTGTCTAAAAGAAGAATCCTGTCTAGAACAACCTTACGTTCACAAATCCAAGAGACCTTAGAAATCTAAGGAATACACCCCCTCTAAAATCTTTGAAATACACCTTCTATTTTTGAAATAATCGTCTTAAATTTTGCATTGTAAATGGTCTTAAATGTCAAAACATTTTTGAATTATTGTTCCTTAACACATTTTGTAGCCTAACCCCTACAACACACGTACCCATCATGATTTTTCTCGTTACCCATTAATTTTCCTACAAAAGCATAACCGATCAAATGATTTGCAACTCGTAAGTATACTAATTCCAAGTTCCAACTATTTGAATCAGTATATACATCTCTGTTGAGAAATAAACACTCACGTTTTTTCGTTGAATTTGGTCGATGATTCCTATTATATTTCATTATTTATTCATCTTTTGATTTGTTCTTCATCATTTACCGATTCCCCCACTAGACAGAGTTTGTGGCTTTTGCAAAACCCAAAACATATCCAATTTAGTTATTACAAAAACAGTATTTTTCTATTCACTAGTAATTGGCACTAATGAGTAAATACATCTCGAGAAGAAGCTACGTGCAAGAAATAATAAATAATAGCTAAAACCAATATATATGTGTAGTATACCAATTCAAAACAAAATACATACTGTATTTGTGATAAAATGATATCATGTAAAAAAAATTAGATTGCACATCATTTCTTTCATTATTTTCTTATATCTACAAGTTGCCGACAATTCGAAGACTATCCTACGATACTAAAAAATAATAACTAGGGAATTTATGTAAAACGTCTTCTTTAAGTTTCAAAATGCACAGCCATCCCACCTCAAAAACATGTTATAAATTAAATCTTATTTTTAAGTTTCAAGAAAATTATGAAAAACTCTGCAAATACGTTTAGAGAAATCTACAAATTTTTAAAATTTCTGGGCCGTAAGTATTTGAAAAGAACGCTACAAAGATTTGCGTCTTTTCTAAAAAGATTAAAAATACTCGTTTAGATCATAAAAATGTAATCAATGTTCAAAATTAATTTTCGATAAAAAAATGAACTTTTCATTTACTAAAATTAAAAATAAGGGTGTAATTTAAAATTTGTTTTGCAGAAGACTTTTTCGCCTAGCATGTTCAAAAATAAGGGACAAAATCAAATTCCCACTAATAATAAACTGATCAGCAATTTATTCACCTACCACAAAGTTAAAATAAAAACAAGCAATCTGATAACAACCTCATTTATATCAACTTTAACTAGTTCAACTTTAATTCAATAAAGTTTTTTTTTATATCTAAGTGATCGAGCAGGAAAACTATTTTCATGTAGACAACAAATTCAAACATATTAATTATCCCAAAATCAACAATCTTCAAGTAAGCTAAGATCAAATACTAAGAATATAATTACAAGAAAAAGAGATAAATAACTAATAAAATATTAATGGCAGCTAGATTTTCTTACTCCACTCAGTCCAGTGATCCAAACACCTCTTCCCCAACGAAATCTTGTTGGAACTCCACTACAGTCTGATGACACGCGGATGGTAACATGCTGAGAAACAAATCACGTAATACTAACGTATTTTCATGAAATCCTGAAGAGTTCCCCCTTATAAACAACATGTAGCCAGCCCTTTAATCCTCAAGTTCAAATCAATTCAAATAGCTCTTCTACCATGCCTGCTCCGAAGGCATGGAACTAACAGCGGAGTAAGAGGTATCCACATACTCCTCGATCACTTGTTTCCCAACTCGGGATTTCAATAATCTCATATGTGCTAATATTGACATGTAAATGGTGAACAATGCCAATGAGAACTGGAAGAATGCAACCGTGCTTAATGTCGTAGACAAACAGGCACAATAACTGGTCAAGAGGATAACATTACTAGCAGTGAGATGGTTTTACCTGTTGACAACAGGAATAGAGAACAACCAAAGCAGCTTTCCAATGCAGACACAAGTACACAATTAGACAACGGCTGATAAGGTGATCTAGACAAGAAGAGCAACCTTTTGAGCTTAAAGCTTCTGTTTCTCTAAATGTCATAGACAAACCTTAGTGGAAAAGACATGGTTCAGCAATTAAAAAACAAAGCTCATAAATCCAAACAGTCAAAAACATCTAATGGGACTTCTCCTCCCTCGGAAACAAGGAGAGAAAATCCCATTTCTGATTAATACAGTTTTTATTTTGGAATATGCGGAGGATGAACACATCTTTTAAACAACTAGATATCAAAAACTTTACTAATAGTAGAAAATTTTCAATTTATCACACTTTTGGAGAGTAAACTTTAATATCAAGGAATGTTGTTAATAAGCTTACACAAGGATGAGAGTTTGATATTAATAGCTTACAAAGCATGAAAAGCAAAATAATATTGATGTGGGATGGTAAGCAGTGGAATAATAATATTGTTCACATGGAAGATCGGTTTTTTCTTACTTTTTTGCAATAAACAGGGGGTTTAGAATTATTATGTGCCCGTGTGTATGCATATAACACAGCAATGGAGAGACAAAGTTTACGGGAATACATCAAAGCACAAGCAAATCATACAACATTTCCTTGTTTGATAGTTGGGAATTTCAATGCTATTTTATACAATAATGATAGAAGAAACAATGGCTCAACAAATATATCCTTTGATTCGGATTTTTTGGGTTGCATTATGTCTTTTAATATGTGCAGTTAAAGCACTAATCGGTTTAATAGGGGTGGAGGTGCAAAAAAGTTATAACAGGAATAAAGTGGGATATAGTGAAAAATAGCAGATGTGCAAAAAGATTCATTTGGTATGGAACCAAATATTTAAAGTAATTTGTTCTTATTCTCGCTTGTTATAAAATAAAGAAAGTGGAAGCCATTAGAGAGAGAGAAATTTTATTCGTTCAGAGATTAGTAATCCATTTCCATTACATTAGCACCTTTACATAAATGCCTAAGAGCTTGGGATAGAACTTATCCCACGATATGGGACTAAATACAAAACAGTATATAGCATATTCACTATTTATATTTACATATATTATAACACTCCCCCTTGAATATGCGTCTTCAAAATCTTGAATCCTCTGATAAGTTGAAATTGTCCATTTTGTAACGTGTATGATGATTGCCCCCTCTCATTGTTATCTTGCTTGCATTTATCAATTCAGTCGATATAATATTGTCTGTTGCCTCATTAAAAACCTCTATAAGGAAAATCCAATGGGAAAAACCTTGAAAGAGGATAAGAGTGCAACTTGTGAAATCATAAATATCATACTAAAAATTATATTCCTTATAAGAGTTTGATACTTTGGGATCAAAATAATGCCTCATTAAAACCTTACTAAGAAAAACCCAATGGGAAAAATCTTAGTGAAGGAAAAAGAGTACAATGACATATTTTATTTTCTTATTTCTTTAAATGAAGCTTGATACTTCAGGATCAAACTAATGCCTCGTTAGAAACCTTACTAAGAAAAACCCTATGGGAAAAATCTTAGTGAAGGAAAAGAGTAAAATATAGTATGAGATATTTCAATAATTCACAGAATCAAATAAAGTTTGATACTTCTGGATCAATATAATACTTCATTAAAAACCTCACAAAGGAGAACCCGGTAGGAAAAGCCTTAGTTAAGGATAAAAATACAATTTAACTTAAATAACATATTTGAGATGTTATTTCTTGAAAAGACGTTTGATTCTTTTAGATCAAGACAATGCCTCGTTAAAACCTTAGTAAGAAAAACCCATTAGGAAAAATCTTAAATAAGGAAAAAGAGTACATTATAACTTATTTCAAATGTTACTAGGGAGTTGATACTTCTGGATTAAGGTAATGCCTCATTAAAACTTTACTAATAAAAACCCAGTGGGAAAAATCTTAGTTAAGGAAAAAGAGTGCATTATAAAATACTTATGAATTCTCCGCCTGATTTTAAATTTTCCTCTGAATTCATATTCGTCTTTCGATAACTCAAATTGGTTATAGATACTTCTGGATCCATAAATATGTATCTCATTAATAATACAATTTATTAATAGTTTCCTCTGATACAATCAAAATTTCTAAGATTGTTTCTTTCAAATATGGTCTGCATTTTATGCATTTTGTATGCTACTTTTATGAAAAAACACTTCATGTGCTTTCATTTTTGTGCTTCAAATTAGTTTTGCGCATTGCAACTATACATCTTTTATGAATATTAAAAATTTCATTACAACATTACTAGAAAGTAGGAAGTAATCTACTCATCTTGATGTATCAAGATTTTCATTACAACAATACTTAGAAGAAATTTATAATCTACACTTCATGTCTTTTTCATTCTTTATAACTACAAAAGTTATATATATTCTTCAGAAATTTGTATACTTTAATAAGTATTCGCATATCGCAACTATCACTTCAATGGATATTAAGAGTTTCATTACAACGAGACTTAAAAATAGGAAGTAATCTACTCATCATGAATTATATCAAGATTTTCATTACAACAATACTTAAAAGTAGGTTGAAATCTACTCTCCTTGTTCTTTGCATTCTTTATAACAACGAAAGTTATCTATATTCCTCAGGAATTTGTATACTTTCATTATTTAATATGATTTTAAACCACATTTATACCTTCAGGGTATATTAAGCGTTTCAAGTACTTTCGGTACTTTGCGGACTACATGTCCATATTTCTCTACTATTAAAGGATTCATGATGGCCAGTCATGTTTTCTTCTAATTCAAGATTCTTAATCTATTTATAAATATAAGCGCTTTATTATTTGCAAATTTATCATTGATGATTATTTCTTGTTAGTTCTAGACATGATTTAGTGAGATCTCTTTAATTATGTTTTAGGTACCTAAACCACTTCTGTGTAATTTGACAATCATGTCATTGGTCTCTTCAAGAGCACCCTTAAGTGTTTCTTCAAGAACACTCACCTCCATTATTTGACATCTTTATTATTTACTCCAAAAATATTTTGATCTGACTTTTGTACCATATTTCAGATGTGGTTTACAAATTTTGATCCTTCAGGGATTCAAATCTATATTGGAGAAAGTCTACTTGGGATAATATTGATAATATTTTGCATCATTGTATATTTTAATAAATATTTAACACTGATAATCAAAATGAACTTGTATCCCTTTATCCTCCCCCTTAATGATGACAATTGTCACATTAAATAATAATCCTCTTTGGATTCTCATCTTAATCCACTATCACATTGCTGCTAGCAAATGCATTATGTGTATATCAGTTATACGAGGATAATCATTTTATTAGTTGGTAAGATGCATTCAATTGATATTGCTTAGTAGAGTTTGTTCTCATTCATTGATCTAATCAATTGGAGGAATTTACTTATTATTTAGATAATTTGACCACATACACAACTTCAGGTCATTCAACATTTATGTTGATTGAATTTTATATCATTAAATAATATCTATACATGATCTAGAAGATGAGCTCATAACAAAGTTCAGGTTGTTAGCTGAATATTTACATATATGGATGTATACGTGCGTCCACGTATTACATATATATTATAAATTCTCATATATATTTTCTCATTTGAATTAGTGATTTTTTTTATTTTAGAACAAACTATTACAAGGATCCAAGACATTTGGTTTGGAACCATATCGAACTTCTGGTTCGAACAACTTCAAGTTGTTAAGTTTTGTTCCTCAATTATATCTCAAGTATAATTTTTGAACATTAATTATATTACTTATCAAAGAATAATTTACAATTGCATATAGACATTTCTACATATCTCTTTTGAGAGTTCGAAAAAAAATTACAACAAAAATAATAATAAGAGTATCTTCTGGATACTTGGAATATTGCAGATACAGATCTCCTTAAGACCGTATGTATAGCTTGCATGAAAATTATGATATGAAATATAGACCATCTCTTCAGGAGAATATTTAAAAATATATCTTCAAGATATGATTATATGTGCAGTATTTCTTACGAAATAATAACTAGGAACATGACCTTTATGATATAATTAGACATATGAACATAGAACAATATATTCTAGAGATAATCTTAAACCTTTTGGATCTAATCTAAACTAAATTAGGATCCTTCGTAATCATATTTATGTACACTTATTTGGTTTAATAAAATTACCAAATATACAAAATAAATCTCTTCTAGATATATGTTATCATTTTCAAATTTATAAATATCTTCTAGAGATATATTAGTATCACCACTTCTGGAGTGAACTGTCTCTTATATATATATATATATATATATATATATATATATGCACTATTTGAATGCCATATCAATATACAATATTTATTTTATATAAATTACATAATTACTACTTTTACGGTAGCATAAAATATCCATGCTGGAGATTTTTGTTGTAATTGCTTTTAAAATGGCATCAAACTTTAAATACAGCGACAAAATTAGATTCATCAACTGAAATTAAGATGCAAGAGATAAAACCACTACTTCTGGAGTGTAACATTGTTATACAGTATCATTTTTTTAGAAAAATTATTGTTATTACTGAAAAAAAATTATATCATTATTCCTTTGGGGAATATAGTATTTCCTTTTAAGGAATTACAATGTAACAAAAATAAAATTTCTATAACATCTCTTCTGGGATGTTAGATTTTGCAATATAAATATAAATAAATCTCTAAAACATCTTTTCAAGAGATTAATATACACACACATCCAATGATATTTGAAATATCATATAACATAATATCTTCAGGATATTTGGTTAATATAGTGTAAATGTTAAGATATAAGGTAAGGTATAACTCATTTGGAGATTTTTGTATTCTCTTGAATGCAGCATCATTTTCTCATATGATTATTTATTAATTTTCTTTAACTTCTTCAGGAAGTACAACCTTATCATTTTACATAATTTCAATAGAGATTCGGGCTTCTAATTCATGAACTTTAAGTTCATTAATTTGTTATGAAATTGTGTAAACTTCTCCCCCTTTTTTTGTACCATATTGTAACAAAATAAAAGTCTATTCTTATTTCAAGACTTGTACATTTTGACAAAAAATAACAATAACAAGAATTCGAGCTTGTAAAGTTTATCAGAAAATATTTTCATAATTCAAGAATTCAGGTCTTGGACTTTGAGTTATGCAACTTCTGGTTGAAAAAAAAATCTTTGCACAACTTCAGGTTGTTGTTCAAACTTATTTCTTTCATTATACCGGGCATAGTTTGCCAAAATAAATACACCGTATAATAAACCATATGTCTATTCTTATTTCAAACATAAAAATACAATATCATTTAATTTACTGTAGCCAGTGCATTTATGATGACATGGTAATTTAATTTATTACCATGACGACAACATTTAATGCATTTATGATTAAAAAATGAATGCAATTTACCATTATTGTGGCATAAAATATAAAATATTATCACAACGAATTGATTTCCTTACAAACAAATAAATCAATCTAACTAACTTTAGTTAGCAAAATTTAATCTCAAAGCTAAGTTTAATATACTCAATAATAAAATTAAATGAATGCCATAAGAGAAACTTTATTTCTTAATAGTCAAAATTTCTAAAATAACTAAAATAACTCTTATACATATATACGTATACATACATATATATATATATATATATATATCCCTTTTTTTATAATTCAAGTTTCTGCTCTTTTATTGAAACTTCTGGTTCTTTATTATAAGAAAACTTGAAACTTAATAATTTATGGAAACTCAAGCTTTTTGCATTATAGGAATTGTAGGTTCTCATTTTTTATTTCAAATTCTAGAAATTAAGTTTACCGTATATGTTTCTCTAAGAAATACTAAAATATTTCTTTTAGAAATATAAACTATATATATCAAAATAATTTCCAAAATCCAAATCAAAGAGTTTTCAAAATGAAAACTTCATTTATTAAACATGTATATATTACTTAGACTATATCACAAACCAAAACGTAATCAGGATCAATAAATTTATTTGAATCAACAACAGAAATTGTCAAATTCAAAACTTGCTTTCCAAAATAATGAACTCAAAAAAAATCATGCAATAATAAGCAAGTTTGAAATCAATTCAAATCCAAATTCAAAAAATCACAACATTTTATTTTTAAACAATGTAAAAATCTCAAAGGTATATTATTTGGGTGTGATTTTGAGATCTACAATATAATGAGATCAGAAAAATAAGAACATAAAAATCGGATCTATTGTAGGATGAGATCTGAAATATAATGACAAAAATACATGTACAGTGGAATAAGATCTATAAATTTAGATCTATGACAAAACAAGATCTTGAAAAGATAAGGTATATTAAAACTTAAATCCAAATCTAAAAAATTAGAAAATAGATATAGAATTGTGAAACAAGAATACTTAAATCTAGATCTAAATTAATCGCAAAATAAATCTAGAAAAGCATATCTAGAAAATTTCAAACCTGATTTCAATGGTTGAATAAGATAGATAGATCTGATTTCAGTAACTGGATATGAGAAAGAGATGTACCTACATGAAAAAAACCAGATCTAATCTTCTGGATTAGAATATCCAATACATCCGAGAAAAAGATCGTGCTGATAACGTGTTATAAAATAAAGAAAGTGGAAGCCATTAGAGAGAGAACAATTTTATTCGTTCATAGATAAGTAATCAATTTCCATTACATTAGCACCTTTATATAAATGCCTAGGAGCTTGGGATAGAACTAATCCCACGATGTGGGACTAAATACAAAACAGTATATAGCATATTCACTATTTATATTTACATATATTATAACATCGCTTCATTTACATAGGAAAAAATAATATTGTTTACTATTATATAATAAATTTGAAGAACACCGTTATTTATGTAGATTAGATTTGGTGACTACAATAGATTTTTAATATATATCGAGCACTTATGCGTCAAAATTAGGTCTTTACCTTAAGTTGTTAAATTGGTTTAAAAGAAAACTAGTCAAAGGAACCTTTGTATATTAATTTTGCTAAAGAGGATGGTAAAAATACTTGATTTGATGGGTAGTAAAAAATAGTGGGGCTTAAAGCAGATTTAATTTTTAATAGTGCTAAATTGAAATATCGTAGCGGTCGAAGAGCGTATGTGCTATAGCGAGAATTTTGCAGGACATTAGTGAGGCTTTAACTACACAGCTTCTTATACTATTAGCTTCTTATACTATTGAACCCACTTACGGTTAATTTTTATACTTGGAGAGGGTGAACGGATTACTGTATTCATAGTACGGTAGATTGATTATTTGTAAACTATGAATGCATTAACAACTTTTTGAAATTTACAGTTCATCTCGATAATCATTAAACAAGTGGCCATTCTCCGATTATATTTGAAATATCTTCCCCAAAGGCTTTGTTAAAACAAAAGCACTTTAGACATAACAATACTTAGTTCCTACGAGATGGCTACAATCAAATAGTTGATCTAAATTTCTAACGCAATTTTATTGGCAACCTACTTTTTAGATTCATTCAGAAATTAAAGGTAATAAAGTTGGCAATCAAAAGCTGGAAAAAGTCTAAACCAAATTTCAACACACAATACAACTAAAGACAATAGAACAATCATTTATATAGCTTGCTCAGTCAATATCCTTCAGACACAGCCCTTCAAGCGAAGTATAGAGAAGGCGTTCAAAAATTAAACAGCATGATACGCATAAACTCAACGTAGAGCTTTCATTGCAGTAAATACAAATGGCTTACACAAGATGATAAATCGAAAAAATTCTTTCACTCCGGGTTTGCCGATCATTCTCTATTACTAACTTCCAATATATTAATCGTGAAGGTAATATCTCTAATTCTACTTATAATGTCACGAAAGAGGAATTAACCCCTATATTCTATTATATAATGGATATACAATCAACACTAATTTTTTGGATATCACGTATGAAAAGATTATAACCGATCACGGTTAATTGGACTTCGAAGAACCGTTCGAAAACGAAGAACTTAAAAAAGCATTTTTTTCAAACTAATGATAATGGCAGTCCAGGTCCTGACGACTTTGATGCTAAATTTTAAAAAACTCATTGTGATTAGATAAATGTAGATTTGCTAGAAACCAAGAATGGTGTTATTAGTTCAGGAAGACTAAACAAAGAAGCTAATCATACTTTTATCTGTTTGATTCCAAAAAAAATCCTCTGTCTATTATTGACTATAGGCTGATTTCACTATGCAATGTTCTTTATAAATTTTTAGCAACTTTACTTTGTGATAGGTTCAGTGACGTTGAATGGACTTATTTTAGTGAATTAAAATGCTTTCATTCCTGGAAGAATCATAAACGAAAATTCACTTTTAGCACATGAATTAGTTAGAAGTTTCAATAAGAATACATCAAATAATTTATGTTAAAATTGACCTACATAAAGCTCTTATGACATAATCAGTAGAGAATGTATTCCCTATATGATTGGATCAATCGGTTTTTCAAACAAGTTCTTAAATTTGATCTCTACACGCATCTCAACTCCATCATTTTCTGTTATGGTTAATGGTCATTGTTAGCACTAAAATTAGGTCAGGATAAATTAGAATACTTGAGTAGTGTTATACATCTAGCCAAGTAGGTCGATCACAGGTTGATAGATGTTAGCTTTGCACTCTTGAGATGTTATTATGTAGTTCATTTATTGTCTATGCTTTTTCATGCAAGATTACAAATCATGACGGCATTGATGGCCATCAAAGCCCTCTACTCAAGCTTTCTTTTTTTACAAGATAGAAAAATGAAAATTAAGAAGAAGATCAAATCAAAAATTCCTCCCTCTTTAGGGGGAGGGGGTACCCTTGTATTTATAGAAGATTCCGGCTATTGGAGTGGCACGACATCTCTCTTACGGTGAACGAATGGTGGATTGTACTCTTTATGAGGAAAAGTTGGCATCAGGAGGAGATTAATAGGCGATGGCTCCAATGAACTTTCGATGAGGGCTTTGCTATATTGCTTCATCATAGCTCTAATTGCTTTTCATCGTGAAGGCTTTGTGGAACTTCATGTGATGGCACTTTTACTTAATCAAATGTCTACTTTCAAAAATATGTTGTGATGGCTTCATTTTTTGTGTCTAAAGTTATCACATAGAAGCTCCTAAAAAAATTACCTTATAAACTCTTCGCGATGGCCTGGAAAGGAAACTTTCTTAGTGATAGCCCTTTAGAAGATTCTTACCGATGGCTCTTCGGAAAGCTATTTGCGATAGCTCTGTAGAGAACTCTTAGCAATGACTCCTTAATAGACTCTTAGCAATGGATCTATGGAGAATTCTTAGCAATGGCTCTTTAGAAGACTCTTAGCAATGGCTTTATGGAGGACTCCTAGTGATAGCTCTTTGGAAGACTCTTAGTGATGGTTCTATCTTAAGAATAGCATGCTATGGCTTTATTATTTTGTCTCTTGATAGCTAGCAAGGCTTTTTATCATTATGGCCTTGTAGATACATCTCGTGATAACTTTTCACGATAGCTTTTATTTACCATTTGAAAATTGCTGGCGATGGCTGTGGTCGACTCTTCGCGGTAGCTTAACTCTTTATGACAACTCCACAAGACTATCACAATAACTTTTAGGAACTGTCTTGATGGACCTACTAAGCTCTTTATGACGGTTTCAACAAGATGCTTCCTAGCGCTTTTTTGGAGATTCTTTGTGATGACCCTATCAACTTCCCTCGATAATATTTATTTATGCTATTTTTTTCTATTGCCTCATTTGCACGTGATGGATTAATTGCTTTGTTTAGTTACTTGAGATGGACTATGAGGGCCTTGTAGGATTACAGGCGATGGTTCCGACTATATGCGATGGCTTCAATTATACACGACGGCTTAGATTAGGCACAATGGCTTTAATTATACACGACGGCTTAGATTAGGCATGATGGCTTCTATTAAATTGTTCTCAAATTTTGGGTGTAACACTTGCCTCCTTTCTTGTATAAGAAGTTTTTTATGCTTTAGCTAAAGTAAACTTCTATTCTTGCGTTGTTCCTTTCTCAAGTTATCATTCCTTAGTGCATCGCTCTTCATTGCTGATTGCTTGTGCTACTCCATCTTGCTATAACTTTCACTCTTTAACATTGTTACTTTTCAAAAAGGTTTCTAAAATGCATATGTTTTGCAATCCTTTATGAATATTTCTAATTTACAATGATTATTCCTATTAACAATACTCTTTGTGGTGAATAATTTCCAATGAATCTACTCAAAGATACCACCATAAATGATTTCATAACTTTGTCTAGGAATCATTTGATGTGAAAACCGAATCTATATTCTTAGAATACTAAGATTGTTAAAAATAAACTTTTGAAAGTGAGCAAATCTACTTGAAATCTTTTGAAAGTGGCTTTTATTAGAGTAAACTGGTGTTGTAATAAAATAAAATTTTCTCAAGTTTCTAGAAAGTGCATTTTGTCATTTGTTGGATGGTTGTTTCCGTAACCCTTGCTTGATCATTAACGTTTCCATCGACCATCTCCTTCTGATGGACGCTTTGACTAGGCCCAATAGTGGATTTAAAGACTTGACTGATTATCATTTTTTGGATGGTTGCTTTGGCCAGGCCTAAAGGTGGGACCAAAGGCTTTTCTCCATCTCTCTTGGATGGGTGCTTTAACCAGGCCTCGCGGCAAGGTTAAAAGCTTAATTGACCATCAATCTTTGGATGGTTGCTTTGTCCTATCCCAAAAGTGGGACTAAAGGCTTTTCGTCCATCTCTTTTGGATGGATGCTTTTACCAGGCCTAGTGGAAGGATCAAAGGCTTAATTGACCATCACTCTTTGGATGGTTGCTTTAGCCAGGTCTGAAGATGGGACCAAAGGCTTTTCATCCATCTCCCTTGGATGGGTACTTTGACTAGGCCTGGCAGTGAGATCAAAGGCTCAATTGACCATCACTTTTGGATGGTTGTTTTAGCCAAACCCAAAGGTGGGACTAATGGCTTACCATTACAAATAAGCTTTTGTTCGACTTTCACGTATTCTTTGAGGGCTCCCTTTTTAATCATGTTTTGGATAATTCCCGCCAAGACTATACATTCATCCATTTTATGGCGATTTACCTTATGGTAGGCATAGTAATCCCCTTCCCTGTTGGGCTTTAGACGGCATATATATAGGAGATAGGCTGTTTCAATTGTAGCATTTGTCATAGATAACTTTTCCCATTTCGCTTTTTCGTCCAGGACCGGAATCATCTTCTTCCCTTGATTTCTCCTACTATTAAATATTCATCCATTCGCATGAATATTCATATTAGAAGTGGAAATCTTGCAAATCTCTGCATCTATAAATGTATAGCTCCTTCCAGAATGGTGTATTTTCGATCAAACCATATTTGACTGCCATCAACATCTCTTTGTCACTTACTCTTTCTACTTTGTTAGCCTCCACATTAAACTACGTAGATACTCTATTAGCAATTCTCCTAGTCCTTATTTGATGTTAGCCAATACATTAGCATCTCATAGGCTCCTCCGAAGTATGGAATAGGGCTGAAAACTCATATGAAAATTGTTCCCACGAATAAATCATCTTCTTTTTATAGCGCTAGTACCTCTTGGCCGGTGCTATAAGGAAAGTGAATGAAAATAATCTGTAATGCACAATGCCTGAAGCATTGTATAAGTCGATTTGACTTTCGAATGCCATCAAAAGTTTTTCTGAATCAGTGGTACCATCATATCTAATAGACGAGATTTTGATATAAGAGGGTAATGGTGTAGCCACAATGTTGAATATGCATGTATATGATTTTTGTTTGATGATAATAAACATATATATTCATTTAAATGTATTTGTTAAAGTACTATTTTATTTTTCACATAACTAAATAAATATTTGCTGAATAAAATAAATAACACAGAATTTAAATTCAAACAGATATTTTATCCAGACAAATATTTATTACAATTTTGAATAGTACAAATTTGAGCTCTCAATACACACACACACACACACACACACGATTTCAATTACAATACAATTTCAATCATATCAAAATTATCATTTACATATGCACCTCACTACATTTCACTCATTCACTCGTATTTTATCTTCAACTTCATTCTAGATTGAATCCAGCATTTGAGTTATCTGCAAAAAATACACACGGACGCAGTGAAATTGAAAATGAAATATCTTTATAGTGTAAAATAAAATGTGTATTTTGAAAATAATACTTGCCTCAGTTATTTGGGTTGTTTGTCATCATTTAAGTTTGAATTCATCATACATGAACAATGTATGACATGCACAGTGTATTACTATACATGCCACAAAGCCATGCACACCGATATACACTTGATAAAGTTACAGGGACAGGGGAGCACAAGGTCAAACCCAATTAAAAGTCGGGTTCAACTCAAGTGAAATCACGATATGAGAACAAGGTCAAACCCGAGCTTTAAGCTGGATTCAACACAGGTGTAGTTCAAAAATATTTGTACAATAAAATGATCAAAACGACTGTACATGAACACTTGCCACAGAAGAAGGCCACATAAGCAACCAGAATGCCATCATATGTACAAAACCAAATGCAGACTTCAGGCATGCATACAAACTACAACAGGCCTCAACATCAAATAGCAAACTAATTCAGACTTGAAGTGCGGCACAACCAAAATCAAGCTAACAATGAACACAACCAAGTAAATATGCAAAGTTGTACATCAGACAGTTAAACTGTTCAGGCTAGTAGTAGTGCAACCCGAAGTCAATATAAATATGCAGTAATAATATGGTTGTAGTGAATCAAGCAACTCGAGGAAGTCCAGCTACAATATGAATGCAGGCATAAGGAAGCAATTACAATACCACAACACTCAAGCATGCAAATACAAAATGAATGTACATACTCAATGAAACAACACCGCAACACACAGATGCAAGCAAAGACCAGTCAATAGCAATATCAATATACTGTGAACAGTGCAGTGATGGATATGCAAGCAAATGCAGCAACATGTACATAATATCACACCTTGAATGACATTAGATTCAAGACTGCACTTATATACATATGAGTACAAGACTACAATACCATAGATATCACCTATAACTCCAAGCATCAAGCTGAAATCAACCAGCCGAAACAATCATAGTGACAAAGCGGTTTTGAACAAAGACAGAGAAGCCGAAAAAAGGTAGCTTGCATCAGGAATTTCACATTGAACAAGTTAGTGCCGAAGTCAAACATTATCACAATATCAAGCCGAAACCAACAAGAACATAGTTGAATAGTTCAAAGTCAGAGCCGTCGTTGCCAAGGAGTCGAACAGATTCAATGTTGTGAGTATCAAGTAAATAAGCATAAAAAATATACGAATTGAAGAAGCCAAAAATCATCACAATCATTCAAGAATAATCAAGTGGCCAAGATAAATCAATTGACAAATTCAAACAAATATATAAGAACGAGAAATCAGAATTTTGAATCCTATATAAATGTTTAACTTTATCGGCTACGAATTCATTCGATTTCAAGACAGAAATTCAGAGTATACTCTTAAATCGAAACTCGAATCAAAGGTCGAGCAGAATCAATATCGAAAAAGAAAAAAAATCGCACACTATTCTGACAGTCGAACTCGACCTAATTGAGGCAGCCGTAGGCAATCACTGATAGAGGAAAATATTCGAAGAATCATCGATAAATGAAAGTAGTGTCACAAAGCCCTAATTTTGAATGAAAAGGAACAAGCACCATTTTTTTACAAGGAAAAGAAACGGCCGATTAGAGATAAAAGAAAAATAGCATATTGTCTTCACTTTAATATTCGGGCCAGTCTATTTACTTTGGGCTTCTATATTTTAAAAATTAGGGTTTTATTTATAATTATTTTTTTTAATTTGTATTTTTCCCTTTTAAACTCTTGTAATTTCTAGTGGTGTGACTAGAGGACAAACTACGGTGGTGTAGTTTGAGAATTCACAACTCAATGGCTGAGTTGTGGCAGGGTTTTGAGTGTAGAGTTAAGGTTAGTCGATAGTGGGTGTCGCGTGTTTACATGTGTAAGCATTTGACTACTTAATTTCTAGTAGAAACCTTGGGGGCAGCATGCAGGCAGGTGTAACATCCCGGAATTTTTAACAATATCAATTTAATAATCTGTAATAAAAATTAAATTGATATTGATATTCTGTAAATAATTATTCAGATAAATTTAATAATCTCTTCAGTAAATATTTGAATTGGTTATTTTATCTTTTAAAAATAATAAATTGATCCTATTTCCAATATAAATACTTGGTTTATATTTTAAATAGAATTAGCTTTGTTTAAATTTTAATAAGTAAAACATATTTTCTAGTTTTTATAATTTGAGAAATTTGTTTTATTTAATATTTGTAGTAAATTGGAAAATTGGCTTTATTTAATATTTAAGCTTTTCAAAGTTTAATAAATGATTTTGGTTTAACTTAATAATTAAATCATGTTTTAAATTCTAATATGCATACATTATAAATGGGAAATTTTAATACAAACTAGTATGAGTTTTCAAAGACTATTTCATAAATAAATATGATTTTAAGAACTGATAAGAAAATATTAAATGTTTTTAATTAAATTAGATTGAACTTTAAATTTAGAATGATCAAATAAAATGGATATTTTATTGGTAAAAATATAATTTCTTTTAAAAATGATTTTTTATTAAACAATGTATATAGTATATTGTTTTTATAAGTAAGTTTGAATAGAATTTGTAATTTTTGTTTCAAATTTAATTTATGTATATAACTTGATTTGAGATTTATTGATTTTGAGTTTGGTTTGAATATAAATTTAAAAGATTGAAATCTTAATTATTTTAATTTCTATATGTATAAGTTTTATTTTATAAGCATGATTTGTTTTCTTTTATAAATTTAGATACATATTTAAATTCTAATTAATTTATCAATTAAACTTAATACATGTTTATTAACATGTTAATATACAAATTACTTCTAAAAGACAAGTGTATGAAGATTAAGCATTATTTAACAAGTGTTGTACAATTTGACAAGTGTAAGAAAAATTGGTTTTTCTTTTATTTTAGCAAATCTGAGAATACATTTGTATAGTTTACAATATTCATTCATGTTTCATTTTTATTCTTCATTAATCCAAAGAAAATCATCAACTTCTCAGATCAAAGATCAAATCTTCTAAAACCTGAATCATTTTTCCCTGTAATTCTCCTCATTATCAATCTGTAGCTTGCATGTTCCTCTTCATAAACATCAATCTGCATATTCACTTCCTCAAAATCAAATTGAGCCTACACATGTTTGTTTTCTGGAAAAATTCAAAAGCATTTAGCCTGAAACAATTCTGCATATTCAAATCAAAGGGCTAGCATTATTTTTTGTACTCTGTTTAAACCTGGAATGTTGAGCATTTGCATACATATGGGAATTGGCAACTGCATCAACTAGCACCTGCATGCAAGCATTTTAGTCAGAGAGAGCAAATAGGCAAAAACTGCATATAAATTCAAAAGGGAGTCAAAAACAGAGGTCTGCATTCTTGTCTCTGGGATCATCTGCATATCATTTCAAACATGGAGTAAATCAGGATCTAGCAAAAGCATTTCAATGAGGCTCTGCTTCTTTTAAAATAGGTGAGTAACTTTTAACTTTTTAATTTTTTTTTTTTTTAAAAAAGTTGCATGCTAAATGTTTAACATAAATAAACATTTCCTGTGTGATGATAATGTTACTATGATATGTATTGTTGCATGCAGTATTTCCTGTTGTTTCTGTTGTTCAAGAAACTGATTTTTGTTTAAAAATTTATGTTGGTTAATTTAGATTACTGATAAAATTTATGCAAGTCAAAATCAATCTGATGTCTCTGGTAACATATCAAAACACCAATACATGATAGTATGAACTAAAATTTATACTGTATGATTTGTAGATCCAGTACTATAAATTTAAAACACAAATAGAAATATGGTTTCTAATACTGGAAATTGAATTTTTAGTAAAGTAGATATGCTGTAGTTAGTTTTTGAACTGGAAATTTTAAATATCAGGAGTTGTCTCTGTAAACACAGAGCAAAATATAAATGCATGTTGATTCTATTAAATCTCAAACATGTTTATTTATTTATTCAGTATCATAAACTTAAAATACTACCTGTAACTAGATTTTTAAGTCAAATATGGTAATTTTTAGATAGTAGATGTAGTTGCTTTTGGAGTTTGAACTAAAAATGGATTATTAGTAAATTCTAATGATCTGTATGTAATGGAGGTTCGGGTTTCCTCCTGGTAATGGAAAAGGGGTAGATGAAGCCAGGAAAAATACTAATTTATGATGAATTTCATTGGAATGGTTGCGGTAGGGAAATATTATGTGGAACCCTAGTTTTCACTGTGGCATTTGATTCAATCATTTCGAGATGATGGAGTGATCGAGTGCTTAGATATTCTGGGAATGGGCAGTATGGGTGTAGTTGAAGCCATGGTCGAGGTCGCTGACAATCTGGAGGCCGGAACGGCGAAAGATGGCCGTTGACAGGTTAGAGGAAAACCTGGAAGGGTTGTTGCCAGGTTTGGGTTTGAAGAACTCGATTTTGTTTTTAATGGTTGAAGCTTGAATTGTGGGTCGTAGTGGGTAGCTTGGTTGGTTACTGATGAGTTGTAATGGTCGTTGACGATCATAAATGGACGGCGACGCCGTGCATATGCACGGTGAAGTAGGATACAGGAGAAGTTTGGATAGTTGTGGGGTGACTCGGGTAAACCCTGGTTTTTCTCGAAGTGAAGTAGTGTGTGACTCGGGGGAATTGGGTTGCAGACTCGAAGTAGATTTAGTGGGGGAGTCTGGTGTTGTTTTCAGATTTACAAACCTGTAACCTCTGGAACTAGAATTTGTAAAAAAACCCTGAATCATTTTAATGATTAAGAAAACTTAAATCATATTTAAATTCAAGTTTGAATTTGTTTGAATTCAAGTTAAGTTAACATCCTAGTTTAAATAAAGAAAGTTAGAAAGAAAATTTATTTATTTATTTTTACAGGTTTTAATAACCTGAAACTGTTTTATAAAACCTGACCATATTTGAGTTTTAAAAATTTAAACTAAATTAAAAAAAAGAATGTAGAGCAAGTTTTAAATCAAAGTTTTAAAACAAGTTTAAAATCTTAATTCAAAATGAGTCTGAATTATAGATTCAAAAATATTTAAGTTTCATAAAAATGTAAGGTTTTTGACAACTTTGAAATGTGTTAAAGTGTTTTTATAAAATGATTTAAAATCTGAAGTTTAAGTTTTAACAGAGTTTAAAATTTAAATTTAAATCTGGATTCAAAGCTAATTTTGAATCTTAAGTTTAAATTTGGAATCAAAGTTGAATGTGTATTCAGTTTTTGAAATTTAAAGAAAATTTGAATTTGCAAGATTTAAACTAAGTATTAATTGAGTTATTGAGATGCTAAAGTTTTAAATTTTTAAACTTTGTTAAGTTTAAACTATTTTCATTTCAAAACTTGTATTTGAAATGAAATTTGGAAACAAGTTTTAAAGCACTTTGTTTTAAAATAAAATTTGTTTAAAACATAATTTAGAAAAGTTTTATTTTAAATTTTAGTTAAGGATTTATGGTTTGAAATTAAATTATTAAAGGGTAATTAATAAATAATTAATTAATTTATTTAATTAATTATTTAAGTTTAATGCATATTGATTTAGGGGTTAATCAATTTGAAATTTAGATCATTAATTAGATTTTAATTAATAATTAATAAATTATTAATTAAGTATTTAAGTTTTAATCAAGGTTAATATATTTAAATAGTTAGACTTTAAATATAGTTAATTAAAGAAAATTAAATTTGTAATTAATCTAAGTTAATTATTTAATTAAATAATTAGAGAAGGGTTAATGAGGTCATTAACCAGGATTGTTTGATAATTAATTAATGTGATTAATTTTTATAATTAATTAAATTAATTAATTTCATAATAATCAATTCTAAATGGTTTGAGTAATTACTTAGTAAAGTAATTAAGAAATTAATTACTAAATGTAATTAATCAAGTTTAATGGAATTGTTTAATTTAATTAATTAAGTTTGATTAATTTTAAACATTTGGGTTTTAAAATAATTACTTTATGTAATTAATGATTTTGGAATTTACTTAGTTAAGTAATTAATTAATAATTACATGATTGTAATTAAGTGGTGATGTTTAAGTATGAAATAATTTGGATTAATTATTTAGTAATTAATCAAATAATTAATTAAGAAATTAATTATTAAGGATCATTAATTAAAGTTGATTAATTATGATTAATTAATCAGTAATAGGTAATTAAAGGTAATTAATTAATATAATTAATTAAGGATTAAGGTAATTAATTATGATTAATTAATTAATTGAAGTAATTAAGGTTAATTACTGTTAGTTGAGGATAATTAATTTGTGAAATTAATTAAGGATAATTACATGAATGTAATTAAGAGTAATTAATCAAGAGTGATTAATTAGGAAGATTTATTTTGAATGATTAATTGATTGTAATGAATTAAATAGATGGTAAGCAAGTTATAATTGGGTGAAGTAATTAATTTAATTTATTTTAATTAATTATAGATTAAGTAATTAATTTAATTCATTTTAAATTAATTAGAGATGGAGATAGTTAATTTAATTCATTTAAATTAATTATATTGTGATGAGTAAATCTTTGCTTATGTATGAATGGATGTCATTGTTTGACTTAGATGCCGTGTGATCTCAGTAATGAGATAAATGATATTGTGTGGTATGGATGCTTGATTGTGTTGTGATGATAACATAGGTTATCTATTGTGATGATATATGGAATATCTATTTGATATTGATTATGTGGGTTCCCTATTATGTGATAATGTTGATTATCAGTTATGATTTATGAGTTATCTATCTATGTGTATATAGATACTATATTGAAATGTTTTAAAAACTTTTAAACAACTTGGACCTAAAAGACACGCTTTGGATTTCGATGAGACCGGGATCGGGTTTCCATATTTGGATATCCGAAAACCACATCGATTCCAAATAACGTTAGGTCGTGAACCAAAGTGGAGCGAGTGAAGACTCGAGGTGTAAGGGCTATACGTCAGTATAACTCTGTGGGTGATTCCGTAATGAGTTTGACGGAATAGTACTTATAGATTCGAGATGGTGGTATGAAGTGCAAGGGTTATTGTCGTTAACTCTGAGGGTGATTCCAATATGAGTGTAACGAGATAATGCCTTCGGTTTCGTTCGAACCCGGAACGAACTTGTATGGATTGAATGCTTTCAGCACATCGTCAGGTGGACGATGAGAATTCTAAGATGATATGTCCTATAAAGGTAAATCGTAGTCTCAAGCCTCATCAACCGGGAATGGCTAAAACAGGGGAGGTGCAGCAAGGCTTCGTGGGTAGCCCCCACTTGAGAGTAAGATATACCCCTGTCTAGAGGTCCCTTTATATTTCGGCTGTGTGGACGGTCTTTTGAGCTCTTACCGTCGGGGTTATCTTATTCGGAACTGTTCAGTAAGGAACGGGTCCGGCTTTGTGTTGCAGGGGATGAAGGGAGTAATCCTCGGTACGGTGATCTAGGCCACGTACTGTGACGGGCGGTACCCCAGTAGCCCTGCCATTGTATGGAATCCAAAATCCAATAAGTGCCAACGGTTTTGATTGTATTACCCACTTTTGTGGCTAGTAGCTGGAATTTAATGAATGTAACAATTTCGGCTATTTCTTATTTATTTGAAAACCCTAGACACTATTATAATATCATCGGATTTCCTATCAAATGTTTTGGTTAGCGTAAGGTAAAAACTTTTCCATGTTTATGTGTGGGAAGTCTTACGTGATACCTTTCTTTTAAAAGGTTTTTGAAAGTTAAGCAACTTTAACCTGTTACTCACACCAGACCCATGTCTGACCCGGAGTTTATTTTTGTTTTTCATAAACTCTTGGGTACTCAAATTTTTATGAGTAGTCAAGGGATTCAGGTTAGGATTCGGGTTTGCTTTTGACGAATTGTGGAGGAGCAATGGAGCAGGAGGCTTCTGCGTTAGATATATAGTTTCTGCTGTGTATTCTCTGTGTAGTATCTCTTGTATCTGTTGTATTGAGTTGTATTGAGTTGTAAACTAGACAGGTGTTTATAACTGTCTAGTATGAGTTGTTTATGCTGTGTATCTCTGATGTATATGATACTATGTAAGTATTATGTGATTAATATAATTTATTCGTCCCGCTGTGTTAGATTCTGATGTTGTTTCTTCCTTCTCTTCTTTCTTTTCTCTTTTCTATCCCTTTCTTTCTTAAAGATGACGCGTTTTTCCGGGAGTGAAAGTCGGGTCGTCTCACTTGGTATCAGAGCGTTAGGTTGAGTGAATACCTAGGCTCTGTAGTGGTGTCTTTCTTGAGAGAGCGTATTTGTAATTTTAAATAAATATATATATTTATTTCTACCTATCTATTGGGTTACCTGTTCAGGTTTTTCCAATATAAGTTATAAAGGTAGATGGGGTAGTAGTGTGTGTAACACGACTACCATTGGTTGGAGTTTGAATGTTTGAGGTTGGAAGTATTGGACGAGACTGTAGACCTAATACCGTCTCGAGTGAGTTCTGTAGTAATGAAGAACTTCATTGATCTCTGAAGGAAACCTGTTAAGGTTCGGAGTTCATTTTTGAAGTTGATGAGTAGAATGTGGATCTGTTGGATTGGGCAGAAGCAAGTGATGGTATTTTGATACTTCAGGGAGTAGTAGCTGCGTGATGAGATGCAGTGACTATGGATGTTCCCGAAGATGTTTTCTTTGGAACAAGTTAAGGAAGTAAGCCCGCTTCAGTATTTTGTGGCTGTGGTCAGCTTGAGTTTCTGTTTGCTTTGAAGTCCGAGTTTCTCGGAGAGCTTTGGTTTGGGTGGTTCGCAAAAGTGACTTGCGATTGTTTGAGAGTTCTTTGGGGTTATCTGAGTTTTCTGGATATCTTCAGGAAATCAGAGTTTTGTCCACATCTGGAGATTGAGTTTTCTCATCGACTGGAATTCCAGGAATGGTACCGTATGGTTCAGCTTTATAGAAGAATGGTTCCAAGAGTTGAGTTGGTGTAGCAGCTCGGAGTTTTGAAGGAACTTCTGAATGATTCTTATGGATTTGATGAACCATATCTCTGGGGTGTGTTGTTGGGTTTGTGCTTGTGTTCTTCTTCTGCATTCTCTTCTATGTCGGATCAGAGTTGAGCAGCGGAAGCAGTTGGGAGGTGTATCTGCTTTTCTTTTTCTGGACAGAAGAAGTTGTTGTCTTCTGATATTGAGGAGTTGAGTTTGAGTGGTTGGTTTTAGTTGATCTTGAGGAGATCATCTTGTTGAGTTGATTGGTCCAGTTTGTTGCTAGAAGCATCAGTGAAGGTTGAGCTGATCAGTAAGACTGTGGACAACTCAGGATTTGTCTGTAGAAATTTTGGTAGATAGGAGTCGAAGGGATTTGGACTCTGAAGTCGGAGATTTAATTTTGGATAAGTTTTCTCCAATCGTAAGTGAGCTATAAGATTGGGTGGGTCTGTGAAGCTAGCTCTGAAGTGTTTTGGATCTTTTCTGTGATCTAGGAGATGAGTAATTGATCTATAGGATTGGATTGCCAGTTTGGATTACTGGGATTCGATGGGTTTCACGTATCTCTGAGGGAGTACGTGTATGATCTGTCTCTGGTTGTGGAACCAGCAGTTCTGGAGTTTTGATTGTTGAGTCAGACTCGTTTGTAGTCTGATATCTTGTCTAGTGTTGTAGTTATAGTTGTATTGGAGCTTAGTAGCTTCATAGTATTGTTTGTTTGGATTCTCTAGGGTGAGTATCCCGGTGTGTATATATATACACCTGGGGAAACTCGAAGAAATTCTATCCAGAATTTGTTTGGATAATTAGATTTGTTTGATTGGTTGTGTTGGTTGTTAGCATATGTTTGGTATATGCTTGTGTTTTTAAATTAAATTTAATAAGATTATTAAATTACCTTTGTTTTAAATTTCGGGGACGAAATTCTTTTAAGGGGGAAGGATTGTAACATCCCGGAATTTTTAACAATATCAATTTAATAATCTGTAATAAAAATTAAATTGATATTGATATTCTGTAAATAATTATTCAGATAAATTTAATAATCTCTTCAGTAAATATTTGAATTGGTTATTTTATCTTTTAAAAATAATAAATTGATCCTATTTCCAATATAAATACTTGGTTTATATTTTAAATAGAATTAGCTTTGTTTAAATTTTAATAAGTAAAACATATTTTCTAGTTTTTATAATTTGAGAAATTTGTTTTATTTAATATTTGTAGTAAATTGGAAAATTGGCTTTATTTAATATTTAAGCTTTTCAAAGTTTAATAAATGATTTTGGTTTAACTTAATAATTAAATCATGTTTTAAATTCTAATATGCATACATTATAAATGGGAAATTTTAATACAAACTAGTATGAGTTTTCAAAGACTATTTCATAAATAAATATGATTTTAAGAACTGATAAGAAAATATTAAATGTTTTTAATTAAATTAGATTGAACTTTAAATTTAGAATGATCAAATAAAATGGATATTTTATTGGTAAAAATATAATTTCTTTTAAAAATGATTTTTTATTAAACAATGTATATAGTATATTGTTTTTATAAGTAAGTTTGAATAGAATTTGTAATTTTTGTTTCAAATTTAATTTATGTATATAACTTGATTTGAGATTTATTGATTTTGAGTTTGGTTTGAATATAAATTTAAAAGATTGAAATCTTAATTATTTTAATTTCTATATGTATAAGTTTTATTTTATAAGCATGATTTGTTTTCTTTTATAAATTTAGATACATATTTAAATTCTAATTAATTTATCAATTAAACTTAATACATGTTTATTAACATGTTAATATACAAATTACTTCTAAAAGACAAGTGTATGAAGATTAAGCATTATTTAACAAGTGTTGTACAATTTGACAAGTGTAAGAAAAATTGGTTTTTCTTTTATTTTAGCAAATCTGAGAATACATTTGTATAGTTTACAATATTCATTCATGTTTCATTTTTATTCTTCATTAATCCAAAGAAAATCATCAACTTCTCAGATCAAAGATCAAATCTTCTAAAACCTGAATCATTTTTCCCTGTAATTCTCCTCATTATCAATCTGTAGCTTGCATGTTCCTCTTCATAAACATCAATCTGCATATTCACTTCCTCAAAATCAAATTGAGCCTACACATGTTTGTTTTCTGGAAAAATTCAAAAGCATTTAGCCTGAAACAATTCTGCATATTCAAATCAAAGGGCTAGCATTATTTTTTGTACTCTGTTTAAACCTGGAATGTTGAGCATTTGCATACATATGGGAATTGGCAACTGCATCAACTAGCACCTGCATGCAAGCATTTTAGTCAGAGAGAGCAAATAGGCAAAAACTGCATATAAATTCAAAAGGGAGTCAAAAACAGAGGTCTGCATTCTTGTCTCTGGGATCATCTGCATATCATTTCAAACATGGAGTAAATCAGGATCTAGCAAAAGCATTTCAATGAGGCTCTTCTTCTTTTAAAATAGGTGAGTAACTTTTAACTTTTTAATTTTTTTTTTTTTTTTAAAAGTTGCATGCTAAATGTTTAACATAAATAAACATTTCCTGTGTGATGATAATGTTACTATGATATGTATTGTTGCATGCAGTATTTCCTGTTGTTTCTGTTGTTCAAGAAACTGATTTTTGTTTAAAAATTTATGTTGGTTAATTTAGATTACTGATAAAATTTATGCAAGTCAAAATCAATCTGATGTCTCTGGTAACATATCAAAACACCAATACATGATAGTATGAACTAAAATTTATACTGTATGATTTGTAGATCCAGTACTATAAATTTAAAACACAAATAGAAATATGGTTTCTAATACTGGAAATTGAATTTTTAGTAAAGTAGATATGCTGTAGTTAGTTTTTGAACTGGAAATTTTAAATATCAGGAGTTGTCTCTGTAAACACAGAGCAAAATATAAATGCATGTTGATTCTATTAAATCTCAAACATGTTTATTTATTTATTCAGTATCATAAACTTAAAATACTACCTGTAACTAGATTTTTAAGTCAAATATGGTAATTTTTAGATAGTAGATGTAGTTGCTTTTGGAGTTTGAACTAAAAATGGATTATTAGTAAATTCTAATGATCTGTATGTAATGGAGGTTCGGGTTTCCTCCTGGTAATGGAAAAGGGGTAGATGAAGCCAGGAAAAATACTAATTTATGATGAATTTCATTGGAATGGTTGCGGTAGGGAAATATTATGTGGAACCCTAGTTTTCACTGTGGCATTTGATTCAATCATTTCGAGATGATGGAGTGATCGAGTGCTTAGATATTCTGGGAATGGGCAGTATGGGTGTAGTTGAAGCCATGGTCGAGGTCGCTGACAATCTGGAGGCCGGAACGGCGAAAGATGGCCGTTGACAGGTTAGAGGAAAACCTGGAAGGGTTGTTGCCAGGTTTGGGTTTGAAGAACTCGATTTTGTTTTTAATGGTTGAAGCTTGAATTGTGGGTCGTAGTGGGTAGCTTGGTTGGTTACTGATGAGTTGTAATGGTCGTTGACGATCATAAATGGACGGCGACGCCGTGCATATGCACGGTGAAGTAGGATACAGGAGAAGTTTGGATAGTTGTGGGGTGACTCGGGTAAACCCTGGTTTTTCTCGAAGTGAAGTAGTGTGTGACTCGGGGGAATTGGGTTGCAGACTCGAAGTAGATTTAGTGGGGGAGTCTGGTGTTGTTTTCAGATTTACAAACCTGTAACCTCTGGAACTAGAATTTGTAAAAAAACCCTGAATCATTTTAATGATTAAGAAAACTTAAATCATATTTAAATTCAAGTTTGAATTTGTTTGAATTCAAGTTAAGTTAACATCCTAGTTTAAATAAAGAAAGTTAGAAAGAAAATTTATTTATTTATTTTTACAGGTTTTAATAACCTGAAACTGTTTTATAAAACCTGACCATATTTGAGTTTTAAAAATTTAAACTAAATTAAAAAAAAGAATGTAGAGCAAGTTTTAAATCAAAGTTTTAAAACAAGTTTAAAATCTTAATTCAAAATGAGTCTGAATTATAGATTCAAAAATATTTAAGTTTCATAAAAATGTAAGGTTTTTGACAACTTTGAAATGTGTTAAAGTGTTTTTATAAAATGATTTAAAATCTGAAGTTTAAGTTTTAACAGAGTTTAAAATTTAAATTTAAATCTGGATTCAAAGCTAATTTTGAATCTTAAGTTTAAATTTGGAATCAAAGTTGAATGTGTATTCAGTTTTTGAAATTTAAAGAAAATTTGAATTTGCAAGATTTAAACTAAGTATTAATTGAGTTATTGAGATGCTAAAGTTTTAAATTTTTAAACTTTGTTAAGTTTAAACTATTTTCATTTCAAAACTTGTATTTGAAATGAAATTTGGAAACAAGTTTTAAAGCACTTTGTTTTAAAATAAAATTTGTTTAAAACATAATTTAGAAAAGTTTTATTTTAAATTTTAGTTAAGGATTTATGGTTTGAAATTAAATTATTAAAGGGTAATTAATAAATAATTAATTAATTTATTTAATTAATTATTTAAGTTTAATGCATATTGATTTAGGGGTTAATCAATTTGAAATTTAGATCATTAATTAGATTTTAATTAATAATTAATAAATTATTAATTAAGTATTTAAGTTTTAATCAAGGTTAATATATTTAAATAGTTAGACTTTAAATATAGTTAATTAAAGAAAATTAAATTTGTAATTAATCTAAGTTAATTATTTAATTAAATAATTAGAGAAGGGTTAATGAGGTCATTAACCAGGATTGTTTGATAATTAATTAATGTGATTAATTTTTATAATTAATTAAATTAATTAATTTCATAATAATCAATTCTAAATGGTTTGAGTAATTACTTAGTAAAGTAATTAAGAAATTAATTACTAAATGTAATTAATTAAGTTTAATGGAATTGTTTAATTTAATTAATTAAGTTTGATTAATTTTAAACATTTGGGTTTTAAAATAATTACTTTATGTAATTAATGATTTTGGAATTTACTTAGTTAAGTAATTAATTAATAATTACATGATTGTAATTAAGTGGTGATGTTTAAGTATGAAATAATTTGGATTAATTATTTAGTAATTAATCAAATAATTAATTAAGAAATTAATTATTAAGGATCATTAATTAAAGTTGATTAATTATGATTAATTAATCAGTAATAGGTAATTAAAGGTAATTAATTAATATAATTAATTAAGGATTAAGGTAATTAATTATGATTAATTAATTAATTGAAGTAATTAAGGTTAATTACTGTTAGTTGAGGATAATTAATTTGTGAAATTAATTAAGGATAATTACATGAATGTAATTAAGAGTAATTAATCAAGAGTGATTAATTAGGAAGATTTATTTTGAATGATTAATTGATTGTAATGAATTAAATAGATGGTAAGCAAGTTATAATTGGGTGAAGTAATTAATTTAATTTATTTTAATTAATTATAGATTAAGTAATTAATTTAATTCATTTTAAATTAATTAGAGATGGAGATAGTTAATTTAATTCATTTAAATTAATTATATTGTGATGAGTAAATCTTTGCTTATGTATGAATGGATGTCATTGTTTGACTTAGATGCCGTGTGATCTCAGTAATGAGATAAATGATATTGTGTGGTATGGATGCTTGATTGTGTTGTGATGATAACATAGGTTATCTATTGTGATGATATATGGAATATCTATTTGATATTGATTATGTGGGTTCCCTATTATGTGATAATGTTGATTATCAGTTATGATTTATGAGTTATCTATCTATGTGTATATAGATACTATATTGAAATGTTTTAAAAACTTTTAAACAACTTGGACCTAAAAGACACGCTTTGGATTTCGATGAGACCGGGATCGGGTTTCCATATTTGGATATCCGAAAACCACATCGATTCCAAATAACGTTAGGTCGTGAACCAAAGTGGAGCGAGTGAAGACTCGAGGTGTAAGGGCTATACGTCAGTATAACTCTGTGGGTGATTCCGTAATGAGTTTGACGGAATAGTACTTATAGATTCGAGATGGTGGTATGAAGTGCAAGGGTTATTGTCGTTAACTCTGAGGGTGATTCCAATATGAGTGTAACGAGATAATGCCTTCGGTTTCGTTCGAACCCGGAACGAACTTGTATGGATTGAATGCTTTCAGCACATCGTCAGGTGGACGATGAGCATTCTAAGATGATATGTCCTATAAAGGTAAATCGTAGCCTCAAGCCTCATCAACCGGGAATGGCTAAAACAGGGGAGGTGCAGCAAGGCTTCGTGGGTAGCCCCCACTTGAGAGTAAGATATACCCCTGTCTAGAGGTCCCTTTATATTTCGGCTGTGTGGACGGTCTTTTGAGCTCTTACCGTCGGGGTTATCTTATTCGGAACTGTTCAGTAAGGAACGGGTCCGGCTTTGTGTTGCAGGGGATGAAGGGAGTAATCCTCGGTACGGTGATCTAGGCCACGTACTGTGACGGGCGGTACCCCAGTAGCCCTGCCATTGTATGGAATCCAAAATCCAATAAGTGCCAACGGTTTTGATTGTATTACCCACTTTTGTGGCTAGTAGCTGGAATTTAATGAATGTAACAATTTCGGCTATTTCTTATTTATTTGAAAACCCTAGACACTATTATAATATCATCGGATTTCCTATCAAATGTTTTGGTTAGCGTAAGGTAAAAACTTTTCCATGTTTATGTGTGGGAAGTCTTACGTGATACCTTTCTTTTAAAAGGTTTTTGAAAGTTAAGCAACTTTAACCTGTTACTCACACCAGACCCATGTCTGACCCGGAGTTTATTTTTGTTTTTCATAAACTCTTGGGTACTCAAATTTTTATGAGTAGTCAAGGGATTCAGGTTAGGATTCGGGTTTGCTTTTGACGAATTGTGGAGGAGCAATGGAGCAGGAGGCTTCTGCGTTAGATATATAGTTTCTGCTGTGTATTCTCTGTGTAGTATCTCTTGTATCTGTTGTATTGAGTTGTATTGAGTTGTAAACTAGACAGGTGTTTATAACTGTCTAGTATGAGTTGTTTATGCTGTGTATCTCTGATGTATATGATACTATGTAAGTATTATGTGATTAATATAATTTATTCGTCCCGCTGTGTTAGATTCTGATGTTGTTTCTTCCTTCTCTTCTTTCTTTTCTCTTTTCTATCCCTTTCTTTCTTAAAGATGACGCGTTTTTCCGGGAGTGAAAGTCGGGTCGTCTCAGCAGGGTTTTGCCGAAGCTGAGTAAATCTGTGTGTTCTATTTTCTGCTTTCTTATTCTGCTACTATCCGTACTGCTATTACTCTGTTGTGATCTATGTTACAATTATTTTATATAAACTTCTACAATAATTTTTACAATTGATAGTATCACCCAATTCATCCTCCCTCTAGAGTGAAATCGATCTTACAAGTGGTATTAGAGCTAGGAACAAAAGCCATTTTTGTTTTAAAAAGTTCGATTTTTCAAAGACTAATTTTTTACAAATTTGTAATTTTAAAATGGCAACTTTTGCTGAGGGTCGGTCCAAGATTGTCCCTCCTATTTTTGATGGAACAGTATTTTAGAATTGGAAATCAAAAATGGAATTTTATTTAAAATCTGTTAATGTTAAATGTTGGGATATTATTGAAAATGGGTGTGACATAATAGACGAGAAAATTACTTCGGTTAATGCTCTTGTTATGCATACAATATATTATCATACTAATCAAGATAATTTTAACTTTATCTCTCATTTTGAAAGTGCACAGGAAATCTGGAATACTTTTGATGCATTATATGGTGCAAAAGTCAACATCCGTGAGAGATTCCCCATAATCAAATCAGAAATTAAAAAAACCTACTTAAGAGGATTGGTAAAAGGAAGTAGTGCTGATAATGATGATGAAGCAGATGAGCTGGCATTACTAATGAAGAGATTCAAAAAGTGGAACTGCAAATATAGAAATCCAGCTCTAAATCAAAAATTGAAAAGTAGAATAGCCAAAGCACTAGACGGTCTAGAAGAACGGGAGATCATCTGTCGCAAGTGCAACAAACCCGGACATCAAGCCCAATTGCCTCAGAATTGACATGGTCCAGAAAAGAGATCAAAAAGGAGAAGTTTTGCAGCCACGTGGAATAAAAGTGGTGATGATAATAAAGTGCTAGCAGTGAGAGTGAGAAAGGAGATATGTGCCTTCGAGGTGATATAACTCATAGCGATGATGACTAGCCAAGCGAGGTATCAAAACTTAATCAGAATTACTCATATGTTTCAACGAAGTAAATGGCTGTTTTGAACGATCTAGGAAAAAATATGCTAAAATTGAATCACAAAGAGATACTTTGATTGATTTAAATAAACAACTTGATCAACTAGTTCAGCTATCAAAGTAGAAGCCCTAAGTGTGATAAGTGTCCAACATTCGAAGAAGAGGTTAAAAAAATCAAAAATTAAAATCAAATCGCTTGAAAATGAAATTCTGATTTTAAAAGAAAGTGAAAACACTAGGAGAGAAAATTCTATTAAAAGGCGCACACAATTATTAAATGAAAATGAATCACTAAAAACACAATTTCAAAAACTATCAACGACTTTAAGAAAAAAATTCAAAAGTGAAAGATTGTTGAATATGCTATTAGGGAAACAAACTGTTAATACAGTTAGACAAGGGCTTGGATATGATCAATCTGAACCTGTTAGAAGCAAAATTAATCATGTAAATTCAAAGTGCACAATTTGTGAAAAATTTGGACACAATCACGATATTTGTTGGTATAGACCCAAACAAGTGAAAACCATTCCAATTTGGGTTTCAAAAGGCATAAATATAAAATCTCTCAATGTTAAACAAATCCAGGTGCCGAAAGGAACACATATAAATAGTTTTGTGTCTCTAAAAAATTATTTTTCAAAATTAATTGTCGCTAACAATCATGGACCTATAATAACAAATCGACACAAAAAAATTTATCGTGCAGGTATGGTGATAGGCTAAGGAACAACAACAGTGTTACCTAGACTCTGGGAGTGCTAGACACACAACGGGCGACAAATCAAACTTCCTTAGCCTAGTATAAAGGTGACATAATCACAATGGGCAACAACGAAAAATTATCGTAAAGATAAAACAGGTAATGGTATATCTATTTTGAACGATATATTAAATGTGATAATCTGCATCGTAATCTAAATTAAATCAGCAAGTAATGTGATAATGAAATGAATGTTGATAATAATTCTGACTTTTTCGAAATTGTTGGCCAATTAAATTCCTATGCCAAGAACACTTTAACAATCACTTGAATCTTTGAACTATTTCATATAGATTAGTTTGGATTAATGATGGTGTTTTATTGGTAGATGATAATACATTTGTTTAACTCTATATTCACGGTTTTTATTTACACGGCTTCAATTCAAACTCAAGAGAATTTCATTTAAAAGCCGTTAAAAATGATTTTAAGGAATTTGTTGCAACTTCAAGATCTGTGCTATAACATCCGATAAATGATAATCTCGAGTGAAAGGAAAATACAAATGCAGATTATATTGGTAATCTAGTTGATAGAAAAATTACTAGTGGAACGTGATTTATATTGAGACATTCAGTAGCTGCATCGTTTTTCAATGAAAATATTTGAATATTTTTCATCTCAAATAATTTTCAAATAGCAGACATTTTTCTTTTATAAAACCCCTTCAAGAAAATCATTTTTTGACCTTGTTTTAGATTAGTCATTTTAGAAAATTTAATTTGGTAATTATTTTTGGATTTGATTTTAAATGACTACATTAACTAACCTGACCCCTACTGATTATTGAAAATTTAAATAGTGACTGAAAAAGTGACGAGTGTTGTTATTAATCAAATATTATAACTTGAGACGGTATATTTAGTAAATTTCTTTAGAAATTTGAACAAGAGTTATGAAAACTTTTTGTTGGTAAAAATTCCATAACCATATCTATTTCTATCATATTTCTAACGACCATCAGTGATCAAAACTCAATGTAATTTGTCAATATGTGGTATTTTAAACAAGAAATCATTTGTTTTTCATTTTATTTTATTTTTGAAAAGATCCAAAGTATTCACTCTCATTTTAAAGTCCTCATGGTTATGCATGGGTGAATTACTAGGAACTTTTGATTATGTGCTTCCATGCTCATTTAAAAGTCCTCACGGTTATGCATGTGTGGAACGCGTATCAAAATTGATTGATTAAATAGGCAAGTTGATTATAATCCCATTTAAAAGTCCTCGTGGTTGTGCGTGATTGGAAGATACTTGAATTCATTTTTTTTAAATTTGGAATACTGCTAATCTCATTGAAAAGTCCTAACGGTTATGCATGGTTAGTAGATATTCAAATTCCTGAGATAAATATTCCACAGATAGATACAACTATATAGTTTTTGCATCATCCCTATCATTCTAAAAGTGGAATATGCACCTAACAGAGTATTTATGATTTTTGTTTGATTTTTTATTGAAATTTAATATTTATATTCAATTGAGTTTTAATGTTGTATTAATGTCTATCACTTTATCTCTATTTTTCTAACACTATTACTCTTTTGCTGATAATAAAAGGAGGAGAGAAAGTTAAGATTTTGAAAAATAAAGGTCAAATATTTTCTATTTGCATCTAGGCTCATTTGCATATTTTTATTTACATGCATATATGAAGGGGGGCTTTGTGTAGAGAAGGAGCATTCAAATATGGGGAGAAAATTGAATAATCAAATACATTTAATAAATTCATAATCTTAAATATATGTTTGTTATCATCAAAAGGCGGAGACTATTGAATATGCAAGTATATGATTTTTATTTGATGACGATAAACATATATATATATATATATTCATTTAAATATATTTGTTAATGTACTATTTTATTCTTCACATGATTAAATAAATATTTACTGAATAAAATAAATAACACAGAATTTAAATTCAAACAGATAACATCCAAACAAATATTTATTACAATTTTGAATAGTACAAATTTGAGCTCTCACTACAAATATATAATTTCAATAATAATACAATTTCAATCACATCACAATTATCATTTACATATGCACCTCACTACATTTCACTTATTCACTCATATTTTATCTTCAACTTCATTCCAGATTGAATCCAGCATTTGAGTTATCTGTAAAAATACACACTGACGCAGTAAAATTGAAAATGAAATATTTTTGCAGTGTAAAATAAAATGTGTATTTTGAAAATAATATTTGCCCCAGTTATTTGGATTGTTCGTCATCATGTAATTTTGAATTCATCATACACGAATAGCTTGCGACATGCGCAGTGTATTACTGTACATGCCACAAGGCCGTGCACACCGATAGACACTTGATAAAGTTACAGGGACAGGTGAGCACAAGATCAAACCTAATTAAAAGCTGGGTTCAACTCAAGTGAAATCACGTTACGAGCACAAGTTCAAACCCGAGCTTTAAGCTGGGCTCAATACAGGTGCAGTCCAAAAACATAAGTATAATAAAATGATCAAAATGATGTTACATGAACACTTACAATAGAAGAAGGCCACACAAGCAACCAGAATGCCATCATAGGTACAAAACCAAATGCAGACTTCAGGCATGCATACAAACTACAACAGGCCTAAACATCAAATAACAAACTAACTCAGACTTGAAGTGCAGCACAACCCAAATCAGGCTAACAATGAACACAACCAAGTAAATATGCAAAGTTGTACATCAAACAGTTAAACTGTTTAGGCTAGTAGCAGTGCAACCCGAAGTTAATATAAACATGCAGTAATAATATGGTTGCAGTGAATCAAGCAACTCGAGCAAGTCCAGCTACTATATGAATGCAGGCATATGGAATCAATTGCAACACCACAACAATCGAGCATGCAAATACAACATGAATGTATAGACTCACTGAAACAACACTGCAACACTATAGATGCAAGAAAAGACCATTCAACAGCAATCTCAATATATTGTGAACAGTGCAGTGATGGATATGCAAGCAAATGCAGCAACATGTACACAATATCACACCTCAAATGACATAAGATTCAAGATTGCACTTATATACATATGAGTACAAGACTGCAATATCATAGTATGTCACACATAACTTCAAGCATCAGGTCGAAATCAACCAGCCAAAGGAATGACAATGACACAGCGGTTTTAAAAAAGACAGAGAAGTCGGAAAAATGTAGCAAAAAATAATAATCAAGTTGTCGAGATAAATCAATTGACAAATTCAAACAAATATATACGAACGAGAAAATAGGATTTCGAATCCTATATAAATGTTTAACATCATCGGCTACGAATTCATTCGAGTTCAAGACAGAAATTCAGTGTATACTCTTAAATCGAAACTCGAATCAAAGGTCGAGCAAAATCAACATCGAAAAAGAATCATATACCATTCTAACAATCGAACTTGACCTACTTGAGCCAGCCGCAGGCAATCACTGATAGAGGAAAATATTCGAAGTATCATCGACAAATTGAAGCGGTGCCACAAAGCTCTAATTTCGAATGAAAAGGAACGAGCACCATTTTTTTTACAAGAAAAAGAAATGGCCGATTAGAGATAAAAGAAAAAGGACATATTCTTCACTTTAATATTCGAGCCGGTCTATTTACTTTTGGCTTTTATATTTTAAAATTAGGGTTTTATTTATAATTGTTTTTTAAAATTTGTATTTTTCCTTTTTAGACTCTTGTAATTTCTAGTCGTGTGACTAGGATAAGAACTACGGTGGTGTAGTTTGAAAATTCGTAACTCAATAGCTGAGTTGTGGTAGGGTTTTGAGCGTACAGTTAAGATTAGTCAATAGCGGATGTCGTGAGTTTACATGTATAAGCGTCTGACTGCTTAATTTCTATTAGAAACCTTGGGGGCAGCACGTAGGTAGGGTTTTGCTGAAGCTGGGTGAATCTGTGTGTTCTATTTTCTACTTTTTTACTCTGCTACTATTTGTGCTGCTATTATTCTACTATGCTCTATGTTGCAATTATTTTGTACAAATTTCTGCAGTAATTTTTATAAGTGATAGCATCACCCTATTCATGACTCCCCCCCTCTAAGGTGAAATAGATCCTACACACAATTCTTTTAGTAAATGGTGCTGCCCTGAATCTGTCATTGACTTTAGGATCCATTGTTATTTTTAGTTTTAATTCAGCCACGTATTTATTCATCTTTTCTGCTAATTTCCTAAAATAAGCTTCTTTAACTTCGTAATCCTCAAGCTTCGGCTTGTAATTCTTTTATGAAGCATAACTTGCAGATTGCGATTTTGAGCTTTTATTCGACCTTTGGGTTGAGAGACTTTCTCCCTTTCTTTGCAGTCCCAAATTTCTCTTCCCAACATTTTTAGTTTTTAAGTTTGACTCTATTGCGTTTTTGGGTGAAGATTCAACTTCCTTCCCTCTATTTATTTTACTCTATTTGACGATGATTTTTTAAAACCTCTGCCTCAATGAGCTCGTGCATAACCTCTAATTTCCTTTTCATAGCTTGAAGATCATCTTTATCTTTCGACGTTTCCTTAAGTGTAGACGATTTCCTGTTTATATATTTTCCGTATTAAAGTGAGGGGTTACGTTGTCTTTGAGATAAACATGGTGTACTGCCTCATCTCATGGTTGGACTCTAACTTTCTTAATTGACTTTCCCATTATATAAATGCTATTTTTAATCAATTTACAAGGCCTTAGATTAGGCTTTCAATGAAATCACCACTTAGTGTTATTACTAAAATTAGGTCAAGTTAAATTGGAATACTTTAGTCGTGTTATACACCTAGTTAAGTAGGTTGACCACAAATTGTTAGATGTTAGATTTGCATTCTTGAGATGCCATTATGCAATTTCTTTATTATTCTAGTCTTTTCATGCAAGATTACAAATCATGGACGACGTCGACGGTCATTAAAGCTCTTTACTCAAGCTTTCTTTTTTTACAAGATAGAAAAATAAAAATGAAGAAGAAGATCAAATCAGAAAATTCCTCCCTTTGAGAGGAGTCCCTGTTTTATAAAAGATTCCAGCTATTGGATTGGTACCATATGTGTCTTAGAGTGAATAGATGGTGGATTGTAATCTTCATAAGGAAAACAGGCATCGTGGGGAGATTGACAAGTGATGTCTCTAATGAACTTTTGGTGAAGGCTCTGCTAGATTGCTTTATGATAGCTCCGATCGCCTTTCATCACGAATGCTTTATGGAACTTCCCATGATAGCACTTTTACTACATCGAACGAACTTCCATAAATAGGTTGCGATGGTTTTATTTTTCGTGTCTAAATTTATCACATAGAAGGTCCTAGCAAATTTCCTTACAAACTCTTTGCGATGGCTTAGAAAGGAAACATTCTTAGCAATAGACCTTTAGAAGATTCTTAGAGATAGCTCTTTGGAAATCCCTTAGCAATAGCATTATGGAGGACTCTAAGCGATGGCTCTTTGGAAGACTATTAGCGACGGCTCCATGGAGGACTCTTAGGGATGGCTTTATGGAGGACTCTTAGTGATGGCTCTTTGGAAGGAGACTTTAGCGATGCCTCTGTCATTAAGGATAGCTTGTGATGGCTTTATTGTTTTGCCTCTTGATAGCTAGCAATGCTTTTTTATCATTATGGTCTTATAGAAACATCTCGTGATAACCTTTTGTGATAGTTTTTGTTTACAGTTTGAAGATTGCAGGCGATGGTTGTGTTTGACTCTTCGCGATTGCTTAACTCTTCGCGACAGCTTCCCAAGATTTTTATCACAATAGTTATTAGGAATTATCTTGATGGACCCACTAAATTCTTCACGACGATTTCAAGAGAACGCTTCCTAATGATTTTTGGAGATGCTTCGCAATGACCCTGTCAACTTCCCTCTATAACATTTATTTATACTATTAGTTATTGTTGCCTCATTTGCATGTGATGGCTTAATTGCTTTGCTTGTAACTTGGAGATGGACCACGAGGGCCTTGCAGGATTACTCGTTATGGTTCTCACTATACGCGATGGTTTCAATTATATGCGATGACTTAGATTAGGAATGATGGCTTATATTAACTTATTCTTGGATATTTAGGTGTAATAGCCGTCCTCGGGGGATATTTCCAAGCAGTAGAGGATTAAGGTAGGGAGATCCTCTATCTCCATACCTGCTCTCTATTGCTATGGAATACTTCACTATTTTGTTAGACATAGAATCCATCAAAGGCAATATTAAACCAATATATAAAGTAGATCCGCATATAAGACATTTACTATAAGCGAATGACATCTTAGTTCTAGTTAAAGTAAGTGCTAGCAGTGCGATAGTAATCCAAGAGATTACGAAAAAATTGCAAAACTCTACGAGATTAGTCACAAGTGAACAAACATTGACTATTTTCTTTAGTAAAGGAGTTCAAAACAAAGATAAAATAAATAGCTCTTTGAAATCAACGAAAAATCTCCCAATTATCTATTTGGAAACACCACTATCCACCAATAAACTAAAATTCAGGGATTTTGCCCCCAAATTGTAATAATAGATTTTTAAATATATGGGGTAGAATTGAACTTATAAAATATGTTATTTATCCAATTGTTGAACTTTGATTATAATTTTGTTAAATACCCTCAAGCATTATACAAAAGATCAACTCAATACGCGCTAAAAAAAATTTTGGAAAAATGAAGCGCATAACATGAGTTGGTATGATGTATGTAAACCAACATTAGAAGGTGGATTGAGAATAAGAATAATGGAAGACGTACTCCAAGAAATTTCTTTCAAATTGTTGCGGAGATATTTATCTTCAAATAGTCTCTAGGCCATCTGGACTAGAAATCGATGTGCAAAAGAAATTTTTTTTGATCACACGACCTGACAAGAAAACATCAAACATTTTGAAAACTCTTCTAAAAGCTAGATAACCGAGTAAAGGATGGATCAGAAAGAAAATAACTGTAACATCCACTATCTTAAGGCCCGAAGCTGAGCGCTACAGATGCTGCAGTCATCCATAGTATTAACTTCCGGTGACAAAATACGGTAATGTTAATGGTATCCATAATATGAGAAGCACGTGAATATGAAATGAAAATCAACACAGATTTAAAAAATCCTTTCTGATTACATTTTAAATCAATATTTCATATTCAGATACATAACCCCAAAACGATTCCCAGGTTTTAATCAAATATATTTATTACAAGTTACACCAAAAGCAACATATGAAGATGCCCCCTAGATAATCAGAGTACTAAATAGACATATCAATCTTAATGCATCACAGGGGAAATAAAACTAATTACTCGTATATAGCTAAATTTGCCTCCTGTACTTCTCGAAAGCTTATTCGCCCACCTACTAAACCTGTAAAACCTTAAATATCAATCCACTTAAATTAATTTTTGAGCACTCGTGAGTTTAAGGGGAAAACATAAAATTCGAGTCAGGCATAAATCTTGGTGTGAATAATACCATTACATCTCAGTTTTCTAAATCTAAGTGAGACCACACCGCTTAGAGAAACGGCTTTCCCCATACTATTATCCCTTTCTAAAACATATCTTTTGCAAATCAAAATCCTATAATCAAACTGATTAAACAATAATTGCAAGTATATACATATGCATAAAAATCAGGAAATCAATGGACTATCTGTCTATATTGTAGTTTTACCTAGCCGACATTAACCATTGGCTATTTCAAGCCTTCTAGACACAACTTTTATTAGACACTATATCGGGTTGACTACCTTTAACTTTTGGGCTAACTGCCCTTAACTTCATTTCCTAGGATCAACTGAACCTAATGGATTTTGCGGGCTTACCAATAACCTATCTTTTCATTATATATTCCTTTCGGTGTGTAATCTTAGTTTAGTCCTATCTATGACAAGGCCTACACATTGGAATTTTGGATTTATTTTAGCTAAGTGATAATAGCTAAAGTATATGGCGCGATCCTACCGCAGTCCTGTCCGGTCTTCTAATATCAAGTCATAAATTTAAGGCTAACTGCCCTTTTCATATATTTCCTGTCTTAGGATTAACTATCCTGTCAAAACTTTATTTCCTTGTAAACATCCTTTACAAATGATTTACCCTTGAAATCATACTTTTATAAAATAAGGAAACCATATACTTTGCTTTACTCAAAACGCTTAAGCCATAATACACACACACACACTTTACACAAAACAATATTGATGAAATTTATTAGGAGTATCTATCCCTCTAAAGTAAGCTAAAACCATTTTTAACTTAAAAGATCTTAGGCCATGAAGCCAAGGTAAACCATTCGAAATCTTTATTAAAAACTTTAAACATTCCTTTTTTGATCCATTGAAAGTACTTCGTTCGGAATAAGTTAACTAATTTACCTTGAAATGCTAGGTCGAAAAGCCAATACATACCTTTCGAAACCTTTAAAAACCAACCTTTTGAAACCATTATGAGTAACCCTCTGAAAGCTATATTAAAACCATAGACATCCTCTTTTCAAAACACTTTAAGATTGCCATTTGAAAGCATAGGAAAATTTCATTCAAATACTCAAAGTACCTTTTGAAAACATTGAGGTACCTCCCCTTCACAACCTTCATTATATACTTTTAAAAAGCAATAAACTTCTTACTTAAAACATACTTTTTGAAAGTATTGGGTTCAAGTAAAAATTCATGGAATATAGCTTCAAAACCATTTAAAACCATTCCTTTCAAAACCTTTGAGTTTAAGTTTCAATATATATAAGGGTCTTAAAAAAACCAGGGCAAAATCATTGCTTTCGAAACATTATTCCTAAGCAAAAGAAAGTGGATGATTTGGAAACCAACCCTTTCAAAAGCATGGAGAAGCGGCTTCAGTGTTTAAAAGCAAAAGCACCATTTCGAAAGCATTGATTTGAAAGGTTGAATGTGGCACTAGGGGTTTGACCCCTTCGAAAGCTTTATTTAAAAACAAAAGGCAGTAGCCTCTTTCGAAAGCCTTTTTCTAATACAAAGGCGTATTTGACTAAGTCGAAAGCTATTTCCTTTGAAAGTCTCATTTTGTAACCAAAATAGTTTTGTATTTATAAAGACTACTTATAGCCCTTCGAAAGCATGTTTCGACTACATACCTTTCGCCTATCTCCAATACACACTACATATCAAGGTATTGATACTATGTATATTGGTTTCGACTAGGTTGAAGGCGACAATATGGGGTCAAAAGTTGGCTGCCGAAAGTGGCGAGCAAAAATCCTTTACAGAAATGCTTTTTAACTTTTAAAAGTTATATCTTTCCAACTAACTTGCCTAATTTGTCAATATATAATTGGTTGCCCACTTCTTTTCAAAAATACTTTTCTAAAAGTGATGTCGAATTCAATAATTTACAATTATAAAACATTTTAACAAATTTCTCCTTCTCCATTTTAAACATATAAAACACTTAAGTCTCATACTTTAAATAATTTTATATCATTAATAAAAGACTTAGGAAAATTCTCCAAAAAATAATATTTTTGACTTTACACCAAAAATACAAGTCATAAGGATATCATTTAATAGGTTTTTCAAATAAAAACTTATCATATAATCAATAAGCATCATAGTTCATCAACAAGTATATATCCATTTAAACAAACAAATCATGGCATATAATTTTTAATACCAATTCGGATCTAAACTAGAAACCAAAATAATAAAAATGAGATGTAAGAACTATTATTCACCTTAGCTTGTTGTTAAGGAGTTTGAGATTTTCCTTTGAATTAATTTGCTTAAGCTTCCTACTTGCTTTCTTGCTCATCTTCCTCTTATTTTCCTTAGGTTATGACCGGTTAAGCTCTTATGTTTTATGTTTTAGAATTATGAACTTGTGAAATGAAAATGGGAATAATGGTTTAGGGGTTAAGGGATATGGTGGATGACTATTCCCTATAATACCCTTGCCTTATCCTCTTATTGGTTAGCCTAAAAAGCCATTTCCATAAAGCTATTCTTTTAATTTTTTATTTGGTTAAGCACGACCTCTATTTAGCTTGCAAATGTCAATCCCCTTATTACTATAATCCTTACATTATTCTATTTAATTTATCCAATTAAATAACCTGAATAATGTCATTAAAATTAGGGGTGTTACATGCTCCCCTTCATAAATAATTTCGTCTCTAAAATTACGATAAGGTACTCATAAAAATCAATCATAAAGGTAAAACATACCATGAAACAAGTTAAGATAAGTATCTTTAATCCTGCTATCAGTTTCCAAAGTACAGTCTCTCTTGTTGTTACTCCACTGGACTTTGACTAATATAACTATCTTATTCCTTAACCTTTTCTCATCTCTCAGGATTATACGGACTAGCATTCTAACTATAGTCAAATTTGGTACTACTATCAAATCTTCCAACCCCATCGGAGGAGTAGTTGCCTCTGGATCATGCACATACTTGCAAAGTTGAGATACGTGAAATACATTATAGACACCTGCCATACTGCCCGGCAACTCTACTCTGTATGCGAGCTTTCCGATTCTTTCTGATCCTTTCTATAATTAGGAACATATCAAAATATCTCTAGTGAGAATTCTACTCTGTTAATGTATGCCACTTTCCTTGACATCTTGAATCGTACCACACCTTTCCTCAGTGATACTTTAATGAAAACTCTTCTTCCAACTGAGAATTCTAGATTTTTATGTCTCTTATCTACATTACTCTTTAGTTTAGACTGAGCTTCCTTCATCCTCTCTCGGATCAACTCAATTTTCGATGTCGTCTCTCTAAAAAAATTGGGACCCAAGATTAATCGGTCTCCAACCAACATGCTGGTGATTTGCATGGCCTTTCATACAAAGCTTCAAAAGGCATCATTCGTATACTAGTCTAATAACTGTTATTATAGGAAAAATCAACAAAGTGTAGATAATCTTCCCAAGATCCACCAAAGTCTAGCACGCAAGCCCTCGATAAATCCTCAAGTACCTTATTGACTGTAACAACCCGCATATTTTACGAATGAATATTTAAATATTTTATTTAAATATTTCATCGTTAGTCGATTATAGTCCGAAATGCTACCTTTTGCAAATGGGCGAATTTGGACTCGAGACCACCTCCATTGAGTTCAAAATGACGTTTGCGACCTTTTTGAGTATAAACTTTAATATGTTTGGAGTTAGTGGAATTTTGCCACTTTTTCACTTAGGGCTTTGGTTTGGTTTCAGCCCATTAACCCCACTTATTAACTTAGCCACAACCCTCTCCTCTTCATTACTTCATTTCTATTTCCTAATACTCGAGCTTTAGCAACAATGGAGAGTGGAATGAGAAATTAAAACTCCAAGCCCTAATCTTCTTTGCAAATCCAAGTTCTAGCTCCAAATTCAAAGGAGAAGCTTTGGTAAGCCTTCTCTTCTTCTTCTCCAACTCATTCTCTTGTCAATTTCAAAAATTCCTAAACCTAACTTAGGAAATGTTTTCTCTTTTCAAGCTTATATTCAAGCTTGTTGGGTTGGAATTGAAGATTTATTGTCCTTGCCATTTCTCTATAGCTTCTTCTTTATTTGTTTTGTGTAAAAATGTGAGATTTTTATCTCACATCTAAGTCCATAACCATCTTTGATTGTTAGGTATGAGTTTCTAACACTTTTTCATGTGCATTTGCTTTTGATTTGGATTGAATTGGTGAATATTCTGATTTTTGGTTTTTAAGTCCATTTTTTGTGAAAATCCTTTTATGGATGTTTGAATGTGATTGCGGGAGGGCTATACAAGGCTGGGTTGTCGCTTGGCGTAATTCCCTAGTCGTCGTTGCTCGCTCGTTCGCCTCTGTCACGTGTTATGGATTTTTGCCCCACAAGGGAGCTAGGCTGATGCTGCTCTGCAAGCAGGTTCAGTCGACTGACACAGTAGGTCAATCGACTAAACCAGGGGGTAGAAAACTTTCTGTCCCCGTATCAGTCGACTGACCTGATGAGTCAGTCGATTGACCTGGAAACCCGAGAGTTTCCAGGTTCTGTACCAATCGACTGACCATCTGGGCCAGTCGACTTACCTGCTTGCTTCATTTTGATTTGCCTATTTTGCTCGTGAATCCAACTTTTATCGATTTGTGATTATCCGAGTTGTTGTTATCATTTATTCGACTTTGATGACTCCTATTTTTGGATTTTTGGAAATATCCATTTTGATGGATTTGATATCGATTTCTTTGGATTTAATTCACGACTACGTACGTGAAATTTTGGTGATTGATTGTTCCTACAATCATTTTTGTGATTGGTCACTTTAAAAATATAAAGGTTTCAATACTAGTAGTAAATATTCAAACTCTTCCACAAAGATGATTTCAACTCTATTTTCAATATCAAACTCATTATAAAACCATTTTTTTCAATCTATTAGTATATACAAACCTTTACCTCACTCGTATGAGAAATCTAATTAAAAGGCTTAGTAAAATGAGTGGTATGAAACGCTTGCGTTTACTTCGTCGGTTAACTCTTGGACTTATTCGATTGAACCTCTTGTGACAATTTTCGAGTGGAGATCCATAATTTGTTCGTAAATACTTAAGTTAAGCCAGTGGTCATGGGCCATGAAGCTAAACTCATTTATTTACTAGCTTAATGTAGTTGATACTTCTTGATGATCATTGATGATTATTTTATGTGATTTAGACTAGCGATATGCTATGTTTCTTTGTCCACATAGGGGACGGTACCTCGTTTTATTGAGTTTCGTCTCATTTCTTTTATAGGCTAACGACCTATGTATTATTTGGAGTTTCGAATCAATTTTAGTGTGGGATAGCGACCCATATTCTTTTGTGGAGTTCGGTTCCTCGGGCGTACCGATATTGTACTACGTCATTGCACCGGCTCTATAGTTAGCGACCATGGGATAACATCCTGTTTGTGATACACGTGTTAGTGAGTTTACATGCTCCCGTTTATGATAGGCCTCCCCCCTTTTGTGATTTTTGGATTTCTAATTGATGATTTCTAGAATTTATGTTTCACCAGTTTTTATGATTGGCATCGATATGAGGTCAATATTTATGGTTTGGTGAATGAAGTGAAGAATATGACATTCTTTTTTACGTTGTGAGATTTCTTGAGATAGTGTATGATTTTTGTTGTTGTCAAATGTATACTTTCCATAGTATGGCTTTATTGTTATCATACGTTTTTGTTATATCTCATATTCTCTCTCATATTTATCTGATATTTATAGCTAAACTGATCCATTTATTATTTTCTTATTAAATAATACTCGGGTTAGACCGAGATGTTACATGTGCTTCTGCTTGACTCCTCATCTGGGATTATTATCCTGAATTTTGGCTAACTACATTAGATTTGTAGTTTTTGTTGATATACATTTGAGATAGAAACTCCATGATGTATATTTATTCTTTTGCGTAGCACTTATAACTATTCCCCTGTGATATTGTGGATCTTGTTAGACCACTACTCTGATATACACTTTTATGTGTAATATTCATATCTATTTCCGCCTTTGAGATATGAACTTTTGTGACTGACTTGTGTTATGATATTTCTATATTTGTTTCCGAAGATTTTATAGCCACTGCATAGTAGCTTTGAGTTTGTATCGGTGTGTCGGATTTCCTCTTGGAATGAAATGCATATTTTACTATCTGCCATACCAGTGCTCGCACAAAGCAATTACTCGGATGGTCGCTCCTCAACAGCCTTATTCTCCGCGCTAGTTGATGACATTACCGCGTAGTGTCCTTGGCTAGCGTGGGTGTAGAGGTGGGGCGTCACGGCTTGGTATCAAAGCCAAACTTCGGAACAATGTAGAATAATCTAGCAAGGATCATGTCCTAAGTCTTTCTTAGGAGTCGTGCTTAGGATTTAATTCGAGTCTTCGTACTGATTCATCCTATTTTCTTTTTGATCCCTTGTTTTATCTATCAAGATTGCTTGATATTTATTTTTGGGAATAACTTTTCTTCTTCTTTCTTTCTTAAAGAAGAGAAATGGTTAAACCTGGTCGTCCCAGAGCCGGTCAATCTAGTGCTACTCCCCAGGATGGAGTTTTTATGTCTGCCCAGTAGCTTCTTGATCTTGTAAAGAATGCTCAAGCAGCCGGATCTAATCCAGAGCCTACTTACCCTAAGTCTAGATTTGCACGTTTGTGCAACGATTATACCAACTTGGGTGGGAATCCATTCAAAGGTTCTAAAACCATTATTGAAGTCCAGGCTTGGCTAAGAACATGCGATCGAATTTTTTCTCGCATGAATCTTATTGATCTTCAACGAGTTCAGGTGGCCTCTAGTATGCTCCAAGAAAGAGCATTAGACTGGTACGAGCTTCTGATTTCTGAAATAAATGAAGCGGGTCTTATTTGGGAGAAATTCCGAGAACGATTCGAATTAAAGTTTCTGCCAGAAGCTGAGAAGGTGACATTGGCTCGTCGTTTCATTGACCTTGTTCAAGGTGAATCCTCTGTGGCAGATTATGTCGCATCATTCGAGTCACTTTCTAAATACGGTGTCGAATACATAAACACCCCATTGAAGAAGAACCAAAGATTTGTCTATGGCTTGAACAAAAATCTCAAGAAGCCATTACTTCTAAAGTTAGAAGTTTCTTTTGATCAACTCCTTGATATCTCTCTTCAACTTGAAGAGGCGGATAGGGAGAGTGATGTTGAAGTTGTGGGTGCCAAACCAAACTTCAATAACAATAAGAAAAGGCCTATTAAATTCAAAGGCCCTAATCTCAACAAGAAAGGAAAACAAGCAACTTATGTAGCAAAGACTCCTACCCCTAGTAGTGGGCAATGCTACAATTGTGGTTGTAAAGACCAATATGCCGATAGATGTCCGAAACCTCTCTTTTGTCGCTATTGCAAAAGTTCGGGTCATCTTTTATCTTCATGTCCCAAACTTCAAGGCAAGAAGGAGGGAAAGTTAAATGTTGCAGAAGCCCCTAGCAACACTTCTCGTGGTCAAGGTATTTCTCATTCTATCATTGATGGCATTATTTTGTTTTGTGATCAACTTATTCGAGTTCTTTTTGATACGGGTGCATCCCATTCTTTTATATCAAAAGAACTTGTTGATACTTTTTCTTTAAGTGTTGTTGCTTTAATGACTTCTTTGAGAATTGAGAATCTGGTTGGTGGATCCGCAACAATTAGTTTGCTTTGTAAAGATGTCGAGATTATTTTATGTGATTTTTCTTTCCAAGTCGATTTGCATGTTATGCGTTACTTAGGCTTTGGAATGATTTTGGGAATGGATTGGCTTAACCGCTATGAAGCTCAAATCCTATGCCTAGAGCGGACTATTCATCTTCGACATCCTCAATCTGTTAAGCAGGTTTCTATTGTTCTTAAAGATTCAGATTCCAACTTGGCTACATCTTTATATTCTTTACATCCTCATGATGACGATAATGATGATGAGGAAGATGTCATTTCTCTTATTCACGTTGTTTGTGAATTTTCCAACATATTTGAGCCCGTTTGAGGATTACCACCTAAGCGAGCAATTGAGTTCAGGATTAATCTAATTCCTGGAGCTTTACCTATTACTCGTCCTCCTTATCGAATGTCCAATAAAGAGAATGAGGAGACGTGCAAACAATTATCCGAATTGGAGACGAAGCAATTTATTTGCTTTAGTTCCTCGCCTTGGGGAGCTTCCGCTATTTTCATGAAGAAATCTGATGGTACACTTAGGCTTTGCGTTGACTACCGCAAACTTAATGATCTTACTACCAAGAATAAATAACCTTTACCTTGGATTGATGATCTATTCGATCAACTTAGTGGTGCTAGAGTCTTTTCACAATTGGACTTGGCAACCGGTTTTCATCAGCTTCGTATTGCAGAGGATAGTATTTCTTTGACATCGTTCCGTACTCGTTATGGATCTTATGAATGGCTTGTTATGCCATTTGGTTTAACGAATGCTCTAGCTTATTTCGTTGACCTTATGAATCGAGTTTTCAAAGATTTTCTCGATCTATTTGTTCCCATCTTTATTGATGATATTCTTGTGTATTCAAAAACCGAGGAAGAACATGAAAAGCATCTTCGGATTGTGTTGGAAACTCTTAGGAGCAATCAATTAAAATCAAAATTTTCTAAATACCATTTTTGGCAATCTCATGTGAAGTTTCTCGGTCATATTATTTTTGAATCCGGAATTTCCGTGGATCCTTCAAAGATTGAAGCGATACAAAATTGGAAGAGACCGGAGAGTGTGACGGAAATTCGTAGCTTTCTTGGATTGGCAGGTTACTACCGCCGTTTTATAAAGGACTTTTCAAAAAAATTTGTGTCTCTTACTAGCTTAACAAAGAAAGGAGTTAAATATATTTGGTCGGACAAATGTGAAGCTTCTTTTCAGAAATTAAAAGAACTCCTTTCTGATGCTCCTATTCTTGTTATTCCCAAAGGGAGTCAAGATTTTATTGTTTATACCGATGCTAGTCGCGTTGGTTTGGGAGCCGTTCTTTTGCAAAGAGAACACGTTATTACTTATGCTTCTAGGCAATTGAAGCCAGCCGAGACTAGATATGCCACTCATGATTTAGAGCTCGCAGCTATTGTTTTCGCCCTTAAAATTTGGCGTCATTATCTTTTGGGAGAAAAATCTATTCTTTACACCGATCATAAATCTTTGAAGTATTTATTTTCTCAAAAGGAACTTAATTTGCATCAACAGCGTTGGCTCGAGTTCCTTGCAGCTTATGATCTTGATATTCTTTATACTCCCGAAAAGGGAAATCGTGTTGCCGGCGCCCTTAGCCGAAAGCAATAAGCGGTTGTTTCCATGATGATATCCGAGTGGAATGATCTCAAGACTTTATCAACTTGTGAGATTCGAGATCGTGTATCCTATTTATGTTAAACTCTTGTTTTATGTAGCCTTGAGGCTCATCCTTCTCTTTTAGACCGCATTCTTGAAGCTCAAAAGCTAGATCTCAAATTGGCTCTTCTTAGCCAAAATTATAGGGATAAAATTAATATTGAAGGCTTGAAAGACTTTGATATTGATTCCCGTGGTGGCATTCAAAAATTTGGTAGACTTATCGTGCCAAAATTAGTGTTCTTCATAAAGAAATTTTAGAAGATTCTCATCGTTTTAAATATATCATTCACCCCGGTAGTAGTAAAATGTATGCGGATATGAAGCGACTTTATTATTGGGATGGGATGAAATTAGATATCGCTAACTTCGTTAACCATTGCATGACTTGCCAACTCGTTAAGGCCGAGCATCAAAGGCCCGGTGGGTTATTGCAACCTTTAGACATTCCAATTTGGAAGTGGGATCAAGTTTCCATGTGTTTTATCGATGGCCTTCCCCGTTCTCGTGCGGGTCATGATAGCTTATGGGTGATTGTTGATAGACTTACAAAATCCACCCATTTTATTCCCGTTCGGTCTAGTCGGACCGTACCTCTTTTGGCCAAACTTTTTATCAAAGAAATTATTAAATTACATGGAGTTCCTACTTCTATTGTTAGTGATCGTGATCCATTTTTTACTAGTGGATTTTGGAAGAGTCTTCAAAAAGCTTTGAGAACGAAGCTTAATTTTAGCACCGTTTATCATCCTTAGTCCGATGGACAAACCGAGCGTGTGAATCAAACCCTTGAAGATCTTCTTCATGCATGTGTTCTTGATTTTGGTGGAAGTTGGGAAGATTATATTTATCTTATTGAGTTTTCCTATAATAATAGCTTCCAATCTAGTATTGGTATGGCACCTTTTGAGGCACTCTACGGAAGGCCATGCCGATCTCCTTCTTGTTGGCTTGAGGCCGGTGAGAAGCTGGTTTTGGATCTAGTTTTATTCGTGATTCCGCAGAAAAGATTGACCTTATTCGTCATAGGATGAAAGAAGCCCAAAATAGACAAAAATCCTATGCCGATAACCGAAGAAGGAAGTCCGAATTTTTTGTTGGAGATTCCATGTTTCACCTATGAAGGGTGTTATGCATTTCAATCGCTCGGGAAAGTTAGCACCTCGATATATTGGTCCATTTTCCATCACCGAACGTATTGGTTCTGTGGCTTATCGCCTCTTATTACCGGCTTGGTTTTCTGCTATTCATGACGTGTTTCACGTTTCTCAATGCCTTTGAGATTTCGATTCTATTCTTGAGCCCAGTGTTGTGGAAGATATTGAAGTTTCACCTAATTTGACGTACGAGAAACATCCTATTCGTGTTATTGTTTCGGAGGTTAAACGCCTTCGAAATAAAGATGTCCCTCATGTGAAGGTTCAATGGTCCTCAAATCCTAAGGATTGTTCTTGGGAATCTAGAGAATTTATCGAGCGAACGAAACCGGACTTACTTTCTCGTGCTCTTTGAGATGAACTTCTTATTTCAAATTTCTTTTGTGTTGAATATGCTTTTATGGTTGTTACTTTTTGTTTTCTTCTTAAATATTGCGAGGACGCAATTTCTTTAAGGAGGGGAGTCTGTAACAACCCACATATTTTACGATTGAATATTTAAATATTTCATCGTTAGTCGGATTATAGTCCGAAATGCTACTTTTTGCAAACGGTCGAATTTGGACTCGAGACCACCTCCATTGAGTTCAAAATGACGTTTTCCACCTTTTTGAGTATAAACTTCGATATGTTTGGAGTTAGTGGAATTTTGCCACTTTTTCACTTAAGACTTTGGTTTGGTTTCAGCCCATTGACCCCACTTATTAACTTAGCCCCAACCCTCTCTTCTTCATTACTTCATTTCTATTTCCTAATACTCAAGCTTTAGCAACAATTAAGAGTGGAATAGGAAATTAAAACTCCAAGACCTAATCTTCTTTGCAAATCCAAGTTCTAGCTCCAAATTCAAAGGAGAAGCTTTGGTAAGCCTTCTCTTCTTCTTCTCCAACTCATTCTCTTGTCAATTTCAGAAATTCCTAAACCTAACTTAGGAAATGTTTCTCTTTTCAAGCTTAGATTCAAGCTTGTTGGGTTGGAATTGAAGAGTTATTGTCCTTGCCATTGCTCTATAGCTTCTTCTTCATTTGTTTTGTGTAAAAAGGTGAGTTTTTATCTCACATCTATGTCTATAACCATCTTTGATCGTTAGGTATGAGTTCCTAACACTTTTTCGTGTGCATTTGCTTTTGATTTGGATTGAATTGGTGAATATTCCGATTTTTGGTCTTTAAGTCCAATTTTTGTGAAAATCCTTTTATGGATGTTTGAATGTGATTGCGGGGTGTTTCGGAGGGCCATACAAGGCTGGGTTGTCGCTTTTGGCGTAATTCCCTAGTCGTCGTTGCTCGCTCGTTCGCCTTCGTCACGTGTTATGGATTTTTGCCCTACAAGGGGGCTAGGCTGATGCTGTTCTGGAAGCAGGTTCAGTCGACTGACATAGTAGGTCAGTCGACTGAACCAGGAGGCAGAAAACTTTCTGTCCCCGTATCAGTCGACTGACCTGATGAGTCAGTCGACTAACCTGGAAACCTGAGAGTTTCCAGGTTCTGTACCAGTCGACTTACCTGCTTGCTTCATTTTGATTTGCCTATTTTTCTCGTGAATCCAACTTTTATCGATTTGTGATTATCCGAGTTGTTGTTATCATTCATTCGACTTTGGTGACTCCTATTTTTGGATTTTTGGAAATATCCATTTATGGATTTGATATCGATTTCTTTGGATTTAATTCACGTCTTCGTACGTGAAATTTTGATGATTGATTGTTCCTACAATCATTTTTGTGATTTTCACTTTAAAAATATAAAGGTTTCAATACTAGTAGTAAATATTCAAACTCTTCCACAAAGATGATTTCAACTCTATTTTCAATATCAAACTCGTTATAAAACCATTTTTTCAATCTATTAGTATATACAAACCTTTACCTCACTCGTATGAGAAATCTAATTAAACGGCTTAGTAAAACGAGTGGTACGAAATGCTTGCGTTTACTTCGTCGGTTAATTCTTGGACTTATTCTATTGAACCTCTTGTGACAATTTTCGAGTGGAGATCCACAATTTGTTCATAAATACTTAAGTTAAGCCAGAGGTTATGGGTCATGAAGCTAAACTCATTTATTTACTAGCTTAATGTGGTTGACACTTCTCGATGATCATTGATGATCATTTTATGTGATTTAGACTAGCGATATGCTATGTTTCTTTGTCCACGTAGGGTACGGTACCTCGTTTTATTGAGTTTCGTCTCATTTCTTTTATAGGATAACGACCTATGTATTATTTGGAGTTTCGACTCAATTTTAGTGTGGGATAGCGACCCATATTCTTTTGTGGAGTTCGGTTCCTCGGGCGTACCGATATTGTACTACGTCGTTTCACCGGCTCTATGGTTAGCGACCACGGGATAGCGTCCCGTTTGTGATACATGTGTTGGTGAGTTAACATGCTCCCGTTTATGATAGGCCTCCCCCTTTTGTGGTTTCTGGATTTCTAATTGATGATTTCTAGAATTTGTGTTTCAACAATTTTTATGATTGGCATCGATATAAGGTCAATATTTGTGGTTTGGTGAATAGAGTGAAGAATATGACATTCTTTTTGGCGTTGTGAGATTTCTTGAGATATTGTATGATTTTTGTTGTTGTCAAATGTATACTTTCCATAGTATGGCTTTACTGTTATCATACATTTTTGTTATATCTCATATTCTATCTCATATTTATTTGATATTTATAGCTAGACTGATCCGTTTATTATTTTCTTATTAAATAATACTCGGGTCAGACCGAGATGTTACAGGTGCTTCTGCTTGACTCCACATTTGGGATTATTATCCTGACTTTTGGCTAACTACATTAGATTTGTAGTTTTTGTTGATATACATTTGAGATAGAAACTCCATGATGTATACTTATTCTTTTGTGTAGCACCTGTAACTATTCCTTTGTGATATTGTGGATCTTGTTAGACCACTACTCTGATATACACTTTTTGTGTAATATTCATATCTGTTTCCGCCTTTGAGATATGAACTTCTGTGACTGACTTGTGTTATGGTATTTCTGTATTTGTTTCCGAAGATTTTATAGCCACTTCGTAGTAGCTTTGAGTTTGTATCGGTGTGTCAGATTTCCTCTTGGAATGAAATGCATATTTTACTATCTACCATACCGGTGCTCGCACAAAGCAATTACTCGGATGGTCGCTCCTCAACAGTCTTATTCTCTGCGCTAGTTGATGGCATTACCGCATAGTGTCCTTGGCTAGAGTGGGTATAGAGGTGGGGCATCACATTGACTCTCTCTGCCTGCCTATCCGTCAGAGGGTAATAAGTAGTACTCATCTTGAGATTGACCCCTAACACACCTTATAGACTCTTCCAAAATTCACTAGTAAATAAAGCATTTCTAACTATACTACTAGGAATTCCATGTAGTCTAACTATGTTCTTTATGAACAACTTAGCTAAAACAGGTGTCGTCCTAGTTGACTTAACTGGAATGAAATGGGCACTCTTGATCAACCTATCCACTATGACCCATATACTTACATTTCCTCTATTCGACCTTAGCAACTTGTCTATGAAATCCATGGATATCGAATTCCATTTCCAAACTAGTATCCCTAAAAGTTGGCAATCCACCCGGCTTCTGATGTTCGACCTTCACTTGTTAACAGTTCGCACACTTCCTAACCCACAAGCCAACATCCTTCTTCATACCTTCCTAGTAGAAGCTCCTCTTCATATCTTGATATGTCTTAGTTCCTCTAGGATGAATTGTGAATTTAGATCGATGACGTTCCTTGAGAACTTTTTTCCTTAAGTCCTCAACATTCGGAAGATACAACCATCCCTTCTTTTTTAACCATCCTCTCTGGTCAAGACTAAAATCTTTTAGTTCATCGATCTCGGATCCAACCTCAAGCCTTCTAATCTTCTCGACTAATAGTGGACCTTTATTTTCCTAGAAGCAATCTTTCGATCAACATTGGTCGAACTTCCAAACGGGACAATGTGGCGCAGCTCTGATTAGAACTAGCAGTTAATCTTATCTATACACTAAAATAATATTTTTAACCTTATATCAAAAATGAAAGTCATAAGGATGTCATTTAATAAGTTTTCCAAAATAAAACTTATCATATAATCAATATGAAGCATTATAATTCATCAACAAGTATGTATCCATTTAAACAAACAAATCAGGACATATAATTTGGAAAACAAATTCAGATCTTAACTAGAAACCAAAACAATAAAAATGAGGTGTAAGAACTATTATTCACCTTAGCTTGTTGTTAAGGAGGTTGAGATTTGCCCTTGAATTAATTTGCTTAAGCTTCTTACTTGCTTATCTTTCTCTTATTTTCCTTAGGTTATGGCCAACTTGAGCTCTTAGGTTTTATGTTTTGGAATTATGAACTTGTGAAATGAAAATGAGAATAAGGGTTTATGGATTGAGAGATATGGTGGACGGCTGTTCCCCATAATAGACTTGCCTATCCTCTTATTATTAGCCTATAAAGCCATTTCCATAAACCTATTCTTTTAAAATTTTATTTTGTTAAGCACGGCCTCTATTTAGCTTTCAAATCTCAATCTCTTATCACTCTAATCTTTACATTATTCTATTTAATTTATCTTATTGAATCTCCAGAATAATGTTATAAAATTTAGGGTGTTACAATAACCGATGGTGCCGATACAAATTCGTGGTTGGAATCTTTGGTTAACGGTTACTCTATAGTGGACAAATTAGGGTGGAATGCTATGGGTACAATGGGAGGCCTCTACAACGTTGTATCAATTCTTCGATCTCAAGGAGAATGGGAGCGGACTCTTTATGCTTCCCTACTAATACTTGTACAGAAATACAAAAACTCAAAATGGATAACGAGGTGACCAAAGACTACAAGAAATGGCTACCATACGCATCAGGAAACTTCTCATTAAAACAGTATGGAATACTGGCAGATCTATTTTCGGACAGCTAGACCGGTTTTACATTAATCTAGAACAAACATTGTGGTTTGTGCATTAATAGCAAAGCTTAACAAACTAAATACGAAAGATAGAATAGCAAGGTGGAACGAATGGATCGATCAGATGTGTGTTCTTTGTGAATAACAAGCAGAAAACAAAGACCACCAATTTTTCATATGTGAGTATTCAACCAACGTTTGGGAGGATATAAGAAAAAAATTACGACTAAAGAAAATTTTTTACTCTTTGGATGAGGTGTTCAATCAAGCAATTAATTCATACTCAAACAATCAAGCAATGCAAATAATCTTGAGTATAACAATCATAATTATATTATATGGCATATTTGGAACAAGAGCAAAACAACAAAATTTTCAAAGGAATTGAGACGCCTTACCAAATTCGAAGAGTTCTAGCACTCCAAGAAATCACAGATCTGATACAAGAAGCTAATCTAAATCTTAGTCAATGCAATAAGGTTGAGGTTATGCTTGTAAATTATGGTATCGCTGTTGAAGACTTGCACCTTCTTAGCCAAAGCGCACCGCACCAGAACCGCAGTTGAAATAAAATTGACTATCTTTGACAAGCTCTCAATCATTTGGAATTCCTGAAGGAATCGAGCTAATCATGTTGCGCCATTTTCTAATATTTAAAGTTTTGAATTGTTAAGGTGAAGAAAAGATTAATTAGAAAAGTGAAGTTGATTAGGTGTTTTCCGCGAGGATAGTTGGTGGTTACGTAATACTTGGTAGTGCGTTTTGCTAGTTGTGTTGAGATGAAATGTTTGTTTTTATTTCTTGCATTTGCTTGAGTACCTCCATGATGCATACTTTTGTTTTATGTTTAGCTATGCCGGTGTTTTTGAGTGAGATTTGTTACTTCTACACTTGTTTGGAACATAGACAAATTCTTGTACTCTTTTACACTGTATATATAAAGTACTTCGTTTTCGAAAAAAATTAATGATAAGAGTGCTAACTATAAAACTTACCTAAGAACAAAGGTATGAAAGAATGTCCATAAAAATGTTAAAGAAGCTTCATAAGAATTTAAAAAGAAGGGGTTTTCCATGATTCAAAAGCAGTGTTTCGAAGGCATTAAAGTAACTTTCGAAGAGGTTGGATTGATGCGGCAAGCACCTGATCCTCCTATAAGTATTAAATGAAACAAGAACATTCAAAGGAATCAAAAGGGAGGCAAAGCTACCCATTCAACTTAGTTGACACTTTTCGAAGCAGTTGGGTTCCCATGCATAAAGGAGTTTTGAATGTGTTAAAAATACCCTTCGAAGGTAATATATAACAAGCTTCCGCATGTATACTGGATCCTTCGAAACGGTTGGAGAAGATTCTGTTGAAATAAGCCTTTCAAAAGCAAAGACTGACTTTTCAAAACGGTCGAATCCTTCTGAAGTATTAGGGAGGTCTCGCATGTAACCCGTATTGCCTTCGCAGACATAAAAGGATGAGCTTTCACACTAACCAAGAAGATGCTTTTGAAAGCCACCTTCCACAACTATCATTTGACCATCAAGAAGCTTCTTTCACCATAAATAACCTTTCGAATAGGTCCTTTTGTCACCATTAAACCCATTCAAAACTATCTACATATCTTGCTTCACTTATTTAAACGACAACTTATCATGATAGTACCAAATCTTAACAACAATGGAGAGGTTTCGAAGGAGATGGAGAAGTTAAAAGTGCTTTCGCTTGTACTCAAACAGCATGAAGATGTACCATGACACATTTGCCACTAATGAAGTATACCTTTCGATGATGTTGAAAGGTTCTAGAAGTACCCAAAAGCAATATTGGTAAACAATGGATCAATATTTTCCACTATCATGCTTTCAATGAAGACGGGAGAACGAAGGCGAAAGGATGAGTTCGAATGGTGGGAAAGAGACCTTTCGACGGCTTTGAAAGGATGAGGGCAGAAGGTTCCAACCTGTATATATAAATACGAACCTAGTGGTCTACGTTCAGGACCGGTTTTTGGATTCTTGAATTTTTTTCTATTCTTAGCAAAACCAAATTCTTGTAACCCTAAATCAATTTGGGGAAAATTCTCTTATATGTAATCCAATTTTGAGAAATAAAATGAGAGGATGTATGGATCTAATATCTATTTCGAATATGAGGAAGACTATTTTGGCCATTAGTTTGACTAATGACCAATCACACATGATACTGACTTATCTTCCTACCCTTTTCTGGCATATGCAATGCTATAGAGTTTACGTGGATATTTTAATTTCGAAGTATATTATCATCACATCTAAAGCCTATATAATACTAAATTGATGTGATGATGATAATCCAATATTATCAAGTCAATGAGACTTGAATCATTTATCCAAGATAAGATTCCATAGCAATTTGAATCTACTTCTGATTTGTTATGTATGTTGTGTTCCGAGTCCCTTCGAAGGTATAAAGACGCTCTCGATTCATTCGAAAGGGGTTTCGAAGGGATTCACTATGTGATCATTAAAGTCGTATCATTTGAGAAGACTCCTTCGAAAGACGCTCGAATATTTCGAAACATATAAATCCTTTCGAAGGAACCGTGACAATGAAATTTATGCCTTCGAAAGGGTTCGTCTTTAAAGGTATAAAGACCTTTTCGACTCAATCAAAATGGGTTCCGGAGGGATTATTTCATTCTTAAACTTTATTTTGAGGTGTTGACTATATTTCTAGTCGACATTTTTGCCATAGAATCTATGTCTTCGAAAGGGTTCCCCATTAAAGGTATAACGACGCATTCGACTCACTCGAAAGGGCCGAAGGGATTGTTTCCTTCTTAAACTTTGCTTTTAGGTGTTGACTATATTTCCTGTCAACAAAAAGCACTGCGGTTTATGCTAATGGCACCACGTTTGACCGAACATAATTTTCAGTGCCCCTAGCATGCAACGTAGTGCCCTTAGAGCATCCCCAACTAGGGTCCGTCATTGAGTGACTGACCCTCCAACAAAGATGGGTGAGCCTAAAAATTGGCTCACTATTGACTGTCAAGTTCGCTTTAGTGACCCCGACTGTCGCTGAATTATCCGGCATTATAACTAGTGTGGTCAGATTTGATTGTTTATCACATGAACTGAAATCTGCCCACATAAGTTTATTCGGCATTATTAATGCTGGAAAACTCAGTGTAATGAGTGGATGAAAGAAAATATTAGTTTATACCTCTACTCCATTTTCTTTGTTGAAAATGTTATTAGCGTACCGGGCACAAATCCCCCTGCAGACCAAATAAATCACAATCGTTCGTATTTTTCATTTTAGTTATTAAAAACTAAAAAAATTAAAAGATGAACGATCGGATTTCATGAAGTCTACGGGGTCCACTGAAAATGAGTTCAGTTGATTATTTGCCCAGTATACCACTAGTTAAACCGAACTAACAGAATAGATTGGCCAGTTCATACAATATATCTGCAAGTTCGTCGTCATCACATCCCATCATATAAATTACGGTAAAGCTAGGATTATGATAGGTGAAAGAAAACTCAGTAAACAAAAGTCTGAATCCTAGATTCTTCAATTCAACTTGCCTCTGAATCCAAGATTCTTCAATTCAGGTTTGCTGCTGCTTCTTCTTCCTATCCTTCTCTCTCTATCCCTCTTTTATTATTTATTTACTTTATTTTTATTTTTTTATTATTATTGTGAATCGAGATCGCAATGCTAAACTAAATCTCTTTTGATTTTGCTCAATTCGATGTTTAAACTGAAATCGCGATTCAGTATTGGACTTCAGTATTTTCGTTTTGAAATACGATCGTACGTTTTACATGGTTGCGATCCAATTTAACTCCTTTATCGGGAAGGCTGCGATTGCTTCCAAATTGCGGTTTGGAACGTACGGTCTCACGATTTTTGCAATTACACTTTGAACCCTAATTTGATTCAACTTACAGTAATCTTTTGTAGCGTTTGGTTATTTAATCAACACTAGATCTGTATGTTGTGAAAATGTTCGCACTTTTGTCTGATTGGTATAATGCTATTAGATTGACTGAAATCTATAAAGTCAGCACTAGTTTGTATGTAGTAGGTTGAAATGATATGGGTTGGTGTAGGTAGGTAGAGATGGGTAGGTGAGAGAATTTATTGAAATACCCAATTCTTCCGTCCCATTTTTTTCAAGCTCAATTTAAGTTTAAACCAATAAAATTAATAATACAGGCAATTAGGTGGATTGTGCGAATGATGGCTACTATCTCTTCTTCTTCATCATCCTGTTTAAACGAAAATATATTCATAAAGGGTACGTCGTCGTCATATGTACGATTACAATCATCACGCTTTCAGATCTCTTTTCATGGAAAATCAAAGCTACAAACTTTACCTTCGCGCAGCTTAGGTTTGTTTCTTCATCCTTTTTCTCCATGTTCTTTCATAATTGTTAATTAATTTGATTATCAAAATCAGATTGACCCGTTTCGCTTTAAATTCCTTAAAAGTATTTTTGGATTGGAACTTTTAAGTGGTTTTGATTGAATAGTAATAAGCGAAGTATATAGATTTAATTTGACTATCAAGTTAAAATAAGTCAATTCTGCTGTTTGTATACCATTATATATGGTAAATTATTGTATACTAAATTACATAACCAAGTGTTTCTATGATGAATAGTAAATCGTGACACTCCTAAACAACTTTATCTTGGCCATATACTTGATCAAGGTTACTTATGAAATTATAAGCTACTTATGAAATCATTTGTGATATTTTAAGCTGCTTATGAAATCATTTGTGATATTCTAAGCTACTTATGCTACCTTTAAATAAGGAGCTTTTAAACATCTAAACTCGAATAATTAGCTGTAAGTAGTTTTAACTACTATCAAGGAGTTGCCAACTCAAAGCTACTCATGCTTGCTGCAATGTTTATTAATTATATTATCAGACAATTGATTATTCAGACTGTTAACTAGAAATCAATGTCCTTTCCGTATAAAAAATAATAAAGTGTACTGTATGTCAGGTTGCTTTTTAAAATTATAGAATTTCCTCATCTAATAAACAAGTTGTATGCTTCCCCTAACACAATAATTTTATGTAAATGTGCAGTTTTTTTTTCATTTCTTACTCTTTGTTGAATATTAGTCGTTGTCAACAAAAGTTATCTTGCTCATTCTTAAAATTATATCATGTAGATGCGCGCGCGCACGCACTCATTTATTTATATGCATCAGCATTGAAGAGTTATATTTTTATAGAAATGAAAGAGGCATGCGGGTGCGGCGTAGTGGAAAGGAGGCTTGGGTTCTGCTAAAAAGACCCAGGTTCGATTCCTACCATGCGCTTCCCTATCCTATCTAAATTTACCCGGGGGTATGGGGTTTGGATCAGCGACAGCTTTACTATACCCTCCTCGGGAGTTTATCGGCCCGCTGGGTTCTCCTGGGTTTTCAAAATAAAAAAATTAAATTAAATTAGAACTTCATATGTTATTAATTTGAATAATTAAACATAACCGTTACTTTTTGTTAAATTATATTTTAGTTTGAAAATTATATATTTTAGAACATTATCTTTTGTGTTTAATGCTCTTGGATTTCAATTGAATCTTCTCTGAATTTTTTTTGCTAGTCCTACATATGCTGGGTTCTCCTGGGTTTTCAAAATAAAAAAATTAAATTAAATTAAAACTTCATATGTTATTAATTTGAATAATTAAACATAACCGTTACTTTTTGTTAAATTATATTTTAGTTTGAAAATTATATATTTTAGAACATTATCTTTTGTGTTTAATGCTCTTGGATTTCAGTTGAATCTTCTCTGAATTTTTTTGCTAGTCCTACATATGCTGTGTATTTAGCCGTTTAAGGATTCAAATGAATGATTCCTTTTATAAGGTATATATGAAGAAGTAACATTTGTCTACCATATACGACTCCAATAAATTTTACAATAGAAGTCTGTATAGTATTTTTGGTGAAGTATATGCGGTACTTAAAATAATATATATATATATGTATGTGTATATATATATATATATAATATATACATATAAGATAAAAGTTAGCAAGGTTTAATATAAGCACTTTCACTCAAATGATGTATGTGTTCTTTTATTTATCAAATCGAGTTTTACTTGCATGTACTCTCAATCAAATTTTCGTCATTTTTATTTAAGTTGCATGTCATAGTGTCAGTACATACATAGATTATGTGTGTATTTTTATGACATTAGCCTTTGAAAATATGACATGCTATTTGTTGTGACATCCAGTTGTTAAGGCAAGTGGAAATGTATTTGGTAAGAATTTTCAAGTTTCAACTTTTGGAGAATCTCATGGAGGTGGCGTTGGTTGCACGATTAGTGGTTGTCCACCTAGAATTCCTCTTACTGCAGCTGATATGCAAGTAGAACTCGATAGAAGGTATGTATACTTTTTGTGTGGCGAATCACATTTTGAAAAAAATGCCATTTTATGTTCAACAATTTTTTTTTTTTTTTTTTTTTTTTTTGGTTTTCCCCGAAAAGGAGGCCAGGTCAGAGCAGAATAACTACACCGAGGAAAGAGACTGATACATGTCAAATTCTATCAGGAGTTTCTGAAGGTTAGGTTTTATGTACTTACACATTATGATTCCATCTTTTTATGTGTGAAAATTTCATATTCTGTGAACATAGATTACTATCGATCAGTATTGAAGCCTTATTATTTTGTCTTCTGTCCTGCAGGAATGACTACTGGAACTCCTATCCATGTCTTTGTACCAAACACAGATCAAAGAGGAAATGTGAGTGCTATGACCAACTTCTTTATGTATATTGTCATATTTTCTACATAAATTTTACTTTGAATAGGTGGAACCTAAACCATCCAGTGAACTTTTATTACATTGTTTACTGTGCATGTGTCTCCTCATACTCCACCCATTCTGCTGCTCATTAGTTATTATTACTGTTTCATCCAACCTCTTACGATTTGCTTAATTAACGGCTCAAATTTGAGCAGATATGATATTTTTGTTGCATTCCATGTATATTTTGAATGTAAGTTCTATTTATGAAAACTTATGCAGGATTACAGTGAAATGTCAAAGGCATATAGACCTTCTCATGCTGATGCGACATATGATTATAAGTATGGTTTGAGATCTGTTCAGGTGAGGTGTTCAAGATAGTTATTTTCATGCAAAACTGTCTTAAAATGCTTGGTTGTTTGAGATGGATCATTTAAAATATATATATATATATATATATATATATATATATATTAAAAAAGATAATTTGAATTTGAAATCTAGGGAGGTGGTAGATCTTCTGCAAGAGAAACCATTGGAAGAGTAGCAGCAGGAGCTGTTGCCAAGAAAATTCTGAAAATGAAGTGTGGGACAGAGGTGTGGTTGTCTTGGGTTATGATTCAATATAGTTTTCTTTGTTGGTTTAATTTTTGTTTCCAATTTCGTGATCAAGGTCACAGTCACTTGCTTAGAATATTGTTGGATCTTTGTCATAGATGATATTTTAGCAGACTTTTATTGTTCTATACTTGTGTTTGATTTCTTAGATTCTGGCGTATGTTTCACAAGTTCATAAAATTGTACTTCCAGAAGGAGTCGTTGACAATGAGACAGTAACTTTTGATCAAGTAGGCAGTTTCTTACCTTCTCTAAAATCTCATTGTTTTTGTGGTTCTTTAATGTTTCTATACGATCAATGTTTTCAACGTATGCTAATAATATCAGATAGAGAGCAACATTGTGAGATGCCCAGATCCAGAGTATGCACAAAAGATGATTGATGCCATTGATGCTGTTCGTGTAAAAGGAGATTCTGTAGGCGGTGTTGTCACATGTGTTGCAAGAAATGTTCCCAAAGTAGGAAGTATACATATTTCGCACAAACTTCATAGTCAATACATTATCATCTTATGCTCAAACATATTTGCTTTAGGGGCTTGGTTCTCCAGTTTTTGATAAACTCGAAGCTGATTTAGCAAAAGCTGCCCTCTCACTTCCTGCCACCAAGGGATTTGAATTTGGCAGCGGGTTTGCAGGTAATGGATGTGAATTACATTGCCCAATGCATATCTCAAGACTATCTAGTAGCAGCCAACATGATTTATACCATTATATGCAGGTACTTTTTTGATGGGGAGTGAGCATAATGATGAGTTTTATACTGATGAAAACGGAGATATTCGAACAAGGTCAAATCGATCTGGTGGTATTCAGGTTGGCTATAATATTATTTTTCACTTTCAACTCATGTTTAAGTTACTTATTTACATATTTTCTGGCTTCAACTAATTGTTTGTTTGCTGTTTATAGGGAGGAATTTCCAATGGGGAAACAATATACATGAGAGTAGCTTTCAAACCAACCTCTACTATCGGGGTAAGCCACTTATTCAAATTTGTTATTATTTTCTTCTCGAGTTTTTTTTCCAGATAAAATAAATAAATTACACAACAAGCTCTATTGTTTAAATATCATTACACATTCATATGTTAAAAATTGGTAGGAAATTATGTCTATGGATGAGGCCTTGTCAAAATCTTAACGGTTAGCTGTTAATAAAACTTAAAAGTATATTTGGGGCTACGTTCTTGACAAATAGACCTAAGCATAGAAAAAGGCAAATAAAACGGGTTCGGAAAGGAAAGGAGAATTGTTTTATGTGTTTTGAAAAGGATTGAGGATAATGTTATATTTTAATCATAAATTGATATTAATAGAAAGTAACTAATCAATAGTACAAAAATTGATTAGTTAAAATACAAATATACAACAATACATCATCATAATACTACACTATGGATACATTGATACATGAAATAAATTACATGAACACATCACAATAGTATCAATACTAATTATTGGAACAAAATCCTTCCGTTCAAAGTTTTTTGTACACGTGTTGTGCTAGGTTTTTACAATTTCGACCATCATCCAATTTTTAGCAATGCCGTTGTTTAGTAGAATCATCAAGCCGGCTTTGCCGGTTGCATAATAATGGTCAAAGTTTCACCACTGTCAAATTCACTTATTCATTGAAGCGAACAACAATATCGACATAATTTGAAAACATCCCACTGTAGAGTATGTTGTTCGTCGAATTTGTTGTGTTGGAAAAGTTTTGTCAATAAGATTCAAGAGGTTTTTTTTGTGAGTTTGAGTACTTAAGAGGTCGTACATACTTATACAACAAATCGTAGGTTGGCCTGTAAAAGGTCGGATACGGGTTCGAATAGTGCTATATCCGTATCTGTATCTGAAATCATTTCCGGATATCGGATATTCTTTAACCAGTTCACAACTAATAAATCAAAACAAATAAATACAAAATTTTGATTTATTATAAATCTATTTCAGTAGTAAAAGTAGAGAAAATATAATAAGTACTCCAAGGAAAATAATTTTAAGTAGTAAATATTAATATATATGTATATATAGCAGTTTTTTTTTTACCAAGATAAAATTGCAATGACAGCCATTTTATGTATAAGAACACAAAAAAAAAACTATAATCTTAATAAAAACCGAACGGATAATTATCGGATATAGATATGGTTATATATGAATCCGTATTCTTTTTTCGAATATCGGATAATTTTTTATATTTCAGATATAAATACGGACGAATTTTGGAATTTCCGAGTACTCATTAACAACCCTAATCGGAGATGGTATATAACATAGAAGTCAATATATGTCCAGTGGTTCAAATTATCCTATGCAGAATTCGAACAAGTGATCTCACGTGCCAAAGGCGTAGCGAACCAAAGCGGAGTTGTGTCTGCTTGTTCCAAAGGACTAAAAAATCTATTGAAACCCCAAGTCATCAAACTAAGACTATTAATTGGAGATTTCCGCTACAGCAGCTCTTCTTGGATATCAACGGGGGTGTATACAAACGTTGTCCAGTTGTATTTGTATCTCGAAATAAACTTGCATCAATTCATAGTTTTCAGTTGGTCCTCTCCATTACTTCAAAACATCATGTCCAAACTCCTTAAGTAAAAAAAATTATATTTCTTTAGATGATGCGTATTTGGGTTAAAAACTTAAATACAATGCAAATATGTACATATACTTTTACATGATCGAATCTCTATTTTTTGTTGCCACAATTTTATTTGGGGTATCCCAACTACTCTTTGTTTTATTTCCAAATTTTTGTCATGTAATCCGTTATTTCCAAAGATTTTTAGACTTCTATCAGATTTGTGTGTTATCTATTTTGTGTCGTCAGGAATGGTCACTATGATTTGGTTGTACTTCTCCACCGTGATTTTGTACTTTTTTTTTCTTTCCCACAAGCTCCTACGTCTGAGCAAAACATTTTAATTAATAAATAGTACTTTGATGCAATAAAATAGTAGTTGATGTTATTATGGACACTAGCCACTGCATCAATGCCATTTATTTCAGTGTTCATTGATTTTAAGTTCTCATTCATAGTTGGTTTTACTGCAGAAAAAACAAAACACGGTGACAAGAGACCGTGTTGAAACAGAGCTTATTGCCAGAGGTCGTCACGATCCCTGTGTTGTTCCAAGAGGTATGTTTATTGTTCTCCTTGCGAAAAAAGGATAAATTTTAAATATAAGCTCCTTAAAAGAACTTGTTGCTTAAATAGATTTCGTTGAAAACCTATTATAAAATAGGTTTAAGTTTTCGATAAGCTAGAATTTGTACATGCTTGGTTTTAAAATGTGCATATACAAATTTGCATTTTGTATATGTGTGTGCACTTTTACTTATGTACATATGTGTCATACTTTGTACATGTACATATGTATAAAAAACTGGCTTAGAAGCTTATGACCCGTGGGCCTTTTACCTCCATGCGGCATTGCTCCGTCGGGCTTTCGTCCATTATGGCAAGTTCTCCACTGCTACCTCCGTAGGAGCCTTCATCTGACTGACTAGTTCCGGGTTTGAGTCCCGGGCAATCCATATAGAAAATTAAAAAAGAAAAGCTTCTTTGTCAATTTTCATCCAAAAACAATGATAGTAATTAATTGCTACTTAACAGAATAACATGAGACCTAAAAACGATTTTTTTTTTTTTTTTTTGGAAAAAAGTGTTGCTGGGACATGATTTGAACCCGTGACCTCAAGGTTACGAGGCTTGCGAGTACCGAAATGCTCTAGTCCGTGCTAAGAACTAGGAACTAACATGTCAGCAGCAGGTCTATTTTCATAATAAGTTCTAGAATAACTAAGTTTTTGCAATAAGAGTTTTTTCAAGGAGCTGAGCCTATATCTAAAAGAGGGAATTAGGACGAAGGACAAACTTTGAGAAAAAAAAATTAGACGGAAGGATACCAAGTTTCATTTTTGAACTGAAAAACACTTTGAAAAAAAATTAGGCTGAAGGACAATGCTAGTTATAACTAGCATTATATTCAGTTTTTATACTATACAAAATGCTATACAAAATGCTAGTCATAACTAGCATTATATTCAGTCTTACACTGTACAATATTCTAGCTATGATTAACATTGTTCTCTAGTCTAATTTTTTCAAAGTTTGTCCCTCAGTCCAAACAAGAAATATGTTGTCCTTCAGTCTATTTTTTTTCTTCAAAATTTGTCGTTGTGCCTATTTTCCACTATCTCTATCTATCTAAAATTTTTCAAAAAAAATGCTCATTTACAACATCATTACCTTATAAAATTCAAATGTGGGCTGCTAATAAGGCTTTTTTCCTGCATGTATATGCATGTATTTATGTATGCAGCTGTTCCAATGGTGGAATCTATGGTAGCCCTGGTGTTATTGGATCAACTGATGTCTCATTTGGCTCAGTGTGAGATGTTCCCAGTCAATCCTGCCCTTCAGCAACCTGTCAATCCTTTAACAGATGCATCTTTATTCCCTGAGTTTGCTTAACAAGTAGATTGCATTGGTTATGATACATTTGTATAAGCATGATAAAGTATGACAAAATATGATTCAGTAAATTTTATGTGTAATACCAATTGGTTTGAACCTACAATTTATTTTACTTGAACAAAATGATAGCAGTACAAATAAACATTTGTACTTTTTATCTGACAATATGGGAATTGTATGCAGTTATGACTGAAAGCTAAAGATTTCTTCTGTTTGATGATCATAGGGGAATGGAAGTGGAAAAGGTTGGTTATTTTATTAATTTACCTTCGTACTATATTAATCCGGCAACCAAGGTATATTTGAATCAGCCTGGGAAAAAAAGTTTAGAGTAATGGCTGATATAAAACCTTAATTTGTATTACAAGTGCTACAGAATCCAAAAACAAATAGATGAGGTTATCTGAAGTGCGTAAGAATACAACTTCATTTAAAAATCTTCTCAATTTTCCTTTATAGAAAGCATCTTCATTTTAAAACCATAGAAGGAATTCAAAGGATATTTAGATAATTTTATTAACTTGAACATGTGCTATTATGGCATGTGCTATCATTTTCCATAATTTATAAATGTTTTCGATGCACGTCTAAAAAACAGAAACATACGAAAAAGAGATATGTAAATTAGTTTGGATTTTTGAAAAGATGGACGTCCGTAATTTTCATTGCAATTCATGTATGGTTTGTGTGAAGTTTTTCCCCCTCAAAGGTGTAAACTATGACATTTAATGTTTTAAGTTCATATTGAAATAATAAAAAATTAGTGCGAAAAAAAATAAAGGAACAAAACAAAAACCACGTTACAAAAGGGAAATCCATGGAAAAGAGTGTTATATCTACTTATACTACATCCAAATCAATATTGTGTATATTTCGATGTATAAGTAAATTTTCATTTCAATATATAAGTAAATTTTTGTTACAAATCAATATATTGTACATTCAAATTAATATTGTGTGTATATTTTTATGTGATACAAGAACATCTATTAAATGATAGGAAAGTAGAAAATTTTCAAAGCTATCTTGTTAGCGTTAGAAGTTTTCTTTATTATACTTGATTCTCTTCTGGTCCAAATACATTGTTTTCAAAATCTTATAATGTACCACTTTATGATCATTCAACTATATTTTTTATACTATTTTATATTCAACCATTTAATTACTCAAATTTTCTACAATCATTTATAAATCTTTCCAAATTTTTTATTATCAACAAAAAAATTTCAATTATCTTCTAATATTTTACATTAAAACCACACATTTAAATTAATTAGATAACCTAAACTTCATACTAATTGATAAACCTAGTAAACTAATATTTATTAATAAATTCTAAAAATTGAAAATTTCAATATATATACCATAGAGGCATCAACAAATTGGTAAAGAAAATTCATTTAGATACAAATATATAAAAGTCAAATAACATTATGCACACATGATAATAAAAAACTTATTTTATAATTTATTTGCCATAATGAATTTATCATGCATTGCACTGTAAAGTTCTGTTAAATCCAAACGTGTAAATTCTTAGAAAATTTACAATTACCTCCTAACCCTTCTCAATTCTTTCATAATATTTTACATTCAAATACATATATTTACTAATTGCGTAATCTTATTTTAAATTATTTAAATAAATTTGATCACATATATTCACTAATTCATCCCATCTATCTCAAAAATACAAAAATTTAATATAGGAGTAAAAACAATGTTTTTTTTTCCAAAGACAAATCAGTTGTGCTATATATATATATATATATATATATATATATATATATATATATATATATAAGAGGCGAGAGCACCTCAACAACTTTGAATACAACAATTGAGAACAGGAGCAAGAATAAATTATTCTAACTACTATATAAAATTATCTTTATTTTGATATAAAGATATTTAATCACACAACATGAAATGTATGCATAAATAATAATATTCGTTTAATCTCAAAAAATGTTAGCATACATTAAATAATGTAATTCATCTCTAACAACATTTAAAAGATAAATATATGTTTTACAACATTATGTTGCGAACACGCAGATTGCACTAATAAAAGTTAGATTATATAAACATCCTCGATTTCAATATAGGTTATCAAACCATGCTCAACTAATAACTCTACTAACTGCTACGGAATATTATTTTGCAATTATCAAAGGCACGACTCTCCTGTAACAACATGAAATCTATGGTTACCTCCAAAGATAAACATGTTTAAAAATGAAAACTAAATAATGCATAGAAGTTCACATGTTGGTAAACTAGGCATAAGATGCCCTTTTCAACTGCAAATATGTACGAAATTACTCACTTTTCTCCAAATTTTTTTACAAACCCCTTATATTAGATTAGTTAAGTTGATTATTAATTTAAATTATTATAATAAACTCAATTATTCAATAATTATTATTTAATTTATAAATCCTTCAAAAAAAGATAATTTAACACACACAACATTTATATAGTTTTTTATTCACTTATGTATATCACATAACATAAATTATCCACATAAACAGTATTAATAATTTTAATTTTTTTTTTTTTTTGACTTAGGACTAATTATTACAAAGATATGCAGTTAATGAGATTGAATCCTTAACTTTACATCCGAGCGTCACATGTCGTTTTAACTGATGATTAACATATCATAAAAAATTTAGTGGAAATTAGGGACACGTTTTTATATCTAAAACTTATTTGTTTTACATTACTTTGTTTAGAAACTATTTTATATATCCATCTTTTTTTGATATATCTCTACATACATGTTGTAAAATAACATGAGACTTCATTTCCCAAGGCATTAATGTCTTCAAATTCCACAATGCTTTTCTAACACAAATTACCCATTTCAACCTCTCTTATATATCCATTTATTGCGCCTCTTTCCTCTAACGAAAACTCATTTAATGTAAACTAACTGTAACTGAGATAGAAAAATAACGAAGTATGTTCTTAAATACTGATGCAAAAATGAACAGTTAAAGTTCATAACATGCAAAATTCCAAATGGCCACTAATATATTACTCTTTGAAAATCTATTTAGCTGTAGCAACCAACAGTAGCTCATATAATAGGTACACCTACTAAAGTAATGTGTACTTGGGACGTCAACATCCCACCAGCCATTTAACTGCTATATGATTACCATTGTCAAATTTGCATATCAATTTGCTTACTACTTTTAGCTTTGAAACGCGAACTCGGTAAGTAAGCCTCTAAACGGATGCATCATAGTGCTGCTGTATTCATATCCGTATTCGAAAATGAAAATCCGTATTCGAATCCGTATCCAATATGCGCGAATACCCGTTGAATATTATCCGTATCCGTATCCGCTAAAATTTTTGGATATCCGAAAATATCCTTATCCGGCTTAGCGAATACGGACATCTGTATCCGAACCTCAAAATGTATCCGAAAATATCTGAAAACTAATCAATATAATGAATATTTCATTTTTTTTGACTGAAAAAAAAAGATGAAAAAAACCTTGTAATACATAAATTACATCAAATTAATAACAGGTAATCCAACCACACAAAATCCGTATAATGAATTAGTGTATTTGTATTAAATTTTTGGATATAAAATAACGTAATAATGTATAAATATTTAATTTCAAACCGGACGGATACTTTACGGATACAGCTATGTCCGTATCCATAGCCGAAATATGTTTCGGATATTGGATATCCGCATCCGTTTTTCGGATATCGAATATTTTTCATATTTCGGATACGGATGCGGACGGATTTTGGATATTTCGGATATTCATTGACAGGCTTAGCTGTAAGTTAGTTATCAAAGGAAAAGATGGTTTTTTCATATGTTCTAAGTTTGAAAGTGATAATATAAAACAAAATTAGGAACATAATAAATTTTAAAAAGATAAACTGAAAATATAAATAGTTGTTATCTATAGGTGTTAAATTTTTTAATGCTGGAAATTGATTTTAGATGAACCAAGTAAAAACCTCATGAATATTGCCGTTGGGTACGTCATGTAAGAGAAAATAAGTTATTATGTGCAGTGTATGCAAGGAAGAATTGGTAGACTTTTTATTTTATTTTTTTCTTCTCATCAAAATATGTAAGTTGAGCGCGTCCATATGTAGCGAGTTAACTTCAAAACTAAGGACCGGTTTGGCAACTACATGTTGCAAAATGACTTATTTGTTTTTTATTAATCTACCAATTATTTCTGTCTTTATAAAATATTTCTTAGTGGCTTGAATTCAGCCCCACCATCTGTTTGTATAACATTTAGTTGTTGATTGGTTTGTTTTTCTGCTTCATTGATAAACTGTAATACCGCCTTCCCTGTTTCTGCTTTTGACTTAAGAAAATAAATCCAAATGAATTTAGAATATGCATTAATAAATGACAAGTAATAATTATAACTATAATCTGAGTTTATTGGTGCCGGTCTCCATAGATCAGCGGCCACCAATTGTAATGGTTCATGATATTCAGTTATAGAATTAGGGAATAGTAATTTATGACATTTTCTCATTTGACAGTAAGTACGTATATATGGCAATGATAAATCCTTGAAATTGATATTATCATTTCTCCGTACATGTTTTACAACATTGGCATTTGGGTGTCCCAATTTCCAGTGCCAGAAATCAAAAGTACTCTTATGGTTTACATTGTCATTAATACCAGAGTAATTTTACCATTTCTTGTCATCTGCTTCTTATGATGCTTTATTAGGCTGAAAATATAGAGGTCATTGTGAAATTTACCCTATAGTAAATTTTTTACTTAGCAAATCTTTAACCGTACAAAATTTTGGGTAGAATTCAAAGTAAACTTGATTATCAACAGCAAACCGAGATACACTCATTAAATTCTTTTTAATTTCTGGAACACTCAATAAATTATTGAGATGTAACTCTCTATTGCCCTTGATAATTGCTTTTCCAGTATGAGTGATTTGTATTGATTCACCATTACCCATAAAAATAGAATGCATACCTTTGTATTCTTCGTTGCCCAAATTCAGATTTTGTAGATTACTACTAATATGATCAGTTGCACCTGAGTCTGGATACCAATCTTCATTCAGTATGTCTTTTGGCTCAGTTAGAATTTCAACATCATTTTGAGTTCTTAACACATTTCCTTAGTTCTTGGAATCTTGACATACATGTGCTAGATTGGCATTGGGATGGTAATTCCTTTGACTGTAGTTGCTTTGTTGATTTGATATGTAATTTTGATCAAATATAAAATAGCATCTACTTGCTGTGTGACCATATATTTCTTAAGTTTGACTTCGTATTCTATTGTTATTGCTCTATCTGCCTCTGCCATTGCCTCTGTAAATCCAATTGTTTCTTTGATTGCCTTATTCATTTCTTGAATTTGCATTTCTTGATCGATTCTTGCCTTTAAAATTTGCTTCATTTGAAACATTTGAAACATAATTAGTACCGAAGTCTAAGCTTATTGCTTTTCTTCGATCTAATCTACCCTCATATGACAATAAGGTAGAGAACATATTGTAAACTTGGAAGTATTTCTTTTGATGAGACGATTGCTACAAATGATTCATGTCCTCATCTAAGCCATTGAGAAAAGCCAGCATTTGTTCTGTTTTTGCTACCTTATAACCTGCAAAACTCGGTATATCACATAGTGACTTCATCTTGATTAGGTATTCTATTATGGACATATTATCTTTTCTTAAGTTTTGCATCTGCCTTTTATAATGCATCACTCTTGCTGATGACTATGTGTTGAACATCTGTTCTTCCATATTTCGAATTTCATGTGCTGTGTTGCAACCTATGGCTTGAGGCGGTAAATTTGCATAGATTGATGACAATAACCATGCACTTAAGAGATTGTCTTGTCGTTGATGTATTATATATTCCTTATTGTCAGCTACCTGCCCTTCACTGATGGTTATGTATTTTGTAGGGGTAGATGCAGTTCCAAGAATATACTCTTCCAGCCCATATCCCCTTATGGCAGTTGAGATTTGATATTTCCAGAGCAAGAAATTGCTCTCACCTAACTGAATACTGATGTTTCTCTTCTTGGATTGATGATTTTCTTGGATATTTCTTCTAGTTCAGATGTCTGATTGGCAATATGATCAGCTGATGATGCATATGACGTGTCATCAGTTGTTGCCGCCATTAAGTTATTTCTTGATCAAGTGAGGAGGTTTTCTCCGATGGTCTTGATCCGATATAGCCAAAGTGATGTGATGAGGCTTCTCTGATCACCTTCAGGCACGACATAGATCAGTTGCAGGTGAAAGTTGGTTCTTGAACAGAGCTACACTGAATCTTGATTTAAGAATTGAAATCATCTCCAGTGATGAAATCTATCCGAGGATATTATGGAAACAGCCACACTCAGATGAGGTAATGGCATGGTGATTGATCACTGAAGTGGTAGTTGATGGTCTTTAGGCACTGGCGGCTCTCATACCAATTTAGGAATATGAAAAGTGAGATAATGCAAGATATTGTTTATTATTTCAAAAGGATGATAATACATTATAATACACTGGTGTATTTATTTGTATCTTTTGGCCTATATTGACTTGTTCAACTGAGTACAACTCATGCCAGATGTATTGTATACAATTACATTTATAACCCTAGGAGGGTATAAGCTGTTGTTAACAGCCGATCCACATTATTCCTCAATAGCTCACCTGCACTCAACCGTCGAAGTTGTTGTCAAAGTTGTCGATGCCGCCTGCACTTAACTAATGCTCGTCTACACGTGCCCGCCTACTCCTAGGCTGTAGTCCGCATGTCCCTACGCTGTTGCCCGCCAGCACACATTAAGTTTTCCTTCGTCAAATTTTTTTGGCCGCATCCTTCGTTCAGAAAAGCTCTAATATTTTTCCTCCTCTGTATCAGTATTTTAAAATGTGCTCCTCCTTGTTTTAATAGACCAAAATTTCGAACTTTAATGTGTTCTTTGCGACATTTTGGATTCAGAATAGTGAATTTACACGTTGGACACTGAATCTATGACACGTTAAACACAAACGATTCATTTATATTGCGCTGTGTTCGTCGGGTCGGACATGTATGTAAAAGGGTACAATTTTCATGTATTGTATTCGTCGAAAGCCCTAATGAGAAAGTAAATTACCGAACCCACCCATTACTTTTATATACAAATCGTTAATCCAAATTTGACTTGTAAGAGCATCTCTAACAAGTCATCATTCAATCTTAATATTCAACAATCACAAAAGCAATGACCCAACGGTGAAGATTACATGTTATATTATGTGCAATCTTCAAGGGCCAATTCAGAGTTCTTAATTGGCCACTGGTTCATATTTAATAGGCATCCAAACTCAAATACCTATTAAATATATGTCCAACTTCAAGCACTTATTAAATAGGCGTCTACTAATGTGCACCTATTTAATAGACATCCAGCCTATAACTGCTACTATTGCCCCATTGGCTCCTCGGACGGCTCTATTTTCCTTTAATTCAATAAAAATCAACTTTTAATCCTAAAAATTCATCAAATTCTTTAATATTTCTTTTTATCAACCACATCAATCTTATTTTAAACCTGATCTCCATAAATTCTTCACCAATTAAAAGGGTTCACACATCCTTTAAATTCTCAAAATTAAATTTTCGAAGAGCGACATTCATCCGACCTATAACGATCGATGATGATTATATGACTTGTGCAACATTTACTATCATTATACCAAAAATTCGATCAGCGATAATGATCAAAATGGCGATAGTTTAGAAGAAAATAATGAATAGTTTCAACATAAAGCACAACATACATTCATTGTCCATGATTTAGGTCGATTCAGAAAACCCAATTCACAAACTCAATTTTACGAACAACAGATTTATAAAATAAAGAAGGCGAATCCCATTGGAATAGAAGGTGAAGGTTACTTATTACGTTTCTTGATCTTGTTTATTCTTTAATATATAAGAATTTTTTCTTTTTTTCTTTTGTTACTAGGAAAAAATAATCAATGAGGAATTCTCAAAACTTTTGGTAAGGGAAAATGATGTTAAATGTCACACAATTACAAATTCATGAAATATTATGAGTTATTGACAAGTCAACCGAAGTGAAATTTTGATAATGCAGTGGGTTTGATTACGTTCAAACAAAGGGAAAAGAAGAGAATAAGCCATCAAAAGCATCATACTATTGTAGTCTTGGAGATACATCAAGCAAAGAAATGCCATTTGAGGGTGAACTAAGGTAGATGTGCTCAATCAGAGACCTAATGAAGATTATAGATCAATGGGCTTCAAAGCAACAAAGAAAAAGAGTGAAGTTAAAGCTGGTTTAAATTCTAGAGTAGACGCCACCCATGAAATTCACAAAAGAAGACATCCAAAAAGAACCAAGCTAACACAAAAGATGATTGACATAATACAAAACTTTGCGAGGATTGAGCAACAAAAGTTGGATTTGAACATTTGAAAGCAAAAATAGAACATCAAAAATATGAACAATCAATTTTGTATAAGGATTGAGGGAATGTATGAAGTTCAAGACCAATACTGGATGGAGTGCAAAAGACAAATAATTATAGCCAAGTTCCCCCAAATGTTGTTTATTTTAAACTTAGTAATTTGGATTATTAGCAATGTACTTTGTATTCTTATGAATTTGTTTAATGTGGTTTTAATTAGTGTTCTATTTTAGAATCTATATAAATAAAGTACTACATAAGACGAATGGTCATTTAAGGAAAAATAATACAATTGTTACATAAAAGAAAGTATAAACGAAAAATAAATGGGCATACACATATGTTTCATTAGATCTACAAGTGAACTAACATTCTCTATAGTGATTCCAAATATGATGTATAAGATCGATCTTTTTGAAGCCAATTGTGAAGTTTAGCATCTTAGAATGAAAGTCGACATTCCATGTGGATGTTGAAAGCTTTTTAGTTAACAAATCGTCGTCTCAGAATATATTTGATATTTGCTTTGCATCATTGTATTCGTAGTGATGATGATCCACTTCAATATCTCTTTCATCTTTAATGATTATGTTATGTAGAATACTTGTAGACATGATTATGGACATCTTTTCTCGAGACAATAATTGATAAGGATTAATAATCATCGCAAATCTAGATTGAAGTACGCCAAAAGCTCTTTCTATATCTTTTCTTTATCCTTTTTTACATCTCAGAAAACTTTGTCTACTTTGTTGTTATTGAAGTTGAGCATGTCTTCACAATAGCGCTCCATTTTGGATTCATCTCATCTCCAAGATAATATCTGTGTTCGCAGACGTTTTGGCCAAGGTAAATGTCATAAGAGTTACTTTGAAAAGTGGTAGATAATTAAATAAGTTTGACATCTCAATAATATTTGAATCTGTTATTAGATCCGGACATTCCAAAGAAAGCATGCTAAATTCACAAATTATGCAAAGTAACCGCTTCCAAAATAATAATTGATTTTTTCGTTACTATTATAGGCTTTATGATAAGCTTTGGGGGTAGTTCTTCCATTCAACGTGCATACAATCGAGACTACCCAGCATTTCATCCCATTTTTCTAATTTGCAACATCATCCTCATTTGGAGATTTGAGGTACTAAGTGTCGTAAACTAGGGTGGCATGGGATCAAAAGATAATTGAAGGGGCATGAATTATAATAGAGGCTAGATGTGGACCTATATGATCGGAATTCACTCCTCAAGAGTAATTAGATAATATGTAGCATCGTGGAGCAACTCTTGCCAATAGACATCGAAATCACCATTGGTTAAGGAAAATATCAAAGCATCTATCCATCCAGCCTATTGTAGGACTAAAGTGTAACAACCCGCACATTAATAATCCCAAATTTCGACTAAATCGAATCCAAAATCTATTAGGGTACGGTCTGTTAGTGCTGGTAACTTGTAATAAACATAAGTATATAAGTGAGCTATCTACATAAAATCACAGCGGAATAATTGACTAAGGCTATTATCTTGAAATCAATATTATTCTTTAGATATCTAGTTGTCTTGTTAGTGCCAAGTATAAATGAGAAGACTTATTCATCTACCATTCCCGTCTTACACAAGTAAATTGTCCCCCTTGGTCTATTATTTGGGTTGTAACAAGGAGGCGACTAGAACAACGTCATGGTGAACGGTAAATAGAATACTTTATCCCTAATACTAATTTATGCCGATTGATTTTTATTCAAGTGTTATGTCTATTATTCACGGCTTATTCGTTTAATTCCAGTTAGGCGTACGATGCATCCAACTTTCTCCAAGGTATAACTACACACACATGTTGTACTACCCAAAAGAAAACCATGGCCACAAATACTTCTTAAATAGGAAAGATGCAGACCCAATGGCCATTTAATACCTCAACCTCGAAATGGGCCCTTAGTAACATAATCACTAATCAACTGCCCTCGGCTACAAAGACCAATGACCCCTAGATACGGCTCTATAATTTAATTTTTCGTATTATTAACAAATCTCAAAGACCTATCTAAGGGTTAACTAGTCCACCTCCAATGAACAAACAACTAACTGAACCATGAGGCCTTTGCATATCCCATACAGATTCTACACTAGTAGGAAACAAAATCCAACAGGACATAACCCAAGTCATTGCTAATGACTACTCAGGACCGTTGGTGGTCAAAGCCGATATGCCATCCCTACTACTAGACACCAGTCCAACAATAACAATGATATAGTCCGCCCACCTCCCATGGCAGAAATCTCGTTCAGGCTATCCTAATGTAAGTCAAAGACAATACACATCCTATTTACTTAGTATCTCTTGTTAGAAATGAAGCAAACCCCATTTCTTTATTAGGTCACGTCTTAGGTTATTTAAGATTTCTCATATAGCCAGGAGGCAGACCCAACGACAATTTATTACCTCCCACCCTGAAGTAAACCCCTTAAAGATTATGAGCCATTTAATACTTCAAATCTAAGGAGAACGCTTGATATATTTTCTCACACCTATATGCAAACATGTATCACTTCCCCATGGTCCCATGGTTGGAGATGTTCCACATCAGTAGTACGTATACGCAACTACTAGGGACCTCTAAGTAAAGGACATACTTCTGTAGCATGACTCTACTAAACTCGCATCTCTACTTATTCTAAACCAAATTGATTATCCTAGGCCTAATACTAGACTAGATCCACTACAATTCGTGCTCATCCTAAACATACTATTGATGATATATAATTTTCTACTATTAAAATTATATTGCCTTACAAGTTTATTTACTATCATTTAGTTCACTTATTTGCTACGAACTTATTCCTATTTTATACGCTTATTTCCTATATTGCACACTTCCTTTTATGTCCCATAAAGGTCAATTGTCCGTAATAATAGTCATTATTATTCGAATTGGACAATCAGTAATGACATTTAATTATCTGTTTCGAATTCAACTTGTTAAGCCTATTCCATTTCCTCATAAATGTCATATTAAATTCTGTAATCAATCATATCCAATGCATTTATCTCCTCATTTGTTTTCTTTAACTCCCTATTAACTTCACATTTAATGCTCTGCAGACTTTGCAGTCATTATTCATAATTTTTGGAGTTACTGTCTCTTTTCCATCACAACGTCCTAATCCCATGGTTCGCTATGCTATTAATATTTAATCATCCTAATTAAGTCTAATATGAGTACCATCGTATATTTATTTATCACAATTCATATGTTATCCTATGTATATTTATATTTTCAATCGGTAGGCACAGTTATACATGTGTGTGTATGCATTTCTACTTCTAACTCATTAATTCCTACGCTTTCGAATTTCATAATATACACTTATATGTACATGCTATAAAGAACATTCATTTTCACATTTTAATATATTTGAGCTATCCTTCCCAAAAAGGATTACAGTTACAATTTTCTATAAATTGTCTAAAAGCGAGACATTTGATCCGTTTAAATTACAAGGAATTATCTATTTGCTTTTATTGAAATAGATAGTGCAGATTATGGAGGAGAAGATCTGTACTTTACACATCTCTTTTATTTTTGATATATTCTTTATTATTTCAAATGACATAGTTTTTATACACGGTTGTGGAATTATATAATTTATGGAAATTACATGATAATAGGTACAACTAAATTGTACCATCATGCTCCTAATAAATTAACACCTAGAAATTCACATTCCAAGTGAAATTAGAGCAATCCAAACTAATTGTAACAATCTACAACTCAATTATCATATATTCAAAATAAACTTTACAACCTTTTCAATATTCTACTTTAACAATCTTAGGGATTGATTTTCAAAATTGCAAATTAAGGTATATATACCATTACATTCCAATTACCTAACTTATAAAATATGTAGATGAGATTTCAATTGAATACATTCTTCCTAAGCCTACAAAACAACAGATCTTGCATATGCATAATAATTAAATATAATTCAATGAGATAAATTTCAATATTTTCTATAAATCGTATAATTTTCCACTCATCTTTCTATCTTTTCAAACCACCCAAATCCAAATTTATCCCTTTAATTGACTCAATTTTCTTTCCAATCCAAAAATATGTATAACATGATATATACATACCCGTTAGAATTATATATCTCATAGAAGATTTGAATTAGGTGGAATATAGATTTATAATTACCAAATTTTACCTCTTCGAAGAATTGATGCCCTCCTTCTCTTCTTCTCTTTTATTTTTTCCACTTCTCCGATTTATACACATATTATAATATATTATAAATAATAGAAATAGTAGAGAAGGGAAAATGACATAGCTCCTCGGCTTTGATAAGAAAATATAAAAAGAAAAATGAGAGGATAGGCATGTATTTATAGGCTCTCAAATCAATCATATACATTAGATTTAAATTAATTAAATCCTGACTGTTCGATTAAGGTTTAACCCTAGCCACCACCGTTCCAACAGGTTGACTGCTCCCTCCTTAAGTGTTGACCAGCTAGCGGTCGACTGGCTAAGTGTTAATACCCAAGGTATTGATTTTGATGACAACAACCACATAAATATTACTACTAACATATCTTCGAGTTATGCAGTCATATTAGATTTATTATGGAGACATTTAGAGATAAACAAGAATATAGTGGAAGCAAATGAATTATAGGAGAAGGTTAATCGGAGCAATTGAAGAACAAAACCCAATTAGAGAAGAATGATGAAGGATAAAGGTGTTTGAAGTGATGAGGAGTTGGTTGAACCTTAGAATATCTTGTTAAAGATCTCATGGAAATTATGCTTGAAGATCATCAATCATTGACCTCAACCGAATCTCAAAAATCCACAAATATAAGGTAATTTGAAATGCTGAAAATTTGCAACACTTTTTAGTGTTGCTGTTCATTTTGCAACACACCCATGTCGACATGGGGTACTTGGGCATGTCGACATACTAGCAGTTTTTCAGAATTTCAAATTTCAAATGAAGAGACATTTCCCTCCACCTCTTCACCAAAAGACACGTCTCTTCAAACACTATATAAAGGCCTTTGAAAATGAATTTTCACACCAAGAATTCTCATTTTCTCTTACTCCTTCTTCTCCAAACATTTGTAAAAAAAATCCATTGCATACTCTTCAAATCTCCTTGCAAATCGATACTATTTCACTCCAATTCTTCACTGATTTGCAAACCACACAATATCAGAGAGTTGTACTTTAATTCACATCATTCTCTATCTGATTTCATTCTATTCCTCAAAGAATTCAAAAATATATTGCCATTGGAGGTCTATAGGATCATTGTACCGAATCTGCAAGAATCTGTATTGAAGATACGAGTACTTGCCATAGTTTGTTGTTGCTGATAAGGAGAAGGTGTTCTTATAGCCTGTAAAATCAAGAGGTGTGTCTTGTAGCCTGTGCAACCAAAATTGTAAAGGTGTTCTTGCCACCCGTGGAAAGCAAGCGATTATAGTGGAATTATGCACGATAGAGTGCAGGACTGGATGTAGGATTGGTTAATCTGAACCAATATAAAAATCCGGGTGTTATTTACTTTACTGCATTTTACTTTATTACTTACTTATTCTCTGATTACTTCTTTCTGTTTGCAATTTGAGTAAATATAGTTTTATATTTAAGCAAGTAGTTAATACAAAATTCACCACTTTTAGTGTCTGAATAGCCTTAAGATCCAACATTGTGTTATAGTCGCCCCAGTTTCTAACATTTGGTACCAGAGCATTGGTTTTCAAAAATTCATAACTTGGTTTTTGAAAATTATAAATGGCTAAGGACACTAGTAACACACTTTTTAATACTTTTGTAGAAGGGAAATCTACCACTAGACCTCCTCTATTTGATGGCAGTAGTTATACATACTGGGCTTGTAGGATGAAATGTTATTTGCAGTCTAATGGTTTGGATATTTGGAACATTACCCAAATAGAGTACATAGAGCCTCAAATTGAATATTCAAAATGGACACTAGACCAAAAGACCAAGCAATTAATAACTCTAAGGCCATGAACATTTTATTTTGCTTCTTAGATAGAAATGAATTTAATCGATTGTCTATTTTTAATTCTGCATATGAAATTTGGAGAACACTGCAAGTCACAACGAAGGCACCAATAAAGTAAAACAAACAAAGATATCTATGCTAACTAACCAGTTTCAACTCTTTTAAATGAAACCAAATGAGTCTATTTTTGATATGTATTCTAGATTTCAAGACATAGTACATGCCTTAATATCATTAGGAAAGAAAAATTACTAAAGAAGACCAAGTCAGAAAGACCCTAAATTCACTTCCTAGTGAATGGGATCAGAAGGCTCTGGCAATTGAAGAAGCCAATGATATTAGTATTATGAAATTAGAAGATTTAATTGGTAACCTAATGTCTTATGAAGTAAAGTTGCAGATTAGAAAAGAGAATCAGGCAAATGAGAAGAAATCACTAGCACTCAATGCTACGATCGACACAGATTAACCAGATGATGATGCTATTGATGATGATATAGAGTTTATGACCAAGAAGTTCAAGAAATTCTTGAAGTATTGGATAACAAACAAACTTCGAAAAACTAACAACAATAATTCTAGAAATGGAAATGTTGCTAAGTGTTTCGAATGTGATAAACCCGGTCATTTGAAAAGAGACTGTCCCAAACTGATGAAATCAAAGTCAAACACTTTCAATAAGGAGAGGAAACAGGCGTTCAATGCAAAATGGGATGATTCAGATACATCATCAAGTGATAATGATTCAGAAATAGAAAACGCCAACATGTGCTTCATGGCAAAGGATGACCAGGTATGGAATTTTAATAAAGAAATTACTAATATTTTGAATGATATGAATCAGGGATATAAAGTGCTTAGGAAAGAGTATAACAATAGTTTGGCAGAGATAGATAGATTAAAAATATTTATTGAAAGGTTAACTGAAGAAAAACAATGTCTAAAAGATGAAATTGAAAGACTTAATGGGTATAATGATGAAAAGGATTTGACACTTGGAAGTTTCGAAAAACTAAAAAGTGAAAATGAATCCTTAAAATCAGAAAATCTTTCGATGAAGTCATAGATCACTGATCTGAATGACAAAATAACATCTGTAGACAATGTTATTCTTAACCGTAATAAGGATTTTGACAAAATGAAAACTAATATTAATAAATTTAACAAAGGGAAGGATAATCTAGAAAAATTATTATCTACATCTAAACACATTAGGAATAAATATGGACTTGGATACACCCCTAAGGCTAAATTAAAGAAAAATAGTATTCAAAATACTAAGTTTGTTAAGGCTATCAAGTTCAAACCAAAACCTAGGAAATTAAAGTTAAAACCTCCAAATAGATTCATAAATTTATGGGTTCCAAAAAGGGTGGATGATATTGAAAAAGAAAAATATATTGATAATTTTATTAATAAGGTTCATTCATCTAATGATTATATTTTGAAAGGACCTTCAAACTCTTCATGGGTTTGGCGTCCCAAAACGTAACCCCATGGACCCAGAATAAAAAGGGTACCAGTGTGCATATTTTATAATTTTTCAGGTACCAAACAATGTATATCAGATAGCAGATGCTCAAAGCATATGACAAGAAATCTATTGTACATTGGATAAATACGAAAAGGATTTGTTATTGGCATCAGAAAAGTCGGTAACTCTAAAACTCATCTTATTATTTGATAAGTTTATTTCATGTTTTGAATTGATTTGGTTTCCCCTCAAGTGTTTTATTTATAAGCATTTATCTCTATATACAACCACTACATATTGTCTAGCAGTGATTTAAGTGACTCTTTTTTGCCCTTTTTGTTGATGACAAAGGGAGAGAAAAGGTATAAATATACCAGGCAAAATGATAGGGGGAGTGCATAGAGTTAAGGGGAGTCAAATATAAAAGTATTATATTTTATCTTTCAAATATTTATATGGTTGTCATCATCAAAAAAGGGGAGATTGTTAATACCCAAGGTATTGATTTTGATGACAACACCATATAAATATTACCATTAACATATCTTCGAGTTATGTAGTCATATTAGATTTATTATGGAGACATTTTAGAGATAAACAAGAATATAGTGGAAGCAAATGAATTATAGAAGAAGGTCAATCAGAGCAATTGAAGAACAAAACCCAATTAGAGAAGAATGCTGAAGGATAAAGGTGTTTGAAGTGATGAGGAGTTGGTTGAACCTTAGAATATCTTGTTAAAGATCTCAGGGCAATTCTACTAGAAGATCATCAACCATTGATGTAACAATCCGTAAATTTCGACAATTTGACTTATGTATTTAATAGGATTTTTGTAATTTATTTTAGTAGAAACAATAAAGGGGATAAATAAATGTTAAAATGAAGGCTAAAATAAATTATGTAAATGATGACTTAAAACCTATTTATAGAATTTGAATAAAATCCAAATTGAATTAAGTAGAAAAAGGATTCTTACGTGGATATAAAATTTAATATGAGAAATTAATGAAAATATTAAATTGATTTAATGCAATAAAAGAGTGTAAACGGTAATTGGAATAAATTAAGCAATCAGGTTAATGCAAGTAACAATTATGGCTTGAATGAAATTCCAATTCAGTAAAATCATTTAAATGTTATGATTTGATTTTAAGTATGAGAAAAACAAATGTAAGGATTTGGTTAATATATATGTTATTCATTCAAGGTATTGAATAAAAAAAATTTGGGAATCCAGTTGTAATTAATGGTAATAATGTTGGTATTAGCTAATAAATCAAATTTCAATGCAATACCCATAAATGATTGTAATGAAATGAATGTATATAAATGTATACTAGGTTATTTATCAAATAGAAGGAAAGAAAAGTAAATATCGAATCGATTTATGAATATATATGCATTGAATAGTAATTGGATGTAAAGTTATTGGGAATTGTATAAAATCAATATAAGATAACGAATTGCAATAATTGTGGGTTGATAATAAGGTGTGAATGGGAAAGTAATTATAGGACCATATTTATTATGCGTTACTTTAATAAGTATGATTAATTGTGAAGTTAATACATAGTAATTTGGGTAATAAAAAAAAGTATGAAACTAAGAGATAAATTTGCAGAGAATATTTAGTTGTAATTAATATATTTGACAAAAATATAATAAATGTAGTGAAATCAAAAATTGTATAAGAAATTGTGAGGTTTTAATTGATTGAAATTTGTAAAATCAGGAATGGATTAAAGGTTATTGGATTTAAACAGGTAATCAATTGAAATGAAATTCAATCATTGAATGTTACGTAAGGTAAATTAAATGTATGCAATTGAGATAAAGAATTGGAAAATGTTAAGTATATGTGTATATATATATATATATAAATAAATGGTACCCAGGATGGTATTATGATAAATAGTGAATTTAAAAATGGGAATGAGGAACTATTTGTTTATATGGAAACTTAAAGTCTAATAATTGAATTTAATTGCAACTAAATGAGATTGAGTATAGTTAAGTAATTCGTTATTTAAAATAAAGATAATGGGAGAAATTTGTGTGATAATTTGGAATCCAATATTTAAATCCATCTGTTGATAGGAATGAATTGAATACTAATTAATTTATTTAACTAAAAGAAATTTTAGGATATTATTTATAAGTTGGGAATTTAATGAAATTAATGATTTATATTGACATTTAAAAATTTACCTTCTTTAATTTGACATCTAAACTTGTCGGAATTTTTTTTAAAATGATTAAGAATTTTAAAAGTGATAAAATGGGTAAATTTTAGAATCTAAGTATAAAATTTGATTTTTTTTATTTTAAATTTATTAAATTAATATAAAAATAGCCATTTTTGTCACGGACTCGGATGTGGACGAAACCAGTTTCATCGGATCCGTAACAGTGAATTATTGTAGGGTTTCAAGTTTCGTAGCAATCGGACTTGTCGTTTGATCGTACGAACGCGAAACGCCTTGAAATCGATTTAATTGAAATCAATTTGAAATCAATTTGAAAATATTGATTTCAGCATAACTTCTTCATACGATCGAATTTGGATGTGAAACTTTTTCCATCGCGTTCAGAATATTTTAAAATACCTATTTGGAATATATGGGTTTACCTAATTTCGTTCCGGGGTCAGAACGGGCTTTTTTGGGCCACGTTAGCGGAAGCACGTATATCTATCCAACCTGAACCATCTATTCAAATCTCTAATCTACCTATATAAACCCAATTATAAAGCCTAGCCTCCATCTATCTCCATTTCTGTGTGCGTTCATTTTCCTCAACTCCTCCTTTCCAATGGATAAAAACCCTAGATCCAGTTTCAATCCAAATCAAAAGTCAAAAATTCAAGTCCTTAGAAAAATCTAAAAAAATTATATGTTGTTGCTCTCGACGAGCGGAATTCAATGGCGTAATTTGTTTTTCGATTCGGGGTGTAGTTTGACCAGAAATTGGGCGTTTAGTTTCGGTCGTTCATCGCTCGACGACGAACGTCGTCGGATCGAAATTTTCTTTCTGGGTTTTGGAGAGGAAGCCGAGGGGATCTCATCTGTATGATTTTTGCGTCGATCCAACGGTCAGATCGCCGTATAAATTTGATTAGGGTTTGGAAGTTAACGGTGGCGGCGACCGGTGGCGTGCGCAGGGGGTCGGGGGAAGCGACTCGGCAGGGGCTATCCACCGATGATGGTCGGCCGAGGGTTGGTGGCCGGTAGCGGCGTCGAGGCAGGGTCAAAGATTGGTCAACGAAGGGAAATTGGGTTCGGCTTGCTCGGTTCATTTTCGCGTTGGTTACTGTGCGTGCGTGTTTTTCCTCTGTAGAATGAAGATGAATTGATGATGTGGCATATAAAGTAAGTTAAATGTGTTCCATCTTTTTTTTTTTTATGATTTCAATCGCAATAATCACCATAACTCTCACATACGAACTCCGTTTCACGTGCGGTTTCTATTGTTAGGATCGTATTGAAATTCCAGACTTGATGATGCTGGTTTGAACGAATTCTGAGACGGTCAAATTTTTGAGTTTAAATTGAACTTGAATTCAATTTAAATTCAAAAGGTGAGTGTTTTAACCCACTCACAACTTCTAAACTTTCTTTTGTTTGTTAAATTGATTTTAGATATGAGTAGAAATCTGTTTATGACTATTTGGCATGTTTTATTCCTTATCTCTGTTAAATCACATTTATTTAACATAACTGTTCATAAAATTTATTATTGCATATAAATTGACAGTTAAAATTTATTTATCTGCATATAAACTGATAGTTAAACGGTAAATTAATTTATTTTGAATATAAACTGTTAGTTAATAACTGTCATTTATTTCCTGTTATATTTATATGCTCTATATTGATGATTGCTTAAATTGATGATGATTGCAATAAATTGGTTGATGGTTGATATTGGGTGAATGGATGATGTGTTATATATTATATAAATTGCAAGTTATTATGCATTTTCATTTCATTCGGGATTGCGGTTTGAAATGATATACAACCGCAGTTTTATTTTTAAATTGCGGATTTAAATGATAAATATCCGTATCACTTGACCATAGGATAGAAAATTATATACAGGCACCGCGATATATATATATAAAATTATTTTTGAAATGATTTTTCTATGGTTTGGATAGGATACGGTTAATGAATATAAATTTTGATGTTTATAAAATCTTATTTTATATATAAATCTATAATTTAAGTATTGAATTTAAGCTATGTATGGATTTGTTAAATAAAATAAGTAAGTTGAATAATGGAGTTGATTATTTTATACGGTTAAGAACATGTTAAGATATTGAAAATATATAGAATTTTAAATGATTTAAATCAATTAAGATTGGGAGTTAAATTGGAAAATTTTATTTGGAATGAGCTTAATTAAGACTTGACTTCATAAGTTGATGTAAAATTTATTAACTTGAAATTTTAAAAAGGGTATGATATTTATAAATGAATTTTATTCAAGGTGAATTAAATAAATATTTCTAGTATAAATAAATTGAAGAAAAATTCTTTTTAATTAATTTGAGTTTTACTTAAATGATTACGGGTTTATAATGAAACTATTGCAAACTAAATAATAGGACTATAAATTGTTGAATAGAAATTTCCAACCTTAGTTCCAATTGCTCAATATTCAAGGTTTGATATATTGAAACTGAAAGCGATTTTTAAAATCTATGGATTTTTAACTTAATATTAAATAAAATAAATTGTAAGTCGAGGGAATTATTTTATTTATAAAGAAACTTTAAATGTAAACTGTTTTATTCTATATACCGTTTGAATATCCAAACCATTTAAGTTTTGAAAGTTATGGTTTTAAAACTATGGATTTCGAAGTATTATGTTGAAAGTTAAAATTCAAATATTTGGTTTCGAGATATTATAAATTTAAAAGTGGCATGATTTTAGAAAGAAATATATTTGAAATAAAATGATATCATATTTATTTGAGTTTCAAAAGGAAATGATATTGTATATATGGGTTTTGAAATGGATAATTATATTCTGATTTTAAGTATAAACTATTTTAAAGACCGCGATGTTATAATAACGTTGGGTTATTGAAGAGACCGCGATCGGAAGTTGTCATACTCTCTGCCAACTCCGAAAACCACTTTAACAACCATGTACGCGGTGGAGATTCCAGAATGAAGTAGGATGGTGGTGCCGTTTCCTTTAAGGTAAATACGTGGACCCAACTCCCTTGAGTTGGCATAAGGTGGCTAAAACAGGAGCGACAATGGGTTAATAAGGTAGCACCTTTGATCGGACACATCCCTTCGATATTACACTTTGACTTTGGATTGATAAGGTGGCCACATTTGATTTTATTTGGGGGTGTGGCTCGAGGTGGGCGGTAGCTGCACGCTACGCGTTACCACCGACCCGGAAGCGTAATTGGTATATCTACCCTGGCATTGCCTAGTTGTGCCGTGTCACCTACCATATCGCGCCTTGTACGAGTTTGGATTTCTCCCGTAGCCCGTGTGGTATCCTCTGGTGGCTTCCCGATCAGGAGGGACTATGATATTGGATGGACTACTGGGACTATTACGTGTTAAGGTGGAAAATGTAAAGCCTTAATGTTATTTAAAAGTATGTTTATTTTACTATAGACACTATTATAATAGCGAAATATACTACATAGTAAATAGTTTAACGGATCTTTAAGAGATGTAAATCCCGAGCATCTTTTGAGTTATTGTACTCATATTTATTGTAACAACCCGCATATTTGTCGATTTTAATATTTAAATATTTTATTTAAATATTTTATTTAAATATTTTATCGGTACTCGAAATTTAGTCCGAAAAGCTACTTTTTGCATACGGTCGAATTAGGACTCGGGACCACTCCCATTGAGTTTAAAATGTCGTTTGCGACCTTTTTGAGTATAAGCTTCGATATGTTTGGAGAAAGTTGATTTTTTTGCTACTTCTCACTTTGGGTTTGAGTTTGGGTTTAGCCATTAGCCAACTTATACTTAAAAACTGAACCCCTCCTCCTCATTCTCCCTCACTTCTTTCTCTTTTCAGTTTTTATAGCATTAATGGTGAGAGAGATTGGAAATTAAAACTCCAAAACCCTAGTTCCTTTTTGCAACTTCAAATTCCTAGCTCCAAACTCAAGAAGAACCCATTGGTAAGCTTCTCTCCTTCTTCTCCAACTTATTCTCTTACCAATTTCAGAAATTCCTAAACCTAATTTTGGGAATGTTCTTATTTTGAGCTTAGATTCAAGCTCATTTGGGTTGTGTTGAAGAGAGGTTGATTCTCTATTTGCTTTCAAGCTTCTTCTTGTTCGATTTTGTAAAAAGGTGAGATTTTTATCTCACATCTTTGTCTATAATTATCTTCGATTGTTAGGTATGAATTCCTAACGCTTATTCGTGTGCAATTGATTTTGGTTTGGATCGATTTCGTGTATATTCCAATTTTTGGTGATTTGGTCTAATTTATGAAAATCCTATTATGGATATTTGGACATTGATAGTTGAGGCGTATCGAAGAGCCGTTTAGGCTGGGTTGTCGTTCGACGTAATTCCTTAGCCATCGCCATTTGCTCGTTCGATCGATTTCGATATTCGTTTGGCCATTTTTGGCCTAGGTTCAGGGAATGCCCTGAACCCTTCATTCAGACGTCTGAAACGTGATATTCAGACGTCTAAATATTGTCTGGGAAGTTTTCTATTCCCAGATTCAGACGTCTGAATATATGGTTTCGGACGTCTGAATTGGCTTATTTTCAAACAGAAAGAAAATAGGCTAAAATATGCCTATTTCAGACGTCTGAAACATTTGGTTCAGACGTCTGAATCGTGTTCTGGAAATTTTTATATTTCCAGATTCAGACGTCTGAACCACTTGTTTCAGACGTCTGAAACTGTTTTGATTTTGCCTTCTTGCCTTTTTGTTTGAGAATTCCAATTTAAATCGATTCGTGATAATCCTATTTGTTGTTATCATTTATTACGACTTTGATGACTCTTTTTAGGGATTTTTGAATATCCATTTCGATGGATTCTTTATTGGTTTCTCTGGATTTTATTCACGTCTTCGAATGTGAATTTTAGTGATTGATTGTCCTTACAATCTTCTTTGTGATTTGTCACTTTAAAAATATAAAGGTTTTCTATACTAGTAGTAAATATCAAAACTCTTTCCTCAAACGATTTCAATACTATTTTAATACCAAATTCATTTATAAAACCGTTTTCCAATCTATTAGTATATACAAATCTTTACCTCACTCGTATGAGAAATCTAATTAAACGACTTAGTAAAACGAGTGGTATGAAACGCTTGCGTTTACTTTGTTGGTTAATTCTTGGACTTGTTCGATTGAAACTCTTGTGACAATTTTCTAGTGGAGATCTACAATTTGTTCGTAAATATTTAAGTTAAGCAAGTGGTTATGGGACATGAAGCTAAACTCATATATTTACTAGCTTAGTGTAATTGACACTTCTCGTTGATCATGACGATCATCTTTGTGATTTAGACTAGCAATGTGCGATGTCTCTTTGTCTGCGAAGGAGACTAAACCCCGTTTTGTGGAGTTTCGACTCAATTTGGTGGGGTAGCAACCCATGGTCTTCGGGCCGTTTGTGGAGCTTCGGCTCAATTTGTGATGGTTAGCAACCATGGAATTAGCGTTCCGTTTGTGATACACGTGTTGGTGGGCTTTATGCTCCCGTTTGTGATAGGCCTCCCCCCCTTTGTGATTTCTGGATTTCTTGAGATGATTTCTAGAATTTGTGTTTCACCAATTTTCGTGATTTCCATTGATAAGTTTTATCAATATTTGTGCATTGGTGAATTTGTGCGTCATTGACTTTTGTGATATCTGGATTTCGTGTATTGAATTCTGGAATTTGTGTGTCATTGACTTTTGTGATTGACATTGATATTATCGTCAATATTTGTGGTTTGATGAACGAAATAAGGAGTATGGCATTTCTTTGATTCTTGTGTAGATTTGGTGATATTGATTAATCTCTCGTTGATTTTCAATTACTTTTATATATCACAGCTTGGGATTGTGATTATTATGTGTTTAGTCATATCTCTTATTCTATATCGTTTCATCTGATATCTATAGTTAGACTGATCCGTTTATTATTTTCTTATTAAATAATACTCGGGTCAGACCGAGATGTTACAGGTGCTTCTGCTTGACTTCTCTCTTGGGATTGATTTCTCTGACTTTTGGTTAACTACTTAGATTAGTAGTTTTTGTTGTATAAATTTGAGATATAGACTCCATTATGTATACTTATTCTTTTGTGTAGTTCATGTAACTATTCTTTTGTGATATTGTGGATCTTTCTGACCATTACTCTGATGTACACTTTTATGTGTAATATTCATATCTTATTCCGCCTTTGTGATATGAATTGTCTGTGACTGATTTATGTTATGTTTGTTTCTATATTTGTTTCCGAAGATATTATAGCCACTGTGTAGTAGCTTTGAGTTTGTGTCGGCATGTCGGATTTCCACTTGAAAAGATTTGCATGTTATACTATGTGACATATCGATGCTCGCACAAAGCAATTACACGGATGGTCGCTCCTCAACAGCCTTATTCTCCGTGCTAGTTGACAGCATTCACCGTAATGTTCTTGGCTAGCGTGGGTATAGAGGTGGGGCGTCACATTTATTTCTGTTAATTTAACTCACATAAGATCTTTTAGTTCTGACTCGAGTGTTTTTGTCTTTTCAAATTCGCTCGGGTCAGTCCGAGCGTTTCAGGATCGAAGACTTAGATCTGGAGGATGAAGATGGAGATTTCTACTATTATTATTTACTATATTCCACTACACTATTTAATTCCGCTACATTGATTATGATTGGTTTGTGAACTCTGATATTTATGTAAATATAATCAAATGTTTTTAATAAAACAGCTTCATGAATTGTATATTTGATTATTATATTTTATCCTTCCGCTGTGAGATTCTGTTTTGTTTTCTTCCTTGTTTTTCTTATTTACTCCATAACAATCTGCCCATCCGTATGGTTTGAATTGGCACGTGAGTCGATTTAAAGCATGCAAAAAGGCGGGATGTTACATCTGGTATCAGAGCTTTGGTTTAGCGATAGACCTTAGCTTTGTGGGGTCTGACTGTTTATTAACAGGGTAGTAATACCCTATGGGAGTCGCTGAGTGTATATATGAGAGAGCGTACTTGTTAGTGTTATAAAAAGGTTTTTGATATTGTGTTGCTTTGTTCCGTTTTGTATTTATAAATTCTGGTTGATGCATGGGACGCTATGACATCAATAGGAATTTCTAAACACTTAATAGGACAGACCGACATAATATTTGTTTTCGATATAGGTAAATGAAATAATTTTGCCTATTATATTTTCTATATATATATAAAATAAATTTTATAAAGATTATAGTTGGTTGAAATATATTGGGTGTTAGGAATAAAATTTAAAAATAATAGGTAAAATAAGATTGAAATTTTAAAATCAATGAAATTCGGAAATTTAGAACTTAAGTTCCGAGGTTTTGAAATTTCTTTCGAATAAATTTTGGAATATAATAATATTGTTTATAAGTATTTTTTGATATAAATATTTCAATATAATTCGGAAGAATTGTTTTAAAGAAGATTTTGGAGAAAATAAGTTTGGCACTTTCCTCTCCGTTGGAAAATAATTTCGGTGATGGCGGTCATATCATCGACTTTCATTTTCAAGTTTCGAAGAGGAAAGGCCACCGTAGTAGTTTTATTGCAGATTCATTTTTGAAAAATATAAAAAATTTGGATTGTTTTAAATATAATTAGAGATATATAAGTTGTAAGAATATATTTATCTATTATTTTAAAATAATTTGAAATTTAACCCGGTATTAAATTCTTAAATTTCCATAAATTAATTGTTTCAATTATTGTAGTGAATTGAAACATAGGAAATTAATAAATTAAAACCTCTAAAGGAAATAAGAGATTTAATGATAGGTTATAAATGGTGTTAAATGAAATTTGAAATTATAATCTACGAAATAAGGGATATTATTATTGAACATTAAATTAATCATAGGTAATGAGGAAACTTGTGTAACTTTCAAGTACATCCTCTAAAAACATATATAACTTACCAAATATTAAAAGTTGAAATGTTTAATAGGAAATGTAATGAAAATTGTACAAGTAAAAAAAAGGCAATGAAAGCATTCAATGTAATTGCTGTTAAATGATAATTTAATGTTATAGACTTAAGTTATAATTGAAGTTTTACCAAGTAATATAATTAATGGTAAGTATGACAAATAGATGATTATAAACTTAAGTAGTTAAGTAATAAATAAATGAGGACATGCAATAATAAATGAATGAATAATTATAACGTAATAAAAGAAACTGGCATGACCTGAGTTAATGGGATTGAATAATTGTAGGTAATAAGAAAAATTAAATGAAGCAAACATTTAATGAGTAAATGTAAATTTAAAGGATAGATCACTGTATAAGTAAAAAAGAAAATCAAACAACAAAAGTATATAATGAAATTAATAAAAAGTTAAGTTGATTGTTGTTTGGATTGTTGTTGTTTGGTTATGGTTGTTTGGGTAAGATACTTTAAAATTGGGATTGGATGAAAGAATAATCTATTTAGTTTTATCTAAGGCTGTTGAGTAAACGATGCGCTAGTAGTTTATTCTTCATTCCGTATAATTTTAAAAGTTTTGAACCCGAACAACTATTTGTTTTTTTGGTTGAATGGTTACTTTGAATTTGTTGTGTATGCTATTTGTCGAATTGATGGTTGTTGTACTGATTTGTTGTTAGTAATTGAAACCACTTAAACAGTTCACTTTATATAAATTGTTAACCCTTTATATTTTATAAGTGAAATGCAGGTTATGGAAGCAATTGTTACTGCTTTTGGTTCCATAAATTTAGCGTAAATTGCCGATAAATAGGTACGTTTTCGGATTATGGTTTATAGCGCTATTTTATATATTTTACCGTGTAGGGATATATATTATTTTGGAAAATATTTGTGTATATAGTTATATTTATATTATATTTTCTTCCGAGCCTCTCCGTACAAAGGAGACTCTGCCAAAATTTTCCGTAAATTTTGGACTTAGAAAAATTTGAAAATGTTTACAAACTTTAATAATTTATGTATAAAATATTTAAATGGGTAAAGTGGTATATTTTATTTTAAATTATTTTATTTTGTAAACTTATTTGGTTATAAATTTAATATTTAAGAATGATATATTGATTTCTTAGTGTTCCTTCTCCTTTCTTTTCCCTTCTTTTGCTTTTCGGGGACGAAAAGTTTTGAGTGGGGGAGAATGTAACGACCCGTAAATTTCGACAATTTAATTTGTGTATTTAATAGGATTTTTGTAATTTATTTTAGTAAAAACAATAAAGGGGATAAATAAATGTTAAAATGAAGGCTAAAATAAATTATGTAAATGGTGACTTAAAACCTATTTATAGAATTTGAATAAAATCCAAATTGAATTAAGTAGAAAAAGGATTCTTACGTGGATATAAAATTTAATATGAGAAATTAATGAAAATATTAAATTGATTTAATGCAATAAAAGAGTGTAAACGGTAATTAGGATAAATTGAGCAATCAGGTTAATGCAAGTAATAATTATGGCTTGAATGAAATTCCAATTCAGTAAAATCATTTAAATGTTATGATTTGATTTTAAATATGACAAAAACAAATGTAAGGATTTGGTTAATATATATGTTATTCATTCAGGGTATTGAATAAAAAAAATTGGGACTCCAATTGTAATTAATGGTAATAATGTTGGTATTAGCTAATAAATTAAATTTCAATGCAATACCCATAAATGAATGTAATGAAATGAATGTATATAAATGTATACTAGGTTATTTATCAAATAGAAAGAAAGAAAAGTAAATATCGAGTTGATTTATGAATAAATATGCATTGAATAGTAATTGGATGTAAAGTTATTGGGAATTGTATAAAATTAATATAAGATAACGAATTGCAATAATTGTGGGTTGATAATAAGGTGTGAATGGGAATGTAACGTTTGCGATTTTTCGTTCCCGAAAAACCGAATAGTTAGGGTTAATGAAGAGGTAGAAGATAGAAGAAGAGAGAGAAAGATAGAACGGAACAGAAACAACAGAACAATATCAGAATCTCACAATCGCAGCGGATCAACATATAATAATAAATGAATAATTTTTAAACAAAGAATTATATCAGTTATTACATTACATCATTTTACATTACATCATCAGAGTGTACAACAACAAACAGCGGAAAAGAAATACAATATGGTAGATGATACGCCCTGCCATCCATCTTGCCTCCAGCAACCCCTGAATTCCAGAATATCCTGATAAACCTTAACTCTTGACTGCCCGTGTGGAAACTGGTGGGCAACCAGAGTTTAGGAAGGAAAACAATAAACTCCGAGTCAGTCATGTGACTGGTGTGAGAACTCAAAACAGTTTATCTTATCTTTAAAAACAAAATAGAGAAATATTTTTAAAGTCAATTCGTAATGCTTTTAAAAATGAGACTACCATAAGGCCTCCCGCACACACACACAATGCAAACGCAGAATCAGAGGAGATTTCTCCTTATGATAGTCAAAGATGCTTGATACGCATTAAAAAGAAACATTTGATATTATTACTAGTGCATAGTGTAGGGAAAATCAATTCGAAAGTAAAGATATAAATCTTAGCCAACATACGACCATTATCGTATGCCTACTATAGCTACCATGTTCAATAGCAGGTTACCGCCACATTCCATGGAAGGTTATACAACTAAAACCGTACAAGATCGTATTGTTTCTTTGGATTTCCAACAAATGGTCAGGCCAAAGAACTTCCCATTGCCACATAGGTACGCCTCTGGAAAGACGACCCGAGAAACAAACCGGATCTCTGCCAACACAAGGCCGGGTTACCCCTAACTGGGTAACTACTGACAGAATATGTCATCCCCCGATCGTAACCGATCTATCCGAGGATCCTCGATTTCCAACAACCACATAAGAATAATAATGCAGTAACCACATAGGTTAAGTATCTGGGCTCCATTCCATGATACCACCTCTATCCAGAAGGAATGACATACACTAAAGGGGCGCTACCCCCTAGTAACCTTGCCGCATCCTTCCTGTTTTGACCATTTTCGGGGTGTGAGGTCCGACGAAGTCTCGTCCACAAAGCCACGCTTTATACAAAAGCTGTGCTTTGGGTCAACAAATGATCAAAGTAATGATCACCATGATAAATGATCAAACAAATGATCATATCACAAATGATCAAACAATGATCATTTCACAGCAACACTCAGCATGTCACATTACCAAATTGGGAGTATATCACTAATAACCTTCAACTACATAACCTCTGAGCTCGTACGTCTCAGAGAAGGGTGTTAAGCTAAGAGAATAAATTCTCCGCCACCAACAGAAATATATTTGAAAGAAATCAGCTTTATATCTCAACTTGTAAGGTCAGACATATAATCCATACAAGCCTGTTCCGGGCTCGAACAGAACCGAAGGCACTTACAAAGAAGTCCTTGCATTCCGCATAATTTCTAATCACGTCCGGACTTCCCGTCACCAAGGGTGATAAAACCTCTATATCGGAGATCATCCGATGCAGAGTAACTCAACATTAATCCTTCCATTTTCAAAAATATCTGGTCTTCAACACCGGTCATCAAATGCAATCTATTACGATGTATCACATATTCGGAATGGGTTATACGACCCCAAGGTCCTTTCCCGGCTAACCCGAATAGTGAGCGTTTATATTAAAAATAAGTGTGGCATTCAATTTCAAACAATCACAACAAATACCTATTTAAAGGTAAATATTGATAGTCGGTTATTTAACTATCAATAAAGATGCTCAACGCCATCAGATTCCAAATAATTTACTAAATTATTTATTTTCCCAAAAATATCTTTACTAGATATATAATTTCCACACTTCAACCATTTGAAAACAAATTTTCAAATCACTTTTCAATCCTGTATCACTTTTAAAAACAAATTTCAATCATTTTCCTTACTCGGAAATACTTTCATTTCAAAATGGTTCATTTAAACCAATTTAAATAAATCCTTAACGATTTACTTTATATTTACGTTCCAAATCCGTAAATTTATTCCCACACTTTAAAAATAAATCAACGTTTATTTTTAAACTAATTCCCCTTTCTTTTATAAATTCCATAGTGAATTTATAATCCCAAAATATCTATGATGTACGATTTTCAATCGATTTTCAATATTCACTTTCAATTTATCTTTACAATGATAAATTCTACAACGTTCATTTCACATTGGAAAAATATTTCCATACTTATAATAAGTACTTCACAAATCTATTTATTTTCAACATTTGAAAATATTCAATATACTTAGATCAAAATTAAGTATATATTTCATTACTTAAGGAAAACATTCACTTAACACATTTATTTGGGTCAAAAACGAATGTTGCGTAAAACATCGTTACGACGACCCAAAATCACTAGTATAGGGATTCAAAGTTTAAATAGATATATAAATCCCAATACTATATAAAACATTTCCCTTCGGAAACCATTTACTATAACAACAGTGTTATAGTCCACCATTTCCTTCTCTCTCGAAAACGTCTATTTCAACAATAAATGTTGAAATCTATGGTTTCGATTCATAATACATTTTAAAACATCTTTAAAATAATTAACTTCATTTTATAATATTCATTTTGCCAAACATGACCATTTTATTCAATAATGTATTCACTGTCCAAAACCGTGAATATATTTTCTTTAATAAACTTCAATATTCAATTTATCAAATTCAATTGATTTCGAATTTATAAAACAACGTTTATAAACTCCATTTATATTTTTATAAACTTCTATTTATAAAAAATCCTTTTTATATCAATTTTAAATGCCAAATCCGATTTATAAGTTTATTACTTATAAATCTTACATTTTACAAATTCTATCCATTTTACATCTTCATATTTCATAAATTTATAAATTTCAATTCACTTATGAAATCCATTTTTATTTCACTTTATTACTTATAAAAACTCGTTTTATAATTCCAGTATTTTTAATTTATAAATATCAACTTTATAAATCTTCTATATAAATTGTTTATAATAATTCAAAAATCCCAATTTAAACCAATTTATAAATTACTTAACTATTTATTTCCAAAAATCTCATTTCGGTTATATTTCTCAAAAATATTAATTTTTTTATAACATAAAAATCTATAACGTTTTAATTATTTAAAATGAATCAATTCAATATTTAATAAAAACATATACTTTGAAAAATCACTTTAAAATCCCTTTAAAAATCAAAAACGTTTTTTTTAACTTTAAAAATGGATCCGATGATGCAACAGCATCAAATAGTCAATCACGACTACAACATCAACAAATATCACAATATCTGTAATCAAATAAATACTGGTGAGGAATCCAGTTGGATCCCTTCAACCTATTTCCCTGCATCCATAGATGTTAGCACAATACCAATTCCGCTCCAGTACGAAATTATCGCGGTATATGCGATTCATAAAATATTATCCGCTTAATAGACGGCGTAATAGGGTCTCATCCGCTATACAATGCGGGAAATCAACTACTCCAATATATACATATGCAAATATATATATTGTTATATATAGATATATCCTATTATGTCTAATATCACAATCAAACAGCAATCAATAACTGCAATCATCATTCGACATACATTCATGCAAATTTTGAATCTAACTATTTAAAATATAAATCGAAACCGATTCGATTGAGTGAGAAGTTCTCACCTTGATTTCAATTTCGTTTCAGCTTTTATTTCGAATAAAACGTTTAATTTTACCCAAAATTTTTGCTAACTCCAAACGATTCCAATCCAATTCCGTAGCGTAGTGCTCGTCCATACGATTCCAACGCAACTGGTTTCGTACGTTTTCGACCTCGTATGAAAAAGATACAATATTTTAAAGTTCACACGAATTTTAAATATAATTAATTTACATTTAATATTTTATTTTCTAACCAAACTCAATCTGGGTCGTCCACTTCATCTTGATGAAATCATGACCGCCCCCTTCCTTCTCTCACGCGCGCGCCTCTACCCAGTTTCGAGCGAAAGAAGCTGAACCCAACAAATATCACAAACCCTAATTCACGCAACCAAACCATCCACTTCGGCGACGATCGGGAACCTCTCCTACGTGCGCCTACCGTAGCTCCATACTCGACCGGAATTTCGTGAAGCTCGGTTGTACCTATGCTCCAGAAAACGTGCTCAAACGTGATGACTTCGTCGCCATTTTGCCGACCATCCATCAACCCAAAAAAGATCACCACCGGTCATCACGAAGGCCTCACTCCCCTCTCCAATTTTGTAGTTGAAAACATTTGATGATAATGAGTGGATTGAGAGGAAATTAAAGAAGAATGTGGGAATTTCCTGGCCATTGATTCAGTAAATGGCGGCTAGGGTTTGAGCTGAAACCCTAACTTAGTTTGTTTGCAAATGAGAATGTTTGAGGTCCTTTTATAGAAAATTTCACAATTTACTATTCACCCGGATTTTTCGAAATCCGATTTACGCGCGGTGACCAACGTTTCTAGTGTTTATCCCACGTTCCGGACACAATGGAATAGGTTTCGGAAGCTAATTCGGCCATCTGTGCGAGTTACGACAATAAACGTTCAATTTAAAATTAAACCGATTCAACGATTTTCTAGGCGTTTTGGTTTGCCCCGGACAAACGGTAAATCCGATTGACACAAAATTTGAAACCTTACAATAATATCACATTACGGATCCGATGAAACTAGTTTCATCGAAATCCGAGACTTTTTGAAAAATGACTATTTTAACTCGCCAAATTAATATTAAAACAATTTCGATGCGTTTCGAGCTGCCACGGTCAAACGAAAACTGCGATTGCTATGAAAATTGAAATCCGAAAATAACAAACTATTATGGATCCAATGAAACTAGTTTCGTCTAATTCTGAGACTGTTCGAAAATTGACTAATTTCACTAGTCGATTAAATATTAAAATATTCAATTTTCACAAATAAACTTTTAATTCGATTTTAAAAGTTCCATAACATCATTATAACTCCAATATGATAAAATAAAATTTTACAAATCAATTTCAATCATATTTAACCCAATTTTCAATTATTTCTGTAATTTAACATATTAAATTATCGATTTAATTATCCAGTTAAATCCAATTATTCGAAGAAAAAAATCGACTTATAAATTCTACTTATTAATAATTAAAATTAATTAAATATTCAAATTTTAATTAATAGAAATTCTGGGTCGTTACAAACTTCCCCCCTTAAAAGAATTTCGTCCTCGAAATTACCAAGTAAGAAAAATTACAGAATCCATTAACTTTCCAAAACAAACCATTCAAATTAGATTTTTCAAATCTCTTAAGTGTTTAACTTTCCCAAAATTCATAGTTAAACTTCTTACAACATCTTTACTAAGTTTTCAAATCCAAACTTTAGTTTTCAAAAATTTCCAATTTTCTCAAAAATTTTCTAACGCCTTAAATTTTCGGAAAAATTCGCCAGAGTCTCCTTTGCACGGCTCGATCCAAAAAAAATGACAGTATATATCACAAATATACATCTCATTAAGTGATGAGGCATCCCACAGGGAAAAAAGTGTAAAAGTACGGTATGTAATCTGAGATATGTACCTTATTTATTATTAGCGAGCATATACGACTAATATAGCACGAAAGCGAGCTCCAAATGCGAAGCAAGCGCAAACCGCACCTACTAAACACTCAGCAAACAACATGAGAACATGTATATATGAAAATAATATCAATATACATCATATAGCAACATAACAACTACATAATATAGCAAATGCAACTAAAGCAACAAATGCAACCATCAACCAACTCAATATTCATTCATATTCTCATTAATATTCAAGGAATTGGTTTTCCAATTTAAATCACATTTGATTCATTAACATTGAATTTACTAACATTCATTCATATTCGATTTTAATTAGTTTGCATTCACTAATTTTCATTCAAGTTGGTTCACTTCCAAATCAAATCCAATTCTATTCAAATTTATTTACTTCCAATTTGGATTCAATCACATAGCTTTTAATTTCGCTAATTCAATTTCATTAACACTTAATGAATTATATACAATCAACTAACATTCACATGACAACCAATGTATATTCAACATAACCAAATTATTCAATTTACATTAAATTTGGTCCAACACTTTTAATTCCAATTGGTTTGATATTCTATTGACTTTCATTCAATTTATTCAATTTCCAATAACATTAGCTTTTAATGAATTAACACTTACATTCATTGTTTCTTACTAATTATTTACATTCAATTTATTAATATTTCATCCCTTCATCAATTCAATTGTTAATTCCTTTAACAATATAAAGTTGAATTTCATTCATATAACTCAAGTTCAAATTCTTAATGACTTCACTTCATTAATTCACTTATTAATTTACTTTGACACCAAAAATCAACTTCATTCAACATCACTTAAGTTATATTCCATTTCAAACATCTTTTATTTCAATTTAACTTAAGTTTCCACTTATAAATCCAATTTAAATTTCAATTGTAAAGTAAATTTTATTTAACCTTTACCAAAGCTAAATTTATTAACTCATATTATAAGTTCAAAACTTATCTCACTTATATTCATTAATTTTATAAGTTATACAACTTATATTCAACAATTACCACTTGGATTTTTTTATTGATTCACTTATACCTACTTTAATTTAACTCCATCCTTTAAGTTAAATTTATTCTATCAAAATTCAAATTGTATAAGTTATCAACTCATTTATCATTCCCATAAATATTTTAAATAGGATTCCAGAGTCTTTTCAACCTTTCAAAACCATTTTTGAAACCAATACAATTATCCTTTGAATTTCAAAACCCAAACTCAAATTTTCCAAACAACTTTCATTTAAAACTACTTGGCAGCAATCCCTCTTTTGGAAACCCGAAAATGAACACCGATGATGTCATGATCATCAACGGAATTATTTTCCAGCGACCGAAAAGAGTTTAGAGCTTTAATTTCTCCAAAACAATTTTTCAAAATATCAAATCCTTTCAAAACACTTCTCTGGAATTTTGTTTTCGGATTATAAATCACATTTATAAATCTTTTACTTATATAATTTCACTTCTTGTATATAAGATTATTTCACAATTGTAAATTACATTAATTATAGTTACATACTTATAATTCATTTGCTTATACAATTATTCTTTAAAAATTGTTGTTTTTATTCAACAACCAAACAATCAATTCATATACACTTTAATAATTCTGAAAAATTATTTCCTTTATATATAAAATATAATCAAGGTAAAATTATTTCATTTACCCAATTTTAAAACAATACTGTGTCGAATTGTTCTATTCAAGTGTTTAGATATCCCTATCAACAACGTTAATTACTCGTGTTGACCAAAATCCATATACCACTCAACAAGCCAATCATCACAATATAAAACAATTTATATTCACTAACAAATATGTGCTCGTATCTATTATTACACTCAAACTCATTCTAGAGTACCACTGACTCCATCTCTAATGAGTTATACCCAACAGAGCCATGGTTGTCGCTTAACCATAAGCTCTGATACCAAATGTAACGTTTGCGATTTTTCGTTCCCGAAAAACCGAATAGTTAGGGTTAAAGAAGAGGTAGAAGATAGAAGAAGAGAGAGAGAGATAGAACAGAACAGAAACAACAAAACAATATCAGAATCTCACAATCGCAGCGGATCAACATATAATAATAAATGAATAATCTTTAAACAAAGAACTATATCAGTTATTACATTACATCATTTTACATTACGTCATTTTACATTACATCATCAGAGTGTACAACAACAAACAACAACAAACAGCGGAAAATAAATACTATATGGTAGATGATACGCCCTGCCATCCATCTTGCCTCCAGCAACTCCTGAATTCCAGAATATCCTGATAAACCTTAACTCTTGACTGCCCGTGTGTAAATTGGTGGGCACCCAGAGTTTAGGAAGGAAAACAATAAACTCCGAGTCAGTCATGTGACTGATGTGAGAACTCAAAACAGTTTATTTTATCTTTAAAAACAAAATAGAGAAATATTTTTAAAGTCAATTCGCAATGCTTTTTAAAATGAGACTACCATAAGGCCTCCCGCACACACACACAATGCAAATGCAGAATCAGAGGAGATTTCTCCTTATGATAGTCAAAGATGCTTGATACGCATTAAAAAGAAACATTTGATATTATTACTAGTGCATAGTGTAGGGAAAATCATTTCGAAAGTAAAGATATAAATCTTAGCCAACATACGACCATTATCGTATGCCTACTATAGCTACCATGTTCAATAGCAGGTTACCGCCACATTCCATGGCAGGTTATACAACTAAAACCGTACAAGATCGTATTGTTTCTTTGGATTTTCAACAAATGGTCAGGCCAAGGAACTTCCCATTGCCACACAGGTACGCCTCTGGAAAGACGACCCGAGAACCAAACCGGATCTCTGCCAACACAAGGCCGGCTTACCCCTAACTGGGTAACTACTGACACGAATATGTCATCCCCCGATCGTAACCGATCTATCCGAGGATCCTCGATTTCCAACAACCACATAAGAATAATAATGCAGTAACCACATAGGCTAAGTATTTGGGCTCCATTCCATGATAACACCTCTATCCAGAAGGAATGACATACACTAAAGGGGCGCTACCCTCTAATAACCTTGCCGCGTCCTTCCTGTTTTGACCATTTCCGGGGTGTGAGGTCCGACGAAGCCTCGTCCACAAAGCCACGCTTTATACAAAAGCTGTGCTTTGGGTCAACAAATGATCGAAGTAATGATCACCAAGATAAATGATCAAACAAATGATCATATCACAAATGATCAAACAATGATCATTTCACAGCAACACTCAGCATGTCACTTTACCAAATTGGGAGTATATCACTAATAACCTTCAACTACATAACCTCTGAGCTCGTACGTCTCAGACAAGGGTGTTAAGCTAAGAGAATAAATTCTTCGCCACCAACAGAAATAAATTTGAAAGAAATCGGCTTTATATCTCAACTTGTAAGGTCAGACATGCAATCCATACAAGTCTGTTCCGGACTCGAACAGAACCGAAGGCACTTACAAAGAAGTCCTTGCATTCCGGATAATTTCTAATCACATCCGGACTTCCCGTCACCAAGGGTGATAAAACCTCTATATCGGAGATTAGCCGATGCAGAGTAACTCAACGGTAATCGTTCCGTTTTCAAAAATATCCGGTCTTCAACACCGATCATCAAATGCAATCCATTACGACGTATCACATATTCGGAATGGGTTATACGACCCCAAGGTCCTTTACCGGCTAACCCGAATAGTGAGCGCTTATATTAAAAATAAGTGTGGCATTCAATTTCAAACAATAACAACAAATACCTATTTAAAGGTAAATATTGATAGTCGGTTATTTAACTATCAATAAAGATGCTCAACATCATCAGATTCCAAATAATTTACCAAATTATTTATTTTCCCAAAAATATCTTTACTAGATATATAATTTCCACACTTCAACCATTTGAAAACAAATTTTCAAATCACTTTTCAATCCTTTATCACTTTTGAAAACAAATTTCAATCATTTTCCTTACTCGGAAATACTTTCATTTCAAAATGGTTTATTTAAACCAATTTAAATAAATCCTTACCGATTTACTTTATATTTACGTTCCAAATCCGTAAATTTATTCCCACACTTTAAAAATAAATCAACGTTTATTTTTAAACTAATTCCCCTTTCTTTTATAAATTCCATAGTGAATTTATAATCCCAAAATATCTATGACGTACGATTTTCAATCGATTTTCAATATTCGCTTTCAATTTATCTTTACAAGGATAAATTCTAAAACGTTCATTTCACATTGGAAAATATTTCCATACTTATAATAATTACTTCACAAATCTATTTATTTTCAACATTTGAAAATATTCAATATACTTAAATCAAAATTAAGTATATATTTCATTACTTAAGGAAAACATTCTCTTAACACATTTATTTGGGTCAAAAACGAATGTTGCGTAAAACATCGTTACGACGACCCAAAATCACTAGTATAGGAATTCAAAGTTTAGATAGATATATAAATCCCAATACTACATAAAATATTTCCCTTCGGAAACCATTTACTATAACAACAATGTTATAGTCCACCATTTCCTTCTTTCTCGAAAACGTCTATTTCAACAATAAATGTTGAAATCTATGGTTTTGATTCATAATACATTTTAAAACACCTTTAAAATAATTAACTTCATTTTATAATATTCATTTTGCCAAACATGACCATTTTATTCAATAATGTATTCACTGTCCAAAATCGTGAATATATTTTCTTTAACAAACTTCAATATTCAATTTATCAAATTCAATTGATTTCGAATTTATAAAACAACGTTTATAAACTCCATTTATATTTTTATAAACTTCTATTTATAAAAAATCCTTTTTATATCTCATTTTAAATGCCAAATCCGATTTATAAGTTGATTGCTTATAAATCTTATATTTTACAAAATCTATCCATTTTATATCTTCATATTTCATAAATTTATAAATTTCAATTCACTTATGAAATACATTTTTATTTCACTTTATTACTTATAAAAACTCGTTTTATAGTTCTAGTATTTTTAATTTATAAATATCAACTTTATAAATCTTCTATATAAATCGTTTATAATAATTCAAAAATCCCAATTTAAACCAATTTATAAATTACTTAACTATTTATTTCCAAAAATCTCATTTCGGTTATATTTCTAAAAAATGTTAAATTTTTTTATAACATAAAAATTTATAACGTTTTAATTATTTAAAATGAATCAATTCAAAATTTAATAAAAACATATACTTTGAAAAATCACTTTAAAATCCTTTTAAAAATCAAACACGTTTTTTTTAACTTTAAAAATGGATCCGATGATGCAACAGCATCAAATAGTCAATCACGACTACAACATCAACAAATATCACAATATCTGTAATCAAATAAATACTGGTGAGGAATCCAGTTGGATCCCTTCAGCCTGTTTCCTTGCATCCACAGATGTTAGCACAATACCAATTCCGCTCCAGTACGGAATTATCGCGGTATATGAGATTCATAAAATATTATCCGCTTAATAGACGGCGTAATAGGGTCTCATCCGTTATACAATGCGAGAAATCAACAACTCCAATATATACATATGCCAATATATGTATATATATTGTTATATATAGATATATCCTATTATATCTAATATCACAATCAAATAGCAATCAATAACTACAATCATTATTCAACACACATTCAAGCAAATTTTAAATCTAACTATTTAAAATATAAATCGAAACCGATTCGATTGAGTGAGAAGTTCTCACCTTGATTTCAATTTCGTTTCACCTTTTATTTCGAATAAAATTAAACGGACGTTTAATTTTACCCGAAATTTTCGCTAACTCCAAACGACTCCAATCCAATTCCATAGCGTAGTGCTCGTCCATACGATTCCAACACAATAAGTTTCGCGCGTTTTCGACCTTGTACGAAAAAGATACAATATTTTAAAGTTCACACGAATTTTAAATATAATTAATTTACATTTAATATTTTATTTTCTAACCAAACTCAATCTGGGCCGTCCACTTCAGCTTGATGAAATCATGACCGCCCCTTCCTTCTCTCACGCGCGCGCCTCTACGCAATTTCGAACGAAAGAAGCCGAACCCAACAAATATCACAAACCCTAATTCACGCAATCAAACCATCCACTTCGGCGACGATCAGGAACCTCTCCTACGTGCGCCTACCCTAGCTCCATACTCGACCGGAATTTCATGAAGCTCGGTTGTACCTATGCTCCAGAAAACGTGCTCAAACGTGATGACTTCGTCGCCATTTTGCCGACCATCCATCAACCCAAAAACGATCACCATCGGTCATCACGAAGGCCTCACTCCCCTCTCCAATTTTGTAGTTGAAAACATTTGATGATTGTGAGTGGATTGAGAGGAAATTAAGGAAGAATGTGGGAATTTCCTGGCCATTGATTCAGAAAATGGCGGCTAGGGTTTGAGCTGAAACCCTAACTTAGTTTGTTTGCAAATGAGAATGTTTGAGGTCCTTTTATAGAAAATTTCACAATTTACTATTCACCCGGATTTTTCGAACTCCGATTTACGCGCGGTGACCAGCGTTTCTAGGCTTTATCCCGCGTTCCGGACGCAATGAAACAGGTTTCGGAAGCTAATTCGATCATCTGTGCGAGTTACGGCAATAAACGTTCAATTTAAAATTAAACCGATTCAACGATTTTCTAGGCGTTTTGGTTTGCCCCGAACAAACGGTAAATCCGGTTGAAACGAAATTTGAAACCTTACAATAATATCTCATTACGGATCCGATGAAACTAGTTTCGTCGAAATCCGAGACTTTTTGAAAAATGACTATTTTAACTCGCCAAATTAATATTAAAACAATTTCGATGCGTTTCGAGCTGCCACGGTCAAACGAAAACTCCGATTGCTATAAAAATTGAAATATGATAATAACAAACTATTACGGATCCAATGGAACTAGTTTCGTCCAATTCTGAGACTGTTCGAAAATTGACTAATTTCACTAGTCGATTAAATATTAAAATATTCAATTTTCACAAATAAACTTTTAATTCGATTTAAAAGTTCCATATAACTCCAATATGATAAAATAAAATTTTACAAATCAATTTCAATCATATTTAACCCAATTTTCAATTATTTCTGTAATTTAACATATTAAATTATCGATTTAATTATCCAATTAAATCCAATTATTCGGAAGAAAAAAATTTCGACTTATAAATTCCACTTATTAATAATTAAAATTAATTAAATATTCAAATTTTAATTAATAGAAATTCTGGGTCGTTACAGGGAAAGTAATTATAGGATCATATTTATTAAGCGTTACTTTAATAAGTATGATTAATTGTGAAGTTAATACAAGATAGTAATTTGGGTAATAAAAAAAAGTATGAAACTAAGAGATAAATTTGCAGAGAATATTTAGTTGTAATTAATATATTCGACAAAAATATAATAAATGTAGTGAAATCAAAAATTGTATAAGAAATTGTAAGGTTTTAATTGATTGAAATTTGTAAAATCAGGAATGGATTAAAGGTTATTGGATTTAAACAGGTAATCAATTGAAATGAAATTCAATCATTGAATGTTACGTAAGGTAAATTAAATGTATGCAATTGAGATAAAGAATTGGAAAATGTTAAATTATCTGTATATATATATATATATATATATATATATATATATATATATATATATATAAATGGTACCCAGGATGGCATTATGATAAATAGTGAATTTAAAAATGGGAATCAGGAACTATTTGTTTATATGGAAACTTATAGTCTAATAATTGAATTTAATTGCAATTAAATGAGATTGAGTATAGTTAAATAATTCGTTATTTGAAATAAAGATAATGGAGAAATTTGTGCGATAATTTGGAATCCAATATTCAAATCCATCTGTTGATAGGAATTAATGGAATACTAATTAATTTATTTAACTAAACGAAATTTTAGGATATTATTTATAATTTGAGAATTTAATGTTAAGGATTTATATTGAAATTTAAAAATTTACCTTCTTTAATTTGACATCTAAACTTGTCGGATTTTTTTTAAATGATTAAGAAATTTAAAAGTGATAAAATGGGTAAATTTTAGAATCTAAGTATAAAATTTGATTTTATTTGATTTTAAATTTATTAAATTAATATAAAAATAGCCATTTTTGTCACGGACTCGGATGTTGACGAAACTAGTTTCATCGGATCTGTAACAGTGAATTATTGTAGGGTTTCAAGTTTCGTAGCGATCGGACTTGTTGTTTGATCGTATGAACGCGAAACGCCTTGAAATCGATTTAATTCAAAATCAATTTGAAATCAATTTGAAAATATTGATTTCAGCATAACTTCTTCATACGATCGAATTTGGACGTGAAACTTTTTCCATCGCGTTCAGAATATTTTAAGATACCTATTTGGTTATATGGGTTTACCCAATTTCGTTCCGGGGTCGGAATGGGCTTTTTTGGGCCACGTTAGCGGAAGCACCTATACCTATCCAATCTGAACCATCTATTCAAATCTCTAATCTACCTACATAAACCCAATTATAAACCCTAGCCTCCATCTATCTCCATTTCTGTGTGCGTTCATTTTCCTCAACTCCTCCTTTCCAATGGATGAAAACCCTAGATCCAGTTTCAATCCAAATCAAAAGTCAAAAATTCAAGTCCTCGGAAAAATCTAAAAAAATTATATGTTGTTGCTCTCGACGAGCGGAATTCAGTGGCGTAATTCGTTTTTCGATTCGGGGTGTAGTTTGACCAGAAATTGGGCGTTTAGTTTCGGCCTTCATCGCTCGACGACGAACGTCGTCGGATCGAAATTTCCTTTCTGGGTTTTGGAGAGGAAGCCGAGGGGATCTCATCTGTATGATTTTTGCGTCGATCCAACGATCAGATCGCCGATTGATTAGGGGTTGGAAGCTAACGGCAGCGGCGGCGACCGGTGGCGTGCGTAGGGGATCAGGGGGAAGCGGCTCGGCAGGGGCTATCCACCGATGATGGTCGGCCGAGAGTTGGTGGTCGGCGGCGGCGTCGGAGCAGGGTCAAAGATCGATCAATGAAGGGAAATTGGGTTCGGCTTGCTTGGTTCATTTTCGCGTTGGTTACTGTGCGTGCGTGTTTTTCTCTGTAGCATGAAGATGAATTGATGATGTGGCATATAAAGTCAAATGTGTTCCATCTTCATTTTATTTTTTTTATGATTTCAATCGCAATAATCGCCATAACTCTCACATATGAACTCCGTTTCACGCACGGTTTCTTTCGTTAGGATCGTACTGAAATTCCAGACTTGATGACGCTAGTTTAGACAAATTCTGAGACGGTCAAATTTTTGGGTTTAAATTGAATTTGAATTCAATTTAAATTCAAAATGTGAGTGTTTTAACCCACTCACGACTTCTAAACTTTCTTATGTTTGTTAAATTGATTTTAGATATGAGTAGAAATTTATTTATGACTGTTTGGCATGTTTTATTCCTTATCTTTGTTAAATCACATTAATTTAATATGACTGTTCGTAAATTTTATTATTGCATATAAATTGACAGTTAAAATTTATTTATCTGCATATAAACTGATAGTTAAACAGTAAATAAATTTATTTTGAATATAAACTGTTAGTTAATAGCTGTTATTTATTTCCTGTTATATTTATATGCTCTATATTGATGATTGCAATAAATTGGTTGATGGTTGATATTGGGTGAATGGATGATGTATTCTATATTATATAAACTGCAAGTTATTACGCATTTTCATTTCATTAGGGATTGCGGTTTGAAATGATATACAACCGCAGTTTTATTTTTAAATTGCGGATTTAAATGATAAATATCTGTATCACTTGACCATAGGATAAAAAATTATATACAGGCACCGCGGTATATATATATAAAATTATTTTTGAAATGATTTTTCTATGATTTGGATAGGATACGGTTAATGAATATAAATTTTGATGTTTATAAAATCTTATTTTATATATAAATCTATAATTTAAGTATTGAATTTAAGCTATGTATGGATTTGTTAAATAAAATAAATAAGTTGAATAATGGAGTTGATTATTTTATATGGTTAAGAACATGTTAAGATATTGAAAATATATAGAATTTTAAATGATTTAAATCAATTAAGATTGGGAGTTAAATTGGAAAAAATTTATTTGGAATTGAGCTTAATTAAGATTTAACTTTATAAGTTGATGTAAAATTTATTAACCTGAACACTACTAGAACTACATTGTATTCCAACACCCAATTTCCAACGGCCTCCAACAGCATTTCCAACGGCTTCCAACAGCTCGTTGGATCTTGACGTAACCGTTTGAAGCCGTTGGAAATTCGCCGTTTGCGGCCGTTGGAAAATTTCCTGCATATTTTCCAGAGACCGATCTTCAGCTCATTCCATCCTCTTCTCTTCACAACTCTTCCCCCAATTCCACCATTCCACCACCTCCAATCTTCAGGTGCCGGCCCAAACACCATCCCAACCACCTCCAACGCCATCTAGAAGCTGCTCCTGCCCATCTCAACCATTCTAGCTCTCCAAATCGGTAATTTTGCTAAACCTAATATTTAGGTTTTTTTGATTTAGGGTTTAATTCGAATGTTGATTGATTCCTACTTGTTAGTGTATGCATATTACATCATGTTATCCCCTAATTGCAACTATTATACCATAATGAACAAGTTATTATAACCGATTGAAAATTTTGTAATTTAGGATATTGCATTATAGTTTATGTTGATTTGGTTAGTATATTAAACGTATGTGCATGATAGAGTTTACTGCATTTGAAAGCCGTTAGAATGGATATTGCATTTGTGCGAACACGAGTTTTGTATTTGTGCGAATACGTGAATTGATTTAGTGTTTAAATGAATTTGTAATAAATGAATTTTGTGTACAAATTTTGTGTATAAATGAATTTAGTTCTTATGTAATAAACGGTAAAATATAAACCAATGTTAATTAAACGAGTAATATATTTAAATTTAATATAAACAAATATTTAAATCCTTATATATATTTGGCCCCGTCTGACAAGTGTTGTATATGATCGTTTTAGGGATATTCGTTTTTTTCCACAAAACGGACAACTCTAATCATCTGATACATCATTTGTCGGATTTGTCCCTGTATTGGACAACTTACAAACACTATAAAGTAATTATATTCCGTCAATCATATCACTTTAAACGGTTCACAAAATTTCGATGGCATTTCCTTTACGTTCCTTGTGTACATGCATTTGTGTACGATACAAGGAACACGGGGGAAATGCTGCCGAAATTTTGTGAATCGTTTAAAATGATACGATTTACGGAATATAATTACTATTGTGTTTGTAATGGAAAGTAGGATGACCGACCATCAAAGAATGACACATAAGTGGCAATGAAACAATAGTTTCTTATTTAAAATAAAGTTTGTGAAATTAGCAGTTTGCGGTCGTTGGAAAATTTCCTGCAAAATATAAAATGAATGATTTATAACATTTTTACTCTATCATAGGTTATCTAGTAGGGAAACATGGTCAATTACTTTAATGTTCGGAGCTGGATGTATCAAAGAAGGGAAATTAGTGGCGCAATAAGCGAACATTTTCTAAAAGGGGTACAAGTGTTCATCGAATTTGCTATAAGTAATATTGCAAACGATGAAGAAATTCGTTGTCCGTGTAGTAGATGAAAATTATTGAACTATTTAGAACCGAATATGGCTAAGGTTCATTTGCGCCAATTCGGTTTCGTACCCAATTATTTGTTGTGGGATCGTTATGGAGAAATTGTAGTCCCTAATAATCAAGAACAATCGGTGGAGGTCATCAGCGAAGAAGGTAGTACGAATCTCATAGAACATATGGTCGAAGATGCAGCACGATCAATGTTCCCTACCGTTGTAATTAATAACGACGATGTTAACATCGAAGAGGAACCAGATGTTGGAGCTAAAAAATATATGATTTATTGGATCATGCTAAAAAACCCCTTTGGAATGGATGTTTAAGCGGCTCTCAATCATCGGTAACTGCAGAATACATTGCAATGAAATCAAAATACAACCTTACAGAAGCTGGATTTACGGCTGTTGTGCAAGCTGCTAAACGTCATATGCCATCCGATAATTTAATGTGTGAAAATTATTATGAAGTGAAAAAACTTATGTCATCTTTCGGTTTGCCATATCAAAAAATAGATACATGTTTAAAGGGTTGCATGTTGTATTGGAAAGAAGACATCAATCTTAGAAATTGTAAGATATGTAATCAGGAAAGATACAAATCGAGGAAAAAGAAGGAAAAAGAAGTTCCGTACAAGCGTATGCATTATTTGCCCCTCACCCCTATACCTCAACGATTATATGCATCATCTGTAACAGCGCATCATATGAGATGGCACATTGTGAGAACACCTCAAGAAGGTACGTTGACACACCCAGCCGATGGAGAAGCGTGGAAACATTTTGACAAGAAATATCCCGATTTCGCAGTGGAGAGTCGAAATGTTAGACTAGATTTATATACAGACGGCTTCTCACCGTTTTCTCAGTTTGGTTCTAAATATTCATCTTGGCCTATAATAATCACACCTTACAATCTACCTCCGTGGATGTGTATGAAAACTCGATATATGTTTCTCACGATTGTCGTCCCTGGTCCTGATGATCCGACACAGGGCATTGATGTTTACTTACAACCGTTAATCGAAGAGTTGAAAATATTATGGTATGAAGGAGTTGAAACATACGACATATCAAAAAAGAAAAATTTTCGGATGTTCGCTTCTTTGTTATGGACTATTAGCGATTTTCCTGCATATGTAATGCTTTCGGGTTGGAGTACGGCCGGTCGTTTTGCTTGTCCTTATTGCATGGAAGAAACACGAGCATTTTCTTTGCCAAATGGAAAGAAAATTTCATGGTTTGATTGTCATCGATGTTTTCTTCATATTAATCACCCTTTTAGAAGAGACAAAAAAACTTCATAGCTAATAGACATGAGACTCTACGACCACCAGCGGTTTGGTCAAGCGAGGATATATATGAACTTGTAAAAGATTATCCAAAGATACACGAGACCGGACAACAAGAAGAAATTCAAGGTAAATCGACGTTTCATAATTGGTGCAAACAAAGTATATTCTGGGAATTGCCTTATTGGAAAAATCTATTAATCCGTCATAACATTGACGTGATGCATAACGAAAAAAACGTATTTGATAATGTGTTTTATACCGTTTTGAATGTGAAGGGCAAGACTAAGGACGATTTGAAATCTAGACGTGATATAAAGCAAATATGCAATCGTCCTGAGCTTCATATGACTCCCGACAATAAAAAACCCAAAGCATGCTATGAGCTAGACAGCAACCAAGTTAAAGTACTGTTACAATGGGTGGAAGGATTACGATTTTCCGATGGAATTTCCTCTAATCTTCGTAGATGTGTCGACTATAAAAATGGGAGACTGAGTGGAGTGAAAAGCCATGATTGTCATGTAATGATGGAAAATTTGTTACCCATCGCTTTCAAAGAATTGTTACGGGTAAAAGTTTGGACGGTAATAACAGAACTTAGTTTATTTTATAAGGAGCTTTGTTCAACTACGTTAAAAGTTGACCATCTACTTAAACTTGAAGAAGAAATTCCTATACTACTCTGCAAACTGGAGAAAATATTTTCTCCGGGTTTCTTTAATGTAATGGAGCATTTACCTGTTCATCTTCCATATGAAGCACGTCTTCGAGGTCCTGTGCAATATGGATGGATGTATCCATTCAAAAGGTATGTTACTATATTGAGTATGTAAATGTTGATTTAAGTATAAATATAGTAGTTAATACTTAACCCAAATATTTTTTATTAGGTACTTAAATCATTTAAAGAAAAAAGTGAGACAAAAATCTCGAGTTGAAGGTTCTATTTGCAAATCATATATCGAAGAAAAAGCTTCTTTCTTTTTCTCTCATTATTTTAAAGATCATGTGAACTTATCATTTGTAAGTGTTCCGCGTAATGATGATCAGGCCGTTGAACAAGATTCTTCTTCTGAATCAGTATTATCTATTTTTAAACAACATCGCCGACATGCTGGAAAATGTGAGAAAGTATGGCTAGATGATAAAGAATACCATGTAGCACACACATATATTCTTCTTAATTGTCCTGAAGTTGCACCATTTGTTAGGTAATTAGCACATTCCAAGTTTTGTTAAATTTAATACTACACGTGTGAATAAATAATAATGTAATATATCATGTTTGTGTTTGCAGTATTTATGAATCACAAAATCCAGGCGGCGATTTAAGCAAAGATTTCAGTACTTGGTTTTCGAAATACGTTTCTGATCCCACAAATAATGTGCTCGATAAAGGACTGAAACATTTGGTGTTTGGACCGAAAAGAAAAGTTAAGACGTATCCAATATTTTTTGTTAATGGATATAAATTCAACACCAAAGAATACGGTGCTGAAAAATTAACAAACAATACCGGTGTATTTGTTAAAGACAGCGATGACCCTAATAACCATATAAATGATTTTTATGGCGTGTTAACTCAGATATTGCAGTTGACATATTTTACAAGACCTGTGGAGGATGTTTATTTGTTTAGATGCAACTGGTTCAGCAATGTTCCAGGTTCTGGTATTAACGTGCATCCAAAATATAATATTATAGAAATTAAACATACCTCACGTTATCAAAAGTACGACCCATTTATACTAGCCAAACAAGCCCTACAAGCTTATTATGCCCCTTATCCATCTCTAAAAAGGGATAAAGCAGATTGGTCTGCGGTTTTTAAAACCAAAGCAAGATTTACGTTCGGTGGACAAAATATTCCAAACGAACAAGCCTATCAAGCAGATCTGGAGGAAAATGCTGAAATAGCAATTACAGACGATCAAACTGATTTTGGACCTTTAAATGATGAGACAAATGTATTAGTCGAAGCATTTGAGAGTGTAGAGGAAAGCGACATAGAGCACGAAACCGAGTCTGAATCAGAAAACGATGAGGACGACTGAGTAATATCCGGTAATTTTTAAAAGTATTCACATTACATTGACCTCTGATTAATAATGCATTTATCCAATTTATACAATTTTAATGACGATAAGTGTATACTCACACACTCAACACATACACAACATGACACATTTGTAGCATATTGTATTACATTTTTTAATGGTTCATCATATCATGATTATTATGAATTGTATATGTATGTATATATGGAAGGTATATATATTATGTCCGGTTCCGGTTCTGGTTCTAGGTCTCGGCGACGTGGCTCTTCACGTCATATTGGAGAGAGTAGTGGTGAGCCACCAGCTCGGCCACTTGTTTACTTACAGCCAAAGGCTGATGAGACGTAAGTATCATAATTAGCAAGCATAGCATTTTAATTTTTTAATTGTACATGATATATCTACAATTGTCTAAAGTTCAATTTTATATTTAACGCAGTGGATTTGAGTTGGAGCCATCCAAAGTGGTTCTGAACATTTCGAAGCAGCGTACATGGCTAGGATGACCGATTGCTGGTCCAAGTGGGGCAAGATCCCCGACGACGTGAGAGAGACGATTTGGCAAGATTTTCTGGTAAGTTTATACCGCTTTACAAGATGATTAATTAAATACAAATAAATAATTAGTAATATTTTCTCGTTGTACAGGGCCATAGATTTGCAAGAGCCTGACATCAATTTAATTCAGCGACACTAGAACTCCAGGATCGCGAAGAACTATAGGGAGACTATGTCGGAGATTAAAAAAGTAGGAAAGAAGCCCAAGTGGATGAGCGCAACTGTATGGGAGAAGTGGGTTGAGTGGTGGAACTCTCAGGATTTCAAGGTAAATCTACAATAAATCTCAGCAATTTTTTACCGTTTAATAAATAATTAATCATTGTAAATTTGCAGGAGAAGTCAGCTAGGAACTCGGAAAACAGGAGCAGAAATCCTGTATCACACTGTGAAGGCTCCAAATCTTTCCAGCATCACCGCGAAGATTTGGTAAATTTATCTATTATCACATTTGTATATTGATCAGTTCAGTAATTAGTTATGTACAGTTAAATTATCCAAATTACCAATTGCAGGAACGAGCTCGTGGAGGCTCTGTTGGCTTAGTCGACGTGTTTGCTCACACCCACGCGTCTAGGCAAGTAGATGAGGCTGGCAATATCATATATCAGTGAGGTGATCAAGATAGGGCGACCGAGGCATATGTATGCATTTTTTAATTTCTAATACTTACACTGATAAGTTTATTAATATCTAGTTATGCAAAATAATTACATGCCACTATTTTTCAACTGAAATTGTTTTTTTTCCATTATAGTCGAGGTTGCAGGAGGCACAGGCTTATGCGCTTCAGCAGTCTGGTCGTGATGCGCTGACACTGGAGGAGCAGGATAACATTTTTACCGCTGTTATGGATCCGGGGCAATGGAGTAGATGTTTTGGCTTCGGGAACCTAATGGTAATTAATCCTTTTACATATGTACAAAAAATCAGCGTTTAGATATATAATATTATAATATTTTATATGCTAAGACAACCCTTTTGCTATTATTTCTATTTGCAGGCTCGACAGGCTCGACAAGTTCAAAAAGACCGAGACAAAGAAGAAATAAAGGAGCTTAGAGCTATGGTTGAGCAGCTACGGGAGGAGAATCGTCTACGAGCCATGCAGGTGGAGCAGCTGGATCAAAAGCTTGCGTAGTATTTGCTGAATCATGGTACCCTTCCTTCATCGTCTGGTGCTTCTGGAGGCGACGAGGATCCTTGGAGGTATGTTTTTGAGTATTTGTGTTTGAACAATGTATATATCGACTTGGAGATGTTTTGATGTTGATGTTGATGTTGTATATATTGGTACGGAGTGGGTGAGAAATATTTTGATGGTATGTACATGGTTTATCGACATTTGTTGATGGTATGTACGTTGATGGTATATTTTGTGATGTTTGATCGGTTTGGTTTGTTTATATTGGTATTTTATTGATTTATGTGTGTTGTTTGTATTGATATTGATATATATGTGTGGAATTGATTGGAAATGGAATGGAAATTAAATGGATTGGAAATAGTGTGGGTAGAAGGTAAATAGGCTTGCTGTTTTACAGCAAAATAAATCCAGTATTTCCAACGGCTTGTTGGCCATTTTATTATAACGGCGTCTAACGGATTCTAACGGCTCGAAGCCGTTAGCGGCCGTTGGAAATTCCGTTGGAAATGGTCCGTTGGATCCCTTGGAAAGCATTGGAAGGCGTGGGATTTATTCCAACGGCTATTCCAACGGCTTCCAACGGCTAGGAGCCGTTGGAATAGCCGTATGATCTTGTAGTGGAAATTTTAAAAAGGGTATGATATTTATAACTAAATTTTATTTAAGGTGAATTAAATAAATATTTCTAGTATAAATAAATTGAAGGAAAATTCTTTTTAATTAATTTGAGTTTTACTTAAATGATTACGGGTTTATAATGAAACTATTGCAAACTAAATAACAGGACTTTAAATTGTTGAATAGAAATTTCCAACCTTAGTTCCAATTGCTCAATATTCAAGGTATGAAATATATTGAAACTGAAAGCGATTTTTAAAATCTATGGATTTTTGACTTAATATTAAATAAAATAAATTGTAAGTCGAGGGAATTATTTTATTTATAAAGAAACTTTAAATGTAAACTGTTTTATTCTATATACCGTTTGAATATCCAAACCATTTAAGTTTTAAAAGTTATGGTTTTAAAACTATGGATTTCGAAGTATTATGTTGAAAGTTAAAATTCAAATATTTGGTTTCGAGATATTATAAATTTAAAAGTGGCACGATTTTAGAAAGAAATATATTTGAAATAAAATGATATCATATTTATTTGAGTTTTAAAAGGAAATGATATCATATTTATGGGTTTTGAAATGGATAATTATATTCTGATTTTAAGTATAAACTATTTTAAAGACCGCGGTGTTATAATAACGTTGGGTTGTTGAAGAGACCGCGATCGGAAGTTGTCATACTCTCTGCCAACTCCGAAGACCACTTTAACAACCATGTACGCGGTGGAGATTCCAGAATGAAGTAGAATGGTGGTGGCGTTTCCTTTAAGGTAAATACGTGTACCCAACTCCCGTGAGTTGGCATAAGGTGGCTAAAACAGGAGCGACGACGGGTTAATAAGGTAGCACCTTTGATCGGACACATCCCTTGGATATTATACTTTGACTTTGGATTGATTCGGTGGCCACTTTTGATTTTATTTGGGGGTGTGGCTAGAGGTGGGCGGTAGCTGCGCGCTACGCGTTACCACCGACCCGGAAGCGTAATTGGTATATCTACCCTGGCATTGCCTAGTTGTGCCGTGTCACCTACCCTATCGCGCCTTGTATGAGTTTGGATTTCTCCCGTAGCCCGTGTGGTATCCTCTGGTGGCTTCCCAATCAGGAGGGACTATGATATTGGATGGACTACTGGGACTATTACATGTTAAGGTGGAAAATGTAAAGCCTTAATGCTATTTAAAAGTATGTTTATTTTACTATAGACTCTATTATAATAGCCATAGTAAATAGTTTAACAGATCCTTAAGAGATGTAAATCCCGAGCATCTTTTGAGTTATTGCACTCATATTTATTTCTGTTAATTTAACTCACATAAGATCTTTTAGTTCTGACTCAAGTGTTTTTGTCTTTTCAAATTTGCTCGGGTCAGTCCGAGCGGTTCAGGATCGAAGACTTAGATCTGGAGGACGAAGATGGAGTTTCTACTATTATTATTTACTATATTCCACTATACTATTTAATTCCGCTGCATTTATTATGATTGGTATGTGAACTCTGATATTTATGTAAATATAATCAAATGTTTTTAATAAAACAGCTTCATGAACTGTATATTTGATTATTATATTTTATCCTTCCGCTGCGAGATTCTGTTTTGTTTTCTTCCTTCTTGTTTTTTATTATTTATCCCATAACAATCCGCCCTTCCACATGGTTTGAATTGACACGTGAGTCTATTTAAAGCGTGCGAAAAGGCGGGATGTTACAATTGACCTCAACCGAATCTCAAAAATCCACAAATATAAGGTAATTTGAAATGCTAAAAATTTGCAACATTTTTAGTCTTGCTGTTCATTTTGCAACACACCCATGTCGACATGGGGTACTTGGGCATGTCGACATATTAGCAGTTTTTTAGAATTTCAAATTTTAAATGAAGAGACATTTCCCTCTACCTCTTCACCAAAAGACCCGTCTCTTCAACCACTATATTAAGGCCTCTGAAAATGAATTTTCACATCAAGAATTCTCATTTTCTCTTACTCCTTCTCCAAACATTTGCAAAGGTAATCCATTGCATACTCTTCAAATCTCCTTGCAAATCGATACTATTTCATTCCAATTCTTCATTGATTTGCAAGCCACACAATATCAGAGAGTTGTGCTTTAATTCACATTATTCTCTCTCTGATTTCATCATATTCCTCAAAGAATTCAAATATATATATTTCCATTGGAGGTCTATGGGATCATTGTACCGAATCTGCAAGAATCTGTATTGAAGATACGAGTACTTGCCATAGTTTGTTGTTGCTGATAAGGAGAATGTGTTCTTTTAGCCTGTAAAATCAAGAGGATGTGTCTTGTATCCCGTGAAACCAAGATTGTAAAGGTGTTCTTGTCACCCGTGAATTATAATAGAATTCTGCACGATGTGCAGGACTGGATGTAGGATTGGTTAATCTGAACCAGTATAAAAATCCGGGTGTTATTTACTTTACCGCATTTTACTTTATTACTTACTTATTCTCTGATTACTTCTTTCGGTTTGCAATTTGAGTAAATATAGTTTTATATTCATAAGTAGTTAATGCAAAATTCACAATTTTTAGTGTCTGAATAGCCTTAAGATCCAACATTGTGTTATAGTCACCCCAGTTTCTAGCACTAAGGAGGGGGTTGACCGGTGGGATCTGCACGTTTTATTATTTATTTCCTTTTTAATTCCTGTTTCATTATTTTCATTTCAAAATTTTCAAACGCTAATAACTTTTTTTTGAACTCCGATCGAAAAACTGTGCATGTAAAAGCAGCTCAAAAAATTACCACAAATACAGTGATGCAAGTTTCATGGCTAAATTCCGGCATTTGCTCAAATTTCTTTTTTAATTCTTAATAATTATTTATCAATTTCTGTTTGTTCTATGGCTATTACATTCACCTCTTTTGAAAAAAAATCATCCCTTAATTCCTCAAGGGATGAATCATGTAACACAGCACACAACCGTTCTAAACTATCCAACCAATCAGTGTACAACCAATTGTGCATCATAATGTGTATAAGTGCATGGTGTATCACAATATATATTATATGTATGCTAAATAATACTATTACGGTGCCTCATATATGAATTCATGATTTTAAAAGCATTTTGAAAATATGATGTAAACATCAATATATATCGGCAGTTCTATATGTATACAAGTTTTCAAAAATAGAAAATCCTTATTTTCACATAATAATTTCCACACTCCTATGAGTAGGGGTATGCTTCAACCAATTTTACATCTAATACCTAATACACAATTTCTAATATTCAAAAAAAAATTGAAAATCCGTATTTTCTAAATATATAATTATATGCCGTAAAATGAATTTAGATGGAAAATTTTACATTTCCATCCTCCTTTTGGATACCTATTTCATTGCATCTTGGAACCTTCCCTTTTGCCTCCAAAACTTTTTCAACTTTTCTAAGCACATTTTTTAAGGAGGTTTATTTTTGGATATTAAAATGGAATTATTATAAACGTACATTTTGTTGCTATTAATAAGGTATGGGAATAGAAAATTCCAAAGCTAAAACATCTTTTCATATTGTTATTTTCTATGTTTCACATATCGTCGTCCCTTGTCGGACAGTAAAACTCATATTTACTAACACATCGACCCTTCTTGCTTTAAGCATGCCGCCTTTGATAATCTGAAATTTTCTCATTTTCCATAAAAAAATTCCCCTTTAATCAAATTTATAAAATAGTTTGAAAATTACATCTCTTAATACACAATTTTCCAAAAGTATTTGAACACAATTTTCCAGAAGCATTTGAACATAATTTTTCAACACATTTGCCACCCCGTCCTTGGAACAAATCAAGCTACCCCTTAACGTAATTGAGACTTAGTCAATGAGTTAATACATATGATTGACCCTAACAATGTGCAATTAATCATAAATTTTGAAAACTTTTTCTTTTACTTCAAAACAACAATTTCGCACTAGCGTATTTATAAATTTTAGCTTTTGAGGCACAAAGGTACTGACTCGTGGTTCCACAATAGTCTCTCTGTGCTAAAATTTATTTTCCTTAAAATTCTAAAGTTTTTGGGGTTAAAGCATTCTTTATTTGAGTTCTAATTTAATTTCCTAGTTTATTTTATAAACTTCCCATTTAATTACATTTATCGTTGGTTGAGTGTCCTTATGATATTTTCTTATTTACACTATTTCCCGATATACATATAGTGGTCAAAGCTCATTTGGAAAATCGATATGATAATAAAATAGGAACATATCTCATATCATATTGTATGCTTTTCCAATATCCGAAGGGAGAAACTAAAGATTACAACCAAAATATCTTAAAGGAAATAATTGCTGGAAGCTGCTTTTCATCATCAACTGGTCTAGATGATGTTATGACTATGTCACTTCTTACTCAATTAAGATGGACATTTCCGGTATGTCATTTTACTATGATCCACATGTCTTAACTCATATTCTTGGCTTCTAATAAATACGATCAATCCACTCATTCAATTATTACACCCTATTATGAGATAGATCCCATTCTACAGTGGATAAGAAATATAAAATATGCATATTTATAATAACTCGTCGAAAATTTGGGTTGGTGGAATAACTTTTCTATCACCTATCTTGCCTTCTTTTACCTTGAGTCAGCCAACATCCTTTATGTGTGTATGTCATCTCATTACTCTCTTCTCCAATCATACTACCGTCTTCGTTCAGTCAAAATCTCTTGATAACATTCTCAAAATTTGGAATTTACCTTCTTTATCCTTAATCTTTCATGTGAGTATGTCCTAGGACTCACAAAAGTTTACTTTGATATCATTTTTCATTCCATTGAGGGTTCTTCTTATGGCTTTTACATATCTCTAATAAAAAATTTCTAGGTTCATACCAATATTCCTTATATTCAACGAGAAATTCTTGTTGCTACCCTATAAGGATTCCTATCTATTTTATTCACAGCCTTGATATTTAACCTCGTCTTACCAAGGCAAACATCCCTATCTGCTCGACATAAAAAATTGGTTTGGTTTTCACCACTCTTTATAAAATTAAAACCTCACAGTTATGAAGTACCAAATAAAAAACCTTTATCTTTGAGAATATAAACTTAAACTTTTTAACACCTTAATATCGGACGGTGGCCATGCCGGAGCTCGATATCGGGGTGTGACGGGTGGTGAGTTTGCCGGAACTCATCTTAGGAGTACCTGAAATTTGATATATGTATATAGTCTTTGTTACCTGTCAGACATGTTTTTTTTTTTTGAATTACCTAGAGAACCAAGCTTCGCTCGTAAACTCTAGAGAAGTATGTGCCTGCCAAACACATACTTCGGGTACTTGTTACAGGGTTGTCAGTTTCGGGGCTCGAACTCGTGACCTTCGATCACGCAGTCCGGACCATCAACCAACTGCGCCAAACTTGGCAGCACCTTATGTCCATGATATATATATTCACATGTGTGCTCACCTCTATTCGTAGAGTATCACACATTTTTTCTCAAAGAAATAAACTTAAACTTTTTTATTAAATTAAAAATCTAATTGTTTAATTTTGTTTGAACTTCATTTATCCCTCCCCTTCTTCGACATGGCGTCTAACCCTCCGCCACTCATCCCTCCCCTTCTCTCATCCCATAACTTCCCCAACTCCTCCTTTCCTCCTTTACCCAACTCCTCTATTACACCTACCCTACCTACGTCGGTCCTGACCCATACTAACCCTAACCCTAGATTTAACCCACCTATCCCACTATCGCCCAACCCCAACCCATCGTCATCACCACTCACCCGCTCCAATCATGTTAATTTCCAACCTCTGAACCCACTTATCGACCTTATCTCTTCCCATACTGCCACCTCTTTTTCAGCCAGATCCATCTTCATAGCTTGGCCTTCTCCATTTAAGCATAAGCAATGTAATGTCGGCAGTTTAATAACCAAGCTATATGACATTTCTAGAGATGTTTAACTAAAAGAATTCCTGAAATATATCAAATATGCTGGGATTGAATAGCGGTGTGAGCACCTTGCAGGGTTTTTCTTTGGGGAAGGTCTGTCGTACTCTACTGTCTATATGTATCTTAGGAAGCTCTGGTGTTTGAAAGGTGAAGTGGATATTAAATCTAACTAGGTCAATTTCTATTTTTCTATCACTAATGATAAAGATAAGGCATGAATATTACAAGCAGACCCAATTTTCATTAATGGAATTTTTTCTTCTTCTGGTGTAGGTGCATCTCTAACGAATACTTATTCTTGCTTGGACTCTGCTAAGCATTAAATGGCTTGCCTGTCACATCGGACGCCTAATATGTTTCAATGAAAATGCGGAAAAGCTAAAGCGATTTGAGTACGCTAAGGCTCTTATAGAAGTATCGTCGCTTCAAGAACTTCCTAATACTATTGAGCTTGCTGGTTTGGGCGAGGGTTGCCAAAGTGTGTTGATGGAATATGATTGGAAGCCAAGCATTTGCAGTCTCTGTAAAGTGTTTAGGCACAATACTATAGACTGAGAGAGAAATTCTATGGCTCAGAAGGATAATAGATCTGATACTAATGTGCAAAAATTAGATGTGGATCGATTCTGCCCTTAAATGTCTAAGAATCCTCAAGTCAATTTGCATGGCAAAAATACTAAGGTTTTGAATCATAAAAATAGGCACATGCCAATAAATGGGTTTGAGAAAAGAAACCAAGACAAAGGTGCATCCCAATCTCTTGTAAAACAAAATAAGGTGCATCCACATAATACAGCTGATCTCCGTCAATCACTAAATGATTAATATGGAAATGTTTCCAACAACTCATCTCAAGCAGTCCCTTCAACAGATACTTCCATATTAGGCCATATCCCCCTTCCAATTAATAAGGTGAGATTTAGCACTGCTCTCTCAAATACCTTAAATAGTGTGCACCCTACCCAAACCGCCATTTATATTTCCCATGCAAAAAATACAACTACATGTTCATTTCCCAAGCTAATTCCACCTCTTCACAAATATGCACATCAATGCACCTTTATTACAACAATTCCAAACTGACATGCATGCGTGTGCTGTGCATTCCAATAGTCCCAATCCTTCAGATAACCCTTCAACATCCATGCATCTCGCCCTATCCATGTGAACCTAGTTACCGCTGTAACAATCCCGACCTCTAAAGCTCCTCCATGTGAATCTACAGATGTTACAAACTCTAAGTCATCACATTCCCTCACTTCCCCCCTATTCACTTCTGAAAATACTTCTCCTTCGTTATCCGCTATGCAATCCTCACCTTTACATGTCAATCATGAAATAAATATTGCTATGATACTACCTCGCTCGTACGCATGCACATCATATAGCTCCAACCCATCTACCCTCCCTATCACTCCCTCTATTCTTACTACTGTCCTCACCAACTCATTAGCTTAAGCCTCATATTCCAATGCTATGCATTTCCCATGCACATCATCAGTTCAAGACCATTCTGACCCCCACCTTCTTGCTAACCAATTCTCTCTGTTTTCAGATAGTTCTAGTCATGTAACCAGTTTAGACAGGCCTTCTTTAGCCTCTAACACCTCTCCTGCCTCTATCACTCTGACCCATCATTCTACCACCTCATCGCCTTGCTCACACACCTGCCTTATCCTTCCACCTCCTTCAGCCTCTCAAATTATTTTTCTTTCCTCATCAGCACCATCTTCCCATATTACCTCTTTGAACCATCCTTTCAGGCAGAATAAACCCAAGCATAATATGAAAGTGAAAAGCCCATGCATCAATGATGATGATCTTGATAAAGGAAAAGAATTTCCAGTTGAATTTGTGCAACCTCTTGTCGCCTCAAAATCCCTTCCTCCTGACGCCTCCTTTAGAAGACATGCTAAGTTCCATGCTCTTCCCCTAACCCCACCATATTTAAATGAATCCCCATAACATAGTTATGTGGGAAATCTGAGGTGCCCATGATCCCTTAAAGTTGTTGGAAATTAAAATCTTATCTTGATCAATAAGGCGCAAATGATGGAATTTTTGAAAATAAACTTAATGAAGTGCAAAAGATCTAAGTTGGCTTGTCTATAATGAAATATTGGAGCATTCATCACAATATTGATCACTCGCCTTTTGGTAGAATTTTTGTTGTCTAGAATCCCGACTTTTACACTCTACAAAAACTTTCCTCCTTCGACCAATATATACATTTCTCTTGTCTTAGTCTTCCCTCAAACTATACTTTTAATATTAGCTTTATTTATGCACAAAATCATCTCCAGCAAAGACTACACTTTCCACACAATCTTCACCACCTTAAATCTCATGTTCCTTGGTTATGTATAGGTGACTTCAACTGCTTGAGTCATTCTGATCAGAAAATAGGTGCCATTCCACTTTCCCTAAAAATATAATCCTTCTTAACCAAGCAGTGGCTAATACTGATCTAATCCCAATGTTCGCATCTGGTCCGCTCCACACTTGGAACAACAGATCAAGGTCTGGCTTTTGGGCTTATTGTAATCTTGATCATGCTTTCCAAAATGCCCCATCCCTTGCTTTATGGCCTACCATACATTGTATTTCCCTCCATCCTACCCTCTCAGACCATATCCCACTCTTAATCAGATGGGGCGATGACACCATGGCTCTTGAAAAGTTCCCTCTTTTAAATTTTGTAACTCCTAGGTGACTTATTCTAACTAGCAACTCTTACTAATGCAAGTCTGGTCTTCTAATGTTCTAGGTACTCCTCCTTTCAAGTTGCAAGACAAGCTGCAGCTTCTCAAAAACAAAACTTAAAGCATGGTCGAAGGAAGTGTATGGAAGCGAAGCCAAACTATCATCTCAAACCGGAAATGAACTTTCTATAATTCAGTCCTAAATTTATGGTGATCCTTTTAACTCTTCTCTTTTTGAACAGGGATATATTATTCAGGAAAAATTGATGTATAAGCTCAATATTAAGGCTGTTATGGCATAGCAAAAATCCAGAGACACACATGAATAATTAGGGGATAGGAATTCTTCTTACTTTCATTCAAGAATATAAGGATCAAACAAGCTCAGCAAATGATCTATTCTATATTTGAAAAAGTAGGTAATAACCATACGGACTATGAAGCTATTAATGGATCCGTTGTCCAATATTTCAAATCCATACTACCAAATCCAACTCCTCGTCCCAGCCCTTTTAGCACTTTTCCATATGAAGCTTCCTTATCTTTCAACGCAGCAATCTGATTCGCCGATCAACCTGGTCTCTGATTTGGACATAAAGGATGCTCTTTTCTTTCTCAATTCTGATAGTGCTGGTGGCCTTGATGGGTCAATGCATACTTTTTTTAGCATTCTTGGGACATTGTTGGGCCTTATTTTATATCTGCTTTACAAAATTTCTTCCATATGAATAAGTTACAACCTGGTCTGAATGCAAGTAATATCCCTGGTACCGAAGATAGTAAACCCAGATTGTATCACTCACTTTCGACCTATAGCATATGTAAATGTGATCAACAAGGCAATCTCCAAAATCATCACCACAAGACTACGGTGTGTCATTCATGCAATTGTCAGTCCCAATCAATCTGCCTTCATCCCTGGCCGTTCGATCAGTGACAACATTCTATTAACTCAAGAACTTCTAAATGGTTATAATAGGAATGGAATCTTACCCCGATTTATGCTCAAGCTTGACATCCAAAAGGCTTTTGACTCTGTCTCATGGCAATCGGTCGTAGTTATACTTTTAGGAATGAATTTTCCTCTACATGGATTTATACATGCATATCATCCCTTATATTCTCCGTTGTACGTACTGGTTGCTCATATGGCTATTTTAAGGGATCTCAGGGTATTCGACAAGGAAACCCCATCTCTTAGTTTCTCTTTATCATTGTAATGGAGGTGCTTAACTCTATTATTAATGACAAGGTGAACATGGGGCTGTTGCAGCTCCATCCTAAATGCAAGTATCCTCAGGTTGTATGCTTTCTCTGTGCGGATGATTTAGTATGTTTTACTAAGCCTACCCGAGTCAACTATCTTGCATCGCTCAAACTCTCGAAGGTTTCCATGCTCTAACCGGCCTTTCAATAAATCTTAGCAAATCTCATATACTTATTTCTGGTTTGGGTTAAGAAGCTCACATGGATATTGTTGACTTCTACAAACTCCTGCGTATGTCTAATATTGCTCTTTATTTGGGTATCCACTTATGACTAAGAGATTCTCCAATGCTGTGTGCCTTCCGTTGTTCAAAAAGATCACCTATGGATTATCTTCACGGCCAAACAATTGGTTGTCCCAGGCTGGTAGGCATGTTGTTATACAGTCTATAACTTCTTCTATAACCTCTTATTTGTCCCAACACTTTCCTTTATTAGCAAAACCGATATCATTGATATCGATAGCCCTTAATAGATTCTTATGGCATGTGATGCCCACTCTACTAAAATGACTCCAATTTCCTTTATTAGAATCCAAATTCCAAAATTTAATGGAGGTCTTAGCATTCTGAACTTCAAATCATGGAACATTATTGCCTTATCCAAATGCTTTGATCTAATCTTATCAAGCAATAATAATCTCTGGGCACACTTGGGTACGTAAGAATCTAATTGGTTCCAAGAATTTTTGGTCACTTCAAACTTCGTCCAGCGCCATTTGTATTGGTGGACAGTTCTCAATGATAGGGAAACTTTTTTACCAATAATGCAGTGCAACCCTCTCAATCTCCCCTATACTAAGTTCTGGGATGATTCTTGGACCTCTTGAGGCTTAATTCTGGAGTGTGTCCTATCTCCTAATCTCCAACATCTGAATGGGATCCCCATTAATGTTTTCGCTGTAGATAATTTTGCTGAAGATCAACCTATGTAAGATCTATGGAACACCATTTCGTCTTATTCCTTTTCTGATACTGCTACTGTTAAGTGGACTATTAAGCACCGAAAGTCGAGCACTACTGGTGTATATAACAGGCTTCTGGGTGAGCAAGACACTTTCTTATAGACTAAGAGAATTCAAAATAGTGGTGGGTCTATGAAAAATAACTTGCTCCTATGGAAAATTCTCTCTGATGCTATACAAACCAAGGACAAGCTTCCAAGGATTGGTCTGATAGATAATGCAAGATGTATTTTCTAGCGGCTAGAATACAAATCCAATGTTCATCTTTTCTTCGTCGTGTGGCTATAAAAACTCTCTTTGTTCATCTATGCTAATGAATGGCTACTTTTATAATCCATTATCCAGCCCAAATGTCGAATGGATGAACATCTTCAATGGAAGTCTCCCTGATCCTATATGCTTATGTCACTCATCAAGAGATTTGTTACAAACATGTGAGCTGAACGTTATGCGTGGATATTTAATAATATCTCCAAACTTGAAAAATCCTTGCTTCATATTATTCGATGACAAGTTTTGTGAGACTTGAAAAAGAAAAGATCAAGTATTGGTTGATTAATTTTTTATAGCTTCTACTCCCTGCTTCTGCACAATCTCCTCTCCTGGCTTTTGTTTTAAAAAAATTCATGTCATTTTGTATTTCTAAACCTTTTCGTATTTTATTTTCTTCTACAGTTTTTTTATTTTAATATAAATGGGCCAGCACTTTAAGCTGTTATATTTCAGAAAAAAGGCTGATTGTTTTTCATCAGGAGCAATGAAAAATTTCACATTCTAACCAACTTCCCCCTTTTCAAAGACTTTCTACAATAGAGATTTACTTCTTCAAAAGGACTTTTAAATCAAAACATTTATCACTTTTGCATCCAAAAACCCAATTGTCACACCGAACCATTTTTCAAAAATATCGTCTAGAACTTTAAACAATGGAAACTAGAGTAGACGATGATAAGTTCGATTAGATTATATTCTCTTTACTCATTATATTTCCTCTTTCTACCTTAGCGGAGATTCTAATAGCACATGAGGGAAACTTCTAAAAGATATGCGCAATTATTGAATGTATTTATGGAAAATTTCCATTCTTTCTAAGCCTTAGCTCTAATTTCCTACATTGTTCATAACCAGGCTACTAACATTATTTTAATATTTAAATTTCTAACGTCGTTACTATTTAAATTTCCTAATATTACTACTGTAAAAATTTCTCCTACCTAAATTGTCTTCAAGTGGCTTTTACCAACATAGCTATCTTCCTCTTTTATTGTTTTCACCATTAACTTATTGCAGTGCATTCGCCTACTATTATAGTTGTTGGATTTTTTCTCAATAACATGAAAATGTATAAATCTATTTCATTTGTTTATCTCTCTATTTTCCATGTACAGGAATATTCTTCATGCCTTCACTATCGGGCATTCATTTTTTTTAAACAGTACCTACTTTCGTAGCTAAGGACGTAGGAAGGTCCGCTACAGCCCCCCACCCCCCTTTACCAGGCCTGCATCGGGCATTTTTACTTTTCTATTCTCTTTATCCTATTTCAATCAAGTATCGTTTCCATTTATTCATTCCTTTGGAAAGAATTTTAAAAAAAGAACTTATAAATTTACAAAAATAGGAAAAATCATCGAGCCAAACATACACTTCCCTTTTCATTTTTTTAAAACCAAAAACCCCTTTATCAAAAACCTTTTAAATTAATTTTTTTTGACCCGACTAATTTTAAACTTCATTAGGAATCTCAAATAGCTACTTAAAATTTTCTAGATTCTTTTCGAACCAACTTTTCACTGGTAGGGTCCTTCAATTTTAAATAAATACTTTGAAAAACCATTCAAAACATGTTAAGAAATTTACAAAATCTTTTTGTTAAATTCTTTTACATAAGGTTGGACTTAGAAATGGACTTTTATTAATCCTTTCTTTTGGACTTCCTTCTTTTCTACTCCTTCATAACTCATCTTCTTGTGGTAGTTAATGCGCACCTTCTCATAGGAACTTGTTCATTCCTTTTTCACATCTTACTTTCGAATGATTGCGATATGTACTTTCTTCCCATCTGTCTAGATGAAATATATGTTTTCAATCAGCAAATCCATAATCATAGTGCAGCCTAGGCCCCGTCAAATGAGTCAAGTACCATCCAGCCTCCGAGGTCCTTCTATATGTCATGCTTATGCTCTTCTTGGTCAATGTCTTGCGGTATAGCCTGCACTCCATAGGTAATTGGGATAACCGTATAAATTTAACTCTATTTATTGTTTCAATTCATAGTTGACTCATCCATCTTTTCAGAACATGGTCACAACTACTTTTATATTCGGAATTCATAGACTTTGGCATTATATACTTTAAGAGAACGTATTTGTAATTTTACCCACAAATACAGGTAAAATTAAAAAAAAAACATTCTCTTAGTGTATCCTAATTTATACGATCGACTAATATAAGCTCTGCTACCAAATGTAACAATCTGCACTTTAACATGCCCAAATTTCAACTAAATTGAAACCCAAGTCCATTAGGGTATGGATCATTGGTGTTGGTAACCTGTAATAAACATATGTAAATCTGAGAGCTATTTACTTAAACTCATAGTGGAATTGAAAAATATAATAGAACATATATACCAACTTTGGCTACTCTCTTTGAATTAATAATATTCCTTGGATACCTAGTTGCTTTGTCAGTGCCGAGCATGAATGACAAGACTTTTTCATCTATCGTTTCCATCTTGCACCAGTAGCTTGTCCCTCAAAAGTCTATCTTGTATTTTGTAATGAGGAGGGTTTGGAACAATGTTCCAATGACTGGTTGATTACATACTTTATCTAAAACATTAATTTATGCTGATTGATTTCTATTCAAGTGTTACGTTTCATATTTATGGCTTATCTGTCTATTTCATTTACGCATATGATATATCCAACCTTCTTTGAGATATAACTATATATATACAAATGTTGTACTAACCAAAATAAAACCCTAGCCACTTAATACTTCTTAAATAGGAAAGAGGCAGACCCAATGACCATTTAATTTTTAAACCTCAATGCAGGCTCTCCGTAACGTAACGTAATTGCTAGTCAACCAACCCTTACCTACAAAAACTGATGACCCCTATATACGACTCTATAATTAAAATTTTCATATTACTAACGAATCTCGAAGACTTATCTATGGGTTAACTACCCCACCTTCGATAAACAAACAACCAATCAAAAATGAGATCTTTGCATATCCCATATAGATTCTACAGCAGTATCCATCAGGGCAAAGCCCAAATCTTTTTTAAGGATGGCCCGGGACTGCTGGTGGTCAAAGCCTATATGCTAGACCTACTACTAAATACTGGTCCAACAGCAACACTGACATAGCCAGCCGACCTCCCACAACTAAAATCATATTTAGACTATCCTAATGTAAGTCAAGAAAAATACCCAACCTACTTACTTAATACCATGTATTAGAAATGAAGTAGACCTCATTTCCTTATTAGGTCTCGTGGTTCGTTATTTAAGATTCGTATATAGGGAGGAGGTATATCTAACGACCATTTAATACCTTCTATCCCAAAGTAAATCCATTGAGATCCCTAAAAGCGCCGAGCCATTTAACACTTCAAATATGAGGCGAACCCTTTGTATATTTTCTCACACCTATGCGCAAAAGTATATCCTTTCCTCTGGGTCCTATCGTTGGAGATATCCCACTACAGTAGTATGTATATTCAACTGCTAGGTGAAGGGCATACTTCTGCTGTGTAATTCGATTGACCTCGCATCCCAACACATTCTAAACCAAACCAATTATCTTAGGCCTAAATATTTGACTAAGCCCACTAATTCATGCTCCTTCGAAATGTGTTATTGATGCTATATAATTTCTTACTATGAAAATTAAACTGCCTCCTAATTTTATTTATAAGTATCAATTCACTTATTCATTGTGAATCTATTCCTTTTTATACACTTATTTCCTATATTCCTCACTTCCTTCTATGTCCTATAAATATCAGCTGTTTGTAATAAATGGTCATTATTATTCAAATCGGACAATCATTATGAAACTTAATCATCTATTTCAAATTCAACTTATTCTGCCTATTCTATTTCCCCATAAATATCATATCACATTCTACAATCAATCTCATTCAATGCATTTATGTCCCTAAATTTTTGTAACTCCAAATCAACTGTACATTTATTGTCCTATAAACTTTGCAAACATTATAATTTTTGGGGTTACTACCTCTTTTCCATCACAACCTCCTAATCATATGGTTTGTTATGGTATTAATATCTAGTCGTGCTAATTTTGATTAATGCAAGTGCCATTGTATATTTATTTACTACACATTATATGTTACCTTATGTATATTTATTATTTTAATCGGTAGGGATGGCATACATGTGTGTGCATGTGTATATATTCCTATTTCTAACCCATTAATTCTTATGTTTTGATATTTAAAAATATAGATTTATATGTACATTTTGTAAACAACACTCATTTCCACATTTTAATATATTAGAGTTATATCCTTCCCAAAAAGGGTTACCACTATAACTTCCCATAAATTATCTAAAATGGAGACTTTTACTTCGTTTGAAATTACAAAAAATTATCCCTTTTCTTTTATTTAATTAGACAGTGTAAACTATGGAGGGGAAAATTCATACTTTACACATATTTCTTATTATTTCAAATGACGCACTTTGTATAAAAGTTGCGAAATTAGATAATTTATGGAAATTACATGGAGCCTTATGCTCCAATAAAATAAAACAAAAAAATTCACATTCCAAGTCAAATTAGGGCAAATCAAACTAATATTAACAACATACAACCCAATTATGATAAATTTGGAATAAATTTTACAACCTTATCAATATTCTATTTTAACAATCTTTGGGATCGAATTTTAATTTTCTTGGTTATAGCTGTTAGTCCGTGAGATGATGGTTTTGATGACAACAACCTTAGAATAAATTATAAAATATTAATACTGACATTATAAGATTATATATATATATATATATATATATATATGTATATGCAAGATTTAACCATGCAGGTACCAACAATGAAGACTGTACAATATAGAGATTCAAGGTATCAAGATAGAAGACACATGAGTATCAAGATTATCAAGAGTTTAAGATTTCAAGGTTAAGTATTTTTATTAGGAATTTTGTTAAAACTCATAGAAAAGCACTGGCATCTTAAAATCCAATTTATTCGTGGAATGGAATCCACTTCGAGCCTGTTAAAGGGAGGGAACCCTAAGTAGGATGGAATCTACGTAGTGGAACATTGTTTTGTATCCGCTAACTTTTTATTCAAAATGATTTTTCAAAATTATATCCTGTTTTCAAAATGTTTTCAAAACTTTCCTTTTAAAAGATTCAAAATCCTCTATCCTGATTTTAAATAATTTTAGCCTCAAAATTATCTTTAATTTCAAAGTCAAATTACTCCTGATTTTAAACTATCTTTAACTTTTAAATATTTATACTTAGATTTAAAATATAAAATTAGAGTTAAATTCTATATATATTATTCCCTATATTTACTTATGAATTTTAACTATATTCAAGTATATTTATAAAGTTTAAATTATTTTTAATATAAGATAAATGTTATTTTCAAAGAAAATCAAAACATCAAAAAATGCTTTGGGATGTCGACATGCCTATGTACCCCACGTCGACATGGTGTCAGTTGAGTTCAAAATTTAAATTTCAAAAGAAGTGTCTATTCGTCATAACTCTTCACGAGTGGACATGACTGTTGTTCTTCTATAAATAGGGTTTAGTTTCAACGAATTTTATATCAGATTTTCTGGTTTTTCACTCCTCTTCTTCTTCCACTTTTCTTAATACATATTCTTATCGTTACTCTGCCGAAATCAACATTGAATCGAACTCGATTACTTCTAGTTTCATTCTCTATCACTCTCTGTATAAGATTCTCAGTGCTATTCAGAGTTATAGACTTCTTTGTAATCTATTAAGCGAGAAAAGGTGTGATTGTAGCCTAGAAAATCAATTAAGAAAGAAAAGGTGTGATTTAGCCTTGGTAAATCAATTGGGTAGACTTGTGGCCCGGAAATCAAGTATCTCTACCCAAAGGATCGAAATTCTAGAGGGTGTACCTCGTAGCCTTGAAACCGAAGGTGTAACTGTACAATTGCTTTTGAAAGGAAATCCGTACTTGTGTTGCAGGGCTGGATGTAGGGTAACTCCGAACCAGTATAAAATCCGGTGTGTTCTTTCATTTATTGCTTTTATTTTATTTCTACATCTGTGTTTGTTTCTGTGATCATATCTGTGTCTGTATATTGCATACATTGGTGTCTAAATTAACATAAATCGAAAAAGATTTAGTAATTCTTTATTAACACTATTCACCCCCTCTAGTGTTAATCTTAGCCTTAAGATCCGTAATCCGTATTTCTCACAATTGGTATCAGAGCAAGGCTTTCAAAGTTTCATAATCTGATTTTTGAAAAAGTTTTTAAAATGGCTATATTTGTTAATACTAGTTTAGAAGAATTCAAACCATCATCATTTCTTGAGTCTGCATGTAATCAATATTCCAATTCAAGTTGTCTACCAAGATTGTTTGATGTGCAGAAATCATGCTTTATGGGTGTTGAGGAATCAGTCCACAACGGACAAATTGTGCAGATCAGAAAGAACAAGTGGATATTTGATAGTGGGTGTTCTAGACACATGACTGGCAATCCAGATATACTGAATGATATAATATACAAAGACGGAGGATTGGTTAACTTTGGAGACAATTCAAAAGGATATGTGATTGGCATCAACAAAGTCAGTAATTCTGAAACTCCTACTATTACTAACGTTTTGCTAGTTAAGAATCTGAAACATAATCTGCTAAGTATAAGTCAGCTATGTGATAAATGATATAAAATTAAATTTGAAAAATATAAATGTCACATTGAAGATAATAATTCAACCATTATATTTGAGGGAGTCAGGAAAAAGAATATTAATATTCTTAGTATGAAAGTTTCAAATGATAACCTGTGTCTGTTAGCAAATACAAGCGACTCTTGGATTTGGCACAAGAGATTTGGGCATTTGAATTTCAAACTCTTATTTAGACTGTCAAAACATGATCTAGTAAGAGGTCTCCCTAAAATGAATTTTAAAGTAGATAGTTTATGTGATGCTTGTCAATTAGAAAAACTTAGAAAAAGTTCTTTTAAGTTAAAAGATATGATTTCAACTTCAAAACCTCTTGAATTACTTCATCTTGATTTATTTGGTCCATCTCAAATTCTATCGATAAATCACAGTAAATATGTCTTTGTAATTGTAGATGATTATTCTAGATTTACACGGACAATATTCTTGAAACATAAAAGTGATAATTTTGAATGTTTAAGACATTCTAAAAAAGAATTCAAAATCAATTTTCTCTAAAAATTATAACTATTCGAAGTGGTCACGGTGATGAATTTGAAAATGAAAAGTTTGAGAAATTCTGCAATAAAAAGGGAATAACTCACAATTTTTCATTTCCGAGAACTCCACAACAAAACAAAGTAGTAGAACGTTAAAATAGGACAATTCAAGAGTGTGCGAGAACTGTGCTTACAGATAGTAATTTACCAAAGAATTTTTGGGCAGAAGCAGTTGCTACCGTCTGTTATATTTTGAATAGAATTTTAATTAGACCTCTAAGTGACAAGACATCTTATGAACTTCTTTATTCAAAGAAACCTAAGGTATCTTATTTCAAATTTTTTGGAAGTAAATGCTTTATTTTAAATACAAAAGATAATTTAGATAAATTTGATCCTAAATCCGACAAAGGTATCTTTATCGGATATTCTAATAGAAGTAAAGCGTATAGAGTGTTTAATTTAAAAACTAATTCCATTGAAGAAACAATGTATGTTTCATTTGATGAAAATTTCAAAATTTATGAAGATACAAATGATGAAGAGGATTTAATCACTCAAAATCAAGAATCAATTGAAACAAATAATGAAATTAATCATCCTAATAAAAGGACATAACTTTTAAAAGATCATCCTATAGAAAATACACTGGGAGATATGCAATCTGTTGTTAAAACTAGAAATCAACTAAGTCAAATGAGTAATGTAGCCTTTATATCAACTATTGAACCCAAAAATCCAAAAGAAGCATCAATTGATGATTCATGAATTTTGGCTATGCAAGAAGAATTTAATCAATTAACTAGAAATGATGTTTGGGAACTTGTTCCTAGACCAGAAAATAAAACTTTAATTGGAACTAAGTGGATTTATAAAAATAAAATGAATGAGCAAGGAGAGGCAGTTAGAAATAAAGCTCGATTAGTCGCTCAAGGTTATTATCAAGAAGAAGAAATAGATTTTGATGAAACCTTTGGTCCCGTAGCAAGATTAGAAGCCATTAGGATTATACTTGCTTTCGCAAATCATAATAATTTCAAATTATTTCAAATGGATGTTAAAAGTGCTTTTTTAAATGGATTTGTAAAAGAAGAAGTATATGTTGAACAACCACCACTTTTTGAAAATGATAAATCACCAAATCATGTTTACAAACTTAAGAAAGCATTATATGGTCTAAAACAAGCTCCTAGAGCCTGGTATGATAGACTAAGATCTTATTTATTGCAATCTAATTTTGAAATTGGTAAAGTAGATAATACTCTTTTTATTTAAAGAAATAAAAATGATATTCAACTAGTACAAGTTTATGTAGATGATATCATTTTTGGTTCAACTAATTTTGAAATGAATAAAGAATTTTCTAAAATAATGACAAAAGAGTTTGAGATGAGTTATATGAGTGAATTAAATTTCTTTTTAGGATTACCAATAAATCGATTAGATAATGATATCTTTATTAGTCAAGAAAAATATGCTAAAGACCTAATTAGTAAATTTGGTTTGACTACTGCGAGTGGAAAACCCACTCACAAGGCAACCAATGAGTACCTTAGTAAAGAAGATCTCTCGAAAGATGTAGATCAAAAACTATGTAGAGGAATGATTGGTTCACTACTCTATATTACTGCCAGTAGACCTGATATCATGCATAGTGCTTGTCTCTATGCCAGATATCAATCCCAACCTAAAGAGACCCACTTAAAAGCCATAAAACGCATCATGAGATATGTTAAACACACATCTGATTATGGCTTATTCTACCCTAACAATGATTCTTTTGACTTAATATCTTACTGTGATGCTGACTATGCTGGTTGTGAATCAGACCGAAAAAGTACAAGTGTGACTTGTCACTTTTTGGGGCACTCTCTGGTTTCTTGGCTTAGTAAAAAGAAAAACACAGTTTCTTTATCAAAAACTGAAGCAGAATATATTTCTGCTGTTTTGGCTTGTTCTCAAGTAATATATATGCAGCAAACCTTAAAAGATTTTGGTTTAAAATTTTCAAAATCACCAATTTATTGTGACAATACGAGTGCGATAAATTTATCCAAAAATACAACTCAACATGCTCGAACTAAACATATTAATATCAGACATCATTTTCTCAGAGATAATATAAGTAAGGAAGTAGTTACTCTCGATTATATCAATTCTGAGAATCAAATTGCTGATATTTTAACAAAATCCTTAAATGAATCAATCTTTACTACATTAAGAAGAGAATTAGGTATTTTTTCTACAACCGAAATATAAAAGATAAATAACAAGTATAATTAATAATTAATATCAGAATAATTCAAAGAGTTAAAATATAAAATACCATGTCGACATCCCCCATATACCTATGTCGACATGCAACGTTTTTAAATTTTGAAATTTTTCCCACCAAAATTCAAAAATTTAGTTATATATTCTTCTCTATTTCGAATTTTTGTTCATTCTCTCTGTTTTCTCTTTAATCTATCTTCTGAAATAAATAAAATAATGGTCTCATCTTCCAAATCAAACTTAAAATCAACCTTTTCATTCCCCTCTTCTACGTCTGGTCCATTTCAACATACTACACTCGCTCGTATAACAAAAATGAAGACTCTTCACTCAATCAAGAACAAGAGGCCAGCGAAGAAGAAGAACCCATGAAAGAAGAAGCGCAAGCGGATGATGACCAAGTCGTGTGTGTTGGAGAAGTGTGTTTTGACAAGAATGAGAATCTTGTCGAACAACGTGGAAATTTCTTTTTCCACTATCCAAACTGTACGATTCATAGATCTCCTATATTTACAAACACACAGTAGTTTCTTTTCTTTCTTCTCCATTGATGTTTGTGTTCCTTATGTTTTCTAAACGCTCATGTATATACAACTTCATACGTAATAAATAACTTGTGTTCTTATATGTGTTTTAATTATAAGCACTATCGTGAATTCTTCGATAGGATAGTTAATAGTTTAGGACTATGTTTTAGTATTAGATTTAAGTGATGATTACTTATGATAACACTATCATTATAATCACATGTCATAGAGTGTTGGTTTTAGGGGGACTTATATAGTTTGGAGTAAGTTTTTTTTTTGTTGATGACAAAGGGGGAGAAATATAAAATAGGGTAGTTAGGCATAAATTAAGGGGGAGTTATTAGTTTTAGGGTGAGTTATTAAAATAGAAGTAATATTTTATAAACAAAGGCTGTCATCATCAAAAAGGGGGAGATTGTTAGTCCGTGAGATGATGGTTTTGATGACAACAACCTTAGAATAAATTATAAAATATCAACACTGACATTATAAGATTATATATATATGTATATGCAGGATTTAACCATGCAGGTACCAATAATGAAGACTGTACAGTACAAAGATGCAAGATATCAAGATAGAAGACTCATGAACATCAAGATTATCAAGAGCTCAAGATTTCAAGCTTAAGTATTTTTATTAGGAATTTTGTTAAAACACATAGAAAAGCACTGGCATCTTAAATCCAATTTATTCGTGGAATGGAATCCACTTCGAGCCTGTTAAAGGGATGTAACCCTAAGTAGGATGGAATCTACGTAGTGGAACATTGTTTTGTATCCGCTAACTTTTTATTCAAAATGATTTTTCAAAATTATATCCTGTTTTCAAAATGTTTTCAAAATTTTTCTTTTAAAAGATTCAAAATCCTCTATCCTGATTTTAAATAATTTTAGCCTCAAAATTATCTTTAATTTCAAAGTCAAATTACTCCTTATTTTAAACTATCTTTAACTTTTAAATATTTAAACTTAAATTTAAAATATAAAATTAGAGTTAAATTCTATATATATTATTCTCTACATTTACTTATGAATTTTAACTATATTCAAGTATATTTATAAAGTTTAAATTAGTTTTAATATAAGATAAATGTTATTTTCAAAGAAAATCAAAACATCAAAAAATGCTTTGGGATGTCGACATGCCTATGTACTCCATGTCGACATGGTGTCAGTTGAGTTCAAAATTTAAATTTCAAAAGAATTGTCTATTCGCCATAACTCTTCACGAATGGACTTGACTGTTATTCTTCTATAAATAGGGGATAGTTTCAATGAATTTTATATCATATTTTCTGGTTTTCACTTCTCTTCTTCTTCCACTTTTCTTAATACATATTCTTATCATTATTCTGTCGAAATCAACATTGAATCGAACTCGATTACTTCTAGTTTGATTCTCTATCACTCTCTCTATAAAATTCTCAGTGCTATTCAAAGTTATAGACTTCTTTGTAATCTATTGAGCGAGAAAAGGTTTGATTGTAGCCTTGAAAATCAATCAAGAAAGAAAAGGTGTGATTGTAGCCTTGGTATATCAATTGGGTAAACTTATGGCTCGAAAATCAAGTATCTCTACCCAGAGGATCGAAATTCTGGAGGGTGTACCTCGTAGCCTTGAAACCGAGCTTGTAATTATACAATTGCTTTTGAAAGGAAATCCATACTTGTGTTGCGGGAATGGATGTAGGGCCGAACCAGTATAAAATCTGGTATGTTCTTTCCTTTATTGCTTTTATTTTATTTCTGCATCTGTGTTTGTTTCTATGATCATATCTGTATCTGTATATTGCATACATTGGTGTCTAAATTAACATAAATCGAAAAAGATTTAGTAATTTTTTATTATCACTATCCACCCCTCCTCTAGTGTTAATCCTAGCCTTAAGATCCGTAATCCGCATTTCTCACAATAGGGTATATATCATTCCAATTATCTAACTTAACAAAATATGTAGGCGAGGTTTCAATTGAATACGTTCTTTCCAAGCCTAAAACTCAATAGATTTGCATAGGCATTATAATTATATAAATTTTAATGATATAAATTTTAATGCTATATGTAAATCATATAATTTCCCACTTATCTTGAATTCATCCCTTTAATTGACTCATTTTCCTTTCCAATTCAAAGATACGTATAATAAGATATACATATATATAAATATATATGTGTATGTGTGTATATATAGATATCCACTAGAATTATAGACCTGTAAGGTGACTTGAATTAAGTGGAATATAGATTTATAGTTATAAATTTTACCACTTCGCAAAATGGATGCCTCCCTTCTCTATTTCTCTTTTATTATATGCCTTCTCCTATATATATATATATGTATATATATGAAATACATTACTTTATAATCAATAGAAATAATGGAAAAGAGAAAATAACAGAGCTCCGCCGCTCTGATCTATGAATATGAGAAGAAAAGTGAGGGACTAGACCTCTAGTTAAAGGCACTCGAATCTATCGTATCTATTAGATTTGAATTAATTAAATATGGGTCGTTCAGTAGAGGTTAAACCCTAGTCACTATTGCTCCAATCGGTTGACTGCTCCCTCCTAGGCGGCAGACCGCTAGTGGTCAACCGGCCCAGGGAAGGGGTCCCCACCACATGGTTTTGCTATTTGTTTCCTTTTTAATTCCAATTTAATTATTTTCATTCCAAAAACTTCAAATGGTAATAACTTTTTCGTTTGAACTCCGACCGCAAAACTCCATATATGAAAGTTGCTTAGAAAATCATCACAAACATAATGATGCAAGTTTTATGGCTAAAATTTTAAGGTTTACTCAAATTCCATTTTTGAGCCTTAATAATTATTTATTAATTATCAGTAATTCTATGGGGTGTTACATAATATATACTATAATCCAACAATGTGATGTTTTCCAAACATGTCATTGCAAGATAATGGATCTACAAGAATTCAAAACTCAGTAGTGGTCTGAAACCGACACCTCTGTTGCAAATACCAAACAGGAAGAAATGCCGGTATGTGTGAAACAATCATCCATCTACATGCATTGTTTGTAATAGGAAGAGGATGGCCATCAAAAATCCGACCATTCGTGTCAAGGAAATTCAATATCTAACCAGCGGTGCCCGTAGAATGTTCGCCCTACACCTCGAGTCAATCTAAGATCGAGCCTCCATCAAATCGTGCCTAACCCCTATAGGCGCATGTAACACCCCAAAAATTTAACTAAAAATTAATATAAGAATTAAATTTTAAATATAATAAGGGCAAAAACAGATTTTTCATAAGCATCCGAATTTAGCTATGAAATATGCAATGTTGCGTTCATAGCAATTTTTTGGATAATTTGCATATATAACCTTTTAAAATTGGAGCTAATATTGAAAAGTTATTAACGTTTGAAAATTTGGAGTTGAAAATGATTAAATAAATAAAATTGAAAACAAATATTAGTTTTGTATACAATCAAATGGATAGACGCCTAGATTGGGACCGATCGACCACTAACGGCCGACCACCCCCATCTATAACGGTTGATCAGTCATGTTAAAATGGCTAGGGTTTCGAGCAGCCAACGACATAGATTTTATAATATTAAACCGCATGGCTAAGAATGTTTTTTGCCCTTATACATATAACCTTAGGCTAATTTCAAAACACTAATTCACTTATCGTACGTATAAGCTCTACCTCCGTGAAATCCAAACTTTGTCTTTCTCCTTAAATTTAATTTCTTCAAAGTATATTAAAGTCAAATTAAAAAATTTAAAGAAGATTAAATCATAGCAAATCAAGGGAAAATCTACAGCAAATAGAGAGGATAGCTTTTTGAGTTAAGTGGGTTCATCATTAGCAAGATGATTTACATGAAATTAATTTTATTGTACCCTATTTGATCTAGAAATGTTTCAAATTGAATTGAAAACACTGTTTATTTAAATTAGGAATTTAGCAGTAATTATAATGTAGATTTGGTTGGTACAAATTTGTTAAATAACAATTGATTCACAATGTAATCTTTTTATCAAATTGAATATGAATTTTTATAACCCTTTATAGCTAAACCTACGTCAAGTTGATTGCTAAAATTGGATATACTGTATATGAAATCGAATATGAGTATGAAATTAAATATTGGTTTTGGTCAATCATAAATTTTAGATTTCACAAATTTGAATTTACTATAATTGCTATAGTATGAAATCTATAAGTTTACCGTTCCAAATTTAGGAATGATGATAGTTAATAAACTAACCCAAAATCAACACCGCAACTGGTTGACCGTTTACTGGAGCCAGTAGACAGCAAGTGGTCAACCGCTTCAGTGACCAATTTTCGACCGCGTTTTTTGGGCATGGACTGAACCTCAACCTAAGGCCTAAATTATAAACTAATTTATATATTATATATGCTATATGTATATACATGGCTGTTAGAAACAGTATAGAAGTTAGTTCCCTATGTTGGTGATTCTACGATCTTACAGGATTAGATAAATGCTATTTGTTTAACAAGATCAATATTCTACTGGGGCGATTCTATTAGTATTCACAGAAGGTTTTACATAGATTCCAACACTAATGGTGATGCCTGAAGGAGTGTGTTCCCCGACACTAACAGAAGTTCCTTGGTATTCATAGATGTGCCATGGTACCATGTTATTGATGAATCCCATCGATGTGTAATAAAGACGTTACATTACCATTGAAGGTGGACACAGATGCAGCAGACCTTGACGCCTTTGGTGCAAGCCTGTATTGCGTGCTCCCTCTCAATGCGTAAATATTAAATGTGTAATCATAATGTGGACAATATAGTCCTTTGGTGGAAATTGTAGGGAAACTTACGTTGAAGTAGTTACATGTATTACTAATGTGGGAAGTGTTGTCTCATTGTTGAAATTGTAGGGTAATCCTACGTTGGAATAGTTCCACTAGTTATTAGTCACTCATTAGTTGACTTGAGATTTAGTTAGTTGTTTAACCCTAAATATGAGCTTTCATAGGTTGTTGGTGTAGGTGTGTTTAAGACTACACCTCTTAGATAAATGAAATGATTAACTCACGGACACTTGTAGGACATCCTAGGTCACATATAGTATTACTAAAGCCAATTCCATATAATTACCATATATTAATGATGTAATTTATGCACCAGACTTTTGTCTGACCCACCACTTTTCTTGCTTTTTCCCCACCATATGAGTACAGGATAGCTGGTGATTGGCTTGGAGATTCATGCTTGGTTAGAAGAATTTGATATTGGGGTTGCTTTTTTTATTTTCTATTACTCTTTATGTGCTATTTATCATATTTATTATTTTTATCAGACTACTCGATGTATTTATGTATACTGTGAACTTGACTACCCGTTGTTAGTACACGATGAGTTAGATTTAGTGTCGATAGTTAGAGACTATTTCAATGTCTTTTCCGAGGTCACATGTTTTTTTACCCTGGAGAGAGATTGATTTAGCAACCGGTTATTTGGACCCTCAAAAGTTGATACTAATATATCCACGGTATTCACGTGTCAAGCGTCCAAGTGCCGAAAATATAGGTTGTTAGGGAAAAGGAAAAAAAAGGCAGAATAGGATCTCACAATGCGGTGAGTAAATATAATACATAACAGGTCTTCATAAAAGAAAACTATAATATACATACATCGATCAAAGTAAACTTACTAGTCATCATCCTGGACAGTTATAACAACATATCCTCACAAATGCTGATAAATGTAAACAAACAATGCAGCGGAAATAAAATATACATGAATATGTCTTGGAGGCATCCAACTCACCTCCTGAAGCTTCAAAGCATGTAAACTAAATCTAGAAAATATGCTCGGATGGACCCGAACATTATAATAAAATAACGTCCGGATCAGTCGTGAAAACCATCATGAGAAACATACATCATATCGATTTTATTATTATAAAACCTTTCAAAAATAAAGGTATTTCATATGACCACGTTGCATATAAACGTGGACGTGTTTTTACCTTACGATAACCAAACTATTTCAAATAGAAAATATAGGGATATTATAATAATGTTTAGGGTTTAAAATAAATATATAACATAGCTAGAATGTTTGCATCTCACGTTCCAACATATTTAGGCATAATTAGGTCCGTAAGGCACTTATTGGAGGGATTTCATACAATGACAAGGCTATTGGTATATTTTCTTCCACAGTATGCCTCTAGGAAATGTACCGAGGGCCTTACATGGACCCTTTGTAGTTAATATCAGATAATATCGCTAATATATCACGGATATATCTCATATCGCTCCTTAACTGATATATTTTTGCAAAATATCACTTAGAATATTGTTACCGATATATCATTCTATATTTTTCAGTATGTCACTCCGATATTTAGTATAAATACCTGATATTTTTTGAGAATTGACCATTATTGTATGTGTTGGAAAAATAAATTTACAAATAAATAACTTCACAGTGTTTGTTTAGTATATGGTGAATGAAAATATGTAGACCACAGTTGAAATCCCAATAGGGCACCAATTTTTCAATTTTAGCCATATTTTTAGTCTTCTACCTTAGTTGCTCAATAAAGAAAAAACTTTACCTATTCCATTATTTCATATATTTTATTCAGTGTGAAGACTTTATCGCTAAAATAAGATCCCATTATAGCTACCTCTCTTTTTAGTATTTTTTTGTTCACGATTTCTAATTTGTAATTGGCTTATGATAATTCATTTTAGTAGTTATTATCATGTACCAAGAACTAAAAATTAAAGAGCGGTAAAATTATATATTTTTCATACCGAGAATGGGTTAGAAGTAGTAACCGGTATCCAAAAACATTACTGGTTCGATAAATTAAGTGAAAATGAAAACGAAGAAATTAAAACAATAAAAAAACGTGCATTATACGAATTTATTGGTTTTTATGATCCTATCTTGTGACTTCTATTTAATAGAATATCTGGGTTTGGTAATACTGGTCAACATATGTAAAAATCTAACATCGTTATAAAATTATAACATACTACAATATCATTCATAACATGTTTTACACATGTCCGATATTTCAGTGATGTTATCTGATATTATCATGATATTTTGAAATATCTCATATCAGTACCTAGCTGATACATACCCGATAACGATATTAACTGCTTAGTATGGTCCCCTTGAAAACACAGGATCGATTACCCCTTACTGGATAGTATTGAACATGTCATCATCCTGGTTGCTTTGTAACATTTTCTCGAGATCTCTCATGCACATACTGAATCCATTATTCCATAAATAGTTATCTAGGAGGTGACGCTCATACCCTAATGGGTGCGACCCACATAGCCCTGCTGCTATCCCTTATTTTAGTCATTCTCGGTTATGAGGCTTAAGAATGCGTTTTACCTTTTTAGCAAATCCCACTTTAAATGGATACTATCTTCTAGGCAATAATGCAATGCCAGATTCGTCTATATAAGTTGTTCAGGATATGAACAAACCGAAAGCACTACTTCTGCTGCATTCTTTTTGGAATCACCCTCAGGATCAGCAGCAAGTAGCCCTTGCACTTCAAAGAACTTCATCTTCGATCATCTTTTAGGTGTCTTCATTTCAAATGCTTATGCCGGTTCAATGTGGTTTTCGAATAATATATCCGATCTCGGTCTCTTCGAACAGACAGTGACAATTTAAAAACTCACCAAGATTTGATGGTCGGTTATTTAACTATCAAATAAAAAAACAATTCAACTAGAGATTTAGCCAAGCATGGTTAAGCATAAAGCAAGTACTAAGCCTCTTTAATTAACCCTTCCATTAATTAAAACCATTTTGTAAATTCTTGTATTAAATACTACAACAAAGATACATTCATAAACCCTCTTTACTCTTTCAATACTTGAAAAATATTGATAACTTATCTCAACTTTATAAGTATAATCATGAAACATTTCACTTTCGATACTTAGAAAACTTCTCCACATCCTAATATCAACGGTATAAGTATATGGAAAAAACATTATATTTCCCATATTTAGGAAATTTTCCCATATACTTATCTCAATATATAATTATATAAACAAATCTTGAGAAATATTTTATTTCCAATACCAAACTTGATTGGTATTAAAAAAAATATCATTTGAAAATATTGATAACAATAACCCAAAGCACTTTTGGTGTAAGTAAGTAGATCGTATAGAAATTAGACCAAATATACTTACCACCACTTTCCAATTTCAAATAGTACTATCCCTCGATTAAGAATGTAGTTGGACAATTTAGCGTACTTTCCTTACCTCGACATACATTTTTAATTCTCAAGATAGAGATGAGTTTTCATACCTTGGGATTTGGTATTAAGTATGAAAACAATACTTTCCATACCACCATAACTTAAACGATCATTTATAGCAATCAAACCTCCTTTTCTTTTATGAAATTACTTTTTATAAATCTCTTTTATATTTACAAACTCTATTTACAAATTTCTTTATAAAACTTTATTTTTAAATCTCCTTTATAAAATATCATTTATAATTCTCCTTTTATAAAATATCATTATAAACCTCCTTATATAATTATAAAACTCCTTTTATCTTTACTACTAATAAAGAGAATTCATTGAATAGATTTACTTGGTGGCCTTTTGAAATTCCAAATATATCTTTTTAAATCTCATAGAGAAATAATATTCAAATATGGGGATATAGCCTTTTATATTCTAATTACAACTGTTAGTCACCATGAAGAACTACAATATGCGTTCACAAGATGAAGTATCAAAGTGTACAATATTGTCCGTAATTTAGGTGGGAGTTCATCGGTCGAAGTATCACTTAATTTCAAGTTAGTATGAAGAAGTTATTGCAGTCTAAACAAAAAATAGCGGCTTCTGCACTAGGCTGAGTTCAAATATGGGGATAAGGTAGCACGTTATTTTCTAAGCAAACTATCAGTCAAACTATCAGTCCCCATGGAGACCACAGTGTGCATTCACAAGTTGAAGTATTCGAGTATACTATATTGTCTATAATTTAGGCGGGAGTTCATCAGTTGAAGTTTTGCCTGATTTCGAGTTAGTATGAAGAAGTTATTGCAGTCTGAAGAAAAAGATTGCGACTTCTGCATAGGCGGAGTTCAAATATGAGGATGTAGACTGTTATTTTCTAAGTACAACTATTAGCCACCATGGAGAACTACAGTGAGCGTTGAAGTGGGGATATAGCCTATTATTTTCTAAGTACAATTGTGAGTCACATGGACTACAGTGTCCGTTCACAAGATGAAGTATCCGAGTGTATCATGTTGTCCATAATTTAGGTGGGAGTTCATCGATCGAAGTATCACCTAATTCCCAGTTAGTATGAAGAAGTTGTTGTAGTCTATATAAAAAAAGCAGCTTCTGCACTAGGCGGAGTTCAAATATGAGGATGTGGTAGCCTGTTATTTTTCAAGTACAACTGTCAGTCCCCACGGAGAACTACAATGTGCGTTCACAAGATGAAGTATCTGAGTGTTCCACATTGTCCATAAATTAGGTGAGAGTTAATCGGTCAAAGTCACGCAGGATTCCGAATTAGTATGAAGAAATTATTGCAGTCTTAACCAAAAAACAGCGGCTTCTACACTAGGTGATGTTCAAATATGGGGATGTGGTAGCATGTTATTTTCTAAGTAAACTATCAGTCCTCATGGAGAACTACATTGTGCGTTCACAAATGAAGTATCCGAGTGTACCATATTGTCCATAATTTAGGTGGGTGTTCATCGGTCAAAGTTTTGCTTGATTCCGAGATAGTATGAAGTAATTGCAGTCTGAAGAAAAAAGATAGCGGCTTCTGCCTAGGCGGAGTTCATTTATGAGGATGTAGCCTGTTATTTTCTATATTAAACTATTAATCACCATAAAGAACTACAGTAAGAGTTAAAGTGGGGATATAATGTCGTTCCTATTTAAATTTCCTAATATTACTACTACAAAAATTTCTCCTACCTAAATTGCCTTCAAGTGGCTTTTCCCAACATAGCCATTTTCCTCTTTTATTGTTTTCACCATTAACTTATTGCAATGCATTCGCCTACAATTCCAGCTATTGGATTTTTCCTTAATAACACGAAAAGAGATATATATAAATCTACTTCAGTTATTTATCTCTCTATTTTCAGTATACGGGAATATTCTCCATACCTTTACTATCAGGCATTCAATTTTTTTAAACAGAACCTACTTTCGTAGCCAAGGACGTAGGAAGGTCCACCCCAACCCCACCATCTTTTACCAGGCCTGCATCGGGCATTCTTACTCTTCTATTCTCTTTATCATATTTCAATCAAGTACCATTTCCATTTATTCACTCCTTTGGAAAGAATTTGAAAAAAGAACTTATAAATTTACAAAAATAAGAAAAATCATAGAGTCAAACATACACTCACTTTTTCATTTATTTCAAAATCAATAAACCCCTTTATCAAAAACCTTTTAAATTATTATTTTTTTGACTCGACTAATTTTAAACTTCATTAAGAATCTCAAATAGCTATTTAAAATTTTCTAGCTTTCTTTCGAACCAACATTTCACTGGTAGGGTCCTTCAATTTTAAATAAATACTTTGAAAAACCATTCAAAACATGTCAAGAAATTTTCAAAATCTTTTTGTTAAATTCTTTTACATAAGGTTGGACTTAGAAATGGGCTTTTATTCATCCTTTCTTTTGGACTTCCTTCTTTTCTACTTCTTCATAACTCATCTTCTCGTGGTAGTTAATGCACACCTTCTCATTGGAACTTGCTCGTTCCTTTTTCACATCTTACTTTCGGATGATTGCGACATGTGCTTTCTTCCCATCTGTCTAGATGAAATGTATGTTTTCAATCAGCAATCCAGCAAATCCATAATCATAGTGCAGCCTAGCCCCAGTCAATGGAGTCAAGTACCATCCAGCCTCCAAGGTCCTTCTATATGTCATGCTCATGCTCTTCTTGGTCAGTGCCTTGCGGTATAGCCTGCACCCATAGGTAATCGGGATAGCCGTATAAATTTAACTCTATTTATTGTTTCAATTCATAGTTGACTCATCCATATTTTCAAAATATGGTTGCAACTACTTTTATATTTGGAATTCATAGACTTTGGCATTATATACTTTGAAGGAACGTATTTTAATTTACCTATAAATATAGGTAAAATTACAAAACATTCCCTTAGTGTATCCTAATTCCTATGATCGACTAAAATTACAACTGTTAGTCACCATGGAGAACTACAATATGCTTTCACAAGATGAAGTATCCAAGCGTACAATATTGTCCGTAATTTAGATGAGAGTTCATGGGTCGAAGTATCACCTAATTTTGAGTTAGTGTGAAGAAGTTATTGCAGTCTAAACAAAAAAAATAGCGGCTTCTGCACTAGGCAGAGTTCAAATATGGGGATGTAATAGCATGTTATTTTCTAAGCAAACTATCAGTCCCCATAAAGAACCATGGTGTGCATTCATAAGATAAAGTATCCGAGTGTACTATATTGTCTGTAATTTAGGTCGGAGTTCATCGGTCGAAGTTTTGCCTGATTCAGAGTTAGTGTGAAGAAGTTATTGCAGTCTAAAGAAAAAAATTATGGCTTCTTCCTAGGCGGAGTTCAAATATGAGGATGTAGCTTGTTATTTTCTAAGTGCACTATTAGTCACCATGGAGAACTACAGTGAGCGTTGAAGTGGGGATATAGCCTGTTATTTTCTAAGCACAACTGTGAGTCACTATGGACTACAGTGTTCGTTCACAAGATGAAGTATCCGAGTGTATCATGTTGTCCGTAATTTAGGTGGGAGTACATCTATCGAAGTATCGCCTAATTCCGAGTTAGTATGAAGAAGTTATTGCAGTCTGCACAAAAACATAGCAGCTTCTGCACTAGACGGAGTAAAAATATGAGGATGTGGAGCCTGTTATTTTCTAAGTACAACTATCAGTCCCTATGAAGAACTACAATGTGCGTTTACAAGATGAAGTATCTGAGTGTTCCTTATTGACTGTAAATTAGGTGAGAGTTAATCGGTCAAAATCTTGCAGGATTTCGAATTAGTATGCAGAAGTTATTGCAGTCTTAACCAAAAAAGCAGCAGTTTCTGCACTAGGCGATGTTCAAACATGGGGATGTGGTAGCATGTTATTTTCTAAGTAAACTGTCAGTCCTCAGGGAGAACTACATTTTTCCTTTACAAATGAAGTATCCGAGTGTACCATATTGTCCGTAATTTAGGTGGGAGTTCATCGGTCAAATTTTTGCTTGATTCCAACAAAGTATGAAGAAGTAATTGTACTCTAAAGAAAAAAGATAGTGGCTTCTGCCTAGGCGGAGTTCAGATATGAGGATGTAGCCTATTATTTTCTGTGTTAAACTATTAGCCACCATAGAGAACTACAGTGAGAGTTGAAGTAGGCATATAGCCTGTTATTTTCTAAGTACAATTGTTAGTCACCATGGAGAACTACAATGTACGTTCACTAGATGAAGTATCCGAGTGTACCATGTAGAACTACAATTGTTAGTCACCATGTAGCTTAGCCTATGAGGAGTTCAAATACGGAGATGTAGCCTGTTATTTTCTAAGTACAACTGTTAGTCACGAAGGAGAACTACAGTGTGCATTCACAAGATGATGTACTGTGCCGTATGGTCCATAATTTTGGTATGAGTTTATCTGTCGAAGTTTTGTTTGATTTCGAGTTAGTATGAAGAAATTATTGCAGTCTGAATAAAATAAATAGCGGCTTCTGCCTAAGCGGAGTTCAAATATGAGGATGTAGCCTATTATATTCCAAGTACAACTATTAGTCATCATGGAGAACAATAGTGAGTGTTGAAGTGGGGATATGGCCTGTTATTTTCTAAGTACAACTGTGAGTCTCCATGGAAAACTATAGTGTGCGTTCAAAAGATGAAGTATCTGAGGATACCATGTTGTCTGTAATTTAGGTAGAAGTTCATCGGTCGAATTATCGCCTAATTTCGAATTAGCATGAAGAAGTTATTACAGTCTGAACAAAAAAATTACGACTTCTGCACTAGGCGAAGTTCAAACATGGGGAATGTGGCAGCCTGTTTTCTAAGTTCAACTATCAGTTCCCATGGGGAACTACAGTATGCATTCAGAAGATGAAGAAAATTAGGTGGGAGTTAATTGGTCAAAGTCTTACCGGATTTTGAATTTGCATGAAGAAATATTGCAGTCTTAACAAAAAAATAGCGACTTCTACACTAGGCGGAATTCAAATATGGAGAAGTGGTAGCATGTATTTTCTACGTAAACTGTCAGTCCCTATAAAGAAATACAATACGTTCACAAGATGAACTATCCTAGTGTACCATATTTTTCGTAATTTAGGTGAGAGTTCAACAATCAAAGTTTTGCTTGATTCCGAGTTAGTATGAAGAAGTTATTGCAGTTTGAAGAAAAAGATAGCGACTTCTTCCTAGGTGGAATTCAAATATGAGGATATAGCCTGTTATTTTCTAAGTACAAGTATTAGTCATCATGGAGAACTACAATGAGAGTTGAAGTGGGGATATAGCCAGTTATTTTCTACGTACAACTATTATTTACCATGGAGAATTACAGTGTGCATTCACAAGATGAGGTACCCGATTGTATCATATTGTCCGTAATTTAGGTGGGAGTTTATCGGTCGAAGTTTCGTTCGATTTCGAGTTAGTATGAAGAAGTTATTGCAGCATGATAAAAAAATAGCGGCTTCTGCTTAGGCCGAGTTCAAATACCGGGATGTATGTTATTTTCTAAGTAAACTATTAGTCATCGTGGAGAACTACAATGTGTGTCTACAAGATGAAGTATCCGAGTGTACCATATTGTCTGTAATTTAGGTAGGAGTTCATCAGTCAAAGTTTTTCCTTATTCCGTGTTAGTATAAAGAAGTTATTGAAGTCTGAAGAAAAACATAGCGGCTTTTGCTTATGCGGAGTTTAAATATGAGGATGTTACCTATTATTTTTTAAGTACAACTATTAGTCACAAAGGAGAACTACAGTTAGTGTGGAAGTGAGGATATAGCCTGTTACTTTTTAAGTACAACTATTAGTAACCATGGAGAACTACAGTGTATGTTCACAAGATGAAGTATCCCAGTGTACCATATTGTCCGTAATTTAAGTGAGAGTTGGGAGTTCATCGGTTGACGTTTCGTCCGATTTCGAGTTAGTATGAGGAAGTTATTGTAGTATGAACAACAAATATAGCAGCTTAAGCCTAGACGGAGTTCAAATACGAGGATGTAGCCTATTATTTTCTTACAACTGTCTGTCACCATGGAGTACTACAACGTGTGTTCAAGTATTCAAGTGTACCATATTGTCCGTGATTTAGGTGCGAGTTTATCGGTTGAAGTTTAGCCTGATTTCGAGTTAGTATGAAGAAGTTATTGCAGTCTGAAGAAAAAAATAGTGGCTTTTGCCTAGGCGAAGTTCAAATATGAGGATGTTGCCTGTGAGTTTCTAAATATAACTATTAGTCACCATGAAGAACTACGGTGGGCGTTGAAGTGGGGATATAGCTAGTTATTTTCTAAGTACAACTGTTACTCACCATGGAGAAGTACACTGTGCGTTCACAAGATGAAGTATCCGAGTGTTCTTTATTGTCTGTAATTTAGGCGCGATTTCATTGGTCGTAGTTTCATCCGATTCCGATTTAGTATAAAGAAGTTATTGAAGTATGAACGAAAAAAATAGCGACTTCTACCTAGGAGGAGTTCAAATATGGGGATGTAGCCTCATATTTTCTAAGTACAACTGTTATTCACTATTGAGAACTACGGTATACCTCACTTAATGAAGTATCCGAGTGTGCCATACTGTCCGTAATTTAGGTGGGAGTTCATCGGTCAAAGCTTTTCCTAATTTCAAGTTAGTATGAAGAAGTTATTGCTGTCTGAAGTTAAAAAATAGCAGCTTCTACCTAGGTGGAGTTCAAATATAAGGATGTAGCCTGTTATTTTTTAACTACAACCGTTAGTCACCATAGAGAACTGTAGGAGCATTGAAGTGGGGATGTAGCCTATTATTTTCTAAGTACAACTATAAATCACCATGGAGAACTTCGGTATACGTTGTTAAGCTAAAATATCCGAGTGTTCTATATTATCCGTAATTTAAGTGGGAGTTCATCGGTTGTAGTTTCACCCGATTCCGAGTTAGTATGTCGAAGTTATTGAAGTACGAACAAAAAAATAGCGGCTTCTGCCTAGGCGGAATTCAAATACGGGGATGTAGCCTATTATTTTCCAAGTATAACTGTTAGTCACCATGGAGGACTACGTTATAGGTTCACTAGGTGAAGTATCCGAATGTACCATATTGTCTGTAATTTAGGTGGGAGTTCATCAGTTGAAGTTTTGCCTGATTTCGAGTTAGTATGAAGATGTTATTGCAGTCCGAAGGAGGAAAAAAAGCGGCTTCTAGTCTTCTACCTAGGCGAAGTTCAAATATGAGGATGTAGCATGTTATTTTCGAAGTACAACTATTATTCACCATGGAGAACTACGGTATACTTTCATAAGCTGAAGTATCCTAGTATTCTACATTGTCCGTAATTTAGGTGGGAGTCCATCGGTCATAGTTTTCTTCAATTCCGAGTTAGTATAAAGAAGTTATTGCAGTATAATTTCTTTTACGGCTTCTGCCTAGGTAGAGTTCGAATACAGGATGTGGCCTGTTATTTTATAAGTACAACTGTTGATCACCATGTAGAACTACGGCATACGTTCGCTATATGAAGTATCCGAGTGTTCCTTATTATCTGTAATTTAAATGGGAGTTCATTGGTCGAAGTCTAACGTGATTCCGAGTTAGTATAAAGAGGTTATTGCAGTTTGAATAAATAAAATAACGGCTTCTGCCTAGGTGAAGTTCAAACACGGAGATGTTACTATCAAACCTTCTTCGAAAGGTACAACTAAAAGTGCATGCACGTTGTGATTAAATGCAGGCCCACCTGGGCATGCATATGTACTCTTATTTATAAAAATCCTTTTATATTTATAAAAATCCGTTTCAAAATGTTATTTTCATATTTATAAGGTCCTTTTACAAATTTTTCTATTTATGAAATACTGTTTTATAAATCTCCAAATCTATCACAAACTTTCAGTTTCTAAAAAATAACCAAATACTTTCCATAAAACGATCATTCTACATATTACTATAAATCTACCAATGTGGTTGATTATACCAAATTTTGAAAATGTTCTCATTTCCCTTTTATAAAATGTTATTTATAAAACTTATTTGTTTTATTACTAAAATACCATTTATAAAACTATTCTCTTTATGCAACATTTATATAAAACATTTCACAAATATTTATTTCAAAACATTTCTATCTCCTTAAGACAAAATCACTTAAAATGAAAGGTAAAACCTTTTTTATAAACAAACGTTCACTACAACCATGACTTTTCTATAAAAATAAATACCTTCCAAAATAATTTTCAAATATTTACATATACGTATATTAGAAAAGAATAATGAAAAGGTTGAAGTAAAATGAGGAGTTCAAAACCCATTTTAAATTAAATATCATAGAAATTCCAAAAGAAATTAGGATTAAAATCATTTGTCCAAATCAAAACCATTACCAAATCAAAACATCAATTAACAAGTATTTCAGAATACTATAATGAGGCCAATAACTACCATGGCACTTAACCAATGTTATTACTACTTTTAACACTAAAAAGATTCAATTTTTATCATATATCAATGTCTCATCCAATATGATCAACTACCAACTTTCGACATTCAACAATTTATATAACAATTATATAACTGAAATGAAAATCAATAGGCACATAGCTAAAATTTAAAATCAAAATGATGAGGAATCTGGATTTTCCTACAAAATTCTTTGTATTTCATTTTAGACATCATTTTCTTTTAAAGCGAAAATTTAACCAAACCAAACCAATAAATTATTCAAGCACAAAGCAATAATTTTTATCTACTATATAACATTACAGTAATCAATTAGAGGTGAGATAACCCATCAAAATTTCAGTGGATGTTTAAGCGTTCTGGTTTGATCTAAAATTGAATGGGTTTAGCTTAAATTTTCACTTCAAACTTGACCAAACTAATTCCATCACGTACCTAACATTTCTATGAGCGCAACACAAAAGACCACGTCTCGATTGGACCTTGTATGAGAGAAATATTTAATTTATAAGATTTTGAGAATAAAAATATAATTAATTAACTAATTACTTTACAAATTTAACTAATCACTAATTTATCTTCTCCCTCACAAATAAAAATCGCATGTACACGAAAGTGTGCACATCAAAACCTGCATGCACGCATGCCCTAGCCGGAGCTTATTCGACGGATTCATGAACGGACTTCGCCAACACTTCCCTCATTTGCCTACTCTCCGTAACGCACTTCCAAACCCTAAGCTTGATCAACAAACCCCAATCCCAACCTGCTTCTCTTCACATCGGCCATGCAACAGCCGCTTTCCTCGATCCTTGATCACATGCTACCAAATTCTAGGAAAGAAAACACTTTGACAAGAGAAAGTTAATGAAACAAACCTCATACCCTAGCGTGCCTAAATATTAAGAAAACACTAACCCTAGTTTCCTAACTCCCTGCCCAAACTATTGATTCTCACCAAACATCATCGAATGCCACCATATACACATAGTTTTGTAGATCTCATCCCCACGAGCTCAAAGATCTAAACTTTATAATTTTTCATTTAGTAGATTAATTGATTTTAATTTTTTGAAGAGGTGGATTTAATTTTCTTTTGGTTACTGGAAGATGCAAATGAAAATTGTGAGGGAAAAAAAGAAAAGGCAAGACGTTGAATTGTCTAAGTGTTGAAGTTAGTTTTATTTTGCAATTTTTGACGTCTCGCTACATAAAATTCCATTCGCGTACGAACCGTGAACAACAAAACGGAATTATAACCACACACAAAAATACGACACGATCTCAAAACAATAATAATATACACTGGTTATCTAATTTTGTAAAGCTTCAAAATACCATCGTTTTCCATAAAATATGTCAAACGATAATTTAAATACTTTCCAAATTAAAAATTATGAAAAAATTAAATAAATTAAATTAAAATTACTAAAAAATCAAGTCGTTATATTAATAATAAATTTTTATATAACTTATTAAATTTGAATAAAATTTGATTATTTAAATAAACTAAATACTTCCATATGAAATGTTAAAAATTTTGGATCCTTACAATTGATTTCCAGATTTAACTTTTGAAGATACCAAGCCTGTTGCACCTTTGAGGCATATGGCTCCTTAGGAGAGATGCGAACCGAATAAGCAAATGAATGAGCCATCGGAGAAGGGCTTCATTAGGAGGAATACTACAGAGTGCGGAGCACCAGTTGTCTTTGCTAGCAGGACAGACGGTTCTTTATGGCTTTGCGTTGATTATTAAGGGCTGAATAAGCTAATGGAAAAGAATCGTTACTTGATGCCCCCACATAGATGATCGGTTGGTTGGAGTGAAGGTGTTCTCTCAACTTAACTTTGTTATCAGATTTTATCGGTTGCGTGTGGCGGAGGATAGTATTCGGAAGACTGCTTTTCATACATCAGAAAAACTATATGAGTGGTTAGTCATGCCTTTCGGATTGATCAATACACCTGCCTACTTCATTGATTTAATGAATCGAGTTTGTAGAGGGTTTCTTAATAAGTTCGTGGTGGTATTTGTAGATGATATATTAGTTTATTCGAAGAGCAAGGAGGTGCACATGTTGCATTTCGGAGAAGTGCTCAATATACTATGTGAGCATTAGTTGAATGCGATGTTTTCCAAATTTCACTTTTAGCATAAGGAGGTATGCTTTTTGGAACATGTTGTGTCTAAAAATGGGCTGACGGTCGATCATGAGGCAATCGACATTCGATCGCAAGAGAATTACCTTGGTCGTCTACTAGAGAATGATTCGGGTTTGTCAAGAAATGGCATCATCAAAACCGAGAACGTAGAAATCGCCGGTGAATCGATGCCTGTAGTAAAGGAGTTTTCATCCCTTTACAAATCATACCAAGATTGGCGGACCGCCGACGGAATTAGACACATATAAGGACGAAATTACCAATTGTGGTGGAAAGATGTTCTCAAATTCATTATAAAGATCAACTGAAGTGGTGCTATTTGGTGCTCCAGAATCAAGAAGAACACGAACAAGAAAAGACAAGAATGGATTTCAGAACGAAAAGGAAAGTTCCAAAATTCAAAGGTAATCCGAATCAAAGAGGAAAAATTCAAGCCCGAACGAAGGTGATTTTATAATTAAATTTTGCGCTATATCCTAAGTTTTGCCTAAACCAGAGCTCTGATGCCAAATGTAATGACCCAGTATTTTGAACCGTTCTCATCTGCACATGTCAGACTTGAATTGCTCAAAACAACGGATTGTTAATTTTATATTTGACAAAACTCAACATATACAGTAAATAAAATTAATCACAGAATCACGGATACAGAGTATTACAACAATAAGCAGCGGAATAGATAAATAGTAGTTCATGAAGACACTACAATAAACAACAAAGTCTGATACAAAATACAACAGAAATCTCAAATACAAAGCAACTGACAAGTTTGAACAAACCAACTGGAATAAGCTGAACTAACTAGATATAAGATAGATCTTCAAGCAAAGCTCCAAATTCCAAAGGTGAGTCTCAAATGCTATGTTACTCAGTCTAACCCGAGCATAAAGCAAAACACAAAACACTCAAGTTGGGATTAACATTCTTATATAGTAAATTCAACTCAAGTGAAATGTCAACTGAAATACAAGTAACTTAAAGGATGTTTGGGATTTCCATGCTCCAAGGATCCGTGGAACTATCTACTATGTAGTAATATACGCTATGATAATATGTCTACAGTAAAGTAAACTATTAAAATAGCGTTAAGGCGTTTCCCTTATCCCCTTTAACACATTTATATATTCCCGTAGTCAATACAATGCCATACGTTCCACCAAACCAGTGGTTTACCCAGAGGACACTATATAGGTACGGTACAAAACAAACTCGTACTTCAATTCTAATTTCAATTTTTAAGCACTTCAATTATTTCAATTTTTTTGATTCATTTCAATAATTGAAAACCCTAACTTAACACAGAATTTAAGAATTTAAATTTTCGGTTTCACTTCCAACCATTTTGAAATGTATGTATGTATGTATGTAAAATCGTACTCAAGAAATTCCATAAATTCTATTTTTCAAAACTAGCAAAGTTACTAAGCGGTCTCTCCACTTTAAGACTTGAAAATGAATGTCGATGATGCTGCAGTCATCACCGAAATTATTTTTCAGCGACAAAGGAGGAGAGTACTGATTTTCTTCTTTTAAAATTTCTTTGAAAACAATTTTCATGCGAAAATAATTTCAAATAATATATTCCAAAACTTTAAAGACCAAATTTTGAGTACTACCGAAAATTAAATTCTCAAATCTTTAATTTAAAATCACTTCATTTTACAAATTAGATTTATAGACCATTTTTATAAAATTTCAACTTCTTATAACATACAACAGTAGTTAATGGTTTAAGATTGTTGACAAAACAGTAAATGAAAATATAGTATTATCATTTCTAAGAACCAATTCATTTAATATTTAATTTCAGAAAATTATACATATATATATACGACAAAATCATACATAAAATTATTTTATTTACCCATTTTGAAAATAATGTTGTGTCAGTTTACTCTGTTCAAGTGTTTTGAAATTCCTATTGATAGCGTTGGCCAAACAAATCGATCAAAACGCCAAATCAAACTTAATAACTCAAACAACACAATATAAAATATTTATATATTAATTACACATACACTCCTTCATAGGAAGATACAAGAATGGATTTAGAAAAAAGATAGAGATTCAAATTTAAAGTGACCTTAACCAAAGAGAACTACGAAGATAGGTTCAAGAGAAAGATTTGATAATTAAATTACAAAAGAGGAAAGATAGATAGACTAAAATTAATCGCGGCGACCTTAACCGGTCAATCGAGATTCCAAGAATAAGATCGATGCGGAATTCAATTTTCCACATGGGAGGAAGAGAAGTGACTTCACCAAAATCGGGACAATCCCAGACTATCGGGGAAGTCAAGATCACTATGCTGAAAATCAAGCGAAAGAAAAATCTTCCTGTAAAATTATGAGGCAATTGACATTCGATCGCAAGAGGATTACCCTGGTCGTCTACTAAAGAACGATACGGGTTTGCTAATAAATGGCATCATGAAAACCGAGGACGTAGAAAACGCTGGTGAATCGATGCCTATTGTAAAGGAGTTTTCACCCTTTTACAAATCATACCAAGGATGGCGGGGCCGCCGACGAAATCAGGCACACATAAGGACGAAATTGCCAATTGAGGTAGCAAGATGTTCTCAAATTCATTATAAAGATCAACCGAAGTGTAGCTATGTGGTGCTTCAGAATCAAGAAGAACACGAACAGGAAAAGACAAGAATGGATTTCAGAACGAAGGGAAAAGTTCCAAAATTCATAGGAAATCTGAATCAAAGAGGATAAATTCAAGCTCGAACGAAGGTGATTTTATAATTAAATTTTACGCTATATGCTAAGTTTTGCCTAAACCAGAGCTCTGATACCAACTATAATGACCCAGTATTTTGCATCATTCTCATCTACACATGTCAGACTTGAATTACTCAAAACAACGGATTGTTAATTTTATATTTGACAAAACTCAACATATACAGTAAATAAAATCAACCACAGAATTACAAACATAGAGTATTACAACAACAAGCAGCGGAATAGATAAATAGTAGTTAATGAAGCTACTGCAATAAACAACAGAGTTTGAAACAAAATACAACAGAAATCTCAAAAACAAAGCAACTGACAAGTCTGAATAAAACAACTGGAATAAGCTGAAGTAACTAGATATAAGATAAATCTTCAAGCAAAGCTCCAAACTCCATAGGTGAGTCTCAAATGCTATGTTACTCTGTCTGACCCGAGTATAAAGAAAAACACAAAACACTCGAGTCAGGATTAACATTCTTGTATAGTAAATTCAACTCAAGTGAAATGTCAACTGAAACACAAGTAACTTAAAGGATGTCCGGGATTTCCATCCTCCAAGGATCCATGGAACTATCTACTATGTAGTAATATACGCTATTATAATATGTCTATAGTAAAGTATTAAAATAGCGTTAAGGCGTTACCTTTATCCCCTTTAACACATTTTATATATTCCCGTAGTCTATACAATGCCGTACGCTCCACCAAACCGGTGGTTTATCCAGAGGACATCACATAGGTACGGTACAAAACAAACTCGTAGAGGGCGCGATATGGCATGTGACAAGGCACACGAGGGAATGTCAGGGTAGATATACCGTTTGCGGATACAGACTGGTTGTAAGGCATAGCAGCTACTGCCGACCACCTCAAGACATGCTCCTAAATCAAAGGTGCACCCAATCAAATCACAAAGTAATAGAATGGTATCGAAGAAATGTGTCCAATAGGAGGAATGATCTCACTTGGCCCGACATGGCTCATGTTTTAGCCACATCAAGCTGACTCACGAGAGATAGAGCTGCGCCAATACCTCATATAGAATCATCGCCAAACCATCATACTTCGTTCTGAAATCTCCACCACGTACACATTTGTTAAAGTGGTTTTTAGTATTGGTAGAGAGTATGACAATATTCGATCCCAGTCTCTTTAACAACCAAACGTTTATTTCAATCTGTGGTCATTTCTTTTCAAATAGTTCATACTTCATATCGAAATATCATCTTCATTTCAAAGCAATATCAATTCAATATCATTATTCACTTTAAATAATATTCATTTCCAGAATCATAACACTTTCAAAATCATAACACTTTCGAAATCATAACACTTTTGAAATCATAACACTTTTAAAATCATAACACTTTTGAAATCATAACACATTTAACTTAGTTTAGATATTGAAAATAGTGTGTATATATAATAAAATAGTTATAAATTAAAATAGTTTATATATATTAAAATAGTTTATATATATTAAAATACTCTATATAATAAAAATGGTTTCCCCCAATTTCACAAATCGATTTAAATCAGCTTAAATTCCAAAATTTAATGTAAATCAATCCGTGTTCAACACTTCCAATTTGAAAGGTTAAAGATTCAATCCAAATTCTCAATAAACCACTATAGTTTTTATCGATCTCAAATCCAGGTTTGAACTATCTCTTCAATTCCAATAAGATTCAAAGTTTAAATATTCAAAACATTTTCAATATAAGTTTCATTTAGATTTCAACATTTAACTTTAATTTTATTCAAATTGGAAAATATTCACTTAAATATTTTAATAAAAATTAAATAAAGTCTCAGTTTATAAATTTATATCAATATTAAATATTCTGTCTCAGTTTTATTTAAAGTCGAGAATATTCATTTAATCACGTTTTATAAAATCAAGTTATACATCATATCTTTCAAAACCTAAAAAATCAATAAGCTTAAATCAATTCCTATTTAAATTCAATTATTAACCAATTGAAATTCCAAGTCAACATTAATTTATCTTCCCAACCTCTATTATTAAAGCTATTTTAAATAAATGCTTAAACATAATCTAAACCAATTAAATTAAATTTTATTAGATTAATTGTTATTATTAATAGTATTTTTAATTAATAATATTTTATATATTTAAAAAAATAAAAAATAAAATTATAAGTAAAATCTTAAAATTTATATTTTTCAAACTAAGTTATAAATTTAAAATTTCCAAAACATAATATTTCAAAATCCAAATTTTTATACATATATAAAATAACACACACACACACGGATATATATATATATTATATTTTAAGAATCAATATTTATTAAAATCCATATATTTCATTTCAGACATTTTGGGGATCATTTTAAAAATATGGAATAACGGTGTCCGTATATAATTTTCTATCCTATGGTCGAATGATATAGATTTTTATCATTTCAATCCACAAATTATATATTTACGGGTATGTATCATTTCAATGTGCAATTCCAAAATTTTAAATTAAATGAAAAAAATCATTTGGGTACCATTTCAACCCATAACGATTTTACTCTAATCTATAATATCGTTCGGGTATGTGTCATTTCAACCAATATGGAATTCTAAACTAACAGGGAACTTGCAGAGTTAGAACAAATATGAAAATAATATACATATCAACAACATGCATATATCACCAGTAAAAAATTAATCATAATATAGATAATAGGTTATGGTGTCACATGTCACAGGTGAACAACTACAAATAGTGGTATATCGTATATAGCAAATTAAATAACTTAACAGTTAAAATTTAACAGCATATTTCAATCGTCATTCCACGTGAATTAAATTTACTAGATATAAGAATGTTAATCATAAGTGATTGCTCACCTTTCGAGGCTAGAGAAATTTGACAACACGACATGCTACGAATTGAACCACGAACAAGATGATCAACCAAATCCAACGACAAATCTCAAAGCGAAGAAAATTGAACACGGATTCGACGAATGAAACAAAGTTAGGCTGGAATTCCGAAATCGATGAAAATGAAATATATATATATATATATTTTCAAAAATCTATTATTTACTCATATAAAAATGTTTATACTATATTTTTTCCTTCAAAAATCAATATTCAATTTGAAACACAAATCAAAATAAATTCTTTATATATATATTTTAAAAATCAATATTTATTAAACACATATATAAAATCAATTATCTATATATCATTATTTTAAAACCATTGTTATTATAAACATATATATATAAAACAAGGCAGCCACAATACAAAATAATTTGGAAAACATATACATATACATATATATGATATAAACTTACATTATTATTATTATCACTATAAACACACATATGTATAAAACCAGAAATCAATAGGCATGGAATAGTATAATATATATATATATATATATATATATATATATATTAAAAACTTAGTATATATATGTTCGAAAATCCAACAGAACATATTACACATGTTATATAGTACATGCTATAATCAAGTCAATACTTCAGTAAACAGATATACTAGTATCAATCTATATACTACTCTAACTATATATATAATATGTACTAGCAAAATAAGCTGAGGCAAAGTTCAAAAGCAGGTTAACGGGCTTCAAAGGAAAGCTTATATGTATTTATAAAAGCTTATGTATATACATTTATAAAAGCTTATATATATGAACCCAACAGCTCAGATGTATAAACTTATACAATATAAAAAGCTAATATATAAACAAACTTCTAACTTATATATATAATCTTGGAAGAATAATCGTTTAGATCTGAAAACACCATAAAAATTTCCAAAAAAACTCTCATATATAGACAGCCGTATAACTTATAGAGTATAAATAGGTAATATATATAAACAATATATAACATACATATATAAAATGGAGTTCATCGATGGGGAGGATGAGGCTTTGCTAATTGGAAGGGAAACAGGGCCGCAATTTGTGGTTGTCAAGCTAGTGGCTACCCGGCGGGGATTGGTGGACTTTGATCGGGGTTAGGCACAGACTTGGCTGGTGATGTGCCATTGCCTCGGTGGTTGCTCAAGCGTATGATGGGCGGAGCTCTCGAGAAGCTGCAAGGAGGGCCGAAGCTAGCTTTTCAAGCAGCTGATGGTCAGCCGGATGACGGAGATGGTTTGGAGGGTGGGTGATAGGCCGCGGAGTGGGCTGTTAGGGCTTGTGAAGTGGAGAGCTGAACAGCAAGGGATGGGCTATGTGTTTGTTGCGGAGGTGATGGATGACGTGGAGAGTGGGAGACGGAGTTTGAAGGTTGGAGGGTGATTGATGGCATGGTGCTTGTCAGCGGGTGGGTTAGTGATGATGGGCGAGGCGAGGTACATGACGTGCTTGGTCAAGTGAAGGCTACGGGGATGGTTGATCGGCGGGGGGCACGACATTGGTTTGGGAAGATGGAGAGCAGTTTCTTGAAGCAATTTCGATTTTTATATATGTGAAAGAAAGTGACAGGGAAAACCCACAATTTCAATGAATAAGTAATATATATGTGAAACATATTTCATATTATAATATTTTCAAATGAAGGTCTAAATGAATAGAAAGAAGCAGAGAAAGAAATGAAAGGTAGAGAAACGAACCAGCAATATTACTAAGACCAGGGAAAAGCAATAGTCAATCATTGAATTCGCAAATATTAATATCCGGCTATTGAATTCTAAAAATAATAAAGTCCAATGGCTACTGGTTTTCTCCCGGTTGAACAATGAAAAGACACTGAACCAAAAGGCTCAAACGGGTACCATGCTGCTAACCGTTTTGCAGATTTCGCCGTGTACCGGATGCAGAAACACACAAATGAATATAACGCGGAGATCAGCACGACGAAACGAACAAAATGGTATATATATCAGCGATGGATCATCCTATCAAAAGTCGATATTTCACTGCCAAACTACTACTAATTCGCTGAAAATAAGATAAGCGAAGCAATAGTAGTCTAAATTTGATGAAATGAAATATGACGTATCACTCAGAAAATAACTACATTTTGTTGTATAAAAGTATCCAAATTTCGAAAACAATTTATTTTCATCAAATTGACCGATTTAATGTTGAAACTGAAAATTACACAACAAAATTTATTTTCATATTTTCCAATACAAATATACCATTTGCTATGTTTGAATAGACGTATTCCAAATATCAAATTTTCATTGCTAAATTTAATCATTTAATTTCAAACAAAATTTTCAGTTAATTACGTTATAAGAACCATTAGTATTTGCGAGTCGTTACTCTCTCCCCCCTCAAAACTTTCCGTCCCCAAAAAGGAAGGAGGTAGGAGAATGGAAGTAACAGAAAGGAAAGATATATTTGAAATACATATTATCAGATACAAAGTAAATTCAAAACCATACAAATTTCATTATTTTTTTATTGATTTATATTCAATCAATTTGGTTACAATCCATTTTATTCAATCAATAAATGTTCAATTGTATTCACATGGGGTAATTTCAGTTCAGTGTATTTTCATTCACTTGATTTGATTTCAGTTTACTAACATTTGTTAGAAAAATTTCTTTCAAAACAAAATTTATTTGATTTAACTCATTTATTTAATCTATTTTTGTTTAGTTGAGTTAATTCCCCTAACATTCAATTTCAACTATTTTTAAGTCCATTTTTATTTACTTAAATAGCATCTCTTTTTTTTCAATTTATTTTACTAACATATCTTGCAACATTGATTAAGTGTATAACCACTCAATTTTATTTAAAAATTCCTTATCAAATTTCATTTTTGGAACAATTTATTACTTATTTTTATTATTGTACATTATTCATTTACATTCAAACCCTTTCCAGGTAAGTTTTATAAATGTTTTTGAATGTAATCAGACACTATACAAACTTTCTTTTATTTACAACATTTCAATTAAGCGAGATTTAGTTTCAACATTTTCGTTATTTAAATTTTTCTTGTATAACCCTCAATTACATATTCACCCTAATATTTTAAATCTTTGAATATTTTAGATAAGTTATATATGTGTGTGTGTGTGTGTATTAGAATGCAATTGATTGTTATACAAATAAATTTTATCTCATTTCAACCGTTTCAAGTGGTTAAAATTACAATTTCAATTTTTAAGCACTTCATTTATTTCAATTTTTTTTTGATTCATTTCAATAATTGAAAACCCTCACTTAACATAGAATTCAAGAATTTAAATTTCCGGTTTCACTTCCAACCATTTGAAATATATATATATATATATATTTGTATATATCAAGTCGTACTCAAGAAATTCCGATAAATTCTATTTTCCAAAACAAAAGTGCAGCAAAGTTACTAAGCGGCCTCTCCACTTTGAGACTCGAAGATGAATGTTGATGATGCTGCAGTCGTCACCAAAATTATTTTCCAACGACAAAAGAGGAGAGTACTGATTTTCTTATTTTAAAATTTCTTTGAAAATAATTTTCATGCGAAAATACTTCCAAATAATATATTCCGAAACTTTAAAGACCAAATTTTGAATTCTACTGAAAATTAAATTCTCAAATCTTTAGTTTAAAATCATTTCATTTTAAAAATTAGATTTATAGACTATTTTTATAAAATTTCAACTTCTTATAACATACGACAATAGTTAACGGTTTAAGATTTTTGACAAAACAATAAATGAAAACCTAGTATTATCATTTCTAACGACCAATTCATTTAACTATTTAATTTCAAAAAATTATACTTATATATATATATATATATAACAAAATCATACATAAAATTATTTTATTTACCATTTTTCGAAAATAATGTTGTGTCAGTTTGCTCTGTTCAAGTGTTTTGAAATTCCTATCGATAGCGTTGGCCAGACGAATCGATCGAAACCCTAAATTAAACTTAACAACTCAAACAACACAATATAAAATATTTTTATATTAATTACAAATACATTCCTTCACAGGATGATTCAAGAATGGATTTAGAACAAAGATAGAGATTCAAATTTAAAGTGACCTTAATCAAAGAGAACTACGAAGATAGGTTCAAGAGAAAGATTTGATAATTAAATTACAAAAGAGGAAAGAAGGATAGTATTTTAATCACAATAAATAAAATCAATCATAGAATCACGGACATAGAGTATCACAACAACGAGCAGCGGAATGGATAAATAGTAGTTCATGTAGATACTACAATAAACAACAGAGTCTGAAACAAAATACAACAGAAATATCAAATACAAAGCAACTGACAAGTATGAACAAAACAAATGGAATGAGCGGAAGTAACTAGATATAAGATAGATCTTCAAGCAAAGCTCCAAACTCCAAAGTGAGTCTCAAATGCCATGTCGCCTAATCTAACCCGAGCATAAAGCAAAACACAAAGCATTCCAGTCAGAATTAAATTCTTATATAGTAAATTCAACTTAAGTGAATTGTCAACTGAAATACAAGTAACTTAAAGGATGTTTAGGATTTCATCCTCCAAGGATCCATGGAACTATCTACTATGTAGTAATATACGCTATTATAATACGTCTATAGTAAAGTAAACTATTAAAATAGCGTTAAGACGTTACCCATATCCCCTTTAACACATTTTATATATTCCCGTAGTCTATATAAAGCCATACGCTACACCAAACTGGTGATTTACCCAAAGGACACTACATAGGTACGGTACAAAACAAACTAGTAGAAGACGCGGTAGGGCATGTGACAAGGCACGCGAAGCAATGGCCGACTAGATATACCGTTTGCGGATCAGGACTGGTGGTAACACATAGCAGCTATTGCCGTCCACCTCGAAACACACTCCCAAATCAAAGGTGCACCCAATCAAATCACAAAGTAATAGAGTGGTATCGAAGAAATGTGTCTGATAGGAGGAATGACCTCGCTTGGTCTGGATGGCTGTTTTAGCCACATCGAGCTGACTCACGAGAGTCAGGGCTACACTAATACCTCATATAGAATCATCGCCAAACCATCCTACTTCGTTCTGGAATCTCCACCACATACAGAGTTGTTAAAGTGGTTTTTGGTATTGATAGAGAGTACGACAATATCCGATCCCGGTTTTTTTAACTGCCAAACGCTTATTTCAAACCGTGGTCATTTCTTTTCAAATAGTTCATATTTCATATCAAAATATCATATTCATCTCACAACCATATCAATTCGATACATTATTCATTTTAAATAATATTCATTTCCAGAATCGTAACACTTTCAAAATTATAACACTTTCAAAATCATAACACTTTTGAAATCATAACACTTTTGAAATCATAACACTTTTAACTTAAACACTTTGGACATTGAAAATAGTATATATATATATATATATTAAAATAGTTATAAATTAAAATAGTTTATATTTTAAAATAATTTATATATTAAAATAGTTTATGTATATATTAAAATACTTAATATAATAAAAATAGTTTCCTCCAATTTCATAAATTGATTCAAATCGTCTTAAATTCCAAAATTCAATTTAAATCAATCCCTATTCAACACTTTCAATTTAAAAGGTTAAAGATTCAATTCAAATTCTCAATAAACCATTTCAGTTTTTATCAATTTCCAAATTCGGGTTTGAACTATCTCTTCAATTCCAATAAGATTCAAAGTTTAAATATTCAAAACATTTTCAATATAAGTTTCATTTAGATTTCAATATTTAACTTTAATTTTATTCAAGTTGGAAAATATATCCGCCTAATTATTTTAATAACAATTAAGTAAAATCTCAATTTATAAATTTATATCAATATTAAATATTCAGTCTCAATTTTATTTAAATTGAGAATATTCATTTAATCACGTTTTATCAAATCAAGTTATACATCATATCTTTCAAAACCTCAAAAATCAATAATCTTAAATCAATTCTTATTTAAATTAAATTATAAACCAATTTAAATTCCAAGTCAACATTAATTTATCTTCCCAACCTCTATTATTAAAGTTATTGAAAATCTATTTTTAAAATATTAATATAAATTTTAAATAATACTTAAACATATTGTAAATCAATTAAATTAAATTTTATTAAATTAATTCTTATTATTAAATGTATTTTTTATTAAATATTATTTTATATATTTAAAAAAATAGAAATAAAATTATAAGTAAAATCTTAAAGTGTATATTTTCAAACTAGCTTATAAATTAAAAATTTCCAAAACATATTATCTTAAAATCTAAATTTTTTATGCTATATAAAATAGCATATATATATATTATATTTTAAGAATCAATATTTATTAAAATCCACATATTTCCTTTCAGACATTTTGGGAATCATTTAAAAATATAGACCAACGTTGCCCGTATATAATTTTCTATCATATGGTCAAGTGATACAGATATTTATCATTTTAATCAGCAAATATTTACGGGTATATATCATTTCAACCCGCAATCCCAAAAATTTAAAATAAATGAAAAAAATCGTTTGGGTTTATCATTTCAACCCATAACGGTTTTCCCCTAATCTATAATATTGTTCTGGTATGTATCATTTCAATCCATAGGGAATTCTAAACTAATCGGAAACTTTAAGAGTGAGAAAAAATATGACAATAATATACATATCAACAACAGGCATATATCATCTGTAACAAATTTAATCACAATATAAATAATAGGTTATGGTGTCATATATCATAGGTGAACAGTTACAAATAATGGCATATTATATATAGCAAATTAAATAACTTATAATTCAAATTTAACAGCATGTTTCAATCGTCTTTCTAATTGAATTAAATTTACTAGATATAAGAATGTTAATCGTGAGTGACTACTCACCTTTCAAGGCGAGAGAAATTTGACAACATGATAAACTACGAATTGAGCCACGAATTAGACGATTGACCAAATCGAACGACAAATCTCAAAGCAAAGAAAATTGAACATGGATTCGACAAACGAAATAATGCTTGGCTAGAATTCAGAAATCGATGAAAATGAAATATATATATATATATATATTTAAAAATCTATTATTTACTCATATAAAAATCTTTATACTACATATTTTTCCTTTAAAAATCAATATTCAATTTGAAACACAAATCAAAATAAATTCTTTATATATAATTTGAAAATCAATATTTATTAAAAACATATATAAAATCAACTATCTATATATCATTATTTTAAAATCATTATTATTATAAATATATACATAAAACAAGGCAACCACAATACAAAATAATTTGGAAAAATATATAAATAAACTTACTTTAATATTATTTTTATTATTGTAAACATATATATATATATATATATATATATAACTAGAAATCAATAGGCACGGGATTGTATAATATATATATTACAAACTTAGTATATATGTGTTTGAAAATCCAATGGAACATATTACACAAATTATGTAGTACATGCTATAATCAAGTCAATACTTAGTAAACAAATATACTATAATCAATATATATACTACTATAACTATATATATAATATGTACTAGCAAAATAAACTGAGGCAAAGTTCAAAAGCAGGGTAGCGGGCTTTAGAGTAAAGCTTATATTTATTTATAAAAGCTTATGTATATACATTTATAAAAGCTTGTATGTACGAACTCAACGCTCAGATGTATAAACTTATACAATATAAAAAGCTAGTATATAAATAAAATTATAACTTAAATATATGTAATTTTGGAAGAATAATCGTTTAGATCTGAAAATACCATAAAAATTTCCAAAAAATCTCAGATGTATAAATATCTATATAACTTATAGAGTATAAACAGCTAATATTTATAAACAATATATAACTTACATATATTAAATGGAGTTCATCGATGGGGAGGATAAGGCTTTGCTGTCTGGAAGGGAAACAGGGCCGCAGTTTGTGGTTGTCGAGCTAGTGGCTACCGAGGGGGGATTGGTAGAGTTTGATAGGGGTTAGGCGTGGCCTTGGCTGGTGGTGTGTCGCTGTCTCGGTGATTGCACGGGCAGATGATGGGCGGAGCTCTCGAGCGGCTGGAAGGAGGGTTGGAGCTAGCTGTTCAAGCAGCTTATGGTCGGGCGGAAGTCGGAGATGGTTTGGAGGGTGAGTGATAGGCCGTGGAGTGGGCGGTTAGGGCTTATCGAGTGGAGAGCCGAATGTTGAGGGATGGGCTATATGTTTGGTCGTGGAGGTGATGGATGACGTATAGAGAGGGAGACGGAGTTTGAAGGGTGGCTAATGGAGTTGGTGGTTGTCAACGGGTGGGTCAATGACGATGGGCGAGGCGAGGGACATGACGTGCTTGATCAGGTGAAGGCTACGGGGATGGTTGATGGGTAGGGCACGACATCGATTTGGGAGGATGGAGAGCATTTTCTCGAAGCAAGTTTCAATATTTATATATGCGAAAGAAAGTGCAAGGAAAACCACAATTTCAATGCATAAATAATATATATGCAAAATATATTTCATATTATAATATTTTCAAATGAAGGTCTGAATGAATAGAAAGAAGTAGAGAAAGAAAATGAAAGGTAGAGAAACGAACTAGCAATATTACTGAAACCAGGGAAAAGCAAAAGTCAATCGTTGAATTCATCAAATCTTAATAGCCAGCTATTGAATTTTGAAAATAATAAAGTCCAATGGCTATTGGTTTGCTCCGGTTGAACAATGAAAAGAGACAGAACCAAAAGGCTCAAACGGGTACCGATACGGCTAACCTTTTCACAGATTTCACCGTGTATCGGACGTCGAAACACACAAATGAATATACTATGGAGATCAGCACAACGAAATGAACAGAATGGTACACAGATATCAGTGATGTGATCATCCTATCAAAAGTCGATGTTTCGCCTCCAAAATGCCGCTAATTCGCTGAAAATAAGATAAACGAAGCAATAGTAGTCCAAATTTGACGACACGAATTATGACGTCTCACTTGGAAAATGATTTACATTTTTGTTATATAAAAGTACCCAAATTTCAAAAAAAAAATTCATCAAATTAATTGATTTAGTATTGAAAGTGAAAATTACACAACAGAATTTACTTTCATATTTCCCTATAAAAATTTACCATTTGCTATGTTTAAATAGACGTATTCCAAACATCAAATTTTCATTAATAAATTTAATTATTTAATTTCAAGAATTTTTTTAGTTAATTATGTTATAAAATCCATTAAAGTTTATGGGTCGTTACACTCATCCACTATATAATCATCTGTACCCTCACATGATAAGGATCTTTTTGGAGCCTCCATCTCATTCTTTTTCTATCGACTTTCATCCTCTATCTCTCTATTTTCCCAAGTCCAAATCAAATCAATTTAGCAATTATCCGATAGCTGGTGATCGACAATTTAAGGACTAACAATCTGTTGAATCAAAAATCGTTTTTAGGAGCTTATATCCAAGGTGTGCTTAAGAGCTTTGGCTGCAAGGCACGTTTCTAATTTAATTACAAACATTAATTTATAATTATGATGTTCATTTATCTGTATATAATATTGTTAGTTAGATGACGATTCAAATGTAGACACATTGCCACAGTTTAGTTAGTTGTATGTATAAGCATATATGATTATAATTTTTTTATGATTATTTATCTATGTAAAGCACAGCTTAGAATTAAAAAAATTATTATTTATTAATTTACTATATATTTTATATGTATATTTATATAGTTTATAATTTAAAATAGTATATTACACATGTGTAAAATATGAAAATTTAATTTCATATATGATGTTTAATAAATATAATATTTTTGACAGAAACAAAATATATCTTATATTTATATATTATTTTTAAATAATATTTATCAAGTTATCATATAAATAATTACATAAATTCATATGTCTATTGTAAAATATATGTTATATTTATAAAATTCTATTGATGCATATTAAGCTCAGGATAGAAAATAACTAAAAAACATGTTTTACTTCTAAATATTTAAATTAAACACCAATAATTTGAAATTGAATTTTAAACTCATTTTAATTATAAAATTATACTAAATTTTCAAATTATAAAATTTCATGTAAAATTTGTTGGAAAATTTAAACTTAAATTTAGTTTTGTAAACTAATTTTTTTTCTTATTAATAATTTTACACAATTTTATCAATATATACATATATATATATACATTTAAAAAAATTACATAGTCTATGCGTAAGACCGGTTGAATAAATATATTTATATAAAAAATTGTTTTAAAATTATATATATATATATTATTCATATTTATATATAAATATTTGACATATTCATTTATATGCATATATTTATATGAATTTTTTTATGTATTTGTATAAATATTATTTTTGACATTACAACAATTTTTTTATTGGAATAGTATAAACATATTTATATAGTAATTAGTGCATGTGTATATATATATTTGTTAATATTGTATATTCATGTTCATATATAGCTATTTATATGTTTATACGAAATTATAAAATTATAAATTTTAATTTATATATGTATGTATGTATGTATGTTTTATTAGATAAACAAATATATATATATATATATACACACACAAACATACATATATTTGGACAATATATTCACATATTGGGTAACCTAACGTGTCCATTGCAATGTAAATCCCAACATTTATATATGGACATGTTATGACTTGCATCGATTGATTTATTATACGTGCATACAGTTACGCATGTGTATGTGAACGTAATGGTCCACTTTCTTATATAGTCTAAGCTGACAATAAACCACACATGTCAACTCAAATTGAACAAAAAGGCGTATTGTTAGTGGTGAAGAAGAAAAAGAAAGAAGAAAATAGAAACAACAATACATAATCTTATAATCACAGCAGAACAATATATAATAAATAATAACATATTTTTATACAAAGAGAACTATATCTGTTATTATACCTACCATCATCAGAGTATAGCAATCAACAAAACAATACTTGACAGTTATAATAACATGTCCTCACAGCATATACACACAGCGGAATATAATAAAGTACATAGAATACGTCTCTGTCATCCAGCTCATATCCTGGGATCCATTGCATCCTAACCAGAATCTGTAATACTTTGTCCAACCCGAGCATTATTGTAAAATAACACCCGACTCAGTCTGGAAAATCAGTGTGAGAAATCACACTCAATTTGAATTATTATAGCTATTAAAATTCTTTGAAAAACAAAGGTATCTCGTAAGATCGAGTTACACATAAGCACGACGGGTTTTTACCTTACGATAACCAAAACACTTTTATAGAAAATCCGATGATATTATAATAGTGTCTAAGTACAAATACTTATTAAAATAGCCGAAATTATTACATTAATTAAACTCCAGCATATTAGGCTCTACAATCAAAACCGTAAAGGCTCATAGTGGATAGTGGATTCCATATAGTAACTGAACTACTGGGGTACCGCCCGCCACAATACACCTCTAGAAAAATGTACCGAGGACCTCGCATGGATCCACTGCCAACACAGGACCAGCCTACCCCTAACCCGGATAGTACCAAATATGTTATCACTTCGGGTGTTCCATCCTAATTGAGCGCTCTCTTTATCATGCACAACCATATTCATAATTTTATAATATATTCGAGGGTATCTAGAAAAGTGATAACATGCCCTAATTGGGTGCGACCCACTTAGCCCTGCTGCATTTCTCCTATTTTAGTCATTTCCAGTTGATGAGGCTTGAGGCTACATTTTACCTTTAAGCATCATACTAGGAATGCTAAAGCTGCCTTCCAAGCAACGATGAGCATTAATCCATACAAGTTGTCCTACGTCTGGACAAACCGATTCTCCATATCACTGCATCCATTAGCTTCTTGATTCCACAATTCGTAACACACAAACCAGATTGAAGTTGTTTTCGGATAATTAAATCTGATCCCGGTCTCTTCAAAACAATTAACGAATTTGGCCAAATTTGATAGTCGGTTATTTAACTATCAAATAACAACCATAAGCGGTCACTAGACCTTATTTTATAGACATTTCAAAAACATTTATTCTAATATATCTTTATGAAGATATATACTCAAATCTCTTCCAATATATCCAATATTTGAAAATGATTTCAAATTTATATATCCATAACATGATATTTTAACCATTTCAATACTTAGAAATATTTTCCAATCCTATTAATAATTCAACCCTTTGGAAACTTTTTTATAATATAATAATCCTGTAGTTAAAATATTTTAAATCCTTCCAGTTGAATACTTAGGAATATTTATAAGTATATTATTCCTAAAATCATTTTATTTCTAATACTTAGGAAAAATATTCTATTTATTCCCTATTTCTCAAAATCCTTACAATTGACTTGTAAATCCCTTAATTCATTTATAACGGATTATATAAGTCCCTGGAATTCTTTAATTAATTTCCTTCAATATTTCAAAATCGATTGCACTTGTCTATATTCCAACTACCCATTTCTAACTTCCTTTATGAATTCTAGTTCATCTTTCAAAGTTCTCTTATTTCAACATTCCACTATAAGATTTCTCTTATAAAAACCATATACGTTAAACAAACTCCGTTTATAAATCTCGAGAGAATTTATAACTAAATTTCAATCATTTCAAAACTCTATATATGCACACACACACACATATATATATATATATAGTGTTTTTTAAAAGAATAATAAATTATTTTTAAAATATGTTTAAGTAATTATTTAAATATCGAAACACTTTAAATAAACATTGATAACTCATTTCCAGTTCATTTTTAAATAAAACTAACTGTTTAACAAAGCTTATTATAAAATTTAGAATTTACTTAAAATTAATATTAGATATTTGAAAAATCCACTCACCGAATTATTTCAATACTAACTAGTTTAAAATTACATATTTTAATAAATAAAAATTTCCTTTTAAAAACAAACATAACTTCTTAATGATAAAAATATATTTTTAATTTGATATCCATAACCAATTTAATTTATAAATTTCTCTATTCAAAACACTTCGATTTCATTTCGATTCTCTAACCATCTTCACTTTTCAAAATAGAATCCACTATTTTTCCAAAACTTATTTTCAAATCCCAATAAAAATTCTCACTGTGAATTTTATATTCCCAATTTATCAATCGATGTCACTTCCCATATTTATAAACATTATTTAAAAATTTATAAACCCCTTTTGAGTATCACATGTTTATAAAAACAAGTCTCGTTAATAAAGTCTCATTTCATAAATCCGTTCCTTCATAAGCCCATTTATTTTTCAAATTTATATTTAGATATCGATTATAATTTCATAAATCATTCTTGTTTTATTTGTTTAACATCAGATCTATATTTCAAAAATCTATTTATAATTCAATTCCTATTTAAATTCCGTTTGGAAATCTATTCCTCAATAAATCCAATTAATATTCCAAATTCACTCGAAAACTAGATTTCAACTTCCAAATCATATTTAATTGATATCATTAAATTTATTATTTAAAATTGTTTTATATAAATTATTTTCAAGACCTCTATTTAAACATTTAATAATATAGTGAATCAAATTACCAGAATCAAATCTTTTATTTAATTCACATCCATTTCTTATAAAATACTCCGAGTCTATATAAATGTTTTAAATTCCAAAATTTCCTATTTAATTTCTTTTAAAATTCAAGAATATTATTTATGATATATTAAATACCATAATTAGGGCCAGTGCTACTATAACATTCAAACATTCAACCCATATAATAATCTATAACAGATTATTCAATTCCATCGTAATTACTATATATGTATATATTTGAGGAATACAGTTGGATGCCTCCAATCTGTTTTCCTGCATCCGTAGATATTAGAAAACATAAAATACCAATCTTAATTCGAGGGGGAAATCGCGGTAATATTGTGTCATCCACTATTATGCTGGACGCATATGGTCTCATCTGCTCCAACGACGGGAATATATCCAACTACTAACATATACTGCTATTTATATATAACATCCAAACTGATAATAATTTATAAATTCAAATAGCATCCAATGATTAATTTTAATTATTATAGATTAAATCCAAAAATTCAAAAAGATTGAGATTTACTTACATTGGTTTTTAATTTGCCGATCGTTCCAAATTAAAATTTATTCCATTACGTGGATTGGCCCCTTCGAATCTACATGATTTTGGACCTTGTATTAATAAATTACGATTTTATTAACATCGATAAAGCTTAACCAAAATTAACTTAAATTAAATAACAGTTTAAATTTTGAATTACCTTCCTCTCCTTCTTTACCATTGATGAAACTCCGAGTTGCCTTCGCCATCCGTTTTCCCATTACACCAGCTAAGATCTAGACCCTACAACATCTCCTCCGAATGCCCTAGAAAATCATGCCCATCAGTTGAATCTACCACCTACCAAGTCACGAACACCAGACCACCGCTAACCCAATGCTAACTCTACGTGCCGTGCTCCAACACACGCTACCACACATCACCTGAGTCGCCATCGCCTCCTCACCACAAACAACATCGTCCCACACCTCCATATACAATCACGATAGCTACGCCCTAGGGTCGCTCCAGCAACCTCGTGACCTTGACGTGCTCGAACGACCCACCTCTCCATCCATGAGAGCACCCCCTCCCTTCGCCACACGCCTCTTCTTCCTTGCGATTTCGATCGCCAGACAGCATCGTGCATGCCACTCCTAGCGGCCCTTCGATTCGCTCCGAACTCAAATCGAAGTCGCGCGACTTAAAGTTGATCGCTCCGCCTTGCTTTTATCGATCGCGTGATTTTATTCTTTTTTTAATATCATTAATCGATCTAGCTTCTATTTTTCTTAAACTGTTTGATTCGTTCAAACCAAAAAGAGATAGAGGGAGGATGTGATTTAAAAGGATGAATGGCGGCTATACGAACAAGGTAGGTCTGCTAGATTCAGAGTATTTGTGTGGCTCGAGCTCGACCCTTGATTTGAAATTTATAAATTTTATTTTCAAAATACTCCACTTAGCATATCTTGAAATTCTGAACCCCTAATGAGGCGTGAAGCCTGGCGTTCCTAATGTTATATCAATATTTCGGATGCGATGGAACAAGTTTTGAAGCTTAATTTGATTGTATATGGAAGATAGCGTTTTAAATCGACTATTTAAATTAAATCCAACTAAATTATTTCTAGGTGTTTTCAGATCGTATGACCAAATAGTAAATCCAATTGCTACAAAGATTAAAATCCTAAAATAATTTTGTATTACGGTTCCAACGGAACTGGTTTCGTTGAATTCCGAGACTGTGCTCGAGATCGCTATTTTAACGCGACGATTTCAAAATTTTGCAAAATTACTTGAAATTTTTAGTTTTAAAAACTTATTAACTCAAATTTAATTCAAAGAGAATTTTTATCAACATTGGTAATCATTTCGATGCATATTCAATTCAATATCCCAATTATCCACCATTTTCATGCTAAAATAAATTGCCATATTTAGAACTTAAGTTTTATTCCACTTATTTCATCAATAAATTTCATATTGAAACTCCATTTACATTTTAAAATAAATTAAATGTTCAAAATCAACGACTAAAAATCTGGGGTGTTACATTGATACAAGTACATATAATATAATATAAATTTAAATAATACGGTATCATTTTATAAATTTAAATAAAATAAAAGATTTATTTAAGTAAAATTTCGAAATGTTCTTAATAAGTTAGACATTATAGGCCCAACAATGATCCAATTAGAGATTTTTTTTTAGAAACTCACCCACAACTTCACGATGGGCTAGCCCTGTTCGAACATACAGATCATAAGTCCTTGAAGTATTTATTCTCCTTGAATGATTTGAATTTAAGGCAACAAAGGTAGATGGAGTTTTTGGCGTTATATGATTTTAATATCTTATATATTCCGGGTAAGGGCAATGTTGTATCTGATGCCTTGAATAGACAGCATGCACTTGCCTTTTTCTTAGAGTGAAAGCACTTGGAGTTCATCTCTACGTTCAATTTTCGGCCATCGTCAGACATTACTCTAGTATTATTAGTAGTTTTAGATGTGCGGCCTACACTTATGGATCACATTGGGTTAAGTTAGAAGCAAGAAAAGGAGCTAGTGGATATTTTTGGGAATCTTGGTAGAGGAGAGAAGTCAAGTCACTTGAGGTGTTATATCATTGACTCGAAGGGGTAGTTACGGAGAGATGGTAGATTATGTGTTCCTCTCATTACGAATTTGATTAACATCTCATTGTTCTAAGATGACCATTCATCCTGGTGGAGACAAAATGTATTGTGGTATGTAGAGAGTTTTTTATTGTCTCGATATGAAGAAGTATGTGGCTCGATGTATGATTTGCTAAAGGTTAAAGGCGGAACAGAAGAAACCAGAAGGATTGTTTAGCCATTAGATATTTCATAGTGGAAGTGGGAGATTGCTTTTATGGAGTTGATCGATAGACTACCTAGGAGTAGAAGGGGGAATGGGAGTATTTGGATCATAGTCGACTGACTAACCAAATGTACTCATTTGATTCCATTTAGGATTACGAGGACTGCTGGTCTTTAGTGACACTATATGTGAGAGAGATCGCTAGATTACATGAAATTCCGTCTAGCATCGTTAATGACCAAGATCCACTTTTCACCAACAAGTTTTGAAGGAGTCTACAGAAGACCTTGGGCACTGTGTTGAGCTTAAGTATCGCTCATCACCCGTAGACAGATGGATAAACGGAGTGGGTGAACTAAGTGTTGGAGGACTTGCTTCAAATGTGTATCTTTGGTTTTGGAGTCTCTTAGGAGGATTACTCGCTGCTAATGGAGTTTACATAACAGCTATCAGGCGAGTGTTCGGACGACACCGTCGTAAATTACGATGTTGTTGGTGGGACACTACAGATAGGATTATTCTTGGACCAAATATGGTGATGGAGACATAAAAGAAGGTAGACTTGATCCAAAGAAGGATGAAAACTGCACGAGATAGACAGAAGTATTACGCTGATAAGAGATGCACAAAGTTAGAGTTCGCAGTGGGCGATATGGTTTTTGTGAAGGTCTTGCTGCTAAGCATGTTATAAAATTTGGTAGTTCGAGAAAGTTAGTATCGAGATTTGTAGGGCCTTTTTCGATCATTGGGAGGGTTGGAAAGTTAGCTTATAGAGTGAAACTTCTTGAGAAATTAGTAGGAGTACATGACATTTTACATATGTCACACTTGCAGAAGTATTTACATGATACAACTGCAGAAGTCGAGCCAAGTCAGCTAGAGAAGGTGTGGGTAGAGAGGGAGTCGCTTGTTCGCTGTACAACCACTCGTATTCTTGAGCATAGTACAATGCGACTTCACAATAAAGTTACCAAGTTGTTAAGGTCCAAAAAGGAGAGGATCTAGAAAAGAATACATGGGAGTCTGAGGAGAGGATCAAACCTACCATCTGCAACTATTTTCTATGACGTTTCTATTCTAGTTAAATAAGTATAAACTACTTATATGTTAGGTTCTAGCTTAGTATACCCCATAAGTAGGGATAATTAGACGCTAGGAATGGTTGCAAACGTGTCATAATAATATGTTTTGAATGACGAATGCTAATGGATGCACTATTGAATTGTTCTTTGCACCCTCAGGAAAATACATATTCTAGAGTTATCATACACTCACACCACAACTTATTTTATTTCATTGAGTTACATGGATATGGTTGTCGCATATGGATTGAATGGTTGCACATACATATAGAATAGCAAGCATATTTGTAACGACCTGTAAAAGTCGATGATTTTAATTTAGTTAATTTAATAGGATTTCTAATTTAATCTAGAAAGAAATAAAAGTCTTAAAATTTATATTGGAGCAAATGTAGAAATTAGATGAAGCAATTGTAATTAAATGTGAACAATTTAATATTTATATGGCAATAAATTAAAATAATGTAAATTGGCATAATTGGTTATAAGTTTAATATAAGAAACCAATAGAAATGTTGAATTTGTCAAATATTAATAAAAATATTAACCAGAATGGAATTCATTAATACAATAATGAATAGTGAAATTTGTTACATTTGGTTTAAAATAGAAAAGGAATAAATAAAAGTAACTGTTGAATAAACCAATGCAATAATTGTAGATAAGTAATTATAATGTGTGTTGTTGATAATGAACGTACTTAAATGGTAATAAAATTGAATATAAGAAAACAAAGGCATTTAGTGAATTATTTAATGAATTCATGAAATAAAAATCAATGTCCTGTAGGTAATTATAATATTGCTGGAAGTGAAAACGTGCAAGTATGAAACAAGTAAGTAAATTAATTAAGAACATTTAATAGTAATTAATGTATATATATTAGGCAATGGACAATTTATGGATTTGTTAAGATTGCAAAGTTATAATTGAGTGTAAATAGGAATATTTGGTAATTAATTAATATAAGAAAAAGTGTAAATGTTATAACTTGGTTACAAAATTTATATATACGAAAGTAGATGTAAATATGAATTAATTAATGTGCGCATTAAGGTATAATGGGATAAAACTTAAATTAATGTAATAAGGATGATGCAGGTTGATAAGTATTCATAATGTTGTTATTGATAATAAACGTTACTTTAAAAATTATTAATATAGAAACGGAAGTGTGAATGTAAATTTAATAGAAGCGTAAATTTATTTAAGTAGTAATTGGTGAATTGGGAAATAAGTTCAAATTATGTAAATTGAGAAATTAATACGTAAAGTACTGTAAAGTAATTAATAGAATGTAAAATTTAATGTTGTAAGTTTAATAGAATGTAAAGAATTTAAAAACCTAAATTAATGTGTTCAATTAGATGGAAGTACACATTTAAAACGTAATATTCATTCAAATATAAAATGTAAATAGGCGTATATTAATGCAATGAAAAAAAATTAGCGTTATATATTGAATTATGGTAGTTATATCACAATAAGTGAAAATAAAATAGTTAATACGGATAAAAGTGAAACGGAAAATATCGTTGTAATGGAACGTAACCAAATGGTAAATATGTTTTTGAAAAAAAAGAATGAGATTCAGGTTTTATTTATTTGAAAAAATATTAGGTAATTGGGTTTACTGCAATTTAATGTAATAGAATCTCTGATTTTTGCGTTAATTGAAATCAATATGGGATGTAAGAATAGTAGGGTAATAGTTTATAAATCCAATGTTTAATTTATCCTTTAATAACGATGAATTGAATAATAGAATGGAATAAATTAAGGCATATATGGAAAGTTCAATAATTGGATTAATTGTAAGTAAATGAAATTGGATATAGCTAAATAATACGTTATTTGAAGTGAAGATGAGATAGGAGAAAATTTATGTAATATTTTTGAATCCAATAGTAAACCCATCTATTTGACAATAATGAATGTAACAATTATTGGTAATTTAATTAAATGGAAATTTTGGTAATTTTACTTATCATTTTAAAATTTAATGAAATTGGAAGTTAACACTGAAATTTATAAATTTATCCACTTTACAGTTTCATCTGAATTTGTTTAAAATATTGTAAATTTTTAAGAAATTAATAATGACAAGAATTGTCGATTATAGGATTGGAAATTGAAAGTTGATTAAATTAATTAAAATTTTAACTTATGTAATTAAGTGTAAAAATAGCCATTGTAACGACCCGTAGATTTTAATAGTTTTAAATGGTTTTATTTAACGTAATTAATTGAAACTTTTGAGAAATTTTATATAATAATATTTTGAAATAAAAATTTAATATTTGGATTACGTCCAATTAAGCATAGCAGATTTTAAATTTTCAATTTATTTTATCAAAGTTTATTCCATTGTGAAATTCTATTTAATTCAAGCTAGCTAATAAATTGTTTTAATAAATATTGTAGAATCAATTTCCTTAATAAATATTGCAGAATCAATGCACAGATGTTATCAATTTCATTTTATGGTGGTACGTTCCTTTACGTTTCCTACCGGTTAAATTATAATAATTTACTTTGATGGGTCAGCTAAATCAAAGCAACGTGACCGTTGCTATTTATTTCTTTTATTAATTGCTACAATTATTTTCACCAAATCAAGGGTTGACCGTTATTTGGCTTTCAAATTTTGAACTCTGCATTCAAAAAGAAACGTATAATATAATAAGTACTTCATATTTATTTTCAGTACATTTCACAAAATTTTCTCTGTCCGTTCTTTTCTATTAAATATATACTTGCAACTGTTATCAATCCATTGTTTCAGTTTGTTATATGGTCCGTTACTCTGCCTTTTCAGATTTGAACGTGCAGCTGGTGGCATTAAAAGTTGCTTTAATTATCCACTGAATTATCGTGACTGTCCCTTTACTCTATATTTATTCTGTACGTTTTATCTTTGCTTAAATTTCTCTGTCCATTCCTTGTTCCATTTTAAATATCATTGCCTTTCCAAACTTATTACGTAATATCCAAACAAGCAAAAAAGTTATTGCTTTAAATGTAGCTAAATCAACTCATGACCGTTGCCATTTCAAAGTTTGAAACGTATAAAATACTATACGTTATTTCGCATTCATTGATTTCTTTTATTTCTTTCTTTCTTTCTTTCTTTATGTTTTCTTTCCAATCTGATTTATAACCTTCCTTGTTCTCTTTGTATATTCTATTTATTCTAGCCTGCTCCTCCTTCCTTTTACCTAGTACATCTGCATTCTTTTCATCCTCTCTCTGCAAATTTTCTTTCCACCAAGCGCCTGTCCCCTCCTTCTCCCCTCCTCTTCTCTTAAGAAACACCCTGCCTTCTAGCCGAACCCAACATCTTCCCTATCCACATCGGCAGCCTCATCATAGCCGAGTGTATAGCATAGAGGCAATAACTTCTGACAGCACATAGGTGGCATCAACATTTTCCCCATTGTCTGTAGTTTCTTATTTATTCCTTTTACCCACCCATCAACGACTCGAGTTTACACAGGGTATGTCTATACATTGTATTATATTATATATATTTGCTAGTAGTATACTGCCTTAAATTTACATATTTTAGTGTATATATGTATGACAGCTTATGTTATTTATATACATAAAGTAAGCTATATGTACAAACTCAGTGCAACCGCAATTTTCTTTATAAAAGGCAAATAATACAAATTGTAGTACCCAAAGATATATATGTATGGCTGTACTTAATAAAAAAAAATTCTCGATATAACAGTATAAGCTTATATATCAATTTATGAGTTTATATATATTTTGTTATATTGTTTTTTTTAATTTTGATTTTTATATAATAAGTATGTAAGCTTATTTATATTCACATATTAGTATACATAAGTTGTAGTATATTGTTTAATAAGCCTAAAGCATTGTATATCTTCATACTGTTATGATGTGCATGCTTTAATAATAAAGCTATTGATCGGGTACAGATAGGTTAAGTAACGTGTATATTTGGTTAATTTATATAAAAGTATATATAACCGTTTCTATTATAGTTATAATGAATATATAAGAGAGTTATATAAATGAATTTTATACTATGTGTTAACTAAATACATTGTTATTTATATGATCCAGTTTTTGAATATATGTTTGAAACGTTTTGATTTTTATATATACAAATATTTTATTTTATACATATATTTTGTTATCTATGAAGGTTTTATAAACTTTTTTTTTTCTTATAAACTGTACTGCATATATACTCTTTAAAAAAAAGGGAAAAAAAGGAGTAAGTTAACAATGTATTATAAAGAATATTGTTTATCTGCATATATATGTGCATAAGTTTGTTTGATTTCCTGCTGGATATTTTGAAAAGGAAAGTAATAAACTATAATAATTATATATATATATATACATAAGTATTCATTTCAAAAGATATTATATATGTGTGTGTTGATATTTAGTATATGTGTTTTATGTTAGAACATTGATTTTTAACTATACATATATATTATTTTAATATTGGTTTAAAATGAATATTTATTACATGGAAACGACAACCATAAAATGAATATACTATATATGTGACATTTTGAATAATTATATATTTGTTATTTAACATTAATGTGAAATGGAAGCGTTTTAAAGTTATATGGTTTTCATGGGTGTGCATATATATATATATATTTCATTTTTTAAAATGCGTGTTTTGATTTAACGTTCATTTTGAAAGAAAGAAATAAATTAATCATATAATCTTCGTTTCAGTTTTATCAAGCTAATTTGATCCGTTCTCATCAATTTCTATCTATCAGCTTTTCTGTCGAAATCGTAACATCTAACTTTTCTTTGGAAGTCGTGCTTGCGTTTCATAACTCAACTTTATTGTCCATCTCTCTAGCCTCGAAAGGTGAGTGATCACTCACGATTAATGTTCTTATATTTATTAAATATGATTTCAATTGAAACGACAATTGAAATATACTGCTGATAGTTATTTACATTGCTATATATGCTATTATCTATAATTGTTCACTTGTGAGATATGACACCATATCCTGTTGTTTATTATTATTGATGATATATGCCGGTTATTATTATTATCATATCTGTTTTCACTCTGCAAGTTCCATGTAGTTTAGAATTCACTATGGGTTGAAATGATACATACCCGTATAGACTTTAGAATAGGAGAATTTCGTTATGAGTTGAAATGATAGACCCAAGCGATTTTCATTTAATCGAATTTGGGATTACGGGTTGAAATAATATCCACCCGTATATATATTTAGTGTACGGATTGAAATGATAAATATCCGTAGCACTTGACTATATGATAGGAAGTATATAAAGAGACCGTTGGTCCATATATAAATATTTTGAAAATAATTTCTATGATTTTGGAAAGAAATATATGGTTTAATAAATTTTGATTCTTAAGATTTTATATAAATGGAAATTTTATACATAGATTTTGTAGTAATATTTGATATAACTAGATGGATTTAATACATATAAATGGTTAAGTATTTTTGTAAATCTATATTTCAATAGAGATTGGGAGATAAATTGGGTTTATTAAAAATGGTATTTAAATAAGGATTTATTTAATTAAATCGATTTGAAATTATTGAATGGGAAATTTAAAAGGTATGATTTTATAACTGGATTTTTGATTTAAGCGATTTAATGAATATTTCGCATTTAATAAAATTAAAGAAAATATTGAGTAAAATGTAATTTAAGGTTACTTAAATGATATTGAATCTAATAAGGGAGTATTTCAAGACTAAATAATAATGAGGTTAAATCGAGATCTATATGAAACTGTTATATATAACATTTAAATATTAAAGCCTTGAACTATATTGGAATTTAAATGGTTTATGTTGAGATTCGGATCTGTATTTGAAATCAACGTAGTTGAATTTGTTATTTAGCAACTAAATTGAATTAAAGTGAAATTTAGGTTGAACCAAATTTGAATTTATTATTTAGAAAACTAAATTGAATAAAAATTTAGTTGAAACGTTGAATACTTAAAGTTTTGAAATATATTGAAATATAAAGGGGTATTTTTGTGATTACAAATCCGAATTTGAGATCGATAAATTGAAGTGTTTATTTTAGAAATTGAGTTGAATTTAAATTGATAAATTGAGATTGAATTTAATTTAAATAGGAAGGTCGGGTTGATGTTGAAACGATTTGTTAAGTTGAGGGAATTGAAAATACTTTATTGTATAAATTAATTAATATATATAAATACTATTTTGGGAAATATAGAGATATTTGAAGTGAAATGATATTTGGTTTTGAAGAATAAATTAAGCTGACATGACCACGGTGTTATAGTGTATATTTCTACCTTGTAGATAGTTCCATGGACCCTCAGAGGATGGTTATCCCAAACATCCTTTAAGTTATTTGTATTTCAGTTGATATTTCACTTGAGTTGGATTTATTGATATAAGAATGTTAATCCTGACTTGAGTGTTTTGTGTTTCTCTTTACGCTCGGGTCAGCCTTAGTTTTTCAGCATTGAAGACTATTTTTGGTGGACGAAGACGAAGATTCAGTATATTATTGCTATTTATTATTCCACTACATTCTTTGTTCCGCTGCATTATTTGGTTATTTATGATATATGTATAACTCTGATTTGAATTTGTAAAAGTGTAATGACATGTTATTTGTAAAACAGCTTCATGAACTGTTTATTTGATTATTATATTTTGTCGTTATGCTGCGAGATTCTGTATTTTGTTTTTCTTTCCTTTTTATCTTTTTTATTCTTATTTACCCCATTAAAAATCCTCCCTTTTGAATGGTTTGATTCTGACATGTGTGTTTATTGTTGATTTGAACTATCCAAAAAGGTGGCCTGTTACAGCCATTTTGGCCACTGACTCGGATTTCGACGAAACCAGTTTCATCGAATCCCTAACGGTGAATTATTGTAGGACTTCAAGTTTTGTAGCGACCGGACTTGTCGTTTGATCGTACGGACTCGAAACGCCTTGAAGTAAATGCAATTGAAATCATTTTGAAAAATATTGTTTTTAGCATAACTTCTTCATACGATGAAATTTGGACTTGAAACCTTTTCCATTGCGTTTAAAATATTTTAAAACACCTATTTTGATACATGGGTTTACCCAATTTCGTTCCGGGGTCAGAACGGGCTTTTTGGGCCACGTTAGCGTTAGCGCATATATCTATCAACCTGATCCATCTATTTTATTTCAATTTGCCTATAAATACCCTACTAAACCCTAGCCTCCCCCTATTCTCATTTGTCTACGCGTACATTTTCATCGGCTCCTCCTTTTCCTCAATAGATGCAAACCCTAGATCCAATTGCAAATTCAAAAATCTAATAAAAATTCGAACTCCTCACAAAATTCTGAAAAAAATATATGTTGAAGCTCTCGACTAGCGTAATTCACTGGCGGTGTTCGTTTTTCGTTTTTGTTCATCGCTGATTAGTAAAAATCGAAGAAGTTTCGGCCATTCATCGCTCGACGATGAACTTCGTCGGATCGGAAAACCCTTTCTGGGTTTTGTAGAGAGGCTCGCATGCTTCGCATCGAAGGTGTTCGCTCGTCAAATCGACGGTTGGATTTGCGGCTAGAATTGAATTAGTGTTGGGAATATGGCGGCGGCCGGTGGGAGTTAGGTGACCGGACCTGGGGGTTTGGTAGAGAGCTGAGTCGCGAGTATGGTGGTGGTGGTCGTCGTTCGTCTAGAGGCCGTAGGTGATGGGTATTCGCGGTTAAAGGGAGGCCTCGGTCGTGCGTTTTACTGTGCGTTCGTGGGTCTCGGTCCCTGGAAGAAGCTCGTGCGTATTGTGTACGTGATTGGTGACGTGGCCATGCATTGAAAGTGAGTGAAATTGTTCCCTTCTTTTGTTTATTTTTAATTTAAATTCAATCGCACTAATTGCTATATCTTTCACATATGAACTTCGTTTCACACGAGATTATTTTGTTAGGATCGTAATAAAATTTAGGACACTTTGATTCTGGTTTGGACGAATTTGGAGACTGTCAAATTTTTTGGTTTAAATTGAATTTAAATTCAATTTAAATCCAAAAGGTGAGTGTTTTAACCTACTCACAATTTAAATTTTCTTATGTTTGTTAAATTGATTTATGATGTGTTTAAAAGTTTATTTATAGTTGTTTGGCATATATTTCATCATTATCTCAGTTAAATTGCATTCATTTAATTTATGTGTTATTTAATTTATTATTGCATATAAACTGATAGTTAAATTATTAGTTAATTTATTGTGCATATAAACTACCAGTTAAATTATCAGTTAATTTATTTTGCATAATAAACTGCCAGAAAATGCCTGTTATTTATTACCAGTTATATATTAATGTATTTTTTTTGAATTTGATGATGATTTTGATAAATGGTTGATGGATGATACTGGAAGAATGGATGTTGTATTGTATATTGTTATAAACTGCAACTTATTACACATTTCATCTCGTTCGGGATTGCGGTTTGAAATGATATACAACTGTATTTTTATTTTTAAATTACGGATTGAAATGATAAATATCCATATCACTTGACCATAGGATAGAAAATTTTATACAGTCACCGCGGTATATATATATAAAATTATTTTTGAAATAATTTTTCTATGGTTTTGTAAAGAAATATATATATATATGGTTTTATGAATATTGATGACGGATATTTGATAAAGGTTATTTTATATGTGGTTAAATTCTTGGTTTTAAACTATGTATAAATTTGTTTAAAGTATGAAGTAAGTTTAATAATAAAGTGGATTTTACTAAAATATATTATGCATAAGTATTTACTAAAATTATATTCTAATATAGAGTTTATATTGATTTTTATAAATCAAAGTTGAGGAGATAGTTTGAAATTGATTTGAGATTTCATTTAGTTAAAATCTTATTGAAATGTAGATTTAAAAAGAATATGGTGTTATAACTAAATTTGGGTTTAAGATGATTTACGTGAATATATATAGTCTAAAAAAATTGAGGAATATTCAATTATTAAATTTGGAAGTTTTATTTAAAGGATACTGGATTTATTAAGCAAGTATTTCAAAACTAAATAATAGCAAAAGGAATTTGACATATATATGAATTACAAATTTAGTTTTGAAATTGTGGAATATTTAAAACTTCGAAATATATGGAAATTTAAATGGTTTATTTGGGAATTCAAATATGTATTTGGAATTGATTTAAGAAATTAAAAAGCTAATTTACTTTATGAAGTAACTTATTATTAAACCATTTAAGTATTGAAACCTATGTTTCGAAGCTATGGGTTTATAATATATATATATATATATATATATATATATATATATATTTAAAAGTACTATGATTTTTGGAAATATATATTTGAAATAAAAATGATATCATATTGATTTGGGTTTTTTAAATAGAAATGATATCGTATTTATATGGTTTTGAAATGTATATTTATTCTGATTTTAAAGTATAAACTATTTTGAAAAGACCGCGGTGTTATAATAATGTTTGGTTGTTGAAGAGACCGAGATCGGAAGTTGTCATACTCTCTGCCAACTCCGAAAACCACTTTAACAACCGTGTACGCGGTGGAGATTCCAGAATGAAGTAGGATGGCGGCGGCGTTTCCTTTGAGGTAAATACGTGGACCCAACTCCCGTGAGTTGGCATAAGGTGGCTAAAACAGGAGCGATTCTCGGGCCAATTGAGGTAGCATCTTTGATCGGACACATCCCTTCGATTTTATACTTTGACTTTTAGATTGATCCGGTGGCCACTTTTGATTTTCTTTTTTGGGGGTATGGCTCGAGGTGGGCGGTAGCTGCGGCTACGTGTTACCACCAGCCCGGATGCGTAATTGGTATATCTACCCTGGCATTGCCTAGTTGTGCCATGTCACCTACCCTATCACGCCTTGTACGAGTTTGGTTTTCTCCCGTAGCCCATGGAATATTTAGGGTAGTCTCCCGATCTGGAGATGCGCTGAGACTGGATGGACTACTGGAACTATTATTATGTTAAGGGGGAGATTGGGTAACTCCTTAACGCTATTTAAAAGTAAGTTTATTTTACTATAGACATTATTATAACAGCGAAATATTATTACATAGTAAACAGTTTAACGAATCCTTAGGAAATGTGAATCCCGAGCATCTCTTAAGTTACTGCACTCATATTTATTTCTGTTAATTTAACTCACATAAGATATTTTAGTTCTGACTCGAGTGTTTTGTCTTTTCAATTCGCTCGGGTCAGCCTGAGCATTTCAGGATTTGAAGACCTTACTTCCGGAGGATGAAGACGAAGATTTTATTACTATTATATATTATATTAGCCCACTGCATCACATATTCCGCTGCATCGATTTTATTCGTTGGTATGTGTAACTCTGATATATATTGTATAAGTAAAATTAAATATTTTGTAAACAGCTTCATGAACTGTATTTTTTATTATTATATTTTATCCTTCCGCTGTGAGATTCTATTTTGTTTTATTTCTTTCTTGTTTTCTTATTTACCCCATAACAATCCTCCCTTCCGTATGGTTTGAATTGGCACGTGTGTCGATTTAAAGCGTGTGAAAATTCGGGTCGTTACATCTGGTATCAAAGCCAAGTTTAGCGATAAACCTTAGCTTTGTGGGGTTCGACTCTTTACTAATAGGGTAGCAATACCCTATGGGAGTTGCTGAGTATATATATATGAGAGAGCGTAATTGTTAGTGTTATAAATAGGTTTTAATATTGTGTTAATCTGTTCCGTTTTGTATTTATAAACTCTGGTTGGTGCATGGGACGCTGTGACATCAATAAGGTTTCTAAATACTTAATTGGACAGACCGACACAATATTTGTTTTAATATAGGTGAATGAAATAATTTTGCCTATTGTATTTTCTATATATAAAATAAATTTTTATAAATAAGATATATATTTGGTTGCTATGTATTGGTTGTTAGGTAATGAAAATATAAATAATAGTTGAAATAATATTGGAAATGAAAATTGGAAATTTTAAAAATTAATTTTTGGGGTTTTGAAAATTTCTTTCAAATGATTTGGAATATAAAAATGATATTTTAGAAGTATTTTCTGATATAAATATTTTGATATAATTTGAAAGAACTGTTTAAAAAAAGAAATTTTGAAAAGAAAAATTTCTGTACTACCCTCTTTGTCGCTGGAAAATAATTTCGGTGATGAGTGCACGCATCATCGACATTCATTTTCGAGTCTCGAAGTGGGAAGGCCACTGTAGCAATTTACTGCAGATATATTTTGATAAACAAAAGTAAAATTTTAATTTGTATTATATATACTTTGATAGATAAGTTGTAAGTATATATTTATCTTTTATTTTAAAATAATTTGAATTAACCCGGTATTTAAATTCTTAAGTTTCTATTAATTAATAATTTCAGTTATTGTAGTGAATTTGAACGTAAGTGATTAATAATTGAAACCTCTAAAGGAAATAAGAGATTTAATGCTAAGTTATAAATAAAAAGAAATTAAAGGTAGGTTATAAAGGAAATAACAAGAAAGTTAAAATGGTAACTTATAAAACAAAAGATATAAATACTGAATGTTAATTAATTTAAAAGAATTGAGGAAGCTTGTATAACATTTAATTATAGTCTTAAAGGCATAAATATAACTTACCAACTATAAAAAAAGTTAAAATGTTAAAAGAAAATGTAATGGAAAATTTTATAAGTAAAAATTTGAAATAAAGAAAGTACTCAATAAAATTCTTTAATAAAATGAAAATTGGTGTGTAGTTGTTATGAAGTTAAGTATAATTGAAAGACTACAAAAAAAGGTAAGTATTATAAATGAAAATTAGAAATAAATGAAATTAAGTAGTATAAATAAATAATAATAAACTTAAGAATGGGTGAAGCTATTTTTAAATAAAATAAGTAGAAAAGATGTAAGGCAAATAAATAAATGAATGAAATGAAATTTAGCAAGAAATAAATGTGAATTATAAGAAATCATTATATGAAAAAAAAAGAAAAAAAACAACAAATGTATGAAATGAAATAAATAATAAATAAATTTGATTTATTGTTTGGAATTGTTGTTGTTTGGTTTATGGTTGTTTGGGTGAGGATACTTCAAAATTGTTTGGATGAATAAATAATCTATTTTGTTTCATCTAAGACTGTTGAGTAAATGATGCACTTGATAGTTTATTTTTCATTCTGTGCAATTTAAATTTTGAATCCAAACAACTATTTGATTTGTTTAATATGAATGAATGATGGATGCGTGTTGATTATGTGATGGTTGTGTGCTTGTTGCAAGTGATGGTTGATTGATTTGTTTGTGGTGATTAAAGCAACTTTAATATTTCATTTTATATAAATTGTTAACCATTTGGATTATATAAGTGAAATACAGGCTATGGAAGCTATTGCTACAGCTTCTGGTTTCATAATTAAGCGTAAATTGCCCGACGAATATGTACGTTTTCGGATTATGGGTTATAGCGTTATTATATTTTTTCTGTGTTGGGATTTATATTATTTTGGAAAATATATGTTGTATATTGTTATATTTTGATATTATATTTTCTCCCGCGCCTCCCCGTACAAAGGAGACTCTGCCGAAATTTTTCGTAAATTTTGGACTTAGAAAATTTTTGAAAATATTTTCCAAACTTTATTGATTTAAGTATAAAAAGATATAATGATTGTAAATTTGTATATTTTATTGAAAGTAACTAATGGTGTAAATTTAATTGTTCATAAAATTAATATTTTAAATAAGATATATTGATTTCTTAATTCTTCTTTTCCCTTCTTTTCCCTTTTCGGGGGCGAAAAGTTTTGAGTGGGGCAGAGTGTAACGACCCGTAAAAGTCGATGATTTTAAATGCGTTAATTTAATAGGATTTCTAATTTAATCTAGAAAGAAATAAAAGTCTTAAAATTTATATTGGCGCGAATGTAGAAATTAGATGAAGCAATTGTAATTAATTGTTAACAATTTAATATTTATATGGTAATAAATTAAAATAATGTAAATTGGCATACTTGGTTATAAGTTTAATATAAGAAACCAATAGAAATGTTGAATTTGTGAAATATTAATAAAAATATTAACTAGAATGGAATTCATTAATATAATAATGAATAGTGAAATTTGTTACGTTTGGTTTAAAATAGAAAAGGAGTAAATAAAAGTAACTGTTGAATAAACCAATGCAATAATTGTAGATAAGTAATTATAATGTGTGTTGTTGATAATGAACATTACTTTAAAAATTATTAATATAGAAACAGAAGTGTGAATGTAAATTTAATAGAAGCGTAAATTTATTTAAGTAGTAACTGGTGAATTGGGAAATAAGTTCAAATTATGTAAATTAAGAAATTAATACGTAAAGTATTCTAAAGTAATTAATAGAATGTAAAATTTAACATTGTAAGTTTAATAGAATGTAAAGAATTTAAAAACCAAAATTAATGTGTTCAGTATGATGAAAGTACACATTTTAAAACGTAATATTCATTCAAATATAAAATGTAAATAGGCTTATATTAATGCAATAAAAAAATTAGCGTTATATATTGAATTATGGTAGTTATATCACAATAACTGGAAATAAAATAGTAAATACAGATAAAAGTGAAACGGAAAATATCAGTGTAATGGAACGTAACCAAATGGTAAATATGTTTGTTGAAAAAAAAGAATGAGATTCGGGTTTTATTTATTTGAAAAAAAAATCAGGTAATTGGGTTTATTGTAATTTAATGTAATAAAATCTCTGATTTTTGCGTTAATTGAAATCAATATGGGATGTAAGAGTAGTAAGGTAATAGTTTATAAATCCGATGTTTAATTTATCCTTTAATAATGATGAATTGAATAATAGAATGGAATAAATTAAGGTATATATGGAAAGTTCAATAATTGGATTAATTGTAAGTAAATGAAATTGGATATAGCTAAATAATACGTTATTTGAAGTGAAGACGAGATAGGAGAAAATTTATGTAATATTTTTGAATCCAATAGTAAACCCATCTATTTGACAATAATGAATGTAATAATTATTGGTAATTTAATTAAATGGAAATTTTGGTAATTTTATTTATAATTTTAAAATTTAATGAAATTGGAAGTTAACACTGAAATTTATAAATTTATCCACTTTACAGTTTCATCTGAATTTGTTTAAAACATTGTAAATTTTGAAGAAATTAATAATGACAAGAATTGTCGATTATAGGATTGGAAATTGAAAGTTGATTTAATTAATTAAATTTTTAACTTATTTAATTAAGTGTAAAAATAGCCATTTTGGCCACTGACTCGGATTTCGACGAAACTAGTTTCATCGGATCCGTAACGGTGAATTATTGTAGGACTTCAAGTTTCGTAGCGATCAGACTTGTCTTTTGATCGTACGGACTCGAAACGCCTTGAAATAAATGCAATTGAAATCAATTTGGAAAATATTGTTTTTAGCATAACTTCTTCATACGAATGAACTTGGACTTGAAACCTTTTTCATTGCGTTTAAAATATTTTAAAACACCTAATTTGATATATGAGTTTACCCAATTTCGTTCCGGGGTCAGAACGGGCTTTTTGGGCCACGTTAGCGTTAGCGCGTATATCTATCAACCTGATCCATCTATTTTATTTCAATTTGCTTATAAATACCCTACTAAACCCTAGCCTCCGCCTATTTTTATTTGTCTGCGCGTACATTTTCATCAGCTCCTTCTCTTCCTCAATAGATGCAAACCCTAGATCCAATTGCAAATTCAAAAATCTAATAAAAATTCAAACTCCTTAGAAAATTCTGAAAAAAATATATGTTGAAGCTATCGACTAGCGTAATTCACTGGTGGTGTTCGTTTTTCGTTTTCATTCACCGTCTGATCGGTAAAAATCGAAGAAGTTTCGACCGTTCATCGCTCGACGATGAACTTCGTCGGATCAGAAAACCCTTTCTGGGTTTTGTAGAGAGGCTCGCACGCTTCGTATCGGAGGTGTTCGCTCGTCAAATCGACGGTTGGATTTGCGGCTAGAATTGAATTAAGGTTGGGAATATGGCGGCGGCCGGTGGGAGTTAGGTGACCGGACCTGGGGGTTTGGTGGAGAGCTGAGTCGCGAGTATGGTGGTGGTGGTCATCGTTCATCTAGAGGCCGGAGGTGATGGGTATTCGCGGTCAAAGGGCAGTCTCGGTCGTGTGTTTTACTTTACGTTCGTGGGTCTCGGTCCTTAGAAGAAGCTCGTGCGTACTGTGCCATGCATTGAAAGTGAGTGAAAGTGTTCCCTTCTTTTGTTTACTTTTAATTTAAATTCAATCGCACTAATTGCTATATCTTTTGCATAGGAACTCCGTTTCACACGAGATTTTTTTGTTAGGATCGTAATAAAATTTCGGACACTTTGACGCTGGTTTGGACGAATTTGAAGACTGTCAAATTTTTGAGTTTAAATTCAGTTTAAATTCAATTTAAATCTAAAAGGTGAGTGTTTTAACCCACTCACAATTTCTAAAATTTCTTATGTTTGTTAAATTGATTTATGATGTGTTTACAAATTTATTTATAGTTGTTTGGCATATATATCATGATCATCTCAGTTAAATTGCATTCATTTAATTTATGTGTTATTTAATTTATTATTGCATATAAACTGATAGTTAAATTATTAGTTAATTTATTGTGCATATAAACTGCCAGTTAAATTATCAGTTAATTTATTTTGCATAATAAACTGTCAAAAAATGCCTGTTATTTATTACCTGTTATATATTGATGTATTTTTTTGGAATTTGATGATGATTTTGATAAATAGTTGATGGATGATGTTGGATGAATGGATGCTATATAGTATATTGTTATAAACTGCAAGTTATTACGCATTTCATCTCATTCGAGATTGCGGTTTAAAATGATATACAACCACATTTTTATTTATAAATTGCGGATTGAAATGATAAATATCCGTATTACTTGACCAAAAGATAGAAAATTTTATACAGGCACCGCGGTATATATATATATATATATATATATATATATATATATATATATAATTGTTTTTGAAATAATTTTTCTATGGTTTTGTAAAGAAATATATATATATGGTTTTATGAATATTAATGATGGATATTTGATAAAGGTTATTTTATATATGGTTAAATTCTTGGTTTTAAACTATGTATAAATTTGTTTAAAGTATGAAGTAAGTTTAATAATAAAGTGGATTTTACTAAAATATATTATGCATAAGTATTTACTAAAATTATATTCTAATATAGAGTTTATATTGATTTTTATAAATCAAAGTTGAGGAGATAGTTTGAAATGGATTTGAGATTTCATTTAGTTAAAATCTTATTGAAATTTAGATTTAAAAAGAATATGGTGTTATAACTAAATTTGGGTTTAAGATGATTTAAGTGAATATATAGAATCTAAAAAAAATTGAGGAATATTCAATTATTGAATTTGGAAGTTTTATTTAAAGGATACTGGATTTATTAAGCAAGTATTTCAAAACTAAATAATAGTAAAAGGAATTTGACATATATATATGACTTACAAATTTAGTTTTGAAATTGTGGAATATTTAAAACTTTGAAATATATGGAAATTTAAATGGTTTATTTGAGAATTCAAATCTATATTTGGAATTGATTTAAGAAATTAAAAAGCTAATTTACTTTATGAAGTAACTTATTATTAAACCATTTAAGTATTGAAAATTATGTTTTAAAGCTATGGGTTTATAGTATATATATTTGAAAGCACTATGATTTTTGGAAAATATATATTTGAAATAAAAATGATATCATATTGATTTGGATTTTTAAAATAGAAATGATATTGTATTTATATGGTTTTGAAATGAATATTTATTCTGATTTTAAAGTATCAACTATTTTGAAAAGATCGCGGTGTTATAATAACGTTTGGTTGTTGAAGAGACCGGGATCGGAAGTTGTCATACTCTCTGCCAACTCCAAAAACCACTTTAACAACCGTGTACGCCGCGGAGATTCCAGAATGAAGTAGGATGGTGGCGGCGTTTCCTTTGAGGTAAATACGTGGACCCAACTGTTAGGGATGCGGATTAAGGATCTTAAGGCAGAAATAACACTAGAGGGGGGTGAATAGTGTTTTAAAGAATATATGAACTATATGACTAAATCAAAACTTTCAACACAAATTTAAACAGAATCCTAACACAGAATGATCACAGAACATATAACAAATGCAAAGAGTAAAGTAAAGCAAGTAAAAGGAAAGAACACACCGGATTTTATACTGGTTCAGAATCCTCCTACATCCAGTCCTGCACCAAGGCAATATCCTTGTACAGATTTTTATAAGCCAACATCCAAATTACAACCCTCAATTTCTAAGGCCTTGAGGAACCCTCCTATCTCTGAGTCTGGGGTAAACTCTCTTGATTTACGGGACACAAGATCACCCTAATACTTCTTAATAACAATCCTTTTGAATGGATAGACTTTATGGACTTTTTGAATACAAATTAATCCTATAACTCTGAATAGCACTTTGATCTTTAGTAGAATGATGGAGAATCAAATAGAGAGAGTATCTAAATGATTTCCTATTGAGAATTTGGCAGAATGATGGCACGATCTTGAAAATATGAAGTTTTATGGATATGGAATGGTGGAGAAGAAAGAGTGAAGAAAATAAAAAAGTAGTTGTTAAAAAAATTCGTTTTGGAAGCCTTTATATAGATGCACAACAGTCATAACCATTGGCGAAAGGTTTTTCGAATGAATGGAAACTTCTTTTGAAAATTGCATTTTGAATCCAACTGTCACCATGTCGACATGGGGTATCCCCTTATGTCGACATCCCTTAGTTCAAAATTATAGAGATGTTGTTTTGTAAAGACAATTGAATTTAAAACAAGTTGAAACTTCTCTGAAGCAAAGTAAAGTGTTTAAACAATATTTTGAGATAGAGAATGAATATAAAACATTATTTTAAATATATATATATATATATAATTGATATAGACCGTTAATTATATAAGTAATATTTAAAATCAGAATAAGTTTTGATGTTTTAAAAATAGAAGTTTTTAAAATTAGAATAGAGGAATATTTCAAGGCTAAAACAAAGTTTGAAAATCTTTTTGAAAACATGATTTTGAAAGCTAAAATATTTTGAAAACAGATTTAAAAACATTTTGAAAAATCTATTCAAACTGAAATTGCAAGAACATTCCTACAGAGCTCCTCCATAGGACTCGAGAACTTGTACAAAGTAGTTTAAATGATTTTGATTTTCGTAGGTTTGTAAGCCACTTGTCTTAGGTTTGTAAGCTACTTGTCGTGGGTTTGTAAGCCACTGGTTTTGATAGAAATTGGGTTTCATCCCAAAAGAAAATTGGAAGAAAGATGAGAGTGCTATTATGAAGTTTTAACAAAATACTAGACACTTATCTTGAGATCTTGAAATCTTGATTCTCTAGAGTCTTGAATCTTGAATCTCTAATCTTCATCTTGATGCTTGAGTCTTTATACTGATCAGTCTTCGATGATACCTGCATATACTTCCTATACACATATATACATATATATATCTATCTATATGGAAATGTTAGTATATATTTTATAAAGTAAAGTATAATAACTATATAAGGTTGTTGTCATCAAAACATCATCAACTCAGTTCCTAACAATCTCCTCCTTTTTGATGATGACAACCTTTATTTATAAAACATTCTTACCATACCATAACTCCTCCATACTTCGTGATTTGTTCTTAAAACTACAACTTCCCCTTACTTCATGACTCCCCCTTACACCAAGCACATATATTTTTATAACTTTCTCCCCCTTTGTCATCAACAAAAAACTATTAACTACTTAAGAATTCAGGAATGATTAGTATGAACAAATAATATGTATAGAACAAGCATGAAACAATGAGTATAGGTGAACACATTTTAGTTATTACAACATATATAAGAACATACATAAACACAAAGAAACAAAACAATTTAAAAAAAAGAATAAAATGAAAGTACGCTTTAATGGCGATCCTTAACTATAGGAGACTTATGAATCGAACAATTAGGGTAGTGGAGAGAAAAGTTTCCACGTTGTTCAATTATGTTTCCATTAGTATCAACAGGGATCTCACCAACGCAAATAACGCTCTCGTCCGTATTCATAGGGACTTCGGGTTGAGGTAAAGGTTGATCTTCCTCTTGGTCTTCTTGTGGTTCTTCCATAGGTTCTTCTTCCTCGGATCCCATGGCTTGTGAAGAGTCTTCAATATTAGTAGGATTTGTACGGTTATCCATAAGGAATACTTGTACATTCCTAATCATATTCCCTTGCCTTTGTTGTTCTCTAGCCATCCTAAGTTGACTTACTTAAATTTCAGTCATCAATTGAAGGATATCTTTCATCTTCTCTTGCAATTTGATCACTCGAGCATGCGTAGTTCGTTGAAATGGACTAGAATGTGGAGATGTGGGTGAAGTGGGTTCATTAGTAGAAGAGGAGGCCATTATTTTATTGTTTCAGAAGTTATTTACAGAGAATATAGTTAAGAAAGAGGAGAGAAAACGAAATAAATAGATAAATAACCAAATAACTAACTTTGGAGGGAAATTCTATTTTCAAATTTTTGTTGGGTATGTCGACATCATGAGATGGGGCATGTCGACATGTTCTTAAAAAAATGTACTTTTTATTTTGAATTTTTATTGATTACTATATTATATTATTTTATATTTCAGATTTTGAACAAATACCTAATTCTCTTCTAAATTTAGTAAAATTCTGTTCGGTTAATGGTTTAGTTAATATATCAGCAATTTGTTTTTCAGTATTTATATAATCTAGAGTTATTATTTCTTTAGTTATATTATCTCTAAGAAAATGATGTCTTATATCAATATGTTTAGTTCTACCATGATGAGTTGGATTTTTACATAGATTTATTGCACTAGTATTATCACAATATATTGGTGATTTACTAATGTTAATTCCAAAATCTTTTAAAGTTTGTTGCATATATATGACTTGTGAACAGGCCAGAGCAGCAAATATATACTCTGCTTCAGTTGTTGACAAGGAAACAGTATTTTGTTTCTTGCTGAACCAGGAAACCAGTGAATGTCCTAAAAAGTGACAAGTTCCACTTGTACTCTTTCGGTCTGATTTACAACCAGCATAATCAGCATCACAATATGATATTAAATCAAAAGTATTATTTTTAGAATAAAATAAACCATAATCTAAAGTGTATTTTACATATCTTAAAATTCTTTTAACAGCTTTTAAGTGAGTTTCTTTAGGATGTGATTGGTATCTTGCACAGAGACAAACATTGTGCATAATATCTGGACGACTCGCTGTTATATAGAGTAGCGAACCAATCATTCCCCTATATAAAGTTTGATCAACATCTTTTGATTTATCTTCTTTACTTAAACCTACATTTGTTGACATTGGAGTTGGTTTCCCACTAGAGGTGCTTAAACTAAATTTATTGATCAAGTCTTTTGCATATTTTTCTTGACTTATGAAGATTCCATTTTCTAGTTGTTTAATTTGAAGTCCTAAGAAGAAACTTAATTCTCCCATGTGACTCATTTCAAATTCTTTATTCATTATATCTGAAAATTCTTTGTTCATTATGTTATTAGTTGATCCAAAGATTATATCATCTACATATATTTGAACCAGTTGAATATCTTGATTATTTCTTTTAATAGAAAGTGTTGTATCTACTTTACCAATTTCAAAACCAGATTGAAGTAAATAAGATCTTAGTCTTTCATACCAGTCTCTAGGAGCTTGCTTTAGACCATATAGAGCTTTATTTAACTTGTATACATGATTTGGAAATTTATTATCTTCAAAAAGTGGAGGTTGTTCAACATAGACATCTTCTTTTACAAAACCATTTAGAAAAGCATTTTTAACATCCATTTGATATAATTTGAAATTATTATAATTAGCGAAAGTAAGTAGAATTCTTATAGCTTCTAATCTTGCTATGGGGGCAAAGGTTTCATCATAGTCAATTCCTTCTTCTTGACAATAACCTTGCGCGACTAAACGAGCTTTGTTTCTTACGACCTCACCGAGTTCATTCATTTTATTTTTATAAACCCATTTAGTTCCAATTATACTTTTATCCTCAGGTTTAGGAACAAGTTCCCATACATCATTTCTAGTAAATTGATTCAATTCTTCTTGCATAGCAAGAATCCATGAATCATCATACGATGCTTCCTTTGGATTTTTAGGTTCAATTGTTGATATAAAGGCTACATTACTCATACTACTTAATTGATTTCTAGTTCTTACTACAGATTCAATATTTCCTAAAACATTTTCTATAGGATGATCATTTGATATTTTAAATCTCTTATTAGGTTGATTTATTTCACTAATAGTTTCATTAGATTGATTTAAATTTATAAAATCTTCTTCATCATCTATTTGTACATTATCTTTAAGATTTTCATCAAAAGATACATGCATAGTTTCTTCAATAGTATTAGTCTTTAAATTTAAAACTCTAAATGCTTCGCTTTTATTAGAATAATCAATAAAGAATCCTTTATCAGCTTTTGGTTCAAATTTATCTAAATTATCTTTTGTATTAAGTATAAAACATTTACTCCCAAAGACTTTAAAATAAGCAACTATAGGTTTCTTATTATAAAGTAATTCATATGGAGTTTTATTAGTTAATGGTCTAACTAAAATTCTATTTAATATATAACAAGCTGTAGCAACTGCTTTATCCCAAAAATGTTTAGGTAAAGTACTATCAGAAAGCATTGTACGAGAACACTCTTGAATCGTTCTATTCTTACGTTCTACTACTCCGTTTTGTTGTGGAGTTCTTGAAAATGAAAAATTGTGAGTAATTCCCTTTTGAGTATAGAAATTCTCAAAATTTTCATTTTCAAATTCACCACCGTGATCATTTCGAATAGTTTTAATTTTGAAAGAATGTTGTTTTTGAATTCTTTTAGAAAAGTTTTTAAATATTTCAAAAGCATCATTTTTATGTTTAAAAAGATTGTCCAAGTATATCTTGAATAATCATCTACTATAACAAAAACATATTTACTATGGTTAATTGATTGAACTTGAGATGGACCAAATAAATCTAAATGAAGTAATTCTAGAGGACTGGAGGTAGAAATAGCATCTTTTAATTTAAATGAACTTTTCTTAAGTTTTCCTAATTGACAAGCATCACAAATACTATCTACTTTAAAGTTTAACTTGGGTAGACCTCTAACTAAGTCAGGTTTTGATATCCTAGATAATAATTTGAAATTCAAATGACCAAATCTTTTATGCCAAATCCAAGGTCACTTGTATTAGCCAAAAGACATAGATTATCATTTGAAATTTTCATACTAAGGATATAAATATTTTTCTTCCTAATACACTCAAAAATTATATTAGACTTATCATCTTCAATGTGACATTTATCTTTTTCAAATTTAATTTTAAAACCTTTATCGCAAAGTTGACTTATACTAAGCAGATTATGTTTTTAGTTCCTAACTAATAAAACATCAGAAATAAGTAAAGTTTTAGAGTTACCGACATTGCCGACGCCAACCACATATCCTTTAGAGTTGTCACCAAAATTGACTAATCCACCATCTTGATAAGTGATGTCCTTGAGTATCTCGAGATTTCCAGTCATGTGCCTCGAACAGCCACTATCAAGTATCCATTTATCTTTCTCAATTTGTGCAGTTTGTCCATTGGGTGTTGATTCGTCAAAAGCCATATAACATGTCTGTCCCTGCATAACACACCAATTCGGTAGATAACTTGATTTTTCAAAATAACTATATGCAGACTTATGGTACTTTGATGAAATGGATAGATTCAAAACAGTTTTAACACAATTTTCCAAAAATGCCATTTTTATATTTTTCAAGTTTCAGATTATGAAAACAATGAAAACCAATGCTCTGATACCAATTGTTAGGGATGCGGATTAAGGATCTTAAGGCAGAAATAACACTAGAGGGGAGGGGGGTGAATAGTGTTTTAAAGAATATATGAACTATATGACTAAATTAAACCTTTCAACACAAATCTAAACAGAATCCTAACACAGAATGATCACAGAACATATAACAAATGCAAATAGTAAAGCAAGTAAAAGGAAAGAATACACAGGATTTTATACTGGTTCGGAATCCTCCTACATCTAGTCCAGCACCAAGGCAATATCCTTGTACAGATTTTTATAAGCCAATATCCAAATTACAACCCTCAATTTCTAAGGCCTTGAGGAACCCTCCTATCTCCGAGTCTGGGGTAAACTCTCTTGATTTACAGGACACAAGATCACCCTAATACTTCCTAATAACAATCCTTTTGAATGGATAGACTCTATGGACTTTTTGAATACAAATTAATCCTGTAACTCTGAATAGCACTTTGATCTTTAGTAGAATGATGGAGAATCAAATAGAGAGAGTATCTAAATGATTTCCTATTGAGAATTTGGCAGAATGATGGCACGATCTTGAAAATATGAAGTTTTATGGATATGGAATGGTGGAGAAGAAAGAGTGAAGAAAATAAGAAAGTAGTTGTTAAAAAAATTCATTTTGGAAGCCTTTATATAGATGCACAACAGTCATAACCATTGGCGAAAGGTTTTTCGAACGAATGGACACTTCTTTTGAAAATTGAATTTTGAATCCAACTGTCACCATGTCGACATGGGGTATCCCCTTATGTCGACATCCCTTAGTTCAAAATTATAGAGATGTTGTTTTGTAAAGACAATTGAATTTAAAACAAGTTGAAACTTCTCTGAAGCAAAGTAAAGTGTTTAAACAATATTTTGCGATAGAGAATGAATATAAAACATTATTTTAAATATATATATATAATTGATATAGACCGTCAATTATATAAGTAATATTTAAAATCAGAATAAGTTTTGATGTTTTAAAAATAGAAGTTTTTAAAATCAGAATAGAGGAATATTTCAAGGCTAAAACAAAGTTTGAAAATCTTTTTGAAAACATGATTTTGAAAGCTAAAATATTTTGAAAACAGATTTAAAAACATTTTGAAAAATCTATTCAAACTGAAATTGCAAGAACCTTCCTACAGAGCTCCTCCATAGGACTCGAGAACTTGTACAAAGTAGTTTAAATGATTTTGATTTTCGTGGGTTTGTAAGCCACTTGTCATAGGTTTGTAAGCTACTTGTCGTGGGTTTGTAAGCCACTGGTTTCGATAGAAATTGGGTTCCATCCCAAAAGAAAATTGGAAGAAAGATGAGAGTGCTATTATGAAGTTTTAACAAAATACTAGACACTTATCTTGAGATCTTGAAATCTTGATTCTCTAGAGTCTTGAATCTTGAATCTCTAATCTTCATCTTGATGCTTGAGTCTTTAAACTGATCAGTCTTCGATGATACCTGCATATACTTCCTATATACATATACATGCATATATATATATATATACACACGGAAATGTTAGTATATATTTTATAAAGTAAAGTATAATAACTATATAAGGTTGTTGTCATCAAAACATCATCAACTCAGTTCCTAACACCCACCCCCGTGAGTTGGCATAAGGTGGCTAAAACAGGAGCGATTCTCGGGCCAATTGAGGTAGCACCTTTGATCGGACACATCCCTTCGATTTTGTACTTTGACTTTTGGATTGATTCGGTGGCCACTTTTGATTTTCTTTTTTGGAGGTGTGGCTCGAGGTGGGCAGTAGCTGCGGCTATGCGTTACCACCAGCCCGGATGCATAATTGGTATATCTACCCTGGCATTGCCTAGTTGTGCCGTGTCACCTACCCTATCGCGCCTTGTACGAGTTTGGTTTTCTCCCGTTGCCCCTGGAGTATTTAGGGTAGTCTCCCGATCTGGAGATGCGCTGGGACTGGATGGACTACTGGAACTATTATTGTGTTAAGGGGGAGATTGGGTAACTCCTTAACGCTATTTGAAAGTAAGTTTACTATAGACATTATTATAATAGCGAAATATTACTACATAGTAAATAGTTTAACGGATCCTTAGGAGATGTGAATCCCGAGCATCTCTTAAGTTACTACACTCATATTTATTTCTGTTAATTTAACTCACATAAGATATTTTAGTTCTGACTTGAGTGTTTTATCTTTTCAATTTGCTCGGGTCAGCCTGAGCATTTCAGGATTTGAAGACCTTACTTCCAGAGGATGAAGACGAAGATTTTATTACTATTATATATTATATTAGCCCACTGCATCACGTATTCCGCTGCATCGATTTTATTCGTTAGTATGTGTAACTCTGATATATATTGTATAAGTAAAATTAAATATTTTGTAAACAGTTTCATGAACTATATTTTGATTATTATATTTTATCCTTCCACTGTGAGATTCTATTTTGTTTTAATTCTTTCTTGTTTTCTTATTTACCCCAGAACAATCCGCCCTTCCGTATGGTTTGAATTGGCACGTGTGTCGATTTAAAGCGTGTGAAAAGTCGGGACATTACAATATTCACTTAGGATGTCATATGCATTTGGATACATGGCATAAGCACTTGCATTTCAAAAGATCGACTGGATCGAGAGACTGCCTAATTTCTACATTAGTATAGGTTCATATGCATTCTACGCGTATATGTACATACTGCATTAGAAATTGAAATAAGGACAATAATTGCCAATGTCTAATGAATGAGTAGATGGTTGTGGTTATTGGTTTCATGTGTACGAATTACATTTTTCCATTCCTGGAGATTTCAAGGACGAAATCCTTTTAGGGGGAATGTAAGACCCCAAAATTTTGATCATAAATTAAATATAAGAATTAAATTAAAATATAATAAGGACAAAGATGAAATTTTTACAAACGCCTGAATTTGGTTACAAAATTTGCACTATTGCGTTCAAAGCAATTTTCTGGATAATTTACATATATAACTTTTTAAAATCAGAGCTAGTATGAAAAAGTTGTTAACATTATAAAACTTAAAGTCAAAAATAACTAATTAAAAAATAGGAAACAAATATTACTTTTTATATTTTAGGAAACCGATTGATACCAGTTTGGGACCGTCGACCCTAAGGATTGACCGACCCTTGTTATAATAGTCGGCCGGTCATGTTAAAATGGTTAGGGTTTTGAGCATCCAATGGCCAAGATTTCATAATATTAAATCGTGCAACTGAGATTGCTTTCTGGTCCTATAAATATAACCCTAGGCTAATTGTCAAAACTTGAATTAACTTACTATACTTACGAACTCTACCTTCATGAATCTGAATCTATCTTCCACCTCAAATTAAATTAAAATCAAAGTAGAACAGTTGAAGAAGATTAAATCAAAGCAAATTAAGGGAAGATCTATAGCAAATAGAAGGGATAGCTCTTTGATGTGAGTGGGTTCATGATTAGTAAGATGATTGATATGAAATTAATTTTATTATATTTTATTTGATCTAGAGTCGTTTCAAATTGAAACGAAAATAATGTTTATTTAAACTGGGAATTTAGCAGTAATTAAAATCTAGATCTAGTTGGTAATTTTGTTAAATAAGAATTGATTCAGGATATACTCTTTTTATCAAATCGAATATGAATTGTTATAACCCTTAAACCTATGTCAAGTTGATTACTGAAATTGGGTATACTTTTTATGGAATTAAATATGAGTTTAGGTATTTATAAATTTTGGATTTCACAAATTTAGGTTCACTGTATTTGTCGTAACATAAAATCTTTAAATTTATTATCCAAAATTTGAGAACGATGATAAGTAATAAAAATTAAAGGCGACAATTAAATTAACCCAAAATTAACACCTGGACCGATTGACCATTCACTGGAGCGGGTCGACAACGAGCGGTCGACCGCTCCAGTGACCACCAGTTGGTCGGTTAGCGTTTTCTAGGAACTACCTAAACCTTGTCCAAGGCCCATTTTGTAAATTAAATTATATGTTATATACACTATATGTGTATATGTGAATGTTAGAAATAGTAAGAAAGTTAGATCCCTATGTTTGCGGTTCTAGGACGTTATGGGAATGGATAAATGCTATTTTTTCATAGGGGGCGATATTCGACTAGGGTGACTCTATCGCAAATTCACTCACATGAGGTTCTATGGTGGATGCGCAACACTGATGAAGATGCCTGATGGGATGGGTGGCCTAACACTAATGGAAGTCCTTGGTATTCACGGATGTAGTATGGTATCCCAACGCAGTGCGATAAGTGGCATTATGCTACCATTGATGGGTGGACTTTGACGATTTTGGCACGAGTGCACATTGCGGACTACTGATCAATACATAAATATTACACGTGTAGTCGTAATATAGGAAATGCAGTTCCATGGTGGAAATTGTAGGGAAACATAATGTGGAAAATGTAGTCTCATGGTTGAAATTGTAGGATAATCCTATGTTGGAATGGTTACAGTAAGTATCAGCCGATCATTAGTTGTCCCGACGTTTGGTTAGTTGTTTGACCATAAGTATGAGCCTTTATAAGTTGTTTAAGACTGTACCCCTTAGATAAATGAAACAGATAATTCATGGACACATGTAGGACATCCTAGGTCACATGGAGCATTACTATAGCAAATTGCATGTGATCACCATATATTAATTATAACGACCCAGATTTTTAGTCATTAGGAATTCAGATATTTAATTGATTTTAAATATTCAAAATTAAATTTTATAAGCTGAATAACTTATATTTCGAATATAGTGATTTAATTGGATAATTAAATTGTTAATTTAACATTTGAATAGTGTAAATAATTGAGATTTGAATTTAATGAGTACGAAAATAATTTATAAAGTTGAATAAAATCCTATTTGAATTAGAATAATGTTAGAGAACGTTTAAAATTGATTTAAAAGTTAATTTATAGAAATTAAATATTTTTATATTTCAATTAACGTGTAAAAATAGACATTTTTTACACTGTCTCGAATTTTGACGAAACCAGTTTCAATGGATCGGTGGTGTTATATTTTTACAGGATTTCAAATTTTGTGTTAATCGGACTTACGGTTTAGTCGTGATAAGCTGAAATGCGTAGAAATATGTTCAAGTAAATTTTTATTTAATATAATTCAATTTGAAAACCTATCTTTCGAAATACGATCGAATTGGCTCCCGATATATATTCTATTGTGTTTGAAAGAGGGGTAAAACATTATAAATGCCAGGCAACACGCTTCGATTGGAGTTCGAAATTTTTTTGGATGAATAGCGCGTGAAATTTTCTATAAAAGGCCATAACATTTCACAATTTTCACAAACCCTAATTATCAAACCCTAGCCGCCACTTTTCTTTTTAATGGACAACAAATCACGATCTTCCTCCTTAAATATATCATGATCCGTCGACTTTTATGAGAAATCTCAAACTACAAAATGGAAGAGCACGATGAGATCTTCATGACCAACGGTGGTGATCGAATTTGGTGTGACGAGGAGGAGGCTAGGGGGCTGCGTTTTGGAGGCTGTTCGAGCGTGATTGGTTGGCCGTGGTACATCATGGGAAGGCTAGTCTCTGGCCGAAGGGGGAGGAGAGTGAGGCGCTTCAAAGGGCGATGGTCGATCGTGTTCTGGTCGTCGATGGGTGGCGAAATTTGTGGCCAAAGATGGTGAAGGATGGGTTCTTGCTCATGGGTTTTAACAAGGGGGAAGAAGAAAGTCTTGCACGGCCCGGATCTGATGATATTGAATGAATGGCCGAGATGAGATCTAGGTTTTAAAATAGAAAAGAAAATTGAAATTGATTTATATATTAATTCGTATAAACTTCTAAACGTCGTAACTTATTCATACGAGATCCGTTTTTGATGAAACTAGTTGCATTGGATCCGTATTAATGAGCACAACATTTTGGAGCTAGTTTAAAGTTGATTAGAGATAGTGTAAATTTTTGTAAAATTAAATGCTTGTTTAATTTTACTCGGAGTAAAACACTACAATTGTAATTGGAACCAATGTGGGTACCACTCACTCTTTTCGACTAACAGATATTTTATACAAGTGAGAATAAATTTATTATATACCGATTGATGATTGTTTGGATGATATATGATATATTGTATATATATTGATTGGTATTTGGATATAATCATGCCTATTGGAGCAGATGAGACCCTATACATTCCCATGTATGGGCAGATGACCTTTTGTACGCACATCTGTCTCGAAGTGGATATTGTACATATTTTTCTAATATGTATATTTATTGCAGGTGACAGATTGGAGGGATCCAAGTGGATTCCTCACCAGTATTGGTTTTATTTATAGACATTAGTATATATGCCGTTATCATGTGATATATGATATTTTGGATACCGTGATTGATGTATTTAGTGCTGTTGCATTATTGGGCCTATTTTTGGTAATTTAAAAATGTTAAAGTGATGATTTCCAAATCTAAAAGGAGTTATAATGTGATTTTGAAAACAGATGTTATATATATTTTTGAATTGTTAAAGGAATGAATTTATTTTAAATAAATAAGTGTTATAATTTTTTATGTTATAGAAATTATTATTTTTGTGAAATATAATTGAAATGTGATTTTTGAAATATGGAGTTAACAATTTTTTAATTAATTTAAATTGAGATTTGAATTATTATAAACGATTTATAGATTTATAAAATCGATATTTTTATAAATCAAAGTAAAGAACTTATAAAGGAGTCTTCTAAGTATTAGAATGAAGTTTTAAGTGAATCTTATAAGTGAATCTTACAAGTGAATAAGATTTATAATTTGTGAAGTCATAAAAAGAACAATTATAAATAAGAAAAACTATAAGTAATTAACTTATAATTTGGATTTTAGAATATAAATGAGTTATATATGGAATTGTTAAATAAACGGATTTCCAAAATGGAAGTCTCTATAATATATAAATGGAACTTATAAACATTGTTTTATAAATCCGAAATTGAATTTGATATGTAATTATGAAAGTTTATTTAAGGAAGTATATCCACAATTTTGGATAGTGGATAATCCTTAAAATAAATGTGTTTGAAACATTGAATTTGGTAAAGCAATTATATTCACGATTTTTGACAACGAATTTTCCTTTAATAAATGTGCAGAAGTATTGAATTTTGTCAACAAATTATATTCACGATTTTGGACAGTGAATAATCTTTTAAATTAAATAAATGTTTCGAAAAGTGGTCTTTTAAATGGAGTGAAATGATTTAAAGATGTTTTAAAATGTGTGAGCATCAAATTCACAGATTTCAACATTCATTGTTGAAATAGATGTTTTCGAGAAGTAAGGAAAGTATGGACTGTAAAAGTGTTCTTATGGTAAATGATTTTCGAAAGGAGATGTTTTGTGTAGTATATGGGATTCATATACCTATCTAATTATCGAATCTCTATACTAGTGATTTTGGGTTGCCGTAACGATGTTTTACGCATCATTCGTTTTGACCTAAATAAGTGTGTTAAAAGAATGTTTTCCTTAAAGAATAAATATATACTTAATCGTTATTGCTTATGGTGTTAGTTATGTGTTTGTTGCTTTGATTGTTAAATAATCGAATATCACATTTGGCCATTTTAGTTCCTCGACTTGATGTGGGAACTATTTAGTTGTACACTTAGTACATAGCCTTCTGTGTAGGCTTGATTATCGTTAGTATTGAGGATATTGATTCGTGTAGTGCGAAGTATTACTCCAATTTATCGAGCTTCCTTGGCCCGAAAGATAGCAAGTTGAAAACATGATAAGTCTATGAGACTCGGTTTCTACGTGAGGTTGAGGAAAACTTTTGCGTTGTTGATGCGAAGAGACTGGGATTGGTTTATCCGAAAACCACTTCGGACCAACAATTATGCGACCATTGTGCAGGTTGGTCGATGATATTGATATTCAAGATTTTCATAGTGGACAACTACTTGTTGATCGTTTGAGGTTAAATTCCCAATATATATATATATATATATATATATATATATATAGTAGCAGTGATCTCTTCATTATGAAATATCCAATGCAAGGACTATTCGCTACTAATCCAAGGGATTTTCGACAAGATGTAATAGGAATGTGCCTTCGGTTGTCCTGTTCCTGGACAACTTGTATGGACGAGTGTTTGATATTGCTTTTCTAAGATTACGTAATTGGTTTTTACAATCGTACATCAGTGGTGGCGGAGAAGACAATTTCTTTTAGCTTAACACCCTCCTTTAGACGTACGAGCTCAAGGGTTGTATTTTTGTGGAAGACAAATAGTAATCAATGGAAATGGCAATGTTGCATTCAAATTGATGTGACTTTTAATATGTGAAAGGTAATCGATACCTCTTTGGCCTCACTCCCCAAAAAATGACTAAAACAGGGATAAAAGCGGCAAGGCTAAGTGGGTTGCTCCCTGTTAACGTAAAAATCAGACGCTAACACCTCGGTGTATGTAGAGTAGATGTGAAAGCACCACCCGTCAATACGGGAATTAGAGATAAGCAGGAAATTACAGAAAACCAGTAAAAGACACAGTTTTTATAGTGGTTCGGCTTATAGTCAAGCCTACATCCACTTTAATTCTCTTTATTACCGACTTAAGTAAATCTTATACAACTTTCTTCAATCACATCACACTTTAGACTAGTAGCTCAAACTTTGATGTAGAATAATCTTTTGAGTTCATGTTGAATGATGTAGATTCTCTCTTGAAGTTTGTCGTAAGGTCCTTGGTGCTTGAGGTGCTCAAAGGGTTGTTTGAGAAAATGGCAGAATGTTCATGCTACGGAGAATGATCCAAAAGTCCTCTTCAAGTTGGAGCTAGTGCCGTATTTATAGGAGAGTTCAGAGTTAGGTCGTTGGTTATAGGTCGTTGGCGACCTAAGATAGGTCGTAGGCCGTGGGGCGACCTAGTGGTAGCGACCTAAGCTTTACGGCTTAACTAGAACACACTTGACCTTTTCCGAATGAAGTAGTAGGTCATGGACGACCTAGGGGAGTAGTTGGCGACCTTGCAACGCTGAGACATTCAATGCAGTGACCTAGGCTAAGTCGTTAACTTGTTATGTCGCTTAACTCATTAGGTCGTTAAGCCATGGGTTCACTTAGGTCGTAGGTCGTAGGTCGGAAGTCACGACCTAAGGCATACGAGCTATGGCCTATTCTGGTTGTACTCGGCCTCTCTGAGCGGGTTAATGGGTCGAATGCGACTTAGCATAGGTCGTTGGCCATTTACCCGAGTTACAGCTTAGCTCGGCTTTGTATAGCTCGCTAGGTCGTTAAGTAGATGGGTTGAACACACGGCTAAGTCGCTAGGTCGTGGACTCCTTTAGGTCGCTGAACTCTTCAGGTCGCAAGGCCCTTTAAGTGATCAGGTCGTTCCACCTCTTAGGTCGTTCCGCCTTGTAGGTCGTTAGGTCGGCTTATCTCTTAGGTCGTTAGGTCGGCTGATCTCTTAGGTCGTTTTCAAAACGGAGTTAACACTTGCCCCTCGAAGCACTCGCCTAGGTCGTAGGTCGTGTGCTTCGATTTAATCCTGCTAGGTCGTGAGCGACCTAGGAGATGACTTAACTCATACACCCATCTGCCTCTGCCGTATATAGCTGCTAGCTCGTCTCTTTCCCTTCACTTAACTGCTTCAATAACCCTGTTCCGCCATTAGCAACCTTCCAAGTTTCCAAAGGCGAATCTGTTCCAATCGAGTTGTTGATTCATCCTTACTTTTACATCGTGTAAGTGAATTCGATCCTTTATTCAACTCTCAATTACAGTCGAACCACAAATTTTCGCCTTCTGCCCTAGGTTTAATATCCATACATCGTGTTCCACTTTCGAGCCATGCTGTGATCGATTTTTGATCGCAATTGACTACGCTGTTATTGCGACCAGCAGCGCGTTGGATTTGTGATTGTTTGGATAATTTATGGGTTTTGCTGAGAGGATAATTGATTTTGTTGCTTGGATGATAATGCGTTATCGGGTTGTAAGCTGATGAGATAGCGGGTTATTGATTGGAGAGGAGGTAGTGGGTTATTGATTGGAGATAACTTGAAATGGCTGAGTTAGACCAGAAGCGACCTGGGGATTCTAAACGACTCAAAATCCTTGCGACCTAACTGATTTGCACGACTTAACTTTTAGGTCGCTCCAAGACTTGAACGACCTAGGACTTGGTTAGATTCATATTGCCTTGAACAATGTGACTTAACCTTGCCAGAATAGCATATGTATTCCAAACAGGACGACTTAAGGGAGGCCCGGCCTACGCTAGGTCGTTTGAGCGACTTAAGGGAGGCCCGACCTATGCTAGGTCGTTTGAGCGACTTAAGGGAGGCCCGACCTATGCTAGGTCGTTTGAGCGACTTATGAGATGAACAGAACTTGAACATTTGCAAAATTCGACGAAACCTGATTGTATTTCAACTTTGAACTGCTAGAACGAGATGTTTGGATAAATTGTGCTTCTTTATAGACTTCATTAACTTCAATGCTAACAACCTGTTAAACACAACACTTGCAGAAAAATGGGACGAATATACTGCCATTGACAGCCCACATCAAATGAAAGATTAGTCAATAAAAGATGATCAACTTAAAGAAACTATATGAAATGCTGTGAATCAATAAATTCAAGTGAAGTATTAAAACAATGTTAATCAACTAAAGCCGATTTGTTTGCACCAACACTGCACTTGTATTTTGACTTAAAGCGACAAGTCTTGAAATTTTACAATTGACACATGTTTATTAGTTTAATTTCAGTTATATTTACTTGTCACTTTGTTAGTTCTACACAACACTTCACACATTTAGGAAACGTGCACCTACATTTGAATATCCAGTTCCTTGTGTAGAATGTCTTCTTAAGAAGAGATAATTGAGCAATCCGAAGGAGTCTTCCCGATAGCTGACCCATTGGTCGATCCTCCGGAGAGAACTCCAACTACCTTGAGTCAGCGGACATTCAATCAACTACGTATTCAATTTGGGATTGCCGAAGAGGATGCTAGATTTCCTGGCCCAAATGATACTGCCGACAGGCCACCTCTTGGTTTCGTCGCCGTCAACCGTCAGATGTGCCTTTGTGGTGCCATTCCTCCTTTCAATGAATTCCTTCATCAACTCCTTTTTCGGCTAACCATCTCTCCCTTTCAACTACATCCCAATGGCTACGCCATCCTGATGGGATTGTGTGTTTTATTCAGGAGGACACTTAACCGTCTTCCGAGCTTCGAAGAAATTTGCTACTTATTCTCATTTGCAAAGAATAAAGACCACCCCTCCTTTATACTCGTGAGAAGTGCCATAAATCGTAAACTTATTACTGATCTTTCCGAAAGTGCTCATGGCTTTCTGAATCAATTCTTCTTTGTCCGCTGTCCTCTAGGGTTTTATGCCATCTGGAGAAAAGGAAGTAAGATTGCTCATCCCCGTTTTTCCGTTTCAACTTTTCAAGATTCGAATTGTTAAGTGCTAAATTCATTCTTTCCTTTTACAGCACTTCCTCCTCCCTCTAGAAATCCCAGTCACAAAGCGACTTTTGATAGATTAAGTACCATGCCGGTCGAAGAAAGAAGCATTAAGTTTTTTCTGAAAGATGAACTCCTGCACCAGTACGGGCTTTTGCACCCTTCTCGTTCTACCCAACCTCATGAAGTACCCGAATCTCCAGTAGAGGCGTCGGATGCCCCAGTTTCCGTTGGTGAACTTATGCCGAAAGAACGCAATGTTGAGGCTTTATTAGTAAAGTGTCCTACTTCAACTGATGTTGCGGGGGCATCCGTCAAGCATGTACTTGCCCCAGTCATCGAAGAAGAAGAGCCTCCTCAACAATCCGGGCAATCTGGTGATGAAGGGGATGAGAGAACAAGTCCCGCTAGGCACAGCGGTGATGATACTTTTGAGGGGTTGAGCGACCTGATGATTACTTCGCAGGAGATTTTTAAAGATGATCCTATCACTGCTAAGGTTACTTGTTCAGCAGTCGAAGCGACATTCGTTCTACAACAGACTTCATCAGCTCAAGAATTGACACTAGCTGTTAAATCCGTCGTCACCTCTCAACCCAGGAGTGGTTCATGATTCGACGCACGTAGTTTATACGTTACACATACTTAGGATCTTTCAGCACTTATATGCATTCAACTCTTTTGCTTTCTAGATTTCTGAGTTTATCTTTTCTTTATTTTCAGATTCTCCAATGGGAAGAAGTGGTTCCTACTACGACGATTTTCAGCGCTATGGGAAGCGCGGTGCTTATGACCCCAGGAGGTATCTTCCTGCCACTTGGGAAACTGACGAAGAAAGAGCTGTGAGGAAGGCTCGTGAAAGGCGCGCCTACGAAGAACGCCACGAAAGACAAGATGAGCGACATGACTCTTCCCAAAGGGAAGATGATTCTCATAAACGGAAATCCCGTGATGATAAAGGGAAAAGCCACATCCCTGAAGATGCAAGTAAAAGGTCCAAACATGGCGAAAAGCCGGCGTTTGAACTTCCTGAAAAGCCCGTTGCTCCTACACCTTCTCAATCTCCTTCCCTTGCTCGTACTGATATTCAAACAATTATTGACAGGCCCTCATATCAGGTCGGACAAGGCCCGACCACACTTCAAAGTCGATTTCCACATTGGTGCTTGAAGGGAGTACGCTTTGATCTTAATTTGGTCCCGATTGACAAGCAGGCTACGCTGCGCAATCTTGATGCTGTGAAACTAGATATCGAGAGAATGTCTAGCTGGAAGAAGCTTGTCGATGAGCTCCAGAAGGTAAATCGTGCAAATCTTGAAGACATGTTAACAATGGAAAACGAAAAATCTGAGTGGCAGAAGATTCTTGAGCAACATGACGTGGAAATGAGAAGCATCGCTACTTATAATGAAAAGCTCGAAGCGGAAGTTGAAAAACATAAAGAATAGCTTGCCACTTCCTCCACTTCCTATTCGCAAAGGGAGCGAGTACTTCAACAACAAGTGCGAGATGCTCACGCCGCTCAAAGAGATGCCGAAGATAGGCTTGATGAGCAAAAAAGAATTAATGAGGGCCATATTGCTGACATCGCGGAGCAGCGAAAGAAGACTAACTCACAGGACGTGGAGATCAAAATGCTAAAACTTCAACTCTCTAAAGATGAAAGAGAGCGTGATGAGGCTGTTGCAGGCAAAACTGAAGTTGAAGAGTCTCACATGGCAACTAAAGCTGAAGTCAGCTCCACTCTATTCGAGTTTTACATACATAGCGTTCTGGGGCATGGTAGTCTTAAGTTTTTGGGGCCGTCATATGAAATTACTTTGGCCAAAGTGTGGGAGGCCATACTTGATATGTTTGGAGGAGCCGGTTGTGCCGAAGTAGATTTAATGGGGCACTATCTAGATGATGATGCATGTGCCGCTCTTGAAAGGGGAAAGGAGCAACTTGCCAAAGAAAGAGCTGAAACGACAGAAGGAGAACATTTAGGAAAGAAAATCTCAACCGACCCAATTCTACCTTCAGTTTCGGCCGATATCGATATTGTCGGCTCCAGTTCCCATTCTCCTCCTCCTGCTAAAGCCGTTATCGAAAGCATCACCGCCCACACTGGAGATGACGCTCAAGAGAGCGCTGAAGCGCAGGACTTCGAAATTGACATAGTGAAGTCTACTCCTCCAAGTAACCTCAATGTTGATCTCGCTCAAGTGGACTGCTTGTTCGCTTCGACTGAGTTCGATGAGCTTCTTGCTTATTTCTTAAGTGTCGATGAGCCATTATCCCCTCTTTTTATGAGGAACACTGACTTTAACTTTTCTTCTCCTGCAGAGAAAGCACCAAGTATTGTTCGGACTTCGCCTCCTCCAGCGGTTTCCTCTCCGCCTCTTCAGATTACTCCCCCTTCCATCTCTCAACCGGGGTCGCAAGAAGAGCAGATAGAAGCTCTCCGTGACTTGGACGATCCTGTCGCTTCTCAAGAACAAAAGGTCGAAGAACCTGAAGAAGGGGAGAGAACTCCAGAGCAGACTGCTTCTGATGACATAACATTATCCATCCTTTTCACTCCGGGTAGTGAGTCTTCTTCTAAGAAGAGGGGGAAGCGCGGAGTCTCAAAGAAGAAGAAAGAAGCTTCTGCTAGCGAGGAGAAAACAGAAGAACACCCAATTGCACCTCTTCCTCTTTCGTCCCCTATCTCACAAGCCGGCCCCAAAAATTGATCATCCAGCCAGGCATAGGCTCGAAAGGTGGCAGGAAGAAGAAATGATGGGCTTGGGACTTATGCTTCTTGTCTTGCTTTTCACCTTTTTGCTTGTATCGTTCAAAGACTTATGTTGACCGGCGATTGTGCGGGTACCGGTCCCCGTCTTCTTTTGTTTCGAAACCTGCATATGTATATAAAAAAATTTATAGTATGGAATAAAATGATTCTTTTACCTGTACAAACTCCTGTCTATATTTGAGAATGCATTTAATCTTTTTATATATATATATATATATATACAAGTTTCTTTATTTTCTCTGTGTGATGTTGTAGTAAACCTATGGTATGTTGCTTGAGCATTGGTTTTTATTTTTGTGACTATATTATATTGCCCCCGTACCATGGTTTATTGCAATTTCTTTCACATTGGCAGAATTTTGAAGAACAACTCTTCTGTTTCGAGAAGACTTGTGTTCTTTCTTTAGAGAACAACTTTTCCATTTGAAGGAGGTTTGCATCCGTTTTAAGGAAAAAAATTTCTGATTTAGTAAAATGCGCCTCATATTGGAGAAGTTTTCTCTCTTTTCTTTTTGTTGTGAAGTTTTTACACTTCATTTTCGGAGAAAGTCACTTTTATTTTGGCAAGTGAATTTTCCTTCGTGGTAAAGTGGGCCTTTGAAAAAGGGCTTCAACCTGCTTGTGCCTCCAAAGAGGGCTTTTGTTTGATTGTGCCTCTGGGAAGAGGGCTTTTTGTTTGATTGTGCCTCTGGGAAGAGGGCTTTTTGGTTGTGCCTCCAAGGAGAGGGCTTTTTTTTTGTTTCTGCCTCTGGGGAGAGGCTTTTATCTTTTCCCTGTCCGCTGGGAAGCGGGCCTCCGAAGAGGGCTTTTCACATTTCGACTCGTGTGAAGGATTATTTCAGATCACGATGAAATGTGTGCCTCTGAGTAGGGCTTTTGCCTGAAAGTTTGGATTTTCCTTCTCTCGGTTGGATGGATTCACGGGGCAGACACAAATTAATGAGCGTCCTGTGCCACCGATCAGTCCACAACTTTCTATCGAGAAAGAGCTCTCTTTTTCTAGCGAGGCCCATTAGAGGTCTTTATCCTCCGAAGAGTTGTGCCTCCGAAGAGGGCTTTTCACATTCCAGCACCTGTGAAGTTTTATTTCAGATCTCGGTGGAATGCGTGCCTCTGAGTAGGGCTTTTGCTTGGAAGTTTGGAGTCTCCTTCTCTCGGTTGGATGGATTCACGGGGCAGACACAAATTAATGAGTGTCCTGTGCCACCGATCAGTCCACAACTTTCTATCGAGAAAGAGCTCTCTTTTTCTGGCGAGCCCCATTAGAGGTCTTTATCCTCCGAAGAATTGTGCCTCCGAAGAAGGCTTATGCCTTCGAGGAGGTCTTTTGCTGTTTGATGCCTGCTCGCCCATGTCTTTTCGCCATTTGCTCATATCAACGGTTTCCCGTTATCATTTCCAAGCGCACATTACTTTCTTTTGCAAGTAGCTTATTCTATCCAAAGAAGTGTACTTCATTGTTAAATGAGTTCGCAGGGGTAGACACAGGCTAATTAATCGAAAGTTTGTTTGCAAAATGATCACAATTAGTTAGGAAGAGTCAACTTCTGGCGGAACCACTAACTGTTTGCTTGAAGCACTTCTTATATGGGATTCGAATCTGGAATTCTTGTATCTAGATATTCACTCGTTGAGTAATGTCAGGGATTGCTTGGTCTTATGATGGGTAAGCTTTGTTTTAATGGCCTGCAGTATTAAATCGACATTTTAGCAATACAATTGACGTGTTTTATATATCGAAATAAAACAAGCAGTTTATAATAGTAATGAACACAAGATTTATAGTAGTTCGGCTAAGAACTAGGCCTACATCCACTTTATAGTTCTTATTATTCACTCGCACTGGCTTTACAATGGCTTTAAATACATTCATCATACATTCATCATTCTTTTACAATATTTCATTAAAGTCTTTAAGTAAAATATGGGGACAAATGATTGCTGTTCCAAGCTCTTGGAATTGGATCTCCTTCGACAGTTATTAGTTTGAAAGTGCAATCAAGAAGTTTTTTGCCTATGACATACGACCCTTCCCAGTTTGGTGCAAACACTTCTGTTGCTGTCATGACCCTCTTCAAGACTAGATCTCCAATCTCAAAGCTGCGTTGGCGAACTTTGGAATTGAAGTGCCTGGCAATTCTTTGCTGATGGGCTGCAATTCTGAGCTGAGACTCTTCCCTTCTTTCATCAAGGAAGTCAAGTGTTTCAAGTTGCAACTCTTCATTTTTTGTTTGGTTGAAATGAATTCTTCTATTTGAAGGGACTTCCATTTCCACTGGAATCATTGCCTCTGATCCATATGCCAATGAAAAAGGAGTGTGCCCCGTCGCAATTTTATGTGTAGTTCTATATGCCCATAGTGCTAGTGGAAGCTTATCGACCCTACCACCTTTCGCTTTTTCCAGCTATTTTTTGATGGTTGATTTGATAATTTTTTTTACTGCTTCCACTTGCCCGTTTGCCTACGGATGAGCCACTGCTGAGAAGCTTTTCTGGATCTTGAATCTCTTGCAAAAATCTTGGAACTCTTCACTTTCGAATTGGGTTCCATTGTCTGTGATTATCTTATGAGGCACACCATATCTGCAAATGATATTCTTAGTTACAAAGTTTATCATCTTCTTAGAGGTAATAGTAGCTAATGGTTCAGATTCAGCCCATTTAGTAAAATAATCAACAGCAACAATAACATATCTGATTCCGGATTTGGCAGTTGGCAAAGGCCCGATGAGATCTATTCCCCAAATAGCAAATGGCCACGGACTGACCATCTGTGTTATCTCAGTGGAAGGTGCTCTTGGGATTTTTGCAAATCTCTGGCATCGGTCACATTTTCGGACGTAACTTGCAGCATCACGATTAATATCTGGCCAAAAATACCCATAACGGAGAATTTTCTTTGCTAGGGTTTGACCACCTGAATGATATCCGCACTCTCCTCCGTGTACTTCAGTTAGAATTGTCTCAGCTTCTTCCTGGGTCACACATCGGAGTAATGGCATTGAGAATCCCCACCTATACAATCGGCCATCTTGAATTATGTATCTGGAGGCTTTTCTTAACAACTTCTGCCGTTCTTTTGAGTTTTCTGGTAGAGAACCGTTGAGCAGATATTCCAATATCGGAGTCATCCATGATTCTTGCTCCTGTGATATAGTCATGATCCAGTCAATATCCATCTCATCGATGCTTGGAGCTGACAGGACTTCCACAAGAACTAATCCCAACAATTGAGCTTCACCAGTGCTTGCATACTTTGCGAGAGAATCTGCCTTCATGTTTTCTTCCCGGGGTATATGATTTATCGTATAATGATCAAGGTCATCGAGAAGCTCCCAGGCTCTTGACAAGTAAGCGGGTAGATTTCCTCCTTTAGTTTGAAACTCTTTCTTGACTTGACATACAATAAGCTATGAATCACTGAAGATCTGCAACATTTTGAAATTCAATTCTTTAGCAATTATCAAACCGACAATAAGAGCTTCATACTCTGCTTCATTGTTTGTCGAAGGGAATTCCAATCTTAAAGCATAGCACAATGACCGTCCTTCAGGGGTTTCAAGCACAACCCCAGCTCCGGAACAGTAATCGTTTCTTGCGCCATCAACATACATTTTCCATCGAATTGGAGGATTATCAGTCACTACTCACTATCACCTTTGTCTGTACATTCTGCGATGAAATCTGCCAAAGCTTATCCATTGATTGCTCTCCGGGGATGAAAAGTGATGTCGTATTGGCTGAGTTCAATATTCCACTTCAAAAGGCGACCTGAAGTCTCGGGCGAAAGAGGACTTGCTTCAGAGGTTGATCAGTGAGGACTTTGATTGGATGAGCTTGAAAATACGGCCTCAATTTTCTTGATGCAATCAGTAGACAATAGGCGAGCTTTTCCAACTTCGAATAATTCATCTCTGCCCTAGTGAATCTTTTGCCGATATAATAGACCGGGCGCCGAATTTTTGCGTCTTCCCGTACCAGGGCTGCACTGAGAGCATGAGACGAGTTTGCCAAATATACAAAAAGATCTTCTCCATTGTCCGGCTTAGAAAGTATTGGAGGCGTTTCCATATGACGGATCAACTCATCGAAAGCTTTCTGGCATTCAGGAGTCCAATCAAAATTCTTCCTTCCTTTGTTCAGTGCATCAAAGAACGGAATGCATTTATCAGTAGCTTTGGAAATGAATCGACTCAGAGCAGCAACTTTCCCATTGAGACTCTGTAGTTCCTTCTTTTCCCTAGGGGCTTTGACTTCTCTTAAGGCAGCAATTTGAGCAGGATTAGCTTCAATTCCCCTAGCACTCACAATGAAACCCAAGAACTTTCCGGACTCCACCCCAAATGAACATTTCCAAGGATTAAGCTTCATTCCGTACTTCCGGAGGATTGCAAACATCTCCGCCAAGTGATTCATATGGTCTACCGCTTTCTTTGATTTCACTAACATATCATCAACATAAACTTCCATAGTTTTGCCAATCTGCGGTTTAAACATAGCATTGACGAGTCTTTGGTAAGTTTTCCCTGCATTCTTAAGTCCGAAGGGCATGACTTTATAGCAGTAGAGACCAACATCGGTGATGAAGCTTGTATCCTCCTGATCCGGCTCATGCATCATAATCTGGTTGTATTCGGAGTAAGCATCCATGAAAGATAACAATTCGTGTCCCGTTGTTCCATCTACCAACTGGTCTATTCTGGGTAACGGGAAGCAGTCTTTGGGGCAGGCTTTGTTTAAATCTGAGAAGTCAATGCAAACTCTCCATTTCCCATTAGCTTCCTTAACCAGTACTGGATTTGAAACCCAATTCGGATAAGTAGACTCCCTGATGAAACCATTCTCCATAAGCTGGTCTACCTCTTCCTTCAATGCTGCTGACCTTTCAGGACCCTGGGTTCTTCTTTTCTGTTTTACCGATGTAAACTTTGGATCAACATTCAGAGTATGTACTGCAATTTCTGGGGATATTCCGCACATATCAGCATGAGTCTAACCGAATACGTCCAGATTTGCCTTCAAGAATGATATTAAGGAATTTTGAACTGTCACACTAAGCTGTGAACCCATATTCACCACTTTGTTCGGATCTCTCGGGTCAACAGGTACTGGCACCGTTACTTCAACTGGCACCACCCTATTTTCCCCCGCACTAGCTTTTCTGGGATCCATTTCTCTTCGTACCCCGCTATGCTCGCCAGTGCAGGGTCCACCCTGTAATTGCTACAAGGTTGGTTCTTTGATGCGGACTGGGGCTGCCGCATCTTTTCCCATCTCACTCTTCCTTGCTTCTCACAACTCTATCAGATAACATTCTCGCCCAGCTTTCTGATCCTCTTTAATAACTCCAACACCATTATCTGTGGGAAATTTCATAGTAAGGCACCACGGGGCGAGAATTGCCTTAAAAGCCACAAGGGTTGGTCGGCCCAGGAAGGCGTTGTAGGCAGAAAATTCATCAACAATTACAAAAGTCTGTTTTCGAACTACCTTTTTCTGCCCCTCTCCAAGCTCGACGAACAAGTCGATAGTTCCAATGGGCTGTTTCGGTTCCCCAGTGAACCCAACAATCTTCTGAGATGAGGCTTGAACATCAGCCATTGGAATTTTCATTTGGTCGAATGTCTTTTTAAAGAGAATATTGCAAGAAGCGCCGCAATCTACAAGCACTCTTCTCACAATAGCCGGCCCAATGCCTGCAGAGATGACCAAGGGATCCATGGTCGGAGCTTCAGTGCCCATGGAGTCCCTGGCCTTGAAAACAATATCATCATTAAAAGTTTTCTGCTGCTTCAAAGGTGCAGCGTCTTCTAGCACAAAAACACTTCTTCTGTTGGTGCATGTTTCAAGACACGGGCATATCTTTCCATCTCGCCCCAGCTTCTGCCTGCTGGGTGAGGCCCTCCTGCAATCACATTAATAACTGGCCTTTCTGATTCACGAACAGTGTTCCTCTCACCCGAGCCAGATGGATGAGCAGGAAGTTGCTGACCCTTAGTAGACGAAGTTGGGTCATTTCTACTTCTTTTAACGTATTGCTGCATCTTGCTCTCTCTCAACAGTTCTTCAATTAAATTTTTCAGATGGCGACATTCGTTGGTATCATGACCGGGTTGATTATGAAACCGACAGAATCTCCCACTTTGAGCAGCCTTTTTGCTAACTCTCATCTCGGGCGGTTTAGGATATTCTACCGCATCTTTGGTAGCAAAGAATATCTTCACCGGGGTGTCAGTTAAAGGAGTGAAATTTGAAGATTTTAAGAAGCGAGGTTTCTTCATATTTTTCTGTTTCTTCCCACCGTTGTTCTCCCTTTTCTGACTTCCGGATTCTCTTTTGACAGGAGCAGTAGTGTTATCCTTAGCCTCTGTCAATGCCACCTTAACTGGCGCCCGAAGGCTTTCCAAGCGCATGAATTTATCAGCTTTCTTATAAAATTTATCAAGTGAATTCGGTTCTTTCGTCTTCAGCCACTTTCCAAATTCGCTTGATTTATCGATTGCCCTCATCAGGTATGTCAAGACCATCCGTGGCTCCACATTGTCCACTTCAGCCAAAGCTATGTTGAAGCGGTTCAAGAAAGACCTGATAGATTCCCTAGGGTTCTGTTCCAGGCTTGATAGCGACATAATATCCTTTGCTTTTGAAGCATACAACCTGAATTGTTCTTTAAACTTCCGAGTCAAATCGGTGAACTGATCTATGGATCGGACCGGAAGTTTTGTTAACCAAAGCAGAGCCACTCCTTCCAAGTATACCGGAAAGTACCGGCATTTGATCTCATCATACGCTCTAGCACCAGTCATGTGCCAATCATACTTATACAGGAATTGATTGGGGTCACTTGTACCCTTATAAGCCGGGATGGTCGGAGGAATAAACTTCCTTGGGAATTCTTCCTTTAGAATCTTCTCAGTGAACAGAGTTTTGCTCGGAGCGAATCCCCGTTCCTTCTCATCTTCATCTCTCTACATACTTTCTTTCATGATTTGTCGCACCATGCCCGAAAGATATTCCTCATCATTTAAAGGATCTACAGGACAAACTTCAGCCATTTTCTCGGAAGTTTGTCAGGACAAACGTTCGCGGAGAGTTGGCTGTGGTCTCGATCCTCCAACTTGAGGAGGTGTTTCTTTGACGGGGCTGGCTGCTCTTTGAGGAATATTCCTCTCTTCAGGATCATGAACATCATCTGCAAGGTTTTCTTCGTTATTCACCGGTTGACGGTTTGCTCCAAGCAATACATTTATCCTCTCAAGCATTAAAGTATTATGAGTTTCCATCTGCTGGTATAATCCAGATACTACAGCGTCTAACTCTGCTCATGTAATTCCGGCACTTGGTGCTACTTGACTTGATGAAGGGAAAGTGGCAGTATTTTCATGGACATTACTAGGTCTTGTATATCCACGCTTTCTTCCAAGAGCCATTATTTCCGATAGACTTCTGGTTTTGAAAGAGACTTTTTTGACAAACATTTGTGAAGCAATGATGAAGGTATCCTTGAGTTCGGTTCTCAGTGAAAGCACCAAAAATATTAACGTAAAAATCAGACGCTAACACGTCGGTGTATGTATAGTAGATGTGAAAGCACCACCCGTCAATACGGGAATTAGAGATAAGCAGGAAATTACAGAAAAGTAGTAAAAAACACAGTTTTTATAGTGGTTTGGCTTATAGTCAAGCCTACATCCACTTTAATTCTCTTTATTACCGACTTAAGTAAAACTTATACAACTTTCTTCAATCACAACACACTTTAGACTAGTAGCTCAAACTTTGATGTAGAATAATCTTTTGAGTTCATATTGAATGATGTAGATTCTCTCTTGAAGTTTGTCGTAAGGTCCTTGGTGCTTGAGGTGCTCAAAGTGTTGTTTGAGAAAATGGCAGAGTGTTCATGCTACGGAGAATGATCCAAAAGTCCTCTTCAAGTTGGAGCTAGTGCCGTATTTATAGGAGAGTTCAGAGTTAGGTTGTTGGTTATAGGTCGTTGGCGACCTAAGATAGGTCGTAGGCCGTGGGGCGACCTAGTGGTAGCGACCTAAGCTTTACGGCTTAACTAGAACACACTTGATCTTTTCCGAATGAAGTAGTAGGTCGTGGACGACCTAGGGGAGTAGTTGGCGACCTTGCAACGCTGAGACATTCAATGCAGCGACCTAGGCTAAGTCGTTAACTTGTTATGTCGCTTAATTCATTAAGTCGTTAAGCCATGGGTTCACTTAGGTCGTAGGTCGGAAGTTGCGACCTATGGTAGGTCGTAGGTCGGAAGTCACGACCTAAGGCATACGAGCTACGGCCTATTCTGGTTGTACTCGGCCTCTCTGAGTGGGTTAATGGGTCGAACGCGACTTAGCATAGGTCGTAGGTCGTTTACCCGAGTTACAGCTTAGCTCGGCTTTGTATAGCTCGCTAGGTCGTTAAGTAGTTGGGTTGAACACGCGGCTAAGTCGCTAGGTCGTGGACTCCTTTAGGTCGCTGAACTCTTCAGGTCACAAGGCCCTTTAAGTAATCAGGTCGTTCCACCGTTCCACCTCTTAGGTCATTCCACATTTTAGGTCGTTCCGCCTTTTAGGTCGTTAGGTCGGCTTATCTCTTAGGTCGTTAGGTCGGCTTATCTCTTAGGTCGTTTTCAAAACGGAGTTAACACTCATAATTAGGAGATGTCACCACTCTTCTAGATATATCTTTACACACTATGACGTCGTGTATCTGATTTTTGTTGTGTATGCTCGTGGCCACAAATTAGAAGTCGGTAACGAATAGAGTGAGTGATGACATATTCGGTACTATCCAAGAAGGGATAGGCCGGTCTTGTGTTGGTTTAGGAGTTCAGTATCTGGACCTTAGGTGCATCCCTCTAGAGGTGCACAATGTTGGATCGGGAAGGTAGTCCCTTCAACTAGTCATTTGTTTGGAATCCAAAATCCAATACATGTCTGCCATTTTCAAAACCTATTACGCTGGAATTTAATAATGTAACAATTTCAGCTATTTAATTTATTATGTGTGCAATAGACACTATTATAATACAAGAGAATTTGATATAGGATGTTTGGTTATTGTAAGGTAAAAATCTTGTCGGTATTTATTTGTGACTCGGTCTTACGGAATATCTTTTGTTTGATAAAGAAAAGTTTTGATAAATTTATAAATTCAGTTGAGTGTGTTTTCTCATGCTGTGTTACCAAACTGTCCGGACGTTCTTCCCTTTCAATGCTCAGGTCAGACCGATTATATTTACAGGTTCAAATTTGATGCTTTTGGGGCTTCGTAGGCGAGCTGGAGATCTTCATGTCGTATACCCGTATCTGTTTATTATTCCACTGCATAGCTTTGCATTGTTGTTGTTGTTGTTGTAGATTATCAGCACTTGTGAGGATAGGTCATGATAACTATCCAAGCTGATGATTATTTATTGTGTACTCTGATATTGACTTATGTGTATTACAGTTTCTTTTTGTAAAGATTAATTATTGTTCTATATTATATGTTCTCCGCTACGATGTGAGATTCTGTATTGTTTTGGTTTTGCTTCTCGCTTCTTCTTCTCTTCTTCTTTCTTCTCTCTTTCTTCTCATCCTCTCTTTTCTTTCTCATGATTATCTGCAATCGGTGCACCCTGGTTCGGACATGTGTGGTTTATTGTCATATTTAGAGGGTACGGATTTGCAGGTCTTCACATTAATGATGTAACTCATTTACCAACCTTTTGCCCGACCCAACCCTTTCTTTTCTTTCCCTTACAGGAGACATGGAAGTAGGTGATATACCCGAAGATTCGTGCGTGGTGAGACGAGCTTGGCATTAGAGGTTCATTTTGTTATTTCCTATTACTCTCCATGTACTATTTATCGTATCTAGTATTTTATCAGACTAGTCGATGTATTTCTATATACTGTAGACTTGACCATGTACTGTTTTAAGACTTTGTTATTTTTTTGGATATTTTTTGAGATGACTGTTTTCAAAACTTCTATTTCGCTGCCTTTCGTAGTGATACCTGAAAGTGTAGAATGTCTTAGAGTTTATTCGTATATTTGTTATCTCTGAAATGTTAACTCGTACTTCTTGTTACTAACGCGAGTCTAAAAGTCACCGTAGGCTTTGAATCAGTGTGTCGAGAGATGTGGATTGTCACAGCATATGAGAAACATACTGTAGATGCTCCTATCGTCTCATGCATAGAAACTATGTCTGTACCGCCTGGCTAGCTGTCATAACAATGCAGAGGTGCATGTGTTTTCGTGTACTTATAGCACCAACACGATAAAATATATCAAAAACCAAACATTTGTCTCAACTCCCATAGGGCGTAAGAGTCAAGAGTTTTGTACAAACATCCAACTACAGGCGTCCTCCATTCTATAGCATGAAGCTGATCTAGATTGGTTACTGTTGTAAGGTACCTTAATCTAATGGTCCTCTTTGGCTTGAAAAGAATGTCGAACCAAATAAATATAAGAGAAATGCCATAAAGACAATATCACTTATAACATCAGCACTCATATGCGCTCTAACGTATTCCTGGAAGTATGTCAAGTAAACAAGACCCAAAGAAACACGACCAACCTCAAAATGGGATAGATATATGTTGAATAACACAGGAGTCTCGTAAGCATAATTAAAAGGAAAAGACATCATATTTGGACCTTCTATATCAATCTTAGTCAACATATAAAAATCGATAAGGGCAATGCCGATCTCAAATCTGAAAAATGAAATGTCTGTTTCGTGGGCCATCACCTCTGAACTAGGGCAGATATGAGGGAAACGATCAAATGACTGGAGATGTCGAATATGTAGAAAAAAGGCAAATGATTGGTTTGCAACTATCTACTAGAGCTCGAATATATTATACACTTGGACCAATTGTCCTGACAATTGGCATATTAGATCTATATAATAAACAACAGTTCATGATTAATATACAATAAACATAACATTGACTAATATACTAGGTCTATATAATAAATAACAGTACATGATTAATATACGATTAATATAACATCGATTAATATGCTGTGTTTTTATAACAAACAATAGTTTATGATTAATTTACGACTAACATAACATCGACTGATATACTAACAATATACTGAGTCTATATAACAAAAACAGTTCATGATTAATATACGATTAACGTAATGTTGATGTACTAACAATTATTCCATATTAATAATTATACGTCGAATGTATTCAGTTGGTTCACATGTGATACGTTTATCCCTCCGGTAGCTCATGCAAGATTCGTAAACCGTTAATTGTCGTCTCGAGACTAGGGGCAGTGCGAAGCAGACCGACCTGCTCATTTGTATGTTTTTAGACGGTACGTCTTGCGATTTTAGTGATGTGTACGTCTTGTGATTTTAGTGATGTGTGGTAGCGTTTCAACTATTTTCTGACATAAAACGTAATTAGAATGAGATATTGTAGGAGAAAATGGCCGGACGCGGGATTCGTAAGCGTCTAACGTGGAACATCTACTTAATAAACGTACGTTCTGATGATGACTACCAACCGCTTGTTTAATAAGCTTTTAATTTACCATGTTAGGCAGAATAGCTTAGCAGTTACAACCCGTGTCTTCCATCAATTTGCACTTTCCTTATCATCACTTTTGCGTACGTGTAAAGTCTAGTGCTTATCCCTTTCTCCCTTTTACTCTTCCCTTCTTCTCCTTTGCCTGTTAAGAAGCTCTTCTGCCCAACTTCTGCCTAATTTTTCAGCTTAATTAAGCCCATCTCCAGCTATGTTAAGTAAGTCCTCTCTTCTACTTTTTCTCCAGCTTCAATCTCCTCACTAATTGTCCAGTTTACGATTCCTAATTCAATACGTTTTAGTCTATAATTAGGATTTGAAGAAGACATTAACAGATATGCAAAGAGTAAGCGTTTCAGCACATCAAACCCCGGTCCAGAAACTGGGCCAAACACAAATAACCCTTTCACCCAAATTCAAACTAGCGTCGAATTCTCCAGAAGCAACTTCACTAATCCCGAACCTTCCAGACGACATCGCCCTCAACTGCCTTCTCCGTACCCCCGTCTCCACCCACACCTCCTGCCGCCTGGTGTGCAAAAAATGGAACGCCTTCTTCTCCGACACTGGCAACTTCTTCACCTTGAGAAAGAAACTCTCCATCCCCAAAAACCCCTTCCTCTTCACCTTCGCCATCGACCGCTGCAGGACAGAGCTTCACTGGCTCGTCCTTGACCTAACCAACACGTCCTGGTTCAGACTTCCACCCATGCCGTACGCCGCTGCGGCGTCCGTCGGCGTCTGCCCTCACAGCTTCTCATGCATCCCGATGTCCGACTCCATACTCGTGTGCAGCGGGTCGTTGGTTCTCAAGTACGAATTGCTGAAGCATAAATGGAGCGCGATACCGCAGATGCGGACGCCGAGGTCGTTTTTCGGGAGCGGGGTGGTGGATGGAAGGGTGTACGCGGCGGGCGGGTGGTCCGTGGACCGGGTGGAGCTCGACTCGTGCGAGATGTACGACCCGGCCCGGAATGGTTGGGTGGAGGTGGGTGGTAGGATGAGGGTGGGGATGACGTGTTACGATTCGTGTGTGGTGGGTGGGAAGATGTACGTGACGGAGGGGTGGACGTGGCCGCTGGTGGCGGCTCCGATAGGGGAGGTGTACGATCCGGTTAGGGGTGGGTGGGAGGAGATGAGGGTGGGGATGAGGGAAGGGTGGGTGGGGAAGAGTGTGGTGGTGGGTGAGAGGGTGGTGGTGGTGGGGTCGGAGAGCGGAGGGAGGAGGGTGAGGGTGTACGACGAGGAGGGGGATGAGTGGGCGGTGGTGGAGGGGGCGGGTGTGCCGGAGACGGTGGGGAGTTCGTTTGTGGTTTGTGGGGATGGAGGGAAGAGGATTTATGTGGTGGGGAGTGGGATGAGGGTTGCCGTTGGATTTGTGGAGGAGGTGAGGGTGGGAGGTGGTGATAGGAAGAGGAGGTTTGGGGTGAGGTGGGAGGATGTAGAGGATCAGGGGTTGAACGGGCTTAAGCCGGCCAATGCTATGGTTTTGTTTGGTTAAAGTTGCTGCTGATTTTGGACTCTACATCTCCTATTAGTTTTATGCTTGTGATGTCTGTGTTCAATGTGCATATTTGTATCCAATATTTTATAGTTTAAACGATGGACAATTTTAAGAGGACTTCAGTAGTTTCTACGACCAATTTTATTTGAATTTTTTTTACAAGTTTTTAATGAATAGCTTTTTTTTTACCCACTTGCCAAATTATTACCGTTTAAAGTTAACATTTATAATGAACACGAAAATTTGACTTAAAACTAAAATAAAGAGTTTGAATTTCATCCAAATTCATTTTTTCTTCTTCTTTACTTTCTCACTAGCGTGTAACTTGTGCGTTGCACACGGTAATGTTGTCAAAAAATATATATTTTAATTATGGCTAAAATATATTTTATTATGCAATATATAATAAATATATCGTGATATATTAATCATAAATTAAAATGACATGTGACGTTCGGACAAAAGGTTGAGAGTTCAATCCTCCCTAACAATATATCTATGTAAAAATTATTGTTCTAACCAAAAAAAAAATTAAATTTAATATTGTATATATAAATAATTTATGTTTTTCTTGATGACATAAATAATTTATGTTATGTGATATATATTTTTGGGAAATTCTATTTCAACATAAAATATAGACACAAAAATGGAACATAAAAAATATTGACCATTAGATCTCTCTTTGAATTTCACCTCTTATGTAAAGACAAAATGATCAAATGGTCAAATACTTACTGTGTCTAGTTTTGTGTCTCAATCCCTATATTTTATATATATATGAGTGATAAGTAACTTAACTATTTTGTTAATACGATTGCTGTATATATATTAGATTGTCATTTTTTAAAAGATTTATAAATGGATTAATGAGCATTAAATAATTGAATTTATTTAAATAATTTGAATTGACGATCAACATAACTAATTAAATATAAGGAGTTGAATGTAAAAAAATTGATGAAAATTGAGAAGAGCTTTGCATATATTTGCAATTGAGAAGAGCATCAGTTTTATGATTAGCTTATCTACATGTGAACTTTTATAGCATTATTTAGTTCTTAGTTTTAAACAATTTAATCCTTATAATTAACCATATATTTCATATTGTTGTAGGAGGATCATGTTTACAAATTTGATAATTACAAAATAATGTTATGTAGCATTTAGTCGAGTTATGAGTTGAGTATGGTTTGATATCATGTCAAAAATGAGAATGTTTATATAATTTAATATCAGTGTAATCTGCACGTTCACATCGTATGTTGTAAAATATAAATTTATCTTTTAAAGGTTGTTAAAAATGAAATAATATTATGTAGTGCACGATAATTTATTTGAGATAAATGAATTAGAAATTAAAAGAATTATTATTATTTATATGTATACATTTTATGTTATGGGATTTAAATATCTATATATAGAAGAGATAATTTTATCTTTTTTTCCCATATATATGAATATTGTATATATTGAAATTCTTATATTTTTATGATTCATTAGATGGATTAGTGAACATTAGTTAATCATTTGTATTTAAATAATTTAAATTTAAGATTACAAAATTGGTTAAATATATGGACTTGAATGTAAAATACTAAAAGATAATAAAGAATGGTTTCTATGTAATTGTAAAACAAATTAATAGAATTTTACAATGCAATGTATGATAAATTTATTTATTAAATAAATTATAAAATAAATTTATTATTTTCATTGATGTATGGACTTGAATTTAAAATATTAGAAGATAATTAAGAAGGGTTTCTACACAATTGTAAAAAAGTTAAAATTTAGGCATTTGAAGTTAATAAAATTTTACAGTGCAATGTATGAGAAATTCATTTATTAAAGTTCTAAAAAAATTATTATTGTCATTCATATATATAATTTAAGTTATGTGATTTATATATATTTGTATATAAATGATTTTTTTAACCAATTTGTTGAAGCACCTGCTGTACGTATATTGAAACTTTCATCTTTTAGGTATATTAATAAATATTAGTTGAGTTTTTAATTTTGAATTATGTAATTAATTTAAATGTGTGGATTTTAATGTAAAAAATTGAGAGAACCGTGAATGATTTGTAAATAATTGTAGAATTTAAAAAAAGGCAGATATTTGAATGTAATATAGCGAAAAGTTTAGTTAAATAATTGTAAATTGGTAAATTATAAAATTCTGAAAATAAAATATCCGAATTTGGAGCGGATTAAGGAGAACATAGATAGCTCCTAAAATTAATGAGAAAGCTTCAAATTCATCTGCTTTACTATTATTTAATAGATTTATGTTTTTTAAAACTATATATCAAGTTGAAGGGAAAGAATTTTTCTAATTTAATAAATCAAGGTAGCAAAAGCTATAGTCATATTGAATTCGAAATGCCGAATTCATTTGAATGGCGATTAAGAATGCTACCTGTTAGGATAACCTTACAATATTAGTTTTTAGAAGAGATAATAATCGAAGGGATACTTTTATTTGCATTCACATCTTTAAGCAGTTAAACACACCGTATTATTTAGGGCTTTCTTGTCTATTTATTTAATAATGATAAATATTATTTATATGTTGATTGTACTACACCCAAGTTTCTCCATGTCATTTTGGTGGCCTGTTAGGATCATTTTTTCTTGCTACGTCACCTTTTCAAAATTTGGTTTAGCTAAAATAGTGTAAGTACTACTATTGTTCATTTTTATGGAATTCATTGGTGGCATCAAAAGCGGTCCTAGTTGCAAATATTATTACTAGCAACTTTGCCTAGTAGAACTTTTATATCCCTATGTAAAATAAATCTATTATGGAAATTTCATTTCTAAATCTTAGAAACTTGGACGTAAATGCCCATGTTTAAAACGGTGAACGATTATAGGTGTAGAAAGTAATTATAATAACATATTTATTAGTTAATCCGTCGTGGATTAACTTGGAAAAAAGTTGTGGATTAACTTATAAAAAACAAATTGTGGATTAACTAACTAATATTGTGGATGTAGATAAAAGTTACCTAATTGAAGAACGTTCAAAAATAGTTTCTTCAAAACTTCAATTTCATTAATTTCTTCAAAAACAAATATAGAACCATAGTTTGAGTACCAAACCCAAAGACCTAACACAATTATTCTCTTATTAAAAAAGAAAAAATTATGCCTCATGATCAAGCTACTAATGTATATAGCAATAAATAAATTGTTGAATCAAATTCGATAGAGGAAAGTCTTCTATTTGTCTTAAGAAAAATGAGTCATCCTCGTAATTGGGAGAATATTAATTTTATCTTATTCTACAATTAACAAAAAAGAGTTGGCAACAAGCCTAACAAGTAATAAAAAGCTAAATACAAAGAATAAAAAGATAAAAAAGCACCAAACCTAAGGGTAGAGTGAATGCGGTAAGGTCAAAGAGCTGAAGATGCTAGCAAAACTTGATAAAACATCCCTTTAACTATAAAAACTCGGTGACTCATATATTCCAAAAATAGGAGAAGCCAAAGAGGAGCAGATGAAGCAAGACAATAGAGCACAACGAGCCTAGACTCCACGATGAGCTATCAACAGGATGCTAATCGCACCAATTCACTATCAAAAAGACCATCTAGCAAACCATCCATGCAATGGTCGTAGCATGAACATTCCAATCCACCACAACCAAAAACAGTAAAGCTCAACGAGAATGTGAACTTCCCATATATATATATATATATATATGTGAATAATCTATTGATTATGCACTTATGCATGGAAAGTGAAGCATGGACATCTTCTCTTTTATTATAATATGGATACCCAAACATGCATTATTAATTTAGGAAAGTTAAATATATACTTTGTTTCGTTATATTTTCTTTTTCTCAAATGTGATTTTTTATCAAAAACTACAATCCACCTTGATGCAAAGTCACACCACTCCGATGCATACTCACTCTTCAACTTAACCAAAACAGCTAATTACGCATGTCCGTCAATCCAACATTGATCCACAACTCATTCAAAATTACTTGTAGTATCACAAAGGCCTCCAAGTAATTTCCGTTACATGATACACCTTAATCCAAACAAATTTGTCTCTCCGACTCCAATTTCTGAAATCCCTGCACCATTTATCAATTTTCTAAGCAATTTGTATGTATTGTTGCTTCATCATTTTGTGCGTAGAACCTCGCTATATTTTTTCCACGCCCTTGTAAACTTATTTTGAGTTGAAAGGTTGCAACTTTTTTCTTTCAATTGTCCTATTAGAATAAGATTATTCTTAATTTCTAGGACATGCCCGACTCACATAAGTTTTATAGTTTCTCTTAACTCATAAATCTCCACCATCAACAGAATCTACATTATCATTTTTCTCTTTAAAATCAATGAACTCTTCCTTTGTTTTCATATATGGAAACATACTTGAATAAAGCACCTAATCCTTCCTTTTGTCTATTCCAAAAATATATATATATATATATATATATATATATATATATATATATATCTTATATATAAAGCAAATACTTAAGTAGGTGAAGCCTTTTTGGACTTTCCAAAAATGTCCTTTCCGGTTTCCGCCATGTTTTCATTTCATTACATATCATATGAGGGTGTATTTGTCTTTCCCGTCTCCACCAACTCCAAAATCAGTTTGCTACCACGTTTTGCAATATTTCACGGCCTTTCTATTCCACGTTCTCCTCAACTCATCGTTCCCTTTTCTTCTGCAACTCAATTCCTCAACCCTATTTCTTCCTCCTCTCACTTTATGACCACGTAAAGTAATTAAATCTAAAATTGATTATATGTATGGCTTGAAGGACTTCTAGATCTGAAATCAATACATTTTGGGGGTTGCTTTCAACGCTGCTGCTTTATGACATATTGGTTGATCTATATCAGGAAAAGGTTTGGTTAAGGATGACGATCTGAAAGCCCTAACGGCTCGCCTCTCCTCACAAACTTCCTCTCCGTAGGTATTTTTTTTAATATCAATAAAAATGTTCCCTTTTTACCACCGATTTTAAGTTGTCTTCTTTTCTGATGATGTTTATAGATTGAGCCAAAGGTTCAAACGATGGTTTGGGTTATTACTATTCACCTACCTTTTTATTGTGCGTTTTGCCGCGACCTACTGATTGTATGTAATTTGATTTTTTTCTTAGATATTGGACGATACATTTGATTTTTCAATCTTATCCTACGTTGATTGTGCAGTTATGGTTTTGGTTTATGTTTCTCTTCATGCATTTTCTTATGTAATGCAGATCTCTTGACAGGAGATTATAACTTTGACAAATAAGTTTTCTTTGTGCACAGTCAATGATAACTGGCTTTCAATTGGCAAGGACAAGAACTTGAAAGTGTTATTGGCTAGCCTCTCCTCTGTTCTTCCTTCATGTAAGCAGCTTTTTGAATTATTGGTTACAAATTTTGTTCTTTTAGTTAAATTATTTACTACATTCATTTCCGATGGCGTTTGAGATTCAATTGACGAAAATGAAATTTGGTTGATAAGTGCTGATAATGACTTGGGGCAATTTTCATACTTCTCTTTTAAAGGTTAAATTTTATTCCTAATTTGAAAAGTTGCCAATTTAAACTTGAATTTTGGTTTCGGTAAATAAGATGTTTGTACTTCATAACAACAAAGATGGATGGTTAAATTTTCTATCTCTTGCCGTGTATTTACCAGATGCTGGAATGCAACCGTGGCATCTGAAGACTACATCAGCAAAAACATCCTTTTTTAACATCATTTTTTTTCTTTAATTTTTTTAGGGCGATCATTGAAAACCTTAGTTGCTTTGGTTAGCAATGAATTATTCGACTCTTAAAAGATAGTAATTTTTCTCGAACTACACTAAATATTTAGAATTTCTATCCAGGTCCATGCTTAATTATTGGGTTTGGCTTTGTGTTAGATTAACCATGTTAAATTCATATATATAATATGGCTTTGTCTACTTCTACTAACGTAATGATGTCACTTCATGTTTGCAAGGCTTGGCAAAAAAATAATTCAACTGGCATACTCACTTAATTATTGGCTTTGTGTTACATTAACCATGTTAAAGTCGTGTGTGATATGGGTTTGTTTATGTATGTCTAAATGTTAGCTTTTAGATGGACTCAAGTTTCAAATTAGTATACATTAAACATCTGTATTCTTATTAATATGCATTTAAGTCCAGTAGCGTATGCTATTCATTGTATGGTTGCCTATCCTGGAAATAGTTAAAAGGCTATTGTACTTTCTCCATGTTGTACGTCCTATAGTAGCAGCAAAAAAGGTAAGGTAGTATACTCTGTATAATATTTTTTTGATTGGAAGGAAAAATATTATGGTTACATGCACTTTTACCCTCTATTAACACATAATAATTTGGAATAGCATTACCACACTGTTTAATGCCAATTATATTGATTAAGCACAAAATTACTGAATAGTGTTTGCTATTTTTTAGATGGCATCTTCTCCTTTTTACATGTTATTAGGGTTTTTGGTATATGGTTGTTTAAAATAATTTGTTGAGCTTCAGTCTCTCTTGCACTGTACTCAAATATGGCTGAAACAAGTGTCAAAATTCAATCATTTATAAATTATAGCCAAACATAAAATGTATCACCTAGGAAAAATGCATTACCTAGCCTATTACCAACTTCCCCCTCCTTAGCTTTGGAAGGCTTTAAGGTTGACTGACAATGCACCATAAAATCATTATATAATATTTTTTTCGTATGCTTACGTTGTCATGGTTAATAATTGGTATCCTTCACATTATGTCATTTTGTGAATGTTAAATATAACTATTATTAAACTGAATTGGTTACTTTTCACATGCACATAAAGACGAGTACTTTGTTTCCAGTTACGATCTTCTGATGTGACATGCTATATCTTCTCATAAGTTAGCTACGAAAGAAATGTGGACATTACTGTTAACAGAACAATATTTTTGAGAAAACGGTTTAACAATTTGTAACGACCCAGAATTTTATTTATTAAAATATGAATTTTTAATTGATTTTAAATATTAATGAGTGAATTTATAAGCCAAATAAATTTTTATTTGAATTATTGGATTTAATTGGATAATTAAATCGATAATTTAATATGTTAAATTATGGAAATAATTGAAAATCGAGTTAAATATGATTGAAAATGATTTGTAAAATTTTATTTTATCATATTGAAGTTACAATGATATTTTAGAACTTTTAAAATCGAATTAAAAGTTAATTTGTGAAAATTGAATATTTTAATATTTAAATCGACTAGTGAAAATAGTCAATTTTTGAACAGTCTCAGAATTGGACGAAACCAGTTCCATTGGATCCGTAATAGTTAGTGATTATCGGATTTCAATTTTCGTGTCAATCGGAGCTACCGTTTGATCGTGGCAGCTTGAAACGCATCGAATTATTTTTTTATTTTAATTTGGCGAGTTAAAATAGCCATTTTTCAAAAAGTCTCGGATTTCGATGAAACCAGTTTCATCGGATCCGTAATGTGATATTATTGTAAGGTTTCAAATTTCAAGTCAATTGGATTTATCGTTTGTCCGGTACAAATTAAAACGCCTAGAAATCGATTTAAATCGGTTTAATTTAAATTGAACGTTTGTAGCCATAACTCGCACAGATTTCCGAATTAGCTTCCGAAACCTGTTCCATTGTGTCCGGAACGCGGGGTAAACCTTAGAAACACTGGTTACGGCGCGTAAATCGGAGTTCGGAATTTCCGGATGAATAGTGTTCGATTTTCTTCTATAAATAGACTCCCACACCCTTCATTTATTAAAAAAAAAGAAAAAAAAGAAAATGAAACCCTAGCCGCCAGTTGCAATGGATGGCCAGAAACACACGACCTTCCTCCCTCGATTACTCCAAATCCGTCGACAATTAGCCTTAGGTTTCAACTAGAAAATGGAAGAGGACGATGAGATCTACGAGTACAACAGTTATGATCGATATTGGAGTAGTATTTTGTGAGATTTCTTACCGCGTTCTCCACCATTTACGCACGCGTTTCGAGAGGCATTAGGCGACCGAGTGCCACCATGGTCAGGCCGTGCATTGAGGTCGTGAAGGCGCTTCGGACGGCATCACTTGATCGAGGAAGAAGCTAGAGATTAGTTTGCAATATTAAACCCTAAAAATGGATGCTATGGGTTTCATTATGTCGGCCTTCCTGTAGAAGTTGCGTGCAAAGGAGGTTGAGGGAGATAAAGTTGGGGCGTTGGATCTGAATACACGGCCCAGATTTGTTTGGGTTAAAAAAATTATAAATTTTGTTGTAATTTGTATATAAATTAATTCGTTAAACTTTAAACCGTGATATCTTTTTCATACGAGGTCAAAAAATTGCGAAACCAGTTGCGTTGGAATCGTATGGACGAGCACTAAGCTATGGAGTTGGATTGGAGTCGTTTGGAGTTAGTGAGAATTTTGGGTAAAATTAAACGCGCGTTTAATTTTATTCGAAATAAATCGCTAAAACAGAATTTAAAATCAAGGTGAGAACTTCTAACTCAATCGAATCAGTTTCGATTTTATTTTAAATAGTTAGATTTAAAATATTTGAATGCATGTTTGAATGTTGATTAATATCTATTGATTGTTAAAATAGACATTATACGCCGTTAGTAAGCGGATGTTATTTATTAAAAACATATACCGCGAATATTTCATAAACAGTGAAATTGGTATTATATATAATAGCAATATATATATTGGCATATGTATATATTGGAGTTATTGATTTCCCGCATTTTTTGTTTAGCGGATGAGACCCTATTGCGCCGTCTATTAAGCGGATAATATTTTAAATCCCATATACCGCGATAATTTCGTACTGGAGCGAAATTGGTATTGTGCTAATGTTTGTGGATGCAGGAAAACAGGTTGGAGGGATCCAACTGGATTCCTCAACAGTATTTATTTGATTTCAGATATTTTGATATTTGATGGATTATCATATCGATATATGATATCGTTGTTGTCGTGATTGACTATAATGGTGTGTAGCATCATTGGACCAAATTTTGAAATTTTAAAATGAATTTAAAGTGATTTTTGAAAGTATAAGTTATAAAATAATTTTTGGAATTGATTCATTTTAAATAAATAAACGTTATAATTTTTAAAGTTATAAAAATTATGATTTTTGAGAAAAATAGTTAAAAACTGATTTTTGAGAATATGATGCTAATGATTTTATAAAGTAGTTTAATCGGGATTTTAGAATTTTATTGTGAAAAGTTTAAATATAGGATTTATAAAATTTAATTATTTTATAAATCAAAATGGTGAAATTATAAAGGAGATTAAAGGTGTTTTAAAATAATAATATAAATTGAATTATATTAAGAGATTTATAAATGGATATTTATAAATTAGAATATTGAAATTATAAAACGAGTTTTTATAAGTGTTTGAATGAAGAGAAAATGAATTTTGTAAATGAATGGAATTTATAAAATTTTAAATGGTGAAGTTATAAATGAAATTTATAAATAGTAAGATTTATAAATTTTGTGAAATTATTAAAGAATATATTTGGATGAATAATTGAATCTTATAAGTTATAAGATTTATAATTATGAAGTTCAAAGAAACGATTTGGTAAAATAATCGTTTTATAAGTATTTGACTTATAATATGAACCTTTAGTTTATAATTGAGTTATAAATCGAATAGATTAATAAAGGAATTTATAAAAGGAAGTTGTTATAAAATAAATAGAAATGGAATTTATAAACGTTGTTTTATAAATTCGCAAATGACTTATTTTGATAAGTAAATTGTTATAACTTATTTATGGAGTTATATTCACGTTTTTGAACTGTGAATAATCCTTTGAAATAAAATGTATAGAAAGTATGAAATTGATTAACGTAGTATATTCACGTTTTTGAATAGTGAATAATATGTTAAAGAAACTGTTTAGGATGTGATATTTTAAACAGAATTAAAACGATCTAACGATGTTTTAAAATGTGTTGAGATTCGAAACCATAAATTTCAGCATTGATTGTTGAAATAGACGTTTTCGAGAAATAAAAGGAAATAGTGGACTATAACACTGTTGTTATAGTAAATGATTTCCGAAAGGAAATGTTTTGTATAGTATTGGGATTTATATATCTATTTTAATTTTGAATCCCTATACTAGTGATTTTGGGTTGTCGTAACGATGTTTTACGCAACATTCGTTTTGGGCCCAAATAAATATGTTCAAGAGAATGATTTCCTTAAAGAATGAAATATATACTTAATTTTGATTTAAGTATATTGAATATTTTCCAAGTGTTGAAAATAAATAAAAATTTGTGAATTACTTATGAACAAGTAAGTATGGAAATGTTTTCCAATATAAAGTGAATATCTTAACAATTTATCTTTTTGAAGATAAATTGAAATGAATAATCGAAATCGAATATTCATAGATATTTTGGATTATAAATTCACTATGGAATTTATGAATGAAAAGGAGAATTTGTTTAAAAATAAATATTGATTTATTTTTGAGATATGATTTTTGGAAAATAAATAATTTGAAAAATTATTTGGAAACTGGTGATGTGTGCATATCCATTGATAGTTCAATAACCGACTATCAATATTTCCCTTTGAATGGGTAATTGATGTGATTTGTTTGAATGTGAATGCCACACTTATTTTTGAATAAGTGCTCACTATTCGGGTTAACCGGGAAAGGACCATGGGGTCGTATAATCCATTCCGAATATGTTATACGTCGTTGTGAATTGCATTGAAGATCGGTGTTGAAGACCCGGTATTTGCGAAAGCGATAGGATGACCTGTCGATTGACTCTGCACCGAGTAGCTACGGTATTGAGTTCTCCATATGTGATGGTGAATCCGATCAGGATTGTGAATATCCGGATTGCAAGGACTTCTTTGTAAGTGCCTTCGGTTCTGTTCGAGCCCGGAACAGACTTGTATGGATTGTATGTCTAACATTACAAATTGAGATATAAAGCCGATTTCTTTCAAATATATTTCTGTTGGTGGCGAAGAATTTATTCTTTTAGCTTAACACCCTTCTCTGAGACGTACGAGCTCAGAGGTTATATAGTTGATGTTATCAGCGATATATTCCCAATTTGGTAATGTGATATGCTGAGTGATGCTGAAATGATCATTGTGTTGATTATTTGTGATAGGATCGTTTATTTGATCGTCTATCTTGGTGATCATTTCTATGATCATTTGTTGACCCAAAGCATGGCTTTTGTATAAAATATGTTTTTGAGGACGTGACTTCGTCGAGCCTCACACCCCGTGAATGGTCAAAACAGGAAAGATGCGGCAAGGTTATGAGGGGTAGCGCCCTTTAGGATGTGTGCATTTCCTTCTGGAAAAGGGTGGTATCATGGTATGGAGCCCAGATACTTACTCATGTTGAAAACACTTTGTTATGATTGTGTGAATTGATTACGAGCGCTCGGTGAAAAGGTCCCAAAGGACCGGGGGATGGCATATTCGGTCAGTTGTTACTCAGTTAGGGGTAACCCGGCCTTGTGTTGGTAGAGATCCGGTTTGGTTCTCGGGGATGTCCATCCAGAGGCATTCTCATGTGGCAATGGGAAGTTCCTTGGCCTGATCATTCGTTGGAAATCCAAAGAAACAATACGAAACTTGTACGGTATTAGTTGTAGAACCTATCGTTCACTTATGGTGGCGCCCTACTGTTTGGATGGTAGCTATAGTAGGCATAGTTCGGAATGTCTATGCTGGCTAAGATTTATATTCTACTTTCGAAATGAATTTTTCCTACACTATGCACTAGTAATAATATAAAATGATCTTTTAAATGCGTATCAAGCATCTTTGACTATCATAAGGAGAAATCTCCTCCGATTCTGCGTTTGCATTGTGTGTGTGTGCGGGAGGCCTTATGGTAGTCTCATTTTTAAAAGCATTGCGAATTGAATTTAAAAATATTCCTCTATTTTGATTTTAATGTAAATAAACTGTTTTGAGTTCTCACACCAGTCACATGACTGATCCGGAGTTTATTGTTTTCCTTCCTAAACTCTGGGTGCCCACCAATTTACACACGGGCAGTCAAGAGTTAGGTTTATCAGGATATTCTGGAGTTGCTGGAGGCAAGATGGATGGCATGGCGTATTACTAGTTTATATAGTATTTCTTTTTCCGCTGTTTGATGTTATTTGTTGTTGTTGTACACTCTGATGTAATGATGAAATGAAATGTGATGTAATGTAATAACTGATATAGTTCTTTGTTTAAAGATTATTCATTTATTATTATATGTTGTTCCGCTGCGAATTGTGAGATTTTGATGTTGTTCTGTTGTTTTCTGTTCCGTTCTATTCTCTTTTTCTTCTATTTTAAAATTTTCTATTTTCTTTCCTCTCTATTTTCTATCTTCTTATCTCTTCTTCTCTCTTTTTCTTTTTCTTAAACCCTAACTATTCGGTTTTTCGGCAACGAAAAATCGCGTATGTTACAATGTGGTATCGGAGCATATGGTTAAGCGACAACCATGGTTCTGTTGGGTATTACTCATTAGAGATAGAGTCAGTAGTGCTCTAGATTGAGTTGAGTGTAATAATAGCTATGAGAGCGTATTTGTTAGTGAAAATATAAAATTGTTTTATATTGTGATGATTGGTTTGTTGAGTGGTATATGAACTTTCGTCAGCGTGGTCTCGACAACTATGCCGAAGGGGTTTCTAAACACTTGAATAGAACAATTCGACACAGTATTGTTTTAAAAATGGGTAAATGAAATAATTTTACCTTGAGTATATTTTATATATGGAGAAATAATTTTTTAGAATTATTAAAGTGTATATAAGTTGATTGTTTAGATGTTTGAATAATCTAAATTGAAGAATAATTGTATAAGTAAAGAATTATAAGAATTGAATTATAATTAAAGTGATTTACAATTGTGAAATAAACTTATATATATGAGAAGTGAAACTATATGAATATATTTATGAATATGAGTTGTAATAAAAAATGAAATTCAACTTTTGGTAAATTGAATTGAATTAATGAATTGAATGTAAATCAATTGAATGTGAATTAAGTTGATATGAAATAATGGATATAAGTGTTAATTCATTAAAATCTAATGTTATTGGAAAGTTGAATGATTGAATGAAAATCAATTTAATTAAACCAATTGTAAGCAAAGGAATTTGGTTGTAATTAATATACATTGATTGTTTTATGATTGTTAGTTAATTGTATATAATTCACTAAGTGTTAATGAAAATAAATTAGCGAAATTGAAAGCTAAAGTAATTGAAATTCAATTGGAAGTTAAATGAATCTTAAATAGAATTGAATTTGATTTGGAAGTGAACCAACTTGAATATGAATTAGTGAATATAAACTAATTGAGAATGAATGCTAGTAAATCCAATGTAAATGAATCAAATGTGAATTAATTTGAAAACCAATTCATTAAATATTAATGAGAATATGAATGAATATCGTATTGGTTATGAATGATAGTTGGATGATAGTTGGTTGATGTTTGCATTTGTTGCTTTTATTTCAATTGCTATGTTGACATATATAGTTATTATGTTGCTATAGGATGTATATTGATACTATTATCTATATGCATGATTCTCATGTTGTTTGTTGAGTGATTAGTAGGTGCGGATCGCGTTTGCTTCGCATTTGGAGCTCGCTTTCGCGCTATATTAGCCGTATATGCTCGCTAATAAAATATAAGGTACATATCTCGGATTACATACCGTACTTTTATACTTTTTCCCTTCGGGATGCCTCATTACTTGATGAGATGTATATTTGTGATATATATACTGTCATTTTTTTTCGGATCGAGCCGCGCAAAGGAGACTATGGCGAATTTTTCCGAAAATTTAAAGCGTTAGAAAAATTTTGAGAAAATCTGGAAAGTTTTGAAAACTTTAACTTTAAATTGGAATTGAAAGTTAAAACCATAGTAGTTGTTTTTTAAAAGATAACTAAGTATGATTTGAAAACTTAGTAAAGATTATAAGAAGTTTAACTATGGATTTTGGAAAGTTAATAAATTCTGTAATTTTTCTTACTTGTTAATTTCGAGGACGAAATTCTTTTAAGGGGGGAAGATTGTAACGACCCAGAATTTTATTTATTAAAATATGAATATTTAATTGATTTTAAATATTAATAAGTGAATTTATAAGTCAAATAAATTTTTATTTGAATTATTGGATTTAATTGGATAATTAAATCGATAATTTAATATGTTAAATTATGGAAATAATTGAAAATCGAGTTAAATATGATTGAAAATGATTTGTAAAATTTTATTTTATCATATTGAAGTTAGAATGATATTTTAGAACTTTTAAAATCGAATTAAAAGTTAATTTGTGAAAATTGAATATTTTAATATTTAAATCGACTAGTGAAAATAGTCAATTTTTGAACAGTCTCAGAATTGGACGAAACCAGTTCCATTGGATCCGTAATAGTTAGTTATTATCGGATTTCAATTTTCGTGTCAATCGAAGCTACCGTTTGATCGTGGCAGCTTGAAACGCATCGAATTATTTTTTTATTTTAATTTGGCGAGTTAAAATAGCCATTTTTCAAAAAGTCTCGGATTTCGACGAAACCAGTTTCATCGGATCCGTAATGTGATATTATTGTAAGGTTTCAAATTTCAAGTCAATTGGATTTACCGTTTGTCCGGTACAAATTAAAACGCCTAGAAATCGATTTAAATCGGTTTAATTTAAATAGAACGTTTGTAGCCATAACTCGCACAGATGTCCGAATTAGCTTCCGAAACCTGTTCCATTGTGTCCGGAACGCGGGGTAAACCTTAGAAATGCTGGTTACGGCGCGTAAATCGGAGTTCGGAATTTCCGGATGAATAGTGTTCGATTTTCTTCTATAAATAGACACCCACACCCTTCATTTATTAAAAAGAAAAAGAAAAAAGAAAATGAAACCCTAGCCGCCAGTTGCAATGGATGGCCAGAAACACACGACCTTCCTCCCTCGATTACTCCAAATCCGTCGACAATTAGCCTTAGGTTTCAACTAGAAAATGGAAGAGGACGATGAGATCTACGAGTACAACGGTTATGATCGATATTGGAGTAGTATTTTGTGAGATTTCTTGCCGCGTTCTCCACCATTCACGCACGCGTTTCGAGAGGCATTAGGCGACCGAGTGCCACCATGGTCAGGCCGTGCATTGAGGTCGTGAAGGCGCTTCGGACGGCATCACTTGATCGAGGAAGAAGCTAGAGATTAGTTTGCAATATTAAACCCTAAAAATGGATGCTATGGGTTTCATTATGTCGGCCTTCCTGTAGAAGTTGCATGCAAAGGAGGTTGAGGGAGATAAAGTTGGGGCATTGGATCTGAATACACGGCCCAGATTTGTTTGGGTTAAAAAAATTATAAATTTTGTTGTAATTTGTATATAAATTAATTCGTTAAACTTTAAACCGTGATATCTTTTTCATACGAGGTCGAAAAATTGCGAAACCAGTTGCGTTGGAATCGTATGGACGAGCACTACGCTATGGAGTTGGATTGGAGTCGTTTGGAGTTAGTGAGAATTTTGGGTAAAATTAAACGCGCGTTTAATTTTATTCGAAATAAATCGCTAAAACGGAATTTAAAACCAAGGTGAGAACTTCTCACTCAATCGAATCAGTTTCGATTTTATTTTAAATAGTTAGATTTAAAATATTTGAATGCATGTTTGAATGTTGATTAATATCTATTGATTGTTAAAATAGACATTATACGCCGTTAGTAAGCGGATGTTATTTATTAAAAACATATACCGCGAATATTTCATAAACAGTGAAATTGGTATTATATATAATAGCAATATATATATATATATTGGCATATGTATATATTGGAGTTATTGATTTCCCGCATTTTTTGTTTAGCGGATGAGACCCTATTGCGCCGTCTATTAAGCGGATAATATTTTAAATCCCATATACCGCGATAATTTCGTACTGGAGCGAAATTGGTATTGGCTAATGTTTGTGGATGCAGGAAAACAGGTTGGAGGGATCCAACTGGATTCCTCAACAGTATTTATTTGATTTCAGATATTTTGATATTTGATGGATTATCATATCGATATATGATATCGTTGTTGTCGTGATTGACTATAATGGTGTGTAGCATCATTGGACCAAATTTTGAAATTTTAAAATGAATTTAAAGTGATTTTTGAAAGTATAAGTTATAAAATAATTTTTGGAAATAAATAAACGTTATAATTTTTAAAGTTATAAAAATTATGATTTTTGAGAAAAATAGTTAAAAACTGATTTTTGAGGATATGATGCTAATGATTTTATAAAATAGTTTAATCGGGATTTTAGAATTTTATTGTGAAAAGTTTAAATATAGGATTTATAAAATTTAATTATTTTATAAATCAAAATGGTGAAATTATAAAGGAGATTAAAGGTGTTTTAAAATAATAATATAAATTGAATTATATTAAGAGATTTATAAATGGATATTTATAAATTAGAATATTGAAATTATAAAACGAGTTTTTATAAGTGTTTGAATGAAGAGAAAATGAATTTTGTAAATGAATGGAATTTATAAAATTTTAAATGGTGAAGTTATAAATGAAATTTATAAATAGTAAGATTTATAAATTTTGTGAAATTATTAAAGAATATATTTGGATGAATAATTGAATCTTATAAGTTATAAGATTTATAATTATGAAGTTCAAAGAAACGATTTGGTAAAATAATCGTTTTATAAGTATTTGACTTATAATATGAACCTTTAGTTTATAATTGAGTTATAAATCGAATAGATTAATAAAGGAATTTATAAAAGGAAGTTGTTATAAAATAAATAGAAATGGAATTTATAAACGTTGTTTTATAAATTCGCAAATGACTTATTTTGATGAGTAAATTGTTATAACTTATTTATGGAGTTATATTCACGTTTTTGAACTGTGAATAATCCTTTGAAATAAAATGTATAGAAAGTATGAAATTGATTAACGTAGTATATTCACGTTTTTGAATAGTGAATAATATGTTAAAGAAACTGTTTAGGACGTGATATTTTAAACAGAATTAAAACGATCTAACGATGTTTTAAAATGTGTTGAGATTCGAAACCATAAATTTCAGCATTGATTGTTGAAATAGACGTTTTCGAGAAATAAAAGGAAATAGTGGACTATAACACTGTTGTTATAGTAAATGATTTCCGAAAGGAAATGTTTTGTATAGTATTGGGATTTATATATCTATTTTAATTTTGAATCCCTATACTAGTGATTTTGGGTTGTCGTAACGATGTTTTACGCAACATTCGTTTTGGGCCCAAATAAATATTTTTAAGAGAATGATTTCCTTAAAGAATGAAATATATACTTAATTTTGATTTAGGTATATTGAATATTTTCCAAGTGTTGAAAATAAATAAAAATTTGTGAATTACTTATGAACAAGTAAGTATGGAAATGTTTTCCAATATAAAGTGAATATCTTAACAATTTATCTTTTTGAAGATAAATTGAAATGAATAATCGAAATCGAATATTCATAGATATTTTGGATTATAAATTCACTATGGAATTTATGAATGAAAAGGAGAATTTGTTTAAAAATAAATATTGATTTATTTTTGAGATATGATTTTTGGAAAATAAATAATTTGAAAAATTATTTGGAAACTGGTGATGTGTGCATATCCATTGATAGTTCAATAACCGACTATCAATATTTCCCTTTGAATGGGTAATTGATGTGATTTGTTTGAATGTGAATGCCACACTTATTTTTGAATAAGCGCTCACTATTCGGGTTAACCGGGAAAGGACCGTGGGGTCGTATAACCCATTCCGAATATGTGATACGTCGTTGTGAATTGCATTGAAGATCGGTGTTGAAGACCCGGTATTTGCGAAAGCGATAGGATGACCTGTCGATTGACTCTGCACCGAGTAGCTACGGTATTGAGTTCTCCATATGTGATGGTGAATCCGATCAGGATTGTGAATATCCGGATTGCAAGGACTTCTTTGTAAGTGCCTTCGGTTCTGTTCGAGCCCGGAACAGACTTGTATGGATTGTATGTCTGACATTACAAATTGAGATATAAAGCCGATTTCTTTCAAATATATTTCTGTTGGTGGCGAAGAATTTATTCTTTTAGCTTAACACCCTTCTCTGAGACGTACGATCTCAGAGGTTATATAGTTGATGTTATCAGCGATATATTCCCAATTTGGTAATGTGATATGCTGAGTGATGCTGAAATGATCATTGTGTTGATTATTTGTGATAGGATCGTTTATTTGATCGTCTATCTTGGTGATCATTTCTATGATCATTTGTTGACCCAAAGCATGGCTTTTGTATAAAGTATGTTTTTGTGGACGCGACTTCGTCGAGCCTCACACCCCGTGAATGGTCAAAACAGGAAAGATGCGGCAAGGTTATGAGGGGTAGCGCCCTTTAGGATGTGTGCATTTCCTTCTGGAAAAGGGTGGTATCGTGGTATGGAGCCCAGATACTTACTCATGTTGAAAACACTTTGTTATGATTGTGTGAATTGATTACGAGCGCTCGGTGAAAAGGTCCCAAAGGACCGGGGGATGGCATATTCGGTCAGTTGTTACTCAGTTAGGGGTAACCCGGCCTTGTGTTGGTAGAGATCCGGTTTGGTTCTCGGGGATGTCCATCCAGAGGCATTCTCATGTGGCAATGGGAAGTTCCTTGGCCTGATCATTCGTTGGAAATCCAAAGAAACAATACGAAACTTGTACGGTATTAGTTGTAGAACCTATCATTCACTTATGGTGGCGCCCTACTGTTTGGATGGTAGCTATAGTAGGCATAGTTCGGAATGTCTATGCTGGCTAAGATTTATATTCTACTTTCGAAATGAATTTTTCCTACACTATGCACTAGTAATAATATAAAATGATCTTTTAAATGCGTATCAAGCATCTTTGACTATCATAAGGAGAAATCTCCTCCGATTCTGCGTTTGCATTGTGTGTGTGTGCGGGAGGCCTTATGGTAGTCTCATTTTTAAAAGCATTGCGAATTGAATTTAAAAATATTCCTCTATTTTGATTTTAAAGTAAATAAACTGTTTTGAGTTCTCACACCAGTCACATGACTGATCCGGAGTTTATTGTTTTCCTTCCTAAACTCTGGGTGCCCACCAATTTACACACGGGCAGTCAAGAGTTAGGTTTATCAGGATATTCTGGAGTTGCTGGAGGCAAGATGGATGGCATGGCGTATTACTAGTTTATATAGTATTTCTTTTTCCGCTGTTTGATGTTATTTGTTGTTGTTTTACGCTCTGATGTAATGATGAAATGAAATGTGATGTAATGTAATAACTGATATAGTTCTTTGTTTAAAGATTATTCATTTATTATTATATGTTGTTCCGCTGCGAATTGTGAGATTCTGATGTTGTTCTGTTGTTTTCTGTTCCGTTCTATTCTCTTTTTCTTCTATTTTAAAATTTTCTATTTTCTTTCCTCTCTATTTTCTATCTTCTTATCTCTTCTTCTCTCTTTTTCTTTTTCTTAAACCCTAACTATTCGGTTTTTCGGCAACGAAAAATCGCGTATGTTACACAATTATTTTGTAATTGCTAGACAATACTATTCTATATCTTTGATATGTAATAATAACCAGAAGCGATGGTCATGTGTTGCTGCAAACATAGTTACCATATACTTTTTTCATTTTTCCCCTGATTCTAGGTTAAAGTTTCTAAATTTCAATTATATTCAAAGGAGCAAAATTACCTTTTTCGGCAACTTAACATTGGTATTCATTATTGCTCCTTTAACGAAAGTATTATGCCGCAAAAATACACATATTGTTGCATTATAAGTAAACTAAGTACTATACAACAACTGCTTTTACCGATCATTTTAGTGCTCTGTGCATATGTGAGAACTACAGTTTCTGATATGTTTCCACCTTCACTGCTGCTGGAGAAATTTTTTATCTACTTCTAAATCCACCAACAAATCTATTCTCTTTAAATTTTAACTGTATCGAAACAAAAAGTATATATTTACTCTGGCATTGTTTTCTTCTCATATACTGATGATTCCAAGTACTTTGCATTCTCACGTGATTGATACAGACTGTACAGTGGAAGAACAAGCAATTTATGATCCAAAAGTTTAGAAAATCAATACAAAGTTCGGAGTCCGAACATTTCTTTCTATTCATATCTCTAAAAGTTTATGATTAAATGCATTTGTACTTTTTTTTTTGCTTCCAACTTTGCTCATGGACTAAAAATAATATCAAAGTTTATCCATACCAAGCAAATATATGTATTGTCATTTAACAAATACATAATGGTTGTTCCAAATATGGGTTGTATTAGGAGTTAAAACAAACAACAAAGGCAAAAAATGAAAGTATATATGGGTACATCAAACAAATATGGTCACACACGCTTTTAACTCCTTAATGCATAATAATTTGAAATAAGATTAACATAATGTTTAATGCTCATTGTACTGTTTAATTAAAATATCATCGAAGAGCTTTTTTTTTGTTACAGGTATACTCAAACATTAATAGATTGAACAGTTATATCTGCATTTAATATAAACAATGAAAGATAAAAGGAAAGCACGTGCTGATACAACAAGCAAAATAAACCATCAGATGTGCACAATACCTTAAAACGTTATTACTTTATTTAGTTGTAGTTGAAAAAAACAATAAATGATTTTATTTTCCTAATTTATTAAACAAACTACACTGATATATACAACAACAACAAAAAACCGTTGTATATAGTACATTAACAAACTATTGGTTTATTTAGTTTAATTGTAACAAAATAGAAATACATTTATTTACCTATATTTGTTAATGAAACTTTAATAATATATACAGTAAGCAGAAAAAACTTTTGTATTTACTACGAAATCACATAAGTACGACTCTATCAATCAATTTATAATAATTTGAACCATTGCCTAAATTTCTAAATTAATCATTGTCTTCACTGCTTCATGTTTATGTGAGAGAAAATGCTCAGTGAAAGATCACTTAACGTGTGATTATTTTTTATGGATATAGGTAGTGGTTGCTAATCCTTTGTTGACCGCTTAAATTGCACTTTGCTAGCTTAACTACAATGAGTGCATACGAAAGAAAATGCTCAGTGAAGGTACTGTTTGTTTATAGAATATTTATTTGTTCGTTGACTTAATAACCACCGTTCAATCAAAAAGAATAAACTTTCAAATAAGAGAAACTAAAGTAGCAATGTATTGATGGAAACATGTATATTTATTTCCATTAATGTTTGATGGGATGCTAACTTTTGTAACCTATTTTTCCTATTCGACGTGCCAAACTTGACATAAATTGTTTTTTCCCTTCTACTGCTAATATATCTTTTTAATTCTATGTTATGCCCCAATTTTTCAGTTCCTATGTAAGCTATACAAAAAATTAAACGATGAAATGGTTTATTCGAAAACTTGAAACTTTTTGCATAACGTTTGCAAAATTATTTACAAATTTCAGTTATTCAATTAAATAGCCATTGAAAAAATAAAGAAAAAGAAAATCAATCCTCATCTCTTAGTCCGTTGTGGATCATTGCTTTTTGTTCAATTTTATGTGCTATTGTGCGATGATTCTTGATGGTTTTAGGCTTAAGAATGAAGTCACATGCTGGAATATTAGTGGTCGAAATTGTATTTGTCTGTTATGTTGCTCGGATGCAAAATTATTGATATATATGTATGCACACACACACAGATATATATATATATATATTAGATATATATATTAGATATTTAGATTTGACTGATAAGGGACTTATGAATTAGCATGTGAGGTCAAAATCATTCTTAGAATTGTTTAGCATATGAGTAATCCTCCAACCTATATCTGGTGATTCTTTTGTATAGAAGCGTCATGGGAATGTATCCTTGAAAGAGTATGAGCTTATTCCTTAAAAACGTTTCTGTGTTCACACGTTAATATTTCGTTTTTAGACAATTTTTTTATAAGTGCTTGAAAATGCATATTAATATTTCTGCAAATAAGCTATTCAAATGCATTATGAAGAAGCAACCGCCTGTTACGAAAATCTGTGTACCTAAACTGAAATGAATTAACTTCTATAATAGCAGACAAATCTATTTTATCATGTTCCTAATTTCTATGTACTTTACTTTGATTTTAACTATTCTTGAAGGATTATGTGTCCAATCATTCTTCATTTGTAGCCATCAGACATTGAAACAAGACAATGTTTCATATGCATGTTATATATGTAAGTCCTATATACTTAAATGTTAATTGGAAGCCAAATAGAACATTTGATTGGTGAATATTAATGGTTGAGTTGTTTTCACTTTGGATCAACGAGTGTATAATGGTCGGAGAAAGTTTTATAAGTTCAACGAGATGTATACTAAACTGAATATATGATTTTATTTGTGCATTTAAATATGCTTTTTTTGCAGGGATGTTATTGGAAATGATGTTGCTTTTTGCATTGACAGTGGTTGTTGCATTCTACTGGGCCGGCGGTCAGAGTGAAATTTCATGGTAAACGGATCTATGCTTTTGTCCATTACGAATGTCAGCATGCTCAAAATTTTCTCAACTTTGTTGTGAATATGTTAAAACCATGCTCCATTTTGGAGGCCAATATGTTCAAAATTATATGTTCCATTTGAATTTTAAACAAAAGAAGATTTTGTTGCAAGACCATGTGTTATTTATCTTCAAAGATATTTCATCTTGATTGTAATACCATTAACCTAAGCCAACTGTTATTTCATTTTTGTTAAATACAATGAACTACCCTAAACATACCCACGTACCCTGTATGTTCAGTTTGTAAAAAAAGAAATCATTTCATGCAGGAAAATTATTATTTGTCGTATGTGGAGATTATGTCACTTTATTTATCTTATTATTACTAACTTTGTTATTATTTTGTACCATTACTGTCTAATATTGCTTCTAAATACGCATGCTATTAATGCGTATGCTTACACTATTACAGTTTTTCCTATTCAATTTGCAAATGCAAGAATTTGCTACTACTAGCTCTGTTCCTTTTTGTTTTCAACCAAGTATATGTTTACAATTTTTTTTTTTTGCATACGTGTAAAGCACCTGTTTGATTATTTAAAATAATCCAGTCTCATTCATGTTTTGATAAACAATTAATTTATGCATTTAGACGCATAAAAAATGCAACATTACGTACACATCATCGTCATTTTGTACAATCTAGAAAACCTCACAAATAGTGTTTTTTAATACTAATTCCTCCTGCATACGTGCATCGCACGTGCCAACGTACTCGTATATATACATATATACATATATATATATATATATATATCTTCTTTTCTCTTAATGTATTCGATCATAATGTACAAAATTTTAAACGTTTAAACAACTAAATATCATATATATGTATATTTAATAAATATACATATCCTTCGATTTTCAAAAATAATAATTAAATATACTAATTGTTTTAATTAAGTTTGAAAAAATATTTTTATTTACTCATAGCTCATTTTTAAAAATAGATATATGTATGTATGTACATATAAATTTATATAATAAATTTGAAGTTATATTGAAATAATCTTGGTTTTTTAATTAAAGAAAGTTTTTCTCTTAGTTTTTTTAGAAACATTTTTTTAGATTTAAATTACACACACACACACACAAACATATACATATATTATATATATTGTGAACCATTATATATATACACCCACGCATATGTGTGTGTATTTAAATTTTTACATTTGGTTTAAAAATTATATAATTATTTTGTTTTTAGTCTTTGTTAATTTCTTTTAAACATTTGAAAATTCAAATATATTAAATATCTAATTATTCCAATTTGAAATAAAACATGTTATAATATATATATAATATGTCTTGGATTTTAGAAAATATTTCAGATCAAAATGTGTATGTGTTAAATAAATTACATTTATATGGACATGTACTACTCATGTAACGACCCGATATTTTCAACCATTCGCATCCGCACATGTCGGACTTGAATTGTTCAAAATACCGCGTTGTAAAAATAAATTTGGCAAAACTCAGAATATGCAGTAAATAAATCACAGAATCACAGACACAGATATCAGAGAAACTCGCAGCGGAATTTAAAATACTTAGTGGTTCATGAAGCCACTATAAAAAAACTCAACCAAATAAAAATTACATAGTTTTAAATCTCCAATACAGTTTAAAACTTCAATAGAAATCCAAATATTCCAAAGTCTTGATTTCAAAATAAGATATAGACTGGAAGATTGGCCGGCAGCTCGAAAGATCTACAGAATGTCCTAGCTCCGGGGAGAAAGCTGAAACTGCAACTCAGGCTGACCAGAGCGTAAAACAAAACATAAACACTCGAGTCAGGACATACATACTTATATAGTGTAAGCTAATTCAAGTGTACTGTAATATAGAGCAAGTAACTTAAAGGATGCTTGGGACCGCCCATCCTCTAAGGATCCGTTAAACTATTTACTATGTAGTAATATTTGCGCTATTATAATAGTGTCTATATTAAAATAAACTTACTTTTAAATAGCATTAAGGCTTTACATTTTCCACCTTAACACGTAATAGTCCCAGTAGTCCATCCAATATCATAGTCCCTCCTGATCGGGAAGCCACCAGAGGATATCACACGGGCTACGGGAGAAAACCAAACTCGTACAAGGCTCGCTATGGTAGGTGACATGACACAACTAGGCAATGCCAGGGTAGATATACCAATTGCTATCCGGACCGATGGAAACACGCAGCGCGCAGCTGCCGCCCACCTCGAACAACACTCCCAAATCAAAGGTGCGCACCAAAACAATCACAAGAGTAATAGAATGGCATACGAAGAAGTGCGTCCGATCAGAGGTGCTACCTCATTAATCCGAGAATCGCTCCTGTTTTAGCCACCTTATGCCAACTCACGGGAGTCGGGTCCACGTATTTACCTCATAGAAAACGCCACCACCATCCTACTTCATTCTGGAATCTCCACCGCGTACACGGTTGTCAAAGTGGTTTTCGGTATCGACAGAGAGTATGCCAGACATCCGATCCCGGTCTCTTTAACTACCAAGCGTTATTATAACCCGTGGTTACAACTTTAAAAAAAATGGTATTTATATTTTGAAATCAAAATAAATTTCAAATACCTTCAATATCAAAATATTGTTTTTAAACATTAGTCATTTTATAAAATGGTCCATTTAAATCTATTCAATTTATTTTAGGAATTGATTGCCTTTTGCTCACCCTTTTTTTTTAAAAATTAAATTCTTCCATTTAAAACCATTCAAAGTCAATTCCTTATTTTTATTAATTACATATTAACTTCCAAAATTTAAGCCTTTTTCCTTAAAGATTATTTCCATTTATTTTAAACAATCCGAAAATTCAGTTTCCGTAGCATTTATGAAATGCCACCTAAAGTTTGTAAGTCAAAACAGTTCATTTATAAAAGACAGCATTTAAGTGCTGTAATTAATTTAACAATCAAATTTTAAATTCCCAAATATAACTTATTATCAATTATTTCCTTAACTAAACTCACTTTTAACAAAATTTCAGAATTCCACAAATAAGTTATATTCCAAAAATTTTACATAAACATTTAATTTTTTAACATTTAGACTTATTCAAAAATCATTATAAATTTTATAAAAATCCTTTACATTTGAATCAGAATATTATAAATTCCCATTTAAATTACTTTTAAACATTTCAGAAAAATATTATATAAACCACGGGTCTGTATATAGTTTTCTATCCTAGGTCAAGTGATACAGATTTATATCATTTCAATCCGCAATTTACAAACCCCGGGTTCTATCATTTCAAACCCGCAATCCCAAGTTAAATATTTAAATTTAAGCAATATAAATGAATAAATAATTATCGTACAGGCCTATCATTTCAGCCTATAACGATCTCAACTTACAGGAAACTTGCAGTGATGATTTAATCAGTAAATAAGAATTACATAGTATAACTGCAAAAATATTACAATAGATAAACAACTGATGAGGTGTCAATTTAAAATGGGGTTTAACATCATACGTTATATCACAGGCAGATAAAATTTAATAAATAATTTACAAATACACTTGTGATAAATCACAGATATATAGGTATGTTTGTCTGGTGAGAAATACTCACATTAAAGCTGCAGAAATTTTGATTCAAAATGAAAATCCCCCGAAAAAGAATCGCACAGCGGATAACGATCAAATTTTCCCCGGATGTCACGCCTAGATTCAAGATCCAAATACCGAATACGTGACTTTAAAGATTACGGTCAAAGCAAAAATTTTGAGACAATTGGAACGAATAGAGTAAAAGAAATTTTGGTTCAGCTTTTGTTCGACTGCCTCACCCCACATCCCGACCCCAACTTCATCGGCTTGGCAATACTATTTATCATTATTATTATACATTTTATTATTATTATTATTATTATTTTTTCCACCAGCATACCCTAACTTATCTAGTTTTGAAAAATATGTATTTACACAAACTTGCGTCTCTGCCTAAACTATTCTTCAATGCAAACTCTCTCTGTTTCTTAATTACAACACGTCTGTGCCACTTCAATTTCAAAACATTGTCGAATTCAAAAACATTAAAATTTAAATTTTTAACCATTCTTAACTTTAAAAATCATATTCCTACTTCAGAAAATGTTCAACGCAAAGTTTATGGTTGACCGATATGGCTCATCACCATTTAGCTATTGCATTTATTTTTCTTGTTGCTGGCCATATGTATAGAACGAACTTTGGAATTGGACATAGTATCAAAGATCTTTTAGAAGCACATACTCCTCCGGGGGGTCGATTAGGACGTGGACATAAGGGTCTTTATGATACAATCAACAATTCGATTCATTTTCAATTAGGCCTTGCTCTAGCCTCTTTAATTGAATCAGAAGAGAGATTTCAAGAAATGGGAGATCTATTCACTCTATCAATAACCGAGCCGGATCTGGTGTATCATATTGGATTTGCCTTTTCTATTGATTCCTACGGGTTGGATCAAAAAAAATTCTTGAATGAGGTATTCAACTCCAGAGATGAATCGAAAAAGAAATCTTCATTGGTTCTACCTCCTCTTTTTTATGAGGAGAATGAATCTTTTTATCGAAGGATCAAAAAAAAATTGGTCCGGATCCACTGTGGGAATGATTTGGAAGATCCAAAACTAAAAACAGCGGTATTTGCTAGCAACAACATCATGGAGGCAGTCAATCAATATAGATTGATCCGAAATCTGATTCAAATCCACTGATGAAGGATTCCTCGAAAAGTTAAGGATTAGTAATCCTTTTTAGAAATCGAATGGATTCGGTCTTATACATACGTCAAAGATCAACAGCTCTGATTCAAAATTATATTGCTTCATCTCCTCAGGAAGGAGTGCCAAACCATTTGACTATTGACTCATTCCAATATAAAGGCTTAGTAAATCAAATAATAGATAATAAATGGATCGGTTTAAAAATAAATGAGTTGTTAGTCGTAGAATATAATTCTCGTCAGACTTGAACCTAACGAACATAACAAGAAAAGGGGTTTAGACAATTCTGTCCCTTTTTCGACGAAGGAAATAGATCTAAGGGCCTTAATCTGTATTTTGTTATTCACGTATTACAAATTGATACGCAGTCGAATTTTTTTTTTATGAAGCTTCTCGTAATTTGATTAATTTATTTATTCCTTTTCTGCATGCGGAGGAAAGGAACATTCATTTCGAGGAAAATAAAAACAGGTTTACTCTACCTCCTTGTACCTTTCAAAATGGATTAACTAAGCTAAGGAAAAACAAAAAAGGAATTCCATTGAAATGTATTTTTATTGACCAATTAGAACTATCTCCTAGGGCCTATAATTGTCTCAAAAAGTCCAATATACATACATTATTGGACCTTTTGAGTAACAGTCAGGAGGATCTTATGAGAATTGAATATTTGGATACCATTTATCTTATGATTAAATAAAATAATTTTTATAAATAAAATATCCAAATTTACTATGAATCATTTGTAAGTCAGAATTTCCCAATTTTACTTAACTTGTATATATATTTTTCCAAATAACTTTACACTTAATTTAAAAATACCCACTTCCTAAATAAAACTAAATTCTCATTTATTTACTTAACTTAACAATTTAATTTAAAACCAAATTTCAAATTTTCAAGTTAAGTCATAAATTGAAATTTCACCTTTCCATTTGAAAACAACATTTTCAATTATTTACTCACAAAACACATCCGTTCCATAATTTTTTTTTCCTTTTTATAGTTAATATACACTAAATTTTCTTCACAACTTTATTCACTTAGACATCAATTCAACTATGATTCAAGTTAAATAAAAGTTATTCCAAAATGTTCCATTTCAACCGTCTTTCATTTTATCAATTCAAAGTACATTATTTATTATACCAAACATATCCATTTTCGGAAATAACTTTTATTAAAATTTCTAGGTTAGATTTCAACTCCATATTAAATCAAATTTTGTTATTATGTCATTTATCGTAAATAAAATCTTTAAATTCACTTTAAAACCAATTATTAACTTACAAAAATTTAACTTATAGAAAACAAAACACCTTAAAAATTTTAAAGCCTTAAGTCAAATTTTTAGTTAAATTGCATAAATTTTATTTCAAAAATACTTGATAATTTTTAGAAAAACATTATAATATATTAACCATGGGCTTGTTCGGGATATAAGCTCGGTTATGAAAACTTAGAGGGACGTGACGTGGTGGAGAAGTAGCCGAGCAAGGCAAAAGGGAAACAGAGAACAATAAGAAGAAGAAAGTAAAACTGGAAGAAGAAAAGAAAAAAGACAAAAAAAAAAACCATTACCTGATTTGAAGCTCTGTACGCAAGAAGGAGATAATACAAGCTATAAGAGATGCAAAGGTATTTGGAATAGCTGGTATATATAAATGAGCTTCAGGTTTTAAAGTGGTCACGGCAGGGGAAAAATTTATAAAGTGGCAACATATCTTGATTGAGAAGCAATAAATTTCGTATTAAAACAAAGGAAGGCAGAGAGATTTATTTCCAGTTTCTTCATGTTTGAACGTTACACGAAAATTGTGATAAATGCATGCGTGATTAAAGTGGATAACAGTAAGCAATTAAAATTTGCTTTGCACTGAATAGGCAACGAAATAATGTTTACAAAAATTGCTTGATCAGTTACCAGATTGGTTGCAAGATTTCTTTTTGTTGAATGGATAAGACTGCGTGATTTATGTTTCCCCTTGATAAAAGATATTGGCAAGAACAAATTTGCAGAGAGATATATATAGTCGGCAGGTTTGAAATTATATTGTAGACCAGAAAACGTAAGAGATAAATTGATAAAGGAAACGAATATAAGGAGGCAAGTGATAAAAGATTGTGATTTCTTTCCAGTTTCTTTAGCTTGGAACGGATAAGTCTGCGTGAATTTATACTGCCAATTTATGAAAATTTGATTTCAACATTTAATACCATTTAATAGTGGCGTGATTTTGAATGCAGACCATCAAGATGATATTTAAGCAAGAGATTTGATTGTAGATTGAAGAAACGGCATCACGTTTTTTTTTATATATAGATTTATTTGAAATAGATAGGCAAATAAGATTTGCGTGATTATAGGAACCAGAGAGATATAATGGGTATGCGAGAATTTGAAAAGATAGGCAAGGTTAATTTTTAACTAAATAGTCAGAACATACAAGGCAACACTAAAATATGTTTAAAGTTATATGGAAAAAGTAACATTTGCTATAAACTACTGACTGATATTTTAATTCATATAGATGTTGAAATATGATTTTTAAAATACGCCAAACTGATGCAATACAAAACACCCAAGATTTATATAAAAATAACTTTTTAAATTTATACGTTTATTACGTTACTTATACCATAAATTTTACGCGTCCTATAAACGCGAAATCCAACAGTTCATTAATACACTAAATTCTTCAAAATTATTACTTAACAAACTTAATTGGTTTTCACATATTATATATATATATATATACAAAATTCCTTTTATTAAAATTCAAATGGAGTTGTCTTTTAACAAAATTAACCGTTTCACAACTTTAAATTTCCATATTTAGTATTTTAAGGAAATGATTTAAATCAAATTATATATGTATATAAATTGGGAAGTAAATTTTACTGGAAAGAGAAAAATAACGGATTAAAATTCTATACGTTTTCTTATATATAATCCTATATATATATATATGTATATATATATATATATATGTATATATATATATATACGGTATTTATTCCCTAAATTTACGCGCCCTTTTTAACGCGTAATCACCCAGTTCATTTATGTACTAAAAAAAAAATTCAAAATTCTGACCATGCTGAGACTCGAACTCGTGACCTGTCGTGAATAGCCCAAATGTCTTAACCACCTAAGCTATTAATGTTTTCTTAATTAAAACTTGATTTGGCTAGAAATTAAGTTATTTACCATCTTCGACAAAACCCCAAATTTCCAAATTAAAGTTAATTCTTAACCATGTCAAAATTTCAGAGTTCTTATTATTTAATTAAAAATTTGGTCAATTGTTTTTTTTTTAATCACTTTAAATAAACCCCAAATTTTTTAAAATACAAGTGAAAAATACTTGTTAAAAAAAATTGGGCTGTTACACTCTCCCCCACTCAGAACTTTTCGTCCTCGAAAAGGAAGAAGGTAGGGGAATAGAAACAACCTGAAAGAAAACTAAATTGAAACTTAAATTAGAATCATTAATCTAAACAATAAAAATTCAATTTTAAATTAATCGTTGATTTCATCTATTTATACTTAAAATTCTAACATTTATTTATTTACATATTTACTTGTATAATATCCCTACACTAAAAAAAAATCATTCATTTTTTTTTAATCCAAATTTTACACAAGGTATTATAACATTCTAATTTAAAATGTTTAATTTTAGTCCAAATTTGAAATGATAATTTAACTTAATTTTTAAAGTAAATTTACCATTTCCCAAAATAAACTAAATTTCCCATTTAGTTTCTTCTTTATTCCAAACTATAATTAAATTTATTTCTCTCAATATTTTTCTCATCTATGTCAAATATTTTTCTCAATATCTAAACCATATAAATTCAGTTTAAATTAATTAATATTCAATAATTGATTTAATTCATTTGATTTTTACAGAAGTTAAATCAATCTTAACTATTTCCAAATTAATTATCTTATTATCCAATTATTTTCTAAAATCAGAAATTTGTATAGTCATTTATAATAATCATCTTTTATTCAACAAATTTAATTCTTCTTTATTCCAGATTATTATTAAATATATTCTACTTAATATATCTTATCGCACATATTAAGTAGATTATATTTAATATAACTATTCCAATTATTTCTAAATTTCCTTTAACGCCATTTGATATTGTATATTATTCAATTATTATTTTATTTCTATTTACCTCTATTTGTCTTGTTGTAACTGAAACTTTAAATGTATAACATTTATTATAACCACTCACATTTTTATTTATAAAATCCTTTTATATTATACATTATCCAATTACATAGTTAATTTCTGAATGATTTAGGTAAGTTATATTGGAATGCAATTATACAAGTAAAAAATTTCCAACTATATTATTCAAGTTTAAATATTCATTCCAAATTTGACTTTATTTTATCATTAGAATCACCTTTTAACATAAATTTATGAATTAAATTTCCAATTAACTTCAAACCCTTTAGAGATAAATAAATACATACATATAGCATATGTCAAATCAAATTTAAATCATATATCTATATATATTATAAATTAAGTCATATTTTAGAAATTCAAATCAGTTAAATTTTTGAAGCAAAACTATAACGTGGTCTCTTTACTTCGATACTCGAAAATGAATGTTGATGATGTTGTAGTCATCACCGAAATTATTTTCCAGCGACAAAGAGAAGAGCACTAATTTTTAAAACTTTAAAATTCTTTGGAAACAAATTTATATTCGAAAATAATTTAAATAATATATCCTTTTAAGACTTTAAACACAAGGTTTGAAACTATCAGAAATTAAATTCTTAAATTCTTGTTTTAAATCCATTTCTGTTTCCAAATAAATTTATAACCATGTTTTATAGTTCAATTATTTATATAAGACAAACCCAATGGTTTACAAAATCATAAATAAAATCAAACACTATTATCTCTAAACAACTAGTTAAATTCTGAAAATTATAATTATATATATTATATTAGATTTTTCCCAAATATATGAATAAATCTTTTCAAAACAAGGATAGAGATTCAAATTTGATGGATTCAAATCAAAGAGAATTTTGATATAAAGATAAATTGGAATCAGAAGATCCGATGGTTAAATAACAGAATAAGGAACCAGATAAGTTTATATAAATCGCGGGCAACCTTAACCGGGTCAACCGTGACTCAAAGAATCAGATCGAATGTAGATTTACCATTCGATCCGAAGAGATAGAGTTCAGAATAACCAAAGATACTAGCATCTAAACCGAGGTTAAATATAAATCTCTGGTGAATCAATGCTAATTGTAAAGGAGTTTCACCCCTTAATTAGAATATTGGCGAGACCGCCAATTCACTATAAAGATCATCCGAAATGGAGTTATGGGATACTCCAGAAATCGAAAGAAAATGAATAGTGAGGGACACGAATGAACTTCGGAACCGCAGGGAACGTTCCAAAATTCTAAAAGGAAGAGATTCAAGCTCAAATGAAAGTGATTCTGTAAATCAATTTTACCATACATTCTAAGTTTTGCCTAGAGCCAAAGCTCTGATACCAACTGTAACGACCCGATATTTTCAACCATTCGCATCCACTCATGTCGGACTTGGATTGTTCAAAATACCGCGTTGTAAAAATAAATTTGGCAAAACTCAAAATATGCAGTAAATAAATCACAGAATCACAGACACAGATATCAGAGAAACTCGCAGCGGAATTTAAAATACTTAGTGGTTCATGAAGCCACTATAAAAAAACTCAACCAAATAAAAATTACATAGTTTTAAATCTCCAATACAGTTTAAAACTTCAATAGAAATCCAAATATTCCAAAGTCTTGATTTCAAAATAAGATATAGACTGGAAGATTGGCCGGCAGCTCGAAAGATCTACAGAATGTCCTAGCTCCGGGGAGAAAGCTGAAACTGCAACTCAGGCTGACCAGAGCGTAAAACAAAACATAAACACTCGAGTCAGGACATACATACTTATATAGTGTAAGCTAATTCAAGTGTACTGTAATATAGAGCAAGTAACTTAAAGGATGCTTGGGACCGCCCATCCTCTAAGGATCCGTTAAACTATTTACTATGTAGTAATATTTTCGCTATTATAATAGTGTCTATATTAAAATAAACTTACTTTTAAATAGCATTAAGGCTTTACATTTTCCACCTTAAAACGTAATAGTCCCAGTAGTCCATCCAATATCATAGTCCCTCCTGATCGGGAAGCCACCAGAGGATATCACACGGGCTACGGGAGAAAACCAAACTCGTACAAGGCTCGCTATGGTAGGTGACACGGCACAACTAGGCAATGCCAGGGTAGATATACCAATTGCTATCCGGACCGATGGAAACGCACAGCGCGCAGCTGCCGCCCACCTCGAATAACACTCCCAAATCAAAGGTGCGCACCAAAACAATCACAAGAGTAATAGAATGGCATACGAAGAAGTGCGTCCGATCAGAGGTGCTACCTCATTAATCCGAGAATCGCTCCTGTTTTAGCCACCTTATGCCAACTCACGGGAGTCGGGTCCACGTATTTACCTCATAGAAAACGCCACCACCATCCTACTTCATTCTGGAATCTCCACCGCGTACACAGTTGTCAATGTGGTTTTCGGTATCGACAGAGAGTATGCCAGACATCCGATCCCGGTCTCTTTAACAACCAAGCGTTATTATAACCCGTGGTTATAACTTTAAAAAAAATGGTATTTATATTTTGAAATCAAAATAAATTTCAAATACCTTCAATATCAAAATATTGTTTTTAAACATTAGTCATTTTATAAAATGGTCCATTTAAATCTATTCAATTTATTTTAGGAATTGATTGCCTTTTTCTCACCCTTTTTTTTTAAAATTAAATTCTTCCATTTAAAACCATTCAAAGTCAATTCCTTATTTTTATTAATTACATATTAACTTCCAAAATTTAAGCCTTTTTCCCTAAAGATTATTTCCATTTATTTTAAACAATCCGAAAATTCAGTTTCCGTAGCATTTATGAAATGCCACCTAAAGTCTGTAAGTCAAAACAGTTCATTTATAAAAGACAGCATTTAAGTGCTGTAATTAATTTAACAATCAAATTTTAAATTCCCAAATATAACTTATTATCAATTATTTCCTTAACTAAACTCACTTTTAACAAAATTTCAGAATTCCCAAAATAAGTTATATTCCAAAAATTTTACTTAAACATTTAATTTTTTAACATTTTGACTTATTCAAAAATCATTATAAATTTTATAAAAATCCTTTACATTTGAACCAGAATATTATAAATTCCCATTTAAATTACTTTTAAACATTTCAGAAAAATATTATATAAACCACGGGTCTGTATATAGTTTTCTATCCTAGGTCAATTGATACAGATATATATCATTTCAATCCGCAATTTACAAAACCCCGGGTTCTATCATTTCAAACCCGCAATCCCAAGTTAAATATTTAAATTTAAGCAATATAAATGAATAAATAATTATCGTGCAGGCCTATCATTTCAGCCTATAACGATCTCAACTTACAGGAAACTTGCAGTGATGATTTAATCAGTAAATAAGAATTACATAGTATAACTGCAAAAATATTACAATAGATAAACAACTGATGAGGTGTTAATTTAAAATGGGGTTTAACATCATACGTTATAAAATTTAATAAATAATTTACAAATACACGTGATAAATCACGGATATATAGGTATGTTTGTCTGGTGAGAAATACTCACATTAAAGCTGCAGAAATTTTGATTCAAAATGAAAATCCCCCGAAAAAGAATCGCACAGCGGATAACGATCAAATTTTCCCCGGATGTCACGCCTAGATTCAAGATCCAAATACCGAATACGTGACTTTAAAGATTACGGTCAAAGCAAAATTTTTGAGACAACTGGAACGAATAGAGTAAAAGAAATTTTGGTTCAGCTTTTGCTCCACTGCCTCACCCCACATCCCGACCCCAACTTCATTGGCTTGGCAATACTATTTATTATTATTATTATACATTTTATTATTATTATTATTATTATTTTTTCCACCGGCATACCCTAACTTATCTAGTTTTGAAAAATATGTATTTACACAAACTTGCGTCTCTGCCTAAACTATTCTTCAATGCAAACTCTCTCTGTTTCTTAATTACAACACGTCTCTGCCACTTCAATTTCAAAACATTGTCGAATTCAAAAACATTAAAATTTAAATTTTTAACCATTCTTAACTTTAAAAATCATATTCCTACTTCAGAAAATGTTCATTTGGATACCATTTATCTTATGATTAAATAAAATAAATTTTATAAATAAAATATCCAAATTTACTATGAATCATTTGTAAGTCAGAATTTCCCAATTTTACTTAACTTGTATATATATTTTTCCAAATAACTTTACACTTAATTTAAAAATACCCACTTCCTAAATAAAATTAAATTCTCATTTATTTACTTAACTTAACAATTTAATTTAAAACCAAATTTCAAATTTTCAAGTTAAGTCATAAATTGAAATTTCACCTTTCCATTTGAAAACAACATTTTCAATTATTTACTTACAAAACACATCCGTTCCATAAATTTTTTTTCCTTTTTATAGTTAATATACACTAAATTTTCTTCACAACTTTATTCACTTAGACATCAATTCAACTATGATTCAAGTTAAATAAAAGTTATTCCAAAGTGTTCCATTTCAACCGTCTTTCATTTTATCAATTCAAAGTACATTATTTATTATACCAAACATATCCATTTTTGGAAATAACTTTTATTAAAATTTCTAGGTTAGATTTCGACTTCATATTAAATCAAATTTTATTATTATGTCATTTATCGTAAATAAAATCTTTAAATTCACTTTAAAACCAATTATTAACTTACAAAAATTTAACTTATAGAAAACAAAACACCTTAAAAATTTTAAAGCCTTAAGTCAAATTTTTAGTTAAATTGAATAAATTTTATTTCAAAAATACTTAATAATTTTTGGAAAAACATTATAATATATTAACCATGGGCTTGTTCGGGATATAAGCTCGGTTATGAAAACTTAGAGGGACATGACGTGGTGGAGAAGTAGCCGAGCAAGGCAAAAGGGAAACAGAGAACAACAAGAAGAAGAAAGTAAAACTAGAAGAAGAAAAGAAAAAAGACAAAAAAAAAACCATTACCTGATTTGAAGCTCTGTACGCAAGGAGATAATACAAGCTATAAGAGATGCAAAGGTATTTGGAATAGCTGGTATATATAAATGAGCTTCAGGTTTTAAAGTGGTCACGGCAGGGGAAAAATTTATAAAGTGGCAATATATCTTGATTGAGAAGCAATAAATTTCGTATTAAAACAAAGGAAGGCAGAGAGATTTATTTCCAGTTTCTTCATGTTTGAACGTTACACGAAAATTGTGATAAATGCATGCGTGATTAAAGTGGATAACAGTAAGCAATTAAAATTTTCTTTGCACTGAATAGGCAACGAAATAATGTTTACAAAAATTGCTTGATCAGTTACCATATTGGTTGCAAGATTTCTTTTCGTTGAATGGATAAGACTGCGTGATTTATGTTTCCCCTTAATAAAAGATATTGGCAAGAACAAATTTGCAGAGAGATATATATAGTAGGCAGGTTTGAAATTATATTGTAGACCAGAAAACGTAAGAGATAAATTGATAAAGGAAACGAATATAAGGAGGCATGTGATAAAAGATTGTGATTTCTTTCCAGTTTCTTTAGCTTGGAACGGATAAGTCTGCGTGAATTTATACTGCCAATTTATGAAAATTTGATTTCAACATTTGATACCATTTAATAGTGGCGTGATTTTGAATGCAGACCATCAAGATGATATTTAAGCAAGAGATTTGATTGTAGATTGAAGAAATGGCATCACGTTTTTTTTTATATATTTATTTGAAATAGATAGGCAAATAAGATTTGTGTGATTATAGGAGCCAGAGAGATATAATGGGTATGCGAGAATTTGAAAAGACAGGCAAGGTTAAATTTCAACTAAATAGTCAGAACATACAAGGCAACACTAAAATATGTTTAAAGTTACATGGAAAAAGTAACATTTGCTATAAACTACTGACTGATATTTTAATTCATGTAGATGTTGAAATATGATTTTTAAAATATGCCAAACTGACGCAATACAAAACACCCAAGATTTATATAAAAATAACGTTTTAAATTTATATGTTTATTACGTTACTTATACCATAAATTTTACGCGTCCTATAAACGCGAAATCCAACAGTTCATTAATACACTAAATTCTTCAAAATTATTACTTAACAAACTTAATTGGTTTTCACATATTATATACATATACAAAATTCCTTTTATTAAAATTCAAATGGAGTTGTCTTTTAACAAAATTAACCGTTTCACAACTTTAAATTTCCATATTTTGTATTTTAAGGAAATGATTTAAATCAAATTATATATGTATATAAACTGGGAAGTAAATTTTACTGGAAAGAGAAAAATAACGGATTAAAATTCTATACGTTTTCTTATATATAATCCTATATATATATATATATATATATATATATATATACGGTATTTATTCCCTAAATTTACGCGCCCTTTTTAACGCGTAATCACCCAGTTCATTTATATACTAAAAAAAAAAATTCGAAATTCTGACCATGCTGAGACTCGAACTCGTGACCTGTCGTGAATAGCCCAAATGTCTTAACCACCTAAGTTATTAATGTTTTCTTAATTAAAAATTGATTTGGCTAGAAATTAAGTTATTTACCATCTTCGACAAAACCCCAAATTTCCAAATTAAAGTTAATTCTTAACCATGTCAAAATTTCAGAGATCTTATTATTTAATTAAAAATTTTGGCAATTGTTTTTTTTAATCACTTTAAATAAACCCCAAAATTGTTAAAATACAAGTGAAAAATACTTGTTAAAAAAAATTGGGCTGTTACAACTCATCACATATAAAGTGTGGGCGAAATATCGTTAGCTGGGTTTTTAATGCAACGAAATTCAAAGAAATTCAGAACATCTACGACAGGTCAAAAAAACTCGAGAATCAACCAAGAGGATCAGAAGAAGGAATGAAGAAAGACTCAAGGGGAGGAAACCAAAATTTAGCCAAGATGATGGATCACTAGCAATCCATCACCTATGGATCGCTAGCGATCCATAAAGCTTACTCGTGGATCCTCCAGTCCTCTTGCATCATGATCTAATATGTTCCCTAGAGACGCTTGCCATGTTTCATAGCATGCAAAATAATCTAGCTCGAGAAATGAAGACTCGTCTGATTCAAGCTGTTTGACCAAAAGAAGCTAACTTAAAATAGATCTACAGAACTCATACTGAATCGCATTGGCTTGAAATTTCTAAAGAACATTTAGAAGACATAGAAGAAGACTTACAAAAAAATGAGATCAATTGGAGTTAATTTGATGGATTGCTAGCGACCCATCTAGAGTAGGCCCTACCTTAAATTTTGATGGTGTGTCCCTGACACCCTCTACAGTGTTCCTGCAAAGTTTCATTCCATTTTGTTAAGATTTGAGCAAGTTATGGATGATCTTCTGGACCAGATGACCAATGAAGACAGATGATCAAACTAAGTCCAAGCCACTTGATATTTGGACAAGGCATTTAAATAGAAGATAGGAAGACAACCAAACAAAGAACACTCAAAAATATGCTAAGTGGATGGATAACTAGTGATCCATCCTCTATGGATAGCTAGCGATCCATCAAGATATGTCGCATCGCCCTCAAACTTTTCAAGCTCCTTCATAGCACTAAATAAAGGCTTCTGGTAGAAAAATATGCTAAGTTGATGGATAGCTAGCGATCCATCCCCTGTGGATAGCTAGTGATCCATAGAAATGACTCAAATTGATTTTCGATGATGACTTGGCGTAACAACTGGACTCTTCTGCACTTGGACTTCTGGCCCAACACTCACTGAATTACTCTATAAATACTCACCTATTTGCAACTATAGATGGATCATTTCTAGGGAGAGAGCCATCGTTACTCTACCGGAATTTCTTTACTTCTTCAACTTCCTTCTCCCTCACAATAGTCATCAAGGGGGTCACTATGATTCTCCAGTCAACCCTTGTACTTGTGACTTATTCTGACTCATTGTAACTTAGATCTAAGGACTAACTAGTTAATATCCAGAGAAATTAAACTAGTATAATCATAATAAAGATTGATTAAAGTGGACATAGGCCAGAGTCTGCCGAACTACTATAAAAATTCTGTGTCTCTTTTCTTACTTCTGTTTTTATCTTTTTTTTTTATTTGAGATTTGTGCTACTGATTATCTGCACTGGTGCTTTCACACTTAATTCAGGGCGTTGCTTCATTTTTTGGGTTAAACATTTTGGTGCTTTCACTAAGAACCTTGAACGAGATCTGAAGAACTGAAGTTTGAATCTAAGATTTAGAGAAGATGAGTAGGCATAATACAAGGCTAGAGCTGTAGTGTAACGACCCGGAAATTTCGATCCCGAAATTTCCAAATAGTTAGTGAAAGAAAGAAAAGAAAGAAGAAATAGATAGCAGAAAAAGAAGAAACACCAGAACACAGAACAGAAACCTCACAGTCGCAGCGGATCAAAATATAATATCACATAAATAATAGATATACAAAGGAAAATTGTACTTGTCAAATTACACTTTAATATATCAGAGTTACAACATATTTTCAACCACATGACAGATAACTAATCTGTTTCAGATACCACAATATAACATAGTAGAAACTCTCCATAGGTTTCTGCTCTCCAGCTCGCCTCCTGAACTCCAGAACGTCCTAACCTGAAAATCTGTAATACTCTGTCTGACCCGAGCATTACATCAAAGTAACACCCGGGTCAGGCTGGAAACCAGCGTGAGTAAACCCATCTAACAAGGAATACAAAAGCATACAACTAATATAACCCGGGGTAACTTATATCAATTTACACTTCACAAGTTGTTATCAGCATCAACCATTTCACAGTTCAATTTCTAAGTGCCAAAAACTTAGATTTAAAGGTCCAATTTACTAAAATCATTACAAACCAGCCTATTGGTTCTATCCATCTATAGGGAATCGAAGTGGTTTCGGGTATTTACTAATATCCGACTCCGGTCTCTTCGAACCCAATGTCATCTTAACTTACATTATTCAAGTGAAATACAATTCAACTTTAAATACAGCATGTCACAATAATTTATCATCAATAGATAAACATATCATCACAGTTTAAATCAAACATATCTTATCATATAGCATCACGAACCATATATTAGGGATAACAATTTATCAAAGGCTTCCAATATCATTCTATTTATCCCTTAATTAATTTCACAAATCAAATTTATCCTTAACCAAATACAGTAATTAACCTTTAATTACTTCATTAATTAATTATTAACCATAATTATAAACCACCCTTGATTAATAACATCTAGTGATTACCATTAATTACTTCCTTAAGTAATTACGCTTCCATTAATTACATTAAGTAATCATTCATCAATCAACAAGTGTTTAAACTAATTAAACTTAATTAATTAATCTAAACTAATCATATTAAACCCAATTAATTACATTAAGTAATTAATTTCTTAATTACTTTTATTAAGTAATTAAACTTAAACAATTTCTCAATTGATTATTATCAATTAATTAACCTTTAATTACCCATTTAATTAATCTCTAATTATTTAATTAATTAAGTGTTAACTACAATCTTAATTAATCCTTAATTACTTGATTAATCAATTCTTAATTATTAATTAAAATCTAATCAATAATTCCTAATTACAGATTAATCTCCCTTAATTAGTTAATCTTAAGTCTTTAATTAATTAATTTAGAATCTCTTAATTATTTAATTAATTATCCATATTATAAATTTATTAAATAATTAATTACCCATTAACTTAATAATTTAAATGATTCTAAATTCTTAAATTCTAACTTAATTTAAGAAACATTTCTTACTTATATAAAGTATTTTAAAAAAAACACTTAGTTACAAGTTTAAAACAATTTAAATTCTTACTATCTCACATGTTCAAGAAACATCCATTTTATAAATAAGATTTTAAAAGAATTTAGAGTTCAAATCAATTTAAACATACACTTTACACTTATAAGTTAAAACCAAATTAAATTTAAACTTAAATTATTTCAAATCTCAGATTCAAACTAATTTGAATTCATTTCAAATTTCAAAAACTCAATTTAAATTTCAATCTGCATCTCATACTTTTCCTTAAAAATATGAAAAAACAGATCAGGTTCCTGTATTATACTAAAAACTGAAACAACACTTATACTCGAGCCTTACCTAAATATACTTCGAGTAAATTATAACCTACTTCGAGTTGGAACTCATTTTTCCCGAGAAAAATCACGAGGCCACCAACCTGTAACCCAACATCCATCAACATCAACACACTGTCTCGTGCACATGCACCCACGACGTAGCCTTCACCGATCAACTTTGATGACCTCCACCAGTCGCCGATCAACTTCTCAGATCATCCAAATACCAATCCCTCTGATCTGTATTCTAAATCAAATTTGAGCACCCTAAAGTAAACCTGAAAAAAACTACACTTCCTCAACCCACAACCTGGAAACTCCTCGCCTTCGCAACCTCGACCATCAGGAGGTCTGAAACTCCGGCCACCTCTTCATCAACGCTCCAGTTAACTCCACTCACAATCGCGTTGAACTCGATCACCCCTACAATTCGCGGTGATCGATTCTCTTTACCTAGTTAAAACTAGGGTTCCAACCTAAAATCTACAACCATCACCTCCACAGTGGAATACACCATTACTAGATAATTTTCCTAACAACTATGATCCCTCCACTATCACTCCTGAAGATCTTGGCCTCTCCGAACATTTGGATCAATAGAGGTAACCAAAAGAACACAAACCAGATATTCAAGAATTTATTCCAAATCCTAACACTAGAATTTATAATTTTGCTTTTAAAAATCATAATTTAGTATGATTATTTGATTTATAACCCAGAAACTTCAAATCAATATACTCGTAATTTCACTAATTAATGGCTGTTCACCTGTTTGAAATTCCAGAGCCATTTCTATATATATATTTATATATTTGTAACTTAATTACATTTTTAATCTGAATTTTTGTAATGAAAACAAACATATTTTGTTTGAGTCTTAAACTCAAATGAAGGTTAGATCAAAAGACAATGGGTTTTAAATTTGACTGAAGCTTGGAATCAAAGAACAGAGATGCTTCAGATAATCAATCATGTACACACATAAATATACTCAAAGATACATTCATAGCAAATTTGTAATATTTTCTTGTCTAAATAAAAGCATGCAATCCACTTTTACCTAATTAAAATTTCTAAAAATGTTGGGTTACTCTTTTTTTTTTAAGGATCTTAACCCTGTCCTACTGGACAGAACCAAACATCAGTGCTCACAGCCATACATTCAGGTACATACACAAACAATTTATACAAGTATCATGCTACACTTTATCATGCTCTACTATAGTTATTAACTGAATGCATCTAGATTTAAAACAGTTTTAGATCTCTTCCCACTGTCTTAGTTTCAAACAGAGCCTCCTCTCTCTCTTTTTTAATACCTTAGTCGTGTATGTAAATATTCACTCATATTTCTATACATAAACCATTTTAAAACAACATGCACAACTTAATTCAAACCATACTTAAAAGGTTAACACATGTTAGTTCAAGATATCAGATTTTTTTCAAGATTTACTCACCTTGTATAAAAGCAGAAGACAGAGACTGTTGCTTCCAAGCTTATTTGAATTCATTTGCATGCTAATTACTGAATTTTAATTTGAATCTACCCTTGCATTTGAAATTTCCAGATTTGCATATTTGCATTGATGAAGAACTTGCATGTTGATTTCTAATTTCTTGAATTGCTTGTTGATTACTGAATTGTTGATTAATCCCATATCATCTTCCTTGTTTCAGATTTTCCAGTTTTTTTTTTTTCCAACTTTGTTTTTGATTTGCATTTTTTTTTCAGATTTGTATTTTTGTTGAAAGAAGAAGGTGATTTCTTAGCTGAAAAATAAAAGTAAATTCCTTCTTCATATTTTACAAATTTTAAATTTTAAATTAAGTAATCAATAGAATTGCCACTTGTCCCTTATATGTTTATATTCTTACAAATGTCTTTTAATAGGCCAAATACACTTACAAGTGTTATTTTAATGTTTAATTTATGTTTTATAAATGTTTTTGAATGTTATTTTCTTTTTAATAATTTATTTAAGCCTTATGTAAATATTTATGAAATGATTATAAGGTGTATTTATTTTATATAAATAAGCTTTGGATTTCAATAAATTTTCACGTGCATTGAAATAAACATTTATTAACAAATAACTTATGCTTTTGATTCAAGTCTATATAACATGTGTTTATAAATTTGAGAAATTTAACCTAACTCCTTATATATAGTTTAAAACAATTTTATATTCTAAGTAAAATCATGAAAATACACTTTAAAACCAAAGTATAATTTAAGATATACATAACTATATTTTGAATTTCAATTCAAACTCAATTTCAATTTAAGGTAAAATTTAAAATCAGCCTATATATTTTTAACAACATATTATTTGTTCGAAAGGCATAATTTTCCAATGATAATAATTAAACTAGAAGATTATCAATTAAATATTTATCCAAATATAAAAATTTAGTTTCTATTATCATCAGAATTCTTATCTGTCTAATCTATAATCCAGTATTTCTTTTAATTAACCCAATCATATTATTAATTTATATACCCAAAAATTCGGGTTATTACATTCCTCCCCCTTAGAATCTTTTCGTCCTCAAAAAGAATCGAAAGCAGATTTTATTAAAATGCTTATTATTAGAAAAATTATTCTTTGAAACTCTTTTAAAATCTACATAATATTATAAAAATGGTTTTATAAAAAAATACTTTTATAACTCGATGTTTTAACGAGTCCATCCTTGATCTTACTGAAATTCGGTCATACGTTGATCAGGCGTAAGACTGAAAATCTACAAGTGCTTGGCAGACCCGTTTTCAACATCCAGTGAAAAATACTTTGAAAATAATTTTATTGAAAATATTGAAAACAGTTTTTGAAAATAGAGGATATATCTTTGGTGAGAATGCTCTGGAAATCATCACCCCCATCCATGGTCGCAGTTAACCCGATGATTACGTTGCCGTCCCGACAAAATCCACAGATAACTGTAGGTCTCCGCGCCCCACGATTACACCACGGAACCTGCTACAGATCGCAGCTACAACTGGGGTTACGTAACTATCACAGCAAAAACCCATATAACTGTAGGCATCAGCGCCCTCGAATTTCGCTGCCAAAAATGAAACTTCTCCACTCCACTTGACCGTAGATCGCAGTCTACCGATGTTGCGTTGCCTTCCCGGCAAAATCAAGTGTAGACCGTTGACACTCATCCTCCACACGATTTTCGCTATGGTCCCCACAGTAGATCGCAGCGACATCGAGTTACACCATCGTCACAGCATAACCCAAATGCCCCCGTAGGCATCAGCGCCATCGACTTTCGCTACCCAATAATCCTCAGGAACTAGTTTTGTCCGGACTCCTCACAGGATCAACTTTAGAACCCCCCCTTGGGGCTCAAGGCAGTACCACCCGGTGGTACTCCTGAGAAGTCCATTCCAAGGGAGCGCCTTTTTTCCCAGAGCATCATCAAAACATTTTATACTATACATATATAGTATCTTGAAATCATACACCTAGTATGATCTCATACAAAGCTCCTTTACTCAAAATCGATTATTCCAAAATCGATAATTCTCAAACTAGGCTTTTCAAATTCAATATTGATTTTACCCAAAAATCAAAAGCCTTTCCAAATCCATAGGTTCCCAAAACCTTTTTCCAAAATCCCCATATGATCCTTTATATATAGATATATATAAAATCCTTGATAAAAATCTTTGGATCATTATGAACTTGTATAAAATCCTTTTATACTTCAAAAACTTCCAAAACCCTTTTCTTTGGGCAAAAGATTCAACAAGGGGAGTTTTATTTTATAAAACAAAGATACTTAACTTTATTTACTAAAAAACAAATATTCAAATTTAATTACTCTTTTCAATATCATTTTCATTCAAATTCGTACGATGTACACATATCATCCGCACGCTATACCAATCTGATCGCTCATTCGATCACACAATTTCATTTCCGAACTAGTATCGTCCACCCGACTTCCTAGTGCGGACACAGATCTGGTTTCTTGATCAGAAACCGCCATTCTCCTTGCATAGTCATAACTATGATAGAGAATATCCAGAACCAATCAACAATCCATATCCAGGTTCGTCGTCGAAAATCGAGGGAAAAATCCCACTCGGATCGATATAACTATCTCGAAATACTGTGTTCGAATCTGGATCAAATCACTATACGAATAGAATAACATACGTACACCTTACGTATTTGTCTTTATTTGTTATTAGCCAAATCAACTCCATTTCTATTCACATTCACTTTAATTTTCATTCACTTACTCACAATTACTTCAATCCATTTGGATTATCACCTTTATTCTTATCTCGATTGGGTATTTAAACAATAACAGTTTAAACTCTGTGCAGTTTAAATTTAGAAAATAGCTTGAAAGGTTAAAAATAGATAAGTAGTTAGAAAATAATTACTACTTTGTAAAATAGCTGTAAAATAGTTCAATAATTGTAAAATAATTTGAAAATAGTTAAATAGTCATAGAAACTTTAAATAATTGCAAAATAGATATAAAACAATAATTAGTAGTTGAAAATAATAATTAGTTTATAAAATAGTTAGAAAATTGTTAAACAGTTTCAAAAATAATTGTAAACATATATAAGATAGTTTGGCTTTTTAAAGAAAAGTTGTATATATAATAAATTGCTTTGAAAATAGGTTTATATTAAAAAAATTTATAAAAAATAGTCCAGAGTCATAACTGTTCACTCCCCAATCTCCATTCTCATCAATTCAATTTAAATTTCCACTTCAATTTAAATTAACCCAATTCCAATTTAAATAATTCCAATTTCCATTGAAATTGATTCATTCCCAATTCAAGTTGAATTAATTCTCAATTCCTTTTCAAATTCAAATAAAATTCCATTTGATTTTAAACATATTCAATTTAATTACAGTCTCCAGTTATTCCAATCACTTTGGACTAATATCCATTCAATTGAACCCACTTCAATTCCAATCTATTTCAACTCCAGTTTGAATTAACCCCAATTTCAAATTCTATTTCCAAATCAAGTTGAATTATCCTTGATTTCTTTTCAATATTTAATTCAAATTCCATTTGAATTTAAAATTATTCAACTTTAATTATAATTCCAAATTATTCCAATAAATTTGGACAAATTTCAAATTGAATCCACTTCAATTTCAAATCGTTTCCAATTAATCCAATTCAAATTTTCCATTTGAATTTTATACTCATACATCTTCAATCACCATTTTAATATATTCAAATCAAATTCAATTTGAACTAATTCAAATTTCAAATTTAAACCATCTCGAATTATATAAATTCGAGTTAATACTTCAAATGTTGATTTAATTCCTTTAAATCAATTTACCCTTTTTCCCAACAATGGATTACCATACTCCATTTCTCATTCATTTAAACAAATCCAATTCACAACTTAAGGATTTTCAACAACAATAGGATGATATCATTTAATTCATCTTAAAACATTCATCCATTTACAATTTCCAGTTCTCAAACCCATTTTGAGATCACACAAACTCCCAATTCAGATTAACCATTTAACTCCCCAAGTTAAATCTTAATTTCATCTTAAAATTTACAAATCAGGTTGAACATCCCAACATATTTAACTTTTCCCAAATTAAACTCAATTCACTTAATCCAGTCAATCTTACCCAATTTGAACTTCCTTTTCAAATTTTAAACTTCACATAAATGATCTTCCCACTTATTAAGTTCAAAAACTTTCACTTTGGGTATCATCATTCCAAATTGAAAACTCAATATTTAGAGTTTATCTCAAACCATCTTTGTTATTTAAGTATATCCACACATATACATATTAACTTCTTGGCTCACCAAGCCAAATTTTAAAATTTAAACCACCTTTGGTTTCAATTCAAAACAAACTTTCTTTAAAATTTTCAAACATTTCTTATTTGAAATAGGACCACCTCATTTAAATTAAATAATATTATTTATTATTTCTTTAAATTAATTACATCATTAATTAATTCCAATTAATCACATTCGGTAATTAACTTATTTCTTAATTACCTTCATTAAGTAATTGTCCCTTAAATTACTTACATCTAGTTACTTCCTCTTAATTTATCGTTTCCAATTATTATCCATTAATTAATCTCATTAAATAAAGTTTAATTAATTACATAAATTATTTGATTATCCTTATCCTGAAACCTTTCCCAAATTTAATTCCAGTTTTGGTTGTATTTCTATTACTTCTTAATTCTTACCATTACTTTTAATTTAATTAATACTACAACCAATTTCCTTAATATAATAGATAATATATTTCTTATATAAGATTCATTTGACTCTTGAAATCATTTAAAAACCTTTATAATAGAAAATAACAAGTACGCTCTCTCATATTCATATACACTCAACTCATTCCAGGGTACCACTTACCCTATCCTTAATGAGTAATCCCAACAGAGCCAAGGTTTTCGCTTAACCTTCGGCTCTGATACCAAAATGTAACGACCCGGAAATTTCGATCCCGAAATTTCCAGATAGTTAGTGAAAGAAAGAAAAGAAAGAAGAAATAGATAGCAGAAAAAGAAGAAACACCAGAACACAGAACAGAAACCCCACAGTCGCAGCGGATCAAAATATAATATCACATAAATGATAGATATACAAAGGAAAACTGTACTTGTCAAATTACACTTTAATATATCAGAGTTACAACATATTTTCAACCACATGACAGATAACTAATTTGTTTCAGATACCATAATATAACATAGTGGAAACTCTCCATACGTTTCTGCTCTCCAGCTCGCATCCTGAGCTCCAGAACGTCCTAACCTGAAAATCTATAATACACGGTCTGACCCGAGCATTACATCAAAGTAACACCCGGGTCAGGCTGGAAACCAGCGTGAGTAAACCCATCTAACAAGGAATACAAAAGCATACAACTTATATAACCCGGGGTAACTTATATCAATTTACATTTCACAAGTTGTTATAAGCATCAACCATTTCACAGTTCAATTTCTAAGTGCCAAAAACTTAGATTTAAAGGTCCAATTTACTAAAATCATTACAAACCAGCCTATTGGTTCCACATATCCATCTATAGGGAATCGAAGTGGTTTCGGGTATTTACTAATATCCGACTCCGGTCTCTTCGAACCCAATGTCATCTTAACTTACATTATTCAAGTGAAATACAATTCAACTTTAAATACAGGATGTCACAATAATTTATCATCAATAGATAAACATATCATCACAGTTTAAATCAAACATATCTTATCATATAGCATCACGAACCATATATTAGGGATAACAATTTATCAAAGGCTTCCAATATCATTCTATTCATCCCTTAATTAATTTCACAAATCAAATTTATCCTTAACCAAATACAGTAATTAACCTTTAATTACTTCATTAATTAATTATTAACCATAATTATAAATCACCCTTGATTAATAACATCCAGTGATTACCATTAATTACTTCCTTAAGTAATTACGCTTCCATTAATTACATTAAGTAATCATTCATCAATCAACAAGTGTTTAAACTAATTAAACTTAATTAATTAATCTAAACTAATCATATTAAACCCAATTAATTACATTAAGTAATTAATTTCTTAATTACTTTTATTAAGTAATTAAACTTAAACAATTTCTCAATTGATTATTATCAATTAATTAACCTTTAATTACCTATTTAATTAATCTCTAATTATTTAATTAATAAGTGTTAACTACAATCTTAATTAATCCTTAATTACTTGATTAATCAATTCTTAATTATTAATTAAAATCTAATCAATAATTCCTAATTACCGATTAATCTCCCTTAATTAGTTAATCTTAAGTCTTTAATTAATTAATTTAGAATCTCTTAATTATTTAATTAATTATCCATATTATAAATTTATTAAATAATTAATTACCCATTAACTTAATAATTTAAATGATTCTAAATTCTTAAATTCTAACTTAATTTAAGAAACATTTCTTACTTATATAAAGTATTTTAAAAAAAACACTTTGTTACAAGTTTAAAACAATTTAAATTCTTACTATCTCACATGTTCAAGAAACATCCATTTTATAAATAAGATTTTAAAAGAATTTAGAGTTCAAATCAATTTAAACATACACTTTACACTTATAAGTTAAAACCAAATTAAATTTAAACTTAAATTATTTCAAATCTCAGATTCAAACTAATTTGAATTCATTTCAAATTTCAGATTTCAAAAACTCAATTTAAATTTCAATCTGCATCTCATACTTTTCCTTAAAAATATGAAAAAACAGATCAGGTTCCTGTATTATACTAAAAACTGAAACAACACTTATACTCGAGCCTTACCTAAATATACTTCGAGTAAATTATAACCTACTTCGAGTTGGAACTCATTTTTCCCGAGAAAAATCACGAGGCCACCAACCTGTAACCCAACATCCATCAACATCAACACACTGTCTCGTACACATGCACCCACGACGTAGCCTTCACCGATCAACTTTGATGACCTCCACCAGTCGCCGATCAACTTCTCAGATCATCCAAATACCAATCCCTCTGATCTGTATTCTAAATCAAATTTGAGCACCCTGAAGTAAACCTGAAACAAACTACACTTCCTCAACCCACAACCTGGAAACTCCTCGCCTTCGCAACCTCGACCATCAGGAGGTCTGAAACTCCGGCCACCTCTTCATCAACGCTCCAGTTAACTCCACTCACAATCGCGTTGAACTCGATTACCCCTACAATTCGCGGTGATCGATTCTCTTTACCTAGTTAAAACTAGGGTTCCAACCACAAATCTACAACCATCACCCCCACAGTGGAATACACCATTACCAGATAATTTTCCTAACAACTACGATCCCTCCACTATCACTCTTGAAGATCTTGGCCTCTCTGAACATTTGGATCAACAGAGGTAACCAAAAGAACACAAACCAGATATTCAAGAATTTCTTCCAAATCCTAACACTAGAATTTATAATTTTGCTTTTAAAAATCATAATTTAGTATGATTATTTGATTTATAACCCAGAAACTTCAAATCAATATACTCGCAATTTCACTAATTAATGGCTGTTCACCTGTTTGAAATTCCAGAGCCATTTCTATATATATATTTATATATTTTTAACTTAAGTACATTTTTAATCTGAATTTTTGTAATGAAAACAAACATATTTTGTTTGAGTCTTAAACTCAAATGAAGGTTAGATCAAAAGACAATGGGTTTTAAATTTGACTGAAGCTTGGAATCAAAGAACAGAGATGCTTCAGATAATCAATCATGTACACACATAAATATACTCATAGATACATTCATAGCAAATTTGTAATATTTTCATGTCTAAATAAAAGCATGCAATCCACTTTTACCTAATTAAAATTTCTAAAAAAGTTGGGTTACTCTTTTTTTTTTTTAAGGATCTTAACCCTGTCCTACTGGACAGAACCAAACATCAGTGCTCACAGCCATACATTCAGGTACATACACAAACAATTTATACAAGTATCATGCTACACTTTATCATACTCTACTATAGTTATTAATTGGATGCATCTAGATTTAAAACAGTTTTAGATCTCTTTCCACTGTCTCAGTTTCAAACAGAGCCTCCTCTCTTTTTTTTTAATACCTTAGTCGTGTATGTAAATATTCACTCATATTTCTAAACATAAACCATTTTGAAACAACATGCGCAACTTAATTCAAACCATACTTAAAAGATTAACACATGTTAGTTGAAGATATCAGATTTTTTCAAGATTTACTCACCTTGTATAAAAGCAGAAGACAGAGACTGTTGCTTCCAAGCTTATTTAAATTCATTTGCATGCTAATTACTGAATTTTAATTTGAATCTACCCTTGCATTTGAAATTTCAAGATTTTCATATTTGCATTGATGAAGAACTTGCATGTTGATTTCTAATTTCTTGAATTGCTTGTTGATTACTGAATTGTTGATTAATCCCATATCATCTTCCTTGTTTCAGATTTTCCCGTTTCTTTTTTTTTCCAACTTTGTTTTTGATTTGCATTTTTTTTTCAGATTTGTATTTTTGTTGAAAGAAGAAGGTGATTTCTTAGCTGAAAAATAAAAGTAAATTCCTTCTTCATATTTTACAAATTTTAAATTTTAAATTAAGTTATCAATAGAATTGCCACTTGTCCCTTATATGTTTATATTCTTACAAATGTCTTTTAATAAGCCAAATACACTTACAAGTGTTATTTTAATGTTTAATTTATGTTTTATAAATGTTTTTGAATGTTATTTTCTTTTTAATAATTTATTTAAGCCTTATGTAAATATTTATGAAATGATTATAAGGTGTATTTATTTTATATAAATAAGCTTTGGATTTCAATAAATTTTCATGTGCATTGAAATAAACATTTATTAACAAATAACTTATGCTTTTGATTCAAGTCTATATAACATGTGTTTATAAATTTGAGAAATTTAACTTAACTCCTTATATAAAGTTTAAAACAATTTTATATTCTAAGTAAAATCATGAAAATACACTTTAAAACCAAAGTATAATTTAAGATATACATAACTATATTTTGAATTTCAATTCAAACTCAATTTCAATTTAAGGTAAAATTTAAAATCAGCCTATATATTTTTAACAACATATTATTTGTTCGAAAGGCATAATTTTCCAATGATAATAATTAAACTAGAAGATTATCAATTAAATATTTATCCAAATATAAAAATTTAGTTTCAATTATCATCAGAATTCTTATCTGTCTAATCTATAATCCAGTATTTCTTTTAATTAACCCAATCATATTATTAATTAATATACCCAAAAATCCGGGTTATTACATGTAGCAAGTCAACCGAAGCCTGGGGCAACCAATAAATGTGCTCAATTCTCATCAACCCATCTATGTGATTAGAAAAGAAACGGAAAGGACGATGAACGAGATGCAAGATGGGATCTTGCCTAGGAAACTAGAGATGATGGATAACTTCTACCAAAATACGGAGCAAGAAGGGATAGCTAGATCTATAAGGAATATAAATCAAACTCCATGGAACAACACAGGAGTTGTTGGAGTTGGATTGGAACAAGGTGGAGTCTTGCTCCTATGCCCAAAGCAACCGACACTTGGGGGTAACGCTGGAATCAACAATAGGACCCATCGTAGGAGCATCTAGAGTTAGAGAAAAACAACTAAAATAATGCCAATATGACTTGGGGGTACCACAAATTTGGATCTAGGATAAGCTTTAACGCCCAAAATGGGTGATGTTGGAGCAAGAGTAGCAAACCACAGTACGAATACATGACTTCATGAGCCGAAACCAGAATCCCATAGTCGGAACAGGGGGCAGCTTCATCCCTTACACTCTGCCTTCTGCTTTTTCTACCGTTAGTAACCTCAGATCACTTACACGTGTACGGGATCCCGAACGGTCCCTAGTCGTTCTCTAAGTCGGATGCCAAAGATGAATATTTAGGACAATAATGACCCCAGACCGCTTAGACATGCGCTAAATCTATATTGGTTCTTAGTCATGCTCTGAATCAAATATCCAGGATAATTTCTTAGGATAATAATCTCAGACCGCTTGGACATGCACGAAACATAGATTGGTCCCTTACCAAGCTCTAAGTCGGATGTTTGGGTAGACATTCAGGATTTCTACTTGTTTGCTTTATTTGAAATTTGAATTTTGTAAAATTCATATTCAATGTGATAAGTGATTTTGAACGCTGTAGAATCCCAACCGGAGAGATGGGACCGGAGTGTAAGATGCAAGTCCCCTTGCCGAAGAGCGAATGGATGGACTTGTACTGTGACAACCCGCCTTTCTCTCCGCAGCATCATCATTAAGAAAGAAAGGGATAGAAAAGAGAGAGATAGAGAAGAAATAAAGAAACAACATCAGAATCTCAACAGCGGAACGAATAAATTATATTAATCACATAAGATATTACATAGTATACAACATCTATCAGAGTTACACAGCTTATACATCACATATTAGATAGTTATAAACACATGTCTAGTTATTACAACTCAAATACAACACAGAGGTACCAACACAGCGGAACACTTAATATCTACGAATGCTGAAGCCTCCTGCTTCATATCTCCTCCATAGATTCGTCAAAGCTAACCTGAATCCCTTGGCTACTCGTAAAAATTTGAGTACCCAAGAGTTTAAGAAAATAGAAGATAAACTTCGGGTCAGACATGGGTCTGGTGTGAGTAACATGTTAAAGTTGCTTAACTTTGAAAAACCTTTGGAAAGAAAAGGTATCTCGTAAGACTTCCCGCACATAAACACGAAAAAGTTTTTACCTTACAATAACCAAAACATTTGATAGAAATTCAATGATATTATAATAGGGTCTAGGGTTTTCAAATAAAATACAGAAATAGCTGGAATGCTTACATCTCACGTTCCAACATAGTTGGGCACAACTAAAACGTACGACACTTATTGGAGATTGGATTCCATACAATGGTAGGGCTACTGGGTTACCGTCCGTCACAGTACGTTGTCTAGAACACCGTACCGAGGATCCACCCTAAATCCCCTGCCACACAAGGCCGGAACCATCCCTAACTGGATAGTCTCGAACAAGACAACCCCATGGTTGTTCGCAACCAACTGCACACATAGCCGAATATAAAGAGACTCCTAGACAAGGGAAGATCTTGTCCTACTTAAGCACGACTCACTTAGCCTTGTGCACCTCCCCTGTTGTAGCCATTCCCGGTTGATGATGCTTGAGGCTACGATTACCTTTATAGAACACATCTAGCTTAGAAGGATCATCGTCCACTTGACGATGTTCTGAAAGCATTCAATACATATAAGTTCATTACCGGTTCGAACGAAATCTAAGGCATTATCTCATTACACTCATTTTGGAATCACCCTCAGAGTTATCGACAATACCCTTGCACTCTGAATCTTCATCTTCACTTGAGATTCATGACCTATCGTTAATTTGGATTGATGTGGTTTTCGGATATCCAAATCTGGAAACCCGATCCCGGTTCATCGAAATCCAAAACGCCATTTTTTAAGTCCAAGTTGTTTTAAAGTAAAAATGATTCAATTCTATTATCTATATTCACACAGACAGATAATTCACATCTCACAAGTAGATAATTCATATCATCACCATTCAACCAAAGCATCCATATCACATATCAACACAGATCTCGTATTGGAGTTACCAAACAATCTAAGACATTCAATATCAATCAGCCATTCGTAAGCAAAGATCTATCAATCACATTATCTATAATTAATTTAAAATGAATTAAATTAATTATTTCATCTCTAATTAATTTAAATTAAATTAATTACTTTCATCTCATAAATCTTGCTTACTTAACCATTAATTAATTACAAATCAATTAACTAATCATCCTCTAAGTATTCATCTTAATTAATCACCCTGATTAATCATTCTCTAATTACATTAAGTAATTAGCCTTAATTAATTACACGAATTAATTATCCTTAACCATTTACAGTAATTAACCTTTAATTGCTTCATTAATTAATTAACTATAATTAATTACATTAAGTCTTAATTAATTACAATTAATTAATTACTTTATAATCACTTATTATTGATTAATTAATCCTAATTAATCAACCCTTAATTACATCATTAATTACATTAATTAAAGATCCTTAGTTATTTCTTTAATTAATTATTGTTCTAATTAATCACATTAGACAATTAATCTTTAATTAATCTTTATTCATTAATCATCTTGATTAATCATATTAGTATTTTATTACCCTTAATTAATTACATCACTTAATTATCTTCAAATTAATTCTTAAATTAATTACACAAAGTGATTATTCTTAATTACTTCCACTAAGTAATTATCCTTTTCACTAATTACACAAAGTAATCAAACCCAAACTACTACCATTCATTAATTAATTACATCCAGTAATTACCTACTAATTACTTCACTAAGTAATTATACTTAATAAATTAAACTAGGTAATTATACTTAATCCATCATCTAATGATTATTTTAACTTAATTAAACTAATTAATTAACTTAAACTAATCACATTAATTTAATTAATTACACTAAGTAATTAATCCCTTTAATTACTTTCATTAAGTAATTATACTTAAACAATTTCACAAATTATTATTTTTAACTAATTAATATAATTAATTATTAAAATAATCACATTAATTAATTATTTAATAATCCCTAGTTAATGATCTCTCATTAACTATTAACAATTCTTTAATTACCTTTCTTAAGCAATTAAACTTTAATTACCATTATTAATTACAAATTAATTAATATATGATTATCAATTAATTAATCTTTAATTATAAATTAATCTAAATCATTAATTAATTTATTAAATTAATTAATTACTCCCTAATTACCTTATTAACTTAATTAATCATTACAACCTTAATTATCTTTAAGATAAATCATTTTCTTTATTAATGACTTAATTATCATTAACATGTGTATTTAAAACAATTTACACCTTTAAAACTACTTTTAAATTCCATTTTTAATTAAGATTTAAAAATGATTTAACTTATCAAAATTTAAAACAATTCACAAACCTCATAAACAAATGTAAAGAAATATTTATCACTTATAAAAGAAACTTATATAAGGAAAGGTTTAAACTAATTTGCTTAATTTTATTTTAAAATCAAGCTTTAAAATATAACTTAATCATTTAACTTGCAAATTTAAGTTAAACAAATTTATAACTTCCCTTTCAAATATTTAAAGAAAACTTTTATAAGAGAATTATATATAAATAAAGTTTTAAACATTTCATTGGAAAACTTTCTCATTTACAAATATTACTTTAAACCTTTAAATTTGTTTAAACATTTTGATTTTTATAAAACTTTATTTATTTCAAAACTAGTATACAAATTCAGTTTGAACCCATACTTAAAAACTTGATTTGAAGCTTTGTTTAAAATCCTGCTTTCAAATTTTAAACTGATTTTAAAATTTGAAAAACTGACAGGTTTAAAACCTGTAACAAAACATATGACCCGAGGCACACACTTAAATCCCCGAGCCAAAACCCACATGACTTCGAGCATCTCACTCAATTGACCCGAGAAAACTCGAGTATCCCATCTCTTCAAATCCAAACTTCACCAGAAATGCGCCGTGCACATGAATGGTGGCTCCGACCACTTCTGATCAACGTCACAACCTTTCCAAGGTCGGCGACGACGCCCTCGGACCATCCAAAATCCAACTCCTTGATTCCCACTCGAAATCGAATTCGAATATCTCATAACAAAACCTGGAACAATAGACCCACCTGAATCAATTTCGAACTCGCAACGCCGATCACCTGAGCTCCAGCGCTTCCAGCCACAACTTCGCCAACACCCCTACTTCCAATTCCCAGAGTTTTGTTGAACTCGATCATCCAGAGGCACCATGACGATCAAAACACCTAACCTAGCAAAATCCAGGGTTTAGAAACAAAACCGACCACCGTCACCACCACACTGACATGGACACCCTACTGCCATTTTTTCCCAAGTCTCCGATCACTCCACTACCACCAGCGAAGACCACGACCCCCCAGACCACTTAGATCGCCAAAAACTTCCCAATATTCAAAATTCAAGCAAACCCAAACTGCTCACTGCCCCCATGCTAGAAATCATGATTTTAGCTTTAAAAATCAACTTTTTGGATAAGGTTTCAGTTTTTATGCCTGAAGCATTCAATTGGTATATTTGAATTTTCACTAATCCTAAGTTAGCTCTGTTCTTTTTAGTTTCCAGAGACATTCAAGTCTTATTTTAACTTAATTAAAATTTTAAACATTAATCTATGATGAAACAACCAATTTTTGTTTATAAATTAAATCCTAACAAGGATCAGATCAAGTGATAATGGATTTTGACAAACCTTGAACCTGAAAAACTAAAAACAGTGTAGCACAGAGACAACAGCATACACACAGATATACATTCATATATACACAGAAGATTCACCTATATATATATATATATATATATATATATATATATATATATAGACACACATACATACAAAGAATACTCATTCCCAGTAATTCACATGCAAACAGATATTCAATACTTATGCTTTTAAAAAGTGATGTTACTCACCTTCCACAAAGATGAACACAGGCTTCTTTATTTTGAAATAGCCTTTTGAAATTTGAATGTTGAAAATGTTTGAATGCTGAAGAAAATTGCTTGAACTTGCTTCAGATAAAACTCAGTTTTGCTTTCATTTAAAATTGAAGCTGCTTTCTTTATCACAGATTGAAGAAATGCATGCCTTGTTTATCTCAGGTTTGAAGAATGCAAGTTTTTGAAAATCTCATGTTGCATAAAATTGCACAGGTTTGCTTGATACAGGAATTTGAAGAGATAACTTCAGTCTGGAACAAAGATGGACTTCTTTGTTTCCAGATTGAAGAAAATGCAGGCTTTTGTTTTTGGTTTACAAATTTTGATTGAGTTTGAATATGGTTACAGGTTATTGATTTTGAAAATGAACTTGCAGGCTTTTGATTATAGGTTGTTGAATTGATTTGTTTTCTGGTTTGTGGAAGGATGATTGCAGATTTTGTTTTGAGTATTTTACAGGGTGAAATTTTCTTTAGCTTTGAGTTTTAGAAAGATAGAAAAAAGAAAGGAAGATAAGAAATAATGTTTATATAGGCTGAAAATATGGTTTAATAAGAATGAAAGAAAAATGAAAATTAAATGACACTTGTAAAAACATTCAACATTTATCATAATTCTTGTTTATGATTAACACTTGTTACTTAATGTCTCTTAATTTTTAACACTTGTCTTTTTAAGTAATTAATACTTATTTTTAATGTAAATAATAAAGATTTTATATTAATCCACTAATTCTTATTTATATATGAATTTTTTTAAAGAAAATAAAATAGATTATATATACAAATAAAAGCTTATACATATATTTTAAAATCCAAAACATTTTGAAATATCTATCTTTCGAATTTCAAAATTAAATCCAAATTCAAATTTCAAATTAGATTTAAAAAATCCAAATTAAAGTCAATTTATAACACATTATTAGTATTGTTTTAAAATAACAATTTGTCAGTTTAAAATAATTTATAAAAGAGATTGTCTTATTATTTATAAATTACTTTTTTTACTTAAAAAATTAATGTATCATATGTACATTGTGTTTTAAACTTATATATATAATTTCAAATTATATTCATCAAGAAATGTTTAAAAAGAAAATAAAACAAACCTTTTTATTAATTTTATTTGAATAAAACTTAAGCTAAAATATAATTTAAACAATTTAAACATTTACCTTAAATATTTCAAAACAATATGATTATTTATTTAAATAGCTTTGAAAAGTTTTATATTAAATTAATCAGAATTTCCAAATTACTAAAATATATATTAAAATTTGAAAACAAGATTTTATTTATTAAATTCACCAAAGCTTTTCTATTTACAAATATATATATATATATATATATATATATATTACAAATAGAAAACATTTTATTAGTTTTTAAAAAATACAACTTACCAATTAAATATTTATTTGCTTTTAAAATAATAAATTTGCCAATTAAAATTAAAATTATAAAAGACGATTATCAAATCAATTTAATTATTAATACAGATTATTAAATTGATATTTCCTAAAATTCCAGGTCGTCACATTCCTCCACCCTTAAAAGAATTTCGTCCCCGAAATTTAAAAGCAAAGGTAATTTAATAACCCATCAAAGATTTTAATTTAAACCACAAGCACATATTATCAACCATATGGTAACAACATAGCAACCAATTCACTCAAACAAACAAATTTAACTATCCATACAAAATTCTGGATAGAACTTCCTAGAGTTTCCTGGGTATCATTACCGGAATACTCGCTCTACAGACACCAAACAATCTACATTACTAAGCTACAGAGCTTCTACCCATCTAGATCTACAATCTGAGCATGATATCAGACCATAGACAAGTCCGACTCAACTACCAAATCCTCTTGAACTGCAGATTCCAAAACCAGAGATGGATCAGACACGTACTCCCTCAGAGACACATGAAACACATTGAATCCCAGTCTTCCAAATTGGCAATTCAACCCTAAAGACCAAACACTTATCCTTACAAGAACATAGAAAGATCCAATACCTCCGAGCTGCTTCTAGTCTTACCAAATCTTATAGCTCCTTTGATCGGAGAAAACTTATCCAAAACCGAACCTCCGACTTCGAAATCCAAATTTCTCCACCTCTTATCCACAAAACTCTTCTGACGATCCTGGGCTGCCTTCATCCTTCCTTATCAGCTCAACCTTTACTGATGCTTCTAGAAACAAACTAGACCAGAAACAACCCAACAAAATGATCCCCTCAAGATCAACCAAAATCAAGAACACAAACTCTACTACCATCATTAGACTACAAACTAGCTTCTCCTATCTGGAAAAACAAAACAGGAGCACTTGCCAATCTCGCCTTCAGATCCTGAAAAATTCTTGTAGAAACCCTTAAATCCAAAATACTGCAACTCCTAGGGTTGCTTCCACTCTAGAACAGCTGGTGCCTCGCTTCTGCTGCATAACTCAGATCTGGAGTAGGTGAGAATGCTAATGATGAACATGAGCACAAACTTGACCGACACATCCCTAAAAACGGTTCAACAGATCCATAAAGGGAAAACTCAGAAGTTCCACTAAATCCTGAGCTGCTTCACCAAACCCTCTCTAGGAGTTATCCTTCTACTAGCTAAACCACCGGTATCACTCCTGGAATCCTAGTTGATACGAAAACTCAATCTCCAGATGCTATGGCAGACCTTGACTTCCTCGAAGACATCCAGAAAAATATCTAAAAAACCAAGAGAACATTTCAACTATCGCAAGTCACTTTTGCAATCAACCCATACTAATATCCAAAGAAATTGTTCTCTCTTGGTTAATCAGAACAACTTATGCTTATCTAGCCAATCCATCGAAGAAATGGATTCACTCTACAGCTTCTAAACTCAACATCTAGAAAGCTGCCAACCAGATGACCTTCTTATCGGTACACAGAACACTCCAAGTTGCAATGCTACCACAGATGCTAAAGACTTCCATATCCATAAGCTCCTCGAGAAACTCGGGTCTCAAACCAAACACAAACACCTTGCTGAACCTAGTCTCATCACCGATGCAGACACACTTCCTTAAACTTGCTCCGAAAGAAACATCTTCAGAAACATCCATAGTCACTACATCTCCCCACACAGTTGCTCCTTCCTGAAGTTGTCAAGATACCATCTCTCGCTTCTGCTCAACCGACAGATCCAAACTCTACTCATCCAAACTTGCACTTCAAAGATGGAATCTAAACCTCAAGAAGACTACCTTCAGAGATTGGTGAAATCCTTACACCACAACAAAGCTCACTTGAGACGGTATTGAGTCTACAGTCTCGGCAGATACACTTCCCACCTCAACACTCAGACTCCTTCAATTGATAGTCGTGCGACACACACTACTACCTTCTACCTTTAGCACTTATATTGGAAAACCCGAACAGGTAACCCAATAAATAGGTAGAAATAGATATATTTAAATACACACACACACACACACACACATAAATACAAGTACGCTCTCTCGAGGAAGAAATCACTCCAAAGCCTAGGTATTCACTCAACCTAGCGCTCTGATACCAACTGTGACAACATGCCTTTCTTTCCACAGAAAGACGCATCATCATGAAGAAAGAAAGAGATAGAAAAGAGAAAGATAGAGAAGAAAGAAAGAAACAACATCAGAATCTCAACGGCGGAACGAATAAATTATATTAATCATATAAGATATTACATAGTATATAACATCTATCAGAGTTACACAGCTTATACATCACATATTAGACAGTTATAAACACCTATCTAGTTATTACAACACAAATACAACACAAAGATACCAACACAGCGGGACACCAACACAGCGGGACACTTAATATCTACGAATGCTGAAGCCTCCTGCTCCATATCTCCTCCACAGATTCGTCAAAGTTAACCTGAATCCCCTGGCTACTCGTAAAAATTTGAGTACCTAAGAGTTTAAGAAAACAGAAGATAAACTCCGGGTCAGACATGGGTCAGGTGTGAGTAACAGGTTAAAGTTTCTTAAATTTGAAAAATCTTTGGAAAGAAAAGGTATCTCGTAAGACTTCCCGCACATAAACACGAAAAAGTTTTTACCTTACGATAACCAAAACATTTGATAGGAAATCCAGTGATAATATAATAGGGATAGGGTTTTCAAATAAAATACAGAAATAGCTGGAATGCATACATCTCATGTTCCAACATAGTTGGGCAAAACTAAAACGTATGACACTTGTTGGAGATTGTATTCTATACAATGGCAGGGCTACTGGGGTACCGCCCATCACGGTATGTGGCCTAGATCACCGTACCGAGGATCCACCCTAAATCCCCGACAACAAAAAGCCGGAACCATCCCTTACTGGAGAGTCCCGAACAAGACAACCCCGCAGTTGTTTGCAACCAACTGCCCACACAGCCGAATATAAAGGGACTTCTAGACAGGGGAAGATCTTGCCCTACTTGAGCACTACTCACTTAGCCTTGCTGCACCTCCCCTGTTTTAGCCATTCCTGATTGATGAGGCTTGAGGCTACGATTACCTTTATATGACACATCTATCTTAGAATGCCCATCGTCCACTTGACGATGTTCTGAAAGCATTCAATCCATACAAGTTCGTTCCGAGTTCGAACGAAACCGAAGGCATTATCTCGTTACAATCATTTTGGAATCACCCTCAGAGTTAATGACAATAACCCTTGCACTCTGAATCTTCATCTTCACTTGAGATTCACGACCTATCATTAATTTGGATCGATGTGGTTTTCGGATATCCAAATCTGGAAACCCGATCCCAGTCTCATCGAGATCCAAAACGCCATTTTTTAAGTCCAAGTTGTTTTAAAGTTAAAACAATTCAATTCTATTATCTATATTCACACAGATAGATAATTCATTTCATCACCATTCAACGAAAGCATCCATATCATAGACCAACACATATCTCATATCAAAGATATCAAACAATCTAAGGCATTCAATATCAATCAGCCATTCATAAACAAAGATCTATCAATCACATCATCTATAATTAATTTAAAATGAATTAAATTAATTATTTCATCTCTAATTAATTTAAATTAAATTAATTACTTTCATCTCATAAATCTTGCTTACTTAACCATTAATTAATTACAAATCAATTAATTAATCATCCTCTAAGTTTTCATCTTAATTAATCACCCTGATTAATCATTCTCTAACTACATTAAGTAATTAGCTTAACTAGTTACATAAATTAATTATCCTTAACCATTTATAGCAATTAACCTTTAATTACTTCATTAATTAATTAACTACAATTAATTACATTAATTCTTAATTAATTACAATTAATTAATTAATTTATAATTACTTATTATTGATTAATTAATCCTAATTAATCAACCCTTAATTACATCATTAATTACATTAAGTAATGATCCTTAATTATTTCTTTAATTAATTATTGTTCTAGTTAATCACATTAGATAATTAATCTTTAGTTAATCTTTATTCATTAATCAGCCCTGATTAATCATATTAGTAATTAATTACCCTTAATTAATTACATCACTTAATTATCTTCAAATAACTTTATTAATTAATTCTTAAATTAGTTACACAAAGTGATTAATTCTTAATTACTTCCGCTAAGTAATTATCCTTCTCACTAATTACACAAAGTAATTAAACCCAGAACTACTACCATTCATTAATTAATTACATCCAGTAATTACACACTAATTACTTCACTAAATAATTATACTTAATAAATTACACTAAGTAATTATACTTAACCCATCATCTAATGATTATTTTAAATTAATTAAACTAATTAATTAACTTAAACTGTTCACATTAATTTAATTAATTACATTGAGTAATTAATCCCTTTAATTACTTTCATTAAGTAATTATACTTAAACAATTCCGCAAATGATTATTTTAATTAATTAATATAATTAATTATTAAAATTAATCACATTAATTAATTATTTAATAATCCCTATTTAATGATCTCTCATTAACCATTAACAATTCTTTAATTACTTTCTTAAGTAATTAAACTTAATTAACCATTATTAATTACAAATTAATTAATCTCTGATTATTAATTAATTAATCTCTAATTATAAATTAATCTGAATCATTAATTAATTAATTAATTAAATTAATTAATTACTACTTAATTACCTTATTAACTTAATTAATCATTACAACCTTAATTATCTTTAAGATAAATCATTTTCTTTATTAATGATTTAATTATCATTAACATGTGTATTTAAAACAATTTACACCTTTAAATCTACTTTTAAATTCCATTTTTAATTAAGATTTAAAAATGATTTAACTTATCAAAATTTAAAACAATTTACAAACCTTATAAACAAATGTAAAGAAACATTTATCACTTATAAAAGAAACTTACATAAGGAAAGGCTTAAACTAATTTACTTAATTTTAGTTTAAAATCAAGCTTTAAAATATAACAATCATTTAACTTGCAAATTTAAGTTAAACAAATTTATATAACTTCCCCTTCAAATATTGAAAGAAAACTTTCATAAGAGAATTATATATAAATAAAGTTTTAAACATTTTATTGGAAAACAATCTCATTTAAAAATATTACTTTAAATCTTTAAATTTGTTTAAACATTTTGATTTTTATAAAACTTTATTTATTTCAAAACTAGTATACAAATTCAATTTGAACCCATACTTAAAAACTTGATTTGAAGCTCTATTTAAAATCTTGCTTTCAAATTTTAAACTCATTTTAAAATTTGAAAACCTAACTGGTTTAAAACCTGTAACAAAACATATGACCAGAGCCACACACTCAAATCCCCGAGCCAAAACCCACATGACTTTGAGCATCTCACTCAATTAACCCGAGAAAACTCGAGTACCCCATCTCTTCAAATCCAAACTTCACCAGAAATGCACCGTGCACATACACAGTGGCTCCGACCACTTCTCATCAACGTTGCAACCTTCCCAAGGCCGCACCCTCAGACCATCCAAAATCCAACTCCTTTGATTCCCACTCAAAATCGAATTCAAGTATGTAAGAACAAAACCTGGAACAACAGACCCACCTGAATCACCCTCGAACTCGCAACGCCGATCAACTGAGCTCCAGCACTTCCAGCCACAACTTCGCCAACACCCCTACTTTCAATTTCCAGAGTTCTGTTGAACTCGATCATCCAGAGGCACCATGACGATCAAAACACCTGACCAAGCCAAATTTAGGGTTTAGAAACAAAACCGACCACCGTCACCTTCCCACTGACATGGACACCCTACTGCCATTTTTTCCTAAGTCTCCGATCACTCCACTACCACCAGCAAAGACCACGAACCCCCAGACCACTTAGATCGCCAGAAACTTCCCAATATTCAAAATTCAAGCAAACCCAAACTGCTCACTCAACCCCATACTAGAAATCATGATTTCAGTTTTGAAAATCAAGTTTTTGGATAAGGTTTCAGTTTTTATGCCTGAAGCATTGAATTGGTATATTTGAATTTTCACTAATCCTGGGTTGGCTCTGTTCTTTTTAGTTTCCAAAGACATTCAAGTTTTATTTTAACTTAATTAAAATTTTAAACATTAATCTATGATGAAACAACCAACTTTTGTTTATAACTTAAATCCTAACAAGGATCAGATCAAGTGATAATGGATTTTGAACAAATTTTGAACCTAGAAAACTAAAAGCAGTGTAGCACAGCATGCACACATATATACATTCACATATACACAGAAGATTCACTAATATATATATATATATATATATACATACAAAGCATACTCATTTCCAGTAATCCACATGCAAATAGATATTCAATACTTATGCTTTTAAAAGGTGATGTTACTCACCTGTCACAAAGATGAACAGAGGCTGCTTTATTTTGAAATAGCTTTTTGAAATTTGAATGCTGAAAATGTTTGAATGCCGAAGAAAATTGCTTGAACTTGCTTAAGATAAAACTCCGTTTTGCTTGGATTTAAAATTGAAGTTGCTTGCTTTATCACAGATTGAAGAAATGCAGGCCTTGTTTATCTCAGGTTTGAAGAATGCAGGTTTTTGAAAAATCTCAAGTTGCAGAAAATTGCACAGGTTTGCTTGATACAGGAATTTGAAGAGATAACTTCATTCCGGAATAAAGATGGACTTCTTTGTTTCCAGGTTGAAGAAAATGCAGGTTTTTTTTTTGATTTACAAATTTTGATTGAGTTTGAATATGGTTACAGGTTATTGATTTTGAAAATGAACTTGCAGGCTTTTGATTATAGGTTGTTGAATGGATTTGTTTTCTGGTTTGTGGAAGGATGAGTTGCAGATTTTGTTTTGAGCATTTTACAGGGTGAAATTTTCCTTAGCTTTGAGTTTTAGAAAGATAGAAAAACGAAAGTAAGATAAGAAACAATGTTTATATAGGCTGAAAATATGATTTAATAAAAATAAAAGAAAACTGAAAATTAAATGACACTTGTAAAAACATTCAACATTTGCCATAATTCTTGTTTATGATTAACACTTGTTACTTAATGTCTCTTAATTTTTAACACTTGTCTTTTTAAGTAATTAATACTTATTTTTAATGTAAATAATAAGCTTTTATATTAATCCACTAACTCTTATTTATATATGAATTTCTTTTTAAAGAAGATAAAACAAATTATATATACAAATAAAAGCTTATACGTACATTTTAAAATCCAAAGCATTTTAATATCTATCTTTTGAATTTCAAAATTAAATCCAAATTCGAATTTCAAATTAGATTTAAAAAATCCAAATTAAAGTCAATTTATAACACATTATTAATATTATTTTAAAATAACAATTTGCCAGTTTAAAATAATTTATGGATGAGATTATCTTATTATTTATAAATTACTTATATTACTTAAAAAAATTAATGTATCATATGTATATTGTATTTTAAACTTGTATATATAATTTCAAATCATATTTATCAAGCAATATTTTAAAAAGAAAATAAAACAAACCTTTTATTAATTTTATTTAAATATAACTTAAGCTAAAATATAATTTAAACAATTTAAACATTTACCTTAAATATTTTAAAACAATATGATTATTTATTTAAATAGCTTTGAAATTTTTTATATTAAATTAATCAGAATTTCAAATTACTAAAATATATATTAAAATTTGAAAACAAGATTTTATTTATTAAATTCACCAAAGCTTTACAATATATATATATATATATATATATATTATAAATAGAAAACATTTTATTATTTTTTAAAAGATACAACTTACCAATTAAATATTTATTTGCTTTTAAAAGAATAAATTTTCCAATTTAAATTAAAATTATAAATGACAATTATCAAATCTATTTAATTATTAATACAAATTATTAAATTGATATTGCCCAAAATTCCGGGTCATCTCATGTACGATATTGAATGCCATAGAGTCCCTACCGACGAGATAGGACCGGAGTGTAATAAGTAAGTCTCCTCAGCGGAGAGTGAGCAGATGGACTTACTTAATTCCCCTTAACTTAATAAGAAAACGACCCGAAGAGATCATCCTCCTGAACTGAAACAATAAATGATCCGCAGAGATCATGTTTAATGGCAAACTTTCTATCGGATTAGAATTTCGCCGATAAAGTTTAAATTAAAAATAACCGCAAGCGCATGGTGTACAATTTTAGTACATGGCGAGTACAAGGACGATCTGCAAGTAATTGTATTGATTTAAAATTTTCTATTCAATCGAATTAAACCAAGATTTGTAGTTGTGATTAGCTAAAAATGTAAAAAAAAGAGCCAGAACAAAAGTGATTGAAAATATGAGACTAGAAAACAATTTAAAAGCAAATCCACTCTCATATTTTTATAAATAAACACAAAAATAATCTATGATCTCTCTATTTTGGTCTTCTGTGGAATTAGTGATGTACTTATCATAAGTATAGTCTATTTATGTTATTAATTAACATAACTTAAACCATCAAACTATAATACAGCACATAAAACCACTTATTAATTGTAATGAAAATGAACATGAAATCAAAGAAAAAAAACTATTTTAAGTATGATCTATTTGCTATTTTTTAGTAACATAGATCATCAATTTTTTTTTCTACTTTAATTTCATGACAAAATCACTTAAATAAATGATGATTTAAATTGTGTTTATGTGGATTAAGCATAGCTTATTTGTGATTACAACATAGACTATCAAATTCCATTTTATAAACTTACATCAACATTCACTTTTCATGAAGCATTAAAAAGAGATCATAAATGACAAGATATGTTGAATTTACATAATTTAGAGAGCTTCATTACCCCTAAATTGAAGAGGATTAGCTACTCATTTGTGTTATCATATCAACATACGTAAATTTCAACATAGATAAGCAAGCAAAATGAAAGCTAATTAGAATAAAAAAGAATTAAACTACTTGCATAAAAATAAACTAAGCTACTAACATGAAATGAAAGAGCATGTAAATAAAAATGAGCAAGAAAATAAAATAAGAACAAAGAAAAAGCAAAAGAAAACGAGGCTTAGTACGCCATTTTTATTTCATATAATTTTAAGGCTACAACTTGCATGCTAATATAATGTAAAACCAAAACTTCATACATGTACATAAGAGGGGTATTTATACAAGCCAAAAACCCTAATGCATATTTTAGAGGGCTTTCCAAAATACCCTTTAGGAAGTGTGACCACCAAGTTATCGTTAGCATGAATTAATCCTCCATTAAGTATGCATGTAACTTTAACCTCCACTGGCTTGTGCATTAGCTCCTAATTAAAGGTTAACGTAAGTGGATATGTAGGATCCTCCATGATGTATGGGTTGAATTATTTCCATCTTCATTCCTTTGTTTCTATCCTTGTGCATGCAATTTCCATGAGAACTTCTTCATATTTCCATCTAAATTCCTACAAATAAAAATAAAATGTGCAAGCGATTCTCAAAATTAATATACACACAAAATTACCATTTTACCCCCAAATTGATGTATGAATGATGACTTGAAAGCAGTTTTGAAATTTGGGTTTAGACATATAAAAATACCCGATTATGACATTTTTTCAAATAAAAATAGAATAAATATGGATGTAAATATATGCACATTTATGTGCACGTCAAATACACCAACACTTATCTTTTTATTCATTATCGAATAAAGAAAAACTAAGATAAATCCATTTTTGTAGGAAACATGATTGCATTGAGGGTATGTAGCAAGCAGTTAAACCTCTATGTGTCCCTAGTAGGATGAGTGTTGTCTCGTGAGGGTTTCCAGCAGATACAACCCACAAAATTCAAAAGCAACATGAAAAATTGCCAAATGCGAGATTTATTTACAAAGATATAGATGCAAGTTTTTGAAAATATCTACAAAGGAAGAATTTACTTTCAAATTGAGGCGAATAAGTTAAATATAATCTCAGTTCATTATCATGGAACTTAAGTTCTTTTACTCGTTAAAATTTCCAATAAAAATTAAGTTATCATCACAATTAGACTCCAGTTTGGCTAGTGGTTTTGGTTGATAATACAGTGCAACTATGAAATGGATCCTTAGTTAATAATCAAAGTTTTTCAAAGTGGTATTTTTATTTCTTTTTGAATTACGAATCAAATAAACAAGAGAAAATAGTGCTTGGATTTCGATTGCTTATCCCTCTTTATTTGAAAATTTTATTACTATTAACAATCTATACTATTATATTATTATTGAGTTTGATTTCCAGGGCACAGAAGCCCCCTTGGCATTTTGAGAAATGAAGCGTCACGGCAAACGACGCGTGCTTTCTTTCTTTCCTTATTGTGTACGCTTTTCCTCTGTTTTCCTCCCTCTGCACTTTTGACTTTAATCCTCCCTCTGCTCTCATATCCATTCCCTCCCAAATTACCCTAATTTTTTCCGATCAGCTGACCAATTAATCCTAATTTTTACTGCCTGTTGCTTTATCGCCAACGAAGCATCTACCTCCTTATCCTCTAAACCCTAGCTATTAACATTCCCCACAATTATGGCTTTTCCCATCCATCGATGCTGATCTCCCCTCCTGCCGCCTCGCCACTTCAACTTTGAATCTTTGCTCGAAGACAACCAAGCCTTTGATTTTGTTCCATTTTTCCTCCATTTCATATTAATTTGGAATTACAAAGTAGCTAAAATCCAGGTATGCTTTTTATTTAATCTTAGGAATTTATTTTGTTATTTTTCTCATTGAATTTATGAAAATATTTTAATTTTTTTAATATTTACTTTCTTCGTAATGGCCGACTCCTACCCAACTGTAAGGATTCCAATTCTGAAATATTCTTCTAGATTATTATTTATTTTAGTTTGGCTATCTTTTCAGGCAGGTTATCTTTTCGGGGTTTTGGATCTATCATCTTGTGTTGTTGTTTCAGTCTGACATATCTAAATATTTTAAGGTTTGTTCTTTAGTCATGTTGCAACTGGGTTATTTTGAATTTTTGCTATATTTAAGTGAATCAACTGCTGTTTTTAATAACTTTAATTTTGCATCAATACATGGTTATTTCAATATATTTATCAAATTTCCTAATCCAGGTAATCCTTTTAATTTTTTCATTAGCACTATCAGTCTGTTTTTTCAAAACATATACATTCATGATGGTTTGAGCACACAATATTGATCTAGGTTTTCCTTTGACTATTTTAAATGATGCTGTTAAAGAAAATTGAATTAAACAATTATCAACGATATTATCTATATTTAAAAGTAATATTAATACCTTTATAACCTCATTGAACAAGTTTAAATATCTTAAACTTAATGTTGGATAAAATACCTACCAGATTATAATAAAAATGTAAGTGGTTTGTCTCTATATATGCTCATGTGCACTGTTATGTCAAATTGATTTATTTGTTTCTGCTTTAAAGAATCTCTAGCTGTCATTTTTTATAATTTCTACAAAAACATGGTTAGCATACCCATCATATTAAAAGCTTTAGGAAAAGATAAGTCATTATCTTCCATATAGAAAAGGTTATAAATATTTAGTGCTTAATTCAATTATATGTGAAAATACCGGAATGCAAGATGTATTGTGGTCTAATAATTTGAAATTGCGATATAGCATGTTTGATGTGGGCTTACTTAATGTGCTAAATGTGGTTTAGCATGTCTGTTAGTGTGTCATATACTCGTTTCTAGGATAATAAGTAACATGGGTTCTCTTAGTTTCAAGCTGGGAAGAGTAACTCTGTTAGCCAAAAATATAATTTTAAGATACACATAACATTGTTAGTGGACTTAAATGTCTTAGAGGTTTTTGTAGTCAGTAACTGTCAGCCAAAAATATAAAATATATTGTCTATAAGTATTTAACTCTTTTGTAAATGAATATGACAGTACTATAGGTATGTAAGTAATTTTCTATTACTAAGTTGTATGTAATTTAAAATGTATACAGTTCATGTAATGTTCTTACACATTTAACTAAACAAATTTAATGAACTGCTCCAATTTTATTATATTATATTATATATAAAACCGAATATGAGACCCTTTTACTGCTTTACTCTTATAATTTTGAGAAAAAAAATCCAATTTTCTCATTGTTTTGAGACATATTTTGCAATTTTCCTCCTTTTTTAATTTACATTTCAGTTTGCTCCTAATGCATAATTAATTCCTTCGTTTAGCTACCTCGAAACAACACTATCCCAAGCCTATTCATCTCCTTGGTTGAAGTTACACTCAGACATTGAACCCTAATTAAAAATAATGGATGTGATTGGTCTTCAATACAATAAAGGTTGCATTTTGATACGTAAGCCGCTAACCCCTTTCGACATCAATTTACCCTCATCTAATTTCCTTTCGCTCTCCTCAATCTGGTAAATTGTATGTCAGTCATTTTTTATGTTTATCAATTGTCACCCAATATATGATCACCTAGATTTTACAGACATGGATAATGTTACTTAGAAAGGCATTAATAACCACTCCTTGATAGCTAATCAACCTGATTATGGTTAGATACGGTATATGAAATACAATATATGGTTATTTGTTATCGTATGGCCTTCTAGAGATCCCATGTCAGTGCTCCAATCCATCTTTCAGTTCAGTATAGGCATTTTGGATGTTCAATCACTACATTTAGATAGCAGCCTATATTATTTTTGGTTCATTTTAGGTTTACGTTTGCATTTTGGAATCTGAATTGACTTATGTGTCACTTCATCTACAACTTCGGTGTTAGCATACTTAAAATTCAGCTGTTTTTTAGTTTCAATGTTAGCATACTTAAACTTTAGGTTAAAGCTTGATGGATTATTTAGTGAGGGTTACAATCATCCAACGCAATTTTGAAGGTTAGCATTCTTCCTGCTTTCTCTATAATTGGATTTTCTAAATTAAACTGCCTAAAGAGGTATTGTCCGCCTATGCTATTTTGTAATTAAAGCTCTACCAATATATAACTTTCAATTCAATGTCCTAAATTTATATGGTAATATAATTTGATGCTCTAAGCAATAATTGGTCCATACATTCATTACTTTGTGAACTTAAATGTTTGAACAATAAACTTCATTACTTTAGTAAAACTAGAAATTCTTCGACATTAGCATCGGGAACCAAATGGAATCCAAGTCTTAGTGAATTTGTTTGGTCACCACGTTTAGTTGGGACATTAGATTGCATAATAGTAATTTGTCGTAGCTAAATTAATCTTTCTTATGACTAACATGATGTCGGTATCAAAGACTGGTTTACCTCATTTTATTCCCTCTATTCCGAAAAATATTATTTTAACAATAATATATATCGATATCGAGCTTTATTTCATCCGTTGTGGAGTCTAACCAAATTAGGTTCAATGATTTTAAGCATTATGAAGTGACATGAACTATAAAAGTTTGCATTGGCAATTTTATCATTTTAACATTTGGTGAAAAATATCAAGTTTATATTTTAATTTGAATTTTAATACTCATCTATCAGAAGATTTGAGGTAAGTAGGTGTCGTGAGAAGTTAAACTGTTCTAGCTTAAGGCATAGCATATTTTTGCACTTCTTGAGTCAATAGCTAACCTTATCTTTGTTGAAGTGACATTTGGCCTGATTGGGGGTTTTTGTTGGAAGCAGTGAAGTTATACATGACCCGTCGATTCATGGTAAGAACTATTTTTTGAGATTTTTACCATTATTTTTTATTATTATTCTTTTTAAGATTTTGTTATGGAAAATGGTTGATTGCAATTATTTTTAATTTGTAATTAATTGAAAAATATTAAGAAATTGCTCTCAATATTGATTCTTTGTATCAGCTAAATATACTTATACCCAAGTATATAAAATAACATGTGGGTTTATAGGTCCTTTAGAAAAGGTTACCATGCTCATAACAATTTTCACTCCTTTCCCAACTTGTGATAAAAAATAATCAGGTTTTTTTTGTTCTTTTTCCCTTTTACTTATCAAATTAGTTTTATTTATATAAATTTTGTTTGTCTTCAAGTTACACGTGCGATTCAAGGGTTACAACCCACAACACTAGTTTTGTAACTTTCTTTTTTTTCCTGCTATGTATGAATCTTTTAGGGTTTGTTTATGGTAATAAGTTCTAAATAAGCCTATAAATTCGTACTTATATAAACTTCATAATTCCATAGTGTTTTTCATTTTCGGCTATTTTGCGCTTTCATTTTCTTCTCGATACAAATCTATTACATGTATTCATATCCTAAAAAATGATTTTTGGCATAATATTTTCATTTATGCATACGACACAGCCTAAAAAATACTCTTTGCCACACAATAAGCATATGCCAAACTATTTTTGTAAATGTTAGTTATATCTTTTGAACTTAATTTAGTAATCTTATATAAAACATGGGCCGCTGTACCATAATTAACATGCAAACATAAATCAGTTTCCCTTTTCTTAAAGTAGGAATGTGATACATATACCATTTGAGATTGGATGGAGCCAAAAAAAAGTCACTCTTCCTCCAACTGTAAATATAATTCTTTTTTTTTCACATTTATAAATGTCGTATTTCTTCGGTTAACCGTGGACAACTAGGAATATGAGACATTACATTAGTTTTGTAACATGCATTTTTGTGCTGCTCTATAGGGATCATTCAAGCTTGTTTGCAATACTAAATTTAAAAAAAACCATAAATTTTTACTGATATAACCTTTATGTTTAATTTCCATAGTTTCTTACATTTCAACTATTTTGTGAGTTCATCTTCTCCTTGCCATGAATCTATTCTGGTATTCATAATCCATAATATGAATGTTGCGTAATGTTTTCATTTATGAATGCTATATAGCCTAAAAAGATTTCCAATGCAATGCAGTAAACAAAGACAAGTTTTTGTACATTTTGGGTTATGTCATTTGAACCAGATTAGTAATCTAACATAAAGTATTATTATATCTCGGATGCTAATATACTAAATCGATATTCCCTCATTTATAATTAGGAATGCGAAACATCAACCATTTATGTTTGGCATGAGCTTTTGTTGGTTAGTTCTGGCCGTTTCTCCTAACATACATCTCTTTTGGTATGATTATATAGCATTTTTACCAAAAAAATTCATGCACTTTGATGTAGTGTGGGAAATTATAGTAATCACGTTGATATACAAGTGCTATAAGACCTAGAAACAAATTTATTTACGTTTTGGCAGACTCAAAAAGTAAAATATCCCTTGATTTTGTGTTATCAGGTTGGTGCATAAATACCAATGGTTATGAGTCTGCTTTTAATTGAAAATCTCATTTTATTTTATATCATATAGTTCCACCTTGCATCCTATAAAATTAACATCAACCTATTTCAACTATCAATGGGAAAAATAATCAATAACAAACTCGAGATAGTTCAATGGAATGGATAATTATTATATGTATAATTAACACATATGCTTACACACATACAAAAAACCTAAATCACATGTAGAATAACAGTTGGAAGACATGGAACTAAATTATTAGTAGAGTTCCCAATATTTACTATATTTATATATATTGTGCTAACCTGTACTTTCTACATTTTTTTCCAACTCTATATCGCTTCATTTCTCGATATATTCTATTGTATTTTTCACTGATTAACCTTGCCTTATTTATATTTCAGTTAACGTTTTTTTTCTTTAAAAACTAGGAGAGCACAACATGTTGGTAAACTCCGGAGGAGGGTACAGTAAAGCCGTCCGCTGATCCAAGCCCCATACCTCCAGGTAAATTTATATAGGATGAGGAAGCGCATGGTAGAAATCGAACTTGGATCTTTTTACCAGAACCCAAGCCCCATATCCACTACGCTGCACCTGCGGACATATTTCAGTTAATGTTACCGAGCCTAATATTTGTCTGTACAAAAAATTTGATGTGAATTTACATTCTAGGATTTAAGCAATAAATAAAACTTTGATTATAGCTTTAACTTTAAAAAAATATTAATAAGTATTTCAAAACTACTCCAATTATGTTGTTTTCTCCTGATTCAGATAAAGTTAGTTTGAAATATGTAACATGACGGATAAAAGAAAGGGAAATTTTTGCATACATTAACCTTAGGTCCCTCCAAGTATTCTTTTATAAATGACAGCCCATTTTTTTAAGAAAAAAATGAAACTCAGGTGGGTGTTTGAGTAATTTTACCAATCTTTACATGCGCTCTTAGGGTATATGCACATAACTTATGATCGCCGTAATACAGGTCGTAGTAGCCACTTATAAATTTAAAAACGGAAGAAGTAAAAATGAAAGAAATAAAAAAAAAAGAATGTAGAATTTTTTTCTAAAACGGAGAAATGTAAAACAAATAAGTTTAAAAAAGAGACGTGTCCCTAGTTTCCACCTAAAAAATGAGAATATTATTTTCCTTTATTTTACAAAATCAAATTTTGTACCACGGGTGATAAAAGAATTGTGCATGGATGATTTATTTATTAATAAATCAAAATTGGTTTGCCAATCATCCAATAAAAAGATCTATCAAACTATAATTGAGAAAAATGGCGGTTTCACTTTTCAATGCATTCTAAAATTTTGAATTATCTATATTTAAAAAATAAAAATAAAAGTAATAAAATATTATTATAATTTCTTAGAACTGATTTTATTGATTTATTTTACTGAATACTCCAAGTGGTTTATTTGAATTTTCAAGGTATTTCTGTCAATTGATAACTATAATCAGGCCATCTTCTTTTATAGCTTTTAACATATCTAATAATTCACATACATATTATTTGTCTCTAACAATCATTAAAAATTAAGAAACTATGTGCACAATTGTTTTTATTTATTCGGGTTTTTATAGTCAATTCATGCCCTTCAACTAATGCAATAATAGACTAAGAATCAATGTATATTTGGACGGTGGATCAAATTATGCACCAAGTGTATGATGTTCTGGTCATATATATATATATATATATATATATATATAGAATTGGGTTTATGGAGTTCAAACTTGATGGATTTCTGAATCAAGTGGAAGATGAACGAGTGTATGGCACTTTTCTATTGAATTATTGAAACTTTCCATGGGAAATGCGGAAGAAATTGAATTTATGTATTGGATGTTCAATATATAATTGTAATAAAGAGCTGGATGATATTCATGTTGATGTTGATTAAGATGATACTATTTTGGTCGAAGTTCAATGATTAGCGTATGTTGGTAAGAGATAGTTTTCGGGTTGTAGACGTACTTAAAAGAAGGCAATGGTTCTTATATCCTATTTCCCCATAAAAGAATAGGAAAGCGGCCTCCCACATTCTATTTACTGCCATTTCTAAGAAAAAGCAAATACAACATAACTTATAGAAAATTTTCATTGTAACTGAAAAAGCAACTGCCACCGATCTAGGAGAATTCATCAGCCTTTAGTTTGTGATATATAATCATATATGGTTTTAGAAGTGAGAAAGAAGCTACATGATGCAATTGGAATGTACTAATGCGCATAGGATTTCAAATGTTTAAAGAACTCTATTCTACAAAATGAAAGTTGAAATGAGTTCGTTAATTCACTCTCTCTTTGCTGCTTTTTATTTTTTTGTGAATATATGCTTTGCTAAATCGTTAATTTACTCACTCTTTGCTGCTTTTTATTATTTTGCAAATATATTCTTTGCTAAATTAAACTTATTGATTCCGTGGTCATTTTATACCTCACTTGCTTCATTTTTACCTTATTTAATGATCACCAACTAGGTATAAAAGTTTATTACTTATTGGTACAGTTTTATTCTAGATGTTATTGATATATCATACATCCTTACATAATTGTTTTTATCTAGATATACAACTGTGCCGATGCTTCTTATTAAGGAGCTTATTAACTCTAAATATTGATGATGATTTATTGATTTATAGCAAAATATTCTTGAATTCCAAATAGTTATTAAGAAAATAAATTGTATCATGGTTGAAAAGAATATAGGATTCAAATTCAGAGTCATCTTTTTATGCTAACTTGGTGTATTAGTAAAGAAAGATATAAGTAGAGTTATTCCTAAGTTGACGCCTGAGCAGTTAATGGAGATAGACTATTAATTCATTGATGACTCTAAATGATGGGGAATAAGAGAAACTACAATGTTTAGCTTATCAATGATCACTTTGAAGACTTTTCTTTTAACGTAAATATACTAACAAGTATTTGATTTTTTAGTGAAAATATTGTTTCATTTTGTTGCTACTAAACCTTAGCAATTATTTTAAGGAAATTTTGTAAATTTACGACGCTTTTCTAAACTAATAACAAATTTACATCACTTTTGAAACTAAATACAAATATAGATCTGTATTCATCTTATGGCGCATTTTTAAAAAGCATCATATAGATTTTATTTTGTAAGATTCCTTCATGGCCCATTTTAAATGGATTCTGATATATAATTATTTTTTTGATTTCTTCCATATTTAAGTTATAATTGTTGGTTATTTAAAAATAGGAGGTATATGAGTTATTTTATGATTCACAAATTTTTATGATTTAAATTATACTAATTGTTTCTTGCTCTTTATATATTAAGAATGAAACAAGTTATACAGTATTGTTTTAAAGTGGCCCATATATATGTATATATATATATATATACTATTATGTATAAAAGAGAGTATGTGATTATGTGTATTCTTTTTCTACAATTCTTCTCATCATGTATTCTTGCTTTTCCATACCTTTAGAGACATCATTATATTTGTATCCTTTTAGTTCCATTTTTTCATTCTAGCGCATTATTACTATCATTAATGCATGCGGCATATAGAAATTCATGCTTTTGTTTTTTGATCCCTTCCAAATCATGTACAATTATTTTCAAACTTTTACCACTCCATTCTTCAACATCTTAAGTGCATCAAAAGGAATTTCAAGATTTCTATTCATAATCTTTTTCTTAAAAATATTATTAGGAAGTTTTTCATTCCATTATTATTAAATGACTATTCTAAATTTTTGATTTTATTGAATTGAGTTTCAATCTTACATCAACAAACCCCTAATTTTATGGATTTTGATATTCAAATTATTTTTTACTCAACGTCTTTCCACAATTAGAATATGATTGCTAGTTTTTTAAAAACAGTTAATCTTAAAGGCCCTAATTATTGGTATGAAAAGATGTCTGAAATGATCAAATGGCTGCTATTAAATCAAATACCACAAATCAATTAACTCCCTTTATTTCTACTCCATCCCCACCCTTAGATTAGGGAACTTCTAGCATCACCTATTTAAAAAAAATGTGGTGTGTGTGTTATTTTATGATTTACAGTCTTTCGCGATTGAAATTATACCTATCGTTTGTTACTCATTAAATATTAGGAATATAACAAGTTATTTATTTAGTTAACATTAGAACATTTCATTTTCAAATGAGAGTTTCTAAAGGGATTATTATTTTGGCTAAGAGAATAAAAAATATTAGCATTTTTATTAATAAAAAATTGTTAAGGGGAGAATCAAATTAGAGATTCTTCCAATAGAAAATTAAATGAAAATGACCAAATTAACCTCTAATTTTAAATAAATCTTTTTCTCTAATCAAATATTCTACTACGATTTATGTGCCTTTTCTTCTTCCTTTCTTCATCCTAAACTATAGCTTTTAATAAATAAACTGTTAAAGCATAGCAAAAGTTTGTATCGATTTTTTTAATAATTACTATTTATCTAGCTCTAAAAGTTTCTAAACTGTTAATAATTTTAAAAAAGGGCTAAATTTACAAAATTTCCTAATTTTAACGAATAATTAAACTAGAAAATACATCTAATTTAATTCAAGTACTTTTCATATAGTGGAAAACATATTATCTTCAATTTTTGTATTTTACATTTTTTTTTCATAAAATTATTTCCTCGAATACTGTGTGAAATCATTACTTAAATTATTTAATTCAAATTCAAAAGGTAACTGTAATTACTAATGTGATAAATAGAAAATGGTAATCTTTTAAATTGTTTAAATAGATATAAAAAAGTATCAAGTACTCCAAAGATGAAATTATGCTACTTGAAAGCATGATGGTTGCCAAAAAGGAAGAAAATATTAGAAGTTTTTCAACGACGATTTCAAGAAATAAGAACCAACACTGGAATTTGGAGGTTATAAAGTGCAAAGTTCAAATCTTAGTGGTTGCAACAAGTTCCACTTCTCATAAGTCAAAATGTTCGGGTAAAACCTATAACACCATTGTATTTTAAAAGAAATTTTCTTATCATGTTCTCCCCGATATGTAATGTAGTTGGATTTGTTAATTTGGTTAATGCGTAAGGTTTTTCGCAAGAATTGGACTACTGTTATAATTGATATGTCACTGCCCAAAAATAAGTATAAATATATGCAATTAATGAAACATGCACTATATGTGTTTTTTCATTACAACTAACATAGTTTGGTTTTTCGCATTTATAGAAAATGTTTGAAAAACATCTATGTAACAAATGGTGGTTGCCAGCTTCTAAGTTATACTCTCTTTATGTTTTCTTTAAAGTTATTCATATTTTATATGTTCCCATGTAATGGACAAATATCTCATTCAATGTTATATATGAAAATAACTTATATCTACACTGGATGATGGAAGAGAGTTTTCGTTTTCAAATAACTAAGAATTCAAATGCTAATTCAGACTAACTTATAGGGAGACTCCGTGTGCATAGCACGGGCTCGCACTAGTATTTACATATGCCTAACTCAGAAAACTGAGGCCATATATATGACCCATACACTTGTGTGTACACCTATCGACTTTAGGCATTATTAATGAAAGATTTTTTCTATACATACACATAACTTAGATAAACCGAGGCCGGATATACCGATCGTGCACTGCCTTTCGGGCTTACGTGAGAACGATACAGAGCATGGCGAGTGCACACACTTGCGTGTGAACACATGACTCTGGATGTTTCTTATTTTTATGAAAACCAATTTTTTGTGTTTTATATATGTATACATATTATATACATATATGAATTTTCGTTTTGTTTTTCCTTGTACTTTTTTTAAGAGAGAGTTTTGCAAAATCATCTTAGCACCATTTAACTTCAAAGATCGAAAATGTTATATCCTTTACTTTAAATCCACCACTTTTTAAACAAAGATTTTCAATTAGGATATACTTCATAATTATCACCCATTAATCCTCCTATATACTAGTTAAACCATTGTTGCTTGTAATCAAACTTTATTTTATTTTTGTTAAGGCAAATAAATTTTCAAAATTTTTAATTTAGCAACCAAAATCTTATACTTATCTTATAGTGTTTGTTTAAAAGTAAATTAATATGCTAAAAAGAAAATTCGTTTTGAGATTTTTTTTTTCAAATTTGGAAAGAAAATGTAAAAAATAAACCACGAAAAATAAAAAAAAATGAAAATGAGAGACTCCCCCCACACTTGATTTTGACCGTATCCCCACAGTCAACTAAATGAAAGGAGAAAAATAAAATAAAAATAAAAACATGACCTAAATTTTATGAAAATGAAACGATTATTATTTACACGATATCAGAAATTATATCATCGAAGAGTAAATGAAACGGTCTTCCAAAGACCAATTCATTTGTCTCGTCAAGTATGAGAAACCTAGCTTAAGCTCAGAAAACCAAACCATAAAAGATTTCGAAGTTGAATGTTGATTTGAAAAAACGAATGTCGTTTTATTAAAAATCGTGTGATTTTTTTTATTTTCGATGATTGTCGGGGTTAATAAAAAAATTGGTTAAAGTTCAAGTTTATTTTCACCAAATTGAAATTCAAGCTTATCACTGAAAACTTCTTCAAAATTATTGAATTCAAAATCAAAATGGCGATTTAAATCTTCCCTTTCATAATTCAACAATTCATCTTCAAAAAGCCTAAAAAGTTTGTGTTTAATAAATTCATTTTCCTTTGTTGGATTATCGAAAACTTCATTACATGTATCAATTTGAAAATCTAAAGTTGTTATATTTAATTTTTCAAAATTGGAAAAAGGAAGATCGAAATTTAAATCGAGTTTCTCACCCTCAGAAGAATTAAAATCCAACCCAATTACCATATTTTCAACAACTTCATTAAGATTGTCATTTTCAAAAGCTGTTATTTGAAACTCGTCAATATTGGTAAAAGATGTATTATTATTTGACTCGTCATACATTGGGAGTTGATTTTGTTGCTCACGTTGTTTCATATATGTTTCAAACAATAAATCCGTATGATTTTTCTCATTTTCTACCATTTTCTCAACAAAATCAAGTTTATAATTATTAACCTAAGAATTTCAGTTTGAAATTGTTGAGAACAAAAATTATCAATTGCACAATAGTTGAGATTATTCTCATTGCCAAAATCGTTTAAAAAGTGGTTCACATTTCCATTTTGAGTTTGAAATTCATTTTGGAGTTTTTAGTTGTATTGGCACGAGTTATAATCGAAATCATTTGAATTTTGAAGTAAATTTGAATTTTTATTTTGATATGAGTTATTGCACAAATATGAATTATAAAATCATTTATCCTTTAATTATTTTGTGTAGAGAGTTCAAGTAAAGATGAAATAGTTACCATACTCTTTTCAAGATTTGGGGTTGGTCATCATTTTAAAAGCTTTGTTCTACAAAATCCAAATTGTTTATACAACAGTTGTCATATCTATAAGAATTTGCCGTGAAATTATATGGATTATATTGATTTTCACAACTATTGTGAAATTCATGCGAGTAAGAAAATTAGGACATTTTCAAGATTTTTTTTTTGGTTTTTTAAAGGATTTACCAAAGAGAATTTATTTTTCAAAAGAGAGATTTGATTTTTGTTTTTTTGGATTTTAATTTTTTTTTTATGTTTCTTTTTGAAAAGGTTATATATATTATTTATTTTTTGTTGGATTTTTTTGATTGAATTTTATTAAAGAAAATGAATTAGAAACTAAGTTAAGAAAAATTTACAATTTTTTTTAGTTTTAGTTTTAGATTTTGATTTTTTTAAATATGCATGAACTAATGCAACTAAATGAATGCAAAGGACTTAATTTCTATCCTAAGTAGCTCCTATCCCAAAATTGTATAATCACACTTTGTCTTAATCTAACAAGATAGTTCTTAACCAGCTAATGGACAGGATTTATAAATGCACCAAGAATCATCATAGCAATGTAACCAAAGGTTTAAGTACTTTCAGAGAAACAATTATTATAATATTTACGAATCACCGTAATATTTATAACTGATTATTGCTCTGCCGTAACCTGAACACCAAGAAATAAAATTGTTCAAAGAAGACAACTGTCAAGATACGATTAAGCCCTAGATGAGCTCGTGACTCCCAAGTTCGAAGTCTAACCGTTATTATTAGCAAATTCTAAGATGAAATGCAGTTTATGGTCCAAGGAAGGGGTGATGAAATCCCCCACCTTATGTGGATTTGGGTATTGCCTTTAAAAAAAGAAAATAAGATGAAATGAATGCAAAACTGAAAACAAACGTGATTTTAACAATGCAATACAAATGAAATTTGTTTTTGTTTTGATTTTTTTTAAAATGCAAGTAACCAACAATGCAAAACAAATAAAAACAAGTGATAAGAGCACGATAGCAAAACGTGCAGAATTATTAGCAAATTATATATTTTTCAAAGCAGCAATCTTTTTATAAGCAAGCAAGGCAAAAAAAAAAAATTTAGCAAGCTAATCTCTTCCTTTTGATTTTCTGTTATTGCAACCTAAAGCTAAAAACAAGATATATATACAATATTTTTTTTGTATAGTTTTTTATATATCAAAGAAGAAACTTAAAACAAATGAAACCTGTATCACTTGCCAATTGAAACATAAACAAATGAAAACAACTTATTCTCTTTTCTTTTTTGTTTTTGTTTTTTAGAATAGAGAGAAGATGGAAAAACAAAAAGGTAAATGGATTTATAAAAAAAAGTTTGCAGACTAAGCAAAACCCATCCAGCCTAATATGAACAGTTAGTGATTCAGAAAACTAAATAAAACATGCAGATCACCTGATTCTCAAATTTCTATAATCTCGCATCCAGATTTGTGCGTGTGTACATATATCAAAGAAGAAACTAGAAAAAAAACAAGTGAAAACAAAACAATTTGAAACTTGTTTTTTTAAGAGAAGAAAAACTTAAAAGCTTAAACAAATTAAATAAATAAAATAGTAGAAAAAGGAAAAAAAAGTTTTTTTTTAAAAACATAGCCCAACCCACTACATAACGCATTTTCTTTTAGTAAAACACGATGCAACTTCTTCTCCATAAAAAACCGAACTGCAAAAAAAACAAAATCTCGCGATTGGCAATTGGAATATTGTTCGTGATGGTTGTATTTCGCGTCTAGCGGAGATGTCGCGGTTGGTAGTTATGGGGTCGCGGATTGTGGGTCGTGGCTGGATTAAGGTGTTGTTGCGAGTTCGCATTCGTGGGAGATAGACAGAGGATCATAGATGGTCAGGTGATTGAAGTGGTTGGTGAATTGTAGATTTGGTTGTGAAGTGGCCATTGGGGTTGTGGTGAGTGATGGAAGAGGTTGGCGAGGTTTTGGCCGAAGTTCTAGAGGCGATTTCATGATGTATTTGTTTGAATGAATTTGTGTGTAATGCAGTTGACGTTTGAATTGCAGAGGTGTGAGGTGCAGATGAGTTGTGTTGAAGTGTGGTGGAGTAGGAGTATGGCAATGTCGAAGTTGCTATTATATGCTGTTACTGGAAGTATGGGTATGGTATGTGCAGAGAATAATGGATGTATGCTGATGAGTGCAAGTTGGTGTAGTTGTACTGATGGCAGTAGTGATTGGCAACACTAGTACAAAAACAGGCCATTTGCATCGGTTGTTTACCCCCCTTTTGCATCAGTTCAACAACCGATGCATATGCAACCGATGCAACAGGCTTAACACTTTTGCATCAGTTCTGAAACCGATGCAAAAAAGATCCTTTTTTCATCGGTTGTTACTAACAACTGATGCAAAATATGATGGTTAGTTGCTTGGACACAGCCCCTATGTTGCATCGGTTGTAATGAAAACCGATGCAACAAGGGAACCTTTTGCATAGGTTGTTGTTGAAAACCGATGCAAACTAATCCCTCTATTGTATCGGTTTTTTATAACAACCGATGCAAACTAATCCCTCTATTGCATCAGCTATTTATACCTGATGCAAAAAAGCCATTCTCAGAAACCATTATTACAGTACTCAAATAGACTATATATTATATTATTGATTATAACAAACAATTATTGCATGCAATATTACAATCATTTAAAATTAAATTTGATGGCAAATACATAATAAGATTTAATAATTCTACAAAAAAATAAAAACTACTTCCCCTCTCAACAACTTCACCATTACCCTGAACTTCACTGCTTAATACCAACTATCACTGTCTACATATCACCTTCATCACTATTCCCATCAATATCATCTACATATCAACAAGCTCCTGCCAGTACTACCCTCCGACCACTTGAAAACTTCATTTTACATTGTTTACTGTCACAAAACTATGCAACCATTCCACAAATATTCCACTGCCAAAACATAAAACATCACTTCTGTTCCAAGCCATACAACAGTCCCCTCCATCAAAATCCACACCTAATCACTTGCATACTTCAAAAACGAGTGCACATTCAAACTTCTTCCTATCAAACAGTGCACATATCTCTGTTACATTGGTTTACTGTTACGTTGCTTCACGCAACATTGCGGTGTGCACTGCCCCATTCTCTGTTCCTAACAGCATCACCGTCCTACCCTGAGACTACTACACAAACATCAAAACGGCCTCTTCACGCAAGCTACTAACATCACATCTACTACACAACGACCACTTAAACAACCAATCGCTGCTTGCTGTTAAACCCACCTTTTGAATCACCAACTACCTTCAAAACTGTAACATAACCCTTCAGACCATCTTCAACAAAGAACACTACTGCTGCTCCACTCTTCAAAACCATCAAACCATTCTACAAACGCTGCGTATTCAACCAACAAACAAACTTCACCATACACAATCTTCCCACTTCTGTCGTCACATTACTGTCACTCTAATTCTCACTGCCTTCAACCACCATCTCCTCCTATCTGATAATCACAACCTCAATAGTGCCAATACCTTAACAGTCATATTGTTTCGACTACACAACAGTACATCGCCATTTCTACCACTACACTAGCTTCCACCCAGCATACAACCAAACCTTGCAAAAAACCCACTACATTAGCTTCCTGTTGCAAACCAGTTCTTACATTAGCTTCGACATCTTTTGCAAATCTACTACAAACAACTTATAGCAACACTATACCATCCTACAACACATCAACCATCAGTTCTCAGGGTGCTGACAGAGGCAAATGCAACAGATTGTTCAGTGCCAGCAGTGGTTGATCAGGTATGTACGTTTGATGGTATGCAAGGAGTTACTGCAGGGTAGTTGTGGCAAGTATTGGCAATAGATAAACTTGCAGTGGTTTAGTTAGATGAACTGTCGATTTTTGTCTAGATTTGGGTTTGCTGATTTGTGAGTAGTGAATGTGATGAGCGGCAGAGGTGATAAAGGTTGAGCTCGGTAGCAGTGAGGGTTTGGTGATGGTCTGTTGTGACAAGGAGAGTGGGAAGGCAGTGATTGGATGGTATAGTGTACATAAATGATGTTTGGGTGGTTGACTAGAGATGCACAATCGAACAGTCAGGTGATGTTGTGAAATGCAAGAGCTTAATGGGTTCAAGGTTTGATATGGTGATGATGTAAGTAGTGGTTTCTAATACCGGCAGTAAGTGGTTCTGACAGCCACTAAGGATGGTGGTTAGGTGAAGTTTCTATGTTGTATCAGTTGAATGATGGAGAAGTTTACAAGTCTGGAAGGTGAGGGTGACTGTTGTTGACTGGTGCACAGATATGCTTGAATGTGCATATTCCAACCACTGACCTTAGCAACATACCACTGTTTGCTTGCTCGCTCTCCACTGTCAGCCCAAACACCACAACATCAACCTTTGGCAGCTACCTCATCTCCAAACACTCAATAACCACAACACAGAACTTCAGAACGGTCCTGCCACACTTCAGTGCATCCTTAAACTAATTTATACTTTCAATATTCTTAGCATGCAATGTTAAGTGGCTTGGTTTAAGAGGAGACGATATGCAACATATACCTGAAGAATCATTTGTTGAGTTGAAAACAATTGCCATGTTAACTAGAGTATATTTGATCAAAAAGGAAAATGTGTTTACCTCCCAAATGGGTGTCACCATTTGTAGACAGAACTTTAAAGACTCCATTATCAATGGTCAAAACACTAACATCAAATGTCCCACCACCAAGGTCGAAGACAAGTATGTTTTTCTCACCACCCTTCTTATCAAGACCATAAGCGATAGCTGCTGTAGTTGGCTCGTTGATTATCCTAGCAACGTTCAAGCCAGCAATAACCCTGGCATCCTTAGTTTCTTGCCTTTGAGCATCATTGAAGTATGTTGAAACGCATATATAAAAATTAATCAATATATTTCAATAAAGATCACATACAGATACACACACATTATTATTCACAATACATCATATTTTACTTGGAACGGTAACAACAACATCCTTGATTTTCTTGCCAAGGAATGCTTCAGCCGTTTCTTTCATCTTGGTTAAGATCATGGCACTGATTTCCCCAGGACAGAAAACCTTAGTTTCGCCATCCTTCATCTTCACTTGGATGTAAGGTTTCCCATCCATGTTCACTATCTTGTATGGTACAAGTTTCATATCTCTCTGAGCCTCCTTGTCCTCAAACCTATATATCACAAACATCAGACTTGACATTACAGATCTTAGGCTAGTAACATGAGAAAAAATCAGATTGAACATATGTTACATTTGAATAAGTAACTAAACATTAAAAAACAAACTCACTTCCTTCCAATAAGCCTCTTGACATCAAAAATGGTTCTTACAGCGTTGGCAGCTGCTTGATTCTTTGCAGCCTCACCAATGAGTCTTTCACTACCGGTGAAAGCAACCCATGAAGGAGTGATACGATTACCTTGGTCGTTAGCTATAATCTCAACATGACCATTCTTGTACACCCCAACACATGAATAGGTGGTTCCAAGATCAATACCAATGACTGTACCTAACTTTGTAGCTTCTTCTGTGGTGATTGCAAAAGCAAACCCTACATGGAAAATTTTATATTTAGGCTTTGTTTGCTTGTTGATTAATGGTTCCAAAAAAAACTTTAGAAAACTCCATATGAAAACCAATTTACATGTAATTAATACAAATCTGTTAAAAATAATACCAAAACAGAAGATTATTATCAAAAAAATGCATGTACATAAGTTAACCAATTTCATAACAACTAGCATACCCCCAATACATGATGTGCGTGCACATGCACATGCACACATGGAAGATGTTCAGTGTTTATCAATTAAGTAACATATGAATATAATTGTTTATAATGCTTAAGTGTGATTGAATGAACATATGCATGTCTGTGTAATGCCCTATATGAATATTCATGGATTTGGTTTGATATACATAACACAGGAGGTTTGGGTTATTATACATCACACATGAAAAATCTCATGTGGAATAATTAAAATCTGTAACTTCGTAAAAATGCTTTTAACTATTGCTACTTGACTTATTTTAAGTGGACTTACAAATATTAATTTTTAAAGAGAACGCTATATGCATATCATGGCAGTGGCGAACGAAACAAAGAGAAGGCAACTGACTTTGGGCGTAACTCAATTCATGGAAACAAATTTTGGCATCAGGGACGAAATAATTCAAGCAAAAATGCTTGAGTGGGTGGCCATTTTCCAAGGCGAAGTACATGTATAGGATGAGAAAATTAAACAATATAGGATGTGCAATAAGTAAGGCTGAGACCATTACTTCTTTTAGTTCATGAATGAGCAAGTTGGAATAAAAAACAGTATAAATTAGTGATGTCCTTTGGCTAGAATTGAAGTTTCTCGAAGACCCGTGAGACGAGAGAAATAGGTAAGAGAAAAATGGAAAAATTATTTCAACATAAATCGTTAACACAACCATTAAAAAAACATTAAAAATAAACATTTTTACTGCACACAATGTTCAGGTTAGCAGACCAATTTCTTTATTATACCCTGATAAAGCAGATAGTCAGTTTACCATCCACATTTGGCAACATTGATTAAGGTAAAGTAAGGAACGAACACATGTACAAATCAATATATATGATCGAGTAATGGTAATTGAAAAATCACGCTAGCATAAACCATCATCATTACGTGATACTGCCTTCCAATTCAGACTGTATGCTCTATGTCATATTTGAGAAAACACGAAGCTACAATCTCTCTTTAGTATTGACTTTCACTGTCAGTGATGATAGTGGCATGAAAAAAATGATAAATCCCATGTTTAACATTAAAACAACAACCCAAAGACTGATGACTTAACCTTCTAGAAGTAAGCAAACCAGGAGAAGTACAATTTCAATATGAATTGATCGAGAAAAGTCGAATTCAAATTATAATTGTACAACTTTTTTTTAGAAAATTTAATAAACTGGCTACTTTTTAATTTTGTTCTACAATTCAACAATGCTAGCACAAACATCGTAAAATACAATTGGTTGGTGATACTTCCTTCAAACACACATTGTCTGTATCCTATCATATTTGGGAACAAGGGAAGCAACACATGATCATTGGTGATAACATACAAAGCCAGTGATGTCAATGGAATGGTAAGGTAATGAGACGCACCTAGTTTGTTAAGAGAAATCAATTAAATTAATTGCGATCTAAGTCTGTACTAAAAGACAATAATGGTAGCAATAGTAGTAAAACTGTTTCATAGGTCTCTCGCATGACTAACAACAATTAGTTGGGTGTTCGAATGTCCCAACCAACATTAGTAGGGTTGAAGAAGTGCAAAATAAAAAACAGTTATGTTCTATAAATAAGCTGACCAAACAATCAGAAATTGTGGACGTCAATTGGTTAACACAAATACACGATAGTAACTTTGGAGATAGATTACAGTAAGAGTTCACCTAGAAACCATATTCACAAATTTAGAGATAGATTTGTGAGAAATTACTCACCTTAAATCCTCAATTAAATAGCAGTGCTAAATAATTGCATCACCACTGGACGCCTAGCCTAGCCCGCCATCACCTGAATGCAGCCACCACCAATGCCCACACCATCGGCCACGCAGCTCGACCTCCTCCATATCACTACTCAAATCTGCGATGGCTCCAATAGCTTTAGGTTTGAATGAATTTGCAATTTGAGATTTACCAGTTTCTTGCTTTGGTGAATTTGTTAACCCTCTCTTTTAGTTGCCGTCCTTTGTTTAAACAATGAGGAGAAATTTCTTTTTCTCTTTTAGTTGCCGTCCTTTTTTTTTCTTTTAGTTGCCATCCTTTGTTTAACTTTGGAGCCAATTTTTCATTATTTCCCACCTAAATTTCATATCTTTGCCATCAACATGTAGTTGCATCGGTTGACTTTAAAACCGATGCGACTAAAACTATTTGCATCAGTTCTATCTTAATAACTGATGCAAATTTGATTTTTTACTACCTATTTCTTTCCACGTACCAATTGCATCGGTTATTAAGATAGAACTGATGCAAATACTTCTATTTGCATCAGTTTTTACTTCAACCGATGCAAATGAGGCGAAGCGATATGCACTTTTTGTACTAGTGCAAGGAAGTGCAGTGGCTGTTGGGATGGTAGTAGTGTTGTATTGTGAAGTAGTTTGTACTATGTAGTGAAGCAGTTTGAAGAAATATTGTGTTGAAAAGCAGAGAGGCATGGTCAGTGGATGGAAAAATATGAAGTATGTATGGCAAGCAGTGAATAGAGCATAGGGGATGAGATAGAGGGGATGCAGGCAATGTGATGAGGTGATGACTATGGTTATGTGGTGAAGTTCATGGTCAGGTGTGTAGCAGATAGTATGGTTTTGTATGTTGGTGGAGGTGGAAGTGTTGTAGCAGTTTGGATATGTGGAGACAGGCGATGGTTTATGTTGAAATGTTGAGGAGGAGTTGTATAACTGAGTTTAATGGATGTAGGGATGAAGATGGGGGGCTGGTGGCAGTTTGATAACGAGATTGTGTATGAAGCGGTGAATGGATACATAGAAGTTTGGAACAATGGCAGTGGTATGTTTATGGAAGGCAGTAATGAATGGTGGTGTTCATTTGGTCGGAGGTGATGACTGTGCACAGCAATGGGGAAGTACCGTGTGATGAGGTTGACAGGCAAGTATATGTTGGAGTGTGTGTCAAGGAGTTTGATGATGTTAGTTGCTGCTGTTCAAGGCAGAAGTGAAGTTATGAAGGCAGAAATCATGCACATGTAAATTGAAATGGATGAACTGTGCAGGCTTTGTGATGGCAGAAGTTACTCACACTGTAAAATTGTAAATTGAAATGAAATTGTGTAAAAAAAACTTGAAATGTTAATTGTGATGGAAATTGAAATGTAAATAGAAAAATTGTGCTGTTAATGGTTTGGGCGGATTTAAATTGAAAATGTAACAAAAAAAAAACTTGAAACGAATACCTTTTCTTTTCCTTTTGGAATGAAATTATGTATATTTTTTTAGATAGAAATGCAAAACAAACAAGAAAAACAAGCACGTAAATTAAATCACACAACAAACATGCACATTTTTTTTAAAATGGAAATTAATACACAAAATGAAAACACACTAAAAATAAAGTCAAACAAAAAATATTTCTAAGAATAGAAATAAAATCAAATTAATTCGACAACGACGCCAAAAACTTGTTTAACGGCAAACTTTCAATTGGATTAGAAAATTGCCAACAAAATTTTAATTAAATAACCGCAAGCGCATGACGTACAATTTTAATATGTGGCGAGTACAGGTTGATCCATAGGGAATTGTATTGATTAAAGTTTTCTATTAAATCAAATTAAACCAAGATTTACAGTTGTGATTAGATAAAAATCTAAAAAAAGAGAGCTTAAACAAAAGTGATTGAAAATATGAGATTAGAAAACAATTTAGAGGCAAATCCACTGTCATATTTTTGTAAATCAACACAAAAATAATCTATGATCTCTCTATTTTGATTTTAAGTGGAAGTAGTGATGTGTTTACCATAAGTGTATAAGTGTGGTCTATTTATATTATTAGTTAACATAACTTAAGCCATCAAACTATAATTCAATACAAGAAACCACTTATCAATTGTAATGAAAATGAACATGAAATAAAAGAAAAAGCTATTTGAAGTATGATCTATTTACTATTTTTTCAGTAATATAGATCATCAATTTTTTTCTACCTTAATTTCATGACCAAATCACTTAAGTAAATGATGATGTAAATTGTTTTTATGTGAATTAAGCATAGCTTATTTGTGATTACAACATAGGCTATCAAATTCCATTTTATCAACTTACATCAACAATCACTTTTCATGAAGCATTAAAAAGAGATCATAAATGACAAGATATGTTTAATTTAAGAGCTTCATCACCCCTAAATTGAAGGGTTTAGCTACTCATTTGTGTTATTATATCAACACAGGTAAATTTCAACATAGATAAGCAAGCAAAATGAAAGCTAGTTAGGATAAAAAAGAATTAAACTACTTGCATAAAAATAAAACTAAGCTACTAATATGAAATGAAAGAGCATGTAAATAAAAATGAGCAAGAGAATAAAATAAGAACAAAGAAGAAGTAAAAGAAAAAGAGGCTTAGGAAACCATTTTTATTTCATATAATTTTGAGGCTACAACTTGCATGCTAAAATAATGTAAAACTAAAACTTCATTATACGTGCATAAAAGTGGTATTTATATAGGCCTAAAACCCTAATGCATTTTTTAGGGGACTTCCCAAAGTACCCTATAGAAAGTGTGACCATCAAGTTATTATTTTCATGAATTAATCCTTCATTAAATGTGCATGTAACTTTAACCTACAATGACTTGTGCATTAGCTCCTAATTGTAGATTAAGATAAGTGGGTAGGTAGGGTCCTCCATGATCCATGAGTTGAATTATTTCCACCTTTATTTCTTTGTTTTCATCTTTGTGCATACATATTTCCATGAGAACTTCTTCATATTTCCATCCAAATTCCTACAAATAAAAATTAAATATGCAAGTGAATATTCTCAAAATTAATATATACACAAAATAACAATTTTCCTCCAAATTGATGTATGAATGATGACTTGAAAGCATTTTTGAAATTTGGTTTTAAACATGTAAAAACCCAATTATGACATTTATTTAAATAAAAATAGATTAAACATGAATGTAAATATAGGCACATTTACGAGCACATTAGATCATCCCCCTAAACAAACAAACGGTCCGGAGAGATCATCCCCTTAACTTAACATATCAAACGATCTAGAGAGATCGTACATTAAGCAAAACATTAAACGTCCGAAGAGATCAGGCATTAAACTAAACATTAAACGATCTGAAGAGATCACACATTAAACTTAAAGACCATGAAAGGTTGAGCCTTAAAAACAGATTTGATTTAATAAAAGGATTTGAATACCTTATAAACAAAATAAAACTGATGAATCCTAGATGAACACAAGATGATTTGGATATATGTGTGATTCTGATATATGATGTGGTTTTGATATATGATGTATATGAAGCGATTTTGATATATAATGTGATTTTGATGTGAAGCAAAAATTGATAGTGATGTAAATCCCGAATGAACACGGGACAATTAGAGATATGTGATGTTAATGAAAATATCTGATGTAATTGGAAATAAGCGATTTAATTAGAGATATGTGTGATGTAATAATTCGAAATGAAATCAGAATGGTTGTGATGTATATATTACACCTAAGCAGAGTTAGAGTACTAGGATATAACGGGCTTGGAACGACCCGTGATTAGAAAGAGAATCCATGGGAACTGGACGATTCACCAAGGCTAAAGCAGTTGGAAAGCTCAATTATGACAGGAGATAGGAACTTGTTTTGGACCAAAGCACACCTTTCATCCAGAAGGCATACTTTATAGGGCAAGAGTTAACTGGGTTTTCTAACCCAACGAAATTCAAAGAAATTCAGAACATCTACGTCAACTCAAAAAACTCAAAAATCAACTAAGAGGACCAGAAGAAGGAATGAAGAAAGACTCAAAGTGAGGAAACCAAAATTTGGCCAAGATGATGGATTGCTAGCAATCCGTCACCCATGGATTGCTAGCGAACCGTAAAGCTTGCTCGTGGATCCTCTAGTCCTCTTGCATCATGATCTAATTTGTTCCCTAAAGATGCTTGCCAAGTTTCATAGCATGCCAAACAATCTAGCTCGAGAAGTGAAGACTCGTCCGATTCAAGCTATTTGACCAAAAGCAGCTAACTTACAATGGACCTACAGAACTCATACTAAATCAGATTCACTTGAAATTTTGAGAGAGAATTTAGAAGACATAGAAGAAAGCTCACAAAAAAGAGATCATTTGGAGTTCATTTGATGAATTGCTAGCGACCTAATTAGATGGATCTCGAGTGACCCACCTAGAGTGGGCCCCACTACCTCAAATTTTCATGATGTGTCCCTGACACTCTCTAGAGTGATCTTGAAAAGTTTCGTTCAATTTTATTAAAAATTGAGTGAGCTTGGATGATTTTCTTGACCAGATGATCCATGAAGACGGATGATCAAACTAACTCCAAATGACTTTATATTTGACAAGGCACTTAACTAGAAGATAGGAAGACATCCAAACAAAGATCACTCAAAAATATGCTAAGTGGATGGATAGCTAGCGATCCATCCCCTATAAATAGCTAGCGATCCATCCCCTATGGATAGCTAGTGATCCATCAAGATAGGTCAGATCGCCCTCAAACTTTTCGAGTTCCTTCGTAGCACTAAGTAAAGGCTACTGGTAGAAAAATATGGAAATTTAATGGATTGCTAGCGGTCCATCCTCTATGGATTGCTAGCGATTCATCCCCTATGGATAACTAGCGATCCATAGAAATGGCTCAGATTGATTTGATATTTTCGGTGATGACTTTGCATAACAAGTAGACTCTTCTACACTTGGATTTTTGGCCAACATTCACTAGATTCCCCTGTAAATACTCATCTACCTGCCACTAGAGATGGATCTTTTCTAGGTAGAGAGCCGCTATTACTCTACTGGAATTCCTTACTTCTTCATCTTCCTTCTCCCTCACAACAGTCACCAAAGGGGTTACCGTGATTCTCTAGTCAACCCTTGTACTTATGACTTATTTTAACTCATTGTAACTTAGATCTAAGGACTAACTAGTTGATATCCAGAGAGATTCAACTAGTATAATCATAATAAAGATTGATTAAAGTGGACATAGGCCAGAGTCAGTCGAGCCATTATAAAAGTTTTGTATCTTTTTTCTTACTTCTGCTTTTTATCTATTGTTTATCTAAGATTTGTGTTGCTGATTATCTGCACCGGTGCTTTCACACATGATCCAGGGTGTTGTTCCATTTTTTGTTTTAACATATACCTATCTTAAATTATCATTACCATTCACACTATGCTATACTAGTATAACAACTTAACATCTGCATTATTCACATAATGCTCTATTAAAAAAATTATTTTCAGAATTTGAAGAACTATAACGTACGTTTAGAATAAGAAGTATCTGAGTGTTCAATATAGTCCATAATGTAGATGCCAGTTAACTGGTCAAAGTTTTTTTCTCAATTTAGTAGGAAGAAGTTATTATAGTTTGAATGAAAGAAAACAACTTCTGCTAGTCGGAGTTAATATGAGAATGTTTAATCTTATTTGCTATGTTCAACTATTAGTCACCGTGGAAAACTTCAGAATACATTCAGAAAATGAAATATCCGAGTGTAATATATTTTCTGTAATGTAGAAGCGATTTCATTGGTCAAAGTTATGTTTGACTTTAAGTCAGTTTGAATTAATAAAAAATAGCGACTTTCGCCTAGTCGGTATTTAGGTATGGGGACGTAGCCACTTATCTGCTAAGTATGATAATGTAGCATGTTGAGTACAACCATTAGTCACCATGAATAACTACATCTTATGAAGTATCCGAGCATTCTATATTGTCCGTAATATAAATACGGGTTAATCGATCAAAGTTTCACCTGATCTGAATCGATACGAAGAAGTTTCTACTTCTTAAAGGAAAAGTAGCAACTTCTACCTAGTTGGAGTTTAGATATCGGGATGCAGTATGTTATTTATTAAGTACAGCTATTGGTCACCTTTGGGAACTATGATGTACATTTAGTATACGAAGTATTTGAGTGTTTTATATTATCCGTAATGTAGATGCGAGTTCATTCGTTAATATTTCGTCCGAGTCCAAGTCAGTATAAAGAAGCTATTATGGTTTTAACAAAAAAACTAGTATTTTTTTCCTAGTTGGAGTTTAGGTATGTATAACGGGTTATTTTTAAATACAATTATTAAGTCATCATGGAGAACTAGAGTGTACATTTAGAATATGAAGTATCCAAGTGTTATGTATTGTTCGTAACGTAGATGCAAATTTATTGGTCAAATGCCTGATTCTGAGTCGGTATAAAGAATTTATTGCAATTTTAACAAAAAAATAGTTATTTCTACCAAGTCGGAGTTTAGATATGTGTATGTGGCATGTTATTCATTAAGTACAAATGCTAGTTATTATGGAGAACTATAACGTACATTTTGAATATAAAGTATCCAATTTTTTGTATCGTCCGTAATGTGGATGCAAGTTCATTAATCAAAGTTTCTTCTAATTATGAACAAGTATGAAGAGTTACTATAGCTTGAGTGAAAAAAATAACAATTTCTGTGTAGCCGAAGTTTAGATTTAGGGATGTAGTTTGTTATTTTCATATACAACTATTAGTCATCATGGTGAACTACATCGTACGCTTAAAATATAAAGTATTCGAGTGTTCCATCTTCCTTAGTGTAGATGCGAGTTCATTAATGAAAGTTTTGTCTTATTTCGAGTCAGTATGAAGAAGTTACTGTAATTTAAATAGGAAAAACAGAGACTTCTTCCTAGTGATGTAGAGATATTTATTTACTAAGTACAATTATCAACCGCCATAGAGAACTACAATGTAGGTTTAGAATATAAAGTATCCGTATGTTCTGTACTGTCCATTAATTAGATGCAAGCTCATTATTAAAAGTTTCACCTAATTTCAAGTTAGTACAAAGAAGTTACTATATCTTGAATGAACCTAGTTGGAGTTTGGATAAGGAGATATAACTGTTATTTTCTTAATACAACTATTGGTCACCAAGGAGAACTATAACATATTTTCAGAATATAAGGCTCTGAGTATTCTGTATCATCCATAATGTAGATGCAAGTCCATTGGTTTAAGTTATCAGTATGAAGAAATTACTACAGTTTACTAAAAAAAATAGCTACTTATAGCTAGTGATATGGGGATATATCATTTTATTTATGGAGTATAATTGTTACTGACCATAGAGAACTACAATGTACGTTAAAACAATATAGTATCCAAATATTCCGCATTGTATACAATGTAAACGCAATTTCATTAGTCAAGATTTTGTCCTATTTCGAGTCAGCATGAAGAAGTTACTACAATTTGGATGAAAAAATAGCTACTCCTGCACAATCAAAGTGTAGATATGGGAGGTATACATGCACACATGATGGAAAATATAGAGGGCATTTTGGGGATTTAAAAAACACACAATGGAAACAAGGATTGAATTTTCTTTATTTATAGTATGGATGTAGCCTTTATCTGTTAAGCACAACTGTTAGTCACCATGGAAAACTGTAGCATACATTTAGCATATAAAATATTTGAGTATTTCATATTGTCTATAATGTAGATGCGTGTTCATTGATCAAATTTTCACTTGATTCTAAGTCACTATTAAGAAGTCACTATAGTTTAAACGAAAAAAAGACTTCTGCCTAGCGACATGGGAATGTTGCCTATCATTTTCTAAGTTTAACCGTTAGTCATTGTAGAGAACTATAATGTGCATTCAAAATATAAAGTATTCGTGCATTCTGCATCATCCATATTGCATATGTGATCTGAGTTTCATCTAATTATGTGTAACACCCCTAATTTTTAATAATATTATTCAGGAGATTTAACTAGATAAATTAAATAGAATAATATAAAGATTAGAGAGATATGGAGATTGAGATTTGAAAACTTAAAATAGAGGCCGTTCTTAACTAAGTATAAACTTAAGAGAATGAGTTTATGTAAATGTTTTTCTAAGTTAACTAATAAGAGAATAAGGCAAGGGTACTATGGGGAATAGCCGTCCACCATAACCCTTAACCCCTAAACCTTTATTCCTAGTTTCATTTCATAAGTTCAAAAACCGTAATACATAAACTAAGGAGCAAGCCGACGATTACCTAAGGAAAAAGAAGAGGAAATTCAATCAAAAGTTAAGGAATCAAGCTAGGAGAATTAAACAACATCAAACCTCAAGTCCTTATCCAAATCAAGACGAATAATAATCAAAACCATCTTATTTTCATTTTTAAAAGATCATTTGATTTCGGACTTAAGTTTAAATCCATTATGATGATTTTTGATGATGATATGCTTGGATTACATGATTTTTTATATTCAAACGAGTTTGTTCGATAGTTTTTTTATTCGATTTTTAAGGCAAAAATCATTTATATTGGGTTTCGAATGCCATGAGGAATTAAATATGTAAAACATCATTTTGAAGATGGGTTTAATTTTTCATAATTATCTAAGCTATGGATAATTTATCATGAATTTTCAAAAGAGAATATGAATAATTGGGTTTAGAAATTAATTTTGGTAAATAATAGAGGAATTTGGGTCCGAAATTTATGTATGTTAGATAACATAATAAAAGTGAATATTGATGATTTTTGGGGATTTATTTTAAGTAATTTACTAGGTAAATTAATTTATTTAAAATGAAGGAGTTAAAAGTCTCAATTGATTTTTAAAGGGACGACTTTTTGTTAATTATCTATACTATTTTATTATTACCGAGTTTCATTTTAAGAGCGCATGTGCCCCCTCCAATTCTGCAAATTGAACCGTCTCCGTATTTGTTTCATTCTCCATCTCAATAGTATCCTCTTCCTCCTTTTTCATCCACTTGCAAAATTTCTTTCTCAGAAGCCTCCTAAATTTTCTTTCTGAATTTTAAAGTCACGGCTTACATTCTTCTTCTTCCTAGGTTGTCGAATTTGGTTTTCCGCCTCTTCAATTTCCCATTCTTCCTTTTTCCAGGTCATACATATTTCTCCACTATTTTATTTCAAGGTGAACGATGTTCTGTCCTAACCAACGTTCACAATTTGGGTTTTCCGATGATTATTCTTCACCCTAACCTTCCCGTTAGCACTCTTTCCCACGTATGTTAGATATTTTCCGAAGGCATGCTTTGGTCGGTCGGTTATTCTTCGTTTTCTAGATTCGATAACTCTTTGCCCTGATTGATTCGATCATTTGTCCTATTTTGGGTAAAAATCGTAAGTGATTTTATTTAAATAAGAGTTGCGATTCTTTGAATTATATTAACAGTATGTATTAGTATATTTTTGATAAATCCGAATTAGACATGTGACTTTAGTTCGTGCTGAACTAACAAACTGTGAACTATTTGATCCCCATTTATTTGTACCATTTTCTTGGCTTATTAATGTTTGGTTGCTTAAACATTTCTGAGAATTATTGTTCTTAAGTTTGGCACATATTGACTGTTATAAAAAATGCTATACACCAACCAAATAAAAATGTTATCTTTAGTATATCTTCGCATATCGTATAAAAGTTTTTCATTTTTATGATTTTTTAAACTTTGACGTTTAATGATAAAATTGCTTGTTTGATGGTTATTTAAAAGTTATTGTTTCATGACTAGAAGTATTAAGAGGTTATAGATATTCAGACAATGAAATATTCCCAAATGAAGAGGTAGTTTTAGAACTATTTGCAATGCAAAAATTTTATATGATATCAAAATCAATCGAAACACTTACAAACTAGTCGGTATTTAGTAATGGTCCACTTTTAGCAATCACCCCATCTCTAAAAATTCACTTTTAATGTCCTAAAGTGATTAATTAATTAATTAGCAATAGCGTAGGCTTTTTGTACAGAATATGAGTACCATTCAAAACTCAGAAATAAACCAACTTAATTATATATATCATTTTAAAATGTGTATTATTCATAGAAAGTATGATATTTTAACTTTCTGATTTTTTTAATTTATGCGTTTGATTCGTCAAACCTTTTGAAATTGACATTGTTTTTGTGTTGAAAATCTTTCATGTGTAGAAATATATAGCCTATGTATGTTTTTAAAGAGGTGGAAAAAAAGTTCCACCATGCTTAACTTACACAGAAAAATAAATATGCATATTATTTCACCTATCTTTTTCCCTCCTTACAACTATTTCACCTACGTTTTGAAATTGATATTATTTATAAAACTGCATTTTCATCTTACGATAGTTTATATGTTTGAAATTATGTAGCGTATTTCTAGGAAATCATTATGTACAAGGAATATGTTACGTTGTATATCTTTAAGTTAGTCCTTCTAGAGGATTATTTTATTTCTTTTCAACTTAAATGAATTTCATATTTTAACATGAGGATCTTAGTACCATTGGAATTATATAACTTAATTACATTTTCCAATCAATCCGTCGACAACATTTTATAATAATATGGTTTCTCTATCTCTTTCACAGTTTGCTTAAGCATATTTTACGTAGAAATTAAATGCAGAATGGAGTTTTTTCCTTTCAATTTTATACATGAGATAAGTAGATGTTTCCTTAATCCTAAGGGAAAAAATTACTTTCCGTTATCAGCTTAAGCTAAACGATTGTTAAAAGTGGTATTGTATTGGAAAAACCTCCATAAGGAAATTCATGTTTATTCGAGGTAATAGTAGCATCAGAAGGTACATGCACTAGATTAATGATTGGATTAAACTTACTCGTGTCAATAAATTTTAGCATTCAGTTTGTTTGGATCTATTGACAAAAACAAACTTCTAAACCTTTTTATCATATAATATTTTATATTATTTTTTAGAATTATCCAGTTTTAATCGACCTTCGCAGCAAAAACCCAGTCGAAACATAATCCTTCCATGCTACAATAGTTTTCATTCACTATGTCGAGGTTGAAGTTTTATTTAGGTTTCAACTAATGAGTAAAAGAAACAAGAGAGCTCCAATTACAAGAATATAATATACATGGATGAGGAGAAGCACTTCACATCACTCTGTACTTTTTCACACCGGCCGAAGCTTTTTTCTTTGTATTCATTCTGTTCTATTTTGATTAACGCGAGATTTGAACAAAAATTTCATATGCACATATTTTATTACTTGACCATTGCGAATTTAATAGATTGAGAATTAGGTTAACACATTTCATAAATTGGTTGAATATTTTTTTATAAATTTATATTCTACCTTATAATGTTGAAAGAAAATGAGAAAAATGCATTTTCGTCATCTTTGGTAGATTAGTCGGTACACTACAGTTCTATATATCACAAAATTGTAATTTTTAATCCAGGAAATTATACCCCTCACCTCCACAAAATTTACTTACAACATGTCAACTTTAATTCGAATCTCAAACTAACAAATAAACCGGAGTGACTTTTCATCTTGAACAGTATTAAAATTATTTCTTTTTGAACATAAGGGTGCTCTATATAGAGTTTTACATCGTTTATCCATCCTTTTTAAATCATATGTATGTTTGTATTTGGTACATGGGTTCATCCTGTTATTTGAGGTTAAATGTTGCATTCTCATTATATTAAAGTTATAAATCTTTTCTCATCTATGGGAATATACAAATAAATGGAAAGTGATATACTATTTGTAACATCCCACCTTTTTGTACGCTTTAAATCGACGACAAACCACACACGTCGGACTTAAACCATACAGAAGGCTAATTGTTATGGGGTAAATAAGAAAAAGCAGAGAAAGAAAAATATATAATCTTGCAGCAGAACGATAAAATATAATAATTAAATAAACAGTTCATGAAGCTGTTTTACAAAACATTTGATTATACTTATACAATACATATCAGAGTTACACATACCAGAGAATAATCAATAACAATGCAGCGGAACAATGTGATGTAATGGAATATAATAAATAATAGTAATACAAATCTTCGTCTTTGTCCTCCAAAGATAAAGTCTTCGAATCTTGAAATGCTCAGACTGACCCGAGCGAATTGAAAAGACAAAATACTCGAGTCAGAACTAAAAGATCTTATGTAAGTTAAATCAACGGTAAATAATAGAGTGGAATGGCGTCAGAGATGTTTATGGGATTTGACATCTCCTATCCAGTGTCTAACGTGAGTGCAATAACTTGAGTGATGCTCGAGATTCACATCTCCTAAGGATCCGTTAAACTATTTAGTATGTAGTAATATTTCGCTATTATAATAATGTCTATAGTAAAATAAACTTACTTTTTAATAGCATTAAGGGGTTACCCATCTAGCCCTTAACACATAATAGTCCCAGTAGTCCATCCATTATCAACGCATCTCCAGATCGGGAGACTACCCTAAATACTCCACGGGCTACGGGAGAAAACCAAACTCATACAAGGCGCGCTAGGGTAGGTGACACGGCACAACTAGGCAATGCCTGGGTAGATATACCAATTACGCTTCCGGGTCGGTGGCAATGCGTAGCGCACAGCTACCGCCCACCTCGAGCCATACCCCCAAATCAAAAATCAAAAGTGGCCACCGAATCAGTCCAAAAGTCAGAATACCACCTTATGCCAACTCACGGGAGCCGGGTCCACGTATTTACCTCAAAGGAAATGCCGCCACTGTAACGAACGCGATTTTTTGACGCTCGAAAACCAACATCAAAACGTACACTTTATCAACTGCCGAGCAATCGAAGGCCAGAAAACCGTACCGTTAGGGTTAAAGAAGAGGTAGAAGATAGAAGAAGAAAGATAGAAAGCAACAGAACAATATCAAAATCTCACAATCGCAGCGGAATAACATATAATAGATAAATGAATATTCTTTAAAACAAAGAACTATATCAGTTATTACATTACATCACATTACATTACCAGAGTTTACAACAATAAATAGTGGAAAAGAAAATACAACATATACTAGTAATATACTACGCCATCTAGCTTGCCTCCAGATTTGTGCAGCAACTCCCGAATTCCAGAATGACCTGATAACCTGACTCTAGACTTCCCGTGTGGATATTGGTGGGCATCTAGAGTTTAGGAAGGAAAACAATAAACTCCAGGTCAGTCATGTGATTGGTGTGAGAACTTAAAACAGTTTATCTTTAAAAGACAACAGAGGAATATTTTAAAATAGATTCAAAATGTTTTCTTTTGAAAAATGAGACTACCATAAGGCCTCCCGCACACACACACAATGCAAACGCAAAATCGGAGGAGATTTCTCCTTATGATAGTCAAAGATGCTTGATACACATTAAAAAGAAACATTTGATATTATTACTAGTGCATAGTGCAGAAAACATTTCGGAAGTATAATATAAATCTTAGCCAACATAGGCATTTCACACTTATCCCTACTATAGCTACCATGTTCAATAGTAGGTTACCGCCACATTCCATGGTAGGTTATACAACTAAAACCGTACAAGGATCGTATTGTTTCTTAGGATTTCCAACAAATGGTCAGGCCAAGGAACTTCCCATTGCCACATGGGTACGCCTCTGGAAAGACGCCCCGAGAACCTAACCTAACATTACGGTTAGATCTCTGCCAACACAAGGCCGGGTTACCCCTAACTGGGTAACTACTGACACAAATATGTCATCCCCCGGTCGTAACCGACCTTCATCTGAGGATCCTCGATTCCAACAACCACAAAGTAATAAATTTGCAGCAACAACATAGGTTAAGTACCCGGGCTCCATACCATGATACCACCTCTATCCAGAAGGAATGACATACACTAAAGGGGCACTTCCCCCTAATAACCTTGCTGCATCCTTCCTGTTTTGACCATTTCTGGGGTGTGAGGTCCGACGAAGTCTCGTCCACAAAGCCATGCTTTATACAAAAGCTGTGCTTTGATCACATATGCTCAACAGCACTTCGTATGTCACATTACCAATTTGAGAATGTATCACTAGTAACCATCAACTACAAAACCTCTGAGCTCGTACGTCTCAGAGAAGGGTGTTAAGCTAAGAGAATAAATTCTCCGCCACCAACAGAAATATATTTGATAGAAACCAGCTTTACATCTCAAATTGTAACATGAGACACACATCCATACAAGTCCGTTCCGGGATCGAACGGAATCGAAGGCACTTCTAAAGAAGTCCTTGCAATCCGGATATTCACTAATCACGTCCGGACTTTCCGTCACTAAGGGTGATAAAAACCTCTATATCGGAGATCAGCCGATGTAGAGTCATTCGACGGTAATCCTTCAATTTTAAAAAATATCCGGTCTTCAACACCGGTCTTCAAATGCAATCCATAACAACGTATCACATATTCAGAATGAGTTATACGACCCAAAGGTCCTTTCCCGGCAAACCCGAATAGTGAGCGCTTATTTTGATAATAAGTGTGGCATTCAAATTCAAGCAAATCACAAAAAATACCCATTTAAAGGTAAATATTGATAGTCGGTTATTTAACTATCAATATGTATGCACAACGTCACTAGATTCCAAATAATTTTCCAAATTATTTATTTTCCAAAAATATCTTTACAAGATATATAATTTCCACACTTCAAAAATAAATCAACGTTTATTTTTTTAAACAAATTTCCCCTTTCTTTTATAAATTCCATAGTGAATTTACATTTCCAAAATATCTATGAATATACGATTTTCAAATCGATTTCTAATATTCATTTTCAATTTATCTTTAAAAAGATACAATCTCAAAACATTTCACTTCATATTGGAAAAAGCATTTCCATACTTATTAATAATAAGTAGTTCACAAATCTATTCATTTTCAACATTTGGAAAATATTCGATATACTTAAATCACAATTTAAGTATATATTTTATTCTTTAAGGGAAACATCCTCTTAAACACATTTATTTGAGTCAAAACGAATGTTACGTAAAACATCGTTACGACGACCCAAAATCACTAGTATAAGGATTCGAAATTAAGATAGATATAAATCCCAATCTATATAAAACGTTTCCAAAATTTGGAAACCATTTACTATAACAACAGTGTTATAGTCCATCTTTTCCTTATTTCTCGAAAACGTCGATTTCAACAATGAATGTTGAAATATATGGTTTCGACACTTAATACATTTTAAAACAACTTCAAATCGTTTTAATTCTATTTAAAATATCACTTCCCCAAAACACTTTAATATATTATTCACTGTCCCAAATCGTGAATATTCTTCGTTAATCAAATTCAGCATTTCTACTCATTTTATTTAAAGGATTATCCACTATCCAAAATTGCGAATATATCTCCTCTAATAAGCTTCTATATTAAATTCATCAAATTTGATAAATTTCTGATTTATAAAACAATGTTTATAAATCCCCATTTATATTTTTATAAAGACTTCAATTTACAAAATTTAAAAAATCTTACTACTTATAAAATTCCATTTATAACCTCATTTTCAGCATTAACAGAACTCCTTTTATAATTCCATTATTTCGATTTATAAAATATATATTTTATAAATCTCATCTATAAACCATTTATACTTATTCAAAAAATCTCAATTAAAATGCCAAAATCCGATTTATAAGTTAATTACTTATAAATCTTTTATTTTACAAAATCTATTCATTTTATAACTTCACCATTTATAAATCTATAAATTTCATTTACTTATGAAATCCATTTATACTTCATTTTAACACTCATAAAAACTTGTTTTATAATTCCGATATTTTAATTTATAAATATCAATTTTATAAATCTTTTATATAAATCGTTTATAATAATTCAAAAATCCCAATCTAAAACATTTTATAAATAAATCAACTACTTATTTCAAAAATCACATTTTCGTTTATATTTCACAAAAATCATAATTTTATAACATTAAATTTTATAACGTTTATTTATTTAAAATGAACCAATTCAAAATTCAATGACGTAAACTTTCAAAAATCACTTTAAAACCCTTTTAAATTCAAATCGTTACTTTAACATTTTTAAAACTCCAAAAATAGTCCCAATGATGCAACATCACCAAATAATCAATCACGGCATCCAAAACATCATTTATCAATATGATAATCAACAAATATCACAATATCTATAATCAAATAAATACCGGTGAGGAATTCAATTGGATCCCTCCAACCTGTTTCCCTGCATCCACAGATGTTAGCACAATACCAATTCTGTTCCAATACGGAATATCGCGGTATATGGGATTTATAAAATATTATGCGCTATTATGCAGCGCAATAGGGTCTCATCCGCTATATAATGCGGGAAATCAACTCCAAGTACATATATAATACCAATTCCAATCAAGATGGAATTATCGCGGTACATGTTTTTAATAAATAACATCCTCTTAATATACGGCGTATAAGGTCTATTACTATACAACAGATAATAATTTATCATTCAAGCATACAATCAAGCAATTTTAAATTTAACTATTTAAAATTTAAATCGAAACAGATTCGATTGAGTGAGAAGTTCTCACATTGCTTTCAATAACGGTTGTAGTGTTTTATTTCGAATAAAATTAAACGTGCGTTTAATTTTACTCAAAATTTTCACTAGCTCCAAACGACTACAATCCAGCTCCATCGTGTAGTATTCGTCAATACGAACCGGTCGCAATTTGTTTCGTGTGTTTTCGACCTCGTATGAAAGAGATATCACATTTTAAAGTTTATGCGAATTTATATAAATAAAATTTACAATTTTATTTAATATTTTAAACCTAAACTCAATCTCTGCCGTTCATTTCATTCAAGCAAGATCTAACCGTGCATCCCTTTCTCCTCCCTCACACGCATCTACAGGCCGAATGAAACCCATCACCATCGTTTCTAGAGTTGAATATCGCGACCTCCACGATCCCCTATACATCGATCAACAACCTCCATCATGAAGCCCTTCACTTGTGCTACCTTCGGCCACCATAACTTGAAGCTCGGCCCTATCTATGCACGGAAAAACGAGCATGAACGCATGGCATTTGAATGCATATTGTCATCAATCTACCACCCCGACTTCGATCATAGCAGTTGGATGGGTAGATCTCGCTGTGATCTACAAGTTTGTAGTTGGGAGTTTCTCGAATTGAAGTGTGGATTTGAAGAAATTAGAGGAAGAAGATGATTCAATTTCGGCCATTAAAATTATATGAGACGGCATAAGAAAATTTTGTGGCCTTTTATAGAAAATTATGCGACACTATTCACCCGAATTTTTTCCGAACTCCAAACGAAGCGTGCCGCCTGGCGTTTATAATATTTTACCCCCATTCCGAACGCAATGGAATATATATCGGGAGCATCGATCAAATTTGGAAGATAAGTTTTTGAATTGACTATTTAAATTCAAAATTCACTCGAATCAATTTCTACGCGTTTTAGCTTGCCCCGGATAAACCGTAAATCCGATTGACACGAAATTTGAAACCATACAATAATTTAACATTACAGATCCGATGAAACTGGTTTCGTCGAAATCGGAGACTGTTTGAAAAATGGCTATTTTAACTCGTCAATTGAATATTAAAATATTCAATTTCTGCAAATTTACTTTTAATTCGATTTTAAAAGTTCTATAACATCATTCTAACTTCAGTATGATATAATACAACTTTACGAATCATTTTTAATCATTTTAAACCTAATTTCTAATTATTTCTGTAATTTCAAATATTAAATTATCGATTTAATTATCCAATTAAATCCAGATATTCGAAAAATAAATTATTCGACTTATAAATTTCACTTGTTAATATTTAAAATCAATTAAATATACAAATTTTAATTGACAGAAATTCTGGGTCGTTACAGCCACCATCCTGCTTCATTTTTGAATCTCCACCGCGTATACGGTTGTTAAAGTGGTTTTCGGAGTTGGCAGAGAGTATGACAACTTCCAATCCCAGTCTCTTTAACAACCAGCGTTATTATAACACCACGGTCATTTCAAAATAATTATACTTCAAAACCAGAATATAATATCCATTTCAAAACCATATAAATACAATATCATTCCCATTTCACAAACCAAATATGATATCATTTTTATTAAAACCCAAATCAATATAATATCATTTTATTTCGAATATATCCTTTCTAAAATTATAACACTTTAAAAATAATAATATTTTGAAACCAAATGCTTGAAATATAACCTTTCAAACATAATACTTCGAATTTCATAGCTTCAAAACATTTCATTTCCGATAAATCACTTCAATTTCGATATATTTCAAGGCTTTAAATACTCACAAATTTCAAAACTAAATTTGATAATTTCGGTTCAACAATTAAATTTTCTATTATTTGGTTTGAAATAATTTACACAATAAATCCCTTATTTTTTTAAATAAAACTCAAATTACAAATAACTAAATATTTCCTCAATTCATTTATACTTGAAATACTCATTTAATTCACCTTGACCCCAAAATCAAGTTATAATAATTATACCTTTTAAAATTTCCAATTTAATAAATTTCACATCAACCCTTTAGAATTTAATTCTTAAATAAATTTAATTTCAGATAAATCTCCAATTTATCTCCCATCCTTAATTTATTTAAATTATTATACACTCTGTACAAAAAAATTTAAATACTTACTCACATTTATTTTAATAAAAATCAAACTCTATTATTAAATTTAAATTTTTATTTAGCAAACTTATACATAGCCTAAATTCAAGCATTTAACTATGTATAAAATAATATTTATATAATATCAATAAATCAATATTCATTAAACCATATATTTCTTTCCAAAACCATATAAATCATTTTCAAAATATTTTATATATAGACCGTGGTGTCTGTATATAAATTTCTACTCTATGGTCAAGTGATACGGATATTTATCATTTCAATCCGTAATTTAAAATAAAATACGGTTATATATCATTTCAAACCGCAATCCCGAATGGAATGAAAATGCACAACAACTTGCAGTCTATAACAATATAAATACAACATCCATTCACCCAATATCAATCATCAACCATTTATCCCAATCATCATCCAATTCAAACAATAACATCAATATAGAACATATAATAACTAACAGGTAATTACTGGCAGTTTACATGCAATAATAAATTGAATAGCAATTTAATTCAATAAATTATATTTAACTGGAATGATGATAAAAATATACCAAACAGCGATAAATAAATTTCTAATCACATCAGAAATTAATTTAACACACATAAGAAATTTTAGAAGTTGTGAGTGGGTTAAAACACTCACCTTTGAATTTAAATTGAATTTAAATCCAATTTAAGCCCAAAATTCAAACAGTCTTGGAATCCATCCAAACGAGCACCAGAATGTCTGGAGTTCCAATACGAACCTAGCAGAGAAAAACGCGCATGAAACGGACCTTGTACGCAAAAGTTATTGCGATCAGAACAATTTAAATTGAAATGAAATTAAAATTAAAAAAAAACAAAACAAAAACACAGACAAATACCAGATCGCCACGTCGCACCTTCATCCTCCACTCACGCACTATAGGATGGTTTCGATCGAAACCCTACTCAGCACGACAAACGTGCTTTGACCGCCGCCGCACGCGTCTGTGGGCCCCTTTCCCTATGCCGCCACCACCTGAGTGCGCCTCGTCGCCTAGCACCTCCATGGCCGTGTCGCGGCTCAACACGGTGACGCCTAGAAGCTGCAGCCGCCGCCAAACATAAACCCTAACTCGAATTTTCCAGCAAAATCCAGCCACCCATATGCGATACGAACCGTATAGATGCGTTCCCCTCTGTCCTCTCTACACAACTGCACCATCAGTTTGGCGATGCATCGAACTTGATTGTCGCATGATGAACAACCATGAATTGTTCATCAATTTCTGGACCAACAGAGCTACAAATCGGAAAACGAATTTGAAATCTGAGATGCGCTCGTCGAGAGCTTCCGATTGATATAAAATTTGATATTATTTGAGGACATTGAATTTTCAATTTGATTTTTGAATTGCAATTGGATTTGGAATTGTCTGCCATTGAGATGAGGAGGTGAGGAGGAATTGTACGTATAGGAAAATGACAATGAGGAACAATTAGGGTTTATAACAAGGTATATATGGGTAGAGTTGAAAATAGAGGAACGGATACGATTGGTTTTGACCATTGAACGATAAATGCCCGAAAAGCCCGTTTTGACTCCAGAACAAAATTGGGTCAATCCATATATCAAAATAGATGTTTTTGAATATTTTAAACACAATGGAATAGGTTTCAAGTCCAAATTCCATAGTATGAAGAAGTTATGCTAAAATCAAATTATTTTAAATCGATTTCAATTGATTTCAAGGCATTTCGAGCCCGTACGATCAAACGACAAGTCCGAACGCTACGAAACTTGAAATCCTACAAAAATTCACCGATACAGATCCGATGAAACTAGTTTCGTCGAAATACGAGTCAGTGGCCAAAATGGCTATTTTCCAGTTAATTAAATAAATTAATAATTAATTAATTAAATCACTTTTTCAATTTCAATTCCAAAATTAACAAATCTTATCATTTTTGATTTCTTAACAATTACAGAAATTTGAACAAATTTAGATGTCAATCAAAGTTGATTAATTCATTACTTTCCGTATTTAATTTAAATTCCATTAAAGTCAGAAATTATAAATTAAATTCCCAATAATTCCATTTAATTGACTTTTCATTCTGTTATTCAATTCATTGCTATCAAATGGATGAAATTAACATTGGATTCATGATCTATTACATTTATATTCTCAAATTCCATCTCAATCTCTATTAACGTAATATTTAAATATTAAATTTCAATTAATTGCAATTAAATCCAATTATTATAGTTCAAGTCCCATTATATTGATAAGTCTTCGTTTCCATTCTTTTAAATTCAACAAATTGTCCTATTATGGATAATATTAACATTATTTTCAAACATTAACTTAATTAACATTAACGTAATAATTTATTTAATTTAATTTCAATAATCCATTTATTACAGCTCAAAATCCAATAAATTAATCAAATACGAATTTCAATTGTTTGCACTCGACTAATTGCCTTATTATGGATAGAGTTTACATTGGTTACTTCTTGTTGAATTAAAAATCTTCAATGACAAATTAAATCTACCCTAACTGCACTAATTAAGTCAAGTAACTGCAATTGATTTTATATTAAATTTTATGAACTAAAAAAATAGGTAACTTATAACAATTGTTACCATTAAACTTAAATTACCTTTAAGTTTATTACTTTCAAACAAATATTATAATTACTTCTAGAACATTGATTTTATTCAATTACCATTTATTATAATTTAAATTCATTAATTAATTCAATGCTTACATTTGTTTCCTTATATTCTATTTGTAGCTAAGTATAACATCTACATTAATTCCATTAATTGTGACTTCATTCAAATAGTTAGTATTTAACTTCGATTACCCTTATTACATCTCGTTTAAGTTATTATTTCATTGGTTAATTCAATACTTACTTTTACTTACTTGTTTTCAATTTTTATAACTAAATGCAACAATTTACACTATTCCATTATAAATTATAAATTTTTTATTTCTTTCTAGATTTTATTACAAAAATCTTATTAAATTAACCAATTTTAATTATTGAAAATTTACGGGTCGTTACACTCTCCCTCACTCAAAACTTTTCGTCCTCGAAAAGGAAAAGAAGGGAAAAGAGGACATTTATAAATCAATATATATTATTCAGAACATTATATTCACAACCATAAATTTACAGAATAGGATAATTTAAATAAAATATATAGATTTATAAACAATTAAATCTTTTTATATTCAAATTAATAAAATTTGGAAAACATTTTTCAAAATTTTTCTAAGTCCAAAATTTACGGAATTTCGGCAGAGTCTCCTTTGTACGGGGAGGCTTGGAAGAAAATATAATATCAAATGTAACAATATACAACAACATTTTCCAAAATAATATATCCCAACAACGGGAAAAATATATATAACAGCGCTATAAAACCGTTATCCGAAAACATACCTATTAGTCGGGTAATTAACGCTTATATCATGAAACCAAATGCAGTAGCAATTGTTTCCATAACTTGTATTTCTCTTATATAATCCAAAAGAGTTAATAATTATATAAAATGAAATATTAATTTAGTTTCATCCACTAGAGAACAAATTAATGTCAAACAACAAAAATCACATAGAATCAACACAATTTAACTACCCATCCATACAAACAAAACAAATAGTTGTTCGGGCTCAAAACTTTAAATTGTACATAATGAAAAATAAACTATCAAGTGCGCCATTTACTCAACAGTCTTAGATGAAACTAAATAGATTATTCATACATCCAAACAATTTTAAAGTATCCTTTCCCAAAGAACCATAAACCAAACGAATAACGATTTCAAACGACAGATTAAGTTTATTCTTATTAATTCCATTCATATATTTGTTGTTTGATTTCTTTTTCATTCATATAATGGTTTATCGTTTTGTTTTACCTTTTTTTCTTATAGTTTCTATTTATTTTCATTTATACGTATCATGTAAATTTTCTTTTTATTGTATTGCATTTATTTATAGTATTCATGTTTAATTCAATTTCTTTGCATATTAATTCATTTACTTAAGTTTATAATCTTATACTTACAATACTTATTTCCTATTACCTTTATTACAGTAACATTTCAGTTATAACTTAAGTTCACAACAATTACAACATCAAATTCTTATCTACAAAAGAAATTCATTTAACACTTTCATTCATAAGTTTACTTGTACAATTTCCATTACATTTTCTTATTAAACATTACAACTTTTAAAATTTGGTAAGTTATATATATGCTTTTAAGGATGTAATTGGAAGTTATACAAGTTTTTCTCATTTCTTTTAATAAATTTAATGTTCAATAGTCATATCATTTGTTTATAGGTTACCAATTTCAACTTCTGGAAATTTCATTTATAAACTAGCATTTAATCTCTTGTTTTAATTAGAGGTTTCAATCATTAGTTAAATTCCATTTCACTACACTAATTGAAATTATTAATTAACAGAACTTAAGAACTAAATACCGGGTTGAATTTCAAATCATTTTAAAATAATAGATTAAATGTATATACTTACAACTTATATTATCTAATTATTTTTAACACAATTTTAAAATTTACATTTGTTTATCAAAATAAGTCTGCATAAAACTACTACAGTGGCATTCCCACTTCGAAACTCGAAAATGAACGTCGATGAAGCGTGCACTCATCACCGAAATTATTTTCCAGCGATAGAGAGAGGAGTACAGAACTTATTTCTTTCCAAAGTTTCTTTAAAGAAATTCTTTTAAATTATATTGAATTATTCATATCAAAAAATATTTATAAACAGTATTATTCTCTTCCAAAATCCTTTGAAAGCAATTTTCAAAATCCCAGACTTAAGTTCTAAAATTTTCAATTTTCAGTTATTTTATTTTCTTCAACTCTTGTTTCCAATATAAATTTCACTACCGAACAACCAATATAATACAACCAAATATATATCTTATTTATAAAATTTTAATATATATATATATATATATAATATAATAAGCAAAGTTATTTCATTCACCTATATTCAGAACAAATATGGCGTCGGTCTGTCCTATTAAGTGTTTAGGAATCCCTATTAATGTCATAGCGTCCTATGCACCAATCAGAATTTTTAAATACAAAACGGAATGGATTAACACAATATGAAAACCTTTTTATAATACTAACAAATACGCTCTCTTATATATATATGCTCAACGACTCATCATAGGGTATTGCAACCCTATTGATAAAGATTCAAACCCCACAAAGCTAAGGTTTATCGCTAAACCAGAGCTTTGATACTAGATGTAACATCCCGCCTTTTTGTACGCTTTAAATCGACGACAAACCACACATGTCAGACTTAAACCATACAGTAGGCGGATTGTTATGGGGTAAATAAGAAAAACCAGAGAAAGAAAAAAAAATAGAATCTTGCAGCGGAACGATAAAATATAATAATCAAATAAACGGTTCATGAAGCTATTTTACAAAACATTTGATTATGCTTATACAATACATATCAGAGTTACACATACCAGAGAATAATCAATAACAATGCAGCGGAACAATGTGATGCAGTGGAATATAATAAATAATAGTAATATAAATCTTCGTCTTCATCCTCCAAAGATAAAGTCTTCGAATCTTGAAATGCTCAGACTGACCCGAGCGAATTGAAAAGACAAAACACTCGAGTCAGAACTAAAAGGTCTTATGTAAGTTAAATCAACGGTAAATAATATGAGTGAAACTGTGACGACCCGGAATTTTCAAGCATTTAAAATCGGAATATTTAATTGATTTTAAATATTCAGTAGAGTAATTTTAACTTGAATTACGAATATCACAATTTAATTGATAATTGAATTATTAAATTAAATAAGTGAAGTTGAGTAAAATGCTGAATCTGTAGTTTAAGCCTGTTTATAATAATTTGAAGGCTTATAAAATTTATATTGATAATACTGAGGATAATAGAAGTTGTAAAATTAAGTTTAACGCTGATTTGTTCAGTTTTAAAAATATATCTTTTAAATTGAATTTAAAAATAGCCTTTCGAGGCACAGTCTCGGAATGCGACGAAACCAGTTCCATTGGGTCCGTAATATTGAATTATTATCAGATTTCAGATTTTGTTTTGATCGGAGTTAGTATATGAGTGTACGAAATATAAACGTACTAAAAATTTAATTGATAAATAATCTGATGAAATTTATTTTAAATGGTCGAGCCTTCTTGTGTACGTCTCCTTTCTTTATTTCAAATCACGTCGCCCCCTTCTTTTCTTTTCAGCCGAAACATTTCGAAATTAAATAATAATAATAATAAATATCTACATATGAAATGGCGACATCCTTCTCCTTTCCTACTTCTTAATTCGAAATCGAATTCGATCTCTAAAAAAATAAAAAGGGGTAAGTTCGAGCTCAGTTTCGGTGAGGGCCGCAGTTAGGGTTTTGTGGTATCACGATTTGGGGCTGCGGCGATTTACGAGGGTTGATGATGGAATTAGAGTGTGATCCGAGGCGAGTTCGAGCGATGAGGGTCGCGGAGTTGGCTAGGGCAAGTAAGTGTCGTGCTCGGGAAATCAAGTGTTGAGCATCGACAGAAGACGGAGTTGCGTGGGGCACTGTGATGAGGGTTCGCAGTTGCAATTTTTCTCGATTAGGGCTTGAGCTCGTAACGGAGGGGAGGGGGAGATGGGTAGCCAGGGTGTTGATCTGGAACAGTAAGGTAAAACTCTTTTTTTTCGATTTGAAATAAATTTATATATGTCTAAATATATTTACAGAGAATGTTTTTTTTATATACAGCAAAGTAAAATTTATTATTGTTATTCAGAAAAAAATAAAAATAAATATATAGCAGTGTAATATAAAAACCCTCTCCGTTTCTATTTTGATATATCTGCTAAAATAAAATAAATAAACAGATACAGATTGAAAGTTTATATATATAGGCAAAGGAAAGGGTTTCAAAGTCGGATTTCGGTATGTATATATATATATAGGATGAAATGGATTTTTTATTTTCTTAATGTTAACGTAAACATCAGAAGCTAACACCCCGGTGCAAGTAAAGCAAGTATGAAAGCACCACCCGTCGATACGGGAATCAGAAATAAGCAGGAAAATCCCCGAAAAGCAGTAATAGACACAGTTTTTATAGTGGTTCGGCTTATAGTCAAGCCTACGTCCACTTTCAATCTCTTTATTGCTGACTCAAGTACAACTTATACAACTTTCTTCAATTACAACACACTTTGGACTAGTAGATCAAACTTTGATGTAGAATAATCTTTCGAATCCATGTTGAATGATGTAGATTTTCTCTTGAAGTTTGTCGTAGCGTCCTTGGTGTTTGGAGTGCTTGAAGTGCTGTTTGAGTTGAGAAAACGGCAGAGTATTGGCATTTCCAGAATGAGCCAAAAAGATCCCTCGAATGTCGTAGCTCATGCCGTATTTATAGGGGTTTTCGGACAGGCCTTAAGTCGTGAGCGACTTAAGGTAAGTCGTAAGTCGAAGGCTACGACTTAAGATGGGCCATAATTCGTCAGCGAGCTAAGGGGATATGAGTTACGACCTAACTGGTTCGCACCTGGCCATCTGAATTAGCTAGTAGGTTCCAGCGACCTAACGGAGAGCGGCATGGTTCAATATTTGCTAAGTCGTGAGCGACTTAAAGTAGGTCGTGGAAGCACTAGGTCGCTGCCGCTTTATCTCCTTAGGTCGTGAAGTACTTAGGTCGCTGAGTCGTGGCTTCCTGTAAGCAGTTAGGTCGTCCCACTTCCTAAGTCGTTAGGTCGCTTACTTCTCTAAGCAGCTAGGCCGTCCACTTCTTAAGTCGCTAGGTCGTCCACTTCTCTAAGCCATTAGGTCGCCTACTCCCTTAAGCAGTTAGGTCGTCCCATTTTTAGGTCATGAGGTTATTTCAAAATGAGGTTAACACTTGCCCCTCGAAGTACACGCCTAGGTCGTAGGTCGTGTGCTTCGACTTAACATGCTTGGATCGTGACCGACCTAAGAGATAGCTTAACATGCACATCCATTTGCCTCTTCCTTATGTAACCGTTAGCTCGTGTCTTTCCCTTTAACTGTTTCCATAACCCATTCCGCCATTAGCGATTTCTCGAGCTTCCCAAAGATAATTTCGAACCAATCAATCAGTGATTATTCTTAATATTTCATCGCGTAAGTGAATTTGCTTCCTGTTCAATCTTCGGTCATCATTGAATCACGAATTGTATTTTCCGTTTCCAACCTATCTTCTTATGCCGCATTTTACTGCGAATCCTGTTTCATCGATTGTCGGTGGACCGGAGGTAGTTCGATTTAGCTTTAGACGATTCGTAATGAGAGGATGATGGGTTATAGTGTCTTAGGCTAACTGATTCGTGATTCTGGAGGGAGCGAGGAGATTATCAACGGGTTAGCAAGTTATGAGGGATGAGACTTAGGGTTTCTCCAAGGGGAAATGACCTGAGACTGCTGAGCTACCTCCGGGATAATCTAGTGGATCAAGCGAGTTTAAGATTCTTGGAATCCAGGAAAAACGAACGACCCACTAGCTTACGACTTAGCGTGCCTGCGACCTTTCTTTCTCGCGGCTTACCATACTTGGATGACTTAGGCTTTAAAGTAGAACGACCTTATTTAACAACGACCTATCTGTCAACGACATAAGGATTAGGTCGTCCCCGAGCTAAGAATTGGACTGATTTTACATCACTCTAACCCGAGACCTTTTTTTCCTTCAATATGCATTACGACCTAAAGAGAAAACGACTTATCTTAACCCGCGGCACATTCTTTAGGTCATGGACAAGCTAACACTTTGCTAAAAAATGTTTGGACCGACTTGAAGCATAATTTTGACTTGAATTCTCAATTTGAACTGCCGGAATTTTTGAATTGTCTGAACTTTGCTGTACTCTTTCACAGATCACACTAGCTTATAAGCTAACAACCTGTTGACTACAACATTCATAGAGAACCGGGACAAATATACTGCCATTGACTGTCCACATCAGATGGCAGATTAGTCGATAAAGAATAATTAACTCAACTTAAGGAAATTGTATGAAATGCTGTGAGTCAACAAATTCAAGTGAAGTAGTAGAGCAATGTTAATCAACTAAAGCTGATTTGTTTGCATTAATACTGCACTTGTACTTGGACTTAGAGCGACAAGTCTTGAAATTTTACAATTGACACATGTTCATTAGTTTAATTTCAGTTATATTTACTTGTCACTTTATTAGTTTTACACAACACTTCACACATTTAGGAAACGTGCACCTTCGTATTTGAATATTCAGTTCCTTATGTAGAATGTCTTCTCATCAAGAGGAAGAAGTAGAACAAACTGAAGAGGCCTTCCCGATAGCTGATCCACTGGTCAACCCACCAGAAAGAACTCGAACTACTCCGAGTCACCGGGTGTTCAACCAGTTACGCACCCAGTTTGGGATTGTAGAAGCAGATGCTATTCTCCCTGGGCCAAATGATTTTGCTGATAGTCCTCCCTTCGGCTTTGTTGCCGTTAACCGCCAAATGTTCCTTTGTGGTGCCATTCCTCCTTTCAATAATTTTCTCCAACAACTCTTTCACCGATTGGTTATTTCTCCTTTTCAATTGCACCCCAACGGCTATGCCATTTTGATGGGATTATGCGTTCTCTTTAGAAGGACGCTTGACCGCCTCCCAAGCTTTGAAGAAATCTGCTATTTATGCACATTTGCGAGAAATAAAGACCATCCTTCCATTATATATGTGAGAAGCGCCATAAATCGCAAGCTTATTACCGATCTCTCTGATAGCGCTCATGGTTTCCTGAACCAGTTCTTCTTTGTCCGTTGCCCCTAGGGATTTTACGCTATCTGGAGAGTGGGGGTAGGCTTACTCATCCCCATTCTTTCCTTTTCTGAGCTTTTCGAGATCCGAATTGCTAAATGTTAACTTCGTTCTCTACTTTTGCAGTCCTCCCTCCTCCTTGTAGAGACTTTAGCCACAAGTCAACTTTTGAGAGGCTTAACGCTGTAGCGGCTGAGGAGAGAAGCATCAAGTTTTTGCTAAGAGACGAGTTCCTTCATCAGTTCGGACTCTTACACCCTTCCCGCTCTACTCAGCCTTATGAAGTTCCTAATTCTCCGGCTGAGACAACGGATGCCCCAGTTTTTGTTGAGGAGCCTATACCGAAAGAACCCGCTTCTGAGGCTTCTCTGGTGAAGTGCTCTACTTCTACTGATGTTGCGGGGTCATCTGGCAAGCTTTCACTTTCTCCGGTCATTGAAGAAGAAGAGCCTCGAGAACCTCCCCAACATTCAGGGAAGTCTGGTGATGGAGGAGCTGGGAAAACAAGTCCTGCCAAGCAGAGCGGGGATGACACTTTTGAAAGGTTGAGCGACCTTTTTATCACCTCACATGAGCTCTTTAAAGACGATCCTGTGACCGCTAGAGTTTCCTCTTCAATAGTTGAAGCAACTTCCATTTTGCAACGGACTCCGTTGACTCAAGGGTTGACGTTAGCCACTACACCCATCATTTCCCCGCAACCGAGGAGTGGTTCGAAGTTTGACGCGCATAGTTGCACGTTACACACACTTAGGATTTTTCAGCACTTATATGTACTCTCATGCACTTTACTTCCAGGATTTTCAAGTTTTGCCTCTTTCTCATTTTCAGGTTCTCCAATTTGGCGTAGCGGTTCCTATTATGACAACTTTCAACAATACGGAAGGCGTGGTCAGTATGATTATAGGCGCTATCTTCCTGCCCAAAGGGAAACTGATGAAGAGAGAGCTGCTCGAAAAGCTCAAGAAAGAAGAGCGTATGTAGAAAGGTACAGAAGAAGGGATGAGCAACATGACTCTTCTCGCAGAGGCGATGACTCTCATAAAAGAAAAACTTATGATGATAGAGGAAAGAGTCATGACATCGGAGACCCAAGCAATTGGGCCAGGCTTGATGAAAAGACCGCATCTACAACTTTAGAAAAGGCCGATGCTCTCACTTCTCTTAAAATTCCTTCAAAGTCTCCTGCCCTTGAAGGAGGCGACATTCAGACACTTCTCGGCAGACCCTCGTACCAAGTTGAGAGAGGTCCGCCAACCCTTCAAAGTCGGTTCCCGCATTGGTGCTTAAAGGGAGTCCGCTTCGACCTTGACATGGTTCCCATCGACAAAGAGGCTATGATACGAAATCTTGACACTGTTAAACTTGGTATTGAGAGAATGTCAGGGTGGCAAAAGCTCGTCGATGAGCTTCAGAGGGTGAACCAGGCCAACCTTGAAGCTATGCTGACGATGGAGAACGACAAGTCTGAATGGCAGAAAATTCTTGATCAACACAACACCGAAATGAAAAACATCGGTGAGTACAACGAAAAGCTTGAGGCGGAGGTCGAGAAACTTAAGCACGAGCATGCTACTTCTTCCACCTCTTATACTCAAAAGGAAGAAGTGCTTCAAAAGCAAGTTCGAGATGCTCATGCCCCTCAACGGTATGTAGAAACCCAACTTGAAGCTACACAGAAGACGGTGGAAAAATATCGTGCTGACTTTGTAGAGCTACGGGAGAAAGCTAACTCCCAGGACTCAGAAATCATGAGGCTGAAAGCTCAATTATTAAAGACTGAGAAAGAACGTGATGAGGCCATGGCTGGAAAGAGAGCCGCTGAACAATCTCATGGAGAGACAAAAGCCAACATCAGCTCTACTCTGTTTGATTTTTACGTCCAAAGCGTCTTGGGGCGTGGCAGCCTTGCATTTTTGGGGCCTAAATATGAAATCACTTTGGCTGAAGTGTGGGAGGCTGTAATGGATATGCTCGGAGGTGCCGATTATTCCGAAGATGAACTTGAGGCACATTACTTTGATGACGAAACTCGTGCTGCCCTTGCCAGAGGAAAGGAGCAGCTTGTTAAAGTACGAGCCGAAACGATGGGAGGGGAGCATCCATAGAAAGAAGCACCTTTAATTGCCCCTGTCCCTCTTTCGACTTCGGCCGACATTGATATCATAGGCTCCGGTTCCCATTCTCCGCCCACTGCTAAAGTCGTAACTGAGATTACAAGCGCACAGGGTGGAGACGAAAGCGCAGAAAGCACTGAAGCACAAGCTTATGAAATTGATGTTAGAAAGCCAGCTTCTCCAGGTAACTTTAATGCTGATCTTGCTCAAGTAGACTGCTCATTTGCTTCACATGAGTTTGATGAGCTTCTTGATTATTTACTAAATCTCAACGAGCCTTTATCTCCTCTCTTTACCGATTTTAACTTCTTTTCTTCTGTAGAGAAAGTGCCGAGCATTGTTCAGACTCCTCCTCCTCCAGTTATTCCTCCTCCATCTCTTCAGGTCACTCCTCCTTCTGCCTCTTAACCGGGATCACAAAAGGAGCAAATAGAAGCTTTCCAAGACTTGGACGATCCCATTGCTTCTCAAGAACATAGGGGAGAAGAACCCGAAGAGGGCGAAAAGACTCCAGAACCAACTGGTTCCGACGATATGCCGTTAACCACACTTTTCACTCCAGGAAGTGGGTCTTCTTCCAAGAAGAGGGGGAAAAAGTGGAGTTTCAAAGAAGAAGAAGGAAGCTTCAGCCGGCGAGGAAAAAGCAGAAGCAAGTCCAATTGTTCCCCTTTCTCCTTCTTCCCCTACTCTTTCAAGCCGGCGCAAGAAGTTGGTTATCCGGCCAGGCGCAGGCTCAAAAGGTGGAGGGAAGAAGAAATGATGGCTTTGGTCCTGTGCTTTTTATCTCGCTCTTTGCTTTTTGCTTGTATATGAGCTTGTGTTGACTGGAGATTGTGCGGGTACCAGTCCCCGCCTTCTTTTACTTTGAAACCTGCACATGTATAAAATTCTCATAGTGTGGAATAAAATGGTTCTTTTACTCATACAAATTTCTGTCTGTATTTGAGAATGCATTTATTTTCCGTTTTCATGCAAGTTTCTTTATCCTCTTTATGTGAAGTTGTAGTAAACCTATGGTATGTTGCTTGAGCGTTGTTTTTATTTTTGTGATGACTATATTGTATTGCCCCCATACCATGGTTTATTGCAATCTCTTTCACATTGGCAAAGTTTCGGAGAACAACTCTTTTGTTTCGAGAAGACTTGTACTCTTCCTTTAGAGAACAACTCCTCCATTTGAATGAGGTTTGCATTTGTACTTTATAGGATAATATTTCCGTTCCAAGGAAATATTTTTTCTAATTTAGTAGAATGCACTTCATATTGGAGGAGTCTTCTCTTTTTTGTGGTGAAGTTTTTACACTTCACTTTTTTGGAAAAAGTCACTTTTGCATTGGAAAGTGAATTTTACTTCATAGTACAGTGGGCCTTCCGAAAAAGGGCTTCAACATGCTTGTGCCTCCGAAGAGGGTTTTTTGTTTGATTGTGCCTCTGGGAAGAGGTCTTTTTGTTTGGTTGCGCCTCTAGGAAGAGGTCTTTTTGTTTGGTTGCGCCTCTGGGAAGAGGTCTTTTTTTGTTTCTGCCTCTTGGGAGAGGCTTTTATTTTTTCCCTGTTCGCTGTGAAGCGGGCCTCCGAAGAGGGCTTTTCACATTTCGACTCGTGTGAAGTTTTATTTCAGATCACGGTGAAATGTGTGCCTCTGAGTAGGGCTTTTGCCTTGAAGTTTGGAGTTTCCTTCTCTTAGTTGGATGGATTCACGAGGCGGACACGAGTGTTCTGTGCCACCGATCAGTCCGCAACTTTCTGTCGAGAAAGAACTCTCTTTTTCTGGCGAGGCCCGCTAGAGGTCTTTTAGCATTTCAACTATGGTGAAATGGGCCTTCGAAGAGGGCTTTTCACATTCCAGCATTTGTGAAGTTTTATTTCAAATCTCGGTGGAATGCGTGCCTCTGAGTATGCCTGGAAGTTTCTTCCTCATGGTTGGCTGGATTCACGGGGCGGACGCAAGTTACTTGGACGTTTATTTGCACAGATTGCCTCAGCTAGTGAACAAGCGCCTTGCCTTCCACTTAGGAAGGTGCCTCCGATCATCGTATGGATTCACGGGGCGGACGCAAGTTACTTGGAAGCTTGTCTGCGCAAACTATCTCAGCTAGTGAACAAGCGCCTTGCCTTCCAGTTGGGAAGGTGCTCCCGGTCATTCCATACCAATCTTTTTTGTTGAGAAAGTTTTCTGGCATGCCCCGTTCGAGGTCTTTATCCTCCGAAGAGTTGTGCCTCCGAATAGGGCTTGTGTCTCTGAAGAGGTCTTTTGGCTGTTTGATGCTTGCTCGCCCATGTCTCTTTGCCATCTATTCATATCGGCGATCCCCGTTATCTTTTCCAAATACACTTCTCTTTTAATTGCCAACAATTTCCTTTATCCAAAGAAGTATACTTCATAGTTAAGCGAGTTGATGGGGGCAGACACAGGCTATTTAACTGGATGCTCGTTTGTACAAACAACCACAATTAGTTAGCAAGGGCCCACTTCCAGCAGAATCACTAACTTTTTGCTTGAAGCACTTCTTTCGTAGGATTTGAGTATGGAAATTTTGAACGGCTTAGCGTTTGCTTGTTGGGTGATGTCAGGGATTGCTTGGTCTTATGATGGGTAAGCTTTGTTTTTATAGCCTGCATTATTAAATCGACATTTTAGTAATACAATTGACGTATTTTATATATCAAAATAAAACAAAGCAGTTTATAATAGTAAAGAACACAAGATTTATAGTGGTTCGGCCAAGAACTGGGCCTACATCCACTTTATAGTTCTTATTATTCACTTGCACTGACTTTACAATGGCTTTCAATACAAGAATCATGCATTCATCATTCTTTTACAATATTTCATTAAAGCCTTTAAGTAAAATATGGGCGCAGATGATTGCTGTTCCAAGCTCTTGGAATTGGATCTCCTTCGACAGTTATTAGTTTGAAAGTGCCATCGAGAAGTTTTTTGCCTATGACATACGGCCCTTCCCAGTTTGGCGCAAACACTCCCGTTGCTGTCATGACCCTCTTCAAGACTAGATCTCCAATCTCAAAGCTGTGTTGGCAAACTTTGGAATTGAAATGCCTGGCAATTCTTTGCTGATGGGCCGCAATTCTGAGCTGAGCCTCTTCCCTCCTTTCATCAAGGAAGTCAAGTGCTTCAAGTTGTAACTCCTCATTTTTTGCTTGGTTGAAGTGAATTCTTCTATGTGAAGAAACTTCTATTTCTACCGGAATCATTGCCTCGGATCCATATGCCAATGAAAATGGAGTGTGCCCCGTCGCAGTTTTATGTGTAGTTCTATATGCCCATTGTGCTAGTGGAAGCTTATCGACCCAACCACCTTTCGCTTTTTCTAGCTATTTTTTGATGGTCGATTTGATAATTTTATTTACTGCTTCCACTTGCCCGTTTTCCTGCGGATGAGCTACTGCTGAGAAGCTTTTCTGGATCTCGAATTTCTTGCAAAAATCTTGAAACTCTTCACTTTCGAATTGGGTTCCATTGTCTGTGATTATCTTTTGAGGCACACCATACCTGCAAATGATATTGTTAGTTACAAAGTTTATCACTTTCTTAGAAGTAATAGTAGCTAAAGGTTCAGATTCAGCCCATTTAGTAAAATAATCAACAGCGACAATAGCATATCTGATTCCGGATTTTGCAGTTGGAAAAGGCCCGATGAGATCTATTCCCCAAATAGCAAATGGCCATGGACTGACCATCTGTGTTATCTCAGTGGAAGGTGCTCTTGGGATTTTTGCAAATCTCTGGCATCGGTCACATTTTCGGGCGTAACTTGCGGCATCACGATTAATATCTGGCCAAAAATACCCATAACGGAGAATTTTCTTTGCTAAAGTTTGACTACCTGAATGATCTCCACACTCTCCTCCGTGTACCTTAGTTAGAATTGTCTCAGCTTCTTCCTTGGTCACGCATCGGAGTAATGGCACTGAGAATCCCCACCTATACAATCGGCCATCTTGAATTATGTATCTGGATGCTTTTCTTAACAACTTCTGCCATTCTTTTGAGTTTTCTGGTAGAGAACCATCGCGCAGATATTCCAATATCGGAGTCATCCATGATTCTTGCTCCTGTGATATAGTCATGATCCAGTCAATATCCATCTCATCAATGCTCGGAGTTGATAGGACTTCCACAGGAACTAATCCCAGTAATTGAGCTTCACCAGTGCTTGCATACTTTTCGAGAGAATCTGCCTTCATGTTCTCTTCCCGGGGTATATGATTTATCGTATAATGGTCAAGGTCATCGAGAAGCTCCCAGGCTCTTGACAAGTAAGCAGGCAGATTTCCCCCTTTAGTCTGAAACTCTTTCTTGACTTGACATACAATAAGTTGTGAATCACTGAAGATTTGCAACATTTTGACATTCAATTCTTTAGCAATTCTTAAACCAGCAATAAGAGCTTCATACTCTGCTTCATTGTTTGTCGAAGGGAATTCCAATCTTAAAGCATAGCACAATGACCGCCCTTCAGGGGTTTCGAGCACAACCCCAGCCCCGGAACAGTAATCGTTTCTTGCGCCATCAACATACAATTTCCATCGAATTGGGGAAGTACCAGTCACTATTTCCTCAGTATCACCTTTGTCTGTACATTCTGCGATGAAATCTGCCAAAGCTTGTCCATTGATTGCTCTCCGGGGATGATAAGTGATGTCGTATTAGCTGAGTTCAATATTCCACTTCAAAAGGCGACCCGAAGTCTCAGGGCGAAAGAGGACTTGCTTCAGAGGCTGATCAGTGAGGACTTTGATCGGATGAGCTTGAAAATATGGCCTTAATTTTCTTGATGCGATCAATAGACAATAGGCGAGCTTCTCCAACTTTGAATAATTCATTTCTATCCTAGTAAACCTTTTGCTAATTTAGTAGACTGGGTGCTGAATTTTGGCGTCTTCTCGCACCAGTGCCGCACTAAGAGCATGAGCTGAGATCGCTAAGTATACAAAAAGATCTTCACCATCGTCGGGCTTAGAAAGTATCGGAGGAATTTCCATATGGAGAATTAATTCATCGAAAGCTTTCTGGCATTCTGGAGTCCAGTCAAAGTTTTTCCTTCCTTCTTCAGAGCATCAAAGAATGGAATGCATTTATCAGTAGCTTTGGAAATGAATCGACTTAAGGCAGCGACTTTTCCATTGAGACTTTGCAGTTCCTTCTTCGTTCTAGGAGCTTTGACTTCTCTTAGGGCAGTGATTTGAGCAGGAGCAGCCTCAATTCCCCTAGCGCTCATAATGAAACCCAAGAACTTTCCAGACTCCACCCCAAATGAACACTTCAAGGGATTAAGCTTCATTCCATACTTTCGAAGGACGGCGAACATCTCCGCCAAGTGGTCCATATGGTCTACTGCTTTCTTTGATTTAACCAACATATCATCAACATAAACTTCCATAGTCTTTCCAATCTGTGGCTTGAACATCGCGTTAACGAGTCTCTGCTAAGTTGCCCCCGCATTCTTCAGTCCGAAAGGCATGACTTTGTAGCAGTACAGACCAACATCGGTTATGAAACTTGTGTCCTCCTGATCTGGATCATGCATCATGATCTGGTTATATCCGGAGTAAGCATCCATAAAAGATAACAATTCATGTCTCGCTGCTCCGTCAACAAACTGGTCAATCCGGGGTAGCGGAAAGCAGTCCTTGGGGCAGGCTTTGTTTAAATCTGAAAAGTCGATGCATACTCTCCACTTTCCGTTCGCTTTCTTAACCAGTACTGGATTTGAAAGCCAATTCGGATAAGTTGATTCTCTGATAAAGTTATTCTCCATGAGCCGATCCACCTCTTCTTTCAATGCCGCTGACCTTTCGGGATCCTGGGTTCTTCTTTTCTGCTTCACAGGTGTAAACTTCGGATCAATATTCAAAGTATGTACTGCAACTTCTGGTGATATTCCATACATATCAGCATGGGTCCAAGCGAATACATCCAGATTTGCTTTCAGGAATGATATCAAAATGTTCTAAACCGCCGTATTAAGTTGTGAACCCACATTCAGCACCTTGTTTGGGTCTTTTGGGTCAACGGGTATTGGTACCATTACTTCCACTGGCACCACTTGATTCTCCCTTGCACTAGCTTATCTGGGATCCATTTTTCTTCGTACTTCGCTACATTCGCCAGTACAGGGTCCACCCTGTAATTGCTACAAGGTTGATTCTTTGATGCGGACTGGGGCTGCCGCATCCTTTCCCATCTCTCTCTTTCTTGCTTCACGCAGTTCTATCAGATAACATTCCCGCCCGCATTCTGATCCCCTTTAACAACAGCGACCCCATTATCAGTGGGGAATTTCATTGTAAGGCACCACGGGGCGTGGATTGCTTTAAAGGCTGCAAGAGTTGGACGGCCTAGGAAGGCGTTGCAAGCAGAAAACTCATCAACAATCACAAAAGTCTGCCTTTGAACGACCTTCTTCTGCCCCTCTCCAAGTTCCACGAACTGATCAATAGTCCCAATCGGCTGCCTAGGTTCCCCAGTAAACCCAACAATCTTTTGTGACAAAGCTTGAACATCAGCCATTGGGATCTTCATCTGATCGAAGGTCTTTTTGAAAAGAATACTGCAAGAAGCACTGCAATCAACAAGTACTCTTCTTACAATAGCTGGCCCAATGCCAACGGAAATAACCAAGGGATCTATGGTAGGGGCTTCAACACCCATAGAATCCCTGACTCTGCAGACAATGTCATCATTAAACGTTTTCTGCTGCTTCAGAGGTGCAGCATCTTCTAACACAAAAAACACTTTCCTCTGCTGGTGCATACTTCAATGCATGAGCGTATCGTTCCATCTCACCCCAGCTTCTGCCAGCTGGGTGAGGTCCTCCTGTAATCACATTAATAACGGACCTCTCTTATTCATGAGCTGCTGCCTTTGCACTTGAGCTAGGACGATGAACATGAGCCTGCTGTCCTTGAGTTGATGAAGTTGGGCCATTCCTGTTCCTCCTTACATATTGCTGGAGCTTGTTTTCTTTTAATAGTTCCTTAATCAACTCCTTCAAGTGACGGCACTCATTGGTATCATGCCCTGGTTGGTTATGGAACCAGCAAAATCTTCCATTCTTCTCATCTTTCTTATTAACTCTTTGCTTAGCTGGTGCAGAGAAGTCGACCGTGTCTTTGTTTGCAAAGTAGATGTTCTCCGGGGTATCAGTCAGAGGGGTGAAGTTGAAGGGACGACTTTTCTTTGCATCTCCTTGCTTCTTCTTACCATCGTTTCCCCTCTTCTGATTGCCAGATTCCTTCTTATTCGGAACAACATTACTATTTCCAGTCCCCGCCGATACCGCCTTAGCCGGTGCTTGGAGGCTTTCCAAGCGCATGAATTTATTGGCTTTTTTATAAAACTTGTCAAGAGAATTCGGTTCTTTCATTTTCATCCATTTCCCGAACTCAATTGTCTTATCAATAGCCCTCATTAGGTATGTCAAAATCATTCTTGGCTCTGCGTTGTCTACTTCAGCCAAAGCTATATTGAAACGATTCAAGAAAGGTCTAATGGATTCTCCATGATTCTGCTCCAAGCTGGATAATGACATTATATCTTTTGCCTTCGAAGCATACAATCTGAACTGTTCCTTAAACTTTCGAGTCAAATCGAAAAACTGGTCTATCGACCGGACTGGCAGCTTTGTGAACCAAAGTAGAGCAACTCCCTCCAGATATACCAGAAAATATCGGCATTTGATCTCATCAGAGGCTCTGGCACCTGTCATGTGCCAATCATACTTGTACAGAAATTCAATAGGGTCACTCGTCCCCTTAAAAGCTGGAATGGTAGGAGGAACGAACTTCCTAGGAAACTCTGCTTTTAAAATCTTTTCAGTGAATGGAGTCTTGCTTGGAGCAAACCCCCATTCTTTTTCGTCTTCCTCCCTTTGCATACTTTCCTTCATGATTTGTCGGACCATCCCTGAGAAATATTCCTCATCATTAAGGGGCTCAACAGGACATGCATCGGCCATCTTCTCGGAAGTTTGCCTTAACAGGCGTTCACGGATAGTTGGCTGTTGTCCCGATCCTCCAACTTGGGGAGGTGTGTCTTTGACTGGGCCAGCTGCCCTTTGAGGAACATCTCTTTCTTCAACATCATGAACATTTTCAGCAATGTTTGGTTCGTTATTCACCGGTTGACGGTTAGCCCCAAGCAAAGCGTTCAACCTTTCCAACATCAGATTGTTTTGGGCTTCCATCTGCTGATATAGCCCATAAACCGCAGCATCTAATTCTGCGTGCGTTACTCCAACAGTTGGAGTTGTTTGACTTAAAGGAGGAGAAGTGGCAGTAGTCTCGCGAACATCGTCGGATTTAACAGACTTGCATTTTCTTCCGGGGGCCATTATTTCTGATAAACTTCTAGTTTTTAGTGAGATCCTTTCCATAAATTTCTGCGAAGCTATGATGACAGTATCCTGAGTTGGGTTCTCAGTGAAAGCACCAAAAATGTTAACGTAAAAATCAGACGCTAACACCCCGGTGCAAGTAAAGCAAGTGTGAAAGCACCACCCTCGATACGGGAATAAAAAATAAGCTGGAAAATCCCCGAAAAGCAGTAAAAGACACAGTTTTTATAGATGTTCGGCTTATAGTCAAGCCTACGTCCACTTTCAATCTCTTTATTGCTGACTCAAGTACAACTTATACAACTTTTTTCAATTACAAAACACTTTTGACTAGTAGATCAAACTTTGATGTAGAATAATCTTTCGAATCCATGTTGAATGATGTAGATTTTCTCTTGAAGTTTGTCGTAGCGTCCTTGGTGTTTGGAGTGCTTGAAGTGCTGTTTGAGTTGAGAAAACGGCAGAGTATTGGCGTTTCTAGAATGAGCCAAAAAGATCCCCCGAATGTCGTAGCTCATGCCGTATTTATAGGGGTTTTCGGACAGGCCTTAAGTCGTGAGTGACTTAAGGTAAGTCGTAAGTCGAAGGCTACGACTTAAGATGGGTCATAATTCGTCAGCGAGCTAAGGGGATATGAGTTACGACCTAACTGGTTCGCACCTGGCCATCTGAATTAGCTAGTAGGTTCCAGCGACCTAACGGATAGCGGCATGGTTCAATAAGTGCTAAGTCGTGAGCGACTTAAAGTAGGTCGTGGAAGCACTAGGTCGCTGCCGCTTTATCTCCTTAGGCCGTGAAGTACTTAGGTCGCTGAGTCGTGGCTTCCTGTAAGCAGTTAGGTCGTCCCACTTCCTAAGTCGTTAGGTCGCTTACTTCTCTAAGCAGCTAGGTCGTCCACTTCTTAAGTCGCTAGGTCGTCCACTTCTCTAAGCCGTTAGGTCGCCTACTCCCTTAAGCAGTTAGGTCGTCCCATTTTTAGGTCGTGAGGTTATTTCAAAACGAGGTTAACACTTAGAATTTAATAAAATATGTGTATAGGTAAACAACAAATAAATATATGTTTTCAAAAGGAAGATAACTTATTAATTTACTTGTTTAATTAATTTAGAAATGGTTAAAGAGAAATTATTTTAAACCCAAAGTATTAGTTAATTATTTATGATAAGTGATTATTCAATTAGTTTAAATAAAACTTATTTGTTAATTAAGTCAAATTTAGCAAATGGAAATTATTTGTTCGATTTATTCGAATATTAACAAAATATTTAGTTAATTAAATTTATTGAATGGTAGTTGGTTATTCAAGTGGTTCAAATGTTAATAAACTGCAAATATTTATACAAGGTCTAAAGTCGTGGGGAAAACCAGGCGAGTTTGAAATGGATGGCAATACAAAAACCAGAGGTGAGTTAATCTCACTCAGCTGCATTTAAAATTAAAATGATTAAATTTAAATAATTGTTTGAATGCTTGAATTGATTGATGTGATATAGTATGGTATAATTTAAAATTGGCATATTATGCTTTACTAACGTCTGTGGATGCAGGGAAAATAGGTTTGAGGGATCCAACTGGATCCCTCAACATTTATTTAAATTATTTAGCATTCTCTGTTATGATTATTTGATATTCTATGATGAATTATATTGGAATATTGAATGCTATGGTTCGATTGGATTGGATATAATTGGGTATAATGAATTACCAAAAATATATAAATTGGATTTTGGAAAGGAAATAAAGGAGGGAATTTGTAAGTAAAATAATTATAGGAAAGTCGAATAAATTCAAGAATGAATTGGAAAGGAAATAAAATGACTTTAAAATTCTAATAAATAAATCTTAAGTTTAGTAAGGGAAATTTGAATAATCAGAAGATTAACGAATTTTAAATTTCAGTGTTATTATTTTAAAATAATAAAACATTTATTTAAAATTTAAGATTCAATTTATTGAAAGGAATAAAGAAGAAATTGGGAAGAAGCTGAAATTGGTATATTTCAGTTAAATGATATAAAATAAAACGGAAAATAATAATAATAAATATATAGTCCATAACTAATGAATTTCGAGATAAACGGATAAGTAAAGAAATTTATTTCAAATGGAATAAATTGGGAATCAATTTGGAAAATTGATTTAAGTGATTGAGGTTGGAAATTCTTCCTGGATAACCAAGTACGTTTTCAAAGTAAATTTTTAAATATAAATTAAAAGTTTTTAAGTTGTCTAAAAAAACAAGTTTTAGAAAATTTATTATTCTAAATATTTAAAATTATAAAGTAAGTATTTTCTTTTAATCTTTTCTTTTAATCTATTATAGCAGTAATTATTTAAAGAGTGACTTAGTATTTTGTTTTAGAAAGTGTAAATCTAGTTTTATATTTTATTAAGTAACTTTATTTTCAAATATCCATATAGTATGTATTTTTACAACTTATTGAAGTAATTTTAACTTGAATGTTTTAAAGTATATTTTAAAAAGGTAAAGTGTTTTAAGTAATTTTAAAATCTAGTTTTATGCTTGGTGATTTCAGTGAAGATAGAAAATATTTGGGAAAGCTTATTCTGGGAAAGAAGGATGTTTTGAAACTATTTTCAAAGGGTTTTGAGAATAGAAATATATCTTGTGAAGATATCTTTGAGATTAATAAATAATTTGGGAAATTATTTATTGTTTGATGTTTGTTTGTGAATATTAATTGATAGTTAAATCCTCAACTGTCAATATTGGACAAATACGTTGATCGTTTCGAAGAGACCGGGATCGAGATTTATTTCTCGAAAACCACTTCGATCCGGTTTGTACGTTTTCGTGGGAAACGATTTTGGATTCGAAGATGGAGCAGTGAAGTGCAAGGGCTAGTCGCAACTATCCTGAGGATATTTCCAAAATGGATGAAGTAGGAGTAGTGCCTTCGGTTCCGTTCGAATCCGGGACGGACTTGTATGGATGAATGCTTGCGAAACATCGTCAGGTGGACGATGGGCATTCTAAGAGATATGTTCTAAAAAGGTAACGCTTAGCCTCAAGCCTCATCAAATGGGAATGACTGAAAATCAGGGGTGATGCAGCAAGGCTAGGTGGGTAGCACCCAAGCAGGGTGAGGCCATCCCTGTCTAGATGTCCTTTTTATTTCGGCTTAGTGGGCAGTTGCTGATCCCAACCGCGGGGTGATCTCACTCGGGATTATCCAGTAAAGGGTAGTCCCGGTCTTGTGTTGCAGGGGAGCGGGCGTACTCCTCAGTACTGTGATCTAGGCCACGTACTGTGACAGGTGGTATCCCAGTGCCTAGTCATTAGTTGGAAATCCATTCTCCCTACGAGCCTTGTACGAGTTTTGTTTGTATTACCCACTCTGTGGCTAGTAGCTGGAATTTAATAGATGTAACAATTTCGGCTATTTTATAAATATTTGTATATAGACCCTATTATAATATTAGAGGATTTCTATAAAAATTGTTTTAGCTATCGTAAGGTAAAAACCCGACATGTTTATTTATGGCGTGGTCTTACGTGATGCTTTTGTTTTCAAAGGATTTTTGAAACTTTAATAATCAATTGAGTGTGATTTTCTCACGCTGGTATTCCAGACTGACTCGGGTGTTATTTAACTATAATGCTCGGGTCACACCGAGTATTATAGGATACAAGATTTGATGCCGTGGAGCTCAGGAGACGAGCTGGGTGACGATGCGTATTCTCGTATTTGTTATATATATATATTCCGCAGTGTTGAGTAGCTGTGTATTCAGTTGTATGTTACCGATGTTGATGTTGAGTTGTGATTGATGTACTCTGATGATGTAATATATATAAACAGATATATTTGTTTGATGTAAAGATATGTTAATATCTATTATATTTTATTCCGCTGCGATGGTAAGATTCTGATGTTGTTTCTATTTTCTTCTTCTACCTCTTCTTCTTTAACCCATATGTTTCGTATTTTTGTACAACCTGAGTTGATTTAGGTAGAATAGTGTTGACTCAAGGGGTACGGATTTGCAGGTCGTTACATTTGGTATCAGAGCCAGGTTGGTGATAACCTTGGCTCTGGTGGGGGATTACTCATTTAAACTAGAGTCCGTAGTACTCTAGAATGAGTTTGAGCATATTAATAGATATGAGCGCGTATTTGTTAGTGTATATTAATTGTTTTAATATTGTGTTGATTGGTTTATTGAGTGGCATATAAACCTTCGCGGCACAGTCTTGACAATTGTATCGAAAGGTTTCTAAGCACTTGAATAGAACAATTGACATAGAATTGTATTTAAATGTGGGTGAATGAAATAATTTTAGCCAAAAATATGTTTTGATATAAAGAAAAGTTTTTGCAAATTATTTTAGCTAATATATGGTTGATTGGATGTTAAGAAGTATAATATTAAATTATTATCATTGTTGAGTAAAAATTTAACTAGAAATTGAAAATATAACTAATGATCAAGGAAAATAGATTTATTTATAAAAAAGAATGTATAAATATAAAATGACAACATGATTTATAAATTGAAATATAATTAAATGAGGATCTGTATAAGCATAAGCCATGCAAATGAGTTATAGTTAAAATTGATTTAAGCTGGATTTGAAAATTTAAAACCCGAAGATTTTGGAAGTATTTGTCGAAGGGTTTTGAAGATAAATGATAGCATTATTGTTTTGGAGATATTTCTGAAAGGAAATTAGTTTTAAATGGATTTTGAAAGTGATATAGCATTGAAATCACTGGGATTATTAGGAAATAATTCTGATGATGACGGCCGCATCATCAGTATTCATTTTCGAATTTCTAAGTGATGGATTGCTGCCAAAAATTTATTTGTTCAGAATAGCTAGTTGTTTTGAAAATCTCAAAGGAAATTTATTAGGAATAAAGCCAGGATTGGTTTAACTTTTAAGAAATGTGATTTGAGATGTTGGAGATTTCAAAATGATTTGAAACCAAATGCCGGGTATTTAAAAATCCTAATGAGATAGTTGTAAGCTTATAAATGGAGATGATTTTTAAATCAGGAAGAAATATAAGCTTTGAATGTCGGAATTTAAATTAAAAAAAACTAAAAATGAAGTTAACTTGGATTGGGAAATAAAATTTAACTGGATTGAAATTAATTGGATAGGCTGAAGACAATATCCAGTTGTATTCGAATTTAGTTGAAATCAAATTGAGGTAAATAAATCTGAGTTAAAATAAAATTGAATTGGAATAAGAATTCAATTGAATTAATGAATGGAATTAGATTCTTACCTGAATAAATGGGCAATAAATGGGATAAGGATTGGATTGAAATAAATAAATCAGAATAACTTATAAAATAATTAAACTATAGAAAAAATGCTTGAGTTATAAATAAGCGTAAATCTCGAGTTAAAAATAAAAGATGAATATATTCAAGCCTAGAATGAATGGAAATGTGTAAAATAATAAGTTGTGACTTGTAAAATTAAAAAGTGGAATAGAAAACCCAAAATTAATATTTTGATGAATTGGAAAATGAAACAAAAATCCAAACTTGAATTATAAAATAAATTGAACTAAGAAAATTAAATGAAGTGATATTTGGAATTAAAAATCAGTATTGGATTATAAATAGGGGAAGAACTAATTAGATAATAAATTAGTTAATGAAATATGTAATGGGAACCTAATGTAGTTAAATAAAAGATGTATTGTGAGTTTATTATGAAGTTTAGAAATAAAACTCAAGTTATAAATCAAATTCGACTTGAATCATTAGTGAAGAAATATAATTGAAAGTGGCCTTGCAATTAATTAAATGAATTGAGAATGTAATTGGATCGTGAGTTCATAAAGTTGGGTGGTGAATTGAAAATGGATAGTGGATTCAGAACTTGAGTTATAAATTAAAATTCAACTTGAAGTGTCAACAAATTAAATATAATTGGAAATGGCCTTGTAATCAATTGAATGAGTTAAATCAGAAAATTTAAATTTTATAATAACCAATCAAATGAAATTGCAGATTTAAATTGAGATTTAATTGAGAGAGAATTAAGTTGAATAGAAAAGAAATTTTTCTTGTAAAATGAAAATGAGTTTAAGTATAAAATTTGAATAAATTGAAGTAAATTGATTTAAGCTAAATAGATAGGGAAGTTGAATTGAAATCAACTTGAGCTAAGTTTAATGAAATTGGATTGGTCTTAAATCAAGTGAAAATAAATTTGACCGAAATAGAATTCGGTGAGTTATAAATAGTTTTTAATGAAATAAAAATTCAAAATGGATTGAGTGGACAAACTAATTATATTGAATAAATAAATGGATAGAATAAATAAGAATCAAATGAAAGATGGAAGTAGAACTTATTATAAAAAGTAATGGAAATGAACTTAAGTTATTGACTTAAGTAAGTGTTGAATAAAAGCCGAACTCAAAGTGGTTTAAATGAGTTGAGAAATGGTTATTGAATGGAAGAGACTAGGTTGTTTTCGAGCTAAATAAAATAGTTTGGAATAAACAAATATGGAATGAATTGTAAATTGAATGGATTGTGAATGAAATTTAAACAGAATGTGTCGAGCTAGATCAAATGGTTTTTAATGGAACCTGTTTGAATAATGAAGTGAATGGATTCAAATTTAAAACGCAATGAAAATGAGAATATATGGATTGTGAATAAATTTAAAAATGGAATAGACTTAAGTTTAAATTGAGTTGGAATCAATTTAGATTGGGTATAAAACATAAGTACTTATTTATTCACATAGATCCTGTCAAATTGCACAGAATTAATTGTCATTTGATGTAAATGGAAGTAATTAAAATTCTATGAATTGATAGGAGTAAAATAAATTGATTTTGAGATCAATTGAATTAAATATGAGTTCGTTTTGCTTAAAAATAAATTAATGTAGGCTTGTGAGTTGTTAACCATTCAGATTAAGTGAAATGATATGAGATTGGTTGTAAGCAATTAAAATTAATGTTGGAATATTTAAATTGCTTATAAAAAGTGTTTAATGTGCATTTCTTTTAGAATTCATGTATTTAACTATTGCAAGTAAGTGAAATGTTGTTAAACTTCACATATATGGCACTTACATGTTTAAATTGAGTAAGTACAGGTACGTGGAAGCCGTGTGGCTGGATTTTGGGCATGCTAATTGCTAAATAAATAAGCTGTTTGCTTAAAAATGCGAAATAAGGTACGCCTACGCAATAAAAATAGGAAATATGAACTGTTTTTGGTTTTTCCGACCGTGTGGGTCGATGTATATATATATTTATATCTTTTGTCAAATTGCAAAAGCTCCTCCGTACAAAGGGGACTCTGCCAAAATTTTCCGAAAATTTTTGGAGTTGGAAAATTTTTGGAAATTTTGGGAAAATTTTTGTTAACGACAAAACTGTTTCAAACTGGAAATTGAAATAAATTAGAAAATGAAACCAATTTAAAATAATGACATGAATTAGTTATAAATGAAAAATAAAATTTAAATATTCAGTGTTAATGATAAATTGAGTTCATATGGAAATGAAAGAATCTATTTGAATAGAAATAGATATAAACTAAAGTGGTAAGGTGAAAATAAATATAAGAAGCATATAAAATGCTTACACTAAATTAAGAAAAGAATGGAAAATTCTTGACTGGAAATTGATCTTACAAATATAATCTAAGTCAATATTTGAATGATTAGATATTGGCATTTTGTAAGGAAGTCGGAAAAGAAAAAAATATTTTTAGGAATATTGTGATTGGATGTTGGTGCTAAGCAGGATATGCAAGTATTATAAAAGGGAAAGGAAAATTTGGTTTTGATTTCAGATGATAAACTTGAATTGCCCGACAAAAAGGTATGTCTTTAAATTTTGGGTATGAAATTTGATTGGATTTTTGGATCGAGCCACTTGGTATTTTGTTTTCTTTTGAGATTTGGGAGGCCATAGAGGCCTTTTGTAGTTGTAATGAGCTAGCCGTGCAAAAAAGACGCTGACAAAAATTTTCGGAAATTTAGAGAGTTGGAAATTTTTTGAGAAATTTTGAAAATTTTAAACTTGATTTTGAATTATAATTTGAATAGTTGAATAAGTAAAGTTATTTGGGAACTATGGAAAAGCTCGGAAAGTTAATAAGAATAATAATGGGTCTTTTATAAAAAAAAATAGTTGGTAAGATGTTGAATAGTTAGAAACTGTTTGATTTTGAAAAAGTAAACGGGTATTGGACCATTCTTCCTAACTAGTAATTTCGGGGACGAAATTCTTTTAAGGGAGGAGGAATGTGACGACCCGAAATTTTCAAGCATTTAAAATCGGAATATTTAATTGATTTTAAATATTCAATAGAGTAATTTTAACTTGAATTACAAATATCACAATTTAATTGATAATTGAATTATTAAATTAAATAAGTGAAGTTGAGTAAAATGCTGAATCTGGAGTTTAAGCCTGTTTATAATAATTTGAAGGCTTATAAAATTTATATTGATAATACTGAGGATAATAGAAGTTGTAAAATTAAGTTTAACGCTGATTTGTTCAGCTTTAAAAATATATCGTTTAATTTGAATTTAAAAATACCCTTCCGAGGCACAATCTCGGAATTCGACGAAACCAGTTCCATTGGGTCCGTAATATTGAATTATTATCGGATTTCAAATTTCGATTTGATCAGAGTTAGTATGTGAGTTTACGAAATATAAACGTACTGAAAATTTGATTGATAAATAATCTGATGAGGTTTATTTTAAATGGTCGAGCCTTCTTGTGTACGCCTCCTTTCTTTATTTCAAATCACGTCGCCCCTTTCTTTTCTTTTCAGCCGAAACATTTCGAAAGTAAAAAATAATAATAATAAATATCTACATATGAAATGGCGACAGCCTTCTCCTTTCCTACTTCTTAATTCGAAATCGAATTCGATCTCTAAAAAAATAAAAAGGGGTGAGTTCGAGCTCAGTTTCGGTGAGAGCCGCAGTTAGGGTTTTGTGGCAACACATTTGGGGCTGCGGCGATTTACGAGGGTTGATGATAGAATTAGAGTGTGATCGCGAGGCGAGTTCGAGCGATGAGGGTCGCGGAGTTGGCTAGGGCAAGTAAGTGTCGTGCTCGGGAAATCAAGTGTTGAGCATCGACATAAGACGGAGTTGCGTAGGGCACTGTGACGAGGGTTCGCAGTTGCGATTTGTCTCGATTAGGGCTTGAGATCGTATCGGAGGGGGGTGGGGAAGATGGATAGCAAGGGTGTTGATTTGGAACAGTAAGGTAAAACTCTGTTTTTTCGATTTGAAATAAATTTATATATGTATAAATATATTTACAGAGAATGTTTTTTTTTATATACAGCAAAGTAAAATTTATTATTGTTATTCAAAAAAAATAAAAAAATATATATAGCGGTGTAATATAAAAACCCTCTCTGTTTCTATTTTGATATATCTGCTAAAATAAAATAAATAAACAGGTACAGATTGGAAGTTTATATATATAGGCAAAGGAAAGGGTTTCAAAGTCGGATTTCGGTATGTATATATATATACAGGCTGAAATGGAATTTTTATTTTCTTAGAATTTAATAAAATATGTGTATAGGTAAACAACAAATAAATATATTTTTTCAAAAGGAAGATAACTTTGTAATTTACTTGTTTAATTAATTTAGAAATGGTTAAAGAGAAATTATTTTAAACCCAAAGTATTAGTTAATTATTTATGATAAGTGATTATTCAATTAGTTTAAATAAAACTTATTCGTTAATTAAGTTAAATTTAGCAAATGGAAATTATTTGTTCGATTTATTCGAATATTAACAAAATAATTAGTTAACTAAATTTATTGAATGGTAGTTGATTATTCAAGTAGTTCAAATGTTAATAAACTGCAAATATTTATACAAGGTCTAAAGTCGTGGGGAAAACCAGGCGAGTTTGAAACGGATGGCAAAACAAAAATCAAAGGTGAGTTACTCACTCAGCTGCATTTAAAATTTAAATGATTAAATTTAAATAATTGTTTGAATGCTTGAATTGATTGATGTGATATAGTATGGTATAATTTGAAATTGGCATATTATGTTGTGCTAACGTCTGTGGATGCAGGGAAAACAGGTTGGAGGGATCCAAATGGATCCCTCAACATTTATTTAAATTATTTAGCATTCTCTGTTGTGATTATTTGATATTCTATGATGAATTATATTGGAATATTGAATGCTATGGTTCGATTGGATTGGATATAATTGGGTATAATGAATTACCAAAAATATATAAATTGGATTTTGGAAAGGAAATAAAGGTGTGAATTTGTAAGTAAAATAATTATAGGAAAGTCGAATAAATTCAAGAATGAATTGGAAAGGAAATAAAATGACTTTAAAATTCTAATAAATAAATCTTAAGTTTAGTAAGGGAAATTTGAATAATCAGAAGATTAATGAATTTTAAACTTCAGTGTTATTATTTTAAAAGAATAAAACATTTATTTAAAATTTAAGATTCAATTTATTGAAAGGAATAAAGAAGAAACTGGGAAGAAGATGAAATTGGTATATTTCAGTTAAATGATATAAAATCAAACGGAAAAAAATAATAATAAATACAAAGTCCATTACTAATGAATTTCGAGATAAACTGATAAGTTAAGAAATTTGTTTCAAATGGAATAAATTGGGAATCAATTTGGAAAATTGATTTAAGTGATTGAGGTTGGAAATTCTTCCTGGATAACCAAGTATGTTTTCAAAGTAAATTTTTAAATATAAATTAAAAGTTTTTAAGTTGTTTTAAAAAAAAACAAGTTTTAGAAAATTTATTATTCTAAATATTTAAAATTCTAAAGTATGTATTTTATTTTAATCTTTTCTTTTAATCTATTATAGCAGTAATTATTTAAAGAGTGACTTAGTATTTTGTTTTAGAAAGTGTAAATCTAGTTTTATATTTTATTAAGTAACTTTATTTTCAAATATCCATATAGTATGTATTTTTACAACTTATTGAAGTAATTTTAACTTGAATGTTTTAAAGTATATTTTAAAAAGATGAAGTGTTTTAAATTAGTTTAAAATCTAGTTTTGTGCTTGGTGATTTCAGTGAAGATAGAAAATATTTGGGAAAGCTTATTCTGGGAAAGAAGGATGTTTTGAAACTGTTTTCGAAGGGTTTTGAGAATAGAAATATATCGTGTGAAGATATCTTTAAGATTAATAAATAATTTGGGAAATTATTTATTGTTTGATGGTTGTTTGTGAATATTAATTGATAGTTAAATCCCCAACTATCAATATTGGACAAATACGTTGATCGTTTCGAAGAGACTGGGATCGAGATTTATTTCTCGAAAACCACTTCGATCCGGTTTGTATGTTTTCGTGGGAAACGATTTTGGATTCGAAGATGGAGCAGTGAAGTGCAAGGGCTAGTCGCAACTAATCCTGAGGATATTTCCAAAATGGATGTAGTAGAAGTAGTGCCTTCGGTTCCGTTTGAATCTGGGACGGACTTGTATGGATGAATGCTTGCGAAACATCGTCAGGTGGACGATGGGCATTCTAAGAGATATGTTCTAAAAAGGTAACGCTTAGCCTCAAGCCTCATCAAATGGGAATGACTGAAAATTAGGGGTTATGCAACAAGGCTAGGTGGGTAGCCCCAAGCAGGGTGAGGTCATCCCTGTCTAGATGTCCCTTTTATTTCGGCTTAGTGGGCGTTTGCTGATCCCAACCGCGGGGTGATCTCACTCGGGATTATCCAGTAAGGGGTAGTCCCGGTCTTGTGTTGCAGAGGAGCGGGCGTACTCCTCGGTACTGTGATCTAGGCCACGTACTGTGACAGGTGGTACCCCAGTGCCTAGTCATTAGTTGGAAATCCATTCTCCCTACGAGCCTTGTACGAGTTTTGTTTGTATTACCCACTCTGTGGCTAGTAGCTGAAATTTAATAAATGTAACAATTTCAGCTATTTTATAAATATTTGTATATAGACCCTATTATAATATCAGAGGATTTCTATAAAAATTGTTTTAGCTATCGTAAGGTAAAAATCCGACATGTTTATTTATGGCATGGTCTTACGAGATGCTTTTGTTTTCAAAGGATTTTTGAAACTTTAATAATCAATTGAGTGTGATTTTCTCACGCTGGTATTCCAGACTGACTCGGGTGTTATTTAACTGTAATGCTCGGGTCAGACCGAGTGTTATAGGATACATGATTTGATGCCATGGAGCTCAGGAGACGAGCTAGGCGACGATGCGTATTCTCGTATTTGTTTTACATATATATTCCGCTGTGTTGAGTAGCTGTGTATTCAGTTATATGTTATCGATGTTGATGTTGAGTTGTGATTGAAGTACTCTGATGATGTAATATATATATAAACAGATATATTTGTTTGATGTAAGGATATGTTAATATCTATTATATTTTATTCCGCTGCGATGGTTAGATTCTAATGTTGTTTCCTATTTTCTTCTTTCACCTCTTCTTCTTTAACCCATATGGTTCGTATTTCTGTAGAACTTGAGTTGATTTAGGTAGAATAGTGTTGACTCAAGGGGTACAAATTTGCGGGTCGTTACAGAAACTGCGTCAGAGATGTATACGGGATTTGACATCTCCTATCCAGTGTCTAACTTGAGTGCAGTAACTTGAGAGATGCACGGGATTCACATCTCCTAAGGATCCGTTAAACTATATACTATGTAGTAATATTTCGCTATTATAATGATGTCTATAGTAAACTAAACTTACTTTTTAATAGCATTAAGGGGTTATCCATACAGCCCTTAACACGTAATAGTCCCAGTGTCAGCGCATCTCCAGATCGGGAGACTACCCTAAATACTCCACGGGCTACGGGAGAAAACCAAACTCGTACAAGGCGCGCTAAGGTAGGTGACACAGTATAACTAGGAAATGCCAGGGTAGATATACCAATTACGCTTCTGGGCCGGTGGCAACGCGTTGCGCGCAGCTACCGCCTACCTTGAGCCACACCCCCAAATCAAAAATCAAAAGTGGCCATCGAATCAATCCAAAACTCAGAGTATAGTATCGAAGGGATGTGTACGATAAAAGGTGCTCCTTCTTAGGCCGTCGATTGCTCTTGTTTTAGCCACCTTATGCCAACTCACGGGAGTCGGGTCTACGTATTTACCTCAATGGAAACACCGCCGCCGTCCTACTTCATTCTGGAATTTCCACCACGTACACGGTTGTTAAAGTGGTTTTCAGAGTTGGCAGAGAGTATGACAACTTCCGATCCCGGTCTCTTTAACAACCAATCGTTATTATAATACTACGTTCATTTCAAAATAATTATACTTCAAAACCAGAATATAATATCCATTTCAAAACCTTATAAATACGATATCATTCCCATTTCAAAAACCAAATATGATATCATTTTTATTAAAACCCAAATCAACATAATATCAATTTATTTCGAATATATCCTTTCTAAAATCATAGCACTTTCAAAACAATAATATTTCGAAACTAAACGCTTGAAATATAACCTTTCAAACATAATACTTCGAATTTCATAGCTTCAAAACATTTCAATTCCGAATAAAACACTTCAATTTCGATATATTTCAAGGCTTTAAATACTCCAAAATTTCAAAACTAAATTTGATAATTTCGGTTCAACAATTAAATTTTCTATTATTTAGTTTGAAATAATTTACACAATAAATCCCTTATTTTTTCAAATAAAATTCAAATTACAAATAACTAAATATTTCCTCAATTCATTTATACTTGAAATACTCATTTAATTCACCTTGACCCCAAAATCAAGTTATAATAGTTAAACCTTTTAAAATTTCCAATTTAATAAATTTCACATCAATCCTTTAGAGTTTAATTCTTAAATAAATTTAATTTCAGATAAATCTCCAATCTATCTCCCATCCTTAATTTATTTAAATCATTATGCACTCTGTACAAAAAAAATTAAATATTTACTCACATTTATTTTAATAAAAATTAAACTCTATTATTAAAATTAAATTTTTATTTAACAAACTTATACATAACCTAAATTCAAGCATTTAACTATATATAATATAATATTTATATAATATCAAAAAATCAATATTCATTAAACCATATATTTCTTTCCAAAACCACAGAAATCATTTTCAAAATATTTTATATATAGACCTCAGTGTCTGTATATAAATTTCTACCCTATGGTCAAGTGATACGGATATTTATCATTTCAATCCGTAATTTAAACTAAAATATGGTTATATATCATTTCAAACCGCAGTACCGAATGGAATGAAAATACATATCAACTTGCAGTCTATAACAATATAAAATACAGCATCCATTCACCCAATATCAATCATCGACCATTTATCACAATCATCATCCAATTCAAATAATAACATCAATATGGAACAGATAATAACTAGCAGGTAATTACTGACAGTTTATATTCAATAATAAATTAATTTAGCTGGCAGTTTATATGAAATAATAAATTGAATAACAATGTAATTCAATAAATTCAATTTAACTAGAATGATGATACAAATATACCAAACATCAATAAATAAATTTCTAATCACATTAGAAATTAATTTAACACACATAAGAAATTTTAGAAGTTGTGAGTGGGTTAAAACACTCGCCTTTTGAATTTAAATTGAATTTAAATCCAATTTAAACCCAAAATTCAAACAGTCTCGAATTCCATCCAAATCAGCGCCAAAATGTCTGGAATTCTAATACGAACCTAACGGAGAAAACCGCGCGTGAAGCGGACCTCGTACACAAAAGTTATTGCGATCAGAACAATTTAAATTGAAATGAAATTAAAATTAAAAGAAAACAATACAAAAACATAAACGAATACCAGATCGTCACATCGCACCTTCATCCTCCACTTACACACTACAGTATGGTTTCGATTGAAACCCTACTTAGCACGACAAACGTGCTTTGACCGCCACCGTACGCGTCTGTGGGCCCCATCGTCCATGCTGCCACCACCTGAGTGCGCCTCGTCACCCAGCACGTCCACGGCCCTATAGCGACTCCACATGGTGATGCCTCGAAGCTGCAGCCGCCGCCAGACATAAACCCTGGCTCGAATTTTCGAGCAAAATCCAGCCACCCATATGCGAAATGAACCGTATGGATGCGTTCCCCTCTGTTCTCTCTACACAACTGCACCATCAATTTGGCGATCCATCGAACTTGATTGTCGCATGATGAATGACCACGAATTGTTCATCAATTTCTAGACAAACAAAGCTTCAAATCGGAAAACAAATTTCAAATTTGAGATGCACTTGCCGAGAGCTTCAGATTGATATAAAATTTGATATTATTTGAGGAGATTGAATTTTCAATTTGATTTTTGAATTGCAATTGTATTTGGAATTGTCTGCCATTGAGATGAGGAGGTGAGGAGAAATTGTACATACAGACAAATGACAATGACAAACAATTAGGTTTTATAACGAGATATAAATGGGTAGAGCGGAAAATAGAGCAACGGATGCGATTGGTTTGGACCGTTGAACGAAAAATGGCCTGAAAAGCCCGTTCTGACTCCGGAACGAAATTGGGTCAATCCATATATCAAAATAGATGTTTTTGAATATTGTAAACGCAATGGAATAGGTTTCAAGTCCAAATTCCATCGTATGGAGAAGTTATGCTAAAACCAAGTTATTTCAAATTAATTTCAATTGATTTGATTTCAAGGCGTTTTGAGCCCGTACGATCAAACGACAAGTCCGCTCGCTGCGAAACTTAAAATTCTATAAAAATTCACCGTTACGAATCCGATAAGACTACTTTCATCGAAATCCGAGTCAGTGGCTAAAATGGCTATTTTTCGGTTAATTAAATAAATAATTAATTAATTAAATCACCTTTTCAATTTCAATTCCAAAATTAACAAATCTTATCATTTTTGGTTTCTTAAACAATTACAGAAATTTAAACAAATTTAGATGTCAATCAAAGCTGATTAATTCATCACTTTCCGTGTTTAATTTAAATTCTATTAAATTCAGAAATTATAAATTAAATTACCAATAATTCCATTTAATTGACTTTTCATTCTGTTATTCAATTCATTTCTATCGAATGGATGAAATTAACGTTGGATTCATGATCTATTACACTAAAATTATCAAATTCCATCTCAATATCTATTAACGTAATATTTAAATATTAAATTTCAATTAATTGCAATTAAATCCAATTATTATAGTTCAAGTCCCATTATATTGATAAGTCTTCGTTTCCATTCTTTTAAATTCAACAAATTGTCCTATTATGGATAATATTAACATTATTTTCAAATATTAAGTTAATTAACATTAACGTAATAATTCATTTTATTTAATTTCAATAATCCATTTATTACAGCTCAAAATCCAATAAATTAATCAAACATGAATTTCAATTATTTGCATTCGATCAATTGCCCTATTATGGATAGAGTTCACATTGGTTACTTCTTGTTGAATTAACAATCTTCAATGACAAATTAAATCTTCCCTAACTGCACTAATTAAGTCAATTAACTGCAATTGATTTTATATTAAATTTTATGAACTAAACAAGCAGGTAACTTATAACAATTGTTACCATTAACTTAAATTACTTTTAAGTTTATTACTTTCAAACAAATATTATAATTACTTCTAGAACATTGATTTTATTCAATTACCATTTATTGTAATTTAAATTCATTAATTAATTCAATGCTTACATTTGTTTCCTTATATTCAATTTGTAGCTAAGTATAACATCTACATTAATTCCGTTAATTGTGACTTCATTCAAATAGTTAATATTTAACATAGATTACCCTTATTACATCTCATTTAAGTTATTATTTCATTGGTTAATTCAATACTTACTTTTACTTACTTATTTTCAATTTTTATAACTAAATGCAATAATTTACACTATTTCATTATAAATTATAAAGTTTTTATTTCTTTCTAGATTTTATTACAAAAATCTTATTAAATTAACCAATTTTAATTACTGAAAATTTACGGGTCGTTACACTATTGTTTGCAACTAATAAAAGGTGAACCCGATATTGATTTTCTACTTCTACGCTTGGTTGACATAAAATAGGGAATAAAATTAGGTAGTTTGGTAGTTTTTTATGCTTTAGAATACTAAATAACTTTATGATTAGTATGAACTAAATGTAATTATTAACTTGGTGTACGTTATAGTCTTATTTTTTCCTTGGCTATACCTTCAATGCACAACTGTCATTAGTTTTTCCTTTATTCACTTCTCTATACATTATAGTCTTATTTTCAATGTGCCTTTTATATTTCAACAAAGCATTTGAATGTCATAGAGCGTATTTATGTTTTTTAATAAGAAGTGTTTGGTTTATTCATCATTTTGACTGAATATGCATTATATATCACACACACATGCACACAAGTTTAATATGAAGCTTTTCAGCACTAATTTTACGTTTCTTTCCTCAATTTTTAATGTTTTATATTACACTATTATGTATTATCTGTAATATTTTGATTCTATTATATTGCTACATGCTTAGTTTGGTTGTGAGAATGATAACTAAGCCGTTGTTGAAAATTTTATGCAATAGGTAATTATAACATTTTTGATATTTGTGTTATTTGTCTTATTTTATCCACTAAATTTTATTATACAAGGCTGCAACATAGCTGTTTGTAATATGCTTCTTAACTTCAAGTCCATATATTAGTTCTGCCATTTGGGGAGCCAATTTATGTATTACTTCTTTATTCACTGCTGTTCACTATGGAGCTTTGCAAAATATCAGTAGGAAAAGTGCAAGGTATGGTCTATTTGATCCTTTCTAGAGAGTGACAAATGTTTATCTTAATGTACGCATGAGGACTAAAGGAAAGACAACATTAGATGTTCTATTCAGTTGGGACAATATAAAAATGCATTTATTCCATGATTTATGATTTTATCCTTTAGGATCTATGCCTTGGTATAATGCTTATCATACTTCTTGCATGGTTAGCTGGAACTAAATCTTTGGATTCTTAGTTCTCTTCATTACCTAACTAAGATCTTATAAAATAAAAAATGATAAAAGGAAGAAAATAAAGAACCAACTATAATAGTTCTTTAGTACAAAATGATGAACACATATAAAGTTACATAATCAATGAAATGCCTGCTCTAAATTGATTGTTGTATCAAAATATTCATTTCAATCAGAAACCAGATAAGCACTGTTGATATTTTGAAATGGTTTTTGAACTTGAATTATATAGACAAAATTTAAAACATACATGGCTGGTTATATATATATATATATATATATATATATATATATTTAGTTTTAATACAAAATAATTAATTTATGGAAAATAATTTGAAATGTAGAGCCCTATGTGTTCTTATTACGAACTGATGTTTCTAACAAGAGATTAAGGTTCATTGGCTAGGAGGCTTACAGAATCAAAGTAATAACTTTGGCTCTTCACCTCTTTTGTTATATTGCAAGTAATACACTTAGATATAGATTTAATATATCCATTCACCTAATAGAATTTCGATAGGTTGGGAGAGTAGTGGTCAATTTGCAATATCAAGATAAGATAACTTCTAATAAAGAACTATAAAATTTATCTAGGTTACAACATCATTGGTGCTGCCATAAAATATCATGAATTTTGCATCCCACACGGAATGGAAGTTGCATTACCAGGCTATCACATGTTGTTTTCTACTATAGTTTTTTCTTGAATTTATTATAACGAATAGGGATTTTTGACCCTCGAAAATAGACATTAATACGTCCACTATATAAAATGCCGAGCAGTCAAGTGCCGAAAGTGCAAGTTCATTAGGGGTGACGAATAAAAGGTAGAAGAAAATAAACAACATAGAATCTCACAATCGTAGCGGAACAAATATAATATATAATAATAGATTTTAAATACTAGAACTGTACTGTTAATATACATACCACAATCAGAGTACAAGAATTCAATATATCAAATGGACAACTATAGTAACTTGTCCTCACACAACGGAAATATAACCCAGTACAGAGATACGTCTCTGTCGTCCAGCTCGTCTCCTGAGCTCCATAGCAATTTTACCTGAATATGTAATACTCGGTTTGACCTGAGTATTGTAACGAGACGGATTTTTCCCGCTCGAAAATCGACATCCATACTTCAAATCGTATTCGAATGCCATAGATTCGACCGTTCAAATCCGATTCGCCGGAGCTTATAACAATCATTAAGTAATCAACACAATGGAATAAAAGAATAATACATTGATATACAGTTTTGATACAATATCTGATACAACAGATGATCCAATAGATATCAATATACATCAGAGATATGATACAATAAAATAGCAGCGGAAAAGAAAATGATAGATAACATCTAGCAGTGCAACAATATAACTCTGAGATAGTCTTCAATGAAGAACTCCAAAAACTGCAACTCCATTTCCAAGAATCAATCAGCAGAAGCTCGAACTCCCCATAACAATGCACCAAGCTTAGCAAGACTGGTGTGGTCCAAAGACTGAACTAACTCCAGATAATCCACTATATCTAACTATCTGTAAAACCCAACTCTAGACTGCTCGTGTAGAAATATAATGAGCACCCAGAGTTTAGGAAAGAAACAATAAACTCCGGATCAGTCGTGGGACTGGTGTGAGCAACAAAAACAGTTTATCTTTAAAAACATTCAATAAAAGATTTTCAAAGTCAATTCGCAATGCTTTTAAAAATGAGACTACCATAAGGCCTCCCGCACACACACACAATGCAAACGCAGAATCGAAGGAGATTTCTCCTTATGATAGTCAAAGATGCTTGATACGTATTAAAGGAAACATTTGATATTATTACTCGTGCATAGTGTAGAAAAAATTCATTTCGAAAGTAGAATATAAATCTTAGCCAACATACGACCATTATCGTATGCCTACTATAGCTACCATCCAAACAGTGTTGCGACACCATAAGTGAATGATAGGTCGTACAACTAAAACCGTACAAGTCTCGTATTGTTTCTTTGGATTTCCAACGAATGATCAGGCCAAGGAACTTCCCATTGCCACATGAGAATGCCTCTGGATGGACATCCCCGAGAACCAAACCGGATCTCTACCAACACAAGGCCGGGTTACCCCTAACTGAGTAACAACTGACCGAATATGCCATCCCCCGGTCCTTTGGGACCTTTCACCGAGCGCTCGTAATCAATTCACACAATCATAACAAAGTGTTTTCAACATGAGTAAGCATCTGGGCTCCATACCATGATACCACCCTTTTCCAGAAGGAAATGGACACATCCTAAAGGGCGCTACCCCTCATAACCTTGCCGCATCTTTCCTGTTTTGACCATTCACGGGGTGTGAGGCTCGACGAAGTCACGTCCACAAAAACATACTTTATACAAAAGCCATGCTTTGGGTCAACAAATGATCATAGAAATGATCACCAAGATAGACGATCAAATAAATGATCCTATCATAAATAATCAACACAATGATCATTTACAGCAACACTCAGCATGTCACATTACCAAATTGGGAATATATCGCTGATAACTTCAACTACATAACCTCTGAGCTCGTACGTCTCAGAGAAGGGTGTTAAGCTAAGAGAATAAATTCTCTGCCACCAACAGAAATATATTTGAAAGAAATCGGCTTTACATCTCAACTTGTAATGTCAGACACACAATCCATACAAGTCTGTTCCAGGCTCGAACAAAACCGATGGAACTTACAAAGAAGTCCTTGCAATCCGGATATTCACAATCCCGATCGGATTTCCCATCACTTAGGGAGTTTCTATACCGGCGCGACTCGGTGTAGAAACAATCGATAGGTCATCCTATCGCTTTCGCAAATACCCGGTCTTCATCACCGGTCTTCAAATGCTATCCATAACGACATATCACACATTCGGAATGGGTTATACGACACAAAGGTCCTTTCCCGGCTAAACCGAATAGTAAGCACGATATTTCAAAAACAAATGGATAATGGGATTTCAATTAAGTCACAACTTATTACCCAAAACTTTTCTTCAAATGGCTTAACAAATTACCATTTTCAATCTTTAACAAAAAGATTCATTTTCACAACCTTTAATGGTTTAAACAATTTTCACATTTTAATCTTTTAAATAAAAGATCCATTCACAGATTTTCCAAATCAATTTTTATTTCAATTTGATTAACTCGTTAAATCTTTAAGTCAAAGATTTAACTTATAGCCTTCAAAACAGTTTCATTTCAATTTGATTTAAACAAATCATCAATTTAAATCTGTTAAAACAAACAGATTTAATTCGTAGCTTTCAAAAAGAATTCATTCATAACTTAGGAAAATCATTTCTCTATTCAATCTTGAAATTCCCCTAATTAACTGGAATCTCAGTTCTTATCTAAAAGTGTTTATCATTTGAAAACAACAGTTTTCATTTTGGAAATCTGATTCATTTATACGAGTTGAAATCCTTGGGTTAAATTCAAATTCCCAAAAATAATGCTTAAAAGTGGTTAAATCCCTATATAACCAATATAACATCTTTAATCCCTAATTTCAAATCATAGAATTCAATTTCAAGTATTGAATTTAAATTTAAATCAACTTATTTAAATTCCAAAACTTAATCAAGTAATTTAAAAATAATAAATTCTATTTTGAAATTCCATTCCAAAAGCTTTTCACATTTATTCCGATTCCATTTCCAAAACATTTGAATTTAAAAATTCAAATTTAACTATTTCAAAAATCTGCGACTTAATCGATTTCCTCGTGAAATCCATAATTGTGTGTGTATGGTGTGGTTCAGGGGTTTAACACAATAGTGCAACATCATTCAATCATCACAGATCAAATACAACAGTATATTCGATAAGCGATATAAATTATAACGCTTATCTTTCATACACAGATTCACAGATATATATATATATATATATATATATATATATATCACAGATAATAAATTTCATCACAGATCACAATACAAATCAGGTTAATCATAAAGCATCCTATAACAGAGATATTAAACAGTTTAACATCCAATATAATCCAAGCATCCGTAGGTAGGATTAATCCAATTATATGACCAAGTGAATCAGATTAATTTCTACGAATAAATCTGCTAGTTATGGAAAATCAGTAATCAATTAATTTCAAAACATTTAAATAACTATCCTTTAATTAACCATTGATTACTCCTTAATTAATAATTATTCTTGGTCACTTTTATTTATTAATTAGCCCTTGATAATTTAATTATTCTCAAATTAATTACTTTAATTAATTTATCATATTATCCTTAAATCAATTTATTGCTTAATCACATGATTAAATCAACTTTAATTATTAATAAATATCCAATTAATAATTCTTAATTTTCAAATTAATTAACTTAATAAATCCTTAAACTTTAATTAAGTAATTAAACCTTTAATTATTTATTTAATTATTCCAAATCCTTAATCATTTAAATAAATTATCCATGTTAATTAACTTAATACTAAACGAATTATAAATCATTAATTCTATACTAACATAAGGTGAAACGCATTCCTATTACGATTTATTTGCCACTTAAAAAAAAATGTTAAGATTTAAACTTTTATTTAAAACTTGTTTAAATGCTTACTGTATACTTTCAAGTTCCATTATAAATTTCAATCCTCTTTAAACACACTTGAACTTAAACATTTTTAAGTTATTTGAAACAAATTAAAAAAATTTAAAACTTTATTTCCAAACAACACTTCAACTAAACGTGAACTTATATTTTAAAATTTTGATTTAAATCTCAGTTCAATCCTTAATTAAAAGTTTAAATTTGAAATTACAAACAGATCAGGTTTGGTTTATAAAACCTGTACAAAACATTCACCCAACTCTCCCCTTTACCTGCTTCGAGTCCAGCACGCAAAACTTCGAACCATCACTCGAGCCTTTTCCCTGTTTCCCCGTGTTCTCCTCCACTCTATCTCCTTCTTCTTTCTTTCCCTGTTTCTTTCCTTCTCCTCATATATTTTTTTTTCTATTTAAACATTTGTTAAGAGCCAATTGCAGAAACACACACACACGAGCAAGCCTGAAGACACGGTCGAAGCAACCCTCGAATTACTCGAGTACGCGCACGCGACCGCCCAGAAAATTCACCAGTCACCTCGTCACCACCGTGCACGTGCACGATCGTTTTCGACCACCGTAGGTCATCGCGGTGATCCTCACCGATCACTCCTCCCCACGCAAACCCCTTCGAACCCTCAGATCGAACGAAAACCACGTGAATCAAAATTGAGGCATCTGAGTCGAACTCGAACCCAACATCAAATCACACGAAATCGCCTCGTCCTCACTGCACAGTTCACCAGAAAATTCGCGCCTCCGGTCCCACCATGACAACCCAATGTACTTCCCTTCCTCCCAATATCATAGAGCTCGATCGACTCGTGGTGACCCAAACCCTCGCGTTACAGAGCGCAAAAAAAAACTGATGACTAAACCCTACTTTCGATTCAAACCCCAAATCCCTGCATTCGAAAAATTCTTTAACATTTTTCCTATTATCCACACGTATCAAGCAAGCTATACAACACATTTCAAAATTTACGATTTGTTGAATCTTCATAGATTTGCAAAAAGGCATTTTTGGTTCAAAAATGAACAGCACCTAAAATACTTAACTAAAAATCATCATCTTGGTTTTAAAAATCTTAGCTTGGTATGTTAAATCAAGATATGAAATCGAATCAACAATTTACAACATTCGAATTTTCACCTTAATTCCTCTTTACTGTAAATTCAAAGGTTCAGAACCAATTTTTTTTATTTTAAAAACCTATAATTATTTTTAGATGAAATGTTACATGATTTCTAACATTTTCCATTTACAAATCATAAGCCAATTGTTATTCAAAGATGAGATATTGGATTTTAAAAGAAAATCAAACCCTGAAAAACAACAGAGTTTATTTTTCATATATATATATATAGGCATCCAACACTAATACACGCACATGCATCCATTTCAAATCCAAGTTCTCAGGCAAACAACATTATTTATTCAGACATCACTGTGAAATCCAGGTTAAAACTGAAAAAAAGTTTACTCCCAGGTAAAGGAAACAAAGAAGATTTGCTCACATCAGTCATGAAGGCAGAGAAGATGGACAGAGATTGAGTTGTGTTGAATCAGGCTATTGAAACTTGTAAGCTTTCCCTTTTGATTCTCTTGCTTTTGTTTTACTTTTCTAGCTTTGCTTAGTTATGTTGTGAACGAACTGAAGTTAAATAAGTTGATATATATAAAAGAAAAGTGTTCAGGGTGATAAACTTATACAGTGTGATAACTTTGTATAATAGGCATGGCTTGGTATGCTTGCATTAAATGCATGAAGCATGTTGCATTAATTGTTTGTTGTGTACATGCTTATCTTATTTGTTATGTTATGTACAGTTCTTACTTTACTTGTTCATGCATATTTGTACTTTGTCATTTACTTGTTTTGTGGATATTTTGTTTACTCATTTTGCAAGTTCAAAGATATATATATTCTTGTTGTATTTTCAGTTTACACACTTTCAGGTTTGCTTTTATTTTGTATTGTTTACTTTATATTTTCTTAGACATTTTATTATTTTACTTTATCTTTGACAAAGCTTCTTTGTTGGTGGCTGCAGCTATGTTTTGGGTATTCTTTGCATAAATATTTATAAATTAAAGTTTGTTTTGTTTGTATTTGTATGTTTATATGATGGTGGCCAAAATGAAAATATTTAGTGTTGATGTACTTTGTTTCTACACACTCAACTTATTATCTTTGTACATGAATATACATATATTTTTATAATTCATCATATATGTATTCTTACTTCTATTTCTAAATTAATTGTTTATTTTTAATTTTCAAAGCAAAATTTTCTTTACATTATTTATAGATCCCAATTCAAATTTAATTCAAATATATTTCTCATATTGAAAATCTGTTTCATCTATACGAGTTAAAGTTCTTTGGTTAAATCCAACTTCTCAAAATTATACTTTTAAAATGGTTTGATTCATATATACCCAAATATACATATACATATATATATATATATATATATATATATATACATACATTCACATATATACATATAGATACAATAATTAAAAATTTAAATGATTTATATAGAAGATATTTGAACTCGGGGAAACTCACATCACTATTTATAATTAATTTTATAAATTTTTATTCAAAATTTCATTTAATTATTAATTTAAATTAAATAAAAATTCAGGATCGTTACAGACTTCCCCCCTTAAAAGAATTTCGTCCTCGAAATTCGCAGACACGAAAACAACACAGAGATAGACAGATTCGATCTCCTATAATTTCTCAAACTTAAGATGTGAATTCCAAATTCAAGTCGGAATATCTCAGAATACCTACCAATTTTTCCCTCTTCGGACCTTGGTATTCACAAGAAACCACAATAGAATTTCAAATTTTGGTTTCAAACAAAATCGTTTTATCGATACAATTCGATTATCCTTCATATTCTATTAATCAATTTAAAATCAATTTAAAATTTCTAATTTATTCAAAATTTCCAATTTACTCAAATTTCAAATTCAAATTTCAAATTTATTCATTAAAGTTTAAAATCAAAACTGATAGGAAACCAATGAAGATACAAAATAAAAATTTCTTACAATGATTCGTAGAGCATCACCACACCAAAACTTCTTCTTGTAGCTGTCACGAAGAAATCAAAAGAATTTGGAAACGAATCAAAGAAAATTGATAGAGAAAGTTATTTCCACCGTTGTTACAGAGTTTTGACTAATTGTAGTCGTATTTCCCTGTCCCCTATCTCGTTCTCTTCTTGCACTCATACTCACTATCAGTGGATAGTAAGAGAATTTACTGAGGCATTCAAACGGATATCTTAAGGATTACTCATTCTAGGATTTACTTCACCCTATCTCTAATGAGCTACTTAATGTGTTACACTCCTGAGCTAAAGTTTTAACCTTAGCTCTGATACCAAATGTAACGAGACGGATTTTTCCCGCTCGAAAATCGACATCCATACTTCAAATCGTATTCGAATGCCATAGATTCGACCGTTCAAATCCGATTCGCCGGAGCTTATAACAATCATTAAGTAATCAACACAACGGAATAAAAGAATAATACATTGATATACAGTTTTGATACAATATCTGATACAACAGATGATCCAATAGATATCAATATACATCAGAGATATGATACAATAAAATAGCAGCGGAAAAGAAAATGATAGATAACATCTAGCAGTGCAACAATATAACTCTGAGATAGTCTTCAATGAAGAACTCCAAAAACTGCAACTCCATTTCCAAGAATCAATGAGCAGAAGCTCGAACTCCCCATAACAATGCACCAAGCTTAGCAAGACTGGTGTGGTCCAAAGACTGAACTAGCTCCAGATAATCCACTATATCTAACTATCTGTAAAACCCAACTCTAGACTGCTCGTGTAGAAATATAATGAGCACCCAGAGTTTAGGAAAGAAACAATAAACTCCGGATCAGTCGTGGGACTGGTGTGAGCAACAAAAACAGTTTATCTTTAAAAACATTCAATAAAAGATTTTCAAAGTCAATTCGCAATGCTTTTTAAAAATGAGACTACCATAAGGCTTCCCGCACACACACACAATGCAAACGCAGAATCGGAGGAGATTTCTCCTTATGATAGTCAAAGATGCTTGATACGTATTAAAGGAAACATTTGATATTATTACTGGTGCATAGTGTAGAAAAAATTCATTTCGAAAGTAGAATATAAATCTTAGCCAACATACGACCATTATCGTATGCCTACCATAGCTACCATCCAAACAGTGTTGCGACACCATAAGTGAATGATAGGTCCTACAACTAAAACCGTACAAGTCTCGTATTGTTTCTTTGGATTTCCAACGAATGATCAGGCCAAGGAACTTCCCATTGCCACATGAGAATGCCTCTGGATGGACATCCCCGAGAACCAAACCGGATCTCTACCAACACAAGGCCGGGTTACCCCTAACTGAGTAACAACTGACCGAATATGCCATCCCCCGGTCCTTTGGGACCTTTCACCGAGCGCTCGTAATCAATTCACACAATCATAACAAAGTGTTTTCAACATGAGTAAGCATCTGGGCTCCATACCATGATACCACCCTTTTCCAGAAGGAAATGGACACATCCTAAAGGGCGCTACCCCTCGTAACCTTGCCGCATCTTTCCTGTTTTGACCATTCACGGGGTGTGAGGCTCGACGAAGTCACGTCCACAAAAACATACTTTATACAAAACCATGCTTTGGGTCAACAAATGATCATAGAAATGATCACCAAGATAGACGATCAAATAAATGATCCTATCATAAATAATCAACACAATGATCATTTCACAACAACACTCAGTATGTCACATTACCAAATTGGGAATATATCGCTGATAACTTCAACTACATAACCTCTGAGCTCGTACGTCTCAGAGAAGGGTGTTAAGCTAAGAGAATAAATTCTCTGCCACCAACAGAAATATATTTGAAAGAAATCGGCTTTACATCTCAACTTGTAATGTCAGACACACAATCCATACAAGTCTGTTCCGGGCTCGAACAAAACCGAAGGAACTTACAAAGAAGTCCTTGCAATCCGGATATTCACAATCCCGATCGGATTTCCCATCACTTAGGGAGTTTCTATACCGGCGCGACTCGGTGCAGAAACAATCGATAGGTCATCCTATCGCTTTCGCAAATACCCGGTCTTCATCACCGGTCTTCAAATGCTATCCATAACGACATATCACACATTCGGAATGGGTTATACGACACAAAGGTCCTTTCCCGGCTAAACCGAATAGTAAGCACGATATTTCAAAAACAAATGGATAATGGGATTTCAATTAAGTCACAACTTATTACCCAAAACTTTTCTTCAAATGGCTTAACAAATTACCATTTTCAATCTTTAAAAAAAAGATTCATTTTCACAACCTTTAATGGTTTAAACAATTTTCACATTTTAATCTTCTAAATAAAAGATCCATTCACAGATTTTCCAAATCAATTTTTATTTCAATTTGATTAACTCGTTAAATCTTTAAATCAAAGATTTAACTTATAGCCTTCAAAAAAGTTTCATTTCAATTTGATTTAAACAAATCATCAATTTAAATCTGTTAAAACAAACAGATTTAATTCATAGCTTTCAAAAAGAATTCATTCATAACTTAGGAAAATCATTTCTCTATTCAATCTTGAAATTCCCCTAATTAACTGGAATCTCAGTTCTTATCTAAAAGTGTTTATCATTTGAAAACAACAGTTTTCATTTTGGAAATCTGATTCATTTATACGAGTTGAAATCCTTGGGTTAAATTCAAATTCCCAAAAATAATGCTTAAAAGTGGTTAAATCCCTATATAACCAATATAACATCTTTAATCCCTAATTTCAAATCATAGAATTCAATTTCAAGTATTGAATTTAAATTTAAATCAACTTATTTAAATTCCAAAACTTAATCAAGTAATTTAAAAATAATAAATTCTATTTTGAAATTCCATTCCAAAAGCTTTTCACATTTATTCCGATTCCATTTCCAAAACATTTGAATTTAAAAATTCAAATTTAACTATTTCAAAAATCTGCGACTTAATCGATTTCCTCGTGAAATCCATAATTGTGTGTGTATGGTGTGGTTCAGGGGTTTAACACAATAGTGCAACATCATTCAATCATCACAGATCAAATACAACAGTATATTCGATAAGCGATATAAATTATAACGCTTATCTTTCATACACAGATTCACAGATATATATATATATATATATATATATATATATATATCACAGATAATAAATTTCATCACAGATCACAATACAAATCAGGTTAATCATAAAGCATCCTATAACAGAGATATTAAACAGTTTAACATCCAATATAATCCAAGCATCCGTAGGTAGGATTAATCCAATTATATGACCAAGTGAATCAGATTAATTTCTACGAATAAATCTGCTAGTTATGGAAAATCAGTAATCAATTAATTTCAAAACATTTAAATAACTATCCTTTAATTAACCATTGATTACTCCTTAATTAATAATTATTCTTGGTCACTTTTATTTATTAATTAGCCCTTGATAATTTAATTATTCTCAAATTAATTACTTTAATTAATTTATCATATTATCCTTAAATCAATTTATTGCTTAATCACATGATTAAATCAACTTTAATTATTAATAAATATCCAATTAATAATTCTTAATTTTCAAATTAATTAACTTAATAAATCCTTAAACTTTAATTAAGTAATTAAACCTTTAATTATTTATTTAATTATTCCAAATCCTTAATCATTTAAATAAATTATCCATGTTAATTAACTTAATACTAAATGAATTATAAATCATTAATTCTATACTAACATAAGGTGAAACTCATTCCTATTACGATTTATTTGCCACTTAAAAAAAAAATGTTAAGATTTAAACTTTTATTTAAAACTTGTTTAAATGCTTACTGTATACTTTCAAGTTCCATTATAAATTTCAATCCTCTTTAAACACACTTGAACTTAAACATTTTTAAGTTATTTGAAACAAATTAAAAAATTTTAAAACTTTATTTCCAAACAACACTTCAACTAAACTTGAACTTATATTTTAAAATTTTGATTTAAATCTCAGTTCAATCCTTAATTAAAAGTTTAAATTTGAAATTACAAACAGATCAGGTTTGGTTTATAAAACCTGTACAAAACATTCACCCAACTCTCCCCTTTACCTGCTTCGAGTCCAGCACGCAAAACTTCGAACCATCACTCGAGCCTTTTCCCTGTTTCCCCGTGTTCTCCTCCACTCTATCTCCTTCTTCTTTCTTTCCCTATTTCTTTCCTTCTCCTCATATATATATTTTTTTTTCTATTTAAACATTTGTTAAGAGCCAATTGCAGAAACACACACACACGAGCAAGCCTGAAGACACGGTCGATGCAACCCTCGAATTACTCGAGTACGCGCACGCGACCGCCCAGAAAATTCACCAGTCACCTCGTCACCACCGTGCACGTGCACGATCGTTTTCGACCACCGTAGGTCATCGCGGTGATCCTCACCGATCACTCCTCCCCACGCAAACCCCTTCGAACCCTCAGATCGAACGAAAACCACGTGAATCAAAATTGAGGCATCTGAGTCGAACTCGAACCCAACATCAAATCACACGAAATCGCCTCGTCCTCACTGCACAGTTCACCAGAAAATTTGCGCCTCCGGTCCCACCATGACAACCCAATGTACTTCCCTTCCTCCCAATATCATAGAGCTCGATCGACTCGTGGTGACCCAAATCCTCGCGTTACAGAGCGCAAAAAAAAACCGATGACTAAACCCTACTTTCGATTCAAACCCCAAATCCCTGCATTCGAAAAATTCTTTAACATTTTTCCTATTATCCACACGTACCAAGCAAGCTATACAACACATTTCAAAATTTACGATTTGTTGAATCTTCATAGATTTGCAAAAAGGCATTTTTGGTTCAAAAATGAACAGCACCTAAAATACTTAACTAAAAATCATCATCTTGGTTTTAAAAATCTTAGCTTGGTATGTTAAATCAAGATATGAAATCGAATCAACAATTTACAACATTCGAATTTTCACCTTAATTCCTCTTTACTGTAAATTCAAAGGTTCAGAACCAATTTTTTTTATTTTAAAAACCTATAATTATTTTTAGATGAAATGTTACATGATTTCTAACATTTTCCATTTACAAATCATAAGCCAATTGTGATTCAAAGATGAGATATTGGATTTTAAAAGAAAATCAAACCCTGAAAAACAACAGAGTTTATTTTTCATATATATATATATATATAGGCATCCAACACTAATACACGCACATGCATCCATTTCAAATCCAAGTTCTCAGGCAAACAACATTATTTATTCAGACATCACTGTGAAATCCAGGTTAAAACTGAAAAAAAGTTTACTCCCAGGTAAAGGAAACAAAGAAGATTTGCTCACATCAGTCATGAAGGCAGAGAAGATGGACAGAGATTGAGTTGTGTTGAATCAGGCTATTGAAACTTGTAAGCTTTCCCTTTTGATTCTCTTGCTTTTGTTTTACTTTTCTAGCTTTGCTTAGTTATGTTGTGAACGAACTGAAGTTAAATAAGTTGATATATATAAAAGAAAAGTGTTCAGGGTGATAAACTTATACAGTGTGATATCTTTGTATAATAGGCATGGCTTGGTATGCTTGCATTAAATGCATGAAGCATGTTGCATTAATTCTTTGTTGTGTACATGCTTATCTTATTTGTTATGTTATGTACAGTTCTTACTTTACTTGTTCATGCATATTTGTACTTTGTCATTTACTTGTTTTGTGGATATTTTGTTTACTCATTTTGCAAGTTCAAAGATATATATATTCTTGTTGTATTTTCAGTTTACACACTTTCAGGTTTGCTTTTATTTTGTATTGTTTACTTTATATTTTCTTAGACATTTTATTATTTTACTTTATCTTTGACAAAGCTTCTTTGTTGGTGGCTGCAGCTATGTTTTGGGTATTCTTTGCATAAATATTTATAAATTAAAGTTTGTTTTGTTTGTATTTGTATGTTTATATGATGGTGGCCAAAATGAAAATATTTAGTGTTGATGTACTTTGTTTCTACACACTCAACTTATTATCTTTGTACATGAATATACATATATTTTTATAATTCATCATATATGTATTCTTACTTCTATTTCTAAATTAATTGTTTATTTTTAATTTTCAAAGCAAAATTTTCTTTACATTATTTATAGATCCCAATTCAAATTTAATTCAAATATATTTCTCATATTGAAAATCTGTTTCATCTATACGAGTTAAAGTTCTTTGGTTAAATCCAACTTCTCAAAATTATACTTTTAAAATGGTTTGATTCATATATACCCAAATATACATATATATATATATATATATATATACACATTCACATATATACATATACATACAATAATTAAAAATTTAAATGATTTATATAGAAGATATTTGAACTCGGGGAAACTCACATCACTATTTATAATTAATTTTATAAATTTTTATTCAAAATTTCATTTAATTATTAATCTAAATTAAATAAAAATTCAGGATCGTTACAAGTATTATAATAAAATAACACCCGAGTCAGTCTGGAAAACTAGCATGAGAAAATATACTCAATTTGAATTATTAACTTTTTTTCAAAATCATTTGTAAACTAAGGTATCTCGTGACACCACGTCACAAATAAACACGATGGGTTTTTACCTTACGATAACCAAAACAATTTTTATCAAAATCATCTCATATTATAATATTCTATAGAAAGAAGATAAAAAATAGCTGAAATGCTTGCAACTCGCGTTTCAGCATAGTTGGATACAATCAAAAACGTCCGATGCTTATTGTAGAATGGATTCCGTCGAATGCCTGGGCCACTAAGGTATCGCCCATCACAGTACACCTCTAGAACAATGTACCAAGGACCATCATTGGGATCCCCTGCTACACAAGACCGGCCTACCCGTAACCTGGATAGATCAAATATGTTATCATCACGGATGTTTCTACCCTTACCATCGAGCGCTCCATCTTTCATACAACCATATCCATAATATACAGGTTTCCGAGGACATCTAGAAAGGTGATAACATGCCCTAATTGGTTGTGACCCCCTTAGCCCTGCTGCATCTCCTCTGTTTTAGTCATTCCTAGTTGATGAGGCTCGAGGTTAAGCGTTACCTTTCAAGAACAAAAATTCTACTTAGAATGCTCATCGTTCTCCAATGACGATGTTCTGATAGCATTCGTCTAATACAAGTTGTCCTGGGTCTGGACAAACTGAATGACCATCTTCATCATTCTCATGATATTCATTCGTAACTTTCAAACTGGATCGAAGGTGGTTTATGAGATAATTAAATCCGATCCCAGTCTTTTTGAAACAATTAACGAAATTGACCAAAATTGATTGTCGATCATGTAACTATCAATACGCATGCAAAAGCAGACATCAGGTTTTATTTCAAACTTTTCCAAAGTTTATTCCAAAATATCTTTATAAGATATTACTTACAGTACTTCAACATTTGAAAACAGTTTTCAAATCCATTTATTTTTCAACGGAACATTCTACCCCTTTTTAATACTTAGAATATTTTTCCTACTTCATTCTATATTCAACACTTAGGAAGTATTCTATTTCTTTTCTATTTCTTTTCTCAAAATCATTTACAAATTTTATTCGTAAATTCCTTGACTAGTTTATAACAAATTCTATAAATTCCGAAATTCCCTAATTGATTTCCTTAATATTTCCAAAGTCAATTATACTTGCTTATAAACTCAATTTCCCATTGGACTTCTTTATGAATTCTATTTCGTTTTCGAAGTTCTCTTTTATTTAACAACTTCGGGAATTTTCTTACTTTTCTTCCCAATTCCATTTTGGAGATTTCTCTTATAAGTCCCATTTATTAAATAACCCTTTCCTAATTCTCGAGAATATTTATAAATAAATTTAACCCATTACAAAACGCTATACACATATATATGTAAAAAAATAAGTATTTAAAAGAAAAAAATAATAGTATATTTTTAGGCATGTTCAAATAATTATTTAATATATTGAAAAACTTTTTATAACATCACTTTCAAAGTAGGTTTAAAATTTAGGATTTATTTAAAATAAATATAAATATTCGGAAAAATTCACTTTTGAAGTATATCAACACTAACTGACTTAAATTACATAGTTTGATAAATAAATTTCTCTTCTTTTTAAAATAAAACTTAACTTATTAATAAAAATATATTTATAATCTAAATAACCAAATTTCAATTTATAATCCCTCTTGATTTCTATCACATCACTTCCATTTTGGTCTCCTTAACCATTTTCCCTTCAAAAATATTATCCACCATTTTTCTCTCACCCTGTTTCCATATTCAATATAGTTGTTTCCTGTAAATTTATATTTCCAATTTATCACCAGATATCAATTTTCTTTATTTATAAATATCATTTATAAATTGTTATAACTCCTTTGAGTTTCACAAAAAATAATCTCATTTATAAAATTCCATTTTTTTTTATAAATTCAGTTTCTTATAAATTCCATTTGCTTTTGCCAATCTATTTCTAATATCCATTTCAACTTCTTTCCATATTTTTCGAATATCATTTTAAAATCCAGTCTTTAAAACTTCCTTCAAATAATTTATTTTAAATTCTCTATTCAAAATATTTTTCTCCGCATTATTTTGTATGATCAAAAATCTATTATTGCTTATTCAAATCAATCTCTTTTAAATAATAAAATTTCGATATATAGAGTTTTTATATTAAAAATGTAACGACCCATAAAATTTTATTAATTTTTAATTGGTTTTATAACGTATTTAATTTGAATTTTGAGAAATTTTAAATAATAATATTTTGAAATAAAAAATTATATTTGGATTACGTATAATTAAATATAGCAAATGGTAAAATTTTAATTTATTTTATGAAACTTTATTTATTGTAAAATTCTATTAAATTCAAGACAGTTAAAAATTTGTTGATAATAAAATATTTTTCAAGCCTACATATTTTTACATAGAAAAATTCTAAATCCTCTTCTGAGTGAGACGTCACATTTCGTTTTTCAAAATTTGGACAGCTTTTGCTCCATTTATCTTATTTTCGACAAATTAGCAACATCTTCGGTACCGAATCCGTGACCATTGGATTTCTTTTGCATTTCAAAATTTAAATGCGCATCAATCAATTGCTTTAATAAGTATTGCAGAATCAATGCACAGACGTTATCAAATTTCATTTTTTTGGTGGTACGTTTATTTACTTTTCCTAAAGTTTAAATTATAAATAATTTGCTTTTATGGGTCATCTAAATCAAAGCAACGTGACCGTTGCTATTTATTTCTTTTATTTATTTATTCACTTAATATTCGGTTACCTTATGTTCTGTGCGTTAGTCTCAATTATAAATTTTAATATTTACAGTTTCGCATTCCTTCCCTACACCCATGCCTCTGCTCTGTCCTTTTACCTTCATCATGTCACTTTATCTTCTCTCAACACTTTTTCTATCTTCCCCACTTCGTCCCCTCATCCTCTCTGACATACTTCGAAACGCCCGAGCATTTAGGCCACCACCTCCGACAACCGACCTCTCCCTCCTTCTTCTTCCAAACCGACCCTTCACAATCTCCACCTAGGCGAGCTCGCCCTCACCAGCTTTCGTGAGCAACCTCCGCTTCTCCCCTTGCCGAGCTTCGTCAGGATCCAGCCTCGCAACCACCACGTCCCTCCGAACCTCCCTCACGCAATCACCCTGGCCGAGAGCTGTCCCACAACCAAAGTCACAGCCTCGCCTACCAGCACCCTCTTTCTCTTGTACGCGAGTTTCCCTTCACCCTGCTTTATTTCGAGTAAGTTTTGTCAGCCTCATATATGCGAGTTACATTATTGGTTTACTTTATGCATATAACTTGTTTGTGTTTTCTAGGTCTATACATAGCCTGTTGCTAGTATGTGTTAAAGTTTATATTCGTTTTATCATATAATATGTTATAAATCTTGCTATATTATTTAATACAGTATTATATGTTTGTTATCATTTACTGTCAGTATATGTTATAGATTTATATTCGGTTTGTGCATGTTCGTTTGCTTTGTTTACAATAATATGTGTTGCGTGAGTGTTATATATGTAAAGAAAATAAATGTATAAAGGTATATTTGTGTTGCGTGAGTGGTATAAAAATATGCAGTGAATGTTATAATAAATATTTTAATAAAGTAAGTAACCTATATCTATTAGTTTTGTTTGTTTTATGAAACTGTTGGTTTATAAATCTATATAAGCTATAATTTGTATACTTGTTCTATTATATATATCAGCTATATAACTGCGGGTTTGTTTTAGGTCTGGTGTGTTTTATATTGAGTAATCCTGTTACATCAAGTAATATTATTTTATAATGACTACGGTCTACATGATTTTTTTATGTCCTGTATAGGCTATATATGCATGAAATTAGACTACTTATATTTGAAAATATAGTATGACTACTTTATAATTGGTCTGGTTTGTGATACTTTAGTACTTTATACATGCAAGTGTTATTTATAATCTATTAGTTTATACATAGTGAATCTTATTTGTTTTATAACTTGTATATTAATGGTAGATAGGTTTGTGCATAACTAAAGTCAGGCATGTCACTATTCATATTCTATCAGAAAAGAGATAAATATTAACATTCTTATAAGTGTTGTACTGAATGTCAACATGTGTGATATGTTTTAAAGGGTTTTGAATATATATTTGGTACACATATTTGTTTATTTTATGAGTTTACATGAAGCAAATATTTTAAATTGCATACATATTTAATTTAATATGAGTTAGAATTTTAAAATATGATTTTTCATATAAATAGCTACTTATATGGTTATATAAATAAGTTAACGTATATCATTTAGTTCCATCCACCCAATTCTGATTTGATTTCGTCTATTCCTATTGATCAGCTCTGTCCGTCCAATTCGGGCCAATCTTGTTCCTTTTGAAGATTCGTTCTTGGATCGGTAACCCATTTCAAATCTCTTTAGCCTCGAAAGGTGAGCAATCACTCACGATTAACATTCTTTTATTTATTAAATTTGATTTCAATTGAAACGACAATTGAAATATGCTGCTATAGTTATTTAAATTGTTATATTTATGCTATTATCTGTAACTGTTCACTTATGGGATATGATACCATATTTTATTGTTTATATTTATTTTGATAATATATGCATGTTGTTATTATTATTTGCATATCTGTTATCACTCTGCAAGTTCCCTGTTAGTATAGAAATCACTATGGGTTGAAATGATACATACCCGAACGGACTTTAGAATAGGAGAAAATCGTTATGGGTTGAAATGATAAACCCAAGCGATTTTCATTTAATTGAATTTGGGATTACGGGTTGAATAATATCCACCCGTATATGTTTAGTGTACGGATTGAAATGATAAATATCCGTAGCACTTGACTATATGATAGGAAATATATACAGACACCGTTGGTCCATATAAATATTTTGAAAATAAATTTCTACAGTTTGAAAAGAAACATATAGGAATTAATAAATATTGGTTCTTAAAATATTATATATAAATGGAAACTTTATATATAGATTTAATAATAATATTATTGGGATTGATTTAATCCATATAATATGTTTAAGTATTATTTAAGATTAATATATCAAAATTTACCGTTGTAAAAATTTGATTAATTAAGATTGGGAGATAAATTGGGTTTGTTAAAAATGGTATTTAAATAAGGATTTATTTAATCAAATCAATTTGAAATTATTGAATGGGAAATTGAAGGGTATGATTTTGTAACTGGATTTTTGATGTAAGTGATTTAATGAATATTTCACGTTTAAATAAATTAAAGAAAATATTGAGTAAAGTGTAATTAAGGTTACTTAAATGATATTGAATCTAATAAGGGAGTATTTCAAGACTAAATAATAATAAGATTAAATCGAGATCTATATGAAACTGTTATATTGAACATTAAATATTTAAGCCTTGAACTATATTGGAATTTAAATGGTTTATTTTGAGATTCGGATCTGTATTTGAAATCAATATAGTTGAACTTGTTATTTAGAAACTAAATTGAATCAAAGTGAAAATTTAGGTTGAATCAATATAGTTGAATTTTATTATTTAGGAAACTAAATTTAATAAAATTTAGTTGAAACGTTGAATACTTAAAATTTTGAAATATATTGAATTATAAAGGGGTATTTTGTGATTACAAATCCAAATTTGAGATTTGATAAAATTGAAGTGGTTATTTTAGGAAAATTTAAATTGATAAATTGAGATTGAATTTAAATTTGAATGGGAAGGTCGGGTAGATGTTGAAACGATTTGGTAAGTTGGGGAAATTGGAAATACTTTATTGTATAAATTATTTAATATACATAAATACTATTTTGGGAAATATAGAGATATTTGAAGTGAAAATGATATTTGGTTTTGAAGTATAAATTAAGTTAAAATGACCACGGTGTTATAGTGTATTTTCTACCTTGTAGATAGTTCCATGGACCCTTAGAGGATGGTTATCCCAAACATCCTTTAAGTTATTTGTATTTCAGTTGATATTTCACTTGAGTTGGATTTATTGATACAAGAATGTTAATCGTGACTCGAGTGTTTTGTGTTTTTCTTTACCTTCGAAGTTGGATCTTTGCTTGAAGATCCAGCCATCTATCCTTTCAGTCATCCAGTTGATTGGTTCAAAGAAGTCATCTGCTCGTACTGGAGACTTCGCTGCATTTGGGATATTCTGATGTATTTTATTTTCTAACCCTGATGTATATAGTAGCTTCATGAACTACTATTCCTTATCTATTCCGCTACATTTTATTACTCTGTGTATGTGATATGTGATTATTTATTTACTTTATATGTCGAGTTTGCCAAATTTAAATTAACAACGCGGTATTTTGAATTATTCAAGTCGGACATGTATGGTTTTATTGTCGATTTGAATGGTCCAAAATAGCGGGCTGTTACAGTTGGTATCAGAGCTTTGGCTCTGGGCAAAACTTAGTATATATGGTAAATTTATTTACAGAATCACTTTCGTTCAAGTTGAATCTCTTCATTTCTGACTCGATTTCCTTTGAATTTTGGAATGTCCCTCGGTTCCGAAATTCATTCTTGTCTCTTTTTATTTATATTCATTTGATTCTGGAGTATCCCATGACTCCACTAAATGATTTGTGAAGGGGGATGAAAACTCCTTTACAATTGGCGTCGATTCACCGAAGATTTTTGTATCCTCGGTTTACGATGCTGCTATATCTTGATATGCCGCATTCGATCTCTATAGATCGAATGTTGATTTGTTGAAGTCACGGTTGACCCGGTTAAGGTCGCCCGAGATTTATAGAAGTATATCCATCTTTTATTTTGTAATTTGATTTTCTCATCTTTGTTTGAGCCTATCTTGGAATCAGGATTCTATTGATTGGAGTTCCTCTAATTTAAATCTCTATCTTTGTTTTGAAATCCATTCTTGAATCACCCTTTGAAAAATCGGGTATGTTGTATTTTTGAAATTGTTTATATCGAAATTATTATTTTGATACCTATGATTTTATTCTATTTATAAAAGTAAAAATGTTTTCGATAAGGATTATATACCTATATATAAAACAAATAATAAATGTTATTCTATATATAAAAGTTTTGAAAGGATTTAAAATTTTGGAAATTTATAAGAAATTGATTTATATAAAAATGATTTATAACTGAAGGGTTAAATTTGAAATTCGAGAATTGAATTTCGGTATTTTGAAATTGGTTTTAAGATTTTGGAAAATATATAAAAATAATATGATTTAAAAGTATTTTTCGAATAAGAAATGTTTCAAATGAGTTCAAAAGAATTCCAATAATTTTGAAGAAATTTTAAAGAAGTTTTCAAGAAAATAGAAGTCCAGAACTCACTTATGTCGCTGGAAAATAATTTCGGTGATGAGTGCACGCATCATCGACATTGATTTTCAAGTTTCAGAGTGGGGGAGAGGCCTCTTTAATAGCTTCGCTATGCGAGTGAATTTGTGAAACAAATTTTGATTTCAAATTCTGAAGTATGATTTGATACTCGTAAGATATAGGTATATATATTTGAAATAATTTAAAGTAAGCCGGTGTTCAATCCTCGAGTTTTCGATTTGATTTAGTATAACACTATTTCTAAAAATTGATTTACTGATTTCCAACTCTTGGATTTGAAATTTGATTTCACAGACTATTTTGAAGGTTCGAACACTTCCAAATCAAGGTTTAAAATTTTAAAAATAAGAAATTTCAAAGAGTATCAAAATATCTGATAAAGAATATAAGTTTAGTTTTGTATGTTTAAAGTATGAAGAGTATGATTTAAGTAAATTTGAAACTATTATTAAATAAATAATTTGCAAGAAGGAAAGTTGGATTTTTCATGTAGAAATAAATAGTTAAAGGTTTTCAAGGGATAATTATAAAGTTAGAACCATTTTATAATTGATTTTGAGAAAATATTTGGTTTTGAAATTAGATTGGAATTAAAACCAGTACTTATATGGTGATTTTGGAAATCAATTTGTTTGACCTAAATTTTGTTGATTTGGAAATTTGGACTATTTTCTAAACCTATTGTTTAAGAAACTTTGAAACTGAATTGATATTAAAATGATTTGAAATTGATAACCATATATTATTAAGTACTTGATTTGGGAGTGGTCGAACTTATATAAAATGGATTTGTAAAAGTATGAAATTGATTTGAAATCCATTGATTTGAAAGGTACTCAATTTGGAAAGAGAATTTTATATAATCGAAGTCTATATAAGTATGATCTGATATACTATTGATTTGGAAAGTATTCGATTTGAAAATAGGATCCTATATATAATGAACTTTATATATGTATGATATTTGAAAGTGATTTGAAAAGGTACTATATGATATATATTTTCGGAGTAAAGATATGGAAAGTGCCTTCTGCTTGATATCCGCTTTGTGGCCACATCGTGGATTCATTCTATCGATATTATTCTCTCTGATTTTTGGTTTTCCGGATGTAATACTCGAGTGTTCCCACCGTGGCGTAACCCATGGTTTTTTTTCCACTCGCGACTGCATAGCGCAATTGTCTGGCTGAGTCCGGCCTAGGGGTACGGATTGTTTCCTGGGGGATCCAGACGTAAGCATTGTGTATCCTGCAATCTGTGTAGGTCGCGATTAGTAGCGAAAATTCCTGGCTGAGACGGCCTAGGGGTACGGATTGTTTCCTGGGGGACCCAGGCGTAAGCATTGTGTATCCTGCACTCTACTAGTCATCATGGCGTAACTCGCAGGGCTGAGAAAGCTTACAGATATGGATTGTTTCCTGGGGGATCCAGGCGTAACCATTGTATATCTATGAACCATGGTTGGACAAAGGTTTTGGTTTGGTTGTTTTGTTTGGATTGTACTTTCCATATCTGCTTTAAAGGTTTTTCAAGTATTTTCACTGGGTGTTGAAACAAGCCTACTAAGTACTTGAAGAATTCTAGCTTTGCGCCAGATCAACGCATGGCCAGAGTCCGCAAGAACAAAGATAAACTTGTTGAGACATCGAGTTATAAATGTATTTTCGAAAGGAAAAATTTATTTCGATATAAAATTATTCTATTATAAAGGTATTATATTATAAAAAGTATTTCCAACAAAGAAATTTTGCATTAATATTTGAAATTGAAATTATTATGGTTTGAATTAACTATTCATGCCCGATACTATTCCTTTGAATCTACCTTATCTGCCCATCTTTACTTATTTACCTATATCCTATTTTCTGAATCCACCTCCTTTCCTTGTTGACTGTATCCTCTCTAAATATTTTTCATTTGCATACTAGATGCTAATAGTAAATTTTAGTGTTATAAATATTTTTGAAGTTATTAATTAAATAAAACATATTTAAAGTGAATGATTTATTAATAATGTTTGAAAAGTATCTAAAGACAAATTTATAAATTTATGAATTATGGATTTAATGTTTTCAATAGCTTCTTTGTAAATATAACTAATGATGCAAATAATTGTTTTCAAATAGCTTTCATATATGTATAAAGGTGTTAGTTAAACATATTAAATTCCAATGAGTTTTGAAAATTTTAAAGTATTAAAGATAACTGAATCGCAAATGAAGTTTTCAAATGAATATTTCAAGTGAAATTTATATAGTTTTAAATTAATTATTTACCCTTGACTTTCAATCTACCTTTATTTCTGGTTGTTCTATTCTCCAACCTCCTTCCTTTTCGGGGATGAAAAGTTTTGAGTGGTGGAGAGTGTAACAACCCATAAAATTTTATTAATTTTTAATTGGTTTTATAACGTATTTAATTTGGATTTTGAGAAATTTTAAATAATAATATTTTGAAATAAAAATTTATATTTGGATTACGTATAATTAAATATAGCAAATGGTAAATTTTCAATTTATTTTATGAAAATTTATTTATTGTAAAATTCAATTAAATTCAAGACAGTTAAAAATTTGTTGATAATAAAATATTTTTCAAGCCTGAATATTTTTACATAGAAAAATTCTAAATCCTCTTCTGAGTGAGACGTCACATTTTGTTTTTCAAAAATTGGACAGCTTTTGCTCCATTTATCTTATTTTCGACAAATTAGCAACATCTTCGGTACCGAACCGTGACCATTTGATTTCTTTTGCATTTCAAAATTTAAATGCGCATCAATTAATTGCTTTAATAAATATTGCAGAATCAATGCACAGACGTTATCAAATTTCTTTTTTTTGGTGGTACGTTTCTTTACTTTTCCTACAGTTTAAATGATAAATAATTTTCTTTTATGGGTCAACTAAATCAAAGCAACATGACCGTTGCTATTTATTTCTTTTATTTATTTATTCACTTAATATTCGGTTACCTTATGTTCTGTGCGTTAGTCTCAATTATAAATTTTAATATTTACAGTTTCGCATTCCTTCCCTACACCCATGCCTCTGCTCTGTCCTTTTACCTTCATCATGTCACTTTATCTCCTCTCAACGCTTTTTCCATCTTCCCCACTTCGTCCCCTCATCCTCTCTGACATACTCCGAAACCCCCGAGCATTTAGGCCACCATCTCCGAACAACCGAACTCTCCCTCCCTCTTCTTCCAAACCGACCCTTCACAATCTCCACCCAGGCGAGCTTGCCCTCACCAGCTTCCGAACCTCCCTCACACAATCACCCTGGCCGAGAGCTGTCCCACAACCAAAGTCACAGCCTCGCCTACCAGCACCCTCTTTCTCTTGTATGCGAGTTTCCCTTTACCCTGCTTTATTTCGAGTAAGTTTTGTCAGCCTCATATATGCGAATTACATTATTGGTTTACTTTATGCATATAACTTGTTTGTGTTTTCTAGGTCTATACATAGCCTGTTGCTAGTATGTGTTAAAGTTTATATTCGTTTTATCATATAATATGTTATAAATCTTACTATATTATTTAATACAGTATTATATGTGTGTTATCATTTACTATCAGTATATGTTATATATTTATATTCGGTTTGTGTGTGTTCGTTTGCTTTGTTTACAATAATATGTGTTGCGTGAGTGTTATATATGTAAAGAAAATAAATGTATAAAGGTATATTTGTGTTGCGTGAGTGGTATAAAAATATGCAGTGAATGTTATAATAAATATTTTAATAATGTAAGTAACCTATTTTTTTTGTTTTGTTTGTTTTATGAATCTGTTGGTTTATAAATCTATATAATCTATAATTTGTATACTTGTTCTATTATATATATCAGCTATATAACTGCTGGTTTGTTTTAGGGCTGGTGTGTTTTATATTGAGTAATCCCGTTACATCAAGTAATATTATTTGATAATGACTACGGTCTACATGATTTTTTTTATGTCCGGTATAGGTTATATATGCATGAAATTAGACTACTTATATTTGAAAATATAGTATCGACTACTTTATAATTGGTCTGGTTTGTGATACTTTAGTACTTTATACATGCAAGTGTTATTTATAATCTATTAGTTTATACATAGTGAATCTTCTTTGTTTTATAACTTGTATATTAAAGGTAGATAGGTTTGTGCATAATTAAAGTTAGGCATTCCACTATTCATATTCTATCAGAAAAGAGATAAATATTAACATTCTTATAGGTGTTGTACTGAATGTCAACATATGTGATATGTTTTAAAGGGTTTTGAATATATATTTGGTACACATATTTGTTTATTTTATGAGTTTACATGAAGCAAAGATTTTAAATTGCATATAATTTAGTATGAGTTAGAATTTTAAAATATGATTTTTCATATAAATAGCTACTTATATGGTTATATAAATAAGTTAACATATACCATTTAGTTCCATCCACCCAATTCTGATTTGATTTCGTCTATTCCTGTTGATCAGCTCTGTCCGTCCAATTCGGGCCAATCTTGTTTGTTTTGAAAATGTGTTCTTGGATCTGTAACCCATTTCAAATCTCTTTAGCCTCGGAAGGTGAGCAATCACTCACGATTAACATTCTTTTATTTATTAAATTTGATTTCAATTGAAACGACAATTGAAATATGATGCTATAGTTATTTAAATTGTTATATTTATGCTATTATCTGTAACTGTTCACTTATGGGATATGACACCATATCTTATTGTTTATATTTATTTTGATAATATATGCATGTTGTTATTATTATTTCCATATCGGTTATCACTCTGCAAGTTCCCAGTTAGTATAGAAATCACTATAGGTTGAAATGATACATACCCGAACGAACTTTAGAATAGGAGAAAATCGTTATGGGTTGAAATGATAAACCCAAGCGATTTTCATTTAATTGATTTTGGGATTACGGGTTGAAATAATATCCACCCGTATATGTTTAGTGTACGGATTGAAATGATAAATATCCGTAGCACTTGACTATATGATAGGAAATATATACATACACCGTTGGTCCATATCAATATTTTGAAAATAAATTTCTACAGTTTGAAAAGAAACATATAGGAATTAATAAATATTGGTTCTTAAAATATTATATATAAATGGAAACTTTATATATAGATTCAATAATAATATTATTGGGATTGATTTAATCCATATAATATGTTTAAGTATTATTTAAGATTTATATATCAAAATTTACCGTTGTAAAAATTTGATTAATTAAGATTAGGAGATAAATTGGGTTTGTTAAACATGGTATTTAAATAAGGATTTATTTAATTAAATCAATTTGAAATTATTGATGGGAAATGTAAGGGTATGATTTTGTAACTGGATTTTTTGATGTAAGTGATTTAATGAATATTTCACGTTTAAATAAATTAAAGAAAATATTGAGTAAAATGTAATTAAGGTTACTTAAATGATATTGAATCTAATAAGGGAGTATTTCAAGACTAAATAACAATAAGATTAAATCGAGATCTATATGAAATTGTTATATTGAACATTTAAATATTTAAGCCTTGAACTATATTGGAATTTAAATGGTTTATTTTGAGATTCGGATCTGTATTTGAAATCAATATAGTTGAACTTGTATTTTAGAAACTAAATTGAATCAAAGTGAAAATTTAGGTTGAATCAATATAGTTGAATTTATTATTTAGAAAACTAAATTTAATAAAATTTAGTTGTAACGTTGAATACTTAAAGTTTCGAAATATATTGAATTATAAAGGGGTATTTGGTGATTACAAATCCAAATTTGAGATTTGATAAAATTGAAGTGGTTATTTTAGGAAAATTTAAATTGATAAATTGAGATTGAATTCACATTTGAATGGGAAGGTCGGGTTGATGTTGAAACAATTTGGTAAGTTGGGGAAATTGGAAATATTGTATTGTATAAATTATTTAATATACATAAATACTATTTTGGGAAATATAGAGATATTTGAAGTGAAAATGATATTTGGTTTTGAAGTATAAATTGAGTTAAAATGACCACGACGTTATAGTGCATTTTCTACCTTGTAGATAGTTCAATGGATCCTTAGAGGATGGTTATCCCAAATATCCTTTAAGTTATTTATATTTCAGTTGATATTTCACTTGAGTTGGATTTATTGATATAAGAATGTTAATCCTGACTCGAGTGTTTTGTGTTTTTCTTTACGCTCGGGTCAGACTGAGTGATACAACATTTGAGACTCACCTTCGAAGTTGGAGCTTTGCTTGAAGATCCAGCCATCTATCCTTTCAGTCATCCAGTTGATTGGTTCAAAGAAGTCATCTGCTCGTACTGGAGACTTCACTGCGTCTGGGATATTCTGATGTATTTTATTTTCTAAGCCTGATGTATATAGTAGCTTCATGAACTACTATTCCTTATCTATTCCGCTGTATTTTATTACTCTATGTATGTGATCTATGATTATTTATTTGCTGTATATGTTGAGTTTGCCAAATTTAAATTAACAACGCGGTATTTTGAATTATTCAAGTCGGACGTGTATGGTTTTATTGTCGATTTGAATGGTCCAAAATAGCGGGCCGCTCCAAAAAATCTCCTTCTAATTCCTAAAAAAGTGCAAAATAATTTTTATGGTATTTAATATACCAAAGTTAATTTTCATGTTATTATAATGTTTAAAATTTACCACACACAATAATCTAGTTGATTATTCAATCACATCATATATTTTCATATATGAAAAACACTAAATGTATTTGAGGAATCTAGTTGGATCCCTCTAACATGTTTTCTGCATCCACAGATGTTAGTCAGTAATAAAAATACCAATCCCACTTTGAGGGGGATATCGTGGTCTATAGGGTCATCCGCTATTATGTGGGGCGCATATGATGTCGTCTGCTAAAATATGCGGGAATATCAATCAAACTACTAATATATATACTACTATGTATATAACTTTCAAGAGATAATAATTTATATATTTGACCAGTATTCAATAGTTTATTTTAATTATTAAAATAAATTCTAGTAATAGGAATGAGTGAGAATTTCTCACCTTGATTTTTATTTGCAAACCATTCCTATCTCGACTTGTTTTCACGATTTTTAGACCTCGTAAAATGAATTATGAATTTTATAAATATGTGAACTATAAATTTATTTAAATCAACAAACTTTTAAAATGTTAATTACCTTCATATAAGAAAACCTAATCGCCTCAAATCCTTCTCTCTATGCTCAACCACCGCGACCGGACCTTCACCGACAAGCTGCACCCCCTCGTACGCTCTGCTCAGAACACGATTGCCCCTTCAACCTTTGACTGCATCACAATGCACCACCCAAGCTTCTCCCTTTGCCACAATTTGTTGCAGCCAATGCCACTCGTCCAATCATCCAACGCCTCCCCTCCAACAGTGGCGCCGCCTCATGAAACCCCAACTGCCGCTATCCTGCCTGCATCCTAAATGAACGCACGCGATTCGAGCCTCCACCCGTCGCGCGTGTGCACTACCCCTCCGGCCGCAGCTACCGTTCAGCCCACTCTACCCAATTCGAACTCCGATTTGCTAAAAACACAACCTCCTCACCAAGATCCTTGACTCGTCCACACGCCCAAGGCGACCCAACATCGCTACCGCTGTCGCGAGTGCCTTGCCGCCTTGCCTCCCTCCGTGCGCGATTTCATCGCAAGCCCTCCTTCTTCCGCCTTGGCTGCGAATGCCGTGCTCGAAGCCATTACAGCATCGTGACTACGTCGCGGGTGGATCGACATCCACTTTTTTAATGGATCGATTTGAATGAATTAATTTTGATTTCGAACATAAAAATAAGGAGAGGAGAGATGCCGTTATAGGCGTGTATATATATATTCTTCCTTTCGTTTCATTTGTTTTGAACTGATTGGTTGGTGACAAAATGAACGTGATTTAAAAAAGGAAAAGATTCCTTACTTATAGATGGAAATCTACAGTAGTTCTGAGGTGAATGGGAAAAAGTTTTGATGGGAAATATATTGGTCAAGTCTATTATATACACACATATATATATATTATTTAAATTCTCAAATTGTTTCGATTTACGCAAGTAAAAATCTCGAATCCCGAGCGAGGCATGCTGCTCGGCATTTATAATGTTATACTCCAATTTTGAACGCAATAGAAAAGGTTTCGAGTCCTAATTATATCATATGGAGAAGATAGCTTTTTGGAACCAATTATTATATTGAATTTTTGATATTAAATTCAACGTGTTTATATACTGTATGGTCAAACAATAAATTCAAACACTACGAAATTTGAAATCCGATAATAATACACTATTACAGATCCAATGAAACTGGTTTCATCGAATTCCGAGACTGTGTCCTGGATCGCATTTTAATGCGTCGATTAAATCGACGATTTCAAAGTTTGTGAAATTGCTTAAATTCCTTTTCTAAAATCTTACTAACATATTTTTTAATTCAAGTATAATTTATATCAATATTAGAAATCCTTTCGATTCATAAACAACCCAAATCTCCAATTATTTAATGATTTTCAATTATAAATTCAACAATTTAATTTATCCAGTAAATCGTTATATTTGAAATTTTAAATTCATTTTATAATTTTCAACCAACATCTTCATATTCATAAATCAAATTTTATCCCAAATTCATATTTAAAATGACTTAAATATGTAAACGATGAAAAATCTAGATTGTTACATTTAGGTTCCAAGGCTTAGTCATAATGAGAGAGAATGGTAAACTTTCTTTGATAACAATAAGCATGACCCAACCTTTTACTTTTGCTTGATACAAATAATTGAATAAGTAAATTTCTTTGTAGTAAGGGAAAAAATGTAGTGTATGCTTCAGAACCAAACATTGAAAACAGAAAAGGTTTTTTGCAAGTGTATGGGGATTACATCACCAAACTCAGTATCCACTTACTTTATGTTTATGCATACTCTTTGCTATAGTTTTATTCTCTTATGGTGCATTGGTCCTTTTGTAGTAAAAAAACGGTTAATATTATGTTTATTGATTTATTTATTACTTTGAAGCTTAATGAAAAGATTGCTTACCCGCAATTTTGTTGGCATTAATCAGTTTGATGTTTTGCACTGGATGCAAGTGTTTGATGGATAAATTTATTGGATCTGTACTTCAGTTATTCCCGAAGCCATAACAAGTTATACAAAAATACATACTTACTACTGCACCCTTAAATGGCATTATTTTACCCTACTTTATATTGCACGTGAATTATCCACATATTTTTACAAAATAATATTATGATTTGAATCCACTTTATATTGGTCACAAGTAAAATGAATCCACTTAATTTTAGAAGAAGGCCGAAACAAAGCATGCTTGTGTGTCAGCTAATCCAACTCTATAGTTTCATTGGTCCCTATCATTGTATTTTCAAGTATCTGTTTAACAAGCATTTGATTGATAGTGGCATCCATTCTAATGTTTATTATATCAAAAATTTATTATTTGATTAATCTTTTTAGCTTTTAAAGCATGATGCTTCAATAATAATATCAACTATAGGGCTTTAATTTTACTTTGCATTTTTTTTGCGGTTTTGTTTCTCTTTGAGTTTTTGACAATATGTAACGAATGTTTACTAATTTAAATTAAAAATTACCTTTATAATTTACCAATCACCTTATATTTCTCATGTAAAATGAGATAGGATCCGACCACTTTTATTATCATAAATATTGTAGTAAATAGTTATATTTCAGTTTATGAATTTTTCGTTGATTCTATCATTGTTGTACTTCATATCAATTAATATTTTTTTGTGCCTTAAAATGTTGAATGAATTTGAGTTTCACTCATTTTGTTAATTTTGTTGGCCAATAATTTTTATGCATAGTTTGGCATAATCATCATGATATCCAAGCTTTTTTAATCAACCATCAATATGTTCATTTCAAATTAAACTGTAAGTATAAAATAAAAATATGAGCCATACGCTATTAAGTTGATTTTAATTTTATAATACATGTCAACATATTTGGATAGTTATAAACTGATTACTGGAGACTAGATGATGGAAATTTGTGGATGCTCCCTTCGATATGTACTCTATCCGAGTGAGGAATAAATATGATCATGTTTTGCAATTTACTTTCTTATTTTCCATATAGGTTTAAGCCAAGTTTCTGATATACTATTTCATTTTCATTTCAGATCAATTTTTTGTTACATCCATTAGTTCACTGATCTTCAAATCATGGTTTTGTGCTCTGCTCTTTATTATACTATACTAATAAACTTATATAGTTATATGATAATTGTTTTTGACTGTTTGTTAAATATTTGTAGGGATTTCCTTTGTTAGACACTCTACATGCAACCATGTCACTTACAAATGTATAGTCAACTTTTACAACATTTGGATAGAATCATCAAAACACATTACAATTGTTTTTTTTTGTCAGTTTCGGGGCTCGAACTCGTGACCTTCGATCACGCAGTCCGGACCATCAACCAACTGCGCCAACCCTTTGTTTACAGGTAACTAAATGGTTAAATATCATTTTAAGGCCTCTTCACTTCCTTTTTCACTAAAATTTTCTATGCAACAAACATAATTTTTCATATGAAGAAATGAATATTACTAAGAATTTATTATACTCACATCAACTTTTCACTTAAAATTCTTTTCATTTTTTGTTCACCTCTCTTCTAATTCAAGCTAGGTGATTTCTAATAATGATATTTTTTTTATGTATATTTTTTAGTATGGTTTTATTTTTTCTTGAATTTATGTTTTAGGGATAATTATTGTTTGATCAAGTGGGTAATCATAGTTCAATTCTATTTTTACGGATATGTTACTTTGAATGCTTCCACAGGTACTTTGTGTGGGTAAGCAAATATCTCTTACTATGATTTAACCAAAAATAATACAAGGATGAGGCATGCACAGCTGGTTTAAATTTGTTATAGACGTGCTATCTTTTCAGATATGATTTGCAGCTTTTCTAGACTTAAAGAACAATATAAGAGACTGATTTCAGCCAAATCTTGATAACAATACAAGTTGATGGATGATGGATTCGGTTTACATTTTATCGAATCGGTATGAACTATATTTGTTGATGTAGTTTAAGAAATCAGCATGATATGAATAATTGTTACTTCATAAATCAAAATATATCGATTATAGATTTATTATTGTCTTTAAGATATCTTCCATCTATATTCATTCATTTGGTTCATATGAATTTTATAATTTTACTTTAAGCTATGTCAAGCACTTAAAATTTTTTAATTTTTATTATTGAGAAGTGCTCATATCATGGACATATGCATTCAAAATTTTGGATGGTCTATAATATAGCATTTTCGAATTGTTAGATATATTAAAAAATTAATTGATTAATATTTTTGTCAATCAAAGCGTTTTTCGTTATATCCTATAAGGGAATGCGATCAACTCAGAGGTTACAAATCAAGTTAGTACTTCATGTCTTTAGATATTTTATGTAAGTTATACATAGAAGCATATATGTACACATATATGTATATATGCATGCATATAGATATGTATCCATACACATACGGACACACACACGCGCACGCATATATTGTGGTGCGTGCACACACATGTGCGTATCCATGAGGATAAATTTCTTCTTCTAAACGTTACTTTTTTCTACTACAAATCTAAATTTTATCATTTGTCAAATTGTTGGTTGCTATTGAGAGTGCTAATCCATTAATTTAATAATTACTCATATTTATTCATAGAGTAAAACAAGGAGTTTGCATGACTAAGCAGTACGATGTAATGGTTGAGCAGAATATTTGATGCTTTAGTTGGAACATGGAAAAGGTATTTCGTCCCATAATTATATTACATGCTCTTACATCGTGTGTATGTGTGTGTGTGAAGAAAATGCCATATGCAACCTTACATGGTATCCTAAATTTGCATCATTGCTAAATTCTAGAAGTTCAAAGACATGGTGTTAACGGTTATTATGTTGTTACTCAAAATTGTTTATGGTAAAATTCATGGAACTGTAATGATTGCAATAAAATCTAGGAAGAATAGCAATTGGAGTACAAAAGATGGTTATTTGGCAAGGTACAACAAATGAAAAATTCTATGACATTTCAGTTTCACAAATGATATTGATGCCTCAGCGAACCACCTTTTATATCTTTTTCTTATGCATTTTCAGTTTGAACTCCCCTTTCCTTTTCAATTGTCGAGTATAATTCCATTTTTCTTATTGGCTTTTCATCAATGTTTAGTCGAAGTTGTCCTTCAATATTCTTTAATTTTCCATTATGTTAACTGCCTTTCATACTCGGTATTTTTTGTGATTTTCCATGTTTTTTAGGTATTGCAGATGCATTATCTATAAATAGACGATCAAAAACCCTAGCCTCCATCTTCTATCATTTGTCTGTACGTTCTTTTCTTCAACTCCTTCTCCTCCTCAAATGGATGCAAACCTAGATCTATTTCTATTCAAATTTCAAATGAAAATTCAAACATCTCAGAAAAATTCCAAAAAAAAAATATGTTGTCTATTTCATCCATACAAATCTACGCGCAGTCTCTGTTTTCGAAATCGATACTCGAGTCAGCGGCAAATCGCGGTCAAAATTCAAGAAATTCGAAACCTAATTCAATTTGGGCGTTTTGATTTGGAGCGACTATTTGCAAATTGGTTTCTGGGTATTGGAGAGCTCGGCTAGGGAAGTCGTAATGGTGGAGGCACGTCACCATCTGGTGGCCTGGGACGGTCTAAAGGCACGGTCAAAGATGGGGAGGGCGTGCGTTGAAATGGGTTCATTCCCTGGACGAGCATACGTGAGTTGAGAAGAAGCTTTATGACGTGGCAAGCTTTAATTAGGTTATTGTTTAATTTTGTTTAATTTAATTTTTGTTTCAACTCATTAAAATTGAATAACTTTCTCATAGGACCTCGTATTCACGCGAGATTTTTTTATTAGGATCGAAATTAAATTCTGGATCTGTTGGCGCTGGTTTGGATAGATTCGGAGACAGTGAAATTTTTGGGTTTAAATCGAATTTAAATTCGATTTAAATTCAAAAGGTGAGTGTTTTAACCCACTCACAATTTCTAAAATTTCTTGTGTTTGTTAAATTAATTTTAGATATGGGTAGAAATTTTTTTATGACTGTTTCGCATGTTTTATTCACTATTTCTGTTTAAATGCATTTATTTAATATAACTGTAAATTTATTTATTTATTGCATATAAATTTGACAGTTAGAATTTATTTATTTCATATTAACTGCCAGGCATAGTTATGTTAAATTTCATTTCATATTAACTGCTAGTTAAGTTTACGTTTATATTTGCATATAAACTGCCAATTAACAGTTATTATATTTATTTTGAGTATAAACTGATAATTGATACCATTATTTATCACCTGTTATATATTGATGATTGTTTGAAATTGGATGATGACTGTTATAAATGGATGTATGATTTGATAGATGAATGGATGATTTATTTTATTAATTGCAAGTCATCATGCATTTTCAATTCATTCGGGATTGCGGTTTGAAATGATATACAACCGCATTTTATTTTAAATTGCGGATTGAAATGATAACATCCGTATCACTTGACCATAGGGTAGAAAATTTTATACAGGCACCGCGGTAAATATATAAAAAATTATTTTTGAAATGTTTTTCTATGGTTTTGTAAAGTTATATATATATGGTTTATGAGATATTGATTTGGTTATTGATAAAGGCTATTATATATATATATAGTAATTTTTGGTTTTTAAGCTTTGTATAAATTTGATCTGAAGTTTAAATAAAGTTTGATTTTAAGATCAAATAAGATTAAACATTTATTTAAAATTTAATTTATGGAGTTTTATGACTTAAATGAGAATAGATTTGGAAGATGAATATTAAGTTAAATTGAAATTTAATAAAAATTAGAATTTTTAAAGGATATGATTTATATAACTTGATTTTTGGGTAAAGTGATTTTAATGAATATCAGGTTGATTAAATGAATATATAATAAATTGAAAGATGATCCAGTTATATGAAGTTAAAGGTTTTCTTAAATTATATTGAATTCATTAAGCAAACATTTCAAGTCTAAATAACAAGTAACTGAATTTGATATATATATGGAATTGTCAAATGAGTCTGTTTGAAATGGTGAAATATTTAAAGCCTTGAAACATAAGAATTGAAATGGTATTTGGAAGTTTAAATCGATATTTGAAATTGATTTGTGAAATCTAAAGAAGCTATTTTGTTTATAAAAGTAATTTAATATTTAACCATTTAAGAGATGGAAATTCTGTTTCAAAGCTATGTTTTTTCAAGGTAGTATAATTTGGAAATATTATGTTCAAGAGTTTGATTTCTAAATATTTTACTTTGGAAACCCTATGATTTTGGAAGGAATATATATTGGAAAATAAATGATATCGTATTGCTTTGGGGTTTTAAAAATATAAATGATATCGTATTTATATGGGTTTAAAATGGATATTTTATTCTGGTTTTAAAGTATAAACTATTTTGAAAAGACCGCGGTGTTATAATAACGATTGGTTGTTGAAGAGACCGGGATCGGAAGTTGTCATACTCTCTGCCAACTCCGAAAACCACATTAACAACCGTGTACGCGGTGGAGATTCCAGAATGAAGTAGGTTGGTGGCGGCGTTTCCTTTAAAGGTAAATACGAGGACCCAACTCCCGTGAGTTGGCATAAGGTGGCTAAAACAGGAGCGATCGACGGGTTAATGAGGTAGCACCTCTGATCGGACACTTCCCTTCGGTACTATACTCAGACTTTGGATTTTCGGTGGCCACCTTCACTTTTGATTTCTTTGATGTGGGGAGTTTGTCCGAGGTGGGCGGCAGCTGCGCGCTGCGCGTTTCCATCGGCCCGGAAGCGTAATTGGTATATCTACCCTGGCATTGCCTAGTTGTGCCGTGTCACCTACCCTAGCGTGCCTTACACGATTTTGGTTTTGTACCATACCTATGGAGTGCCCTCTGACGACGCCCAGTACGGGGGAGATTACGGTACTGTATAGACTATGGGAATATATAACTGTGTTAAGGTGGAAAATGTAAAGCCTTAACGCTATTTAAAAGTAAGTTTATTTTACAAATAGACACTATTATAATAGCGCAATATACTACATAGTAAATAGTTTAACGGATCCTTAGGAGATGTAAATCCCGAGCATCTCTTGAGTTACTGCACTCATATTTATTTCTGTTAATTTAACTCACATAAGATCTTTTAGTTCTGACTCGAGTGTTTTGTCTTTTCAATTCGCTCGGGTCAGTCCGAGCGTTTCAGGATTTTAAGTTTTAGCTCTGGAGGACGAAGATGAAGATTTGTATTACTATTATCTACTATTATTCCACTACACTCATATTGTTCCGCTGTTTTGTCGTATGGTATGTGTACTCTGATATGTATTGTATAAATAAAATCAAAGGTTTTGTAAAACAGCTTCATGAACTGTATATTTGATTATTATATTTTATCCTTCCGCTGTGAGATTCTGTTTAGTTTTTTTCTTTCTCTGTTTTTCTTATTTACCCCATAACAATCCGCCCTTCCGTATGGTTTAAATCGGCGTGTGTGTCGATTTGAAGCATGCGAAAAGACGGGATGTTACAGTTGGTATCAGAGCTTTGGTTTAGCGATAAACCTTAGCTTTGTGGGGTTTGACTCTTTATTAATAGGGTAGTAATACCCTATGGGAGTCATTGAGTGTATATATGAGAGAGCGTATTTGCTAGTGCTATAAAAAGGTTTTAATATTGTGTTAGTTTGTTCCGTTTTGTATTTATAAATTCTGGTTGGTGCATGGGACGCTGTGACATCAATAGGGATTTCTAAACACTTAATAGGATAGACCGACATAATATTTGTTTTTAATATAGGTGAATGAAATAACTTCGCCAATTATATTTTCTATATATAAAATATTTTATTAAGGTATTATATATATATATATATATATATATATATTGTTGGTTGCAATAGATTGGTTGTTAGGAATAAAATTTTAAATAATAGGTAAAATGAGATTGAAATTAAAATCAATGAAATTTGGAAATTTTAGAACTTAAGTCCGGGATTTTGCAAATTTGCTTTCAAAGGATTTATGAATTATAATAATTTTGTTTATAAGTATTTTCTTATATAAATATTTAGTATAATTTGAAAGAATTGTTTTAAAGAAGATTTTGGAGAAAATAAGTTTCGTACTTTCCACTCTGTCGCTGGAAAATAATTTCGGTGATGGCGGCCGCATCATCGACTTTCATTTTCGAGTTTCAAAGGGGAAAGGCCACTGTAGTAAATTCTACTGCAGATTTATTTTGAAATATCTAAATTTTAATTGTTTAAATATAATTAGAGGTATATAAGTTATAAGAATATACTTATCTATTGAAATTTAACCCGGTATTTAATTCTTAATTTCCATTAATTAATTGTTTCAATTATGGTAGTGAAACAGAAAAAAATTAATAATTGAAACCCTAAATAAAATAAGAGACTAAAATACTAAGCTATAAAGGAAGTTAAATTTTTAACTTATAAGGGAAAATTTAAGATTTATTGAACATTAAATTAATTAAAAGATGAGATAAAACTTGTATAAGTTCTTTTGCATTTTCTTTAACATAAATAACTTACCAAATATGAAAAGTTGAAATGTTAAATAAGAGATTGGAATAGAATATTATACAAGTAGAAATTTTGGAGATAATGAAGTATTCAATGAATTGCTATTATAAATAAGAAGTTAATGGTATAAACTTAAGTTATAATTGAAATTTTACTAAAATTAAAGGTAAGTATTATTAATAGGTGATTTTAAGCTTAAGTAAATAAAATGAAATTCTTTAATAAATAAGGATTGATATGTAGGATTTTAAACTTAAGAATGATTTAATGCTACTAGTTTAATATAATAGGAAGTAGGTAATATAAATAAATGACTGTAAACCCTAGGTAATAAATTAATAAAATCCTTGATTTATAAGAATGGAGGTTATAAGGTTAAGAATTTAAGTGTAATTAAAAAAAGGGTTACTGTAATTAAATATAATAGAATGTAAGCATTTAATAAATGATTGAATTTGTGAAGTGAATTAAATGTAATACAAATAAAAGAGACTTACATAACCTAAATAAAATAAAAATGAATAATGGTAAGTAATAAGTAGAAATGAGGAAACAACCATTGAATGAGAAATAAAATTTGAAGTTTGTTAGAAATAAATGTAAATTATAAAAAAAAGGAAAATTTATGTGGTTTGAATAAAAGAAAGGAAATCAAACAATTAAAGTATGTAATGAATTTATATAAGTTGAATTGATTTGTTGGTTTAAGTCGATATTGTTTGCTTTGTAGTTGGCTGGGTAAGGAAATTTGAAGTCGTTGGATGAATAAATAATCTATTTCTGTCCCATCTAAGACTGTTGAGTAAATGATGCACTGGATAGTTATTTTTCATTCCGTACCATTCCAAGTTTTGAACCCAAACAACTATTTGTTTGTTTGATTGAATGATTGTTTGTTTTGTTGTGTGTGCTGTTTGTTAAAATTGATGGTTGTTGTATTGATTTGTTGTTAGCGATTGAAACCACTTAAATATTTCACTATACATAAATAGTTAATCTTTTGGATTTTTATAAGAGAAATGCAGGTTGTGGAAGCAACTGCTACTACTTTTGGTTCCATAATAATAAGCGTAAATTGCCCGACAAATATGTACGTTTTAGATTTCGATTTATAGCGCTATTTTGTATATTTTTCCCGTGTTGGGATATACTATTTTTAATATTCTATATGATATTTTGTGATATTTTAATATTATATTTTCTTCCGAACCTCTCCGTACGAAGGAGACTCTGCCAAAATTTTCCATAAATTTTGGACTTAGAATTATGTTGAAAATGTTTTCCAAACTTTAATTATTTAAGTTTAAAAGGATATAATGATTATAAAACGGGTACATTTATTTAAGGTAATAAATTTAGTAAATTATTGTTTATAAGTTAATATTTAAAATAAGATGTACTGTTTATTAAATTCTTCCTTCCCTTTTCTATTTCCTTTTCGGGGACGAAAAGTTTTGAGTGGGGGAGAGTGTAACGACCCGAAAATTTCCGTCAGTTAAATTTCGTCATTTTTAATAAGATTAGATAATTTAACTTTAGAAAGAAGTAAAGATTTATAATTTATGATGAAGCATATGTTGAAAAGGAAATGAAACCATAGGAATTTAAGCTTAAGTATTATCGGTTGATATAAAATGACGAATAAATTTGAAGTAATGTAAATGGTTATACTACGATAAGAAGAGAATATAGGGAAACAAGGGTAAGTTGTGAATTTATTTAAATGAATTAATATTATTAGATAGTAAATTGAATTAGATCAATGTCCTGTATGGTTTAGTAAAGAAAGCTTTTAAAGGAAAACCTTTAATTTATAAATGAAAATCAGTGCATTAAATTAGGTGTAACTGAATGTATGCAAATAATTTTGTAAGAATAAGTTAATGAACAATTTATTTGCACATGCCCGATTTAAATTGGAACAACAGAAAGGACAAGAACTTGATTTGCCTAGGCATTTATATATTTATAAACTATAACTAAATAGAAAGTTTGGTAGTAAATAGGATATAAGAAGACAAAGGCAACTAGTAAATTAATAAATGAATTCATAATAATAAGCAGTAATTAATGCATATATATTTGGCATTAGTGATAATTACAAAACTTTACCCATTTATCTAATTTATTTAATTAAATCTAAATCTATGGCAACATTGTTGCAATGATGGTTGTAAGTGAATTTGAATGTAAAAGGGTAACAATAATTTAGGTTAACCATTTTGAGTATGTTAAGTTAAGAATGGCAATCGATTGAAATAAATCTAAATTAATTATTTTGTTTTGGTTAATGTGTTCTAGTTAATAAAGGGGAGTTTATAAGAAATGAAGCATGCACTAATGACATGTGTTATAATTCAAATGTTATTTATACCCATAAAATGTCTATTTACTGAATAGAAAGATTTTAAATCAATAAGCGAATTTATTGAGGTTCCAATTTATAATTTATAACATTTAATGTAGACTCAATTACAATTAATTGACTTAAATCGTGCAGTTAGTGTAGATTTGTTTTGTAATTGGAGTAGTTAATCCTATAAGATGAAGTTAATGCTAATTCTATTTATAATTGGACCATTTGTTGATATAGATTATAGAAAGCAAGATGTATAAATTTAATTAAAGTATCAACATTCAACAATTGTAATTATTGAAAATTAAAATGGAATTTGAGGATAATAAGGTGAAACCATGAACAAATGTTAATGCATCCTTATTACTGGTAAAAGATGAGTATATAAAAGTTTGAAAATCAAAAATAGGTTTTTGAAAACTTAATTTATAATTTCTAAATATAAGGAAGTGGGGAAATTAACACTGCAATGGATAGACTTATCAGCTTTTAATTTACATCTAAATTTGTTTAGATAAATTTGGAAATTAATAAAATTGTGGATATATTTTGAAACGTAAACGAAACGTCTAGATTTACATTTGTAAATACGCTTAACATAAAATGTAAATGATAAGGAATTTATTTATTTCCTAAATCCATAACGTGTGTAATTAATATTATTTATCTTTTGGGACCACTTCCGTTTGCACGTTAAAATTCGTGCACACCTATTCTTTTGCGATCTATCTATAAATAGACGATCAAAAACCCTAGCCTCCATCTTCTATCATTTGTCTGTACATTCTTTTCTTCAACTCCTTCTCCTTCTCAAATGGATGCAAACCTAGATCTATTTCTATTCAAATTTCAAATGAAAATTCAAACATCTCGGAAAAATTCCAAAAAAATATGTGTTGTAGATTTCATCCATACGAATCTACGCGCAGTCTCTGTTTTCGAAATCGATACTCGAGTCAGCGGCAAATCGCGGTCAAAATCAAGAAATTCGAAACCTAATTCAATTTGGGCGTTTTGATTTGGAGCGACTATTTGCAAATTGGTTTCTAGGTATTGGAGAGCTCGGCTAGGGAAGTCGTAATGGTGGAGGCGCGTCACCATCTGGTGGCCTGGGGCGGTCTAAAGGCATGGTCAAAGATGGGGAGGGCGTGCGTTGAAATGGGTTCATTCCCTGGACGAGCATACGTTAGTTGAGAAGAAGCTTTATGACGTGGCAAGCTTTAATTAGGTTGTTGTTTAATTTTTGTTTCAACTCATTAAAATTGAATAACTTTATCATACGACCTCGTATTCACGCGAGATTTTTTTTATTAGGATCGAAATTAAATTCCGGATCTGTTGGCACTGGTTTAGACAGATTTGGAGACTGTGAAATTTTTGGGTTTAAATCGAATTTAAATTCGATTTAAATTCAAAAGGTGAGTGTTTTAACCCACTCACAATTTCTAAAATTTCTTGTGTTTGTTAAATTAATTTTAGATATGGGAAGAAATTTTTTTATGACTGTTTCGCATGTTTTATTCACTATTTCTGTTTAAACGCATTTATTTAATATAACTGTAAATTTATTTATTTATTGCATATAAATTTGACAGTTAGAATTTATTTATTTCATATTAACTGCCAGGCATAGTTATGTTAAATTTTATTTCATATTAACTGCCAGTTAAGTTACGTTTATATTTGCATATAAACTGCCAATTAACAGTTATTAAATTTATTTTGAGTATAAACTGATAATTGATACCATTATTTATCACCTGTTATATATTGATGATTGTTTGAAATTGGATGATGACTGTTATAAATGGATGTATGATTTGATAGATGAATGGATGATTTATTTTATTAATTGCAAGTCATCATGCATTTTCAATTCATTCGGGATTGCGGTTTGAAATGATATACAACCGCATTTTATTTTAAATTGCGGATTGAAATGATAACATCCGTATCACTTGACCATAGGGTAGAAAATTTTCTACAGGCACCGCGGTAAATATATATAAAATTATTTTTGAAATGTTTTTCTATGGTTTTGTAAAGTTATATATATATATGGTTTATGAGATATTGATTTGTTTGTTGATAAAGGCTATTATATATATATAGTAATTTCCGGTTTTTAAGCTTTGTATAAATTTGATCTGAAGTTTAAATAAAGTTTGATTTTGTAACGACCCGCCGCCCTGACCGCCTCTAGTCGGTAATTAAACCAACTCGAAACGTTCAAAATGACGGATTGTTGTTCAGTTTATAAAGTTTAAACAGAATCAGCCACAAAATCACAGAATAATCATAATATTATTCATAAATGAATTTTTCTTACATACATATATCAGAGTTTGTACAATGTATTAAATTTTTATACAGCGGAATATATCTTTTATTAAATACAAGAAAAATCTCTTTAAAACTTTAGTGAATGCCGAAATCCCCTCTCTCTAACTTCGCGGCCTGAAAATCTTCAAGCTGTAAAAATACTCGGTCTGACCCGAGTATTATATTCAAAAGAAAATAATACACAGGTCAGTCTAATTCAAACTCAGTTATTAGTGCATAAAGGCAATAATAATTAACAATTAGATGACAGTCAAATATAATTTACCTATCCGATCCTTTAACAAGTAATCGGATAACGGTAAATATAACACTTAACAGTGTTAAACATCAATTCAGTAGATTCAGATTATCAATGAGATAGATGAAGGGATTATTGATGAAGATCATTTAGAAAACAATCAAAATTTGCCTAAACGGAAATTAACTACAAAATCATCAAAATCGATTCAAAATATATTGAATTGGCAACATAAAATAATTTTCATCAAAAAAGAAAACATCAATTTAAACATTAAAATTTGGTAGGGCTGCAGTACACACACGCGTGTACGGCCTCGCCACATTTAAAATGTCAACTCCGTGGCTGCAGTTCACGCTTGCGTGCACTGCCTCGCCACTACAACTTGTGAAATAAAACAAGTTTCCAAACAACTTATTACTGCACATTTCAACAAGTGCAAATTTTCATAAAAATGAACTGCAGTCATTACTTGGACACAAGGGCAACTGCAACAATAACGCAGCCACCACAAGATCACAATGCAACAACACGGTCTCGAAGCAATTTAGTCGAGACTATCAAAATTCAGTAAAATCAGAAGCAAGCTAAGATCAATGCATCAAGAAATTCAATCAAAACAGTGACAATAAGGCACTGTAAATACAAAATGCACCACCACAAGTATGCAAGTATCAGACTCGAGCATGAAAGCACGAACTCGAGTGGAAGTGAATTAATTGACACAAATCAAATCCAATGCAATGCATCACAAGTTCAGATGCATGCACCAGTAGAACAAAAATGTAGCAGACTGTTCATAACTGCAACTAGAAATAACCAAATTTCCAACTAAGCAAGGAATCAGTAAAATAGTGACTACAACATAATAGTGACAACCATTCAAGCTGAAACTGGATCAGCAAGAAAAACCAAAGTCGTGTATAAATGTTACAACATCAATGACCAGATTATTACATGAATCTGCACTGAAACAAAGAATGGCCAGAACCAAACTACACTACAGATATCAGTGCACATGATCTGGCAACCCAACATGTACAAGACAAATGAAGAGCAACACAACAACCAAACACAGAGGCTACATGAACCAGACTAAATGAAACAACACTGTGGAATGCACAGGTGTGCAACAGGGGGGAATGCCCAGAAATGCATCAGTGAAGAACACAAATGTCAAAGGCAACACACAAGTAACAATCAACTCAATCTCGAGGCAGTGACAGTATGAAATGGAATGTATCAACTCAATTCATAACTAAAGGCAGATAATTCAAAACCAGAAAGTGTTCAAAAATCAAGAAACAGCAGTTCGGTAATACAATTACAAGAGGGCATGTACGCATATATATGAATACGCATACATATCTATATAACAATGGAAAAGCATCTGCATATATATAAACACAGCTTTTTTACTTTCAATTAATTTATTTTATAAACAATTTTGATTTCCTTCCTATCATAGTTTATATTAAAATTCTCTATCTATCTTTTATCATGTTTTTACATTTCAAACAGATACTAATACTCTTTCATCAATCAATAAAAGCAACACAGTCATCAAACTCAAGCATTCAATGGCATGAATCCAAACAGCATAGGCTACCAAGCCATTAACATCCAATATAAATTGGTTTATGATAATAAAAATCATTATTGTTTAAATCAAAATATGATTTTCTATAACAAAAGTATATTCTACTTTTTATTGTAAAAACAGCAAGGGTACTATACTCATTTTTTTCAAACAACTGCACTGCATCATGTATACGAGATATGGGCATCAGTGGAACAAAACGGCACAAATTATACATGATGAAGCATAAGTTTAAATAGATAAATTTAATTAATTGCAGGGAAACAAATTAAGGGCAAGGCAAAATTGTTTCTGTTTTCAAGTGCATGAGTTCATCTGTTACATGTATATAAGATCTCAAACCTGTAAGTGTTTTTTTTCTTCTTCTTTGTAGTGAATGAATTAAGAACAACAAAGAGTAATATAGAGGATCTGTATTTATAATCCACAGATAATACAAGTGAACAACAAGTGAAACCAAAATGACAGTGTTATCCACAAGTCAACAAAACAAGTCAGCAATCCAACTAGAGTCAGATGTATTCGAAAAAAATATGGAATCAAAAATTTCCAACTTATATCTGAAAATCGAACATCCATGTAAGTGCCGACACTGCAAAATCAGCCTTGTCCAACCAAAATCAAATGACTGAAGTCAAGAGAAACCGAAGTGGCCATGAAAAACAAACAGTGCCAGAAAACCCAAATAGTCGAAGAGTCGAATCATGTCACAGTTCAAAAGCCACGAAAAACAAAGAAACCAACATCATTCAAACGAAATCAATTGACTGAAGCAAAGCACTAAAGCTTGAATTAGAAGTGAGCGATAAAGGATCACTCACCTTAGCCACGAATTGACGCAGTCGCGAACGAAGCTACACGAAGACGAGCGAATTTGAAGCTGAAGCAAACCCTAATTTCTGGAAAGCCCTAATTGTTGAACGACGAAGAGGAGAACACGGCCGCCATTTTTTTTCGCGTTTGATTATCTGATTTAGGTTTTCGAATGATAAAAGGGGGCTTCGTGTTTTTAAGGGGAAGGGGATCGTGAATCTTGCGGAGTTGAAGGCGTGGAACACGGCAAATATAACGGCGTGTTTTTGGCTGATAAGGTAAGGTCATGTATACTTATTATTTTATTTATTTATTTTTTATTTTATTTACTTTTTATCTTTTTCTCTTTCTTTTTTTTTTCAATTTAAATTCAATTAATTTTTTTGTTATTTCTTTGCTTTGTTTTTGTTTTGTTAAAATTATGTTGTTTGAATTTTTTTTAATTATGCGTATTCCTTTATTTATTTTATTATATATATAATTATATTTTTATTTTTATTTTGAATTCAATTTTGTTTTGTAAATCGTTTTCTTTAATAAACATAGAAACGTTTTAAAGTTCAACTATCAACATCTATTTATAAATTTACATAAATATAATTCGTAAATCCAAACTATTTTTTTTCTAAGTCATTTGTTTGAATTTAAAATACAATTTCAATATTCAATTTCAAACTTCAAAGTTAAATTCAAATTCTATTCAACTTTAAATAGAATAAATTCTAAAATTTAATCGCCAATATCCTAGTTATATTGAGAATTCAATTTAAAATTATCTCAAATATTTAAAATAAATTAAATATCTTCATTTTTAAATTGTTCAAAATTCAGGATCGTTACAGATTTTAAGATCAAATAAGATTAAACATTTATTTAAAATTTAATTTCTGGAGTTTTATGACTTAAATGAGAATAGATTTGGAAGATGAATATTAAGTTAAATTGAAATTTAATAAAAATTAGAATTTTTAAAGGATATGATTTATATAACTTGATTTTTGGGTAAAGTGATTTTAATGAATATCAGGTTGATTAAATGAATATATAATAAATTGAAAGATGATCCAGTTATATGAAGTTAAAGGTTTTCTTAAATTATATTGAATTCATTAAGCAAACATTTCAAGTCTAAATAAGAAGTAACTGAATTTGATATATATATGGAATTGTCAAATGAGTCTGTTTGAAATAGTAAAATATTTAAAGCCTTGAAACATAAGAATTGAAATGGTATTTGGAAGTTTAAATCGATATTTGAAATTGATTTGTGAAATCTAAAGAAGCTATTTTGTTTATAAAAGTAATTTAATATTTAACCATTTAAGAGATGGAAATTTTGTTTCAAAGCTATGTTTTTTCAAGGTAGTATAATTTGGAAATATTATGTTCAAGAGTTTGATTTCTAAATATTTTACTTTGGAAACCCTATGATTTTGGAAGGAATATATATTGGAAAATAAATGATATCGTATTGATTTGGGGTTTTAAAAATATAAATGATATCGTATTTATATGGGTTTAAAATGGATATTTTATTCTGGTTTTAAAGTATAAACTATTTTGAAAAGACCGCGGTGTTATAATAACGATTGGTTGTTGAAGAGACCGGGATCGGAAGTTGTCATACTCTCTGCCAACTTCGAAAACCACTTTAACAACCGTGTACGCGGTGGAGATTCCAGAATGAAGTAGGTTGGTGGCAGCGTTTCCTTTAAAGGTAAATACGAGGACCCAACTCCCGTGAGTTGGCATAAGGTGGCTAAAACAGGAGCGATCGACGGGTTAATGAGGTAGCACCTCTGATCGGACACTTCCCTTCGATACTATACTCAGACTTTGGATTTTCGGTGGCCACCTTCACTTTTGATTTCTTTGAGGTGGGGAGTTTGTCCGAGGTGGGCGGCAGTTGTACGCTGCGCGTTTCCATCGGTCCGGAAGCGTAATTGGTATATCTACCCTGGCATTGCCTAGTTGTGCCGTGTCACCTACCCTAGCGCGCCTTATACGATTTTGGTTTTGTACCATACCTATGGAGTGCCCTCTGACGACGCCCAGTACGGGGGAGATTACGGTACTGTATGGACTATGGGAATATATAACTGTGTTAAGGTGGAAAATGTAAAGCCTTAACGCTATTGAAAAGTAAGTTTATTTTACAAATAGACACTATTATAATAGCGCAATATACTACATAGTAAATAGTTTAACGGATCCTCAGGAGTTGTAAATCCCAAGCATCTCTTGAGTTACTGCACTCATATTTATTTCTGTTAATTTAACTCACATATGATCTTTTAGTTTTGACTCGAGTGTTTTGTCTTTTCAATTCGCTCGGGTCAGTCCGAGCGTTTCAGGATTTGAAGTTTTAGCTCTGGAGGACGAAGACGAAGATTTGTATTACTATTATCTACTATTATTCCACTACACTCATATTGTTCCGCTGTTTTGTCGTATGGTATATGTACTCTGATATGTATTGTATAAATAAAATCAAAGGTTTTGTAAAACAGCTTCATGAACTGTATATTTTATTATTATATTTTATCCTTCCGCTGTGAGATTCTGCTTAGTTTTTTTCTTTCTCTGTTTTTCTTATTTACCCCATAACAATCCGCCCTTCCGTATGGTTTAAATCGGCGTGTGTGTCGATTTGAAGCGTGCAAAAAGACGGGATGTTACAATTGGCTGACATGAGGTGCTGCATTTGGTAATGTTTTTGGCTATTGTAAGTTTGTTCGTTAATCAAAAATGTTAATCATAACAACTAAACACCATTAGCAACATAAGTTTTACCATTTGTGGAATTAAGTTCTTAAAAAAGTTCATACTGTACTTTAGATTAGTGTGTTCAGTTGTGTTTGTATAATGCTCAAGAAATCTTTATTGACTCCCATCCATGTACATGATAAAAATATTAAAACATGCAACTTCAATGTGATTTAAACAAAAAATGTTAAGTAAAAAACTCAAAACTAGATAATTGGCTATGCAAAATGCAGATTTGCGTATATTTAAGTAATAGAGCTTTATAATTCTTAGTTCTCCCATACATCTTTTTTTGTTTGGTCATTTGAGCTTTCTGTCCTTACATTCATCTTTGCAACTTTTGATCCCAGGTTCTCTAGAAAATTCAAATCCTACATTTACAAAATCTTGGGATCGTGGTTAACTTGGCACTTTATAACAATTTCCTTAAGTCTACCATCAATTGTTTCAAAATTTCAAACTCTCAAATTTCAGTTTTAAATTCGTAAATTAACATTCTTTAACATTTGTATTCAAAGCAGCCAAATTGTAAAAAACATAAGTTTCAAAACATAACATACACAAATTAGAACTTCAAATTTTAGAACCGATATTTCATAATTTTAAATTTACCCTTTTCAACTATAGGAAAGTAGAGATTCGAATTTCAAAAAATTTCGAATCGAAATTTTATTTTTTTCTTCAAATTAAACATTTTTAAATTGATATAGTATGCATATCATAGCTGCTAACATTTCATTTTTAAAATCTAAAACATAGAAGTTTTAAAACTTTATAAACGAATTAAACTTCCAAAATGTGTAAAAGAAAGTTACAGTCAAAATTATCGATTGAAATTTATTTTAAATTTCAGATAATTGTATTTCAAAAGTTGTAAAATTCAAAATTTTACGAGATGTCATCAAATAAATTTGTGAACACATATAAACCATTAGCTTATCATTTTAAAAAAATTGGACCTTTACAATCAAGAAACTTAAAGCCAAAAAAAACCAACGTTGAAAAGGTTAGTTCATTTTGTTCTATTTTAGTTCTTTTTATTAATCAACCAGGGAGAAAATGAAAAGGCTTTATCATCTATGGAATAAAAATATCACAGTACAATAAAAAGAAGTTAAAGGTTTGTTGCGATCATATTTTTTTATATTTTTATTCTAATCTCTAAACAAGTATGCCACTTTACCTTCCTTTTGCCTTCACTAATCAACTATGCTTGTATTTTTCCTTCGAATAGTGTCTTCCTTTGGTAACAACTTCACTATTAAATTGATTTCCTTTATAGTTAGTTCCATTCCCTTAACTTAATTATTTACCTAAAACATATCTTAATAATTCTAAATACACAAAATTTACATATAATTTGCATGAATCCTGTATACATCAATTTCCACAAGCTCAATTATTATATTTTTAAGATCATCAATTCTTTTATTTTGATATATTCAAAATCTATGAGTCAGATATTTTTTTTCGATAACCTACATACTATGTTGGTTACAAATCATCTTGGACACTCAATTGTCTTTTAGGATATGGCGTCCAATGCCATATTAATAGGCTCCAAATTTTGAAATTTTGAAATTTAAAGAGTAAGATACAATAAATCATTAATAATAATTCAAACCCATAGGATATATATATATATATATATATATATATATATATATTCAGAAAAATTAACATTCTGTAATTTAGCATTAACAACAATCTTTTGATTTATTAAATTAGAACATAAAGAGTTAGAAAATTAAAAAACATCAATTATGAAATACGGTAAAAATGGAAAATAATATTATTAAAAGTTGAATGTTTATGAATCGATGATTAAAATTCTTTTTATTTCAATGTTCTTATGGTCTCAAAGTTTTGAATTTAGAAATCATAATATGCACAAATTGTGAAGTTCACAACACATAACATTCCAATAAAAAATAAAAAATTATTAGAAACAAAAATTTGAAAATTTGACAAATTGAATAATCAAAATTTTATTGGACTTTTTGAATTATTTTTTATTACATTGTTAGGGAGAAAAATATGTGATTTAATTGGTTATCAAGGAATCATATATCACAATAATGACCATATGAAGTGTATAATCATTAATGTTAAGTTTTGTTTTGTTTAGTTCCTCCCCATAATAAGATACTCCACTTTTCCATTTTTTTTCCTTCTATTAGTCCCGATATATTCATTTTATTTTTATTTCACATTGAACTATGTTTTTGTATTAGATTTTAGAAGTCAATTCTTAGTTTATTTTCCACTTGCAGACTCAAACATTTACAAGGAGTTACAAAAGTTAAACTTCAACATGCAAACATGCATTTTTCTTTGGTGGAACACTGCAATTTTTCGTCAGCATAACACAAGGCTTTTAGTTGCTCAGCTATAAAAAATATTACCATGCACGGGTTAATTATACCATGTTTTGTTAAGTTCTTCAATGCTTAAATATTTAAGCTTTAACAAATTGGATATAGGCATCAACTAACGTGTTTGAAAATTTTCAAACAACATCTTGCTTTTCAAATTTAGCTTTGTTTGGTATTTTTAGTGCTCTATTTTATGATCTTTACAAAAAGAGTAATATTCCCCTAATGTACATCTTTTGATAAATGAAATAATGGAAAATTATCATGTCAATAAAGTAGACAACTACGATTGAACCAAATATTTGTTTCTTGGTCATATTGCTAATTTATTTATTCAAGTTGGCTTTATAACTTATAGTCCACTGCAATACCCAATAAAATAGTACACAACATTCTATTTAGAATTCAATTTTTTAATTTAGATTACTGTGATGAACTACATACTCAAATATATGCAGACCTGAAATATATTTCAAAAATATATTAGCGAATGAATTTGGTAAAGTTGGTAACTAGACAATCCTTGGATGCTTTAACACATGTTCAGGGTTTAGATACATGGTTGTCAACTAATTAAGGCTTCCTTGGATGCCAGGCATGGGCCTACAAATAAAACGAGCAAAAAATTATGCACAGGTAGGTTTGACATTACTTTCTATGTTTTCTATTGCAAGCGTAAATGAGTGTAGTACCCAAAATTATGATTTTTATTTTATTGACTTATAAAGATACAAATGCACAATAATTCTCGAACTGCCATTGGTATGCCTTAATCTACCGAGTTCCCCTCTATGCTAAAGTAATTCAACTTGGGCTCTTGCCAGTAAATTTTATTTTTATATTTATATATTAACCAGGTTCAGTTTCAAAATTAAGCATGCATAAAGCTATGAATTTTATAGTCATCAATGTGTGAAGGATAGGTTTATAGAAAATGACACTTGATCTGAATATACTTAAGTCAAGAATAAAATTCTCCGATTACCACTCTACTGGCTATAAATTCAACTAATTTTCATCCGCCTATAAAATCTTTGAGAATTTTAAGCTACACCAATGTTGTCACTTCCGTACCAGTCTAAGAGTTTACTATAACATCTTCATACATTATAAAAAATAGACAGGGTTATATAAAACAAAAAAAGCTTCTACATTACCATAACTCAATTCAAAATGATGAATACTTTAGCTTGATTGAAGATCAGTTTACACACTGATCAATAATTTCATCTGCCTTTAAGCTTCTATGTGCTTGGTTTACAACGAAGGTTTTTTTGGTATGCCACTATTGCACCTACCCAGTTTTGCGTCATTGTGAAATCTAATAGATTTTCTTACATGATAAATATGAGAATGTTCAGTCCAACTGGGTTGGCTGTAAGGATGCCGTCAACTGACAAATTCATTCGACAACTAAGGCTTGATCAATGAAGCTCCATTTTAATTTGAACACCTTTTCTAAATCATTATTCAAATTACATATCATTCCACTTTGGTGATGTAAACATATATTCTTATGAAAATAATTGAGTCAAACTTGAAATATTTCCTTTGCATAATATAACATGTCTGTATTTTCTCAGATTAGCATTACCCACTTTAATTTCTCTACCAAGTGATATATATTTCATTTCATTCAATACTTCTCTAAAAAGATTTTACCATGCATTCAATTAATTTTTCTCAGCATTACCACATATTAAAATCTAGAAAATTATGAAAATATGTGCATTTATAGTTTATAATCTACAATTTTGCTTGCTTATTATAGTTTTATAGAAGGATGTTTAGCATATTAGATTTTGATTTCAAATATATCTTGATAGATATTATGGTTCAGCGTTGTGTATGTACTTCTACTGTGCTGTGCTTATGCTTTTATTTTTTATTCCTTTTTTTAAATTATTTTCTACAGCCTGTTGTTGTTGCATTAAGCCAACATGTTGCTTTAAAAGATATATTGCATTGCAAACCTCTATTGCTAGTTCAAAATGTCATAAATAATAGTTTATTGTTTGAAAATTCACTATTATATACAAATATTTTTATACTTGCATGATTTACAAAATGAATATACCGGTAAAATGCCAATAACGTGACCTATGAGTAAAAGCAAGTAATGACAGTGAGGTAATTTTTACGTAGTCCAAGATTTAACTATAATTTCAACAACATACTATTCACTTTCAAGGCTAGTTTTGTTTCTATTAGGTTTTTCATATTTACTTTACAATAAGAACTTCTACAATGCTAATTACTCGGCGGTATTTCTTCTCACTATGCAAATTTACTTTAAAAGAATAAAAATATACCCTTGAAACATAATGTTTGTTATAATCTAAGATAAAGCCGTGTGCGAAGTATGGGTTCGCAAACTTGGCAGTCTTTTTGAAAAGATTTTAGTAAAGTTTATGTCAATCAATCACATTTTTTTCAAATGGGAAACTGTGTTGAAAAGTATTACTTAAAAAGGCAATGAAAAAAGTTTTGCGTAAGTTTATTGTTTCACCACTTCCAGTAGCTACTTTTTGACCCTATACTTCCGCCCCAACCAAGTCGAAACCAACACACAAGGTATCAATGTATTGGTATGTAGTGGATTGCAGGATGGCGACATGTATAGAGTCGAAACCAAGCTTTCGAAGGGGTTGAGGCCTTTGTTTTACTATCCAAAGAAATGTCACTTGTCTTATTTTTAAAAGAATGCTTTTGAAAGGGTTTAAAATAGCTTTCGAAGAGGCTGCCACCTTTTTGTTTAAAGGGTAGCTTTCGAATGAGTTGCCTTGTTTTTAAATCAATGCATTCAAAAGGGTAGCTTGAACCCAGTCGAAACCATGCTGCCGCCTTTATATCTTTCGAATGGATTGAAATTGTCAATGAGTTCGAAAGGTAGCTTTTGTTTTATAAATATAATAAGCCACTTCCTAATGTTTTCAAAAGGGCTCAAGTAGCCATTTGTACTAAATCTTTTGAAGGTAATGACTTAGAAAGGTGTTTCAAAGCAATCCTTTCAATTGTTTATTTAAAAGGTTGATGCTTTCGAAGCAATCAGTTTTTCCCGAACTCTTTTATTTGAAGATTATTGGTTTCGAAAGGGGTAATTTTGCTCACTTAGACCCAATATATATTTAAGATTAAACCTAATGATTTCAAAAGGAGTACTTTCAAATGGTTTCAAAGCAAGGCTTCTATAAATTACCAAGTGATTCTTTAATACTTTCAAAAGGTATGTTTTGGTGGTTTCAAAAGTGGTGTTTTGAAGCATTTCGAAAGGCATATGTTTACTGTTTTGAAAAGAAGATTAGAATGCTTCCGAAAGAGGTACTCCAATGGTTTCGAAAGTAAAGGTCTAAAGTTTCGGAAGGCTTATTTCTCAAAACAAAGAGGCCAATCTCAATTTTTAAAGGAAAACCCATGGCAATATCAAGGAGCAATGAAATGCCTTTTAATTTTGGAGTTTTTGAAGAAGCTTTCCTTAATAAAATAATAGGTTAAAGGGTTTAACCATGTTTTATGTGAAAAATAATTTAAAGGGTATTAAACCATAAATGTTGGTATTGATATGTTATTGTGTTTGCTTCTTCTAAATACATATTCACTGTGCAATGGACCCATAACTGTATTTGGGGAGTAAGGGAAGAATAATCGGCTAGGTTGACCCAGTAGTGAATATAAATTAAGTTAACTCCTGAATGATTAGAGTTGCATCCAAAAGGTCAGGTAGACCAGAATATAGGATGCCCAAAGATTAATTAAGAGGTTGTCAGTTTAGGCAGGTTCATATTAAACCCATGAAAAAAAATGTTTAGTAAGAGTTATTGACATGGGCCAATAGGTTTGTAGTCAACCACTAAAACTGTATCCAGACAAAGTTATTTATAATAGGTTCATAGTCAACCCATAAAAACTATATGATATAAGGGAAGTTATTGGAGATACCAATAGGTTCAGAGAGGACCCATGAAATAAAAGTATGAAGTTATTGGCATGGGCCAATAGGTTCTTAATGATCCCATTAAAACTATGAGATCAAATATATAGTCCATAAAATTTAAATAGGTTATTAGTCAGCCCATGAAGACTAATAGGTTAATAGTGACCCTAGAAACTATAACTGAGACAGATAGTCAAATGAATGGGGATGGGAAATCTAGGATATTTTTCTTATTTGCAGATCATCATGATATTTTAAATTGTTATGTTTTAAACATTATGGATGCAGCAGCACAATATATGGTTATTATAGATTTTTGAGTAAGGTACTAGTGAGGAGAAAACCCGTTCCACTTAGCGGCATGGTCTCAATAGATATCTAAATGGTTCGAGATGGTAGTTTATTATTCATACCAGGCTTTTTGTCTAACTCGAAGTTTATGTTTTCCCCTTAAACTCTCGGGTGCTCAATTTATTTTGAGTAGTCTGAGAGTTGAAGTGTTTTAGGTACATAATTGACGAATAAGCTTCCTGAGACAAGCAGGAGGCAACCTAGCTATTTAGAGTTCTTTTCTTTTGCGCCGCTATGTTGTGTTGTAAAGGAAAAGTTTTTTAATTGCCTATATATATACCTTGATCATCAAAGGGGGCATCTTCATATATCGCTCTTGACGTATATTGTAATGATTATATTTTCTTTGAACATGGTTCTCGAAATTTGGGATTATATAATGAAAATCTAAAATGATTTGAAATGGAATGAGAAATTTGTTAAAATAGTATTAAAAATTTCTTTATATCCATGTGTATCTGTTATATTACAGTATCTAACATTATCGCATTTTGTCACCGAGGATTAATAACTATGGACGACTACAACTTACATAGCCGTTAGTTTTGGGCCTCCAAGTGGAGGTTGTTACATTAGGAGTCAGTATGAAGAAGTTATCACAGTGAATGAAGAAAATAGCGACTTCTATCTAGTAGGAGTGTAGATGCGAGTGGTATATATGCACACGCGATGGAAAATTGTAGAGGGTATTTTGGGGATTTCAAAATGACAGAATGGAAAGTAATTGATTGAATTTTCTTTATAATTGTATAGATTAACCATAAATCCTCATAGATAATTCTACACCTATGTTATTTATTCATTATTTATACCCTGAGCTATCATCCCATGATTACTTTAGTAGTTATGTTTGCATTGTGAATGCAACATGTTATAAACTAAAATATAAAATTAAATTAGACTAAACTAAAACAATACAAAACATATATTACGATAATTATAATATATAAACTAAAAAGTAGTAAATTAATTAAATTAAGAACTAAACCCCAAATTATTTTAATAATATCTACTAATTTTTATTTAGTACAAAATTATTACTATATTGACACAAAATAAAAAATAGTGCAAATTAATTAAAGGATTTCTTTTTGAGATTCCCTCGTTTTATTATGTTGCCAATGAGCCAAATTCAACATAGTTTTCTTATAAATTTACGCATATATACTAATTTCATTGTGACACTATTCAAGGCTACATACTTGTCCCTTATAGTTGAATTTTATACAGCATCTCATTTTGAACATTTCAAACTTAAAGCCCCTTGTTAAGAATAAAATTGAATTTAAGGTTAACTCGCTATATTCGATGTCACTTATGAAGTTCAAGTTCGAACTCTCCTTCAGAAGAAATTCATTGTTTCCATAAATAATTCTTTAGTATATCATAAATATTCGAGAATGCTACAAACCACAATTCAGTGATTTTAACTTGGATTTGATATTCACTTGGTGCAGCAAATGCATAAGTGAATTTTGATCTTGTATACAAATAGCATATATGATGATTCTTGTTGTTGATGCACAAGGAATCTATCTCAATGTTTCATATTGAACATTTCAATATAATGTCTATTTATATTGGTGTGGACAATCCTAACACCCTCATATACTAAGTATAAAAGACATCTTTTTAAATCCTTCACCATGAATTAAAAAACCAAAATTTAACTAATTTTAACATGGGTACATTATTATCAGTAGCATTTTGTTTATTTATAGGATTAGAAATGTCATAGTACCTTCCATTTTTCTTATAGAAACATGATTCCTCTTCATTTGACTAAAATCAAACTATTTGAATTGTATGTCAAAATACCTGCTCCGCCATTAGATGCTTGTTTAAGAACATAATTTAACGAGGAAGCGTACTTCCTCCTCCATTGAAGAGGTGCATCCTCACCCGAGGACACATTCTTCCTCCTCCATTGAAGAGTACATTCTAATTGCCATCTCTACCCTCTCGGTTTTTATAGTATCCAATCCTTGAAAAGGGGGAATTCCTTTTAAGACTCATATCTCTGAATGCTCATTTAAAGGCATACCTATTGATTCCCGTGGCTATGACTCTTTAGGCCTAAAAATTAAATCTTGTCAAAGTAAAGAGCTAGAAGCTTAACGTTCTTTCCCTTCCTCCAAGGATCTGACTTCCAGAACTATTGTTTAACTCTATTGACATTTGGTCCAACCACCATAGAGGGTTCACGCTCATCCAAATGCAAACAACACATTATATATAACGATGATCCTTTATATATAACGATGAGCCTTTAGCAGCGCATGACCATGCTTAAAATCAAATGCAAGCCCCTAAAGAAATAATGTGTTTGTCTTCTTGTTCTATTTTGTGTCACTTTTCCTTTTTGGTTTTCCTTGTACATAGGCCATTGTAATGTATGGGTCCAACTCCGACTTTTGTATTAAGAAAGTGAAGTAAATAGAAGAATTCTTTTTGTTCAATCCACATTACTTACTTTTCCATGCTTTTCTTTCACGTACCTATGTATTATTCATTACGCATACAAATATATATATATATATATATATATAAACTATATATATATATATATATATATATATATGCAAGTCCGTATGATGCATTTACTTATTGTAACTCTACTATCACATGGTGTCATTCTTTTTCTTAGCTTTATTTATAGCTAGTTGAACTTGTATCGTCCAACTATGAATAAAATCATGATGTTCTGACTACATTTACATGAATTTCTACTTATGTTTCCATGAGTGCCAATGTAAACCATGTGCAATGCACCTGCATAAAGTCAATTATACACCGACACTTACCTCTAAGCATCGTTGTGAATGATGCCAATCTTCATGCATCTAACTTTGAATTTGCCTATCTCAAAGTGTTAAGGTGTATAGGGACGTATTATCCGATATTCTCCAATCTGATTATATCCTAAAGAATCGACCATGGTTCGAAGGAGTTCATCGACATTTATCCCCTGGTACATTGATATCTGTATTTAAAAACACGAAATGTTTACTTGTAATATTGATCTTGTAACACAAAGTTTAATTTAATGAATACAGATCCACTGATTCAAAAAGCTAACTTTTTTTTCCAAATCTAATACAACGAATGCCGCTTTATCACATTGAATCCAATCAAAAGAATGCCCAAATGAAAGAAAATACCTAAAAATGAATAGAATCAAGTGAAACATCAACATAAATTCTTATTATTCCATGCCTATGGAATTGGGTCTACGTTAGTTGCTGATAGCTTAGTTATGTCTCCCAGCTTCCTCCTTATCACATTGGGTCCTTTCAAATTAGAACCTAGTGTCTCCATAATCGAAAAGACCGATTTCAAAACAAGGTTGGCAATTTTCAAAGTACCTTTCCGAACGTCGGTGTTGAACTACTGCACTACTCTTTGCCGGCGACAGGCTACCCTTAAGTACACATATTTTCCTTCACCAAGTCGAGGTCTACAAGCAATAGCACCACATTCATCGTTGGGTCATACTTCATGCACTGATGCGAAGTGACATCAACTTTGATTGGTATCATTACTTTAGTTTTGTAATCCAATACGAATGGAGTGTGTCTAATTATGGATTTTTGGATTGGCCGATAAGCCCCAAGGACAATGGTAACTCATTAACCAAATTATCATTTTATTATAGTAGTCACTTCTTAATGATGGATTTGATGAACTTATTCACCAACTCCACTTGCCTGTTCTCTTGTGAATGTGCCACTACCGACAAACTTTTCTTAATTTGATATAGAGTATAAAATTGAGTTTTATTATCCGTTATGATTTTCAAAATCACTTCGAATATACACAAAAATTTTTGACAAAAAATAATCAATTTAGCTGAAGTTATTATAATGAGTGGTGCTGACTCAACCCATTTTGTGAAACAGTCTACTGCTACTATTGCATACTTCGCTCCTTTGTGTGTCGTCGATAGCACTCCAATGATGTCAATTTCATAGATTGTAAATTGCTACGGGCTAACCATCAACATAAGCTAGTTGAATTAGACTCTAGATATCTTTAAAAATCAATAACACCTGTCACATTTCTTGGCAAACTAAGCTGCATCCCCATTAACAGTTGGCCAAAAATATTCCTTATGAAGCACTTTCTATGGGTTGCAGAATTATGAATCTTAAGGCTAATTAAACACTATGGGGGGGTGAATAGTGTTTTTTAATTTTTATGAATCGTTTCAAAATTCTTTCAAGATTATTATTAACCATTGTAGAATCAATAATCTCAGATGTAAACATAGGTAAGTATAAATGTAGTAAAAGGTAAAAAATTAGAGAGATCACATCTGGATTTTTATACTGGTTCGAAGTTACCCTACGTCCGGTCTTATACAATTGCTTGTACATATTTCTTTTCAAATGCCAATCTTTCAATTGCATAAGGAAAACCTGATTACAATCTTGATTTTGAGGTCAAGGGACTCACCCTCTTGATTTTCCAGGCTCAAGGTACACCCATGTGATTTGGACAGGCTACAAGCATATCCACTTGGATTTCTAGGCTATCAAGCATACTCAATTGATTTGAACGGGTTATAATCACATCCAAGCAAATAAAACTAGAGTTTAATGGTTTTTCCAACGATTGTTTCCTGATCTTTGGTTACAATAAATCCTATAGCCTCTTGGATAGCACTATAATTTTTAATTGAGAGAGATGATTGGAATCAAAGAGTAAATAATAGAGAAGCAATGCAATGAAGATTGAATCTATTCTGGTTGAATTTAAGAAGATTCGAATAAAATTTTCACTAGAAATCTTAGTAGAATAAGAGGAGAGAAGATAATATGAAAATAGTTGTTAAAACTTCATTTGAAACTCCATATATATATATATATATATAGAGAATAAACAGTCATACGCGATGAATAGACCCTTAATTTCAAAATTTTAATTTCAAAATTGCGACATGTATGTCAACATATCATCTTCCCATATGTAGACATAGGCTGGTGTAATTTGAAATTTTTTATTTTAAAATGTTTTGAAAATCCTATACTGTGTAAAATAATTTGATACTTTGCAAAATAGTTTAAATAAGTTCATAAACATAGCCTTTGAAAACTTTTATAAAATATTTTTATATGTGTTTTTTCAAATATATTTTGTTTTAAGGGTAAGGACTATAAAATGGAAAATAGAGATTAAAGATTTCTATGAGGGACTTCAACAATATTCTATGACTCTATAAACTTTACAATAGTCTTGAGATGTTCATATCTTGATCTTATACTCATGAGTCTTCTTGTCTATTCTTTGAGTCTTTATACTATATAGTCTTCAATTTAACACTTATATAATATCCTACACTATAAATTATATAACTTGGCAAAACCTAAGTATCTATATTTTATGTGAATGTATAATAATTATTATTATTATTATCAAGGTTGTTATCATCAAACTCAATAACCGAGGTATTAACAATCTCCCCCTTTTTGGTGATGACAACCATTAATATCCTGTATATATAAAATATGATATAACTCCCCCTTAATACGTGCCTATGTTTATTTTATATTTTTCTCCTACTTAGTCGTCAAACAAAAAATGGATGAAAACTAAAATCTCCCTTTAACGCAAATGCTTAGAAAATATATATTCAAAATCAATAATCCGAGTTAAATTGATACGATTGTATATGATGATATACGATAAGTATATGATAAACAGTGCACTATTTTATTTAAACAAGATTATGTATGATAATGAAAGTAGATTTTATTTATGCAATTCCATACTATACATAAACCAATCCAATTCATACATACACAACAATCCAAATCCGATTCAAACAAAATTAAAACACACAAATCCAAATAGAAAACTAAAGTGCACGCAAAACCAAATCCAATCTAACAAACCAAACTATTACGTACTTAAATCTATGGTTTTTTGTTGATATTGGGGACCCGTGGATAGGATAGAAAGGGTAGTGAAGACAAAAATTCCCCTTTTAGTCGAAGAGATTTCCATCTTGATCGAAGCATACTTAGCCAATGCATTTAACCTCATCATCATCTTCTTCCTCTTCCACTTCCTCTTCTTCCTCCTTTTCTGTCTCTTCTTCTTCCTCCTTATCATTCGTAGGATGGTAAATGGCTAGATTTGGATTATCCTCTTCGATTACAATTAGATTCGTCGGATTATCCAATAGGTATTTTTGGAGATTTGAAGAATCTACCTTTGGTTCTCTTGTACTTTCAAGGGGCGTAGTTGAGCAACCTCTATCTCTAAAAGCATATTGAGTGTATGCTTTAAATCTTCTTCAATCTTGGTAAATTTGGCCATGGTGATGGTTTGGAAGGGGCTTAGAATAGGATTTTGGAAGGAAATGGTGCATTCTCTTCTTTTGGATGTTTGGAACTCGAGGAAACCACCAATTTATTTTATTCAGAATTTAAAAAAGAGCGAAGATAGAAAAATTAGTTTAATTTGAAATTTGGAGGCTATATAGTTGCATTTTTAAATTTAGAAGGGAAATTTGTTTTTTGAAATTACCAGTATCTGTCAAGATATAGGGAGGGAATATTGTAACGACCCATTATTTTCATACTCTTTGAATCGACAATAAAACACACATGCCAACTCAAATTACACGAATAAGCAGATCATTAAGGGTAGAAAGAAAAATAAAGATAGAATAAAATAGAAAAATAGAATCTCACACGAATGAAATAACATATACTATTTCAATAAATAATCTTTAAAGTGGAAATTTTAAAACATATATCAAAATCTAACCTAGATTCAGCCTGGACAGTTATAACACATGCTCTTAAAAATGCTGGCAAACAAAAAAATGCAGCGGATAGTGGAATACGTCTATACGGTGATGAAGATCTCCAGCTCTCCTCTTGAAACTTCAAGAGTCTTCAGCTAATCCTAAAACTACTTTGATCTGCCTAGTATTAAAAATACCCGGATCAGGCTTGATAAAACTACGTGAAATACTCAAAATTTATATGTATAGCTCATAACGATGTTATCAAAACCTTTGAAAGAAGGATATCTCATATGACCATGTCCACACATAAATATGGACAGGTTTTTACCTTATGATAACCAAAACACTTTTGTTAACAAAATAATTTTATACTATCTTTAATGACATTCTTTTGGAAAACATCTTTCAAAAAAACTTATTCAAATAAGGTATTTATACCCAGACTAAGTCCAATGGAATATATCTGGACTAGGTCAAATGGAATACAGTAGACATAATATGTGATACAAAAGGGGCGGTTGGAATGTTTGTGAAGCTTTACAGCTATTTTGGAAATATAATCAAAAACCGTAAATCTCATATTGTAATTTTATTTCCATCATGATAGGGAACCTCGACAATCACGCTGGAAACCTGAACTCGATGGTTTTTCGTTTAAGGATTTACACGCCACTATTCCTCATATTGCACACTTCTTGATATCCAATGGCTTCTCATGCAAGGACTCACAAGCCACTATACCACACAATAAGGGTCCTGTTTGGACACCTTGGTGACCGAGATCATTCACCGCTAGTCACGTTAAGGGAACATATTCCACCCTCGTCAAACTAAGCCAGAAATATGTAAAATAATTCCCATATCATATTCGAGATGTGAGGCTTGGGAATGAGGTTACACTCAACTTAGACAAATCCACACTTTTCGTACAAAACCATGCGTTTCACTTTGAATGCCACATTGTTATTCCTTAATCACACAACTGATTTTTACCAACGTATAACTTTTGAGCTCGTACATCTTAGAAAAGGGTGTTAACTTAAGAGAAGCTGCCTTCTCTGCCACCAAGCAGAAAATATGTTGATAGAGATTAATTTATGTGATCAGAAATGCATTGGTAGGCACTTATCCATATAGGTATGCTCTAGTAGTGAACAAAACCGAAGGCACTCCTCCTACCACCATTAGTAGTGAGTAGTCCTTGCAATCCGAAGATTTCAAAATATGATAGAACCACTGCTATAAATGTCTCTATATTGGGAGCTACGTAGAGAATGTCAACAAGCAGTCCTTCCGCTACGAAGATCTTTGGTCTTTAATAATCATCATCTTTAACATGTCTTCACTTCCAAATGTTTACATCGGTAGAAGTGGATTTCAGATAAGAATTACCTAACTCCAATCCCGGTTCCTTCGCACTAATCATTGATTAAAAAGATGTTAAGTTCATATGTGATTATCAATCATCATTTAGTTAAATTCATCTTTTATTCATTTATAAATATCTCTTAGAGATATATTCATTAAATTATTCCTTTATCTTCTTAGTAGCATATGGAATCATTAAGCCTCATTTATCAAATCATTTAGTAAATTTAAATCATTTACTTAACTCTTTAACAAAGATTTGCCATTTCAAATCATAACTTTTAAATGGATCAAAAACTATGTTATTTAAGACATAGTTTACTGCAAACCCAAAATAATTAATTTTAAATATGGGAAATTAAAATAATTCCAAATCATTTATTTAAATCTCATATTGGAAAATATTATTTTAGAGCATCCAGGCTTTCCCTTCGATCTTTTTACCCCTTGTCTAAAAGAGAAAAAGAGGTCAGGTAAGTTTGGGGCACTGGTTGCTCCATTCCTAACCTTAGTTACACACCTTATTTTACCATTTAGATCTCATAAGTAGGAAAAATGTATTAGTTGTTTCTGCATACTCAGTTTTTTATTACATTCAAGGAAATGATTTTTGTTATATTATTTAGTGTTATAATAACCGTTTATTTAAACTCTCTCTAAAAGAATTATAAAACTTCCAATTTATCTTTAAAACATTTAATTATTCATTTAACAACATTTATAAATGACTCTAGAAAAAATCATTAAGTTTAAATCTTTATTTCAAAAGTTTTAGAAACTGTAGTAGAAAAGTGTCGCGAAAAGTGCTTAAAACAGCTTATTTGATTAAAACAACTTTTAATGTTTGAAAATTCTTATTTTTCAATTAAAATCTCTTTCAAATCATTTTAATAGATTTATAAAATTTATTTCATATTTTTATCATTTAAAAATATCTTTTATAAAGAAATTTCTTCTTGAATCCCGAACTGCAAAACAGTGATGTTTTTAGAAAATTGTTTTGGAAAAATTTTAAAATATACTTAATGAAATCTTAATTTTCTTCCTTCGTTGGAAAATTATGGATATAATTTTTAGAAAAATTCTTATCTCGAAGGAATCCGATCTATATTCAATTATCTACACTTGTTTGAATTCTACGGCGTGAAATTGCAAACTACAGTTACGCGACCGCCTATTTTTGACTCTAAATTTATTATTTGTCAAAACTTCTCCAAATTGAATTTTAATGTTTATAAAATATTTATAAACCATTTTCATGAATTTAAACCAATATTTTCCATATTAAATCACTTATTCACCTTTAACCCATTTAAGAATATCATATTATTATAATGTTCATTTCCAAACTTTTTTTATATATTTTAAAATCATTAGGTGGCCAAATAACTTCAAATGCACATCCATATGGATTTTAATTTCAATAATGAATCATGGTTAATTTTTTAACCATTTTTATTATGATTTCTCATAATTATCACAACCAAATTATCAACCATATCAACATCCATATAATCAATCAAGTAATCATCCAAGCATAAATTTATAATTAAAAAATTCATATAATTATTTTCTAAATGTATGTAAATCGAGTAATCACCTTTAAATTAATTGATTCTTCCTACCAACATTCTTATAAATCCACAATTCACCTAAACTTACCTATACTTTACTAATACATTCATAAACAACTCCACTACCTTGTCCATGCTGACCATCCTTCCTCCTCCACTTTGCTCTCGGTCCAAACCTTCCTCCCACCTCCATAGCTTACGACCGTAGCCTTCCCATCCTACTGCTCATGGACTAAGGCCATTTAAAGAAAAGAAGAAGAAGAAGAAGTGAATTAAGAAGAGATTAGTGAGTAAGTAATGGACCGGCGCTTAAGCTCTCCACTATTTTTTATCCTCCTGCCTCTCTTAACAAAGAGAAGCCAGTAATGAGCAAAAGAAAGCTCAAAAATGAAGAAGAAGAATGAGAAGTGTAAAGAAAATGAGAAGAATGGATATGTATTTATAGGAAAAGTAAGTAGTGGTAAATTACAAAATTAACCCTTTACAAAATTACCAAAATATCCTTACTTTATCTTACTTTTTCAACACTTACCATCACTTTGTCACATCACTATTTTATGTCTTAATCACTTAATGCATAAGGAAAATAAATAAAAGATTTGATTGATTTGACATTATTTTGTCCTTTTATGTTTACTTTTTCTTAATGGTTTTCTAGAAATTTCTAACCTTAATTAGCAAAAGTAAACTTAAGTAATTAATTGTTAATACTTAATATATTTAAAAATGTACACACACACACACACAGACACGTAAAGGTGCAATAATGTTGTGGAAACTTCTATTCAATAAAACGTTGATTTTCGACAAAATGTTTTACGGTCACATTTTGTCGATTTCGTTAAACTTATTTATTCATGTAAACCAAACTTAAAAACAAATATCTTATCATCTTTAAATAATTAAAACAGGTGTATTTGACTTATAAAATAATATAAAACAACATCAAAATTCATTTGCAAATATACGATCTTGATTTTGTCAATGCGCAATGAAATTTGTCAATCACTATAACATAAATATATATACAGTTATCAAACTTTTATCAACCAATTACTATCATTATATAATGATTTTAAAAGCAACTATTTATCCTTTAAAATAATTATTGTACTATATATCCAATTTTATTGAAATTCGGCTTCTTTCAATTTTGTCAATGTTACGGTTAAAGTCCAAAATCTTTATTCAATTCTAAAAATAAGTTCACCTTTCTTATTTATTATATAAAACATGATTATTTAAGTTTGAATATTCCATTTTCAAAATGGTAAAATTACTGGTCGTTACAGGTAAAAATTACTGGTCGTTACAGGTATGCCGATTTATGTAAATTTTGACATTTTAATTTTCCTTTTTATATATAATTTTGATTTTATTATATTTATATTTCAAAGAGGGAACATATCCTAAATCTCTTCTAAGCTTTATAAAAGATGTTTGAATTAATGGTTTTGTTAAAATACTGGCTATTTAATTTTCAACATTTATAAATTTGAGTGAAATTATTTCTATATTTACATTATCTCTCAGAAAACGATGTCTTGTATCTATATGTTTGGCTATAGCATGATGTGCTGGATTTTTAGATAGATTTTGCACTAGTATTATCATAATACATTAGCGATTTAGTAATTTTGTAACAACCCGTAAATTCTAACGGGTTTTATAACGTAATTAACTGAAATTTTGCTTGCAATTAAATTATAAAATTTTGCAATGAAAATTTGATATTTAGAATACGTGTATTTAAACATAGAAAATGGTAAATTCTCATTGGAAAATATGAAGTTGGTATTATTGTGTAATTTCCAATTTCAATTTATAACCAGTTAAAATTATGTAAATAATTTTTTTTGAAATTTTAATATTTTACATAATAAAAATGTAAACTATTTTCTAAGTGAGGCGTCGTAATTCGTTTCGTCAAATTTGGGCTGTTATTTCTCTATTTATCTTATTTTCGGCATTTCAGCAGCATTTTCCGTACTAAATATCGACTTTTGATTGGTTGATAGTATCGCTGATATCTGTGTACCGTTTTGATCATTTTCTCATCCTGATCTCTGTAGTATATTCATTTTTGTATTTCTACATCCGGTATATGGCAGAGTTTGTAAAACGGTTAACCGTATCGGTACCCATTTGTAACAATTGTATATCGGTACCCGTAAAACGGTTAACCGTAAAACGGTTAACCGTATCGGTACCCATTGGACCTATATATATATATATATATATATATTTACATGTGCGCAATCATATGTATATATGTTAAGTGGTCTTAACTGAATTTTCCTATTGAGGCCTTTTCTTCTGAGTTCAAGTTTGTGGTTATTGTGTATCCACACATCTCTGTAGCAATTGTTGAAGTCCATTATCACCTGATGGTGTACTTAATTACATGGGTCACTGACACTGCTCAGTTGCTTGTATCAGTCCATTTCCGTGTGCATGTAATCTTGTCGAAGTTATATCGCTTCGAACCAGATTCATTTGAATCTTTGTGTGATATTAATTCGCTATTTAGCTGCTGTCTATTTTGGTTTTGCTGCAGAGTTTGTTTCGTTTATGACTTCCGCATTGCTTTGGACTGCAGTTGTCTTTGACTTGTATACTGCACTGTGCTTTACACTTGAGTCAGTGGTTTGCTGTTGTACATTTATGTGCCTCTTTGTTATTCATTTGAGTTTGTATTGTGTTTGTGCATTTGAGCCTGCTTAATTGCAGTCTACATGTCTGACAGTGGTCTTGCACTTGAATCTCCGGCCTGTTGCACTATATGCTTCAAGTGTACATCTGATTTTGGAGAGGCAGTGCACGCGAGCGTGTACTGCATCCAAATCCTATTTCATGTTATGATTGATGATTTCATTTTCCAGAATTGTTTCGTGTTGCTAATTCAATATATTTTGAATTGTATTTTGATTTGGTTTAATTTGATCATTTTATTATTGTCTAATTATCTATTTGATAATTAGTTTGTGAGTTTCTAATTATTTATTTAATAATTAGATTTTGTTGTTAATTGTTGTTTAGGCAATTCTGTTGTTCTCTAAAATTATCTTCATTGATAATCCTTTCATTTATCTTCGTTGATAATTCGAATTTGCTGATTTGTTGTTTAACACTGTTACGTGTTATATTACCGTTATTCAATTCTCTTATTGAAGGATTGGATAGACGAGATTATTTGTGACTTACATCTATTTGTTATTTACTTATTATTGCTTCCGTGCATTAATAACTGAGTTTGAATTAGACGGACCCGTGTATTATTTTCTTTTGAACTTAATACTCGGGTCAGACCAAGTTATTACAGTTTGTTGATATCTTGCTTTGGGTTGCTTCTTGAGCTATGAAGTCTTTTCATATCTTTTGGAGTAGTCGTTGTTATAGTATAGGATGTTATGTATTCATGTACATTATTCACGATAATGTATGTCTATATGTAACTTCCATTGTCGACAGTTGTAGTTGTACCATATGTATTGTATCACATGTATTGTAATTGACTTCAGTTATATATATATATATATATATATATATGAGATTTTATATTATCTGTGTTCCGCACTTAGCTTATCTGTGTTATTAATATATATATATATATACATACATACAGTCCTAAACTATTATGAACCATCGTAGTTCGTTTTATACTGGAATTGGATATGTCGATGGGAGTAAATAAACAGAGATGAAAAAAAAAGAATATATACCACTCCTATCGAGATAACCAATACTAGTGTAAGGCCTAACTACGGATGGCCGCTCCTATCCAGCCTTATTCTTCATAATAACAGATAATATTTCTTTAAATACTCTTTGTTATTGTGAGCAGAGAGGCGGGGCGTCACAGTTGGTATTAGAGCGAGGGGCTTATGGACATAATATAAAACATTACTTAGATGGAACATGTGTTACAACTATTTGTTGATGTTTATTTGTGCCTTGAGTCAAAACTAAAGTTTTGAAATTATGATGAAATTTTAAATATCTTTATTTAAAAATAAAAGTGAGATTGTGTTTTGATGAATTATTAATTTGTGATTTGTTTATCAGAGTGCGCAGCGGAAACAGTAAGACTGTCCTCACTGAGTACAGCTGATAACCCTTTTGATTTAAAATCAAAATATGAAAATGAAATAAATTTCATTGTGTTACCACATAGATGTGTTTATTTCGTTTCTTTGAAAATTTCGAATCTGATTTGAGGATCCGAAGCGATTGCAGTTATGTGATTTTATTGAGATTTTTGCTGTTTTAAATTATCTTCATTGAAGATATATTCGAGTGATTTCTTTGTACATTTTGTAGTATACGTGCAAATTTAAGTTGCACGTTACCACATTAATTTTACGTTGAACTGGTGTTTGGTTTTAAACGTATTTTGTTGCAATTATTTTTATGACGGGATTTTTACACCGGTGCTAAATTTTTGAAGCACGATGTTATGTTGACATTTTAATGAATGAGAATTCACTGGTATTATATTTTGATGCGAATTATTTTGATGAGATTTTTGACGTATAAAATAATTACTGTCGCTTGGACTTCAGTAGCCGTCAAATCTAAAGTGAATTTTCAAGCGGTTATCCCGCAATGCTGATTTCGAGATCCATTTTTACGGTGTTTGAGAAGTGCAATTTCCTTATAGAATTTGCTGCAGATGTTGCTGTTTTGAGCACGGGTTTTCAAATTGTTTTAAAATAAAATTATTTTCCAAAATTTCTACAGTTTGTGCTTTCAAAAGAATGAGGAAGCGATTTAAATGCTTCAACAAAATTGAGGACTATGAACCCTCACTTTTACTGATTCGCTTAATTCCGGATTTGTCCATTTGAGAATGTAAAATGTTATTAATTTAAAATAGACGATTTTGCACTTTCAAGGAAACGATGAAGAGAATTAAACGATTTAGTAAAACTCATGGTATGGGACATATGCGTTTGCTATTTCGATTAATTCCGGACTCGTTAATTGAAATATTTGCTGTTTGGTGATTTTGATGATTTTCGTGTGCTTTCGAGCCACTATGATGGACCCTCGGGGTCATATATTGGACCTTCTGGTCATATGATGGACCTTCGGGTCAAATACCAGTACCAGACCTTCGGGTCATATGTTGGACCTTCGGGTCGTTTTTTGGGCGCCAAAATTATGATGACGGTACTTGGTAGGCTTCGGCCATATGTTGTTGCACGTGGGGCGTAGCTTAGACTCGCCATATGATGGGATCGATACAAACCTTTTATGTTGATTTTCTAGTCATCTTAATTGATTTCTAGATATTTGTTGTTTCCAATTATCTGTAGGTAATTGGATATTTGTTATTTCTGATTATCGTTTTTGTTAATTGGATATTTGTTGTTTCTGATTATCGTTTTTGATAATTGGATATTTGTTTTTTCTGATTATCATTTTTTATAATTGGATATTTGTTGTTTCTGATTATCATTTTTGATAATTGGATATTTGTTGTTTCTTATTATCGTTTTTGATAATTGGATATTTGTTGATTTGAGATTTCTGATTATCATTTTTGATAATTAGATATTTGTTGATTTGAGATTTTTGATTATCGTTTTTGATAATTAGATATTTGTTGATTTGAGATTTCTAATTATCGTTTGTGATAATTAGATATTTGTTGATTTGAGATTTCTGATTATCGTTTTTGATAATTAGACATTTGTTGATTTGAGATTTCTGATTATCGTATTTGATAATTAGATATTTGTTGATTTGAGATTTCTGATTATCATTTTTGATAATTAGATATTTATTGATTTGAGATTGCTGATTATCGTCTTTGATAATTAGATATTTGTTGAATGGAGATTTCTGATTATCGTTTTTGATAATTAGATATTTGTTGATTTGAGATTTCTGGTTATCGTTTTTGATAATTAGATATTTGTTGATTTGAGATTTCTGGTTATCGGTTTTGATAATTAGATATTTGTTGATTTGAGATTTCTGGTTATCGTTTTTGATAATTATATATTTGTTGATTTGAGATTTCTGGTTATCGTTTCTGATAATTAGATATTTGTTGATTTGAGATTTCTGGTTATCGTTTGTGATAATTAGATACTTGTTGATTTGAGATTTCTGATTATCGTTTGTGATAATTAGATACTTGTTGATTTGAGATTTCTGATTATCGTTTGTGATAATTAGATACTTGTTGATTTGAGATTTCTGATTTTCGTTTTTGATAATTAGATATTGGTTGATTTGAGATTTCTGATTTTCGTTTTTGATAATTAGATATTTGTTGATTTAAGATTTCTGATTATCGTTTTTGATAATTAGATATTTGTTGATTTGAGATTTCTGATTATCGTTTTTGGTAATTAGATATTTGTTGATTTGAGATTTCTGATTATCGTTTTTGGTAATTAGATATTTGTTGATTTGAGATTTCTGATTATCGTTTTTGTAATTAGATATTTGTTGATTTGAGATTTCTGTTTATCGTTTTTGGTGATTAGATATTTTTTGTTTTCAAATTATCTGCTTGATAACTAGATAATTGCGGTTTTGCGATTTGTGATTTGTGTTTTGTAATTATCTTTGTTGATAATTAGATTTTCCTGTTTTCTAATTATCGTATCGATAATTAGATATTGCTATTTTGTGATTTCTGTATTCTAATTTTCTAACTGATAATTGAATATTGTTGATAATTGCATTTATTCAGTTTTGTTGTTTTCTGATTATCTAGTTGATAATTAGATTTTGTTAAGAATTTGTGAATTTCTTTTATGAAATTAAAAGATTTCTTTGGTGTTTATATTCTCGACTTTTATTTTTCTAGCTTAACCAGTTTATGTTAGAAAAATAATTGTTATTGACGAACTTAATTATGAAAATTGCGGGGATGCAATTTTTAGAAGGAAGGGAGTCTGTAACAACCCGGGATATTGCACTAGTTTATAATCGTCATTAAACGATTAATGTTGCTAGCTAATTGCTATTTGGAGTTTTAATCGGTTGAATTCTTTTAAAAATTGGTTAAGTGTTATATGGGCTTTAAAATCTTGGCAACGTTTCTTTTTGTTGTGGGTGCGGTGATAATTATTGTGTTATACCCGTTCCCTCCAATCTTTATCATCGAAACCCTAAACCAAAACATACGAAATAATGGCTGATCGATCTCTTTCTCGTTCGTCTTCAAAAATTAGGGCTTTGTATAAATCGAAGAGGCCGACTGCTTTCGACTGCTTCTATTTGGATCGAGTTCGACTTTGACTTCGGTGATTTGGGTTTGGATTTCTGCGCTCGTCAAAAGAAAAGGTGATTGATTTCTTCACTCACATCTAATTCGAAAATTGTTGATTTCTGACTTGTTCCAATTTTGTTTACTTGGACTGTTGAATTTGCTGACTTGATTGATTTCCTTGCTTGTCACGGTTTTGATTTCTGGCATTAAATGCTTTGAAATCTCCTTTATCTTTGATCGAAACTGCTATTTGACTTTATTAATATCATTTGGTTGCTGGCTTTGATTATGGGGTTTGTTTCGGCCTTGAACATTCTGTTGGTTGCCATTTTGAACTGCTGCACTCCTTCCATGTTGCCTCGAGTACATGTAGGTTGTTGCTGCATTTGTAGTCTAGGTTGCAGCCTCGAGCTCTGTTTTCATTTTAGTTCCCTTTCTTGAATTTAAATTGGTTGGACCTATATATATATATATATATATATATATATATATTTACATGTGCATAATCATATTTATATATGTTAAGTGGTCTTAACTAAATTTGCCTATTGAGGCCTTTTCTTCTGAGTTCAAGTTTGTGGTTATTGTGTATCCACACATCTCTGTAGCATATGTTGAAGTCTGTTATCACCTTATGGTATACTGGTTGAAGCTCTATTAGTCTGGTTCACCTTAGTTAATTACATTGGTCACTGACACTGCTCAGTTGCTTGTATCATTCCATTTCCGTGTGCATGTAATCTTGTCGAAGTTATATCGCTTCGAACCAGATTCATTTGAATCTTTGTGTGATATTAATTCTCTATTTAGCTGCTGTCTATTTTGGTTTTGCTGTGGAGTTTGTTTTCATTTATGACTTCGGCATTGCTTTGGACTGCAATTGTCTTTGACTTGTATACTGCACTGTGCTTTACACTTGAGTCAGTGGTTTGCTGTTGTACATTTATGTGCCTCTTTGTTATTCATTTGAGTTTGTATTGTGTTTGTGCATTTGAGCCTGTTTAATTACCGTCTACATGTCTGGTAGTGGACTTGCACTTGAATCTCTGACCTGTTTCACTATATGCTTCAAGTGTACATCTGATTTTGGCGAGGCAGTGCACGCGAGTGTGTACTGCAGCCAAATCAGATTTCGTGTTATGATTGATGATTTCATTTGACAGAATTGTTTCGTGTTGCCAATTCAATATATTTTGAATTGTATTTTGACTTGGTCTAATTTGATCATTTTCTTGTTGTCTAATTATCTATTTGATAATTAGTTTATGAGTTTCTAATTATTTATTTAATAATTAGATTTTGTTGTTAATTGCTGTTTAGGCAATTCTGTTGTTTTCTAAAATTATCTTCATTGATAATCCTTTCATTTATCTTCGTTGATAATTTGAATTTGCTGATTTGTTGTTTAACACGGTTACGTGTTATATTACCGTTATTCAATTCTCTTATTGAAGGATTGGATAAACGGGATTATTTGTGACTGTCCTCTATTTGTTATTTACTTATTATTGCTTCCGTGCATTAATAACTGAGTTTGAATTAGACCGACCCGTGTATTATTTTCTTTTGAACTTAATACTCGGGTCAGACCGAGTTATTACAGGTTATTGATATCTTACTTTGGGTTGCTGCTTGAGCTATGAAGTCTTTTCATATCTTTTGGAGTAGTCGTTGTTATAGTATAGGATGTTATGTATTCATGTAAATGTATGTCTATATGTAACTTCCATTGTCGACAGTTGTAGTTGTATCATATGTATTGTATCACATGTATTGTAACTGACTTCAGTTATATATATATATATATATATATATATATATTTATATATATATATATATATATATATGAGATTTTATATTATCTATGTTCCGCGCTTAGCTTATATGTGGTATTAATATATATATATATATATATATATATATATATATATAGTCCTAAACTATTATGAACCATTGTAGTTCATTTTATACTTGAATTGGATATGTCGATGGGTGTAAATAAAAAGAGATAAAAAAGAAGAATATATACCACTCCTATCGAGATAACCAATACTAGTGTAAGGCCTAACTATGGATGGCCGCTCCTATCCAGCCTTATTCTTCGTAATAACAGACAGTATTTCTTTTAATACTCTTTGTTTTTGTGAGCATAGAGATGGGGCGTCATACTGTTTTATGCATCTTATTTCTTATATTCGTTCATTGCCCACCATGTTATACCAATAGTCACTAGAAATTTATATTTCTAAAATTCAACTCAAACTTTTTATATTCCTTATGCTTAAAAATTATTTCACTGTATGTCAGTTTGTATTTTATTGGAAGCTTGGAAGCCTACACACGTTTCCTGTTCCTTTCTGTGGCCAGATCGTGCTTTAGTATAAAATACATATATAATGATATTATAAATGTTTGCATTCTTATTTTAAAACTTTCTTTCACTATTTCTCACAACTTGCTAGTTTGTTTCTTGCCTCTGTCTCTTCTTTTTGCCATTACATGCTTTGAAAAAAAATAGAGTATACCATTCAAGGCTGCATTCTTTTGCCTGGAACCTACAAATTTCCTTTATGCTCTCGCCTTCCTTTCATTTATCACACCAAACCTCCAAGCTTCCCGTCATCCTATCATCGAAGAAGCATCACCTCCATCGTGCCTTGCTTTGACCCCAAGCCCTCTTTCCCTCCTCAACAGCAGCACAGACCACCTGTCCCATCACCACGCCTTCCACTCAATCATCCATGGCCGACCACCTGCCGTTGGACCACCTCTTGCCATAGCCGAAGCAATCCTCTTGCCTCGCTCCACTCCTCCTATCTCCGCCTTGCCGAAGCACACAACGGTAGTCACCCTGGCCATCGCAGCCGCACCACCTTTGCTCTTCACCTCTTTTATATATATAAAGTTATATATATATATATATATATATATATGTTAGTAAGCATAGCCGTATGTATATATGTACATGATTTGTATATATATTTGTTATTAAATGTTGATTTAAAGTGTATGTATATTGCTTTATATTCTACTATTTTTAGATATTGTTTTAAATATAAATTACATATATAGATATTTTTATATATGGATAGATTTTACAAATACTTGTTCTGTGTCCAATTTCATTATTATATAGTTGCATACCCATATATATATTTGCATTATATACGTTTACAGATGTGTGTGTGTGTGTGTGTGTGTGTATGTTATACAATATTTTAATATGTTTAATGACACATAACATAATTTGTTATAAGATTTTAGTCAGCTGTTCTTTTCAGAGAAGAGAAATTATTATATAAATATAGTACACTTTGTTTTATATTCTTTTAAAATTTATTGACTTGTTGAAAAAAAGGTATGTATACATGTAAAGCTATAAAAGTTATAAATTTACTTCAAATTGGGAAATTGCTTTCATTTTTCCTGAAGCTTATATATATAAAAGTACTATATATATTGATCCAGTACACTTATATGTTTTACTTCTTTAAATCGTAGTCGATTTGGTATGCTGGTTTGTTTACATATATGTTATAATAATAATAAGTGAGCTTATATATATATATGTTTTCAAAATTAGTTTGAATAGTGGCATTGGCTGATTGTGTATATATTTGTAAATTAAGATTTTATATGAACCTAAGTTAGCAGCACCTCTTTTGTTTCTTTGGTTTATATATATACATAATTTTTTAGTAGTTACATCATAAGTTGCTCACATTTTAATAAATACATATGTTGTTATTTTACGGTTACTTTGTGTTATACTCTATTTATTTACAGTTTTGATAGGTTTGAATGTATGTGTTTTCGAAATATCTATTTTAAGTACTTAGCTCTAAAATACTATATATATATTGTTGATGTGAGAAAATAGGTATTTTGAATAAGAATTTTGAAGTAGAATACGTATAGCTTTATTTTGTATGTGTTTAAAATTAAACATTGATATTAAGGGGTGTGTGTGTGTGTGTGTGTATATACATATTTTATTTTAAATATACTTTTTAAATTGATAGTTTGGGAAAAATAATAATACTATAATGTACCATTCATTTCATTTTTTGTCAAGCTGTTTTGTTTCGTTTTCATCGATTTCTAGCTATCAACTTTGCTCATCAAATTCGTATCCATCGTGCTTTGCTTCGGGATTTGTGCTTGGATTCGTAACCCATTTCATTGTCGAATCTCTCTAGCCTCGAAGGTGAGCAATCACTCCCAATTAACATTTTTATATTTGTAGAATTCGATTTCTTTTGAAACGAAAATTGAAATATGCTGCTAAATTGAACTGTTAATCATCTCATTGCTATATATGATATGTTATTATCCATAACTGCTCACCTGTGATATATGACATCGTATTCTGTTGTTTATATTTTATCCATCACTGATGATATATGCCTATTGTTAATATATTATATTATTATCATATTTGTTCTCACTTTGCAAGTTTACTGTTCATTTACAAATTCATTATGGGTTGAAATGAAACATACCCGAACTATATTGTAAATTATGGGAAAATGTTATGGCTTGAAATGATAAAACCCAAGCGATTTTCATTAAATTTTAGGATTGCGGGTTGAAATGATATACCCATAAATATATAAATTGCGGATTGAAATGATAAATATCCTTATTACTTGACCATATGATAGAAAATTGTATACGGACACCATTGGTCTATATTTTCAAAATGATTTCCAAAGTTTGAAATGAAATATATGGGTTTTCATAGATATTGATTTTAAAATATTATATAAAATTTAGATTTTTAAAATAACATGTTTTGGAGATTTTAACTTATAAGTTAGTTTTGAAAAAATATAGATTGTAGATTTTATTTATTTAAAATTATAAAATAAGATTTAATTAAAAATTATACTATTAATAATAAAATTTAATTAAATATAAATTTAATTAGTATATAATATGTTTAGGTATTTATTTAAATTTATATTAATATTTTAAAATGAATTTTTATAACTTTAATAATAAAGGTTGGGAAGATAAATTAATATTGACTTGCAATTTAAATTGGATAGTAATTGGACTTAAATAAGAATTTATTTGAACTTATTGATTCTTAGATGCTGAAATATGATTTATAACTTGATTTGATAAAAAGTGATTAAAAGAATATTCTCAATTTTAAAATTGAGATTGAATATTTTATATTTATTTAATTTATAAGTTAGGAATTTAATAAAGTGTTATTGAAAAGATTAAGTGAATACTTTCCAATTTGAATAAATTTAAAGTTAAATGTTGAAACATAAATGAAATTTATATTGTAAATGTTTGAGTATATAAACTTAAATCTTTGAACTTTAAATTGAAATGGTTAAACTGAAATTGATTGAAATTGAATTTTGGAATATAAAATGATTTGAATCGATTTGTGAAATTATAGGAAATCAATTTTATTCTATAAAGTATTTTAATATCTATAAACTATTTTAATATATAAATTATTTTAATACATAAACTATTTTAATTTATAATTATTTTAATGTATATTATTTTCAATATCTGAACTGTTTAAGCCAAAATTGTTATGATTTCCAAAGTGTTATGATTTCAAAAGTGCTATAGTTCCCAAAGTTATAATTTCGAAAGGGCATAACTTTGAAAGCGTTACGATTCTAAAAATGAATATTATTTAAAGTGAATAACGAAGTTGAATTTGATATGGTTTTGAAATGAATATGATATTTTGATTTGAAGTATGAATTATTTGAAACGAAATTGCCTCGAGTGCCTCGAGTGCCTTGTCGCATGCCCTATCGCGCCTTCGACGAGTTTTTTGAAGTATGAATTATTTGAAGTATGGTTTTGAAATGAATATGATATTTTGCTATGCGTTACCACTAGTCTGTATATGCAAACGATATATCTACCCTGACATTTGATATGGTTTTGAAATGAATATGATATTTTGATTTGAAGTATGAATTATTTGAAATGAAATGACCATGGTGTGAAACAAGAGTTTGGTTGTTAAAGATACCGGGATCGGATATTGTCATATTCTCTACCAATACCGAAAACCACTTTAACAACTGTGCACGTGGTGGAAATTTCAGAATGACGTAGGATGGTTTATCGATGATTCTATATGGTATTTACGTAGCATTGACTCCCGTGAGTCAGCTTGATGCGGCTAAAGAGGGAGCCACACCAAGCCAAGTGAGGTCATTCCTCTTATCGGACACATTTCTTCGATACCATTCTATTGCTTTTGTGATTTGATTGGGTGCACCTTTGATTTGGGAGTGTCATGAGGTGGACGGTAGTAGCTGCTATGCATTACTACCAGTCTGTATATGCAAACAGTATATCTACCCTGACATTGCCTCGAGTGCCTTGTCGCATGCCCTATCGCGCCTTCGACGAGTTTGTTTTGTATCGTACTTATGTGATGTCCTCTGGGTAAACCTCCAGTTTACGAAGGAGCTTATGACATTGTATAGACTACGGGAATATATAAAATGTGTTAAGAAGGATATGGGTAATTCCTTAACACTATTTTAATACTTTTATTTTACTACATACATGCTATAATAGCGTATATTATTACATAATAGATAGTTCCACGGATCCTTAGAGGATGGAAATCCCGGCCATCCTTTAAGTTACTTGTATTTCTATTGACATTTCACTTGAGTTGAATTTATTAATATAAGAATGTTAATCCTAACTCGAGTGTTTTGTGTTTTGCTTCACGCTCGGGTCAGACTGAGTGTCACATCATTTGAGACTCACCTTTGGAGATTGGAGAGTTGTTTGAAGATCTATCTGTCCAGCTTTCAGCTATTTCGATTTATTCCAGTCACTTATGTTCAGACTTATCAGTTGCTTCTGTACTGAGACTACTCTGTATTTGAGATTTTCTGTTGTATTTTGTTTCAACTCTGATGTTTATATAGCAGGTTCATGAACTACTATTTATCAATTCCGCTTCTTATTGTTATATTACTCTATGTCCTTGATTCTATGATTGATTTATTTACTGTAAATTTTGATTTTTCCAAATATAAATAAGTAATCTGTTGTTTTGAGCAATTCAAGTCTGACATGTGTGGATGCGAATGGTTCGAAATACCACGTCGTTACAAATTTGAACCAAAATCATTTAATGTTTCTTGCATATAAATAACTTGTGGACATTCTAAGGTGGTTGAAATATATTCTACTTCTGTTGTAAACAGATATACAAAATTTGGCATTTTGCTAAACCAGGAAACAAGATAATGTCCTGCAAAGTGTCACATTCCACTTGTACCTTTTCGATCTAAATTTGCAACCAACATAGTAAACATCACTATATGAAATTAAATCTAACGAATCTTCTTTTGGATAAAAATGTCAATAGTCTAGGGTGTGTTGTTAACATATCTTAATATCATTTTTACTGATTTTATGTGAGTTTCTTTAGGTTGAGATTGATATATTGCATATAGACAGACACTATGCATTATATATGGTTTACCAGCAATTATATAAAGCAACGATCCAAATTTATTATTTACATTTTAGAATTTTCTTCCGTATTTAATTTCTCATTAGTTGCCATGGGGGTTGACTTACTACTAGTATTTGACATACCAAATTTCTTAGCTAAGTCTTTGGCATATTTTCTTGGCTTATAAAAATTCCATTATTTAATTGCCTTATTTATAGTCCTAAAAAGAATGTTAGTTCTCCCATATTACTCATTTCAAATTCCTTGGGTCATTATATCTGAAAATTCTTTATTTAATTGCTCATTTGTTGATCCAAAAATAATATCATCTACATATATTTGTATAAGCTGAATATCATTAGTATTTCTTTTAATAAATAGAGTACTATCTACCTTTCCTGTTTCAAAATAAGGTTATAGTAAATAGAATTTTATTCTATCATACCATGTTCTACGAGCTTGTTTTAAACCATATAAAGCTTTCTTTAATTCATAAACATGGTTAGGTATTTTTTCCATCTTCAGAAAGCGACGATTATTCTACAAAGTCATCTTCTTTAATAAATCCATTTAAAAAGGCAATTTTGACATCCATTTGTAATAATTTAAACTTATTATGATTTGCAAAAGTAAGTAAAATTCTGATAGCCTCCAATCTGGCTACACAAGTAAAAGTTTCATTAAAATCTATACCTTCCTTTTGACTATAATCTGAGCAACTAAACGTGCTTAATTTCTGATAACTTTCCTTGTTCATTTATTTTATTTCTATATACCAATTTAGTTCCTATTACAGACTTATCTTAAGGTTTTGGGATCAACTCCCAGACATCATTTCTAGTAAAATGATTCAGTTATTCTTGCATAGCAAGAATTCATGAATCATCTAATTATGCATCTTTTGGATTTTTAGTTTCAATAGTTGAGATAAAAGCAGCATTACTCATTTTATTTTATTGATTTTTTTTACAAAAGATTATATATTTCCTAGAATGTTTTCAATAGGGTAATCTTTCAAATATTTTATTCTTTTATTTGGATGTAAATTTTTGGAGTTATTATTATTTTCATCATTAATGATTTCATTATTAGTGATTTCATTACTTTTATCAACATTTTCTTCTTCATCAAAATTGGTATTATGGACTTTATAATTTTCATCAAATGAAACATGCAATGTTTCTTCAATAGTGTTAATTTCGGTGTTAAAAACTCTATAAGCTTTACTTCTGTTTGAATAACCAATAAAAATATCTTTATTTGACTTAGCATCTGATTTATATAAATTATCCTTTGTATTTAATTTAAAACATTTACTACCAAAAACTCTAAAATAAGATACTTTAGAATTTTTATTATAAAATAATTCACAAGGAGTTTTCTTAGTTAAAGGTCTCATTAAAATTCTATTTAAATAAATAAGATTTGGAAATTGCTTAAGCCCTAAAATTTTTAGTTAATTTACTAGCAATTAGCATTGTTCTAGCATATTCTTGTATAGTTCTATTTTTACATTATATTACTCCATTTTTTTGGGGTGTTTTTGGATAAGAAAAATTATAAGTTATTCCTTTCTTATTACAAAAGTTCTCAAAATAATCATTTTAGAATTCTCCTCCTTGATCTCTCCTAATTGTTTTAATTTCAGTTGATATTTGATTTTGAATCCTTTAGTAAAATTTTGAACATTTCAAAAGCATCACTTTTAAGTTCAAGAAAATTTTCCATGTAAATCTAGAAAAATCATCTATAATTACAAAGACATATCTATTATGATTTATTGATTGTATTTGTGAATGTACAAAATGATCTAAGTGAAGAAGTTTAAGCTAGAAATCATATCTTTATACCTAAAAGAGCTTTTACAAAATTTTCCTAATTGACAGGCGTCACACAAATCATTGACATTAAAACTCATTTCAGGAATACCCCTAATAAGTTCATGCCTAGAAACTTTATAAACGTGCTTAAATTCAAATAACCAAATCTTTTTTGCCAAATCCAAGGGTCATTAGTTTCAACCAAAAGATATAAATTATCATTCGACACCTTTGTATTTTAAACATAGATGTTATGTTTCCTAATAACTTTTAAGATAATGTTTGACTCATGATCTTCGATATGGCAGTTATCTTTTTCAAACTTTATTTTAAAAACCTTATCATACAATTGACTAATACTAAGTAAGTTAGGTTTTAAATTCCTAACTAGCAAAACATAAGAAATAGTATGTGCTTTAGAGTTATAGACAGTGCCAATGCCAATCACATATTCTTTGAATTGTCTCCAAAGTTCACCAATCGACCATCTTTATAGACTATATCTTTCAAGATCTATGATTTTCTAGTCATGTGCAACGAACATCCGCTATCCAGTATCCACTTGTCCATCTTGGTTTGTAATATTTGATTTTCAAGTGTCCATTTACAATTAGCCATATGATAAACTTGTTCCTACAATTCAAAATTATACCTTTCCAAGAAATCAAGTGACTTTTCAAAACAATCAGTTTCTCAAAACATATTTGAAACACCCCACACCTCTTAATATATCCAAAAGGACACGTTAAAAGATGTGGTGCATTGTAGATATAAAAAAACTAACAGAGACTAAGATTCACAAGACAAAATAGGTAAAAATAGCGAAAACAAGAATAATAACTTATTTAAAACAAAACTTTCATAATTTCTTCATAAATAAGTCAAATACCAAATACAACAACTATATCTTAAAAACCATCATGCCTTAAAAATTCATATTCTCAAAATCAGAGTACATAATATCCCTCATAATAAGTCAGTACATAGAAAGAACAAAAGTTGAAAGAAAAGAAATACATGGTAGCAAACTCCTTCAAGAAATCTCTAAGCAACTGCAATCTAATGACTTCTCTCCTGATTTCCCATGGGGGGAGGGGAAAATAGAGGAGTGGGTCAGAATATAATTCTGGTGAATGATAGTAGTTACTAGAGTCTTTAAGCAAGATTAAAGTAATAGACGCTACAACAGTTCTAGCATAAAGAAAGATAACAAAAGGAAATAGGAATGAGATAAAGTGAAAATAAGTACGATTAAATATTGCTCAATTTATACGATAGGTTAACTTTGATCGTTTGCACTTATTCTGATTTAATTAGGCTGAATCCTTAATTCTGTTGTTAGGATGTGACCCTAATTCTACCCTTTTGATCGGCCTGCTACTCCATAGACCTTTCTGTAGACCAATCGCTATGTGACTTCTTACACACCAGCTAATGGTATCTATGAAAAATACATAGAGCAATTACCGAGGATCTGGGCGACATATATAGCTCCCTACACAGAAGGCAATGGTGTCTACTAATACAACATACTAAGCACTTAGAACTCGTAGCTATTACTAAGCACCCGAATGGAAGTCTCATGTGTAACTGCCACCATGCCCATGCTACTTTTTGCTCCACCTATTGGGTCTTCTTATTACCTCCTATGTACATCATAGTGTGCCTCTTACCTCACTTTAGGCAAATCAAGATCACCATGTGTCCATAGAAAAAAAGGAAAATGTTGTTGGTACTGGCCCTTAATCCAAACAATATCTAATTGCGCCCCTAATTCAAATCCCCATGATTTGGACATCTATTTGACCAATTACTACCATTCTTAGCATAAGCGTGCCCTAGGAAACACTATTTGGTGTTGGTCCTACTTTCGTCTTTGCTTATTAACTTAGATAAGTTATATAAATAAGCCTTTAATACCTTTTTACTTTCTACGCTTATTAATTTATTCCAAACCTTAAAATAAGTCCCATTCTGTTCTTTTCCTTATTATAATCTACATTATAACCATGCTTATTATTTAACCCAGGGTCTAAGTGTGAAAATAAACTTCTTTCATCTTTTACTTCATTTAGTTATAATTTTAAGTTATAACAATGCTAATTATATTTAATTAGTCCAATTCTAATATAATTAGGTTTAATTTCAGTCCAATTCCATTATTTATTACAGTCTTTGTAATTTACATCACATTTTCTTCATTTAATATTCTTACTTATAAAGTCCATATTCGCGCTCAATTTATTCTAATCCATATGTGTAGAAGAAAGGAATGAAGAGAATAAACGCTTGCATAAAATCCTAAAACGTCGAAAAGATGTAAATAAGAAATAAACAAACTTAACTATTGTAAATAGACGGTAAATTAATAAAAGCTATGCTCAAAAGTAATAATTTATAATTAATAGGAATAATACTAAAATTATTGAAAGGAATAGCTGAATAGACTGAAAATAATTAAAAACTATAAATAATTAGCGAAAAAGGCTATTCCAAAATCCGTAGTAAAACTATAACTATTGAAAACCGTATTATTTTAAATTACTAAAAGAAATCTTAAAATAATTACAATCACTCACCTCCGGTCCTATGCTCTTCGTTTGGTCTTTCGAGATCCACTTGGAGTTGTAAAATAATTTTTATTAAGAAGATTCTCTCCTTGAAAAACTCTTCCTTTTAGGGTCCCTCCTAAAAAGGTGAACCGAAGCAGAGAAAATCTAGAATGAGAAAAGGTTTAGGTCTAGGGGTCTATTTATTTGTGTAGAAGTGGACCTCGGACCGTTAGATTTGAAGATCGAATAGGATGCAACTACGTCATACGCTGAATAAGAGCCATCAGATGTAGAAATGGAGGGAATGGATTAAACAAAAGGTGCAAATAACGTGTTTCGATGTTTCTCATTCATTCGAATGAATTAGCATTCGTTCGCTTGCCATTTTACAAGGCGAGTCAATCGGGTCGACCTGCCGGTCGACCTTACCATATATTTTCTCTCTCTTATATTTCTGCTTATTTTGTTTATTTTTTTTAACTTGGTCATATTAGCTCGGTTTCTGACATTCTATGTATGGAAATTGATCAGAAAATTGCGACGGACACAATGGTGCAACTTCTGTTGCTTCATTTTGATAATTTCACAATTTTTTTTATTTAATTAATTAAAGAACTAATTATTATGGGTTAAATTTTGGGTTGTTACATTCTCCCTCCTTAATGGATTTCCTCCCCGAAATCTTTAAGGATAAAAGAAAGTACTAAATGTTTTAATCCAATTCTACAACCAACTACTCAATCATCGACCATTCACCCCTTGTCCTTATGTTTTTCTAATGCATTTTATGATATTTATGCAATTAGTGTAGTGTTAATGTTCCTAACTCATGCAAAAGATTAGGCGGTCCAGTGATTCAGTTGACCTCCTTTTAAGCAACCATGTTCGTGCCATGTATCCAAATGAATGCAAAAATTTCCCAATGATACTGATAATTCTATATGCTGCTACAAATGTCATCCAAATGGAACAATCATGTGATAAACATCCATTTATAGTAATCATGAAAATAAATAAAAAATGCGCACACATCCATATCATATGCTCTAGTGTCCTAGTAAGGCCGATCCCGAAGGAATAATAGTGCCTAGTGTATCTATATGCGTCCATATCATCCACTAGCAAACACATGCAACCACTAGCATTCATCATTCATAACATGTTCTATTAACATGTTTACATAAAATCCTACCATCCATAGGTAAAATCCTAAGTTCTACTCCACCAAAGGATAATAAAGGAAAGAATCTATTTAAACCTAAAGATGGAAAAAGGAAATTCCAAAAGCTATTATCACAGAGCATGGATATGGGGTAAGAATTTTCTCCTAATCAAATTAGTCTTCTCCGAACTCCCTCCAACCATGTGGGAACCAAGAAGCAACCTTTCCGTAGATTCCAACCAACACGAAGACGTTTTACATGACCTTCAAAAAAAGATCTTCAAAAGGTGCCATTCCAATGCTAGCTTGAAAACTACTACCATATGAATTCCACTAAAATAAGATGTTTTTCCTAAGTTCTTCCAAAATCAAGAATACTCATTCTAAACCATGCTTGTCTTACTATCCTACTAATTTCCTTTTATTGTTCTTCATGAATCAACATTCCAAGGTTCTTACTAGTGTCCTATACACTTTACGGAAACTTCCATTATTACTTCTTAAAGTAATTACTGCTATCTCTTTACACATTTTCCGTTACTCCTAGGAAATGATTCTTATCTACTCTACATTTAAGAGTTTGGTTTGGTATTTATCACCTAGTTCTAAAAACTAAGGTTTCTAAAAATTTTAAAACATCAAATCCCAAAATCTTTGTCTTTAAAAATGTTATCTTTTCAGTTTTTATTAATTTTAAAAATACTTGGTCCCTGAATATTATTTCCAATCTTAGTGGGAAAAACTTCCAAATTTTTTTAGTTTGAAACTTATATCTCTCTTTCTTTTAAAGACTTTTATAGTTTTCTATAAAAATTTGAATTTTCAAATTTTACTTTTGTTAAGTTTTTTTTTTCAAAAACTTATTTACTTTCTTACCAAACCATTTTTTAAAAATATCCTTTATGTGTTTTCAAAGCAGCTTCTTATTACACCTAACAGTCTGATATCTTATTGTATCGGAACTACTATTTATCAATGATAAAATCTTCTATGAACCTTTTAAATGAGAATTTCATGTTTATGTGAAATTACAAAGAACTTATTTTGTATTATTTTTTTCTTCGAAATAGGCTATATAAAATATGGTGCTTTTCATACCTTGTATATCTCTTACACGTATTTCTTATAATTTGCACGAAACATTTTTATTGGTTTCATAGAAAATCATACCATTATTATTTTCATTTCAATAGATTAAATACGTTTAAATTATATTCTTCCATAATAAATATTTTCTAATATCTAGTTTACACATTTTCCTTTCAAAAAACCTCATCTTCAAAACTGTTTTAATAGTTCCGTAACTGCAAAAAACTTCCTTATACTTATTAATAATAAGTGTACTTTACAAACCATTTTGTTTCTATACTTAGAAATTACCTTTTAAAATACAATTTTATTTGGGTTAAAACGGATGTTGCATAAAAAACCGTTACTAAAACTCTATAAATATTAGTGTGTGGATTTAATTAAATAATTACCAATAAATCTCATATACCTATGTAAAAATATTTCTCTCGAGAGTCACTTACTGTAACAATAGTGTTATAGCCCATGCTTCTCTCATTTTTCATGGAAACTTTTATTACAGCAATAAAAGTTATAAGCGATGTTTTCGATACTTGATACACTCTAGGTTTTATGTTTAAAATCTTTGTTTACTTATAATGAAACTAGTGAATTATTTATATATACTCCGTAATTCTTCAAAAAGAATTCCAATTTTCCATTATATAAAACCAATTTACATTCATACCATTCTTCAACATTATTTCTGAAAGAAAATATCAACAATGAAAGTTTTCAATTCCAACAATTACAAAAAAATTCAACTTTTTAATGTTCGAAAATTTCTTTTTATTGAGCTTAGCATAAAGGGGGTCATCCTACTTACTACCCTCAAGGTACTTCTCCTATACTAAAGGCTTTTACTCTTATTCTTCTTGTATACTCATATCTATTATAAGGCATCACCATCGAATCCATTTGTCCAAGATAATTATAATTCTGCCATTACCTACACATGGACTTTCTTTGCTTCTTATATATTGAATTTTATTGTAAATCTCTAACCTTTTCATACCTTTCTTTGGATTTCCATAATCCCAATCCTAAATGTACAAAACCGTTTCTCAAATCCCTACCATGTGTTGACATTCTCTATATGCCCCAATAAACGTACTTCAAAAGTGATACTTCAAGAACGTTGCTCTCAACTGACGAATACGAAGTGTACAAAGATCCTTCTTTAGATGAATAACATGCTGTTCTATACTTCAAGAAAAACACCAAAATGTCGACTACGAATAACTCCAAGAATTTTATTCAGCGCATCTCTAAAAACATGGTTCATCAAATCTATAGAATATGCTGGGACATTGGTTAGCCCAAGAGTCATGACTAACTACTCAAAGAATCCGTCTGGTATCCTAAATGCGGTCTTATCAATGCTGTCATCAACGACCCTAAGCTAATGAAATCTAGTGGCTAAATCAAACTGGAGGAATACCAAAGAGCCAACTAACTCGTTAAAAAGATCATCTGTCCTAGAGAAAGGGTAATGATTCTTCTTTGTGAGCTTATTCAATTTTTCTATAGTCAATTTAAAGACGAAGAGAACCACATGCTTCGGTAGCGAAGATGGCTGTCGCTCCCTATTTCAATATATTTCTTCTTATGAAACCTTTCTCCAAAGCTCATGGATCTGCTTGTTTAATCCCTTCCATTCCTTAGGCTCTATATGCCCTACGGGTAATGCTATTAGCTAGCAAAATAAATCTTGAAATCAATCTCTCTCTTGAGGGTGGGGGGAGGGGGGTAGTCCTCTAACCTCCTCAAAGATGTCTGAAAAAATCTCCGATGACAGGAACCGAATCTTACTCTGATAATGATAAATCGAGGGAATAAAGGAAGCTCAACATAACTGACCCTTGCGGGTCGCAAGAAATCGGGAGAGTCCTACTGATGCATGCCTTTAGTCTAACGACTCTCCTCTCGCAATCTCATATAGCTCCATATGTAGATAGCCAATACATTCCCAAAATCATCCCATACCCCGAAAATTCTAACATATAGGCATCATAGTCAAATTATACACCTAGGATATAAATTTTCATACCCGTACAAACCATTGACATGTGTGCCGATCCTATTATGGGGTTTGAAATAACAATGGGGTCTACTACTAAAGAGATCTATAAGTGCAAGAAATCTACCAAAGAACCATAGATGAAAGAGTGTGATGCTCTTGGATCGAAAAGAGTCTGAATGGGAAAATCAGAAATAAAAATCAAAATTTTCTACCTTGATTTGGTCCACTGTTGGAAGGTGCTGCATCCAAACCTGAATCTGCGTTGCAGGTGCACTTGCTCCTTGCCCCATCCTCTGAGGACAAAACTTACTATGATGACCGGGTTGTCCATAATTAAAACACCTTCCCTTCATTCCAGCCTTCTTGCAGTCTCTTGCGTAATGACCAGTCATTGTACAACAGTTACATTTCCCACTTTTCATGATTCGCTTCTGAGGGCCTTCCCATTCTTTCCTCTTAACCTTCTTGTCCTTCCACCACTATTTCTTAGAGCTTGTAATAATCTCCTTAATTTCTCCCTTCAGCTTCCAATAAGTAGGTTGACCACTCTGTTAGTCCGCCAAACCTAACCCCTTAGACTTTCGCTCCATATCTTCCAACCTAACTTGCGTCTCCTTGAAATTCTTTGTGCCAAAAAATGTTTCGTCCCTTATGCTAGAGAATTCCTTGCATAGCATAGAAATATCAACTGATGTAGGTGGATTAAAGGGATTTCTACCTGCTGGTGTTGTATTGGGCGCTTTCCCTTGCACCTTTGGTACCATAGCTTTATTGAACTAGTCTCAAAAGAAGTTTAAACTAGACCTTGAGGGGATTTTTGTAAAAGCTCTTTTATACTTAAAAACTATATCTAAGAGTTCTTTTATGAAAAATACTTTTAAAACAAGTTATTTTGGAAAATACTTTACTTTTAAAAATAAGTTTTTAGGAATCCTGTAACCTTAGGCTCTAATACCAAGTGAAACATCCCAGACCGCTTAATATACCCAAAAGGACACATTAAAAGGCATGGTGCGTTGTAGGTATAGAAAAACTAACAAAGGCTAAGATTCACAAGATAAAAATAGGTAAAAACTAGAATAATAACTTATTTAAAGTAAAACTTTCATAATTGCTTCATAAAGAAGTCAAATACCAAATAGAACATATATATCTCAAAAACCTTCATGTCTTAAAAAAAATTCATAGTCACAAAATCAGAGTAAATAATATCGCTCATAATAAGCCAGTACATAGAAAGAATAAAAGATGAAAGAAAAGAAATACATGCTAGCAAACTCCTCCAAAAAATCTTCAAGCAACTCCTGTAAAGGCTCGCAAATCCGTACCCCTTTGAGCTGGAAAAATTCCACAACAATTCAGCCTAAAGTGGAACAAATGTACCAGTCTTCGGGTTTAAAGAAGAAAGAGGTAGAAGAAGAAACGAAAACCACAACAGAATTGCACATTTCGCAGCGGAACAAATATAATAGATAAATGAATATCTTTAAAACAAAGAAGTATATCAGTTGTTACATTACATCACATTACATTATAAGAGTTTATAACAACAAATAGCGGAAAAGAAATGTTACATATATATATGATACGCCTTGCCATCCAACTTGCCTTCAGATCTCCACAACAACTTCTTGATAGACTTCGCTCCCGAATAATAAACTGACTCTAGACTGCCCGTGTGGAAAATTATGGGCACCCAGAGTTTAGAAAGGGAACAATAAACTCCAGGTCAGTCATGGGACTGGTGTGAGATCTTAAAAATAGTTATTTTCACAAAGAAAGGAAAAGAAATCCTCTATGCTTTTGGAAAATGAAACTACCATAAGGCCTCCCGCCACACACACAATGCAAACGTAGAATTGGAGGAGATTTCTCCTTATGAAAGTCAAACATGCTTGATACGCAAAATCCTTTGATATTATTATTATTAGTGCATAGCGGAAAACATTTCGAAAGTATAATATTAACCTTAGCCAGCATACAACCATTATTGTATGCCTACTATAGCTACCATGTTCAATAGCAGGTTACCGCCACATTCCATGGCAGGTTATATAACTAAAATCGTACAGGGCGCGTATTGTTTCATTGGATTTACAACAAATGGTCAGGCTAAGGAGCTTCCTACTGCCATATGGGTACGCCTCTGGAGGGACGTCTTGAGAACTTACCCGGCTCTCTGCCAACACAAGGCCGGTTACCCCCTTCTTGGGGAGTAAAACCTAAGATATGCCACCCCCGGTCGTTTGCGACCTTTATCCGGGGATCTTCTACAACAATAACCACAAAGAAAGGTATTTGCAGTAACCACATATGTAAAATATAAAGGCTCCATACCTGATACCACCCTTTTCCAGAAGGAACGGACATACCCTAGGGAGCTATCCCTGAAACCTTGCCGCATCTTTCCTGTTTCGACCATTGCCGGTTTGTGAGGCTCGATGAGGTTTCGTCCACAAAGCTAACTTTTCACAAAGTCATGCTGTGATCAACAAATGATCAGCAGCACTTCGTGTGCTACATTACCAAATTAGGAATGTATCACTAGTAACCATCAACTACATAACCTCTGAGCTCATACGTCTAAGAGAAGGGTGATAAGCTAAGAGAATAAATTCTCCGCCACCAACAGAAATGTATTTGATAGAAACCAGCTTTACATCCCAAAGTGTAATGTCAGAACACATCCATACAAGTCCGTTCCGGTATCGAACGGAACCGAAGGCACTTCCAAAGAATCTCTTGCAATCCGGATATTCACTAATCACGTCCGGAATCCCCATCATAAAGTGTGATAAAAATCTCTATACCGGAGCAACTCGGTGCGGAGACATTCGACAGGTAATCCATTCGCTTTCGAAAATACCCGGTCTTCAACAACGTCTTCAAATGCAATCTAATTTCATCGTATCGTTATTCGAAAAGGGTTTTATGACACAAGGTCCTCTCCCGGCTAATTCGAATAATGAGCGCTTATTTTTAAAAATAAGTGTTCAATCAGATTTCAAACAAATCACAACAATTTCCACATTAATCTTCTTAAACAAAAGATCCATCACAATCACAAAGGTTTGATGTGGGTTTGGATAATCTTTGGAATCCGACCCCCGGTCGCATCGAAATTCAAATGTCGTTTAAAGGCAAATATTGATAGTCGGTTATTTAACCATCAATAAATATCCACAACAATCATTAAGATCTAAATAATTTCTCAGTTATTATTTTCAAAAAATCTTCGCAAGGTATATTTCACACTTCAACCTTTTGAAAAAAAAATTCAAATTACTTTTCCTTACGCGGAATATGTTTCCAAATATTTATTTATTTTCACTAAAAATCTGCCGAGTTGAAATGATTTAAAATAATTTAAATTACTTATCCAAACTTATATACTTGGAACATTCAGAATAAAAACTATTTTAAAACACTTTATCTAAAACATTAGTTGTGAAGATATTATATTAAAATCTCATATAAAATTCAAGTCCAAACTAATTTTAAAATAAATTAATAGATAGGATATAACTATATAAATATCCATTTTCTAAAACAAATATCAATTAAAACTTTAAATAATCACATCTATAATAAATTAAAATATATCTTTACTTTAAAGATTTTCAAAACAACCCAAGTAAATAATTTCTCCAAAATAATCTTTTCTTAAAACCATCTTCACAACTTCAATTTCATATTTATAGACTATATTGAAAACATACTTGGCCTTCCATGGAAGTACACCTTCCATTCTAAAATGGTTCATTCAAATCAATTTATAAATCCTTCTGGATTTACTTCAAATTTTCGTTCCAAATCCGTAAATTCCTTTCCACAATTTTGAAAATAAAACAATATTTATTTTTAAAACAAATTTTCCTTTCCTTTATAAAATTCTCAAATATCCACTGATATATGATTTTCAAATCGATTCCCAAATATTCACTTTCAACACCAAAACCTTTTTCAGAAATGGTTTCCCAAAATTTATTTTAAACATCAAGTCAATTTTAGATCGATTTCCCAAATATATATTATTTTTACCAAATCAATATCAAATTGAATTTCTAATATATTTTCAAAACACCAAATCAAATTTCAAATTGATTCTCAAATTTATTTCAAACACCAAATTTATTATCCTTTGAAATAAATTCCTTCTTTTAAATTTATTCAATTTTCTAAAATTAATTTACTATAAATTTTCTACTAAATTTCAAAAATCAATTTTTATTTATTTCTGGTATCCTACGATACCAAAATTATATTTGGCTAGATTATAGCCTTTAACAGTTTCAATCACAAATACTCGCACACAGATTATAAATAATCAACATACAATATTGAAACAATTTCAATTATTTGAGGAATCCAGTTGGATCCCTCTAACCTGTTTTCCTTGCATCCACGGACGTTAGCACAATAACTAAATACGAATTCCACTTCGAGGTGGAATATCGCGGCATATGGGATTTGTAAAATATCATTTGCTATTATGCGACGCATAGGGTCTCATCCGCTATATAATCCGGGAAATCAATCACCCAATATACACTATATACTACAATATATATAATATCATCTAGTGAATAATTTTTATAAATCAACCATCCAAGCACACAGTCAATCAATTTTAAATCTAACTATTTAAAATTTAAATCAGAACAATACTGATTGAGTGAGAAGATCTCACCTTTGCTTTCGCATGCAACCCATTTTCAATCCGTCTTTTTTTCTTTTACAATTTCGACATGTATAAACAATTATAAGGTTTATTAATATTTGGACTAATCGAATAATTAATTTCCATTTAATAGATTAATTAACTAGTGATTTATACTTAAACTAATGGTTTTAAATCTTAAGCTAACTTTCTTTTTAACAAATTCTAAAATTGTTAAAAAAGTTGATTAAATAATTTAAACACCTTAATATAAAATTTTAATTTTAATAGAAAGTTAAAATTGTAAAACATTAATACTTTATTGTAAAATTCCTTTCTTTTAAATCTAAATATATACATATATATGTATTTTAAAATTTAGTAAAACAGAAATATGTTTTCTTTTCCTATACATAACAACAGTAAACTTTATTTTACTGCAAATATATTTTCAAATTAAATAAAAAAATTAAAAAAAAATTACCTTACTGACACGCCATACGCGACCTCCACCACAACGATTGCGAGCCACCCTGGTGACGACTCGCGCTCAACCACATCGTGCAGGCGACCCCACTAACTCCGAGCGATGATTCACCCATCGATGATCATGCTCTATCCAAACTCACCAAAAGTTGCATCGACCATTACTTGCGAGGCCGCCCTGCTCGAACCCTAATCAGGCCCTGTCACGTTGCCTTGCCGTCGCCTTGCATCGCGAACCCTAGAAACCCCAGACCCACTGCACTGCTACCCCCTAACATCGCCTCACCCCTTTGCCTCATCGCCGCCTTCTTCCACGCGATTCGAAGTTATCTCGATTCGAAATTGAATCGATGGATTGGTTGAAGAGGAATTCCATTTGCTTTGACCATTGATTTTTTTTATAAAACGAACTGAAAGGTGCGAGCTTTGATTTGAGGAGGACGAGAACTGTTTGATAGGGGAGAATAGGGACGCGGCCATTATAAATCGATTTCGCTTCAACCCTATTTTTTCTCTCGTTTGATATCGGTATGAAGACTTGAGGGAGACGAAGACGTATTATAAACTGGGAATGGCTTCTTGAGTACGAGAGTTTATTTATAAAAATATCTTTGACTAGTTGACTTCCAATTTTTTTTATTATATTATAAAACTTCCAAAACGTCTCGTTAATTGCCACTCAAAATTTCGAACTCCTCCTAAGGAGTGCCGCTAGGCGTTTATAGGGTTTTACCCGTGTTCCGAACACAATGGACATAGTTTCGAGTCCAAATTCGATCGTATGGAGAAGATAGCTTTTGAATCGAGTTTAAATATTAAATTATCGGTTTTAATTTCAACACGTTTCTCACCCATAAGGATAAACCGTAACTCCAAACGCTACAAAAATTGAAATCCAATAATAATACAATATTACGGATCCAATGGAACTGGTTTCGTTGAATTCCGAGACTGTGCCTCGGAAGGCTATTTTCAAATATTGATTTAAACTATATAATTTCAAAACTGAACAAAATAGTTTCAAATTCAACTCTGAAGCTTCTATTATCTTCAGTGTCATCAATATAAATTTTCTAAGCCTTTGAAATAGTTTTAGCCAGCTTAAAACTGAGGATTCAAATTTTTACCTAACTTCAATAAATTAAGTTTAATAACTAAATTGCCAAATTTATTCTGATATTTGAAATTCAAGTAAACTATCTTTCAAACATTTAAAATCACTTAAATATTTCAATTTCTAGTGTTCAAAATTCTGGATCATCACATCCTTCCCCCCTTAAAAGAATTTCGTCTCGAAATTATTAGTTAAGAAGAATGATACTTAACCGATTTATTATTTTTTCCCAATCCAAATAATTTTATCATCTTATCAAAACAAATCTTTTTATTTAAGACCCACTATCACTTCAACTATCTTTGCAAAATCTTCACAATTTCCAAACAACTTCATTTACTTCACAATTCAAATTTAAATTCAAAATTTTAAATTTTCAAAATTTCTCAAAATTTTTCTAACTCCCTCAATTTTCGAAAAATTTCACCAGCGTCTCCTTTGCGCGGCTAGCTCAGTACGACTACAAAATGGCACCACAGGCCCTCAAATTCAAAAGGAAACAAAAAGCCAAGTGCCTAGACAAGAAAATCATCAAATTTCATACTAAAATTTTAACACATACCTTTTTGTCGAGCAATTCAATTTTATCTTCAAAGTCAAAATCCCAATTCCATTTCTTTTACCTGTAACATACCTGTATATTCTACTAGCCATAATATTCAATTACAACATTCATATATCATTTTGCATATTTTATTACAAAAGGTTGAATATTTACTTCTTATACCATCTTTACTTCATTATTGAAGTTATATATTCATTTTCATTCAACTTTACATTTTCAATTTCATTTGAATTCGATTTACACTTTCAATTCTATTTGGATTCAATTTAACTTCTAAATATTGAATTTTATCAATTATCTTTCATTCACAACAGATTCATATCACTATTTTAAATCAGTTTCATTTACTAATTCATTACAAATTCCAATTCATTTTACCTCAAACCATTTCTTTATTTCACATTTATTATCTTTAGTTCACTTCGAACTAATTCTACAACTTCATTTTATTTGACACAATTTAAATTGGTTTCCAATATTCAGTTTCAATTCCCGTTTTATTCCTTTGCTTATTCCCAAAAATTTATTTTCAATTCACCATTTTAGTTTACAACCACTTATATTAAACTAGATTTCCAGTTCCATACGAATTCAATTCACCTTCATCTATAAATATTAGATTCAATTCATTTTAAACCTTACCCATTTGGTCATTTCTTCAATTAGTTTCACTTACTAATTTTAGTTTAATACTTCACTTTGTTTATCACAAATCAATTTCAATTCCAATTCCAGTTCTAATTACTTACAAATTCGAAATGAATTTCAACATTCAAATTCACTTTCATTTAAATTTAATTGTAAATTTATTTATTCATTCACAACTTTATTTTCCACCTTAATAAATTTTATTCCAATCATTTAGTTTATAAGACTTCTCAAATTCACCTTTATTCAAATTAACTCAAGTTAATTTGAGTTTAATCTGAATTTTCTAAGTTTTCAAACTTATTATTCCATAACTATTTTTTTATAAGATTCCAGAGTCTTTTCAAAATTTCAAAACCATTTTTGAAATCAGTTCAAATTATCCCTTTAAATTTCTAAAACCAAACCCAGTTTGCAAACAACTTCCATTTAAAATAATTTGGTAGCAATTCCTCTCCTGGAAACCCGAAAATGAACATCGATGATACTGCAGTCATCACCGAAGTTATTTTCCAACGACCTAAAAGAGTTTAGGGCTTTCATCCCTTCAAAAACTTTCCAAAAACCTTTGAAAATCATCTTCAAAATCAAAAGGGATTTAAACTTTCCAAATCTCCAAAATTTTCAAATTCTTTTCAAAACATTTCCAAATACTTCTCTGGAATTCCGTTTTAAACTATAAATCACATTTACAATTTACATTTATAAATTCCATTTGCATGTGATTTTATTTCCTTAGCTTTAAGTTATGATTTCAACTTCTTATTCAATAATCAATGATAATAAATTAATATTATCAATTCCAAACAAACAAGCAGCCATATACTATATAATTTATGGAAATCATTTTTCTTTATATACAAAAATAATTTGGGTAAAATTATTTCATTCACCCTATTTTAAAACAATATCGCGTTGACTTGTTCTGTACAAGTGTTTAGAGATCCCTATCGATAGAGTTGTATGGACTATACCGACCAGAATCCATATACCACTCAACAAACCAATCATCATAATATAAAATAATTTTTTCTATATTCACTAACAAATGCGCGCTCATATCTATTATTACGCTCAAACTCATTCTAGAGTACTGCTGACTCAATCTCTAATGAGTAACACCCAACAGAGCCAAGGTTGTAGCTAAACCAAATGCTCTGATACCACATGTAAAGGCCCGCAAATCCGTACCCCTTTGAGCTGGCAAAATTCCGCAACAATTCAGCCCAAATAGGAACAAATGTGCGAGTCTTTGGGTTTAAAGAAGAAAGAGGTAGAAGAAGAAGAAAAGAAAACAACAACAGAATTTCACATTTCGCAGCGGAACAAATATAATAGATAAATGAATATCTTTAAAACAAAGAACTATATCAGTTGTTACATTACATTATCATAGTTTATAACAACAAACAACGGAAAATAAATATTACACACACACAAACACACACACACACACAGATATATATATGATACGCCTCGCCATCCAACTTGCCTTCAGATCTCCATAGCAACTTCTTGATAGACTTCGCTCCTGAATAATGATAACCTGACTCTAGACTGCCAGTGTGAAAAATTATAGGCACCCAAAGTTTAGAAAGGGAACAATAAACTCCAGGTCAGTCATGGGACTGGTGTGAGATCTTAAAAATAGTTTTTTTCATGAAGAAAGGAAAAGAAATCCGCTATGCTTTTGGAAAATGAAACTACCATAAGTCCTCCTACCACACACACAATGCAAACACAGAATTGGAGGAGATTTCTCCTTATGATAGTCAAACATGCTTGATACGCAAAATCCTTTGATATTATTATTAGTGCATAGTGGAAAACATTTCGAAAGTATAATATTAATCTTATCCAGCATACAACCATTATTGTATGCCTACTATAGCTACCATGTTCAATAGCAGTTTACCGCCACATTCCATGGCAGGTTATACAATTAAAACCATACAGGGCGCGTATTGTTTCTTTGGATTTCCAAAAAATGGTCAGGCCAAGGAACTTCCAACTGCTACATGGGTACGCCTCTCGAGGGACATCCCGAGAACCTACCCGGCTATCTGCCAACACAAGGCCGGTTACCCCCTTCCCGGGGAGTAAAACCTAAGATATGCCACACCCGGTCGTTTGTGACCTTTATCCGAGGATCCTCTACACCAACAACCACAAAGAAATGTATTTGCAGTAACCACATAGGTTAAATATCAGGGCTCCATACCTGATACCACCCATTTCCAGAAGGAATGGATATACCCCAGGGGAGCTACCCCTGAAAACTTGCCGCATCTTTCCTGTTTTGACCATTACTGGTTTGTGAGGCTCGATGAGGTCTCGTCCACAAAGCTAACTTTTCACAAAGTCATGCTTTGATCAACAAATGATCAGCAGCACTTCGTGTGCCACATTACCAAATTGGGAATGTATCACTAGTAACCATCAACTACATAACCTCTAAGCTCGTACGTTTCAAAGAAGGGTGTTTAGCTAAGAGAATAAATTCTCCGCCACCAACAGAAATGTAATTGATAGAAACCAGCTTTACATCTCAAAGTGTAATGTCAGACACACATCCATACAAGTCCGTTCCGGGATCGAACGGAACCGAAGGCACTTCCAAAGAAGCCCTTACAATTCGGATATTCACTAATCACGTCCGGAATCTCCATCACAAAGGGTGATAAAAATATCTATACCGAAGCAACTCGGTGGAGAGACATTCGACAGGTAATCCTTTCGCTTTCGAAAATACCCGGTCTTCAACATCATCTTCAAATGCAATCTCATTTCGTCGTATCGTTATTCAGAATGGGTTTTATGACACAAGGTCCTCTCCCGGCTAATCCGAATAATGAGCGCTTATTTTTAAAATTAAGTGTCCAATCATATTACAAACAAATCACAACAATTTCCACGTTGATCTTCTTAAATAAAAGATCCATCACAATCACAAAGGTTCGATGTGGGTTTCGGATAACCGTTTGGAATCCGCCCCCGGTCGCATCGAAATTCAAATGTCGTTTAAAGGAAAATATTGATAGTCGGTTATTTAACTATCAATAAATGTCCACAAAATCACTAAGATCTAAATAATTTCCCAGTTATTATTTTCAAAAAATCTTCGCATGGTATATTTCACACTTCAACCTTTTGAAAACAAATTTCAAATTACTTTTCCTTACGCGGAATACATTTCCAAATATTTATTTATTCCCACTGAAAATCCGCCGAGTTGAAATGCTCTAAAATAATTTAAATTACTTATCCAAACTTATATACTTAGAACATTCAGAATAAAAACTATTTTAAAACACTGTATCTAAAACATTAGTTGTGAAGATATTATATTAAAATCTCATATAAAATTCAAGTCCAAACTAATTTTAAAATAAATTAATAGATAAGATATAACTATTTAAATATCCATTTTCTAAAACAAATATTAATTAAAATTTTAAATAATCACTTCTATAATAAATTAAAATATATCTTTACTTTAAATGTTTTCAAAATAGCCCAAGTAAATAATTTCTCCAAAATAATCTTTTCTTAAAACCATCTTCACATTTTCAATTTGATATTTATAGACTATATTGAAAACATACTCGGCTTTCCAGGGAAAGTACACCTTCCATTCTAAAATGGTTCATTCAATCGATTTATAAATCCTTCTGGATTTACTTCAAATTTACGTTCCAAATTCGTAGATTCCTTTCCACACTTTTAAATATAAAACAATATTTACTTTTAAAACAAATTTTTCTTTCCTTTATAAAATTCCCATTTGTGAATTTTAATTCCCAAATATCCACTGACATATGATTTTCAAATCGATTCCCAAATATTCACTTTCAACACCAAAATCATTTTCAGAATTGGTTTCCCAAAATTTACTTTTAAACATCAAGTCAATTTTAGATCGATTTCCCAAATATTTATTATTTTTACCAAATCAATATCAAATTGAATTTCTAATTTATTTTCAAAACACCAAATCAAATTTCAAATCTATTCTCAAATTTATTTCAAACACAAAATTTATTATCCTTTGAAACAAATTCCTTCTTTTAAATATATTGAATTTTCTAAAATTAATTTACTATAAATTTTCTACTAAATTTCAAAAATCAATTTTTATTTATTTATGGTATCCTACGATACCAAAAATATATTTGGCTAAATTATAGCCTTCAACAGTTTCAATCACAAATAGTCACACACAGATTATAAATAATCAACATACAATATTGAAACAATTTCAATTATTTGAGGAATCCAGTTGGATCCCTCCAACCTGTTTTCCCTACATCCACAGACGTTAGCACAACAATTAAATACCAATTCTACTTTGAGGTGAAATATCGAGGTATACTGAATTTATAAAATATCATCCGCTATTATGCGGCACATAGGGTCTCATCCGCTATATAATGCGGGAAATCAATCACCCAATATATACTATATACTACTATATATATAATATCATCTAGTGAATAATTATTATAAATCAACCATCCAAGCTCACAGTCAATCAATTTTAAATCTAACTATTCAAAATTTAAATCAGAACAATATTGATTGGGTGAGAAGATCTCACCTTTGCTTTCGAATGCAACCCATTTTCAGTCCGGCTTCTTTTTTTTCTTTGCAATTTCGACCTTGTATGAACAATTATAAGGTTTATTAATATTTGGACTAATCGAATAATTAATTTCCATTTAATAGATTAATTCACCAGTAATTTATATTTAAACTAATGGTTTTAAATCTTAAGCCAACTTTCTTTTTAACAAATTCTAAAATTGTTAAATAAGTTGATTAAATAATTTAAACACCTTAATATAAAATTTAAATTTTAACCGCAAGTTAAAATTGTGAAACATTAATCTTTATTGTAAAATTCCTTTCTTTTAAATCTAAATATATACATATATATGTATTTTAAAATTTAGTAAAATAGAAATCTGTTTTCTTTTCCTGTACATAACAACAGTAAACTTTATTTTACTGCAAATATATTTTCAAATTAAATAAAATACAAAAATAAATAAATAAATAAACTGTTACCTTACTGACATGCCACACGCGACCTCCACCACAACGATCGCGAGCCACCCTGGAGACGACTCGCGCTCAACCACATCGTGCAGGCAACCCCACTAACTCCGAGCGACGATTCCCATCAATCATCATGCTCTATCCAAACTCACTAGAAGTTGCATCGACCATTACTTGCGAGGCCGCCCAGCTCGAACCCTAATCAGGCCCTGTCACGATGCCTTTCTGTCGCCTTGCATCGCGAACCCTAAAAACCCCATGCCCACTGCATTGCTATCCCCTGACATTGCCTCACCCCTTTGCCTCATCGCCGCCTTCTTCCACGCAATTCAAAGTTATCTCGATTCGAAATTGAATCGATGTATCGACTGAAGAGGAATTCCATTTGCTTTGACCATTGATTTTTTTTATAAAATGGACTGAAAGGTGAGAGCTTTGACTTGAGGAGGACGAGAACTGTTTGATAGGGGAGAATAGGGACCCCGCCATTATATATCAATTTCGCTTCAGCCCTATTTTTTCTCTCGTTTGATTTCAGTATGAAGAGTTGAGGGAGACGAAGACGTATTATAAATTGGGAATGGCTTCTTGAGTATGAGAGTTTATTTATAAAAATATCTTTGACTAGTTGACTTCCAATTTTTTATTATATTATAAAACTTTCGAAACGTCTCGTTAATTGCCACTCAAAATGTCGAACTCCTCCTAAGGAGTGCCGCTAGGCGTTTATAAGGTTTTACCCATATTCCGGACATAGTGGAAAAGGTTCTGAGTCCCAATTCGATCGTATGGAGAAGATAGCTTTTGAATCGAGTTTAAATAATAAATTATCGATTTTAATTTCAACACGTTTCTCGCCCGTACGGACAAACGGTAACTCCAAACGCTACGAAAATTGAAATCCGATAATAATGCAATATTACGGATCCAATGGAACTAGTTTCGTCGAATTTTGAGACAGTGCCTCGGAAGGCTATTTTCAAATATCGATTTAAACTATATAATTTCAAAACTGAACAAAACAGTTTCAAATTAATTCTGAAGCTTCTATTATCTTCTGTGTCATCAATATAAATTTTCTAAGTCTTTGAAATAGTTTTAGTCGGCTTAAAACTGAGGATTCAAATTTTTACCCAACTTCAATAAATTAAGTTCAACAACTAAATTGCCAAATTTATTTTGATATCTGAAATTCAAGACAACCTATCTTTCAAACATTTAAAATCACTTAAATATTTCAATTTCTAGTGTTCAAAATTCTGGGTCGTCACAACTGCAATCTAGTGACTTCTCCCTTGATTTCCTATGGGGGAGAAAGGGTAAAATAGAGGAGTGGGTTAAACTAAAAGTTCGGTGAATGAAAGTAATTACTTTCTTTATGCAAGATAAAAGTAATAGACTCTACAACTGTTCTAACATAAGGAAGGATAACAAAAGGAAGAGACAAACTGAAAATAAGTACGATTAAATATTGATCAATTTGTACGATAGTTTGAATTTGATTGCTTGCACTTGTTCTGATTTAGTTAGGTTGAATTCCTAATTCTGTAGTTAGGATGTGACCCTAATTCTACTCTTTTTATCGGCCTGCTACTCCATAGACCTTTCTATGGACCAACCGCTATATAACTCCCTACACACCAACTAATGGTATCAATGAAAAATAAACAAAGCAATACTGAGGATCCATACGATATATATAGCTCCTTATACAAAAGGCAATAGTATCTACTAAGACACCTTACTAAGCTCTTAGAAAATATAGCTATTACTGAGCACCCGAATGGAAGTCGCATGCGTAACTGCTACCATGCCCATGCTACCTTTTGCTCCACCTATTGGGTCTTCTTATTACCTCCAACGTACAACGTAGCATGCCCCTCACCTCGCTTTAAGAAAGTGCAAGTTCACCATGTGTGCATAGAAAAAAAAGGGAAACTGCTGTTGGTACTGGCCCTTAATCCAAACTATATCTAGTTGCGCCCCTTATCCAAATTCCCGTGATTTGGACTTCTATTTGACCAATTACTACCATTCTTAGATAAGCTTGCCCTAGGAAATTGAGACATCCCACCCCAAGACCCACATTAGTAAAGAGAATTTCTAAGTAATCATGTCTACTAATGCAGAGAATAGAGCTGGTTAAGGGCGACCCTTATGATAGTGCATTAGCTAAGAGCTAAGTGTGTCAATATTTTTTTTCCATTACCTCATATATCCATACATCATACATAATACGACATATATAAGTAGCATGAACTACAAAATATACATGCACAAGCATCCTAAAAAATAATAGGTACAATGTCGAAGTCCGAACGAAGTGGTCCAAAGAAAAGCAAGCAAACGGATCCAAGAAGGAGTGAGCTAAATCCATAGCTAACCTACAACTCGGTCTGACCCGAGTAATAAATACATGGGCCAGGAAGGCTAGAACTTATCATTAGTAAGGATAATAAGAGGAAAGGGAGAACCATTCTGTTGTTGACAAAAAAATGATATAGGTATCATCAAATCATCTCTAAGGTGAGACATCTATGGGTTCATCATGATTTCATAAGGGAATTCAATTGGTTATCTATCTATGATTCATCTTCTATAGTTATATAAGTGAAATGGGCAAGGATTTGAACCATATAAATAATCATAATAAAATAGTCTAAAATATCATAAATCCATCATAATAGAACTCAATGAGGGTCAAAACATCATATTAGAAATTACCTTAAAACCATCAATAGATGCAAGCCTTCATCTTACTCAAGGCTATAATAACATCCTCATAAAAAGGTGAAATCATGACATCTAAAATTTCATGGAAACCTGCACATGCTTACATCGCGACTAGCACTAATATTTATACCATAGACATCATGATGACTAGAGTCAAGTAATATCATAACATTGTGAACATCGTGATGACTATGGTCTATAATATCATAATGACTCCTAGTCATAAAGACCCGAGTTAATAACATCGTGATGATCGGAGTAGCAACTACATCATGATGACTCCAATTGAGTACTCATGGTCTATAATACTAGTAAACATCGTGAATGTGTTTTAACTTCTCGGATAGGAATCAAATAGGTGTTAATGTACGTCACAAACCATACATTCGCACCTAACGGTTTACTAGCTGTTAGTTGGCGCCACAACAGTAGAACATCATAAACATCATGAAAATATACTTTGCCTCATCTCATCGACGAGTAAATACAATACCCTACTCGTCTCATCTCATTGACGAGTACTAGTGGCATCTTGACTTGTCTCATCTGATCAATAAGTAAAAGCCATCATAATACGTATCTACATCATAAAATCGTCTTAAAGAAGCTTGCCTCATCTCATCGACAAGTAAAAATAACATGTAGATGGTTATTTACAACCATAAACCCAAATAGGAATTTCTAGCTCTTAATTCGGATCATTTCATCGGCGATTAAGAAATACATCTAAAAATGGTAAATCATCGAATATACTCCTAAATTGGAGTTCTCTGACCATATAATCTACCTAAAATTTAATAACATCTTAAATCATCTCAAACAGTTTATCGAAAGGGTTTCGATCGTATAAGTCCAATATTAAGCGATAAAGCAAATCCATGTGTGCTATACCACATGTTTTACTTTACCATTTAATTGCCTTTCTCATACGTCCGAAATTCATAAAAATAAGTAATTTTATGTACAAAGTAAGTTTATTAGAGAAAAACAGGAATTTAAGATGATTTTTCGAAAATGATTATTAAAAACAATATTTGAAATTTATTTATTATAGGAAATAAATATATTTTTATTTAGAAAAATAATTTTAAAATACTATATAATAATAATTTGAAATGTATATATATTTCAAAAATGATTTAGTTAAAACCATTCTTGAAAACAATGAAAACTAAGAAGGATATCTCAAAACCGATAACTTGAATTCAATTCAAATTTATCCGAAAATCAATTCAAATTCCATTTAAATTTGAATTTCAAATTCTCCAAATGTAGCTAGCCTACTGATAGGCATCATAGCTCTCAAAATATCTCAAAAATAACATCAAAACCGAACGAGAATGAGAGCAAAAACGAGCTAATACAATTCTAAGGTCAATGATTGCTATTGCTGTCATTTTGCACTCAGGATGACAACGTACAAACATAATTTTGACCAAGCAAACTTGAAAATTTCAGAAAAAATCAAAACATGAAACTTATAGTACATGATCTATTCGTTATAGAACATTTAAAATTATTTAATTTGGTTAAAAAATGAAAGAGTTACGGTAAATTCCGTTTCAGATTCAAACACAGAGCAAATGTCAGTTGTGCTCTTGGGATAGCAATAGAAACACTCAATTTTAACCCGGATAACTTCAAAATTCTGGAAAACTCAAAACATGAAACTTGTAGCACTATGTCTAAGCTTTCTTGAATATCCATATTATTAAATTTGGGTAAGAAACAAGTAACTTATGGCCAAAACAATTCTTAGGCCTGTGATTGTTGTTGCTATCGATTTGCTCTCGAGACAACAACAAACAAGCACGATTTTGATCAAGAAAACATCAAAATTTTGGAAAACTCAATGCATAAAACTTGTATCTCCATGTCTAGGCTTTCTAGAACATTTAAAATTATTAAATTTAGATAAGAAATGAAAATGTTATGACAAAATTCGTTTCAGCTTAAATCTCAAAGATTTTCTTTTATATATATATTTGTCAATTTCTCACAAGATTATCATTTTCAGCTAGAAAATTTGTAAGATTGCAATCAACTTAAAGATTTAGCTGCAAATTTAAGAGTAGGTTGATGACTTTTGGTGGAGAAATGTTCCTCGGTAACCTGTAGAAGCTAGAAAAGACATATGCAGGAAGAAACAAAAAATACAGACAATTCATATCTCAAGTTCTAAGATTTTTATGAAAACTCTTTTGTTTTGGTAGAAGATTGCCTTTCTATTGTTGATTTAGATGATTTCACTTTGAAATTTGCAGCAAATTGAGTGGGAATTTGATTTAGTTTTAGGAAGCCATTATTTTCTCCTAATTTCTTTTACTATAAAAGTGTTTTTTGAGAAGGAGGTGGGAGAGAAGCTACGTATAGGATTAGTTTTCGTACACCAGAAGTTTCTAAAGAATGGGTTTTGGATTCACACCCAACCCAACAAGCCCAATTTACATATACTTAGTGAAAACCAAGGCTATATACATATTTTAACGTATTATATCACAATATACACATATTTTTCAATATAAACTCAAATGAAAATGTATGCAACCAATTGTATGAAAATAGAATTGTTATTAAAACAAAATAAATTTTATCCTAACTATAAAAATCTATTTTCATCAATAAACCTTATTTCTACATAATTATCATAATTTACATTTTTATCTTTAAAAACACCATTTTTTAACATAATAGTTTATACAAAAGTTGTTTTCTTGTCAAATAAAATACAACAAACCATTCTAACTTTATTTTTACATCAAAATACTATTTTTAAACAATATTCCAACTTTTATATTAATAAAATACAATATACTTCATTTTTCCTCTTTTTAAAATCAATAAATGGTTAATATTGGCATTAATTTCCAATACAATTGCATTTACCCAAATAAAATTACAAATTGATCATTTTCGCTCCAAATTTCAAAATAAAGTTTTTAAGACTTTATTTTCATAAATTTATACTTATTTCAACAATTAAAATGTCGAAATATATCTCTTGATTGATTTATTAATTCAAATTAACAAAATTCCAATTTTTTCATCTTATTTAGCCAAATCTCCTAACAATCAAATTTCAAGCCCAAAATTTATTCTCAAACGCATTGTTTATTTAAAATAACAAATTTTTACCTAAGTTATCTCCTCCATTTTATTTTATTCTCAATGTTAAACTATAATTATCATTATAATTTAATATTTCAAGCAATCACCAATACAAAGGTTCTTACATAAATGCTATTTGGTATTGGTCCTACTTTCATCTTTACTTATTAACTTAGATAAATTATATAAACAAGCCTTTAATACCATTTTTACTTTCTATTCTTATTAATTTATCCCAAACCTTAAAATAAGCCCCATTCTGTTCTTTTTCTTATTATAACCTACATTATAATCATGCTTATTACTTAACCCTAGGTCTAAGTGTGAAAATAAGCTTCTTTCATCTTTTACTTCATTTAGTTATAATTTTAAGTTATAATGTACCAATTATCTTTAATTAGTCCAATTCTAATTATAATTAGGTGTAATTTCAGTCCAATTCCATTATTTATTACAATCTTTATAATTTACATCTAATTTTCTTCATTTAATATTCTTACTTATAAAGTCCATATTTGCTTTCAATTTATTCTAATCCATGCATGTAGAAAAGAGGAATGAAGAGAATAGATGCTTACATAAAATCCCAAAACGTCGAAAAGATGTAAATAAGAAATAAATAATGGTAAATAAGCTTAACTGTAAATTAATAAAAGCTATGCTTAACAATAATAATTTGTAATTAACAGAAATAATACTAAAATTACTGGAAGGAATAGCTGAATAGACCAAAATTAATTAAAAACGGTAAATAATAATCAAAAAAGACTACTCAAAAATCGTAGTAAAACTACAACTATTGGAAACCCTATTATTTTAAATTACTTACTTAAAGAAATCTTGAAATATTACAATCACTCACCTTCGGTCCTAAGCTCTTCCTTAGGTCTTCCCGGATCTGTTATCCCGCTTTTTGGCAAAGCCGTAATACCAAGAGATTGATCGAAAACAAACGACAGTTCGTCTCAGAGATTGGTTGTACTTCGCTTCGCTGTGGATATCGATGAATTTTGTCCGAGTCCGGATTGGGTCACAATTGACAAGACATAATGACCAAAGCTGCAGAAGCCAGCGTTTCGAATCTCATGTCAATCGGAGCTCGTATGTGCAAGTTATGATCGATTCAACCGAAGGAAAGAGCATGACAACACCTCGCTCCATTCGAAACCATCAGGTTCGAATCCATCGGCATGACAATACCTCGCTCCATTCGAATCCATAAGGTTCGAATCCATCGGCATGACAACACCTCGCTCCATTCGAATCCATAAGGTTCGAATCCATTAGGAGTTAGTCACTTCGAACCGATCATGTTCGTATCGATTGAGTTCGAACCCATTGGGATGCCTCTGTTCGAACCGGTCACACTCGAATCCACGAACAATCACTTGTTCGTATCCCACCAAGTCACCTAGCTTAAATGACGTGTCACTCCACGATACGAAGTCGGCGAGATCTGAGGGATCGAAGCGTTAAACCCGGAGAGAAGGCCGGATCGACTCGAAGGACGCGAGCCACCTCATCACGGAACCACGTGGGCCGATGGAGTCGAATACATCGATTCGAAGAAATCGACTTGAACCAAGCAGCCAACCGGAGCATATCAACTCGAATCGATCGTATCTCTCAAACCACGAGGCCAAATGCAATAAAATTTTCACAGTAGCTTCCATACAAGTTAAAGATTGTTCCTGCCAAGTTTCAGCTCGATTGGATCATTCTTTGATGGATTCCAAATTACTTTGAATCAATCTCAGATCGAGTCGATACTTGGTGGGGTCGGTCGCGTGGGCCCACACACGTGCCAGAAAAAGTCTCCCAAAGTTTGAGCGAGATCTGAGCCTCCAACGCCTATAAATAGCACCCTGAAGCCTTCAGAAAAGGGGATCTACCGCCATTCAACGTCTAGACCCTGCCGGATTCAATTCTACTCTTCATTATCGCTGTTGTATTCAGATTTAAAAGCTATCATCAATTGTAGTTCGCTGTAATCAATTGAAATCATCAAGTGAATCAATAAAGATATAAACTTCAGAGTGGACGTAGGCAAGATCGCCGAACCACTATAAATCCTGTGTTTGTGATTGTTGTTGGTGAATTATTGTGATTGTTATTGCTTAGATCTGAGTTCTATATTGATTGTTGCTGATTGGTGTTCATAAACGGGTGCTTTCACGATGTTGGGTGTTTTTGACCAATTTTGACGCAAACATTTTGGTGCTTTCACTGAGAAAAGATGATACAGGATAATTTGAATTTGAAGACTTAAGAATTTAGATCTAAGAACCATGATGAGACAAACAAGTAAGAAACAAAGGCCAGAGAGAAGTGAACACCAAGGAAGTCAAGAGGCTTCTTCAGAAGCGAATCAAGCGTCGATCTTCATCACTAGGGAAGAGATGGAGACAATGATGAAAAAACAAGAGGAGTTGATCCAGAGTTTATTTCAACAGATAGGACAGCTTGGAGCACAGAATAGAGAAGTAGATGGAGTTCGAAACGAAGCAGGACCATCCGGCGTAGCACCTGAACTAGGGGGCACGCACATGGAGAATGTTGATCCAATCTCGGAGGGAGAGAGAGGTACATCTGCGCAATCTGGGAGTAGCAGAGGAGTGAACGCTCAGTCAAGGGGGCAGATCCCAGAGTTCCCTCGTGAACTCGGGGGGCAGGTAGAAAGTGATGAATGGAGATTGCGTCTCGGAGACAATGACAGATTGGCAGAGATGGTTAGAAGAGCTATGAGAGGCGGTTTGGTAAACAAAGATTTGGAGGATGTTAATAGGAGTCCTTTTACTCCAGCGATCAGACGAGCTAGGAACCCACCGGATTTCAAGTTACCATCGTTGGACATGTATAACGGGAGATTTGGAGGATGTTAATAGGAGTCCTTTTACTCCAGCGATCAGACGAACGATCCCCAGACATGCTCTGAATGATCCTTGACCGTTTCGTAGTGGGAACTTACACTTTGACATCCTTGCTTTGCTTTTGTTTCATTTTGATTTGGACATTTAGACTTGGTTTGTTTGGGCATTTCTATTTTAAAGCTCATCTGTTGAAAAGATATTTGGTTCTGATAATTCTGAAATGGCTAAGCTACTTACACATGTACGGGGTCGCGAACGGTCCTTAGGCATGCTCTGAGATGGCGATATGCCCTGATAAATGATCCAGGGACCCAGTCGAACGTGAACCTGGTATCAACAATACCAAGCCCCCTCGGGCACACTTATTCGCCTCCAATAGACACACAAACGATCCAGGAGCTCACCCGAACGTGACCCTGGTATCGATAACAGCAAGTCCTCCCGGGCACACAAACTCGCCTCGAACGACACCCGACCTCGAACGGTCACAATTCGCCTCGAACGGCACCCGACCTCGAACGGTCACAATTCTCCTCGAACGGCACCCGACCTCGAACGGTCACAACTAGCCCCAAACGGCACAACTCACCTTATCTCAAATGGCTCGATTGCGAACGGTCGTCATTTGAGGTCCACCACTTGACCGCGCACAGTCGCACTTCATCTCAAGTATCTCGATCCCGAATGGTCGTTATTTGAGGTCACATAAAACTGTAAATTCCTTTGCAGGACATTAACAGGATATAAACATCCAGCTCATGGAATTACAAAACACGCCTTCCTACCGCAAGGCATATTTTGGGGGGCAAATGTTATCCCTCTTTTTGGCAAAGCCGTAATACCAAGAGATTGATCGAAAACAAACGATGGTTCATCTCAGAGGTTGGTTGTACTTCGCTTCGCTATGGATATCGATGAATTTTGTCCGAGTCCGGATTGGGTCACAATTGACAAGACATAATGACCAAAGCTGCAGAAGCCAGCGTTTCAAATCTCAAGTCAATCGAAGCTCGTATGTGCAAGTTATGATCGATTCAACCTAAGGAAAGAGCATGACAACACCTTGCTCCATTCGAAATCATCAGGTTCGAATCCATCGGCATGACAACACCTCGCTCCATTCGATTCCATAAGGTTCGAATCCATCGGCATGACAACAGCTCGCTCCATTCGAATCCATAAGGTTCGAATCCATCAGGAGTTAGTCACTTCGAACCGATCATGTTCGTATCGATCGAGTTCGAACCCATTGGGATGCCTCTGTTCGAACCGGTCACACTCGAATCCACGAACAATCACTTGTTCATATCCCACCAAGTCAACTAGCTTGGATGACGTGTCACTCCACGATACGAAGTCGGCGAAATCTAAGGGATCGAAGCGTTCAACCCGTAGAGAAGGCCGGATCGACTCGAAGGACGCGCGCCACCTCATCACGGAACCACGTGGGCCGATGGAGTCAAAGACATCGATTCGAAGGAATCGACGCGAACCAAGCAGCCAACCAGAGCATATCAACTCGAATCGATCGTATCTCTCAAACCACGAGGTCAAATGCAATAAAATTTCATAGTAGCTTCCATACAAGGTAAAGATTGTTCCTGCTAAGTTTCAGCTCGATTGGATCATTCTTTGATGGATTCGAAATCACTTCGAATCGATCTCAGATCGAGTCGAAACTTGGTGGGGTCGGTCGTGTGGGCCCGCTCACGTGCCAGAAAAAGTCTCCCGAAGTTTGAGCGAGATCTGAGCCTCCAACGCCTATAAATAGCACCCTGAAGCCTTCAGAAAAAGGGATCTTCCGCCATTCAACGTCCGGACCCTGCCGGATTCAATTCTACTCTTCATTATTGCTGTTTTATTCAGATTTAAAGGCTATCATCAATTGTATTTCGCTGTAATCGATTGAAATCATCAAGTGAATCAATAAAGATATAAACTTTAGAGTGGACGTAGGCAAGATCGCCGAACCACTATAAATCCTATGTTTGTGATTGTTGTTGGTGAATTATTGTGATTGTTATTGCTTAGATCTGAGTTCTATATTGATTGTTGCTGATTGGTGTTCATAAACGGGTGCTTTCACGATGTTGGGTGTTTTTGACCAATTTTGGCGCAAACATTTTGGTGCTTTCACTGAGAAAAGATGATACAGGATAATTTGAATTTGAAGACTTAAGAATTTAGATCTAAGAACCATAACGAGACAAACAAGTAAGGAACAAAGGCCAGAGAGAAGTGAACACCAAGGAAGTCAAGAGGCTTCATCAAAAGCGAATCAAGCGTCGATCTTCATCACTAGGGAGGAGATGGAGACAATGATGAAAAAACAAGAGGAGTTGATCCAGAGTTTATTTCAACAGATAGGACAGCTTGGAGCACGGAATAGAGAAGTAGATGGAGTTCGAAATGAAGCAGGACCATCCGGCGTAGCACCTGAACTAGGGGGCACGCATATGGAGAATGTTGATCCAATCTCGGAGGGAGAGAGAGGTAAATCTGCGCAATGTGGGAGTAGCAGAGGAGTGAACGCTCAGTCAAGGGGGCAGATCCCAGAGTTCCCTCGTGAACTCGGGGGGCAGGTAGAAAGTGATGAATGGAGATTGCGTCTCGGAGACAATGACAGATTGGCAGAGATGGCTAGAAGAGCTATGAGAGGCGGTTTGGTAAACAAAGATTTGGAGGATGCTAATAGGAGTCCTTTTACTCCAGCGATCAGACGAGCTAGGAACCCACCGGATTTCAAGTTACCATCGTTGGACATGTATAACGGGAGAACGGACCCCACGGTTCATCCGACGAAGTATATGAAGCATATGGAAGTGCTGGGGGAATCAGAGGAGGTTATGGCCCGGTGCTTTCCGTTGTACTTGGCGGATATTGCAGCGTTATGGTTTAGATAACTAGAGAGTGGATCTATCGGAACATTGAATGATTTAACTGAATGATTTATGAGGCAATTCAGGGTTCACATTACAAGACCCAAGAATGTGATGACTTTGGCAACCCTAAAGCAGAAAACCGGAGAGACTTTGAGGAGTTATCTAACGCGATTCAACGCAGCAGCAGCTTCGGTGGATCGAGCAGATCCATCTATGGTTGTGATGGCAGCTGTGTCCGGAGTAGCCGACGAAACAGAGTTCAAAAATTCATTGACTAAAGATCCACCTGTGGATCTAGGGGAATTCTACGACGAGGCAGAAAAGTTTTTACGATTAGAGGATGCGAATGCAGAAAGATAAGAAGGAGAAGGAATAGAGGTTTATGTGCTTAAAGACAAAAAGCCTCTCGGGAAGGACTCAAGCAAGGATAAAGAAAAACGAAAGGCTGAGGATAGTGGTAATGGGCCAAAGCGGCTGCGGAGAGAGGCACGATTCACCACCTATTCAGAGCTGAATGAGAGTCTGAAACGAATTTATCAGGATACCAAGGAGCAGGTTCCGTATCGTAGACCAATGCAAAGGGATCCAACCTCTGACGAAAGAAATTCAGATAAGTTTTGTATGTTTCATGAATTGAACGGTCATAACACTAATGATTGTTGGCACCTGAAGGATGAGGTGGAAGGGCATATCAGAAACGGTATGCTCCTTCAGTATATGAGGAGGCGAACTCCAGCAGTGGAACCAGAGCGACCACCGTCTACATCAGCTAGAGGCGACCCTGAACCAAGGCACCGTTTGATTATCAATTGATTGACATAACGATGGATAAGTCGTAAGCTTCCCATTAACACAATTAAATCATTTACACATGTATGAGATCGCGAACGATCCCAAGACATGCTCTGAATGATCCTTGACCGTTTCGTAGTGGGAACTTACACTTTGACATCCTTGCTTTGCTTTTGTTTCATTTTGATTTGGACATTTAGACTTGGTTTGTTTGGGTATTTCTATTTTAAAGCTCATCTGTTGAATAGATATTTGGTTCTGATAATTCTGAAATGGCTAAGCTACTTACACATGTACGGGGTCGCGAACGGTCCTTAGGCATGCTCTGAGATGGCGATATGCCCTGACAAATGATCCAGGGACCCACTCGAACGTGAACCTGGTATGAACAATACCAAGCCCCCTCAGGCACACTTATTCGCCTCCAATAGACACACAAACGATCCAGGAGCTCACCCGAACGTGACCCTGGTATTGATAACACCAAGTCCTCCCGGGAACACAAACTCGCCTCGAACGACACCCGACCTCGAACGGTCACAATTCGCCTCGAACGGCACCCGACCTCGAACGGTCACAATTCTCCTCGAACGGCACTCGACCTCGAACGGTCACAACTAGCCCTAAACGGCACAACTCACCTTATCTCAAATGGCTCGATTGCGAACGGTCGTCATTTGAGGTCCACCACTTGACCGCGCACAGTCGCACTTCATCTCAAGTATCTCGATCCCGAATGGTCGTTATTTGAGGTCACATAAAACTGTAAATTCCTTTGCAGGACATTAACAGGATATAAACATCCAGCTCATGGAATTACAAAACACGCCTTCCTACCGCAAGGCATATTTTAGGGGGCAAATGTTATCCCTCTTTTTGGCAAAGCCGTAATACCAAGAGATTGATCGAAAACAAACGACGGTTCGTCTCAAAGGTTGGTTGTACTTCGCTTCGCTATGGATATCGATGAATTTTGTCCGAGTCCGGATTGGGTCACAATTGACAGGACATAATGACCAAAGCTGCAGAAGCCAGCGTTTCAAATCTCAAGTCAATCGGAGCTCGTATGTGCAAGTTATGATCGATTCAACCTAAGGAAAGAGCATGACAACACCTTGCTCCATTGGAAACCATCAGGTTCGAATCCATCGGCATGACAACACCTCGCTCCGTTCGATTCCATAAGGTTCGAATCCATCGGCATGACAACAGCTCGCTCCATTCGAATCCATAAGGTTCGAATCCAATAGGAGTTAGTCACTTCGAACCGATCATGTTCGTATCGATCAAGTTCGAACCCATTGGGATGCCTCTGTTCGAACCGGTCACACTCGAATCCACGAACAAGCACTTGTTCATATCCCACCAGGTCAACTAGCTTGGATGACGTGTCACTCCACGATACGAAGTCGGAAAAATCTAAGGGATCGAAGCGTTCAACCCGGAGAGAAGGCCGGATCGACTCGAAGGACGCGCGCCACCTCATCACGGAACCACGTGGGCCGATGGAGTCGAAGACATCGATTCGAAGGAATCGACTCAAACCAAGCAGCCAACCGGAGCATATCAACTCGAATCGATCGTATCTCTCAAACCACGAGGTCAAATGCAATAAAATTTCATAGTAGCTTCCATACAAGGTAAAGATTGTTCCTGCCAAGTTTCAGCTCGATTGGATCATTCTTTGATGGATTCGAAATCATTTCGAATCGATCTCAGATCGAGTTGAAACTTGGTGGGGTCGGTTTTGTGGGCCCGCTCACGTGGCAGAAAAAGTCTCCTGAAGTTTGAGCGAGATCTGAGCCTCCAACGCCTATAAATAGCACCCTGAAGCCTTCAGAAAAAGGGATCTTCCGCCATTCAACGACCAGACCCTGCCGGATTCAATTCTACTCTTCTTTATCGCTGTTGTATTCAGATTTAAAGGCTATCATCAATTGTAGTTCGCTGTAATCGATTGAAATCATCAAGTGAATCAATAAAGATATAAACTTTAGAGTGGACGTAGGCAAGATCGCCGAACCACTATAAATCCTATGTTTGTGATTGTTGTTGGTGAATTATTGTGATTGTTATTGCTTAGATCTGAGTTCTATATTGATTGTTGCTGATTGGTGTTCATAAACGGGTGCTTTCACGATATTGGGGGTTTGTGACCAATTTTGGCGCAAACAGGATCCACTTGGAGTTGTAAAATAATTTTTATTAAAAAGATTATCTCCTTGGAAAATTTTCTTTTTAGGGTCCTTCTTGAAAAGGTGAACCCAAGCGGAGAAAATCTAAAATGAGAAAAAGTATTAGGTCTATTATATTTGTAAAAGTGGATCTCAGACCATTGGATTTGGAGATCGAATAGGATGCAACCACGTCACAGGCTGAATAGGAGCCATCAGATGTAGAAACGGAGGGACTGGATTAAACAAAAGGGTGCAAATGACGTGTTTCGATGCTTCTCATTAATTCGAACGAATTAACGTTTGTCCACCTACCATTTTACAACGCAGGTCGATCGCCCCCTTGCCCAGGTCCACCGTCCGATCGACATGACCATGTATTTTTTCCTCCTATATTTTTGCCTATTTTATTTATTTTTTAAGCTAGTCATATTAGCTCAGTTTCTGACATTTTATATATGAAAATTGACTAGATAATTACCACCGACACAATGGTGCAACTCCCATGGCTTGATTTTGATAATTTCACAATGTTATTTGACTATTTAATTAATTAATGAGTTAATTATTATGGGTTAAATTTTGGGATGTTACAATATTGGTTCCATAAAATTATTTTTCTACAAAATTGTTAAATTTTTACTAGCCTTTTAAAGTTTTCAAAAATGTTTTTGAAAGCCTATGGCTCTAATACCAAATGTAGGTTATAGAATTATGGATCTCTAATTAAACACTAGGAGGGCGGTAAATAGTGTTTTCTTATTTTTATAAATCTTTTAAACTTCTTTCAAGATTATTATTAACCAATGTAGAATCAACAATCATAGATGTAAACGTGGATAAGTATGAAAGCTAGTTCGGAGTTAATCTACATCAGTCCCATGCAATTACTTGTGCAGATTTATTTCAAATGCCCGTCTTTCAACAGATAGAAGGAAAACCCAATTACAATCTCAATTTCGAGGCTATGAGACACACCCTCTTTATTTTCCAAGCTCAGGGCATACGCACTTGATTTAGACGGGCTACAAGCATACACACTCGAATTTTCGGGCTACCAAGCACACCCAGTTGATTTGTACAGGCTACAATCAAACCCATGAAAATATAACTAGATTTTGCTGGTTTTTCCAAAGAAAATTTCTTGATCATTAGTAATAATAAATCATTAAGCCTTTTAGATAGCACTTTGATCTTTGGTTGAGAGTGAGATGATTGAAATCATAGAGTAAATAGTAAATCATCAATACAATGAAGATTGAATTGATTCTGGTTGAATTTGAGAAGATTTAGCTATATTTTTCACTAGAAATTTTGGCAAAGTAAGAGGAGAGAATATAATAAGAAAGTAGTTGTTAAAAATTCATATGAAAACTCCTTATATATAGAGGATAAACATACGTGTCCATTCGCAAAGAGTTACAATGAACAAACACTTCATTTCAAATTTTAATTTTATTTTTTCGGCATGTATGTCGACATATCATCGTCTATATGTCAACATAGGGCAGTGTAATTTGAAAACTTGTTTATTTTTTAAATGTTTTGAAAATCTTATACTATGCAAACTAATTTTATACTTTGTAAAATAGTATAAACATAGTTTATAAATATTTTATCCCTTGAAAAACTTTTACAAAATATTTTTCAAAAATATTTTTTGTTTCAAAGATAAAGTATTAGAAAGTGGAAAATAGAGAACAAAGATTGCTACTAGAGACTTTAACAATATTCTACCACTCTATACATTTTGCTATAGTCTTACGATCTTCATATCTTGATTTTTATTCTTATGAGCATTCATGTCCAATCTTCGAGTCTTTATACTATACAATCTTCTTTGAGTCTTTATACTATGTAGTCTTCGATTCAACACCTGTATAATATCCTATACCAAATACTATATAACTTGGCAAAACATTAGTATCCATATTTTGTATGAATGTATTATTATTATTATAGAGGTTGTTGTCATCAAAATTAAAATAACCAAGATATTAATCTTTCCTTTTCAAATTCTACCCCAAGCGTGATCTCTACAGATTCCTTAATGAACATCTTCAAGTATTTTCTTGGCTTCATCTTTGTCGACACACCTTAGCAAGAAGGATGAGAATCCTCTCTTAAATAATATCTTGTCTTGCATAATGCTGCGTCATACTTTATGCAAGAGTTTATGTTTCTCGTTTCTACTCTTTAAAAGAGTATCCTTCATTAGATATTCCTTATAAATGGTCATCCTTGACTCTTTTACGACCTCCAAGATATAATCATTTTCCATTCAGTTAATGCTTATAGTCTTTAGTACTTCTATTGGAATGATTCCTAAACAGTCACACTTCTCCAGAGCTAGCTAGTTTGGCCAATGAATGTATATTTTTGTTCTCCTCTTTGGGGTTGTGCATAATTGTGTCGTGCTCAACCTCATATAGTAGTTCCAACACCTCCGATAGATAAGAGGCGAGTCATTCTCTCTTAGCCCGAATCTTCTTAACTTGAAGAACCACTAGTTAGGATCACTAAATATGTTTAGTTTTCACACTCCCACTTATTTCAATTTCTTTAGTCCCGCTATTAACAGCTCATACTCCACTTGATTATTCATAGCATGGAACTCAAGATTCAATGCACAGAAGATCCTTTAACCTTTTGGAGTTACCAAGACTACTCCCACTCTGGAATCTTGGTCATTGGATGCACTATCTGCTAAGAATTTCCATTCGCAAAGTTTGACTATCCCCTCTTTCATTTCATCGTCCCAGGTAGTAAATTCAATAATGAAATCTGATAAAGCTTGTCCACGTATCAATTTTCTAGGATGATAAATTATTTTGTATTAACCCGTCTTAATATTTAATTTAGTAATCATCCCAAAGTCTTGAGGCAATGCAATCCTTTTTTTAGATGTTGATCCTTTATTACTCTTGCTTGGAAATATAGTCACAACTTCCTTGATGTTATCAGTAAGCCATAAGCTAGCTTTCCTAATTTAGGATTTTGCTTTTCTTTTCCAATAAACCGCTAGCAGATGTAATATATTTGTAAAATCCCTACTTCCTATGCTAAATAAATAAATTCAACCGTTATAAAACTGTTCGAATTCAACATTTGATAATTATTATTTTTGGAAGTAAATACATATTTAATTGAAGGCTAATAATAGAAGATTTTCTTTTGATAAATTCTTTTCAAATAATTTATTAAAATTGAATAAAAATGTTTGGATTAAATAAAAAATATTTTTAAAGTGTAAATAATTTTATTATGTGATAGAAATAGTTGAAAAGTTGATTTTCTTTATGTTGGAACAATGAATAATTAAATAAAAATAAACGAGTATTGCATTGAATAAAGTTGTTCAATTAACTAAATATATTTTATGAAATGTAAAGCAATTTAAATTAGGTTGAGATTTGATTATAAATAAGTTAAAAGTGTTGTTAAAAGAAAAGAAAAGAGGAATGAATTGATTTAAATTAGAACTCAATAAAATGGCCCGTACCCATTTTCTTTCGTCTTTATTCTATAACTCTTCCTACATCTTCATTTGCGAGCTCCGACCCATTACCCATATCCTCTTAAATAGTTTCTTGTAAATTGCCTTAATCCCCAAATATATTTCACATGAAAAAAATAAAAAAAAGATATCTCGACGACTTGGCACTTTATCACTTAACCTGGAGAACTCGAAGCCATATGACTAGTGAGGCTTGCGACATTTGGCTGATGGGCATGACGCTTGGCTAGGATCACAACAAGGTGCTGGATGTTAAAGAGGAGCAGCGACCTTACGACGCATTCTAGGAGGTGATCCATGATTTTTCCAATTACTATGGCCGTTTGCAAGGAGTCGCGTGCTCCAATCGTCGATAAAGGCATCATCAAGAGTTGCTGTGCTAGATGGTGAAGGCATTAGAGCTAGAGTCACGTGCAATTGTGCAGCGGCTGTGTGTAGGCGTAGCGCATTGCATTAGAGGTTGGTGGCAAGCATGCAGTCGACGTTGATAGCTTTGTGCGTGACTTTAGTTAATGGCAGATCCATTGTGCTAGCGAAGGGGACGTTGCTGATTGGTGGTTGGTTGGAGATGGAGCAATGAGGCACAAATTAAAGATTTTGCTTAGGAATTTGGTAAGTAAAATTACATACTCACAACTATGATATAATATATTTCCTATTTGGTTGAATTTTATTTTCGAATGGATGAATGAATTTGCTATGGTATCATTATTGGATGAGATTGATTGTTGCCAATTGAATTAGTTAGTATATCTTAATGAGTTATGTTGTGTGTGTATTGGTCGACATTGATAAAGGTATTTATCAAATACAACACTTGAAATTGATCAAAAAGGGGGTAAATGGATTAAGAAGGCGAAGATTTGAAATAATAAATTATTTTGGAAAAAATATTGAATTTTTGGAATCATTTTCTTATTTAATATGAAAGAAAATGTAATTAATGGAAAATTTGAAAGTGGAATGAATTTAGAAAAATATAAAAGTGAAGTAATTTTGCGGATTGTATGAATATGAATTATTTCAAAAATAAGGAATTCCAAGATTTTATCAAATAAGTGAATTTTTGGAATATTTTTATTTTTATTTATTTATTATTGATCATAAAAATATTTAAAAGGTATTTATGAGATGATATTTGAAATCTATATTTTTAAAGTGATAAGTTAATTTTATTTGGATTTATTTATAAAATAATATTTTGATACAACAGTATGTTGAACGCAGGTTATTTATTGAATGGAAATTAACATTTTTGGATTTATATATATGTATGTATGTATGTATTTATGCGTGTGTGTGTGCGTGTGCGCACGTGTGTGTATTGCAAGTGAATTTTTGGAAGTAAAATATATTTGTGTTATTGAATTATATTGATAATGTATTATATAAGGTGGAATTTTAGTTTGATGAATTACTTTACTTAAAAAAGATTTGAAATGTAAATGAGGATTATAAAGGCATTGTTTTTGGGAATTGACAATAAACCACACATGTCCGACCCAAAAATCACAGGCTGACGGAAAGTCAGGATAAAGAAAAGAAGAGAGAAGAAGAGAAGAGAAGAAAGAGAGAAGAGAGAACCAAACAGTGTAGGATCGATTTCAACCTAGAGGGGGGGGGGGTGGTTTGAACAGGGCAATGCTATTAATTATAAAAATTGTTGTGGAAGCTTATAAAATTATTTCAACACAAATATATCAAAATAGCAACACAGATAATAGCAGAATAATAAATGCAGAAATAGAACGACACAGAATTTAACCAGCTTCGGCAAAACCCTGCCTACGTGCTGCCCCCAAGGTTTCTACTAGAAATTAAGCAGTCAGACGCTTACACACGTAAACTTGCAACACCCGCTATCAACTAGCCTTAATTCTACACTCAAAACCCTACCACAACTCAGCCACTGATTTGCAAAATCTCAAACTACGCTACGTAGTTTGTCCCCTAGTCACACGACTAGTAATTACACAATTTTCAAAAGAAAATACAAAAGATGATAATTTAAAAACACTTAAAAACAACAAAACCCTAATTTTAAACTTTTAAACCCCAATTAAAACCAGGCCATCCCTTTTTCTTTATATTATTATTTTGGCCCAATCCTTTAATTCTAACCGGCCTGGTATCTCTTTCTTGTGAAAAAATGGCGGCATGTTCTCGTTTTCCTTTGCTTGCAAATTAGGTGTTTGTTTCTGAAGTCGTCGAATTTCGATTGCTCAATCAAAATAGATTTTTTCCAGTTCGTTGTTTTCGTCGATTGTTTGGCTCTTTGAATTGTCTTCGGCTACTTCAATTCGATCAAGTTCGAATTTGATTCTGGTATGTAATTTTTGCTTTTTCTCTCTGGTTTGAATACTTGAACTCGATGGATTTGAAACTGCCGATGATGAATGGGACTTATAGAAGTCGAATTCCTATATTTACGTTCGTCTGATTGTAGTTTGATTTTGTCAATACTATGCTTCGGCCATTCGATCTTCATTTGGATGCTTGAGATTAATTGCTGACTTTTTCAATTTACTTGAATAACACGGCGTTGATTTTGAACTGTTCGTTTTTTCTTCATCATCATGGTTTTGATTCTGGTTTGAGGATGTTGATTTCGTTTGTGACCACCACGATTTCGATTTCTGTTGACTTCGGTCACTTGAATTGATTATGTTGATTTTATGGAAATATTTTGGGTTTGGCACCGTCTTGATTTGAAACTGCAGTTCCATGATTTTTTGGACTCGTTTTTTATTGTGATTTCGGCATTACTTTAAACTGCCCTTGGTCATTGCATATGGCTTTGAGTTGACTTTGCATTTCTTCATCATTGATTATTGACAGTTGTGTGTTTTGCATATCAGGTTGTACTTGCTGTGTGGTTTCAATCTCGATTTCTTGCATATTGATGTTGAGCCACTTACTGGTTCCCTGTCTTGTTCAAAACTGATACTTTCATACTTTGTATCACTGCATACTGCATGTTGTATTTTTGGTGCTTGGTTTTGTGATATGAAATGCTGGTGGCTTCACCTGATATTGTCACAGACCACTTGGTCACTGTTGCATACATGTTGAACTCATTCCTACTGTTGCAGTTCCATCTGGTTCATTTTGATTTGGATTGTTGTGTCATTTACTGGTTCTCTCACTTTGTCTTGTCTTCATGTATATATCTGTGCATTCTTCTCTTGGTGCACTTGCTCATTTGAGTTTGCACTGCTTCATCATGTCATTGTTTATATATGCACTTGATAGCCTCAAGCCTGTTGATAATCTATAGTGTTGTATTGGTCTAGTTCACCTTGAACTTCATGTGTGCTCGAGTCTAGTTCATGTATTCATTGTGTCATGTCATCTTGTAACCGTGTCATTTTGCTTTGAGGTAATTTGCATTTTTTAACTTGGTAGCCTCGAGCTCTGCCTTCACTTCAACCATATGTATGCCTCAGGTCTTTGACGTTGAGACTGTGCCATTGTTTTTGTACATTCATGTTGTTCAGTCTTTTCATTTGTGTTGGGCATTGATGTGAACTGTGCTTGAATCTGCAGTGTTGTTTCATTGAGTTTGGTCATTCATTGTAGCTTGTCTGCACTTATATTTGCAGTTTGCATCACTTGTGTATATTTGTTTGAGTGCGGCTTTGTCCCATGCTTATGGTTCTATTGACGATGCTATGCACTGTATATACATGTGCCGTTTTATTTTCGTCTCTGGTCTTGACCATTTTCATGAACTTGCACCTGTGTTGAATCCAGCTTTGGAGCACGGGTTTGACCTTGTGCTATGACATTATTTTTATTGCACTTGAGTTGAACCCGGCTTTTGATTTGGGTTTGACCTGTACTCACCTGTCCCTGTAATTTTATCAAGTGTATATCGGTGTACACGTTCTTGTGGCATATCCAGTGATACACTGTGTATGTCACAAGCTGTTTGTGTATGATGAATTCAAATTTCAACCCAAATAACTGAGGAAAATATTAATTTCAAAATCCACATTTTATTTTATACTACAAAAATTATTTCCTTTTCAGTTTTACGGCGTCAGTATTTATTTTTGCAGATTGCTTAGATGCTAGATTCAATCTTGAATGAAGTTGAAGATAAATTATGAGTAAACGAGCGATATGTAGTAAGGACATTTGTAAATGAAAGATTGTGATGTAATTGAATTTTAATTGTAATCAAAATTGTATATGCATAGTGAAAACTTGAATTTGTACTATTCAAAAATTGTAATAAACATTTGCTTGAATAAAATTTCTGTTTGAATTCAAATTCTGTGTTATTTATTTTATTCTGGAAATATTTATTTAATCTATGAAAAATAAAATAGTACATTACCAAATACATTTAAACTAATATATATATATATATATATATATATATATATATGTTTATTATCATCAAACAAAAATCATATATACGCATATTCAACAAACGGAACAATGCAGAATCTCACATCGCAGCGGAAAACATATAATACCATATCAATGATCTTTACAAAACAGAAACTATGTATAATTACAATCTAAAAGAGGATGATCATACCCTATTTCGGAGCAACCCACTTAGCCTTGCTGCATCTAACCATGTTTTGGTCATTTTTGGTTGATGAGACCTGAGGTAATGATTACCTTTCACAAATCACATATCATATATCACATCACTTTGAATGCCACACGGTCATTTCCGTTGACTACTAATTGACTTACACAAAAATACAATGCTTAAGCTCATACGTCTCAAGGAGGGTGTTAAGCTAAGAGAAATTTCCTTCACCACCACCACTGATGTACGTTTGTAAAAACCAACGTGCGTAATCTGTAGAAGTGAAATGTCAAACAAACATCCGTACAAGTTGTCCAGGAATAGGACAAATCGAAAGTACTTTCCTACCACATTCTATCGGAAAATCCCTAGGATTAGTAGCGAATAGTCCTTGCATTGGATATTTCATAATGAAGAGACCACTGCTACTGGATGTATATTGTGATTTTAACCCCAAACGATCAACAAGCCATCTTCCATTATGAAAATTCTGAATATCAATATCATCAATAACCTGCATAATTGAACGCATATACATTGGTTCGAAGTGGTTTTCGGATAAATCGATTCCGATCTCTTCGCACCAACAAAGCAAAAGAGTTTCTCAATCTCACACAGAAACTAAGTCTAATAGACCGATCATGTATCCAACTTTCAACTTTCTATCCTTCGGCCAAGAAGAGTACTCGATAGATTGGAGTAATACTCCACAATACATGAATCAACAACCTCAACACAAACGATAATCAAGCCTACACAGAAGGCTATGAATTAAATATATAACTAAATAGTTCCCACATCAAGTAGAGGAACTAAAATGGCTAAATCTGATAGTAGGTTATTTAACTATCAAAACTAACAAACAAATATTTAGCAACATATGCAATCACTAGGCCATTTTAATTAATCTATTATTTATTACTTCACTTGCCAAATATTCACTTCAAATTATCTTTTAAAAAGATAAATTCTCAATATCATTTCAATATTTCAATATTGGAAAACATTTCCATATATTTATCTAATAATAAACCAATTTATTTTCAGCACTTAGAAAATATTCCATATACTTAAATTAAGATTAAGTATATATTTTATTCTTTAAGAAAACATTCTCTTTAAACATACTTATTAGGGTCAAAACTAATGTTGCATAAAACATCATTACGACAACCCAAAATCAATAGTATAGGGATTCGAAAATTAGATAGATATATAAATCCCATGCACTATACAAAACATTTCCTTTCGAAATCAATTACTATAACAAGTGTTATAGTCATTCATTTCTTGTACTTCTTGAAAAGTCTATTTCAACAATGAATGATGAAATTTATGGTTTTGATATTCAATACATTTTAAAATATATTCAAATCATTTTAAAGATCACTTCCCAAAAAATTTATTTAATTCAAAAGATTATTCACTGTCCAAAATCATGAATATAATTCCAACCAAATATATTGCATTTACACATTTAACTTAAAGGATTATCCACTGTCCAAAATCATAGATATAATACCTTTAATAAACTTTCATATTTTAACTTATCAAATTCAGTTGATTTCGGATTTATAAAACAATGTTTATAAATTTATATTTATATTTTATAAAAGCTTCCACTTATAAAATCCCCTTATTTACCAATTCTTTATATATTTCATTTACATGTCAAAATCCGGTTTATAAGGTAATTCATTTATAGTTCTCATTATGCACAAATCCATTCAATTATAACTTCACTAATTATAAATCTATAAATCTTATTTACTTATAAAATTCGTTTATAACTCCACCTTAACTTTTACAAAAATCCTATACAATTCCATCGTTTTGATTTATAAAAATTCAATTTTATAAATCTTATATATGAACCATTTATGATAATTTCAAAAATATCAATTTCAACTATTTTAAAAATTAATCAACTTCGTATTTCAAAAAGAAATCACATTCTAATATATTTCTCAAAAATCATAATTTTTATGACATAAAAATTATAACTTTTGTTTACTTATAATAAATCCATTTCCTTAACAATTGAAAAAACTAATAGATCATATATTTTTAAAATCACTTTAAAATCCTTTTTAATTTAAAAACATCACTTTAACATTTTTAAATTACCAAAAATAGGCCCAATGTGGCTACAGCACCAAATACATTAATCACGACATCCAAAATATCATATATCACATGATAACAACATATATCACAATATCTATAAATAAAACCAATACTGTTGAGGAATCCAGTTTGATCCCTCTAACCTATCACCTGCAACAATTATACTTACTAGAATATGTGTACAATGTCCGCTTCGAGGCAGATGCGCATACAAAGGGTCATCCGCTCATACACAGTAACATATAGGCTCTCATCTACTCCAATAGGCAGGAATATATCCAAATACCAATCAATATATAGATAATATATCATATATCATCCAAACAATCATCAATCATCATAAATAATATTTATTCTCACTTATATAAAAATATCGACGAGTCAGAAAGCGTGAGTTGTCCTCACATTGTTTCTAATAGCAGTTGCGGTGTTTTACTCTGAATAAAAATTAAACAGCCATGTAATTTTACCCAAAATTTACACTAGCTCCAATCAACTCCAAACCAGCTCTAGAATGTAGTGCTCTTCAATATGGACCCAACACAATTAGTTTTGTCAAAAACGGACCTTGTATGATAAAGTTATGCAATTTAGAAGTTTATACGAATTTATATAAATCAATTTCAATTTTTTTTTTTTAAAACCTTGATTCATCTCGGACATATGTTTTAAATGAAATAGATCCAGCCGCTACACCCTTTTCTTCTCCATCCCGTTTATCGTCGTACAAGAGGAACCCAAAATGCATGCTCAAATCTCCGATGACGCACCTCCATAGTTGATCGGAACTCGATCAAACAACACCACACGAAAGCTCGACCTCGCCTCCACCTACAGTCAAGAGCACATGAAGCTCAGCTGCCCCTATGCCTTAAAAATTGAGCCCAAAGAACAAACAAGCGTAGCGAATTGCCATCGATCCACTCACTCAAACTCGATCGTGACCATTGAAGTTATAGATCTTGGTGTGCTCTACATTTTTGTAGTTGAAGCTTTTTGCTAATTATTTATAGATTTGGAGATTTTGATGGAAGAATGTTGGCTATTTTCGGCCATTGGATAGTTGCTGGTGGCGAGTCCTAGCCCTATTAGGGTTTTTGTGAATATTGAAAGGTTGTGGCCTTTTGTAGAAAATTTCGCGGCACTATTCATCGCCAAATCAAACTCCAAACGAAGCATGCTGCCTGGCATTTATAATATTTTATCCCTATTTCGAACACAATGGAATACATATCGAGAGCCAATTCGATTGTATTTGGAAGATAGGTTTTCGAATCAACTATTTAAATTTAAAATTCACTTAAATAGATTTCTACGCGTTTTAGCTTGCCCTGACTAAACCGTAAATCCGATTGAGATGAAATTTGAAATCCTACAATAATGTGACATTACGGATCCAATGAGACTGGTTTGGTTGAAATCCGGGAATGTATGAAAAATTTATATTTTACACGTTAATTAAATATTAAAATATTCAATTTCTACAATTTAACTTTTAATTCAATTTTAAAAGCTCACTAACATCATTCTAATTTGAGCGGGCTTTATGTCTAATATCAAATAATCGAGATGGATAGTATTATTCATACCAGGCTTTATGTCTAACTCAAAGTTTATGTTTTCCCCTTAAACTCTCGGGTGCTCAAAATTAATTTGAGCAGACCGAGTGTTAATGTTTTTAGGTTTAGTAGGTTGGACGATTAAAGCTTCCGAAGTAGTGCACGAGGTAAATCTATCTATATAGGAGCAATTTAATTTTATTTCCGTTGTGTTATGTAAGACTGATATGTCTATTTAGTGCTCTGGTCATCCAAGAGGGCATCTTCATATGTCACTCTTGGCGTAATTTACAATAATTATATTTGATCAAAACCTAGGAATCATTTAGGATTATGTAATGGAATATAAAACATGGTTTTGCAATGTATCGGTAAAATTGTTTCTTGAATCTACGATTTTTTTTCATATCCACGTGTTTCTGATATTATGGATACCATTATAATTACCGTATTTTGTCATCGGAAGTTAATACTATGAATGACTGCAGCATCTATAGTGCTTAGCTCCAGGTCTCTAGATAGGGGATGTTAAAAATATATAATAAACGCTAATAATTAAATATACAAAAGAGCACAAATCACTTCTTGATGACATTAAGGAAGGATTAACTTCAAGGTTTGAATCAAAACAAGGAGAATGAATTTATCCAACGTGACTAGAAGGGAGCGCCTTCTACACCAAAAGTATACCTCTGTACAAAATACACTTTAGAGCACACGTGTCACTCTCAGGAACTTCCAAGTAAGACCATCGCCAAACACGAAAATTTGATTACTTCACTTCACTACATGCATACAACCGAAACCCCTCTAGATAGATGTAAACATATCTAATGGGTGCAACCTAATAGCTTAGCTCCCAACCGCTCTTTGGTTTTAGTTCTCTTCGATTTTGGGTACAAATAGTCGAAATGAACTAAAATCTTCCCCGATTGACAAGGCATGAAGAAGGATATCAAAATTGATAGTCGATGAATCAACTATCGGGAATAACATAAAATGATAATATGTTCAAATTAAATCTCATACACTTATCTCAACTCATCGATCTCAAACTATTACTACCTTGAGGAAAACAATGAAGCCAGACAAGTTAGGGAAGTTTTACCTTCTACCTTTACTCGACAAGCATTCCTAACTTTAAGAATACAAAGCGTTCCCTCAACATTTAGTGCTAAGCGTAAGACTAAATATTTCAAATGAACGAATCTAACTTTTAAAACATTTGTCTCACACTTGTGTTTGATTTTCATGTCACAAATATTTGCACAACACTTTTAAAACACTCTTTAAAATATTCTTTTAAATAGCTAATTATATTTCTATGTGTTTAAAAGAAGGGTCAAAAACAAATGTTATTAAAACATTGTTTACTATGAACCCCATAACCAATTACGCTTAGCTTTATTTTTAAAACATTCCTTTTAAATATATTTTTATTTATAAAAAAATTAATTATAAATCAACTTATTATCTTATTTAAAACAAATTTGCTCTAAATATTTACGAATATCAATACTTATTAAGTCAAGTAACAAGTTCCCTTAATAACTTAACGTAATCATTTATTATAACTAAAGTGTTGTGATCCATAATTTTTTGTTAATCCTTAGAAAACATTTATTACAACAACGGTGTTGTAATCCACGCTTCCTTGTCACCTTCAATAAACTCTAAAATACTCGAAATATAGTTTAAAACATCTAATCCAAATATTATTTAAAAATAAAATATCGAGTTTAGTATATATTAAAAATCAAAATCATTTCCTTTTCTAATTCCATGCGAACCTCTGCCATTTTCTCTCCAGTTAGAGTTAGAAATTCTATTAAGGATTCACGTAAGGATTCTAATGAAAGTGGGGGTGAGTATACTAATGCACGTACTAATATAGTACACGCGGATCGTGTAATATGGACTATAATATAAATGCGGAAAATAAATGATAGTAGCAAAGCAAAAATAAAAATAGAAAAATCACACCAGAGATTTTTATACTGGTTCGGAGCACCGTCCTACGTCCAGTCCCAGATTCCTATCTGGATTTTCACTAATAACTACCTCACTTCACCCGGAGGAACAGGTTTACAATACCCGAACAGCCGAACGGGATTTCACGCCTCTAACACACTGAGGACTTCAACACTTGCCTCTTACAACACGAGGACTTCAACACAAACAAATACAATTGTTGTTGACAACTTGTGTTCCTCAAAACACGGATTTGTCACTAGTAGTACACCCTTCCTATAATCTTATCCTCAAAGAATATGAATGATGTTTTGTGAAGATTAAAGAAGGTATATTGCTTATTGAATCAAAAAGGTATAAAATAGTTTCAATGATTCAATAAGCTATTAATTAAATGAGTGCTTTTAGAATGCAAGAATGTTAGAAAGTAAGATCAGAGAAAGCATATAATAATCATATAAATTCATGTTTGAATCAACGATTTAGATGAGTATATATAAGAAGAAATAGTTGTAACTCTTGGTAAAACAGTTGCCATTAAGAGTTGTGATTATTGGTGAAAGGTAGGAGATGCAACTTTTGGAGAAGAGAAGTGTCGTTTGGAAAACTTGCTTTCTGTTTAAAAACGGTCGACAGGTCAAAAAATGACCGGTAGACAGGATTTTAAATATATAGTCGTTATGTGCATGTGTGCACGTTTACTGTGCAACTTTACCAGAAACGGTCGACCGCCCCATTTTCAACCGGTCGACCGGTCTGTGTAAATTTTCACAGTGAATGTACAATGATGTTTAAATGTATATATATCGACTATATTTGAGATGCATGATTATTTGAGGATAGATTTTAACAAGTTTATCACTATTACAACATCAAATAATCAACCTATAATCTAGAGTACCATATGTAGGTCTTGATTTGTCGATTGCCTTTATATTGTTGTCAGCAATCAAAATCTTCATAGAAGCTTTGACTCAACATTCTCCCCCTTTTTGATTGATGACAATATATAGCTAAAGTATTGAATCTCCCCCTGAATATGTGATTTCCTGCAGACAATTATTAGCACCTTTCTCCCTGCAAACAATTATTAGCACCTTTCTCCCCCTTTGTCATCGACAAAAAGGAGTAAACAAAAGAGAATATGAACCAAAAAAGAACAATGCATAATACATATTTAAACATAAGATGTTTTGAAAACTACCATACATGCCATAGTTCAATAAGATGGACACTAATTAGTACAAGTGTCACAGATGTTTTTAAAGAACTTAAAAAAATAAACAAACTAGCTTTAGTCCGACTGAATCTCCTCCTCATCATCTTCATCATCATCATCGTCATCATCGTCATCGTTATCATCGTCATCGTCATCACCTCTAGATGTCTCTCCATGACCTTGTCCGCTTGTACCAGCAGATTCCTCGGATGTTGACCAAGTGAAAGTGGGAGGAGCCGGACGCTTTCCGGGGTCTTGATGTTGGGTAGAGACAGATGTGCTACATGATATAGCATCCCATATAGCACTGAAGAAAGACTTGACCTTGTTGAATCGTTTGTCAATTTTTGAATCCATACGTTTGAGTCTCGCTTCAAGTAAGAATTGATTACGAGCGATGGTTTCAAGAGATTCTCTTGTAGACGACTTAGATTTCAACAACCTAACTTCTCCGGAACGAGGTCGGGAAGATGGAGTTCGTTGTGCTTGTGTACCTCGTTGTTGCCATTGTTCGAATGGCATAATCTGAACATAGGGAGGAGGAAGTTTCATGCGCTTGATGGTAGTGGAGTCAATGCATTTTGGTGTAGATGTTGCTGAATCAGGGGCTGTTACTCCACATGCTAGCAATATGCGCATAATATACTCATTATAGAAGAAATGAGGTCGAGTGGAGTTATTCACTTTTAAAATTTCATCGAAAATCATGTGAGCCCAGTTGATTTCGATTTCCCCGTATATAGCATAAAGAGCCTTGAAATTTTCCTTGTAGACGGCATCATAATTTCCTAATCGAGGAAATAGAGAGTGCATCAAGACACGATGTAATAGCCTTGCTGTCGGTCGTAGCCCAATCGATTTGGTGCCGTCACTATTATCTTCTATAAACTTATGGCTAGTGCTATTTCGGGTGAATACTTCACAAAATGTCGATGAAAATTCTTCACCTCGATTTGGTATTCCAAGAATAGAAGCTATTCTATCATGAGTAAGATAAATTCGTTTGCCGCAAACTACCGACCAAATAACTCCATTTGGATTATCCGGTGTATATTCTTCTAAATTCATATTTGCGTAGAATAATTTAATCATTAAGTGATTAATTTCTACGCTATTATCTGAAAAATCTATTAGAGGAGAAATATTGGAATTGTTTGCTAAACGACGAATACCGTATGAAGTGAAGTCTTCGAATTTGATGAATGAGCCCGGATGGAACTTATAATTTGTCATTTGATTCCATCGAGTTACGGCAACTGGAGTTTCAAGCCACTTTCTGGCAGAGAGAGTTAGAGATGAAGATTCTGAAGATGCTCTTTTCTTTGATTTCTTTTGTGGTGGAGCCATTGATGAGGATTTGAGAGTTTTGGAGCTTGAGAAATATGAACTAGGGTTTGGGAATTGGGAAAGTTTTCAGTAGGAAGTAGAAAGAAATGAGTGTGGGGTATAAAATATATACGTGAACTGAAAAAAAACTGTAAATGCATGCGACCGGTCGACCGCCTATATATGACCGGTCGACCGTTTTCAACCCGAGAGCATTTTTGGTCGACCGGTCATATTTCCGGTGGTCGACCGGTTTTGCTCTGTGTTGAAAACTGCTTGATTTTGCAAAAAATTTTAAAAAAAAATCGATTGCATATATTTTATATTATATTATTATTACAGAATATATGATATTACAAGAAATATATATGAAAACAAAACAATATACATTATGAAATTCTAATGAGAAGGAGAGTTGTCATTAGAATTTTTGTTGTCTTCAATGCGTTTAGCCCTTGGACTCCACTTATTTCGAGCTCCTTCATTCTCGTTATAATTTCTATCCCAAGAGTTTGGAGTCGTTGAAGTCGATGGCCTGGATGGCATTGGTTCATGAACATCGTGCTTGTTTGATCCGCAGAAGAACGATGCCATTCTTTCTAAGACGGATAAACGTGCCGACGTACGTTGTTGTTCATGATAGAGTTGGTTTTGTCCATAATGCAATTGTCTCTGTAGGTCGATTTGATGCTTTTGGTAGTGATGTATCTCATCGATTTGTGCCTTCGTGCGCGGAGAGCAAAATAGTGCTTTCTTTACACGTTTAGATGATGGCGTATGACCAGGAGTGCGAGAACAATGGTGATAACACTCCGGTTTCTGTTTCGGTGTAATCGGAGAGTAATTCTCCTCCGAATCCGAGCTTGTGATTGAAATATGAGGTTCTTGTGCGCATTTGTCACAAATATGAGCCATGATAGCTTGTGTATGATGAATATAATTTTCAGAAAAGAAATGAGAGATTAAAGAGGTAGTTTCAAAAGTTTATATAAAAAAGGTTTGTTAAGAGCTTGTGGTTTGAATTTGATAAAAAGAATTGGCCGTAAACATAACCAAAGGTTTAAAATATTTGTTTAAAAATAGGTAGAGATGGTTATAGTTCTGATTTTTAAGATTGTTAAAAAAAAAAAATATAGCTTAAGAATGTAAATAATTTGTTCTATTCTAGATCTTTTCGAGATACTAAGCCAAGCTCTCTTCGTAGTTTAATAAAACTAGATTCAAGTAAAGGCTTAGTGAAAATATCGGCTAATTGATTGTCAGTATGAACATACTTAAGACATATATTTCCTTTTTCAATATTATCTCTAAGGAAATGATGACGAATATCAATGTGTTTGGTTCTAGAATGATTCACTGGATTTTTAGAGAGATTTATAGCACTCGTGTTATCACAGTATATAATAGAATTCGATAGATGCATATCGAAGTCTTGAAGTGTTTGTTGCATATATAGTACTTGAGTACAAGCTAGAGCCGCCGATATATATTCAGCTTCACATGTAGATAGTGAAACGCAATTTTGTTTCTTACTAAACCACGAGACAAGTGATTTTCCAATAAAATGACATGTACCACTTGTACTCTTTCTATTCGTTCGAGAACCTCCAAAATCAGCATCACTATACGATACTAATTCAAATGGACATTCAATTGGATAAAAAAGACCAAAGTCTTTTGTGTTTTTAAGATAACGAATTATACGTTTCACTGCTCGTAAATGCGATTCCTTCGGATTTGCTTGAAAACGAGCACATAAACAAACACTCATTATTATATCTGGACGACTCGCTGTGAGATAAAGTAGAGAACCAATCATGCTTCGATATAGTTTCTGGTCAATATTCTTACTACTTTCATCTTTTTCAAGATGTGTAGTTGTACTCATAGGAGTTGGTTTACCAGATGTATTTTGTAATCCGAAGCGTTTGATAAGATTTTCACAGTATTTTTCTTGATTGATAAAAATACCGTTTGAAAGTTGTTTGATTTGAAGTCCAAGAAAATAAGATAGTTCTCCCATATGAGACATTTCAAATTCTTTGGTCATAATACTTGCAAATTCCTTGCAGAGTTTATCGTTTGTTGAACCAAAGATTATATCGTCTACATATATTTGGATAACCAGAATATCTTTTCGAGAATGTTTAATAAACAAAGTTTGATCGACTTTGCCTATTTCAAAACCTGAGTTAATAAGATAGCTACGTAATCGTTCATACCAAGCACGAGGTGCTTGTTTTAAACCATACAGAGCTTTCTTAAGTTTGAACACATGGTCAGGATATTTTTCATGTACGAACAACGGAGGTTGTTCGACATAGACATTCTCTTTGATAAATCCATTGAGAAAAGCACTTTTGACATCCATCTGATAAAGTTTGAAATTATGATGACAAGCAAAAGATAATAGAATTCTAATAGCTTCTAGTCGAGCAACTGGTGCAAAAGTTTCTTCATAATCGATACCTTCTTCTTGATTGTATCCTTGTGCTACTAATCTTGCTTTATTTTTGGTGATATTTCCTTGTTCGTCAGCCTTATTTTTATAGACCCATTTAGTACCAATTACTGACTGATCAGTTGGTCTTGGAACAAGTTCCCAAACGTCATTGCGCTCAAACTGATTTAGTTCTTCCTGCATGGCAATGATCCAGTAATCATCTGTAGCAGCTTCTTTTGGATTCTTGGGTTCGATATTTGAGAGAAAAGCGACATGACCCATTTGATTGAGTTGACTCCTTGTTCTGACATGTGATGTTATTTCACCTATTATATTTTGGGCCGGATGGTCTCTTAATATTCTTGGTGGTGTTTGTAATTCACATATTTGAGGAGCATTCTCAATAATTACTTCTGAGTCAGAATCAGTATTTGAGATGATTGGATTATTAATGACTATTGATTCGTCATCATCTGATATTGTGTGAGGATGCTGATAGATTTCATCAAAAGATACATGAAGTGATTCTTCAATAGTTTTGGTTCGTTTATTAAATATCCGATAGGCCTTACTTCGTTCCGAATAACCGACAAATATTCCTTCATCGGCTTTTGGATCGAATTTTCCAAGCTGGTCTTTCGTATTTAAAATAAAGCACTTAGAACCAAAAACTTTGAAGTATGAGATTTTGGGCTTTCTTTTGTTAAACAATTCATAAGGAGTGTTCTTGGTAAGAGGTCTTATGGACACACGATTTAAAACATAACAGGCGGTTGCGACAGCTTCTGCCCAGAAATGTTTTGGTAAGGTAGTTCCATTCAATAATGTTCTTGCACATTCTTGTAAAGTTCGGTTCTTTCGTTCTACTACTCCGTTCTGTTGTGGAGTTCTGGGAAACGAAAAATTATGATATATACCTTTCTTTGTACAAAAATGTTCAAATTCATTATTTTCAAACTCTCCGCCATGATCACTTCTTATATTTTTAACTTTAATCCCTTTTGATTTTTGAATTCTTTTGACGAAGGATTTGAAATGACTGAAAGTATCACTTTTACTTTTTAAAAAAATTGTCCATGTATAACGAGAGAAATCATCAACAATTACAAGCACATATTGACTGTGATTTATTGATTGAACTCTAGTAGGTCCAAATAAATCCATGTGCAGTAACTCAAGTGGTTGTAATGTTGATATGACTTTCTTGGATTTAAACGATGATTTGGTCAATTTTCCTAATTGACATGCATCACAAATGTTGTTAACTTTAAAACTCATTTTGGGTAGTCCTCTAACTAGATTGTTTTTGGCTAGCTTGTCAATAGTTCTGAAGTTTATATGACAGAAACGTTTGTGCCATAGCCATGGATCATTGTCATTAGCCACAAGACACATATCTGAATTATGATTAATATTCATATTTAGAATATATATATTTCTGTCTCTATAACCTTCAAAAACCAAATTATGGTCTTTATCTAAAATACTACACTTATTATTTGAAAAGGAAATTATAAAACCCTTGTCACATAACTGACTAATACTAAGTAAATTGTGTTTTAAATTTCTAACTAGCATGACATTAGTAATAAGAGGTAAGTTAGATGTACCGCAATTGCTCACATCGCCTTTGCCGATGATATAACCTTTTGAATTGTCTCCAAAAGTGACTGAGCCACCATCTGAGTATTTAATATTTGTTAATAAGCTCTTGTCTCCCGTCATATGCTTTGAGCAACCACTGTCCAATATCCACTTCCCTCTTTTCTTCAGTGGGACCTGCAAAAAATAGAATTAAGTTCATGGTACCCACTTTTTTATAGGGTCCTAAGAGTTAGGTCTTAGGAGTCCAAACCCATTTGGGTCCGGTATCCCCTTTATATATATAATTGTTATTAAAATGTACATTATTCATGAATTGCTGAATGTATTTGTTCCTAATCAAATTATTATTTGTTTTAGGAACCCATATTTTGATAGTCTTGACATTTCTCTTTTGAAATTTCACAACTGGTTTTGGTTTGAAATATAATAAACTAAGATTTTTCTTAGCTTCAGTTTTTTGTACTTTCTTCTTCCTTTTATTTCTAAGATGTTTCTTAGTTTCATGTTTGTTATATCCCAAACCTTGTTTATCTGAAATAGATTGTGAACTTTCAATGATTTTAGTCAAATTTTCTCGACCTTTGTTAAAGTTAGAAACATTTTGAGTAATGTCATCAAACTTTGTTTGTAAACTAGCTTTTTCTAGGTCTAGAATTTTGAATTTTGCTTTAAGTTCATGATTTTCAGTAGTGAGAGCATTATTTTTCTCTTTTTGAGCTTCTATTTCATGACTCAAAAGAGATATTTGAGAGTCAACATTAGATGATGATTCTTGAATATTTTCAAGTTCTTCTTCTAATATTTTCTTCTCATCTTTTAACATATCTCGTTCAAACTCTGCTCTACTTAAATCTGCTTTGACTATTTTTAATTGACGTTTTATGTCTTTATATTTGACTATCAATTCAGCATTAATATCAAGTAATTCATCAAATGTAGGAATTTGTACCTCATCTTCTGTTGCCATAAAACAAACATTAGCTTGTTCATTCTCCGAATCACTTTCACTTTCTGATGAAGATGACTCTGAATCATCCCATGTTACTGAGAAGGCTCGTTTTTTTGATTTGTCCTTCTTATATTTGAATTTGTCATTTTCTGACTTTTTCTTTTGTTCTGGACAATCCTTCTGCATGTGTCCTTTTTTATGGCAGTTGAAACATTCTATAGCAGATGAAGATGGTTTATTTGATCCAGGTTTCCTTTTATTGTAGCGACTGGCTTTTCGATATTTTAGGAATTTTTTGAAACCTTTAGCAATGAATGCCAAATCTTCATCTTCAGAATCTGATTCATTTTCATCTTTCTCAACATGAAATGCTACATTTTTCTTTTCTTCTTTCTGTTCTTTTCTAGCCTGCAAACTTGCTTCATAGGACATTAAATTTCCTATCAATTCATCTGGCTTCATGACGGAAAGGTCATTAGCTTCTTCAATTGCTAATACTTTTCCTTCCCATTCATTAGTCAGAGAATGTAGGACTGTTGAAACAACATCAAAATCAGAATACTTTTGTCCTAACCCAATAAGTGCATGGTGAATAGTTTGAAACCGTGAATACATGTCATTGATTGTTTCATTTGGTTTCATTTTGAAATTTTGAAATTGACTTTTCAGCATGGCTATTTTGGCTTGTTTAACCTTGTTAGTACCTTCATGAGTGATTTTTAGCGTTTGCCAAATTTGATATGCAGTAGTGCAGATACTAACACGGTTATATTCATTTTGGTCTAATGCACAGAACAACATATTTATTGCTCTTGCATTTACGGCTGCTGCCGTTTTCTCAGCCACAGTCCATTCTGAATAATCAGTTGTTGGATTCACTATTTCTCTTTGAGTAGCATTCCAAGCATCATAGCTACTTGATTGCATAAAGAATGACATACGTGTTGCCCAATAACTATAGTTAAGACCATTGAAAAATGGAGGTCTTTGTGTCGATTGCCCTTCTGTGTAAGTGGTGTTTTGAGTGCTAGTACTTGCGTTATTTGCCATATTACAAGAATATATCAAATAACTGTGTTACGGTTATATGATGACCGTGCTCCGATACTAAATGAAAGTGGGGGTGAGTATACTAATGCACGTACTAATATAGTACACATGGATCGTGTAATATGGACTATAATATAAATGCGGAAAATAAATGATAGTAGCAAAGCAAAAATAAAAATAGAAAAATCACACCAGAGATTTTTATACTGGTTCGGAGCACCGTCCTACGTCCAGTCCCAGATTCCTATCTGGATTTTCACTAATAACTACCTCACTTCACCCGGAGGAACAGGTTTACAATACCCGAACAGCCGAACGGGATTTCACGCCTCTAACACACTGAGGACTTCAACACTTGCCTCTTACAACACGAGGACTTCAACACAAACAAATACAATTGTTGTTGACAACTTGTGTTCCTCAAAACACGGATTTGTCACTAGTAGTACACCCTTCCTATAATCTTATCCTCAAAGAATATGAATGATGTTTTGTGAAGATTAAAGAAGGTATATTGCTTATTAAATCAAAAAGGTATAAAATAGTTTCAATGATTCAATAAGCTATTAATTAAATGAGTGCTTTTAGAATGCAAGAATGTTAGAAAGTAAGATCAGAGAAAGCATATAATAATCATATAAATTCATGTTTGAATCAACGATTTAGATGAGTATATATAAGAAGAAATAGTTGTAACTCTTGGTAAAACAGTTGCCATTAAGAGTTGTGATTATTGGTGAAAGGTAGGAGATGCAACTTTTGGAGAAGAGAAGTGTCGTTTGAAAAACTTGCTTTCTGTTTAAAAACGGTCGACAGGTCAAAAAATGACCGGTAGACAGGATTTTAAATATATAGTCGTTATGTGCATGTGTGCACGTTTACTGTGCAACTTTACCAGAAACGGTCGACCGCCCCATTTTCAACCGGTCGACCGGTCTGTGTAAATTTTCACAGTGAATGTACAATGATGTTTAAATGTATATATATCGACTATATTTGAGATGCATGATTATTTGAGGATAGATTTTAACAAGTTTATCACTATTACAACATCAAATAATCAACCTATAATCTAGAGTACCATATGTAGGTCTTGATTTGTCGATTGCCTTTATATTGTTGTCAGCAATCAAAATCTTCATAGAAGCTTTGACTCAACATCTAATACTTTTCTAATTGTTCTTTTGATCTGTTTTCTTCTCGTTCAACCTCTTTAATTCTAACAGAATTATATATGCACATATCCTTTGCTGTGTGTGTATATATAAATATATATATATATTATATCAAAAGAAGGAGATCTAGAAAAGAGTTGCTTTGGCGTGGAAAATCGATACAAGAAAAGTTAAGGATAGTATGTGAGTGGAAACCATAGTGTTTTTATTTCAGTAATTGATTAGTATATATATCTATGGAATTGAAAATTCTTTAGGGATTTTGGGATTGCGAAAAGAAAATAGATAAAATCCACCAAAATATCCTTTTTCTAGACGAAGATTCTCGATTATTTATGTTAATTTGATGGAATTTATACTGTTTTTACAATTTTTGATTATTTCATAGTCTATTCCACTTATCCTCCTTCTTTGATTCAAATTGTGACTTTTTAATAATGAAATAAAGGTGTAGAGCATGAATCCTATTCATAGTTTACACCACTTATTCCATACAAAATTCCTTTGTTTATTCCTATAAAAGGAGGAGTTGAATAGAATATTGAGTTACAGTTGCATTTCCTATTGTTTAGGACATTCCATTGGATTGACATAATAAATTGGGTTTCCATTTCTAGTTACAAATCTATTTATTGCAGTTTGGGATATGAATATTTAGTCCTTGTTATGGAAAGTGAAATCATAGAAATCTGAAAGGAAAGGACTTGTATTAGTATTATGGTTAAAAGAATTGACATTTAACGCTAGTTTAGGGCGCATGAACCACACGTTTAGAAGTTATTAGACACAGACGTATGTATTTATTTCTATTAGCGTAATAAACGCATAATTATAACGTATGATTGCATAATTAGTTAGGTAATAATTGTCATTGATTCCCCCTTAGGATGGTAATTAATATTTTAAGACGTAATAAGGAAGATTCCTTGTAAGGCCTTAATTATGAAACGGTGAGATGAGTATTATATATGGAGAATATTTAAATTATGGCTAAGTCATGGGGATGCGAGGTCAATAAAGTTGCACGATAGAAATTTGCTCTTCACTATAAGGCTACCAGCAGTTGTGTACATCCCATTGATGTGAGACAACTTCTAAGATAATTATTTGTGATGATGCAAGGTTGGTCCCAAAATTTGAAGGGTAAATCGGCCCAACTAATCTAGCTACCAATTCCTACAAATAGTCGGACTAATGTGAGATGTCATTATGAGTATGGATCATAATACAAAGGGCCTACTTTGGGGCCTTGAAATATTAAGTGGTTGTTTGAGGACCCGCCTCTTTCCTCTATATAAAGTATTAAATGGCTAAGGGGCTAATTATTAGGCACGATAGGTGGTATCTTGATCGGAGTTCGCTTTGGGATAAGTTACTACGTGACTGATTGGGGGTCCACCTTTCTATAAAGAAGAATTAAGTGGCTCAAGAGATTTAATGCGATGTAAGCTAGATAGTCACCATTAAGAGGCCTACCTTGGGAATGGGCATTAAATGATAGGATATGGCTTAATTGAGGTCTTAGATGGCCAATGTCTACCTATTTTCCAATAAAAGGTATTAAGTGGCGTGGGTACTATCTCTCGCATGGTTAGATATTAATGACGTAGGGTTTTGTTTATAGGATTTAGAATCCTGCTTCGAGAATGGAAGGTATTAAGTGGTTGATTGTGGACCTGCCGCCTTTCCTTATAATAAGTATTAAATGGTTTTATGCATTCAAGACATATTATTATTTCAAAATATACTGCCCAAGTACTAAATTGGTAAGACTGGAGGTTTTTGTTCACCAAACATTGTTATTCCGACTCCCTCCTTGCTATAACATAGGTTAAGGACGGAGTGACGACGGTAACGATGGTTAAAGATGGAGTGGCTTAAGTTTGTGGCAATTATAATTATCTTTTATGATATTTTATGTTATACCCATGTATTTTGGATAAATGATGTAACAGATTTTAGTTGACAGATTGATGATGTTTTGTATTATGACATTTCAAATGGTTTTGAAATAAATTGTACAATTTGCTATTATATTTTGTTCCATCCGTTGTGAGTTCTGAAAGAATAGTTATTGCTATATAATATTACTTCTTTTTCTAACCAACAACCAACGTTTGAATGAATCTAAGTTTCGATGGCCTTTTCTAGGTCGAAATTTAGGCTTGTTCGAAGGAAAGTTGTTACGTTGAGCATTAGAACGTAGGTTACCCGACCAATAGGGAAACTATACATGTGAATGACATACTTGTTATTTTTGAGAAGGTTTTTCAAAAATTCATACTATTACACACACACCCCAATTTCTTTGAACAAACATGCATATACTATGAAACCCTTTTCTTTTAGCATATAATACTATCTTAGGAAATCTTCACTAAAGATTTAGCATACAAATAGTTGATAAGGTGATAATCAATTTTCTTCCAGAACTAGGTTCCCTACCTACAAAAGACTTTCCATTTATAAAATGCCCGAATGGTTTAAACAATATCTTAAGACTGTCGAACAATTTCCTTTTCCTTTAGTTGCATCGGTGGCACCTACTGCCACGCTTACCGATGCAACACCCTGTCTTATTGACTTTCCTAAATTTTATAAGGACTTTCTAAACTGGAAGGGATGACATAATCTGGAATCGAGGGGTATCTAGAAGCTAAAACATGAGTTAATGACTGCGAGAAAATATTCAAAGAGTTTGATTGGGAAGATTAACTAAAGAGAAGGATGGCAACTTAGAACCTTAGAGGAGAAGCTTTAGATTGGTGTAATTTGGTGACTGAGGAAAACATTAGAAGGATTTTTCTCATGGGATGAATTCAAAAATAGAGTTGAGATTAGGTTTATGTCTAAGGAAAAAGCGAGTCTATAACTGGAGAAATTCATTCAGCTTAGGAAAGGAGACTCCACTTTAAAGGAGTATGCAGCTAAGTTCATAGAGCTAGTTGAACACAGGATGAGCTTGATAGATACAGCTATGAAAAAGGCCATGAAGTTTATGAATGGACTAAATTCCCCACCGAGAGAAATTTTGTTGACCTAAGTACCTATTAGTGCCACATATGAGATGTCGGTGGAGATGGCGATGCTACACATGGCCAATGTGGAAGATAAGGAGAGAAAAGGGGAAGGCACCACCTACCCAAAAGCAAGGAGGGTCAAAGAAGGGAAAGCTTTTGTGCTAACAAGAAGTCAAAGGGGAAGTTTAAGAAGGATGGTAAGGTGCGCAAGTGACGTAAGAAGAAAGGTCACGAGGCTAAAGATTGTAGGGTGAGGATGATGAAGGAAGCTTTTAAAGGGAAATGCTTTAATTTCCACGAGGAAGGGCACCTCAAGAATCAGTGCCTTAAGTTGGCGAAGGAAGGATCAATCGATCAAGCTTACGCTATTGAAGTCATCTCTATTACAAGTAGACCACCAAGAGACCAATGGAAGACGTCATTAGAAGGTAGAACTCCTATTTTAGGGTTTATAATTCATATCCTATTTGATTTAGAGGCATCACATTCCTTTATAACTAGGAATGCAGTAAACTTTTCAAACCTTCAAACCTAGATTGTCATAAGCCCAATAGTGGTGTTTAATCCTATTGGGGGTTCGACACTTCTCTCTTTTATTTTAAAAGACATAGTATTGGACATATATGACACTGATTTCATATATCTACTATGAAAAACATGCTTAAGCATCGCTTAAGCGCTAAATGCATGTACGATGCTTGATTTTTGGAAAAGACAATAGAATTAAGCGATGAGCATACAAGCATGCTCAATTGGTGCTTATCTACGCTTTGGTTAAATTTAAGCGACGATTAAGCGCTACTAAGCAAAAAGTAGTTTATTTTTAAAATAGGAAGAAATGAGGTTATAACATAAAAGCAACACTCCCAAACAAAATTTCCTCATTTTCTATCATATACGCGGATAGATGGTGAGTAGTTTTTTCACAATACAGTATGACTATTTATTAAACAAATATGCACAGTTTTAACTCTACTCGAGTATGCTTACTCTAATTAATAACAAAAGTCAAATCGAACTTTTGCAAATTTATTGGCTAACTTCAAAGTAAATTTTTACTTCTTATGATTAATTCGTGCCTACACGGACAATGATTCACTTAATATAATCCATTTGCATTTATATTTATTGGAATTGTAGTGTATGCTAAAAAATTAAGTAGCACCTAGGCGATGCTTAAGTGGCATTTAATCGACATTAAGCGAAGCGAGACTTCTGTCATCTCACCTCGCCTAGCGCTTTATAACATAGTTTCATATTTAATGCATACGTTCTAAATTTTGAGTGGTATGGACTTATCTTGGGTATGGATTGGTTAGCATATTACGGAGTAATTCTTGATCATGATGTGAGGGCTGTACAATTAAGAAGTTGTAGTGGCCGTGACTTAGAATTTCTTTGTACACCCCAAAATTTTGTTGAGTTAGGCTATCTATACTCATTAAATCTGTCTGTATAACGACCCTGACTCGACCGTTGAAAATCGACACTGTATACATCACACGTATTCGAATGCCGCAGATCCAAACATCGAATCTGGTTCATCGGAGCTTAAAACACATTAAGCATAAAAATACAGCGGAAGAAAAAGAATAATATCATTGATATACAACAGTTGATACAACAATGATACAGTATCTGTTAAAACAAGATACAACAGATCCAAAAATATCATAGTATAACATAGCAGCGGAAAGATAATAGAAACAGCAGTAGAGATAACCGTAACTCCAAGTTTCAAACTCCAAAAGCTAGAACCACCAACATGCTTTCCCAATGCGAAACGAGAAACCCCCATCACTTGAACTTAAACAGACTAGGTAAAAGATGAACCAAATGCGATCGCCAGATCCAAAGGCTTCAAAGATATCGAATCTACATATACTATTTGATTATCTGAAAAATCCAACTCTAGACTGCCCGTGTGGAAAATTGTGGGCACCCAAAGTTAAGGAAGGGAAAAGTAAACTCCAGGCCAGTCATGGGACTGGTATGAGCAAACAAAAGTAGTTTATCTTTAAAACAAACAACAAAAGAAGTAAAAGAAATCCACTATGCTTTTTGGAAAATGAAACCACCATAAGGCCTCCCACCACACACACTATGCAAACGCAGAATTGGAGGAGATTTCTCCTTATGATAGTCAAAAATGCTTGATACACAAATTCCTTTTGATATTATTATTAGTGCATAGTGCAGAAAACCTTTCGAAAGTATAATATTAATCTTAGCCAGCATAGACATTTCAACCTATGCTTACTATAGCTACCATCTAAACAGTGGTGATCACCATAAGTAAATGGCAGGTTATACAACTAAAACCGTACAAGGTGCGTATTGGATGATTAGATTTCAAACAAATGGTCAGGCTAAGGAACTTTCCACACCGAATGGAAACGCCTCTGGAGGGACGCCCACAAGAACTAAAACGGTTCCCTACCAACACAAGATCGGGTTACCCCTGCCCGAAAGTAACACCTACAAGTAAGCCATCCCTAGTCGTTACCAACCTTTATCCGAGGTACCTCTACACCAACAACCACAAATGGTTTATCCTTTTGCTAATCCGAGGTACCTTTATCCGACGTACCTTTATACGAGGTACCATTATCCGAATAATCCCTAATCACGTCCAGACTCCCCATCACAAAGGGTGATCAAATCTCTACACCGAGGACTAGTCGGTGCAGAGACATTCAACGGTTTATCCTTTCGCTTTCGAAAATATCCGCTCTTCACCACAGGTCTTCAATTGCATTCCATACCGTCGTATCGTTATTTAGAATGGGTTATATGACACAAAGTCCTCTCCCGGCTAAACTGAATAATGAGTGCTTATTTCAAAACATATGGATAATGAGATCTCAATTAAGTCACAACTTATTACCCAAAACCTTTCTTCAAATGGTTTAAACAAATTATCATTATCAAATCTTTAGACAAAAAAATTCACTTTACAAAGTTCACCAATCTTGCACAAAAACTCATTCATAGTCTTTCAAAACAATTTCTCTTTTAAATTGGATTAACTCATCCAATCTTTAAATCAAAGATGAAATTCATAGCTTTCAAAACCATTTCCAAAGATCTAATCATAACTTTCAAAATAATTCCCATTTCAAATCTTTTATGTATAAAAGATATGCCATTTAAACCCTCTTCAATTTCAAACAAGGTTCAACCATTTTTCACAAAGATTCTTTCATAGCTTTCAAAACTATTTCAATTCCATTTCAAACTTGAAATCTTTCAACATAGATTAAAAATCCTTTCTTTATATGAAAGCTATTATTATTTGAAAACAAATAGTTTTCATTTCGAAAAAAAATCTGATAACATTTGTACAAGTTAAAGCTCTTCAAGTATAAAATTTGGGTTAAATTCAAATTCCCAAAATAATACTTTTAAAATGGTTTAAAACCCATATAAACACATTTATAACTTGTATAACCTTTTTAAACCATAATTTCCAACGTAGAATTCAATTTCAAACCTTGATTTAAATTCAAATCAAAATATTTAAATTTCAAGACTTTATCAAGTTATTCAAAATAACTTTTATCGTTAAAATTCCTTTTCAAAAGCTTTTATTATTAACCCAATTCCATTTCCAAAACCATTCGGATTCAAAATTCAATCTTTAAAACCATTTTAAAAATCTGCGACTTAACCAATTTCCTCGTGCACTCAATACTTGTGTGTGTAAGTTGTAGTCCAGGGATTTTACACAATAGTGCAACATCATCAATCATCACAGATTCAGCACATCAATATCGATAAGCGGTATAATCCTATAATGCTTATCGTTCATTCACAGATTCATAGGTAATATACGCATGTATCGTAGATAAATAAATTATACACAGCTCAATTCACAGAACAAAATATTATAGATCAACTAGGACAATCAATTCAAAGCATCTCATACAATACAAACATTTATAAGCAATCCAAACATTCATAAGTAAGATTAATTATTCATCTGATTAGTTTAAATCAGATTAATCACTTATGAATAAATTATTAATTATGGTTAATTAATATTAATTAGTTATGAACCTTCATCATTAATTAACATTAATCATTTACTAATTAACCTTTAATTATAAATTAATTAACCTTAATTGATAAATCCATTAACCCTTAATTAATTACCATTTAGATTAATTATCCTTAATTAATTACAATAAGTGATTATCCTAATCACTTACATTAATTAATCACAAATTAATTACATTAAGTAATTATCCTTTTATTACTTGATTAATCAATTTAAATCATTAATTAATTACTTTTAATTAAGTAATGAACTTTAGGTAATTAAAACTTAATCACATTAAGTAATTTTTTCTTTATTAATTACATTAAATGATTATACTTAATTAATTTAATTAATAACCTTTAATTACTTATTATTAGTTAATTATTCTTTAATTAAGTAATTATAACAAAATAAATTTATAATTTTACCTTTAATTAATCACATCAATTAATCAACCATTGATTAATCTCTTTTAAATAACATTATCCGTTAAATTTCACTAAGAAATTACTCAAGACCTTAATTGATTTTAAAAGATAAATTATTTATCTTTATTAATTACAAGGTCATCATTTGAATTTTATTTTAAATATCCTTTGAGACAAATTATCATTATAACCTAATTTAACTTAAAATCTTTACGAAAACAAATATTTAAGCTTCTTAATGAAATTCTTAATTATACCATTATATTTATTTAAAATAAATTTAAGAATAAATAAAGGGTTATAACACCTAAAGTTTAATTCAAATATTATAAAACCTTAAATTTATTCAAAACCAAAGATAAACATTTATTATCTTATAAAAATAAATCAAGAAAAAGGGTTTTAAAATTTGGTTTAATTGGAAAAATTGCTTATTTTAAAATTTTCAAACTACAACATTACAAACCCGAGTCAATCTTCGGTTTTCCCGAGCAAAACTTCGGGCTAACCCACAACTTCACTTGCTTCGAGTTGAACCCGAGTAATTCATTTTCTTCCCCAAATTCACAACTATCCAAACACCATAAATACACGGTGCATGTGTACAACCTGGCCAATCACCTCCGACCACGACCCCTACCCTCGACAAGTCGCTTATGATCCCGTCGACGCTCTGACTTCTCATCTCCGACGAACTCGCGGGAAAATGGAAACGAGTCGCTTCGACCAAAATTGGAGCTCAACCCTGGCACATAAATCACCACGCCGACGTCGAACTAGACCACCGGAGTTCATGTGAAACCGGCCACAACTCCTCCACGCATCCTCGCATCCACTCCCCTACGTCCGATCACCTCCGGCTCAACCTCGACGTCGCATTCGTCGCTTTTTTTTCGTCGACCAAGTGGGTTGTTAAACCCTACTTCGCCGATGCCAGACCACCACGGTGGCCAAGGAGTGTTCTAACCATTTTTCCCTTAATCCCCCTTATTCACTCTACCCCCAGACGAAAGCACGCCGTCCAACATCTCCTCGTTCGACAGAAATTGACGAGAATTCAGTTTCCGATCAGCACAAAATATCTCAACATATACTTGTTTAGAAATCATGATTCGATTGCTAATATTCCTCATTTTTGAAGATGATTCAAATTATATAATCAAATCGAGAAAACTTGATATTTAAATTTTGGGATGTGATTGACTTTTCACTATTATATATTAATTTTGAAACAAATATTCAACTTAAATGCTTAAAATCATTTTTAAATAAGATATTATAGTATTATGATTATTTCTCATTTACATATCAAGGCCTAAAAAAGGATGATGGAGGAAATTTTGATTTTCTTTGATTCATTTTCTAATCTTGTAAAGAAGAACAGGGATATATATATATATACACATACACATACAAACATGCATACCTTCATGTCTGCATATTCATAAACATGCAAACCAAATTTCAATCAATCATTCAAACACATTTCAAAGATTAACAAGATTACAGATTTAGGATTTTAAAAAGAATGTTTGCTCACCTGAAATTTTAGAAAGACAGAGGCCTGGAGCTATTGTTTGAAAACTGTATTGATCTTTGATCAGAACTTGATCAAGTTGAGTTGTTATCTTGCTTCCATTTTTTTCCTACACTTGATCCTTAAATTGTTTCCAGGCTTTTGTTTTTAAATTTTATTTCCTAGTTTTGAATTGAAAACTGGGAAATTGGTTTTGGTTGAACTACTTTGATTTTCAGGCTTCGAATTTGCTACCAGACTTTGATTAACTTAATTGGGATGCATTTTGATCTGGAAATTTATGATTTGAACTGAAGCTTATATTTTAATTCCAGTTTTGTTCTCTGGCTTTAAACTTCCAGGTTTGAATTGAAATTTTGATTGTTGTAATTTATATTTTCTTTGATCTTCATTTTCTCAGGTTTGTATAATTTTTCTTTTTTCTTTTAGTTTAGAAAGTTGAATGGAAAAGAATTGAGAAAAAGAGAAAGCCTGGTTTTAAACACCTTGATTTTTTTCTTTATTTACATTTTCAAATTAAAATGATGCCACTTGTTAATTCTATGGCATGCAAAGCCTACAAATGTAAATTCACGTTTTAATAATTTCACAAATGTTCAATTCAAATAAATTTATGTAAAGTCCCTTTCTTAAATTTATATACAAGTTTTTGTTTTAAACCCTATGTTAATAAATTTGCACTTTTGCATTTATATTTTTTAGAGAAAAGAACAAATTGCCACTTGTTAATTCATATTGCTAATATTTTACAAATGTCAAAATAATGCACTTTTATGTTTTAAACCCTTTATAAATTTTTATTTAATTTCATATTTACGCAAGTTTATGTTTCCATCTTCTTATATATTTATATTTGTACAATTTAAATTTATGTTATTTACATATGCATTAAATCAGGTTTACACTTGATAAAAACAAATGCATTAATATATATATAAGTTTTGGAATTTAATTCTAAACAACTTTTTGAAATTTCTTTATATCCAATTCAAAATATAACTTCCAAATTATAGTAAAGAATTAGAAAAAATATTTTATAAATTTTAAACATAGTATTTTCAAATCTAATTTATTTGTAAAATATCTTTGATTGAATTTCCAAATTAAATCCAATTTGTCTTCTAAAACATTTATTTTAGAGTTTCAAATTCAAAATGCAATTCAAAATCAATCTATAGATATATATTTATCCAAATTTTCAATTTAATCCATAATTAAATTTATAATCAATATATTATTCAAAGTATTTATTTCTGAATTTCCAAATTAGAAATTCTATTTTAAAATCATATTTATACTCATTTATATTAATAAACAAACAAATATCTATTTAATTTGGAAAATACCAAATTAATTCACAATTTAATTTCAGAAATTAAATTAATTACCAATTTAAATTTGATTTAAAAACAGGAATGTTACAGATTCTCCCTCTTAAGAAAATTTCGTCCCCGAAATTTGCAAGACAGAGAGACAACAAAGAATAGATAGAAAATGTTTTACCAAATCAAACTGAAAAGCTATTCTGCATTTGGCTTACCAAATCAGAATATCACCAACAATTATGAGAATAAACTCATTTAATATCTCACAAGATACTCAGGTCATCCGGTCTAAGAAATATGCAGGGGCACTGGTTAGTTCGAAGGGATAACTAACCGTTCGTAAAACATATCGAGACCCGAAAGAATAGACAAATAGATTCAATCTTATACAATTCTCAAACACTAGTATGAATTCCAAATTCAGGTTGGAATACTCTAAATTATATATTAACATGTCCCTCTTCGGACTTTGATTCTCACAAGAAATTACTATATAATCCAAACTTGGTTTTAATCGAAATTGTTTTATTGATAAATCAAATTTAACTTCATACTAAATTAACCAGTTTATATCAATTTAAAATTTCAAACTTATTAAAGTTTAAAACGAAAAGCTGATGACTATAATATGAGATAGGAACTTATCTACAACGATTCGCAAGGCCACTACCGCACCAGAGCTTCTTTTGTAGTTGCCGCGAAGACATTAGAGAATTTGAAATTGGATGATCAACAAAGGAGATTGATTGAGAAAAGTTATTTTCACTATTGCAGGGTATCGACCATTTGTAGTCGTACTTCCTTGTCCCCTATCTCGTCTTCTTCTTACCCTCATACTCACTATTAGTAGATAGTAAGAGAATTTACTGAGGCATACGAACGGATATCTTAGGGATATACTCATTCTAGGGCATACTTCACCATATCTCTAATGAGTTACCTAATGTGTTATACTCCAAAAGCTAAAGTTCAACCTTTAGCTCTGTTACCACTATAATAACCCTAACTCGACCTTCGAAAATCAACACTGAATACATCACCCATATTCGAATGCCGTAGATGCAAACGTCGAATCTGGTTCATCGGAGCTTATAACACATTAAGTATAACAATATACAGAAGAAAAAGAATAATATCATTGATATACAACAGTTGATACAACAATGATACAATATCTGTTACAACAAGATACAACAGATCCAAAAATATCAGAGTAGAACATAGCAGCGGAAAGATAATAGAAATAGTAGAAGAGATAACTATAATTCCAAGTTTCAAACTCCAAAAGCTAGAACCACCAGCATGCTTTCCAAACGCGAAACGAGAAACCCCCATCACTTGAACTTAAGTAGACTAGGCAAAAGATGAACCAAATGCGATCGCCAGATCCAAAGGCTTCAAAAATATCGAATCTACATCTACTATTGATTATCTGAAAAATCCAACTCTAGACTGCCCGTTTGAAAAATTGTGGGCACCCAGAGTTTAGGAAGGGAACAATAAACTCCAGGTCAGTCATGAGACTGGTATGAGCAAACAAAAACAGTTTATATTTAAAACAAACAACAAAAGAAGTAAAAGAAATCTGCAATGCTTTTTGGAAAATGAATCTACCAAAAAACCTCCAACCGCACAGCCCTTGCAAACGCAGAATTGGAGGAGATTTCTCCTTATGATAGTAAAAAATGATTGATATGCAAATTCCTTTTGATATTATTGTTAGTGCATAGTGCAGAAAACCTTTCGAAAGTATAACATTAATCTTAGCCAGCATAGACATTTCGAACTATGCCTACTATAGCTACCATCTAAACAGTGGTGACCACCATAAGTAAATGGCAGGTTATACAACTAAAACCATACAAGGCGCGTATTGGATAATTGGATTTTCAAAAAATATCCAGGCTAAGGAACTTCCCACATCGAATGGAACGCCTCTAGAGGGACGCACCCAAGAACCAAATCGGTTCCCTACCAACACAAGGTCGAGTTACCCCTGCCAGGAAGTAACACCTACAAGTAAGCCATCCCCGGTCGTTACCGACCTTTATCTGAGGTACCTCTCCACCAACAACCACAAAGCAAAAAGTTTGCAGCAACCACAAAGTTAAGTACCTGGGTTCATACCATGATACCACTTATAATCCAGAAAGAAATGGACATATCCTAGGGGCGTGACCCCCGAAAACCTTGCCGCAACATTCTTGTTTCGACTATTTCCAGGTTGTGAAGCTCGATGAAGTCTCGTCCACAAAGCTACCTTTTTACCAAAGCCATGTTACGATCAACAAATGATCAGCAGCACTTCGTATGCCACATTACCGAATTGGTAATGTATCACTAGTAACTATCAACTACATAGCCTCTGAGCTCGTACGTCTTAGAGAAGGGTGCTAAGCTAAGAGAATAAATTCTCCCCAACTAAACAGAAATGTATTTGATAGAAACCAGCTTTACATCTCAAAGTGTAACGTCAGACACACATCCATACAAGTCCGTTCCGGGTTCGAACGGAACCAAAGGCACTTTACAAAGAAGCCCTTGCAATCCGGATAATCCCTAATCACGTCCAAACTTCCCATTACTAAGGATGATCAAATCTCTATATCGGGGACTAGTCGATGCAGAGACATTCGACGGTTTATCCTTTCGCTTTCAAAAATATCCAGTCTTCACCACTGTCTTCAATTGCATTCCATAACGTCGTTTCATTATTCGAAATGGGTTATATGACACAAAGTCCTCTCCCGGCTAAACCGAATAATGAGCGCTTATTTCAAAACATATGGATAATGGGATCTTAATTAACTCACAACTTATTACCCAAAACCTTTCTTCTAATGGTTTAAACATATTACCATTATCAAATCTTTAAACAAAAGGATTCACTTTACAAAGTTCACCAATCTTTCACAAAAACTCATTCATAGTCTTTCAAAACAATTTCCCTTTTAAAGTGGATTAACTCATCCAATCTTTAAATCAAAGATTAAATTCATAGTTTTCAAAACCATTTCCAAAGATCCAATCATAACTTTCAAAACAATTCCCATTTCAAATTTTTTTAAGTATAAAAGATATACCATTCAAATCCTCTTCAATTTCAAAAAAGGTTCAACCATCTTTCACAAAGATTCATTCATAGCTTTAAAAACTATTTCAATTCTATTTCAAACTTGACATCTTTCAACACAAATTGGAAATCCTTTCTTTATATGAAATCTATTATTATTTGAAAACAAATAGTTTTCGTTTTTAAAAAAAATCCGATTACATTTACACAAGTTAAAGCCCTTCAAGTATAAAACTTGGGTTGAATTCAAATTCCCAAAATAATACTTTTAAAATGGTTTAAAACCCATATAAACACATTTATAACTTGTATAACCTTTTTAAACCATAATTTCCAACATAGAATTCAATTTTAAATCTTGATTTAAATTCAAATCAAATTATTTTGAATTTCAAAACTTTATCAAGTTATTCAAAATAAATTTTATCTTTAAAATTCCTTTTCAAAAGCTTTTTATAATTAACCCAATTCCATTTTCAAAACCATTCGGATTAAAATTCAATCTTCAAAACCATTTTAAAAATCTATGACTTAAACAATTTCCTCCTGCACTCCACATTTTTGTGTGTAAGATGTTGTCCAGGGGTTATACACAATAGTGCAGCATCATCAATCGTCACAGATTCAAGCACATCAATATCGATAAGCGGTATAATCCTATAATGCATATCGTTCATTCACAGATTCATAGACAGTATACAAGTGTATCATAGATAAATAAATTATACACAGCTCAATTCACATAACAAAATATTACAGATCAGCTAGGACAGTCAATTCAAAGCATCTCATACAATACATAAATTCATAAACAATCCAAACATCCATAAGTAAGATTAATTATTCATCTGATTAATTTAAATCAGATTAATCACTTATGAACAAATTATTAATTATGGTTAATTAATATTAATTAATTACGAACCTTCATCATTAATTAACCTTTAATCATTTACTAATTAACCTTTAATTATAAATTAATTGACCTTAATTGATAAATCCATTAACCTGTAATTAATTACCATTTAAATTATTTATCCTTAATTAATTACAATAAGTGATTATCCTAATCACTTGCATTAATTAATCACAAATTAATTACATTAAGTAATTATCCTTTAATTACTTGATTAATCAATTTAAATCATTAATTAATTACTTTTAATTAAGTAATGATGTAACGACCCGTATTTTACGTGTCGATATATCGTAGAATTCTAGGTCGTTAGTGTTGTTTATGTCGTCCTTAGCCTAAGTCGTAAGGGAGGATAACTCGTATGTTGTTTGAGTCGCGTGGAAGTTAGATTGGGAAGTTAACTCGAGATAGTGCTAGAGCGAGTTAACAGGTTAGTGATATTAGCGAGTTACGAGTTATCAGGTTAGAAAGGTTAGCGACTTAGTGGCTGGGACGAGTTAGCGTGTTAGTATGTTGACCGAGTCATAATAGTTAACGAGTTAACTAGTAGGCGAGATAAGGATTAACTCATATGGCCGAGTTATAGGAGTTAACCGGTTAGGTCTGACCGGGTTAAGAACTGAACGACTTAAGGGTTAGTGGAGTCAGCGCGTTGCCGAGTTAGTGAGGCTAGTGTGTTAGCGGGTTAGTGAGCTAACGAGTTAGCAGAGTTACCGAGTTAAGGGTTAGTGGATTGGGCCGGCTTAGTGTTAGGACGGCATGTGTAGTTAGGTCATGACTCGTATACGAGTTAAGTCGTTGGGTCGGCCAGGTGATAAGTCGTTTCCCCAGTTGAGTCATTGAGTTCGATAAGTCGTAAGCCGTTGAGTCGTAGCTCGTGTATGAGTTAGGCCGCGCATAGGATAAGTCGTTTGGTTCTGTGTGTGTTAGGTTGTAGTACCTGTTGAGTCGTGGGAATGGCTGAGTCGTATGTCGCTAGGTTGTTGAGTCGTTTACGAGTTAAGGATAGGTTGGCTGGGCTCGATGAGTCGTATAACGTGTTGTTTGATGAGTCATGGACGACTCATGGGATAAGTCGTGACCGACTTAAGGGGCGACGACTCATGGGGCTTCCAGCCTATAAATAGAGGGCTTTGGCTCACCTTTTGGCACCAGTTTTTGAAGCGACGAAGTGCTGCCATTTTGAGAGCTCGACTACAACATTTCTTCATTTCCTTTTCTCCATTCCAATCTAGTTCTAACATCCATCCAAGATCGAAGATCGAAGAGCCAAAGTTGAAGATCTTCATCCGACGAAGCTAGATTTCACCATTTCAAGCGAGATTTCACCAAATCGAGCTTGAATCCTTGCTGTCCAGATCTGAAATTGATAGTTTTTGAAGTGTTTGGGTGATTTGGTGAGTGGTAGTTATCTCTCACGCGGACCCAAAGGAGTGTATTGGATTGGTGGTTTGTTGGAGTGTTGTAGATAGTGATTTTATGCATTCTTCCTTAGATCCAAGTGTAGATCCATTACTTATGAAGATGTTTACCTTTTTAAGTTCATTCATCTAGTTGTAGAGACAAAACCCATGATTTATATTTGTTAGATCTATGCTAAAGACCCATGATTCATGTATGTTAGGTCTATGCTCATTTATTTACGAAATTGCCATTGTAATTATAAATGCCTATTTAGATCATGTTTGATTACTTGATTTTCTATGTAGATCTTGTTGAATGATTGATTGCTTGGATTAATGTTTGATTTGATTGATTAGTTGATCTATTACTTGACTTGGACAAGTAAGGTCGATGGTGATTCAAAAGCTAAGTGGAAAGGCTCTTGAATGGTGAACGCTGCCTGTAGCATATGAAGCGGATGTGGAAGCTCATATGGATGGATTCGATGATGTGGAACCTTGCCATAATGCGAGAAGGAAAAGCATGATATTGAGATGGGACTTTGCTATGATGTGATGGGGCAAGGCATATGTTGAGATGGGACGGGTCATGATGACGTTCCAAGCACGGGCCATGACGACGTGCGAAGTTATAACTCGGTGATGCGGTCCGAGTTGGGATGGATAATGGTTAGCTTGAGAGGCGCTTGAGCTAGTATGGAAAGAGTCGTCAAGGAGGATGACTAGGAGGCTAAGATCTCATCGTTGTTGAAGGTTCTAGCATACTCAAAGCAAGGGTACGTTGGAACGGGTCACGATGACGTTCCAAGCACGGGTCACGATGACGTGCTAGTACTCTGGGCTGATGCGTTCGGCTTAGGCACGGGTCATGATGACGTGCGGAGTTATGTCTAAAACCGGGGTCACCATTAGCCCTTGACAGGTGGTCATTCAACTAACGGTGAAATCAAGGCAAGGATAACAGTGATAGCCAGAGTCATGGATGTTTGGTTGTATTATCATTCGGTCTCAAGAGCGGTGTTTTCTGGGTGCTTATCTGATCTTGGTTTAGGCCTTGGGGGTTTGTATTTGGAAAACATCGTCCTTGGCTCGAGTGATTATTGCTTTACCTTAATTATCTGCTAAGTTATGCTTGCTTCTTCTTAGTATGTGTCTGGGGGCTATCACTGTAGAAAGAGGTGGAGTGGGATGGTTTGGTTCCTATTCCTTTTATCCCTTATGCTCTTTTGGTATGTTTGATAGTTGATTTACTGCTCACTAAGACTTTGTCTGACTCAAGGTTTTATGTCTCCTCTTATTACCTTGGGCTGTTCATCCATGTTGGGATGGGCAGACTAGGTAGCAGGTGACAGGTGCTGTTCTTGGAGATCTACGCTGATGATGACGAAGACGAGCAGGAGGCTTTTGCATATTATTTCCTATTATATGTACTGGGTGTTCCGCTGCTGTATTGGTTTGAGTGTTATGTAGTGAGGCTTTGATGTATGGATGATTCATATGTTTGTATAAAGCTATTATGATTAGATGATGATATTCTGTTCTACGGGAGCTTCACTGTATTATATTTCTCTATTGTATTTTATCCATGCGCTGTGAGTTTTACGATAGAGTCTGCGATGTTTATGTTACCCTGACTATCGTCCATGGCTACCTGGCACGCTTTTCAGCGCACTATTCCTCTTGTTTTGGTGCGGGAGTCATGGGCGGTCGTCACAAATGATCTTTAGGTAATTAATTATCCTTAATTTCCCACATTAGTAAATAAATCTTTAACTTAATCACATTAAGTAATTTTTTTCTTTATTAATTACATTAAATGATTATACTTAATTAATTTCATTAAGTAAATAACCTTTAATTACTTATTATTAGTTAATCATTCTTTAGTTAGGTAATTATAATAAAATAAATTTATAAATTTACCTTTAATTAATCACATCAATTCATCAACCATTGATTCATCTCATTCAAATAACATTATCCTTTAACTTTCACTAAGAAATTACTCAAGACCTTAAATGATTTTAAAAGATAAATTATTTATCATTGTTAATTACATGGTCATAATTTAAATTTTATTTTAAATATCCTTTGAGACAAATTATCATTATAACCTAACTCAACTTAAAATCTTTAAGAAAACAAACATTTATGCTTCTTAATTAAATTCTTAATTATACCATTATATTTATTTAAAATAAATTAAGAATAAATAAAGGGTTATAACACCTCAAGCTTAATTCAAATATAATGAAACCTTAAATTTATTCAAAACCAAAGATAAACATTTATTATCTTATAAAAATAAATCAAGAAAAAGGGGTTTAAAATTTGATTTAATTGGAAAAACTTTCTTACTTTAAAATTTTCAAATTACAACATTATAAACCCGAGTCATTCTTCAGCTTTCCCGAGCAAAACTTCGGGCTAACCCACAACTTCACTTGCTTCGAGTATTTTTCGCGAATTCCTTGAGTGGAACCCAAGTATTTCATTTTCTTCCCCAAATTCACAATTATCCAAACACCATATATACAGGGTGCACGTGTACAACCTCGCCAATCGCCTCCGACCACTGCCCCTACCCTCGACAAGTCACTGATGACCCCATTGACCCTCTGACTTCTCATCTCCGACGAACTCGCGAGAAAATGGAAATGAGTCACTTCAACCAAAACTGGAGCTCAACCCTGACCTATAAATCACCACATCGACGTCAAACTAGACCACCGGAGTTCACGTGAATCCGGCCACTACCCCTCTATGCATCCTCGCATCCACTCCCCCACGTTCGATCGCCTTTGGCTCAACCTCGACGACGAATTCGTCGCTTTTTTTCAATCAACCAAGTGGGTTATTAAACCCTACTTCGCCGATGCCAGACCACCACGGGGGCCAAGGAGTGTTCTAACCATTTTTCCCTTAACCCCCCTTATTCACTCTACCCCAGACGAAAAGTGCCGTCCAACGTCTCCTCAGTCGAGAGAAATTGACAGAATTCAACAACACAAAAACCTCAACATATACTTGTTTAAAAATCATGATTCGATTGCTAAAATTCCTCATTTTTAAAGACGATTCAAATTATATAATTAAATCGAGAAAACTAGATATTCAAATTTTGGGATATGATTGAGTTTTCACTGTTATATATTAATTTTGAAACAAATATCCAACTTAAATACTTAAAATCATTTTTAAATAAGAGATTATAGTCTTACAATTATTTCTCATTTAGATATTAAGGCCTATAAAAGGATGATGGAGTAGATTTTGATTTTCTTTGATTCATTTTCTAATCCTGTAAAGAAAAACAGGGATATATATACATACAAACATGCATACCTTCATGTCTGCATATTCATAAACATGCAAACCAAATTTCACTTAATCTTTCATACACATTTCAAAGATTAACAAGATTACAAGTTTAGGATTTTAAAATGAATGTCTGCTCACCTAAAATGTTGGAAAGACAGAGAACCTAGAGTTGTTGTTTGAAAACTGTATTGATCTTTGATATGGACTTGATCAAGTTGAGTTGTTGGCTTGCTTCCAGTTTTTTTCTACACTTGATCCTTAAATTGTTTCCAGGCTTTTGTTTTTAATTTTTGTTTCCTGGTTTTGAATTGAAAACTGAGAAATTGGTTTTGGTTGAACTGCTTTGATTTTCAGGCTTTGAATCTGCTACCATACTTTTTTTAACTTAATTGAGATGCATTTTAATCTGGAAATTTATAATGTTAACTGAAGCTTTTATTTTGATCCAGTTTTATTCTCTAGCTTTAAATTTCCAGGTTTGAATTTAACTTTTGATTGTTGGAATTTGTATTTGCTTTGATCTTCATTTTCTCAAGTTTGTATAATTTTTCTTTTCTTTTCAGTTTTAAAAGATGAATGGCAAAGAATTGAGAAAAAGAGAAAGCATGGTTTTAAACACCTTGATTTTTTTTTCTTTATTTACATTTTCAAATTAAAATGATGCTACTTGTTAATTGTATGGCATGCAAAGCCACAAATGTAAACACATGTTTTAATAATTTCACAAGTTCAATTCAAATAAATTTATGTAAAGACCCTTTCTTAAATTTATTGACAAGTTTTTGTTTTAAACCCTATGTTAATAAATTTGCACTTTTGTTTTTATATTTTTAAGAGAAAAGAACAAATTGCCACTTGTTAATTCATATTGCTTATATTTAACAAATGCAAAGATAATGAACTTTTATGTTTTAAACCCTTTATAATTTTTTATTTAATTTCATATTTACACAAGTTTATGTTTTCATCTTCTTATATATTTATATTTGTACAATTTAAATTTATCTTATTTACATATGCATTATATCTTGTTTACGCTTGATAAAAAATGCATTTATATATATATATAAGTTTTGCAATTTAATTCTAAACAACTTTTTGAAATTTATTTATATCTAATTCAAAATATAACTTCCAAATTATAATAAAGAATTTGAAAAAATATTTCATAAATTTTAAACATAGTATTTTCAAATCCAATTTATTTGTAAAATATCCGCAATTGAATTTCCAAATTAAATTCAATTTATCTTTTAAAATATTTATTTTAGAGTTTCAAATTCAAAATGCAAATCAAAATCAATCTATATACATATATTTATCCAAATTTTAATTTTAATCCATAATTAAATTTATAATCAATACATTATTCAAACTATTTATTTCTGAATTTCCAAATAAGAAATTCTATTTTAAAATCATATTTATACTCATTTATACTAACAAACAAACAAATATCTATTTAATTTGGAAAATACCAAACTAGTTCACAATTTAATTTTAAAAATTAAATTAATTACCAATTTAAATTTGATTTAAAAACAGGAATGTTGCAGTCTATTAAAGTGCTATCATCCATACCTATAGTTTGTGAAATTCTTGATGTCTTTGAGGAAGTCTTGGGTCTTCCACCCCAAAGGGAGATCGAGTTTTGAATAGAGTTAAAGAAAGATGCAAGGCCATTTACCCTACCTTTAAGACACATGCCCCCCAAAGAAAGAAGAGAATTTGGTAAGCAAATCTCTAACCTATTAAAGAAAGGATTCATCCATCGAAGTACTTCAGAGTAGGGAGCCCCTCTCCACTAAGGCATACGGTTCGTTAAGACTTGTGCCAACTACAGGGAATTGAATAAGTTGACAAGGATGAATATGTACCCTTTACCTAGGATAGACGACTTGTTCAATCAGCTTGGAGGAACTAAAGTCTTTTATCAACTAAACTTAGCAACTGGATTCCATTAGTTGAGGATTGCAGAAGAAAGAAAACTACATTTTGCAAACCAAATGGACTTTGCCCTTCAAATTGACGAATTTCCCTGCATACTTTGTGGATTTGAAGAGTATAATATTTAGTAGGCAACTCAATAAATTCATTGTTCTGTTCATAAATGATATCTTATTTTTATCCAAGGGAAAAGAGGAGCAAGAGGGCCACCTAAGTGGGGTATTACAAAACTTAGGAAGGCACCAGCTTAAGGCCAAATTTGATAAATGCCACATTTGGAGAAAGGAAGTTAGATCCCTTCGGCATATTGTTTCTAAGAAAGGACTAGTAGTAGACCCTGCTAAAGTGGAAGCTTTTCATGGCTGGAAGACTTCTAGAAATGCATTAAAGGTTAGAAGTTTTCTTGGGCAGGCAGACTACTATAGAAAGTTTATCAAAAACTTTGCAAGAATAGCACCACTTAACCCATTTGACTAAGAAGAATCTAGTCTTTTCTTAGATAAATGCACTATGCATTTGGGAAGCTTAAGAAGTTATTGACTAGCATACATGTGCTCATTATTCCTAATGGAACAAAACCATTTATCATTTTCACATATGCTTATGGAACATGGTTAGGAGCAGTTATAATACAAGAAGGAAAAGTAATTGCTTTTGCTAGTAGGTAACTGAAGGGTCATGAGAAAAGATATCTCATTCATGTCATGGAAATGGCAGTTATCATCTTTGCATTGATGATGCGTAGGCATTATCTCTTAGGAGAAAGGTTTGAGTTATTCACTTACCCTAAATCAATCAAATATCTTAGGAAAAACTCATTATCAACCGGCAACTGTATCTAGAAACAACGATTAGTGGATATCGGTCATGAGAGCCAAATGTATCGAAAGATTCGTGTTTGGTTCGAGAAGAGATAATGGAAGTTGTAAAATTAATGGTAAGATAATCTACTTTCATTAAATGGTCTGACCCGAGCATTATAATAAAATTACACCCGGGTCAGTTTGGAAAACCATCTTGACAAAACTCAAGAAATATAGTGAACATATAGTAATATGTAAGACCACACTGCTGAACATGAAACAGGTTTTACCTCACAAGAACAACATCCATACATGAAAGAATGGGAACAACTCAGAAAAAAGTCCAAACAATAAAGGATGAAACATGGATAAGATCAAAATCCAAACTTAAAGAGTGGATAGAAATAATTAAACATAGTGAAAAGGACAAGGCACTTCTTGATGCAATTAAGAAAGGATTAACTTCAAGGTTCAAATCAAAACAAGGAGAATGAGTTCATTTAATGTGACTAGGAGGTTATGCCCCTTACACCAAAAGTATACTTTTAGACAAAATATACTTGAGAGCACACACATCACTTTCAGGAACTTCCAAGCTAGACCCATTCTAAACACGGAAATCTGAATATTTCACATCGGCACATGCTTGCAATCGAAATATTTCTAGATAGATGTGAATATACCTAATGAGTGCGATCCACATAGCTTAGCTTCCAATAGCATTTTGGTTTTAATTATCTCTGGTGTTAGATGCAAATGCTCGAAACGAGCTACAAACCTTTTTAAGTTGACGAAGCATAAGAAGGATATCAAAATCAATAGTCAATGAATCAGCTACCGGGAATAACAAAAACGATTGTATATCGAAATTAAATCTCATAAACTTATCACAATCTTAACTCAACAAACATTCTTAACTTCAAGAATAGCAAGATTTCCCTCAATGTTTAATGTCAAGTGTAAGACTAAATATTTTCTATAAACAAATTAAACTTTTAAAACATTCGTCTCTACTTGTGTTTGATTTTCATGTCATAAATATTTGTAAAACACTTTTAAACACACTCTTTAAAGATCTAATTATATTTTTAAGTGTGTTAAAAAGAAGCATAAAAAAATGTCATTAATACATTGTTTAATATGAACCCTAAAGCAAATTATACATAGCTTTAGTTTTAAAACATTCCTTTTTAAAGATCTTGTCGTTGATAAAAATATCATTTTCAAACCAAATTACTGTCATCTTTAAAGCCAAACTCCACCAAAGATTTAGGAATATCAGCACTTATTAAGTCAAGTAACAAGTTTCCCTAATAACTAAACAAAATCATTTATTTTAACTAAAGTGTTTTAATCCATGAATTCTTTCTCAATCCACGGAAAACATTTATTACAACAATGTTGTTGCAATCCATGCTTCCTTTTCACTTTAAATAAACTAAAACATACACGAAATGTAGTTTGAAACATTCATTCCAAATACTACTTACAATGAAAATCTCATGTTTAATATATATTAAAACTCAAAACCATTTCCTTTACATATTTCGAAATAAAAATTCTTCTTCGATAATATGTATTAAATCATTTGAAATATATAAAAATTTCAAACTACTTTTAAGACACTTAAATATATGCTGGAAAAGTTCACTAAAAGAATTGAAAAAGAAAAATCAAGTTTAAAACCAATTTATAAAAGTTGGAAATAGTGCCGTAAAATTGCTGCAAAAAAGAGTACGAACAATCCCTTTAATCGGTTCTTTTCCTTGAAATTTTATCAATATTTTTACAAATTATAAATATCATAATTTATTTTTAGAATAATGTACAATGAGACTAGTATGTATTCAAATTTTTAAGAGACTTTTGAAGTTAACAAACCCATTTGAAAGTGTGTTTAAAATTTGACTTTTGAACTGCACAACCGCCACAAATTTTTTTCTAATTTTTAAACACTTTCGAGCTAGGTGCTATAACCATTTCCGAGCCATCAAAACTTATCCAAAGACCATTTTAAAAGCATAAAAGTAGGATTAAATATTTAGTGACGCAAATACAAGCATAGGATTATAAACACAAGATTTAAGGAGATGAGATTTCAAAGTGCAATAACGCGATTCCAAAGTGCGAAAACGCGATTACTCCACTTTTCAACATTTTTGCAACTTTTACATCTCAAACAATAACCAGACATTTATATAAGAAAAATGCATATAGAAGTAGATCAATAATGGTGAGAAATCCCTTAGGGTCCATATACAAAAGTCCCTCGTAAATCATATATGTTTCTGTTCTCCGAAGTGTTCCGTAGCAAACTATTCGCTATGAATGCACTTTGACTTCCTCTTGGTTTTGTCCAATACAAAACAATGGTTATGCCTTCCCATTTCAAGTGGGAATCAAATCCACAGCAAAAATATATACATGTTTTAAACAATACAAACAACAATTTACCTTTTTAACACATTTTTTCAATTTTTATACTATTTTAAAAGTAAGATTAACTCACTTTCTCCAAACCAAATCTAAGCAAAAAGGTCTAATCTTCCTTCATCGACCAAGAAACGACCAAAGCAACCTCATTACCTCACCTTAGCTCGACCCAAAGCCATGGAATACACGCTATTACTCACGCACCTAGTAAGAATGGGGTGTTTCTGCTCCAAACTTTGCAACTTTGGAATGGTGATGGTGTTTGCAATATTATTTTAGGACTATTTAATATTTTTAGAGGAAAAATGAGTTTGTATTAACATGGTTTTGCTTAAGAAAATATATGGAGACAAGAAGGGAGAAGATGAAGAAATGAGAGCAAAAGGAATGGAATGTATAAAAAGTGAAATGAAGTAAGATGCTTCTATTACAGAATTGTAAATTTGGCAAATGTCATTCACTACCTCTTACCCAATTACCCTCTTAAGCTTAGATTTTTTGACTACATCATTATACACCCATGTGGCCTTAAGTACTTGCCATCAAATCACATAAAAAGTAGTAAAAGATTAGTAAAGATCTTCTCTTTTTAATTATATTCTAGAAGTTCCTAAGGACACTTAGGTTAATTAATTTTACCTAGTGCTAATTGAATTTCTTTTTTGCTAAATGAATTTGTGTACAAAAATGTATACTTTTGTAATAATTAGAAACAAATTTCTTTAGGTAAAAAGTCGCAAATCCAAAAATTGATTTTCGGTCACATTTTAGTTTTTCATGGAATTATTTATTTATGTAAACAAATTTACAAAACGAGTTTACCATTATTAATTGTTAATTAAAAGGAGTTTAATAATGCTATTAAATCCACTTTTATTAAATTCATAATTCAATTATTTAAATAATCCCTATTTTAAATATAAAGCGTTTTTATTTTTTTGGGATCTTACAGCAACGACTAGGCGCTCAATTACACGATATGGGGAACTGGAGGCCGCTCAACCAATGAAGCTCGCTATGTTAGGATGAGTGGTGCGATGATTGACTGGGATTACGATAAGGTGCCACGTTGTTGAAGAGAAGCAATGACCTTGGCAGTGCATTCTAAGAGGTAATGCGCGAAATTTCTGGAGACTATGGCCGCTTGTAAATAGTCGCATGCTCCAATTGTCAACAACAGGCTTTACCTGGAGGTGCAGTGCTCTAAGGCATATGTTTCAAAGCTGGAGTTGCATGCATTAGTGTGGGGGCTATTGTGCAGGCAAAGCGCGTTGGATTAGAGGTTGGTGGTGTTGAATATGCAAGTATATGATTTTTGTTTGATGATAATACATATATATAAATTCATTTAAATGTATTTGTTAATGTACTATTCTATTTTTCACATAATTAAATAAATATTTGCTGAATAAAATAAATAATACAAAATTTAAATTTAAATAGATATTTTATTCAAAAAAATATTTATTACAATTTTGAATAGTACAAATTTATGCTCTCACTATATATATACACACAATTTTCAATTACAATATAATTTCGATTACATCACAATTTTTTTCTATACATTTCACTCATTCACTCGTATTTATCTTCGACTTTGCTCCAGTGTGAATCCAACATCTGAGTTATCTGCAAAATACACACTGACGCAATAAAATTAAAAAAGATATAACTTTTGAAGTGTAAAATAATATTATTTTTGAAAATATTATTTGGCTCAGTATTTGGGTTGTTCTTCATCATTTAATTTTGAATTCATCATACACGAACAACTTGTGACATGCACAGTGTATCACTGTCCATGCTATAAGGACGTGCGCACCGATATACACTTGATAAAACTATAGGGACAGGTGAGCACAAGGTCAAACCCAACCAAAAGCCAGGTTCAACTCAAGTGCAACAAAATAACGTCACGACATGAGCTCAAGGTCATACCCAAGCTATAAGCATTCAAATCAGGTGCAATTCCAAAAATCAAGATGAAGTTCAAGTGAAAACATAATAAAAAGTGATAATCAGGGTTGCAACTCACAAGCTCCAAACTCAAAGCAATGCAATGACAAAAATATTGCAATAAACTTCAAATGGAAATATACAATATGCAAGCATTTAGAAATGAATCAATGCTAACATAATAACATGAATACATATACATGTGCATCTAACCAACCCGGGTAGGATACAAATGTAGTCTCAACAGTTCAATGCACAAAGAGAACAAAGGATATACATGCATGTATAACAGACAAGGCACAAGCTCGAACTTAGAAGAAAATGCCTCTAAGCAATAACAGTTACAATATGAACTCATGTGAAAGTGCAGACCAACCATAAGTGCACAAGAATCAATATACAAAGAATCAAGCTTCAAAAGGTACTAGACTCGAGCTAGCATATCAGGCATACGAACACGTACTTGACGCAACCTAGAAACTCAAAGGCAATCGAACTTGAGTACGGACTCAGAGGTACCAAAGGTGATATCAAAATACATGAAGCTCAACTGAATGCAATAACACAAAGGAACAGATCTCACTCAAGTAAACAAGCAGGTCGTAGGCACAAGAAAATGAATCAAGCAGTTAAATTCCACCAGACTCAATACAACACACACACATATACATACATAAATGTACGTATACAAATGGAGACAACCATTAATATCAAAGAGCAACAAAACATGAGTATGCAAACAGTCTTGAATAAAGAAGCACGAACGATCATTGGAACAAAATGAACAGACCCGTAAACAACACACATACATTTTTAAATGCTACAGAGATCAGAACCAAGGCCGATGAACCAATGTGTAATACAAAAATTCTAACCAAATAACAAGGTATATATGCACAGATAAAAAGTGGCGGACAAGACACAATGCTAAAGAGTTCACATAACAACATAACATGCTCACAAGTTCAAGGCAAGTGCACCGTGTATATACATAAACAATTCGAAGTGAACAGAGCAAGAGCAAGGTACAAAATAATCTACATAGGACCTCAAAAAGACACAATACAACAAGCATACATACGTACATACATACATACATACATATATGTATGTGTGTGTGTATATATATGCAAATACACACATACACACAAAGATATATATATATATATACAGTGCATGTGTAACCAGGTCCAGTGAGCAGTGATAGTGAACCATGTAGCACTCAGGTGGACAGGAAAGAGTTTTAAAGTTAACATGCTAAAGCAGTTTAAACAAAGCAGTATTCACGTTTTCAAAATAGAAGAATTCAACTTGCAGAAATATACAAATTGACAGTTACGGTAAAAACTATGTAGCCCTAAGGAAACAATTTCCTAATGACCAAAGTTCCAAGTGTTAACAAGAATCAAACAAGACAATATTATCACCAAATCTAAATGGCCGATATCAACATCATAAAGATCAGAACCAAAGTCAAGCTTAAATGCCACAAAATCAAAGCCGTGATGACCAAGGAAAAGATAGAACAAGCCAAAGTCAAAGCCATGATAACCATGTTAATCAAGCTAACAAAATATATGAATTGAAAAAGTCAGAGAAATCTCAAGCATTCAAGCAAAAATCGAACGACACAGCAATTGTTGAACGGTCGAATATTTATGGAATTGAACCCTACTTAAACCCTTTAACCTCATTGGAAAAAATTTATTCGAGTTCAAGCAAAACAATGAACAATAAATCATTAAACTTGAATCAGAGTCGAGAATAATCGATTATCAGTAAAAGGAAAAATCGCATACCATTTTAACAATCGAACTTGACAAATTTGAGGCAGCCGTGTGCCAATCGAAGATACGACCGATCGACATACAAGGAACGCGAAAACATTTACTTGATCGATCAACCAAAGTAGACGACTTCAGAGAAAGAGCAAAGCCCTAATTTAGAATAAAGAAGAACGAACAAATAACAAAAGGAAGCAGCCAGGCCAAAGAAATAAAGAAAATATGGGGACAATTTTTATCCCTACATTTTAATTCGGGCCAGCTTATATTATTTGGGCTTGAATTATTAAATTAGGGTTTTGTGTTTTTAAATTGTTTTTAAATTTGTATTTCTTTTTTAAAATTTTGTAATTTTCTAGTCGTGTGACTAGGGGATGGACTATGGTGGTGTATTTCGAGAATTCGCAACTCAATGGCTGAGTTGTGGAAGGGTTTCGAGCATAGAGTTAGGTTAGTCGTTAGCGGGTGTCATGAATTTACATATATAACCATCTGACTACTTAATTTCTAGTAGAAACCTTAGGGGAAGCTCGTAGGTAAGGTTTTGCCAGAGCTGGGTAAATCTGTGTTGTTCTACTTCTGTTTTTATTATTCTGCTATTATCTGTGTTGCGATTATTTTATATACTTCCGAATTAAATTTTTATAATTAATAGTATCATCCTATTCAACCTTCCTCTAGGGTGAAATCAATCCTATATGCGGCAAACGTGCAGTCGATGATGACAGCTTGATGTGTAACTTTAGATAATGGTGGATACTTTATGCAAATGAAATGTGACGGTGCGATGGGTGACTGGTTGGAAATGGAGCAGTGGGCAGAAATTAGAGATTTTTCTTTGGAATTTGGTTAGTAATATTACTTACTCATAACTATGATCTACTATATTCCCTATTTGCTTTAATTTGATTCTTGAATGGATGAATGAATTTGTTATGTATTACTATTGGATAAGATTGATTGATGTTGGTTGAATCAGTGTAGTATAACTTGATGAGTTATGTTTTGCATATATTCGTGGACATTGATGACGGTATTAGTAAAACACAGCACTTGAAATTGATTGGAAAAAGGGTAAATGAATTAATATGTGAAGGTTTGAAATAAATAAGCTATTTTGAAAATAAATAGTGAATTTTTGGAATGATTTTCTCATTTAATATTGGAGAAATTGTAATTAAAGGAAAATTTAAAAGTAGAATGATTTTAGAAAAATATAAATGTGAAGTACTTTTACGGATTATATGAATATGAGTTATTTCAAAACGAGGTATTATATGATTTTATCAAATAAGTGGATTTTTGGAAAAAAAATCATTTGTTTGTCGTTGATCATAAAAATAATTAAAAGGGTGTTTATGAAACGATATTTAAAACTTATTTTTTTTGAATTGATAAGTTAATTTATTTGAATTTAATAGATTGAAGTTTTATAAATTAATTTTTGAAGCAATAGTATGTGGAATGCAATTTATTTATTGAATGGAAATTAACATTTAAGGATTTTTTTTCTGTGTGTGTATTGGTAAGTGAATTTTTGGAAGTAAAATAATTTTTTATTTGATTATTCAGTTATTTTAGGAATGTATTATATAGAATTTTAATTTGATGAATTACTTTATTTAAAAAGGATTTGAAATGCAAATGGGAGTTTTAAAGATTTTATGCAGCGATCTGAAAATTTCGATCCCGAAAATTCCAAATAGTTAGGAAAAGAAGAAAGAGATAAAAGAAAAAAACAGAAACAGGCCACAGAATCTCACATTCGCAGCGGATAAAATATAATATCAAATAATATTCTTTACACAAAGAAATTTGTATCAGTTAATTATCATTTTAATACATCAAAGTTACAACATACGTACAAACTCTGGACAGATACAATCAACATGTCCCAGATATACAACAATATATCACAGTGGAAACACTCCATACGTTCCTACCATCTAGCTCATCTCCTGAGCTCCATTATGTCGTTACCTAAAAATCTATAATACTCGGTCTGACCGGAGTATTACATCAAAGTAACACCTGGGTCAGGCTGGAAACCAGCGTGAGTAAACCCATCTGACATGAATTACAAAAGCATACAACTTATATTTAACCCGAGGTAACTTGTATCAATTACAAATTCACAAATTGTTATAGACATCACTTATTTCACTCACCAATTTCTAAGTACAAAATCTTAGATTAAATGGTCCAATTCACTTAAATCATTCCATTCCAGCTTATTAATTTCACAAATCAATCTATAAAGAATCGAAGTGGTTTCGGATATTTACTAATACCCGACTTGGTCTCTTCGAATCCAATGTCATCTTAACTCAAGTTATTCAAGTGAAAACAATTCAAATTTTAAATACAGAATGTCACTTTTACACAGCAATTTATCATTGATAGGTAACCGTATTATCACTGTTTAACCCATACATATCATATCACAAACATTTCATATCAGAAATATCAACCAATCATTCTTAAGCAAGATAAAGTAGTCTCACAGTTTCTAATTAAATCAAATTAATTACTTTAATTACTTTTAATCCTGCTTACTTAATAGTAATTAATTTCAAACCATTAATTAATCATCCCTTAATTATCATCTCTAATTACATTAAGTAACTAGCCTTTAATTAATTACCCAAATTAATTTAACTTCCACCCATTCACATTAATTACATTTTCTCAATTAATTACTCAAATTAATTATTCGACAATCACTTACATAGATTAATTATCCTTTAATTAATCACACTCATTAATTATCTATCCTTAATTAATTTTCTTAATTGATCATCCTTAATTAATCAATCCTTAATTAATCAATCCTTAGTTAATCAATACTTAATTAATTACACTAAGTAATTAATCCTTAATTACTTCCATTAAGTAATTATCCTCTTCGTTAAGTAATTTCTCTTTAATTAATTACATTCAGTTATAATCCATTAATTACTTCACTAAGTAATTATACTTAATTAATTCATAAGTGATTATCTTAGACTAATTAATTTTCTTCAATTAATTATTTCAACTAATCATTTAAAATTAATTAAATAATTACTTAACTCCTTATATTTAAAAGACCTTAATTAAGAAAAATCACTTATTTTAATTAAACTCTTACTTACCAATAAATTATTTACATTAACTAACTATTCTTTAATCATTAACAATAATTGATTAACCTTTATTATCTTCGCAAATTAATTATCTTTAATTAATCAAAATCTTAACTTAAAGATAAACTCTTTATTATAATTGATTACTTAACTATATCATTAAGCCTAATTTAAAATAAAAAAATTTAGAAATCGATTATAATTAAAAACTATATAAACATCTAATTTAACCCTTTTAAATCTTTGAAATCTTTTCAAAGTTTTTAATAAATCTTAATACATAGTTATTTTAGAAAACTTAATTATCATATCTTTAAACTTATCTACTTAAATATATATTTTAAATTTGTTAAACATTCTCTTTGAAACTAATATACGTATCCATAACTTTAAATCTTGACTTACCTTGCTTTTAAATTTTTAACTTGATTTCTTATACATAATTTTGCTTTTATATAAACCAGAATATCACTTCAGGACAAATCCGAGTCAAAACATCATAAAACCCGAGCTAGCCTCGAGTCACCTGCTAACACATCTACTTCGAGTCGCACCTCGATTCGCATGAGCACAACACCTAGACAAATAGCTTCTTCCCAGATTTTACATCGCCAGATAACACATGAGTGCATGGTGCACGTGCACTGCTATCCCACGTCGCTCCGACATCCACTCTGATCATCGACCAGTCGCCTGTAATCTCGTCATCCCTCATAAGAACCTAGGTCGACGGAAATCCTCGCGAAACAAGATCAAGCATTTTGATCGAAACTGGAGCAAACCCCATCAGCCAAAGTTGCTACCAGCCACCACCTTCGACCACTAGGTAACCTACCACCTTGACCATAACCGCGCCATGCCATCCTGCTTCCAACCCACGCCATGCCATCACCTCTAATGACCTATCGACGATGAACTATGCTCTCAACCAACCTCGACCAAAACACTCCATCGAACCCTAGTTTGCCGTACTCCGGTCACTACGGCCACTGATAAATTTTCATAGCATTTTTCCCATGAGCACCCTCCCTCAAACTAACTTCGATAACAAGTTAACCTTCCAATTCGCCACTAAGCGTCAAAAGTCGACGTAATACCCAATTCCTATCAATCCAACATTCCTCAAAAGTTACAAGCTTAAAATTTTAGATTTTCATACAAAAATTCAAGATTTGCTACCACGAATCCATTCATGAAACTCATGCATGAAATCGTATTCTTTGATTTTTGACATATATATAAATTTTACTGTTGTTTCATTTTTTTATTTACTAATTTTAAATTCCTGAAACCATTTTTATAATTAACATTATACTGCAACATACAATTTTCAATCAAATATCAAAGGTCAATATGGATTCAATTGAGAGAATTGAATTTTAGAAAGCAAAATAGAAACCTTTGAATCAACAGAGACTAGGATTTTCATATATATAGACAGACATGCTCACACTACATACATACATACATACATACATACATACATACATACATACATACATACATACATACATACATATATATATATATCAATTCAAATATATACAAGCTGAAAAACCTCCATGCAAACCAATATTATCTCACGATTTATCACATGCATTGAAGTTAATCCCAAATTAAACTGTTTTTAGAAAAGGTTTACTTACAGTGAAACCTTGAACAGGGAGACAGAGTTTTGAAATATGCAACTTAACATGAAAACTGCAAGTATAAATTGATTTTGATCTGCTTGCATTATCTGGGTTGAATCCTACTTTGAAACTTATGTTTTGCTTTGAATCTAAAGTTGCTTAGATCAGATAATTTAAAATAGTTGTTTGATTATTATCTTCTTTGGTTTGGCATTTCACTTTTTAATTTCCTTTAGTTAGTTTGAAAATATGAAGAAAATGGCCTAACTTTTCTTTTTAATTTCAATGGAGAAAATATTTTGCCAAAAGTCTATGCTAACACTTGTTAATTTGTTATTTATTTATCAAACGCTTGTCAAGAGTTCTATTTTAATGTTAAACCCTTGTCTTATAAATTTCTTATAAACTTATACATATTATTTACATATATATTATGTTTATGTTTCATATGTGTTTTATTAATTTATCTTTTAAACCTTTATATGTATAAACTATCTTTATTTAAAATATAAAAGAAAGCATAAATCCTTAATCTAAGATAAAATATATTTTTTATAATTCTTTGAAAATTATCATATTAATTTCAAAATATAACTTCCAATTCAATATATATATATATACCTATATATATATATGATTAGAAAAATCATTTTTATATGTTTTTGAAAAGATAAATTTTGCTAAATTAAATTGTCATATTAATATGTTTACACATATCTATTAATATATTTATTAATTTTACTATAAGATATATTATTTCTAGATATTTATATTTCAAGATTTATCATAGTTTCAAATACATCCTGATATCTTTTATTACTAGAATTTTATTTGTTTTAATTTATAAATTATTATTTTAAATAAATAAAATTCTGCTAATTATCAATTAACAGATGTCAAAAATTTAGGGTTATCACATTCTTTCCCCCTTTGAATATTTTCGTCCTCGAAAAGGAATGAAGCCAGAATTTACTAAAATACTTAGTATTAGTTAAATCACTTTTTGATCATTTTTAAAACACTTTAAATATATATATATTATTACTAAAATGGTTTTTATTAAAATACTTTTATAATGCGATGTTTCCACAAGTCCGTCCTCATTCTCACAGAAATTCGGTCATATGTTGATCAGGCGTAAGACTGAAAATCTTTAAGTACTTAGTAGACTCGATTTCAACACCTAGTAAAAATACCTGGAGAATAATTTTATTGAAAACATAGAAAACATTATGAAATAGAGGAAACATCTTTGGTGAGAATGCTTTGGAAATCATCACCCCCATCCATGGTCGCAGTTACATCCTGAGTTACGTTGCCATCGCAGCAAAAGTCCATGTAACTATAGGCACTCTGTGCCCCTCGATTACACAATGGAACCCGCCACGGATCACAGTTACATTCCAGGGTTACGTCGCATCACAGCAAAAGTCCATGTAACTATAGGCATTAGCGCCCTCGATTTTTGCTGCCAAAAAAAATGAAACTTTTCCACTCCCACATAGGTTGCAGTCTACCAATGTAAAATCAAAAGTAGACTGTTGGCTCTCAGTGGCACACACAACTTTCACTATGTCACCATAGGTCGCAGTCTACCGATATAAAATCAAAAATGGACTGTTGGCTCTCAGCGGCACACACGACTTTCGCCATGGTCTGCAGTAGATCGCAGTGACATCGAGCTAAACTGTCGTCACATCGTAACTCAAATGCCTCTGTAGGCCCAGTTCCCTCGACTTTCGCTACACACTACACAAAATCCTCAGGAACTAGTTTTGTCCGGACTCCTTACAAGATCAACTTTAGAACCCCCCCCCTTAGGGTCGAAGGCAGTATCACCCTGTGGCACTCCTAAGAAGTTTATTTCAAGGGAGCGCCTTTTTCCCTAGAGCCAATTTCAAAACACTTTATACTGTACTCTTATAGTATCTTTCAAATCATACCCTTTATGATTTTCATCCAAATTTCCTTTACACAAAATCGATTCCCAAAATCGATAATTCTCAAACTAGGCTTTCCAAATTCCAATATTGATTTTACCCAAAAATCAAAAAGCCCTTCCAAATCCAAAGGTTCCAAAAACCTTTCTCAAAATCATTCCCATAAGATCCTTTATATATATATATATATATATCTATGTATGTATGTAACTTTAAAAATCTTTGGATCACTTCAAACTTGTATAAATTTCCTTTTATACTTCAAACACTTTAAAAAATCCTTTCCTTCCGGCAATAGATTCAACAAGGGAAGATTTATCTTATATAACAAAGATATATAACTTTAATTATTCCAAATCAAATATTCAAATTTGATTACTCTATAAATTTATTAACTATATTACTTACTTATATAAAGTAAGCTTCCATCATAGAAATATCCAATTTCCCCTTTATTTTGAAAACCATTTTACATTTCTTATCCACAAATTTCCCCATATCAATTTCATTCAAACCCGTACGATGTACACATAACATCCGTATGCTATATCAATCTAATCGCTCACTCGATCACACAATTTCACTTCCGAACTAGTATCGTCCACCCGATTTCTTAGTGCGGACTCAGATTTGGTTTCTTAATCAGAAACCGTCATTCTCCTTACTTAGCCATAATTATGATAGAGAATATTCAAAACCAATCAGCAATCTATATCCAGGTTCACCGTCGAAAATCGAGTGAAAAATCCCTACTCGGATCGATATATTATCTCGAAATTCTATGCTCGAATCTGGATCAAATCACTATGCGAATAAAATAATATACATACATCCTACGTATTTATCTACATTGGTTATTAGCCAAATCAATCTTCTTTTCTTTTCACACTTACTTTAATTTCTATCCACTTATTCACATTTGCGTCAATCCCCTTTGAATTATCACTTTAATTCTTATCTCAAATGGATATTTAATCATAATCAGTTTGAACTCTATCCAGTTTAAATTTAGAAAATAGCTTGAATTTTTTTAAAATAGATAAGTAGTTGAACAATAATATTAGTTTGTAAAATAGATATAAAATAGTTAAGTAATTGTAAAATAGTTGGAAAGTAGTTAAATAGTTATAAAATAGGTAGACAATTGCAAAATAGTTGTAAGACAATAATTAGTTATAAAGTAGTTGAAAATAATAATTAGTTTATAAAATAGTTGCAAAATAGTTAAATAGTTCCAAAAATATTTGTAAAACAAGTATAAGATTTGGCTAAAAAAAGGTTGTATATATAATAAATAGCTTGGAAAAATAGATTTGTACTAAAATAATTTATTTTAAAAATAGTCCAGAGTCAAACTGTTCAATTCCCAACCTCCATTTCCAATCAATTCAATTTAAATTTCCACTTCTATTTAAATTGACTCAATTCCAATTTAAATAACTTCAATTTCCATTAAGATTGATATAACCCCAATTCAAGTTGAATTGATCCTCAATTTCTTTCCGAAATTCAAATCAAATTCCATTTGAATTTACTTACTCAACTTTAACCACAATTTCAATTAATTCAAATAAATATCAAATTGAACCAATTTCAATTCATATCAATTCCAGTTTGAATTAATCCCAATTCCCATTTGAATTTGAACTCATTCAACTTCAATTTCATTTCAAATTAATCCAGTTCAAATATTCCATTTGAATTTTAAACTTATCCATCTTCAATCACAATTCCAATTAATTCAAATCAAATTCAATTTGAACTAATTCAATTCAAATTTTAAATTAAACCATCCCGAATTATATAAATTCGAGTTAATTTTTTATGGGTTGATTTAATCCTTTAAATCAAATCAACTTATATTTTTAAACCATTTATGTAACAACCCTGAATTTTGGACAATTTAAAAATGAAAATATTTAATTAATTTTAAATATTTGAATGATGGTTTAAATTGAATTCCCAATACAACTATGAATCTGCGATTAAATTTTAGAATTTAATTTATTTAAAGTTGAATAGAATTTGAATTTGACTTTGGAGTTGAATTGAATATTGAATTTGTATTTTAAATTCAAACTAATGACTTAGAAAAATAATTTGGATACAAGAATTATTATTTATTTAAATTAATAAAGGATGGTTAGTTTTAATAACATTTTTCTTTAACTTAAATAAATATGGAATAAATTTTATCAATACAAAATACAAGTATAAAATCTAATTGTAAAACACGTTAATATAAATTTATGTTTGATAGTTGAACTGAAAAACGTTTATATGTTTATTAAAGAAAATTATTATGCAAAACAAATTGAATTTAAATTGAAACGAAAAAAAAATATAAAAAAATAAACATAAAATAAAAAGAGTATACTGCCTTACTTTTGTCAGCTACAAACACGCCTTAACTCACGCCATGATCCACGCCTTCAACCATGCCCTAAATAACGATCTCCTTCCCCATAAAACACGATACCCCCTTTCCTCCATCCCTTCAGATTTCATACGAAAGAAAAAAAAAGAAACAAAAATGGCTGCCGTTCCTTAATTCTCGTTCGTTCCTCTCTGTCTAATTAGGGCTACGGCTTCGATTCCAATTCGTCGCCGCTTCGAAGCAAGGTGAGTGAATTTTACTACTCACTTCTAATTCAAAGTTAGTTGATCTTTTGTTCTCGATTTCCAGGGGTTTTGATTTTTATTTTTGGAACTTATTGCTTTGGATTCTCTAGCTTTCGAGTTGATTTATTTGGTCTCGGCCAATTGTTTGAAACCCACTGCTCGATTGTTTTGAAATCTCTAATGTTTAAAAATGTCGACTTTGACTCCGGCCTGGGCTGCATTTAACTGTAAATTGTTCATCCTCGTCTGCTTATTTGTGTTTTCATTGTCTCGGTTTCAACTTAATTTTTATTGTTGCTAGATTTCGTGGCTACCACGTATTTATTTTCAACTGTGACTTCGGTCACTTTGATTCTGCAGATTGCCTTGTTTTGATTTTAATTTTTCTGGAAATTTTGATTTCATGGATTAATATTGACTTCGGCCTTACCACTAATCTTGTTCACTTTGGCCTTCATTTTGACATCGCGTGCATTCCAGTTTAGCACTCATGTCTTCGTTTAAGTTAACTGTGCATTCTTGTAGTCTTCATATATGCTTGTTCTCATATTCATTAATCTAGTCTTGCATCTGACTTGCTGATCTGTTGCACTGTGTTTTCATGCCTTAGGTTTGCATACATCTTGCAGTCTGTTTGATCACTGTATAGCTTTTAATTTAAGTTGCATTTCATTGGTTTGAATAATGAGTAACACTATTTTATTATAATTTGAAAAGTATAAAAATCTGTTGTACCTACATGTCTGTGAATAAGTATGTATGCATCTCTGTTCATCAAGTTTTGCAAGTGAGTAAAACTCATCTCTAGTACTGATTTAACATGTTAGTTGAATCTAGTGATAAGTGATTTTTATTGAGCCTGTTGCACTGTCTGTATTCAAAAGCCATTGTTGCTGTGTACTTTTCATATCCTTCCCTGAGTACATCTCTGTAGCACTTCGACTTGAATTTATTTCTCTCAGTTGACTTGAGCCTTTTATTGTTTTACTGCAAATTTGGTTTGCATATTAGATATGCAGTAACCTGTAGCACTTGACTTCGGCTGTTTCTTTGATAGTGAACTTGTTCACTGTTTCCATTTGCTCGAATTGGATGAGCTTGGTTTGTTGGTTCTTGATTATTTCAAGTTGATTTTAGAGATTTTACAGTGAGTTGAATCCAGTCTCAAAGACTTGGGTTTGACCCTGTACTCGAATGTAAACTTTTATAGTGCATTCATATGTACATCACTTGTTGTTATTGCATGTGTTTGTTCTCGACCTAGTGCAGTGTAATCTTCATGTTTTGGAGCTCGCACTGTTATTTACAGTAGCATACCTGTTTCACCTTTGAGTTGTGTTTCACTTGCATACTACTGCAGCTTTGTTCTCTGGTTCTGGCTCCTGTAGTCTTGACTTTGAGTATTTATGTGTACGAGCACTTGTATCTGGCACATGTGTTATGTGCATTTCAGTTGTACTTCTTTTATTGCCTGGTCCTTTTTGTCACTGCCCTTGGGGTTCAGACCTGTAGCACACATGTGCCATTCCTTGGTGCAGTTGCATATATTTTGTTATTGTTGTTTCATAGTTGCTGCCTTGACCTGTTGCACTGCCTATATGTAAAAGCCAATGTATATGTGATTTCATGTATATGTGATTTCATGTATATGTGATTTTGTGATTTTATGGAGTGAGTTTCATTATAGCATTATCTTTGAAACAATTGTTGTTTCACTGTTTATTCACCAATGCATGTCCACTGATTAGACACAGATCATACTTGCCATGAGATCTTGTTTCACTTGGTGTTCTAGGTGCATATGTGAGTCACGTGTACACCTATCTGTTGCATAGTTCATCTACTTGTTGTATACTTTATGGTTCATACTACACTGTGACTCGAGACAGTGTTTGTTGCATTGTGATCTTGTGGTAGCTGCGTTATTGTTGTAGTTGCCCTTGTGTCCAAGTAATGGCAGCGTTTCATTTTTATGAAAATTTTGCACTTGTTGAAATGTGCAGTAATAAGTTGTTTGGAACTTGTTTTCTTGAGTTTTACTTGAGTATATGCAAACAATTGCATTTCGACCCTGCCATGTTGCACGGGTTTTGGTGCTGCAGCCGCGTTGAGTCACTGACTTGACCTTTTGCATTTGGTTGAAGTTAATTTGGGCCTATTTAATCGCAGTCTACATTTTTGATAGTAGATTTGCACTTAAATTTCTAGCCCGTTATACTTAGTTTTATTGCAGTTGCGTTGAGTCACGATAGCACTAACTTGACCTCTGCAGCTTCGATTTCTGTTAGTTTTTACTGTTGTGATGATTTCTATTTCATTACAGTAGTGGCGAGGCAGTGCACGCAAGCGTGAACTGCACCCACGCAGAGTTAACATTTTTAAAAAATGTGGCGAGGCCGTATACGCGTGTGTGTACTGCAGCCCTACCAAATCTAATGTTTTAATTGATGTTTTCTTTCTGATGAAAATTGTTTTATGTTGACAATTCAATATATTTTGAACCGATTTTGATGATTTTGTTGTTAATTGCCGTTTAGGCAATTCTGTTGTTTTTTTCTAATTTATCTTCATCAATAATCCCTTCATATATCTGCGTTGATAATTTGAAACTACTGATTTATTGTTTAACACTGATAAGTGTTATATTTACCGTTATCCGATTTCTTGTTAAAGGATCGGATAGGTGAATTTATCTTTGACTGTCGTCTAATTGCTATTTAATTATTATTGCCTGTATGCACTAATAACTGAGTTTGAATTAGACTGACCCGTGTATTATTTTCTTTTGAATGTAATACTCGGGTCAGACCAAGTAATTTTACAGCTTGAAGATTTTCAGGCCGCGAAGTTAGAGAGAGTTGGGGAAATTTCTTCACTTTAGCTTTTCGAAGAATTTTTTGTACTTAAAGATATATTCCGCTGTATAAAATTTAATGCATTGTACAAACTCTGATATATGTATAAAAATTCATTTATGTCAAATATTATGATTATTCTGTGATTCTGTGGCTGATTCTGTTTAAACTCTATAAACTGAATAACAATCCGTCATTTTGAACGTCTCAAGTTGGTTTAATTACCGATTGGGGGCGGTCAGAACGGCGGGTCGTTACAAAAGTGGTATCAAAGCTTTGGTTTACACAAAGCTCAGTTTATGATGTTTAATATGAATAGTTACTTGGATCACTTTAAAGAAAAGTGTTTTTCAAATTTAAAAGAAGTATGAAATTGTTTTCTTTGAAAGATAAAAGTTATTTTGAAAATTCAAATCTTTTTCGAAAATTCCCCTCTCTAAATTTAGGATTGCGATAGTTTCTCATTCGAAAATCCATTATCGAATTATTGAGACTTATGAAAAATAAAATATAAGTGAAATGAATTAGTGAATTGGTTTAAATCGAATATTTTGAATATCTCCAAAATAATAATTGGGAAATAAAATGATATGTCAATTTAGTATAGCCAAGAGGATCATTAAACTATAACTTGGGAATTTGATTCTGAATTTTTTTGAAAAATTAATTTCAAATGTTTTGAAGAACGATTTACTAAATAAATGGATTATAAGTACTTAACTTATAAATGGACTTTTGGTATATAATGAAGTTATATAAAATTGAATTGAATTATTAAAGAAGATTTATAAATTGAAGTTTATAAATAGAAATGGAATTTGTAAAGATTGTTTATAAATTCAAAACCAATTGAATTTGATAAATGAAAAATAGAAGTTATTAAAGGAGATATATCCGTGATTTTGGACAGCGAATTATTCTTTAAGTTAAATATTGTGATAGTAAATGTTGGTTGGGAATTTTATCCACGATTTTGGACAGTGGATAATCTTTTAAATAAAAAGTGTAGAAACACTGAATTGATTTAAATAAGTATATTCACGATTTTGGACAATGAATATATTATTGAATAAAACGGATATGTTTTAGGGAAGTGATATTATGAAATGAGGTTAATGTGGAAATATAAATTTAATGGAACTAAGTTGAGAATGACTTACTAAAGAACTAGTTGATTATTTTTGGGAATAGAAAGGCAAATGCAAAGTTTAAATAGAATTTAAATTTCAAATTTGAAGTTGTCAACATGATAATCCATTATAGGTTTAATAAATTCAGTGATGAATTTGAATTTAAACGTGCGAAAAATTAAATTAAGTGAAAAACTTAATATTGGAAAGTTTGAAATTGGTTTAAAACTAATATTATGAAAAGTATGAGGAATTCAAACTATGAATTAAGTTGAAGTTGAAATTGAAAAAGTTAATGATTTTAAAGATGTTTTAAAATGCATTAAGTATCGAATACATAGATTCCAACATTCAATTGTTGAAATAGACGTTTTCGAGAGAAATAAAAGGAAATGGTGGACTATAACACTGTTGTTATAGTAAGTGGTTTCCGAAAGGAAATGTTGTTTATAGTATTGGGGTTTATATATCTATCTTAAATTCGAATCCCTATACTAGTGAATTTGAGTTGTCGTAACGATGTTTTACGCAACATTCGTTTTGACTCAAATAAATGTGTTTAAAAGAACGCCTTCCTTAAAGAATGGAATATATACTTAATTTTGATTCAAGTATATTGAATATTTTCGCGTTGAAAATAAATGAACTTGTGAATTACTTATTATTAAATAAGTATGGAAATGTTTTCCAATATGAAATGGAAAGTTTGAAATTTTATCTTTTAAAGATAAATTGGAAAAAATGAATATTTGAAATTTGTTTCAAATGGTTAAGTTGGAAAATTATATATATATCTTGTAAAGATATTTTTGGGAAATTTGAACGATCAGTTCAACTTGAATATTTTCCAAAAAGATTGAATCTTGAGTTAAATTGAGTTTAACTTCGACACCAAAAACAATATAAGTTGAGCTTTGAATTTTAGATAGTCGATTTGGATTGTATGTCTAACATGGTGAATTTATGACATAGCAATTGATCTCTATTAAATATATATCTGTTGGTGGCGGTGAATTTATTCTTTTAGCTTAACACCCTTCTCTGAGACGTACGAGCTTAGAGGTTATATATCGATAGACATCAATTATGTGTTGAGAATTGACGATGTAACGTGAAATCCAAATCGAATGTGAAGTCGATAATGAATTGGATTATGAATGTGAATTGGGTTTGAGATAACCTTAAATTTTCAAATCGATTTAGAGGAAAAATTTAAACGAGATGGAAAATTTTGGAATCCTCCATTTGTTATGAATGTGAACTGAGTTTTCGTAACTTATATATGTGAAGGTAATAATTCGAAAACTATCAGTTTGGAAAGTCATTATTATGAAAAGTCCTATGCAAGTTTACATAGGTATGATATGTACGAAATGTGAAATGAAGTACTATATGTATATGACATATGTTTTCTAAAACTGAGGATATGGAAATGTACCTTCCATTTATTATTTGTGAAGGTGATTGGAACTCGGTGTGAGTGTCCATTGGAAATCGTAGCTACGTAGAATTTCCATTAGTGGAATGTCCATTGGGACTGGAATCCCCCACGTTGGATCATCGTGTTGGGATTATGTGAATTGATGCTGGCGTAATTCGTGGGGCGTGATGCCTACAGTTACAAGCGATTCCACTGGGATAGTGGCGCAACCGCCGCGTAAACTGCGATCTAGAGGCCAAAGCGTAATTTGAGGGGCGAGATGCCTACGGTAACGAGCGATTCTACTGGGATAGTAGCGTAACCGCCGTGTGAACCGCGATCTATGGCAACAACCATGGCGAAATTCAAGAGAGATGTGAAATCTACAGTTACAAGCGATTCTACTGGGATAGTAGCGTAACCGCCGGGTAAACTGTGATCCATGGGGGAACGTGCTTTCCATATCCATTTTTAAAAGAAGTTTTAAAAAAATATTTTCACTGGGAGTTGAAACAAGTATATTTAGTACTTGGAGATTTTTCGACTTGCGCCTGGCCAGCGTATGCCTAAAGTCTGTGAGAACGACGATGGACTTGTTAAACTTCGAGTTAGCAAGTATTTTCAAACTTTGAATAGCAAATCAATAGTCTGAAATTAGAATTACATAATTCAACCTAATGAATTAAGGAAGAAGATTTTTAAAATATCTTGAAAGCCCACAGCTTTGGAAAAGATATGATATGCAAATATCTAGCATGAAGAATTTCGAGTTTAAAAATCTGAGTTTTGTAAGTCGAAAATTTTGGTAAAAGACTTTTACGTCTTGATTTTAGAAATAATGAACAAAGCTAGTGAAATAAAATAAATGGAATGAATACTATATTTATTTATTTTAATAAGATTTGAACTTGGAAAAAATTGTGTAGGGTATAAATATCGGTGAGATTTTAGCAATCGTTTTTCCTAACTTATAATTTCAGGACGAAATTCTTTTAAGAGGGGAAGATTGTAACAACCCTGAATTTTGGAAAATTTAAAAATGAAAATATTTAATTAATTTTAAATATTTGAATGATGGTTTAAATTGAATTCCCAATACAACTATGAATCAGCGATTAAATTATAGAATTTAATTTATTTAAAGTTGAATAGAATTTGAATTTGACTTTGGAGTTGAATTGAATATTGAATTTGTATTTTAAATTCAAACTAATGACTTAGAAAAATAATTTGGATACAAGAATTATTATTTATTTAAATTAATAAAGGATGGTTAGTTTTAATAACATTTTTCTTTAACTTAAATAAATATGGAATAAATTTTATCAATACAAAATACAAGTATAAAATCTAATTGTAAAACACGTTAATATAAATTTATGTTTGATAGTTGAACTGAAAAACGTTTATATGTTTATTAAAGAAAATTATTATGCAAAACAAATTGAATTTACATTGAAACGAAAAAAAAATATAAAAAAATAAACATAAAATAAAAAGAGTATACTGCCTTACTTTTGTCAGCTACAAACACGCCTTAACTCACGCCATGATCCACGCCTTCAACCATGCCCTAAATAACGATCTCCTTCCCCATAAAACACGATACCCCCTTTCCTCCATCCCTTCAGATTTCATACGAAAGAAAAAAAAAGAAACAAAAATGGCTGTCGTACCTTAATTCTCGTTCGTTCCTCTCTGTCAAATTAGGGCTACGGCTTCGATTCCAATTCGTCGCCGCTTCGAAGCAAGGTGAGTGAATTTTACTACTCACTTCTAATTCAAAGTTAGTTGATCTTTTGTTCTCGATTTCCATGGGTTTTGATTTTTATTTTTGGAACTTATTGCTTTGGATTCTCTAGCTTTCGAGTTGATTAATTTGGTCTTGGCCAATTGTTTGAAACCCACTGCTCGATTGTTTTGAAATCTCTAATGTTTAAAAATGTCGACTTTGGCTCCGGCCTGGGCTGCATTTAACTGTAAATTGTTCATCCTCGTCTACTTATTTGTGTTTTCATTGTCTCGGTTTCAACTTAATTTTTATTGTTGCTGGATTTCGTGGCTACCACGTATTTATTTTCAACTGTGACTTCGGTCACTTTGATTCTGCAGATTGCCTTGTTTTGATTTTAATTTTTCTGGAAATTTTGATTTCATGGATTAATATTAACTTCGGCCTTCCCACTGATCTTGTTCACTTTGGCCTTCATTTTGACATCGCGTGCATTCCAGTTTAGCACTCATGTCTTCGTTTAAGTTAACTGTGCATTCTTGTAGTCTTCATATATGCTTGTTCTCATATTCATTAATCTAGTCTTGCATCTGACTTGCTGATCTGTTGCACTGTGTTTTCATGCCTTAGGTTTGCATACATCTTGCAGTCTGTTTGATCACTGTATAGCTTTTAATTTAAGTTGCATTTCATTGGTTTGAATAATGAGTAACACTATTTTATTATAATTTGAAAGTATAAAAATCTGTTGTACCTACATATCTGTGAATAAGTATGTATGCATCTCTGTTCATCAAGTTTTGCAAGTGAGTAAAACTCATCTCTAGTACTGATTTAACATGTTAGTTGAATCTAGTGATAAGTGATTTTTATTGAGCCTGTTGCACTGTATGTATTCAAAAGCCATTGTTGCTGTGTACTTTTCATATCCTTCCCTGAGTACATCTCTGTAGCACTTCGACTTGAATTTATTTCTCTCAGTTGACTTGAGCCTTTTATTGTTCTACTGCAAATTTGGTTTGCATATTAGATATGCAGTAACCTGTAGCACTTGACTTCGGCTATTTCATTGATAGTGAACTTGTTCACTGTTTCCATTTGCTCGAATTGGATGAGCTTGGTTTGTTGGTTCTTGATTATTTCAAGTTGATTTTAGAGATTTTACAGTGAGTTGAATCCAGTCTCAAAGACTTGGGTTTGACCCAATACTCGAATGTAAACTTTCATAGTGCATTCATATGTACATCACTTGTTGTTGTTGCATGTGTTTGTTTCTCGACCTAGTGCAGTGTAATCTTCATGTTGTGGAGCTCGCACTGTTATTTACAGTAGCATACCTGTTTCACCTTTGAGTTGTGTTTCACTTGCATACTACTGCAGCTTTGTTCTCTGGTTCTGGCTCCATTAGTCTTGACTTTGAGTATTTATGTGTACGAGCACTTGTATCTGGCACATGTGTTATGTGCATTTCAGTTGTACTTCTTTTATTGCCTGGTCCTTTTTGTCACTGCCTTGGGGTTCAGACCTGTAGCACACATGTTCCATTCCTTGGTGCAGTTGCATATATTTTCTTATTGTTGTTTCATAGTTGCTGCCTTGACCTGTTGCACTGCCTGTATGTAAAAGCCAATGTATATGTGATTTCATGTATATGTGATTTCATGTATATGTGATTTTATGAAGTGAGTTTCATTATAGTATTGTCTTTGAAACAATTGTTGTTTCACTGTTTATTTACCAATGCATGTCCACTGATTAGACACAGATCATATTTGCCACAAGATCTTGTTTCACTTGGTGTTCTAGGTGCATACGTGAGTCACGTGTACACCTCTCTGTTGCATAGCTCATCTACTTGTTGTATACTTTATGGTTCATACTACACTGTGACTCGAGACAGTGTTTGTTGCATTGTGATCTTGTGGTAGCTGCGTTATTGTTGCAGTTGCCCTTGTGTCCAAGTAATGGCAGCAGTTTCATTTTTATGAAAATTTTGCACTTGTTGAAATGTGCAGTAATAAGTTGTTTGGAACTTGTTTTATTGAGTTTTACTTGAGTATATGCAAACAATTGCATTTCGACCCTGCCATGTTGCACGGGTTTTGGTGTTGCAGCCGCGTTGAGTCACTGACTTGACCTTTTGCATTTGGTTGAAGTTGATTTGGGCCTATTTAATCGCAGTCTACATTTTTGATAGTAGATTTGCACTTAAATTTCTAACCCGTTATACTTAGTTTTATTGCAGTTGCGTTGAGTCACGATAGCACTAACTTGACCTCTGCAGCTTCGATTTCTGTTAGTTTTTACTGTTGTGATGATTTCTATTTCATTACAGTAGTGGCGAGGCAGTGCACGCAAGCGTGAACTGCAGCCACGCAGAGTTAACATTTTAAAAAAATGTGGCGAGGCCGTATACGCGTGTGTGTACTGCAGCCCTACCAAATCTAATGTTTTAATTGATGTTTTCTTTTTGATGAAAATTGTTTTATGTTGACAATTCAATATATTTTGAACCGATTTTGATGATTTTGTTGTTAATTGCCGTTTAGGCAATTCTGTTGTTTTTTTCTAAATTATCTTCATCAATAATCCCTTCATCTATCTGCGCTGATAATTTGAAACTACTAATTTATTGTTTAACACTGATAAGTGTTATATTTACCGTTATCCGATTTCTTGTTAAAGGATCGGATAGGTGAATTTATCTTTGACTGTCGTCTAATTGCTATTTAATTATTATTGCCTGTATGCACTAATAACTGAGTTTGAATTAGACTGACCCGTGTATTATTTTCTTTTGAATGTAATACTCGGGTCAAACCGAGTAATTTTACAGCTTGAAGATTTTCAGGCCGTGAAGTTAGAGAGAGTTGGGGAAATTGCTTCACTTTAGCTTTTCGAAGAATTTTTTGTACTTAAAGATATATTCCGCTGTATAAAATTTAATGCATTGTACAAACTCTGATATATGTATAAAAATTCATTTATGTCAAATATTATGATTATTCTGTGATTCTGTGGCTGATTCTGTTTAAACTCTATAAACTGAATAACAATCCGTCATTTTGAACGTCTCAAGTTCGTTTAATTACCGATTAGGGGCGGTCAGAACGGCGGGTCGTTACAATTTAATTCTGAATCCAAATTCCATTTTTAACCTATTTCAAAGTTCAAATAATAATTCAAATCCCTTTTAAACAACTAAATCTTTGAAATACAGTTTATCACCAAATTTCAATTTTGAAACCAAACCTTTGAACTTTCATCTTAAACATTCAAATCTTAAGTCCAAAATGATTCCATTTTATCATAATAATGGATATATTACCACACCCCATTTCTTCATTCATTTAAACAAATCCAATTTCAGCTTAAAGATTATTAATAACAATAGGATGGTATCGTTCAAATTATTTTCAAACATCCATCCATTTTCAATTTCCAGATCTAAAACCCATTTTGAAATCACACAAACTCCCAATTAAAATCAACCATTTAACTTTCCAAGTTAAATATCCATTTCATCATGAAATTTCCAATTCAGGTTATTTGTCTTAAACTTATTTAACTTCCCCAAAGTTAAATTTCAATTTACTTAATCCAGCCAACCTTACCCAATTTGAATTCCCATTTCAAATTCTAAACTTCACATTAACAATCTTCCCACTTATAAGTTCAAAAACTTATCACTTTGGGTATCACATCTCATTCCAAATTTAAAACTCAACATTTAGAGTTTATTTCAAACCATCTTTGATATTATGTATATCCTCACATATATATACATATTTACTTCTTGGCCCACCAACCCAAATTTTAAAATTTAAAACACCCTTGGTTTTAATTCAAAACAAATTCCTTTAAAGTTTTCGAACAACTCTTGTTTGAAGTAGGACCCTTTCATTCAAATACATTAAATAATATTATTATTATTTTTTATCATTTTGAAACAATTTTCAAATTTTTGGACCTTTTTGAAAACAATTTCAAATGTTTCCAGACTTAGAATTCAAAACTTCACAATTTAGAACATCTTCGGTTCCAATTTAAAATTCATACTTACCCAAATGTTTTACTTCCCTAAAACATTTCATTACTATCTTATTCTTAAAAAAAACTTTTATAAATTCAGGATTTTAGTTTCAATTTGGATTCATTCCAAACATATCTTTATTCAATTTTCAATTTGGTTGTATCACTATTACCACTTAATTCTTATTATTTTATTTAATTCCAATAATCAACAACCAATTTATTTTATATATTTAATAGTTCGAAAATTTATTTCTTTATATATCAAACGATAACTTATATGAGAATCATTTTTTTTAAATCATTTTATAAGAAATAACAAGTACGCTCTCATATATTTATATACACTCAACTCATTTTAGGGTACCATTGACCCTAACCTTAATGAGTAATCCCATCAGACCAAGATTCTCGCTTAACCTCGCTCTGATACCAATGTAGCAACCTGGAAATTTTGATCCCGAAAATTCCAGATAGTTAGGAAAAGAAGAAAGAGAAAGAAGAAGAAAACAGAAACAAGACATAGAATTTCACATTCACAGTGGATAAAATATAATATCAAATAGTATTCTTTACACAAAGAAAGCTGTATCAGTCAATTATCATTTTAATACATCAGATTTACAACATATATACAAACTCTGGACAGATACAATCAACATGTCTTAGATATACAACAATATATCACAGCGCAAACACTCCACACGTTCCTGCCATCCAACTCGTCTCCTGAGCTCCAGAACGTCCTTACCTAAAAATCTGTAATACTTGGCCTGACCCGAGCATTACATCAAAGTAACACCCGTGTCAGGCTGGAAACCACAGGCTGGAAACCAACATGAGTAAACCCATCTAACATGAATTACAAAAGCATACAACATATATTTAACCTAGGGTAACTTGTATCAATTACAAATTCACAAATCGTCATAGACATCACTTATTTCACTCACCAATTTCTAAGTGCCAAATCTTAGATTAAATGGTCCAATTCACTTAAATCATTCCATTCCAGCTTATTAATTTCACAAATCAATCTATAAAGAATCGAAGTGGTTTCGGATATTTATTAATACCCGACTCCGATCTCTTCGAATCCAATGTCATCTTAACTCAAGTTATTCAAGTGAAAAAAATTCAAATTTTAAATACAAAATGTCACTTTTACGCAGCAACTTATCATCGATAGATAACCACATTATCACTATTTAACCCATACATATCATATCACAAACATTTCATATCAGAAAAATCAACCAATCAATCTTAAGCAAGATAAATTAGTCTCACCATTTCTAATTAAATCAAATTAATTACTTTAATTACTTTTAATCCTGCTTACTTAATAGTAATTAATTTCAAACCATTAATTAATCATCCCTTAATTATCCTCTCTAATTACATTAAGTAATTAGCCTTTAATTAATTACCCAAATTAATTTAACTTCCACCCATTCACATTAATTACATTTATTCTCAATTAATTACTCAAATTAATTATTCGATTATCACTTACGTTGATTAATTATCCTTTAATTAATCACACTCATTAATTATCTAATCCTTAATTAATTTTCTTAATTGATCCATCCTTAATTAATCAATCCTTAATTAACCAATCCTTAATTAATTAATCCTTAATTAATTACACTAAGTAATTAATCCTTAATTACTTCCATTAAGTAATTGTCCTCTTCATTAAGTAATTTCTCTTTAATTAATTACATTCAGTAATAATCCATTAATTACTTCACTAAGTAATTATACTTAATTAATTCATAAGTGATTATCTTAGACTAATTAATTTTCTTTAATTAATTATTTTAACTAATCATTTAAAATTAATTAAATAATTACTTAACTCCTTATATTTAAAAGACCTTAATTAAGAAAAATCACTTATCTTAATTAAACTCTTACTTATCAATAAATTATTAACATTAACTAACTATTCTTTAATCATTAACAATAGTTGGTTAACTTTTATTATATTCACACATTAATTATCTTTAATTACTCAAAATCTTAATTACTTAAACATAAACTCTTTATTATAATTGAATACTTAACTATATCATTAAACCAAATTTAAAATAAAACATTTAGAAATCGATTATAATTAAAAACAATGTAAACATCTAATTTAACCCTTTTAAATTTTTGTAATCTTTTCAAAGTTGTTTAATAAATCTTAATACATAGTTATTTTTGAAAACTTAATTATTATATCTTTAAACTTATCTGCTTAAATATATATTTTAAACTTGTTAAACATTCTCTGTGAAACTAATATACGTATCCATAACTTTAAAACTTGACTTACCTTGCTTTTAAATTTTTAACTAGATTTCTTATACAAAATTTTGCTTTTATATAAACCATAATATTACCTCAGGACAAACCCGAGTCAAAACACTATAAAACCTGAGCTAGCCTCGAGTCACCTGCTAACACATCTACTTCGAGTCGCACCTCGATTCGCACGAGCACAACACCGAGACAAATAGCTTCTTCCCAGATCTTACATCGCCAGATAACACATGAGTGCACGGTGCACGTGCACCGCTATCTCACGTCGCTCTGACGTCACCTCTGATCGTCGACCAGTCACCTGTAATCTCATAATATCCCATAAGAACCCAGATCGACGGAAATCCTCGGGAAACAAGATCGAGCATTTAAATCGAAACTGTAGCAAACCCTATCGGCCAAAGTTGCCACCAGCCACCACCTCCGACCACTTGGTAACCTGCCACCTTGACATAACTGCGCCATGCCATCCTACTTCCAACCCACGCCATGCGATCACCTCCGATGATCTATCGACGATGAACTACGCTTTCAACCAACCTCAACCAAAACACTCCATCTAACCCTAGTTTGCCGTACTTCGGTCATTACGACCACTGATAAATTTTCATAGCATTTTTCCCATGAGCACCCTCCCTCAAACTAACTTCGACAACAAGTTAACCTTCCAATTTGCCACCAAGCGTCAGAAATCGATGTCATGCCCAATTCCTATCAACACGGCATTCCTCAATAGTTACACGCTTAAAATTTTGGATTTTCATACCAAAATTCATGATTTTCTACCATGAATCCATTCATGGAACTCATGCATGAAATCGTATTCGTTGATTTTTGACATTTATATAAATTTTACTGTTATTTCATTTTTTTTATTTACTAAATTTAAATTCTTGAAACCATTTTTATAATTAACAATATACTCAACAAACAATTTTCATTCAAATATCAAAGGTTAATGTGAATTTGATTGAGAGATTTGAATTTTAGAAAGCAAAACAGAAACCTTCGAATCAATAGAGACCAGGATTTGTATATATATAAACAGACTTGCTCACAATACACAAATATATATATATATATATATATATATATATCAATTCAAATATATACAAGCTGAAAAACCTCCATGTAAACCAATATTATCTCACAATTTATCACATGCATTAAAGTTAATCCAAATTAAACTGTTTTTAGTAAAGGTTTACTCTCAGTGAAACCTTGAATAGGGATACAGAGTTTTGAAATCTGCAACTTCACTTGAAAACTGCAAGTTTAAATTGATTTTGATTTGTTTGCATTATCTGGGTTGAATCCTACTTTGAAACTGAATCTTTGCTTTGAATCTGAAGTCGCTAAGATCAGGATAACTTGAAATAGTTGTTTGATTATTGTCTTCTCTGGTTTGGCATTTCAGTTTTTAATTTCCTTTTGTTTAGTTTGAAAATATGAAGAAAATGTCCTGACTTTTCTTTTTAATTTCAATGGAGAAAATATTTTGCCAAAAGTATATGCTAACTAACACTTGTTAATTTGTTATTTATTTATCAAACACTTGTCAAGAGTTCTATTTTATTGTTAAACCCTTGTCTTATAAATTTCTTATAAACATATACATATTATTTACCTACATATTATGTTTATATTTCATATATGTTTTATTAATTTACCTTTTAAACCTTTTTTATATAAACTATCTTTATTTCAAATATAAAAGAAAGCATATATCCTTAATCTAAGATAAAATATATTTTTTATAATTCTTTGAAAATTATCATATTAATTTCAAAATATAACTTCTAATTCAATATATATAGACCTATATATATCATGATTAGAAAAATCATTTTTATTTGTTTTTGAAAAGATAAATTTCGCCAAATTAAATTGTCATATTAATATGTTTACATATATCTATTAATATATTTATTAATTTTACTATAAGAAATATTATTTCCAGAAATTTATATTTCAACATTTATTATAGTTTCAAATACATCCTGATATCTTTTATTACTAGAATTTTAGTTGTTTTAATTTACTAATTATTATTTTAAATAAATTAAATTCTGCTAATTATCAATTAACAGATTTCAAAAATTCTTGGTTATCACATATTAGTTTTGGAATCTGATAACACGGCTTTGGAAAATTATTTTTAATTTGAGAATACTTATCGGGAGTGTGGAACTATTTAAATTGGTTATTTAGAGGAAATTATACAAAACTTCTTTGGTGTTAATATCGCTAAAAAATAATTTCAAAGTTTATGAATTATTTCGAAAAGGATTTTAAAGGATTTGGAACTGAATGAAGTTTAACCTATTGATTTCCTTATAATTAAATAAGATATTTGCAAGTATTTATTTCAAATAGATTTTGACAAAAGAATGATAATTTTATAATTTAACACTCTTTCAATTGAATATTGATATTTGAAATTGTATTGAAGATTTTAGGAAAAGTTTATTTTGTGATAAACTCCTTTCCAAACCAATATTTGTAATAAGTGTTGTGAATGTTTTATATTTTGCGCAACGAGTAATTAGAATAAATGAAGTGATAACATCGTTTGGAATGAGTCTTTCAGCAACATTTCACCAGTTATTTTTTAGACTAGTTATATAGAATAATAGTGTAAAATTCTATATTTTGATGAAGTTGAGTAAACAGATTAATAACACCATAGGGTATGTGAGATTCGATAATGTTATTTCGATCACTCTTTTGACTCATTGTACAGAATATTAATGCACGAAGTTCGGTAAGGTGAAAATTTTGAGTAAATGGATTAATAACACGGTCTGGTTTGGAACATTTGGTAATATTATTCTGATTACTCTTTGGCTTATCGTATATGATATTATTACAGCTAAGGAGTGTAGTTTACGAGCACTGAGTAAAAGAGCGAGTAACACTAGGTTGTGCAGGATGCCTGCATTGGTGTTTGTTTGATTACTTTATGTAACTGAGGGATTCTCTTTTCTATACGTTAATGTCTAGAGGAAGGGTAGGTTGTGCGCCAACTTGTGCCGTGTGCTATATGTCTAGATAGACTGGAGTCTATCCTAGTTGGCTGATCATGGGGTCATATCCTAGATCCAAGGCATCACCTTATTATATATATGTGTTGTGTCCTAATATTTATATTATGTGATGATATGCCCTGATGCCACACTAGCCAAATAGTTTGTTACTATTGGGCAGTAGGCTCGTGGCCATAATGTATAGATGGACATAGTGCCACGATGACCGGGAGTAACTAAGACTGTGGGCGTGTTGTAAGTTCTATGTGCTGTCCTCTAGAGCATTTCGTGTATTGTGAGGCTTCCATCTAGAATATATGAGGTTATACAATTATTCTATATTATTTGGATACCCTTTCTAGACATATATTCAGAGGTGGGGACCTTTTAACCGACTAGAGCCTGTAATGTGAAGCTCATAACTAGGATATGTGATTTGAGATATATAAACGCATGATACCATACTTATAGAACCTCTCTTGATTATGTGCTTATTGATAGTTGATTCCTTGATGTGTCATGATGTGTTGGTTGATGATTTGGTGGTTGATTCACCCATAAGGTTATATTGATTGGTAGTCTGGTTTGAGATATACACTTATATATGTGATGATCCTAAGTTACTTGATGAGATCCATGCTATATCGTGCTAGTCATTATCACATATTGACATCTATATTCTAGACATAGTTTGACCCATCTGTTATTTATATAATACTCAACGAGTCCGAGAAATTATATGTTCAGGGATGAAGTGATCAGCTTGTAATTGTTGTGCATGGAGGAGGATAGTTATATATTATAGAGTTGGGTATCAACGTGTATATTTTTGCTGTTATATGTGTTACTGTGATGTACGTATTGGATATGTTATGTATATTTTTAAGGATAGTTGGCATTTGACTATTTTGTAGAACCATTTGGACTTATGGATATTTATTATTATATGTTATCGCTATTAGTACTTAGGTTATGGTTTTGATGATAACAACTATAAGACATTATATAAAATATAGATACTAATGTTTTATCAAGTTATATATATTGTATATAGTGCATGATATTAGACAAGTGTTGATTAAGAAGACTGTAAAGTATCAAGAGTAGATTCAAGATGCTGATATAAAGTTTCAAGAGTTGGAGAATGAAGACTCACGAGTATGAGGAGTTCCAGATATTCCAAATAAGTTATAAAGTCGTAGAATTTATGTTGAAACCTTGATAGCACTTTCCTAATCTCTCTTTTCTTTTATAATTTTGTTTTAAATGATTTTTCAAATATCTTGGTTTAAAATAAACTTTTCAAAATATTTCTCAAAATAATTTCAGTCTCTTATGAAAGTGTCAAAGGATCGTATAATATGGAATATGGACTAAGTTATCTTCCGGTGTGGAATATAAATGTAAAAGTAAATAATAGGTTAAATAACACAAGAGATTTTTATACTGGTTCGAACTTCCCGTTCTACGTCCAATCCTAGACTCCTTTTGGAATTCAACAATAAACCCCCACTTAACCCATAGGAACATGTTTTACACCGCCTAAGCAATCAAACATGAATTCTATCACCTAAGCAACATAATAGGACTTTAACCGCATTAGCAACCGAATAGGACTGCTAATACAGATAATAAAATTGCTTTTCACTAAGTATGCTCTTGAGTAGCACGGATAAGTCAATAACGTACACCCTTCCTATAATCTTCTCCTTTGTGGTATATAGTGTAATTCGTGAAGATAGGAAGTTTATTTAATCACTAATGAGATTAGCTTGAATTAGCAAGTGATTCGAACAAAAGTATTAAATGCAAATAGCAAGGTTGTTTATACAATAAGAATGATAAAATAGAATCAACATTAAGTGATTAAAACATTTGGTTTCATGGCTATATATAGTGATTTAGGGTTGCGATCATTCGTGAAAAGTACCGATCAAAAGATACGGAAGCAACTCTTGAATCAAGAGTTGTTTCTATTCGCTGAAGTGAAGTATCTTTTCAAAATATAGCCATTATGAAGATTCAGCCATCTGAGTGTAATAATTCAGCCAGCTTAATCGTTTGAAAATCGAATTAGAGAAAAAATAGTGCAAAAACCATGCGATTCAGCCGGCTGATATTACAATTTCAACCGCCTGAATGTTCAATATTTGTTGCGCACGTGCGTAGTCATTCAGTCGACTGAAATACATGCTTCATCTGGATGAATGGCTTGTTTTTTGCCATATCAAAGATTTTTTCAAAAAACTTTTTGTATATGAACTATATTATGAAATCTTTAGCTTATGAACTATTTTTTGAAAGCATATTAGATTATGTGTGTGTGCATATACCACTTCGGAGAGATTTTAACATGTATTAGCCACTAGACTCAGACCGTGGACTAAATGTATTACTGAAGCTTCCATATAGAATTTGGTCTGCAAATTATTAGATTATTTCTAGAGTAACATAGTATATTCTACTGCACATACAGTTAGTTTATATAATATTTACTTATATAGTTGTCACAATCAAAAAATCAAAATTTAGGGTTCTAACATTCTCCTCCTTTTTGATGATAACAACTATGTAAGTTTGTAAGGATATAAAAGCATATTTACTCCCCCTATGACGACCCACAATTCCTACCCTTTGAGCTAATAATAAATCACACATGTCTGACCCAAATTGCATGGAAGTATGGACTATCAAGGGTAATAAAGAAAAAGTAGAAAGAATAGAATCTCACATGAATGGAATAACATATAATATTAAATAAATATCTTTATAGCCAAAAACTTTTAAACCACTTATATCAGAGTCTAACCTAAATTCAGCTTGGACGGTTATAAACATCTGTCCTTACAATTGCCGACAAATATCAAATAAAACAAACAACAACGGATAATAGAATATGTCCACACATAGATGAATATCCCCAGCTCTCATCTGGAAACCTCAACCGTCTTCGACTAAACCTGAAACTAGTCGGATCTAACCCGAGTATTGAAAATACCCATATCAAGCCTGATAAACCAGTGTGAGAAAACTCAATAATAAATGACAGTGTCATATATCGACCTTTGAATAAAATGCTTTGAAAAGAAAGAGTATCTCGTAGGACCACGCCCACACATAAACACGGACGATTTTTTACCTTATGATATCTAAAACACTCTGATATCAAACATTTGATGCTATTTTTAATGACATATCTTTGAATTTTTTTGCAAATAAACTTATTAATCTTAGCCGAAATTGTTACCTTTATTAAATTCCAGCATACTATGCTCTACAAACAAAACCGTAGTTTCCTATTGGAGAATGGATTTCGATACAGATGAACAGGTGAAGGGACTACCTTCCAATGGGTACACCTCTAGATGGATGTCCCGAAGAACCATCACAAAGCTCCTCCACGAACACAAAACCAGCCTACCTCTATAATTAGGTAGTACCGGAAATGTCATCCCCCGGTCATTTTCGACCTTTAAACTAGGCGCCAGAGCATACAAACCACATCAATTTACATCCCAAACGTCATAGTTGGAAGAAATATATCTAAAAGGAGATGACCATGCCCTAATTGGGAATGATCGACTTTGCCTTGCCGCATCTAACCCTGTTTCAGTCATTTTCGGTTAATAAGGCTCAAGCCAACGATTACCTTTTCACATAGCACATATTCTTTCACTTTAAATGCCACATTGTCATTCCACATTCACACAACTAGTTTCTACAAAATGTATAACTTCCTTAGCTTGTAAGTCTCGGGAAACGGTGCTAAGCTAAGAGAATGTGTCTTCTCCACCGCCAAACTGATATATATTATAGACAGATCACTCATTGTGATTTAAAATGCAAGGTAAGACATTTATTCATACAAGTTTGTTCTGGGACTGTACGAAACTGAAGGTACTTTCCTCGGCCATTACTAGGCGAGAAGTCCTCGTGTTCATAACGAAGAGAAAACTGCTACAATAAATAAATCGGGAGTTTATTCCTAATTAATCAACAAGTAGTCCTTTGTTATTATTCGTCTCAATATCTCCATCTTCATTCTTCGAACATGTAAATTGGTTCGAAGTGTTTTTCGGATAGGAATCACCTAAATCCGACCCCGGTTACTTCGAAATCCAATTATCGAGTACACAGAATTTATTAAGCCTATTTTCACTTTAATTCTTTTCGGATGATTTCAAACTCTCTTTCTTTTGTCTTAGAGTATTTCTAATTAATTCATTCTTTTTCTTTGGATAATGTTTCAAATTTTCTAACTTAACTCACGAGCCAAATTCATTAGCTTTTAGGCAGGTTAAACACAATCTTATTTAAGACATTATTTATGGTAAGCCCTAAAATCAATCTTAGCAAACATTATTGAGTAAATATGATCATAGAAATCATTTTAATTTTTACTCAATATTAATTTCCGGATTCAACAAGTGCTGTGGGCGGAATAACAGTGAGATCACCTTTTAAATTTTACGAATAGGACGAATTCCCTCTTCGGATTTTAATACCAAATATAAGAAGGTTATCTTTATGCAATCCAAGTTGTAGTCTATTCAATTTCGAAATTGTTTAGATTTTAGATGATATTAATCTTCTTTAGAAAACTTAATATAAACTTTTAGAGCATCCGGTCTTTCCTTTCGATATGTTCCAACCCTCGCCTAAGAAATGAAAACATAGGCTAGGTATGTTCAGGGCATTAGTTGCTCCATCCCTAACCTTAGTTAAACACCTTGTTTTATTTTCCCAGATCTCACAAGTGGGACAAATGTACTGCCGTTTCTACACACTCGGTTATTAGCTTTATTTGAGAATTGATTTTAAAGATTCCAAATTATTTATTAAACACTCAATTTTCCTTTTTTTTAAAATTCATTATAGATTCAAGGAAAAGTCGTTATGTTTAAACTCATATTCAAAAAGTTATTAGAATTCGCAGCATAAAAGTGCCGCGGAAAGAGCTATATAAGCTTATTTGATTCAAACAACTTTTTAATATTTGAAAATTCATATTTTCCACTTTAAATCTCCTTTTAATTATTTAAATAGATTTACTAAATTTATTCCATATTTTTTCATAATTAAAAACGCCATTTAAATCGATTTTTCGTTATGGTCACTTTGCTGCACTAGCGTGGTTTTTCTGGAAAATTGATTTGGACATATTTTAAAATTTACTTAATGAAATTTTGATTTTCTTTCTTCATTTATAAGATATGGATATAATAGTCCAGCATTTGTTTATCTTGAAGAATTCTAAGCAATATTCCACCCTATATACTCATTTGAACTTTTCGACGTGAAATCGCGAACTACCGTTGCGCGACGACCCTAGTTTTATCTCATTTTTCAACATTTGAAATAATCTATTCAAATTTAATTTTATTACTTACAAAATTATTACAAATCATTTTAAATCAATATTTCGACATTTTAAGGTGTTTAAAATGTATTTTCACTATTACCGTATTATAATTTTTTATTCATATTCTTTTAATATTAAAATTTAAATTATAACTTCAATTCAATTTCAGTTCTAACTTCAACTTAAACCGAATTAAAACCTATATTTCTAATTTAATTAAAATTCTAATTTAAAAATTTCTAGCTCAATCTCAATTTTAATTTCATTATTCATCTCAAATTCAATTTCAATTTAACTTTCCATCTCAAATCCAATTTCACTTCCAACTTCAATTTCCTTTTTATTTCCACTTTAATATCAATTCCACTTAAAAAGAGTCATATTTTTCCAAAGTATATCATATCACCAAAATTCGTGTTATTTAACAAAGGGGATACTTAATCAAAATGAGCATAATCGAGTTAACATTTATCACTAACATAATTATGGTCCATACAAAGATAATATGACAAATAATCACAACCATAAACATTTGTAACTATTCAAACATAACTCGAACATAACCAAACATCCATAATATAAAACTTTGATAATCATTTAACTTGAAAATCAATTCAGATCATATAGCGATGAGAATTTTCTTACCTTCATTTCCATTCCGTCAATCTTTTATGTAAGCTACGGGCCTCTCGAAGTAATGTGCTATTTTTCATAATGTCTCGAATCTGCCATTTTCCTTTCCTTCTCTTTTTTTTGTATAATTGTATACGTGGGCTTAAGAGGAGGGTACGACCTTGGGTGGCTTTGGGTAGGCGGGTAGGTGAGTGTACATAGGGTTTTAAGTTGGGTAGGTGGGGTTTTAGGCTAGGGTATGTGGAAAGGAGGGGGATTGCATGTGGTATCGGAGTGTGTGTGGCTCAGGTAGGTGGAAAGGAGAAGGGTGCGTAGCTTTTGGAGGTGTGTAGGGTAATTGGAGGTGTCTGGCCATGGGTTTAGGGGTGTAGGGTCATGGTGTTGCTTGGTTATGGTGATGTGGAGGTGTGGTGATATTTGGTGATGGTGGTGGAAGGAAATAAAGAGAGTAGCATCAGGAAGATGATGAGAATGGCATGGCTATTTATAGATGAAATTTGAGTGGCAAATGACATAAACATCCTTGTTTACTTCTGGACTTTGATTAGCCTTGATTTGAATTTCATTAAATGTGTGGAATGATGGTTTGGAAGAGTGTGTTAAGAGATAATGAGGTGTCATCATTTTATGTTTTGTAAATGTTTTAATACATAAGTTTGCTCCTTTTCCATACATGCATATTCCATCTCGTTAATGATATAAGTGATGTAGTAATGATGTTGTTTAAAAAGTTATAAAATTAAATTAAATTTGTCAAGTCATGTCTTTTACTTTATATATATATATATATATATATATATATATATATATATAACTTTCCTAATATAATATTTTGTCTTATATGTTAAATGTATAAGAGTTTAAAAGTTTGTAAAGTTGTATGTATGTTTTAGAAAACTAACCATATTGCAACAAATTAAGGACAACTTGTTTTGGTTGAAAACGGTGTTTTTGTTGACAAATTTTACAGTCAAAATTTAATGCTTTTGTTAAACTACATTTTAAAGTTAACCAAACTTAAAAGTGAACTTTTCACTTCTTTTAAATAAATTAAAACATATCTATTCTTATTTTAAAATTATATTTAAATAATATCAAAATCTCTATTTTTACAGTGTATGTAAAACTGACAAAATGCGATAAATTTTGATTATTTTTGTAAAACGATTATTAATATAATTTTAAATCTTTTAATATACTTTTATTGTCTTTATTAGGTGTTTAAATAAGATTTAAATTTTCAAATAAATATTTAAACATATTTATTTAAGAATTTATTTATTTTTACCAAACTTAATTTTTTTCGATTTGTTCTAAAATCCTAATTTATACTTTTTAGTTTGTAATTATAAGAACAATTAATTTCTCTATTATTATTTATTAAATATAACATATTTATTTAAGTTTTAAACCTTTTTAAATTTTAAAACAGACAAAAATTTCTCATTTTCGAAGTGTGAAATTACAGGTCGTTACATTCTCCCCCACTTAAAAGCATTTCATCCTCGAAATGAAATCAAAGATACGAAACTTTAAAGGTCAACAGTATACACAAAGGAAATTCTACTAAATATTGATCATGAAATATAGACATTGATCCTAATCCTAAACCTGAGTGCGTACTACAAACATAAGGTAATATATACAACAACCAAACAAGACAATTCATCCAAAGACAACCATACTGTTAGTATATCAACATAAGTGAATACATCCACATAACTCATCTCTTGACTTGAGCATGTACTATACTTGAGGTCTATACACACACACACCCCAAAACATTAGTCCAACCCCTATATCATAGTGTCAACTATTTAAGATAACTATTCAACTACGATGTGGATAGACCCAAATATCATACTATATGTCATATTTGATTCGATATACTTTTTAAATCTACAACTTTACTTCCGAACTAGTATCGATATACCTGATTCTCTAGTGCGAACTCTTATCGGGCTTCTTGATCACAAACCATTACTTTTCTTGCATAGCTCTCAACTATGATAGAAAACTTGAGTACATAATCACAAACCCTCGTCAACGTCACCATTAAGAATCGAGTGATAAATCCTTTTTGGGCTGGTGTAAACACCTCAGAGTTCTGTATTCAAATCTTAGATAAAAAATTTATGTGCCAAATGATCTAGTGTAACTTGTGTATTTATTCACGTTTATTTTTAGCTAATATATTTCTTCAAAATTTCTATTAATCCAAGTTTATTTCACAACCATTTACCAAATCAAATTTCTTAACCTTAACCCCATCAAACACCTTATAGTCAAATTGTAAAACTTAATTCACATGGTGTTTATTATTTAAAAATTCTCATCCAACAATCAACCTACTAACCATATTATTCAAATCTTTCCATTTTTCTAACTGATCCACTTCCAATATTACTCTATTTCGGATTACAAATGTTATCCTAAACGTATTGTTATTTCAATGTTTTATATTAGGATGATATTTCTTATATCTCTTATTCTTAAATTTCACTTTGATTCTAACCTAATTGAAGGGTCAAAATTTCAAATTAACTTATCTCCTTTATAAGTTATAGAACTTATCCTTTTACATATATTCACCCAAAGTCTCAATTTTAGGCTTATATATTTCTATCTCATTATAAGAATTTTTCTTAGTGTGCATTTCCCTTTTTCTTTCTCTACTTACAATTTCTGGCTTCAATATTATCATCAAATATCTTATAGTCAAATTATGAATTTTTGCATGACCCATATTTTAGTCATTTGAAATTCGAATATTTAATTGATCTTAAATATTCAAAAGTAAATTTTATAAGTTGAATAACTTATATTTGAAATATAAGGATTTAATTTGATAATTAAATTGTTTAATTTAATATTTGAACTTGTGTAAATAATTGAAATTTGAATTTAATATGAATAAAAATGATTTATAAAGTTGAATTAAATTCTATTTGAATTAAAATGATGTTAGTAAACTTTTAAAATCAATGTAAAAGTTAATTTCTAGAAATTTAATATTTTAATATTTAATTTATTGGTAAAAACAGTCATTTTCACACAGTCTCAGATATCAACGAAAACCATTTCATTAGAGCCGTAATGTCATATTATTATAGGATTTCAAATTTCGTATCAGTCGGATTTACTGTTTGCTCGTACGATGCTAAACGCGTAGAAATTTGTTTAAGTAAATTTTAAATTTGAATTCGATTCGAAAACCTATCTTCCAAATACAATCGAATTGATTCTTGATACGTATTCCATTGTATTCGAAATAGGGATAAAAGATTATAAACTCCAGTAGCATGCTTCTTTTGTAGTTTGAAAATTTTTCGGGTAAATAGTGTCGTAATTTTATTTTAAAAGGCCACATCATTTCACCATTTTCATCAAAACCCTAACCATTAAACCCTAGCCTCCACTTCTTATATTTCAATGGCCGATATCATCCAATTTTCTTCTTTGATTTTCTTCTAATCCGTAAATATTTAGCCGAACCTTCCACTATAATGATGTAGAGCGTATCGAGAACTCTATCCAATGGTGATGATCAAAATCAAGGCAATGGATCGATGCAAATAAAGGTTTGAATGGTGCATGTTCAACACTCGATTTCATGGCCTAAGGATAGCCGAGCTTAGTCGGTCGCTGGTCGTTGGTGGAGCTTGCTTCGTTGCTTCGTGTGGCACTCCCCGATCAAGTTCTCGTGGTCGAATGATGGTGCAACAATCGATGGAAGGTCGGTCAAGTTCGGTTTCTTCACGTGATTATTTCCTAGGAGAGAATGTTGGGAGGAAGAAACAAGAAGCGACCCAGATCTCTTCAAAGAAAATGAGGATTAATTTGAAGGTTTGAAAATAAAAAAGGAAATTAAAATTATATTATATAAATTCAAACAAACTTTAAAACATCATAACTTTGTCGTACGAGGTCCATTTTCGATGAAACAAGTTACGTTGAGTCCGTATTGACGAGCACTATATTTTAGAGTTAGTTTGGAGTTTATTGGAGCTCGTGTAAATTTTGGGTAAAATTAAACGCTCATTTAATTTTATTCGGAATAAAACACAACTGCTATTGGAACCAAAGTGAGTATAATTCACTCTTTCTGACTCACTGATATATTTATATAAGTGAGAATAAATTTATTTTATCATGATTGATGAATGTTTGTATGAAGTATGCTGTATTATCTGTATTTTGATTGGTATATGGATATATTCCTGCCTATTGGAGCAGATGAGACCCTATACATTCCTGTGTATGAGCGGATGACCCTTTGTACACGTGTCTTCCTCAAAATGGACATTGTACATATTTTCTAATATGTATATTTGTTACGGGTGACGGGTTGGAGAAATCCAACTGGATTCCTCACTAGTATTGGTTTTATTTATAGATATTGATATATATATATGATGTTATCATACAATATATGATGTTTTTGGATGATGTGATTAATGTGAATCATCTTAATTAGTGTTGTTGTAGCATTGGGCCTATTTTGGTAATTTTAAAATGTTAAAGTGATGATTTCAAATTAAAAAGGATTTTCAAGTGATTTTGAAAATAGATGTCTTATTAATTTTTGAATTGTTAAGTAATTGGTTTATTTTAAATAAATGAATGTTATAATTTTGACGTTATTAAAATTATGATTTTCTGTGAAATATATCAAAATGACCATTTTTGAAATGTGGAGTGAACAATTTTGTAAAATAGCTTAAATTGAGATTTTTATACTTATTATAAATGGTTTTCTTATATGATTTATAAAATTGAATTTTTATAAAACAAAATATTGGAATTATAAAGGAGTTTTGTAAATGTTAAAACGAAGTTATAAGCGAATCTTATGAATCAGATTTATGAACTTGTGAAGTTATATAAAAGAATGAATATGGCAAATGGATGATTTATAAGTAATTAAGTTATAATTTGGATTTTGGCATATAAATGAGATATATGGAATTCGTTAATAAAGGAATTTTATAAATTGAAGTTTTTATAAATAATAAATGGAATTTATAAACATTGATTCATAAATTCGAAACCAATTGAATTCGATAAGTTAAATATAGAAGTATTTCATCCACGATTTTGGATAATGGATAACCCTTTAATAAATATGCAGTAGTAATGAATTTGGTAAAGGAAATATATTCACGATTTTAGACAATGAATCATCCTTTAAATTAAATATGCAATAATATTGAAATTGGTTAAAGAATTGTATTCACTATTTTGGACAGTGAATAATATAATAAATAAAATGGATATTTTATGAAAAGTGATATTTTAAATGAAGTTAAATGGTTTGATGTTTTAAAATTTGTTAAATATCGAAACCATAGATTTCAACATTCATTGTTGAAATAGACGTTTTCGAGAAGTAAGGAAATGATGGATTAGAACATTTTTGTTATCGTAAATGATTTTCGAAAGGAGATATTTTGTATAGTCTATAGGATTTATATATCTATCTAATTTTCGAATCCCTATACTAGTGATTTTTGGTTGTCATAGCGATGCTTTACGCAACATTTGTTTCAACCTAAATAAATATGTTTAAAAGAACATTTTCCTTAAAGAATTAAGTAGATTTAAGTACATGGAATATTTTCTAAGTGTTGAAAATAAAGTGAATCATGAATTACTTATTATTAAGCAAGTACATGGAAATGATTTCCAATATAAAAGTTGAAATGGTTTTGAGAATATATCTTTTTAAAGATCATTTGAAGTGAATATTTGGCAAGTGATTTAATTAATGAAAGATTAATTAAAAGGGCCTAGTGATTGGTGCTAGATATTTGTTTGTTTTCTTTGATAGTTAGATAACCGACTTTCAAATTTGGTCATTTTAGTTCCTCGACTTGATGTGGGAACTATTTAGTCATACACTTAGTATGTAGCCTTCGATGTAGGCTTGGTTATCGTTTGTGTTAAGGAGTTGATACATATAGTGCGGAGTGTCACTCCAATCTATTAAGCTTCCTTCTTGGCTGAAGGATAGCAACTTGAAAGTTGGAAACGTGATAAGTCTATGAGACTTAGTTTCTGTGTAAGGTTGACAAATATTTTTGCGTTGTTTGTGCGAAGAGACGGGATCATTTTATATAAAAATCACTTCGGACCAACATTTATGCGATGATTATGCAGGTTGATTGTGATGATATTGGTATTCAGGATTTTCATAATGGAGGACTGATTGTTGATCATTTGGAGTTAAAATACCAATATACATCCAGTAGCAGTAGTCTCTTCGTTATGAAATATCCAATGCAAGGACGATACGCTACTAATCCTAGGGATTTCTCGACATGTTGTGGTAGGAAAGTACCTTCGGTTTGTCCTGTTCCTGGACAACTTATATGGATGTTTGTCTGACATTGCATTTCTAAAGATTACGTACATTGGTTTTTTACAAGCGTACATCAATGGTGGCGGAGAAGGCTCTTAGCTTAACACCCTCCTTGAGACGTACGAGCTTAAGGATTTTATTTTTGTGGAAGGCAATTAATATTTAATGAAAATGGCCATGTGGCATTCAAAGTGTTGTGATTTGTGACATGTGAAAGGTAATCGAGACCTCAGGCCTCATCAACCAGAAATGTCCAAAACAGGGTTAGATGCGACAAGGCTAAGTGGGTCTCTCCCAAGTAGGGTATGATCATCATCTTCTAAATATATCTTTACACGTCATTATCTTTTAAATATATCTTTACACGCTATGACATCGTGTATCAGATTATTATGGTTCGTATGCTATGAGGGCCCTTGGAAAAGGTCGGTAACTACCGAAGGATGACATATTCGGTACTATCTAGTTATATAGGCAGGCCGGTCTTGTGGTGGTAGAGGAACTTTATGTTGGTTTCTCGAGACATCCATCAAGAGTTGTACCCATCGGAAGGTAGTCCCTTCACCTAGTCATTTGTATGGAAATCCATACTCCACTACATGCCTGCCATTTTGATCGTATTAACCATTTTCAGCTATATACTGGAATTTAATAAACGTCAAAATTTTGGCTATAATTAATATTATTTATATACTAAACATTAGTATAATATAAGAGGATTTGATATGAAATGTTTTAGTTATCGTAAGGAAAATACATATCCGTGTTTATGTGTGGGCGTGTCTTACAAGATACTTTTGTTTTGACAAAGGAAAAGTTTGGTAATTTAATAAATTCAGTTGAGTGTGTTTCTCACGCTAATTTACCAGACTGATCCGGGTGTTCTTCCCTTCCAATACTCGGGTTCGGCCGAGTATATTTACAGGTTTAGATTTGGTGCTTTTGAAGCTTCAGCAGGCGAGCTGAAGATCTTCATTTCGTATACACATATCAATTTGGATTATCCACTGCTTAGTTGTTGAATATTATCGGCAATTGTAAGGACATGTTATTATAACCGTTCAGGATGATAACTAGTGATTGACTATTGAACTCTGATTGATATATGTATATACAGTTTCTATTTTGTAAAGATCATTGATATAATATTATATGTTTTCCACTGCTATGTGAGATTCTATTTTATTTTATTTTTGTCTTCTCTTCTCTCTTTCTTCTCTTCGACTCTTCTCTCTTCTTTTCTTTCTCCTGACTTTCCGTTAGTCTGTACATTTGGGGTCGGACATGTGTGGATTATTGTCGATTCAAAGGGCACAGATTTGTGGGTCATCATAATTTTACTTCACAAGATATTTGTACTTAGCTTTTAAATCCATCAATTTCGATGAACATTAAATCATTATTTCTTAATATCCAAATATCTAAGGGTATATGATTAAAGTTCTTGATTCTAGCTTTTAATTAATTGATTCTTATCTTTATAGTCAAAATTATGCAATTCTAATCTTAAGATGCCCTCTATTAACTTGTTTTTAATTAATTCAAGTTGCTAATTTATTAATCTATGTTTCAAACAACCATGTACTTTTTTACTTAATATTTTTCAAAAATATTTCCCTTTTTTACTTTCAAGACATACACTTCGGTAAAATTATTTCATTTACCAACTTCTTTAAAACAAAATCATTTTTATAAAATTAACAAATGTATGCTCATATATATAATACTCTCATACACCCCTTCTCTAATGAGTTACTCATTCTGGGATAATACTAATCCTATCTCTGATGGGACTTTACCCTACCAAAGCCAAGGTTCTCTTTTAACCTTCAGCTCTGATACCAAATGTGATGATCTAGGCTTTGCAACCATCGATAGTGGATATACCCCATCGCAGCTCACACTCTTACCTCACGCTTTGATTTTACGGCCAGCCTCTCAACTTTCAGCCCAACTGTAAAACCAACCCTTTGATACTCGATCTCAGGGATATATAGCAGTAAGAGTCATCCGTTCGCTACCTAAGAAGAAGCGAGAGCCCCTACCATGTACAAACATCACTAAGAAAAGTGGAAAATAGAATATATCCATACATAGATGATTATCTCCAGCTCTTCTTTAGAAACTGCAACCGTCTTCGACTAAACCTGAAACTACTCGGATCTGACCCGAGTATTGAAAACGCCTGGATCAGACTTGATAAACCAGCATGAGAAAAATTCAATAATAAATGATAATGTCATATATCAGCCTTTGAATAAAATCGTTTCAAGAGAAAGAGTATCTCATAAGACCATGCCCATAGATAAACACAAACGAGTTTTTACCTTATGATAACTAAAACACTTTTATATCAAAACATTTAATATAATTTTTAATGACATATCTTTGAAAACATTTGCAAATAAACTTGTTAATCTTAGCTGAAATTGTTAACATTATTAAATTCCAGCATACTAGGCATAAAAACAAAACTGTAGGTTCCTATTGGAGAATGGATTTCCACACAAATGAATAGGTGAAGGGACTACCTTCCGATGGGTACACCTCTAGATGGATATCCCTAGGAACCATCACAAAGCTCCTTTATCATCACAAGACCAGCCTACCTCTATAACTAGGTAGTACCAAATATGTCATCCCTTGGTCGTTCTCGGCCTTTAAACTGGTTACCCAAGCATACAAACTGCATTAATTTACATCGTGAACATTATAGTGGGAAGAAACATATCTAGAAGGGGATGATCATACCCTAACTGGGAATGAACCACTTAGCCTTGTCGCATCTAACTATGTTTCGGTCATTTTCGGTTGACGAGGCTCGAGGCAATGATTACCTTTTCACATAGCACATCTTCTTTCACTTTGAATGCCATATTTCCATTCCACATTCACATGATTGATTTCTATAAGCGTATAAATTCCTGAGCTTGTAAGTCTCGGGAAAGGGTGTTATGCTAGGAGAAGGTGTCTTCTCTGCCACCAAACAGATATACATTATATAGAGATCACTCAGGGTGATTTGGAATGAAAGGTCAGGCATTCATCCATACAAGTTTATTCTAGGACCGAACGAAACCGAAGGTACTTTTCTCGTCCATTACTAGGCAAGAAGTCCTTGTGGTCTTGAGGTTTTTCATAACAAAGAGACCACTACTACAATACTAAATCGAGAGTTTATTCCCAATTAATCAAGAAGTAGTCCTTCATTATTATTCGTCTCAATATCCCCGTCTTCAATCATCTTCATTCTTCGAATGCGTAAGTTGGTTCGAATGGTTTTCGAATAGGAATCACCTAAATCAGACCCGGTTCCTTCGAAATCTAATTATTTAGTATACATGATTTATTAAGTCTCTTTTTACTTCAATTCTTTTGAGATGATTTCAAAATCTCTTTCTTCTGTCTTAGAGTAATTATAACTATTTCATTCTATTTCTTTGGATAATGTTTCAAATTTCCTCACTTAACTCTCGACTCAAATTCCTTAACTTTATGTGGGTCAAAAAAAATGTTATTTAAGACATCGTTTACGATAAACCCTAAAATTCACCTTAGCAAACATTATTGAGTAAATAGGATCATAGAAATCATTCTAATTTTACTCAATATTAATTTTCGGATTCAACAAGTGCTATGGGCAGAATAACGGTGAGATTACCTTTTAAATTCCATGAATAGGATGAGTTCCCTCTTCGGATTTTAATACCAAATATAAGAAGATTGTCTCTATGCAATCCAAGTTGAAGTTTATTTAGTTTGTAAATTGCGTAAATTTTGGATAATATTAATCTTCTTTAATTTCGGAAAACATAATATAAACTTTTAAAGCATCCGGGCTTTCCATTCAATCTGTTCCACCCCTCGCCTAAGAAAAGAAATTATAGGCCAGGTAAGTTCAGGGAGCTGGTTGCTCTATCTCTAAACTTAGTTAAACACCTAGTTTATTATCTTACAAGATCTCACAGGCGGGATAAATGTGCTTATCGTTTCTGCATACTCAATTATTAGCTTTATTCTAGAATTGATTTTAGAGATTCCAAATTATCTTTTAAAAGTTTAATTTTCCTTTTAAAAAAATTCATAGTAGATTCTACGAAAAGCCATTACATTTAAACTCATATTCCAAAAGCTATAGAATTCACAGCATAAAAGTGCTGCGGAAAGTTCTATATAAGCATATTTGATTTAAACAACTTTTTAATAATTGAAAATTCATATTTTCCATTTCAAATATTTTTAAACTATTTAAATAGATTAATTAAATTTATTCAATATGTTTTCATAATTATAAACGTCCATTTAAACCGGTTTTTCGTTATGGTCACTTAATTGCACTAGCGCGATTTTTCTAGAAAATTGATTTGGACATACTTAAAAATCTACTTAATGAAAATTTGATTTTCTTTCTTATTTTAGAAGTTATGGATATAATAGTCCGGAATTTTCTTGAATTCCAAGCTATATTCCACTCTATACACTTATTTGAACTTTTCGGCATAAAATCGCGAACTACCATTGCACGATGCGCCTATTTTTTACTCATTTTTCAACATTTAAAATAATATATTCAAATTGAATTTATTAACTTACAAAATCATTACAAATCATTTTAAATCAATATTTCAACATTTTAAAGTATTTAAAATGTATTTTCACTATTACCACATTATAATTTTTTTATTCCTATTATTTTGATCTTAAATTCCAATTTCAATTCAATTTCAATTCTAACTTCAAACTAAACCAAATTAAAACTTTGATTTCAAATCTAATTCCAATTCTATTTTAAATTTCAAGCTTAATTTCAATTTTAATTTTCAAAATCGATTTCAATTTCAATTTCATTATTCATCACAATTTAAATTTGACTTTCCATTTCAAATCTAATTTCACTTCTAATTTCATTTTTTTTTTATTTCTACTTTAATTTTAATTCCACTTAAAAAGAGACTTACTTTTTTAAAGTATATCATATCACCAAAATTGGTCTTATTTAACAAAGGGGATACTTAATCAAAATGAGCATAATCGAGTTAACATTTATCACTAACATAATAATGGTCCATACATAAGCTAATATCATAAATAATCACAGTTATAAACACGTGCAACAAATAAAATATAACACAAACATAACCAAACATCCGTAACATAAAACTATGATAACCATTTAACTTTAAAATCAATCTAGATCATATAGCGATGAGAATTTTCTCACCTTCATTTCTACTCCATCAATCTTTTATTTAAGCTACGTGCCTCTCGAACTAACGTGCTATTTTTCGAATGTCTCGAATCTACCATTTTCCTTTCCTTCTTTTTTTTCTTTCTTCTCATTTTCATTTTCTTATTTTTTTTATAAGTGTGGTCGTGGGCTTAAGAGGATCGTACGACCTAGGGTGGCTTTGGGTAGGCGGGTAGGTAGGTGTACGTTGGTTTTTGAGTTGGGTAAGTGGGGTTTTAGGCTCGGGTATGTGGAAAGGAGGGTGGGTGCGCATGGTATGGGAGTATGTATGGTTCAGGAAGGTTGAAAGGAGGGGGTGTGTGGCTTTTGGAGGCGGGTAGGGGTAGTTGGAGGGTTTGGCCGTGGTTTAGGGGTGTAGGGTTATGGTGTCTCATGTATTGGTGATGTGGAGGTGTGGTGATGTTTGGTGATGGTGGTGGAAGGAAATGGAGAGAGTAGCTTTATGAAAATGAAGTGAATGGTTTGTGAAGATGGTGAGAATGGCATGGCTATTTATAAATGAAATTTGAATGGCAAATGACATAAACATCCTTGTTTACTTTTGGACTTTGATTAGCCTTGATTTGAGTCGCATTAAATGTGTGGAATGATGGTTTAGGAAGAGTGTCTCAAGAGATAATGAGGTGTCATCATTTTATGGTTTGTAAATATTTTAATACATAAGTTTGCTCCTTTTCCATGCATGCACATTCCATCTCATTAATGAGATAAGAGATGTAGTAATGATGTTGTTCAAAAAAAATTTAAAATTAAATTTGTCAAGTCATGTCTTTAACTTTTATATATATTTATTTTTAAACTTTTCTAATATAAATATTTTGTCTTATGTGATAAATGTATAAGCATTTAAAAGTTTGTAAAGTTGTATGTATGTGTTGGAAAACATATAATATTGCAACAACTTAATGACAATTTATTTTGGTTGAAAACGGTGTTTTTGTTGACAAATTTTACAGTCAAAATTTGATGTTGTTGTTAAATTATATTTTAAAGCAAACCAAACTTAAAAGTGAACTGTTTACTTCTTTTAAATAAATAAAAAATGTTTATTCATGTTTTAAAATTATATTCAAATAATATCAAAATCTCTATTTTTGCAGTGTGTGTAAAACTAACAAAATGCGATAAATTTTGGTTATTTTTGCAAAATGATTATTATTACACTTTTAATATTTTAATATACTTTTAATATTTTAATATACTTTTATTATCTTTATTAGGTGTTTCAAAAATATATTTAACTTTTCAAATAAATATTTATACATATTTATTTATGCATTTATTTATTTTTAACCAAACTTAAATTTTGTTGTTTTGTTCTAAAATTCAATTTTATACTTTTTAATTGGTAATTATAAGAAAAATTAATTTCTCTATTATTATTTATTATATATAATATATTTATATAAGTTTCAAACCTTTTTTAATTTTAAAATAAAATCATTTTCGAAGTAGTGAAATTATGGGTCGTTACACCCCTTGAATGAATACTCCTCCTATCAATCATATTATCCCCCTTTGTCATCGACAAAAAGGAACAAATAATTGAGATAAGAATTATAGACATATAAGCACACAAATAAGAATATAGTTTAGGAGAAACAAATAAACATGAACACCAAGCATATAAGAGCATGCATATATAACAAATAAAGGACAATCTTACTTAGGAACATGAAAATACAATAAACATGAAAGAAAATGTCTTAAAGTAATATGACAAGTTGTTCATGAGTGAAATATTAAAAAAAAAAAATTCTAGAAATCCTCACTGTCTTGTACTTCTTCTTCTTTTGAAGTTGACCAAGTGGTTGAGGCTGGATTTTCAACAACACTACTTGGTGCAGACCCGAAACAATAGACTTTTTCCCAAATCTTGTTTAAAAAGCCTTTAACTGAGTTTAGTTTTTTATTTTTTTAGACAAATTCTATTCTACGTTAGCTAATTGTTGTCCAAGCTTGCTTTGATTTCAAGATAATATTACAAGAGTTTTTTTTGGAGCCAGACCAACATTAAATTCTTGAATTTCATCATCGTCTTCTTCTTAAAGGAGGCTGAGAGGAGGAAGAAGCGATATTCGTGTCTCTCGGTTAAAGAATTCCTTGTTCACGATTAGCAGCCATTGTTGAAAGATAATAATTTGTTGATGTTTGGGGCATTTAAGAAGACCCATTAGACTTAGAGTCTTTGAATTAAGCTCTCTGATGGTCATGAAATTCGAATCAGGTAAACAACTCCAAAATTTTGTAGAAATGCGCATGATTTAAGCTCCATAGTGAAGTGTCTTGAAACTTCTCTAGTGATTAACAGTGAGAAATTCATACAAAATAATTTTCCTCAATTTACTCGTTGGGATGAGTAAATAGCATATAGGGCTTGAAAATTCCTCTTATAGACCTTTTCGTAGCTACCGGTCCGGGGTTGTAACGGTTGAATAAGCACATAGTGGATGATTCGTGCCTTTGGACATAAGGCATTGGATTCTTGAATTGTTAAATCGTCCGATAAAAAGAGATGTGAAACTTCATCAAGATTATACTTATCCACCTCAACATTGTCTTTATCCAACCCTTCGTATGGACATCCTAGTATGTAACCTAGTCGTTGAAAAGGTAAGTAAATTTTTACTTCATACACCAAGGTCCATATGCAATCATCCTTGTTTCGTGGATCTAGGTGGTCGACATTCATATTTGCAAAGAAGATTTTAATTAAGAAAGGATAGAATTTGATATTGTTAGAATAATACCCACTGAGCAAATCTAAGCCGTGAGCTTCGGCTTTTTCTCTAATTGCATACCCATTGAATTCGGGGAGCTTCATGAAAGCTCCTTCAAATAATTTGGAATTTCTCATTGTGTTGAATCGATTTACACAATGTTTCATCATGTAGCTAAGCATGAATTTGGCTCTCAGATGGCCCTAGTTAATTCATGAGCCCTTTTGGATCTTGGTGCTATTTAGTTGATGAAATCTTGAAGAAAAATTGAAGTTTGTGAGGAGGCTAGAGTTTGAATTTGGGTTTCTTTTAGAATAATGAGTGCTTAGAAAAGTTGAGAATGAAGGAGTAGATGGGAGTTATGTATGGTTTAAGTGAATAGGTGTGTTGGGAAATGTGTGGACATATTTTAAAAAATTGAAAACTGACATGTCAGTCGGCTGAATTTGTGAATCGGTCAATCGATGTGCAGGAAATTTGAAACTGCAAGTTTATAGTGAAAAAGTGCTCTAATTCAGTCGGCTGTAATGTAGTGTTCAGTCGGTTGGGTACCGAGTTAAAACTTGAAACTTTGAATATTCAATCGGCTAGGTTTAGGGGTTGTCTAGCTGATATGTAGGAATGTTCAACCCTCATAAATATAGTGCAATTTTGATATAACTCAGGTGGTTGATGGGTGGGGGTCAGTCGACAGAGTTTTGGAATTTTTTTTAAAAAATCTATGAATGTTTAGTCGACTTAGAGCCTATGGGCAGCCGGCTGAAACTGTTGTTTGGGTTTCTTTAAGTTTATTCTTATATATATGTGTGTATGTATGTATCCATATATATGTTTTTGAGCTTTATCTCGTGTCAAACTTAAATATAATTATTATTTCAATAAACACATTACATATTCATATTACAACATTAAATATATAAACATATTAAAAAAATTAATTTCCTGAAGTCTGCGAGTCATTTGAGCTTGGTTCAACTTTGGTGATTTCACGTAATGGATGTATAAGAGACCAAATATTACATTGCACACCTTGTTCCTTAAAATTCGAAAACATGGGAGGACATTGTGGAGATGGATGGTGCGCACTTTGCTTTGGAGATAATCCACAGAATTTAAGAGTGAATTGTTTAAGGAAATTTAATCATCTTCCATGGTGTTTTTATTCATAATACATTTCGCGTTGTAATCCTATAGTCTCACGTTGATAGTGATGATTTTCGTCAATCTTTTCTTCGGTAGATGGTGAACCTAAGTCCAAGTTTTTCTTATCTCGCTTCCCGGTTGGTGTGTATCCATTATGATGATTTGTTGATTGAGTAATCTTTATTGGAATATATACCGCAGTGGATTTGTTTGAGGAATCCATAGAAGGGGCGCTGAAGATGATCGATGAAAGGTTGGAGCTTTCTTGAGATGACATTATAAAGAGAATATTTATTTATTTGTAAAGTTTGTATATATAGGTTTAAGAGAAATTTGATCATGTATATGTACTGAGCTTATTATCTATTTAAGATTTATTGTTTTAAGGTTAATATTCTTTAGAAATCTACAGCCAAGAGAAAATGAAAGGTTAATATATAAAATATATTATAACCGCATATAAAATAAAAGATATGTACGGTCTTAAACAATAATAGAACATTGGAAAGTCATACTACTTCTTCCCATGAGTGCAGAGTTCGAGTGCCATCATCTTAATTTTTATTCTATTAAATTTTTACTTGTTTTATATTTAAAAAATTATACTTTAATATTGTAACAGTCTACAAATCTGTAACCCTTAAGTCAACACTATTCTACATCAATTAACTCAAGTGGAACAAAAATGCGAACCATTAGGGTTAAAAAAGAAGAGATAGAAGAAGAAGAAACTAAACAATATCAGAATCTCATAGTCACAGCGGAATAAAATATAATAGTAAATAATAGATCTTTACACAAAACGAACCTATATCTGTTTTATACATCATATCATCAGAGTGTCTCATACAAACAACATTTACCAATCAGACAAATCCATACAATCACAGCAGCGGATATATATACTAGTACGGATAATACGTCTCGGACTCCAGCTCCTCTCCTGCTCCATAGCATCCTGTCATGAATATATAATAGTCGGTCTGACCCGGGCATTATAATGAAATAACACCCGAGTCAGTCTGGAATACCAGCTGATAATAATGCACCCAAATTGATTATTAAAGTTTCAAAAATCCTTTGAAAACAAAAGCATCTCGTAAGACCATGCCACAAATAAACATGTCGGGTTTTTACCTTATGATAGCTAAAACACTTTTTATAGAAATCCTCTTATATTATAATAGGGTCTATATACAAATACTTATAAAATAGCCGAAATTGTTAAATGATTAAATTCCAGCTACTAGCCACGGAGTGGGTAATACAAACAAAACTCGTAGAAGGCGCGTAGGGAGAATGGATTTCCAATAATGACTAGGCACTGGGGTACCACCTGTCAAAGTACCTGGTCTAGATCGGTGTACCGAGGACCACGCCCAATCCCTTGCAACACAAGGCCCGGACTACCAATTACTGGATAGTCTCGAGTAAGATAACCCCACGGTTGGGATCAACAACCACACCACTAAGCCGAAATAAAAGGGACTTCTAGACAGGAATGACCTTTCCCGGAAATGGGTGCTACCCACCAAGCCTTGCTGCATATCCCCTGATTTTCAGTCATTCCCGATTGATGAGTCTTGAGGCTAAGCGTTACCTTTTAGAACGTTTCACTTAGAATGCCCATCGCCCACCTGACGATGTTCCGAAAGCAGTCATCCATACAAGTCCGTCCTGGGTTCAAAGGGAACCGAAGACAGTACTCCTACTACATCCATTTTGGAAATATCCTCAGGATTAGTAGTGACTAGCCCTTGCACTTCACTGCTCCATCTTCGATTCCGAACACGTTTTTCCCACGAAACATACAAACCGGATCGAAGTGGTTTTCGAGAAATAAATCTCGATCCCGGTCTCTTTGAAACGATTAACGCATTTGTCCAATATTGATAGTCGGTGATTTAACTATCAATTAACATTCACAAACATCCATCACACAACAAATATTTGCCCAATTACTTATTTCCACAAAAATATCTTGCGAGATATAAATCCATTTCAAAATCCCTTTGATATACTTTTCAAACCCAATTTTCTCATGGAATAGATTCCCAAATCCTTACTTCCTCTGAAAACATCCAAGTACCAATATTTAAGGTTTAAAATAATTTAAATACTTTACTCTTGAAAGAAACATCAAAATATTCATATTAAAACTTCCTACATATTGATTTAAAAATATACATCCTTTAGGAATAACTTGAATAAAACTGCTTAATAAAACATAAACTATTATCTTTAAAGTAAAGTTAAGTCATACTAGATTTTAAAATAAAGCTATGAAGTGCTATACAAGTTTCAAATAAAACTTTAACTAATTATCTTTAAAAATATAACCATTTTACAAACATAATATTAATAATATCACTTTAAATCTTAATGCCAATTTTCCCTTAACTAATTATTAGTATAACTTCTTTAGTACATATTTACTTTTGAAAACTCTGCAACCTACATAAGAATTTTCTTAAAACATTCTTTGGAAGTCAAATTCAAAACCTTTATCTTTTACTAAGAAATCTACATAAACGTACTTGGCTTTAAGGGAAATACACTTCTGTTTAGGATAACCCAAGGAATTCTTTTTATCAATCCAACTTGATTTACCCAATTCAATTTTATGTTCATCTCGTAAAATTCCTTTCCATACTTTAAAAATAGCTCCTTTTATTTTTAAAAGAATTGCTATTTCTTGGAAATCACTTTCAAACATATGTTTAAAATATTTAAAATATTCATATTAAAATTTCCTTTTGAAAACTTAATACTACTTTACTTTTTTTTAAAAAATAATTAAATACCATAATTACTTAATTAAATATTTGCTTTCACTTAAAAAAGCATTTTAAAAAATATTTCTTTCTAAAATATTCTAAACATAATTAAACTGCAAATTTATAATTTTGAAAGCTTTCTTGAAAACAAAATAAAATTTCCAGGAGAAAGCACACTTCTCATTCTTTAAAATAAATATAGCTATTATTTTAACGATTCACAATTCCATTTTTAAACCACAATTTCAAACACTTCACATTATCAACCAATCACTTGAATTTAATCCCTTTAAATTCTTTATTTAAGAATTTCTTTAATTTTCCTTTAAACCCAATTTATTTATATTAAAATTTCCGGGTTGTATTCACCAAATCAGAGCACAACACAGCTAAATTTCCAATTTATCCACCACAGTAAATAAATAGAGCATAGCATAACAGTATCTAAAACAATTTTATCACAGAATATAAATGTGATATATTACAGAATATAAATAAATTTCTATTTGTGAGGGATCCAGTTGGATCCCTCCAACCTGTTTTCCCTGCATCCACAGATATTAGCACAACAATATATATCGATTCAATTTGATAATAATTATCATATTCAACCAATCAAGTAATCATTCAAATATTGACTATTTAAATTAACTAATATTGCAGATGTGAGTGAGTTAAACTCACCTTGGGTTTTCGACAAGCGTTCAAATTTATATTAAATCGAACGGTGTTCGATTTAACCTAAATTCTTACATGCTCGGAAAGATTCCAGAACTGCACCACTGCATAGTATGCGTCTCTGCGATTTCGACGTCGCCAATTTCATCGAAATCTGATAACGTATGTACTAAACATGAATTTTCAAAGTTTGAATATAAAATTTATAAACAAATTTCCTTTAGTTTAAAATAAAATCTATCTACTCTCAATCGTGACCATACGATCAACCTAGAAAATCACGGCCGTCCCTCTATTTCTTCCTCATGCGACTTCTCCAGGGTCTTCGAACACATAGACGCGAACTAGGGTTAGGAATCGCGGCCCCTACGACGCACTAATCGACGATCAAACTCCACCCCATCGCGCGCGCCTCTACTCCACCCACGACCCAAATCCGGTCGAGCTCGGCTATGGCCTTGCCTGGGAAATTGCGCATGACACGGCCACGAACGCAGAGCCATCTCTCCCTCCACGCTGCGTATAAATCGACCGCAGCCGATCAACTTGAAGAACACGATGGCCTCTCCATCTTTGTAGTTGGAAGAATTCGCCAATTCGAGACGGATTGTTGAAAATTTGAGGTGAAAGAATTTGTTTTTTCGGCCATTAAAAGGGATAATGATAGCTGCTAGAAAGAGTTAGGGTTTCGGCCCTAATTTAATATATATATATATATATATATATAAACATTTAATTATATTATTTTAATACTAAAACCATTATAAAGCAACTTATTCTAACGATCTCCAAATCACACGTGCCGCCTGGCGTTTCTAAGGTTTTACCTACGTTTCAAACACAATGGAACGTGTTTCGGAGGCTAATTCGATCAGATATGCGAGTTACAGAAATAAACGATCAATTTTAAATTAAATCGATTAAAGTTTTTCTATGCATTTTAAGATGCCGAGGTCAAACAACAACTCTGATTGCTACGAAAATTGAAATCCGATAATAACTAACTACTACGGATCCAATGGAACTGGTTTCGTCGAATTCTGAGATTGTGCCCCGGAAGGCTATTTTAACTCGTCGATAAATTCGGACGATTTTCAAAATCATCGAAATCATCTAAAATTTCACTTTTAACACTTTACTAACTCTACTATAACTCGTATAAAATTTATATTCACAATAGAAATCATTCTGATTCATTTTAAATCAAAATTTGATTATTTGCATTATTATATTATTAAATTCCATTATTAAATTAATATAAAATTCCAAATTTAATTTATCGACTTCTATTCTCATCCAATGGTCCAACATTACTATTTAAATCAAAATAAACTTAAATAAATTTTTAGGAACCATTTTTATATTTATTTACATCCAGATTCACCAATTATCCCAATTCTGATATTAAGCTATCATTATTCAAATTTCAGTTATATTCCCTTATTTAAAATTTAACCAATTCTATTACTTTAATCAAAATCTTTTAATTTCAAAATTCAAATTATAATACATATTCGACATTTAAAATTAATTAAATGTTCAATTTTGGCGACCCAAAATTCCGGGTCTTTACATTCCTCCCCCTATAAAAATTTCGTCCTCGAAATTTGCTAAGGTAGAAGAATGTTCCAAATCCAATAACAGAACTTACTTAATGAAATCTCAATTTTACTTTGCTCAAATGCTTTAGTTACAAATCGAAACTGCTAGTTTCGATTCCTATTCCAAAATCTTTTTTATTTTAATTGTTATTTGAAATCACTTTGTCATTAACAAAACGTTTTCAAAAACTTCAAAAAAAATTCTAACTCCCAAAATTTCTGGAAAATTTTGGCAGAGTCTCCCCTGTACGGATGTAACAACCCGCATATTTATCGATTTTATATTTAAATATTTTATCGTTAGTCGGATTTTAGTCTGAAAAGCTACTTTTTGCATATGGTCGAATTGGGACTCGAGACCACCCCCATTGAGTTCAAAATGACGTTTGCGACCTTTTTGAGTATAAGCTTCGATATGTTTGGAGAAAGTTGATTTTTGCTACTTTTTACTTAGGGCTTTGGTTTGGGCTGAGCCCATTAACCCCACTTAACTCAGTTCCAACCCTCTCCTCTTCATTCACTTCTTTTCTATTTTCCTAATACTCAAGCTTTTATGTTAATGGAGAGTGGAAGTGGAAATTAAAACTCCAAGCCCTAGTTCCTCTTGCTAGCTCAAGTTCTTGCTCCAAAATCTATGAGAACCCATTGGTAAGCTTCCTCTTCATCTTCTCCAACTCATTCCCTCTTTGATTTCAGAAATTTCCTAAACCTAATTTAGGAAATGTTTCTCCTTTAAGCTTAGATTCAAGCTTGTTGAGTTGGAATTGAAGAGTGCTTGTTCTTGCCATTGCTTCATAGCATCTTTTTCATTCGTTTGGGTTCAAAGGTGAGATTTTTAATCTCACATCTATGCTTATAATTATCTCCGATTGTTAGGTATGAATTCCTAACACTTATTCGTGTGCATTTGCTTTCGGTTTGGATTGATTTGGTGAATATTCCAATTTTTAGTGTTTTGAGTTCAATTCGTTAAAAATCCTAACTTTGATGTTTGAACATGTCTTTGGTGATGCATCGAGGAGCTCATAGGGCCGGGTAGTCGATTGACGTAAACCCTTAGCGCCGTTGCTCGTGCGAATGCAATTTTGGTCAAGATTGAACCTCATTTGTAATAGGCAGGGAAGAGGCTGGAAACAGGTTCGGTCGACCGACCCCCCTGGTCCGGTCGACCGACCTGCTTCCAAGTGCATAAGCACTTTCTGTTTTAAGGTTCGGCCGACCAACCCCCCTGGTTCGGTCGACCGACCTGCTGTCCCGAGAGGTTTCCAACCTTTGGTTCGGTCAACCGACTCAGGGAGTCCGGTCGACCGACCTGATGATTTTTGCCAGATTAGCCTATTTTGCTAATCCGTTTGAATATCCAACTTTAATCGATTCGTGTTGTCTTCCTTTTGTTGTTGTCATTTATTATCGACTTTGATGACCTTTTCTTTGGGAATTTTAGATATATCCACTTTGATGGATTTTATATCGATTTCTTTGGATTTTATTCACGTCTTCGAATATGAATTTTTATGCCCGATTGTTTCTACAATCCTCTTTGTGATTTGTCACTTTAAAAATATAAAGGTTTCCTATAGTAGTAGTAAATATCAAAACTCTTACTTCAAATGATTTCAACACTATTTTATTACAAAGCTCGTTTTCTCAAACCGATCTCCAATCTATTAGTATATACAAACCTTTACTTCACTCGTATGATAAATCTATTTAAACGACTTAGTAAAACAAGTGGTATGAAATGCTTGCGTTTACTTCGTTGGTTAATTCTTGGACTTGTTCGATTGAATCTCTTGTGACAATTTTCTAGTGGAGACCTACAATTTGTTCGTAAATATTTAAGTTAAGCTAGTGGTTATGGGACATGAAGCTAAGCTCATATATTTACTAGCTTATTGTAATCGACACTTCTCTTTGATCATGACGATCATTTTAGGTTTTAGACTAGCATTGTGCTATGTCTTTATGATTTGGTTCATCGGACGTCCCGCTGTACGACGTCGTTGTTCCCTTTGATTGTGATTTGGTTCATCGGATGTCCCGCTGTACGACGTCGTTGATCCTTTTCCTAGTGATTTCTGGATTTCGTGTGTTGAATTCTGGAATTTATGTTTCACCAACTTTTACGATGGGCATTGATATATATGTCATATATTGTGGCTTAGTGAATGAAATTAGGAGTATGACATTCCTTTTTATCTTGGGTTGATCTTTGTGATATTGATTAATCTCTTGTTGATTTTTCAATTACTTATAAATCACAGCTTGCATTATGATTATTATATGTTTATGTCATATCTCTTATTATATATCACTTCATCTGATATTTATAGCTAGACTGATCCGTTTATTATTTTCTTTTTAAATAATACTCGGGTCAGACTGAGATATTATAGGTGCTTCTGCTTGACTCCTTATCGGACTATCATCTGACTTTAGGCTAACTACTTAGATTAGTAGTCTTTTGTTGTGTACATTTGAGATACAGACTCTATGATGTATACTTATTCTTTTGTCTTGCACTTGTATCTACTCTTTTTGATATTGTGGATCTTTTTTGACCACTACTCTGATGAACACTTTCATGTGTTATATTCATATCTATTTCCGCTTTTGTGATATGAATTGTCTGTGACTGATTTATGTTATGTTTATTTCTATATTTGTTTCCGAAGACCTTTATTGCTACTGTGTAGTAGCTTTGAGTTTGTGTCGGTATGTCGGATTTCCTCTCGAAAGAAATGCATGTTATACTATCTGACATATCGATGCTCGCACAAAGCAATTATACAGATGGTCGCTCCTCAACAGCCTTATTCTCCGTGCTAGTCGACAGCACTACTCCGTAGTGTTCTTGGCTAGCGTGGGTATAGAGGTGGGGCGTCACAGCTTGGTATCAGAGCCAAACTTCGGAACAATATGGAATATTATAACAAGGATCATCGTCCTAAGTCTTTCTTAGGAGTCGTGCTTTAGGATTTAATTCGAGTCTTCGTACCGATTCATCCTATTTTCTTTATGATTCCTTGTTTTATCAATCAAGTTTGATTGAAATTTATTATGAGAATAACTTTTTCCTCTTCTTTCTTTCTTTCTTAAAGAAGAGAAATGGTTAGACCTGGCCGTCCCAGCGCCGGTCAATCTAGTGCTACTCCCCAGGATGGAGTATTTATGTCTGCCCAGCAGCTTCTAGATCTTGTTAAGAACGCTCAAGCAGCCGGACCCAGTCCAGAGCCTACTCATCCTAGATCCGGTTTTGCACGCTTGTGCAGAGACTACGCCGATTTGGGTGGAAGGCCATTCAAGGGATCCGAGAGTGTTATAGAAATTCAAGCTTGGCTCAAATCATGCGATCGCATCTTTTCTCGCATGAACCTCATTGATCTACATCGAGTCTAAGTGGCTTCTAGCATGCTCCAAGAAAGAGCATTAGATTGGTATGAGCTCCTAATTTCTGAAATCGTTGAAGCGGATCTCACTTGGGAGCAATTCCGGGAAAGATTCGAATCGAAATTTGTGCCGGAGGCTGAAAAAGTAACTTTGGCCCGGCGTTTTATTGACCTTGTTCAAGGCGAATCTTCTGTGACAGACTATGTCGCATCTTTCGAATCTCTTTCCAAATACGGGGTTGAATACATTAACACCCCAATGAAGAAAAATCAGAGATTCGTCTATGGCTTGAATAAGAATCTTAAGAACCCATTACTTCTGAAACTTGAGGTTTCATTTGATCAGCATATTGATATCGCTCTTCGTCTTGAAGAGGCCGATAATGAAGGTGATGTTGAAGTTGTGCGTGCCCAATAGAACTTCAACAATAACTCGAAGAGGCCTATCAAATTCATAGGCCCCGATTCTAATAAGAAAGGGAAGCAACAAACTCTGGTAGCAAAAGTTCCTACCTCTAGTCGTGGACGATGCTATAATTGTGGTTCCACAGACCACCATGTAAGAGAGTGCCCGAAACCCCTCTTTTGCCGTTATTGCAAAGGTTCGGGTCATCTTTTATCTTCGTGTCCTAAGCTTCCAAACAAGTGAGAAGGAAAGCTGCAGGCCCCTGGCAACTCTTCTCTTGGTCAAGGTATTTTCATTCAATCCTTGATGGCATTGTTTTAATTCGTGAGCTTTCTATTTGAGTTCTTTTTGATATGGGTTCCATCTCACTATTTTATATCAAAAGAACTTGTTGATTCTTTTTCTTTGAAAATATTTTGGGCTTGTCGACTTCTTTGAGGATTGTGAATCCGGATGGTAGATCCACAACACTCAATTTGCTTTTTTATTGATGTCGAAATTATTTTATGAGACTTTTCTTTCCGAGCCGATATTTTTACTTAGGCTTCGGAATTGATTTTTTTGAAAGGATCGGCTTAATCATTGTGAAGCCCATATCCTATTTTTCGAGTGGACTATTCATCTTCGACATTTTCAATCTGTTAAGCAGATTTCTATTTTTCCTTTATGATTTTGATTCCAACTTGATGGAATTATTTTATTCCTTAAGCTCACTTATAAGGAAAGTGTTATTTCTCTCATTCATGTAGTTTGAGAAATTTTTCGGTATTTTGAGATTGTCTTAGGATCATCACCTAAGCAATATCTTTTGTGTGGTGCTAAGGTCTTTTCAGTTTGACTTTACCACCGGTTTTCATTTGCTACGAGTTGCGGAAGTCTTACCGCATTCCGCACTCGTTATGATTCTTATGAATGACTTATTATGTCATTCAATTTGTCCAGCTTATTTCATCCATTTTATAAATCGAATATTCTATGAATATTTCGATGAGACTATTCTTGTATTTACTGATTTTGGATGAAAATAGTAATTTAAAATTTTGCAAATCTTTTTTATAAGATTTATTTATAAGTAAAACTGGATTTTGTTCTTGAAACGAACAAAGAATATTCTTAAAAAAATTTAAGATATTTATTTATCCTATAAAAAAATGATTTTGTGATTGTATTGCCCGTTGAGTGCTTTAAGAATTTTGGTCGATGCGCTTGATCAACGTTATCGATAGGAATTTCCTAAACGCTTTGATGAGACAATCAGACACAGTATATTAACTTGAAAATAGAAATTTTTTCTAGAATGATTATTACATAATGATAAATGTAATTTTGAAAGTTTTAACTTTTCAGGAAAGAAGATTATTTAAAAGAAATTCTTTCTTTTCGATACTTTTATTCTTGTGATTCCTGAAGGGGAACCAAGACTTTGCTATTTGTACCGATACTAGTCGTATTGGTTTGGATGCCGTTATCTTGCAAAGGAGAACATGCTATCTCTTGTGCTTCTAAATCATTATAGCTTATCGAGAATAGATATGTCACTCATGATCTAGTTCTCTCGGCTATTGTTTTTACTTTTGGATTTTGGCATCATCATATTTGGATGAGAAATTTGTTCTCTATCTCGATCATAAATCCTTGGAATATTTATTTTCTCATATGGAACTCAATGTTGACTCGAGTTCCTGACATCTTGTGATCTTGATATTCTTTTATTCCTGGAAGGGAAATCGTGTTGCCAATGCGCTTTGTCGTAAGCAACAAGTGGTTGATTCTTTGATGTTGTCTGAATGGAATTATCTTTTCATCAAGTTCATCGGACGTTTTGGTATACTTCGTTTTATTGAGTTTCATCTCATTTCTTTTATGGACTAGCGTCCGATGTCCTTTTATTGTGTTCGGTTCATTGGACGTACTGTTTTTGTACTACGTCGGTGTTCCGAAATCATTCGGGCTCGGATCATTGGACGTACCGTTTTTGTACTGCGTCGGTGTTCCGAATTGTTTGATTCATTGGATGTACCATTTGTACTACATCAATGTCTTTTCTTTTTGGATTCATTGGATGTACCGTTTGTACTACATCAATGTCTTTGATTCATTGGATGTACCGTTTGTACTACATCAATGTCTTTGCTATTTGATTCATTGGATGTACCGTTTGTACTACATCAATGTCTTTGATTCATTGGATGTACCGTTTGTACTACATCAATGACTTTGCTGTTTGATTCATTGGATGTACCGTTTGTACTACATCAATGTCTTCGCTTTTTGATTCATTGGATGTACCGTTTGTACTACATCAATGTCTTTTCTTTTTGGATTCATTGGATGTACCGTTTGTACTACATCAATGTCTTTGATTCATTGGATGTACCGTTTGTACTACATCAATGACTTTGCTATTTGATTCATGGGATGTACCGTTTGTACTACATCAATGTCTTTGATTCATTGGATGTACCGTTTGTACTACATCAATGCTTTCGCTTTTTGGATTCATTGGATGTACCGTTGTACTACATCAATGTCTTTGCTTTTGGATTCATTGGATGTACCGTTGTACTACATCAATGTCTTCGCTTTTTGATTCATTGGATGTACCGTTGTACTACATCAATGCCTTCGCTTTTTGATTCATTGGATGTACCGTTGTACTACATCAATGTCTTTGCTTTTGGATTCATTGGATGTACCGTTGTACTACATCAATGTCTTTGCCTTTGATTCATTGGATGTACCGTTTGTACTACATCAATGATTTTGCTATTTGATTCATTGGATGTACCGTTTGTACTACATCAATGATTTTGCTATTTGATACATTGGATGTACCGTTTGCACTACATCAATGCCTTTGCTTTTGATTCATTGGGTGTACCGTTTGTACTACATCAATGATTTTGCTATTTGATACATTGGATGTACCGTTTGCACTACATCAATGTCTTTGCTTTTGATTCATTGGGTGTACCGTTTGTACTACATCAATGTCTTCGCTTTTTGGATTCATTGGATGTATCGTTGTACTACATCAATGTCTTTGCTTTTGGATTCATTGGATGTACCGTTGTACTACATCAATGTCTTTGCTTTTTGATTCATTGGATGTACCGTTGTACTACATCAATGTCTTCGCTTTTTGATTCATTGGATGTACCGTTGTACTACATCAATGTCTTTGCTTTTGGATTCATTGGATGTACCGTTGTACTACATCAATGTCTTTGCCTTTGATTCATTGGATGTACCGTTTGTACTACATCAATGATTTTGCTATTTGACACATTGGATGTACCGTTTGCACTACATCAATGTCTTTGCTTTTGATTCATTGGGTGTACCGTTTGTACTACATCAATGATTTTGCTATTTGATACATTGGATGTACCGTTTGCACTACATCAATGTCTTTGCTTTTGATTCATTGGGTGTACCGTTTGTACTACATCAATGTTTTTGCTAATTGATTCATTGGATGTACCGTATGTACTACATCAATGTTTTTGCTTTGGTTCATTGGGCGTACCGTTTTTGTTCTACGCTGATGTCCCAAATTATTTGAGTTTCTAGTTTCTCGGGCGTACCGTTTTTGTACTACGCCGTTGCACTGCCTCAATTTTCTGCTATTCTTGACGTTCCCCACGTCTTTTATCTATGGAAATGCCTTAGGGATTCCGGTTTTTATTCTTGAGCCCGGTGTTATTGAGGGATTGAAGTTTCACCAAATTTGACTTTTGAGCAACATTCTATTCGCATCGTCGCTTTGGAGGTTGAGCGCCTTCGATATAAAGATATTCTTTTTGATAATAGTTCAATGGTTCTCAAATCCTATAGATTGCTCTTGGGAATCCGGAGAATTCATCGAGCGATCTTGTTCGTGCCAACTCTTTCGTGCTCATTATGGCGAACTTCCTATTTCAAATTTTCTTTTGTGTTGATATGCTTCTATGGTTGTTACTTCTTATTTTCTTCTTAAGTATTGCGAGGACGCAATTTCTTTAAGGAGGGGAGTCTGTAACAACCCGCATATTTATCGATTTTATATTTAAATATCTTATTTAAATATTTTATCGTTAGTCGGATTTTAGTCCGAAAAGCTAATTTTTGCATATGGTCGAATTGGGACTCGAGACCACCCCCATTGAGTTCAAAATGACGTTTGCGACCTTTTTGAGTATAAGCTTCGATATGTTTGGAGAAAGTTGATTTTTGCTACTTTTTACTTAGGGCTTTGGTTTGGGCTGAGCCCATTAACCCCACTTAACTCAGTTCCTACCCTCTCCTCTTCATTCACTTCTTTTCTATTTTCCTAATACTCAAGATTTTATGTTAATGGAGAGTGGAAGTGGAAATTAAAACTCCAAGCCCTAGTTCCTCTTGCTAGCTCAAGTTCTTGCTCCAAAATCTATGAGAACCCATTGGTAAGCTTCCTCTTCATCTTCTCCAACTCATTCCCTCTTTGATTTCAGAAATTTCCTAAACCTAATTTAGGAAATGTTTCTCCTTTAAGCTTAGATTCAAGCTTGTTGAGTTGGAATTGAAGAGTGCTTGTTCTTGCCATTGCTTCATAGCATCTTCTTCATTCGTTTGGGTTCAAAGGTGAGATTTTTAATCTCACATCTATGCTTATAATTATCTCCGATTGTTAGGTATGAATTCCTAACACTTATTCGTGTGCATTTGCTTTCGGTTTGGATTGATTTGGTGAATATTCCAATTTTTAGTGTTTTGAGTTCAATTCGTTAAAAATCCTAACTTTGATGTTTGAACATGTCTTTGGTGATGCATCGAGGAGCTCATAGGGCCGGGTAGTCGATTGACATAAACCCTTAGCGCCGTTGCTTGTGCGAATGCAATTTTGGTCAAGATTGAACCTCATTTGTAATAGGCAGGGAAGAGGCTGGAAACAGGTTCGGTCGACCGACCCCCCTGGTCCGGTCGACCGACCTGCTTCCAAGTGCATAAGCACTTTCTGTTTTAAGGTTCGGCCGACCGACCCCCCTGGCTCGGTCAACCGACCTGCTGTCCCGAGAGGTTTCCAACCTTTGGTTCGGTCGACCGACTCAGGGAGTCCGGTCGACCGACCTGATGATTTTTGCCAGATTAGCCTATTTTGCTAATCCGTTTAAATATCCAACTTTAATCGATTCGTGTTGTCTCCCTTTTGTTGTTGTCATTTATTATCGACTTTGATGACCTTTTCTTTGGGAATTTTAGATATATCCACTTTGATGGATTTTATATCGATTTCTTTGGATTTTATTCACGTCTTCGAATGTGAATTTTTATGCCCGATTGTTCCTAAAATCCTCTTTGTGATTTGTCACTTTAAAAATATAAAGGTTTCCTATACTAGTAGTAAATATCAAAACTATTACTTCAAATGATTTCAACACTATTTTATTACAAAGCTCGTTTTCTCAAACCGATCTCCAATCTATTAGTATATACAAACCTTTACTTCACTCGTATGAGAAATCTAATTAAACGACTTAGTAAAACAAGTGGTATGAAACGCTTGCGTTTACTTCGTCAATTAATTCTTGGACTTGTTCGATTGAATATCTTGTGACAATTTTCTAGTGGAGACCTACAATTTGTTCGTAAATATTTAAGTTAAGCTAGTGGTTATGGGACATGAAGCTAAGCTCATATATTTACTAGCTTATTGTAATCGACACTTATCTTTGATCATGACGATCATTTTAGGTTTTAGACTAGCATTGTGCTATGTCTTTGTGATTTGGTTCATCGGACGTCCCGCTGTACGACGTCGTTGTTCCCTTTGATTGTGATTTGGTTCATCGGACGTCCCGCTGTACGACGTCGTTGTTCCCTTTGATTGTGATTTGGTTCATCGGATGTCCCGCTGTACGACGTCGTTGATCCTTTTCCTTGTGATTTCTGGATTTCGTGTGTTGAATTCTGGAATTTATGTTTCACCAACTTTTACGATGGGCATTGATATATATGTCATATATTGTGGCTTAGTGAATGAAATTAGGAGTATGACATTCCTTTTTATCTTGGGTAGATCTTTGTGGTATTGATTAATCTCTTGTTGATTTTTCAATTACTTATATATCACAGCTTGCATTATGATTATTATATGTTTATGTCATATCTCTTATTATATATCACTTCATCTGATATTTATAGCTAGACTGATCCGTTTATTATTTTCTTTTTAATAATACTCGGGTCAGACTGTGATATTATAGGTGCTTCTGCTTGACTCCTTATCGGACTATCATCTGACTTTAGGCTAACTACTTAGATTAGTAGTCTTTTGTTGTGTACATTTGAGATACAGACTCTATGATGTATACTTATTCTTTTGTCTTGCACTTGTATCTACTCTTTTTGATATTGTGGATCTTTTTTGACCACTACTCTGATGAACACTTTCATGTGTTATATTCATATCTATTTCCGCTTTTGTGATATGAATTGTCTGTGACTGATTTATGTTATGTTTATTTCTATATTTGTTTCCGAAGACCTTTATTGCTACTGTGTAGTAGCTTTGAGTTTGTGTCGGTATGTCGGATTTCCTCTCGAAAGAAATGCATGTTATACTATCTGACATATCGATGCTCGCACAAAGCAATTATACAGATGCTCGCTCCTCAACAGCCTTATTCTCCGTGCTAGTCGACAGCACTACTCCGTAGTGTTCTTGGCTAGCGTGGGTATAGAGGTGGGGCGTCACAACGGAGGAGCTTTTGTAATATCACAATAGATATAAATATATATACATCGACCCACACGGTCGGAAAAACCAAAAACAGTTCATATTTCCTATTTTTATTGCATAGGCGTACCTTTTATTAGCATTTTAACAGCACGCGGATAATTTATGTTGCATATACACACTCCAACTCTATCTACTGCCTCCTGTACCTGAACTTACTTAAACAAACATATCAGTTTTCAATAATATGAGAATTTTAATAACATTCCATTCATTTATCTTATCCAAACATGTCAATTCCATAGTTTAACCAAGCAGACTTCATAATTTAACAATGTTAACCATATTTTATCAGCACATCAAAGATTTCAATCTCCATTTAATTTCTCGACAAATCCAACTTCACTTTTATTTCACTTGAATGATTTAAATTGAAGTTTACTACTCTCAAACCATATTCTCATTAATATGATTAACATGTGCTTCATTAACGTCAATCTATTTCAATTCAATTCCAAATTGATTCAAAAACCAATTCCATTTGCTTTTTTAAACCAACTCAATTCCGAATACAACAAAAAAACCAATTCTTATGCAAATTTCCATGTCATTCAAGCAAGTAATCATCACTTAAGCTTGTAACCATTAAAATTAATTCCAGTTCAAATTTATATTGATTTTATTCCATTCGGAATTATTCACAACCCAAATATTCTTATTACCTTGCAATTTCTAATTCAATTTCTTATTCTCACTTCAAGTTCATCATCCAACTAAAGTTTATATTAATATCATCCCATTCTGTAATATTTAATTCATACATTCTTATTTCGTCACACTATTTAATTAAAACCATTTCACTTACAATAAATTTTATATTTTTTTCTAAACAAATTTACCCAAGACCACATTATAAAGCTCGATCACAATTATTTTTCAATTTGCTTAAGTTGTTTCAATTTCACAATATTTCCATTTCATTTTATATCAATTTTATTTTTATTTTCATTTGATTCTCACTCAATCAAATTTCAATTCATTTACAAATTTTAATTCAGTTTGTTTACTTGTTCAATCCATTTGGAATTTCAATTCATCTCCTCGATCCACTCTGAATTTTGTTAATAATATGGCCACTTTAAATTATTCCTCTCATTTGAATTTTTTTTTTATAATGCAAACCATCACTATTATAATCTAATTCCATTATTCATTCACACTCCCAGCATTTATTGCCAAAATTAAATCCCATATTAGAACTGGTTTTTATTTTTCCTTTCAAAATTTTCTTAACAAACCACCAAAATTTCATCCATGCAAATACAAATCCCATTTAATTTAGTTTACACTAAATTCATCTTCAAGCTTCTCTTTATTTAAGTGAGCTTACGCTAAATTCATTCCGAAACAAATTTCTTTGGATTTTAGTCGAGTTAAAATTTTATTCATTCAATATCCTTTCAACTTAATTAAATTCTCCTTCAATTCAATTCTTTTCCAAATTTAGTTCAATTTAACTAAATTTATTCAGCCAACTCAAATCATGCTATCACCTTTACTATTTTAAATAAGAATTTAATTCTATTCAAAATTATTTGTAACACAATTGAATTTTGATTTTAGTTTAATCTAAATCCAACTCAATTCCATTTAATCAAAGTTAAATCCAATTCAATCCAATTTTAATTCTCCATATACAAGTTTAAGATTTATTTGCTGACTTAAGTTCATTCACCCTTTTAACATTTATATTTTCTTCACCTTATTTCAATTCACATTTCATTTGAGATTAAGTTTAAATTCACCATACCATTTGTGATTATAATTCCATTTCCTATTTATAAGTTCATCAACTTATTTACTTTAAGGTTTACATTTCTCATTTGAATTATTTTCATCTTATAATCACAATCCCAAATTTTATATATAAATATATATACCACTGAATTCTTAAGGATACAAATTTTCTTCAATTTAATCCTTTGCACCATTTTAAATTCACAATTTTAGATTATAAGTATAACACTTAATAGCTTATGAGTACAATTTATTACACAATGACCCACCATTACAAGGTCATTTTACATTTCAATTTAATCCAAATCAATTTAATTCTAAGCCTAATTTATTTAACTTTTCCAAGTTAAATTCAAATTTTCTATTCCCTTCAATATATTTCATTTACTTCCATTTACTCAAGTTAAATTTTAATTCCAAGATTAAAATTTTCATTTCCTTCTTATTAGTACCAACTTCACCAAACAAGTTCATTAGTTGATGCATTTTAACTTTACACATCATTTAAATAGAATTTACCAGAATTCGATCGCCCGATTTTATTTTAAATCCATTTTGAAATAATAAATAACTCATACTCTCCCGGTATGTCAAATCAAACTTCCAGATTTCTAAAACAATCTGTTTTTACCAAAGCAGTTTCCCTTTCTGAAACTTCTAAAATCACTTGTACCTCAAACAAGTCCAACAAATTTCATAACCGACCACTTTGGTAGCAATCCATCACTTTAGAAACTCGAAAATGAATTTTGATGATGTAGCCAGCATCATTAGGATTATTTTCCAACGACTGAAGTGAGGTCAGTGCTTCCTCACTTTCACAAATTCATTTCAAAATAGTCTTCATTCAAAAATTCTTCCCAAAATAATATTCCATCATTACCTTCAAACACCTTAGCAAACATTTCAAACTTTTCCAAGGTTTTAAATATCCAAACTTTTGTTTTCATTACATTTAAAATCCTTTCCAAAACTTCTAGGATTTAAATTCTGGTTTAATTCAAATTTAGTTATTCTTCTTTTGTATAATTTATACTCATGAAATTTTATTTGGTTATAACCATTTTTAAATTTTAGAATAAATTTTAGATACTTAGTTGATTAAGATATCCACGTCCAAACAATCAAACATATATAATAATTTCAGAAAATTATTTCTTTATATCAAAATATAATTTTGGGTAAAATTATTTCGTTTACCCACTTTAAACACAATACTATGTCAGTTTATCTTGTTTAAGAGTTTAGAAACCTCTATCGATACAGTTGTACTTCCCGTACCAACCAGAATTCATAAACACTCAACCAATAAGTCAATACAGTATAAAAACAATTTTTATATTCACTAACAAGTATGCTCTCATATCTATTATTACACTCAACTCATTATAGAGTACTATTGACTCTGTTTAATGAGTAATTTTCCCACCAAAGCCTAGGTTGTCGCCAATCTAAGCTCTGATACCAAGTGTAACAGCCCGCAAATCCGTACCCCTTGAGTCAACACTATTCTACATAAATTAACTCAAGTGGAACAGAAATGCGAACCATTAGGGTTAAAGAAGAAGAGATAGAAGAAGAAGAAACTAAACAATATTAGAATCTCACAGTCGCAGCGGAATAAAATATAATAGTAAATAATAGATCTTTACACAAAATGAAGCTGTATCTGTTTTATACATCATATCATCAGAGTATCTCATACAAACAACATTTACAAGTCAGACAAATCCATACAATCACAACAGCGGATATATATACTAGTACGGATAATACGTCTCGGACTCCAGCTCCTCTCCTGCTCCATAGCATCCTGTCCTGAATATATAATGCTCGGTCTGACCCGAGCATTATAATGAAATAACACCCGAGTCAGTCTGGAATACCAGCTGATAATAATGACCCAAATTGATTATTAAAGTCTCAAAAATCCTTTGAAAACAAAAGCATCTCGTAAGACCACGTCACAAATAAACATGTCGTGTTTTTACCTTACGATAGCTAAAACACTTTTTATAGAAACCCTCTGATATTATAATAGGGTCTATATACAAATATTTATAAAATAGCCAAAATTGTTACATGATTAAATTCCAGCTACTAGCCACAGAGTGGGTAATAGAAACAAAACTCGTAAAAGGCACGTAGGGAGAATGGATTTCCAACAATAACTAGGCACTGGGGTACCACCTATCAAAGTACATGGTTTCGATCAGTGTACCGAGGACCACGCCCGATCCCCTGCAACACAAGGCCTAGACTAACCCTTACTGCATAGTCCCGAGTAAGATCGTCCGGCGGTTGGGATCAGCAACCGCACCACTAAGCCAAAATAAAAGGGACATCTACACAGGAATGACCTTACCCGAAAATGGGTGCTGCCCACCAAGCCTTGCTGCATATCCCCTGATTTTCAGTCATTCCCGATTGATGAGGCTTAAGGCTAAGCGTTACCTTTTAGAACGTTTCACTTAGAATGCCCATCGCCCACCTGCCGACGTTCCGAAAGCATTCATCGATACAAGTCCATCCCGGGTTCGAACGAAACCGAAGGCACTACTGCTACTACATCCATTTTGGAAATATCCTCAGGATTAGTAGCGACTAGCCCTTGCACTTCACTGCTCCATCTTCGACTCGGAACACGTTTTTCCCACGAAACGTACAAACCAGATCGAAGTGGTTTTCGAGAAATAAATCTCGATCTTGGTCTCTTCGAAACGATCAACGCATTTGTCCAACATTGATAGTCGGTGATTTAACTATCAATTAACATTCACAAACATCTCACACAACAAATATTTGCCCAATTACTTATTTCCTCAAAAATATCTTGCGAGATATAAATCCATTCAAAATCCCTTTGAAACACTTTTCAAACCCAATTTTCTGATGGAATAGATTCCCAAATCCTTACTTCCTCTGAAAACATCCAAGTACCAATATTTAAGGTTTAAAATAATTTAAATACTTTACTCTTGAAAGAAACATCAAAATATTCATATTAAAACTTCCTACATATTGATTTAAAAATATACATCCTTTAGGAATAACTTGAATAAAACTGCTTAATAAAATATAAACTATTATCTTTAAAATAAAGTTAAGTCATACTAGATTTTAAAATAAAGCTATGAAATGCTATACAAGTTTCAAATAAAACTTTAACTAATTATCTTTAAAATATAACCATTTTACAAACATAGTATTAATAATATCACTTTAAAACTTAATGCCAATTTTCCCCTAACTAATTATTATTGTAACTTCTTTAGTACATATTTACTTTTGAAAAATCTGCAACCTACATAAGAATTTTCTTAAAACATTCTTTTGAAGTCAAATTTAAAACCTTTATCTTTTACTTAGAAATCTACTTAAACGTACTTGGCTTTCAGGGAAATACACTTCTGTTTAGGATAACCCAAGGAATTCTTTTTATCAATCCAACCTGATTTACCCTATTCAATTTTACGTTCATCCCGTAAAATTCCTTTCCATACTTTAAAAATTGCTCCTTTTATTTTTAAAAGAATTTCTATTTCCAGGAAATCACTTTCAAACATACGTTTAAAATATTTAAAATAAGCTCTAGAAATTATTTAATTGAGAATAATACTTAAGGAAATATATAGGGGCTTCCGAAGTATTTTAAATAAAATTTAACTTTTGAAATAAGGTTATTAAATCAAATATTCATATTAAAATTTCCTTTTGAAAACTTAATACTGCTTTACTTTTTTTTTAAAATTAATTAAATACCATAATTACTTAATCAAATATTTTCTTTCACTTATAAAACATTTTAAAATAATATTTCTTTCTAAAATATTCTAAACATACTTAAACTGCAATTTTATAATTTTGAAAGCTTTCTTGATAACAAAATAAAATTTCCAGGAGAAAGCACACTTCCCATTCTTTAAAATAAATCTAGCTATTATTTTAATGATTCACAATTCCATTTTTAAACCACAATTTCAAACACTTCACATTATCAACCAATCACTTGAATTTAATCCCTTTTAAATTCTTTATTTAAGAATTTCTTTAATTTTCCTTTAAACCCAATTAACTTATATTAAAATTTCCGGGTTGTATTCACCAAATTAGAGCATAAAACAATTAAATTTCCAATTTATCTACCATAGTAAATAAACAGAGTATAGAATAACAGGATGTAAAACAATTTTATCACAGATTATAAATGTGATATATTACAGAATATAAATAAATTTCTATTTGTGAGGGATCTAGTTGGATCCCTCCAACCTGTTTTTCCTACATCCACAGATATTAGCACAACAATTTATATCGATTCAATTTGATAATAATTATCATATTCAACCAACAAGCAATCATTTAGATATCGACTATTTAAATTAACTAATATTCCAGATGTGAGTGAGTTAAACTAACTTTGGGTTTTCGACGAGCGTTCATATTTAAATTAAATCGAATGGTGTTCGATTTAACCTAAATTCTTACTTACTCAGAAAAATTCCAGAACTTCACCACTGCGTAGTACGCGTCTCTACGATTCCGGCGTCGCCAGTTTCGTCGAAATCTGATAACGTATGTACTAGATATGAATTTTCAAAGTTTGAATATAAAATTTATAAACATATTTCCTTTAGTTTAAAATAAAATCTATCTACTCATAATCGTGACCGTACGATCAACCTAATAAATCGGTCGTCCCTCTATTTCTTCCTCACGCGACATCTCCAGGGTCTTCGAACCCATAGACGCGAACTAGGGTTAGGAATCGCAGCCCCTACGACGCACTAATAGACGATCAAACTCCACCCCATCGCGCGCGCGCCTCTACTCCACCCACGAAACAAATCCGGTCGAGCTCGGCTATGGCCTCGCTTGGGAAATCGCACGCGACGTGGCCACGAACGCAGAGCCATCTCTCCCTCCATGCTGCGTATAAATCGATCGCAGCCGTTCAACTTGAAGAACACGATGGCCTCTCCATCTTTGTAGTTGGAAGAATTCTCCAATTCGCAACGGATTGTTGAAAATTTGAGGTGAAAGAATTTGTTTTCTTTGACATTAAAAGGGATAATGACGGCTGCTGGAAAGAGTTAGGGTTTCGGCCCTAATTTAATATATATACAAACGTTTAGTTATATTATTTTCATATTAAAACCATTATAAAGCAATTCTAACGATCTCCAAATCACATGTGCAGCCTGGCGTTTCTAAGGTTTTACCTACGTTCCAAACACAATGGAACATGTTTCGGAGGCTAATTCAATCAGATACGCAAGTTACGGAAATAAACGATCAATTTTAAATTAAATCGATTAAAGTATTTACTATGTGTTTTAAGCTGACAGGGTCAAACGACAACTCCGATTGCTACAAAAATTGAAATCCAATAATAGCTAAGAATTACGGATCCAATGGAAGTAGTTTCGTCGAATTCCGAGACTGTGCCCCGGAAGGCTATTTTAACTTGTCGATAAATTCGGGCGATTTTCGAAATCATCGAAATCATCTAAAATTTCACTTTTAAAACTTTACCAACTCTATTATAACTCTTATAAAATTTATATTCACATTAGAAATCATTTTGATTCATTTTAAATCATAATTTAATTATTTGCATTATTATATTATTAAATTCCATTATTAAATTAATATAAAATTCCAAATTTAAAATCAACTTTTGATCTCATCCAACAGTCCAACATTACTATTTAAATCAAAATAAACTTAAATAAATTTTTAGGAACCATTTTTATATTTATTTACATTCAGATTCACCAATTATCCCAATTCTGATATTAAGCTATTATTATTCAAATTTCAATTAAATTCCCGTATTTGAAATTTGACCAATTCTATTACTTTAATCAAAATCTTTTAATTGCAAAATTCAAATTATAATACATATTAGACATTTAAAATGAATTAAATGTTCAAATTTGACAACCCAAAATTCTGGGTCGTTATAAATATCGAATTATAAATCATGTAACGACATAATTCCTAGTTCATGTCTTAATTTAAGAAAAATATTTCATTTGAGGGTTTAGTAAATATATTTGCAATTTGATTTTCCGATGGTACAAAATCTACTGAAATTATACCTTTTCTATATTACCGTGAAGAAAATGATGTCGAATATCAATATGTATAGTTCTCGAGTGATTCATAGTATTTTTTGACAAATTTAAGAAACTTTTCTTATCGAAATAAAATTTTGATTTAGGTAGGTTTATATCAAAATCTTGTATTGTTTGCTGCATGTATATTACTTGAGCACATGCTAAAGTAGCAGAAATATATTCCGCTTCACATGTTGAAAGTGAAACACAATTTTGTTTTTTTACTAAGCCAAGATACTAAAGATTGCCCAATGAAATGACAAGTACCACTTATACTCTTTTAATCCATCCGACATCCTCCATGATCAACATCACTATATGATGCTAACTCAAAAGGACATTCTCTTGGAAATAAGAGACCATAGTCTCTAGTCTTGCTTAGGTAGCGTAAAATTCGTTTCACTACCTGCAAATATGATTTTTTGGGATTCGCTTGAAATCATGTACACAAACATACACTCATCATTATATCAGGTTGACTAATAGTTAAATCAATAAAGGTTCCTATAATACTTTGATATAGTTTTTGGTCAACACTTTCTCCAACATCTCGATTGAGATGTACCATAGTGCTCATAAGAGTTGGTTTAGCAGAAGTGTTTTCCATAGCAAAACGTTTTATAAGATTATTACAATATTTTTCCTGATTTATAAAATTCGATTATTTTATTGTTTAATTTGTAATCTAAGAAAATATGAAAGTTCCTCTGCATGAGACATTTCAAATTCTCTTGTCATAATATTTGAAAATTCTTGGCATAATTTTCATTTGTGGAAACAAAAATGATGTCATCTACATAAACTCTTACGATTAGAATGTCGTTTTCATCTTGTTTTTTAGATAAAGTTTGATCTACTTTTTCAATCTTAAAACCAGAAAAAATAATATAACTTTTAAGACGATCATACCAAGCACGTGGTGCTTGTTTTAAATCGTATAAAGCTTTCTTTAGTTTATAAACGTGGAATGGTAATTTTTCATGTATAACTAAAGGTGGTTGTTCTAAAAATACTTTTTCTTTTATAAAACCGTTTAGAAAGGCATTTTTTACATTCATTTGATATAGTTTAAAGTTATGAAAACATGCAAACGATAATAAAATATTTATTGCTTCTAATCGAGCTACGTTAGCAAATGTTTCTTTGTAGTATCTTCCTTCTTCTAGATTGTAGCCTTGAGAGACCAATCTAGCCTTGTTTCAAATAATATTCCCTTGCTCATCGGCTTTATATTAGTAAACAGACTTAGTACCGATTATTGTTTGATTATTAGGTCTAGGAATTAAGTCCCAAACTTCGTTTCGTTCCAATTAATTTAATTGTTCTTGCATAACTATAGTTCAATAATCATCAGTTGAGGCTTCTTTAGTATTTTTGGGTTCAATGTTCGATAGGAAAGCTACACGACCTATTTGATTTAATTGATTTATAGTTCTTACGTTAGTATTTACTTCTCTAATAACATTTGCAATTGGGAGATTCTTCGAAGTCTTGGTGGAGTTTGAATTTCATTTTCATTTGAAAATATTTTGTTATCATTTTCAATCTCATTTTCAATATTTTCAGTATCATCTTCTGTGATAATTGATTAAGGGATCGTTTCATCGTCTTCATTTTTATTATTAAATTTGAAATTTTCATTGAATGACAAACTTGAAGTGTTTCTACGATTATTTTAGTGCTTTTATTATAAATTCTTTATGCCTTTCTTCGGTCCGAGTATCCAATGAATATTCCTTCATTGGATTTTGGATCGAATTTACCAAGTTGGTCTTCTGTATTTAATAGAAAATAATTTGAGCCAAAAACTTTAAAATATGATATATTAGGTTTCCTATCATTAAAAAGTTCATATGGGGTATGTTTTCTTTATAGTCTAATAGAGACACGATTTAAAACATAACAAGCAGTTGCTATAACATCCGTCCAAAAATGTTTAGGTAGAGTGCTTACATTTGATAAAGTTCTAACGGATTCTTGAAGTGTTTTAGTTTTCCTTTCTACAACTTTGTTTTCTTGTGGAATTCTAGGAAATGAAAATTTGTGAACAATTCCTTTTTATTACAATATTTTTCAAAAATATCATTATCGAATTCGCCATCGTGATCGCTTCGAATGTTTTTAATTTTTATATTCTTAATATTTTGAATTCTCTTAGTAAATATGTTAAAATTCCTAAATGTATAACTTTTGTTTTTCAAAAAAAACTTTCCATGTGTATCTTGAAAAATCATCTACATTTATGAAAACATATCTATTATGATTTATAGAATGTACTTGAGTTGTTCCAAAAAGATCTGAATGTAATAACTCAAGTGATTGTAGTGTAGAAATAATTTTCTTTGATTTAAAAGAAGATCCGGTTAATTTTCCTAACTGACAGGCATCACAAATACTATTTACTTTAAAATTCATTTTAGGTAAACCTTTTACTAAATTTTTCTTAGATATTTTTCTTTCAGCATTAAAGTTTGTATGGCAAAATCTTTTGTGCCATAACCAAGGATCATTTCTTTGGCTACTAGATACATATTTGTGTTATGATTTACTTTCATATTTAATATGTATATATTTCATTCTCTAGCTCCTACAAAAATTAGAATTTTATTTTGATGGAATATATAATATTTATTTTCAGAAGAAGATACATTAAAACCTTTATCGCATAGTTGACTTATTCTATGTAAATTATGTTTTAAATTTTTAACTGGCAAAATATTTGTAATAAGAGGTAAGTTAGATGTACCGTCATTGTTCACATCGTCTTTGCCGATGATATAACCTTTGGAATTATCTCCAAATGTGATAGATCCTCCATTTGAGTAGATAATCTTTGTCATCATACCTTTGTTTCCTGTCATATGTTTTGAGCAACCACTGTCAAGTATCTACTTTCTTCTTTTCTTAATTGGTACCTGCAAAAAATATAGAGATGACGTTGGTACCCACCTTTTATTAGGGTCCTAAGAGTAGGATCTTAGAAAACCAAACCCATGAGGGTTTAGAGCCTTTTTTACAAGTAAAATTTTCATTTTTATGAACTGAATTTATAAAAGACATAATATACTTATTTATGATTGAATTATTATTGGTTTTTGGTACCCAAATTTTTATAGTATTTGTGTTGCCAATAACCTTCTTTTGAGTGAAAACCCTTGGTTTTGGTTTTGCTTTTACAAGATTCTTATATATTTTTAAATTTTTATATGGTGAATTATCTCTCTTTGAAATAGATTTTGAGGAATTTGTATATCCATGTCCTTTCATATTAAGAGTAGTTTGAGAGCTATTAATAATTTTAGAAAGATTTTCTCTACCTTTTTTAAAGTTAGATACATTTTTAGTAATATTTTCTAACTCGGTTTTGAGACTGGTATTGTTTAATTCAAGAATTTTGACATTTTATTTAAATCATGGTTTTCTAAAGCTAATGTCATATTATTTTCTTTTTGAACTTCTATTTCATTTGATAGCATAGTTAGTTTAGAAGATACATTAGGCAAAGGTTCTTGTGTTTTAAAAAGTTCTTCTTCTAAGATTTTCTTTTCAACTTTGAGCATATCAACTTCTATTTCACTTCTTTTTAGTTTTTCTAAAGCATCTCTATACTTTCTTTTGACTTATTTTAGTTTATCCAATAGCTCTGAGTTTATATCTATTAAGTCATCAAAGGTTAGATCACTTACATCGTTAGTCGAAGCCATAAAGCAAACATTTCTTGTTCAGAATCACTATCGATGTCACTATCTGATGATGAAGATGATTTTGAATCATCCCATGTAATAGAGAATGCTTGCTTCTTCTTATACTTATTCTTTTTATTCTTGCATTTGTCTTTCTTTCGATCGGGACAATCCTTCTTTATGTGACATTTCTTATGACATTCATAACACTCGAGATTTGAAGCTGATGGTTTATTGGTATTGTCTCTTCTATTGTTTTTTAATTTCTTGTTCTTTCTAAATTTCAAAAACTTTTCGTAATTCTTTGCTATAAATGCCATGTAATCTTCATCTGAGACCGAATTTCTTTTTCATCTTGGAATGCTATATTCTTTCTATCTTGGGCTTGACCTCGTTTTGCCTGCAAATTTACTTCATATGAAATGAGATTTTCTATTAACTCTTCAGGTTTTATGGTAAAAATTGAAAGTTCATACGGATCGTACGACTTATATATAGACACACACGCGCACACGCACACACACACACACACACACACACACACATATATATATATATGACAAGTAAACTAGCTATGCACAGAATAATATGATACTAATAGTAAAAATAAAATGAAACGATCACACCAGAGTTTTTATACTGGTTCGGACCTCCCGTCCTACTTCTCGTCTCGAAGCTCCTCTTTGAATTTTTACTTAACCAATAGCCCTCGCTTCGCCCGCAGGAATAGGCTTGATATAAAAGTGATTTCTAGACAAACTTGTGTTCTTTTTTAACACTGATCTTGACTGTAAATACAACACTTCCTATGATCTCCTATGAGTGAGTGTAATACTTTTGAATTCGTAGGAAGTTTGTGATAACCAAATTGAAAATGTGATTATAGCAGATTGAGAATACAATTAGCAATGAAATATGTATGATCAAAGAATGTAGATAGACAAGTAAGATATTGTGAATTGGAATTCTAGTTTTGGATGTAGATATAGTATCAAATAGTTGTTATTGAAGAGTAGTGACTATTTGAATAAGTTTCTTTGATCTGAAAAGTTTGATCCTCAAAGAGAAGATGTGTTTGTTGATTTTGGAGGGAAGTAACCTTTCAAAAAAGTGACAGTTGTTATTTTAAAAACTGCTCGTCCATATGACAGACGTTTGTGGATAATCCACAAACGTCTGTGGTTTTAGGAAATAATTTTTTTGAAATCAGTGGTAGACGTCTATGGATTTATCATAGATGTCTATGAGTCGGTGCATTTTGATTCCATAGATTGTGTGCTTGTGTGAGTTGTATCAACAAAATCTTACACTATTTCTATGACTCAATTAATAAAATCACTATTATTACAAACATTGATGTAAAATACAAGTCTTACGATCTTCATATCTTTTGATTCCTTGATCATTAATTCGAAGGATTGGATATCTTCTTTGTAAAGTGCACCTGAAATTTGGTATATACAATATATATTCGAATGTATATTTTTTATCATTAAAACTTGAAGTTTAGAGGTTCTAACATTCTCCCCTTTTTTGATGATGACCACTATACAATCTTTCTAAAATTACTCCAACTGTATATATGCATAATATTCTTCTCCCCATTTGTCATTATTAAAATAGAATATAATATGTTTATAACAGCAATACGCAGACAAAACAAACACAAGAAACTAGAAACATAGATATGTAAGCTACATCGATACATAGGAAATTGAAATAAGAACAATGTTTAACATAGAGAACTAAAGAAAAGAAAAGCATTAATCAATTGAAAGTAAGCTTACAGATACCAAGTGGAAGAATATGAGAATCCACCATAATTATCATAGTATTTCAAACAAGACATCGGATCGAAGTCATAAGGGGTAGGCAATTGAGTATTATCATGAAATTCTTCATTTTCTTGTATTGATAATCCATCAAATGTCATGTAACGTTGGTGAGAGGGTGCTTCTATTGATGTCATATCATCATCATCGCTATCTTCTTCTTGAATATGTTCAGTCACCATTTGTTGTTTACTTCTATCGCGAGACGAACCTTTTAGAGGAATATAAGGTTGATAAATAGGAGTACGTCCACTAGATGGTGGTATAGGAGAAGGTGAAGATAAAGACGAAGAACGAGAACGTCTATGAAACTTTCTTATTATTTTTCCTAATCCAGAAACTACCTTTTCCAATGTCTTTTTTATGTTAGTCATATGGGTAGATAGAGATCGTTCTAAGTCATTTATTCTTTTTTTCAACTTCTTTTGATTTTACGTTATAATCCATTGATTTCGTATTGAAACATCTCATCCATATTCATTATGACTAAGTGAGGATCGAGCTTCTAAAACCTCAGAGTCCGTATGGTATTCTTAAGGAGAGAGAGATCACAGAGGTCTAATAGAAGGTTGGGGTTGATATTGCCTTTGAAAATGTTGTTGTGTCCATTATTGGAAAGGCATGATATTTGGAGGTTGGGCAGGAAGCTGTACTAAGGATAAACATCGGGGACTCTCATTTTTAACTGGAATTTCTTCGTACTGTGATTGATATAAGGAACATTCATATCCTTAAGAATCCTCATAATGTAAGCAGCATATGAAATGCTTCGGCGATGTTGCATCCAATTTTTTTTAATTTGATCATGAACAAATTTGGCACAATTTATAGGAAAACAAGCGAATACTTCATATAATGCTCGATGATCGGTATGGTAGACTTGTTCATCGCTACCTGGTTTAGGAATGATTGTGTTAATTAAAAATGTGCAACTATCCTAGCACGAGGATGAAGACTACTTGCTTTCCATTGACGCGTGTTATATTCCTAAATTTGATGGTTAACTTCATCCTGTGGTAGTATGGAGTGGTCCGCAATTTCATTTGAGTCAATTCCTTCTCTAGAACAATCTAAGATTCTACCAAGTGTAAAAATATCAGTTTTTATGACTTTTCCATACACACTCAACTGAAGCCAACCCTCTCCGTTTTTAGGAGACCAAATGTCTTCACCATAAAGATTTGCAAAAAAATAGATAAATGGCTAGTGGATCAATAATTACCTCATTATCATTGAAGTTAACAACGTGTCCGCATTTGGAGTTTTAGAACAATGAAGAGATATCATAGACATCAAATTTAAATAGTCAATAGAAAGGACCAGAGTGGATTCTCTTCTTTACCAATTCTTCAAACCTATTAATTGCAATGTGATTATTCCTCAACCAATCTTTGATTAGAGTTTCACTTACAGTATTTGTATGAAATGACCCGCCTTTCTCTCCATAGAAAGACGCATCATTTTTAAGAAAGAAAGGGATAGAAAACAGAAAAGAAAGAGAAGAAAGAAAGAAACAACATCAGAATCTCAACAGCGGAACGAAAAATTATATTAATCACATAAATATTACATAGTATCATATACATCAGAGATACACAACATAAATAACATGTAACAACCCGGGATTGCAATTACCGAATATTAAATTAAAATCATAATTTTAGTTTATTATTCGGTAATTGCAATCCTGGGTTGTTACAGACTCCCCCCTTAAGAAAATTGCGTCCCCGCAATTCCTTAAATATGGAAGTCGTCTATAACCTCTAATCCACCGAAGAAACAACAGAAGATAAATATAGATGCTCACCCGTACCCGAAGATGAAAGAAAATCAGGATAAGTACCCTCGATAAATTCTCTGCTCTCCCAAGTGTAGTCCTTAGGATTGGGTGACCATTGAATTTTCACAAGCGAAACCTCTTTGTTTCGAAGGCGTCTGACCTCCGAATCAAGCACACGAAGTGGTTGCTGCTCGCAAGATAGATCTGGTGAGATCTCCAAATCTGGCACGATATGCGGCTCGATAATAGAATCAGGATCGCGCACACACTTGCGAAGCTGAGAGACATGGAACACATCATGTATTCCAAAGAAACGAGCAGGTAGAGCCACACGATAAGCAACAGGGCCAATGCGTTCCGTGATAGGAAATGGTCCAACATAGCGAGGAAGCACACGGAGTGGTTGCTGCTCCCAAGATAGATCCGGTGAGATTTCCAAATCTGGCACGATATGCAGCTCGATAATAGAATAAGGATCGCGCACACACTTGCGAAGCTGAAAGACATGGAACACATCATGTATTCCAAAGAAACGAGCAGGTAGAGCCACACGATAAGCAACAGGGCCAATGCGTTCCGTGATAGTATGCAGCTCGATAATAGAATCAGGATCGCGCACACACTTGCGAAGCTGAGAGACATGGAACACATCATGTATTCCAAAGAAACGAGCAGGTAGAACCACACGATAAGCAACAGGGCCAATGCGTTCCGTGATAGGAAATGGTCCAACATAGCGAGGAGCCAATTTCCCTCTAGAACTGAAACACACATCCTCCTTCATAGGAGATATCCGAATATAGACAAGATCACCAATGGAGAACTCAAGAGGCTTCCTACGGTTGTCCGCGTAGGATTTCTTGCGGTCCTGCGCCTCTTTCATTCTCTGACGGATAAGAGTAATCATCTCAGAAGATTCCCAAACTGAATCTGGACCAAGAATGATTTTCTCGCCAGATTCTAACCAACACGAAGGAGAGTGACATTGCCTTCCATAAAGAGCTTCGAAAGGAGCCATTCCAATACTGGACTGATAGTTGTTGTTGTAGGAGAACTCCACAAGTGGTAAGTGGTCCTCCCAACTACCCCCGAAATCAAGAATACAACAGCGAAGAAGATCCTCCAATACACGATTCACCCACTCAGTCTGACCGTCCGTCTGAGGGTGATAAGTAGTAGAAAAGTTCAGCTTTGTGCCTAAAGCTGACTGTAGACACTTCCAGAAGTGGCTAGTGAACAAAGCATCTCGATCACAAACGATAGAGCTAGGAATGCCATGAAGTCGGATGACTTCTTTCACATAGAGCTTGGCCAACTGAGGTGCAGTCCGAGTGGACTTAATCGGAATAAAATGAGCCGATTTGGTCAAACGATCAACAATAACCCAGATAGAAGTATGGACTGACCTCGATCGAGGTAGACCGTCGATGAAATCCATAGATATCCGATCCCATTTCCATAATGGAATCTCAAGAGGCTGAAGAAGACCGGATGGACACTGATGCTCGGCCTTGATCTGTTGACAAGTCATGCAACTGCTCACATAACTTGCAACATCTCTCTTCAAACCTTCCCAATAATATAACCGACACATTTCGGCATACATCTTACCTGAACCGGGATGAATGGTGTACTTAGTGCGATGACACTCGTCCAGAATGTCATGCCTAAGCGATAAATCGGATGGTACCAATATACGGTTCTTCCTGTGAAGACACCGATGAGAATCAATAGAATAATTCAGCAAAGCTTCATCAGTGGATCCCGACTCAAGAAGATAGATAAGATGCAACAATTCTGGATCCTGCCGTTGAGCATGGGCAATGCAATCCAGTAAAATAGGCCGAGCTTCCAAACTGGACAATAAGACTGGAGAATCAGAAGACGGAGCTCGACCTCGAATATCGCACACAGAAAGAGTCTTAAGAATATCCCACTCGGCTATCATCATAGAAACTACTGTCGAGTGTTTGCGACTGAGCGCATCAACCAGCTATTACCCTTGCCAGGGGTATACTGAATGTCTAAGTCATATGAGGCGAGAAACTCAAGCCATCGCTGCTGCCTCATATTGAGATCCTTCTGGATGAATAGATACTTCAGTGACTTGTGATCGGTGTACAGAATGAAACGTTCGCCCAATAGATAATGATGCCACGTCTTCAAGGCAAAGACGATGGCTGCTAACTCAAGATCATGAGTAGGATAGCGAACCTCATTCGGACGCAGTTGCCTAGAAGCGTAAGCAACTACCCAATCCTTCTGCATAAGCACAACACCGAGCCCGCTTCTACAAGCATCTGCGTAGACAACAAGATCATGGTTTCCCTCTGGAACCACTAGAATAGGAGCATGAGTGAGAAGTTCCTTCGATCGCTGAAAGGAAGCTTGATACTTATCTGACCAGATAAAGCAAACACCCTTACGAGTCAGGCTCGTAAGCGAAAGAACAACACGAGAGAAATTCTTGATGAAACGACGGTAATAACTTGCGAGACCAAGGAAGCTGCGAATCTCATGCACATTCTTAGGCTGCTTCCAGTTCTGAATGGCTTCGATCTTGGAAGGATCGACGGATATGCCCTCAGAAGATACACATTGCCTAAGAACTTGACCTTGCTCTCCCAAAAATGACACTTGGAGAACTTGGCCTTAACGAAGACCACTACAGCACCCCATGGCGAAGAACTGGACCGAATAAACTACTTCGCCTCGAGCTCAATCAACTGCTTCTTGAGTTCCTCATTCTCTTTAGTAGACATCCTCGTGGGAGGACGACTAACTAGATGAGTGCCTGGAATGAGATCAATGCGGAACTCAATAGCCCGCTTTGGCGGTAGGCTCGATACTGGTACGAAGATAAAGGGGAAATCCCAAACTACTGGAATACGAGATATGTCCATATCATCATCTCGTGAATCAATAGCAAATAGAGTAGCTTTGGAAATTTCAACATCTCGAAGAACAAGAGCTAACGGAGCGGATGAGTCAGGATGACGAAGGAATAATACACGCTTCGAACAAATAATCTTGGCGTCGTACTGAACTAGCCAATCCATATTGAGAATCATACCAAAACCCAAATGAGCCATAACGTGCAGATTCACACAAAAAGAAAAACCACATAGATCGATGCCAACATTCACATAAAAGGCTGAGGGTCGTGGATCCACCAATCGGATTCACAATCCTCAGAGAGGTAATCATACAAGAAACATCCAGAGACAAAATATCAACTAGTTCCTTTGATACGAATGAGTGAGAAGCACCCGTATCAAAGAGAACTGTAACTGATCTACCATGAAACAGAATAGAGACTTCAAGAACGGAAGGATGCATACCTTGAGGCTGAGCAGAATCGGTAGAAGCCTTGGCAGCATTAAGCTTGCCGAGCTTAGCACTAGCAGGAGCAACTGGACAAGTAGTAATGCGGTGACCCTCCCTTTCGCAATAGCGGCAAAAGAGGGGTTTGGGACACTCCCTAATCATGTGATCCGGAAAATTGCAGTTGAAACACTTCCTCACGGGACGTGTTCCACTGGGCTGAGACTGAGTCTGAGGCTAAGTGTGAGCCTGAAGCTGAGCGGTAGTGTTGCCAGTCTTCTTCTTCTTAAAGAACTTGGACTTATGAAAAGGGCCACGCGTCTGGTTGGAGTTCTTGGAGCCTCCACCATCATCACTATCCTTCGCCATCTTGACTGACTCAAGATGAAGTGCCGCGTCTACAAGCTCGTCAAATGGAAGCTTGAGCTGAAGCATGAGCTGCTTCTTCAAATACTTCTTTAGACTCTGGGACGAACTTGAGCAAAAAAGCGCTCACGGAAATGATCCCAAGTAATTGTGGTCTCATCAGTCTCAAAGATAAGGAGCTCGTACCAATCCAAGGCACGGCTCTGAAGCTGACTGGAAGCAACAAGAACGCGGTCATGGTCTGGGATAGCCATGCGAGTAGAAACACGCTCGCATACACGAATCCAAGCCTGGACCTCAAGAAAAGTCTCAAAACCACTGAACGGCTTCCCTTCGAGATGAGTAAAATCACTGCAGAGACGCGCAAAGGTTGACTTGCATGGAACCTCAGTAACTGCAGTTGGTGACTGAGTATGAGACTGAGAATTCCGAACCAGCTCCATGATCTGGTCGGTGGTCATATACACGCCCTCGGGCTGAGAGTTGCTGGGCTGTCTAGCTGTACCGGTCTGACGTGTGGTTCCCCCCTTCCAGTCATACTGAAAGTTAAAAGAAGATAGAGTTATGCACGATTTAATGATAGATAATTCATTAAGGAATACTATGGAATATAAACGAATCCCTACATATATTCCTAACTTATCTATCAAAAGACACAAGGAAAAGATTTGTTTAATTTGGACCATATCAATATGTATTATACTACGTGTCTGTCCTGTGTTTATTATGCTTAGTCCTGAACCTTGCTTAGATACCAACTGTAACGGGCCATGCCAGTAGGGTAACGCCCACCGAAGCATACATTGGTACCTGTGTTCTACCTTTACGGCCAGCCTCTCGATTGCACCACCAACCCCCGCCGCGACATGTGTGTCTGCCATTGCACTTGGAGGGTGCAGCATGATAGGTGGTTCTCGCTTTCTGGTTTGGGAAAAAAATGGGTGGTTTTATAATGGTGGGTTTTAGTTGGCTAATGAAGCATTAAATAGTTTTAGTGAACATTTGGATGCCACTTCTCTTATTGGGTCAATTAGTGAAACCAAACCCATTACCCACCTCTATATATTATCTTAAACCCACCCTAAACCCTAATCCTCCTCTTCATAATTTCCTCAAACCCTAAACACCTCCTAAAAACCTAATTAATGGCCTCCATTTGGTAGAAGTTCCATTTTCCTCTCCACATAGCTAATCTAGGTTAATACAAGCTAAAAGGTAAAGCAATCCTTCTCCAATCGCTCTCTGATCTTCATTCTAATTTCTGAAATTAATTTTTAATACATGGTTTTTGGTTTATTTTTGTTATGAAGCCTCTTGGTCTCCTCTCTCTAGCTTTTGGAGTGCACACCAAGTGTTTGTGCATATTTTTCTTGCATTGGTTGAGGTAAAATTGCTAGTTAAATCCATATTTACTTGATGCTAATGAGAGGTTTTCCAAAAAAAATAAAAAATTTAAAGATCATTTCTGTAATTTTCATTATGGAATTGTAGCTGAAACAAAATCAGGCATAACTTCTTCATTTCTCAGCCGAATTCAATAATTTTGAATGTCCTGGAAAGCTTAGACATAGAGATATAAGTTTCATGTACAGATTTTTCCGAAATTTTGCCATTTATTAGATCAAAATCGTGCTTGTTTGTTGCTATCCCAAGAGTAAATTGATAGCAACAACAATCTCAGGCCTGCGAATTGCATTGGCCATAACTTACACGTTTCTCATCCGTTTTTGGTCAGCTTTTCTGTGCTGCAAACTAGATTCAATAAGGAACACTTTCTCTTCAGATTATATTTTGATATTTTGCTACTTAGATGACCTGAAATGCGTTTGAAGACAGAAGACCAATTCTGTCTTTAACAAGTTATCTTGAGTTTCAATCTGATATTGTTTTTCCTGTATCTCTCTCGTTTTTGATCCGAAATAGATAATTTCAGTTGTTCCGAAAAGCTTAAAACATATGCTACAATTTTTGTACAGTAAGTTTTCTGTAATTTTGAGGCTAACTATGTAAAAAATTGATTTTTCTACTATCTTCCTGAGATCGATACACATATTAGCTCTATGGATGAAACTGAAACTATTTTATTCATAACTTTTAAGACGCTAGTCAATATTGAATGATTTTGGACTTTCTAAAAAGCTTAGAAACTAATTTACAACTTCCATGTTTTGTGTTTTGCAAAATTCTAAGGTTAAGAGAGTCGAAACATCATTTATTTGTCGCTGTCTTGAGAATAAACGACAGCGACAGTGAATTTACGAATCTGAGAATTGTAATCATCATATCTCATTCATACTAACTCCGATTTTGATGAACTTCATATTGTTGAAAAGCTTATACTTAGTAGAAAAACTTTCTTTCAATAAGTATTTTTTTATTTTGAAGTTTGTTATATTAAAATATGAATTCTTTACAGCAGAGGTGAAATTAGTGTAATGTGTAATCTCCGGATTTTTGATGATATTTTGACGATTTTGATAATTCCATTTGCATTCTTTTTAATGGAACAGAATTTAATTACCTAGCCCGAATGGGCTGGGGCTGCAGTTCTAGGCTTAAAGCCCGTTTGGGCCTGAGCAAATATTCCTTCGGCTGTGTTTTATTACCTTGTTTCTGTTCGGGGTTGCAACTTCGTAGCTCCGCCACGGCTACGTCCTTTATTGGAATTCGACATTTTTGGTCTCGTTGGAAAGATGGAGATACGAACGCCATATCTGGAAATTTTGGTCATCATTTGAGTTTATTAGACCGTTCGAATTTCCTGTCAAAGTTGAACCCAGATCGTTGTGCAAAATAGTGCATTTCATGTTTCTGAGTCCGACTTTGGAACGTCGCTGCGCCTTCGTTTCTAGTCGGAATCGAGCAATTCTTTTGGCAACTTGAAGTGGGAATGTCGGACTACATTATTTCAAATTTTCATGACATTTGGATTCAGTTTGCTAGTCCGAATATTTTTTCGAACATGGGTTCGCAGCAATATTTGGCCTATTTTTCCAACACTAAGAATATATTTTTTTGAGGTTTTTTTCTGGATTTATCTATTTCTTGAGATTTGTTTCTGGATTTCGCGCACGGACTTCATAAAAATATCTTAAAAGGATTTTTCACACGAAATGGCTTTCGAAACTATTATTTAGTATTACTTTAATTATTAAATTAATTACTCCATAATAGGAGAATTTTTAAAATTTAAAGCGATTTCAATCCAAATAAAAATCCGTTTTCCGCAAGTATTTTCTAGAATAAAATTCCACACTCACTTTTGTGCACTTCAAGCGAAGTGGAGAAATGGTTGGGAAAAACCCCGGCCTATGGAACTGAGCGTATTTCCATTCCGGTTAATCCTCGACTATTTCGATTGATCGTTTTGCCTTTTGGCGCAGTTTATCGATGATATGAGATAAACTTTTGTTTACTATTTTGAGTGTGGAGTTGGAAAAAGGTAAGTAAACCAATTAGGGCGAACCAGTGGTATGGGACATTGCGTTAACCCTTTTCGGGTTCCTTTCTAGATGTTTCCGACACATTTGCCTGTTGGTAGCCAGTACTGGACCTCTGGGTCCTTTGCCTTTTGGCGGTCTTTGGACATTCTGCTCATGTGAGCAGTATTATTGGTGCGTGCCTTTGGGCATTTACCCCCTGGGTTGTCACCAATCGCGCGTTTTGCCCTTGGGCGTGTGGTACCACAAAACTACAGTACTTGGCGATAACGACTCTCGTGCACGTGCATTTTTCTGATGATTTCTATGTCACTTTTGGAGTTGGTCCTTCGTCACCGCTCGAGTGATATGTGTTTTATTATGTTGTATTGTCTTTTGTGGTATGTTTCCTTTGCCTTTGGCGATATATCTTTGCTTTGGCACTGATTTATGGTTAGATTCCATATTATGTGTTATCGCTTATGGCCAACTATTTATAGCTTTTGCTACGCCGATGATATGAGGCATTATTGTTTACTCAACACTTGAGCGTTGATTATCTCTTTGGAGAGTTTATTATTGGTTGATGATTATGTGATCGTCTATTATATTATGTGGTTTACATCGCTCTTCTCTATGGAGAAGTACCTTATCCTCTATGTTACCATATTATTATATCTCAGTTTATCTAACTGATTATTTAGCTAGCCTGACCCGAGTGTTTTATGCTCGGGTCAGACCGAGTTGTTTTAGGTTAGGTCTGTGGACTTAGCTTGCTCTGTGCTTCCACTCAGGACTTATCTGCTATGCTGTTAGATAGCTTTCTTATCGTCCGCTTTATGCTACTTTGTTATTCAAACTTATCTGTACATATTTTTGACTCACATGTGTGAGCAGAGGCTTGTACCCACTTATGATATATTTGGATCTGTATTGACTATGTATTGTTCTGAGACTCTGTGTCTGTTATGTTATTCTGTTCTGTGATGATTTTATCATTTAGCTATTATGTTTGTTCTGATAGATCTTTAGCCATTGTAATTTCGTTATAAATATTTATTGGATATGTCGAACCACTTGAGAAGAAAAAAATAGATACCGCATTTCGACATATTCAGTAGATAGTTATAGCTTGATTACACATGGTCGCTTCCATTATACTCCATTCTCCGCTTTAGCAGACGGTATTACCCCGTAATACTCTTTGCTAGAGTGGGTCTAGGAGTGGGGCGTTACACAGAACATAATAGACAGTTATAAACACCTGTCTAGTTATACAACTCCATATACAACACAAATGAACGACTCAGAGATCACACAGCGGAATACTATATATCTATGCGCTGAAGCCTCCTGCTCCATTGCTCCTCCAGAATTCGTCAAACCTAACCTGAATCTCCTGGCTACTCGTAAAAATTTGAGTACCAAGAGTTTAAGAAAAACAGAATAAACTCCGGGTCAGACATGGGTTTGGTGTGAGTAAACGGGTTAAAGTTGCTTAACTTTGAAAACCTTTTGGAAACAAAGGTATCACGTAAGACTTCCCACACATAAACATGGGTAAGTTTCTACCTTATGCTAACCAAAACATTTGATAGGAAATCCAGTGATATTATAATAGGGTCTTGGGTTTTCAAATAAAATACAGAAATAGCTGGAATGCTTACATCTCACGTTCCAACATAGTTGGGTACATCTAAAATGTACGACACTTATTGGAATTTGGATTCCATACAATGGCAAGGCTACTGGGGTAGCGCCCGTCACAGTACGGGGCCTAGATCACCGTACCAAGGATTACTCCCAATCCCCTGCAACACAAAGCTAGAATCATTCCTTACCGAACAGTTTTGAATAAGATAACCCCACGGTTGTAGCTAGCAACCACCTACACGACCGAATAAAAAGGGACTCTAGACAGGGATTCATCTCATTCTACTTGGGCATGACCCACTTAGCCTTGCTACACCTCCCCTGTTTTAGCCATTCTTGGTTGATGGGGCTTGAGGCTACGATTACCTTTATAGAACACATCCCTTAGAATGCTCATCGTCCACCTGACGATGTGTTGAAAGGATTCAATCCATACAAGTTCGTTCTGGGTTCGAACGAAACCGAAGGCATTATCTCGTTACACTCATTTTGGAATCACCCTCAGAGTTAACGACAATAACCCTTGCACTCTGAATCTTCATATTCACTTGAGATTCACGACCTATACTAAATTTGGATCGATGTGGTTTTCGGATATCCAGATCCGGAAACCCGATCCCGGTCTCATCGAAACCGAAAACGCCATCTTTTAGGTCCAAGTTGTTTTAAAGTTAAATCAATTCAATTTTGTTATCTATATACACACAGATAGATAATTCACAATATCACAATAGATAATCTACTTATAATTACAACAGATAATTCATATTATCATCACAATTCAACCAAATCATCTCATATCATATATCACACATATCTCATCAGAGATATCAAACAATCAAGGCATTCAATATCAATCAGCCATTCATAAGCAATGATCTAATAATCACACCATCTGTAATTAATTTAAAATGAATTAAATTAATTACTTCATCTTTAATTAATTTAAAATAAATTAAATTAATTACCTTCATCATAATAAATCTTGCTTACGTAATCATTAATTAAACCAATTAATTAATCATCATCTTAATTAATCAATCTTGATTAATTATCCCTTAATCACATTAAGTAATTAACCCTTAATTAATTATACAAATTAATTGTCTACAAACCATTAAGTAATTAACCTTAATTACTTCATTAAATGAAATTAATTACATTAATTCTTAATTAATTAAAATTAATTAATTACTTCATAGTGACTTATTATTGATTAATTAATCTTAATCAATCCTTAATTATTCTCACTAATTACATAAATTAATGACACTTAATTAATTACTTTCATTAATCAACTTTAATAAATCATAAACAGTAATTATCAACCTGTAATTATTTACCTTAATTAATTAATTTCCTAACTAATTATATCAATCCTTCGATTAATTACACCAAGTAATTAATCCTTAATTACTTCTACTAAGTAATTATTATTTTAATTAATTACATCCAGTAATTATACATTAATTACTTACCTTAAGTAATTTCACTTATTAATCACATTAAGTAATTATACTTAATCAATCACCAAATAATTATCTTTAATTAATCAACCCATTTGATTAACCCAAATTAATCACACTTATCTGATTAATTTCAATTGGGTAATTCATCCCTTAATTACCCCTTTTAAACAAATTAATTAACCTTTAATTACATATTAATTAATTAATAAACCTTAATCATCAATTAATAAAACTTAATGACAAATTAATTAATTTGTTAATTCTTAATTACAATTAATTAACCTAAAATAATAGTTAATTAATCCTTAATTAATTACAATTAATTATTTCTTAATTATCAATTAATAAAACTTAATTATTAATTAATAAAACTTAATTATAAATTAAATACCTTTTTAAATACAAATTAATTAATCTCTAATTACTAATTTATCAACCTTAATTAATTTGTAATCATTAATTAATGATCTCTAATTATCTAATTAATAATTCTTAATTATAAATTAATTAACCTCCAATTAATTAACTATAACCCTTAATTATTAATTTTAAATAAATTAATTAAATCAATAAATTTTTCTTAATTAATTCCTTAATTAATCCTTAATTATTAATTAAATTAATTAATCATAACTAGTTTCTTTAATTAATTTAATTAATGTCAAGATAAATAAACTTCTTTATCTTAAGATAAACATTATCTTATAAATACCTTAATTACCATTTATATTTTTAAACCATTATAACTTTATTATTACTCTACTTAATTAAATCAATAATTAAGTTTAAAATAATCATTAACTTGATAATTTAATGTTATCAAAGCATAACTTCCTTTACATAACCATAACATTTATCAAAAAATGATTTAAACAAAATTATATTTAGATTTTAAAACTTGTCGTTAAAATTCCATTTTTACTTAAGTTTTAAAAATAACTTTAACTTTAGTTAACCAAGTTTTAAATATACAAATTTTAAACTTCTTGATAAAATGTTAAAGAAATATTTATTTTTATAAAAACCAAATAGTATTAAAAAAACAACAAGATTCATTACAAAAGTTAAAACTTCTTTACTTAAATTGAAACTTGTTTTATGAAACTTTTAAAACTTTATGAAAATTTTCTTTTAATCAATCTGTTTTGGTTGAACTCGAGTATCACTCGAAAGCCACTTCAAGTTCCATTTTTTCCTTCTTCTTAAGTTTTCAAAAGTTAGTTTAAATTTAAATTTTAAAAACCTGAAGCAACACAACTATTACAGGTTAAAACCATACACATAACTCGAGTCCATACTCGAGTCTTCCTTCCAAAAACCCAAGACATTCTTCGAGTAAACCAACTCAACTCACAACCCTAAACAACAGACACAACCCCTCCTCCTTGTGCACATGTACCAGTGCCAGAGTCGCCTTCCATCACCGATGAACCTTCCATCAAATCAAACATCACCGCGGCAACCACCTCTGATCACCAAAACACCCTCGCTCGCCTCAAATCAGAATCAAGCTCCCCAGTTAAAAGCTGGAACCAACAGCCATGACCAAAACCACCTCGAAGTCACAACTCCGACCATCTGGCAATTAGAAATTCTTGCCACTCCATCTCCAAACCTTCATGAACCTATTCCAAAATTTCTTCAAACTCGATGCATCAGATAAGTTGCAGGGGACAAATTTTAAAGTTCAAACAAAACTAGGTTAAAAACTTAGTTCTTCCTATCGCCGCCGCCACGGCGAACTACCTCCACTTCTACCATTTTTGCCCACTTACATAATCCTCCTTCTAGCTCCAGCAAGAACCACGAACTCCCTAGACACATAGATCATCAGATATCACCCAAATCCCAAAAATTCACCATCAATACTTCATTAAAAATTGAGATTTTTTTAAAATTCATATCTTCCAGTGACAATTCAGTTTATATAATTGTTTCATCCAATTTCAGCATTCGATTTTAACATTGATGTTAGAATGTCACTGCATTATTTGATTTCCAGATGATTTTCAAATACAAGATACTTAGATCTATTTTTAGTACTTAGATTATAATTAAACTAATCTATTTTGTTTAAATCCAAGTCCTAACAGTTATTTAAATAAAAAGAGCTTGAAGTTTTGATTGTAACTCAAATTCTGCAGTAAGGAAGAACAGAGAAGATAGTGAAATCAGACATGCACAATTCAAAGCATAACAAACATATTGCAGATTTATATCTATACAGAGGCATACTTATATACATATATGTAAAATAAACATCATCACAAAACTCACATGCAACGTATAATTAACTACTTAAGTTTTAGTAAAAATGTTTACTCACCTTTTTAATGAAGTGCAGAGTATTTGAAAACTGGGTTGAAAATTTGCATTGCTCCTGTTGATAAAACTGAATTCTTTGATTTGCTTTAAACTAAAATGCTTGAGCTACAGTTTTGATTTAAACACTAGAACAACTTTGATGTTTAATGCTTGTTTCAGGCTTCTTTGATTATAGATTTGTGAACTTTTTACTTTTATTTTAGAGGAGATTACAAGCTTTGAGGTTTGTTGACAGGCTTGAGTTTGATTCAGGAAAATGAATTTACAGGTTTGATGATCTTTCGGATTTGCATTTGAACTTGAGGAGTGAATTACATATTTGCTTAGATTTGTTTCAAAGGAGATGAATTACAGGGTTTAATCTTTGGTTTGAGGAATGAATTGAGAAAAGAAAAAGAATTGAAGCATGAAGGATGTGCTTATATAAGCTAATTTAAATTTTATTAAAATTTAAAGAAAATAAAGTAAATTTGACACTTGTCTCTAACTTTCATTATTATGTTAGCACATGTTACTTAAGAGGTTAAAGTTTTTAACACTTGTCCTAATTTATTTTTATATTATTTATAAATGATTTTAAAGGCTTTTAAATTAATTTTTCCTAATTAATTAATACATATATTAATTATAAATGCTTTCTTATTAAATTTCTAATTAACAAATACATTTATAAATTTATAAACACTTTCTAAATTTTATATAAATAAAATCTTTAAAAGAAAATAAAATGAAAACCAATTATAATTTAAATAAAAAATCATATATAATATTTTTAACTCATTTTTAAATGCTATTTAAAAGCTTATGTATTTATTCCTATTAAATAAATACTTTTTCCAAATTTCTATAAATAAATTTCTTTAAAGAGAATAATATAAAACAATCTTATTTTTACATAAAAACTTTATCCATATATTTTAAATCCAAACTATATTATTATTTTAAGATATATATATATTCCTTTAAATTCCATTTTTCAATTCAAATTCAAAGTCAGTTTAAAATCCAATTTTAAAGTTACTTCAAATAAATATAGATATCAATTTTAAACAAACACGTTATTATTTATAAATAATTTATTCTATTTAAAATCAATTTAAATACACAGATATATATATATTTAAACACACTTATTAAATTTGAAAACAATAAATCAATTTAGAATTTATTTATACAATAACACAAACTAAATAATTATTCTTATTTAAAAATCAATCTATAATCATAATTTAAAACAACACATTTTTAATTGTTTGGCTATTTATATTTGAAATAACAATTTTATCAAATTTAAACAATTTAATTAAGAGATTATCACATTTTAAACTCCTTGAAATTCCGAGATATTACATTCCATCCCTCTTGAAAGAATTTCTGTAACGACCCTAGATTTTTATGAATTTAAATTGATAATTTAAATGAATTTTTGAATTAAAATTTGTAAAAATTGATTATAAAAGGCAGCGAGTTTCCCCGATTCAAATAGAAAATATATTAAGTCGTATGAATTTGGAAATTTGTATATATGTGAATATATATGTATATATGTTCATACATTGAGTTTGAGTTATTGTTTTAACTAAATAGTTTAAAAAAAACAAATTATAATGATTAATAATAAAAGTAGAACTTCATTGTATTTTTAAGTAACAAAACAAAGATAGCAAAATATGTATATATAAAATAGTATGAAAATATAAAACAAATATTTAAGTAAATTTATAGTTATATAAATTATGAAATGAACATATAAAAAGTTCTAGAAGTAAATATTTAAGTTAAAATAGAAGTAAATGTTTAAAATAGAATAAACCATATAAATATCAAAGACATAACTATAAACAAATCAAACATAATAAATGCAATCATCTCAGCCGAGCTAAAAGATGTAGGCATGCATAAACAAGTACAAGCAAAGTTGAATAAGTATAGTCTGGAAAGAACAAAGTATTTAGGCTGAGTAGGGAAAATAAGACATAGCAAATAGGATGTGTATATAGCATTACATACAAATAGGTTAAGCTGTAGCTAAGCAAAGGGGAACATGCCTTTATTTCCATCAGCTCAGCAGCACAAATAGTCAATTCGAATTGTTAAATTTTAATGCAGCCCATAACTAAAACACTTCAGCCATGACCTATATTGTACAAACAAGATTTTCAGCCACCATAAAGAAAGAAAATCTCTACCCTGTTATATAATATAATTAACCTGTACAAAATAATATCACTCTGTAAAATCATCACCAGTACACTTCTTTTACATATGTCAGCTTCATATTTTAGTTCGATCATTAAAGCTGAAGTGATATCATCTTCTAAAACTCAAACAAATTCAACTCTGAAATTCCTGAAGCATTCCCAAGGCAAGGTTTTCAACAACCAAATTCAGCTTCAAATTCGCAAATCATCAAACTTCAAGTAAATTCAAAGCTACAAGACACAAACAAAATGCTTTTCTGTCCTCTGTTCTTTTTGTTCTCTGCCCTCTGTTCAACCATGACAGGTGAGTAAACATTTTTAAGTAAAATCTTTTGGTGCTAATAGATCTGTGATGATGCTATATATTTGTGTGCATGAATGTCTTCAACTTGAATCTGGTTTTGAATTCAGTTATGTCTTGAAAATTTGCCTGTACATGTTAGTATATGTCTCTGTTAAATTTTCTGGCAAGAATAAGTATAGGAAAATTCCTATCTTCCCAAATATTCATTGTTAGGTTTTGATTTCTAAAAAGAAAATAATGGTGATAATGTGATCTTGTTCTTAAAAATAATTTTAAGTAATTATATTTACTAGATAGTTTGGAAATTTAAAGATTACAGTAAAAGTCAAGATTTTGTTGAAATTCAATATCCATGATTTCATCTCTAGATTATATAATCTGATTCGTATAAAAGAATCATGAATTTTAGTACGAACTTGATAATTTTTAATTAGTATTGATTGTGAATTTCTGAGTTGTTCGCTTTTGGGATTTGGATCATTTGCCGTTGATCGGCGGGATGATCAGAGCTAATATTTTGGTCAAAGGTAGTGGGTAGGAGGATGCACTCGGGAAAAATGCTAGAAATATTTTCTATTGGCTGAGGTGATGGGATTTTGGCAAAGTAGGGTTTTCGGTCAGTTTTGTTAGCCAATGGGTTCGTGAGTTTTGCGTTGCCGTGGAGAAAAAGGAGGGGATCGCGATGATGGAAATGGTAGCTGGATGATGTGAAGTAGCTATGGTGAAGTGGGCAGGTGATCTCGCGGTTGGAAGCGACGTGGAGAAGCGAATTTCCGGCATTATTGTTTCCAGGTGTGGTTGAAGATGCTTCGTTTTCGACTCGAATGGATTTTCGTTCGATCTGGGTGCGGAGGTGCGTTCGCGTGGTTCGTATGGTTGTTGAGGAGCGTCGCATCGATCATCGATGGTCGGAATCATAGGTACACGTGCACCGCGTGCACGTCATGTTTGGGAACGATGGGTCTTGGGGGTTCTCAGGGTTTGGCGTCTGTATTTGCTTCGGGATGGCTCGAGCGAATTTTTTTTTTTACAGGCTTTTGTTTATAACCTAGTTTGTTTCTAAACTTTTAAAAAAAAACTAAATTAAAATTGTTAAGCAAAGTTAAGCAAGTTTAAATCTAAAGTTTGGATCTGGAATTCAATCTAAATTTGAATCTGAGTTTAAAATAAAATAAGTTTTTAAATTTAAATTTGTTTAACAACCTAAAATATGTAAGTTTAAATCAAAGTTTCAAAGCCAAGTTTAATCAAGTGTTTAGATATGAATTAAAATAAATATTTGAATTAGATTTTGATTTAAGTTCTTTTATAAAAGGAATTTCCAATGAGAAGTTAAATAATTGGTTTTCATTTGAATTGGCAAGTTAAAATGAAATGTATGTTAATACTTAAATTTCAAATAAAAATTCAAGTAAGTTAGTTAGGATTTTTCTTATATAGGTTTATAAATTGATATTTAAATTTGGTTAAAATTAAAATATCAAATCTTAAATTTAAAATGGAAATTGAATCTAAATTTGAAATGTAATGTTTAAATCCACTTTAATGAAGTCATTAATAAAGTAAATGGATTATCTTAGAATAATTAAGATATTTAAGTGATTTAATTAATAAGATAATTAAGAATGACTTATTTATTTAATTTATAAATTAATAGTTTAGATTAATTTAGAACTAGAGATTTATTAAGAAGTAAGTTAAGAAATGTTATTTGTTAATGAAGATAATTAACTAAGGATTTTTAAGTATTTATTAAGGCGATTAATTGTAATAATAAATCAGATTAATTACATTTAGATAATCAATTATAAATTGTTAAACGTAATTACTTAATAAAAGGTAATTAAGGATTAATCACTTATTGCAATTAAAGTTGGATATTTTGATTTAATTAAAGTTAATTAATTAAAGTTAATTAATTTAGTTTAATTAATTTAAGAAATCATTAGATAAATTGGTAACAAGTAATTTGTAATTAATAAATCAGAATTGGATAATAAATTCATAAGTAATTAATTAAATTGGAAATAACTTGTATAAATTAGGATTAAACAATTTATTAATCCTGATTATGAATGATTTTCAAATGTTTGACCTTACTTATGAATGATTGTATTATATGAGATGCCTTGAATTGACTGTCCTATCTGATCTGTGATATTTTGTTCTGTAGATTGTGGTATGTAAAATTTATTCATTTATGGATGATACATCTTTATATTATCTGTTAATCTGCGATGATTAAATGTTGTTGCACTATTGTGTGTTAAACCCTGGACCACACCATACACACACAGTTATGGATTTCATGAGGAAATCAGTTAAGTCGCAAATTTTTGGAAATAGTTTTGTATTTGAATTTTTAAATTCAAATGTTTTGAAAATGGATTGGGTTTGAAGTGAAAAGCTTTTGAAATGGAATTTCAAAGATGGAAATTTATTTTGAATAACTGGATTAAGTGTTGGAATTTAAATACTTTAATTTAAATTTGAATTCAATATTCAAATTGAATTCTGTAATTTGAAACTAGGGATTAACGATATTATACTAGTCATTATGAGTTAAACCATTTTTTAAAGTATTATTTTTGGGAATTCGAATTAAACCAAAGATTGTAACTTATATAAAAGGAATCGGGTTTATCCAAATTAAAACTGTTGTTTTTAAATGATAAAAAGCTTTCGTTTCAAATCTTATTAAAAGGAATTCCAAGTTAAATTAAAATAGTTTTCCAAGATATAGATGAATATTCGGAAAATGAATTTTGAAAATGAATATTTGGGAACGATTTGAAAACTATAAGACAAATCTTTGATTTAAAAGATTTAAATGAATTAATCTTTTTGAAACGGAATTGTTTTGAAATCCGGAAAAGAATACTTGTGAAAGTAGGTGAACTTTATGAAATAAATCCTTTGTTTAAAATGATTTAAAAATGTAATTGATTTAAACCATTTGAAAGAAAGTTTTGAATTATTAAGTTGTGGCTTAATTGAAATCCCATATCCATATGTTTTAAATATTTTCGCTCACTATTCGGGTTAGCCGGGAAAGGACCTTTGTGTCGTATAACCCATTCCGAATATGTGATTCGACGTTATGGATAGCATTTGAAGACCGGTGATGAAGACCGGGTATTTGCGAAAGCGATAGGATGACCTATCAATTGTTTCTGCACCGAGTCGCGCCGGTATAGAGACTCCCTAAGTGATGGGAAATCCGATCGATATTGTGAATATCCGGATTGCAAGGACTTCTTTGGAAGTGCCTTCGGTTCTGTTCAAACCCAGAGCAGACTTGTATGGATTGTTATGTCTGACATTACAATTTGAGATATAAAGCTGATTTCTTTCAAATATATTTCTGTTGGTGGCGGAGAATTTATTCTCTTAGCTTAACCCTTCTCTGAGACGTACGAGCTCAGAGGTTATGTAGTTGAAGGTTATTAGCGATATATTCCCAATTTGGTAATGTGACATGCTGAGTGTTGCTGTGAAATGATCATTGTATGATCATTTGTGATATGATCATTTGTTTGATCGTTTATCTTTGTGATCATTTCTATGATCATTTGTTGACCCAAAGCACAGCTTTTGTATAAAGCGTGGCTTTGTGGATGAGACTTCGTCGAGCCTCACACCCCGGAATGATCAAAACAGGAAAGATGCGGCAAGGTTATGAGGGGTAGCTCCCTTTAGGGTATGTGCATTTCCTTCTGGAAAAGGGTGGTATCATGGTATGGAGCCTAGATACTTACTCATGTTGAAACACTTTATTTATCATTGTGTGATGTTGGTTAGAGAGCTCTCGGATAAAGGTCCCAAAGGAACGGGGGATGGCATACTCATGTCAGTAGTTACCCAGTTAGGGGTAACCCGGCCTTGTGTTGGCAGAGATCCGGTTTGGTTCTCGGGGACGTCCTTCCAGAGGCGTTCTCATGTGGCAATGGGAAGTTCCTTGGCCTGACCATTCGTTGGAAATCCAAAGAAACAATACGATCTTGTATGGTATTAGTTGTAGAACCTATCATTCACTTATGGTGGCGCCCCACTATTTGGATGGTAGCTATAGTAGGCATAGTTCGAAATGTCTATGCTGGCTAAGATTTATATCTTTATTTTCGAAATGATTTTTACTACACTATCCACTAGTAATAATATCGAATGTTTCTTTTTAATGCGTATCAAGCATCTTTGACTATCATAAGGAGAAATCTCCTCTGATTCTGTGTTTGCATTGTGTGTGTGTGCGGGAGGCCTTATGGTAGTCTCGTTTTTAAAAAGCATTGCGAATTGACTTTGAAAATCTTTTGTTGAATGTTTTAGAAGATAAACTGTTTTCGTTGCTCACACCAGTCCCACGACTGATCCGGAGTTTATTGTTTCTTTCCTAAACTCTGGGTACTCATTATTTTCTACACGAGCAGTCTAGAGTTGGGTTTTTCAGATAGTCAGGTTTGTAGATTATCTAGAGTTAGTTCAGCCTTTGGACCACACCAGTCTTGCTGAGCTTGGTGCATCGTTATTGGGAGTTCGAGCTATTGCTGGGTTGGTTCTTGGAGATGGAGTTGCTGTTCTCGGAGTTCTCTTTTGAAGACTATCTTATAGTTATATTGTTCCGCTGTTAGATGTCATCTATTTTCTTTTCCGCTGCTATTTTATTGTATCATATCTCTGATGTATATTGATATCTATTGGATCATCTGTTGTATCAGATATTGTATCAAAGATGTATATCAATGTATTATTATTATTTTATTCCGCTGTGTTATTTACTTAATGTTGTTATAAGCTCCGGCGAATCGGATTTGAACGGTCGAATCTATGGCATTCGAATATAATTTGAAGTATGGATGTCGATTTTCGAGCGGGCAAAATCCGTCTCGTTACAATTTCGTCCTCGAAAATTAAAAAAAAGATAATCCAAAGTTTTATTTTATTTCATACAATTCAAACATACATATCAGCCATACATAACCAATCAAACAATTTCATCCAAACAAACAATTCAATCAAACAACTCTAGCTATCTGGACACAGATCCGGATAAGCTTCCTAAAATTATCTCGAGTTTCCCAGGTACAGACATAGGGATACTCGCTGTACTAAATCCAAACTAGCTATGCTACTAAGCTACTGAGCTCCTACTTATCTAAAATCTGCAAAAGAAACCAGACCATACTCAAGTCCGACACAACATCCGAACCCTCACAGAACTATTGGTTCCAAAACCAGTAATGGACCAGACACGTACTCCCTCAGAGATATATGAAATATTTTGAATTCTAGTCTTCCAAATTGGCAATTCAACTCTTCAGACCAAAGCACTGATCCTTACATAAACTCAGAAAAAATTCAATATACCTCGGAGCTAACCTCATAATCTTATCAAATCTTATTGCTCCCTTTACCGGAGAAAACCTCTGCAACAACAAAGTCTCCAACTTCGGATTCCAAATTCTTCCGTTTCTTAACCTCAAATCTCTACTAACGATCCTGGGCTATTTACATATCCTTCTTGATCAGCTCAACCTTTGTTGATACTTCTAGAAACAAACTGGATCAAAACAATCCAACACAAAGATTCTCTCAAGATTTATCCAAAATCAAAATCACAAATTCTACTCCATAAACATCCGTAGACTTCACACTTACTTCCTAATCCGAAAAAGACAGAACAGGATCACTCGCCAACTTGCCTTAGATCCTAATAAATTTCCTGTAGAAATCCTCAATCCAAATGCTACAACTTCCGGTTACTTCCACTCTAGAATAGTTGCCACAATGCTTCCGCTGCACAACTCTGATTTGGAGCAGATGAGAATGTCGTCGATGAACACGAGCACAGACTAGATAGCACATCCCAAAAATAAGGTTCAACAGAAATTCCAAGAAATACAGAGCTGCTTCACCAAAACCCCATCCTAGGAGACATCCTTCTACCTAGATGAATCACCGGTATCACTCCTGACATCAAGTCGATACAAAACTCAATATCCAAAGCGGACAAATCTCTAACTTCCCTGAAGATATCCAAAAAATCTTCGACAACTCCATAACTCCTACATCCTCTAGAGATGCCTCAAACCCAAGCAAAAGATTATCTAAGATAATCACCCAAACCATCGCAAGTCACTTTTGCGATCAACCCAACCTAAATTCCAAAGATACTGTCCTCTCTTCACCAATCAGAACAGCTTATCCTCGAGCAACTAATCCATCGAAGAAACGAGTCCTCTCTACTGCTTCTAAATCCCACCTCTAGGAAACTGCTAATACAAAATATCTTCCCGTCGGTACACAAAGCACTCCCAAGCTGCACCGTTGACACAGATGCCAAAGACTCCTATCCAAAGCTCCTTGAGAAACTCGGACCTCCAACCAGAAAAAAACATCCTGCTTAACTCATCCACAACACCGAAGCAGACGCACTTCCTTAAACTTGCGCCAAAAGAAAACATCTTCGGAGACATCCATAGTCACTGCGTCTCATCACGCAGCTACTACGTCCTGAGGTTGTCAAGTTACCATTACTTGCTTCTGCCTAACCGATAGATCCAAACTCTCAAAAACTCGCTCACACGAGCGCGATCAAACTTACACTTCAATGATAGACTCCGAACCTTAACAGGTTTCCTTCAGAGATCAATGAAATCCTTACACCAAACTGCAAAGCTTAATCGAGATGGTATTAGGTCTACAATCTCGACAAATACACTTCCAACCTCAAACATTCTAACTCCAACCATTGGTAGTCGTGCTACACACACCACTACCCCATCTACCTTTATAACTTATGTTGGAAAACCCGAACCGGTAACCCAATGTATATGTCGAAATATATATATAGTCATATATAAAAATTACAAGTACGCTCTCTCCAGAAAGACACCACTACAGAGCCTAGGTATTCACTCAACCTAAGCTCTGATACCAAGTGAAATGACATGCCTTTCTCTCCATAGAAAGAGCATCATTTTTAAGAAAGAAATGGATAGAAAAGAGAAAAGAAAGAGAAGAAAGAAAGAAACAACATCAAAATCTCAACAGCGGAACGAATAAATTATCTTAATCACACAAATATTACATAGTATCATATAAATCAGAGATACACAGCATAAATAATACATACTAGATAGTAATAAACACCTGTCTAGTTATACAACTCCATATACAACACAGATAAAACGACTCAGAGAACACACAGTGGAATACTATACATTTATACGCTGAAGCCTCCTGCTCCATTGCTCCTCCAGAATTCCTCAAACCTAACCTGAATCTCTTGGCTACTCGTAAAAATTTGAGTACCTAAGAGTTTAAGAAAAACAGAATAAATTCCGGGTCAGACATGATCTGGTGTGAGTAAACGGGTTAAAGTTGCTTAACTTTAAAAACCTTTTGGAAACAAAGGTATCACGTAAGACTTCCCACACATAAACATGGATAAGTTTTTACCTTACGCTAACCAAGACATTTGATAGGAAATCCAGTGATATTATAATAGGGTCTAGGGTTTTCAAATAAAATACACAAATAGCTAGAATGCTTACATCTCACTTTCCAACATAGTTGGGCACATCTAAAACGTACGACACTTATTAGAGTTTGGATTCCATACAATGGCAGGGCTACCTAGGTACCGCCCATCAAAGTACGGGGCCTAGATCACCGTACCGAGGATTACTCGCAATCGCCTACAACACAAAGCCGGAACCATTCCTTACTAAACAGTTTCGAAAAATATAACCCCGCGGTTGTAGCTAGCAACCGCCCACACAGCCGAATAAAAGGGGACTCTAGACAGGGATTCATCTCATCCTACTTGGGCATGACCCACTTAGCCTTACTGCACCTCCCCTGTTTTAGCCATTCTCAGTTGATGAGGCTTGAGGATACGATTACCTTTATAGAACACATCCCTTAGAATGCTCATCGTCCACCTGACGATGTGTTGAAAGCATTCAATCCATACAAGTTCGTTCCGGGTTCGAACGAAACCAAACGCATTATCTCGTTACACTCATTTTGGAATCACCCTCAGAGTTAACAACAATAGACCTTGCACTCTGAATCTTCATCTTCACTTGAGATTCACGACCTATCTTAAATTTGGATCGATGTGGTTTTCGGATATCCAAATCTGGAAACCTGATCCCAGTCTCATCGAAATCCAAAACGCCATCTTTTAGGTCCAAGTTGTTTTAAAGTTAAATCAATTCTATTATCTATATACACAGAGATAGATAATTCACAATATCACAATAGATAATCTACTTATCATTACAACAGATAATTCATATTATAATCACAATTCAGCCAAATCATCTCATATCATATATCACACATATCTCATCAGAGATATCAAACAATCAAGGCATTCAATATCAATCAGCCATTCATAAGCAATGATCTAATAATCACACCGTCTATAATTAATTTAAAATGAATTAAATTAATTACTTCATCTTTAATTAATTTAAAATAAATTAAATTAATTACCTTCATTATAATAAATCTTTCTTACATAATCATTAATTAAACCAATTAATTAATCATCATCTTAATTAATCAATCTTGATTAATTATCCCTTAATTACATTAAGTAATTAACCCTTAATTAATTATACAAATTAATTGTCTACAAACCATTAAGTAATTAACCTTAATTACTTCATTAACTGAAATTACTTACATTAATTCTTAATTAATTACAATTAATTACCTCATAACCACTTATTATTGATTAATTAATCTTAATCAATCCTTAATTATTCTCACTACATAAATTAATGACACTTAATTAATTACTTTCATTAACCAACTTTAATAAATCATAAACAGCAATTATCAACCTGTAATTATTTACCTTAATTGATTAATTTCTTAATTAATTATATCAATCCTTCGATTAATTACACCAAGTAATTAATCCTTAATTACTTCTACTAAGCAATTATTCTTTTAATTAATTACTTCCTGTAACTATACATTAATTACTTACCTTAATTAATTTCACTTATTAACCACATTAAGTAATTAAACTTAATCAATCATCAAATAATTATCTTTAATTAATCAACACATTTGATTAACCCAAGTTAATCACACTTATTTGATTAATTTCAATTGGGTAGTTCATCCCTTAAATACCCCTATTAAATAAATTAATTAACCTTTAATTACATATTAATTAATTCTTAATTATTAATTAATAAACCTTAATTATCAATTAATAAAACTTAATGACAAATTAATTAACCTTTAATTAATCTATTAATTCTTAATTACAATTAATTAACCTAAAATAATAGTTAATTAATCCTTAATTAATTACAATTAATTATTTCTTAATTATCAATTAATAAAACTTAATTATTAATTAATAAAACTTAATTACAAATTAAATACCTTTTTAAATACAAATTAATTAATCTCTAATTACTAATTTATCAACCTTAATTAATTTGTAATCATTAATTAATTATCTTTAATTATCTAATTAATAATTCTTAATTATAAATTAATTAACCTCCAATTAATTAACTATAACTCTTAATAATTAATTTTAAATAAATTAATTAAATCAATTAATTTTTCTTAATTAATTCCTTAATTAATCCTTAATTATTAATTAAATTAATTAATCATAACTAGTTTCCTTAATTAATTTAATTAATTTCAAGATAAATAAACTTCTTTATCTTAAGATAAACATTATCTTATAAATACCTTAATTACCATTTATATTTTTAAACCATTATAACTTTATAATTACTCTACTTAATTAAATCAATAATTAAGTTTAAAATAATCATTAACTTGATAATTTAATGTTATCAAAGCATAACTTCCTTTACATAACCATAACATTTATAAAAAAATGATTTAAACAAAATTAAATTTAGATTTTAAAACTTGTCGTTAAAATTCCATTTTACTTCAGTTTTAAAAATAACTTTAACTTTACTTAACCAAATTTTAAATATACAAAATTTAAAATTCTTGATAAAATGTTAAAGAAACATTTATTTTTATAAAAACCAAATAGTACTCAAAAACAACAAGATTCATTACAAAAGTTAAAACTTCTTTACTTAAATTGAAACTTGTTTTATGAAACTTTTAAAACTTTTTGAAAATTTTCTTTTAATCAATCAGTTTTGGTTGAACTCGAGTATCACTCGAAAGCCACTTCAAGTTCCATTTTTTTCTTCTTCTTAAATTTTCAAAAGTTAGTTTAAATTAAAATTTTAAAAAACTGAAGCAATAGAACTGTTATAGGTTAAAACCTTACAGATAAATCGAGTCCATACTCGAGTCTTCCTTCCAAAAACCCGAGACATTCTTCGAGTAAACCAACTCAACTCACAATCCCAAACAACAAACACAACCCCTCCTCCCTATGTACATGTACCAGTGTCGGAGTCGCCTTCCATCACCGACGAACCTTCCATCATATCAAACATCACCACGAGAACCATCTCTGATCACAAAAACACCCTCGCTCGCCTCAAATCAAAATCGAGCTCCCCAGTTAAAAACTGGAACCAACAGCCATGACCAAAACCACCTCGAAGTCACAACTCCGACCATCTGATAATTAGAAATTCTGGCCACTCCATCTCCAAACCTTAACGAACCTATTCCCAAAATTTCTTCAAACTCGATGCATCAGATAAGTTGCAGGGGACAAATTTTCAAGTTCAAACAAAACTAGGTTAAAAACTTAGTTCTTCCTATCGCCGCCACCATGGCAAACTACCTCCACTTCTGCCATTTTTGCCCGCCTCCCTAATCCTCCTTCTAGCTCCAGCAAGAACCACGAACTCCCCAGACACATAGATCATCAAATATCACCCAAGGACCCCTTTTCAGTTATCCCAAAATTCACCATCAATACTTCATTAAAATGAGATTTTTTTTAAATTCATGTCTTCCAGTGACAATTCAGTTTATATAATTGTTTCATCCAATTTCAACATTCGATTTTAACATTGTTGTTAGAATGTCACTGCATTATTTGATTTCCAGATGATTTTCAAATACAAGATACTTAGATCAATTTTTAGTACTTAGATTATAATTAAACTAATCTATTCTGCTTGAATCCAAGTCCTAACAGTTATTTAAATAAAAAGAGCTTGAAGTTTTGATTGTAACTCAAATTCTGCAGTAAGGAAAAACAGAGAAGATAGTGAAATCAGACATGCACAATTCAAAGCATAACAAACATACTGCAGATTTATATGTATACGGAGGCATACTTATATATACATATATATATATATATATAATAAACATCATCACAAAACTCACACGCAACAGATAATTAACTACTAAAGTTTTAGTAAAAATGTTTACTAACCTTTCTAATGAAGTGCAGAGTATTTGAAAACTGGGTTGAAAATTTGCATTTCTCCTGTTGATTTAATTCCAGAAAACTGAATTCTTTGATTTGCTTTAAACTGAAATGCTTGAGCTATATTTTTTATTTAAACACTAGAACAACTTTGATGTTTAAGGCTTGTTTCAGGTTTCTGCCTTTTGGAAACTCTGAAAATTTTGAAAACTGCATCTTGATATTGATTTCAGGAACTTGAATGACTTGAACATTAAGACAGAAATGTTTTTGAAGCTTGATTTTGTAACTGGAACAAAATGATGATTTAGGACTTTGAAAACCTGTTTGGTTCCAGGCTTTTAGAAAATGGTCACAGATTTATGACATTTCTCTATTTTGAAGAATTGGTTACATGCTTAAATTCATTTCTGGTTTCAGAAATGAACTTAGCTTCTTTGATTACAGGTTTGTGAACTTTTTATTTTTGTTTTAGAGGAGATTAGAAGCTTTGAGGTTTGTTGACAGGCTTGAGTTTGATTCAGGAAAATGAATTTACAGGTTTGATGATCTTTTGGATTTGCATTTGAACTTGAGGAGTGAATTACAGATTTGCTTAGATTTGTTTCAAAGGAGATGAATTACAGGGTTTAATCTTTGGTTTGAGGAATGAATTGAGAAAAGAAAAAGAATTGAAGCATGAAGGATGTGCTTATATAAGCTAATTTAGATTTTATTAAAATTTAAAGAAAATAAAGTAAATTTGACACTTGTCTCTAACTTTCATTATTATGTTAGCACATGTTACTTAAGAGGTTAAAGTTTTTAACACTTGTCCTAATTTATTTTTATATTATTTATAAATGATTTTAAAGGCTTTTAAATTAATTTTTCCTAATTAATTAATACATATATTAATTATAAATTCTTTCTTATTAAATTTCTAGTTAACAAATACATTTATAAATTTATAAACACTTTCTAAATTTTATATAAATAAAATCTTTAAAAGAAAATAAAATAAAAACCAATTATAATTTAAATAAAAAATCATATATAATATTTTTAACTCATTTTTAAATGCTATTTAAAAGCTTTTGTATTTATTCCTATTAAATAAATACTTTTTCCAAATTTCTATAATTAAATTTCTTTAAAGACAATAATGTAAAACAATCTTATTTTTACATAAAAACTTTATCCATGTATTTTAAATCCAAACTATTTTATTATTTTAAGATATATATATTGCTTTAAATTCCATTTTTAAATTCAAATTCAAAGTCAGTTTAAAATCCAATTTTAAAGTTAATTCATATAAATATAGATATCAATTTTAAACAAACATATTATTATTTATAAATAATTTATTCTATTTAAAATCAATTTAAATACGCATATATATATATATATATATATATATATATATATATATATATATTTAAACACACTTATTAAATTTGAAAACAATAAATCAATTTAGAATTTATTTATACAGTAACACAAATTAAATAATTATTCTTATTTAAAAATCAATCTATAATCATAATTTAAAACAACACATTTTTAATTGTTTGGCTATTTATATTTGAAATGATAATTTTATCAAATTTAAACAATTTAATTAAGATATTATCACATTTTAAATTCCTTGAAATTCCAGGATATTACATTGTAAATGAATAAATTTGACCTTATTTGGCTTTTTTGGGAAGAGTTTGGGAGCTATTACAGTTGATTTGGTGCTAAAAGAGGGATTAGATTTTAGAAATTTTGTGGCTAGGTTTAGAAAAGCTGAAGCGAAGATGAATTGGGTAAAAATTAAATACATATATATATATATGGTGCAAATCTGTATCCCGAAATAGGCGACAGATGTCTATAGATTTTCCATAGACGTCTGTGGGTACATAGTTAATATTTCCCATATGTTTTCACAGACGTCTATGAAAAATTCATAGACGTCTATGGCTCATGAAATTAGAAAATCTGATTTGTTTGATGCTAAAAATGAAAGTTTATTTGATTTAAAGGTAACACTACAAATATAAGTACATTTGTTATATAAGAAAACAAATCATGACATATTAATTTTCATCGGATGAGGTGGGCATCTTGGCTTCTTATAAGTCCCATGAATTTGGTTCATGTTTCTTCTTATCTAATGAAGGTTTAAAAGGAGGACATTTAGGTGGATAAGGAGTCTTATATCTATTGTTATAGTTGGATGGTCCTTCCCCCAGAGTCATCTAGGAGTTAATTTTTCAGGTCTGATAGGAGTTTCTATGGCACGAGGAGACTTCTTATATAGACACTTCTCGGTGGGGAGTGCCCACATATCACAAGGAAGCATTTTTCTACAAAATTTAGGTGACATCCTTGTCGTTATTGCTCACAGTACATCTCCTAAGTTACCTATAATATTTCATGTTGGTTATGGTAGATATCATCAAGTTTGGTATAGGTCAAGATGAATCTACGTTATAGTCTCTCTTTGATCTTTCGCCATCAGGAGTATATCCAGTATGAAATTTTGGAGATATTGAAGGTGGAGTTGCCATTTTTGGAGAGGTGATTGTTTTTGTATAGGAGGGTGTTTTAAAATCAATCATAAAATAAGTTGAATCATGGTCAGATAATATTTTGAAGATCGAATGTTAATGGCAAATAACACAATTATTTGTAAAGAAGAGAAAGTGTAAGTTAGAAAGCAATAGAAAGATAGCCCTGTTTGTATATGAAGGTAGTTATTATTAGAAAATAATGAGAGATATTGAAGATAATACAAAAAAGAATGTTTCTTTGTTTGAATGGATGAAATTTTAGAATTCTTGAAAAATGTTAGAAAAACATTAAGTCATTAAGACAAATATGCAGTTAAATTAGTTTGTTAGCTCATTGTAGGAACATATTCCTTTTTCTCAACATAATTTAATTAAGGGGCATTTCACTGGAAGGACAAACTTTGCAGTCCAATTAGCTTCTAGGACACACAACCACAGAAATTTATTTCAAGGCCAACCTCAGCAGAATAATTACTTTTAAGGACAAAGTAACCAGTCCAATTACTTTCAAGGACATAATTTCATAGGTTTTTAGGCTTAGAAACTAATTATTTTGCATTTTGTCCTTAAAAATGATTATTTCAGTTTGTGTCCTAAAAACTAATTGCAATTGTTAAAGAGGCCCTTGTGGCTAATTTCCTCTTTAATTAATGATGTTTCACATAATGGTTTCGTGAAAATATCCACAATTTGATTATCAGTGTTTACTAGTTCAAGTGAAATTATTCTTTTCTCAACGTTAGCTCGTAAAAAGTAATGTCCAATATCAATAAGTTTAGTTCGGGAATGATTAATCGAATTTTTAGAAAGATTTATTACACTATTATTATCAAAATATATTGGAGATTTTTCAATTATTTTTCTAAAATCTCAAAGTGTTTGTTGCATATATATAACTTGTGCACAAGCTGAGGCAACATAAATGTGTTCGGTTTCACATGTCGAAAGATATACAAAGTTTTATTTTGTACTAAAACATTAAACCAAAGCTTGGCCAACAAAATGACACATTCCACTTGTACTTTTTCTAACGGACTTACATCTGCCAAAATCTGCATCACTATAAGAGATGAGTTCTAATAAACATCCCTTAGGATAAAAAAGTCCATAACCTTTCTTGTTAGTTAAATAAAGCAAATACATTTTACCGCTATATTTTGCGATTCTTTTGGTTGTGCTTGAAATCTCATACACAAACAAACACTCATCATTACAATGGATCGTCTAACAATTAAGTATAATAAAGACCCTATCATACTACGATATTGTTTTGATCATAATCCTTTCCATTTTCATCTTTGTCTAACTGTAAAGTTGTGATTTTTGGTGTTGGTTTACTGGAAGTTATTTCCATTCCTAACTGTTTTAGAAAATCTCTACAATATTTTTCTTAATTTATAAAAATTTCATTTTCTAATTGTTTTATTTGTAATCCTAAGAAAAGATTTAGTTCATCCATACAGGACATTTCAAATTCATTTTTCATAATTTCAAAAAAATCATTACACAAATTTTCATAGTTGACCCAAATATTATACCATCGACGTATATTTGTACAACTAATATATCATTGTTTTTATGTTTGATAAATAAAGTAGAATAAATATTTCCTATTTTAAAACCTGAATTTTGTAAATGACTTTTTAATCTATCATACCAAGCATGAAGTGCTTGTTTCAAACTGTATAATGCATTTTTAAGTTTAAATACATGATCAGGATATTTTTCATAAGCAAATAATGGTGGTTGCTCAACATATGCTTTTTCTTTGATAAATCCATTTAAAAAAGCGCTTTTTACGTCCATTTGTAAAAGCTAAAAATTATGATGACATGCAAATGCAAGAAGAGTTCGTGTTGCTTCAAGGCGAGGTACTAGAACCAATGTCTCCTTGTAATCAATTCCTTCTTTTTGATTATAATCTTGAGCAACTAATCTTGCTTTATTTCAAACAATCGACTTTATTTTTAAATACCCGTTTTGTTCCTATTACGGATTGATCATTTGGTCTAGGTACTAGTTCCCATACATCATTTCGTTCAAATTGATTTGATTCTTTTTGCATAATAATAATCCATGAATTATCTTTAGAAGCTTCTTTATAATTTTTTGGTTCAAAATTTGAAATAAATGCTAAATGACTCATTTGATTTAATTGATTTCTAATTACTCTAGAATTTAAGTCTCCAATTATATTGTTAACAGAATGACATTCTAATATATGAGGTGGAGATCACAAAACATTTTCATTATTATTTTCAATATCATCATCATTATTATCATTAGTTGGTTGAATGTTAGAATTATTGAGTAGAAGTTCACCATCATCTTTTACTTGAGTTTTATGAAAATTTTAATCAAATGAAACATGTCAGCTTTCTTTAATAATACATGATCATTTATTAAAAATTCTATATGCTTTTCTATGATCGAAATATCCAACAAAATTCCTTCATTTGCTTTAGAATTAAATTTTTCAAGATTATCTTTTGTATTAAGAATAAAACATTTTGAACCAAAAGTGAGAAAATATAAAACTTTAGGTTTTTTCATAAAAAATTTCATAGCACGTATTTTTAGTCATAGGACGAAGTGTGGCACGATTTAATACATAACTAGCAGTGGCAATGGCTTCCGCCCAAAACTGTTTAGGTAGTCCACTACTATTTAGTAAAGTTCGTGCACATTCTTTTAAGGGTTGATTTTTTCTTTCAACTACACCATTTTGTTGAGGTGGTCATTGTAACGACCCGTAATTTGGCTACTTCGAAAATGAGAGATTTCGTTTGTTTTAAATTTAAAAAGGTTTAAAACTTAAATAAATAAGTTATCTATAATAGATAATAATAGAGAAATTATTTATTCTTGTATTTGATAATGTAAATTTGGATTTTTACAACAAAACAACAAACGTTAAGTTTTGCTAAAAAGAAATAAATGCTTAAATAAATAGGTTTAAATGTTTATTTAAAAAAATAAATATCAATGAAAACATCTAATAAAGATAATAAAAGTATATTAAAATACTTATATGTATGTTAATAATCGTTTTACAAAAATAACCAAAATTTGTCGCATTTTGTCAGTTTTACATATACCGTAAAATTAGAGATTTTGATTTTAATTAAAGATAATTTTAAAATATAAAGAGACATGTTTTAATTTATTTAAAAAAGTAAAAATTTCATTTTAAATTTGGTTTACATAAATAAATAGTTTAACTAAAACGTCAAAATATGACCGTAAAACATTTTGTCGAAAAACAACGTTTTGTCGATTAAAAGTAGTCGCAACGTCGCCGCACCTTTATTTTCTTATATAGGAACATATATTCAAATATTATAAGTATTAATTAATTTACTAATCAAGTTTACTTTTACTAAACAATGTTAGAAACTTCTAGAAAACAATTAAGAAAAAGTAAGCACAAAAAGACAAAAATGTCGTTTCAAAGCAAAAAGTAAAACATCAAATCAAAGAAACATAATTATTACTCACTTTACTTAGTATCTAAGTGAAAATGACATAAAGTAATGATTTGAAATGTGATGTTAAGTGTTGAAAAAAATAAGATTACTTTATAAGTAAGTAAGGGTATTTTCGTCTTTTTACAAAATATTATTTTAATCCAAAACTTTTTCTATAAATAAGACCACCATTCTTCCACTCTCTTTTACACCATTTTCTACCTTCTTCTTCTTCTTCCTTGAAGCTCACTTTAATGGTTTCTTCTTCTCTTCCAAAAGCTTACTAACCTTTTCAAAACCATATCAAATCAACTCCAAACACCACCAAAGTTTGCCAAAGAGGTTATAATACCATTAGAACATGGTTTAGCATCTAAAAAGTAAAGAAATGGAGGAGAAAGGCAAGGATCAAGAGGGGGCCGAACTACTTGGAGGAAAGGAAGCAAGTTGGAAAGCTTCGGAGTGAGAAAAAGAGAAGGAAGTGCTGCCGAAATCAAAAGGAAAGTCTACGGAAAAGATTTGATAAAGATAAGAGGATTTAAGAGAAGTGTTGTTGCATATGAATGTTGGTAGGAAGAATTGGTTAAGTTAAAGGTGAGTACTCTTATTTACTAATTAATCCATAAGTTATTTCAAGTAAAATGATTTGAAAAGTTTAAATATGTTAAATGAGTGTTTGATAAGTTGGTTGCAAATTGGTTGATTATGTGATTGATTATGTGGTTGATAACTTGTTTGATAAATGATAAGAGAAATGGTTAGTAAGTATAGTTAATTAAATGAGGATTAAATTCATATAAATGTGTATATGAAAGTATTTAGCCTCTTAATGATTTTAAATGAGTTTAAAATGATTTAGAAATGTTTAATAAACATTTAAAACTGTTTTCAAGAAGTTTGAAAAGAAATTGAAAAACAAGTCAAAATTACGCGCGTCGCGTAATGGTAGTTCGCGATTTCGCCCCGTAATAGTTATATAAGTGTACAAAGTGAAATATAGCTCGGAATTATTTGATATAAGAATTTTCCGGTCTATTATATCCATAGTTTTCCAACGAAGAAAGAAAAATCAAGATTTCGTTCTGCAGATTTTGAAATATGTCCAAAACAATTTTCTAAAAACATCGCGGTTTTGCAGTTCGGAATCCAAAACAGGATTTCTTTATAAATGATATTTTTAAATGACTAAAAATATGAAATAAATTTGATAAATCTATTAAAATGGTTTGAAAGATATTTGGAATGAAAAATATGAATTTTCAAATATTTAAAAGTTGTTTAAATCAAATAAGCTTATATAGCACTTTCTACAGCACTTTCATGCTGCGAATTCTATAAATTTTGGAATATGAGTTTAAATGTAACGACGTTTCCCAGAATCAATTGTGAATGTTTTAAAAAGAATAATTAAGCATTTAGAAAGATAATTTGGAATATTTATAAGCAATTCCAAAATAAAGTTGAAAATCTGAGTATGTGGAAACGACTAGTACATTTGTCCCGCCTGTGAGATCTAGGAAGGTAAACAAGGTGTTTAACTAAGGTTAGGATGGAGTAACCAATGCCCTGAATTTACATGGCCTATGTTTTCTCTTCTTAGGCGAGGGGTGTAATAGATTGAAAGGAAAGCCCTGATGCTCTAAAAGATCGTATTTAAGTTTTTCCAAGATAAAAGAAAATAAAATCCCTTCAAACTAATTTTGGAAATAAAATATATTGAAGACAATGATTGTTAAAGACAAAGAAATTCATAATGTAGGATTACTTTCCATTAGTCCCTGGAGGTGAAACTTGCCATTAGTCCATAGAGGTGAAACTTGCCATTAGTCCCTGGAGGTGAAACTTACCATATTTAAAGTGGTAGTAGTACTATGTTATGAAAGTCTTCGATTTGCAAGAACATGATTTGAAGTTAAAAGGAAAATCTTTGATTTAGATTTAATGAATGATCTGAGAATATTTTCCCTAAGTTTAAAAGTTATAACTTGAATATAAGAAAATCTTTGATTAAGATTTAATGAATGATTTGGGAATATTTTCCCTACGTTTAAAAGTTATAACTTGAATATAAGATATCTTTGATTAAGATTTAAAAGAATGATTTGGAAAAGTTTTCCTCGATAAAAGAGAAGATGATTTTGAATTATTCCAAGATTTAAGAAAGGTTTAAATAAATCAAAAGATTTGATAAATGAGGCTTAATGATTCCATATACATTTCAAAAGAAAATGGAATAACTTGAAAAGATTATATCTAAGAAAGATATTTGATTTAAAAGATAAAGTAATTGATTGATGATTGATATCCATGTATGAACTTAACATATTTTAAAAGCGATGATTGGTTTCAAAGGAATCAGAGTCGGATTTGGATGCTTCCTATCTGAAAACCACTTCGAACCAATGTATACGTTCGAAAGTGAAGACATGTTGAAGATGATGATTATTGAAGACCGTGGATCTTCATAGCGTGAAGACTGCTTGTTGAACATGCTCTGGTTGGCCACTATTTTAGAGTTATTTATAGCAGTGGTCTCCTCGTGATGGAGATTTTTTGGATTGCAAGGGCTTCTCGCCTAGTAATGGCTGAGGAAAGTGCATTCGGTTTCGTTCAGTCCTAGAATGAACTTGTATGGATGTTTGTCTAACATTGTATTCTAAATCACATTTGAGTGGTTTCTATAAACATATATCAGTTGGTGGCGGAGAAGGCAACTTCTTTTAACTTAACACCCTTTCCTGAGATATACGAGCTCAGGAAGTTATACTTTTCTAGAAATCAATCGTGTGACGTGGAATGACAATATGGCATTCAAAGTGGAATTTGTTATGATCAAAGCGTGGTTTTATATGAAAAACGTGGCTTTGAAGAAATTGATCGTAGCTTCACGAGCCTCACACCCCGGTTATGATGGGATTCTATGTGGTCAGATGTATGCTCGCATTTCAGATAGTAGTGATTTGGGTTATCAGATGTTCTGAGCCATAGGTACCAGATACATCTGGGCCTCAAGGCATTTATTGCCTCATGTGGATAAAGTGGTTAGCTTGAGAAAAGCAGGGAACTATCGGTTATCATTCGTAGTGTAGAAAGTATAGTTTCCAAGTGAGTGGTTTGAGAAAAGCGATTAAGGCACCGTAGGAACTATGTTTGTTATGCGTGGTTCGGAGAAAAGGTCACTAGTTTCCTATCATGTTGGAAATCCAATCCCTACGAGATTTACGATTTTGATTGTATTCCCAAAATAGATGTAATGACTTGCAAACATTTCAGATACCCCTTTTGGTATTATATATTCCGTTAGGTATATTCCGTTGACCCAGTCCGGATATATTCCGTTAGACTTAGTCCAGATATTGATATCTTATTTGAATAAGTTTATTTGCAGATGTTTTCAAAATAATGTCATTAAAAATAATATCAAGTGTATTTTGGTATGAAGTATTTTGGTTATCATAAGGTAAAAACCCATCCGTGTTTATGTGTGGGCGTGGTCTTATGAGATACCCTTCTTTTCAAGGGTTTTGATAACATGGTCATTTTAAAGTTCGAGTATCTCACGCTGGTTTATCAAGCCTGATCCAGGTATTTCTAATAATCGGGTCAGATCCGAGTAGTTTCAGTTTTAGTTGAAGACGGTTGGAGTTTCCAGAGGAGAGCTGGTTGTATTTGAAATTTTCGCTATAAAGATTATTATTGAAATAATATATGTTATTCCATTCGTGTGAGATTTTGTTTTGTCTTTATTTCCTTTTTCTACCCTTAATGATCTGCTTATTCGTGCAAATTGAGTTGGACATGTGTGGTTTATTGTCGATTCAAATGGTACGGAAAAACGGTTTGTTACAGTCATGGGGATGAAAAGTTATGGTTTATTCTTTTTTATTACAAAAGTTTGAAAATAGTTCATTTTCGAACTCTCCTCCATGGTCATTTCTTATGTTTTAAACTTCAAATTCATTTGATTTTTAATTCATTTAGAAAAAAATTAAACATTTCAAATGTTTCACTTCTGTGTTTTAAAAATAATGTCTAAGTATATCAAGAGAAATCATCAACAATTACAAATACATATTTGTTATTATTTATAGAGCATACTTGAGTAGGACCAAATAAATCCAAATAAAGTAATTTGAGAGGATTTTTTATTGTAGTTTCATTTTTAGATTTAAAGGAAGATTTCTTTAATTTTCCTATTTGACAAGCATCACAAAGATTTTTAACTTTATAGTTAATTTTTGATAATCCTCTAACTAATTCATATTTAGCTAATTTTTTTATATTTCTAAAATTTGTATAGCAAAATCTTTTGTGCCATAACCATGGATCTTCACGATTTGCAGATAAACACATATTTAAATCATTTTTAATGTTCATATTTAAAATGTAGATATTTCGATTTCTAATTCCTTCAAAAATTAGATTTCTATTTTGGCCAAAATGTTACATTTATTCTTTTCGAAATCAATTTTAAAACCTTCACCACATAATTGACTAAAACTCAATAAATTATGTTTTAAATTTTCTACTAATAAAACATTTGAAATAACGGGTGAATTAGATATACCAATATTTATGACTTCTCCAATGCCGATGACAAATCATTTGAGTTAGCTTCAAATGTCATAGTGTCGCCCATATGTTATATTTTTCAACATATGAGCATTCCCAGTCGTGTGCATGAAGCAATAGCTATCGAGTGTCCATTTATGTTTATTCTTTAACTTGTTTTTGGGTACCTGTGAAAATATAAATAAATTAAATTGGTGCCCTTATTTTGGATTTGGTTCCTATGTGTTAGTAGAAAAACGTGACCATACTTGAGGTGATTTGGTTCCATTTGAAACATAGTATATCATTATGTATAACACTTTTCATATAATCATTTATATATTTTTGTTTTATTAACTTATTATTTTTCTTAAGAACCTATATTTTTATTGCTTTAGGCTTGGAATGTAAATGTTCACCTTTGGGTTGTAATTTTTTAAAGTGTTATTCATTATACTATGATTCCTAGACTTTTTATTATCAAATCCTAAGCCATTTCGATTTTTGAAAGGTTTTGATATTTTATCACATTGTCTAAATCTTGTTTTCCTTTATTAAATTTTGTAACATTATTGGTTATTTTATCCAATTTACTTTTAAAATCACATATTTTAACATTTTTTCTATCAGTAATTTCTTGTTTTTCTTTTTCCAATTTATCCTTTTTTGATTTAAGAATTTCCAATTCATGTAAAAGAATACTGTTATTTGATAATAACCTTTTGTTGTCTTCTTGAACAGTATTTAATTCTTCTTCTAAAATTATTTCCCCATCTTTTAATAATCCAATCTCTACATGTGCTCTATTTAATTTTCCTATATTGTAACGATCCAGAATTTGACCACTTTAAAATATAATATTTAAAGTGATTTAAGTACAAATTAGGTAAGGTTATATGATACAAACAATATTAGATAGAATTTGGAAAGAGAAGTATACACAAAAATAATAACATTTGCCTATATCGATAAAAGTAACAAAATGTTGATTTTAGAAAAATAATTTTCAATTGTTAAATAAATTATTTTAATTTATTTATGATTGTTAGTATTTTTAAATAGAAATATAAAAATTTATTTTTTAATTCGGTTTACATAAATAAATAGTTTAACTAAAATGTTAAAATGTGACCGAAAAACATTTTGTCGAAAACCAATGTTTTATTGATTAAAAGTTGTCGCACCTTTATTTTCTTATATAGGAACATATATTCAAATAATATTAGTATTAATTAATTCGCCGATCAAGTTTAATTTTACTAAACATACTTAGAAAATTCTAGAATTTTATTAAGAAAAATAAGCACAAAAAGACAAAAAAAGTACAAAAGTCAAAAAGTAAACATCAAATCAAAAAAATATAGCTATTATATTCTTTACTTAATACTTAAGTGAAAATGACATAAAGTAATAATTTGAAATGCGATGTTAAGTGTTGAAAAAATAAGATTGCTTAAATAGTAAGTAAAGGGTATTTTGATCATTTTACATAATAATATTTTATTCTAAACTTTTACCTATAAATAGCCATGCATACCTCTTCCATTCTTCTTCTTCTTCCTTTTTTATGCTCTCTTCTTCTTCTTCTTCCTTAGAACATTAATGGCTTTTTCTCTTCCATTTTCTTGCTAACTTTTTTAAACATATATCGAAAGAATTCAAAACTCAACCAAACTTTTCCAAAGACCTTAGAATATCATCAAAACATGGTTTAGTATCTAAGAAGTGAAGAAATGATGGAGGAAGGGGAGGATCAATGAGAGGCCGAGCCCTGTGGATGTTGTTGGAAGGTTTGACCGAGAGCAAAGAAGAGGAAAAGACTTGTAGTCGAGAGCAAGTGAAAGTGAAGCGATGCCCAAGCACTAAAAAGTGAGGTGGAGTGGTTTAGGTGATGTACTAAAGATAATTAGTTCTAGTTAGAAATGGTTTAGTGGAGTGTTGTTTAAAAAAGAATGTTGGTAGGAAGTTAATCTTTTGGTAAAATGTGAGCACTCATATTTACTTCAATCCATATGTAAGTATAATGATTTTAAAGTTTAAACATGTTATATGATTAAATATTTGATAACTTGGTTGGAAATTGGTTGATTATGTAATTGATTGTATGGATGATAAATTGGTTTGATAATGATAAGAGAAATGATTTGTCACTAACTAGGATTTTCGACCCTCGAAAATCGACATCTATATGTTTAATATATAACATGCCGAATATTCATGTGCCAAAAATACCGATTGTTAGGGGTGATGAAGAAAAGGATAATAAGAAACAGAAAACAGAAACACGAAATTTCACAATCGCAGCGGGACAAAATATAATATATATAATAACAGATTTATAATATAAAAACTGTGCTGTTACTATACATACCATTATCAGAGTACAATAGAAAACAACCAATCTTGACAGTTTAATAACTTGTCCTCATATAGTGGAAAAATAAATCAAGTATGGAAATACGTCTCTATCATCCAGCTCATCGCTTAAGCTCCATAGCATCATATCCTGAATCTGTAATACTTGGTCTAACCCGAGCATTATAATACAATAACACCCGAGTCAGTATGAAAAACTAGTGCGAGAAAAAATACTCAATTTGAATTACTTAAAGTTATCAAAATCATTTGAAAAACAAAGGTATCTCGTAAGACTACGTCACACATAAACACGAAGGGTTTTTACCTTATGATAACCAAAATAATTTTTATCCAAGTCGTATGATATTATAATTGTGTCTATAGAAAGTGAATAGAAAATAGCTGAAATAGTTGCATATCACATTTCAGCATAGTTGGGCATAATCAAAACCACATGGCGCTTATTGGGGAATGGATTTCATACAATGACTAGGCACTAGGGTACCACCTATCATAGTACATTTCCAAAAAAAATCAAGGACCTCACCGTGATCCCCTACAACATAAGATCGGTCATATCCCTAACCTAGATAGAATCGAATATTTTGTCACCCAGGTGTTCCCACCCTTAAAATTGAGCGCTCACTTTTCCATGCACAACCATATCCTTAATTTTAATATATCTGGGGGCATCTAGAAAAGTGATAACATACCCTAATTGGATGCAACCCACTTAGCCTTGCTGCATCTCCCCTGATTTTTATTCTTTCCGGTTGATGAGGCTTGCGGCTTCGATTACCTTTCAAGGACAATTTCACTTTAGAATGCTCATCGTCCTCCAACGACGATATTCTGATAGCATTCGTACATACAAGTTATATTGGGTTTGGACAAACCGAACCACTATCTTCACTATCTTCACGATATCCATTCGTAACATTCAAACCGCATCGAAGTGGTTTCGGATAATTGAATACGATCCCTGTCTCTTCGGAATGATCAATGAAATTGGTCAATATTGATAGTCGGTTGTTTAACCATCAATAAAAGATTCATAAGCAGTCATCATGCCTTATTATAAATTTTCCAAAAATTTATTTCAAAATATCTTTATAAGATATATATTCATATCTCTTCCAAAATTTCCAACATTTGAAACGATTTCAAATCCATATACCTTCAATGGAATATTCTCGAACCATTCCAATACTTAGAATAGTTTTCTAACTCCATTTTTATGTTCAAAACTTAGGAAGTATTCCGTTCATTTCCCATTTTCTCAAGATCATTTACAAATTTATCTGTAAATTCTTTAACTCGTTTAGATCGAATTCTATAAGTCCTGGTTTCCTAAATTAATTTCCTTTAATATTTCCAAGTCAACACTTGTCTAAAATTCCAAATATATGTTTCTAACATATTTTATGAATTCTAATTCATTTTTCGAAGTTCACTTTGATTTAACTATTTCAAAAAAATTCTTACTTCCAACCAAATTTCATTTTTGAGAATTTCTCCTATAAACCCCATCTAATAAATAAACCCCATTTCCAAATTATCGAGAAGATTTATAATTAAAATTCAATCATTACAAAACTCTGTATATATATACGTAAATAAATAAGTATTTGAAAGAATAATAATTTATTTTTAAAAGCATGTTCCAGTAATTATTTAAAATTATCGAACACTTTATATAAACATCAATAATCCAATTTTAGACAACAAATCAATTTTCATAGCCGGATATAAAAAGATTAGATTTAATTTCAAATAATATTAGATATTTAAAAAATTCACTTCTGAAGTATTCCAATACTAACTAGCTTAAAGTTACATAGTTAAAAAAATAAAATTCCCTATTTTAAATCAAAACTTAACCTCTTAACAAAATATATTTTAAAAATCCCAATAACCAATTCAATATATAAATCCTCTCGATTTACCACTCATCGATGCCATTCAGATTTTCTAACCATCCTTACTTTTCAAACATAGAATTCACTATTTTTCCCAAAATATATTTTCCATACCTCGTTATAAATTCACCCTGTGAAATTATACTCCTGTTTATCAATTAGTTTTCATTTCCCTTGTTTATAAACATCTTTTATAAATTTATAACTCTTTTGAGTTTCACATTTATATAAAAATAATTCAATTTATAAAATCTCATTTTATAAATCCAATTCTTAATAGATTCCATTTATTTCACAAATCTATTTAAAATATAGATTTCACTCCTTTTCATTTTTTCTTCAAAAATATCGTTTAAAAGTCCATTATTTTAAAATCTCCTATAAAAATTATTTAAAATCTCTTTTTAAAATTTTTGACGAATAATTAAATACAAACCAAAATCAATTATTGTTTTATCCAAATCAATTTCTTAAAAATAATCCAAATTTCTATATTAATATTTTTATATTCAAAATATCCTTTTAAATCTTTCAATTTCCAAAAATAATATTTATGATATTTAAAATACCAATAGTAAGGCCAGTGCTACTATAACACCTTATAATTCACATCACAACAATAATCTATAATAGATTATTCTAACACATCATATATCATTATATATGAAAAACAATCAATATAAATTTGAGGAATCGAATTGGATCCCTCCAACCTGTTTTCCTACATCCACGGATGTTATTCAACACAAAAATACTAATCCCACTTTGAGGGGGATATCGTGGTATATAGGTTCATCCGCTATTATGCGAGGCGCATATGGTCTCATCTGCTAATATATGTAGGAATATAGCCAACTATCAATACATACATACATACATACATACATACATACATACATACATACATACATACATGCATACATACATACATACATACATATATATATATACACATACATGCATATACATACATACATACATATACAAACACACACACTGCTGTATATATAATAACATCCAAATTGATAATATTTTACAAATTCAACCAAGAATCCAATAACTAATTTTGATCGCTATAAAATAACTAGTCAACCAATTTGAGTGAGATTTACTTACCTTGATTTTTAATTTGCTAGTCGCTCAAATTTAATTTCTTTACACTCCGCGGCTTCGAGTTTTATGCGACTGATTCCATGCGATTTAACCTAATAGAAGCAAAATTTCAAATTATATAGATTAACGATTATAATTTTTAATTAATTAACTTATTATTCAATTGAACCCACTTACTTATCAATGAATTTTATAAATCTTAAATTACAAAATTTTAGTTACCTTACTAAACTTGCTTAAGTGCTGACCATTCAAACTTAACCCTCCATCGATTCTTGACTTCTTCTACTGCCCTCGGTCCAATAAGAACGCGACCCTTTTCTAGTTGAAGACATTTCATTCACCATCTCCTTTCTTATCTGGTACAGCTTCCCTGCACAACAATTGTGCAATCTGTTTCAAAAACACAACTGGTGCCCTTTCCACCTTCATCGACGTTGCTTTGCTCACGGTAGAAACAACAGAGTTCCACTCCTTATCCAATTCCAGCACTGCCGTCGAGCTCGGCTACAGCCTCGCATGCCCATCCCTCCAGAACTCACGCACACAAACCACAGCTTCGCCGTAGATGGTGTCGCCGACCTCCCCTAAATCGATGCCACGACTACAAACACCATCAGATCGAAACTCCCTGTAATATCCAGGAATTTCCAGGAGTTTAAATGTGATAATCTCTTAAATTTAAATTATTTGAAATTAATAAAATTGTTATTTTCAAAGATAATTAACCGAGTAATATTATAATTATGGTTATAAATTGGTATATTGTTTTCAAAATTTATAAGTGTGTTTAAAGTGCATTTATATCTGTGTATTTTAAATTGATTTAAAAATAAGATATATTATTTGTAAATAATAATAAGCTTATTTAAAAATAGATGTTTATATTTATTTAAATTTATTTTAGATTTGGATTTTTAAATTTGACTTTCAATTGAATATAGATTTGAATGCAAGGGATATACATACATATTAAAATAAAATAATAATATGGTTTGATTTTAAAAATATATAGATAATGTTTTCAATTAGAAATAAGATTTTGTTTTATTTTTCTTTTTATAGAAATTTATCTATGGAAATTTAGATTTGTATTTATTTAATAAGAATGAATACAAGGCTTTTTGAAACAACATTTTAAATGAGTATTGCAATACTGTATATAATTTTAATTTAAAATCATATTTGGTTTCATTTCTTTTTAAAGATTGTATTTTATATAAATTAGCATAATTTTATAAATGCAAAAATGTACTTTTTTTATTCGATATTTAATTAGAAAAGCATTTTTATAATTTAGAAAGCACATTAGTAATTAGGGAAAATAATTTAAAAAGCTTTTAAATTTCTTTAGAATCAGAATAAACTCAATATTGACAAATGTTTAATTTTAAAAACACTATGTTAACAAGTGTTAAAATATTTATGGAAATTGAGACATATGTCATATTTGTATTTTTGTTTTTAAAATCTAAAATTACTTATAAACATTTTCCATCTCCTTCTCATTTTTCTTTTATCTACTTCTCAAAATTTGAAAAAAAAAACAATGGCAGCTTCAAATATGAACACTCCTCAACTCAAACAATCTTCAAACCAATTCTCAAACTTAAATCTTCAAATCATTGTTCAAAATCAAAACTCTCCTCAAAACAACATTCAACCAAGTTTGCATTTGAGTATCTGCATCATCTTCATATGCATGCAAGCTTTTGAGATAGAAATCTGAGGCAACCTGTAATCTTTAAAATTTGCAAATACAAAACAATCTTCAAAAATCAATTCCCCAAACTCAAGTCAAACCTGAAACAACCTCCTCAAAACAAAATCTGCATCATGTTTTCAAAAATTTTTGCAAGCCATCAACCCAGTTCTGCATATTCAATCTCTGCATCAAATATTTCTTATGCATGCAACCTGATGCATTTCTGATGTGAGCATTTTCAAGTTTTAAAGCTTCTCTGTTTCAAAGGGGTTTTTTGCTACAAGTTCAAAGCATTACTGCAAGTTCAAGTTCATAATCTTTTGAAATTTCCAGTTCATTTGCAAACCTCTACATTTCTAAATAAGGTGAGTAAACTTTTTATTAAAATTTAAAATAGTAATGATATGTTGTAATTAAGTAGTGATGGTGTATATGAGATGTCTCTGAGTAGATATATGAATATGCAATAGGTTTGTTTAGTTAAAACTGTGCAGGTGGAGTTGCATTTCTTTTTCCTTCTCTGTATTTAACTATAGAATCTGAGACAAATTTTAAAACTTCAAAACAATCCTATACAAAAAGTGTTAAGTCTTAAATTTAAACTAAATAAGTTAGTTCCAGTATAAGCTTTAAAAAAAAGAAAATATAGAACTAAGTCTCTAGTTTTTGAGATATACTAAGGAATTTAACTATGCAGAACAAATTTATCATCAATGTTTGAACCAAGTATTTAATTTGGTTAAAACAATTATATAAACTAAAATGTCATTGAAAATTTTGAATTTTAAAAAGAAATTCACAATTTTTAAAACTGTATCAAATGGGTATTTGGGAATTTACTTGAAATTGGATTTTTGCCCAATTCAGTTGATCTGTGTATCTGGGTAGCTTGAGTTTGTTGATGGAGCTAGATGAAGCATTAGTGAGTGTTGCAAAAATGGTTAAAGAATTTTGAAATCATTGTGGAGTTTGATTTTGCAAGAGATTGGCTGTAAACCTAGTTTTGGGTTCCTACTGGAAAATTGATCACTGCACATTCAAAACTGCATCGAGCTTGAAGAATGTTCTGGTGAAGGAAGCGTGGGGGATCAGCGATCGTAGGCCGGAGTTGTAGGATTTTCAGATGATAGGAGGCGATGATTTTTGGGGTTTGTCGATAATGGGTTTTGGGTTCAGACCAACCTGGGCACTCGATTTCGAATCGAGGTAGGAGATGATGATTGGTTGGTCATGGAAGCTTGTAGAGTGGTAGGGTGATGTGGCGGTGGGTTGGACGTTGGTCGAAAGGGTTCCGGCAATGGTGCAGGTTGCACGGTGACTTGTTGGCGTCTGCGGATTTTATTTTGTGGGGTTGCTTTGTTTTCTCGGAGCAGGTCTCGGGATTTTAGGGGGGTGGCTCGAGAATTAACTCGTGATTGCTCTGGGTTGGCTGTGTGGGTTTTAAAACTGTTATGTTAACAGTTTTTTTTTTAAAAAATTAGTTTAAATTGTTTTTAAAATTTTAAAACCAAATTTGTTTTAAAAAAATGTACTTTGTATTTGAATTCCAGTATTCATGGATTGAACTCGAGCTAAAATATTCAATCAACTTTTCAAATTTAAAATAAATGAAGTTTAAACTTTGAATAGTTTAAGTTAAACTAAAATTCTTGTTTTTTTTTTAAATTGAAGAGTTTGTATAAATGGATTGGTATGATTTGTTTAAATGTTGTAAGTTAATATTATTTCAAAACTTATTTTGAAATATAAAAGAGAATTTTAAGTAAATGTTTTATTTAAATTAATTAGTGGAAAATGATTTATTAACGAACAATTAAAGTTTAAGATAATTTATGAACTTGGAATTAGAATTGTTAATTAATAATTAAAGAAAGTAATTAATGATTTCTTTATAATTTAATTTAATTAATGAATTAAGTTAAGTAAAGATTTCAAGATTTATTTAAGATAATGTTTATCTTAAATAATAATTAAGTATTAATAATTTGTAATTAGTTAGTTAATTAAGAAATTTTAAGTTAATTAATTTATTTAATTATTATTTTAGAAAGGGGGTTAATTAAGTGATTAATTAAGTATAATTATTTATTTAGTTAACTATTAATTAAGATGATAATGTAATTAATGTCAAATGATTAGTTAAATTGTAATTACTTATTTATTTAAGTAAATAAGAGTTAATTAAAATAGTAATTAATTAATAATTAATAAAGGTTTTATTTAGTAATTAATTTTAATTGTGTCTTCTTAATTAATAATTAAAAAGGTTATTAATCTAAATTGCAAGTTAATTAAGAATCAATTAACTATTCTTATTAAGGTTAATTAATTTTAATTAAGAATTAATTAATTTTAATTATGGATTAATTAATTTGTAATTCAGGTTGTTAATTAATAATTAATTTTATTAATTAATGATTAAGAGTTGATTAATTAGTTAATTAAGGTTAATTAATTAATTATAAAAGTAATTAGTGATTAATTACTTTGTATTTAAGGATTGATTAATAATTAAGGTTTATTAATTAATAGTTGAAGATAATTAATCTGTCAATTGAAGATTAATTTGGTTAAGAGTAATTAAGGGATGAATTACTTGATTTTAATTAATGGGATAAGTGTGATCATGTAAGTTGATTAATTTGTTAATTAATTAAATATAGTCACTTGATAAAGAATTAAATATATTTACATAATAAGTTGTGATAAGGCTAATTACTTAAGATAAGTAATTGATAAATTACAGAGGTAATTGAGTTAGGTAAATTACTGATTGGAAAGTAATTTTAAATGGATAATTACTTGTTAAAGTAATTAAGGGTTTATTACTTGGTGTAATAAATAAATGAATTTATGAAGTAATTAAGAAGTAATTAAAAATAATTAATTAATGTTTATATTTGATTAATTGAAAGTAATTAATTTAAGCATGATTAATTAATGTAATTAATTAAGAAATAATGAAATTAATTTAAGTTAATTAATTAATGGAAGTAATTAATTAAGTTTCATTAATTGATATAATTAATGATAATAATTAAGGATTAATCATTTGATTAAGATTTAATTAATCAAGGTTGATTAATTAAGATGATGATTAATTAATTGGTTTAATTAATGTTTAGGTAAGCAAGATTTATTGTGATGAAGATAATTAATTTAATTTAATTTAAATTAATTATAGATGAAGTAATTAATTTAATTTACTTTAAATTAACTAGAGATAGTTAATTTAATCCATTTTAAATTAATTATATTGTGGTATGGGTAAATCATTGCTTATGTATGAATGGATGACATTGATTGTCTTGAATGCTTTGTGATCTCATAAATGAGATTAGTATGGTTGTATGATATGAATGCTTGTTTGCATTGTGATGATTACATAGATTATCAATTGGGATGTTGATATATGGATTATCTATTATGATATTGATAATGTGGATTACCTGTTATTTGATAATGCTGATTATCAATTATTGATACGTGAGTTATCTATCTGTGTATATAGATACTGTATTGAATTAAAAACTTTAAAACAACTTGGACTTAAAAGACACGCTTTGGATTTCGATGAGACCGGGATCGGGTTTCCATATTTGAATATCCTAAAACCACATCGATTCCAATTAACGTTGGGTCGTTAATCAAAGTGGAGCTTTGTGAAGACTCGAGGTGTAAGGACTATACGTTAGTATAACTCTGTGGGTGATTCCGTAATGAGTTTGACGGAGCTAGTTCTTATAGATTCGAGATGGTGGTTCAGAATGCAAGGGTTATTGTCGTTAACTCTGAGGGTGATTCCAAAATGAGTGTAACGAGATAATGCCTTCGTTTTCGTTTGAACCCGGAACGAACTTGTATGGATTGAATGCTTTCAAAACATCGTCAGGTGGACGATGAGCATTCTAAGTGATGTGTTCACTAAAGGTAATCGTAGGCTCAAGCCTCATCAACCGGGAATGGCTAAAACAGGGGAGGTGCAGCAAAGCTTCGTGGGTAGCCCCCACTTGAGAGTAAGATTTACCCCTGTCTAGAGGTCCCTTTTATTTCGGCTATGTGGGCGGTTGAATAGCTACATCCGTCGGGGTTGTCTTATTTGGAACTGTTCAGTAAGGAATGGGTCCGGCTTTGTTTTGCAGGGGAGTGGACGTACTCCTCGGTACGGTGATCTAGGCCACGTACTGTGACGGGCAGTACCCCAGTAGCCCTGCCATCGTATGGAATCCAAAATCCAATAAGTGCCGTACGTATTAGTTGTGCCCAACTATGTTGGAACGTGAGATGTAAGCATTCCAGTTATTTCTGTATTTTACTTGAAAACCCTAGACACTGTTATAATATCATCGGATTTTCTATCAAATGTTTTGGTTGGCGTAAGGTAAAAACTTTTCCATGTTTATGTGTGGGAAGTCTTACGTGATACCTTTTCTTCCAAAAGGTTTTTAAAGTTAGGCAACTTTAACCGTTTACTCACACCAGACCCATGTCTGACCCGGAGTTTATTATGTTTTTCTTAAACTCTTGGGTACTCAAATTTTTACAAGTAGCCAAGGGATTCAGGTTAGGATTTTAGGTTGGCTTGACGAAATCTGAAGGAGAAAATGGAGCAGGAGGCTTCTGCGTATAGCTATATAGTTTTCCCGTTGTGTGTTCTCTGAGTTGTTGTCTTTGAGTTGTTTTGAGTTGTAATAACTAGACAGGTATTTATAACTGTCTAGTATGTGTTGTTTTAGCTGTGTATCTCTGATTGATATGATACTATGTAATGTATTATGTGATTAATATAATTTATTCGTTCCGCTGTTTAGATTCTGATGTTGTTTCTTTCTTCTTCTCTATCTTTTCTCTTTTCTATCCCTTTCTTTCTTAAAGATGATGCAATTTGCTGTGGTATGAAAGTCGGGTCATCTCAGTTGGTATCAGAGCATTAGGTTGAGTGAATACCTAGGCTCTGTAGTGGTGTCTTTCTTGAGAGAGCGTACTTGTAATATATATATATATATATATATATATATATATATATATATATATTTCTACCTATCTGTTGGGTTACCTGTTCGGGTTTTCCAATATAAGTTATAAAGGTAGATGAGGTAGTGGTTTGTGTAACACAACTACCATTTGTTGGAGTTTGAATGTTTGAGGTTGGAAGTGTATCTGTCGAGACTGTAGACCTAATACCGTCTCGAGTAATCTTTGTAGTTTGGAGTAAGGATTTCATTTGATCTCTGAAGGAAACCTGTTAAGGTTCGGAGTTCATCTTTGAAGTGTAAGTTCAATTACGCTCGTAAGAGCGGATTTTTGAGAATTTGGATCTGTCGGTTGGGCAAAAGTAAGTAATGGTATCTTTGGCAACTTCAGGAAGTAGTAGCTGCGTGATGAGATGCAGTGACTATGGATGCCTCCAAAGATGTTTTCTTTCGGAGCAAGTTTAAGGAAGTGTGTTTGCTTTGGTGTTGTAACTGAGTTCTGTAGGATGTTGTGTTTTGTTGGAAATCCGAGTTTCTCAAAGAGCTTTGGATAAAAAGTCTTTGGCATCTGTGTTAGCGGTGCAGCTCGGGAGTGTGCTGTGTTTTAGCAGGAAGATCTTTTTGGCTTAGCGTTTCCTAGAGGTGGAATTCAGAAGCAGCAGTGAGGACCTGTTCCTTAGGTGGATTAGTTGGTCGAGGATAAACTGTTCTGATTAGTGGAGAGAGAACAGTATCTTGGATATTGGATTGGTTGATCGCCAAAGTGACTTGCGATGGTTTGGTGATTATCTTAGATAGTCTTTGCCTGGATTTGTGGCATCTCTAGTGAGTGTAGAAGTTATGGAGTTGCTGAAGATTTTTCTGGATATATCTTCAGGAAAGTTGGAGATTTTTTCCGCGTTGGAGTTTGAGTTCTGTATCGACTTGATGTCAGGAGTGATACCGGTGATTCAGCTGGGTAGAAGGTTGTCTCCTAGGTTGATTGTTTGGTGAAGCAGCTCTGTATTTCTTGGAATTTCTGTTGAACCTTATTTACGAGATGTGATGTTTGGTCGATGCCTGTGTTCATTCGATGGGATTTTCATCTGCTCCAGATCAGAGAATTTTCTTCTGAATTTATTTTTCAGAATCTGAGGCAAGTTGGCGAGTGATTCTATTCTGTCTTTCCCGGATAGGAGAAGTTGTTTTCTTTTATTGATAGTAAAGTTTGGTTTTGATTTTTGGATTGATCTTGTGTGGATCAGTTTGTTGAGTTATTTTGATCCAGTTTGTTTGTAGAAGTATCAACGAAGGTTGAGCTGATCAGGAAAGATCTGTAGGCAGCCCGGATCATCTAGGAAGTTTTTGAGGTTAAGTAACAGAAGAATTTGGAATTCGAAGTTGAAGACTTCGATATTGTCGAGATTTTCTCTGGTAAAGGAAGCAATAAGTTTTGGTAAGCTTCAAGGCATATTGGATTCTTCTGAGTTTTTGTAGAGATCAGTGCTTTGGTTTGAAAAGTTGAATTGCCAGTTTGGAAGACTGGAATTCAAAATATTTCACGTGTCTCTGAGGGAGTACATGTTTTTGGTCATCACTGGTTTTGAGACCAGTAGTTCTGTGAAGGATTTAGTAGTTGATTGGACTTGTCTGTGGTCTGGTATCTTGTGTAAATTATAGATCTAGCTGAGTGGGAACTCAGTAGCTTAGAAGTATAGCTAGTTTAGGATTTAATAGAGCGAGTATCCCTGTGTCTGTACTGGGGAAACTCGCGATAATTTTAGGAAATTTATCTGGATCTGTGTCCGGATAGCTAGTGTTAATCATTTGAATGAATTGGTTGTTTGGATGAAATTGTTTGTTTGATTGATAGTGTATGGCTGTTATGAATGTTTGAATTAGTTGAAATAAAATAAAACTGTGGATTATCTTTGTTTTAAATTTCGAGGACGAAATTCTGTTAAGGGGGGAGGATTGTAATATCCCGGAATTTCCAGGAGTTTAAATGTGATAATCTCTTAAATTTAAATTATTTGAAATTAATAAAATTGTTATTTCCAAAGATAATTAACCAAGTAATATTATAATTATGGTTATAAATTGGTATATTGTTTTCAAAATTTATAAGTGTGTTTAAAATGCATTTATATCTGTGTATTTAAATCTGTGTATTTTAAAGTGATTTAAAATAAGATATATTATTTGTAAATAATAATAAGCTTATTTAAAAATAGATGTTTATATTTATTTAAATTTATTTTAGATTTGGATTTTTAAATTTGACTTTGAATTAAAAATAAATTTGAATGCAAGATATATACATACATATTAAAATAAAATAATAATATGGTTTGATTTTAAAAATATATAGATAATGTTTTCAATTAGAAATAAGATTTTGTTTTATTTTTCTTTTTATAGAAATTTATCTATGGAAATTTGGATTTGTATTTATTTAATAATAATGAATACAAGGCTTTTTGAAACAACATTTTAAATGAGTATTGCAATATTGTATATAATTTTAATTTAAAATCATATTTGGTTTCATTTCTTTTTAAAGATTGTATTTTATATAAATTAGCATACTTTTATAAATGCAAAAATGTATTTGTTTATTTGATATTTAATTAGAAAAGCATTTTTAAAATTTAGAAAGCACATTAGTAATTAGGGAAAATAATTTAAAAAGCTTTTAAATTTCTATAGAATTAGAATAAACTCAATATTGACAAATGTTTAATTTTAAAAACACTATGTTAAAAAGTGTTAAAATATTTATGGAAATTGAGACATGTGTCATATTTGCATTTTTGTTTTTAAAATCTAAAATTACTTATAAACATTTTCCATCTCCCTCTCATTTTTCTTTTATCTACTTCTCAAAATTTGGAAGAAAAAAAACAATGGCAGCTTCAAATATGAACACTCCTCAACTCAAACAATCTTCAAACCAATTCTCAAACTTAAATCTTCAAATCATTGTTCAAAATCAAAACTCTCCTCAAAACAATATTCAACCCAGTTTGCATTTGAGTATCTGCATCATCTTCATATGCATGCAAGCTTTTGAGATAGAAATCTGAGGCAACCTGTAATCTTTCAAATTTGCAAATACAAAACAATCTTCAAAAATCAATTCCTCAAACTTAAGTCAAACCTGAAACAACCTCCTCAAAACAAAATCTGCATCATGTTTTCATATGTTTTTGCAACCAATCAACCCAGTTCTGCATATTTCAATGTCTGCATCAAATCTTTCTTATGCATGCAACCTGAAGCATTTCTGATGTGAGCATTTTCAAGTTTTAAAGCTTCTCTGTTTCAAAGGGGTTTCTGCTACAAGTTCAAAGCATTACTGCAAGTTCAAGTTCATAATCTTTTGAAATTTCCAGTTCATTTGCAAACCTCTGCATTTCTAAATAAGGTGAGTAAACTTTTTATTAAAATTTAAAATAGTAATGATCTGTTGCAATTAAGTAGTGATGGTGTATATGAGATGTCTCTGAGTAGATATATGAATATGCAATAGGTTTGTTTAGTTAAAACTGTGCAGGTGGATTTGCATTTCTTTTTCCTTCTCTGTATTTTACTATAGAATCTGAGACAAAGTTTAAAACTTCAAAACAATCCTATTCAAAAATTGTTAAGTCTTAAATTTAAACTAAATAAGTTAGTTCCAGTATAAGCTTTAAAAAAAATATAGAACTAAGTCTCTAGTTTTTGAAATATACTTTGGAATTTAACTATGTAGAACAAATTTATCATCAATGTTTGAACCAAGTATTTAATTTGGTTAAAACAATTATATAAACTAAAATGTCATTGAAAATTTTGAATTTTAAAAAGAAATTCACAATTTTTAAAACTGTATTAAATGGGTATTTGGGAATTTACTTGAAATTGGATTTTTGCCCAATTCAGTTGATCTGTGTATCTGGGTAGCTTGAGTTTGTTGATGGAGCTGGATGAAGCATTAGTGAGTGTTGCAAAAATGGTTAAAGAATTTTTAAATCATTGTGGAGTTTGATTTTGCCAGAGATTGGCTGTAAACCTAGTTTTGGGTTCCTATTGGAAAATTGATCACTGCATATTCAAAACTGCATCGAGCTTGAAGAAAGTTCTGGTGAAGGAAGCGTGGGGGATCAGCGATCGTTGGCCGGAGTTATAGGATTTTCAGATGACAGGAGGTGATGATTTTTGGGGTTTGTTGATGATGGGTTTTGGGTTCAGACCAACCTGGGCACTTGATTTGGAATCGAGGTAGGAGATGATGATTGGTTGGTCATGGAAGCTTGTAGAGTGGTAGGGTGATGTGGCGGTGGGTTGGACGTTGGTCGAAAGGGTTCCGGCAACGGTGCAGGTTGCACGGTGACTTGTTGGTGTTTGCAGATTTTATTTTGTGGGGTTGCTTTGTTTTCTCGGAGCGAGTCTCGGGATTTTAAGTGGGTGGCTCGGGAATTAACTCGTGATTGTTTTGGGTTGGCTGTGTGGGTTTTAAAACTGTTATGTTAACAGTTTTTTTAAAAGTTTTTAATTTAAATAGTTTTTAAAATTTTAAAACCAAATTTGTTTAAAAAAAATGTACTTTGTATTTGAATTCCAGTATTCATGGATTGAACCCAAGCTAAAATATTCAATCAACTTTTCAAATTTAAAATAAATAAAGTTTAAACTTTAAATAGTTTAAGTTAAACTAAAATTCTTGTTTTTTTAAATTGAAGTGTTTGTATAAATGGATTGGTATGATTTGTTTAAATGTTGTAAGTTAATATTATTTCAAAACTTATTTTGAAATATAAAAGAGAATTTTAAGTAAATGTTTTATTTAAATTAATTAGTGGAAATTGATTTATTAATGAACAATTAAAGTTTAAGATAATTTATGAACTTGGTATTAGAATTGTTAATTAGTAATTAAAGAAAGTAATTAATGATTTCTTTATAATTTAATTTAATTAATGAATTAAGTTAAGTAAAGATTTCAAGATTTATTTAGGATAATGTTTATCTTAAATAATAATTAAGTATTAATAATTTGTAATTAGTTAGTTAATTATGAAATTTTAAGTTAATTAATTAATTTAATTATTATTTTAGAAAGGTGGTTAATTAAGTGATTAATTAAGTATAATTATTTATTTAGTTAACTATTAATTAAGATGATAATGTAATTAATGACAAATGATTAGTTAAATTGTAATTACTTATTTATTTAAGTAATTAAAAGTTAATTAAAATAGTAATTAATTAATACTTAATAAAGGTTTTATTTAGTAATTAATTTTAATTGTGTTTTCTTAATTAATAATTAAAAAGGATATTAATCTAAATTGCAAGATAATTAAGAATCAATTAACTATTCTTATTAAGGTTAATTAATTTTAATTAAGAATTAATTATTTTTAATTATGGATTAATTAATTTGTAATTAAGGTTGTTAATTAATAATTAATTTTATTAATTAATGATTAAGAGTTGATTAATTAGTTAATTAAGGTTAATTAATTAATTATAAAAGTAATTAGTGATTAATTACTTTGTATTAAAGGATTGATTAATAATTAAGGTTTATTAATTAATAGTTGAAGATAATTAATCTGTCAACTGAAGATTAATTTGGTTAAGAGTAATTAAGGGATGAATTACTCGATTTTAATTAATGGGATAAGTGTGATCAAGTAAGTTGTTAATTTGTTAATTAATTAAATATAGTCACTTGATAAAGAATTAAATATATTTACTTAATAAGTTGTGATAAGGCTAATTACTTAAGATAAGTAATTGATAAATTACAGAGGTAATCGAGTTAGGTAAATTACTGATTGGAAAGTAATTTTAAATGGATAATTACTTGTTAAAGTAATTAAGGGTTTATTACTTGGTGTAATAAATAAATGAATTTATGAAGTAATTAAGAAGTAAACTAAAATAATTAATTAATGTTTATATTTGATTAATTGAAAGTAATTAATTTAAGCATGATTAATTAATGTAATTAATTAAGAAATAATGAAATTAATTTAAGTTAATTAGTTAATGGAAGTAATTAATTAAGGTTCATTAATTGATATAATTAATGAGAATAATTAAGGATTAATCATTTGATTAAGATTTAATTAATCAAGGTTGATTAATTAAGATGATGATTAATTAATTGGTTTAATTAATGTTTAGGTAAGCAAGATTTATTGTGATGAAGATAATTAATTTAAATTAATTTAAATTAATTACTTAAATTAATTATAGATGAAGTAATTAATTTAATTTACTTTAAATTAATTAGAGATAGAGATAGTTAATTTAATTCATTTTAAATTAATTATATTGTGGTATGGGTAAATCATTGCTTATGTATGAATGGATGACATTGATTGTCTTGAATGCTTTGTGATCTCATAAATGAGATTAGTATGGTTGTATGATATGAATGCTTGTTTGCATTGTGATGATTACATAGATTATCAATTGGGATGTTGATATATGGATTATCTATTATGATATTGATAATGTGGATTACCTGTTATTTGATAATGCTGATTATCAATTATTGATACGTGAGTTATCTATCTGTGTATATAGATACTGTATTGAATTAAAAACTTTAAAACAACTTGGACTTAAAAGACACGCTTCGGATTTCGATGAGACCGGGATTGGGTTTTCGTATTTGAATATCCGAAAACCACATCGATTCCAATTAACGTTAGGTCGTTAATCAAAGTGGAGCTTTGTGAAGGTTCGAGGTGTAAGGACTATACGTCAGTATAACTCTGTGGGTAATTCCGTAATGAGTTTAACGGAGCTAGTTCTTATAGATTCGAGATGGTGGTTCAGAATGCAAGGGTTATTGTCGTTAACTCTAAGGGTGATTCCAAAATGAGTGTAACGAGATAATGCATTCGGTTTCGTTCGAACCCGGAACGAACTTGTATGGATTGAATGCTTTCAAAACATCGTCAGGTGGACGATGAGCATTCTAAGTGATGTGTTCACTAAAGGTAATCGTAGCCTCAAGCCTCATCAACCGGGAATGGCTAAAACAGGGGAGGTGCAGCAAAGCTTCGTGGGTAGCCCCCACTTGAGAATAAGATTTACCCCTGTCTAGAGGTCCCTTTTATTTCGGCTGTGTGGGCGGTTGAATAGCTTCATCCGCCGGGGTTGTCTTATTTGAAACTGTTCAGTAAGGAATGGGTCCGGCTTTGTGTTGCAGGGGAGCGGGCGTACTCCTCGGTATGGTGATCTAGGCCACGTACTATGACGGGCGGTACCCCAGTAGCCCTGCCATCGTATGAAATCCAAAATCCAATAAGTGCCGTATGTATTAGTTGTGCCCAACTATGTTGGAACGTGAGATGTAAGCATTCCAGCTATTTCTGTATTTTACTTGAAAACCCTAGAAACTATTATAATATCGTCGGATTTTCTATCAAATGTTTTGGTTAGCGTAAGGTAAAAACTTTTCCATGTTTATGTGTAGGAAGTCTTATGTGATACCTTTTCTTCCAAAAGGTTTTAAAAGTTAAGCAACTTTAACCGTTTACTCACACCAGACCCATGTCTGACCCGGAGTTTATTCTGTTTTTCTTAAACTCTTGGGTACTCAAATTTTTACGAGTAGCCAAGGGATTCAGGTTAGGATTTTAGGTTGGCTTGACGAAATCTGAAGGAGCAAATGGAGCAGGAGGCTTCTGCGTATAGCTATATAGTTTTTCCACTGTGTGTTCTTTGAGTTGTTGTCTTTGAGTTGTTTTGAGTTGTAATAACTAGACAGGTGTTTATAACTGTCTAGTATGTGTTGTTTTAGCTGTGTATCTCTGATTTATATGATACTATGTAATGTATTATGTGATTAATATAATTTATTCGTTCCGCTGTTTAGATTCTGATGTTGTTTCTTTCTTCTTCTCTATCTTTTCTATCCCTTTCTTTCTTAAAGATGATGCGATTTTCTGTGGTATGAAAGTCAGGTCGTCTCACTCCCACCTACTACGATCGCGCCAAGTCGTCCTTCCCCTCTTGCGATCGCGCTTGCCAACTTGATTCGATCGCTTGAAATATATATATATATATATTTCTTTAATGCAATCGAACAAAGAAATAAGGAGGAAGGGATTCGCGATTTCGTATTATATCTCTTTTTTTTCTCTTGACAACAAACTGATTCGATTTAAAGAAGAGAAGGAAGGCGTACACGATTTAAGGCGGAAGGTAATGACGCAACAGATGTAGATCGACCCACATACGATTTATGGGTGGCTCGAGTTTGACATTCGATTGGATTTTGAGTTGAAATTTTTATTTAATATTTTTCAAAATATCTCACGTTACGAAATTTTGAACCCCTATTGAGGTGTGCCGCTTGGCATTTCTAATGCTACACCGCCATTCCAAATCCAATGGAACAAGTTTCGAAACTTAATTTGATCGTATAGAGAAGATAGCCTTTTTAAATTGACTATTTAAATTAAATTAAATTAGGCGTTTTCAGATCTTACGACCAAATAGAAACCCAAATGCTACGAAATTTGAAATCTTGTAATAATACACTATTACGGATACAATGGAATTCGTTTCGTCGAATTTTGAGACTGTGCTCCGAATTGCTAATTTTACGCGTAGATTAAATTGACGATTTTCTAAAATTAATAAAATCGCTCGAATTCCTAGTTTTAAAATCTTATTAGCTAAATTGAAATTTCAAATCTAGTATTTAAATCCATTAACATATTCCAAATTAACACCTAAAAAGATCAGGGTTATTACATTCCTCCCCCCTTAAAAGAATTTCGTCCTTGATATTGCTATGGTTGGATGAATGATCCAAACTCATTAACTTTTCAAAACACACTTAGTTAAAACTTCACATTCACTTTTCTAAATCCTTAAGTTTCATACCAATACCTAGTTTCCATTTCCAACACAAAATCTCAAAATCAAATTTTCACTAACAAAATTTTTCAAAATTTTTCTAACACCCTAAATTTTCGAATTTTTTTGACAGACCCTCCTTTGTACGGAGAGCCTTTTGCAATATGACAAGAGAGATAAAAACATATACATCGATCTACACAGTCGGCAAACACAATCTATATCAAATTTATATATTTTATGGTATTTAATCTAAAAACGTATCTTATATTAGCATTTTTAGCGAGCGGCTTATTTTATAAGTAGTTTGCGCAACCAAAATCAGACAAAACCGCTCCATATACATGTACTTACTCAATTTTTAGACTAAGTACCAAAAACATTAAATTTAATAACATTTCGTTTATTTAAATAGTTAAAACACGTAATCTTCATAACTAAATCACGTTAAACATATATTATATGCAATTATAAGGCTTCGATACTAATTTAATTGCTTTCAATTGTTTCATATTCAATTTGAATGAAGTACATCGGATTTTATTTGCATTCACTTCATATTTAAAACAAACTCATATCCATTCCAAATTGATTTAAAAATAAATTACTCACGTCTTATTAATTTACCGAATTTTATTTACTTTCGTTTACGTCAAACGGCATTTTTTCCATGCAAATTTGACAATATTCATCTAATAGAATAATTATTTCAACTTATAGCTATTTAAGTCGATTCCAAATCAATTTATATTTCTATTCCATTTAAAAATGATTCTCAATAAATTTATTTACATTCCATTCATGTCCATTCAAATTCATTTTATTAAGCTCGAAATCATTCCATGCTATTTTATTTATGAACCATTTCATACATTTAATTAAACCAAGCTTCCTTACTAACTTAATTTAATTTATTTTATTTCCAGTTAATTCAATCATATAATTATGCTCATTTCTATTGCAATCAAATTTCATTTCAAATTTAAATTGATTCTCATTCAGTCAAATTCCATTCCATTTCCTATTTTATTTAATTAGTTCATTCACTCAATCTACTTCAAATTTTGATCCCATACTCAAATTCATTCTTGAATTTATATAAATGATATCCTAGGCCATATTCAACTTACTCACATTGAATTTATTTATAACTCAAGCCATTCCTATTTCAATCCAATTCCATTTTACTTAATCACATTTTCAAATATATTTAATTCGCTTACAGTTACGTCGAATTTTATTTATAAATCAAGCTCCTATTCTCATACCCAATTTTAATCCACAATCCAATTTACTTAACCAAGTTAAGTCTATTTTCCATATTAAATTAACTAATTAATTCATCTAATTAGTTCACTTCCAATTTATAATTCAATACTTGATTTTTCTTTCAAAAAATCACTTCATTTAAGTTACTTGAGTCCAAGTTCAATTTTATAACTCAAGTTTGGATTTTTTTTATCTCTTCACCAAAATATCAAATCATTTTTTTTGGTTTTCTATTTCACTTTTCAATTTTATAAGTTACAGAACTTATTTTCTTCAAAATTCCATAATTTTCCACTTTAAATTTTATTCTGTTAAAATTTTATAACTTATAATTATATAATCGGTTTACAATCAAAGATATATATATATATATATATATATATATATATATATTTAAAACTCCATTCGATGTCATCTCTAATTCTAGTTCAATTTTTATTTAACTTGACTTAAGTTAAATTTTCATTCCAAACTTCAATGCTCCACATTTTCCTTCCTTATATTTATTTATTCCATTCACTTATTCGTTTTCAATTCAATTCATTTAATTAGTTCACTTTACTAATTTATTCCATTTACCTTTGCTTAAGTTAACTCATATTTCATTAATTCCAGTCAAACCACAATCAATTAAATTTTTAAAATATTATCCCTTCAACTTAAGTTAAATTCCCTTTTTAGCTTTCTCACTTTAAATTTTAATTTCAAAATTCATTTCTCACACTTCCTTACTAATATTTATTTCTAAAACCTTTACCTAAGGATTTCAAAATTCAAATTCCTAGTATTTATTTCAAATCACTTTTTTTTTTTTTTTTTTTTTTTTTTTTGAAAATTGGTGAATTTTATTGATGCATCAAAGCTCAGGACAAATATACTTGTTTCGTGTATTACATAGAAAGTAAACCAAGACACGTGCTAAATTTATTTACAAAGAACATTCCACCAATCAAAGCAACAACAAATGCCCCTTTCTAAAAGCTCTGAAACATAGGTTCATGGCGGATCCACTTTCCATTCTCGGAGGATTTTGTTTTCCAAATCAGTCGCATGAGTAAATAATTTTCCTTTAATTCTTCTTACAAGTATCTTGACATCTTGCTCTATTGCAATTTGAATTTGTTTATGACCCTTTGCAGTGCTCTTGAAGACTCTCCGGTTCCTCTCCTTCCAGAGGTGATAAACAGTTGTAGTGAGGCTGATGGTCTGCAATTGGGTCAGCAGGTCTCCTTTCTTGCTGTGGCTCAGGTATAGCAGTTCGTCTTCAAGTGTAGAAATCGCATGCATGTCTCGATTTTTGCTTTTAACATGGCTTAGTACACGAGTGGAGTATTCACATTCAAAAAATAGATGATTGTGTGATTCCGGAATGTAGTTACATAGTTTACATGTTAGATTAACCTCCATACCCCATCTTGCTAATCTGTCAGCTGTGGGAAGTCTTAAATTAATTGCTTTAAACGTTGTGAAAGCCATCTTTGGGTTGTTAGATCTGGACCAGATAGGGGCTGCCCAATATTTGTTAGTATGTTTAGTTCGAATTGCTTCCCATGTACTGTTGGTGGTAAAAATGCCGTCTTTTGTATAATTCCAAATCCAAGTATCATTAGGTTCAGAGGAGTAGATAGGGATGTACTTGACATCTTCAGCTATGGCATGTAATCCTTTTTGTTCTGGTATCCAAGTGCCCTGATAAATGATTGATGCAACTAGGTCATCATATTCCCCAATACATGAAATCATACCCCAGCCATATTTGTTAGCAAATGATTTTCCATTTATCCATGGGTCCCTCCAAAGATAGGTATCCCTTCCATTAGCAATTCTCTTTGAGATGCATGTTTTCAGAACTTCCCTGCTTCTTAAAATACATTTCCAAACCCCAGAAGAGTTAATATCCTCATGCATTGTCCAGAAACTTCCTTTTATATATCTATTTCTCATCCACCTGGCCCAAAGAGTATTTGATGTTAGAATTTTCCATCCATGTTTGATTTGGTAAGTCTTTCTAAGGTCTTTCAGGTTGATAAGACCAACACCTCCTTCAGCTTTAGGCCTAGAAAGAATATCATAACTAACTTTATGTAATCCCCCCTTCCAGATGAAATTTGCACATGCTGATTTAATCTTCTCAATTGAACTATCAGGAATGTGAAATGTTTGAAGCCAAAATCTAACTTTAGCAGTGATAACTGTGTGTACCAATTCAATTCTGCCAGCAAAAGAAAGTAATTTAGAGCTCCAACCATTGAGTTTGTCTCTGATTTTACCAACTAGTTCACCACATTCACGATCAGTAATTACATTAGTTGATAAAGGAACTCCAAGATACTTGACAGGAAGTTGTCCTTCCTTAATTTGCAAAATTTCCAGGATCTGATTTTTGGATGTACAATATTTGCTAAAGTAGCATTTGGACTTATTAGTATTTAGTTCAAGTCCCACAAATAACTGTAATTGATCAAATATGTGTAGTAAACCCTGAGCTGCAGAAGAGGAAGCTCTAATAGCAATTATCAAATCATCAGCATATAAAAGATGATTGACATTAGGGTTATGTTTAAACAGAGGCTGAATCAAGGAATTGTGACAAGCTATTTCCATTTGTAGTGTAAAGAATTCCATGGCAACTGCAAATAAGTAGGGGGAGAGGGGATCACCTTGTCTCAAACCCCTGTTGCTAGTTATATATCCTTTGGGGATACCATTAATAATTATTGAATATGTGGGGGTAGATATGCATTCTTCAATGAGATTGATCAAAGAAGTAGGAAAATTCATACAGTGTAGTACATGTATAATGAATTGTCTATTAATTTTATCATATGCTTTTTGTAGATCAATCTTTAGACACATTTTGTCAGCTCCAGGTTTATTGAAATTTCTAATTAGTTCATGAGCTAGTAAAGAATTTTCAGAAATGTGTCTTCCTTTTATAAAAGCAGATTGACATTCAGAAATTAGATCAGGGAGGACTTTTGTAAGTCTGTTGCATATTACCTTGCTGAGGATCTTATATAGCACATTACAGCATGCAATAGGTCTAAATTCTTCAATCATAGTAGGGCTTTCCACCTTTGGGATAAGAGTGATAAATGTGTGATTTAATTCATGAAGAATTTTGCCAGTGTTGAAAGATTCCTGAATAGCTTCTAATAATTGATTTTTCAGATGTTGCCAGTGCAATTGATAGAACTTGGAATTCCAACCATCAGGTCCTGGGGAGGAGTCTATGTGAATGGAGAAGACAGCAGCCCTTACTTCTTCCTCAGTAACAGTCTCTTGCAACATTTGCCTTCCCACATCAGATATTATAGCCCTGCAATTAATAGGAGGTAATGTTATCTTAATCTCACTATTATATAAATTTGTGAAATAAGATATGGCTCCCTGTTCAAATTGGGATATATTAGTTGCTATATCCCCCTGGTCATTTATAGAGTTAATAAGAGCATTGCAGTTCCTCCTATAAGACATCTTAGCATAGAAAAATTTGGTACATTCATCTCCTTGAGTGAGCCATTTCTCCTTTGCCATTTGTTTAGTTTGTATAGCTTGTAAATGCAATGCCTCTTTAAGTTTCTGTTGTGTAGAAAAATAATTTGAAATTCTATCATCATCAAGAGGGTCCGTGTCAAGAAGGGTCTGCATCTGTTCACATTTTTGTTGTAAATGACTTATAGTATCCTTTGTTTTATTCCTTTCTCTATTCCATTTCTTCAATCTCTTTTTTAACTCTCTTAGCATCATGACCATGGAAAACCAGCAATTTCCATCAGTTTTAGTAATGTTATTGAAGTCTACAACATCAGCATATCCTTCAATTAGGTGCCAGTGGTTTCCATATCTAAAAGGTTTTCCTTTCAATGAGTTAGCTTGTTGATTAAATTGAATATGTAATGGGGAATGATCACTTGTTACATTTAAACCTAATCCCACTTTATACATTTAAACCTAATCTGGTTTTTATCTAAAACAAATTCCCTTCGAATTTCCAAAACAACACTTGTTTTCACCATAAATCTCCATATCAATTTTCTATGGTAGCATACTTAGAAACTCAAAAATGAATACTGGTGATGTTGTAGTCATTAGCAGGATTATTTTCCAGCGACTGAAGTGGGTTCAGTGCCATCCCTTACAAATCCATTTAAAAACCATTTTTCTTTCAAAATTATCTCCAAAAAAATATTACCATTATTTATTTCAAAATACTTTATAAAACATTTCCAAAAATCTCCTGCATTTAATTTTCTAATTCTTGGTTTGAATCCAATTTTAGTTTTTAATTCACTTGTATAATTCATTCTTATACAATCTCTATTTGGTCATATATAACCATTTCAAATTTTATAATCTTGTCTTGACTATAATATTAACATCCAAACAATATGACAATTTTCAGAAAATTATTTCTTTTATATCAAAATATTGTTTGGGTAACATTGTTTCGTTTACCCGCTTTAAAACTATACCATGTTAGTTTATCTTGTTCAAGTGTTTAAAAACTCCTATGCATTTAGTGGCGTCCCATTACTCGACCAGAACCTATATGCTACTCCACAGATAAATCAACGAAATATAAAACGTCTTTTATTCACTGAAAAATACGCGTTCATATCTAGTAATACACTCAAACTCATTCTAGGGGACTACCGACCCTATCTCTAATGAGTAATCTCCCCAAAGCCAAGGTTTCCACTTAACCTTCAGCTTTGGTACCAAGTGCCGCGAATCGGCGTTTTCAAACCTCGAAAATTAACATCTATATGTTCACCATATAACATGATGAATATTCAAGTGTCGAAAATACCGTTCATTAGGGGTGAAGAAGAAACAGAAAACAACAATACAGAATCTCACAATCGCAGCGGGATGAAATATAGTATGTATAATAAAAGACTTTAAATACAAGAACTATACTATTACTATACATACCATTATCAGAGTAAAACAGACAACAACTAATCTGGACAGTTTAGTAACTTGTCCTCAAATAGCGGATAAATAAATCAAGTACGAAAATACGTCTCTATCATCCAGCTCGTCTCCTGAGCTCCATAGCATCCTTTCCTAAAGTAGTAATACTCAGTCGGACTTGAGCATTATCATACAATAACAATCAAGTTAGTACGGAAAACCAGCATGAGAAAACATACTCAATTTGAATTATTTAAAGTTATCAAAATCCTTTGGAAAACAAAGGTATCCCGTAAGACCACGTCACACATAGACACGTTTTACCTTACGATAACCAAAACAATTTTTATCAAAATCATCTGATATTATAATAGTGTCTATAGAAAGTAAATAGAAAATAGCTGAAATGCTTGCATCTCACGTTTCAGCATAGTTGGGCACAATCAAAATCGTACGGCGCTTATTGGAGAAGGGATTCCATATAATGACTAGGAACTGGGGTACAACCTATCATAGTACATTTCTTGAAAAATGTATCGAGGAGCTCGCTAGGATCCCCTACAATACAAGACCGGCTTTATCCCTAATCTGGATAGAACCGAATATGTTATCACTCTAGGTGTTCCCACCCTTAAAATCGAGCGCTCACTTTTCCATGCACAACCATATCCATAATTTTAATATATCCAAGGGCATCTAGAAAGGTGATAACATACCCTAATTAGGTGCGACCCACTTAGCCTTGATGCGTCTCCCCTGATTTTTAGTCATTCCGGTTAATGAGGCTTGAGACTATAATTGCCTTTCAAGAACAATTTCACTTAGAATGCTCATGTCCTCCAATGACGATGTTTTGATAGCATTCGACCATAAAAGTTGTCTGGGGTCTGGACAAACCGAAGCACCATCTTCACTATCTTCACGATATCCATTCATAACGTTCAAATTGCATTGAAGTGGTTTCGGATAATTAAATCCAATCCCGGTCTCTTCGAAACGATCAACGATATTAGCCAATATTGATAGTCAGTTGTTTAACCATCAATAAAACTTCCATAAGCAGACATAAGGCCTTATTATAAATTTTTCAAAAATTTATTTCCAAATATCTTTACAAGATATATATTCAAATCCTTTCCAAAATTTCCTGCATTTGAAATGATTTTAAATCCTTGTATCTTCAACGGAATATTCCCAAACCTTTCCAATGCTTACAATATTTTTCCAAGTCCATTTTTATGTTCAACACTTAGGAAATATTCCATTTATTTCCTACTTTCTCAATATCATTTACTAATTTATTTTTAAATTCTTTAACTCGTTTCGAACGAATTCAATAAGTCCCGGTTTCCTTAATTAATTTCCTTTAATATTTCCAAGTCAACTCTTGTCTAAAATTCCATATAAACATTTCTAATTTCTTTTATGAATTTTAATTCATTTTTAGAAGTTCATTTTTATTTAACTTTTTCAAAAATTTCTTGCTTCTTTCCAAATTTCATTTTTGAGAATTTCTCCTATAAATCCCTTCTACCGAATAGACCACATTTTTAGATTCTTGGGAAGACTTATAATTAAATTTCAATTAGTACAAAACTATATATATATACATAAATAAATAAGTAAGTATTTAAAAGAATAATAATTTATTTTTAAAAGCATTTTCAAGTAATTATTTAAAATTATCGAACATTTTATATAAACATCAATAATCCATTTTTAGACAACAAATCAATTTCCAAACACGGTTATAAAAAGATTAGAATTTAATTTCAATTAATATTAGATATTTAAAAAATTCACTTCTACAGTACTCTAATACTAAATAGCTTAAAATTACATAGTTAAATAAATAAAATTCCCTTTTTAAATCAAAACTTAACCTCTTAACAAAATATATTTTTAAAATCCCAATAACTAATTGAACTTATAAATCCTCTTGACTTACCACGCATCGATCCCATTCCGATTTTCTAACCATACTTTTAAAAAGTACAATTCAGTATTTTTCCCAAAATCTATTTTCCATATATCGATATAAATTCATCCTGTGAAATTATATTCCAATTTATCAATTAATTTTCATTTTCCCTTGTTTAAAAACATTGTTTATAAATTTATAACTCCTTTGAGTTTCACTTGTTTATCAAACTAATTCCATTTATAAACTTTTTATAAATCCAATTCTTAATAGATTCCATTTATTTCGCAAGTATATTTAAAATATCGATTTCACTCCTTTTCATTTTTTTAGAAATATCGTTTTAAGGTCCATTGTTTAAAAATATTCTATATAAATTATTTAAAATCTCTATATAGAATATTTTTATAAATAATTAAATACAAACCAAAATTAATTAATGTTTTATCCAAACTAATTTCTTAAAACTAATCCAAATTTCTATATGAATATTTGTATATTCAAAATCTCCTTTTAAATCTTTAAATTTCAAAAAATAATATTTATGGTATTTAAGCTACCAAAAGTTAGGCCAATGCTATTATAACATCCAATAATTCACATTACAACAATAATCTATAACAGATTATTCTAACATATCATATATTACTATATATATGAAAAACAATCAATATAAATTTGAGGAATCTAGTTGGATCCCTCTAACTTGTTTTCCTGCATCCAAAGATGTTATTCAATGTAAAAGTACCAATCCCACTTCGAGGGGGATATCGCGATATATAGGGTCATCCGTTAACATATGCAGAAATATATCTGAATATCTATATCTATATATATATATATATATATATATATATATAACATCCAAACCGATAGTAATTTGTAAACTCAACCAAGCATCCAATAATTAATTTTAATTGATATAAATTAACTAGTCAACCAAATAGAGTGAGATTTACTCACCTTGATTTTTAATTTGCTAGTCGTTCCAATTTAACTTCTTTGCACAGATTCTGCTGCTTCGAGTCCTACGCTACTGATTCCATGCGATTTAACGTCATATAAGAAAATTTTCAAATTATATAAATAAACGGTTACAAATTTTAATTAATCAACTAATTGTTTAATTTAACCCAATTACTTATCAATGAATTTTATAAATCTTAAAATTCAAAATTCTAGTTACTTTACAAAGCTTGCTTAAGCGCTGACCATTCAAGCTTAACCCTCCATCAATTCTGGACTTCGCCTGCTGCCCTCGATCCAGAAAGATCGTGACCCTTTTCTAGTTGAAGACATTTCCTTAACCATCTCCTTTCTCATCTGGTATAGCTTCCCCTGCATAGCAGTTGTGCAATCTGTTTCAAAACCACAACTAGTGCCATTTCTATTTTCATCGACGTTGCTTCGCTCATGGTAGAAACAACAGCGTTCCACTTCTCATCCAATTCCAACACCACTACTGAGCTCGGCTACAGCCTCGTGCACCCACCACTCTAGAACTCGTGCACACAAACCATAGCTTCGCCATAGATGGAGTCGTCGACATACCCAAAATCGATGCCGCGACCACAAACACCCATCAGATCGAAGCTCCTACCCCATTCGATCACGCCGAGTCGCCCTTTGCCCTCTTGTGATCGCACTTGCCAACACGATTCGATCGACTGAAATATATATATATACCTGTGTGTATGTATGTATATTTTCTTTCATGCAATCGAACAGAGAAATAAGGAGGAAGGGAATCGCGATTTCATATTATATCTTTGTTTTCTATTGACAACGATTTGATTCGATTTGAAGAAGAAAAGGTGGGCGTACGTGATTTGAGGCTGAAGGCAACGGAGTAATAGACGTAGATCAACCCACGTACGATTTTAGGGTGGCCAGAGTTTCACATTCGATTGGATTTTGATTTGACATTTTTATTTTATATTTTTCAAAATGACTTGCATTTTGAAATTTTGAACCCCTATTGAGGTGTGCCTCTTGGCATTTCTAATGTTATATCGCTATTCTGAACCCAATGGAACTAGTTTCAGAACCTGATTTGATAGTATGGAGAAGATAGCCTTTTTTAGTTGACTATTTAAAATAAATTCAATTGAAATATTCCAAGCGTTTTCAGATTGTACGACCAGCCGGTAAACTCAAACGCTATGAAATTTGAAATCTGGTAATAATACACTATTAAAGATCCAATGAAACAGGTTTCATTGAATTCCGAAGCAGTGCTTCAGATTGCTATTTTTACGCATCGATTAAATTGATGATTTTCTAAAATTTACGAAATCGCTCGAATTCCTAATTTTAAAATCTTATTAGCTAAATTAAAATTTCAAATTTAATATTTAAAACCATTTAAATATTCCAAATTAACACTGAAAAATATCCAGGCCATTATAGGATTAGTAATTAACCATAGTTAATTAAATGAAAAATATCCATACAAAAATGTGTATGGAAATTATTTATCCTCTTAACGATTTTAAATAACCTAAAAAGATTAGAGATGATATTATAATAATATAGCATTATAAAATGAAATGAAATGGAATATGTGTTTGAAATATAAAAATATTATTTAAAGTGAGTTTAAAATGGTTTTATAAACATTTAAAAGTGTTTCCAAGTAGTTTGAAAATAAATTCAAAAAAAAGTCAAAACTAGGCGCGTCGCGTAACGGCGGTTCGCGATTTCATGCCATAAAATTTAAATGAGTGTAAAAAGTGGAATATAGCTAGGAATTCTTCGAGATAATAATTTTCCAGTCTATTATATGTATACTTTTCCAACGAAGAAAGAAAATCAAGATTTCATCAAGTAGAGTTTGAAATATGTTAAAAAAAAATTTCTAAAACATTGTGTTTTGCAGTTCGAAATCCAAAAAAGGATTTCTTTATAAATGATATTTTTAAATGATTAAAAATATGAAGTAAATTTGATAAATCTATTCAAATAGTTTAGAATAGGTTTGAAATGGAAAATATGAATTTTAAGATATTAAAAAGTTATTTAAATCAAATAAGCTTATTAAAGCACTTTCCACAGCACTTTTCTTCTACCATTTCTACGACTTTTTAAAAGAAGATTCAAACATAATGATTTTTTTTAGTATCAATTATAAATGTTTTTAATAGGAAAAATTAAGAGTTTAAAAGGTAATTTGGGATCCTATAATCAATACCAAAATAAAGATAATAATTGAGAATGCGCAAACGACTGGTACATTTGTCTCGCATGTGAGATCTGAGAGGACAAAAAAGGTGTTTAACTAAGGTTAGGGACGGAACAACGAGTACCCTGAACTTACATGGCCTATGTTTTCTCTTTTTGGGCGTGGGGTGGAACAGATCGAAAGGAAAGCTCGGATGCTCTAAAAGATTATATTAAATTTTCCAAAATTAAAGAAGATTAATATTATCCAAAATTTAAGCAATCTCCAGATTGAATAAACTACTATTTGGATTGCATAGATAAAATATTCATGTACTTAGTAATAAATTCCAAAGAGGGAACTCATTCCATTTGTGGAATTTAAAAGGTGATTTCACCGTTATTCCGCCCATAGCACTTGTTGAATACAGAAACTGATGTTGAGTAAAATTAGAATGATTTATATGATCCTTCTTACTCAATATTATTTGCTAAGATTTATTTTAAGGTATACAATAAACAATGTCTTAAATAACATTATTTTTGACCCAACTAAAAGTTAAGGAATTTGGATCGAGGGTTAAGTAAGGAAATTTGAAATATTAATCAAACCAAAAGTAAGAATTAACTTAGAATTACTCTAAAACAAAATGAAATCTTTAATTAATATTTAGTAAATGATTTGGAAAAATTTTCTAAGTAAAAAAAATGATCTGGAACTATTCCAAGATTTAAGAAAGGTTTTAAATAAACCAAATGATTTGATAAATAAGGCTTAATGATTCCATATACACTTGAAAAGAAAATGGAATTAATTGAAAAGAATACATCTAAGAAGGATATTTTATAAAAGATGAAGTAATGGATTGATGATTGATATCCACGTTTGAACTTAACATTTTTTATCGATAATAGTCTTCGAAGGAACTGAGGGCGGATTTGGGTGATCCCTATCCGAAAACCACTTCAAACCAATGTATATGTTTGAAAGTGAAGACATGCTGAAGATGACAATTATTGAAGACCGAGGATCTTCACAGCATGAGGACTTCTTGTTGCTATGCTCTAGGTCGCTCCAATTATAGAGTTGTTTATAGCAGTGGTCTCCTCATTGCCGAATTTTTTCGGATTGCAAGGGCTTCTCCCCTGGTAATGGCCGAGGAAAGTTCCTTTGGTTTCGTTCAGTCCTAGAACAAACTTGTATAGATGTTTGTTTGACATTATATTCTAAATCACATTTGAGTGATGTCTATAAAAGTATATCAGTTGGTGACGGAAAAGGCAATTTCTCTTAGCTTAACGCCCTTTCTCGAGACATACGAGCTTAGGAAGTTATACTTTTCTAGAAATCAATCAAGTGATATGGAATGACAACATGGCATTCAAAGTGGAACTTGTTATGGTCTAAAGCATGGATTTGTGCAAAACAAAGAGTGGATTTGATGAAATTGAGCATAGCCTCACTAGCCTCACATCCCGAAAGATGATATGGGATACTATGTGGTCTGACGACACAAATTTGAAATAAGTGATTATGTGTAGTGGTGTCCAATACATTGGGCCCTTTTGTGGAATACATCCCTCAAGGCATTTATTATCCCATTTTGATGAAGTGGTTAGCATAAGAAAAGGAGGGAACTACCGATTATCAGCAGTAGTATAGAAAGTACAGTTCTAAATGACTTGCTTGAGAAAAGCGATTATGGCACCGCGAGAACTATGTCTGTTGTGCGTGGATCGGAGAAAATGCCACTAGTTCCCTATCATGTTCGAAATCAATCCCAATACGAGATTAACGATTTTGATTGTAGTCCCAAAATAGCTGTAATAACTTGCAAACATTCCAGTTACCCCTTTTGATATCATATATTTCGTTCGGTATATTTCGTTGACCCTGTCTGGATATATTACCTTAGACTTAGTCCGTGTATTGATACCTTATTTGAATAAATTTATATGAAAAGTATTTTCAAAGGAATGTCATTAAAAATAATATCAAGTGTATTTTGGTATAAATTTTTTTGGTTATAATAAGGTAAAAAAAACCTGTCCGTGTTTATGTGTGGGCATGGTCTTATGAGATACCCTTCTTTTCAAAGGTTTTGATAGCATTGTCATGATCTATTCATTTAAATTTCGAGTATCTCATGCTTGTTTACTGATCCGGGTATTTTTAATACTTGGGTAAGATCCAAGTAGTTTTGGGTTTAGTTGAAGACGGTTGGAGTTTCCAAAGGAGTGCCAGAAATCTTGATCATCGTAGGACGTATTCTATTATCCACCGCATCTATTGCATTTGTTTTGTTGTTTTCAGCATTTCTATGGACAAGAGTTTATAACTTCCAAGCTGAATCTAGGTTAGACACTAGTATTGTATTTTAAAGTTTTCCGCTGTATAGATTTTTATTGAAATAATATATGTTATCCCATTCGTACAGATTCTATTCTGTCGTTATTTTCTTCCTACCCTTAATGATCAACTTATTCATGCAATTTGAGTTGGACATGTGTGGTTTATTGTCGATTCAAGGGGTACGAAAAAAGGGCCGTTACATTTGGTATCAGAGCTGAAGGTTAAACGAGAATCATGGCTTTGGTGGGGTAAAGACTCATCAAAGATAGGGTTAGTAATACCATAGCATTAGTAACTCATTAGAGATAGGGTTAGAACACCCAAGAATGAGTTTGAGTGTATTATATATGAATACTGTTAACGGTAAAAATGGCTTTAACGCTAACACCCGGTGTATGCCGTGATGAAATGAAAGCACCACCCGTTTGCACGGGATTTAAAGTAAAAAGAAAATAGCAGAAAAAGAAAAAGGGACAGATATTTTTATAGTGGTTCGGCTTCTAATAAGCCTACATCCACTTTACATCCTCCATTATGTTTTTCGAGCTCACTTTACAAGATTACAACACTTTTACAACACGATCTCTTGATCACAACACTTTTACAACACGATCTTACAATTACAACGCAATCGAAGAAAGAAGTTAGAACTTTGATGATGAATTGCTCTTCGAATCTCTCTTGAATGAAGTAGGTCTCCTGATGAAGAATCTTCGATGGTTGAAGTGTTTGAAGTGTGGAGAAAGCTGCCGAATATCCCCCTCTTGAAATCCGGAAAAGTCCCTCTCTAGTCGGAGTAAGCAGAGTATTTATAGGAGAGCTCGGAGTTAGGTCGGCTGGGTTTAGGTCGTGAGCGACCTAAGGTAGGTCGTAGGTCGTGTAGGAGAGCTCGGAGTTAGGTCGGCTGGGTTTAGGTCGTGAGCGACCTAAGGTAGGTCGTAGGTCGTGTAGGAGATTTGGAGTTAGGTCGGCTGGGTTTAGGTCGTGAGCGACCTAAGGTAGGTCGTAGGTCGTGTGTTGCCGAGTTACGACCTAAGAGGATGGGTTGGCAAGTGGCTTATCATGCTGAGGTACCAGGAGCGACTTACGGTTTAGGTCATGAGCGACCTATGGGTTAAGGAAGGAAGGTAATGATTTATGGAGTTGGCAGTAGGTCGTTAGCGACCTAATCATTAATAGGGGCACGAGCTAAAGGAGTGGCGACCTAACTGAATAGTCGCTAGGTCGTTATGAGCTGCCTTAAGTCGTGGACTCTTTAAGTCGTCCCACTTTTAGGTCGTCCCACTTTTAGGTCGCGATATCTTTTAGGTCGCTGCACCCTTAGGTCGCGACTTCCTGTGAGTTGTTAACTCGTTTAGTTTTAGGTCGCTGGACCACTTTATGCCTTAAGTCGCGGAGCTGCTTAAGTCGGTCATGCTTTAGGTCGCGAGGTCTTCGTGGTGGCTTAGGTCGCGAACTCCTTCAAGCAGTTAGGTCGCTGGAAGCTCTAACCCGTTAACTCGCTGGAAGCTTTAGCTCGTTCGAGACTCCATGCTCTAAGTCGCATACCGTTTTGGACGAGGCGCTGCCCCGCACCCCGCCGGGGGCGCTGCCCCTGGACCCCTGGACCCCTGCGACCTGACCGGTCAGGTCGAACACCGTAGCGGTGGCGTTGCCCCCGCACCCCCACCTAGGGGGGTTGGCACCCCCCTGGACCCCTCCTCCGTAGGGGATCTTAGATGAAAAATCATTCAACAGAACTTGCTTTGCTGAGATGTTAAGCTGACCAATCTTTGAGACGAGCTATCTTGCTTTTCTCGGTCGATCTTTTGATATCACGGCCTTGCTGAAAAAGGCGGGATAACAAATACGTATTTGTCAGTGACTAATAAACTGTTTTGTGTTGATTTATCTATTGAGTGATTTATGGATTCTACACGATACGCCTGATCGGTGTTACTGATAAGGGTTCCTAAACATTTAAACAAGCGGAATCAACACATTGATTTTGAAAAATTGGTAAAAAATAATTTTACCTAGGATTATATTTTTAATATAAAGTATATATTTTGAAAATTTATAGTTAGAAATAAGGATAGTGAAATTTAAATATGAACATCTTATAATTAGATTTTCACAGTTTGACTATAAGATGTTTCATAAAGATATTCGATAAGTAAGAAATCTGATAAGGTAATTATGATCTTTAATACTTATTCCAAAATAATAAATTAAAAAATGATAATGTTAAGCTACTATCATAAATTGATCAATTATTTAATTTAAAAGTTTAAGTACAAATACCTTATGAATTAAGTTTCACGATTTGACTATAAGGTGTTTGATAATAAGGTTCGTTTAAGGAATAAACATATAAGATAATAAGGTATTTAAATAATAGAAAATAAGTATGCAAAAGGAAAAAATATATAAAAGGAATGATAATTTAAATTCGAGTAATTTAAAGAGTTGTGGAAATTTAAATGAAGTTAATTAATATAAGATAAATTTATAAAATGAATTTATAAAATAGGTTTTAAAAAGTAATCTAGGAAGGATTTTGTAAATGGTATTATTTCAAATAAAAAGAGGTATTTTATGATAACTACTTCGATTGGCTCCGAAATAAGCCAAAAATGATCAAGAGATGTGTTCGGATGGTAAGCACTTCTCTTAAATATTACTTTTCATGTTAAGAGGATATATGATACTATTGGTAGTACCCAATTCCTTGGCATTATTTTAGAGTTACTCGATATGTATAATTTTCTTAAGTAATAGAGATAATGTGAATCATAACTGATCAATTGATTAGTAATCTTTATAAAAGTGTTTAAACCAAAGATAAAATGGGATCACTAATTGATAAAAAAGCGGTATTTCCGATGATTTTGGACAGTCGAAAATTTCTAAATCATACATAACTCATAGCTAAGAAATTGATAAAAGGTTGAGAAATACTTTGAGTAAATGAAATAAGATAAGGATAATTCATAAATCTCACTTATAAATAAAAAAAAGATTTAAGTTAAGAGTATAAGGATTTAAAAACGGGTTTTTTTAAAATTTATTTTTTCAAAGCAAGAAAATTAATAATAGTACTAAAATGAAATAAGTTTTATAACTTATGAATTTGAAATTTTAGTAAATTACAATAAAGTCTGAATTTGGTAGACAAACGAATTTAAGTAAAACCAATTTGAAATTTGAGATTCGTATATACTCTTAGGATGTAAAGGTATATCACACAAATATAAATTTAAGTCATGAACTACTATGTAAAATAACGACTCTTCATAAAGGTAATTTTAACTTAGAAAATGTTTTATTAACGAACTCAAACATTAATTAAGGATTTGGACTTAAGTCTTTAAAACGTGATTGATTTACATAAGTTATAAGATGTCATAAACTTAAATAATAGTTTTACGAAATGATCGTATATAATATTTGTGTTAAATGAAATATACTAAGTTAAAGGATTGTGAGAAAAAAATTATAATAAAGATAAATTGTCATTTGAGTGAAAAATGGTTTCTTTAGAATATTTTCCTTTAATAGAAATATTTGGAAATAAACAGTTAATGGGATTGCATAAAGAAGCACCTTTAAAAAATGTTTTAACTTAAGATAAAAGTTTTTATGAAAGTTATTTGAAAGTCAATAAATTCATATATTATATGTAGATCATTTCTGTAATGACCCAGTATTTCGTGCCATTCGCATCTATACATGTCAAACTTGAATTGCTTAAAATATCAGACTGTTAATTTATATTTGGCAAAACTCAGTATGTACGATAAATAAATCAATCACAGAATCACAGACATAGCGTATTACAAAATAAGCAGCGGAATAGATAAATAGTAGTTCATGAAGCTACTATATAAACAACAGAGTGTGAAACAGAATACAACAGTAATCCAGATACACAGGCATCTCAATTACATAAGCAAATAACAAAATCTGGATATATCACTGGAGTCAACTGAATAACTAAAAGCTGAATAGATGGATGGATCTTCAAGCGAAGCTCCAAAATCCAAAGGTGAGTCTCAAATGCTACGTCACTCAGTCTGACTTGAGCATAAAGCAAAACACAAAACACTCGAGTCAGGATTTACATTCTTATATTAATAATTTCAACTCAAGTGAAATGTCGACTAAAATAAAAATAACTTAAAGGATGTTTGGATATCCATCCTTTGAGGATCCGTGGAACTATTTATTATGTGGAACTATTTGTTATGTAGTAATATACGCTATTATAATATGTCTATAGTAAAGTAAAAGTATTAAAATTGCGTTAAGGCTTTACCCATATCCCCCTAAGCACATTTTATATATTCTCGTAGTCTATAAAATGCCGTACGCTCCTCCATAAGCTGGTGGTTTACCCAGAGGACATCACACATGTAGGGTACAAAACAAACTCGTAGAAGGCGCGACAGGGCATGCGACAAGGCACTCAAGGCAATGCTAGGGTAGATATACCATTTGCACTCTCAAACTGTTGGTAACGCATGGCAGCTACAACAGCCCACCTCATGACACTCTTCCAAATCAAAGTTGCACCCAATCAAATCACAAAAGCAATAAAATGGTATCGATGGGATGTGTCCAATAGGGGGAATGACCCCACTTAGCTCGGTATAGCTGCTTTTTAGCCACATCAATCTGGCTCACGGAAGTCGGAGCTATGTAAATACCATATAGAATCGCCACCAAACTATCCTACTTCATTCTAGAATCTCCACCACGTACACAGTTGTTAAAGTGGTTTCGGTATTGCTAGAGAGTATGACAATATCTGATCCCGGTAACAACCAAACGCTTATTCCACACTATGGTCATTTCATTTCAAATAGTATATACTTCTTATCAAAATATCATATTCATTACAAAACCATATCAATTCAATATCATTATTCGTATAAATAATATTAATTGCCAAAACCTTAACACTTTCAAATTTATAACACTTCCGAAATCATAGCACTTTTGAAACCATAACACTTTTGAGATCATCACACTTTTGAAACCTTAACATTTTTGAAACCATAACACTTTAAAAATCATAACGGTTTCCACCTAAACAGTTTAGATATTGAAATAGTGCGTGTATATATATATATATATATATATATATATATATATATATATATATATATATATTACAATAGTTATAAATTAAAATACTTTATTTGTTTCCTCCAATTTCACAAATCGATTCAATTGAACTTAAATTCCAAAATTCAATTTAAATCAATTTTGGTTTAACCATTTCAAATTTAAAGTTCAAAGATTCAAGCTTATATATTCAAACATTTACAATATAAATTTCATTTATATTTCAACATTTAACTTTAATTCTATTCAAATTGGAAAATAATCACTTTATCATTTTTAACAACAATTAATCAAAATCTCAATTTTTAAGTTTATATCAATATCAAATTTTCAATCTCACTTTTATTTAAAATTTAGAATATTCATTAATCACCTTTTATGATATCAAGTTATAAATCATATCTTTCAAAACCTTGAAAATCAATAAGTTTAAATCAATTCTTATTTAAATTCAATTATTAAAAAAATTTAAATTCCAATTAACATTAATTTACCTTCCCAACCTTTATTATTAAGATTATTAATGATCTATTTAAATATCAATATAAATTTTAAATATTATTTTAAAACATATTACAAACCAATTAAATTAAATTTTATTAATAAATCTATTTAAATCATATTTTATATGTTTTTTTAAAATAATAAAATTATAAGTAAAATTTTGAAGTTTTCAAAACTAACTTGTAAATTTAAAATTTTCAAACATATAATTTAAAAATAAAATTTTACAAAATAAAATATCTTTTTATTATATTTTAAAATATCAATATTTTATAATATATATATTTCTTCTAAAACTATAAAAATCATTTTTCAAAATTGACCAATAGTGTACGTATATAGTTTTCTAACCTATAGTCAAGTGATATAGATATTTATCATTTTTATCTGCAATTTAAATATCTACGGGTATATATCATTTCAAGCCGCAATCCCAAAATTCAAAATTAATGAAAATCACTTTGGTTTATCATTTCAATCCATAACGGTCTTCTATTATTCAACAAAATCCTTCGGGTATGTATCATTTCAACTCATAGGGAATTCTAAATTAATAGAGAACTTGCGGAACGATAACAAATATGATGATAATAATAATAGTATCAACAACTGGCATATACCATCAGTGACAAATAAATATAATATACAAAATCATGGTGCCAGATGTCACAGGTGAATAATTACAAATAATGGCATGTTATATATAGCAACTAAATAATTAACAGTTCAATTCAGCAGCATATTTCAATTGTCGTTTCAAATGAAATCAAATTTAATAAATATAAGAATGTTAATCGTGAGTGATTGCTCACCTTTCGAGGCTAGAGAAGACAAGACAGACGCACGGGATAAATCATGAAATCGACAAATCGATCGATCCAAACTGCGAATCTCAAAGCGAAGCAAGATTGACACAAATTTGACGAACAAAGCTGATAAATAGGAAGCGATAAGAGAAATCAAATCAGTTTGATATAAACCAAAACGAAATGAATATTATATCTATATATATTTTTCTCTGAAATCAACCTGATATTTGAAAACCCAAACTTATGTATATTCGTATGTATATAAATTAATAGATAAACCTATATAGACTCACATATATTAAAATCAAACATATATACATATTATAATTTTAAATCAATGCATATATAAATATACTTATTTAAAATGTAAGATACTTATATTTTATATATTATTATTGCAAATATCAACATAACATATCATGTACATACTAAAAATACTAACATATATACCATATTACATATATATTTCACGGTAATAACCTATCTAACTATATATATATATATATATATATATATATATATATATATATATATATATATATATATATTAAACACATCAAATTTATACTGTAAACTGTAATCATATGTATACAGTAAACACAAAAAAATTCGTCATATATATACACTGTAACAATGTATGATACTGCCTTTATTTTATACTTAACAGATCAACTAAAACAACGTATATACAATCTATATGTAGAATAATATATAAACTAAACCCATATATAGACTTATACTTTATATAAACAAACACTTATACATACACTGGCATGTTATAACTATCATATTATATATTTTATATAAACTATCATATACACTAGCATATTATAAAACTATAAGCATATGTATAATATATATACAAGCTCAGTTAGATTTATATATATAAGCAGATTTTATATAAACAAGTATATATACTATTTCACATAATATAACACAAATAGTATAACGTTTATAATTATAAAGAACAGATCTATATACATACTAATATAAACTTATGCAACTTAAACAACAATGTATATACTGTGTGTGTGTGCAGTAAAAGAAAAATCAATATATAATCAACAATATATTACCTACAAACCGATGTATACTATATATAGATTTGCATGCTGATCTAGGACAAGGCGGAAGACAGTGCGTGGTTGACTGGTGCGAGGGCTGGTGTGGTGGTCAGAGGCCGAGGGACGACAGGGTTGAGGCCAAAGCAGAGGGAAGTGGTTCTTCTCGGATATGGTTGTGGTGGTACAAATGGAGGCAGTGGCTGCTGCGTGGGTTTGCAGGGTGGAGGAAAGTGCCGGCGTGAGGTCTGTAGGGATGTTACATTGGAGAAGGGACGCGGATCTTGAAGCAATGGTGGGGTCGACGTGAAGTAAATGGTATCGATGGAGATGAGCTTGGCTACTTGGCTCGGCTGGACGTTTGGAGATATGGAGGTGCTCGACTGGGCATGTGTTCTGCTCGGGCTTAACGTGGGGATAGAGGAGATGGCAAAGAGAAACACGACAGTTGTTTGGCTGCTCGTTCGAGCACATGTGCTAGGGTTGGCGCGGGTTTCAAGGAGAAGGTGAGGCGATGGAATACAGTGGAAGACGAGCAAGAAAGGGAAGAGGGCGTGGGTTTCTGGAAACAAAATGAGAAGATCTTAAAACCAATGCGTATATATAAATTTAGTTTATATAATATATAATTTTCCTTTTCTTTGAAGAAGCTAGAATCAAAATGGAGAGAGAAGAGATGGAGGCTACAACAGGCTCACGTGAAGAAAGATGATGTTGGAAGGTGATTATAAAACCTTCTTTCTTGTTTCTTCTTTCAAACAATGGACAGAGGAAAGAGAACGAAGAGAACAATTATGGAGAACCATAATTATAAATCAAATAATGGAATAAGAAAAGCCAGAGACGTAAATTCTGTAATAAATAAAATAAATGGCTATTTGTTTCAACCGACAGATAGATGAAAGGGCAGGAGAAACCCAAAAAACTAAAATACAGAACCGATAGGGTTAATTGTTTTGTCGATTTCGCCATGTACCGAATATCGAAATGCACTGGTGAATATGCTATGGAGATCAGCATGATAAGATGAGCAGAATAGTATACACATATGAGTGATACGATCATCCTATCAAAAGTCGATGTTCAGTACTGAGAATGCTGCTAAAATGCCGAAAATAAGATGAACGAAGCAATAACAGTTCAAATTTGACGAGACGAATTATGACGTCTCACTCAAAAAATGATTTACATTTTTATTATATAAAAGTATTCATATTTCAAAAATATTTTATGTACAATCTATTTTAACTGATTTAAATTAAAACTGAAAATTATACCGAAAAATTAACATATATATTTTCTGATAAAAATTTACCATTTGCTATGTTTAAATAGATGCATAACAAATATTAAATTTTTATTTTCAAATTCTATTATTTAAAATTTCACAAAAATTCAGTTAATTATGTTATTAAAAACCATTAAAGTATCTAGGTTGTTACGCTCTACCCCACTCAAAAAATTTCGTCCTCGAAAAGGAAGGATGTAGGAGAATATGAACAACCCAAAAGAAAAGATAGATTTCAAATTTACAATACCAGATACCACAATTCATTCCTAAAGCATATAAATTTTATCTCTTTTCAAATTGGTCTATATTCAACTAATTAGTTTCATTTTATTTTATTTAATCAATAATATTCATTTATTCATTTTTTGTTGATTTTCTATTCAAGCTATTTTCATTGGTTTGTTTCAATTAATTAATATTTGTTACAAAAATTTTCCAAAACAAAATTTAGCTGATCAAACTCATTTACCAAATCTATTTAGCTTCGGTTGAGCTGATTTTACAAAAAATTCAATTTTAACTATTCTTGAGTCCATATTTATTTACTTAAATAGTATTTTCCCCTTAATTTATTTCACTTAAAATATTTTTCATCATATATTAAGGGTGTAACATTTTATTATATCCATTTATTATTCAACCAATTATTTTAATTTTTTCAATACTCAATTTATAGTTTATAAATTCCCTCAACAAAATATCATTTTGGACATCTTTTTGCTCACGTTTATATTTTTTAATTTCCAATTACCTGTTCTTGTTAACATTTAACTATTTTTAGGTACGTTATGTTAAGGTTCTAATTGTAATCAAATATTATACAAATTTACATTTTATTTACAACCCTTTTTATTAAGCAAGATTTTAGTTTGAACAATTTATTACTTTATTTCTCTTGTATAACCTTCAATTTATTATTCACCCTAACATTTTAACTTTTTGATTATTTTAGGTAAGTTATATATATATATATATATATATATATATATTAGAATGAAATTGATTATTATACAAATAGATTTTATCCTAATTCAACTATTTCAAGGTGTATTAAATTCCAAATCTTACTTTATATACTTCAATTATTCAAAATTTTGCTTTATTTCAAAATTCTGAACCCATCACTTAACAAAAAATTCAAGAGTTAAGTTTCCGGTTTCACTTCAAACTATTTGAAATAATTATATATATATATATATATATATATATATATATATATTATAAATCAAATTATACACAAGAAAATTTTAAATTAAATCCATTTTTCTAAAAAAAAGTGTAAAAAGCTACTAAGTGGTCTTTCACTCTAAAGCTCGAAAATGAATGTCGATGATGCTGCAGTCATCATCGAAATTATTTCCCAGCGACAAAAGAGGAGAATACTGATTTACTTCTTTAAAATTCTTTGAAAACAATTTCCATTCAATAATACTTTAAATAATTTATTTTCAATACTTTTAAAACCAAATTTTGAAGTGCACTAAAATTTTTAATTCTCAAATTATTAAATTAAATTCATTTCATTTGAAAGTCAGATTTATAGACTATGTTTTATAATTTCATTTATTTTTTTATTATATGGCCATAGTCAAAGGTTTACAAAATAATAAATGAAAATCAAATATTATCATTTCTAAAAACTGATTCAGTTAAATATTTAATTTCAAAAAATTTACACTTATATATGTAATATAATCATACAAAATTTATTAATTTTGAAAATAATTTTTTGTTAGTTTGCTCTGTTCAAGTGTTTTGGAATAACTATCGATAGTGCTGATAAGACGAATTGATCGAAACCCAAAATTCAAACTTAACAACTCAAACTACACACTATAAGTTATTTTTAATATTAATTATAAATACACTCCCTCACTCGATGATTCAAGAATGGATTCCAAAACAAGGATAAAGATCCAAATTAAGAGGAGCCATAAATAAAGAAAATCTAACTACAAGATAGACTCAAAAGGAAGATAAAGTAATTAAATTACAAAATAGAAAAGATGGATATACCTAATTTAATCGTGGCGACCTTAACCGAGCTAACCAAGATTTAGAGAAGGCGAGAATATCATCAACGAGAATCAGGAAAAAAGTACCGCTCCAGGGATAAGGTCAATGTAGAATTCAATTTCCCTCTTGAAGGGAAGTGAAGTGGCTTTACAACAACATCAGGATGATCTCTGACTATAGGGGTGGAGTCGAAATCATTAGCCTGAGCATTCGACGAAAGGTAGAACTGCCTACTTAATCCAGAGGCATTTGACATTCAATAAGAAGAGAATTATCCGGGTTGTGCACCAAGGGACGATTCGGACTTTGCAAGAAATAGTAACATCGAAACCGAGGATATATAAATCTTTGGCGAATCAATGCCTGATGGAAAGAAGTTTCACTTCTTTACAAATCATATCAAGGTTGGCGGGACTGCCAATGTAATTAGTCACAAAAGGATGATTTGACAGTTGAAATTGGAGTTATGGGATGCTCCAGTATCAAAAGAACATGAATAAGAAAGAATAAGAATGGATTTCAGAACAAGGTAGGGTTCCAAAGTTCGAAAGAAATCCGATTCAAAGAGGAAGGAATTCAAGCTCGAACGAAGGTAATTCTATAATTAATTTTTACTCTATATGCTAAGTTTTACCTAAAACCAGTGCTCTAATACAACTATAACGACCGGTATTTCGTGTCATTCGCATCCATACATGTCAGACTTGAATTGCCCAAAATGTCAGATTGTTAATTTATATTTGGCAAAAACTCAGCATATACAGTAAATAAATCAATCACAGAATCAAAGACATAGAGTATTACAAAATAAGTAGTGGAATAGATAAATAATAGTTCATGAAGCTACTATATAAACAACAGAGTATGAAACAACATACAACAGTAATCATGATACATTGGCGTCTCAATTACATAAGCAAATAACAAAATCTTAATATATCATTGTAGTCAACCGAATAACTGAAAGCCGAATGATAGATGGATCTCCATGCGAAGCTCCAAACTCCAAAGATGAGTCTCAAATGCTGCGACACTCAGTTTGACCCGAGCGTAAAGCAAAACACAAAATACTCGAGTTAGGATTTACATTCTTATATCAATAAATTCAAATCAAGTGAAATTTCAACTGAAATACAAGCAACTTAAAGGATGTTTGGGAAATCCATCCTCAAAGGATCCGTGGAACTATATACTATGTAGTAATATACGCTCTTATAACATGTCTATAGTAAAGTAAAAGTATTAAAATAGCGTTAAGGCATTACCTATATCCCCATTACAATTTTATATATTATCGTAGTCTATACAATGTCGTACAATCCTCCGTAAACTGGAGGTTTACCCAGAGGACATCACATAGGTACGGTACAAAACAAACTTGTAGAAGGAATGATAGGGCATGCGACCGGGCACTCGAGGCAGTGCCAAGGTAGATATACCATTTGCACTCCCGAACTGGTGGTAACGCATAGCAGGTACTACCGCCCACTTCGTGACACACTCCCAAATCAAAGGTGCACCCAATCAGATCACAAAAGCAATATAATATATCGATGAAATGTGTCTGATAGGGGGAACGACCCTACTTGGCTCGGTATAGCTCATGTTTTAGCCACATCAAGCTGACTCAAGGAAGTCAGGGCTACATAAATACCATATAGAATCGCTACCAAGCCATCCTACTTCATTCTGGAATCTCCACCACGTACATAGTTGTTAAGTGATTTTCAGTATTGGTAGAGAGTATGAAAATATCTGATCTTGCCTATTTAACAACCAAATGCTTATTTCACACCATGGTCATTTCATTTCAAATAGTCTATACTTCTTATCAAAATATCATATTCATTTCAAAACCATATAATTCAATATCATTATTCACTTAAATAATATTCATTTCCAAAAACCGTAGCACTTTCAAATTTATAACAATTCCATAATCAAAGCACTTTTGAAACCATAACTCTTTTGAGATCATCACACTTTTGAAACCATAACACTTTTGAAGCCATAACACTTTAAAAATCATAACAGTTCCCACATAAACAGTTTAGATGTTGAAATGGGGGGTGTGTGTGTGTATTAAAATAGTTATAAGTTAAAATACTTTATCTGTTTCCTCTAATTTCACAAATCGATACAATTCAAATTAAATTCCAAAATTCAATTTAAATCAATTTTGATTTAACCATTTCAAATTTAAAGTTCAAAGATTTAAGTTTATATATTCAAACTTTTACAATGTAAATTTCATTTGTATTTCGACATTTAACTTTAATTTTATTCAAATTGGAAAATACTCACTTAATCATTTTTAACAACAATTAATTAAAATCTCAATTTATAAGTTTATATCAGTATTAAATATCCAGTCTCACTTTTATTTAAAATTTAGAATATTCATTAAATCACCTTTTATCATATCAAGTTATAAATCATATCTTTCAAAACCTCAAAAATCAATAAGTTTAAATCAATACTTATTTAAATTCGATTACTAACAAAATTTAAATTCCAAATTAACATTAATTTATCTTCCTAATCTTTATTATTGAGGTTATTAAAGATCTATTTAAAATATTAATATAAACTTTAAAAAATATTTTAAAACATATTACAAAGCAATAAACTTAAATTTTATTAATAAATATATTTAAATCTTACTTTTGAAAATAATAAAATTATAAGTAAAATTTTAAAGTTTTCAGAACTAACTAGTAAATTTAAAATTTGCAGACATATAATTTAAAAATCTAATTTTAAAAAATAAAATATCTTTTTATTATATTTAAAAAATCAATATTTTATAAAAAATATATATTTCTTCCAAAACTGTAGAAATCATTTTTCAAAATAGACCAACGGTGTCCTTACATAATTTTCTATCTTATGATCAAGTGATGCGGATATTTATCATTTCAATCCTTAGTTTAAATATCTACGGGTATATATCATTTCAACACGAAATCCCAAAATTCAAAATTAATGAAAAATCGCTTAGGTTTATCATTTCAACCCATAACGATTTTCTTCTATTCTACAAAATCGTTCGGGTATGTATCGTTTCAACCCATAGGGAATTATAAATTAACAGGGAACTTGTAGAGTGAGAAAAATATGATAATGATAAAAATATCAACAACATGTGTATATCATCAGTGACAAATAAATATAATATAAATAACAGATCATGGTCACAGGTGAATAATTACATATAATGGCATGTCATATATAGCAATTAAATAATTAACACTTCAATTCAGCAGCATATTTCAATTGTCGTTTCAAATGAAATCAAATTTACTAAATATAAGAATTTTAATCATGAGTGATTGCTTACTTTTCGAGGCTAGAGAAGACAAGACAGACACACAGGATAAATCATGAATTTGACAAATCGATCGATCCAAACCGCGATCTCAAAGCTAAGCAAGATTGGCACGAATTTGACGAACAAAGCTAATAAATAGGAATCAGTTAGACAAATCAAATCGGTTTGATATAAACTAAAACGAAATTAACAATATATATATATATATATTTCTCTGAAATCAACATAAAATTTGAAAACCCAAACTTATGTGTATTCATATATATAAATTAATATATAAACCTATACAGACTCACATACATTAAAATCAAACATATATATGTATTATATATTTAAATCAACGCATATATATACTTATTTAAAATGCAAGATACTTATATTTTATATATTATTTATTGCAAATACCAACATAACATATCATATATGTACTAAAAATACTAACATGCCATATTACATATATATTTCAAGGTACTAACCTAACAATATATATATATATATATATATATATATACACACACACACACACACACACACACACACACACACACACACACACACACACTGCAAAATTGTATAATACTGCCTTTATTTTATACTTAACATATTAACTAAAGCAATGTATATACAATCTACATATATAGTAATATATAAACTAAAACCATATATAAACTTATACTTTATATAAATAAACACTTATACATAAACTGGCATGTTATAACTATCATATTGTATATTTTATATAAACTAATATATACACTAGCGTATTATAAAACTATAAGCATATGTACAATATATATACAAGCTCAGTTAGATTTATATATATAAGCAGATTTTATATAAACAAGTATACATACTATTTCATATAATATAACACAAATAGTATAACATTTATAATTATAAAGAACAGATCTATATACATACTAATATAAATTTATGCAACTTAAACAACTATGTGCATATTGTATTTATATATACATATACAGTAAAAGAAAACGCAATATATAATAAACAATATATTACCTACAAACCGATGTATACTATATATAGATTTACTCGCTAATCTAGGACAAGGTGGAAGATAGTGCTAGGTTGACTGGTGCGAGGGCTGCAGTGGTGGTCAGAGGTGGAGGCACGGCAGGGTTGAGGCCGAAGTGGAAGGAGGTGATTCTTCTCGACTATGGTTGTGGTAGCACAAATGGAGGTAGTGGCTGTTGTGTGGGTTTGCGAGGTGGAGGAAAGTGCTGGCGTGAGGTCTGTAGGGATGTTAACATGGAGGAGGGACGCGGATCTTGAAGCAATGGTGGGGTCGACGTGAAGTAAATGGTGTCGGTGGAGATGAGCTCGGCTACTTGGCTCGGCTGGACGTTTGGTGATGCGGAGGTGCTCGATTGGGCGTGGGTTATGCTCGGGTTTGACTTGGGGACAGAGGAAATGGTGGAATGCAACACGACAATTGCTTGGCTGTTCGTTCGAGCACATGCGCAACGGTTGGCACGTGATTCAAGGAGAAGGTGGGGCGATGGAGTACAGTGGCAGACGAGCAAGAAAGGGAAGAGGGCGTGGATTTCTGGAAACAAAATGAGCAGATCTTAAAACCAATGCATATATATAAATTTTGTTTATATAATATATATTTATATAATATATAATTTTCCTTTCCTTTGAAGAAGCAAGAACCAAAATGGAGAGAGAAGAGATTGAGGCTACGGTAGGCTCACGTGAAGAAAGATGATGTTGGAAGGTGATTATGAAACCTTTTTTTCTTCCTTCAAACAATTGATAGAGGAAAGAGAAGGAAGAGAAAAATAGTTGAGAACCAGAATTATAAATCAAACAATGGAATAAGAAAACCAAAGACGTAAGTACTACAATAAATAAAGTAAATGGCAGCTAGATGAAAGGGCATGAGATACCATAAAACTCAAATACGGAACCGAAAGGGTTAATTGTTTTGTCAATTTCACCGTGTACCGGATATCGAAATGCACAAATGAATATACTACGAAGATCAACATGACGAGACGAACTAAATGGTACACTGATATGAGTGATATGATCATCCTATCAAAAGTCGATGTTCAGTATCGAAAATGCTGCTAAAACGCCGAAAATAAGATAAAAAGAGCAATAACAGTCTAAATTTTACGAAACGAATTATGAAGCCTTACTCAGAAAATGATTTACATTTTTATTGTATAATAATATTCAGATTCAAAAACATTTTATCTACAATCAATTTTAACTGATTTAAATTAAATTGAAAATTATACAAAAAACTAACATATATATTTTCTGATAAAAGTTTACCATTTGCTATATTTAAATAGACGCATAACAAATATCAAATTTTTGTTTCCAAATTCTATTATTTAGAATTTCACAAAAATTCAGCTAATTACGTTACTAAAAATCGTTAAAATATCCGGGTTGTTACAATTTTATCGCACAAATTTTGATCTGAGATTCGAGTCGTAAACTTTATGGTGTTTACACTGGTCCGAAAAAGGATTTATCACTCGATTCTTGACGATGAACATTGATGAGGGTTTGTGGTTAGTTACTTGAGTTTTCTATCATAGTTGAGAGCTAAGCAAGGAAACAATTGGATCAATCTAGAAGCTCGATCAGAGTCTGCACTATAGGATCAGAGGATCTATACTAGTTTGAAAAATAAAGTTATGTATTCGAATAGGAGATCGAATAAGATATTTCATGTAGATGATCTACGTATATTATATGGAATATAGTTTAAAGATAAATGTTTTAGGTAAACTTTTGTTTTGGGTAATTTTAAGGATGAAATTCTTTTAAGTAGGGGAGAATATAATGATCCGGAATTTGACCACTTTAAAATATACTATTTAAATGGATTTTAAATATAAATTAGGCAGGTTATAGATATAAACAATATTAGATAAAATTTGAAAAGAGAAATATGCAAAAAAAAATAGTAACAGTTGCCAATATTGACAAAAGTGACAGAATGTTGATTTCTAAAAAGTAAATTTCAATGATAAAATAAATTATTTTAATTTCTTTATGAGTGTTTATATTTTTAAAAAGCAATACGAAGTTTATTTTTAAATTTGGTTTACATAAATAAATAGTTTAACTGAAACATCAAAATGTAACCATAAAACATTTTGTCGAAAATCAACGTTTTATCGATAGAAGTTGTCGCACCTTTATTTTCTTATATGTGAACATATATTCAAATAGTACAAGTGTTAATTAATTTACTAATCAAGTTTATGTTTATTAAACATACTTAGAAATTTCCAGAATTTCATTAAGAAAAAGTAAGCACAAAAAGACAAAAAAGCACAAATGTCAAAAAGTAAACATCAAATCAAAGAAACATAATTATTATATTCCTTACTTACTTAAGTGAAAAAGTAATGATTTGAAATGTGATATTAAGTGTTGAAAAAAATAAGGTTTCTTAAAAAGTAAGTAAAGGGTATTCTGGTCATTTTACATAATAATATTTTATTCTAAACTTTTTCCGATAAGTAGCCATGCACACCTCTTCCATTCTTACACTTTCCATTCCTTTTCTTCTTCTACTTTTTCTAATCTCTCTTCTTCTTTCTTAGAGCTTAATGGTTTTTTCTCTTCCATTTCCTTACTAACTTTTTCAAAAGCATATCAAATAAAGTTAAAACTCCACCAAACTTTGCCGAAGACCTTAGAATATCATCAAAACATGATTTAGCATCTAATAAGTGAAGAAACGATGAAAGAAGGGGATGATCAAAGGGAAGCCGAGCCCTATGGGTGTTGTTGGAAGGTTTGGCCGAGAGCAAAGAAGAGGGAAAGACTTGTGGTCGAGAGCAAGTGAAAGTGAAGTGATGGCCAAGCATTAAAAAGTGAGATGGAGTTGTTAGGTGATGTGTTAATGGAGTAGAAGATGATTAGTTGCAGTTAGCAATGGTTTTTGTGAAGTGTTGTTTAAAAAAGAATGTTGATAGGAAGTTAATCTTTGGTAAAAGGTGATTAATCGTATTTACTAATTAATCCATAAATTATTTAAGTATAATGATTTGCAAAATTAAATTTGTTGGATGATTAAATGTTGGATAACATGGTTGCAAATTAGTTGATTATGTGATTGATTATATGGATGCTAACCTGGTTTGACAATGATAAGAGAAATGATTAGTAACTGGCCATAGTTAATTAAATGAGATAAATCTATACAAATATGTGTATGAAAATTATTTAGCCTCTTAATGACTTTAAATAATCTAAAAAAGTTAGAAATAAAATTATAATGATTAATATTATAAAATGAAATGGATTATGAGTTTGAAATATAAAAATATATTTTAAATTGATTAAGAATTGTTTTATAAACATTTATAAGTGTTTCCAAGAAGTTTGAAAAGAAATTGAAAAACAAGTCAAAACTAGGTGCGTCGCGTAACGGTGGTTCGCGATTTCGTACCATAAAAGTTAAATGAGTATACAAAGTGGAATATAGCTTGGAATTCTTCGAGATAAGAATTTTATGGTCGATTATATCCGTAGTATTCCAACGAAGAAAGAAAATTGAGATTTCATCAAGTAGAGCTTGAAATATGTCCAAAATAATTTTTAAAAACGTCGCAGATTTGCAGTTCGAAACCCCAAAAAGGATTTCTTTATAAATAATATTTTTAAAGATTAAAAATATGAAATAAATTCAATAAATCTATTTAAATAGTTTAGAAGAGGTTTGAAATGAAAAATATGAATTTTTAAATATTAAATAGTTGTTTAAATCAAATAAGCTTATTAAAGCACTTTCCACAGTACTTTTCTACTACTGTTTCTACGGCTTTTTAAAAGAAGGATTAAACTTAAAAAAATTTCTAAAATCAATTATGAATATTTTTAAAAAGAAAAATTAAGCGTTTAAAAGATAATTTGGAATCTTATAATCAATTCCAAAATAAAGCTAATAAGTGAGTTTGTAGAAACGACTAGTACATTTGTCCGGCCTATGAGATTTGAAAGATAAAACAAGGTGTTTAAGTAAGATTAGGGATGGAGAAATAATGCCCTGAACTTACCTGACATTTATTTCTCTTTTTAGGTAAGGGGTGGAACAGATCGAAAGAAAAGCTCGGATGCCCTAAAAAGATTATATTAAGTTTTCCAAAATTAAAGATGAATAATATTGTCCAAAATTTAAGCAATCTCCAAATTGAATAAACTACAACTTGGATTGCGTAGAGATAATCTTCTTATACTTGGTATTAAATTTCGAAGAGGGAACTCATCCTATTCCCCCCATAGCACTTATTGAAAACAGAAATTGACTTTGAGTAAAATAAGAATGATTTCTATGATCTTATTTACTCAATATTGTTTGCTGAGATTTATTTTAGGGTTTACGGTAAACGATGTCTTAAATAACATTATTTTTAACCCGCATAAAAGTTGAGGAATTTGGATCGAGTGTTAAGTAAGGAAATTTGTAATATTTTCCAAAGAAAAAGAATGAATCAACTTAGAATTACTCTAAGACAAAAAGAAATCTTCGATTAATATTTAATGAATGATTTGAAAAGGTTTTCCTATGTAAAAAAGAAAATGATTTCGAATTATTCCAAGATTTAAGAAAGGTTTTAAATAAACCAATGACTTGATAAATAAGGCTTAATGATTCCATATACACTTGAAAAGAAAATTGAATAAATTGAAAAGAATATATCTGAGAAAGATATTTTATAAAAGATGAAGTAATTGATTGATGATTGATATCAACGTATGACCTTAGCATATTTTTATCGATAATTGGCTTCAAAGGAATAGATGTCGGGGTGATCTCCATCCAAAAACCACTTTGAACAAATGTTTACGTTCGAAAGTGAAGACATATTGAAGATGATGATTATTGAAGATCGAGGATCAACATAGCATGAGGATTGCATGTTGTGGGTCGCTTGTATTATTGAGTTATTTATAGCAGTGGTCTCCTCGTTGTCAAGATTTTTTTGGATTGCAAGGGCTTCTCGCCTAGTAATGGTAGAGGAAAGTGCCTTCGGTTTCGTTCAGTCCAAGAACGAATTTGTATGAATGTTTATCTAACATTGTATTCTAAACCACATTTGAGTTATTTCTATAAAAGTATATCAGTTGGTGGCGGAGATGGCAACTTCTCTTACTTAACACCCTTTCATGAGACATATATAAAAGATCAGGAAGTTATTCTTTTCTAGAAATCAGTCATGTGACGTGGATTGACAATGTGGCATTCGAAGTGGAACTTGTTATGATCTAAAGCATGGATTTGTGCAAAACAAAGCATGGCTTTGAAGAAATTAAGCATAGCCTCATTAGCCTCACGTCCCAAAAGATGATGTTGGATACTAAGTGGTCTAATGGACACAAATTTGAAATAAGGAGTATGTGTGGTGGTGTTCAATACATTGGGCCCTTTGGGGGGAAACATCCCTCAAGGCATTTATTGCTCCGTTTTGATAAAGTGGTTAGCTTGAGAAAAGCAGGGAACTGCCGGTTATCAGTAGTAGTAGTATAGCAAGTACAGTTCTAAGTGACTTGCTTGAGAAAAGCGATTAAGGCACCACGGAAACTATGTTTGTTATGCGTGGATCGGAGAAAAGGCCACTAGTTCCTTATCACGTTGGAATCCAATCCCAATACAATAGTTACAGTTTTGATTGTAGTCCCAAAATTGTTGTAATGACTTGCAAACATTTTTGCTACACCTTTTCATATCATATATTTCATTCGATATATTCCATTGACTGTCCAGATATATTACCTTAGACTTAGTCCGGGTATTGATACCTGATTTGAATAAGTTTATTTGAAAAGTGATTTCAAAGGAATGTCATTAAAAATAATATCAAGTGTGTTTTGGTATAAAAGTGATTTGGTTATCATAAGGTAAAAAACCCGTCCGTGCTTATGTATGGGCGTGGTCTTATGAGATACCCTTCTTTCCAAAGGTTTTGATAGCATCATCGTGATCTATGTATATAAATTTCGAGTATCTCATGCTGGTTTATCTAGCTTGATCTGGGTATTTTAAATACTCGGGTAAGATCCGAGTAGTTTCTAGTTTAGTTGAAGACGGTTGGAATTTCCAAAGGTAAGCTGGAGAACTTCATCATCGTAGGAACGTATACTATTATCCGCTGCATCTTTTGCATTTGTTTAGTTGTTTTCAGCATTTGTAAGGACAGGGGTTTATAGCTATCCAGGCTGAATCTAGGTTAGACTCTGGCATCGTATTTTAAAATTTTCCGCTGTAAAGATTATTATTAAAATAATATATGTTATTCTATTCATGCAAGATTGTGTTCTATCTTTATTTTCTTTCTACCCTTAATGATCTGCATATTCGTGCAATTTGAGTTTGATATGTGTGGTTCATTGTCGATTCAAAGGGTAGGGAAAAATGGGTCATTACATTTGATGTCGGAGCTGAAGGTTAAGCGAGAAACTTGGCTTTGATGGGATAGAGACTCATCAAAGATAGGGTTAATAATACCCTAGGACGAGTGACTCATTAGAGATAGGGTTAGAACACCCTAAAATGAGTTTAAGTGTATTATATATGAATGCATATTTGCTAGTGACTAAAATTGTTTTGTGCTAATTTATCTATTGACTGATTTATGGATTCTGCTCGATACGCCTAATCACCGTTACTGATGTGGTCCCTAAACATGTAAAAAAGATGAACCGACACACTGTTTTTGAAAAATTGGTAAAAAAAATAATTTTACCTAGGATTGTATTTTGATGTAAGGTATATATTTTGAAAAGTTGTATAGCTAGAAATCAGGATTAGTGAAATTTAAGTATGAACATCTTGTGATTAGAATTTCACAGTTTGACTATAAGATGGTTCATAAAGAAAATCAAAGTAAGAAATCTGATAAGGTAACTAAGATCATTAATATTTATTCCAAAATAATAAATTAAAAAATGATACTGTTAAGCTACTATCATAAATTGATCAATTGTTTGATTTAAAAGTTTAAGTACAAATACCTTGTGAATTATGTTTCACGATTTGACCATAAGGTGTTTGATAATAAGACTGGTTTAAGGAATAAACATATAAGATTAAAAAGTACTTAAATAATTGAAAATTATTATTTAATAGGAAAAATATATAAAAGGAATGAGAATTTAAAATCGTTTAATTCAAAGAGTTGTGGAAATTTGAGTGAGATTTTGTTCTGTCATTATTTTCTTTCTGCCCTTAATGATCCGCTTATTCGTGAAATTTGAGTTGGACATATGTGGTTTATTGTCGATTCAAAGAGTATGAAAAAACGGGCCATTACATATATATATATTCTTTATTTAACTTCTTAGACTCTCTATATTTATCATCTAATTCAATACTAATTTCCATTAATTCATCATAAGTTCAAATCATACCTCATCAATGTTTACCAGAAAACACCCATTTACTCGTTTTGAGTCACCCTCACTATCACTTTCTGGAGAAGATAATGAATCGGAATCATCCCATGTTACTTGAAATGCTTTTATCGTTTCTTGAATTTTTTGATTTTTTTTTTCTTCTTATCATTATTGAGTCGAGGACAATCTTTTTCATGTGGCCAAAATTTTCACATTCGTAACATTTGATTGAAGTTTGATTGGAGGAATTCGATTTTCCATTATTCTAAAATCTTGTCATTGTTTTGAACTTCTTAAATTTTTTGTAGCTCTTGGCGATGAAAACAATCTCATCCTCATCCAATTCCGAGTCTTCATTTGTTGCTTGAAATGCTATACTTTTCTTTTCATGATTTTGTTCCTTTCTAGCTTGCAAATTTGCTTCAATTGACATTAGATTACCAATTAACTCCACAACTTTGAGTTGAGAAAGATCATTAGCTTCCTTAATAGCTAAAACATTTCTTTCCCATTCATTAGTTAAAGGGTTTAAAATCCGTGCGACTAAATAAAAATCAGTGAATTATACTCCAAGTGCTATGAGATCGTATTGAATAGTTTGAAATCTTGCATACATATCAATAATCGACTCATTTGTTTTCATTTTAAAACATGAAAATTGATTTTGTAAAATTGATATTAACTTTTGAGGTTCCTTCATGTGTGACTTGTAGTGTTCAGCATAGATCATAGGCAGTTGTGCATAACATGACACGTGAAAATTCATTTTTATCAAGAAAACAAAATAAATCATTCACGGATTTTGCATTATTTGAAACTAAGGTTTTTTGTGCATCATTCCAAGTGCTAACATCAGTGTTAGGTGCTATATAATTTATTTTGAGTTGCCGACCATATTTCAAGACTATTTTCTTCCATAAAAATTCGCATACGTGTTGATTAATGTGCATAACTTGATCCAGTGAACAAAGGAGGACGTGTAGTTGATTTCCCTTCTTGAAACGTGTTTGCCATATTAAAAAATTTCAAACTTGTGTTATGGTAATTTGAAATAGCCATACTCTAATACCAATTGAAAGTCTATATGATCGTACGACTTATATATATGACAAGTAAACTAGCTACATATAGAATAATATGATATTAATAGTAAAAATAAAAATAAAAAGATCACACCAGAGTTCTTATGCTGGTTTGGACCTACCGTCCTACTTCAAGTCCCAAAGCTCCTTTTTATATTTTCACTTAACTAATAGACCTTACTTCGCCCGGAGGTATAAGCTTGATACAAAATTGATTTCTTGACAAACTTGATTCTTTTTCAACACTGATCTTAACTGTTAATACAACACTGCCTATGATCACCTTTGAGTGGGTGTGAGTGTAATACTTTTGAATTCGTAGGAAGTTTTTGATAACCAAATTGAAATTTTGGTTAATGCGGATTGAGAATAAAATTTGCAAGATCAAAGAATGTAGATAGACAAGTAAGATTTTATGAATTGGAATTCTAATTTTGGATGTATATGTAGTATCAAATAGTTATTACTGAAGAGTAGTGACTATTTGGATAAGTTTATTTGATCTGAAAGGTTGCATCCTCAAAGAGAATATGTATTTATTGATTTTGGAGAGTAGCAACCTTTCAAAAAAGTGTTAGTTATTATTTTAGAAACCGTTCGTCCATATGACAGATATCTATGGATAATCCACAAACGTTTGTGGATTCAGGAAACAATTTTTTTGAAATTTGTGATAGATGTCTGTCGATTTATCACATACGTCTGTGAGTCTGTGCATTTTGATTCCATAGATTGTGTGCATGTATGAGTTGTATCAAGGATATCTTACACTATTTCTATAACTCAATTAATCAAATCACTATTTTACAAACATTGATGTAAAATAAGAGTCTTCCGATCATCTTATCTTTCGATTCCTTGCTCGTTGATTCGAAGGACTGGATATCTTCTTTTTAAAGTGCACCAATAAAGAGCCTCTCCCTATAACTGCCACGAAGCCAACTGCCTCCGAGCCAAGTCATATAATCCCACAAGTCCAAATACCCGCTCACAGCTACAGATCCAAGCTCTCGCCTCAGTATATCAATCTGTGTAGTCCTTGCATAACTTGCGAAAATTGAGAATGCCCGACAGATGGGCTATAGCCTCTCTAGCCGGAGCAACATCCCTAGATGATGGCTCTGCTCATGAAGTAGCCTACAAATAACGTTTGAACCAAGCAGGCATATTAAGGCCTAGAACTTCAAGGATATCTTGTGATTCAGACATGACTAGGGAGGAGGTACTCCATAAATATTTCACTAGATAAGGAGGAAGAGATACAAGAGACTCATTTCTAAAATAAAAAATTTCAAACTATATACGTATACTTTTAAAATTATTATTTGGAATATCCTTTAAAATTGATATGAAAACCTTTGCATTTTTAAAATATTTTTAGGATTACCGAAACCTTAGCTCTGATACCAACTGTGACACCCCACACCTCTAGAACCCCGAAAATCAGACATAACTAGAAGCACAGGTGGTCAGGTGAAATAAAAATCCATAACATAGCACAGGGACTAAGGCAACAACATAAATGATTAAAATATTACAGTGGATTTCAAATTTCACTAATTATAAATTAATAAAAAAACAGCTTCATTAAAAAAAATATTATCCCACATTTATTAATGAAACCAAAAGTACCAAGTAATATCCATCAAAAATAAAACACAAAAAAGTTACAATATAGGTCCCCATACATAAAGTATAGAAAAGAGAAACAAAGTACATGAAACAAATGAAAAAAAAGCTGAAGACAACCATTGCTCCAATGACACTCCAAGTTGCAAAGAACTGCAACCTAGACCCGCCCCACTATGATTTGAGGAAAATAGGAATATGTCAGACATGAAGTCTGATGAACGAGAAATAAAATGAAGTGGAAAGAATTAGTTTAATTGCAGATCTTTCTTAGATATCGCAGAGGGTGAATAATATAATGTAGTGAATCCTTTTTAGATACAGTTTCTGTAACATCCCAACATTTATTAATTTGAATGTGGTAACTTATTTGAACTTTTGGAATTTAATTTGAAAAGTTTCAAAATAATAAAATATGTGTCAATTTAGATGAATAAAACTTCAATTCCTTTTGATTTTAAGTCATTTGAATTTAAATCTTATATATATGTGAATATATATGTATATGTGCATATATGAGTAGATTTGAATTTATATATATATATATATATATATTGTACTTGAAATTAAATTTTAAATAAATGTTTTAAAAATAATTTGAATTTATAAAATATATATATGTAATCCATTTAGTATGTATTTAATTTCAAAACATTCTCTTTTAAATAATATGTATTAATACAAACAAAAATATACTACAAAAATAACAAAAATAAATATATTTAGAGACATACAAAGCAATAAGATAAAAGAAAACAAATATAAATATCTATGAACAAACAAAAAAAATAAGTATAAGTATGTAGACTTGAAGAAAAATATATATGGATTAACTTGCAAAAGAAGACAATAGTAATTAATGCTAGTATCTTTAGCACACCATAATAGATCATCTCAGCCACCAAAGCAAGATTATCAGCCACCAAAGAAAAAAATATGCATGGTTAAAAGAACAAACAAGAACATTAAAAAATATCTCTGACCTGATTGTACAAAGAAAATAATAACACCCTGTACACTTCTTTCTTATATATCAAGCTTCACATCTCTGTTTCGTTCATTCTAAGCTGTGTAAACCTGAAGTAAATATCATTCAAACTTAAACAAAAATTCGACTTAAACAACAATTGAGCACAAATCAAACCAGAGATCAAGAGGAAGATTTCAGCTTGCATTTTCACAGGCTGATTCAAAATAAAGCAAGCTCTGTTCATTTTCCTGGAACCATTGTGATTAACATTACTTTTTAAAATTTTCAAATATGATTCTGTTGCAAGTATATCTGTGATAAGTATGTTTGTATATATTTACGTTTCTCTGAGTATATATGAGTGATGGATGTATGGTGTAAACAGTTATCTCCTATGATATCGTGCTCTCTGTTCAAGCAGCAGTTTTGAGTTTAAAAATAAATTCCTCTTGATCTACTGACTTTTTGGACTTAAGATTAAAATAAAGTTTGTTTGTTATGGTATATATTAAAGTTCAAAAATCAATTTAAGTTAAAACATCTTGTTAATAACTCTGGAAATCCAGAAATCTGAGCAAATCTCTAAACTAGTCAAAATACAAACATTTTAATTTACGATCTCAGGTATGTGAATGGAATCCTTATACGTTAACATGAATTTTAAAGTAAAAATCATAATTTTAGATAGGGAATGAAAGAACAATTTGAGTTTATATAAATTTCTTTATATTGGTGATTGCTGGTGATACTCTGAGTTGTAAGGGTCGAGATCTCGTCTGGTGATGGAAGGACGAACGTCGGTTCAGGAAAGAATAGTGTGATGGTGTGTAGTTGGTCGTGGTGACGGCGGCAAGCTTTTGAAATTGGTAAACCTACTTTTGTCGAGTGTGAATGTTTTGATTTGTTCATCGTCCACGTAGGATCAAGTGCTACGTGGTTTTGGGTGATGGTAGGGGAGCGTCGACGAGTAGTTGATCGGAGTTTTAAGCTTTCTGATGATCGTGATGTCGAGAACGACGCGTTTTCAGGTTTTGGTTGAAGTTTTTCCAGTTTTTCCAGGTTGAGATTTTGAGCTTGAAATCGATTTTGAGGGGATGGGTGAATTCTGATGACCGGGGATTGGGGGCGTGGATGATCGTCGACTTGCTCGACGATGTGGTGTCGTCTGGAGGTGATCTACGGCAATGTGCACGTGCATGGAGCATTTGTCTGGTGATCTGGAGTATTTGTTTTGTTTTGTTTGCGAATGGAAGGAGGGAAGTACACGAGATTGTCTCGCGTAACTCGAATGTTCCACTCGAAGGTTTTCCTGTATTGGCTAGAAGCAGGATTTCAGTGGCTTGAGTAGATGATTGTCCAGGTTTTAAAACTGAAACCTGTTCTGTTTTGGGCAATTTAAAACTGAATTTTAAATTTCAAAACAAAGTTTAAATTGATTTTTAAATCAAGGTTTAACTATAAATTCAAGTTTAGTTGAAGCTTAGTTTGGAAATAAAGTTCTGTAAATTCAAATTGTTTAATAACTTAAAAGTCGCTAAGCATTTAAGTGTATTTTATAAAGAATTTGAATTTAAATGGAATGCGAAATGTTAAATCAAAATTTTGTAACCTAGATCTTAAATCTAAATTTGAATTCTAGATTTTGAAATTAAATAAAGTTTTATAACTTAAATGTTTAAATAAGTTTAAATGTAAAGTATATTTTAAATAGGTGAACTTAAAAAGGAATTTAATTTAACTCTTTAAAATTTCTTTTACAACAAAAATATTACTTAAACATATGATTTTGAAGGTTTTCAAAAATTAGTTTTTAAATTTATAGAAGATAAATTGGTATTCATTTTATATTTTGAAATGAAAATGAAATTTAAGCAGTAAATTTGAAAGAAATGTTTTCTAAAATATTTGTGAGTGATAGCTAAATCATTTATAAGAATATCTTAAAGTTATGAAGATATAATGATTTGTAATTCATGGAATTTCTGAATTTTCTCTTTATGAATTAACTTATAACTAAGAAAATTAATAATTGATTTAAAAGTAAAATAATAATAATTAATAAAAATAATTATGTGGTTAATTCGTTTAAATCACATCCACCTTAATTGAAGATGATTAACTATTATCAAATGTTGTGTACTGGACTAATATTTCTGTTGTGATTGTGATACTGTGTGATGTGAATTGCTTTGTGCTGAACTGTCATTTGTGATTTAATTCTGTATTGATGTGAAAACCCTTTTTCCCGTAAAACGACATTTAAACTTCGATGCGACGGGGAGTCGGATTTCAGTTAGTTATCCGAAACCCACATCGAATACTTAATGTGAATCTTTGTAATTAATCAATCCACGTGTTCTAAAAAAAATTAACGCTCACTATTCGGTTTAGCCGGGAGAGGACCTTTGTGTCACGTAACCTATTCTGAATAGTGATACGTCGAAATGGATAACATTTGAAGACGGTGGTGAAGACCGGGTGTCTTCGAAAACGATAGGATAACCTATCGAATGTCTCTGCACTGAGTTGCTCTGGTATAGAGATCTGCACATGTGATGGGAAGTCCGATCAGGATTGTGGATACCCGGATTTGCAAGGGCTTCTTCCTTTATGGGACGAAGTGCCTTCGGTTTTGTTCGAACCCGGAACAAACTTGTACGGTTATGTGTCTAACACTACACCTTGAGATATAAAGTAAATTTCTTTCAAATACATATATGTTGGTGGCGGAGAATTTATTCTCTTAGCTTATCACCCTTCTCTGAGACGTACGAGCTCAGAGGTTAAGTAATTGAAGGTTATCAGCGATATACTCCCAATTTGGTAGGGTGGCATGCTAAATGCTGCAGTGTGTTGGTGATCACTTGTTGATCATGTGTGATCAAAGCTGTGGCTTTCGTGTAAAGCATAGCTTTGTGGACGAGACCTCATCAGACCTCACAACCCGAAAATGGTCAAAACAGGAAAGATGCGGCAAGGTTATGAGGGTCGCGCCCTTTAGGGTATGTCATTTCCTTTTGGAAAAAGGTGATGTCATGGTATGGAGCCCAGATATTTACCTATGTAGTTGCTTCAATCTCATTTACTGTGTGGTTGTTGCTTTGTGGTAGAGGGCCCTCGGATAAAGGTCGCAAACGACTGGAGAATGGCATAGTCGAGTTGTAGTTACCTAGTTACAGAGGTAACCCGGCCTTGTGTTGGCATAGAACTGGTTAAGTTCTCGGGACGTCCCGCCAGAGGCGTACTCATGTAGCAGTAGGAAGTTCCTTAGCCTGACCATTTGTTGGAAATCCAATTCCCAATACAAACCCAGTTCGGTTTTAGTTGTATAACCTGCCATTTACTTATGGTGGTCACCACTGTTTAGATGGTAGCTATAGTAGGCATAGTTCGGAATGTCTATGCTGGCTAATATTAATATTATACTTTCGAAATGTTTTTACACTATGCACTAGTAATAATATCAAAGAATTTTTCTTGTATCAAGCATATTTGACTATCATAAGAAGAAATCTTCTCCAATTCTGCGATTGCATTGTGTGTATGGCGGGAGGTCTTATGTTGTTTCATTTTCCAAAAGCATACCGGATTTTCTTTTATAAATCTTGTTTATTTTAAAGCAACTGTTTTTTTTACTCATACCAGTCCGATGACTGACCCGGAGTTTATTGTTTCTTTTCTAAACTCTGGGTGCCCATCATTTCCACACGAGCAGCCTAGTAGCAGGTTTCCATGTTCTGGTGTTAGCAGTATTTTGGAAGCTCCTATCTTGGAGATTTTTAGAAGCTTTTGGGATCTCAGGTGTTTAGTCTTTGGAAGTTCATTATCGCTCCATTTCTTTGAAGACCTTTGGCATATGATCACTTGTTGTACTATTATGATGTTATATTTGGAGTTGTGATACATGTATAAGAATACTCTGATGTAGTAATGGATATTATGATGATGTTGTATCTGTGATGTAATGCATGATATTCATTCTGTTTTCCGCTGTTTTATATTCATATGATGTTGTTATAAGCTCCATCCGACTGGAATTCAATGTTTGAATCCTTGGCAGTCGAATACAAGTGAGGTATTTAGTGTCAATTTTCGAACACTTAATTTCGGACCGTGACAAAGTGGTATCAGAGTTGAAGGTTGTGTAAGAACTTTAGCTATGGAGTATAACACATTAGAGGGCTCATTAGAGATAGGGTGAAGTATACCCTAAAATGAGTATAACCGAGATCGAAACTCCAAATTTTCTTAGTCTATTTCCTTTAACTGCAGCTATTCCTTAAGATATCTCGTTCGAATATCTAAACCAATTTTCTTACTAATTACAGATAGTAAGAATGAGCAGACGAAGAGGAAGAGCTAGGGGTCAAGGAAATGCCACAATACCTAGTCAAGTTCCCCCAACGGCAGAAGCAGCAATACCTACTCAGAATCGGCCAAATCTGGATGATTTGTATAAGAGCTTCTCAAGGCTGGGTGGTAAGCCGATCACCGGCAAGGAATCAATTGTTGAGGCTCAAGCATGGATCAGATCTTGTGAAAGAATCTTTAGAGGGCTAAAGTTGCAAGACAATCAAATGCGACTCATAGCTTCTTGTCAACTTCAAGAATAAGCCTTAGCATGGTGGGAGACAGTTACTGTAGATAAGCCAGAAGACGAGTTTACTTGGGAAAGATTCAAAGAAGTATTTGAGAAGCGCTATATGCCATTGGCTGGAATTTCTCGAATGTATCATGAATTCATGGACTTAAAGCAGGGGAGTTTGTCATTCGAGGAGTATCTAAACAAATTCAATGAATTGTCTCGTTTTGGTCCAGAATTAGTGAATACACCTTTAAAGAAGAATGAAAGGTTCATTCGTGGGATGAATAAGAAATTCCACGAAAGGATGACTGGCCATGTCAAAGAATCCTTTTCAGATTTGGTTGATATGTGGTACATATATGCTACACTTGATATGCAAGAAGCCCCAGTGGAGAAAGGAAATTCGAGCAATCAAAATTGGAAGAAGCGGAAATTTGGAGGCAAGAAACCATGGCAGGGTAAGGAGAAAAAGGAGAGCAACCAGGGAAGCACAGCAGAGAACGTCACTTGCTATAATTGCTTGGAGAAGGGCCATTATTCTAGCAGATGTACGAAGCCTAAGAGACAAGTCAATCAATCCGTTCAAGAGAAGCCCAGGAAATGTTATTATTGTGAGAAATTGGAACATGAAGTTAAAGACTGCCCAGTCATGAAGCAAGCTCAGACAGCCAAGGTGTGCACAGTCAAAGACCAACCTGCATCTTCCAAAGAAGAAAAAAGGAAAGGAGTTCTGGAAGGTAACCTCACTATTTATGATAGCATTGTTAGAGTTCTGTTTGACACGGGCGCTACACACAGTTTTATCTCTCAGAAAGCTATAAGTGAATTAAATCTTGAACCCGATTTTGTTGATGAGCCTATATGCGTAAAGAACCCAGTTGGAGGTCCCGCGAACCTTTGTCTTCGATGTAGAGATGTTCCTATCTCCTATTCTTGTTATCAATTCCCTATCAGTCACTTTGTCCTTGATTTCAACGAGTTTAAAGTCTTACTCGGAATGGATTGGCTAGCTAAATACGAAGCCAAATTGGATTGCAATAATCGATTGATTTCGATTAAAACCAAATTTGAAGATTTCATCGAGATTTCTTGTGAGGACCCTAGTCCTAAAAGAGAAGGGTTGATGTATAACTTGGGTTATCCCAAACCTAGTTTGGAGTCTATACCCATTGTTAGAGATTTTCCGAACATGTTCGAAGAAGTGAAATCCTTACCTCCACACCGAGAAATAGAATTCAGAATTGACCTAGTACACAACGCACGTCCTGTCGTTCATGCAAGTCGCAGGATGACACCTAGGGAAAGGGTTGAATTAGTTACGCAAACCAGGGATTTACTAGAAAAAGGATTAATTCATCCTAGTGTTTCTGAATGGGGTTCAGCAGTCATGTTTGTTGCTAAATCGGACGGATCTTTGAGATTGTGTGTGGATTACCGCGATTTCAATAAGCTGACCCTCAAGAATAAATTTCCACTAACTAGAATTGATGATCTGTTTGATCAATTACACGACGCTCGTTTCTTTTCGAAGATGGATCTAGCACAGGGATTCCATCAACTACGAATCGTCGAAGATTGTGTGCATTTGACCGCTTTCAGGGGTCCTAATATGTTCTACGAATGGTTAGTCATGCCTTTCGGGCTAACCAATGCTCCAGCATACTTCGTAGATCTTATGACTCATGTGTTCCGAGAAGTATTGAATAAATTTATGCTCGTGTTTATTGATGATATTTTGGTCTATTCCAAGACCGAAGAGGAGCATGCCGAGCATCTTAGAATCGTTTTGGAGATATTAAGAAGAAATATTCTAGTCGCAAAATTTTACAAATGCCACTTTTAGGTCAAAGAAGTTAAATTTCTCGGCCATATTGTTAATGAAGAAGGAATTTCTTTTGATCCTAGCAAAATTTCCGCTATTCTTGATTGGAGAAAACCCACTACCCCAAAAGAAGTTCGAAGCTTTTTGGGTTTAGCAGGTTATTATCGGAAGTTTGTTCAGGACTTTTCTAAGATAGCTAGTCCGTTGACTAAGCTAACAATGAAGGATGTAAAGTTCAATTGGACTCCAAAATGTGATGAATCTTTTTAGGAGTTGAAGAAGAGATTAACCACCGCCCCTGTTCTCGCTATTATCAACGAGAATCAGGGATTATCTGTTTATACCGACGCTTGCGGTGATGGTTTGGGTGCAGTATTAATGCAGAATGGGAAGGTAATTGCTTATGCGAGTAGATAATTACGTCCTCATGAAAGAAACTACCCAACCCATGATTTGAAACTCTTAGCTGTTATCTTCGCTTTGAAATATGGCGACATTGTCTTCTGGGTAAAAAAATCTTTTCAGCTTTCCTAACAATTTACGAATTCAGCTTAACTTAACAAATATATTTATTGGACTCTCTTTCTTCAGGTGAAAAATTCGAATTATTCACTGACCATAAATCTTTGAAATATCTCTTCACCCAGAAAGATCTAAATCTGTGACAACAACGTTGGTTGGAATTTCTTGCATCTTATGACCTAGATATTCTATATACGCCCGGAAAAGCCAATGTAGTTGCCGACGCCTTGAGTAGAAAGCATGATATTCTTTCTCATCTTGTTATCGCTCCTACTCTTCTTAGGAGAATCGCGAGTAAGCAGTATGAAGACGAGTTTCTTTGGGGAATTTATAAAAGGATACGCCCAGGAGAAGACACTAGTTTTGAGATGGATAGTAGAGGAGTTATAAGATTAAAAGGCAGAATATGTGTTCCAGACTTCCCTGACCTGAAACATGAAATTTTGGCGAATGCCATAAATCTAAGCTTTGCATCCATCCAGGAGTTAAAAAAATGTATCATGATATCAAAAGAACTTTCTGGTGGAAGACAATGAAAAGGGACATATCTATATATGTGAGTCGCTGTGCTACTTGCCAACAAATCAAAAGCGATCAAAATAAAATGGCGGGTTTACTTCAGCCTTTGGAGGTACCCAAGTGGAAATGGGACCAAGTGTCGATGGATTTCATCGACGGTTTTCTTCGTACTTGGAAAGGCAATGAAGCAATCTGGGTCAATGTGGACCTTTGACTAAGACAGCCCACTTCTTTCCAGTGAAATCTACCCGCACGGATGCAAGTTTAGCCGAATTATATGTGAAAGAAATTGTTCGTCTCCACGGTATTCCTACCAGTATAGTGAGTGATCGTGATCCGATCTTCACTAGTAGATTTTGGGAGGCATTTCAAGACGCATTGGGAACAAAACTGAATTTCAGCACTACTTATCACCCACAATCTGATGGGCAGACTGAGAGGATTAATCGAATCTTGGAAGACCTATTGTGTTTCTTGTATACTTGATTTTGGTGGTTCTTGGGAGGACCATGACATTTGGTCGAATTCTCATATAACAATATCTATCAGGCCAGTATAGAGATGGCTCCTTTTGAAGCTTTATATGGTCGTCCGTGTCGATCACCCGCATGCTGGATCAAGACTGGTGATAGACTTGTCCTTGGACCGGATATGATTAAAGAAGCCATAGAGAAAGTTGATTTTACACGGAAGAATTAAAGACAGCTCAGAGTCGTCAAAAGAGTTATTATGATCGCAGGAGAAGGGATTTGGAATTCCAGATTGGAGACTCTGTTTTTCTCAAAGTATCTCCTATGCTAGGTGTATTGAGGTTTGGGAAGATCGGTAAGCTGGCACCACGATATATTGGTCCTTTTCCTATTCTGGAGAGGATCGGTTCTTTAGCCTATCGAATGCAGTTGCCTTGCTGGTTGTCTGGCGTGCATGATGTGTTCCACGTTTCTAATCTTAGGAAGTATGTGCACGATCTAGAAAGTATTATTGAAGAAGCTGCTCAGCAGGATCTCGAAATCACTCCCAATCTAACAGCTAAAAGAGAACCAATAAAGATTGTAGATCGTGATGAAAAGCGATTGAGAAATAAAGTTGTGAAACTAGTTAAAGTTCAATGGAGTGGCGATCCAAAGGACTGCACTTGGGAAAACGAAGATAATATGCAGAAATCATATCCCAATTACAGAGTGGATATCTCGGCTTAAATTGGTAAGCCATTTCTATATCCTTTGCTGAATTCGTATATTCCTTGTTTGCTTTTCTCTCTTTTTCAAATTTCGAGGACGAAATGTTCTTAAGGAGGGGATATCTGTAACATCCTAAAATTTATTAATTTAAATGTGGTAACTTATTTGAATTTTCGGAATTTAATTTGAAAAGTTTCAAAATAAATAAAATATGTGTTAATTTCGATGAATAAAACTTCAATTCCTTTTGAGTTTAAGTCATTTGAATTTAAATCTTATATATATGTGAATATATATGTATATGTGTATATATGAGTAGATTTGAATTTATATATATATATAGTACTTGAATTTAAATTTTAAGTAAATGTTTTAAAAATAATTTGAATTTATAAAATATATCTATGTAATTCATTTAGTATGTATTTAATTTCAAAACATTCTCTTTTAAATTATATGTATTAATACAAACAAAAATATACTACCAAAATAACAAAAATAAATATATATAGAGACATACAAAGCTATAAGATAAAAGAAAACAAATATAAATATCTATAAAAAAAATAAGTATAAGTATGTAGATTTGAAGAAAAATATGTATGGATTAACTTGCAAAAGAAGACAATGGTAATTAATGCTAGTATCTTTAGCACACCATAATAGATCATCTCAGCCACCAAAGCAAGATTATCAGCCACCAACGAAAAAAAATCTGCATGGTTAAAAGAACAAATAAGAACATTAAAAAAAATCTCTAACCTGATTGTACAAAGAAAATAATAACACCATGTACACTTCTTTCTTATATATCAAGCTTCTCATCTCAGTTTCGTTCATTCTGAGCTGTGTAAACCTGAAGTAAATATCATTCAAACTTAACAAAAATTCAACTTAAACAACAATTGCGGACAAATCAAACCAGAGATCAAGAGGACGATTTCAGCTTGCATTTTCACAGGCTGATTCTAAATAAAGCAAGCTCTGTTCATTTTCCTTGAACCATTGTGAGTAACATTACTTTTTAAAATTTAAAAATATGATTCTGTTGCAAGTATATCTGTGATAAGTACGTTTGTATATTTGTACGTTTCTTTGAGTATATATGAGTGATGGATGTGTGCGTGTGCACAGTTATCTCCTGTGATATCCTGCTCTCTGTTCAAGCAGCAGTTTTGAGTTTAAAAATAAATTCCTTTTGATCTACTGACTTTTCGGACTTAAGATTAAAATAAAGTATGTTGTTATGGTATATGTTAAAGTTTAAAAATTAATTTAAGTTAAAACATCTCGTTAATAACTCTGGAAATCCATAAATCTGAGCAAATCTCTAAATTAGTCAAAATACAAACATTTTAATTTACGATCTCACGTATGTGAATGGAATCCTTGTATGTTAACATGAATTTTAAAGTAAAAATCATAATTTTTAGATGGGGAACGAAAGAGCAGTTTGAGTTTATATAAATTTCTTTGTTTTGGTGATTGCTGGTGATCCTCTGAGTTGTAAGGGTCGAGATCTGGTCTGGTGATGGAAGGACGAACGACGGTTCAGAAAAAAATAGTGTGATGGTGTGTAGTTGGTCGTGGTGACGGCGACGAGCTTTTGAAATTGGTAAACCTATTCTTGTCGATTGTGAATGTTTTGATTTGTTCGTCATCCACGTTTGATCGAGTGCTACATGGTTTTGGGTGATGGTAGGGGAGTGTCGACGAGTAGTTGACCGGAGTTTCAAGCTTTCTGATGATCGGGATATCAAAACGACGTGTTTTTAGATTTTGGTTGAAGTTGTTCCAGTTGTTCCAGGTTGCGATTTTGAGCTCGAATTCGATTTCGAGGGGATAGGTGAATTCTGATGACCGAGGAGTGGGGCGTGGATGATCGTCGACTAGCTCGACGATGTGGTGTCGTCTGGAGGTGATCTGCGGCGACGTGCACATGCATGGAGCATTTGTCTGGTGATCTGGAGTATTTGTTTTGTTTTGTTTGGGAATAGAAGCGGGGTAGTACACGAGATTGTCTCGTGTAACTCGAGTGTTTCACTCGTAGGTTTTCCTGTATTGGCTCGAAGCAGGATTTCAATGGCTCGAGTAAATGATTGTCTAGGTTTTAAAACTGAAACCTATTCTGTTTTTGGAAATTTAAAACTAAATTTTTAATTTCAAAATAAAGTTTAAATTGAGTTTTAAATCAAGGTTTAATTATAAATTCAAGTTTAGTTGAAGCTTAGTTTGGAAATAAAGTTATGTAAATTCAAATTGTTTAATAACTTAAAAGTGGCTAAGCATTTAAGTGTATTTTATAAAGAACTTGAATTTAAATGGAATGTGAAATGTTAAATCAAAATTTTGAAACCTGGATCTTAAATCTAAATTTGAATTCTAGATTTTGAAATTAAAGAAAGTTTTATGACTTTAAATGTTTAAATAAGTTTAAATGTAAAGGTATATTTTAAATAGGCGAACTTAAAAAGGAATTTAATTTAACTCTTTAAATTTTTTTTTTAAAACAAAAATATTACTTAAACATATAAATTTGAAGGTTCTCAAAAATTAGTTTTTAAATTTATAGAAGATAAATTGGTATTCATTTTATATTTTGAAATGAAAATGAAATTTAAGCAGTAAATTTGAAAGAAATGTTTTCAAACATATTTGTGAGTGATAGCTAAATCATTTATAAGAATGAGTTTATCTTAAAGTTAATGAAGTTATAATGATTTTTAATTCATGAAATTTTTGAATTTTCTCTTTATGAATTAACTTATAATTAAGAAAATTAATCATTGATTTAAAAGTAAAATAATAAAAATTAATAAAAATAATTATGTGGTTAATTCATTTAAATCACATTCACCTTAATTGAAGATGATTAACTATTATCAAATGTTGTGTACTGGATTGATATTTCTATTGTGATTGTGATACTGTGTGATGTGAATTGCTTTGTGTTGAACTGTGATTTGTGATTTAATTTTGTATTGATGTGAAAACCCTTTTGCCCGTAAAATGGCATTTAAACTTCGATGCAACAGAGAGTCGGATTTCAGTTAGTTATCTGAAACCCACATCGAACAATGAATGTGAATCCTTGTAATTAATACATCTACGTGTTTTAAAAAAAAATGAATGCTCACTATTCGGTTTAGTCTGGAGAGGACCTTTGTGTCACATAACCCATTCCGAATAGTGATACGTCGAAATGGACAACATTTGAAGATGGTGGCGAAGACCGGGTGTCTTCGAAAACAATAGGATAACCTATCGAATGTCTCTGCACTGAGTTGCTCCGGTATAGAGATCTCCACATGTGATGGGAAGTCCGATCGAGATTGTGGATACCCGGATTTGCAAGGGCTTCTTCCTTTGTGGGACGAAGTGCCTTCGGTTCTGTTCGAACCCGGAATAGACTTGTATGTTTATGTGTCTGACACTACACCTTGAGATATAAAGCAGATTTCTTTCAAATACATATCTGTTGGTGGCGGAGAATTTATTTTCTTAGGTTAACACTCTTTTCTGAGACGTACGAGCTCAGAGGTTATGTAATTGAAGGTTATCAGCGATATACTCCCAATTTGGTAGTGTGGCTTGCTAAGTGTTGTTGTTTGTTGATGATCATTTGTTGATCATCTATGATCAAAGCATGGCTTTCGTGCATAGCGTAGCTTTGTGGACGAGACCTCATCGGACCTCACAGCCTGAAAATGGTCGAAACAGGAAAGATGCGGCAAGGTTACGAGGGTCGCGCCCTTTAGGGTATGTCATTTTCTTCTGGAAAAAGGTAATGTCATGGTATGGAGCCCAGATATTTACCTACGTGGTTGCTTCAATCTCATTTACTTTGTGGTTGTTGCTTTGTGGTAGAGGGCCCCCGGATAAAGGTCGTAAACGACCGGGGAATGACATAGTCGAGTAGTAGTTACCTAGTTATAGAGGTAACCCGACTTTTGTTGGCAGAGAGCTGGTTAAGTTCTCGGGACGTCCCGCCAGAGGCGTACCCATGTGGGAGTAGGAAGTTCCTTAGCCTGACCATTTGTTGGAAATCCAACTCCCAACACAAACCCAGTACGATTTTAGTTGTATAACCTTCCATTTACTTATGGTGGTCACCACTGTTTAGATGGTAGCTATTGTAGGCATAGTTCGGAATGTCTATGCTGGCTAAGATTAATATTATACTTTCGAAATGTTTTTACACTATGCACTAGTAATAATATCAAAGAATTTTTCTCGTATCAAGCATATTTGACTATCATAAGAAGAAATCTCCTCCAATTCTACGATTGCATTGTGTGTGGTGGGAGGTCTTATGGTAGTTTCATTTTCCAAAAGCATACCAGATTTTCTTTTATAAATCTTGTTTATTTAAAAGCAACTATTTTTGTTTACTCATACCAGTCCCATAATCGACCCGAAGTTTATTGTTTCTTTTCTAAACTCTGGATGCCCATCATTTCCACACGGGCATCCTAGTAGCAGGTTTCCGTGTTCTGGTGTTAGCCGTATTTTGGAAGCTAATCTTGGAGATATTTTAGAAGCTTTTGGGATCTCAGGTTTTTAGTCTTTGGAAGTTCGCTATCGCTCCATTTCTTTGAAGACTTTTGGCATATGATCACTTGTCGTACTATTATGATGCTCTATTTGGAGTTGTAATATATGTATAAGAATACTCTGATGTAGTAATGGATGTTATGATGATGTTATATCTGTGATGTAATGCATGATATTCATTCTGTTTTCTGTTGTTTTATATTCATCTGATGATGTTATAAGCTCCATCCGACTGGAGTTCGATGTTTGAATCCTTGGCAGTCGAATACAAGTGAGGTATTTAGTGTCAATTTTCGAACATTGAATTTCAGATCGTGACAGTTTCAAAGAAGCCAAAGTCTGTGATCTCTCTAAGGAAGTCAAATAGGCGGTAATGCTAAACGTCAATCGCCCTGTCGGACCTTCTCTCCTTACATATCCACGTGCCACAGCGTGGAAGTCATGCTCTTCACCCGTGCACTATGACTAAATTCCTTTAACGTCTGATCGGCGCCGACTCAAACAACCTCGTGGACCCCGAAGTTGCACTTAGGCTCTGCCATATTGGACTCCTATCCTCCTGTCTCCTCGATCACCAACGCGGACTTGCCCCTATCCGTAGTGTCGGTCTCCCGAAAGAGCGCCCGCAGCTACGTCTATTGCGCAAAATCCTCCAACGATCTTCCTAAAAAAGCTTACGTTGGAGCAAATATGTCTAGTTCCGTCCCATCGATCTGCCTGAAGAAGCCTACGATTGTCGATGCTATCTATCCTATGTACTAGCAACCTGAAATACTTGCTCGCTCCTAGTACCATGCAGCCAAAATTATATTTTGGTCTTTACTGCACGAAACACCTATCCAGACCTTTACAAGGTCTGCCTACCAAATCTCTTCCAAATTAATTAATTTTACCATTATAGTTTACATACTGTTCATTTCGATTAATCTTCTTTAGGCCATTTTTACATCCGATTTAGTTATTTCACAATTTTCCTTTTTCTTACATAAATGGTACTTCAATTTTGTGTCAATTCAGTCTGTATGGTTTGTCTGTAATTTTTATGCCATTTTGTTACAGATTTACACTAGTCTTTAGGGTCCATTTAATATACATTTTATTCCACCCTAATTTACATTCTCATATTAAAGATATAATCTGTACAAAAAATTTATCCAATAGCCACAAACCATTTAACTACACAAAATTCCACTTTTTCATTTTTAGGCCACATATGAAACAAACAATTATGCCAATTAGACTTTCCAATTTTGTTCCAAAACCATATTCTTAATTACGTAATTACATCAATCAAATAATTTTGTTCAAGTAGCATATTCTGAATTTATTCAACTAATCTGTTTAACCATTAGAAATTTAATAACAATTCTAATTCATCTTAATTATATCAATCTTATTTACGCCATAAAACTTAAATAACATTTTGTTTGTTTCAAATATCAATCAAAACATGAATTAGAATTGAGAAGTGGAAGAAGAAGAAGATAAAATAATTTACATAAATTTCAATCTAATTTATGCCATAAAATGTGAATACCAATTTATATGTCCCATATCTTAAACCAAACATGAATTAGATTTGAGAAGTGGAAGAAGAAGAAGAAGTTGCAATAATTTACATCTATTCTCAATTAATAACAGAAATTAATTCATATTAATGTGCAAGAAAAGAACTGAAATTGAACTACTTTATTTTTCTATTTCATATTAATTCCTACTCACTTGGCACTTGAGCTTGCATAAATTTGATTAAAGCTTTGCTTTAATCTTTCTCCCTTTGATTCTTCTAAATTCCACAAATTGCTTGAATATATATGATAATTTAATTTGGTAGAGATTTGTTTATTCAGTGGAGAAAAGGAGGAAGAATAATACACGCTAATTTTGCCGTAGAATTAGACGGTTGAATAAGAGATTAAGTTTAGGTTAGATGGCTTACTTATAGATTGTTTGAATGAATATAATCCATTAGATTAATTTTGATTAAATCTGGTTCTTTCATACACTTAATGGTTATCCATTCTAGCCCATACGCATCACTAAACCATTTAAATTTAGCCATTTCATCCTGTTACATCACTGGAGCGAATGGGAAGTCGCTACTTGTCACAAACAATGTTGAAATATGTAGGAGAATCGCTGGAAACGAACTAGCAAAAAAAATCACTCCATATTTTAGGAGACAATGGGACTTGAACCCTGGTCGCTAAGGAAGTCAACATGCGCCTTTACCACTGCACGAAATGCGCTTTTAATTTCTTTTTAATTATATTTCCCGTAAAATATCAGGGTTTTATATTCTCCCCCCTTAAAGGATTTCGTCCATGAAATCTCCATAGACAAAAAACGTAATTAACAACCATCATCCAAGAACTACACCCATCCACTCAACCATCATCCATTTTTACCATTTTCCTTATTTTTAACTAATGCAATTTATGATTTATGCATAGTGAAATGCATATGAACTTACCTAATGCGAAAAGGTAGTCGGTCTATTTATTTAGTTGACCTCCTATAATGCAAGTACACTTATGCCATGCAGCCAAATGTATGCAATTACCCTAGTATAATTGATAATTCTATATGTATGTTTCAATCATTCACCCAAATGCATCATCCATATGCAACATCCATTTATATATACATACATATATATACAACCATGTACAAATACAATAGATAACATGCATGCATATGTAGGTGTGTGTACCTAGTTGGCCGATTATCCTAACAAATATCTATCTAGTGTATGTAGTGCATCCATGTGCAAACATTGGCATCCATTTGCAATCATTTCATCCATCAAATATAACATGACTTAATGACATGTTTACAACCAAGCTACAATCCATATATTTCAACTAAAGATTATCGAAAAGACCCTAACTAAGGAAAGATCAAAGATAGGACATTTGAAGTGTACATTCAAATAGAAAAGGATAATAAGTTCAAATTCTCTCCTCAGATTCCCATGTGCACTCCTTGGCGTCATCTCCCCACTGAACCTTCACTAGACGAACTTCCTTGTTGCTTAATCTCTTGGTGTCGTATTCCAATATACGGGTGTGTGTACGACGCACATGTGATTCGTGCTCCACCTCTACTTCCCTTAGCAGATCGGGATCTATTGCGACTGTGGAATCATGTAGACACTTCCTTAGATGCGAAATATGAAAAACATCGTGAACTCCTGCCAACTTATCTAGAAGATCAACTCTTTACACCACTTTTCCAATCCGTGTGGTAATAGGGATGGGTCCAACAAATCTCGATGCCAACTTACCCATTGAGCCAAATTTCATAACGTTTCTCAAAGGAGAAACGTTAGCAAAAACCATATCCCCAAACTTAAATTCCAAATTTGAACGTCTTCTGTCGGCATATGAGTTTTGTCTATCTTGTGTTGTCTTCAACCTCTTCAAATAAAATCTCCCTTCTTGGAAGTTTCCTTCACCAAGTAAGGTCCAAGCAAGATCCTCTTGGTGGTATACCACCAACAGGCTGGTGATCTACATGCTCTTTTATAGCAGGCCACGAATGGTGCCATCCCAATGCTTGCTTGATAACTATTATTATACGCGAACTCCACCAAAGGTAGGTGGTCTTCCAAAGAGCCTCCGAAGTCAATGATGCGCAATCTGACCAAATCTTTCAAAACCCTATTTACCGTCCCAGTCTTTCCATCTATTTGAGAGTGATATGCCATGCTCAGATTCATTTCCGTTCCCAAGGCTTGCCGAAAACTCCTCCAAAACTCGCTGGTGAATAATGGATCTCTGTCGCTCATAATGCTAGCAGGAACTCCATGAATCCTAACTATCTTCCTTACATAAAGAGTCACCAAAGAAGCTGCCATCCTATTACTCTTAATGGGTATAAAATGAGCGCTCTTCATCAGTCTATTCACAATGACCCAAATGCTCGTAGTTCTTCTCCGTGACCTTGGTAATCCATCCACAAAGTCCATAGAGACGCTCTCCCATTTCCATAATGGAATATCCAATGGTTGTAATAGAACTCCAGACTTCTCCTGTTCCACCTTTACCCTTTGTTAAGTGATGCACTTCGATACATACTCTGCCGCCCTCTTCTTCATTCTGGGTCAATAAAATACCCTCTTCATAACCCGGTATATCTTATCACCACCGGGGTGCACTGTCATCCTTGAATGATGTGAGTCGGCCAACACCGCATCTACAAAATCCTCACTACGGGGAGCACAAAGTCTACCATCCCTTCTAAGCCATCCCTAATGTCCATGGTATAGTGCCTAAGATGTGGTGATAACTCTCCTATACCAAGCTTATCTAAAATGTCTTTTTAACTCTTCGTCCATACCTTGCCTTTCCCCAACCTACTCCATCAAAGTAGGCTGGACAACGAGTGTTGCTAATAATCCTGGAGTTAAATCTGATGGGGGTCTAAAATCAAAGGTAGTAATGTACTCCAAATGTTTCCATTCCAAAAGCAGAGTACTTAAAACCGCTTTGTGTCTATTCAACGCATTTCCCACTACATTACCCTTGCCAGGGGTATAGGAAATCTCAAAGTCATAAGAGGCTAAAAACTCCATCCATCTTTGTCGTTTCAAATTCAAATCTTTCTGAGAGAATAAATACTTCAAAGTCTTATGATCCGTGAAAACATCAAATCTTTCTTCTAAGACATAGTGCCTCGATGACTTGAGAGAAAAAACTATAGCTGCCAACTCATGATCATGCACCAGGTAGTTCTACTCATGAGTTTTCAACTATCTATTCGCATAACACAGTATCATGCCCTCTTGGGAAGTACCACCCCTAGCCCCATACCACAAGCATCTGTATAAACTAAGAAAGGCTTGGTTCCATCTGATAATACCAATATGGACGCGGTAGTCAAAGCTTCCTTCAATCGACCAAAGGCATCCTCACATTTAGCATCCCAAACAAAAGCTGAGTCCTTCTTGGTAAGGCGGGTAAGTGGAGCTGATATCCTAGAAAAGTCCTTAATGAACTTCCTATAATAGCTCGCAAGATCAAGGAATCTCCTTATGTTTGTGGCATTCTTTGGGGTCTACCAATCCTGTACTACTGCCACTTTCGTCAGATCTAGTGCTAGTCCATCCTCCCAAACGATGTGTGCTAAAAAGCGAACCTCATCCCTTCAAAAGTTGCATGTGGAGAACTTCTCCTTCAACTTATGTGCTCGTAGGGCCCTAAGAATTTCTTCCAAGTGAACAATATTCTCCTTCTTGCTTCGTGAATAAACCAAAATGTCATCGACGAACACCACCACAAACTTGTTCAACGATTCACGAAGTAATCGACTCATCAGGTCCACAAACTATGTTGGAGCATTGGTTAGCCCAAATGGCATGACTAACCACTCAAATAACCCACCCGGAGTCCTAAACGCAGTCTTCTTGATGCTATCCTCTGCCACGCGCAACTAATGAAATCGCGTAGCCAAATCGAGCTGCGAAAATACCTTGGCTCCTACAACTTGGTCGAAGAGATCGTATATACAGGGAAGAGGATAACGATTCTTCTTCGTCAGCTTATTAAGGTCTCTATAATCCACGCAAAGCCTGAGAGAGCCATTCGCCTTAGTGGCAAAGACGATGGGTGTGCCCTAGAAATGCTCCTACGAATGAAGCCCTTCTCCAAAAGCTCTTCAATCTGCTTGCTCAACTCATGACGTTCCTTAGTAGCCATATGCCTTTCCAATAAAGAAACTCGTTTGGAATTATCAATAATATAAATCTTAAGCTCGATCTCTCTTCGAGGTGGATGGCTAGCAACCTCCTCGAACACATCTGGAAAGTCTCTAACAACGGGTACCAAACTCAAACTATCGGGCAATAAGTAAAGAGAATAAAGGTAGCTCATTATGACTGATCCTTTAAGATCATAAGATACCTCCAAGGTACGTCCACTACAAGTGCCTTACCTCACTACCCACTTGTCGCAATCAAGAACAACACCATACATAGCCAACCCATACCAAGAATCAACCTGAATTCTGAAAAGCCCAATACAAAGGCACTATAGTCAAACTCAACCTCTAAAATAAAAAATTTCAAATCCCAACATAACGTGGAAGAATAGGCCGATCCTCTTACGGGATTTGATACTACTATCGGATCGGTCACTAAGCAAGCATCAAGACCAAGACCCTCTACCATAGTACTAAATATAAAGGAGTGTGAAGCTCCAAAATCAAATAAGGTGCGAACTATAAAATCGGAGATATATAACACACTTTCGATGATCACCTTCTTCCCCTTGTCCACAACCTGATGAGTACTAGAGGAAGGAGCTAACTCTAAAGCATAAGCCTGAGCAGGCTGTGAAGGTGTCCATGAACTGTCCTTGAGCTTCGGCGGACAGTCCTTTTTCATATGCCCCACTTGATCACAAAGATAACACCTCAAACTTGCTCGTTGTCCTGCCCCTTTACAATCCTGAGCAAGATGACCTGATTTTCCACAAGTATTACACTTCCAGACCTTCCTTTTTCCACCCGACCCTCCTCCTCCTCCTCTCCTTTTTCCTTTCTACCGCTTCTTCTCGTCGCTCTTCTATGCCACATCTCCTTTCTTATTAGTATTAGCAAGTAAAGCCATCTTTGCCAATCCCTCAGAAGTGTATCCTATTAGAATGTGGCTCACCGCCAAACTGTACAGTGGCAGACTCAAACCTTAGCGAACTTCAGCACCTTCTTGTGAGGAGCGTTGATCAAGTCTAGTCCAAATCTGGCGAACTCACTGAATTGATTAACATATTCCTTAACTATCATATCCCCTTGCTTGAGCTGTATAAATTTCTCAAGCCACACTCCCTCTTCAGCCGGCGATAAGAATTACCTCTCCAACCTAGTACGAAAATCTGCCCAAGTCAAATTATCAGCCTCGGCCTCCATAATCTCCCACCGACAAAGTGCCTCTCCCTACAACTGCCATGAAGCCAACTGCCTCTAAGCCAAGTCCTCCATTCCCGTAAGTCCAAATATTTGCTCATAACTAAGGATGCAAGCTCCCGCCTCAGTATATGACTTGGTGCCAAGAAATGGCTTGCCTCCTAAGCTGGTGTTGTCCTTGCATAACTTGGGAAAATCGAGAATGCCTAGCGGATGGGCTGAAGACCCTTTCGTCGGAGTAACATCCCTAGTTGGTAGTTCAGCTTGTGCAGTAGCCTGCAAATAACATCTGTACTAAGCAAGCATATTAAGGCCTGGAACTTTAGGGATATTTTGCGGTTCAGACATTTCTATCTGTGGATATTAAAAAGATGGTATTAGGTATTCTACAACAGTTCAATCGATGGGGGAGGAAGAGATATAAGGGAACCATTTCTAAAATTACTTTTTTTTTTCAAAATATATAAATTTACTTTTAAAAGTATTATTTGGAATATCCTTTTAAAATTATTCGAAAACCTTTATATTTTTAAAATATTCTTAGGATTACCAAAACCTTAGCTTCGATACCAACTGTGACACCCCACACCACTTGGAATCCTGAAAATAAGACATGACTAGAAGCACTGGTGGTCGAGTGAAATAAAAATCCATAACATAGCACAGAGACTAAGGCAACGACATAAAATGATTGAAATATTACAGCGGAAAAAAACTTTCACTAATTATAAATTAATAGCAAAACAGCTTCACTAAAAACAACATTAGCCCAAATTTATTTCTGAAACCAAAAGTACCAAGAGTCTCCATCAAAACATTAAACACAACAAAGTTCACAATATAGGTCCCCATATATAGAGAAAAGTGTAAAAAAAAAAGAAACAAAGTACATGAAACAAAAGAAACAAAAGCTGAAGATAACCATTGCTCCATTGACCCTCCAAGTTGCAAAGAACTGCAACCTATACCCGTCCTCCTATGATTTGGGGAAAATAGGAAAAATAGGAATGGCTTAAACATGAAGTCTGGTGAATGAGAAATAAAATGTAGCAGAAAGAATCAGTTTAATTGCATATCTTTCCTAGATATAACAGAGGGTGAATAATATAATGCAGTGAATCCTTCTTAGATATTGTTCCTAAGAAGCCAAAGTCCATGGTCACTCTAGAGAAGTCAACCATGCAGTAATACTGAACATCAATTGGCCTAACGGACCTACTGTCTTTACCTATCCATATGCTACAGCATGAAAGTCATGCTCTTCACCCGTGCACTGTGACTAAATACCTCTTATGTCTGATCGGTGCCGACTCAAATAACCTCGCAAGACCCTGAAGTTGTGCTCAGGCTCCGCCAAACTGGACTCCAATCCTCCTGTCACCTCGATCGCCAACATGGACTTGCCCCTATCCAAAGTTTCGTTCCCCGAAAGAGCAACCGTAGGTGGGTCGACTGCACAAAGTCCTACAACGATCTGCCTAAAGAAGCCTATATCGGAGCATACTTGTCATGTTCCGTCCATGTCAATCTGCCTGAAGAAGCCTACGATTGCGGATGCTATCTATCCTACATACTAGCAACCTATGAAAGGCAACAAACATCATTGCGAACCTACTTGCCCGCTCCTAGTACGTAAATCCAAAATTATATTTTGGTCTTAACTACATGAAGCACCTATCTAAACCTTTACAAGGTTATCCTCCCAAATCTCTTCCAGATTAATTAATTTTACAGTTACAGTTTACATACTATTTATTTCCATTAATCCTTTATTGGCCATTTTTACATCCGATTTGGTTATTTCACAATTTCCCTAAATAAATGGTATTTCAGTTTCACGTCCATTTAGTCCGTATGGTTTGTCTATAATTTTTATGCCATTTTGTTATAGATTTACTGTGGTCTTTAGGGTCCATTTAATTTACATTTTTTCCACCCTAATTTACGTTCTTCTTTTAGAGATTTAATCTGTAAAAAAATTTATCAAATAGCCACAAAGCATTTAATTACATAAAATTCCACTTTTACATTTTCAAGCCACATGGGAACCAAACAATTATGCCAATTAGACTTCCTAATTTTGTTCCGAAACCATATTCAAAAATTACATAATTATATCAATCAAAATGTTAATTTTGTTCAAGTAACATATTCTGAAATTATTCAACCAATCTATTCTACCGTTAGAAATTTAATAACAATTCTAATTCAATTTAATTAAACCAATCTTATTTACGCCATAAAACGTGAATAACAATTTGTTTATTCCAAATTTCAACCCAAATATGAATTAGAATTGAGAGGTGGAAGAAGAAGAAGATACAATAATTTACATAAATTTCAATCTTATTTGTGCCACAAAACATGAATAACAATTTATATGTTCCATATTTTAAACCAAACATGAATTAGATTTGAGAAATGGAAGAAGAAGAAGTTGCAATAATTTTCATCTAATTAATAACAGAAATTAATTCATATTAACATGGTAGAAAAGAAATGAAATTGAACTACTTTATTTTTCTATTTCATTTTAATTCCCACTCACCTAGCACTTGAGCTTGCATAAATTTGAAAAAAGCTTTGCTTTAACCTTTCTCCCTTTGATTCTTCTAAATTCCCCAAATTGCTTGAATATATGTAGATAATTTAATTTGGTAGAGATTTATTTATTTAGTAGAGAAAAGGAGGAAGAACAATATACACTAATTTTACCGTAGAATTAAGGTGGCGGCTAAATAACAGATTAGATTTAGATTAGATGGTTTATTTATATATTGTTTGAGTGAATATAATCCATTAGATTATTTTATATTATATCTGGTTCTTTCATACACTTAACGATTATCCATTCTAGCCCATACACATCTCTCAACCAATAAAATTTTGCCATCTCATCCTATTACATCACTGGATTGAATGGAAAGCCGCTACATGTCAGAAAAAATGTTGAAATACGTAGGAAATCGCTAGAAATGAACCTGCTAGAAAACCATTGCTCTAGATTTTAGGCGACAACGAGACTTAATCCCTAGTCACTAAGGAAGTCAACTTGCGCCTTTACCACTATACCAAATGCGTTTTTAATTATATTTTCCGTAAAATATCGGGGTGTTACAAATATACAGTATATGTTTGATTGTATAGTTCTTATCATCAAAACATGATGTTTGAAGATTCTAACAGAAATATCATTAGCTTCTTCAATAGCTAAGACTTTTCATCCCCATTCATCACTTAAAGAGTTTAGGGTTTTCGAAACAATATCAAAATCAGTATATTTTTCTCCTAATACTAATAGTGAATGATATATGTCTTGGAATCGAGAATACATATCATTTATAAGTTCATCTAGTTTCATTCTGAAATTTTCGAACTGAATTTTAAAATAGAAATCTTACTTTCTATAACTTTGTTTGTTCCTTTAATTGTGACTTTAAGAGTTTGCCAGATATCATAAGCAATTTTACACATACTAACTCTATTATATTCATTCTTATCTGAAGCACAAAATGACATACTAACTCTATTAAAGTAGGACCTATTTTTGTTTTTTTGACCATTGTGCATATTTTGTAGTATGTATAGTGTACTCATTTTGAATGATATTCCAAGCATCATATCCATTTTCTTATGTATAACATCCCTCCATTTTGGATCATTCAAATCGACAATAAAACCACTCATGATAGACTTGAATAATTCAAAACAACAAATTATTAATAAAGTTTGAGGCAAATATAATCAATCATAGAATCACAGACATAGAATATCAGAATAACTTCGTAGCAGAATAAAATAAACATAGGAGTTCATGAAGCTCCTAGATACAAAGTCTCAAAACTAATACATAATACCAAGTCTGGAAGTAAATACACTTGAAAAGTTAGGTATATAAATTTTCTACTACAAAAGCAAAAGTTGAGTGGAAATAACTGGAATAAAATATCAAGTAGACTGCTAAATCTCTGGTGGATCTCTAGCCCCAAAAGAGGATGAAACCAAGCTGTGAAACTCAGGCTGACCCGAGCGTAAAGCAAAACACAAAACACTCGAGTTAGGACATACATATTTATAAAATGTAAATCGACTCAAGTGAACTGCAAAAGAGATGTATCAGTAACTTATAGGATGCTTGGGATCGCCCATCCTTTAAGGATCCATTAAACTATCTACTATGTAGTAACATAAGCTATTATAATAATGTCTAAAGTAAAGTAAACTATCTAAAAATAGTGTTAAGGCATTTCCCATTTGTCCCTTAACACATTTTATAATGCCAATAGTCTATACAGTACCGTTACTCCCCGTAAACTGGAGCCGCCAGAGGATACCCCATAGGTACGGCATAAAACAAACTCGTAGAAGGCACACTAGGTTAGGTGACACGGCACAGCTAGGCAATGCCAGGGTAGATATACCAATTACACTTCCAGACTATTGGTAAGCATAGCTGCAACTACTGTCCAACTCAATCCACACTCCCAAATCAAAGGTGCGCACCAAATCAATCACAAAGTAATAGAATGGCTAACGATGGAGTGTGTCCGATAGGAGGAGTACCTCACTTGGCCCGTCGATTGCTCCTATTTTAGCCACCTTATGCTAACTTACAGGAGTTAGGTCCATGTAAATATACCTTAAGGATCATCGCCACCATCCTACTTCATTCTAGAATCTTCACCTCGTATACAATTGTTAAAGTGGTTTTCTGTATCGACAGAGAGTATGCCCATATCCGATCCTGGTCCCTTTAACAACCAGTCGTTATTATAACCCATGGTTATATAAATTTCAAATGGTTTATATTTCAAATCAAACATGTTTCTTTCAAAACCATATAAATTCGATATCATTATTCTTTTAAAATAATAATCATTTTCAAAAGTTGTAACACTTCCAAATTCATTTAATTATAACCCCTTGAAACATAAAAGTTTAGAGGTCATAACACTTTAAAAATGTAACCTTTAACCATAACATATAACCCTTCAGAAAATTGTAGCATTCTGAAAATGTCACTTTTAAGGAAACACTACATAATAGAAATGCTACTGTAAGGATTCGCAGCAGTGCAGAACTGTTGCGGTAGGAATTTGCAGCAGTGTAGAAGTGCTACTGTAAGAATCCGCAATAGTGCAGAACTATTACTGTAAGAATCCGCAGCCGTGCAGAATTTTAACTGTAAGGAAATCGCAGTAGTGCAGAATTGTTAGAGTAGAAAATCGCTGCAGTTTTGAATTGTTACCATAAGAAATCACAGCAGTTCTAAATCGTTACTATAATACTTCCTACTACTATAGTTTATGCCATCAAATAATATATATGTTTACAGTTTTAGTCATAGTCATTCTATCATTCTTATTATACTACTAAAATTTAGATATTTGGTCACTAAAGAAACCACACTTTTAGTTAAATAACTTTGTTTCTAAAATATCCAATTTCCAAGCTGAATTTCTTATGCAAGTTAAAGTATTTTAACTTACACTTTATTTCTTTCAGTAAATAACTTTTATTCTTTTATTACCCAAGTTATACCATTTACCTCAGTCAAGACTTACATGCAAATGTACATTTTACTTTCATTTTTCCCACAAACATTTATCATTTTAATCACTATTACATGGATTAAAACTTACCATTTATAGGTTACAATAAAATACCATTATTAAGTCAAATAGGATACTAAATTTTAATTAACCTTCATACTGTAAGTTATATTCCTAAATTTACATTTTCAACTCTTTATTCCTTATGAAAATCTTAACCCATATAAACAAATTTACAGAAATCATTACATTAAATTTTAGTTGAGATTCATGTATAAAATCCAAAATACTTAATGATTTTTAGAATTTTTTTTTTAATCAACTACGGAGTCTGTATAAAATTCTCTACCCTAGGGTCATGTAAATATGGACATATATCATTTCAATCTGCAATTTATTAATTTTTGGGTTTTATATCATTTCAAACCCATAATCCCAAGTCGGATAAAATTGCTCAGGCCTATTATTTCAGCCCATAATAATTTTCCTTAATCTAAAGATCGTTCGGCCATATATCATTTCAATTCATAGTGAAGGAACTTGCAGTGTGAGAATAGAATATTAAATAACATAATAGTATTCAACATATCCTGGCATATGATCATAACAGGTATAATATGGTATGAAATAACATAATAAAATGATATGAGTAACATAATATAAGTGTATGAAATAACATGATACAAACATATGAAATAACATGATATAAACATATGAAATAATGTCAAACTTGCATATACATATCCTCACAATTCAATTGTCATTAATTCACCAAAATTATATATGTTGTCAACAGTGATTACTCACCTTTCTTTGATTAGAAAAGTGATTCAAAGAACAACACAATAATGACAAATTACGGACAAGCTTGAGTAGAGGAGAATCCAAATCCAAAGATTTGAATAAATAAATTCCATACGTAGACAAATAAATCACATAAAAGAATAAAATAGAAAAATTATATAATTGTAAACATGTGAAGAGGGCTTGACTAGGGGTGCATAAGCTCGGTCATTGGCTAGTTTCGTTTGGGTTTGGGTTCAGCTATAGGGGTTTGGGCTAGGATAGGATTCGGCCTAGGGTTTTGACTATGTTAGGTTAGGGTTTTGGTGAAAGGGGTTCGGCCTAGGGTTAGGGTCTTGATTGTGGAGGGCTCGGCCTAGGGACTAGGTGATGGAGGAGGTGGTCACAGCCAACGCAAGGCAAGGGGAAGGGTTGATCAAGTTCGGCAATGGTGGTTTTGGTTGGAGGAGAGGAGGTAGAGGCCGAACATTGTGAAGAGGAAGAAGAAGGGAAAAAGGAAAGAAGAGAAGTGGTTTTGGCTGGAGTTTGGTGATGGTAAGGTGATGGAATAAGTGTGGCCAAAATTTCAAGGGAATGAGGAGGAAATATTTGTAGAGGAGAAGACACAAAGGTCTAGGGTTTTGAGAAGGAAAATATAGGAGAAGAAACTTACATTTTTCTGTGGAGGCACAAGTAAATGGATGTGGAGGCTAACTAAAACCCTAGGATATTATATAGGTTCATCAACAGGTGGCTTTTCATCTACAAAAGGAGTTTCTAGCCCATTAGTACAAGCCCAAAAATCCAAATGTAATTAATATAAAAATCAAGGGAAAATAACTGTGTGTTATATGCCAAAAGTTGCAGAATTTGAGATGTAGAAATCAAATTTAACCAAACAAAAAATAGAGAAAATGTTAGAACTAGATTCATCTTCAAAAATAAAGTAAAAGTTAAAAATTCAAATTTCAAAATTTTCATAGAAAGTCAAACTTTGACCAAAGTTGACCAAAATTTGAAATTTAAGAGAAGTCTTTTCTTATTTAATTTGGAAGAACATTTCACGTCAAAACTTAAAATCATACAGTAAATTTCCAAATTCATCAAATTTAAAATAATCATATTCAAATTTCAAATAAATTTTATTCTGAAATATATTCAAAATTTGTGGACTGTTACATTAAGTATAAATACTCGTGCGAGTTGACCAATAATTGTAATTCAAACCGTTAAATAGTGGTGGTCGTGAAGTAGATTGACCTTCAATAAAATTCTGCTAGCGTTATTTTCTATATTAACTGAATATGAAATAACCGTGTTATGGTTATTTGATGATCAAAGTTATGATACCAAATGAAAGTGTTTAAGGATCGTATAATATTGAATATTAATTAAGTTATCTACTAGTGCGGAATATAAATGTAAAAGTAAATAATAGAGTAAATAACACCAAAGCTTTTTATACTGGTTCGAACTTCCCGTTCTACATCCAGTCCTATAATCCTTTTGGAATTCAACTATGAACCCTCACTTGACCCGGAGGAACAAATATTACATTGCCTGAGAAATTACACAGGACTTCTACCCCTAAGTAATGGAGTAGGACGTCAACTACCTGAGCAACTTGACATGACTTCTAATACAAACAATAAAATTACTTCTGACTGAGTACGCTCTTGAGTAGCAATGATAAGTCAATAAAGTACACCCTTCCTATAATCTTCTCCTTTGTTCTACTGTAACGCCCCACAAACTATAACGCCCCGCTCCTAGACCCACTCTAGCAAAGAGTATTACGGGGTAATAACGTCTGCTAAAGCGGAGAATGGAGTATAATGGAAGCGACCATGTGTAACCAAGCTATAACTATCTACTGAATACGTCGAAATGTGGTATCTATATTTTTTCTCTCAAGTGGTTCGACATATCCAATAAATATTTATAACGAAATTACAATGGCTAAAGATCTATCAGACCGAGTTGTTTCAGGTTAGGTCTCTGGATTTAGCTTGCTCTGTGCTTCCGCTCAGGACTTATCTGCTATGCTGTTTGATAGCTTTCTTATTGTCCGCTTTATGCTACTTTGTTATTTAGACTTATCTGTACATATTTTTGACTCACATATGTGAGCAGAGGCTTGTACCGACTTATGATATATTTGGATCTGTATTGACTATGTATTGTTCCGAGACTCTGTGTCTGTTATGTTATTCTATTCTATGATGATTTTATCATTTAGTTATTATTAGAGTTTTGAGCAATCAATCATTTTCGATTGATTATTTTTTAGCATCTTATTGAGTTTGATTCGAGATGAGAGATCTTCGAAATTCTTTCGAGTTGCTTGGAAAATTCAATGGTTTGCTAATCACAATATTAGAATAAGATAGGCCATTGAATTAACTAAGTGAGTTTTTCCTTGTTTCTTTCTACCATTCTATATTGAGAGTATGAATGGTTTGGTATTCGAGCTTGTCCTTATCCTTCGATGATTGTATCTTTAGTGTTTTTTTAAAGCTTTTTCCTCTAGAAATTGCGAGGACGCAATTTTGTTAAGGAGGGGAGTCTGTAACAACCCGGTCCTTAGAGTCAGGTAATTTTGTGCGAGGGGAAGAACGTATATGGTCATGGACTGGGATAGCCATGCGAGTAAAAACACGCTCGCATACACGAATCCAAGCCTGGACCTCAAGAATAGTCTCGGAGCCATTGAACGGCTTCTCTCCGAGATGAGTAAAATCACTACAGAGACGTGAAAAGGCTGACTTGAGCTGGTGACTGAGTATGAGACTGAGAATTCTGAACCAGCTCCATGATCTGGTCGGTGGTCATATACACGCCCTCCGGTTGAGAGTTGCTGGGCTGCCCAGCTGTACCGGTCTGACGTGTGGTTCTCCCCTTTCCAGACATACTGAAAGTTAAAAGCAGATAGAGTTATGCACGATTTAATGATAGATAATTCATTAAGGAATACTACATAATATAAACGAATCCCTACATATATTCCTAACTTATCTATCAAAAGACACAAGGAAGATATTTGTTTAATTTTGACCATATCAATATGTATTGTACTACGTGTCTGTCCTGTGTTTATTATGCTTAGTCCTGAACCTTGCTTTGATACCAACTGTAATGGGCCGTGCCAGTGGGGTAACGCCCACCGTAGCATACATTGGTACCTGTGTTCTGCCTTTACGGCTAGCCTCTCGACTGCACCACCAACCTCCACGGCAACATGTATGTCTGCCATTGCACTTGGAGGGTGCAGCATGATAGGGGGTTCTCGCTTCTTGGTTTGAAAAAAAAAGGGTGGTTTTATAATGGTGGGTTTTAGTTGGCTAATGAAGCATTAAGTAGTTTTAGTGAACATTAGGATGCCACTTCTCTTATTTGGTCAATTAGTGAAACCAAACCCATTACCCACCTCTATATATTATCTTAAACCCACCCTAAACCCTAACCCTCCTCTTCATAATTTCCTCAAACCCTAAACACCTCCTAAAAACCCAATTAATGGCCTCCATTTGGTAGAAGATCCATTTTCCTCCTACATAGCTAATCTAGGTTAATACAAGCTAAAAGGTAACGCAATCCTTCTCTAATCACTCTTTAATCTTCATTCTAATTTCTGAAATTAATTTTTAGTACATGGTTTTTGGTTTATTTTTGTTATGAAGCCTCTTGATCTCCCCTCTCTAGCCTTTGGAGTGCGCACCAAGTGTTTGTGCATATTTTTCTTGCGTTGGTTGAGGTAAAATTGCTAACTAAATCCCTTTTTACTTGATGCTAATGAGAGGTTTGCCAAAAAAAAAAAAATTAAAGATCATTTCCGTAATTTTCGTTTTGGAATTTTAGCTGAAATGAAATCAGGCATAACTTCTTCATTTCTCAGCCGAATTCAATAATTTAGAATGTTCTGGAAATCTTAAACATAAAGCTATAAGTTTCGTGTACAGATTTTTCCGAAATTTTGCCATTTATTAGATCAAAATCGTGCTTGTTTGTTGCTATCCCGAGAGTAAATTGACAGCAACAACAATCTCAGGCATGCGAATTGTATTGGCCATAAGTGACACGTTTCTCATCCGTTTTTGGTCAAGTTTTTTATGCTGCAAACTAGATTCAATAAGGAACACTTTTTCTTCAGGTTACATTTTGATATTTTGCCACTTAGATGACCTGAAATGCGTTCGAAGATAGAAGACCAATTCTGTCTTTAACAAGTTATCCTGAGTTTCAATCTGATATTGTTTTGCCTGTATCTCTCTCGTTTTTGATCCAAATTAGATAATTTCATATGTTCCTGAAAGCTTAAAAAATATGCTACAATTTTTGTAAAGTAAGTTTTCTGTAATTTTGAGGCTAACTATGTCAAAAATTGATTTTTCTACTATCTTCCCGAGAGCGATACACATATTAGCTCTGTGGATGAAACTGAAACTATTTTGGTCATAACTTTTGAGCCGCTAGTCAATATTGAATGATTTTGGACTTTATAAAAAGCTTAGAAACTAATTTATAACTTTCGTGTTTTGTGTTTTGCAAAATTCTAAGGTTAAGAGAGTCGAAACCTCATTTATTTGTCGCTGTCCTCAGAATAAAAGACAGCGACAGTGAATTTACAAATCTGAGAATTGTAATCGTCATATCTCATTCATACTAATTCCGATTTTGATGAACTTCGTATTGATAAAAAACTTACACTTAGTAGAACAACTTTCCTTCAATAAGTATTTTATTTTTATTTTGAAGTTTGTTATATTAAAATATGAATTCTTTACAGCAGAGGTGAAATTAGTATAATGTGTAATCTCCGGATTTTTTGATGATATTTTGACGATTTTGATAATTCCATTTGCATTCTTTTTAATGGAACAGAATTTAATTACCTAGCCCGAATGGGTTGGGGCTGCTGTTCTAGGCTTAAAGCCCGTTTGGGCCTGAGCAAACATTCCTTCAGCTGTGTTTTATTACCCTGTTTATGTTGAGGGTTGCAACTTCGTGACTCCGCCACGGCTATGTCCTTTATCGAAATTCGACATTTTTGGTCTCGTTGGAAAGATGGAGTTACGAACTGCATATCTGGAAAGTTTGGTCATCATCTGAGTTTATTAGACCCTTCGAATTTCCTGTCAAAGTTGAACCCATATTGTTGTGCAAAACAGTGCATTTCATGTTTCTAAGTCCGACTTTGGAACGTCGCTGCCCCTTCGTTTCAAGTCGGAATCAAGCAATTCTTTTTGCAACTTGAATTAGGAATACCATACTACATTCCTAAAAAATTTCTTGATATTTGGATTTAGTTTGCTAGTCCGAATATTTTTCCGAACATGGGTTCGCAGCAATATTTGGCCTATTTTTCCAACACTCGGAATATTTATTTATTTTTGAGGTTTTTTTTGCATTTATCGATTTCTTAAGATTCGTTTCTGGATTTCGCGCATGGACTTCATAAAAATGTCTTAAAAGGATTTTTCACTCGAAATGGCTTTCGAAACTATTATTTAGTATTACTTTAATTATTAAATTAATTACTCCATAATAGGAGTATTTTTAAAAGGACGTTTTAAAAGCGATTTCAATCCAAATAAAAATCCGTTTTCCGCAAGTATTTTCTAGAATAAATTCCACACTCACTTTTGTGCACTTTAAGCGAAGTGGAGAAACGGTTGGGAAAAACCCCAGCATATGAAACTGAGCGTATTTCCTTTCCAGTTAATGCCCGACCATTTCGATTGATCGTTTTTCCTTTTGGCGTAGTTTATCAATGATATGAGATAAACTTTTTTTTACTGTTTTGAGTTGGCAGAAGGTAAGTAAACCGATTAGGGTGAACCAGTTGTATGGGACATTGTGTTAACCCTTTTCGGGTTCCTTTCGAGATGCTTCCGACACATTTGCCTGTTGGCGACCAGTACTGGACCTCTGGGTCATTTGCCTTTTGGCGGTCTCTGGACATTCTGCTCATGTGAGCAGTATTATTGGTGCGTTCCTTCGGGCATTTACCTCTTGGGGTGTCACCAATCGCGAGTTTTGCCCCTGGGCGTGTGGTACCACAAAACTACAGTACTTGGCGATAACGACTCTGGTCGTGCACGTGCATTTTTCTGATGATTTCTATGTCACTTTTGGAGTTGGCCTTCGCCACCGCTTGAGTGATATGTGTTTTACTATGTTATATTGTCTTTTGGGGTATGTTCCCTTTGCCTTGGGCGATATATCTTTACTTTGGCATTGATTTATGGTTAGATTCCATATTATGTGTTATCGCTTATGGGCAACTATTTATAGCTTTTGTTACGCCGATGATATGAGGCATTATTGTTTAATCAACACTTGAGTGTTGATTATCTCTTTGGAGAGTTTATTATTGGTTGATGATTATGTGATCCTCTATTATATTATGTGGTTTACATCACTCTTCTCTATGGAGAAGTACCTTATCCTCTATGTTACCGCATTATTATATCTCAGTTTATCTAACTGATTATTTAGCTAGCCTGACTTGAGTGTTTTATGCTTAGGTCAGACCGAGTTGTTTCAGGTTAGGTCTCTGGACTTAGCTTGCTCCGTGCTTCCGCTCAGGACTTATCTGCTATGCTGTTAGATAGCTTTCTTATTGTCCACTTTATGCTACTTTGTTATTCAGACTTATCAGTACATATTTTTGACTGACATGTGTGAGCAGAGGCTTGTACCCACTTATGATATATTTGGATCTGTATTGACTATGTATTGTTCTGAGACTCTGTGTCTATTATGTTATTCTGTTCTGTGATGATTTTATCATTTAGCTATTATGTTTGTTCTGATAGATCTTTAGCCATTGTAATTTCGTTATAAATATTTATTGGATATGTCGAACCACTTGAGAAAAAAAATAGATACCACATTTCGACGTATTCAGTAGATAGTTATAGCTTGACTACACATGGTCGCTTCCATTATACTCCATTCTCCTCTTTAGCAAACGGTACTACCTCGTAATACTCTTTGCTAGAGTGGGTCTAGGAGTGGGGCGTTATAGTTTGTGGGGCGTTACAGTAGCACAAAGGAGAAGATTATAGGAAGGGTGTACTTTATTGACTTATTGCTACTCAAGAGCGTACTCAGTCAGAAGTAATTTTATTGTTTGTATTAGAAGTCATGTCAAGTTGCTCAGGTAGTTGACGTCCTACTCCATTACTTAGGGGTAGAAGTCCTGTTCGTTTGCTCAGGCAATGTAATATTTGTTCCTTCGGGTCAAGTGAGGGTTTATAGTTGAATTCCAAAAGGATTCTAGGACTGGATGTAGAACGAGAAGTTCGAACCAGTATAAAATCTTTAGTGTTATTTACTCTATTGGTGACACCCCGGGGGGCAAATACCCAAAGGCACACACCAATAATACTGCTCACATGAGCAGAATGTCCAGAGACCACCAAAAGGCAAATGACCCGGAGGTCCAGTACTGGCCGCCAATAGGAAAATGTGTCGGAAACATCTAGAAAGGAACCCGAAAAGGGTTAACGCAATGTCCCATACCACTAGTTTGCCCTAATCAGTTTACATACCTTCTGCTAACTCCACACTCAAAATAGTAAACAAAAGTTTATCTCATATCATCGATAAACTGCGCCAAAAGGCAAAACGATCAATCGAAATGGTCGGGGATTAACCGGAAAGGAAATACGCTCAGTTCCATAGGCCGAGGTTTTTCCCAACCGTTTCTCCACTTCGCCTGAAGTGCACAAAAGTGAGTGTGAAATTTTATTCTAGAAAATAGTTGCGGAAAATGGATTTTTATTTGAATTGAAATCGCTTTTAAAACGTCCTTTTAAAAATTCTCCTATTATGGAGTAATTAATTTAATAATTAAAGTAATACTAAATAATAGTTTCGAAAGCCATTTCGAGTGAAAAATCCTTTTAAGACATTTTTATGTAGTCCGTGCATGAAATCCAGAAACAAATCTCAAGAAATCGATAAATCCAGAAAAAAACCTCAAAAAAATATATTCCAAGTGTTGGAAAAATAGGCCAAATATTGCTGCGAACCCATGTTCGAAAAAATATTCGGACTAGCAAACTGAATCCAAATGTCATAAAAATTTGCAAGAATGTAGTCCGACATTCCTACTTCAAGTTGCAAAAAGAATTGCTCGATTCCGACTTGAAAGAAGGCGCAGCGACGTTCCAAAGTCGGACTCAGAAACATGAAATGCACTGTTTTGCACAGCAATCTGGGTTCAACTTTGACAGGAAATTTGAAGGGTCTAATGAACTCAGATGATGACCAAACTTTCCAAATATGGAGTTCGTAACTCCATCTTTCCAACGAGATCAAAAATGTCGAAGTCCGATAAAGGACGTAGCCGTGGCGGAGTAACGAAGTTGCAATCCTGAACAGAAACAGGGTAATAAAACACAGCTGAAGGAATATTTGCTCAGGCCCAAATGGACTTTAAGCCTGGAATAGCAGCCCAGCCCATTCGGGCTAGGTAATTAAATTCTATTCCATTAAAAAGAATGCAAACGGAATTATCGAAACCGTCAAAATATCATCAAAAATCCGAAGATTACACATTATACTAATTTCACCTCTGGTGTAAAGAATTCATATTTTAATATAACAAACTTCAAAATCAAAAAAATTCTTATTGAAGGAAAGTTGTTTTACAAAGTTTAAGCTTTTCAACAATATGAATTTCATCAAAATTGGACTTAGTATGAATGAGATATGACGATTACAATTCTCAGATTTGTAAATTCACTGTCGCTGTCGTTTATTCTGAAGACAGCGACAAATAAATGAGGTTTCGACTCTCTTAACCTCAGAATTTTGCAAAACACAAAACACGAAAGTTGTAAATTAGTTTCTAAGATTTTTAGAAAGTCCAAAATCATTCAATACTGACTAGCGGCTCAAAAGTTATGAACAAAATAGTTTCAGTTTCATCCATAGAGCTAATATGTGTATCGCTCTCCGGAAGATAGTAGAAAAATCAATTTTTGACATAGTTAGCCTCAAAATTACAGAAAACTTACTGTACAAAAATTTTAGCATATGTTTTAAGCTTTTCGGAACATCCGAAATTATCTAATTCGGATAAAAAACCGAGAGAGATACATGCAAAACAATATCATATGGAAACTCAGGATAACTTGTTAAAGACAGAATTGGTCTTCTGTCTTCGAACGCATTACAGGTCATCTACATGGTAAAATATCAAAATACAACCTGAAGAGAAAGTGTCTTTTATTGAATCTAGTTTGCAGCACAGAAAACCTGACCAAAAAAGGATGAGAAACGTGTAACTTATGGCCAATACAATTCGCAGGCCTGAGATTGTTGTTGCTGTCAATTTACTCTCGGGATAGAAACAAACAAGCACGATTTTGATCTAATAAATAGTAAAATTTCAGAAAAGTCAGTACACGAAACTTATAGCTCTATGTTTAAGCTTTTCATAACATTCAAAATTATTGAATTCGGCTGTGAAATGAAGAAGTTATGCCTGATTTCGTTTCAGCTACAATTCCAAAACGAAAATTACAGAAATGATCTTTAATTTTTTTTTTGGCAATACTGTAACGCCCCACTCCTAGACCCACTCCAGCAAAGAGTATTACGGGGTAATACCATCTGCTAATACGGAGAATGGAGTATAATGGAAGCGATCATGTGTAATCAAGCTATAACTATCTACTGAATACGTCGAAATGAGGTATCTATTTTTTTTTCTCAAGTAACTTTATTTTAAAGAAATTAGCCTATCCAAAAAAATCCGTTTTTTTAGCTCCATTTGAATTAAAATCATAATTTTAATTTATTATTCAGTAATTGCAATCACGGGTTGTTACAGATTCCCCCTTAAGAAAATTGCGCCCTCGCAGTTCCTTAAATATGGAAGTCATCTATAACCTCTAATCTACCGAAGAAACAACAGAAGATAAATATAGATGCTCATCCATACCCGAAGATGAAAGAAAAGCGGGATAAGTACGCTCGATAAATTCTCTAGTCTCCCAAGTGCAGTCCTTGGGAGTGGGTGACCATTGAATTTTCACAAGCGGAACCTCTTTGTTTCGAAGGCGTCTGACCTCCGAATCAAGCACACAGAGTGGTTGCTGCTCCCAAGATAGATCGGGTGAGATATCCAAATCCGGCACGATATGCGGCTCGATAATATAATCAGGATCGTGCACACACTTGCGAAGCTGAGAGACATGGAACACATCATGTATTACAGAGAAATGAGCAGGTAGAGCCACACGATAAGCAACATGGCCAATGCGTTCCGTGATAGGAAATGGTCTGACATAGCGAGGAGCCAATTTCCCTGTAAAACTGAAAAGCACAACCCCCTTCATAGGAGATATCCGAATATAGACAAGATCACCAATGGAGAACTCAAGAGGCTTCCTATAGTTGTCCGTGTAGGATTTCTGGCGGTCCTGCGCCTCTTTCATTCTCTGAGGGATAAGAGTAATCATCTCAGAAGATTCCCGAACTGAATCTAGACCAAGAATGAGTTTCTTGCCAGATTCTAACCAATACGAAGGAGAGCGACATGGCCTTCCGTAAAGAGCTTCGAAAGGAGTCATGCCAATACTGGACTGATAGCTGTTGTTGTAGGAGAACTCCGCAAGTGGTAAGTGGTCCTCCCAATTCCCCCCGAAATCAAGAATACAACAGCGAAGAAGATCCTCCAATACACGATTCACCCTCTCAGTCTGACCGTCCGTCTGAGGGTGATAAGCAGTAGAAAAGTTCAGCTTTGTGCCCAAAGCTGACTGTAGACACTTCCAGAAGTGGCTAGTCAACAAAGCATCTCGATCACAAATGATAGAGCTAGGAATTCCATAAAGTCGGACGACTTCTTTCACCTAGAGCTTGGCCAACTGAGGTGCAGTCCGAGTGGACTTAATCGGAATAAAATGAGCTGATTTGGTCAAGCGATCAACAATAACCCAGATAGAAGTATGGCCTGACCTCGATCGAGGTAGACCGTCGATGAAATCCATAGATATCTTATCCCATTTCCACAATGGAATCTAAAGAGGCTGAAGAAGACCGGATGGACGCTGATGCTCGGCCTTGATCTGTTGACTAGTCATGCAACTGCTCACATAACTTGCAACATCTCTCTTCAAACCTTCCCAATAATATAATCGACACATATCGGCATACATCTTACTTGAACCGGGATGAATGGTGTACTTAGTGCGATGACACTCATCCAGAATGTCGCGCCTAAGCGATAAATCAGATGGTACCAATATACGGTTCTTCCTGCGACGACAACGATGAGAATCAATAGAATAATTCAGCAAAGCCTCATCACTGGATCCCGACTCAAGAAGATGGATAAGATGCAACAAGTCCGAATCCTGCCGCTGAGCATGGGCAATGCGATCCAGTAAAATAAATCGAGCTTCCAAACTGGACAATAAGACTGGAGAATCAGAAGACGGAGCTCGATCTCGAATATCGCACACAGAAAGAGTCTTAAGAATATCCCACTCGGCTATCATCATAGAAACTACTGCCGAGTGTTTGCGACTGAGCGCATCAGCCACACGATTACCCTTGCCAGGGGTATACTGAATGTCTAAGTCATATGAGGCGAGAAACTCAATCCATAGCTGCTGCCTCATATTGAGATCCTTCTGGCTGAATAGATACTTCAGTGACTTGTGATCGGTGTACAGAATGAAACGTTCGCCTAATAGATAATGACGCCACGTCTTCAAGGCAAAGATGATGGCGGTTAACTCAAGATCATGAGTAGGATAGCGAACCTCATTCGGACGCAGTTGCCTAGAAGCATAAGCAACTACCCGATCCTTCTTCATAAGCACAGCACCGAGCTCGCTTCCACAAGCATCGGTGTAAACAACAAGATCATGGTTTCCCTTTGGAACCACTAGAATAGGAGCATGAGTGAGAAGTTCCTTCAGTCGCTGAAAGGAAGCTTGACACCTATATGACCAGATAAAGCGAACACCCTTACGAGTCAGGCTCGTAAGCGAAAGAACAACATGAGAGAAATTCTTGATGAAACGATGGTAATAACCTGCGAGACGAAGGAAGCTGCGAATCTCATGCACATTCTTAGGCTGCTTCCAGTTCTGAATGGCTTCGATCTTGGAAGGATCGACAGATAAGCCCACAGAAGATACCACATGGCCTAAGAACTTGACCTTGCTCTCCCAAAAATGACACTTGGAGAACTTGGCCTTAAGCTGATGCTGACGAAGTGTATCCAAGATGATCCTCAAATGATGAGTATGCTCTGCCTCAGATTTATAATAAATCAGAATATTGTCGATGAAAACCAGAACGAACTTATCGAGATATTCTCGGAATACTTGATTCATCAAATCGACGAAGAATGCTGGTGCGTTCGTCAACCCGAATGGCATGACCAACCACTCAAAGGAACCATAACGAGTGTGGAAAGCAGTAAGCGGAACGCTATCTTCCGCAACTCGGAGCCGATGAAATCCGGTGGCGAGGTCGAGCTAGGAAAAGACCTTCGCACTGTTTAACTGATCGAACATATCGTCAATCCGTGGCAATGGATAACGATTCTAATGGTCACATCATTAAGCTTGCGATATTCGATGCAAAGCATAAGGAAGCCATCGGGCTTCTTAACGAAGACCACTTCAACACCCCATGGCAAAGAACTAGACTGAATAAACTGCTTCGCCTCGAGCTCAATCAACTGCTTCTTGAGTTCCTCATTTTCCTTAGTAGACATCCTCATGGGAGGACGACTAACTGGATGAGTGCCTGGAATGAGATCAATGCGGAACTCAATAGCCCGCTTCGGCGGTAGGCTCGATACTGGTTCGAAGATATCGGGAAAATCCCGAACAACTGGAATACGAGATATGTCCATATCATCATCTCGTGAATCAATAGCAAATAGAGTAGCTTCGGAAATTTCAACATCCTGAAGAACAAGAGCTAATGGGGCGGACGAGTCAGGATGACGAAGGAATAATATCCGCTTCGAAAAAATAATCTTGGCGTCGTACTGAACTAGCCAATCCATACCGAAAATCATATCAAAACCCAAATGAGCCATAACGTGGATATTCGCACGAAAAGAAAAATCACATAGATCGATGTCAACATTCTCACATAAAAGGCTGAGGGTTGTGGATCCACCAATCGGATTCACAATCCTCAGAGAGGTAATCATACAAGAAACATCCAGAGGCAAAATATCTACTATTTCCTTTGATACGAATGAGTGAGAAGCACCCGTATCAAAGAGAACTCTAATTGATCTACCATGAAACAGAATAGAGCCTTCAAGAATGGAAGGATGCGTACCTCGAGGCTGAGCAGAATCGGTAGAAGCCTTGGCAGCATTAAGCTTGCCGGGCTTAGCACAAGTAGGAGCAACTGGACAAGTAGTAATGCGGTGACCCTCCCTTTTGCAATAGCGAAAAAAGAGGTGCTTGGGACACTCCCTAATCATGTGATCCGGAGAATTGCAGTTGAAACACTTCCTCACGGGACGTGTTCCACTGGGCTGAGACTGAGTCTGAGGCTGAGTGTGAGCCTAAAGCTGAGTGGTAGTGTTGCCAGTCTTCTTCTTCTTCTTAAAGAACTTGGACTTCTGAAAAGGGCCACGCTTCTGGTTAGAGTTCTTGTAGCCTCCACCATCATCACTATCCTTCTCCATCTCGACTGACTCAAGATGAAGTGCCGCGTCTACAAGCTTGTCAAATGGAAGCTTGAGCTGAAGCATGAGCTGCTTCTTCAGATACTTCTTCAGGCCTTCCACAAACTTGAGGTTCTTCTTGTGTAGTGTGCTAATGAACTCGAGGCCATACTTGGACAGTGCCTCAAAAGAAGAAACATAGTCTGAAACGGAGCACTTCCCTTGCTTAAGATCAATAAAGCGGCGAGCAAGGGAGTTCTTCTCAGACTCTGGGACGAACTTGAGCAAAAAGCGCTCACGGAAATGATCCCAAGTAAGTGTCGTCTCATCAGTCTCAGAGATAAGGAGCTCGTACCAATCCAAGGCACGGCTCTGAAGCTGACTGGAAGCAATAGGAACGCGGTCATGGCCTGGGATAGCCATGCGAGTAAAAATACGCTCGCATACATGAATCCAAGCCTGGACCTCAAGAATAGTCTCGGAGTCACTGAACGGCTTCCCTCCGAGATGAGTAAAATCACTGTAGAGACGCGCAAAGGCTGACTTGCGTGGAACCTCAGTAACTGGAGTTGGTGACTGAGTATGAGACTGAGAATTGCGAACCAGCTCCATGATCTGGTTGGTGGTCATATACACGCCCTCCGGCTGAGAGTTTATGGGCTGCCCAGCTGTACCGGTCTGACGTGTGGTTCTCTCCCTTCCAGACATACTGAAAGTTAAAAGAAGATAGAGTTATGCACGATTTAATGATAGATAATTCATTAAGGAATACTATGGGATATAAATGAATCCCTACATATATTCCTAACTTATCTATCAAAAGACACAAGGAAGAGATTTGTTTAATTTGGACAGTATCAATATGTATTGTACTACGTGTCTGTCATGTGTTTATTATGCTTAGTCCTGAACTTGCTCTGATACCAACTGTAACGCCCCACTCCTAGACCCACTCTAGCAAAGAGTATTACGGGGTAATACCGTTTGCTAAAGCGGAGAATGGAGTATAATGGAAGTGACCATGTGTAATCAAGCTATAACTATCTACTGAATACGTCGAAATGTGGTATCTATTTTTTTTCTCAAGTAACTTTATTTTAAAGAAATTAGCCTATCCAAAAAAATCCATTTTTTTTAGCTCCATTTAAATTAAAATCATAATTTTAATTTATTATTCGGTAATTGTAATCCTGGGTTGTTATAGCTACATAGTATGATTCATGAAGATAGGAAGTTTATTTAGTTACTAATGAGATTTTCTCGAATGAACAAGTGATTTAAAAGAAAGTATAGAATGCAAATGGCAAGATAGTTCGGACAATAAGAATGTGAAAATAGAATTATAATTAAGTGATTAAAATAATTAATTTCATGGCGATATATAGTGATTTGGAGTTGCAATCATTCGTGAAAAGTAGCGATCAAAAGATACTTGTTTCTTTGCATTGAAGTGAAGTGTCTTTTCAAAATATAGCCGTTATAAAGATTCAGCATTTGAGCATAATAATTCAGCCTGCTGAATCATTTGAGAATCAAATCAGAGAAAAAAATAGTGCAAAAATCATGCAATTCGCCCGGCTGATTTTACAATTTCAACCGTCTAAATGTTCAATATTTGTTGTGCAAGTGTACAGTCGTTCAGCTGACTAAAATACATGCTTTAGCTAGCCGACTGGCTTGTTTTTTGCCATATCAAAAAAATTTTCAAAAAACTTTTTGTATGTGAACTACATTATGAAATCTTTAGCATATGAATTGTTTTTAAAAAAACATTAGATTATGTGTATGTGCATATACCACTTCGGAGAGATTTTAACCTGTATTAACTACTAGACTCAGACCATGGACAAAATGTACTACTGATGCTTTTATCTACAATATGGTTAGCAATCAGTTAGATTATTTCTCGAGTAACATAGTATATTCTCCTGCGCATATGGTCAGTTCATATAATATTTACTTATATAGTTTTCACAATCAAAAAATCCAAATTCAAGATTCTAAAATCTTGTACTTACGAAGATATTATTTTAGTGTTTTCAAGTTTACATATATATTGACTTTTTGTTTATACTTTAATAGGTTATAATTATATTGATTTTTATATATTATTTACATTTTATTGAATGCTCTTATTAAATCTTTCAAAATTATTTTATAAAGTTTCATTAAGTTGTATTTTGATTAAAATGTGTATAAACTATATTTCAATGATTCTACAAAGTACCAAGTTATTTTAAAAAGCAATGGATTTTCGAAATAATTTTTTTAAAGTGTTTTTCAAAATAAAAAGGGATATGTTGACATATCCTATCCTTATATGTCAACATTATGGCTGTAATTTTCAAAATTCAAATTTGAATGGAAGTGTCTTTTCATCGTACCTCTTCGTGAATGGACGTGATCGTTGTTTCCCTTTATATACCAGACTTCCAAAGAAATTTTAATCATCTACATTCTGATTCTTCTCTCCACTTTTCACTCTCTTGATTTTTAAATTAATTTATACCCAAACTTCGCCAAAATTCAACCAGAATCAAATTCAATCATCATCAGTTTGATTATCCTTCATGTAATCTCTGATTTCTTACATCTCTCTCACTCAAACTAAGATCAAAGTGATATTCAAGAGTTATAGGTTCAATTTTAATTAAGATCAAAGATCTGAGTCTATCAAACTCTGTGAATTCATACTGCTATACTTGTGGGTGTAGTAATAGCCCGTAAAATCAATCGGTTGTGCTCAGTAGCTTGTAAATCTAGTTGATGTGCTCATAGCTCGAAAATCAAGTGACTCTACCAAAAGGTCGGGATCTTGGAGGGTGTGTCTCATAGCCTTGAAATCAAGATTGTATTCGCATTTACTAGTTGAAAAGAAATCCGTACAGATGTAGAGTAACTCCGAATCAGTATACAATTCTGGTGTTCTTTCCTTTTATTTTTACTACATTTATTTTTATTTGCACTTTGCTTCTGTAATTGTTTTTGTGATTGTTAATTACATCATTCCAAGTAGAATTTTAAAGAATTTGAAAAATATTCATATAATCCATTAAACACTATTCATATCCCCACTAGTGCTAATTTAGCCTTAAGATCCTTATTCCGCGAATTCACATTTGGTATCAAAGCATTGGTTTTCACAATATGATTTTTAAAAAATTTCAGTGGCAATTTAATATTTTTAACACTATTTTCGATGAGATAATTTGCAATATCATTATAATGTTGTTTCGTAATTTGCATATACTCATTATAAAAAATCAGGTGAACTTTGGAAATGGTATAAATTGCAGAAATAGATCTGTTACATGAATTTTGATGGACAGACACCTGATGATCAAACTCTACGAATCAAAAAGGACAAATGGATATTATATAGTTGTAACGACCGAGCGAAGTTCGACCCCCGAAAATCGATACAAATACTCTCACTGTATATATTGCCGAGCAAACGAGTGTCGGAAATACCAGGTTGTTAGGGTTTACGAAAAGAGATAGAAGAAAAAAAAGAAATAATAGCATAGAATCTCACAATCGCAGCTGAACAAAATATAATATACAATAACAGCATTTTATACAAAGAAAAGCTGTAACTGCTAATATATACACATAAGTTATCAGAGTATAATCATCCACAAAAAATCTGGACGGTTGTAATAACTTGTCCCTAAATGCAAAAAAAATAGCCTATAATACACAGTGGAATATAGTCAAATACGTGCAATACGACTCTGCCATCCAGCTCATCTCTAGAGCTCCAAAGCGTCCTAACCTGAAAACTGTAATACTCGGTCTGACCCAAGCATTACAATAAAGTAACACCAGAGTCAGGCTGGAAACCAGCGTGAGTAAACACACTTAATTTGAAATAGTAAAGTTATAAAACTTCTTTGAAAACCAAGGTAACTCGTATAAACCCGACGAGTTATCACCTAATTTTAACTCAAACATTTTACAAAGATCCATCGATATTATAATAATGTCTAAGTACAGTTACTTATTTAAAAAAAATGAATTTGTGGAATTAATCCGATTCTAGCATATTAAATTCTAAACCAACCCATGAAGGTTAGTAGTGATTATTGAATTGAAGTGATTTCAGATGGTTCCGACAAGAATAATAAAAATAAATATCCAACAAAATTAAACCAAGACATAGATCGTTAACTAATTTTAATGATCAATAGTTAATATTAACAATTTCCAAATTAGTATTTTATTAATTTAATTAACCGAACCCATTTATATTTTTATCCAAATTAGTTACAAAATAAAGAAATTATAAGATAGTTTATTTTTAGTTTATCGAAATTAAAACTCTATCTAACATTTTATTTGTTAATTTACATAAGTTTCTAAGTCAAATAATAATAATACAATTAAGTAATTACCCATTTTTAATTTTAAAATATCACTAATCTCTAAATTATGGAGAAATCCACCATACTAATTTATACCATTAGTAATAGGATTAAGATGCAAAAATCTTCAACATTGGATTGGATTTAAAATTAAAAAAAAATAGATTTTGGAGTTTAAAATTTTAAGAGTTTATATAAATATATAAGGTTCACTTCTTTCCTTTTCCTTTTTCTTTCTTTTCTTCTTAATTTTATTTTTTCTTTCCTTTCTATTTTTCTTTCTTTATTTTTCTTTCTTTTATCTTTTTCTCTTTCCTTACTTTTCCTATCTGGTCCGCTATTCTTAATGGCCCATTCTCCCTTCTCTTCCTCCTCGTTTTTATTTCATGACTTCTTCCCTTCTCCAATCTTTCCTTACTGTTCCAACATACACTCGTGTATCTGTGCATGTGAACATCCCAACCATCATCGCCTTCTTACTACCGACACCACAAACAACCCACCCAGGATCGTCTCCACATGAGCATGCCTTTGGAAAACCCAGCCAACAACTGCTTTGAAATTTCAAACTCAAGCCTATGTCCAGGAACATGACCGCCATTTCCTCCGCCTCGTCCTGTCACCTTCGACCACTTGGCAACGCCAAAACCCAATAGCACCAGCGCCACCGCCACCATCCCCTCATCCTTTACCCCCATACCGCAGCCCTCTATCACCACCTCGACGCAACCATCACCTCAAAACCAAAAGCATCCAAAACCACCTTCCTAACCCTAAACTGCCTCTGACCAACCACCACCCCTGCTGAAAAAATTCCCTACCGTTTTCCTATGCTCCCCATCTACGCGGTTCCCTCTAACCCAACAACAAACCCCACCATCGACGGCCCCCCGGAATTTGGTCAAAGACCAAAAGCTGTTCATCTCCCTATATCTCATCGCATACGAAACTAAAATTCATGAAACGACCACCAAAATTCAAAATTTCAAATGCCAATCACGTTTTTATAAGTAAATGATTAAATCATGATATTCAAATTTTTACAAAATTGGGTTAACTTATTGTGAATTATACCATTCAACGTTTATACTTGATAATATTTCACGAAACCATTTTTAAAACAAAATATAATCGAAAATAAACAGATTTTCTTTAAACATCATAACCTAAAACTAATTAGAGTGGGAGATAGGGATTTTGAAGTCAGGCCTAACATTCTTTTTAAATATATACAGCAGTGTTTAAAAAAAGGAGATAATGAACAGGCCTAGGCTTCTCTGGTTATAATACTTGCATGTATTCATACATGAGTGTGTATATGCATTCCTATATAAGCATACATATCGACAATACTTCAATTCCCATGACCAAGCATATATTACACTATAGCAGGATTAGTTTTACTAACAATTATATATATATCGATTATATACCGATGAACCCCTGCTTCCAAGCTTTGAACACCAAGCTTTTTTGGTTTTTAATGGCTGCATACCTCTTTTGTTATTATTATTATTATGATATATATATATATATATATATATATATATTGTATGAAAGTTTTCGAATGGTCTAAATAGGGCAGTGATATGTCGACATATATAAAGAGAATGGGAGGGCTGAAGCTTGTACAGTAATTTATTTTATTTTTTCTTTCATTTTCTTTTTATTTATTTTGATTTGTAATATGTAGACCAGATTTGATTTATAAGGTGGATCAGATATTTTATGAAAGACTTGATTTGTGTACTTGACGTGATATGTTGTGATCTTGATTTTAAGTTTGCCATGATGATGTCTCCGTTTGTGTTTATAAATATATTTATATGAATTGATTTATATATATCCTTATGTGTATATATTTTCTTTTCCCATTTTTATAATAATGTGTGTGTGTCTACATATATACATATGTATGTCCACATATGTGCATTTAATGTTTATCAAAAAGTTTGTGCTTCCTTGTAGATATGTATACATTTATTTACACATGTATTTACATTCTTCACATTCATTATTATATACATATATACCTATACTTTTGTATATCTTGTCATCATACACACACACCCACACACATACACACAGGCACATATATATATGTACATTTATGCATATTTCCATATACATTACTTTATATGGCCATATATATATGTTCTTATTTGCTTATACATATATGAACATTATTAACTTGTATGTATTTATGTTTATATACAAATGTATTCTACCTTGAATTTTAAATGGTGGATTTTTATTTATATTTCTCTAAAATTTATCATATCTAGAAATTTTATTTAAAATTTGAATATAGTTTTTAATCAATTTATAGATACAGATATTTACTATCAGAAAATTTTCCATTTTGACTTATAAAAATAAATATTTCAATAAACAAAATCAGTTAATTGCCTGATATCCGATGGCTAAAAATCTGGATCATTACATTCCTCCCCCCCTAGAACTTTTCATCCTTAAAAAGTAATGAGCGAATTTTTTTAATTTTGATGTTTGTTATTAATTAAATCATTCCTTAAACATTTTGACTCCTCAGTCTTTTATTATACATTTCAACACTTTAAGTTACATAATATTGGTTTTATAAAAATACTTTTCATAACTCGATGTGTTAACAAGTCCATCCATGTTCTTATAGAAATTCAGTCATACGTTGATCAGGCGTAGGAATGAAAATCTATAAGTACTTAGTAGAACCATTTTCAATACTCAGTGAAAATACTTGAAAAACCTTTTTCAAAAATGCTATGGAAAGTATCACCACCCCTCAACCATGGGTTGCTATTAGCACAATGATTGTGTCGCCATACGGGCAAAATGCAAAAGAAAACTATAGGCATCCGCACCTCTCGACTTTCACCATTGAAACACCACAGATCATAGCTACCCCAAGGTTACGTTACTATCACAGTAAAACCGTAAGTAGTCTGTAGGCAATCACTGCCTCTTGATTTACGCTGCAAAACAAAACTTTACCACATGGATCGCAGACTACACAAAGGTTTCGTCACTATCCCAGTGATATCTAATATAGACTGTAGGCACTTACTACCACACGAATTACGCTATGGAACCAATCTACATAGATCGTAATCTACCAATGTTACGTCGCTATCGCAGCGAAATCAAACTTAGATTGTAGGCAATCACTACCACTCGACTTACACTATGGAACCATGATAAATCACATTTACAACAAAGATTACATTGCCATCACAGCAAGACCCAATATAACTGTAGGCATCAGCACCACTCGACTTACCCTACCGAATAAATGATCATTGGGAACTCATGAGTATTGTCCAGACGTCTTCTGGGATCCAAATTTCATTGAACCCGCCCTTAGGGTTCTTAGGTAGAACCACCCAGTAGATCTCCTCCTATAAGTTTCGACTTTCATGAGGGTGCCTTTCCATACTTTAATCTCAAAACATATCATATATATAATACCTTTCAAATCATACTCCTTATATGCATCACATATAAACTTCATTTATATAAAATCAGTTCCTTCAAAATCGATAGTTTTTCAAATTTGGTTTACCAAATTTCCAAAATTGACTTTTTGCCAAAATCAAAAGTCTTTTAAAATTATTGGGGTTCTAAAACTGTTTCCAATTCGATTTCATATCCATATAAAATCACTCCTTCCAACTTGAATAATTTTCAGATCGATAATTTTTAAGCCCATTACATAATTATATAAACTTTGTTTAGTATTTCAAATATCTTTCAAAAATCATTTCTGTAACGACGCGAAATTTCCGAGGCCGAAAATTCCAGATAGTTATGAAAAAGAAGAAAGAGATAGAAGAAGAAGAACAGAAACTTCAACAACTCACATCCGCAGCGGATAAAATATAATAATAAATAATAACAGTTTACAAAAGAATACTATATCTGTCGATTATATTTAATATACATCAGAGTTTTACATTATATACAGTCACTGATTATTTACAATTATCATGTCCTAGATTAGCAATAATATAAGAACAGTGGAAATACTCTATACGCTATCGCCATCCAGCTCGCCTCCTGAGCTCCAGAACGTCCTAACCTGGAAATCTGTAATACTCGGTCTGACATGAGCATTACACCAAAGTAACACCCGGGTCAGGCTGGAAACCAGCGTGAGTAAAACCCAACTAACAAGGAATACCAAAGCAAAACAACTTATATAAAACCCGGGGTAACTCGATTCAACTCACAAAACCACAATTAGATATAGATATCATTAATTCGACACATGCATTTCCTAAGTACCAAGGCTTATATTTAAATAGTTCAATTTCCTTTGATCACTTCATTCCCATGTATAGATTTCACATATCAATCTATAAAATATTCGAAGTGGTTTCGGGTATTTCCTAATACCCGACCCCCGATCCTTTCGAACTCATGTTATTCTAACCCAAGTTATTCAAATGAAATACTCAACATTTCATATCAGAGATATCTACTCATTCAATACATCCAATACCATTCAATCATCCATAAGCAAAAACTTAATCACATACAAACCAATTTAATTGATTCCAATTGAAATTTCTAACCACATTCATTTAGATTCCTTCATTTAATATTTATTAATACCAAATCAATTAATTAATCAACCCTCGGTTATTCATCTAAATCAATCACCTGGATTAAATAAATTCTCAATTATGTTCAAGTAATTATCTTTAATTCATTTCACGATATTAATTGTTTTTAACCCAAATCAATAAGAGATCTTAATTACCTCAGGAATTAATTAACTATTTTAATTACATTAGTCCATAATTATTTATATTAATTAACTTCTCTAAAGTCACTTGTATTGATTTATTTTCTTAACTAATCAATCTCTATTTACATCATTGATTTACATAGATTAACGATTTCTCATTTACATTTCCATTTATTCTAATCTAATTTTAATTATATTAAATAAATAAATCATTAATTAGACCATATATATTAGTCATTCTTGGTTTATCTCAACCGACGATTTATTATCTTTATTTACTTTATTAAATAAATTAATTACTCTTTAATTAATCATTTTAATTAGTCTCTTGATTAATTCCACAAGGTAATTATATTTTATTAATTCCATTAAGCAATTATTTATCAAACCACCCAATGATTCTTCTAAATAAACTCAAACTAAAATTAATTAACCTAAATCATTAATTAATTAAATTAATCATTCATTTAAACTATTCTGTCTATTTAATGGGTCACCAATTCAATAAACCTTTATAGATTTTAAACCGAACCATTTCTTATTTACGATTTAAGTTTAAAACCATTTTAAACCCAAATGCTTTGAGTCAAACAACAATTAACTTGAGTACCAACCAACACTAAAGTCATTAGATCCTTAGCACGCATTCAATCAACTCAATCAATCAACCAATTATTTAAATTAAAACCATTTAAATTTAAATAAAAATCAAACAGGGTGAGATTTACTCACCTTTGACTTTATTGAAGCAATCCAGACCAACCGAGCTTGCTTCCATCAGGATTCGGACCTCATATAAATATTATATACACTGATCAACATTTGAACTTTAAATCAAACAATTTATCATCAATCTCTTATTTAGTCTAACTTATAATTCGATTTAAATTCTTAAACTAAAAATTACCTTATACCAATTATTTTTGGTTCAAAAAATTTAACAAGTAAATTGAAACAGTTCAAACCCACATCCATCATTTTCTAAGTCCTTATATTTTCAAAATCTACAGTAACATCTGTTATTTATATGTGTATATACATTATCTAAATTAAATTGAAAATGAAGAATAATATTGCTACAAATCTGCCTTGCTGCTAAATCAAGTACTGTGATATATATATATATATATATATATATATATATATAATTTATTTAAACTAGATATATTTAAATTGAATTTAAAGCAAAGCAGAAGTACTTCACCCTCTTGCCGACGCATCTCGAGTCTCTGTTGAAGGTTTGCGACCTGTAGCCTTCATCGCCGCGTACCTCTCAAACCACGTACGCGACCCACCAACTCTGCCCATGGGTACCACACCACCTCACCGACCCCCACGACAGCTGCCGCTCTAGCACGAAACCACTTTACCGCCGTTCGAGCCTGCCCTAAGCCACAGCCCTTTGATACGCGAGTCACTACAATCTGCTAATTTCGATTCCTATCGCACGCGATGCCCTAGATCTCACGACATCTTCCCTCTTCGTCGCGACCCGTCGGCAAGAATGCGATCGAAAATTTTGGACGAGGAAAACACAGCCTCTATTCGAATCAAATTCGATTAGGAAGTAATATTGGGGAGAGGACGTGATGTAGCAGAGAAGAGGAACCATCTGAACGAAAGCCTTCGGCCATTTAATTTTATTTATTTATTTTTCGATGCAAATGAATTGAAGAACAGAGAAGGATGATGTGTTTTAAACTAGGAAGGGAAATATCACTGCGCGTTTCAGATATAGGGTGGCTGATGGATATAGGTGCGGCTGATATGACCTTAAATTTTATTATTATCAAATTTCCAAAATACTTCGTTACGCATAACGCAAAATTCCAAACCCCGAATCCGACATGCCGCCCGGCGATAATAAGGTTTTACCCGCGTCCAGACCACAATGGAACGTGTTTCGAAAGCTAATTCGATCATATGAGCGAGTTACGGAAATAAACGACCAATTTTAAATTAAATCGATTAAAATAGTTCTAAGCGTTTTGAGTTTCCAGGGTCAAACGACAACTCCGATTACAACGAAAATTGAAATCCGATAATAACTAAATATTACGGATCCAATGAAACTTGTTTCGTCGAATTCCGAGACTGTGCCTCGGAAGACTATTTTTAAATTTAATTTAAACGATATAATTTCAAAACGGAACAAAACACTTCCAAACTCAATTTCAACACTTCCACTGCCTTCAATGCTATCAATAAATTTTTTATAAGCCTTCAAATTATTTTGAACAGGCTTAAAACTCCAGATTTAACATTTTACCCAATTTCAAATTACACGATTCAATAGTTAAACTATATAATTCAATAATTTAATTAACAATTAAATATTGATATTTTGAAATTCAAATTAAAAATTAACTTTTTAATTATTTAAAATCAATTTACAATTCCAATTTAAGTTGTTAAAAATTCCGAGTCGTCACATTCCTCCCCCCTTAAAAGAATTTCGTCCCCGAAATTACTAGTTAAGAAGAATAGAACCATACCCGTTTACCTTTCCTCCAAAACCCACAATTCAACAGTCTTACCAACTTGCCACAATATATTCTTTATTAAAGTTCCCCTATTACTTCAACCCATTTCCCAAAACCTTCTATGGTATTCAAACAATATCATTTGTTCAATCATTTAAATTTCAATTTAAAACCAAATTTGAAATTATCAAAATGTTCTCAAAAATTTTCTAACTCTCTAAATTCCCGAAATTTTTTGCCAGCGTCTCCTTTGCGCGGCTAGCTCGGTACAACTACAAAAGGCCTCTACGGGCTCCCAAATTCCAAAACAAAACAAAAACCAAGTGGCTACATCAAAAACCCAATCCAACTTCATACAGAAACTTAAATACATACTTTTTTGTCGGGCAATTCAAATTTATCTTTTGGATCCAAATCCAATTTCCTTTCCTTTAATACCTGCATATCTTACTTAGCAACAATATTCAATCGTAACATTTCCAATCATTTTATACATCTTCTTACATAGGTTCATATCTATTTCAAAATTAGTTTTTCCATTTCATATGAATTCAATTTGTCTTCACTTCTGAGTATTAAATTTTATCTTTCATTTATAACTGATTTATATTAGATTCATCTACTGATTTACTTCAATTTCCAATTTGAAATTGTTTTGTCGTTAACAAAATTTTCGAAAAATTTTCTAACTTCCAAAATTTTCCAAAATTTTTGGCAGAGTTTCCTTTGTACGGAGGAGCTTTTACAATTTGACAAGAGATAGAAATATGTATACATTGACCCACCCGGTCGGAAAAGCAAAAACAGTTCATATTTCCTATTTGTATTGCGTAGGCGTACCTTATTTAGCATTTTAAGCAAGCAGCTTAATTACTCTAGCAAATAGCTCAACCAAATCCAGCCAAACGACCTTCAGGTGCCTGTACTTACTCAATTTAAACATATAAGCATTATATGTGAAGTTTACAACATTTATCTTACTTAAACAACTATAACACTTCAATTCTAAAGGAAATGCATTCAAAATAAATTCCATGAGCAATTTATATATTTTCAAAGCTAATTCAATTGCTTCAACTAGTTTATATACCATTTCATTCAATTTCAGTGGTTTGCAACTCAATTTCTTACATTCTATTGATTTTTAATCCAAACAAGCTCATATTCACTTCAAATGATTCAGAATCAATTTTATTTAATCCCTATTAACTCATAGCATTTTAATTATTATTTTTCACGCCAAACGACAATTATTTTATGCAATTTTGACGATATTCACTTAATAGAGTATTTATTTTAGTTTATAACTATTCTAAATTAATTTCAAATCATTCTGCATTTAATTCCATTTCTTTTCTAATTTATTCTCCAACCATTCATTGCATTTCATTTCCTTTCCTCAATTGTTCCATTCAAAACAATTTATTAGGCTTGGCACATTCAATACTTATAAATTAATAACCATTTCCAAATTAATTTAATCCAAACTTTTATTTAATGGGCTTTCATCCTTATTCGTAGCCAAGCTTCCATAAAGTTTAAACTTAAGTTAATTTACTTTAACTTATTCCAACATCAAACTTAAGTTTACCTCTATTTGATTCTCATTTAATCAAATTCCATTAAATTCAGTTAGCCCATCCATTACTTTAATTCATCTTCTCAATTTATCAAAATAATATCCAAGCACATACTTAACTCATCTATACTTCGAATTAATATACCACCAAATTTAAGTTCAGTCTGATAATCCAATTCCAATTACAACTTTGATTTAGTTTTTATTCAATCAGACTTCATCCATTTATTATTTAATTCAATTAACCCATTTAAAATTTTTATTTTACTTAATTCATTTTCGAATTTATTTTATTAATACATGGCCATTCTCAATTTATTTCTATTCACTTGGGGGAATTTTGTTTTGTAACTCAAACCATTTCTATTATAATCACTTCTCTTATATCCAATTTACCCGCAAATTTCATTAAATATTATTCAAATCACCCTTGAATTTTATTTGTAATTCAAACCATCACATTTTCAATCCAACTTTATTTTATTTCTATTTTTACAACATCTCCTCTTATTTAGTTCATTCTCAAATCCAAGTCGAATTCTATTAAAAATTCGAATTCATTCCCAAACCGAATTTCAAATCCAATCCATTTATTATTATTATTATTTTCCCAAGTTAAATTTTATTAATATACTCAATCAAATAATAACTTAGTCAATTAGCTTATTTCAACTTCTAAATCAATATTCGATTTTAATTATAAATTCACTTCATTAGAATTCCAGTTTGGATTTCCTTTTTATTTCTCAAAATTCCAACATCTTTATTTAAAAAATTTTAGAAATGCTTTTAAATTCACATCATACGTAATAAAATAGCTCTTTATAAAAAAATACTTTTTATGACTCGATGTCTCAACCAGTCCATCCTCGTTCTCACAGAAATTCAGTCATACGTTGATCAGGCGTAGGACTGAAAACCTATAAGTACTTGGCAAACCCGTTTTCAACATCCAGTGAAAATACTTTTGAAAAATAATTTATTGGAAATATGGAAACAATTTTTGAAAATAGAGGAAATTTCTTTGGTGAGAATGCTCTGGAAATCATCACCCCTATCCATGGTCGCAGTTAACCCGATGCTTACGTTGCCATCCCGACAAAATCCATAGATAATTGTAGGCCTTCGCGCCCCTAGATTACACCATGGAACCCATGACAGATCGCAGCTACAACTGGGGTTACGTAACTATCACAGCAAAAACCCATATAACTGTAGGCATCAGTGCCCTCGAATTTCGCTGCCAAAAATGAAACTTCTCCACTCCACTCGACCATAGATCGCAGTCTACTGATGTTGCATTGCCTTCCCGACAAAATCAAGTGTAGACTGTTGGCACTCATCCTCCACACGATTTTCGCTATGGTCCCCACAGTAGATCGCAGTGACATCGAGTTACAGTGTCGTCACAGCATAACCCAAATGCCCCTGTAGGCATCAGCGCCCTCGACTTTCGCTACCCAATAATTCTCAGGAACTAGTTTTGTCCGGACTCCTCACAGGATCAACTTTAGAACCCCACTTGGGGCTCAAGGCAGCACCACCCAGTGACACTCCTGAGAAGTTCATTTCAAGGGAGCGCCTTTTTCCCCAGGGCCATCATCAAAACATTTTATACTATACACATATAGTATCTTCAAATCATACACCTAGTATGATATCATACAAAGCTCCTTTACACAAAATCGATTATCCCAAAATCGATAATTCTCAAATTAGGCTTTCCAAATTCCAATATTGATTTTACTCAAAAACCAAAAGCCTTTCCAAATCCAAAGGTTCTCAAAACCTTTTCCAAAATCCTCATAAGATCCTTTATATATATACAGTTATATATAATTTTTAAAACTTTGGATCACTTCAAACTTGAATAAAACCCTTTTATTCTTCAAAACACCTCCATAAATCCTTTTCTTCTGGCAATAGATTTAACAAGGAAAGATTAATCTTATATAACAAAGATATATAACTTCGTTTAATCAAAATCAAATCTTCAAATTTGATTACTCTTTCAAATATCAATTCCATTCAAATCCGTACGATAGACACATAACATTTGTATGCTATACCAATCTGATCGCTCACTGAATCACACAATTTCACTTTCAAACTAGTATCGTCCACCCGACTTCCTAGTGCGGGCTCAGATCTGGTTTCTTGATTAGAAACCGTCATTCTCCTTGCGTAGCTATAACTATGATAGAGAACATCCAGAACCAATCAACAATCCATATCCAGGTTCGCCGTCGAAAATCGAGTGAAAAATCCCAACTCGGATCGATATAACTATCTCGAAATTCTGTGCTCGAATCTGGATCAAATCACTGTGCGAATAGAATAATATACGTACATCCTACGTATTTATTTTCATTGATTATTAACCACATCAATTTCTTTTCTATTCACAATTGCCTCAATTCCATTGAATTATCACTTCAATCCTTATCCCAATTGGGTATTTAATTAATAACAGTTTGAACTCCGACCAGTTTATATTTAGAAAATAGCTTGAAAATTTTAAAAATAAATAAGTAGTTGAAAAATAATTATTAGTTTACAAAATAGCTATAAAACAGGTAACTAACTCTGAAATAGTTGAGAAATAGCTAAATAGTTTCAAAATTTTTAGATAATTGCAAAATAGTTGGAAAATAATAATTTATTTGTAAATAGTTGAAAAATAGTAATTCGTTTAGAAAATAGTTGAAAAATTGTTAAATAGCTCCAAAAATAATTGTAAAACAAGTATAAAATAATTTGGCTTTGAGAAAGAAAAGTTGTATATATTAAATAGCTTAGAAGAAAATAAGTTTATATCAAAACAATTTATATTGAAAATAGTCCAGAGTCAAACTGTTCACTTCCCAACAATTCAACTTAAATTTCAATTTAAATTGACCCAATTCCAATTCAAATAACTCCAAATTCCATTGGACTTGATTTATTCCCAATTCAAGTTGAATAAATCTTGATTCCTCTCCCAATTTAAATCAAATTCTATTTGATTTTAATCATGTCCACTTTAATTATAATTTCAAATTATTCCAATCAATTTTGAATTATTATCAATTGAACTCATTTCAAATTCAAATCATTTCAATTTAATCCAATTCAATTTCTCATTTAAATTTTTAAACTTGTACATCTTCAATCACCAATCCACTTAATTCAAACTCAATTCAATTGGTACAAATGGAATCTAAGTTTCATCTTTGACCCATCTCGAATTATATAAATTCGGGTTGAATTTTCAAAGGTTGATTTAACTCTTTAAACCAAATTAACTTTCATTTAAAAAATTTAATCAATTTAATTTCTGATTTCAATTCTCAAAATTTCATTTTAAATTATCTTTACTTATGTATCTCAAGGTTCAAATAAGATTTCAATACAATTTTATTTTAAAATTTTAATTTATTATTAAATTTTATCTTCAAGTTTGAAGCTAGTTCTTAAACAAGTTTATTTTACAATTCAATTATTCCAATTTATTTTATTGATATAACACTATCCTCTATTAAAAGATTTTCATTAACAATAGGATGATATCATCCAATTTATTTTAAAACGTCCATCCATTTTAAAATCTTAAATCTCAAACCCGTTTTGAGATCACACAAATTCCTAATCCAGATCAACCATTTAACTTTCCAAGTTAAATTCCAATTTCATCTTGAAATTTCCAATTCTGGTTGCTTTCTCTACACTTATTTAACTTTCCCAAAGTTAAATTCCCATTTACTTAATCCAATCAACCTTACTCAAATTGAATTCCCGCTTCAAACTTCAAAATTCTTTCCCTCTTATAAGTTCAAAACTTATATCACTTTGGGTTTTTACCTCACACTTCAGGGAAAAATATCAAAACTCAACCTCTTAGAGTTTATTTCAAATTATCTTTGATATCATGTATATCCATACATATATACATATTTATTTCTTGGCCCTCCCAGCCATGTTTTACAATTTTAAACCACCCTTGGTTTTAAATTCAAATCAAATTTCAAACAACCCATTGTTTCCAATAAGTCCCAGTTATCCAAATAATACTTATTTATTATTTTTCATTACTTTGAAATAAAATTTCCGAATTCTGGGACCAAATTTAGAATTTCATTTTCAATCCATTTAAATTTTAATTTAGTTGTATTTCTGTTTTTACTTAATTTAATTCTAATTCAAGATTTCAATTTGGTTGTATTATATAACTTCTAAATTTTAATTTCAATACTTAACAACCAATCACCTTAATATTTATTAGAAGGGAATATTGCTTTATATATCAAAATATATTTCTATATAACATCATTTAAAATCTTTATATAAGAAAATAACAAGTACACGCTCATATATATATTCTTAACTCACTCAAGAGTACTACAGACTCTATTAAATGAGTAATCCCCACCAGAGCCAAGGTTCTTGCTTAACCTTTCAGCTCTGATACCAAATGTAACGACCCGAAATTTCTGAGGCCGAAAATTCCAGATAGTTATGAAAAAGAAGAAAGAGATAGAAGAAGAAGAACAGAAACATCAACAACTCACATTCGCAGCGGATAAAATATAATAATAAATAATAACAATTTACAAAAGAATACTATATCCGTCGATTATATTAAATATACATCAGAGTTTTACATTATATACAGTCACTGGTTATTTACAATTATCATGTCTCAGATTAACAATAATATAAGAACAGTGGAAATACTCTATACGCTATCGCCATCCAGCTCGCCTCCTGAGCTCCAGAACGTCCTAACCTGGAAATCTGTAATACTCGGTCTGACCCGAGCATTACACCAAAGTAACACCCGGGTCAGGCTGGAAACCAGCATGAGTAAATCCCAACTAACAAGGAATACCAAAGCAAAACAACTTATATAAAACCCGGGGTAACTCGATCCAATTCACAAAACCACAATTAGATATACATATCATTAATTCCACACATCCATTTCCTAAGTACCAAGGCTTATATTTAAATAGTTCAATTTCCTTTAATCACTTCATTCCCGTATATAGATTTCACATATCAATCAATAAAATATTCAAAGTGGTTTCGGGTATTTCCTAATACCCGACCCCCGGTCCCTTCAAACTCATGTTATTCTAACCCAAGTTATTCAAATGAAATACTCAACATTTCATATTAGAGATATCTACTCATTCAATACATCCAATACCACTCAACCATCCATAAGCAAAACTTAATCACATACAACCCAATTCAATTGATTCTAATTGAAATTTCTAACCACATTCATTTAGATTCCTTCATTTAATATTTATTAATTCCAATTAATTAATCAACCCTCGGTTATTCATCTAAATCAATCACCCTGGATTAAATAAACTCTCAATTATGTTCAAGTAATTATCTTTAATTCATTTCACGATATTATTGTTTTTAACCCAAATCAATAAGAGATCTTAATTACCTCAGGAATTAATTAACTATTTTAATTACATTAGTCCATAATTATTTATATTAATTAACTTCTCTTAAGTCACTTGTATTGATTTATTTTCTTAACTAATCAATCTCTATTTACATCATTGATTTATATAGATTAATGATTTCTCATTTAATTTCTATTTATTCTAATCTAATTTTAATTACATTAAATAAATAAATCATTAATTAGACCATATATATTAGTCATTCTTGATTTATCTCAACCGACGATTAATTATCTTTTATTTACTTTATTAAATAAACAAATTACTTCTTAATTAATCATTTTAATTAGTCTCTTGATTAATTCCACAAGGTAATTATATTTTATTAATTTCATTAAGCAATTATTTATCAAACCACCCAATGATTCTTCTAATTAAACTCAAACTAAAATTAATTAACCCAAATCATTAATTAATTAAATTAATCATTCATTTAAACTATTCTGTCTATTTAATGGGCACCAATTTAATAAAACTTTATAGATTTTAAATTGAACCATTTCTTATTTACGATTTAAGTTTAAAATCATTTTAAATCCATATGCTTTGAGTCAAACAAAAATTAACTTGGGTACTAACCAAAACTAAAGTCATTAGATCCTTAGCATACATTCAATCAACTCAATCAATCTACCAATTATTTGAATTTAACCGTTTAAATTTAAATAAAAATCAAACAGGGTGAGATTTACTCACCTTTGACTTTATTGAAGCAATCCATACCAACCCAGCTTGCTTCCATCAGGATTCGGACCTTATATAAATATTATATAAATTAATCAACATTTGAACTTTAAATCAAAGATTTTATCATCAATCTCTTATTTAGTTTAACTTATAATTCGATTTAAATTCTTAAACTAAAAATTACCTTATACCAATTATTTTTGGTTCAAAAAATTTAATAAGTAAATTGAAACAGTTCAAACCCACATCCATCATTTTCTAAGTCCTTATATTTTCAAAATCTATAGTAACATCTGTTATTTATATGTGTATATACATTATCTAAATTAAGTTGAAAATGAAGAATAATATTGCTACAAATCTGCCTTGCTGCTAAACCAAGTACTGTGATATATATATATATATATATATATATATATGTATGTATGTATGTATGTATATATAATTTATTTAAACTAGATATATTTAAATTGAATTTAAACCAAAGCAGAAGTACTTCACCCTCTTGCTGACGCATCTCGAGTCTCTGTTGAAGGTTTGCGACCTGTAGCCTTCATCGCCGCGTATTACGTCGCGATCCCCCCCACAGAAGATCGTACCTCTCAAACCACGTACGCGACCCACCAACTCAGCCCATGGGTACCACACAACCTCACCGACCCCCACGACAACTGCCGCTCTAGCACGAAACCCCTTTACCATCGTTCGAGCCTGCTCTAAGCCACAACCCTTCGATACGCGAGTCACTACCATCTGCCAATTTCGATTCCTATCGCACGCGATGCCCTAGATCTCACGACATCTTCCCTCTTCGTCGTGACTCGTTGGCAAGAATGCGATCGAAAATTTTGGACGAGGAAAACACAGCCTCTATTCAAATCAAATTCGATTAGGAAGTAATATTGGGGAAAGGACATGATGTAGTAGAGACGAGGAACCATTTGAACGAAAGCCTTCGGCCATTTAATTTTATTTATTTATTTTTCGATGCAAATGAATTGAAGAACAGAGAAGTATGATGTGTTTTAAACTAGGAAGGGAAATATCTCTGCGCGTTTCAGATATAGGGTGGCTGATGGATATAGGTGCGGCTGATATGACCTTAAATTTTATTATTATTAAATTTCCAAAATACCTCGTTACGCATAAAGCAAAATTCCGAACCCCGAATCCGACATGCCGCCAGGCGATAATAAGGTTTACCCGCGTCCAGACCGTAATGGAACGTGTTTCGAAAGCTAATTCGATCATATGAGCGAGTTACGGAAATAAACGACCAATTTTAAATTAAATCGATTAAAATAGTTCTAAGCGTTTTGAGTTCCCAGGGTCAAACGACAACTCCGATTACTACGAAAATTGAAATCCGATAATAACTAAATATTACGGATCCAATGAAACTGGTTCCGTCGAATTCCGAGACTATGCCTCGGAAGGCTATTTTTAAATTTAATTTAAACGATATAATTTCAAAACAGAACAAAACACTTCCATACTCAATTTCAACACTTCCACTACCTTCAGTGCTATCAATAAAATTTTTATAAGCCTTCAAATTATTTTTAACAGGCTTAAAACTCCAGATTTAGCATTTTACCCAATTTCAAATTATATGATTCAATAGTCAAACAATATAATTCAATAATTTAATTAACAATTAAATATTGATATTTTGAAATTCAAATTAAAAATTAACCTTTTAAATATTTAAAATCAATTAACAATTCCAATTTAAGTTGTTAAAAATTCCGAGTCGTCACAATTTCTCCCTAATTATAAATTCAATAAGGGAAGTTCGAATATATATAACTGACATTTATATTCTCATTAATGCCAAATTAAAATTTTCAAGTTACATTACCTTTCAAAGTTATTTGCCACATTTCTTCTTATAAAGTGAGTTTCAGTTATAATAACTACTTAATCTTTATCTTTAAGTCATCGCATTTACTCAAAATGTACTATATTACTTCAAAATCGTTTTTGGCTTAATATTCCGATTACGGTTCTAATTCAGAATTACTTAAGATTTTCATTTGAGTTAATACTTCAATTTTTCCCAATTTGTATTCAAATCCATGATTTAAATATGAATAATTTCCACTTTAACCAGTTTGAATTTAGAGAATAGCCTGAATAGTTTGAAAATAGTCAAATGGTTAATATAAGATAGCTTAAGTTTTAAAAAGAATGGTTTGTATAGTAAATAGCTTGGAAAATCAAAGTAAATTTGAATATTATAGATTTAGAAAGTTCATATTAAAATAGTTCATTTAAAAAAGTTTCAGAGTCAAACTGATTCAATTTCCAATCTCCGATTCAAATCAATTTTCAATTTCCATTTCCATTTAGATTGATTCAATCCTGATTTTAATTTGAATTAACTTCGATTCCCATTCTAATTAAAACCAATTTCCATTTTGATTCAAATTAATTTAACTCAATTCCAATTTGAATTATTTGCGATTCGATTCTCAATTTGTATTTCTATTCAATTTCAGGGTTGGATATGTATCATTTCAATCCACTTCTTAATTTACTCGAAATAATCAATTTACAGTTTTATACATTGTAAATAACAAACAGAATGATAGCAGGATATATCAGAGTAAATAAACATCCAAATTATCTAAAACATCAATCAATAACGTCCATCACAAATTTACACAATTCGAAACTTGTTTTATTTCAAAAATCATTTTGAAATCATACGTAACTTCTTTTGCACTCGTATCAAATCTATAATTTCCTTTTACAATTTAACCTATTTAACTTCCATAAGTTAAATTTTGATTTCACCTTAAATTTCTAATTTCAGATTATAAGTTCAATTCATTTAAACTTACTCAATTTAAATTTTACATTCCAAATTTAGATTTCTTATCAGTATCACCTCCCACTTATAAATTTAAAAGCTTACTTTTCCTTTGGATTACACTTCACATTCTCTGGGGAATTCTAGAATTCAACACCTAGTATTTATTTCAATTTACCTTGTAATCATATATATATATATATATATATATATATATATGCGTATATGCATATATATCCCCTTCTATAAATATTTATCCCATTTACAAACCAAATCACACTTCAAATTAAAACCAACCTGTGTTTCTATCCAAACTAATTTTCTCCAAAAATTCCAAAACAACTGCTGTTTTAAAGCAAAAATTTCCATATTCAAAAATATTCTGAATAATATTACTTATTATTTCCCTAAACACATTTTGAATTTTTCAGGAATTAGTTCCAAAACCCACAATTTAGATCCATTTTTAACTTATGGGTCATATCTATAACTTATACTTATAATTTCACTTCCTTAAATGTTTTGCATTGTTTTATCATTGTCTATTATGTAATAAACATCCTTTTTTAAGATACGACAACAAATTTTTGTGATAATAACCAATATTATCATATCTAGAACCCAAACATACTTTACATTCCATATTTCTTGAAGGATTATTTCTATATATAAAATACAATCAGGGTAAACTTGTTTCATTCTTATTAAATTTCTATTTGGTTATATATGTTTTACCACTTAAATTTTATAACTTACTTTCAATACCAACAACCAATCAACTTATTATACTATAATAATCCAAAAAAATTAGTCCCTTTTGTATCAAAATATAATCTTATAAAAATATTTTTTTTAAACCGTTTAAAAATCATTATACAAGAAAATAACAAGTACGCCATCGTATAATACACTCAACTCATTCTATGGTACTACTGACCCTATCTCTAATGAGTAATCCCCAGTAGAGCCAAGGTTCTCGCTTAACCTTCAGCTCTGATACAACATGTAACGACCGGGCGATTTTCGACCCCTGAAAATTGACACTAATATGTTCACTATATAGAGTGTCGAGCAATCGAGTGTCGGAAATACCAGGTTGTTAGGGTTTAGGAAAAGGGATAGAAGAAGAAAAAGAAATAACAGCACAGAATTGCACAATCATAGTGAACCAAAATATAATAAACAATAAAAGCATTTTATACAAAGAAAAGCTGTAACTGCTAATATATATACCCAAGTTATCATAGTACAATCGTCAACAACAGATCTGGACAGTTATAATAACTTGTACCTAAATGTTGAAAATACAGCCTATAATACACAGCGGAATATAATCAAATATGTGCAATACGTCTCTGCCATATAGCTCGTCTCCGGAGCTCCAAAGCGTCCTAACCTGAAAACTGTAATACTCGGTCTAACCCAAGCATTACAATAAAGCAACAACCGAGTCAGGCTGGAAACTGGCGTGATTAAACACACTTAATTTGAAATACTAAAGTTATAAAACTTCTTTGAATTTATGGAATTAATCTAATTCTAGCATACTAAATTCTAAACCCAACCTGTGAAGGTTCGTAGCGATTATTGAATTGAAGCGATTTTGGATAACATCGATATTCGATCTTGGTCTCTTCGAATCTAAGCAATAAATTTTAAAAGGGAAAATTGTTTAAAATAAACAATTTATATTTAAGGTGACGATATTCAAAAACGGGAACTTATTAAAGATTTTTACTCAAATAAACTGTATCATTATTTTAATCTACTATTTAATTCGTCTAACCACCTGATGGCACCGACAAGAATAATAAAAATAATTATCCAATAAAATTAAACCAAGACATAGATCACTATTTAATTTGAACGATCAATAATCAATATTAACAATTTTCAAATTAGGATTTTTTTATTAATTTAATTAACCGTACCCATTTATACTTTTATACAAATTAGTTGCAAATTAAAGAAATTATAAGACAGTTTATTTTTGGTTAATCGAAATTAAAACTCTATCTAACATTTTAGGTATTAATTTAAATAAGTTTCTAAGTAAAATAATAATAATACAATTAATTAATTACCCATTTTTAATTTAAAATATTAGTAATCTCTAAATTACGGAGAAATCCACCATACTAATTTATACCATAAGTAATAGTATTAAGATGCAAAAATCTTCAACATTGGTTTGGATTTAAAATAACAAAATAGATTTTATAGTTCAAAATTTTAAGTTATTATATAAATATATAAGGTTCGCTTCTTTCCTTTTCCTTTCTCTTTCTTTCTTTCCTTCCTATTTTTATTTTTTCTTTCTTTCTATTTTAATTACTTTATTTTCCTTTCTTTTATCTTTTTCTTTTTCCTTACTTTTCCTATCTTGCCCACTATTCTTTCCAACCCATTCTCCCTTCCCTTCCTCCTCCTTTTTATTTCACGACTTCTTCCCTTCTTTAATCTTTCCTAGCTGTTCCAACATACACCCATGTATTCGTGCACATGAACACCTCGATCACCATCACCTTTCTACCGTCGACACCACAAACAACCCACCCATGATTGTCTCGACATGACCATGCCTTTGGAAAACCCAGCCAGCAACAGCTTCGAAATTTCAAACTCAAGCCCACATCAAGGAACGAGACCCCCACCTTCCTCTGCCTCGTCCCGTCACCTCCGACTACTTTGCAACGCCAAAACACACTAGCATCATCACCACCATGTCCTCACCCTTTTCCCCACATACCACAGCCCCTATCACCACCTTGACACCCCCATCACCTCAAAACCGAAACCACCCAAAACTACCTTTCCTAACCCTAAACTTCCTCCGACCAACCACCACACCAGCTGATAAAATCCCCTACCATTTCTCCCACGCTCCCAATCTCCGCGGCTTCCTTCTGACCCAACGCCGACCCCCACCATCAGCGGCCTCGTCGGAATTTGGTCAGTGACCAAAAAATGTTCATCTCCTTATATCTCATCGTTACGAAACTAAAATTCATGAAACGTCACCAAAATTCAACACTTCAAATGCCGATCATGTTTATATAAGTAAAGTATTAAATCATGATATACGAATTTTTACAAAATTGGGTTAACTTATTGAAAATCATACCATTAAACCTTTATACTTGATAATATTTCACGAAACCATTTTTAAAACAAAACATAATCGAAAACAAATGGATTCTTTAAACAACATAGCCTAAACTAGTTAGAGTGAGAGATATGGATTTTTGAAGTCAAACCTAACATTCTTTTTAAATATTCATAGCAGTGTTTAAATAAAAGGAGATGATGAACAGGCTTGGGCTTCTCTGGTTATAATACTTAAATATATTCATGCATGAGTATGTAAATATATTCCTGTACAGGCATACAAGTCAAAAACACTTCAATTCCCATGACCAAGCATATATTACAATATAAAAGGATTAGTTTTACACACAGTTACATATATACTGATGAACCCCAGCTTCCAAGCTTTGAACAACAAGCTTATTTGGTTTTTAATGGCTGCATACCACTTTTGTTATTATTATTGTTATGATATATATATATATACATACATACATATATATTGTATGGATGTTTTCGAATGGTCTAAACAGGGCAGTGATATGTGGGTATATATAAAGAGAATGAGAGGGCTGAAGCTTGTATAGTAATTTATTTTATTTATTTTTCGTTTATTTTTATTATTTTTTATTTTGATTTGTAATATGTAGACCTGATTTGATTTATAAGGTGGATTAGATATTTTATGAAAGGCTTGATTTGCTATTTTTTGTGCTTGACTTGATATGTTGTGATCTTGATTTTAAGTTCGCCATGATGATGTCTCCCTGTGTGTTTACAAATATATTTATATGACTAGATATATATAAATATGTGTGTGTGTATGTATATATCCTTATGTGTATATGTTTGCCTTTCTCATTTTTGTAATAATGTATATACACACATATATATCTCTACATATATGCATTTAATGGTTATCAGAAAGTTTATGCTTCCTTGTAGATATGTACACATTTATTTACACATGTATTTACATTCTTCACATTCACTATTATATACATATATACCTATATTAAAGTATATCCTGCCATCACACACACACACACACATATATATATAGACATATATATACACACATTTTTGCAAATTTGCATATACATTACTTTATATGACCATATGTAGATAAATACATACATATATATATATATATTTATATTTATATATTCTAATTTGCTTATACATATATGAATATCGTTTACTTGTATGTATTTATATTTATATACAAATGTATTCTACCATGAATTTTAAATGGTGGGGTTTTATTTACATTTCTTTAAAATTTATCATATCCAGAAATTTTATTTAAAATTTGAATATAGTTTTTAATCAATTTATAGATACAGACATTTTACTATCAGAAAATTTACCATTTTGACTTATAAAAATAAATATTTCAATAACCAAAATCAGTTAATTACCCGATGTCCGATGGCTAAAAACCCATGTCGTTACAATAGTGGATGCTCAAGATACATGACTGGAAATCCGAAGATTTTAAATGATATAATTTACAAAAATGGTGGATTGGTAAATTTTGGAGACAACTCTAAAGTATAAGTCATTGGCATCGGCAATGTCAGGTAATTTTAAAACTCCAACTATTTCTAATGTTTTCTTGGTCAGGTAAATGTCACATTGAAGATAATAAGTCAAACATTATTTATGAAGGTATTAGGAAACGAAACATCTGTATATTAAGTATGAAAATCTCAAATGATAATTTGTGTTGTTTGGCGGAATCAAGTGATTTTGGATTTGGCAAAAAATATTTGGTCATCTGAATTTCAAACTAATATCCAAAGTTGTTAAAAAATGATTGTAACAACCCAGATTTTTCGACATTTGATTTGGAATATTTAAATGGTTTTAAATATTGAATTTGGATTATAGACTGATTTTGAATATGGAAAATTTAGGTTTTTAGTTACAAAGTAAATTCAAAAATTAAATATAGCAATTTATTGAATAATTTAATTATTTAACTTTATAATTGAATATTGATTAAATTATTATATCTAGAGTTTTAAGCTCGATAAAAAATATATTTAAAAGCTAATAAAATTAATATTAATAATAATGAAGATAAAAAAAAATTAAAATTGAATTTAAAAGTGATATGTTCAATTTTAGAAATAGTTTGTTCAAACTGACATTTAAAAATAGCCATCCAGGACACGGTCTCAGAATTCAGCGAAACTAGTTAGATTGGATCCTTAATATTGTATTATTGTCGGATTTCAAATTTCGTAGCGTCTGGAGTAATCGTTTGATCAAATGGGATAGAAACGCATTAAAATTAATATCGAAAATTCAATATAATAATTGAGTCCAAAAAGCTATCTTCTCCATACGATCGAACTAGGACTCGAAACCTTTTCTATTGCATTCGGAATAGGGATGTAATATTATAAACGCCTAGTAGCACGCCTCCATAGGGCTTCAAAATTTCGAGACATGCAATGTGTGTGTGTGTGTGTTTATATATATATATATATATGATTTAAATCAAAGCCTAACCTTATAATGTCTTCTAAGCCACTCTATAGATCTGCACGTACCCTTATCTTTTCATTTAACTCAAGTCCTTTCCCTCTTCCTTTCTTTCAGTGACGAATCAATTCAAGAAGAAAAAAATGTCCGAAGCCATCACCTACATTTATAAAAATCGAGACTACCTTTCTCCCTTTAAAAATCAAGTCTGTTATAACGAAACGAAAAAGAAAAAAAATCACGCAAGGTCGAAGGGAGGGAATCGAAGTCGATTCGATGAATTGCGAGAGGCGCGACTTGGAGGGTGCGAATGAAGTACTGGAGAGGGAGATTGTACATGGGTCGTTCGTCGGTTCTGAGTGGATGGGTCCTGACCTGGTAGGGTTTAGAGGCAACCGCGATGGGTAATGTCACGCTTGATGATTAGGGTTTTGGTTGGGCCTGGAAAGAAGGCTCGGACTTGAGCCTGGCGGAAAAATGAAGCCACGTTCGTTAGTGGAACTGGGACGCGTCAGAGTGGAGGGAGCTACGGCATGGTCGACGTCGAGGTGGGCGTTGGCTGTAGTAGTGGGTTCCCGGGTCGACGCTCGTGGCGGAGGCAGGAAGGGTAGTCGAGACTTAGGGTGTTTTCTAATTGTGCGCGGGCTACAGAGATCATGGCCGATCAAGCAGAGGTAGGGTGTCGAGGTTCTTGTATTGGATGAGACGTGGAGGTATAATTTGAAATTAAAAATTAATTTTATGATTAGTTAGTTGAAAAAAATACTGATTTAGATAGCTAATAAAACTTATAATTTATTAATACGAGGTTCAAATCTATGAAACATGTCGAGTTTGGCTCGTATCATTGAAGTGGAACAAATTTGCAAATTTAAATAAAATTAAGGTGAGAAAAATTCTCACACATTTAGATTACCAAAATTTAAATTTTAAATGGTTGAAATTAAATTTTAAATTTTGGATGCTGTTGAGTTTATAAATTTATTGTCTGTTGGATGATATAATATATATAGTTGTTTATGTATTAGTATTTGGAGTGATATTCCCGCACATTATAGCAGATCAACCCCTATGCGCCCCACATAATAGCGGATGACCCTATATATCGAGATGCCCCCCTCGAATTGTGATTGATATTTTTATGTCGCATTAACATCTGTGGACGCAGAGAAACGAGTTGGAGAGATCCAACTGGATTCCTCAAAAATGTTAAATTCAATTTCATATATTGTGATATACTGATTGTGTACAATAATCTATATAGATTATTATGGTGTTTGGAATTTTGTTGGATGCTATTGTAGCACTAGCTAGGATTTTAATAATTTAAATACCATAAATATATTTTTAAAATTTGAGGAATAAAGGGGAATTTTTGGTATAAAAATGTTTATACTGTAATTGGCTAATTTTAAAGAAAAAGAGTTAGAAAATATATGGATTTTGGGTAACACCTAAATATTGAGAATTTTTAATAGAAATTTTAAAAATGAAGTCATTGAAAAGAATTTATAAGGTGATATTCATAAAAATGTAAAAGAAGTTGAAGTCGATATTAACAATAGATCGGAAGTTATAAATGTGATTTATAAAGGGATGGATTTATAAAAATGGAATTTTATAAATAAGATTGTTTAATAAACATGGAAAACTCAAAGGAGTTATAAAAATTTGTAAGCGATGTTTATAAATAAAGAAAACTGATATCAGGATGATAAATTGGAAATGTAAAAATTCATAGGGTAAAGTTATATTAGAATATGGAAATAAGGTGAGGATAATAGTGTGTTATATTATCAAAAATGGAAATGGTTAAGGAAATTGGAATGGAAGCGATGTGATGAAAACCGAGAGGAATTTATAAGTTGAATTGGTTATTGAGGTTTTAAAAATATTTTTAAATTTTAAGAAATGAGTTTGTCTTAAAAGGAAAATTTTATTATCTTAAAGTAATGGAATTTTAAACTGGTTGAGATTAAAATACTACGGTAAGTTGGTTTTCAAATGTTTAGTATTTATTTAATAAATTCTAACCTTTGAAATCAACTTTGGAAATTTATTTGTTCATCTGAAAATAGTTATTGATGTTATAAAAGTGTTTTCAATATCTTAAATAATAACTTAAATATAATTTGATTACTATTCATTAAAGGAAATACTCGTTATATACATATAATTTTGAAATGATTGCAAATTTATTTATAAATAGTCTCAAGATGTGTAGACGGGTTTATTAAAGGATGGGATTTTATAAGAGAAATCTTATAAATGGAATATTAGAAACTTAAAATTTTCGATGTCTTTATGCGATAACTTTGGGAAGATTTTGAACTCATTTAAAGGAGTTATAAATGGTGGGTTAGAATTATAAACAAGTATAATCGGTTTGGAAATCGTTGGAAGGATTTATTGAGAATTCCGGAGACATATGAGAAAAATTATGTAATACCTCCAAGTTTAACATTGAGGTGGTTTTCGAAATTATACGTATAAATACTTTCCTAAGTATTCAAAGTGGTTTAGTATCTTGTTATGGATCAAGTGTTGAATTGTTTTCAAATACAGAAATATTGAAAGAGACTGAATATATATATATATATATATATATATATATCTTGGTAAAGATGTTTTGGAACAAATATTTTGGAAATCGATAAAATTGGGTCTAGTAATTGATTGTGGATGTTTTATTGAAAGTTAAATAACCGACTATCAATATTGCTAATTTATTAATTGTTTCTAAGAGACCAGGATCAGATTTAATTATCTGAAAATCACTTCGATTTGGTTTGAACGTTACGAATGAATACCGTGAAAAGGATGAAGACGGTTATTCGGTTTGTCCAGACCCAGGGAACCTTGTATGGATGAATGCTATAGAACATCGTCATTGCAGGACGATGAGCATTCTAAGCAAAATTGTTTGTAAAAGGTAACGATTAGCCTCGAATCTCATCTATTAGGAATGATTAAACAGGGAAGATGCAACTAGGCTAAGTGGGTCGCACCCAATTAGGGTATGTAATCACTTTTCTAGATGTCCTCGGAAATTTATTTATTATGGATATGGTCATGCATGGAAAAGGAGCGCTCGATGGTAATCATGGAAACACCCGAGGTAATTAACATATTCAGTCTGTCAAGGTTAAGGGTAGGCCGATCTTGTGCAGCAGGGGATCCCGGTGAGGTCTAGGCACATTGTTCTTGTGGTGTACTGTGATGGGCGATACCCCAGTGACCCAGTCATTCATTGAAATCCATTCTCTAACATGAGCTTACAGTTTTGTTTGTAGAGCCTAGTATGCTGGAATTTAATTAATGTAACAATTTCAGCTATTTTAATAAGTATTTGTATTTAGACACTATTATAATATCACTTGTATAATATCATTGGATTTTCTATAAAATATTTTTTTTATTGTAAGGGAAAAACCCGTCGTGTTTATGTGTGGCGCGGTCTTACGAGACATCTTTTTTTAAGGTATTTTGATAACTCTAATAATTCAATCTGAGTGTGTTTTCTCACGCTGGTTTTCTAGACTGACTCACTTATAATGCTCTGGTCAAACCGAGTATTACAGATTCAAGTTTTAATGCTATGGAGCTCAGGAAACAAGCTGGAGGAGTTCAGACGCATTTTCATACTTGGTTATATTTCCGCTATGTAAGGACAAGTTACATAACTGTCCAATTTGACATATTGAATGTTGTACTCTGATGATTGTAAGTATTAAACAGTTACAGATTCTTTTGTACATTAAAATATGTTACTATGTATTATATTTGTTCCGCTACGATTGTGAGATTCTGTGTTGTTGTTTAATTTTCCCCGTATCTTTCTTCTACTTTACTCTAGCTATTCGCTCTTTCGTATAATTTGGGTTGAACATGAGTGAATTATTATCAACTCAAAGGGTACGGAACTGCAGGTCACTATGCTTGGTATCAGAGCAAAAAGTTAAGCGAGAACCGTGGCTATGGTAGGGATTATTGTTTAGAGATAAAGTCAGTGGTACTCTAGAATGAGTTGAGTGTAATAATAGATATGAGCGCATATTTGTTAGTGAATATAAATAGTTTTGTATTGTGTTGATCTATCTGTTGAGTGGTATATAAATTCTGTTCGATTAGTAGGACGCCACTAAATCAATATGAGTTTCTAAACACTTGAATAGAGTAAGCGGTAGGGTTTTGAAGTGGGTAAATGAAATAATTTTACCTAAATTTTATTTTGATATAAAAGAGAATAAATTTCTAAAAAATTATTATAATGATGTGCTTGGCTGTTATTATATAATCAAAGTAAGATTATAAAATTAGGAATGCTTTATATAATCAAAATAGATTTAAAAGTTTGTGACGGTTATAAAAAACCAAAATTAAAATTGTATAAGTGTAAATTATACAAATGAGTTAAAACTAAGAATGTATTCAAACCAGAATTTGAAAAAATCCTGGAGATCTTAGAAATATCTTCAAAAGTATTTTGAAATAAATAATATTATTATTATTTAGAGATATTTTTGAATAGAAAAATGGTTTTAAATGGATTTTGCAATTGATATAGCACTGAACTAACTTCAATCGTCGGAAAATAATCCTGGTGATGGCCGCACAACATCCTCGGTATTCATTTTCGAGTTTGATTTGAATCAGATTTGTTGGGCAAAAGAGTTTTGTTTAAAATTTCAGAAAGGTATTGTTTTGGATAAAATCAGCTTAATTTTGAAAAATCCAAAGAAATGGTTTGTTAAACCCAAAAAAGCTATATATTTGATTTCATGGTGAATTAAAATAAATACGGCTATTTAAAGATTCCAAAGTCCTGTGGAAAATGGTATTTTTAAGGAGGGAAGTGCGAAAATTGAAGTTGGAATAAAATTTAAAGTGAGGAAGTTGAAATGGAATTCAACTTAAGTTAAATTGGATAAATTAAATTTTAGAAATTTAATTTACTGGATTGAATTGAATTAATATGGTATTTTAATGAAATGGAAGTTAACTTAAGTGAAGTAATTGACATGTATGACGAAATTGAAAGGATTGAAAAATAAAATGGTTTGAAGTGGAATTTAATTTATGTATGTTTTGAAATGATGGTAAAGAAGAATTGAAATTTAAATTAAATTGAATTGGATTAGTAATAATATCGAATTGAAGAAATTATAAAATTTGAATTGCTTATAAAAATTGAAATTAATTGAATAAAAATACACTTAGGCTATAAATAGATGTATAATCTCAAGTTAAAAATAAAATGCGAATATACTTGAGTGTAAAAATTGATGGAAATGTGAAAAATAAATTTTATGACTTATAAAATTGAAAAGTAAAATATAAACCCAAAATAAAATTGTTTGATATTTTGGTAAGGGAAATAAATCTAAACTTGAATTATGAATGAGTTTGGAACTCAAGAAAATTGAATAAAGTGATTTCTGAAATAAAAATAAGACATTGAGTTATAAATTTGAAGTGAACTAATTAGATAATTAATTAGTTAAATGAATATGAAGGTGGAATTTAACTTGGTTAAGTTAAAATTCAGTTGTGAATTAAAAATGGATAATGGAAATAGAACTTGGGTTGTAAATAAAATTTGACTTAAAAAGTAAGCAAATTAAATATATTTGAATAAAATGGAAATAGTTTGGAAAGGTATAAATCAAGATATAAATAAATTCAATGTGAGTGTAAATATTGAATATGGCCTCGAATATAATTTTAAAGGAATTGGAGAATGAAGTTGAATATAGGAAATTAAAATTTGAAGTGGATTATGTCGGTGGACTAATTAAAGAAATTAGTGGATGGAATAGAATTTGATTAAAGAAGAATCAATTTAAGTATGAAATGGAATTTGATTGAACTAGAAATGAACTTAAGTTATAGAGTCGAATAATTTAAAATAAAAGGATTAACTTAAGCTAATATATCTGAATGAAGTTTGGCTCAAATAAAAGTGGGAAATGGTTATTAAATAAAAGAGCATGGAATTATCCCGAGCTTAATAAAATGGATTTGAATATAATGAGTGTGGTTATAATGGGAATGCAATTGAATTGATTGTGAATCAATTAGAAATTGAATGGAATTAAGTATAAATTGAGTTGGAATCAATCTTAAATAACTATAAACTGAGATGGTTGTTTAATAAAATGAATATCGTCGAATTTGCGTAAAAAATTGGCGTTTGGCGTAAACGAAAGTAAATAATACTCTATGAATTAATAAAAGTGAATAAAATTGATTTTTAATCAAATCGGAATGGATATGGGTTTGCTTTATATAAAATGAATTGGATGTAAGTAAATTTGGCCATTAATTCATGCTATGAAAAATAATGTGTTTAAGTTGTTTAATAAGTAAAATGGATTGAATTTTCATGTTTTGGTACTTATGTGTTTGAGTTGAGTAAGTATAGGTACCCAGGGGCAACTTGGCTAGCTTTTGTTTGTGCAAATTGCACATAAGATAAAATGATAGCTTAATAACGCTTAAAAATGCTAAAATAAGGTACATTTTTGGATTAAATAATGCAAATTATAAATATTGATATATATATATATATATATATATATATATATATATATATTCGACCTTGTAGGTCCATTTATATATATTTATCTCTCTTTACATATTGTAAAAGCCTCTCCGTATAAGGGAGACTCTGCCAAAAAAATTCGGAAATTTCGGGTGTTAGAAAATTTTGAAATTTTTTTTGGAAATAATTTTTGTTAACGGAAATCGATTTTGAATTTATAATCGAAATAAAGGATTTGGTTTAGGATGCAAAACTAATTGTTTTGAATGAAGGAAAAAGATTAGAAAAGAGAAATATCGAACTTTCACTAAGTAGGTTTTAATAAGTTAATGGGTTTGGAGTATTTTTCCTGCCAAAGCAATTCGAGGGACGAAATTCATTTAAGGGTGAAGGAATGTAACGACCCAGATTTTTCGACATTTGATTTGGAATATTTAAATGGTTTTACATATTGAATTTGAATTATAGATTGATTTTGAATATGGAAAATTTAGGCTATTATTTAGAAACTAAATTCAGAATTTAAATATAGCGATTTATTGAATAATTTAATTATTGAATTTTATAATTGAATATTGGTTAACTTATTGTATCTTGGAGTTTTAAGCCCAATAAAAAAATATTTAAAGGCTAATAAAATTTATATTAATAATAATGAAGATAATAAGAGTTTTAAAATTGAATTTAAAAGTGATATATTCAATTTTAAAAATACTTTGTTCAAATTGACATTTAAAAATAGCCATTCGGGACACGTTCTCGAAATTCGATGAAACCGGTTCCTTGGATCTATAATATTGTATTATTATAGGATTTCAAATTTCGTAGCATTTGGAGTTATCGTTTGATTGAACGGGATAGAAACGCGTTGAAACTTATATCTAAAATTCAATATAATAATTGAGTCCAAAAGGCTATCTTCTTCATACGATCAAATTAGGACTCGAAACCTTTTCCAATGCGTTCGGAATAGGGATATAACATTGTAAACGCCTAGCGGCCCGCTTCCATAAGGGTTCAAAATTTCGAGATATGTAATGTTTGGTATGTGGAATATATATATGTATATATACCTATATATACACATATATATACGTATATATATACATATATATATATATATATATACGTATATATATACGTATATATATACATGTATATACTATATACACATATATATACGTATATATATACGTATATATGTATATATGATTTAAATCAAAGCCTTGTCCTACAATGTCTTCTTAGCCACCCTATAGATCTACAGGTACCCTTTCCTTTTCGTTTAAATCAAGTCCTTTTCCTCTTCCTTTCTTTCAGTCATGAATCAATTCAAGAAGAAGAAATTATGTCTAAAGCTTTCTCCTCACTTTATAAAAATCGAGACTACCCTTCTCCAATTAAAAACAAAATTAGTTATAACGAAGAAAAAAAACCGTGCAAGGTCAAAGGGAGGGAATTGAAGTTGATTCGATGAATCGCGAGAAATGCGACTTGAAGGGTGCGAAAGAAGTGTTGGAGGGGGCGATTGCAAATGGGTCGTTCATGGGTTCTAAGTGGATGGGCCGCGACCTGGTAGGGTTTAGAGGCAATCGCGATGGGTGATGGCGCGTTCGAAGATTGGGATTTTGGTCACCCCTGGAAGGAAGGCTCAAACTCGAGCCTAGCGGAAAAGCGAAGCCGCATTCGTCAATGATAGGTGGACGCGGCAGAGTGGAAGGAGCTACGGAAAGGTTGATGTCGAGGTGGGCGTTGGCTGTAGTAGTGGGTTCCAAGGTCGATGTTCATGGTGGAGGCAGGAGGGGCAATCGAGACTTGGGATTGTCTAATCGTGCATGGGCAGTAGGGATCGTGGCCGATGAAGCGGAGGTAGCGTGTCGGGGTTCATGTATTGGTCGAGACGTGGAGGTGTTAATCTGAAATTAAAAATTAATTTTATAATTAGTTGGTTGAATTTTTTTTATATAGATTTTGATAGCTAATAAAATTTATAATTTGTTCTTATGAGGTTCAAATCTATGGAACAAGTCGAGTTTGGCTCATAGCAATAAAGTGGAATGAATTTGCAAATTTAAAGAAAATCAAGGTGAGAAATTTTTTCACTCATTTGGATTACCAAAATTTGAATTTTAAATGGTTGAAATTAAATTTTGGATGATTGTTGAATTTACAAATTTATTATCTGTGGAATGATATAATATATACAGTAGTTTATATTAGTATTTGGAGTGATATTCCCAAACACTATAGCGGATGAGACCCTATGCGCCCCGCCTAATAGCGGATGACCCTACATACCACGATATCCCCTCGAAGTGAGATTGATATTTTTATGTCGTATTAACATCTATGGATGCAGGGAAACAGGCTGGAGGGATCCAAATGGATTCTCCAAAAAAAAATTATTTAAGTTCATATACTGTGATATATTAATTGTGTACAATAATCTATCTAGATTATTATGGTGCTTGGAATTTATTGGATGCTATTGTAGCACTAGCCTGGATTTTGATAATTTAAATACCATAAATATATTTTTAAAATTTGAGGAATAAGGGGTAAGTTTTGATATAAAAATGTTTATATTTGAATTGGGGTTATTTTAAAGAAATTGAGTTAGAAAATATATGGATTTTGGGTAAGACCTAACTATTGAGAATTTTTAATGGAGGTTTTAAAAATAACGTATTTAAAAAGAATTTATAATGTGATATTCGAAAAAATGTAAAGAAGTTGAGGTTGATTTTAAAAATATATTGGAAGTTATAAACATGATTTATAAAGCAATGGATTTACAAAAATGGAATTTTATAAATAAGAGTGTTTTATAAACAAGAAAAACTCAAGGGAGTTACAAAAATTTATAAACGATGTTTGTAAATAAAGGAAATCGATATCAGGATGATAAATTGGAAATGTAGAAATTCATAGGGTAAAGTTATATTAGAATATGGAAATATGGTGAGGGTAATATTGGATTACTAATTTGAAAAGTGGAAATAGTTAAGGAAATCGTAATGGAAGTGATGTGATGGAAACCAAGAGGAATTTATAAGTTGAATTGGTTAATGGGATTTTAAAAATATATTTTAAATTTTGAGAGGTGAGTTTGTTTTAAAGGAAAAATTAATTATTTTAAAACTATGGAATTTTAAACTAGTTGAGACTGAAATACTTCGGTAAGCAGGTTTTCAAATGTTAAGTATTTATTTACTAAATTCTAACTTTTGAATTCAGCTTTGGAAATTTATTTGTTCATCTAAAAATGAGTTATTGATGTTATAAAAGCGTTTTCAATATCTTAATAATAACTTAAACATATTTAAATAAATTACTATTCTTGAGAGAAAATACTCGTTATATATATAGTTTTGAAATGGTTGCAAATTTGTTTATAAATTCTCTCGAGATGTTTAGACCGGGTATATTAAAGGATGAGATTTTATAAGAAAAATCTTATAAATGGAATGTTAGAGACTTAAGAAAATTTCCATTGTCTAGTTTCGATAACTTTGGGAAAATTTTGAACTCATTTAAAGGAGTTGTAAATGGTGGGTTGGAATTATAAACAAGTATAATCGGTTTGGAAATCGTTGGAAGGATTTATTAAAAATTCCGGAGACTTATGAGAAAAATTATTTGATATCTCCAAGTTTAACATTAAGATGGTTTTGGAAATAATACATATAAATATTTTCCTAAGTATTGAAAGTGGTTAAATATCCTGTTATGGATACAAGTGTTGAATTTTTTTCAAATATAGAAATACTGAAAGATGCTGGAATCTTAATTTTGATTGTGACAATCTATATGAAATATGTAACATCTCGCCTTTTCGCACGATTTAAATCAACGATGAACCACATGCGTCAGACTTAAACCATACAGAATGGCGGATTGTTATGGGATAAATAAGAAAAAGCAGAGAAAGAAAAAGAAACAAAATAGAATCTTGCAGCGGAACGATAAAATATAATAATCAATTATACAATTTATAAAGCTGTTTACAAAATATTCGATTATACTTATACAACATATATCAGTGTTATAAATACCATAGAATAATAATTTATGCAGCGGAAACAGTATGAATGTGGTGGAATAATATAATAGGCAATAGAAATAAAATCTTCGTCTTCGTCCTCCAGAATAAAATCTTCGAATCCTGAAATGCTCGTACTGACCCGAACGAATTGAAAAGATAAAACACTCGAGTCAGAACTAAAAGATCTTATGTAAGTTAAATAAATAGCAATAAATATGAGTGCAGTAACTTAAGAGATGCTCGGGATTCACATCTCCTAAGGATCCGTTAAACTATTTACTATGTAGTAATATTTCGCTATAATAATAGTGTCTACTAGTAAAATAAACTTACTTTAAAATAGCGTTAAGGAGTGACCCAATATTCCCCTTAACACATAATATATTCCCATAGTCTATATAGTACCGTAATCTCCCCCGTACTGGGCGTCGTCAAAGGGCCCTCCATAGGTATGGTACAAAACCAAAATCGTATAAGGCGTGCTAGGGTAGGTGACACGGCACAACTAGGCAACGCCAGGGTAGATATACCAATTACGCTTCCGGGTCGGTGGTAACGCATAGCCGCAGCTACCGTCCACCTCGAGCCACACCCCCAAATCAAAGAAATCAATAGTGGCCACCGAATAAATCCAAAGTCAGAGTAGAATATCGAAAGGATGTGTCCGATAAAAGGTGCTACCTTCTTAACCCGTCATCGCTCCTGTTTTAGCCACCTTATGCCAACTCACGGGAGTTGGATCCACGTATTTACCTCAAAGTAAATGTCGTCACCATCCTACTTCATTCTGGAATCTCAACCGCGCACACGGTTGTTAAAGTGGTTTTCGGAGTTGGCAGGACAACTTTCGATCCCGTTCTCTTCAACAGCCAATCATTATTATAACACCGCGGTCTCCTCAAAATAGTTTATACTTTAAAACCAGAATATAATTTCCATTACAAAACCATATAAACACGATATCATTTTTATTTTAAGACCCAATCAATATGATATCATTTTATTTCAAATATATCATTTTTCAAGAAATCATAGAACTTTCAAATCTATATAACTTGAAATCTATAGCTTTGAAACATAACTTAATATATTTCAATGGTTTGCATATTAAATTACTTTATATAATAAAATAGCTTCTTTAATTTTTCAAAATAAATCCCAAATACCGATTTGAACCTCTCAATAAACCATTTCAATTCATATTTTTCAAAGCTTTAAATATTCCACCATTTCACAATAAATTCTTTGATAATTCCATATATATCAATTTCAATTACTATTATTTAGATTCTAATTGTTTACTTAATAAATCTAATATCTTTTAAGTAAAACCTTTAAACTTCAAATACTGGATTTTCTTTCAATTTAATTAACCTTATAATATCCATTTAAATTCTCCAAACCAAAATCAAGTTATTAAATCATACCTTTTAAAATCTCAAATGTATTTAAATTAGAATCAATTTTATTCGATAAAATTCTTATATACTTTCATTCAAATCAAATTCATATTTACCTTCCCACCTTATTCCGATTAAACTCCAGAAATAAAATTTTAAATAACCACTAAACCATATTATATTCTAATAAAATCAAACTTTATTATTTAACCTCTTTATCTTTAACCAATTTTTATGCATAGCTTAAAACAAAAAATTTAATTATATATAAAATAACATTATAAAATATGCAATCAATATCTCATAAAACCGTATATTTCTTTACAAAACCATAGAAATCATTTTCGAAATATTTATAAATATATATAAACCACGGAGTCTGTATATAATTTTCTACCCTATGGTCAAGTGATACGGATATTTATCATTTCAATCCGCAATTTAAAAATAAAATTTGCGGTTATATATCATTTCAAACCGCAATCCCGAATGAGATGAAAATGCATAATAACTTGCAGTTTATAACAACATAAAATACAGCGTCCATTCATCCAATATCAACCATCAACCATTTATCACAATCATCATCAAATTCAAACAATAGCATTGATATAGAACGGATAATAAACAACAAGTATTAAATAGCAGTTATATTCAATAATAAGTTAAATAACGGTTTAACTAGCAGTTTAAATGCAATGAATAATTAATTAACAATTTAACTAGCAGTTTAAATGCAATGAATAAATTAATTAGCAATTTAATTTAAATAAATGAAATTAACTGAGATGATGATTAAAAATATGTCAAACAACCATAAATAAATTTTAAATCACATCATATATCAATTTAACAAACATAAGAAATTTTAGAAGTTGTGAGTGGGTTAAAACACTCACCTTTTGAATTTGATTTGAATTTAAATCCAATTTAAACTCAAAAATTTAATAGTCTCCAAATTTTTCCAAACCTGCATCACAATGTCCGGAATTTTATTACGATCCCAGCGGAGGAAACCGCGCGTAAAACTGACATCGTATGTACAAGTTATGCACGTTAGAATGTTTGAAAAAAAAATTTAAATAACAAATAAAATAAATAAATAGACAATACCCTCGCCACGTAAGCCCTACGGTAACCGAAACCTACAGTTCTCATCGTGTTGAAAAAGAAAGAAGTCATCGTTTCTCACGCAATTTCCACGACGCCTAGGCGCGACTCTACCACGATCAAAACCCCGCGCCTCCTCCATTATGCTAGGCCGACCACCCCCTAGCCCACGAGAGACGCGCGACCCCCCAAACACCCATGCTGCCGACCGCCTTCCTCGCCACTTTCCGACGCTTCCACTGACCATCACGATAAACGACCGCAACCCTTTTGCCCGCTCGACCTCCTCTACCTAATGGCGCCGCCCGATCGACCTGTGGTCTCAGATCCACCATTGGATCGAGATGGTGGCCTATGAACGGCCTGGGATTCTTCGATGATTACCGCTTAAACGACAATCCAAATCGAAAAACGAATTGTAGATTTTGGTTGCGCTCGTCGAGGTCTTCAAAATATAATTTTTCTGAATTTTTCTGAGGAGTTTGGATTTTTTAGCGTTAGGTTGAAATTTGAATTGGATGGATTAGGGTTTACAGCCATTGAGGAAGAGGAGCACAGAAATTTCTGTACGAATAGAAATGAGGAATAGAGGCTGCTAGGGTTTATAAATGGGTATTTATAGAGAAAGTTGAAATGGAATTGATTGGATCTATTAGATATACGAGCTAACGACAAAGTGGCACAAAAAGCCCGTTCTGACCCGGAATGAAATTAGGTAAACCAATATATCAAAATAGGTGTTTGAAAATATTTTAAACGCGATGGAAAAAGTTTCAACTCCAAATTCCATCGTATGAAGAAGTTATGCTAAAATCATTATTTTTCAAATTGATTTCAATTGATTTCAATTTATCGATTTCAAGGCGTTTCGAGTCCGTACGATCAAACGACAAGTCTGATCGCTATGAAACTTGAAACCCTACAATAATTCACCGTTGCGGATCAGATGAAACTAGTTTCGTCGAAATCCGAGTTAGTGGCCAAAATAGTTATTTTTACACTAATTAAATAAATTTATAATTTATTAATAAAATCCAATTTTTAAATTTCAAACTTAAAGTTGACCAATTTTATCACTTTTTATATTTCTCAATCATTTACAATGTTTTAAACAAATTATAATTTAATTTAAAGTTGATGAACTTATCGATTTCAGTATTATCCTCAATTCCTTTCAATTCAGAAATTATAAATTAAATTTTCAAAATTTCTATTAAATTAAATTAACAAATCATCATTCCATTCATTATTGTCAAATAGATGGATTTAACATTAGATTCAAAACTATTGCATTAATATTTTCTTATTCCATCTTCATTTCAATTAACGAAAAATTTGATGTTAAATTCTACTTATTTCAATAAAATCAATTATTTAACTTTAATTTCAAATAAATAAATGAATCATGATTCCCATTCTTTAAATATTTAATTCATTTAATTGCAATTAATCCTTTTATTTAATTTTAAATTCCAATAAATTAATAAAGCTTTATTCCCAATCCTTATAACTCATAAATTGTCTAATATAAATAAACTTACCATTACTTACAAATATTACCTTAATTAACATTAACGTAATATTAAATTATAATTACTGTAACAAATTTCAAAGTTTTAATTTTACAAGCTACATACATAGGTAACATACAATAATCGTTACCGTTAACCTTCGGTCACATTAATAGGCTTTTATTGCTTACATAACAATGTTAACATTTATTTTCATAATTCTAATTTCATTCACTCTATCCGTTACTACATTTATATCCATTAAAGTAATATTTAATTACCTTTATTCGAAATAACCGTTTATCACCAATATACTCTTTATAATACTTGTATGGTTATTCTCCACAAACTATTATCATCCATCCTATTATTTCACCCATTATTTAATTTATTTATCTTGATTTCATTCCTTTATTACACCATTTATTACTTTACAAAATAAAATAACATTTAAATTCATCAATGCAAGACCAAATTTCATTTTAAATCCAATTGATTTCCGAATCAAAGTTTATACGTATTTCAAACAACTATTATAATTACTCCCAGAACATTGGTTTTATTAAATGACCATTTATAAATATTTAATTTCCTGAATTTAATCCGATGCCAACATTTTGTTTTCATATATTCAATTTGTAGCTACGTATACGTCTTCATTAATTCCATTGATTTGCATTAACTCCATTCCACAAATCTACATCCAGTTACTACCTTAAAATAAGTTTACGTTTCTGTTAATTTTGATTCACACTTCCGTTATTTTATATTACAATCATTTAAGTAACATTTATCATCAACACAAATATCATGAATACTTATCAACCTGCATCATCCTTATTACATTAATTTACGTTTTATCCCCTTATAAATTAATGCGCACATTAATAAATTCATATTTACATCCACTTCCGTATATAAATTTTGTAACCAAGTTATAACATTTACATTTTTCTTATTTTAATTAATTACCAAATAAATCCATAAATTTATTTACTTGGTTTCAAACATTTTATTCATCAATTTCTGCCCAATAAATAAACTTACGTTTCTATTTAACTTACATTATTTCCAATTAATTGCAATATATATTTTAAATTGTTAATTTTAATTTCAATTGCTACATCTAATTTCTAACATTGGTTCCCATATAAATTATAAGATTTTTAATCCTTTCTAAATTTAAATTAAAAATCTTATTAATTTAATTCATTTTAAACATCGAATTTTACGGGTTGTTACACTCTCCCCCACTCAAAACTTTTCGTCCTCGAAAAGGAAAAAAAGGGAAAATATGAACTTATAAATCAATATGTATTATTCAAATATTATTCATAACACTGATTTTACAAAGTAGGATAATTTAAATAAATATATAGATTTATAACCAATTAAATCTTTCATATTCAAATTTATAAAGTTTGGAAACATTTTCAAATATTTTCTAAGTCCAAAATTTACGGAAAATTTCGGCAGAGTCTCTTTTGTACGGAGAGGCTCGAAAGAAAATATATTATCAATATAACAATATACAACATATATTTACCAAAATAATATATATCCCAACCCGAGAAAACAATATAATAATGCTATAAACCGTAATCCGAAAACGTACCTATTAGTCGGGTAATTGACGCTTATTTTATGGAACCAAAAGCAGTAGCAATTGCTTCCACAACCTGCATTTCACTTATATAATCTAAAAGGGTTAACAATTATATAAATTAAATATTAAAGTTGTTTCACCCATAAACAAATAAATCAATACAACCAACGGCCACTTGTCACATAAAAATCAACACAAATCAAACATTCTTTCATATCAAACAAACAAATAGTTGTTCGGGTTCAAAACTTTAAATTGTACGGAATGAAAAATAACTACTAAGTTACACCATTTACTCAACAGTCTTAGATGAAACAAAATAGATTATTCATTCATCCAAACAATTTTAAAGTATCCTTGCCCAAACAACCATAAACCAAACAAACAACCAACAATTTCAGAAAATAGATCAAATTATTCTTATTTATTTCATTTCACAATATTTGTTGTTTGATTTATTTTCTTTCATATAGTGATTTATCTTTTTAACTTACATTTTTTTCTCCTCGCTTATTTCTTACAATTATTCAATTTCTCAGTATTTCAATTATACTTAAGTGTATAACAACTACAACAACAAATTCTTATTTATTAAAGAATTTCATTAATTACTTTCATTACCTCAAGTTTATTACTTGTATAATATCTACTACATCTTCTTATTATCATTTCAACTTTTGTATCTTTAGGTAAGTTATATATATGCTTTCAAGTATGTAATAGAAAGTTACCCAAGTTTATTTCTGTTTCTTTAATTAACTAAACGTTCAACAATATTATTCTTTGTTTCATTGGTTACAGTTTCAAATTGCCTTTAATTTCATTCATAACCTATCATTAAGTTGCTTATTTTAATTGAAGGCTCCAATTATTAATTAACTTCCATTTAACTACACTAATTGAACTGTACAATAACGGAAATTTAAGAATTTAAATACCGGGTTAAATTTCAAATCATTTTAAAAGAATGGATAAAAATATACTTGCAAATTTATATATCCAATTATATTTAAAACAATTAAAATTTATATTTATTTATCAAAATAAATCTGCAGTAAAACTATTATAGTGGCCTTCCCACTTCAAAACTCGAAAATGAATGTCGATGATGTTGCCGCCATCACTGAAATTATTTTCCAGCGACAGAGAGGGAAGTACATAACTCATATCTTTTCTTAAAATTCTTTAAAATAGTCCTTTCAATTTATATTGAAATATTTATATCATAAAATACTTCTAAATAATATCACTATTATATTCCAAAATCATTCGAAAACTTTTTCCAAAACCCCGGACTTAAGTTCTAAGTTTCCAATTTGACTTATTTTATTTTCAATCTTATTTCAACTATTATTTATAAATTTCAATACCTAACAAATACAACCAAATATATATTATCATTTATAAAATTTTATATATGTAGAAAATATAATAGGCAAAATTATTTCATTAACCAATATTCAAAACAAATATTATGTCGGTCTGTCCTATTAAGTGTATAGAAATCCCTATTGATGTCATAGCATCCCATGCATCAACCAGAATTTATAAATACAAAACGGAACAAATTAGCACAATATTAAAACCTTTTTATAACACTAACAAATACGCTCTCTCATATATATGCTCAGCGACTCCCATAGGGTATTATTACCCTATTAATAAAGAGTCAGACCCCACAATGCTAAGGTTTATCGCTAAACCAAAGCTCTGATACTAGATGTAACATCCCGCCTTTTCGCACGATTTAAATCGACGATAAACCACACACGTCAAACTTAAACCATACAGAATGGCGGATTGTTATGGGGTAAATAAGAAAAAGCAGAGAAAGAAAAAGAAACAAAATAGAATCATACAGCGGAACGATAAAATATAATAATCAATTATACAGTTTATAAAGCTGTTTACAAAATATTCGATTATACTTATACAACATATATCAGAGTTATACATACCATAGAATAATAATTTATGCAGTGGAAACAGTATGAATGTGGTGGAATAATGAAATAGGCAATAGAAATAAAATCTTCGTCTTCGTCCTCCAGAATAAAATCTTCGAATCCTGAAATGTCTGACTGACCCGAGCGAATTGAAAAGACAAAACATTCGAGTCAGAACTAAAAGATCTTATGTAAGTTAAACCAACAGCAATAAATATGAGTGTAGTAACTTAAGAGATGCTCGGGATTCACATCTCCTAAGGATCCGTTAAACTATTTACTATGTAGTAATATTTCGCTATTATAATAGTGTCTATTAGTAAAATAAACTTACTTTAAAATAGCGCTAAGGAGTGACCCAATTTTTCCCTTAACACATAATATATTCCCATAGTCTATACATTACCATAATCTTCCCCCCTACTGGGCGTCGTCGGAGGGCACTCCATAGGTATGGTATAAAACCAAAATCGTATAAGGCGCGCTAGGGTAGGTGACACGACACAACTAGGCAATGCCAGGGTAGATATACCAATCATGCTTCCGGGTCGGTGGTAACGCATAGCCGCAGCTACCGCCCAACTCGAGTTACACCCCCAAATCAAAGAAATCAATAGTGGCCGCCGAATAAATCCAAAGTCAGAGTAGAATATCGAAGGGATGTGTCTGATAAAATGTGCTACCTTCTTAACCCGTCAATCGCTCCTGTTTTAGACACCTTATGCGAACTCACGGGAGTTGGGTCCACGTATTTACCTCAAAGGAAACGCCGCCGCCATCCTACTTCATTCTAAAATCTCAACCGTGTATACGGTTGTTAAAGTGGTTTTCGGAGTTGGCAGAGAGTATGACAACTTTCGATCCCGGTCTCTTCAACAACCAATCGTTATTATAACACTGCGGTCTCTTCAAAATCGTTTATACTTTAAAACCAGAATATAATTTCCATTTCAAAGCTATATAAATACGATATTATTTTTATTTTAAGACCCAATCAATATGATATCATTTTATTTCAAATATATCCATTTTCAAGAAATCATAGCACTTTCAAATCTATATACCTTGAAATCTACAGCTTTGAAACATAACTTAATATACTTCAATGGTTCACATATTAAATTACTTTATATAATAAGAAGCAAAGGTGAAAACTAGTCACATTGCTGAAGCTCGTATTGTTGTGTTTATAGTCCAACATTGATGATTAATGTTTGGTATCAAATGATATTCAAATTCATAATTAACACCTACTCTGTTTGCAAACCAAATCACATATTAAACTAACAGTAACCAAATCAAATTGTAACGTGTCTTAAAAAACTGATGCATTTAGGCAAATTTGTTTTACTAAATCAAAAGTTGATTCTTTTTACTGGCATTTTTGTGATACTTGCTTTTTCACTATCTTCCTTCTAATTTTTTTGAATCTTCAGTTCCCACTAATTTTATGTCCTTATCAATTGTAAAACAGGTGGAAATAGATGGATCTTCTAGAGAAACACCGGATGATGATGAGTATGTGGAAGAAGCGGTTGATGAGGAAACCAGGGACGATGAGTCCATCTCCATCATCGTTGTTTTCACCATGCTTAGTATCTTCCATGTAGAAATTTTCATTTTGATCATGACGACGGTTAAAGAAAGCTAATTTAGGGAATCAAAAGCCTTTTGAATTTCAAGTTTCAACATACATCTAGGGCTGGTGTTCTTAGTGTTGTATCCCTTCAAGATTTCATGTGTTTATAAATGTTATCAAGAATGTTCCTATTAGGTAAAAATGCTAGCTGGTTAGAAGAGATGATTCTTGAGAGGATAGGTTTGAGTGTTACTGCAATAATTTTTATGATGCGTTTGTAAATAACTAAACAACTTGCAATAGGTCTAACTTATTGAACACGGTTGGGGAACTCGACTTTAGGGATTAGAGCAAGATTGGTTGAGTTAATTCCACCAAGAAGATTGTTGGAAATGAAAAAGTGCTGAATAGATTTAAAGAAAATATTTAAGATATTAGGCCATGTAAACTTGAAAAAGAAAGAGTTAAAACAGTCAGGCCTACCAAGTTTGTAGAGTTAAGACTAAAGAGAGCAACCTTACTTTCATTGTTAGTAGTTTGGGGTATAAGGGTAGAGGCTTCAGTTTGATTAATGGTTAGGAGCTCATAATGCTGGATATTAGATATAGTGACAGAATCATTCATATTAGTGTCAAAAGAGGTAGTGAAGTAATCAAGTAATGCATGACTGATGGAATGCTGATCTTTATGAGTTTGGCCTTGCATATGAGTTACAGTGTGAATCCTGGAATATGTATTTTTCACTTTTAGTGATGAGTGAAAGAATTCGGTGTTTCTATCACAACAAAATCTTTTCCTAACTTCTCTTTCAACATGTCAATCTCATCCTGCACAGCCTTGTTAAGAAGATTATTATTTTGATGTTCTAATATAGAAACTTGCAAATCAGAGGGATTATTAAAGAGATCCGAAGAATGTCACTGAGAAGCAAGCTAAGTTTATGAATTTTTTTGATCCAATACCAAATTAGTCGCTTGCCCAAATCTTGACAGAGTTTTTAACATTATTGAGTTTTGCTTTAAGCTCAAAATAAAAACGAACATGGACAATGCAGTTTAGACAACTAAATTAGATATGATAGTGTACACCATTTCATTATACATGGCATGGCTTAACTTGTTCATACTCAGTCCATTTCAGTGTTATCTACAAACAAATAAATTCTTTTTGTTTTATTTTCAGAAAATGTCAAACAATACGAGGATGAAGAAGAAGGTTCCTAATGCTTGCTTTTGTTGTGTAACCTGCAATGTCAAAGAGTTCGTATTATTCATTTGTTATTCTTGTGTTGTAAGCTGTACTCAAACTTGTAATTTTCTTATTATTCATTTGTTGTTCATGTACTATGCGCTATACTTACATAGTTACATGCTCCAACTCTATTTCATTTCGTATATCTAGTTCAGATCTTGCCAGTCATGTCATTTCATTTTATTTCCAAGCCTTTTTTCTGATAATTATACATTTCCTTTTCTATTTCAGCTATTAACATAACAAATATAGTTGAGACTCTTTAGTGAATCTCATATATTATTTATTGAACTAAATGAGCCTGTTGTAATGGTAGTATATTGCAACGGCCAGAAACCGTTGCAATATCATCTATTATAACGGGCTATGTCAGTTGTGTTATAGTCTATTACAATGGGCAATGCCACTTGAATTATGGGCTATTACAACGGTCAGAACCCATTGCAAGTTTCAACGTTTTACAACGGGAATTAATTGTTGTCATACAGTCTATTGCAAGGGCCGATGGCCGTTGTAAAAAGGTGTATTACAATGGGCATTTACAACGTTCATTGCCCGTTGTAAAATACGATCGACTTATTACAACGAGGCCTAATATAACGGGCGTCTGCCGTTGCGAAATCCATATTACAACGGGTATTACCCGTTGTAAAAGGGCTATTTTTTGTAGTGATATAAAATGACCATTAAGCAAATCTAAAGTGTTTTACTCGCTGTCTTTAAAAGATGATGAACGCTGCTTTTGTTTAAATCATCTCCCTCAAGCTTTTAAATGTCTTGATCTTCTATGTTTAATAGCAGCTCTTTATTATCTTTTTTCTTTTGATAAATGTGAACAATGAACCAAGTCTGGCTATATATATGTATATGTATGTATGTATGTACGTATGTGTGTGTGTTGTGTGTGTGTGTGTGTGTGTGTTATAAATGAGTGGCAAGGTTAGAGCAAGCAAGGTAGAGGCATGCACATGTACAAGTTTTTCATTTTTTTCCTTTTAATTTTTTGAGTGATTTGATTTTATGTGTGACTTGATTTATTATGTTTATTAGATTTTATGGTATGCTTGAATTTGATGTTTTCGTGGCTTGAGTTGATGTTTGCCATCATGGTCCTTCTTGTGTATACATACATACATACATACATACATATATGTCTCATATACATATGTTTACCCTACACACATTTGCATACTTACATATTTGCATATAAAATATTTTATAAACATATATAAAAACGTATATATACATATATTTTGTGAAATTCACATATACATATATCTTTCTTGATATACACATGTTTTTCATATACATAGATATTTATATCCCCATGTGCATTATTTTTATAACATATACCTAGATATAAAAATTTCAAATTTACCGTTATAAAGTTTGTACATGAATGCATATATATATATAAACATCATAAAGCTTGTATATATTTGTATATATACATTTATGGATATTCTATTTTAAATTTCAATGGTGGAGCTTATATACATACATCTATAAAATTTATCTTATCCAGAATTTATATTTTAAAACTAAAAATAAAAATAGTTTTCAAAATTAATAAATTCATTCCAATATTAGAGAATTTATCTATCCGACTTATGAAATTTAATATTCTAAAAATTAAAATTAGTTAATTATCCCAAAATCAGATGGCTAAAAATCATAGTCGATACTATCTGCCTCTTTAAGAACTTTACGTCCTCGAAAAGGAACGAAGCAAGAAGTAGAATTTTGATGTATATTACTAAATTAAACGATTTTTAAACATTTTAAACTCTTACACCATTATTATACATTTTGAGATATATACACTTAAATTACATATTATTACCAAGCTAGTTTTTGTACTAAAACTTTTTTTCATAACTCGATGTTGTGATGACCCGGAATTTTAAACAATTTAAATTGGAATATTTAATTGGTTTTAAATATTTAAAAGTTAATTTTTAACTTGAATTCAAATATTATTATTATTTAGCAATTAAGTTATTGGATTTAATAAATTGAAATTGGGTGAATTATTAAATCTTCAGTTTTAAGCCTGTTAAAAATAATTTAAGGGTGTGTAAAATTTATAATGATGATACTGAAGATAATAGAATGGTTGAATTTGAATTTTGGAGGTGTTTTATTTAGTTTGAAAATATACCGTTTAAATTGATAATTAAAGGTAGCCTTCCGAGGCATAGTCTCAGATTTCGATGAAACCAATTCCATTGGATCCGTAATATTGCATTATTATCGGATTCCAATTCTCGTAATGTTTGGAGTTGTTATGTGAGCATACGATATATAAACACGTTGAAATTTATATCGAAATTCAATAAAATAATTGGATCCAAAAAGCTATCTTCTCCATACGATCGAATTAGGATTCGAAACCTTTTCCATTACATTCAGAATAGGGATATAACATTATAAATGCCTAGCAGCACGCCTCGATAGTGGTTCGCGATTTCAAGCTACGTAAATCGAGACGTTTGGGATTTAAACAAAATATACTTCTTAGGCAAAACCCACCTTTATGCCGTATATTCCATCACATCAAAACTTTTCTCAAATCACTGTTGTTCACCTTCTCCAACATGCCTCCCTCGGCTTTATATCACGTCTAAATTTTATCCCCCTCATTCAAATCAAAGCTGAAGAAATAATAATAATAATGTTGGAATGAGGTCCTCATTTTTTTCCATTTCAACCGCATTCATTTTCCCCCACTTCCAAACCAAAACCACGTCCTTATCCTCTCGAATTCAAATCGAATTTCATTTACTCAAATCAAAAATTGAGCCAGCCTACAAATCAAGATCGCGCTCGATTCAATTCTCTCCCCTCCGCTCATCTCTTCAGTCGAGTTAGATAGAGACACGATCGAGCGAATAGTGGGAGAAATCTCTCGATCGAGTCGACCACGACTTGACTGCGAAGCATGAGAGGAAGGTATTCAGGTGGATTTGCAATCGAGATTTGATGATTGGGCGAGCTCGAGCGCGGCGACGCGAAGGAGAGATCAGAGCGCGACGCAGTCGAAATAGCGAGGGCGACTCGGTGGGTCTGACTGGAGCTCGGGGCGATGGTGCGACTCGTTCGCAAGGAATGGAAGGCTGTGATGTCGTAGTGAGGGAAGGAAGCGGGGTGGTGATTCTGTGATGTTGTCGTTGCCGTTGCCTAGAAGCTGTAGGCTTGGTTGTGCCCAAATTGACCGGGGGGAGAGAGGTATTTGAATGCAGTTTCTTTTATATATTTTTATACAGATACGGGAAGTAGAAAGAAATAACTGCAGTAAAGTATAAAATGATTTTGTAATTTATATCTACATATACACATAAATATATTCCCATCCATGTTTTAACTAGAAAACATAAATACATATGAATATATAAGATTTTGGGAAAATATAAAAAAGTTCATATAATGGTAAGATCCTTAAAACCCATATGAACTATTTTTATATGTAGTTTGGAAATGGAAATATATGTAATAATAATACCATTACTTGTTTATTTCCAATAAATTATTAAGGCGATTATTTGTTAAATTAAATTGTTAATTAATTATATGTTAATAATTTATTCGATCCATTAAAGTATTAATAAATCGTATAACTGTTTATACAAGGTTAAAATCTTAAAGGAAACAAGTCGAGATTGGATTTGGATTGCAAAATCAAAGGTGAGTTAATCTCACTCATCTGGTTCAATTTAAATTTAAATGGTTAAATTTAAATAATTGGTTGAATGATTTAATTGATTTGATGTGTTATATTATATATAGTAGTATATATATAGTATATAATGGAGTGATTGATTTTCCTGCATTTTATAGCGGATGAGACCCTATGCGCCGCATAATAGCGGGTGATATTATATAAATCTCATATATTACGATATTCCACCTTGAAGTGGAATTGGTATTGTGCTAACTTCTGTGGATGCAGGGAAACAGGTTGGAGGGATCCAACTGGATTCCTCAAAATTATTTAAATTGTTTAATATTCTGTGTTATGAATGTTTGATATGCTGTGATGAATTATATTGATAATTAGAATATTGGATACCATGGTTTGATTGGATATTTCGGTACACTGAGTTATCGAAATATATAGAATTGGATTTTTGAAGAAGTATAAGAGTAAATTTTGGAAGTGAAATAATTATAGAATAAAATAAGAAATGAATTGGAAAGAAATAAAAGTGATTTTTAAAACTGAAGTTAAATTATAAAGTAGAGATTTAAAACAAGTTTTAAATCAAAGTTGAATTTGGAATTCAAGTTAGTGAATCGCAGTTTTTAAACAAATAAAGGTTTAAATTTAAATTATTTTAACAACTTGAATGTTAAAGTGCATTGTTAAATTGATTTGAATTAAAAAATGAATTTGGTTTTAAACTCCTTTAAATTTCTATTTTAAAATGAGTAATTAATTTATTTAATGAAGTAAATAGAAAGGTAGTTAATTACTGGTTGAGATTAATCAATAGTGATTTATATTTGTGGTTTAATTAATGATTAATTACTAATGTAATTAATTTAGATTAGGATAAATTAAATGTAATTAGAAATTATTAAATTATACAATTGATGATGTAATTAAAGATTGATTAATTAAGATTAATTAATCAATACTAAGTGATTTATGAGAAATTAATTAATATAAGTAATTAAGAATTAATGTAATTAATTATAGTAAATTAATTTGTGAAGTAATTAAAGATTAATTATTGTTTTTGGTTAAGAATAATTAATCCATGTAATTAATTAAAGATAATTACTTGAATGTAATTGAAGAATAATTAATCCAAGGTGATTAATTAAGATGGATAATGAAGAGATGATTTATTAATTGATTTGAAAATTAATTAATGCTAAGTGAAGGAATCTAAGTGATTGAGGTTAGTAATTCAAGTAGAATTAATTAAATTAATTTGGAAGCGATCAAGTTGCTTATGGATGATTGAATGGTATTGGATGCCTCGAATGAGACTCGAAGAGACCGGTGTCGGGTATTGGAAAATACCCAAAACCACTACGAATTTTTAAAGATTGATATGTGAAATCTATAGGCTGGAATGAAATGGTTTAAGTGAATTGGACTATTTAATCTAAATTTTGGTACTTAGAAAATTTATGTGTGAAATAAGTAATGTCTAAAAAAAATTATGAATTTGTAAATTTATTCGAGTTACCCCGGGTTCTATATATGTTGTATGTTTTGTATTCATGTTGGATGACTTTACTAATGCTGGTTTCCAGCCTGACCCGGGTGTTACTTTGATGTAATGCTTGGGTCAGACCGAGTATTACAGATTTTCAGGTAAGGACGTTCTGGAGCTCAGGAGGCGAGCTGGATGACAGTAACATATGAAGTGTTTCCGCTATATTATATTGTTGTATATCTGAGACATATTGATTTGTATATGTCGAGTGTTTGAGTATGTGTGTAATTCTGATGTATTAGAATGTAACCGACAGATATAGTATTCTTTTGTAAACTGTTATTATTGATATAATATTTTGATCCGCTGCGAATGTGAGAATTTGTATTGTGTTTTCTGTTTCTTCTTCTTCTTCTATCTCTTTCTTCTTTTTCCTAACTATCTGGAATTTTCGAGATCGAAAATTTCAGGTCGTTACAGATGTCCTAACAAGTCCACATTTTTTCTTATAGAAATTTAGTCATACGTTGATCAGGCGTAGGACTAAAAATCTCTATGTACTTAGTAGACCTATTTTAACACCTAGTGAAAATACATGAAAAACCTTTTAAAAAGTGATATGGAAAATAGCATCCCCTCTTTTCCTTCTTTGCCACCATGGATCATAGTTAACACAATGATTGCATCGCCATCCTGGTGAAATCATAAATAAACTGTAGACATCAACACCCCTCGACTTACGTCATGTAAACACAATAGTCTGTAGCAACACAATGGTCACGTCGCTATCCCAGCGAAACCGTAAGTAGACTGTAGCCAATCTCTGCACCCCCTCCCCCCCCTTCCCCCCCCCCCCCCGAATTACGCTATCAAAACAAAACCACATAGATCATAGCTACGCAAAGTTTAGGCCACTATCTCAGCAAAACCAAACATAAACTGTTCGCGAATTACGCTATGGGACCAAACCACATAGATCGCAATCTCTCGATGTTACATCGCTATCCCAGCAAAATCATACGTAGATCATAGGCAGGCTCTACCTCACGAATTACGCCGTGGAACCAAGATAGATCATAGTTACATAAAGGTTACGTTGTTATCCCAACAAAACCATACATAACTGTAGGAAATCCCTACCTCTCAAATTATGCTACCAACTCTCATATATCGTTGCAACACAAATGTTGCGTTGCTATTACAGCAAAACCATACGTGACTGTAGGTATAGTACCCCTCGATTTTCACTATGCGAACAAATGATCACCTGGAACTCATGAGTTTTTGTCCAGACATTTTATAGGATCCCAATTTTGATTCTCCCGCCCTGTGGATTCCATGGTAAACCCACCTAGTGGATCTCCTACTTTAAATTTCAAATTTTGTGGGGGTGCCTTTCCATACTTTTAGTTTCAAAACATATCATACCATATACATAATACCTTTCAAAACATACACCTTTTGTGTATCACATATAAATTTTATCTATGTAAAATCAATAACTTCTAAATAGATAGCTTTTGAATTCGTTTTATCCAATTTCCAAAATCAACTAATTGCCAAAATCAAAAGTCTTTAAAATCAATAGTTTCCAAAACTATTTCAGTTCATAATCATATACATATAAGATCATTCTTTCCCACTCAAATAATTTTAGGACTAATAACTTCTGAGTCCGCTTCATGCTTATATAAACTCCATTTCGTATTTTCAAATATTTTTCAAAGATCGTTACCTTTTGGTTATAAATTCGACAAGGGGAGTTTGAATATATAACTAATATTTATAATCTCATTAATGCCAAATAAAAAATTCCCAAGTTCGATTTCTCTACAAAGTTATTGTAACATTTCTTTCTTCTTATAAAGTAAATTTTAGTTATAGTAACTACTCAATCTTTATTCTAATAAATTCATACATTTATATTTAATTAATTTTAAATTCACATTCAAATCAATATAAAAAGTGATTTTAAATAAGATCACATTTCTTCCAAAAATATTTTACAACGTCGATGGATTACAACACTAGTAAGTTAAAAATTACATCCATTTATACATCAATTTACTTAATTTATTTTGCTACACTAATCCATCTTCGAACATCGTCGATTGGATTTCCGGGACCCAATTCTATATTTATTCCATGGAGTTATTTCAATTACAATTCAATTTCATTTGGCCCCAACTCCATTTTTCGAAAGGTTTTAAAAGTTAGGCAGACCAAAATATATGCACGTATGAACTAATTAAATGATTTTAATTAATTAAGTGAGATAAGATATCATTTACAATTGAACATACCCTGGATGGTGGATCTGGTAGGACATTTATATAGCCTGTTAGTGTTGTTATATATAGATTTAGACTCCTTATTCTCAAATACATAAAAACAATCATTCTCTCCTAGACTATATATTTCATCTTAATGGTGGATTTTGCAACTACCTAATTGAGCTAGAGAAACAATCTCTTGTAAATGAAGCTGGCAGTTCAAGATTTGTCAATTGGTGGGATTATCGAATGAAAATAACCAAGTTGATTTTCCAAAATAAATTTAAAAATATTTTAAATAATTTTTTAAGGAAATATACAATTTTACTGTAGTGTATCCATGTATCTTCTTCACAACCATGCATCGTCATTCATCCCAATGTCGTCATTTATCACTGATGCTAACCTCTTTCGATACAAAGCTCGGCCAACATTTTGAATAGTGACATGCTCATCACCTTCTTCGACGGCAACATTTCATGGCCGTAGTGAGTTAACGGATGATGATGGCAATTGAAATTAAGGTTTATTGAAGAGATCGTCAGATTTACTATCATTAGTCTCAATGGACTCCTATTTGTTCAAGCAATGACGGGAGTCTTGCCCTCTCAAGTAGTTTATTATGATCATGAAAATTTGGAGAAAAGAAAGATTTGGTGGCATGGGATTTCAGGTGATTTTATTTTGAAGTCCTTCAAACACCAAATAATTACATATATTCCCTCAAGATATATATATATAATTAATAATTTGTACAAAAATACTTATGACATGCAACCTATATAACTCCTACATATGAGCTCCATTCACTATAAGAAAACTGTCTATCTATTGCAAATTAGGATAGCGTTCTTCTAACATCCCGTCTTTTTGTACGTTTTAAATTGACGATAAACCACACACGTCGGACTTAAACCATGCAGAAGGGCAGATTGTTATGGGTTAAATAAGAAAAAGCAAAGAAAGAAAAAAAACAAAATAGAATCTTGTAGGGGAATGATAAAATATGAGAACCAAATAAATAGTTCATGAAGCTGTTTTACAAAACATTTGATTATACTTGTATAACACAGAATCAGAGTTACACATACCAAAGGACAATAAATAATATTACAGCGAAACAATGTGATGCAGTGGAACAACATAGCATATAATAATAATAATAATAATATCTTCGTCTTCGTCCTCCAAAATAAAATCTTCAAATCATAGAATGCTCAGACTGACCCGAGCGAATTGAAAAGACAAAACACTCGAGTCAGAACTAAAAGATCTTATGTAAGTTAAATCAACAGTAAATAATATGAGTGGAACGGCGTCAGAGATGTTTATGGGATTTGACATCTCCTGTCCAGTGTCTAACATGAGTGTAGTAACTTAAGAGATGCTTGATATTCACGTCTCCTAAGGATCCATTAAACTAGCTACTATGTAGTAATATATGCTATTATAATAATGTCTATAATAAAATAAACTTACTTGTAAATGGCGTTAAGGCTTTACAATTTCCACCTTAACACGTAATAGTCACAGTAGTCCATTCAGTATCAGCGTATCTCCAGATCGGAAGACTACCCTAAATACTCCACGGGCTATGGGAGAAAACCAAACTCGTACAAGGCGCGATAAGGTAGGTGACACGGCACATCTAGGCAATGCCGGGGAGATATAGCAATTACGCTTCCGGACTGGTGGTAACGCGTAGTAGCTACTACCGCCCACCTCGAGCCACACCCCCAAAATCAAAAGGGCCCCAATCAATCACAAGGTAATAGCATGGTATCGAAGGAGTGTCTCCGATAAAAGGTGTCACCTTCTTAGCCCGTCGATCGCTCCTGTTTTAGCCACCTTATGCCAACTCACGGGAGTCAGGTCCACGTATTTACCTCAAAGGAAACGATGCCACCATCCTACTTCATTTTGGAATCTCCACCGCGTACACGGTTGTTAAAGTGGTTTTCGAAGTTGGCAGAGAGTATGACAACTTCCGATACCGGTCTCTTTAACAACCGAACGTTATTATAAACCACGGTCATTTCAAAATAATTATACTTTAAAACCAGAATATAATATCCATTTCAAAACCATATAAATACGATGTCATTTCCGTTTTAAAAACCAAATCAATATGATATCATTTTTATTTAAAATATATCCTTTTCCAAAATTATAGCACTTTCAAAGTTGTAACACTTCAAAATCAAAACATTTAAAGTGTAATACTTCCAAGTCCTAATACTTTGAACTCAAAACTTTGAAACATAACTACACCACTTAAATGGCTTAAATATTAAATTACCCTATAAAATAATAATAATAGTAGCTTCTTCAATTTCACAAATCGATTCCAAGTACAGATTTGAACCCCCGAATAAACCATTCCAATTCCCATATATTTCAAAGCTTTAAAATATTCCACCATTTCAAAACTAATCCTTTGATAATTCCATATATATCAAATTCAATTACTATTATTTAGATTTGAAGTGTTTACTTAATAAATCCAATACCATTTAAGTAAAACTTTTAAACTTCAAATAACTGGATATTCTTTCAATTTATTTAACTTGATGTATTCATATAAATCAACTTGATATTCATTTAAATCACTCTAAATCGAAATCAAGTTATAAAAATCATACCCTTTAAAATCTCAATTTTATTTAAATTTCAAATCAAATTTATTCGAATATAATTCTTAAATAATTTAATTCAAATCAATCTCTTATTTATCTTCCAACCTCAAATTTATTCAAGTCGTTATACACTCTATATACAATATAATTTGAACAGATACTTAACCATATTATATAAAAATAGTCAAACTTTATTATTTAACTTATTTTATATTTCAAAACAAATTTATACATAGCTAAAAATCAATAATAAAATAACATTTATATAACATCTAAAATAAATAATTATATAACCCATATATTTCTTTACAAACCATAGAATCATTTCAACATATTTTTATATATAGACCGCGGTGTCTGTATATAATTTTCTATCCTATGGTCAAGTGATACGGATATTTATTTTTTCAATCCGTAATTTAAAACATAAACACGGTTATATATCATTTCAAACCAATCCCGAGTGAAATAAAATCCATAACAACTTGAAGTTTATAAGTATAAAATACAACATCCATTCATCCGATATCAATCATCAAACATTTATCACAATCATCATCCAATTCTATCAATAACATCAATATAGAACAGATAATAAATAATAGGCATTTACCGGCAATTTATATTCAATAATAAATTAAATAACTATTTAATTGGCAGTTTATATGCAATAATAAATTAAATAACAATTTAATTCCAATCAATTCAATTTAACTGGGATAATGATTAAAAATATGCCAAACAGTAATCACATCATAAATCAATTTAACACATATAAGAAATTTTATAAGTTGTGAGCGGGTTAAAATACTCACCTTTGAATTTAAATTGAATTTAAATCCAATTTAAACTCAAAATTAAAACAGTCTCGGAATTCATCCAAACCAGCGTCAAAATGTACAGAATTTCGATAGGATACCAGGCAAGAAACCGTGCCCAAATCCGAGTTCGTATGTGAAAGTTATTCGAGTTAGAAAGTTAATGATTAAAATAAATAAATAAATAAATAGGAGGAAAAAATTACCGGGCCACGTCATCATTCATCCTCACGATCCCAACCCTACCAGCAAATTCAACGCGTGATGAATGAACGTGAACAATCCCTCGAATTCCGAGCACTCAGAAACTCAAATTGAAAAGCAAATCATTGATTGGACTTGCGCTCGTCGATAGCTTCAAATCGATATATAATTTGATGTAGTTTGTGGAAATTGAATTTTTGGCTTTGAATTTTATTTGAAATTGCAATTGAAATTTTAGTTTTTGTCTGCCATTACGACGAGGAGGAGAGATTGAAATTATACGTTCAAAAAAATAAACATAAAAAATAGGCTAGGGTTTATAACAAGGTATAAATAGGCAAAGCTAGAATTAGAATGGATGGATAAGATTGATTTACAAGCTGAACGATCAAATGGCCCAAAAAGTCCGTTTCGACTCTGGAACGAAAATGGACCAACCTATATATGAAAATAGATTTTTTTGAATATTTTAAACTTAATTTGAACAGGTTCAAGTTCTAATTCCATCGTACGAAGAAGTTATGCTAAAGTCAATCTATTTCAAATTGATTTCAATTGAGTTCAATTAAATTGATTTCTAGGTGTTTTGAGTCTGTACGATCAAACGACAAGTCCGATCGTTACGAAACTTGAAATCCTACCATAATTAACTTTTACAGATCCGATGAAACTGGTTTCGTCGAAATCCGAGTCAGTGGAGAAAATGGCTATTCAGTTAATTAAATAAATTAATATTAAATTAATTAAATCAAATTTCTAATTCCAATTCTATAATTAGCAATCTTTATCATTTTTGATTTCTTAAACATTCACAAATAATTTAAACAAATTAAATGCCAATTTAAAGTAGACAAACTTATCAATTACTGTATTTAACTTAAATTTCAAAAAATCCAATTAACAAAATTTTAATTTCAATAAATCGTTTAAATTTGATTTCAACCTTTATACTCAACCAATTTTTAAATCTGATAACATAGTTAACATTTTTTTTACATTTCCTTATATTAATATACCCAAATTTTCATCTTTATTTATTTGTTAACCAATTTATTTCCATTATATCCATTAAATAGAACTTTCACCCTATTATCCAATCCATTGTTATCAAATGGATGAGATTTACATTAGATTCAGGATCTATTACATTAATATTCTCAAATTCCATCTTAACTCCAATTAACGTAATATTTAGATATTTAATTTCATTTAATTTCAATTAGTCCAATTACTATAATTAAAATTCAAATAAATTAATAAATCTTGAATTTAACAAATTGTTCTATTATGAATACCATTAACATTACTTCCAACTATTACTATTACAATCAATTATAACCCTATAATTGTTTCAATTAATTTTGATTGCACTGGATTAGTTATTTATTAACTTGCATCAACATTCTTACATTTCATTCCCGTTATAAATTCATTAATGGATTTCAAATTTTTATTTGTTCTAGATTTAATTACGAAAATCTTATTAAATTGACAAATTTAATTATCAAAATTTAGGGGTCTTTACAGTTCTATGCCCACCAGCTATTATTTTGCTACTTAGGTCCACTTAATTAACTTCTCCGTGATATCAAATGCAGTCCCAAAAAATATAGCGGCAACATATTCATATTCCCTCCATCCGCATCCTAAAAATAAAGCGGATGGTCTCCAAAACAAAAGCTAATTGCTTAATCTTTCTTCTTCTTTATGTGCTATTATCTCCCAATCCCTTAGCAACTCCATATCAATCTGACTGTCATCAAAGTTTATAGTAGGTACTCCCTAGTTTTTGTTAACATAGATATTTGTAAATGAGTTTCAAAGATAATAAGGCCTGTTGGCCCAACATGTATGCACCCAGTTTATAAGGGTGATTGTTTTCTGTAAGAAGTTTAGCTGAAATATATAAAATAATTTTTTCAATGTCTTCTTCTTTGTTCTAACAAAACAGCACAACTTCCATGGCTGTTGACTCAAAACATTATTTCTCAAGTCTACATCGTATCAGAGCAGGCCTTTTAGGCTGATTGGTGATTTTCGTTTCATTTATCCAGTTTTCCCCCTCTCGTAGATCTAGATTCACATGGCGATTCATCCAGGCCTTGTTCTAGTTACTCCATCGTTTGATGGCAAGAACTATAGAGAATGGCGCATATCGATGAGGATTGCTCTCTCGGTTAAGAACAAGGCTGGATTCATAGATGGAACCCTAGCACGACCAAACAAGACTTCAGATAAGTTTCATTTATGGGAACGATGTAATGATATGGTTATTTCTTGGTTGATTAGCGGTTTAAGCAGTGAAATTCGTAGATCTGTGTTATACATTGAGATTGCAGCAGGAATATGGAAGGAGCTACAGACTCGGTTTGGTCAATCAAACAACACACAGATTTATGCTGTGCAAAAGGAGCTCAACTCGCTAGATCAAGGCACTAACACCATATCTGATATTTTCACAAAGTCAAAGTCTCACTGGGATGAACTTAATAGCCTACGTAGAGCTCTAGCATGTACATGTGGTTCAGTTGATAAAATTGTAAAGTACGAGGAAGATCAACATCTGATTCACTTTCTAATGGGACTCAATGACGTGTACGCAGGATTGCGTAGCACAATTCTCATGATGAATCCACTTCCAGAGATGAGCCTTGCACACTCATTGTTATCACAAGATGAAACACAAAGAGAAGTTAAGGCAAATACAAGAAACATGTCAGATTCTGCAGCTACGATGGCGACAGCTGGTTCAAATGGAGGATCAACTAGGAATCCTCGAAGCAATGGTGATCGAAAGCCTCTTTACTGCACTAATTGCAAAAAAGACAAATCACACCATAGACATGTGCTATTTCTTTATTGGATTTCTGCAAAACAAGCAGCTTAAGAATAAGAAAAGGCAAGATGAAGGAAAATTTGTTGGTTCGGCTTCAACACAGACAATGCAGGTTCAGAATCTAGTTCAGCATTAGGAACAGCTCGATCGGAGTTCACACCAGATCAGGTAGCTCAGTTACTGGAGCTGTTGAATGCTAGCACTGCTAAAGGAAAAGGGATAGTACAAGATGTTTTCGCAGGTTTTGCAGGTACTAGCTCCTATGAAAGTTTTTTTAATAAAACTTCTTGGATAATTGATAGTGATGCAAGCTGTCATATGAGTTGCGATATCACATTGTTTACTAACAAAAGAAGAGTAGAGAGGCCTTTTGTGATTTCTATGCCAAACGGAGGAGTTGCAGAAGTATATATTATTGGAACTGTAAACCTCCTTGCAAACTTAATCTTGAAGGATGTGTTATATGTTCCAATGTTCAAGTGCAATCTCTTATCAGTAGGACAATTATTAAGAGATATGAGCTGCAATGTCTTGTTCACAGAAGGAAAATGTGTTTTGTAGGGCCCAACTTTGAAGGAACAGATGGTGATTGGTAAAGCTGATAGGAATCTTTTTCTACTGCATATAGAATAGTCAAAGACAAAGGCAGAAGGTATACTAAAAAATTATAATTTGTTCGCTTGTCATGTTGGAACTAAAGTTTGGCACATGAGACTTGGTCATTTGCCTTCATACAAGTTGAGCACTTTAAATGTTATTACTGCAAATGAATGTAATAAAGCTGAATTGCAGTTTTGTGATGTGTGTGCTCAAGCTAGACAACGTAGACTCTCTTTTCCAAATAGCTCTATAAGTACAGTGCATCCATTTCATATGATTCATATTGATGTGTGGGGGCCATATTGAGTACCTACCTTGGATGGTTATAGGTATTTTTTAAACTATAGTTGATGATTACAGTAGAGCAACGTGGCTGCGTTTATTGTCTGTTAAAAGCTCAACTTTTGAGTTGATTAAGAATTTTATTTCTATGGTCGAAACCCAGTTTGGTAAAAAAAAAATAAGGGTAGTAAGAACTGACAATGCACTAGAGCTAGGATCCAACAGGGCAGGATTAGGATTCTATCTTTCAAAAGGAATCGTGCATCAAACTTCTTGTGCAGAAACACCTCAGTAAAATGGGGTAGCAGAAAGAAAACATAGACATATACTAGAGGTAGCAAGGGCACTTATGTTTCAGTCTAAACTTCCTCTCAAGTTTTGGGGAGAAAGCGTTTTGACTGTGGTATACATCATCAATAGATTTCCTTCGAAACTTCTTCAACAAAAGACACCATATGAGATTATTTTTCAAAAACGGCCAAATTATGATCACATGAGAACTTTTTACTGCTTATGCTTTACATCGACTTTGAGGCAAGGAAGAGATAAGTTCATGGCTAGGGCTTCCCCGAGCGTTTTCTAGGTTATCCCTTTGCTAAGAAAGCATACAAGTTGTATAACCTTGAGACAAACCAAATCCAATTCCCTAGGGATGTAGTTTTTCATGAAACTGTTTTTCCATTTGCAAAAATACCCATCAAAACACAACCTGGCACTTATATGTTTTCCTCCCATCCTACAACTTTTAAAGATATAGAGACACCGCCAAAAGAATCTTTTCCATCCTCTCCATCTCAATCAGAAGCCTCTTTGCATCCAAGCTTGAGAAGATCCAGCAGAAGACAGGCACCTCCTTCCCGCTTAGTTGATTATGTATGTGGAGCTATCATCGACACTCACCATTTTTGTGCTCATACTCTCACTTCTACAATTAGTTTTCCAATGAGCATCACTAATGTTGACTATGAGACAGAACTTCAACCTTTTTCTTATGCAGAAGCTTGCCAAAATTTGGTTTGGCAGCAAGCCATGAAGGAGGAATTTGCAGCTTTAGAACTGAATCATACTTGGGATATTATTGATTTACCAAAGGGAAAGAAAGCTATAAGTTGCAAGTGGGTTTATAAAATAAAGCTAAAAGCAAATGGAGTGATAGATAGGTACATGGCAAGAATGGTGGTGAGGGGTTTTACACAAAAAGAAGGGATAGCGTAACGACCCGTAAATTTTAAAGATTTTATTTATGCATTTAATTGAATTTTGGTGAAATTTTAAATAATAATATTTGGAAATAAAAATTTAATATTTGGAATACGTCTATTAAAATATAGCAAATGGTAAATTTTCATCTAAAAATATGGAAGTTTATTTTCTTGTGTAAATTCTATTTTAATTCAAATCAGTTAAAATTGATGATAATAAAATATTTTCCAAACCTGAATATATTTATACAATAAATCTGTAAATGATGTTCTGAGTGAGACGTCATAATTCGTTTTTTCAAATTTGATCTGCTTATTCCTCGTTTATCTTATTTCTAACAAATTAGCAGCACCTTTGGCGCCGATTATCGACTTTTGATAAAAAGACCATACCGCTGATATCTGTATATCATTTTGATCCTCTCATCGTGTTGGTCTCTGTGGTATATTCAGTTTTGTATTTTGAAGTCCGATACGCAGCGTAATCCGTGAAAAACGATTTCGTGTCGATACCGGTTTTGTACTCTTTTGGTTTCTTTTGTCTTTTCAGTTACCCACGGGATCTGAAAGGCTGATTAATTCCAGCCAGCTGCTAGATTGAGACGTGTGCTTTTCCACACATTGCAGAGTAATTATATTTGTATCAGTTTGTATTGATGGAAAGCTTGGAAGCCTGCATACGTTTCTGCTTTGTAGCCTAGCCGGATCATAGTATATAAAATATATATAATAACCAAAGCTTATATTAATTCATACATTTTTCATTATGCCTCCTTCTGCTTCATGCTTTCCACCCAAGCTTTTCCTCTGCATCTCCCCTCATGATGTCCACTCCTTCCCACAACACAATCCACCAAGCTCCGACAAATCTCCCCACGACAGCCGCCTTGACAAGTTCAACTCGCAACACCATCGACCATCCCACGCCCGAGGCCAAACTTCCAAACTCAGACGAGCCTCTTACTGCTCCGCCTCCCACCCATTTACACGTGAGCACCAGGACCCACCGATCTCCTCTCCGTGCGTCGACGGCCGAACTCACCCCATAGGCTCCCCTGCATTCCCCTCGCCCAAGCTCGCCACCACCCAACACCGATGCTTGCCAGCGCCTTCTCCACCTCCGCCCAACCCAGCTAGCGCATACCGAAGCCACCACTCCCCTTCCTACCTGACCGAGCCCTTCGCCGATCTCTGTTCCCAAGGCCGAACCCAAGCCTTGCAACCACATCTAGCCCCCTCGCCCCCTCCCCCCCCCCCCCCCCCCCCCCGCGTCAGCCCACACCCATCTCATCTCTGCCGCCTTCACCCCTCTGCAAGTGCCGAGCCCTCCGAGCTTTTTCTCCTCCCCTCGACCTCCGCTCGAGCCGCACCACCTGGCTACCGAAGCTTCCTCGACTTGCTGAGACCATCTCCCCTCTGCCGAATCTTCTCTTCCCCTTGTCCTTGAATGGTTTGCATATATATATATATAAGTAAGTATTATATATATGTATATATGTTTTAGTTTTAAGACTTGGTTGTTATATGATAATGTGTTCACGGTATATATGAATTATATATATTAATTTGAAGGTATGTATGCTGCAGTTTATAAGTTAAAGTATAAGAAGTGTATACAATTACACCTATCAAGCTGTTATCTATTATGAAGTATGAAAAAGTTTTCTATGTTTATATATATAACAGCTTCTATATTTTTTAATATGATTCCAAAGTATGTAATAGTTATTACAATTTAAAGTATATATATCTGTTAGTATGTATAAGTGGATGTGTATATAAATCTTTGTTTACTGTTAATTATATATATATTAGTCTATACAACTTATACTAGTTTATATATCTACTATTTGGGTTTAAGGTTCAAGTTTTCATATATATTAGTACGGCAGATATATATATGTAGTCAGTTAGCCCATATATATGAGTATTTTATGAAATTTTATTCAAAATTTTGTAAGCATATTTGTTTTCTGTATATGTATTTTACCTTGTACTCGAATTTTTTTAAATATGATTAACTACAATATGTATATTGCAAATATATTACGTAATTGATATTGTTGGGTGACGCATAAGTTTACGTTAGTTTTGTAATATATTGTACATACAGATTTTTATGTTGTAGAAGTTTGGATTTTTACTTAGTGTGTTTAGGAATGGAAAGGGTTTGGAATATATATAAATGTTAGATGCTGGCTTGTATATTGCTTAAGTATTATAGTTGGCTTACAGTCAAACTTATATATCTAATTTGTTGGTTATGTTAGTTATATGACCTGTTAAGTTGAAATATAAAGTTTATGTAAACGGTATTTGATATGTTGTAGCGAGCATACACTATATATGTAAGTGTTTTGTATTTTTAAATATATATATATATATATATATATATATATATATGTACTTATTTCAAAATATATAATGTATATATGTCTGAATTTAGAATATGATTATATATATATATATATATATATATATATAGTTATAAGTAGTTATATGTGTGTTCACTTATATCAATTATCTTCATTGATTCAGTTCTGATTTGATTTCCTCTATTCCTATTTCCCAGTTTTGTCCGTCAAATTCGTGCCAATCTTGCGTTGCTTTGGAATTCGTGTTTGGATTCGTAATCCATCTCGTTGTCGAATTTCTCATCATTCCCTAGCCTCGAACGGTGAGCAATCACTCACGATTAACGTTCTTATATTTATTAAATTTGATTTCAATTTAAACGACAATTGAAATATGCTGCTGTTAGTTAATTACACTATTATATATGCTATTACCTGTATCAGTTCACCAGTGACATTTGACACCCTTATCTGTTATATATACAATGATAATCCGGTTTGGTCGTTAAATGGTTGATTGTTTGACTGATGACATTGGACGTCAAATTGTTAATGTAGTAAATAGTAAATAATTTGAAATTGAAATTGACATAGGATAGTTAGTTTTGATATATGTTAAATTTGATTGTACGACATTTGCATAATATGACCCTTAAAATGTTGAATTAATTGACACGTAGAAATTTGGTAAAATACACCTTGAACCATTTAAATGTTTTGCTGCTTAAATTGATGTTGTATGAAATTGGATAATAGATGCCAAGCCAAGAACCTTATAAAGATTAGTGTAATAATCTTTAATCTACGTGAAATGATAGTGTAGATTCTAGAAATAACGTTTGCACAAACAACAATGTGAATTAATACGATTATTTCGGGATTATTTGAATAAATTATTGGATTGTTATTGATTGTTTATTGCTTGTTTATTTACTTTGACACCATCCCAGTTATCACACTGCAAGTTCCCTTTGCTATGCTTCGATTTTGAATTGAATTGGAATCGGGTTGAAATGATAAATACCCAATTAAATAACTTGGCCTAGGATAGAAAATTAAAATAAGAAACCCGACTGGCCAACAAATTATTTTGTGATTGAAATCCATTTGAAATTTAGAAATGAACCTAACAAATTGTTTTAAAGTTGATTAGCAAACTTAATTGATTTAACCGAAATAAATTAATTGATTAATTGAAAAAAATCAATGGATTCAAATTGAAACGGATTTGAGAATTTATTTAATCTGAGTAAAATGAATTAATGAATTTAATTTGAGAAATTGAAATTTAATTTGAGGAAATTTAAGTTAAGTAAGTCGAGGAATTGGAATGAGAATTTAACAGGCAATAATTTAAGATTTATAGACTTGATTTTAAATTAAATGGATTTGAAAACTTGATAATGAACGTAATATAAGATTTAATGAAATTTGACTTAAGTGTAAGTTAAACGTAGTATGGTAGTGGATATAATTTGGGATAAATTTTAAATGCTTTTAAATTTAATGAATTGACTTAATTATGAATTTGCAATTGGGTTTTGAGGTTAAATGGTTCTGAATCTTGTTAAGGAAGTAAACTAGGTTATGCAAATCATGGAATTAAATAAATAGAATGAGATTTCCTTAATGAAATTGAATTGGATTTTGGTAACAAGTTAATTGAAACTATTTTGATTTTAATGAGTGTAGTTAATTAAAATCGATTTAGCCGAATCTATATTTATAGTCAGTGAAGGGATGAATGTAAATATGAATGTAAGATGAATCGAATTTTCGTTAAACGATTTGAATCGAACGGAGTATTAAAAATTAAATCCATCGAATATGAATAAATTAAATAAGTGAAATCGAACCTTATTAAATTGAATTTGAATATTGAATTTAATTGTTAACCCAAATGTTTGGACCAAGATTTCATTTGGAAATATGATTTTAAATATTTGATATAAATTGAATTGGGAAATGTCAAATTTTGGAAACCAAGTTTGCAACTTGACTTTGGACTTGATTTGTTAAACTTTAAACACTAATTGACCATCGGAGTAATGATACGTAGTTATTAAAGAGACCGCGATCGGATATGGACATACTCTGTCGATAACGAAACCACTTTAATAACTAATATACGCGTAGTGTTGATCCAGAATGAAGTGGATGGTTTGGTGAGCGCGTTGACTGAAGAAAGAGAACGATATTGGATTACCCCTGACATGACTAAAACAGGAGCCGCGCCGGGCCATTGAGGTTCGCCACCTCTAGCGGACGCACTTCTTCGATACCATATCTATTACTGTTGTGATTCGATTTGGGTGCACCCCTTGATTTGGGAGTGTTGTTTCGCGGTGTTGGGGTAGCTGCTGGCTATGCTCAACATCAGTCCGGATCACGCAACTACCAGTATCCTAGTTGGTATCGCCTCATGTACCTTGTCATACTGATTATCCTATTCGCGACCACTATGTTTTGTATTGTGTTATACCTATGAGGTACCCTCTGATAACCACCAGTTTACGGTGGGGTTTACGGTGCTGTATAGACTATGGCATTATAAAAATGTGTTAAGGGAAATTTTGGTAACGCCTTAACGCTATTTTAATACTTTTACTTTACTGTAGACATATTGTAATAGCGTATTGTACTACATAGTAAATAGTTTAACGGATCCTTAAAGGGATGACTATTCCAAGCATCCTTTAAGTTACTTGTATTTCAGTTGCTATTTCACTTGAGTTGGATTTATTGATATAAGAATGTTAATCCTGACTCGAGTGCTTTGTGCTTTACTTTATACTCGGGTCAGACTGAGTGTACCAGTATTCGAGACTCACCTTCGGAGTTGGAGCTTCGCTTGTAGATCCAGCTATCGATCCAGCTTTCAGATATTCAGTTGATTCCAGTGATGGTATTCTGATTCTTGTATTGACTATTGTATTCGAGACATTTGTTGTACCTTATTTAACTTTGATATGTATATAGTAGCTTCATGAACTACTATCTTTTGTTTCTGCTGCATTTATTACTCTGCGTCTGTGATCTGTGATAATTTATTTATATATGCTCAGTTTTGCCAAATTTAAATTTACAATTCGGTATTTTGAACTATTCAAGTCCGACATGTGCGGATGCGAATAGTCTAAAATAGCGGGTCGTTACAGATAGACTATAAGGAGACGTTCTCACCTGTCATCAAGACGACCACGGTGAGGTCTCTAGTTTCTGTGGCACTAAAAAGGAAGTGGAATATATTCCAATTAGATGTAAATAACGCTTTTTTACATGGAGATTTAGACGAAAATATCTACATGAAGGTGCCACCAGGGCTTGAAGTGAACGACCAGTCCAAGGTTTTTTTGCTAAAGAAATCCCTATATGGCTTGAAACAAGCATCACGACAGTGGTATTCTAAACTGAGGACTTCTCTGAAATCAAGAGGCTATAAACAATCTATGAATGATTATTCTTTTTTTTAATGAAAGATCGTCTTCTTCTGTAGTGTTTGTCGCGGTCTATGTTGATGATATTTTGATGACACGGGATGATTTGGCAGAGATAGATGCACTCAAAGTTTTTCTAAATGCAGAATTTAAAATTAAGGATTTAGGCTCTCTAAAATTTTTTCTAGGGTTGCAATTTATTCCGGTTTCACATGGCTTGGTGATGAGTCAAAGAAGGTTCATTCATGAGATTTTTAAAGAATTTTCTTGTGAAAAATTGACTGCTGCTGTCAGTCCTCTAGAAATGAATTTGAAGTTACAACCAGGTCAAGGAATTTTGCTAGATGATCCACTTCAATATAGAAAGTTAATTGGTAAGCTTAATTTCTTGACACATACGCGACCAGATTTAGCTTATGCTGTACAGTTCCTTAGCCAATTTATGCAAGCACCAAGACATCCCCATATGAATGCTGCTTTCCATGTGTTGAGATACCTTAAGGGTACTTCTCACTTAGGACTTCTTCTCACTGATTTAGATGACTTTCAGTTGAAGGCATTTTGTGATGCGGATTGGGCTTCTTGCCCATATACTCGTCGATCTGTGAGTGGGTTTGTCATTTTTATAGGGCAGAATTTGATTTCTTGGAAGTCTAAAAAACAACAAAGTGTTTCACTGTCATCAGCAGAAGCTGAATATAGGTCCTTGAGACGTGTTTGTGCTCAGCTGTCTTGGCTGAGTAGGTTGTTGAATGAGACAGGGGTGGAGGGCATTACACATATACCAGTGAAATGTGACAGCCAAGTAGCAATTTACATTCCGCAATCCTGTATTTAATAAAAGAACAAAACACATAGAACTCGATTGCCACTTCGTTAAAGAAAAGCTTTTGGAATGTTTGATATCTCTCTCTAACACCTCTTCATCAGAGCAATTAGCAGATTTTTTAACCAAGCCCCTAGCTGGCATTCATCTAAGACCAATGTTATCCAAGTTGGGCATGATTAATAACCACCCTCCAACTTGAAGGGGGTGTTGACATAGATATTAGTAAATGAGTTTCAAAGATAATAAGGCCTGTTGGCCCAACATGTATGCACCCAGTTTATAACTTCCATGGCCGTTGACTCAAAACATTATTTCTCACATCTACCGTTTTCATCAATCCCTCTGTTTACTATTAGATTTCGTTCTGGAAAAAGTTTTATTTCAATTTCACGTGAATCTATTATTATTGTCATTTTTACATTAAAATCAATTCAAATTAAGGTTTATTTCTTTACTGGAGCACTTACTTTAGGGTTTTTTACCAGTTAAAGTTTGGGTTCGCATGAAATTGGGCGTTCTCGTCTTCACTTCGATTGCATGACAAAGTGTGGCGGTTGGAGTGCGGCGTGGGGGAGGAGGTCCAATGTGGACGGAGAGGCTGTAGACGAGCTGCACATTGTCAATGGTAACAAGGAGGCCTGGTACATATTGGGATATATGTGCCAAACGTGTAAACTATGTATTGTAATTATATATGTTCCAGGTATGTATTTATACATTGAACTATGTTTAGCTTGAGAATGTCATCTCAGTTGAAATTGAGATTGTTTGTATAGTTGTTGCATACGTGGGTAAACTACAATCCACAATATCTTCCGAGTAGTTTGGTCAGATGAGCTAGTTTTATGATGATCTCAAAGTTGATAATAATACGTATTTCTCATTGATAATGTTAAATGATGAATACCATAAGGAGTCACTATATTTGTAATAGATTGACTATGTAAATGACAATACTTCAAGCTTAAGACACATGCTTTTTTGGCATCTACAAAAACTAGTTCAGTAAAACTCTGAAACAAAGCACACAAAACTACAAACTATACCATAAAATCATTTTTTATACACGTGTAACAAGAACAATTTTGACAATGTACAGATAAATATAGTGAAAGATGAAGGCAACGCCGCCAGGTAGCATAGTTGGTATGAGCATTTTAAGTCATTTTGTTTCATATGGTTGTAATGACTGTGAACTGAAGATCCGAGCTGCGGAAAATAAACTATGTTATGAGTGACCATCTTTATAATTGTATGTTACTATACTAGACTCACATTGATGAAATTTTATCATCTTTTTTACTCAAATAAACTTGTGAACCCATGTATGTTCTCAGTGCTTAAATTATATGTTGTGACATCTTAACACTGTCAATTACTCTAGTGGTGCTTAGGAGTTACTTTTTTTTGGGTTGTAGTCTCTTTTGTACAAGTCAAGCCAATAAGATTGACCTTGGCCTCCTTTTGCAGTACGCATTACAAAAAATGCACCATGAAAGTCCAAGGCTGATATGTGTATTATATACATCACCAGCATGTGGTCCATGCCGGACATTAAAACCAATTCTGGACAAGGTATTTTACTTTTATGATTATCGTATTGTTTCACACAAAGCTTCCCACGGTGGATTTTTTATTTCTTTAACAATGTTGGGAATTATCATCATTGAACGATAAATATTCATTTCATTTTTTGGATATGTATCGAGAAGATATTTTCGGCCAAATAGTATTATATTGGATAATTGGTCCTTGATTAAAAGTGAGTACTTTAGTCCTTAAAAATTTCAAATGTTTCTATTTTCAGATTACCAAACTTGTAGTAATGTTTTGAGCATAGAAGTTAACTGCAAAACTAGATAATGTTTGCACTTAATGCTCTGTGTAGTTCACATCATAGAGTACATGGATGATGTATGTAAAGTTACATTCTCTAGTAGAAAAGCTAGAAATCTTTGTTTTATATAAGCACCTAATGCTGCAACTGGAACTTTGAGTGTTCAAATTTTGATAGGCCAGGGCATTTATATACAATCTTAGTTATTAAAATGTTATTTTTCAGCAATGTATTAATCGGGATATCCTTATTCACATGTAGGTGATTGATGAATTTGTCTAGAACATACATTTTATTGAAATTGACACGTAGGATGATCAACAAGTTGATGAAGCAGTTGGAATTAGCAGCTGGAATTATAGGAACTCCATGCAACTCCATGCGTAAAGTTCTTAAAAAGGTGACATAAAAGGAGGTATGATAAATGCTTATTTTTCAGTTATCTTGCTGCTTCAGTTGCGTAGATAATTAATTAAAGACCAACCAGTATGAATTTTTTTCTAGTTCAATTTTCTTTTTCGTTTTCATCTCATTTTTCTCACGCTTCAAAGTATATATATAACAATTTATACAAGAAGTCAAACTGAAGAACAATTTTCATCATTAATATAAAAATTCTATGGCTTTTCCAATAACAGACTTGTTTATATATAACATTTAAGTTCATAAGACTCGTATTAATATAATTAGCATATGTTTTTGTATAAAAGTAAAGATAATGACTTATGGTCATACCATAATTTTTCAAAAAGATCTTCAATGCAATAAAAACCTACGTCAATAGCAGTAGAGGTTGGCGTTGTAAGCTAGCTTGTGTCATTGGTTTGTTGGGGTTTACAAAAATTAATCTGATGACGCTGTTAGTTAAATAAAACACAGTCCAAAAATTTAAGCGGCATAAGTTTTCCTTTCCTCCTCTTTTCTTGTAGAAGCTCCATCCAGGAAAACACAATTCTTCTTTCCCCTAATCTGCGATCTCGTTAATCTGTGTTTACATCATTGTGCCGATCATTTTGGAAGTACATCTCTAGGTAATCTACTTCTCCTTAACGATCTCATGATTTTTGTGTTAGGTTTCTTTTTGGAAGAATTCTTCGTTCAATTTCATTAATTAATTTGCACTCCCGTTTCTACGTTAAACTGTTCAAATTTTCCTTATAGATCCTATTTCACGTTGAATGATACACATTGGTAACATAAGTTTCTAAGTTAACATGTCTGTACGACATTATTTTTATCCTTTTCAAGATATGTTGTTGTTGCAAAGAAAAAGGGATTGCAAAATTAAAATTGTAAAAAAAAAGTTGAAGGATATATTTATATTATATAAGTTGTTAAATGATTATTTATTTATTTATTTATTACTTGGATCAATTGGTCATTAAAATCCATAGTTTAACTATGTTATTTTTATTATTTGTTTATTTCCTTGTTATTTATAGATTGTCTAATACAAATATTTGGGATATTTTTGCTTAATAATTAATTAAGTTATTACCGTAACTGAACTGAATGCAAATGTGTTCAAGTATTTAGTATACCTTTGCGAGTTATGTATGTGTTACAGAAAATAAATATTGATTTACTGTATTTTAGGCGACATGTGTATATTCCAGCCGTTTCCTTTTTATGGGACAATTCCAACTATTTCGGCAGACATTGCATTCTTATAACAATCTAAAGATCTTCAAATGCAATTTGGAATAAAATTGAATATTATATTTTTTAGTAAAGCACAATATTGTCCTACAAATTAACTAACCAATGACTTGACCAGTAGAATAATTAACGTGAATATAGTAATTGAAATTAAGTACTTGTACATTGTTGTAGTAATGGGCACAATCATGAAAATTTGCGTTTGCTAAGTATACTTATACTTAGGTTGTGTTTGTTTTCTGCTTGCATGTCAAATATGCGGTTGATTGAGGAGTTTTAAGTCTAAGAAATATCTTGATGTTAAAGAAAGTGGAAAGCTAAATGATACAAAGAGTTTAAACTTGAATAATCGGTTGATAACAGTACCAATTCAATAGAATTGTCTGAACAACTTTAGAAAAAAGATCAAACTCTTACTTTACAAACATAGTAATAATTGTTTTGATGGTTTCCTCTTTCCTTTGTTAATTGTTGCCACAACGGAGATAAACATGCTTCTGAACAAGAAAAGAACGCGGATGACATGTCTTATTGTAAAGTGCATTATTGCTTTAAACCATTTAAATTTTGATCTAGAGACCCCAGGCACTATGTGAATTCCTGCTTTGAGTTGGCACCAGAGAAGAGGATTACAGTCCATTTTAAGATATTTATCAAGAAAGACAAGTTGTTCAAGGCTAATATGTTTATAAGCCCTTCTTATCCATGCATCACACACAAGTTTCATTAACTTGCATATTTCAAGAGGCAATTGAACACACGTTCATACTTACAAAAAGAAGTCCATGGCTTTATGCATATTATGAAGTATATTTTATTATATAATATGATATAAATCTGATCTTATTTTGATCGTGTAAATGTATATTGAATTAGGATGTGCAGGAAAGCACTAATCGTGCAAAGGAGGTGTTGTCGAAAATTCATGAAATCTGATAAGTTTATAAAAATCAACAAAGTCTATAAGAATTGACTAAAATTATTTAACTAATTTATAAACTAAGTCTTATAAACACTCAACTAAGTCAATTAAGTGAGTTTTATAAAAATTAATTAAATTATATAAAAATTAACTAAGTTTTATAAAAATTAACTAAGTTAATTGAATTTTATAAAAATCAACATAATTTAATTTTTTTTAATTAAATTAACTAAATTTTATGAAAATTAACTTAGTTTTATAAAAATCATGTTCTTTATTTTGAAATCTTATAAAAATTAACTAAGTTAACTATGTTTTATAAAAATTAATTAAGCTTATAAAAGTTAACTAAGTTTAGAAGAATAATAGTAATAAAATAGTATAATAATATTCGTATAATAATAGTAAAAATAATAATATAATCTTTCCATGCCAAAGAAGAAAAGGCTTAACTCTATCATTATGAACTTACAGGATTCAGATCTGGATCTTTGTTCTGGTTCTTTGACCCAATCTGGTTGCAGCTTCTCAGCTTCACATGCTCGCAGGTTTGCTGCGTCTACTGCTGGTGCCACTCCCTCTACTATTTCGCCTGTTTCTTTTACGGCATCGGCTTTGGCCATGTCAACATCTACTCTAAAAGCAAATTCTTGGAGTCCTTCTGCCATTGCAAATTCGCAATCAACTGATAATGCTCCTAATTCTCAAGTTAATCCTATGTCTGCTTTGTTTTCAGACATTTAAATTAGTCCCCCCATCGTTAGCTTCGATCCCTCTGTCTGGGTTGAGCACCGATTATCCAACTTGCTTAACACTGCTTTGACTGATACTTGTTGGACTGAGACGGCTCATGGTTTAAATCTTGGTGATGATTTGACTGAAATTGTTGGTCGTAATAGTGCATTATGGGCTGGAATATCTCCAAATCGTTTGCGCCCTCATCTTGTTTGTGAAAATGTCGTAACTTCTCTCAACTCTCCTGCATATATGGAACAACAAGGTAATGTTGTTTCTTGTCAATTTCCTGCGAATAGGAATAATTTGCAAGAAGATCGAGGTAAGGCCAATCCCCAAAATACACTACAAATTCCAACAGCAAGTGCTACTTGTACATTAAGGTCCACTTTGTCTTCTCTATTTAAATCCTTGCCTAGAAATGCTGGCTCTTTCTCTCCAAAAACCTTTGACACGGTTGTGATTGATGGTGTCAATATTCTGCCAGTTGAGGTTATCCAAGAAGGCGTAAATCATTGGTCTAAATATTTGGTTGGTTTCTTGGATTCTTCTGCTCCTTACCAGGAAGTTGTGAACAATGCAAGCGAGTTTGGAAGTTGAAAGGTAGTCTTTGTGTTCAATTTTTCAATACTATGTTTTATTTCAAATATACGAATAAGGATGACAAGCTTAAAGCACTTGAAACAAGTCCACTTATCATGGGGGAAACCGTTTATTGTTACACCATGGAGTATTGGTTTGGACAAAGATAAGGAGTATGTTCTTTCTATTCTTGTTGGGCCACCTTTACTTATATTCCGTCTTCTCTACAACCTTTGTTAGGCTTAAATTGGCTTGTCAGTCTCATTAGTGACCTTTAGTATTTTGATTCAAATACCGAGGCCTGGAAGTCTTTGCATTATGCTAGAGCATTAATTGAGATAACATCGTCCAAGCCATTGCCGTTGAAACTCAAAGTTAGAATTGCAGAAGGTCATGATGTCGAAGTAGATGTGCAACATAAATGGAAATCTGATATTTGCTTATCTTGTCAGTCTTTTGGTCATACGCCGGATACATGCTCGTTTGGACCCGATTCCTAGCCTCCTCTGCAAAGATACCGCTTCAGCGTCCGATTTTGAAATGGATCCCAAAAGCTAAGATTCTGTCACTACCGTCCTCTTCTCATATTATTCCTATTAAGTCGGATGCTCCGGTCATATTAGGGGTCCCATCCCCAATCGAGGAGAAAATTTTTTGATGCCAGGAAGACAATACTTGGATTCATGATGATTCAGAAATGCGATATGATCCAAAGATGGATAGTTATCATATGTGGATAGGAGAGAATGGGGAATCTAGGCGCCTGTTTTATCATATGGATGGTGAAGATTTGTCTCTGACAAAGAGAGCTACTATTGGTCTATGTAATTGGCAACTTTTATTGGATGCATATTGGGATTGGCGGTATCTCTATTCCACCTTTTCATGGTTATATGTTCCTGATCTTGCGACCCTGTTCTCTAGGTTTTTGCACGGTCATGGGCCTGCTACTGACTCTGTTGTCAGTAATATCCAGGGGGATTAGTTTTCCTTTGTTTAGTAGTCTAGACATGTCTGTCTAGCTCTTGTATTTTTCTTGTTATTGTATTATCTAACATCCCACCCTTTTGGACGATTTAAATCGACAATAAACCACACATGTCAACTAAAATCATTCAAAAGGTAAGACTGTTAATGGGGTAAATAAGAAAATAATAGAAAAGAAGGAAAGATAAAACACAGAATCTCACAGCGGAATGACAAAATATAAAAATCAAATAAACAGTTCATGAAGCTGTTTTACAAATAACATTTGATTACACCTTTACAATACAAATCAGAGTTATACATACAGTAGAAATAAATAAATAATGCAGCGGAACACATGATGTAGTGGAATAATTAATAATAAATAGTAGACTCGTCTCCGTCTTCATCCTCCAAAATATAATGGTCTTCAATACACTAAAAAAAGCTCAGACTGACCCGAGCGTAATAAAAAGGCAAAACACTCGAGTCAGGACTAAAAGATCTTATGTAAGTCAAATCAAAATAAGTAGAATAGAAATAATACTATAATGGACTCAGAGATGTATAACAGGAATTTCATCTCCTATCAAGTGTACAATGTGGATTTAATTATTTAAAAGATTTCAAACGATTCAAAAATACCAATCTTAATCATTTTAATTAAAATAGATCCGAAATTTAAATTTAAAACTTAAATCTTTCACATAATTCAATTCTAATAAATAATCCAAATTAAAGAAATTACACGGTTATATGTCATTTCAACCAGTATCCAAATCAAAATTTCCAAATCAATGGAAACCGCTCGAGTTATCATTTCAATCCATAGTGGTAACAAAGATATATACATAAATAAACATCCAATCATCCAAAATGACAACCAATAACATCCATCACAATCCAACATCAAATCAGCCAATAAATCACAACAATCAATTGATTATTATTATCAGGTGTATAACTTGCAATTTATATTCATTATTAAATAAATGGCAAATTCAATTCAATATAAATTCAAATTTAACTTAAATGACAATCTAATAATACCAAAAGCAATTAATAAATTTCTAATCACATCGCGAGTGGGTCAAAACACTCACATTTGATATTTAGAACGCAAAAATCCAAACAAAGATGCCTTTTCCAATAGTCTCCAAACTCAGCCAAACCTATTTTATGTCATTAGGAATTCCAATACGAGTGCAAGGAAAGAAAGTTTTCAAATTTGATGTACCCAAAACAAAGGCAAGAAGTGGAAAGCCAAAACCATTAAGGCTAATTCTCATTGTTCAATTTTTTTGAAGGCTTCTTGCAAAAGAAGGCAAGGCGATGAGGAAAGGTACGGATGTGGTTAAGGAAGAAATGGATGCTCACACTTTTTTATTCTTTTCTTTTTCTAAACATAGCTTCGGTAAAATGAATTGGCAGCAATTAAGTAGAGGTATAAAGCTATGTTGACATTAAGACTTTGAGGGAAACAAATAAAGGTCTGATGTTTGAAAAATAAGAAATTTCTAGGGGAAAGAATGATATATGATATAAAACAAAAGAAGAAAGGGAAGTGACAAATGAAATAAGCATGGAAGGGACAAATAAAACAAAACTGTATGATCTAAGTAGATGCTTTGGGAAATAAATAAACAAAACGGAAGAATAAGAAAGGATATAAATTCACGTTTCAATTACATCAAAGAATTGCAATAAAACCAAATGTGGAAATGGTGCAGGTGTATTGAATAATAAGGAAATGAAGGGACCACTTAGGATCTAGTTAATTGCATGATCCACTCAATTAAATATATTATCACTGAATATACCCCTTTTCACACTCGTTTACTCATAATTAACATATAGTAAATAAATTTGAATACAATAACCAGTGTAACGTTACAAAAAAAATAAAAGATGATCTAGAACTCAAATTCAAGTTTTTTTTTCTTTCAAAATAATGTTTTTCTCATAGGGGAATTACACAACCTAAAAAGTCAATTAAATTTAAACTTCAAGATTAGTGTTAAAATCACTTATATACAGCCTCAAATGTATACTTAATGACTATAAAATATTGTTTTAAAATTCATTTTTTTCTTCTTTGTATAGAATTATTTTTACCTTAAAAATGAAAATGTTCGTTTTATTTTCATTAAAATGTTCTTTTTAATTTTTTTACAATAATGTATGTTTCTTTCGTTAAATCCAAAAATTAATATTAATGTTTCTTTTTTTTTAAATTGAAAGATCCCAAATCGACATAATTGTAATTAATTTCAAAATTGCACCTATAACGGATTATAACAAACGTACATTTCTTTCATTAAACGCCATTAATTTCAAATAAATTCTCTTTCCCTTTTATTAGAAGATTCCAAGCCAAATTAACGGCAATAAATTCATTAATTAATTTAAATTCCAACATATACTTATTTTTTTAATCTTATTATTCAATCAATTATCATATTATATATATACTTAACGTTGGTTTACCATTTCATTACCTCAATTTTCTATATTTATCACTTTAGTTCATATTAACTGTAGTAGGTAATTAGATTAACTGCAATTGATTTTCAGTTTAATTTCAATGGATTAAATAAATAGGTGATGAATGACAAATGTTACCTTTTACTTACTTAATCGCATTTACAAGATTATTATTAACAACAAATGCTATGACTACTTACACAATCCTGATTATACTCAATTTTCCATTAATTTCATATAATTTCCCCTTTTATATAACATTTAATTCATTTCCTTATTTCAACTTATCATCAAATAACGTTACAATTATTTTAATCACTAACATACAATTCCAACATTAAACCCAACATTCAATTGCCTTAATTCAATTAATTACCCATTCAATATTAAAACGATAAATTAATGAGAAAATAGTTAATACAATCGTTTATAATAATAATTCATACCCCTTATCTTATTCTTTACAACCAATGGTTATAATTTGCTTACCCAAAAAGGTTTTATATTCAATATTAACCTATTTCAATTAACTACATACAAGTTCACCATCTACATCATTTAATTTATTTCATTATTTACAATCATAACCAAGTCAACCTACAATGTATTTCAATTAGTTTGAAATTACTTTAAATATTTATCAGTAGCGTTCAGACAACACCACTGATTTCATATTCAATATTAGCCAATTCTAATTGATTACATATAATTTCAACGTTCAATATATTTCCTTATTTTTAGTTATAACTAATTATAACCTTAAAGTCACTTCAACTAATTGGAAATTAGATTAAAATAGTTAGCAATTACCTTATATTAACATTACTAACATTACATTCTAGTTATTCTTCTCCTTGTAGCATCAATTTTTTTTTAGTTTTATTTCAATATAAAATTATAAAATATTATTTAATTAATATTTTAATAACCGAAAATTATGGGTCGTTACACTCTCCCATACTCAAAACTTTTCGTCCTCGAAAAGGAAAAAGGAGGAAATTAGGAAAAGGAGAAAATAAGGAATCATTATATTTTATTCAAAGTATTCAATTTATAAACCATTAATTTTCATAACTAATTAATTTAAATAGAACATACAATTAATTACAAGTAATTCTTCATATTCAAGTCTACCAAAGTTTGAAAATATTTCACTTTTCACAAAATTTCTAAGTCTAAAATTTACGAAAAATTTCGGCAGAGTCTCCTTTGTACGGAGAGGTCGCGGAGAAATAATAATATCTATAATCATCGTATATATATCAAATTAAAAAAATAAACATCCCAAACCATGGGAAACAATATAATATTGCTAGAAACCTGTAATCCAAAAATATACCTATTAGTCGGGAAATGAAGCTTAATTTATGAAACCAAAAGCAGTAGTTATTATTTCCATAAACTTGTACTTCACTTGTAAAATCCAAAGAAGTTAATAATACGTGAAAAGAGATATATTTAAGTTACTTCAATTAATAACAAACAAATCAACACAATATAATAATAGTCACATGCAAACAAACAACATGACCATCATAGGTAACAAAGGAATCAATCATATGTCCATAGCAACCAAACTGATGATTTGTCCAGGTTCAGACATTTTTAGTCGTACAAGATTATAAATAGACTATTAAGTGTACCCTATGCTCAATAGCCTTAGATAAATACTTGATATATTATCTATACATCCTTATAGAGTTAGAAGTATCCTTCCCTATCATCTCAAAAGCCAAAATATCCAATAATTTCAACACAATATTTAAGTTTATTCAATTGGTTTCTTTTCTTTCATCATTACTATTCTTTTTTTCTTCTCATATAACGTCCTTCTCTTTTTCTTACAGGTACATATATAAATTATTTCACAATATTAACTTACATACATAACATTGCTTGTTCATCAAAATTCTTATTTAGAAATAATTTCATTGAACGCTTCCATTACTTAAGTTTTACCTGTATAATATTCTATTACATATTCTATTAACATTTCAACTTATTAAACATTTTTGGTAAATATATGTGTTTTAAGAATGTAATTGAGTGTTATACAAGTTTATTTTATTCATGTTAGTTAACAAAATATTCAATGATTACATATTCTAAATTTTTATATCTTTTGATTTACAAGTTACAAATTTCTAATTTCTTATATATTTTATTTGTTAAATTCCATTCTTATTTATTTATTTAATTATTATTTATATAAAGGCCAATCACTTACATAATTTGTATTCCATTAAAGATTTAAGCCATTAATAAATCATTTCACAAAATATTACTTAAGCTTCTACAGCCTTACTTAATTTTATACCTTAATTTAGTTATAGAATAAAAATTTAAGTTTTTGGTGTTCGCCCTTGAAGAGAAAAGAAATACTTCAATATATCTAAAAATTCAATTAAAACATTTAACCTCATTCACTTAGTAGGAATATAAGATAAATTTAGAACATCTTTATAGCATTATGCAAGGACTTTCCCAAAGTTTAAACAATGTTAGAAATTTGTATCAAAAATTTATATTAAAACATTATGATAAGATTTTAAAAATAAAGTTCCTTAAATCTGATAATTTATTAGACTCAATATTCCAAAATAGGTATAAACTCTAGATTATTAAAGCGAAACTAATAGCATACTCAAATCTTGCGCTAAATATCTAAATAAAAGTATAAATTTTCATAGATTCATGATTAATTTTACACACTTGGTTTAAAATGAATATTCAAATCATGGGAAAAACATTTATCATGGTTTAATACAAAATTCAAATAGTAACTAAACCTATAAATTTACTACTAGTACTTCGAAATCAAGTAATTATTTAAAACCATACTTCCAAAATTGAGATTCTAATTTATTTTCCAAGTTTATTTAAAACTTCGCAAATCATTTTTTCCATTTACATAATATATCTTCAAATTATACATTCAAATAAACTTATAAAAAAATTTACAAAAAAAAAATTCATTTTAAAACTTCATTTGCAAATCAATCATCTTTAATGTTTTAATACTTTACAAAAAAAAAATTCTATAAATTTTCTTGCTTCATTTATTAATACCATTTCAGTAATTTTAAATAACATCTTTTTAAATATATGTAAATTATTTGAAAACAGTTACTTACAACATTACTTATATTTAAAAAGAAGCTATTGAAAACCTTAAATTCATTATGTTTAAATTTTATTAGTTTTAAATCTCAAAATACTTTTAAACATCATTAATAAATCAATAATCATTAACTTTAAAATGTTTTATTTAATTAATAACTTCTGACAATATTTAGAACACTAATAATTTACTACTAAACCATGTTGTACATAAATAAACAATATTTAAACATTTTAAAGTATTTAGAAAGGAAAAATGATCAAAATATCTTTTATATAATATTTATCAAAATACTTTTATAACTCGATGTTTTAACAGGTTTATCCTTGTTCTTGCAGACTCTGGCCATGCGTTGATCAGACGCATGGCTAGAATTCTCCAAGTACTTAGCAGACCTGTTTCAACACCCAATGAAAATACTTAAAATCATTGAAAATAGATATGGAAAGTACGTTCCCCCATGGATTGCAGTTACGCAATGGTTATGCCGCTATCTCAGCGGAATCAATTGTAGCTGTAGGCATCTCACCCCTCGATTTACGCTATCCAATAATATCAAATGAATATAATAAGTGACCCACCAAAGGGATCCGATAATGACCCACCAAAGGGATCCGATAATGACCAACCAAAGGGATTCGATAAATGACCCACCAAAGGGATCCAACAAATGACTCACCAAAGGGGTCCGATGGAAGGTACTTCGCATATCATTTATTTCAAAATATATCATACCATATATAGTCACCATTCAGAATCATAGCTTCAAATATCGCACTTATATAAATTCCATCATATATAAGATTTCATTTTCAAATAGAGTATTTTCCAAAATCAATAGTCTAAAATATATCAAATCATTCTTATATAAATTCCGTTATACAAAAGATTTATCTCTTCAGATCAAAAACCTTCCAAAATCAACATTTTTAAAAATCACCTTATACTTATATAAAGTCTCTCTTATGCAAGAATAAAAAATTTTGCAAATCAATTACGCTGCATGAAGATCCATATGGAATTGAACATTTTTGCTTTGCAAAAGGTTTTGAATTTAGAATAGTTCTTTTTTTTTATATATATACAATCATTTTGTTAAATAGTTTGGTATATAAAATGGTTGTGGAAAATAGTTTGTAAATAAAATAGTTTGTAAAATAGTTTGAAAATAAAATAGTTTGTAAAATAGTTTGTATAAGAAAAATTAAAGAAAATAGTTTGTATAAGGAAAATAAAAGAATGTAGTTTGAAAAATGGTTTTTAAATTAATAGTAGTTTTTCATAAAAGAAAATCCCAATTTAAATTACAAAGATATCCAACACAACAACTTTAAATTTCAATGCCAAAGCATATCAATAATATTAGAACATAAGATGACACATGTCACCATTTCGCAACATTACATTCGATCGTTCGCTTGATCACACAAGTTCGCTTTCGAACTAGTATTGTCCATTCAACTTCCCTAATGCGGACTTCGATATGGTTTCTTGACTAGAAACCATCATTCTCCTTGCATAGCCATATACTATGATAGAGAACTCTAGAATCAAACCAAAAATCCATATCAATATTCACCATCAAGAACCGAATAAAAAATTCTAATGCGAAATGGTGTAATTCACCTCAAACTTACGTACTCAAATCCGGATCAAAATAATTATGCGAATAAAATAATATACGCACAACTTACGTATTTATTTCAATTTGATTCATCACAATTATACTTCAACTAAATTCATTATTAATCTCATTGATTAACGAAAGTATCATTTCATACTTTAATATTTGTTTCACATAATTTCTCCATTTAACATATAACATTAATTTATTCATTCTCATAATATTGCTTATATTTCTCTTCAATTTAAATTACATTCATTCCACATGTAATATTTCTCATTTAATATTACATTTATTACCAAATCATTTCATAAGGAATTTTCTTAAGTTTATAACCAAATTATAAAAACATAATTCCTTTTTATAAGGCGTTGTTCAGGTTTAAAGTTATCACAACTTTATTTATAACCATTTATTATAACATCCATTTATTTCATAACAATTTACAAGTCACGGTTTTATTTATAATCAATTCACATTAAATTTATACTAATTCAGAAGGTTTTGATTATCCAAAATATCCAAAATTTTTGTTTTTCAATAGTTGAACTATGGTCAAAACAACAAAATTCACAACAACAATAATTAGCCAATGCTTTTAAACTGATAAAACGCAACTAATCAACAATAAATGATAATAACTAAATATTACCATTTCATAAATCAAACACATTACAAATAACTATATTAGTTATAAAATTTAATCCTCTGCATATCATATAATATTAGGAAAAAAATCATTTCAAAACTTATATAAAACACTTTTATAAAACTAACACATACACGCTCTCATATATACACTTAGACAACTCATTCTAGGGTATTACTACCCTATCTCTAATGAGTTAACCCCAACAGGCTAAGGTATGTCTAAACCAAAGCTCTGATACCAACTCTAACATCCCACCCTTTTGGACGATTTAAATCGACAATAAACCACACATGTCAACTAAAATCATTCAAAAGGTAAGACTGTTAATGGGGTAAATAAGAAAATAATAGAAAAGAAGGAAAGATAAAACACAGAATCTCACAGCGGAATGACAAAATATAAAAATCAAATAAACAGTTCATGAAGCTGTTTTACAAATAACATTGATTACACCTTTACAATACAAATCAGAGTTATACATACAGTAGAAATAAATAAATAATGCAGCGGAACACATGATGTAGTGGAATAATTAATAATAAATAGTAGACTCGTCTCCGTCTTCATCCTCCAAAATATAATTGTAACATCCCGTATTTTTAAACCATGGGATTTGAACATTTAACTCGTGTTAAATGTTTAATGTGTATTCTTAATTGATTTTGCAATGAATGGATTCGGGTACAATCAGTGAAATAAGCTATAATTTTTAATTATAGTAATTCCGGTTAAATTTGAATAATGGGAAAATATTAATTTAAATATTCGGAATTAAAATAAAAGTAAATCTGGATGTAAATAGTGATGAAAATGGGTTTAAAAATTTATTTTGAGTTATTTGAGTATAAATAGCATAGTGGAAATTTTAGGAGAATTTCAAAGTTGATAAATTAATATTTGGAATTTTATATTAATTTAATAATAGAATTTAATAATAAAATATTGCCATTAATCAGATTTTAGTCCGAAATGAGCCAAAATGATTTTTAATGTTAATATAAATTTTATACGAGCTATAATAAAGTTAATAAAGTTTTAAAAGCGAAATTTTAAGCGTTTTCAACAATTTTGAAAATCGCTTGATTTAATAGACGAGTGAAAATAGCCTTCCGGGGCACAGTCTCGGAATTCGACGAAACCAATTCCATTGGATTAGTAATAGTTAGTTATTATCGGATTTCAATTTTCGTAGCAATCGGAGTTGTCGTTTGACCCCGGCAGCTCGAAACACATCGAAATCGTTTTAATCGATTTAATTTGAAATTGATCGTTTAATTCCGTAACTCGCATATACAACCGAATTAGCTTACGAAACATGTTCCATTGTGTCCAGAATGTGGAAAAACCCTAGGAACGCCTGTCGGCACGTGAGATTTGGAGTTCGTTTGCGTAAGTTGTTAAAATTTGAAGAACAAGAATTAAATAATATTAAATAATTATATATATTAATATTCTCTCAAAACCCTAATCTATAACTTCCAGGCCGTCGTTCTTTTCGTATCTATGGCCGAAATTCTTTGATCTTTCCCCTCATTTTTCTCCACATCCAAGCGAAATCAGGCCTCGTCTTAAACTAGTAAATTGTGGAGAGAGTCGAGATCCACATGCTAAACGGTAGAGATCGATTTTCGTCGACCGGAGAGGAGCCTTGGGAGCCGCGTTCGTCGTACGTTGGAGGGGTTGTCGCGCCGCACGTGGGTGACCGAGTGCGAAGGTATTCTGGGTGTTGGTGGAGGTTGAGGCGCCCTTCGAGATGGTAGTTACCGATCGAGTTAAATCTCGTCGTGGAAGGAGCGGCCTCGAAACCTAGTTGCGTGTGATGGGTTTCTCTTGTTCCAGTAGGCGTCTGCGTGAGAAGAAGCATAGGGAACGGCCTGATTTCGTTGGTATAATATTATGTAAATTGATGTTAAGGAATTTGTTTTAAATCTTGTTCAAACTATAAAAATTCATATCTAGTTCATACGTGATCAGATTCGTACGAAATTTACGGCGCTGGAATCGCAGAAGCGCGTATTACGCAGTGGTGCAGATCCGAATCCATTTCAGGCAAGTAGAAATTTGGGTTAAATCGAACGTCGTTAGGTTTAATTTAAATTTCGAAGCTCGTCGAAACTCAAGGTGAGTTAATCTCACTCACATCTGGAATGTTAGCTGATTTAAGTAGTTAATATTTAAATATTTGTGTGATTAGTTGAAATGTTTATTTATATCAGCCTGGATTGATATATATTTATAATGTTGTGCTAATATTTGTGGATGCAGGAAAAACAGGTTGGAGGGATCCAACTGGATTCCTCACAATGTAGTAATTATTTTTATAATTGATGATGATGCCTGTTATATATTATGATTGATAAATTTGGGATTATATTGTATTGTGAAATTGTGGGATAAACTATAAGCCCAGAATGTTAAATTATAAAGAAATTTGGAGTTTTAATTATAAAGAAATTAAATTGGGTTTTTTTTAAAAGGAATTAAGAAATTAATAAATAACGGAATATAAAAATTAGAATCTGCTTGGATGGAAAACTGAAATAAAATTGTATTGGAATATTGCTGGGTAAATTATAAATCCATAATTAATTATAAATGGATAAATTGAATTTTAGAAAAATAAAAGATATTGTTAAATAATGAATTTAAAGGAATTAAAGTTTGAAATCTATTTGGAATGAAAATTGAAATTAGTAAATCTGGAATGATAAACAAAGAGAAACGTTATCAGTTGATAAATGTGAAAGTAAATTTATGTTATTAAACTTAAAACTGAATCTAAATAAATTGACAGAATTTATAAGAAGGATTTTTGGGATATTTGAGTAGGAATGAGTTTCCCTGGGAAACACCAAGTTTGAATGTTAAACAGATTTTATTAAAGGTGAATTCAAGTTTAAAACTTGATACAAATGAGTGTTTGGAAAATTATTGTTTTAAAAGCTAATTAATGAGGTAACAATAGTGGTTATTTTGGATTACACTAGTAATTAATTTTATAAATGGATTCTTTTTAAAAGGCTAGTTTTGACCTAAATTATTTGAAATTAGTATTAAGCCTTTTACAACTCTATTTTTAAATTTAGTTTAACTAAAACCTTATTTTAAATCAAGTTATATCTTATAAAATAGTTTTACTTTAAATATTTCGAAATTATATTGTGAGTAAGTAAATTTGCATATTTTAAAGTATATTTCAGTACAAAATATTTTAACTATTTTAAATTCAAAATGTTTTGAACTTGGTTATTTCCAATGGAATATAGGGTAAAGGGTTTACCTTGTAAAGGAAGAATTTTGGGAATTGTTTTCAAATGGTTTTGGAAATTTGAAAATATATCTTTTAAATATATTTGGGGCAAATAAATGATGTGGAATATTATTTATTCTGTGATGGATGCTTATGGATGTTGTGAATATAAATTGATAGTTAAATCACCGACTATCAATATTGGACAATGTGTGATCGTTTCGAAGAGACCGGGATCGAGATTTATTTCTTGAAAACCACTTCGATTCGGTTTGTACGTTTCGTGCGGAAAACGTGTTCGGAGTCGAAGATGGAGCAGTGAAGTGCAAGGGCTAATCGCTACTAATCCTGAGGATATTTCTAAAATGGTTGTAGTAGGAGTAGTGCCTTCGGTTCCGTTCGAACCCGGGACGGACTTGTGTGCACGAATGCTTGCGAAACATCGTCAGGTGGACGATGGGCATTCTAAGTGAAAACGTTCTAAAGGTGACGCTTAGCCTCAAGCCTCGTCAACCGGGAATGACTGAAATTCAGGGGATATGCAACAAGGTTAGGTGGGTCATGCCCAAGCAGGACAAGATATTTCCCCTGTCTAGATTGTCCCTTATATATTTCGGCTTAGTGGGTGGTTGGTCGCGCCTACCACGGGGTTTATCTTGTTCGGGACTGTTCAGTAAGGAATGGTTCCGGCCTTGTGTTGCAGGGGATGAAGGGAGTAATCCTCGGTACGGTGATCTAGGCCCCATACTGTGACAGGTGATACCCAGTGCCTAGTCATTGTTGGAAATCCATTCTCCCTACGAGCCTTGTAGGAGTTTTGTTTGTATTACCCACTTTTGTGGCTAGTAGCTGGAATTTAATGAATGTAACAATTTCGGCTATTTTATAAGTATTTGTAAATAACACTATTATAATATCAGAGGATTTCTATAAAAAGTGTTTTAGCTTTCGTAAGGTAAAAACCCGACATGTTTATTTGTGGCGTGGTCTTACGAGATGCTTTTGTTTTTCAAAGGATTTGTGAAACCTTAATAATCAATATGGATGCATATTTATTATCAGCTGGTATTCCAGACTGACTCGGGTGTTATTTCATTTTAATGCTCGGGTCAGATCGAGTATTATATGTTCAGGATAGGTTGCTATGGAGCAGGAGAGGAGCTGGAGTCCGAGACGTATTATCCGTATATATATTTATATCTGCTGTTATGATTGTCTGGTATATCTGTTTGGTAATAGTTGATGTATGAGATACTCTGATGATATGATGTATAAAACAGCGATAGTTTTCATTTTGTGTAAAGTTCTATATTTACTATTATATTTTATTCCGCTGCGACTGTGAGATTCTTATATAGTTTAGTTTCTTCTTCTTCTATCTCTTCTTCTTTAACCCTAATGGTTCGTAATTCTGTGCCACTTGAGTTAATATAGGTAGAATAGTGTTGATTCAAGGGGTACGGATTTGCGGGCTGTCACACTTGGTATCAGAGCATAGGTTGGCGACAACCTAGGCTTTGGGAGGGGAAATTACTCATTAAATAGAGTCAATAGTACTCTATAATGAGTTGAGCGTATAAATAGATATGAGAGCGTACTTGTTAGTGGATATAAAACTGTTTTTATACTGTGTTGACTTATCGGTTGAGTGTTTATGAATTCTGGTCGGTACGGGAAGTACAACCGTATCGATAGGGGTTTCTAAACTCTTGAACAAGATAAACCGACATAGAATTGTTTTTAAAGGTGGGTAAATGAAATAATTTTACCCCAAAATTATATTTTGATATAAAGGAAATAATTTTCTGAAATCATTATATATATTTGGATGATTGATTGTTAATGTCTAAATCAAATAAGAGTCTAAAATTTAATCTGGAGATTTGAAATAGTTATAGTGAAAATAAAATTGTACAAATATAAATTATATAAAAGGGAAGAATAATTAAATTTGAGTTGAACCAGAATTTGAATCCCGGAAGTTTTGGTAAGGATTTTAAATATAATGGAATAAAGGTTTGGAAATGTAAATTCTTGGGAAAGATTGAAATGTTTGCTAAAGTGTTTGAAGGGTACATTGGAATATTGATTTGGAAAGTATTTTTGAATGGGAACTGTTTTGAAATGAATTTAGAAAGGTAAGAAGCATTGAACTCACTTCAGTCGCTGGAAAATAATCCTGATGATGCTGGCCACATCATTAGAATTCATTTTCGAGTTTCTAAAGTGATGGATTGCTTCCCAAATATTTGGTTATGGTATTGTTTGGACTAGTTGGGTATAACAGTTGTTTTGGACATTCCAAAAATAGGGAAATTTGTTTTGGTGTAAATAAATTGTTTTGGAAAAATCTGGAGATTTGATTGATATATCAAATAGGTATATATTTGATATATTTCAAAATGGTTTTGAAATAAAAACCGGGTAAAATGAATTCTGGGAAAATTCTAATTAAATAATGTGTAAAGTTAAAATGAATTAACTATTGAACTTATGAAGTGAAGTAGATATTAATAAGAAGGAAGAAATGAAAATTTTAATCTTGGAATTAAAAATTTAACTTGAGTAATTGGAAATGAATAAAATATATTGAAGTAAGTAGAAAATTTGAATATAACTTGGATAAGTCAAATAAATTGGACTTAGAATTAAATTGCTTTGGGTGAAATTAAAAGGTAAGTTGGCTTTGAAATTGTGGGCCATTGTGAAATGGATTGTACCCATAGGTTATTAAGTTGTATACTTATAATTTGAGATTGAGGATTTAATATGGTGTAAGAAGGTAAATGAAAGAAATTTGTATCCTTAAGAATTCGGAGATACATATATATAGAATTTGAAATTGTGATTATATGCTGTAAATGGATTCAAATGAGCAATATGAGATTTAAAATAAATAAGTTGGTGAACTTATATAAATAGATATGAAATTATAATCACAATTTGGAAATAGTTGAATGGTATGGTGAGTCCAAACTTAATCTCAAATGAAATGTAAATTGAAATAAGGTAAAGTGGGATATAAAGAAATGAATGAACTTAAATCAGTAAACAAGTTTTGAACTTGTATATGGAGAATTAAAGTTGAGAATTTGAAATTGAATTAAATCTAAATGAATTAAAATTCGATTGAATTGGATTTAACTTCAATCGAATGGAATTGAGATGGAATTGGATTTAATTAAAAACAAGATTCAATTGTGTTGTGAACAAATATGAATGGAATTAAATCCTTATTTAAGATAGTAAGGGAAAATGAACTGAATTCAAGATGGCTAAATAAATTTAGTTAAAACTTGAATCTAAATTTGGAAAGACTTGAATTGAAAGAAATCTAATTTGCTGAAGGGATATTGTATGAATAAAAGTTTGACTCAACTAAATTCAAAGGGATTATTTGAGAATGAATTTAGCATAAGCTGAATTAAATAAAGAGAAGCTTGAAGGTGAATTTAGTATAAGCTAAATTAAATGAAAATAGTACGGGATCGGGTATAGTTTTGGAAGCTTGTTAATAATTGAAGGGTAAATGGAACCTAGTTCTTGTTTAGAACATTTGAAAATGGTCCTATTGTAAATAAGTTCGGTATGAATTGGGGAAGAGTATTAAAACCTAATATGGATTAGGCTAGAGGCTAAATTGAATTACAATTAAATGGGATTTGTATTGTAATAGATAGAATTTTGATAATTGATTAAAATTTGGAAAGTAAATAGAGATCCAACTGTAGCATGGGATTTAAATTGGTGGTAACAAATAATGAAGTGTGAATGAAAAATGGAATTAAATTATAATAATGATGGTTTGAATTGTAAATAAATTCAAACGAGTGAACTAATTTAAAGTGGTTTCTTTGCTAATAAAATAAGTCTAAAATGGATTTAATAAATAGGTAAAGTGCATTAAAGTTTGTTAATGAATTGGAATTTGGTTTGGATGAGAATCAAATGAAGATAAAAATTTGATTTATAAGAAGACAATGGAGATATTGTAAAGAAAGCTTAAGCAAATTAATTAATTGTAGTTAAGCTGAATGTTTAAGCTAGTGGGATTAAAATTTGTAAATGGTTTGATTTGGTAAGAATCGATTAAAATGGAAACAAATTGAGATATTATGGAATTGAAATCATTTAAGAAAGATGATGAGATGGTTATTTTTAAGCTTATGAAATAGCTTTAAATGAAATTTGTTTGGACAATAAAATTTTGAATGCAAACAAATGACTTTTAAAATAATTATTGTGATGAAGAAAGGATGTATGAGTTGTAAATAATCCAGGATGGAATGATATTAATATAAACTTAAGTAAAATGATGAATTTGGAGTGAGAATAAGAATGTGATTTAAAAATTGAAATGGATGTTTCAGAATGGAATAAAATTAATGTAAATTTAAACTAGAATTAATTTTAATGGTTATGAGTTTAAGTGGTGATTAGTTTTGGCTTGAATGTCATGAATATTTGCATGTATTAAGAATTGAGTTGTTTAAACAACAAATGAATTGGTTTTGAATAAATTGGAATGGATTGAAATGTTATTAAGTAATTTTTGCATCAGAATGAAAATGAATTATAAAAGAAATGAAAATGTTTCAAAACTGAAAATAAAATTGGTTTGTGAATCAATTTGGAATTGAATTGAAATAGAATGATGTTAGTGAAGCATATATTAATCGTATTGAAATAGAAATAAATTGGTTGTAATTAATATAAATGGTATATAATGAACTAGAATGTAAATCATTCAAGTGAAATAAATGAAGTTAGTTTGGATGAAATTAGAATGGTTAAAAATCTTGGTAAATGGATTTAAGTATAAATGTAAGTGAATCATAATTGCGAATGTAGCAAATTGAAATAATACTTGCTTGGTGAATCAATTCGAAAATTGGGTAAAGTATGAATTGGAATGGCAAAACTTGTTTGTAAATCTTTTGTGTGAAATAAAACAGAATTTGGTATTAGAAGAGGAACTTGTGCATGTTGTAAAGCATGGTTTTCTTATGAAATTTTGCAAAGAGTTGTTTGGATTATGAAATGGATATGTTGGCTTACATTTATATTGGAAATGTTGTTAAAATGTGCATATCATTGAAAACTGATGAGTTTGTTGAGTAAGTACAGGTGCGGGAGGCGTTCAAGTGAGTTGAAGCGCATATATGCTAAAATATTAGCCGCTTGCTTTAAAATTTGCTAAAAAGGTACGCCTACGCAAATATAATTGAGAAATAGTATATTTATTGTGATATATTTTGATTTTCGACCATGTGGGTCGATGTATATATATTTATTTGTATCGCGATATCGCGAAAGCTCCTCCGTACAGGGGAGATTCTGCCAAAATTTTCTGAAAATTTTGGGAGTTAGAAATTTTTTGGGAATTTTGAAAATTTGTAATTAACTTGGAAAGTTATAAGTTAAAAATTAAAGACTTAGAGTGAATGAAGCAAATGAGTTTGGGATTAAGTTAAAGGATTTTGGGAAAGTAAATATAAGCTTTTAACTAAGCAAATTGGGTAAGTAAATGGGTTGAAGGGTATTTTCTACCTTAGCAAATTTCGAGGACGAAATTTTTATAAGGGGGGAGGAATGTAACATCCCGTATTTTTAAACCATGGGATTTGAACATTTAATTCGTGTTAAATGTTTAATGTGGATTCTTAATTGATTTTGCAATGAATGGATTCGGGTACAATCAGTGAAATAAGCTATAATTTTTAATTATAGTAATTCCGGTTAAATTTGAATAATGGGAAAATAATAATTTAAATATTCGGAATTAAAATAAAAGTAAATCTGGATGTAAATAGTGATGAAATTGGGTTTAAAAATTTATTTTGAGTTATTTGAGTATAAATAGAATAGTGGAAATTTTAGGAGAATTTCAAAGTTGATAAATTAATTTTTGGAATTTTATATTAATTTAATAATAGAATTTGATAATAAAATATTGCCATTAATCAGATTTTAGTCCGAAATGAGCCAAAATGATTTTTAATGTTAATATAAATTTTATACGAGCTATAATAAAGTTAATAAAGTTTTAAAAGCGAAATTTTAAGCGTTTTCGACAATTTTGAAAATCGCTTGATTTAATAGACGAGTGAAAATAGCCTTCCGGGGCACAGTCTCGGAATTCGACGAAACTAGTTCCGTTGGATCCGTAATAGTTAGTTATTATCGGATTTCAATTTTCGTAGCAATCAGAATTGTCGTTTGACCCCGGCAGCTCGAAACGCATCGAAATCGTTTTAATCGATTTAATTTGAAATTGATCGTTTAATTCCGTAACTCGCATATACGACCGAATTAGCTTACGAAACCTGTTCCATTGTGTCCAGAACGTGGAAAAACCCTAGGAACGCCTGTCGGCACGTGAGATTTGGAGTTCGTTTGCGTAAGTTGTTAAAATTTGAAGAACGAGAATTAAATAATATTAAATAATTATATATATTAATATTCTCTCAAAACCCTAATCTATAACTTCCACGCCGCCGTTCTTTTCGTATCTATGGCCGAAATTCTTTGATCTTTCCCCTCATTTTTCTCCACATCCAAGCGAAATCAGGCCTCGTCTTAAACTAGTAAATTGTGGAGATAGTCGAGATCCACATGCTGAACGGTAGAGATCGATTTTCGTCGACCGGAGAGGAGCCTTGGGAGCCACGTTCGTCGTACGTTGGAGGGGTTGTCGCGCCGCACGTGGGTGACCGTGTGCGAAGGTATTCTGGGCGTTGGTGGAGGTTGAGGCACCCTTCGAGATGGTAGTTACCGATCGAGTTAAATCTCGTCGTGGAAGGAGCGGCCTCGAACCCTAGTTGCGTGTGATGGGTTTCTCTTGTTCCAGTAGGCGTCTGCGTGAGAAGAAGCATAGGGAACGGCCTGATTTCGTTGGTATAATATTATGTAAATTGATGTTAAGGAATTTGTTTTAAATCTTGTTCAAACTATAAAAATTCATATCTAGTTCATACGTGATCAGATTCATACGAAATTTGCGGCGCCGGAATCGCATAAGCGCGTATTACGCAGTGGTGCAGATCCGGATCCATTCCGGGCAAGTAGAAATTTGGGTTAAATCGAACGTCGTTCGGTTTAATTTAAATTTCGAAGCTCGTCGAAACTCAAGGTGAGTTAATCTCACTCACATCTGGAATGTTAGCTTATTTAAGTAGTTAATATTTAAATATTTGTGTGATTGGTTGAAATGTTTATTTATATCAGCCTAGATTGATATATATTTATAGTGTTGTGCTAATATTTGTGGATGCAGGAAAAACATGTTAGAGGGATCCAACTGGATTCCTCACAATGTAGTAATTATTTTTATAATTGATGATGATGCCTTTTATATATTGTGATTGATAAATTTGGGATTAAATTGTATTGTGAAATTGTGGGATAAACTATAAGCCCAGAATGTTAAATTATAAAGAAATTTGGAGTTTTAATTATAAAGAAATTAAATTAGGTTTTTTTTAAAAGGAATTAAGAAATTAATAAATAACGGAATATAAAAATTAGAATCTGCTTGGATGGAAAACAGAAATAAAATTATATTGGAATATTGTTGGGTAAATTATAAATCCATAATTAATAATAAATGGATAAATTGAATTTTAGAAAAATAAAAGATATTGTTAAATAATGAATTTAAAGGAACTAAAGTTTGAAATCTATTTGGAATGAAAATTGAAATTAGTAAATCTGGAATGATAAACAAAGAGAAACGTTATCAGTTGATAAATGTGAAAGTAAATTTATGCTATTAAACTTATACCTGAATCTAAATAAATTGACAGAATTTATAAGAAGGATTTTTGGGATATTTGAGTAGGAATGAGTTTCCCTGGAAAACACCAAGTTTGAATGTTAAACAGATTTTATTAAAGGTGAATTCAAGTTTAAAACTTGATATAAATGAGTGTTTGGAAAATTATTGTTTTAAAAGCTAATTAATAAGGTAACAACAGTGGTTATTTTCGATTACATTAGTAATTATTTTTATAAATGGATTGTTTTTAAAAGGCTAGTTTTGACCTAAATTATTTGAAATTAGTATTAAGCCTTTTACAAATCTATTTTTAAATTTAGTTTAACTAAAACCTTATTTTAAATCAAGTTATATCTTATAAAATAGTTTTACTTTAAATATTTCGAAATTGTATTGTGAGTAAATAACTAGAAGTAAATTTGCATATTTTAAAGTATATTTCAGTACAAAATATTTTAACTGTTTTAAATTCAAAATGTTTTGAACTTGGTTATTTCCAATGGGAATATAGGGTAAAGGGTTTACCTTGTAAAGGAAGAACTTTGGGAATTGTTTTCAAATGGTTTTGGAAATTTGAAAATATATCTTTTAAAGATATTTGGGGCAAATAAATGATGTGGAATATTATTTATTGTGTGATGGATGCTTATGGATGTTGTGAATATAAATTGATAGTTAAATCACCGACTATCAGTATTGGACAATGCGTGATCGTTTCGAAGAGACCGGAATCGAGATTTATTTCTCGAAAACCACTTCGATTCGGTTTGTACGTTTCGTGCGAAAAACGTGTTCGGAGTCGAAGATGGAGCAGTGAAGTGCAAGGGCTTGTCGCTACTAATCCTGGGGATATTTCTAAAATGGATGTAGTAGGAGTAGTGCCTTCGGTTTCATTTGAACCCGGGACGGACTTGTATGGACGAATGCTTGCAAAACATCGTCAGGTGGACGATGGGCATTCTAAGTTGAAAACGTTCTAAAGCTAATGCTTAGCCTCAAGCCTCGTCAACCGGGAATGACTGAAAATCAGGGGATATGCAGCAAGGTTAGGTGGGTCATGCCCAAGCAGGACAAGATATTTCCCCTGTCTAGATTGTCCCTTATATATTTCGGCTTAGTGGGTGGTTGGTCGCGCCAACCACGGGGTTTATCTTGTTTGGGACTGTTCAATAAGGAATGGTTCCGGCCTTGTGTTGCAGGGGATGAAGGGAGTAATCCTCGGTACGGTGATCTAGGCCCCGTACTGTGACAGGTGGTACCCCAGTGCCTAGTCATTGTTGGAAATCCATTCTCCCTACGAGCCTTGTACGAGTTTTGTTTGTATTACCCACTATTGTGGCTAGTAGCTGGAATTTAATGAATGTAACAATTTCGGCTATTTTATAAGTATTTGTAAATAGACACTATTATAATATTAGAGGATTTCTATAAAAAGTGTTTTAGCTATCGTAAGGTAAAAACCCGACATGTTTATTTGTGGTATGGTCTTACGAGATGCTTTTGTTTTTCAAAGGATTTTGAAACCTTAATAATCAATATGGATGCATATTTATTATCAGCTGGTATTCCAGACTGACTCGGGTGTTGTTTCATTATAATGCTCGGGTCAGACCGAGTATTATATGTTCAGGATAGGTTGCCATGGAGCAGGAGAGGAGCTGGAGTCCGAGACGTATTATCCGTATATATATTTATATCTGCTGCTATGATTGTCTGGTATATCTGTTTGGTAATAGTTGATGTATGAGATACTCTGATGATATGATGTATAAAACAGTGATAGTTTTCATTTTGTGTAAAGTTCTATATTTACTATTATATTTTATTCCGCTGCGACTGTGAGATTCTGATATAGTTTAGTTTCTTCTTCTTCTATCTCTTCTTCTTTAACCCTAATGGTTCGTAATTCTGTGCCACTTGAGTTAATAGAGGTAGAATAGTGTTGATTCAAGGGGTACGGATTTGCGGGCTGTCACAATAATGGTCTTCAATACACTAAAAAAAGCTCAGACTGACCCGAGCGTAATAAAAAGGCAAAACACTCGAGTCAGGACTAAAAGATCTTATGTAAGTCAAATTAAAATAAGTAGAATAGAAATATTACTATAATGGATTCAGAGATGTATAACAGGAATTCCATCTCCTATCAAGTGTACAATGTGGATTTAATTATTTAAAAGATTTCAAACGATTCAAAAATACCAATCTTAATCATTTTAATTAAAATAGATCCGAAATTTAAATTTAAAACTTAAATCTTTCACATAATTCAATTCTAATAAATAATCCAAATTAAAGAAATTACACGGTTATATGTCATTTCAACCAGTATCCAAATCAAAATTTCCAAATCAATGGAAACCACTCGAGTTATCATTTCAATCCATAGTGGTAACAAAGATATATACATAAATAAACATCCAATCATCCAAAATGACAACCAATAACATCCATCACAATCCAACATCCAAATCAGCCAATAAATCACAACAATCAATTGATTATCATTATCAGGTGTATAACTTGCAATTTATATTCATTATTAAATAAATGACAAATTCAATTCAATATGAATTCAAATTTAACTTAAATGACAATCTAATAATACCAAAAGCAATTAATAAATTTCTAATCACATTATAAATTTAATTTAACTAGCATAAGATAATCTAGTATTCGCGAGTGGGTCAAAACACTCACCTATGATATTTAGAACACAAAAATCCAAACAAAGATGCCTTTTCTAATAGTCTCCAAACTCAGCCAAACCTATTTTATGTTATTAGGAATTCCAATACGAGTCCAAGGGAAGAAAGTTTTCAAATTTGATGTACCCAAAACAAAGGCAAGAAGTGGAAAGCCAAAACCATTAAGGCTAATTCTCATTGTTCAATTTTTTTGAAGGCTTCTTGCAAAAGAAGGCAAGGCGATGAGGAAAGGTACGGATGTGGTTAAGGAAGAAATGGATGCTCACACTTTTTTAGTCTTTTATTTTTCTAAACATAGCTTCAGTAAAATGAATTGGCAGCAATTAAGTAGAGGTATAAAGCTATGTTGACATTGAGACTTTGAGGGAAACAAATAGAGGTCTGATATTTGAAAAATAAGAAATTTCTAGGGGAAAGAATGATATATGATATAAAACAAAAGAAGAAAGGGAAGTGACAAATGAAATACGTATGGAAAGGACAAATAAAACAAAACTGTATGATCTAAGTAGATGCTTTGGGAAATAAATAAACAAAACGGAAGAATAAGAAAGGATATAAATTCTCGCTTCAATTACATCAAAGAATTGCAATAAAACCAAATGTGGAAATGGTGGCAGGTGTATTGAATAATAAGGAAATGAAGGGACCACTTAGGATCTAGTTAATTGCATGATCCACTCAATTAAATATACTATCACTGAATATACCCTTTTTCACACTCGTTTACACATAATTAACATATAAAATAAATTTGAATACAAGAACCAGTGTAACGTTACAAAAAAATAAAAGATGATCTAGAACTTAAATTCAAGTTTTTTTTCCTTTCAAAATAATGTTTTTCTCATAGGGGAATTACACAACCTAAAAAGTCAATTAAATTTAAACTTCAAGATTAGTGTTAAAATCACTTATATACAGCCTCAAATGTATACTTAATGACTGTAAAATATTGTTTTAAAATTCATTTTTTTCTTCTTTGTATAGAATTATTTTTACCTTAAAAATGAAAATGTTCGTTCTATTTTCATTAAAATGTTCTTTTTATTTTTTTTATAATAATGTATGTTTCTTTCGTTAAATCCAAAAATTAATATTAATGTTTCTTTTTTTTAAATTGAAAGATCCCAAATCGACATAATTGTAATTAATTTTAAAATTACACTTATAACGGATTATAACAAACGTACATTTCTTTCATTAAACGCCATTAATTTCAAATAAATTCTCTTTCCCTTTTATTAGAAGATTCCAAGCCAATTAACGGCAATAAATTCATTAATTAATTTAAATTCCAACATATACTTATTTTGTTTTTTTAATCTTATTATTCAATCAATTATCATATTATATATATACTTAACGTTGGTTTACCATTCCATTACCTCAATCTTCTATATTTATCACTTTAGTTCATATTAACTGTAGTAGGTAATTAGATTAACTGCAATTGATTTTCAATTTAATTTCAATGGATTAAATAAATAGGTGATGAATGACAAATGTTACCTTTTACTTACTTAATTGCATTTACAAGATTATTATTAACAACAAATGCTATGACTACTTACACAATCCTGATTATACTCAATTTTCCATTAATTTCATATAATTTCCCCTTTTATATAACATTTAATTCATTTCCTTATTTCAACTTATCATCAAATAACGTTACAATTATTTTAATCACTAACATACAATTCCAACATTAAACCCAACATTCAATTGCCTTAATTCAATTAATTACCCATTCAATATTAAAACGATAAATTAATGAGAAAATAGTTAATACAATCGTTTATAATAATAATTCATACCCCTTATCTTATTCTTTACAACCAAGGGTTATAATTTGCTTACCCAAAAAGGTTTTATATTCAATATTAACCTATTTCAATTAACTACATACAAGTTCACCATCTACATCATTTAATTTATTTCATTATTTACAATCATAACCAAGTCAACCTACAATGTATTTCAATTAGTTTGAAATTACTTTAAATATTTATCAGTAGCGTTCAGACCACACCACTGATTTCATATTCAATATTAGCCAATTCTAATTGATTACATATAATTTCAGCGTTCAATGTATTTCCTTATTTTTAGTTATAACTAATTATAACCTTAAAGTACTTCAATTAATTGGAAATTAGATTAAAATAGTTAGCAATTACCTTATATTAACATTACTAACGTTACATTCTAGTTATTCTTCTCCTTGTAACATCAATTTTTTTTAGTTTTATTTCAATATAAAAATATAAAATATTATTTAATTAATATTTTAATAATCGAAAATTATGGGTCGTTACATATTAGCTGATTCAGAGCCTGTTCCGGTCACTTGTGCTCTTAAAAGTTTGAGTAATAAACATGGACGACATATGTTAAATGCCGGCTAGCTTTGGTAAAATAACTTACTAAGTTTAAAAGCAGTAACTAAGTTAATTAAGTTTTATAATAACTAAATAAGCAAACTATTTTTAAATTAAATACGTTTATAAAATTCAGTTAACTTTTATAAAAATAATAAGTTTGTAACAATATACATGCAATTATTGAATAAAGTATTTTAAACAAAATTTACATCCATTTCAGGAAATTCCATATGTTATTGATATCGTTTCCACATGATTATATAAATTAACTAAATTTTATAAAATTAACTAAAGTTTATATAAATCAATTTAATTTTTGTAAAAATTAACCAAGTTAATCAAGTTTCATACAAAATTAATTAAGTTCCATATAAATTAATTTAATTAGTATAATTAACTTTCACACACACACACATATGTATGTATGTATAGTTATAATTGCTAACTGCTGAATTTCTTTTTCATAGGTAATTACCTAACTATCGTGCATGAGACGACCCGACTTTCCACTCCCGGAAAATCGCATCATCCTTAAGAAAGAAAGGGATAGAAAAGAGGAAAGAAAGAAGAGAAAGAAGAAACAACACAAGAATCTCAACAGCGGAACGAATAAATTATATTAATAACATAAGTATTACATAGTATACATCAAATATCAGAGTTACACAGACAATACAACACATACTAGACAGTTATAAACATCTGTCTAGTTATTACAACTCAATACACAATACAGAAACACTCAGAGATACCAACACAACGGAAAACTATATAACTATACGCGGAAGCTTCCCGCACCATTTCTCCTTCACAATTCGTCAAAGCTAACCTGAATCCTAACCTGAATTCCCTTGGCTACTCGTAAAAATTTGAGTACCCAAGAGTTATAGAAAAACAGAAATAACTCCGGGTCAGACATGGGTCTGGTGTGAGTAACATGTTAAAGTTTCTTAACTTTGAAAAACCTTTGAAAAGAAAAGGTATCACGTAAAACTTCCCACACATAAACATGGAAAAGTTTTTACCTTACGCTAACCAAAACATTTGATAGGAAATCCGATGATATTATAATAGTGTCTAGGGTTTTCAAGTAAATAAGAAATAGCCGAAATTGTTACATTCATTAAATTCCAGCTACTAGCCACAAAAGTGGGTAATACAATCAAAACCGTTGGCACTTATTGGATTTTGGATTCCATCAATGGCTGGGCTACTGGGGTACCGCCCGTCACAGTACATGGCCTAGATCACCGTATCGAGGATTACTCCCTTCATCCCCTGCAACACAAAGCCGGACCCGTTCCTTACTGAACAGTTCCAAGCAAGACAACCCCACAGTTGTGATCAGCAACCGCACCACTAAGCCGAAAATAAAGGGACCTCTAGATGGGGATAAATCTTGCTCTCAAGTGGGTGCTACCCACGAAGCTTTGTTGCACCTCCCCTGTTTTAGCCATTCCCGGTTGATGAGGCTTGAGGTTACGATTATCTTTATAGGACATATCACTTAGAATGCTCATCGTCCACCTGATGATGTTCTGAAAGCATTCAATCCATACAAGTTCGTTCCGGGTTCGAACGAAACCGAAGGCATTATCTCGTTACACTCGTATTGGAATCACCCTCAGAGTTAACAACAATAACCCTTGCACTCCATCTCGAATCTATAAGTACTATTCCGTCAAACTCATTACGGAATCACCCACAGAGTTATACTAACGTATAGCCCTTACACCTCGAGTCTTCACTCGCTCCACTTAGATTAACGACCTAATGTTATTTGGAATCGATGTGGTTTTCGGATCCAAATATGGAAACCCAATCCCGGTCTCATCGAAATCCAAAGCGTGTCTTTTAAGGCCCAAGTTGTTTTAAAGTTTAAAACAATTCAATTTAATTATCTAAATATACACAGATAGATAATTCACAACACAATCAGATAATCAACCTTATCATTATCAACAGATAATTCATATCATAATCACTATTATCATCCAAAAGCAACCAATGCGTCCATATCACATAACATTACTCATCTCATAACTGAGATTACAAACCATACCAGGCAACCAATTACCATTCATCAGTCATAAGCAATGATCTAATGATCTCACCATCTATAATTAATTTAAAATGAATTAAACTAATTACTTAAACTCTAATTAATTTAAAATAGATTAAATTATTACTTCATCATTAAAATTCTGCTTAACCTAACCATCAATTGATTACAAATCAATTTATAAATCATCATCTCAATATTCATTTCAATTAACCATTATTGATTAACTATCTCTAATTACAATAAGTAATTAGCATTTAATATTAATTACACAAGTTAATTACTTAAACCCCTAGCAAATAATTATATCTTAATTAATCAATTCCAAATTACATAATTAATTAATTAATTAATGATTTCTGATTATTTAATTAATCTCTCAAAATAAATAAATTACATAAGTAATTAATCTGAAATTTAAACAACATATATATTAATCACCTATGATTAATAACCATCTAGTAATTGACTATTTTAATTACTCATCCCATAATTAATTATTCTTAATTAATTATCTTCATTAATCACTTGATTAATTTCAAAGTAATTTAAATCCAAATTACTTCTATAATAAACATCCCTAATTACATAAGGTAATTACTAATTAATTACTTCCTTAAGTAATTGCAAATCCATAAATTACATAAAGTAATTAATACACAAATGTTTAAATTAATTTAACCTAATTAATCTAAACTAATCACATTTAATTAAATTAATTACACCAAGTAATTAATTCATTAATTACTTCATTAAGTAATTAAACAATTGATTATTATTAATTAATTAATCTAATTAATTATCAAAATTTATCATATTAATTAATTGTTAAATAACCTTAAGTTAATGACCTTCATTAACATTACTAAATTACTTAATTAAGAATTAACTTATATTAATCATTATTAATTATCAATTAATTAGTATTTAATTACAATTTAATTCATCTCTAATTATTACTTAATTAAGTGTTAATTAAAATCTTAATTATCATTAATCACTTGATTAAATAAATCTTAATCATTAATTAAAATTTAATTAACCATCCATAATTATAGATTAATTAACCTTAATTAATTAATCTCAAATCTTAATTAATTAACTTAAAAATCATTAATTACTTAATTAATCATCCACATTATTAATTAATTAAATAATTAATATTCCATTTAAATTAATTTAATAATTTAAATGAAATCAATTTCTTGAAATCTAAATTAAGAAACATTCTTCTTTATACAAAAGTATTTTAAACACTTTATTCAAAAATTCAATTTAAAATTTCTTTTAAATTTCAAACTGAATTACAAATTTTTATTTTAGATTCAAACTTAAAGATTTAAAACTTTACTTACATCTCCATTTCCATTTCCAAATTCAAATTCATTTAAACTTTCTAAATAGTTAAACCAAATTTAAATTTTAAAAACTTATTTAAATTTTAAAAACTGACACTAAAGTCAAATTCCAGATTTTCAAAACTGAATTTAAACTTATTTAAACCTTATTTCATAAATTTAAAACTTATAGTTTTAAATACAAACCAATGTTACTTTATACTTTAAAAAGTTTAAAGTCTAAATTTAAATTCCAGTTTTTAAATTCAAACTCAGGTTCCATCTATTCAAAATTTCAGTTTCCAGATTTAAATTTTTAAATTTCAGTTGCCATTTAAAAATTTACTTTTAAATTTAACCAGGAAAACAGTTTCTGTTTAATCTAACATCCTACATTTTTGAATTCAAAAAGGTTTCAAAAATCCAGGATTTAAATTATTGACTTCAAACTTAAATTTCAGGTTTAAAACTTCCAGTTGAACTCCATTTAACAATTTTGAAATTTACTTTAAATCTAAACACAAAAGGACAGTTTTTGATTTTAGCTTAAAACCCAAACTTGAGTTTGAAATCATTTCAAATTATTTCAAGATCTAAAATTTAAATTTATTGAATTTAAATTAAATTTCAGGTTCAACCTAGCTCCATATTTTTAGTTTGCAATTTATCTTTACTTCAAAACTTAATAAACCTGGAAAACAGGTTTTCTGATTTTAGTTTTAGAAACCCAAACTAAGATTTTAAAAAAAAACTGAATAATTACAAAAACTAATATTCAAATTATTTGAATTTATATCTAAATTCATGTTACAAGCTAGTTTTCAAATTTGGTTTCAAATTTTAGTTTGCAATTTACTTTCATTTCCAATTTTTGAAACCTAGAAAACAGGTTTCTGATACATTTCCTAAAACCTGAAACAGTATTTCAATCGAGCTATCCTATAGTTTACTTCGAGTCAACAGCTTCCCAACTTCGAGTCATTTCCAAATTTCCCCGAGACCAACCCGAGGTAGAAACCCTGCAACCAAAACAAATACCCACCTGCACAACATCCACACTGTGCACCCAACCACCAACTCCGGCCATCTCTGATCAACGTCAATGGCCATCCCCCATCGACCAGTGACCCCTCATCCCACTTCAACCCTCAGATACCCATATTCAACTTGAATTTTGAATTCAAGTTTTAAACAAAACCTGGAAAACTTTTCCCCCTTTCAGTGATCAACCTGTCCACGCTTCAACCCATCACCTCCGACCACCGTCACCCTCCCAACTCCGGCGACAACTCCATCAATACATCCTCTATCCATACCCAAAAGAGCTTTGAACTCGATTCAGTAAAAATGCAGAAAAGCTCAATTCATCACAGCCCAGAAACAACTAGGGTTCATAAATATAAATCCCAAATTCAACATCAACATGTAATCGTGATCCAATTTAGAATTTTTCCCACAACCATTGATAGCTACTCTATCTCCAGGAGCCAATTCAATCAAATCCAATGCAAAAATCAAATGTACTTAACCAAATTGTAGGATACAGTAAATTCATTACTGCACTTGTTTCACAACATTATAAATTATAATGTTTGATTTAAAATTCAAGAATTCACTTGTTGTTTTAATTAATAAACCTGAAACATGAATTCCTATAATTTGAATTTTCACTTAATATAAATTTTTACTCTGTTATATTACTTTCAGGTAAAACAGACACTACAAGAAAAGTTACTTTTTATAACGCCAATACATAACGTGTTATTCCATAGCGTTATAATTTGTTTTATTCGTAAACGACATTAGCTAAGTAACGCTTTTTAAAGCGGGCTCTTCCTAAATATTTCCATGGCCGCCTATTTTCTAATCATTTCCCTCTTCTTCAAATTTTCCTCTGTCTTCTGCTCAAGCCAAATAATAAATTTGCTCAAAGTAAAAAAATCCCCCATTTTTTACATCTTCTTTGTGAGTTAAGCACCTAAAATCAAGATCTGATATTGAAGCAAGTAGACGTCGCCTGGAAGTTCAACTATCACCATTTCTCCCATCTCTTTCTTTCCCCGCTTTTGAAGGGACTCACAATTTGGTTCCTCCCATGTAGTTTCGAGTGAAGTAAGCTGAAGCTCTCACGATGGCGGACTAACTTCTTGACAACCAGATCTCCGAGTTAAAGGAAGTTTTTAGCTTGCTTATGAAAGACGGCAGTGGTATATTAGCACATCTCTGGTTATGTTTTGATTTTCTTGATTAGTTGTTGTTTCTTTGTTCCTGTCCATTTTATTGAGTGGATCAGCGTTGATTAGGGCTTGGGTATAAAATAGCTTGCAACTGTGCCATGCTTCCTTTATACTCTTGTATTGATCTCTAATCACGTGGATTATTAACAAGTTGTAGGTATAAAGTGTTATTTCTTTCTCTAATGCCCTCGTAAAGTAGTATGATGCTCATTCTATTGTTATACCAACTTTTTAGACTTGATTGTATGTTTTTCGGTTTTGTAATAGAACTGGAATTGCATTTCCATCATCTTTTGTATTACTCTGTATATAACCTCTTGATAAACTGCTTGGAACTTTTATGCATTGTTGTGCTTGAAAGATTTATGTTTATTTACCATCATACCAAAGAATAGATCAACTAATATTGGGAAACAGTCACTTGTAGAGTGGTTAGTAGAGTTATTGAAACTTGATTAAATTTGTTAACATACTCAAAATTCTCAGATAGTCAATTTTTCTTTGTAAACTATAATTTAATCCCCCTTTCCATGAAAAGAAAATTCTGTTTGTACCAATTTCTTTCAAATCAGTGGCATTTATACAAGGCTGAAAGTTAGTGCCAGCTAATAGCTGGTTTGTTCTGGAGATTTTTTCGTCATTATACAATATGCAATTGAATCTCCTACTACTACCCATGGCATGTTAATATTTTTGGCTTCTTATTTTAGGCAATTCCATAGGCTAGTTCTCTCAAAATCATGGTGCGTTACATAAATAACAGTGTTCATTATCTTTATTCCCCTTTTATTTTCAACTTAGCAAGTGATATGTTGATCTGTTTGGCTAGTACTTGGCTGTTCTAGATTTTAGAATTCCAAACTATTATAATTCTACCCCGTGGATCTAAAATATTACTGTAAGCATATGCTTAGTTTTGGTTAATGTATTTACAGAAAGAAAGTATATTGTTTAAGGAAGTATATGCTTTACTAGACCAAAAAAAAGTTAAAGTTGTGAGTGACAAAATGTTAAACGTCTTGTTTACTTGCGAGAGAATTTGAGCTGCTAGGAGCAGTAGGGCTCAACATACTCTTCTTGAAATTCTTTGACCATGTTCTGAGTTGTGATGCATATTTATCCCAAAGTGGATTATCAATCACAGCAGAATTTTTAATAGCTTTAAACCCAAAATCCTTTTCATCACTTCTTTTCTTTCGAGTTATCCTATGTTTATTAGCAGTTGTTTCTTGCAGGTTCAGTTTCCAGTTGTGAATTAACAATTTGCATTCCTGCGTCATGCGCCTGTTCCATCTCTGATGGCTTGCTTCCCCTAATGATCTGAAACTGTATGTTGCTGAGTTGCTTCAACTTGTTTTTGGTGTGCAACTACCATGCTAGAAGGATGAGTAAGTTCCGTGTTTGAAATTTGAGCTTGCATATGAGATTCGTTATGTTGGGCATTCACTTTGATACCATTCACCATATTATTCTGTTGTTTGTTGTAATATAACACTTGGATTGTGAGCTTCATCATGTGTATTGCTGCCTTGCCGAACTAAGTTAAACTTTGTTTCTTTGTTTGTTGTCATGCTCAGTGTAAGATACTCCATTACATTTCATCCAACTAAGTTAAACTTTAATGCAAAAAATCAATAATTCTTGGTTGTAGCAAATGTGATATCTATATAAATTGCCTGTACTAGCTTTATTTGTTTTCTTTAAATATTCGTCTGATGCCTAATAGCAATATTACTATGATTTATTGTTCCCTATTCTAATCATCTATTTGTTATTTGTAGTTATCCAAAGAGCACCTTATACTATCAATAATGCAGGCTTTATCAGAAGGTCTTTATGGGGTTTGGTTAAGAGTTGTCAAAAGGAGGCAGAAATTTTTTCAATGCCGTAGGCAAACATTCTTAATGACCATTTTGATGACAGGATGTAAAGTAAGCTTAATTCTTAAGTTATGTCATTTACCATTGTGCTAAGTTTCTATTTTATCAAATGGAACTTTGTAATTTTGTATATGGTATGTGTTAGTCCTAAAAGATTCAGAACAAAAGTGAAAAAAAGAGATTGAGTTTCACTCTTATTATTCAATGAAATAAAATAGTTCTTTATATAGACCTTTACATCTACTTCAAGTTGACCGAATCAATAGCAACTAATATATAAACAAACTCATACTTCAACTCTTGCAAACTAGGAGGACTTATTCAAATTTGAAACTTTCAGACTTATTCAAACTTAAGTTAAACCATACGTTTTATTCTTCATTCCCTACCTTAAACTGAAATCATCTCCTTTTAGTTTACTCATCCTTAGCGCACACTCCAATTCTGGCTCGCAGCTTTGCAAATACTTCGAGTTCACTGCCTTAGTCATAATATCTGCCAATTGATCTTGCGTTGAACAGTAATCAAGCTGTATGATCCCATCATTCACCAACTCACGCTGAAAGTGATACCTCACATGTATGTGCTTGCTTCTTCCATGCAATATCAGGTTTTTCGACAGCTGGATAGTGGAGCTGTTGTCACGAAACAGAGTTGTTCCTTCTCTTTGACCTGAACCAAGCTCTTCCAGGACATTCCTTAGCCAATCAGCTTGACAAGCTCCATATGCAGCAGACACAAACTCTGCTTCTGTTGTGGAAAGAGTTACTATAGGTTGTTTCTTTGAAGCCCATGACACTGCTCCTCCTCCTAACATGAACAAGTACCCAGAACTACTCCTTCTATCATCCACATCTCCTGCATAATCACTATGGACATATCCAACCAGCTTTTGTTCTCCACCTGGCCTATAACGAATGCCATATGCAGTCGTGCCTTTTACATACCTTAGAATCCTTTTAGTTGCTAGCATGTGTTCCTCTCTTGGATTCTCCATATACCTACTGACCAGATTTACTGAATAGATTAAGTCTGGCCTAGTAGCAGTTAAATACCTCAAACTTCCAACAAGTTGTTTAAACTTCGTTGAATCCACTTCTTTCCCAGCTCCCTCCTTTGATAGCTTGTGACCTGGAATTATTGGATTTTTAACAGAGTTGCAGTCCTTCATTCCATATTTTTCCAGCGTTTCTTCTGCATACTTCTGTTAATTGATGAAAATCCCTTGTTTATCTTGAATAACTTCAATTCCAAGAAGAATTTCATATTCCCCAAATCAGTCATCGAGAATTCTATCATCATTGAGTTTTTGAAATCTGCAAGCATAGAGTTTGAACTGCCGGTGCAAGCATAGAGTTTTTTCTCTTCTAAAAATTACAAATGAAATTGGTATGATTGACCGGTGCTATAATGTGATATTCATGAATCTTAACATGATCAATTTGTATAATAGAAAATGGGCAGGACTATGAAAAAGAGAAAGCGCACTATGCAAAAAGAAGTCAAAGACCCCAAATCTACACCAAACAAACGCATTGCAAGAGATAATGAGATTCATAATGAAGACCATAGTGCAAACATTTACGGTACTTGATTTTTATGCACTATCATGTCTTTGAAATTATGTTTTTATAATGATTAATCGATATATTTTATCAACATAAACCAACTACAACATATCCTTTTTGTTAATTTACAGAGGGCAAATTCAAGAACGAACAATAAATGCAAGCTGATGGATTTATTAAAAAAGGAAAAAATAGTTGCTATAAGACGTGTAGAGTCAACTGATCCAAAAGCACTGGTCCATTTTAAACCACTGGGACCAAATGCAGTCAAAGTTTGGATAGAGGTTGTCAAAGAGCCAACTGTTGTGCTATGGAGACAAACATCTGAATTACAATATATGGAAGACGCCATTGGTTCTATAATAGCTTGGCCTGCTGCACACGTTGTAATGACATGAATTTTCAGTAAGTATAATCTACTTTGTTTATAAACATATATATATATATATATATATATATATATATATATATATATGTTTAAGGTCTAGCTTTATTTGCCAAGTAAATTTATAGGGCTAGCTTTATTTGCCAAGTAAACATCCATGAATTTGGTTACTCCATAAATTTAGAGGGCTAGCTTTATTTTCCAAGTCAAATTGTACGGAAATCATGTGGCAGTGGCAGTTATATAGATGATAGCTAGGCAGGATATAAAAAGGAATAATGTTGATTGAAGTGATTAAGCAGTCTAGTTGGTGATAGGCAGTGGGTGATTGAAGTGATTGCGTGATTGCGTTGTGGATTGGAGGGGGTGGGGAGGTGAGCAGCAGTATAGTTGAAACTGGGTTGTAAGTTGATGGACAAGGGCTGGTGTTGATTTTGGGTCTGGCGTAGGAGATAAGGTTGTTGTTTTGATTGGATGGAGGCATGGTGATAGTAGGTAAATATTTTAGGTTGGGGAGTTGTTTGAGGAATTTATGGAACAACTCTATTTCATGGTCAGACAAAGTATTAGGATGTTGGTGGGAGTCTACTGTTGACAAGGAGCATTTTAATCGAGGTATTCTTGTTGATGTTTAGTTGGGCAGGAATAAGGTAAATTCAGAAATTGGTTTACCTCTGTATAATAAGTATAATGTCTTACAAATTTGGGAGATGATGATTTTACATTGGATCATATACTGACCCTGATAATGACACTGATATACACTCCAATACATTGACTTGCAATATTGATAAAGAGGGTACGGTGCATGCTCTGAATTGTAAGCTTGTACAAGACAATGTTGTTATTACTAAGCATGTACCTGTACATAAATTTTCATCCTTTGATGAGAATTCAGTATCTAAAACTAATGTTGATGCAGTGTGATTTAGTGAAATTTCATGGGGTTAATTCCTCAATGTTAAGACTGAAGATCATAATTATTACTAGTGGATATAAATTAAATGAGTCGGTTTGCTTATTGCTTGAGGTTGGAGTAGTAATTGTGAAATTAGTAAAATTGATTTTTGTGGGGAATATTAATAAGTGATTTTTCCCTTCATTAAATACATTGATATATGAACTGCTAGGTTATTTAGATATAAAGGAATTTTGTAGAAGTGTAGATAAAGTGAATTCAAATGATTCGAGTCAGTTACCTTTTATTCTTCTTGAATCTATGAATGCAGATTCCAATTATATTTTTACAGTTAATATGTATTTGCCTGTTAAGAATGATATGACAATTTCTCTTGTATATGAAGTTGATGCTAATTCTGTGACAAAACAAAAACTGGATCATGAATTTGGAAATGTTAATGACAGTCACCATGTACAGGAAAATTCGCATTCGTCTATTTTAAAGCAGATTATTGAATATGTTTCTAATAATGTAATAGCAGTTTTTTATGTGCAAGCATCTGAGAATGTGCATGTACGTATAAATGTTGAATTCATGAACCATATTTCTGTATATATATATATATATGAACAAACCAGTTATAATGCAATTACTTAATACTCTATTTGAGCATGAATCAGAGCATTTTCCAGAAAACTCGATCAGTTCTGGTGAATCTGTGAATGCAGATACCAGTGATCATTTGAATGAAATGGCAATTACTCAAATATGTGATGTTGATGCTAAATTTATGATAAATCAAAATTTGGAACATGAACTTGGAAGTGTTCATGATAGTTACCATGTACAGGCAAAAAATGTTATGTATTATCTATCATTTATTATGTATCCTTCTTAATGTAATTATTTATCTTATTTGCAGCTCTGTGAAAGAAGAAGATGCTAAAGTTGTGATCTTCATTTTAATGCAAACTATCAAATATGTACTAGTTTTTTTTTTGTTAAACTATGCTACTATTTTTTGGGGTGTGCTTAAAATATTTGCTACTACGTTTTGATGTGTATGAATATTTGGTATGTTTAATGTAATGTGTTACATCTCTATATTTATTATCTTTTATGATTATTATTGTGCTTTTTGATATTGGTATTTAATACTGCAGTTTATTAGTAGGATGTAGAAAATTTTTGAATTGTGAAATTAAATTATAGCACGTCAAAACCGCTATAATATTTAATAGCGCCTAATGGCCGCTATCAAATCTGTTAGTATTAAAGATGCAGACCATAAAAAGCGCTATGGTATTACAAAAAGCGCTATATATAATGATGAATGATAGGTCAGTAAGCGCTATAAAATAAGATATTATAGCAGAGTACAAGCGCTATTGTAGCTGACTTTTTATAGCGGCATATTGGAGTTGTGACAAGTCACCATCTACAATAACCTGTTCGAATACAGCGCTAAAAATCTGCTATTAAAACTTTCTATAGCGCAATATTAGTGCTATCTTAGAAAAACAAAAAGCATTCTGTGGCTAATAACCAATTTCACAGCGGGCTAATAGCGCTGTGATATTAATCAATAACGCCTATTTTGCCGCTATAAAAATAAATAACATAGCGCAATATTTGAGCTATGTAATTTACAATTTTTATAGCGCTTTTTTTGTGCTATCTAATGTTGGTTGTTTTTAATCACATGTCGTTATACATCGTTTATCGAACCGCTATAATATCCTTTAACAGCGTTTTTCGGGCGCTATCGTATGGTCTTTTTGTTGTAGTGAGAGTTTTATTTTAACTTATATAATTTTTAATGCTTACTTTATTTAGAAATAAGCAAGTTTTATTCATAGATTAAAACACAACAGCAAACAAATCAAAATAAAAGAGATTTCTATCAGCTAGAACATACATTGTAATAGCCAGAACCTAAGTGAAACAGAATTCAACTCATATAAACATATACACAGGAAATTAAAATGTTAAGTCATTTCTAAATAAAAGTACAAACAACTTTTACCTACTTAATTTTTAAAGGTTAAGTTACTCACCTGAATCTAATATGAAGAACAGAGCCACATTGTTTTAAAAAGGTGCTTCCAGTTTGAATGCAGATGCAAATCCCCAGGTTGCTTTTTTTTTAATACATGCAGGCTTCATTTGATTAAAATTGAAATGCAGGCCTTCAGTTTTTGGAGGATGCAGATTTTAGAAAAAATGCAGGTCTCATGTTTTTTTTTTCCAGATTCAATTGCATGTTTCAAAGTTTTGAAAAATGAATGCATGCTTTAGTTTACACACATGCAGATTTTTGTATTTTGGGAAATGCAGGTTTGTATGCAAGTGTTTACTTGATTGACAAATGCATTTGAACAAAGTTTTCAGATTTCTTTTGTCCAGAAATGGAAAAAAAATGAGAAAGAGAAATGGAATGAGTAAATACATGTTTTATATAACAATATCTTGATTTAAATTAAAATTAAAGAAAAACAAATTTTGACACATGTAAAAAGAATGAACACATGTTAATTTACTTACATAAATTTTTAACACATGTTACTTAAATTTTAAATTATATACACATGTCTCTTTTCAAGTAATTAGTTGTTTAATTAAGTGTTAATGAATGTTTAAATTAAATTAATTAGTTCTTATATGTTTGAACAATTAAAATAAATTTATGAAAGAGTTTGCAACTTATTTTAATATACATACTTAAGTAAAAATGAATTTTGAACCAATTAAAACATTTATCTTACATATTTAAAAATCATATAGTATTTTATTAAATATTTTTGAAAAGCTTAAATAAAAAATAAATCACAATTCCTATTTTCAAAACATTAAAATTATGCTATGCTGATTATTTAAAAACAACTTATCTATTTATAATATATACAAATAAATATACATTATTAAATAGAAACAATTTATTAACTTATTAAAAATAATTTCATAAATTAAATATTTAAATAAAGAAAATTATTAAATCAAATCAAATTTATTAACAAAAATTTATCAATTCAATTTAAATTTAAACTCAGATTATTAAATTTAAATTGTCTAAAATTCCGGGATATTACAATCCTTCCCCCTTAAAAGAATTTCGTCCCCGAAATTTAAAACAAAGGTAATTTAATAATCTATTTACAAATTTTATTTTAAAACACAGCATATGTTAATCATATGTCAACAATTAAAGCAATCAACTCACACAATCAGAACAAATTTAATTATCCAAAAGAATTTTGGATAAAACTTTCACGAGTTTCCCCGGTATATATATATATATCGGGATACTCGCTCTATAAAATCCAAACAATCAATCAATACCACTAAGCTATAGAGCTGCTAACAACAATTCTATACAGAATATCAGACTACAGACGAGTCTGACTCAATAAACAAACCATCCTAAACTGCTGGTTCAATATCAAACACGTACTCCCTCAGAGATACGTGAAACACTCTGAATCCCAGTTACCCAAACTGGCAATTCAACTCAAGAAAACCAAACACTGATCTAACCCAACACAGAAGAAACCAAAACACTATAGAGCTAGCTTCTCAAACTAATAGCTCTTTGGATCAGAGAAAAAACTTATCCCAAACAAATCTCCGATTCCAGAATCCAAATTTCTCCATCTCTTATCCATAAAAACTCTTTGGACGATCCTGGACCACCAACATCCATCCTTATCAGCTCAACTCTTGCTGATTCCAAAAGAAACAGACTGAATCAAAAACAATCCAATGATCTCCTCAAGATCACTCAAAAAACCAAGAACACACACCCTGCTTTTTAACAACAGAAGACAGAACAAACTTCTTCTTATCCGGAAAAGAAAACAGAAACACTCCCAAACTGCTTCCGCTGCACAACTCTGATCCAAAACAGAAGAAAATGCTGAAGAAGAGCACAAGCACAGACCAGACAACCCAGCATAGAAATATGGTTCCATATATCCATAAGAAAACTCAAATGTTCCTCCCAAACCTGAGTTGCTTCACCAACTTCTATCTCAAGGAACCATCCATCTACTAACTGAACCACCAGTTCCAATCCTGGAAAGGAAACACGATCTCCAGATGCGGACAAACTCTGACTTCCTGGAAGAAATCCGGACAATCTCCAACAACCCAAAAGAACATACTATCGCAAGTCACTTTTGCAATCAACTCAGCCTAAATCCAAAGGAAACTGCTCTCTCTCAACCAAACAGAACAGCTTATGCTAGCTTAGCCAACTCACCAGAGAAAAGATCCACTCTGCTGCCTCTGAACTCCACTTTAGAAAAACTACTCAGCTAGAAGATTCCCTACCAACTCAGAATACTCTGCTAAACTCAGCCACATCACCGAGCAGACTTACTTCTTATTCTTGTTCCAAAGAAACATCTTCGGAAATATCCATAGTCACTGCATCTCATCACGCAGCTGCAACTTCCTAAGGTATCAAGATATCATCACTTGCTTGCTTCTGCCCTACCGACAGATCATAACTCAATTCTGCACTTCAAAGATGAACTCCGAACCTTAACAGGTTACCTTCAGAGATCGATGAAGTACTTACTCCAAGCAAAACTCACTCGAGACAGTATTAGGTCTACAGTCTCGACAAATACACTTTCCAACCTCATCTATTCAAATTCCAACCAATGGTAGTCGTGTTACACACACTTCTACCTCATCTACCTTTATAACTTATATTGGAAAAACCTGAACAGGTAACCCAACAAATAGGTAGAAATAATTATATATATATATATATATATATATTAAAAATACAAATACGCTCTCTCAAGATAGACACCACTACAGAGACTAGTATTCACTCAACCTAATGCTCTGATACCAAGTGAGACGACCCGATTTTCCACTCCTAGAAATCGCATCATCCTTAAGAAAGAAAGGGATAGAAAAGAGAAAAGAAAGAAGAGAAAGAAGAAACAACACAAGAATCTCAACAGCAGAACGAATAAATTATATTAATAACATAAGTATTACATAGTATACATCAAATATCAGAGTTACACAGACAATACAACACATACTAGACAGTTATAAACATCTGTCTAGTTATTACGACTCAATACACAATACAGAAACACTCAGAGATACCAACACAGTGGAAAACTATATAACAATATGCGGAAGCTTCCTGCACCATTTCTCCTTCACAATTCGTCAAAGCTAACCTGAATCCTAACCTGAATTCCCTTGGCTACTCGTAAAAATTTGAGTACCCAAGAGTTATAGAAAAACAGAAATAACTCCGGGTCAGACATGGGTCTGGTGTGAGTAACAGGTTAAAGTTGCTTAACTTTGAAAAACCTTTGAAAAGAAAAGATATCACGTAAGACTTCCCACACATAAACATGGAAAAGTTTTTACCTTACGCTAACCAAAACATTTGATAGGAAATCCGATGATATTGTAATAGTGTCTAGGGTTTTCAAGTAAATAAGAAATAGCCGAAATTGTTACATTCATTAAATTCCAGCTACTAGCCACAAAAGTGGGTAATACAATCAAAACCGTTGGCACTTATTGGATTTTGGATTCCATCAACGGCTGGGCTACTGGGGTACCGCCCGTCACAGTACGTGGCCTAGATCACTGTACCGAGGATTACTCCCTTCATCCCCTGCAACACAAAGCCGGACCCGTTCCTTACTGAACAGTTCCAAACAAGACAACCCCGCAGTTGTGATCAGCAACCGCACCACTAAGCCGAAAATAAAGGGACCTCTAGACAGGGATAAATCTTGCTCTCAAGTGGGTGCTACCCACGAAGCTTTGCTGCACCTCCCCTGTTTTAGCCATTCCCGGTTGATGAGGCTTGAGGTTACGATTACCTTTATAGGACATATCACTTAGAATGCTCATCATCCACCTGAGGATGTTCTGAAAGCATTCAATCCATACAAGTTCGTTCCGGGTTCGAACGAAACCGATGGCATTATCTCGTTACACTCGTATTGGAATCACCCTCAGAGTTAACAACAATAACCCTTGCACTCTATCTCGAATCAATAAGTACTATTCCGTCAAACTCATTACGGAATCACCCACAGAGTTATACTGACGTATAGCCCTTACACCTCGAGTCTTCACTCACTCAACTTGGATTAACGACCTAATGTTATTTGGAATCAATGTGGTTTCCGGATCCAAATATGGAAACCCGATCCCGGTCTCATCGAAATCCAAAGCGTGTCTTTTAAGGTCCAAGTTGTTTTAAAGTTTAAAATAATTCAATTTAATTATCTAAATATACACAGATAGATAATTCACAACACAATCAGATAATCAACCTTATCATTATCAACATATAATTCATATCATAATCACTATTATTATCCAAAAGCAACCAATGCATCCATATCACATAACATTACTCATCTCATAACTGAGATTACAAACCATACAGGGCAACCAATTACCATTCATCAATCATAAGCAATGATCTAATGATCTCACCATTTATAATTAATTTAAAATGAATTAAACTAATTACTTAAACTCTAATTAATTTAAATTAAATTAAATTACTTACTTCATCATTAAAATTCTGCTTAACCTAACCATCAATTGATTACAAATCAATTTATAGATCATCATCTCAATATTCATTTCAATTAACCATTATTGATTAACTATCTCTAATTACAATAAGTAATTAGCATTTAATATTAATTACACAAGTTAATTACTCAAAACCCCTAGCAAATAATTATACCTTAACTAATCAATTCCAAATTACATCATTAATTAATTAATTAATGATTTCTGATTATATTTAATCAATCTCTCAAAATAAATTAATTACATAAGTAATTAATCTGAAATTTAAACAACATATATATTAATCACCTATGATTAATAACCATCTAGTAATCGACTATTTTAATTACTCATCCCATAATTAATTATTCTTAATTAATTATCTTCATTAATCACTTGATTAATTTCAAAGTAATTTAAATCCAAATTACTTCTATAATAAACATCCCTAATTACATAAGGTAATTATTAATTAATTACTTCCTTAAGTAATTGCAAATCCATAAATTACATAAAGTAATTAATACACAAATGTTTAAATTAATTTAACTTAATTAATCTAAACTAATCACATTTAATTAAATTAATTACACCAAGTAATTAATTCATTAATTACTTCATTAAGTAATTAAACAATTGATTATTATTAATTAATTAATCTAATTAATTATCAAAATTAATCATATTAATTAATTGTTAAATAATCTTAAGTTAATGACCTTCATTAACATTACTAAATTACTTAATTAAGAATTAACTTATATTAATCATTATTAATTATCAATTAATTAATATTTAATTACAATTTAATTCGTCTCTAATTATTACTTAATTAAGTGTTAATTAAAATCTTAATTATCATTAATCACTTGATTAAATAAATCTTAATCATTAATTAAAATTTAATTAACCATCCATAATTATAGATTAATTAACCTTAATTAATTAATCTCAAATCTTAATTAATTAACTTAAAAATCATTAATTACTTAATTAATCATCCACATTATTAATTAATTAAATAATTAATATTCCATTTAAATTAATTTAATAATTTAAATGAAATCAATTTCTTGAAATCTAAATTAAGAAACATTCTTCTTTATACAAAAGTATTTTAAACACTTTATTCAAAAATTCAATTTAAAATTTCTTTTAAATTTCAAACTGAATTACAAATTTTTATTTTAGATTCAAACTTAAAGATTTAAAACTTTACTTACATCTCCATTTCCATTTCCAAATTCAAATTCATTTAAACTTTCTAAATAGTTAAACCAAATTTAAATTTTAAAAACTTATTTAAATTTTAAAAACTGACACTAAAGTCAAATTCCAGATTTTCAAAACTGAATTTAAACTTATTTAAACCTTATTTCATAAATTTAAAACTTATAGTTTTAAATACAAACCAATGTTACTTTATACTTTAAAAAGTTTAAAGTCTAAATTTAAATTCCAGTTTTTAAATTCAAACTCAGGTTCCATCTATTCAAAATTTCAGTTTCCAGATTTAAAATTTTAAATTTCAGTTGCCATTTAAAAATTTACTTTTAAATTTAAACAGGAAAACAGTTTCTGTTTAATCTAACATCCTACATTTTTGAATTCAAAAAGGTTTCAAAAATCCAGGATTTAAATTATTGACTTCAAACTTAAATTTCAGGTTTAAAACTTCCAGTTAAACTCCATTTAACAATTTTGAAATTTACTTTTAAATCTAAACACAAAAAAACAGTTTCTGATTTTAGCTTAAAACCCAAACTTGAGTTTGAAATCATTTCAAATTATTTCAAGATCTAAAATTTAAATTTATTGAATTTAAATTAAATTTCAGGTTCAACCTAGCTCCAGAATTTTAGTTTGCAATTTATCTTTACTTCAAAACTTAATAAACCTGGAAAACAGGTTTTCTGGTTTTAGTTTTAGAAACCCAAATTAAGATTTAAAAAAAAACTGAATAATTACAAAAACTAATATTCAAATTATTTGAATTTATATCTAAATTCAGGTTACAAGCTAGTTTTCAAATTTGGTTTCAAATTTTAGTTTGCAGTTTACTTTCATTTCCAATTTTTGAAACCTAGAAAACAGGTTTCTGATACATTTCCTAAAACCTGAAACAGTATTTAGCTCGAGCTATCCTATAGTTTACTCCGAGTCAACAGCTTCCCAGCTTCGAGTCATTTCCAAATTTCCCCGAGACCAACCCGAGGTAGAAACCCTGCAACCAAAACAAATACCCACCTGCACAACATCCACACTGTGCACCCAACCACCAACTCCGGCCATCTCTGATCAACGTCAATGGCCATCCCCCATCGACCAGTGACCCCTCATCCCACTTCAACCCTCAAATACCCATATTCAACTTGAATTTTGAATTCAAGTTTTAAACAAAACCTGGAAAACTTTTCCCCCTTTCAGTGATCAACCTGTCTACGCTTCAACCCATTACCTCCGACCACCGTCACCCTCCCAACTCCGGCGACAACTACATCAATACATCCTCTATCCATACCCAAAAGAGCTTTGAACTCGATTCAATAAAAATGCAGAAAAGCTCGATTCATCACAGCCCAGAAACAACTAGGGTTCATAAATATAAATCCCAAATTCAACATCAACATGTAATCGTGATCCAATTTAAAATTTTTCCCATAACCATTGATAGCTACTCTATCTCCAGGAGCCAATTCAATCAAATCCAATGCAAAAATCAAATGTACTTAACCAAATTGTAGGATACAGTAAATTCATTACTGCACTTGTTTCACAACATTATAAATTATAATGTTTGATTTAAAATTCAAGAATTCACTTGTTGTTTTAATTAATAAACCTGAAACATGAATTCCTATAATTTGAATTTTCACTTAATATAAATTTTTACTCTGTTATATTTCTTTCAGGTAAAACAGAGTTTTATTTTAACTTATGTAATTTTTAATGCTTACTTTATTTAGAAATAAGCAAGTTTTATTCATAGATTAAAACACAACAGCAAACAAATCAAAATAAAAGAGATTTCTATCAGCTAGAACATGCATTGTAATAGCCAGAACCTAAGTGAAACAGAATTCAACTCATATAAACATATACACAGCAAATTAAAATGTTAAGTCATTTCTAAATAAAAGTAAAAACAACTTTTACCTACTTAATTTTTAAAGGTTAAGTTACTCACCTGAATATAATATGAAGAACAGAGCCACATTGTTTTAAAAAGGTGCTTCCAGTTTGAATGCAGATGCAAATCCCCAGGTTGCTTTTTTTTTTAATACATGCAGGCTTCATTTGATTAAAATTGAAATGCAGGCCTTCAGTTTTTGGAGGATGCAGATTTTAGAAAAAATGCAAGTCTCATGTTTTTTTTTTCCAGATTCAATTGCATGTTTCAAAGTTTTGAAAAATGAATGCATGCTTTAGTTTACACACATGCAGGTTTTCGTATTTTGGGAAATGCAGGTTTGTATGCAAGTGTTTACTTGATTGAGAAATGCATTTGAACAAAGTTTTCAGATTTCTTTTGTCCAGAAATGGAAAAATAATGAGAAAGAGAAATGGAATGAGTTACATGTTTTATATAACAATATCTTGATTTAAATTAAAATTAAAGAAAAACAAAATTTGACACATGTAAAAAGAATGGACACATGTTAATTTACTTACATAAATTTTTAACACATTTTACTTAAATATTAAATTATATACACATGTCCCTTTTCAAGTAATTGTTGTTTAATTAAGTGTTAATGAATGTTTAAATTAAATTAATTAGTTCTTATACTTTTAAACAATTAAAATAAATTTATGAAAGAGTTTGCAACTTATTTTAATATACATACTTAAGTAAAAATGGATTTTAAACCAATTAAAACATTTATCTTACATATTTAAAAATCATATAGTATTTTATTAAATATTTTTGAAAAGCTTAAATTAAAAATAAATCACAATTCCTATTTTCAAAACATTAAAATTATGCTATGCTGATTATTTAAAAACAACTTATCTATTTATAATATATACAAATACATATACATTATCAAATAGAAACAATTTATTAACTTATTAAAAATAATTTCACAAATTAAATATTTAAATAAAGAAAATTATTAAATCAAATCAAATTTATTAACAAAAATTTATCAATTCAATTTAAATTTAAACTCAGATTATTAAATTTAAATTGTCTAAAATTCTGGGATATCATAGTGCATAGAAATGGCAACATGCCGCGGTATATTAGCGATTTGAATTTCTTTTGAAATAATAACTTTTTTGGTTTGCACATTTAATCATCATGTGTAGTACGATCTTCTACCACTTGTATTATTTACACTTTTAATGTAATGTTCATTAAATATTACAACATATTATACATTATTCTATTTGAATATTGAATGGTTAGTTATTTTTCGTTTAACATGATCTATATGATTGTGCGAAATTATACATTGTGTTTATGTAAATTTGTCGATTATAGTATGATAATGAATTTGTACGTACTACAAAAATGATATTTAAAATGCTGTTAAAGGATTTGATAGCATTTTTAAAATGCTGTTAAAGGATTTAACAGCGTTTTTAAAATGCTATTGAAGCCTATAATAGCGTTTATGAAATGCTAATACAGTTAATAACGGCGTTTTATTACCGTTGTACAACAACATGTCATTATAATAAAGGGTTTTTTATAGCATTTTGAGAACGCCATTAATAAGACTTTTTATAGTATTTGGAAACGCTTAAAGGACGTGTTTTTTAGCGTTTCTTATGTTGCAATAATAGGTCACTGACTTATTACAACTTATTGATTTACAACGTTCATAAAAACGCTCTGAAAGACTTTTATAGCATTTTTAAAATGCTATTAAAGGTCATTTTGTCGTAGTGATAAGGGTCTAATTTTTAAAGATTCAAGACTCAAAAACTAATTTTTTTCTAAATTCAATATTCTAAGTGTGAATTTGTAATAGATTTTTGTTGAGTTTACATAATTTAAATGAAATTGCATCGAAACATTAATATAATATGGACGACATATGATACACAGTAGTTTATAATTTTTGATGCAAAATCATATTTAGATAAAATAATACAAAGAAAAAAAAGCATATATTCGACTTTCCTAAATTAATAATGCATATTTGGATATATATTCTATCAGCTAAAACATTGGTCTGCACCCTCAAATATGTAGTTATTGAAGAGATAACAATTCTAGATTATTGAATTGTATCTTTGAATATAGATTTAGTAGATAAAATGAAAATTACAAGAGAAAAGCAGTAAGAAAGAAGGAAGACAATCTTTATAGTGGTCCGACAAATCTATGGCCTACATCTACCTTATCAATGATTTATTGTTTGATTCGTACTAGATCTATCAAAGTTACAATAATGATACAAGACTCAATCTCAAGGATCAAAATGGGCAAAGTTTGCCCTAGGTAAGAATAACCAAAACTCGTATCCCCTTTCTATTAATAATGGCCTCCTACTACAACAATAATGGCTGATTTGTGGCCTTTGATTCGTTTAAACACATTGATATCATTAATCAATCGGATCCTTCATAGTAGAGAAGAAATCGGGTTAAAAGCGGACTAAATCTTTCAGCTCAATGGATCAGTACCGATCCAAAGCGTTGGCAAAATCACTTCTTTTTGCTTCCAATATGCAAGAATCTTCATTGTCAAGAGTTTGGCGTTGATCCATCCAAGGATGGCATCGATCCATGGACATAGATGAATTCGCCTCCATTCTTCTTATTCTTCTCTTGTACTTGATTGTCTTCGAGTGTAATGTCCTTTCCTTCATTATTTCATTATCCAATTCCGTTAGAATGTTTCTTGGGAAAAATACCGAATAACACTTGCACCATAAATTACAATTTGTAAATACAGAGCATGCTTTGAATCGAAACAAGCACCCAAATCGGAATCTGCGTAGGCGTTTCCATTACTCAAAGTACGTCCATGGAACATTGAATCTTCACCAATAATTTATGTACTTTGCTTCCCCATAATAGTCATGTCGCTTTTGTGGCAAAAGTAAATTTCATACTTATAAACATTAATCACTTGTTCCTTCACCGAGTATCATCTAAGCGTCATTCTAGTCCATGGTTAGGTAGGAATGCCTTTTTATTATTTTCAAATTTCCTTTTCCCTTTTTAACACTGTGATGATCGATCCATGCATGGATAGGTACCGATCCATGCTTTACCTTCTCCTATATGAAAGGAATACTTAAGAAAATTTTCCTTTCCATCTTGCATTTTCTTTGCATCAAGGCTTTAAATTCTCGATATGAGCTAGGGTTTCCATCAACTCTCGATCTCGAGCATTTAGATTTCGTTAACTCCTATGCAAAACAATCCATGGTAGTGCTTCACATTCGATGTCGCATCCATCTCACATGGTCATGGTGGCCAACTCCTTCGATCGATGCCACCATCGATCAGTGCTCCATCGATACCATTGTTGATCCATTTATTCGATCGTCATCGATTGACTCTAATGGTTTGGATTGAAGCCAAGATGATGGTTTGAGAAATAGGTCAAGGTCGAATCAATATCGAGGCGATGGATTGGTGCAAGGTTGGTTTGGCATTGGGTCGAGCTGATTGAAAGAAAAATTCCATTGCATTGTAGTCATACCTCGACGAATTTGAATGTTAACATGTCCTCGGGCATGTATCCATCAATTCTTATATTTGTTGACCAAGAATCCTTCACTCCATAAAGATTGCATCATCTCTCTGGGGTTCCCTAGTTGATACTTCAAGTTCCATTTTGGTTGGTATCATCTAATTTCTTTAACTCAATTCATACATTATATCCACAACACACAGTTCCTTTATGTGTCTGGCTTATTTGCCAGCATAAGAAAACTTTCTACATGGTGTGGTTTCATACATTATGTATAAGACGCATGATATACCCACTATGCAAATTACAAAAAAATGCCCCTAGTCAATGGAAAGAATTCGATGGGTCGATCAAATCACATTCTTTATATGTTATATATTAAACATACCAGGGAGAAATACAAGTATACAAATGTATAGTAATTAAATAAAAATTACATGACTATGATCGTCATCTATGATTTCCGACTAAGTTATGGATTCTACATGCTCCTTGCGTCTTTCCACAGCCATACCACTTGCATCTATTTCTACTCCACCTACAATGGCTTCCAGATCAACACAGGCTTCCACTTCTACAATATGCTAGGTCACCTACACCTTTTTGTACTCTTTAGATTCTAGCTTATGCGGCTCCTTTAATTATCATCGAGGAGCTACATAAGGAGACTGAGCCTGATGGAAACTTTGATGGGGTTATGATTTTGGATGAATAGATTAATTATCCTCCTTCCCATATGACTGTCCCCGAACTCCAATGCATGTGTGATAGATATGGTATTCTACTAGATGGTGTCAGGCTCCTGCTTTACACAAAAGGAATCACAATCCCGTAGTTGGATACGCTACTTGTGGCCGATATATATGTCTTTCCAAGGTCGTTCACCTGTTCAATCCCATTCTTTGTCTCTTGTCCTTCAATCAATGAAGCTTACTCCATCCAAGTTTCATTGTGACCCCTAGGTAGTGCTCCTGAGTTTGCATACGATTTTTGTCTTAGAATTCTGGGTGTATTCAATATCCCCAACTGCTACAAATAGAACTTTGTTACCAGTCAACGAATTTAAACATATTCCCTAATCCACCGTGACTCTTTTCTGTTAAGAGTCAAATTCTGGCGATAGACTGCAACATTCAGGGTAATACTTTAAATTAGTCTTTAAATTGAAATTAATGAATGCTCAATTTTAATTTTTATCAAGGATTAAATTTTATTTCCTTAAATGGAAAAAGAAAATTTATTTATGATCGATTTATAACTAAACTCAATTTTTTTCCACCATCCGGGCAAGAAGATGCTTCTTGCCAACATCAAATACTTGTACAAATTCAACCAATGCCCTCCCAACCCCCCTCCAACCTTCTTTAAAGCCTTCTTAGACGGAAACCTGGTCATCAACTTACACAATGGGTACAACTATTTCAAGGGAGAATATTTCTTTATTTGGTGCCCTATCTGTCTTGCTGAGAAGTGTCTATCTGGATTTAAGTTTCGTCCTCAATAGATCCAAATTTCACCTTTATTGAATTAACTTCATCCAAATCTCTCATTCATGCTTTTAATATTGCAGTTATTCCCTTAAGATTCGATAACAACAACTAAGGCGAATGGTCGTAACTCTCCAAGCAGGAACACAACACCATTTTCATAATTACTAACCCTCATCTTCTTCAACACCACCTCCCCTTTAACCATCGGAGAGTCTTTTTGAAACCCATTGCATCTAGTGTTCCTTAAGCTAGGGGTCTAGCTCACGCTCTATGTCAGGTGATTGATGATGACGAGGAAGATAATGATGTCGTAATAGGGATGAAAAGGTCGGAAGAAGAAGAACATGATGAAAACAATGAAGAAGACGAGGGGAAGAAGAAGAGTTCAACACTGAGTCAACTAGGAAAAACACTTAGAGAGATACTACTCCTACTCCCAGTAGCGAAGCTTAAGGACGGGGCTCCCAGAAGCAACTCCCGGTCAGACCTTTAGCTGTATCGAGGAAGCAAACCCCACTAATCGAGATGCTGACAAAGTTGGTCCCTCCTCTTATCTTGGTCTTGCATATTTCTGTAATCATGATATCAATGACCTTAAGACAACAAACTCTTTTGTGGAATGGGTGATGCCAATCTCCTTCCCACCCTTACCACTAAAGTGTACGTAGGCTAGATAAGATCACACCACTTTTATGCCACTTTGGATCACATTCACATGCACTGCACTTGTTTTCTCGTTTCTTTATTCGATAGCAGCTCTCATTTCTCTATCATTTCAAGTACCATGGGACATACATGCTATTTCAATGACCTTCCCAAAAAGGCCTCTTGGGAAAAGCCTATATCCAAGTCCTATCACTGTGATCAGGACTAGTAGGTCATGTGACACTCCTCGAGAAAAAGGTGATAGGGACCACCAACATGATTACTAGTGTCAGAAGTATGATTGTGAGCATTAAAAATGGTTAAGCTCGTCTCGTGACTTTGTCTCTCATCACAGAAGAAGACAATCTCCACCCAACCAATCCAAAGACTCTTATTCCTAGAGAAGTAATTATCTAGCAAGGCATAGTCCACCACTCCAATTTGATATTCCTTGCACCTTTACTTTGAGATCTATCTCACCCTCTTCTACTTCGCTTGTCCCTAGTCGAAAGGGAAAAAATATTTCTTATGCCACTCTGGGCTATTCTACCAACCAAAAACCTCCCTAGCTCCTATTGTCGCATCATTTGCTGGTCATTAACAAAGGCAGGCAAGGGGATCCTTCCTCCTGCTACTTCCTTGGGCTCCCTATTCTCCGTATCTACTAAAGTGTCCTTGTAGCGTAAGTATCCATACCTGCACCTCATAGGAATAAAGTTCGCTTATAATCTATTGAAATATATAGGATAAGATCCTCAGTTCCTGGATGACTTTCGATGACTTGATTGATTGCTTTCGAGCATGGAGGAAGCTCACCAAGCGCCCATGTGACACTAAATATAATAAATGCCTCCTCCTAACTAAAAAATAAAAAGCAATGGAGGAAGATCAAAAATTCATGGATAGTTTGAAGAAAGAGATGGATTCCATCGAGAAAGTGTTGAAATAAATAGAAAAAGCGTTCGATTTAGAGAGAGAAGCACAAGGAAAATATATGAGTGCTAACACAAAGAATGAGCTCGAGGGGCAGCAAGTTGAGCAAGCCTATTTTCGAAGCAGCATGGAACCCCCAATACCCCTTAAGATACCCAAAATGACACATTAAAAAGCATGGTGCATTGTAGGTATAACTAAAACTAATAGAGACTAAGATTCACAAGACAAAAATAGGTAAAAACAGCGGAAGCTAAAATTGTAACTTAATTAAAACAAAGCTTCATAATTACTTTATAAATAAGTCAAATACCAAATACAACATCCATATCTCAAAACCCATCATGTCTTATGAAACAAAAATCATAGTCTCAAAATCAGAGTACATAATATCCCTCATAATATGCCTACACACAAAAAGAACTAAAGCTGAAATAAAAGACATACATAGTAGAGAACTCTTCTAAGGAACCGCCAAGCAATAGCAATCTAGTGATTTCTCTCTTGATTGCCCATGGAGGGAAGGGGAAAATAGAGGCGTGGGTCAGATTAAAAGTCTTGTGAATGATAGTAATTACTAGAGTCTTTAAGCAAGATAAAAGAAACAGAATCTACAATAATTCTAGCATAAATATGGATAATAAAAGAAATAGTAAAGAGATAAACTAAAAATAAGTATGATTAAATATTGCTCAATTTATAAGATAGATTGAATTTGATTGCTTGCACTTGTCCATGATTTCTGCTTTGATTAGGCTGAATTCCTAATCCTGTAATTAGGATGTAACCCTAATCATATCCTTTTGATCGTCCTACTACTTTATAGTAGCATTCTACGGACTAGCTACTGTATAACTCTCTACACAAAATGTTAATGTGGACCAGACGACATATATAGCTCCCTACACAGAAGGCGTTTATTTACTGTGGACTAGACACTGTATATAACTCCCAACATAGAATGTTACTGTGGACTAGACAATAAATATAGCTCCCTATACAGAAGACATTTATTTACTGTGGACCGGACACTATATATAACTCCATACACACTGTGGAACAGATGACATATATAGCTCCCTACACAGAAGACAATGGTGTCTATGGAAGACACCCATAAAGCGCTTGGAACTCATAGCTATCACTGAGCACCCGAATGGAAGTCGCACGCGTCACTGCCACCATGCCCATGCTACCTTTTGCTCCACCTATTGGGTCTTCTTATTACCTCCAACTCTAGCATAAGCTTGCCCCTCATCCCACTTCAGGCTAACGTGAGATCACCATGTGTCCATAAAATCTATAGCAGAAATGATGTTGATAGTAGCCCTTCATCCAAACAATATCTAGTTGCGCCAATTATCAAAATCCCCCATCATTCGGATTTCTATTTGACCATTTACTAGCATTCTTAGTATAAGCGTGCCCTAGGCTCACCGTTTTGTCAAATAGAGAATGTTATTTGGTACAGGTCCTACTTTCATCTTTGCTTATTAACTTAGCTAAATTATTTAAATAAGCCTTTACATTTTTCTCTGCTATTTGTGCTTATTAATTTCTCCTAAGTCTTAAAATAAGCCTTATTCTGTTCTTTTTTTTATTATAACCTATGTTATAATCATGCTTATTACTTAACCCTAGGTCTAAGTGTGAAAATAAGCTTCTTTCATCTTTTACTTTTTTAGTTATAATTCTAAGTTATAATTAGGCAAATCTTTTTAATTCAGTCCAATTGACGTAATAATTAGCCATGATTTCAGTCCAATTCCATTTATATTACAGCCTTGAAATTTACATCTTGTATTCCGTTAATTGAGTTTTCTTACAAATTAATCCACATTCACGTTAATCCTATTCTAATCCATACGCAAAGAAGCCAGAATAAAAGAAAACTGAAGAAAATACAAAGCGCAAAAAGAAGATGTATAAATGACAATAAATAAACTAAAATACTGTAAATAATCTGTAAATAAACGGAAAAGCTATAATTAACAGAAATTAATTAAAATTACTGAAAGGAATAGCCGAAAGGAAATAGACTGAAAATAATTCTAAAAACTGTAAATAAACTGCTGAAAAGGCTATTCCAAAAATCATAGTTTTACTACAACTATTGGAAACCCTATTATTTTAAATTACTTAAAGAAATCTTAAAATAGTTACAATCACTCACCTTCGGTCCTAAACTCTTCCTTTAGTCTTCTCGCATCCACTTGGAGTTGTAAAATAATTTAATTTATAACGATTTTCTCCTTTAGAAAAATTACTCCGTTTAGGGTCCTTCCTAGAAAGGTGAACCAAAGCGAAGAAAACCTAGATTGAGAAAAAGTGATAGGTCTACGGGTATTTTTATAGGTGTAGAAGTGGATCTTGGACCGTTGGATTTGGAGATTGAATAGAATGCAACCACATCATAGGATGAGTAGGGGCCATCGGATGCAGAAACGGAGAGACTAGATCAGTTAAAAAGATGCAAAATACGTGTTCAATTGCTACTAATTCGTTCGAACAAACGAACATCTGTTCGCTTGCCAATTGGCACGGCGGGTTGACCGGGCTATCGACCGCCCCCTTGCCCAGGTTGATCGGCCGTTCATCCTGTATATATATATATATATATATATATATTATTTTTTTCATTTCATTGATCATTTCATTCTTAGCTCATATTAACTTGGATTCTGATGTTCTATATATGGAAATTGACTAGAAAATTACCACAGACGCAGTGGTGCAACTTCGGTGGCTTAATTCTGATAATTTTACAAAGTTATCTTATTATCTAATTAACTAACGAATTAATTATTATGGGTTAAATTCGGGTTGTTACATTCTTTCCCCTTAAGGGATTTCGTCTCCGAAATCACCAAGGATAAATGCATGTACAAAATTTTTTCATCCAATTCTACAACCAACCACTCAATCATCAACCATTCATTCATTGTCCTTAAGTTTTTCTAATGCAACTTATGATACTTATGCAATTAGTGTAGTGTAAATGTCCCTAACTAATGCAAAAGATTAGACGGTCCACTGATTCAGTTGACCTCCTTGTATGCAATCATGTCCGTGCCATGTATCCAAATGAATGCAAAAATTTACTAATGATACCGATAATTCTATATGCTTGCTACACACATCATCCAAATGCTACCAATCATGTGATAAACATCCATCTATAGAAACCATAGAAATAAATTAAAAATGCACACACATTCATATGCATATGCTCTAGTGTCCTAATTAGGCCGTTCCCTAAGGAATAATAGTACCTAAGGTACCTATATACCTACATTAGCAGCCACTAGCAACCACTTGCAATCACTAGCATACATCATTCATAACATGTTATACTAACATGTTTGCATCAAATCCTACCATCCATAGGTTAAATCCTAAGTTCTACCCTTCTAAAGGATAATAAAGGAAAGAACTTATTCAAAACTAAAGATTATAAAAGGAAATTATAAAACCTATTATCAAAGAGAAATGGATATGAGATACAAATGTCCTCCTAATCAAATTATTGTTCTTCGAAATCTCTCTAACCATGTTGGAACCAAGATGCAAACTTTTCGTTGACTCCAACCAACATGAAGACGTCTTACACGGCCTTCCGAAAAAGAGCTTCAAATGGTGGCATTCCAATGCTAGCTTGAAAACTACTACCATAAGAATTCCACTAAGGAAAGATGCTTTTCCCTGGTACTTCCAAAATCAACAATACTCATTCTCAACCAAGAGTGACTTACTACCTTACTCATTTCACTTTACTGTCTTCTTCAGTCTGCGCACATGAATCAACATTCCTAGGTTCTTATTAGGATCCTATATACTTTATGGAAACTCTATTATTACTTTCAAAAGTAATCACTGCTATCCCCTACATGATCTCGCACTTTTTCCATTACACCTAAGTAATGATTTCTCTATACTCCATATTTATAAGAGTTTGGTTTGGTATTTATTGTTCCAGAAGCTAAGACTTCTAAATTTTCAAAACATCAAATCCCAAAATCTTTGTCTTTAAAAAGTGTTATTTTTGAGTTTCTATTAAATTCAAAAATACTTGGTTACTTAACATTATTTCCTAACCTAAATGGGAAAACTTTCAAATTCTAAGTCCAAAACTTATTCCTCGTTTTCTTTTGAAGACCTTTTCAGTTAACTATGAAAATTTGAGTTTTCAAATTCTAATTTTATTAAGTTTTTTCATTTCCAAAAACTTATTTTCTTTCTCACCAAAACATTTTCTTTTGAAATATCTTTAAACTGTTTTTATGTGTTTCCAAAACCTCTTCTTATTATACCTTGCGGTCTCATACCGTAATATATTGAAACTGCTTTCTCAAATGAGAAATTATTAACAATCAAATCTTCCATGAACCTCTTTAAAATAGAATTTCATATTTATGTGAAACTTCATGGAACATATATTATATTTTTCGAAATAGGCTATACAAAATATGGTGCTTTTCATACCTGGTATATCTCTTTCATGTATTCCTTGTAACTTGCATAAACATTTTTATTGGTTTCTTAGAAAATTATACCATTACTCTTTTCATTCCAATAGTTTAAAGTATGTTTAATTTATATCCTTCCATGATAAATATTTTCTAATATCCAACTTACACATTTTCCTTTCAGAAAAACTCATATTTAAAACTGTTTTAATATTTGCAGAATTACAAAAACACATCCTTATACTTATTAAAAATAATAAGTGTACATTACTAACCATTTTGTTTCTATACTTAGAAACAACCTTTTAAAATACATTTTTATTCAGGTTAAAACGGATGTTCCATAAAACACCGCTACTGCAACCAAAAAAATACTAGTGTATGGATTCAATTAAATAAATACCAATAAATCTCATATACCTATGTAAAAATATTTCTGTTAGGAGTCACTTACTATAAAAATAGTGTTATAGCCCATACTCCACTTATATTTTATGAAAACATTTATTACAACAATAAAAGTTGTAATCTACGTTTTTGATACTTGATGCACTCTAAGTTCTATGTTTAAAATCTTTGTTTACTTATAATGAAACTGGTGAGTTATATATACTCCGTAATTCTTCAAAAAGAATTCCAATTTTTCATTATAAAAAACCAACTTAAATTTCGTACCATTCTTCGAAAACCCCTTGTTTATTTTCTAGAAGAAAATACTAACAATGAAAGTTTTCAATTCTAACAATTACATTTTTTTCAACTTCTTAAATTTCAAAAAATTCATTTTATTGGCATAATGTGGATTTTGTCCTCACTAACCTAGGAGTACTTTTCTTAAACTAAATACTTTTACTCCTATTCTTCTTGTATACTCATATCTATTCTAAGGCATCATCGTCAAATCCACTTGTATGAAACAATTATAATTTCTATAATTATCTACACATGGGTTTTCATCTTTTCTTATCAACTATACCTATTGTACATCCCCTAATCTTTGCCTACCTTTCTTTGGATTCCATAGTCCGATCCTAAATGTACAAATTCATTTATCAAACTTATTCTATGTGTAGACATTCTCTATGCCCTAGTAAACGCACTTCAAAAGTGATACTTCAAGAACTTTGTCTTCAGCTGATGAAGCGTACGAAGAACCTCCTTTCGATGAATAACATGCTCTTCCATACTTCTTGAAAAACACCAGAATGTCGACCACGAATACCAGCACGAACTTTATTTTAGGACATCTATAAAAACACGGCTCATAAAATCAACAAAATAGGCTGGGGCATTGGTTAGCCCAAAAGGCCTAATCAACCACTCAAAAAATCCATCAAGTGTTATAAATGCGGCATTATTAATGCTGTCATCGGCGACTATAAGATGATGAAATTATGTGGCACAATTAAGTTGAGAGAATACTACAGAGCCAACTAACTGGTCAAAAAGGTCATCTATCCTAGAGAGTGGATAATGGTCCTTCTTTGTGAGCTTATTCAATTCTCTATAGTCAAAGCAAAGTCGAAGAGTATCATCAGCTTTGGTAGCAAAGACAACCGGCAGTCCCTACTCTGATATGTCTTCTTATGAAACCTTTCTCCAAAGCTCATGGATCTACTTGCTCAATTTCTTCCTTTCCCGAGGCGCCATATGCCCTACGGTTATGCTATTGGCTAGCAAAATAAATCCTGAAGTCAATCTCTCTTTAGGGGGGTGGTCCCCTAACCTCCTCAAAGATGTCTGGAGAAATCTCTGATGACAGGAACCGAATCTAACTCTGATGATGAATCGAGGGAATAAAGAAAGCTCAACATAACCGACCTTTACGGGTCGTAAGGAATCTCGAGAGTCCTACTGATGCACGTCTCTAGTCTAATGACTCTCCTAATGAAATCTAATATAGCTCCATAGCCAATCCATTCCCAAAATCATCCCATACCCCAAAAATCCCAAAACATCGGCGCCGTAGTCAAATTCTACGTCCAGGATAAAAAATTTCAAACCCCTACCAACCATAGACAAGTATGCCAATCCAATTATAGGGTTTGAAACAACAATGGGGTCTACTACTAAAGAGATTCCTAAGTGCAAATAATCGACCAAAGAATTCGTAATGAAAGGGTGTGATGCCTCAAAATTGAAAAGAGTCCGAGTGGGAAAATCAGAAAGAGAGATTAATCCTTCTAAAGAGATACTTCTACCTCTATCTGAATCACTACTAGAAAGTGCTGCATCAAAAGCTTGTACCTGCACCGTTGGTGCGTTCGCTCTCTAAGGACAAGCTTTACTAAGATGACTGGGCTGCCTATAGTTGAAATAACAACCCTTCATCGTTTTATTCTTATAATCCCTTATGTAACGACAAACCCGTCCATAGTTATTACATTTCTCGCTTTTCTTGATCCACTTCCGAGGACCTCTAAATCTAACATCCTAAACCTTTGCTCCATAACCTCCAACCTAACTCATGCCTCTTTGAAATCCTCTGTGCCAGAAATTGTTCTGTCTCCTAGACTATCAAAGTTCTTGCATATCTTAGAAAAATTGGCTGCTGTAGGCGGATTAAAGGGACCCTGACCTACCGGTGCTGTACTGGGCGCTTGTCCTTGCACCTTTGGTACCGTAGCTCCATGGAATCAGTCAGCCATATTATGCAAAGAAAGGGAGATATATGCTCGAAAGAATCAAAAGAAGATTGAACTGGACTTTTGAGGGGATTTTTATAAGAACTCTTTTATACTCGAACACTATTTCTAAGAGTTTCTTTCTGAAAAATACTTTTAAAATAAGTTATTTTGAAAAATTCTTTACTTTTAAAACAAAATTTTAGTAATCATGTAACCTAAGGCTCTGATACCAAGTGAAATACCCTACACCCTTTAAGGTACCCAAAGGACATATTAAAAGGTGTGGTACATTGTATGTGTAACTAAAACTAACAAAGACTAAGATTCACAAGACAAACATAGGTAAAAACAGCGGAAACAAAAATAATAATATAATTAACACAAAACTTTATAATTACTTCATAAATAAGTCAAATACCAAATACAACAATTATATCTCAAAAGCCATCATGTCTTATGAAACAAAAATTCATTATCTCAAAATTAGAGTACATAATATCCTTCATTAAAACCAGTACACAAAAAGAACTAACGCTGAAATAAAAGAAATACATAGTAGAAAACTCCTCCAAGAAACCGTCAAGCAACAACAATCTACTGATTTTCCCTTGATTGCCTATGGGGGCAAGGGAAAATAGAGGAGTGAGACAAGCTAAAAGTCTGGTGATTGATGGTAATTACTAGTGTAACGCCCCACCTCTATACCCACGTTAGCAAAGAGTATTGTATAGATAATACCGTCTGCTAACACGGAGAATAAGGCTGGATAGGAGCGACCATGCGTAATCTTACCTTAACTATTCACTAAACACGTCGAAAAGTAGAATCACAAACAGTTCGACGTATTCAATAAATATTTAAAGCAAGACTACAATGGCTATAGGATCTATCAGAACAGAATATAACAACTCAAATGCAATCTACATCATAGAACAGTAAACCATCAAATACACATATATAGATACATAACAGAGTATACAAAAAAATACATGTCAAGTGGTATAGCAAACCACAATATACAGACGAGCCAATAGAGTACATATCAGAGTTATAACAGAAAGGACTACACAAAAAGCTAAGACAAAAAGGAGTCAGCGGAATAGTCCATGCGAAAGCAAAAGAGGCTAAGTCCAATAGCACCTAACCTGAAACATCTCGGTCTGACCCGAGTATAAAATACACGGGTCAGTCTAGCTAAACAAATCAGTTAGATAAACTGAACGATAATGAACCTGCAAGGTCATATAGTATAACAGATATCTCTAAGGTAGATAACACAATCATCTAACATAAGATGAAAATAATAAAACAAGCCTCATATCATCGGCATCATACATAATCAAAGGATAAGAATATCCCAAGGCAAGCCAAAAGGCAAATAACAAACACCAATTGCAACGAATCTAATATCTCATGAGCGGTGGTGAAGAAACCACTCCAATATCTCTCGAGCTAGGGTAAACGACCAACTCCAAAAGCGATACTAAAGGCACAAACCCAATATCACCCATGCGGCTCATAAAGACCAACATCGTAAGCGATACTATAGGGCGGCAAATCGTAGGGGTGAAGGTCGAAGACCCAGTTCTGGACACTACTAACTGGCGGAATGTGTCACAACTCTCGAAAAGGAATCCGAAAAGTGTTAGCGTATGTCCCATAACCACTCGTTCGCACTAAACGGTTTACTATCCGTCAGTCACTTTCACACTCAAAGCAGCACAAAGTTTACCTCATATTATCGATAAACCAAACCCGAAGGTCAAAACGATCAATTGAATAGGTCGGGGATTAATCGAAAGGATAAACGCACAGATTCATGGTCCGTGTTTTGCCCAACCATTTAATCACCCTTCCACTTCGTTGGAAGTGCGAAAGTGTGTGTTTTAAATAGAATTTATAAATTGGAGAAACGAGCTTTTAAATGCGATTCGAGAGATTATTTTATAAAAACCCGTGGATGAAATCAAGAGTAAGTTATCAAAGTCAAAGATGCAATAACAAACATTAAAAAGCAACTTGAATCGATAGAATCCGGAAAAATCAATCAAATATGCAAAATAAGGAAAACAGGCAAAACAAAGCAGAACAAAGCAGGTCGGTCGACCGGACTACAGGGCTCGATCGGCCGCCCAGATGCAGAAACCCAATTATGGCTCGGGGCAGCAGGTCGGTCGACCGAAGCCCTGTGCTCGGTCGGCCGAAGGCTGTTTTCCAGCACTTCCTGCCCTTATCAAATGAATTCCAATTTCTTCCCAATCCAAAACGATGGCACATGCATACTTGTTAGGAATTCATACCAACACCCATGAAATCAAGAGAAGTAGATGTGAGTTCAAAACTCACCTTTTTACACAAAACAAAGAAGATGAAGAAGCACAAATGCAAGGAATCAACCAACTACACTCCACTTCAACACTACAAGCTTCAATCTAGAATCAAAGCAAGTATTTCCTAAGTTAGGGTTAGGAAAATTACAGAAATTGAAGAGGAGAAGAGATGGAGAAGATGGAGATGAACTTACCAATGGATTCTCTATGAATTTGGAGCAAGAAATCAAGATACAAAGGAGAACTAGGGCTTGCTAATTTCTAATTCCTCTTCCTTTCCCCCATTTCAGTTCTAAGCTTAAGAAATGAAATTAAATGGAGATGAATGAAGAGAAGGGGCTAAGCTAGAGGGTTAGTTAGGCTAGTGGGCTGAACCCAAACCCAAACCCAATAGAAAAAGTAGCCAAAATTCACAAACTCCAAACATATCAAAGATTATACTCAAAAAGATCGCAAACGCCATTTTGGAACCAATGGAGGTAGTTTCGAGTTCCAATTCGGCCATTGGCAGAAAGTAACATTTCGGACCAAAATCCGACTAACGACGCTATATTTAAATTAAACATTTAAATATAAAATCGTTAAATATGCGGGTTGTTACAACTAGAGTCTTTAAGCAAGATAAAAGTAATAGACTGTACAACAGTTCTAGCATAAACAAGGATAATAAAGGAAATAGGAAAGAGATAAACTGAAAACCGATTAAATATTTCTCAATTTATAAGATAGATCAACTTTGATTGCTTGCGCTTGTCCTTGATTTCTACTTTGATTATACTGAATTCCCAATTTGGTAATTAGGATGTAACCATAATCCTACCCTTTTGATCGGTCTACTACTTTATAGTACCTTTCTGTAGATCGGCTGCTATATAACTCAATACGCAAAACGTTACCATGGAACAGATGATATATATAGCTCTCTACACAGAAGACATTTATTTACTGTGGACTAGACACTATATAAAACTTCCTATACAGAATGTTACTGTGGACTATACGACATATATAGCTCCCAACAAAAAAGGCATTTATTTACTGTGGACCGGACACTATATATAACTCCCTATATAGAATGATACTGTAGACCAAACGACATACATAACTCCCTACAGAGAGGGCAATGGTGTCTACGGAAGACACCATACTAAGCGCTAGGAACTCATAGCTATTACTGAGCACCCGAATGGAAGTCGCATGCGTAACTACCACCATGCCCATGCTACCTTTTTCTCTACCTGTTGGTTCTTCTTATTACCTCCAACTCCAGCATTAGCGCGCCCCTAATCCCACTTCAGGTTAACGTGACATCATCATGTGTCCATAGAATCTATAGGGGAAATGCTGCTGGTACTGGCCCTTCATCCCAACAATACCTAGCTGTGCCCCTTATCCAAATCCCACGTGAGTTGGATTTCTATTTGACAATTACTACCATTCTGAGCATAAGCATGCCTTAGGCTCAAAGTTTTATCTAATAAGGAATGCTCTTTGGTACATGTCCTACTTTCATCTTTGCTTATTAACATAAATAAGCCTTTATATCTTTCTCTGCTATCTGTGCTTACTAATTTCTCCTAAGGTCTTAAAATAAGCCTTATTCTATTCGTTTTCTTATCATAACCTACATTATAATCATGCTTATTACTTAACCCAAGGTCTAAATGTGAAAGTAAGCTTCTTTCATCTTTTACTTTTTTTAGTTATAATTCTAAGTCATATCTGGGCCAATCTTTTTAATTCGGTCCAATTAACGTCATAATTAGGCGTAATTTCAATCCAATTCCATTTATATTATAGTCCTTGAAATTTACATCTTATATTATGTTATTTCAGTTTTCTTACAATTTAATCCGTATTCACGTTAATCCTATTCTAATCCATACGTGAAGAAGAAGGAGGAATAAAAGAAAACTGAAGAAAATCCAAAGCGCAGAAAAAGATGTATAAATGACAATAAATAAACTAAAATGCTATAAATAAACTGTAAATAAATGGAAAAGCTATAATTAATAAAAATGAATTAAAATTGCTGAAAAAAGTAGTTGAAAGGAAATAGACTGAAAATAATTCTAAAAACTGTTAATAAACTACTGAAAAGGCTGTTCCAAAAATCGTAGTAAAACTACAACTATTGGAAATCCTATTATTTTAAATTACTTAAAGAAATCTTAAAATAATTACAACCACTCACCTCCGGTCCTAAGCTTTTCCTTTGGTCTTCCCGGATCCACTTGGAGTTGTAAAATAGTTTAATTTATAATGATTTTTTCCTTTGGAAAAATTATTCTGTTTAGGGTCCTTCTTAGAAAGGTGAACCCAAGTGGAGAAAACCAAGAATGAGAAAAAGTGATAGTTCTAGGGGTCTATTTATATATATAGAAGTGGATCTCGGACCACTGGATTTGGAGATTGAATAGGATGCAACCACGTCATAGGCAGAATAAGGGCCATCAGATGCAGAAACGGACGGACCAGATCAGTTAAAACGACGCAAAATACATGTTCAATCGCTGTCAATTCGTTCGAACAAATGAACATCCGTTCGCTTGCCAATAGGCAAGGCTAGTCGACCGCCGCTTGCCTAGGTCGATCGGCCGGTTGACCAGTATGTGTGTGTGTGTGTGTGTATATATATGTATGTATATATATATATATACTTTGCGTTGATTATTTCATTCTTAGCTCATATTAACTCGAATTTTGACGTTTTACATATGGAAATTTACCAGAAAATTACCACGGACACAATTATGCAACTTCCTTGGCTTAGTTGTGATAATTTCACAAAGTTATTTTATTATCTAATTAATTAACGAATTAATTATCATGTGTTAAATTTTGGGTTGTTGCACAGCAACTTAGCAAAGCAAATTAACTAATTAAAAGTTGATGTTGCCAATTCCAATGCCAAACTCTGTAACGACCCATAATTTTCGATTATTAAAATATTAATTAAATAATATTTTATATTTTTATATTGAAATAAAACTAAAAAAAATTGATGTTACAAGGAGAAGAATAACTAGAATGTAACGTTAGTAATGTTAATATAAGGTAATTGCTAACTATTTTAATCTAATTTCAAATTAATTGAAGTGACTTTAAGGTTATAATTAGTTATAACTAAAAATAAGGAAATACATTGAACGCTGAAATTATATGTAATCAATTAGAATTGGCTAATATTGAATATGAAATCAGTGGTGTGGTCTGAACGCTACTGATAAATATTTAAAGTAATTTCAAACTAATTGAAATACATGGTAGGTTGACTTGGTTATGATTGTAAATAATGAAATAAATTAAATGATGTAGATGGTGAACTTGTATGTAGTTAATTGAAATAGGTTAATATTAAATATAAAACCTTTTTGGGTAAGCAAATTATAACCCTTGGTTGTAAAGAATAAGATAAGGGGTATGAATTATTATTATAAACGATTGTATTAACTATTTTCTCATTAATTTATCGTTTTAATATTGAATGGGTAATTAATTGAATTAAGGCAATTGAATGTTGGGTTTAATGTTGGAATTGTATGTTAGTGATTAAAATAATTGTAACGTTATTTGATGATAAGTTGAAATAAGGAAATGAATTAAATGTTATATAAAAGGGGAAATTATATGAAATTAATGGAAAATTGAGTATAATCAGGATTGTGTAAGTAGTCATAGCATTTGTTGTTAATAATAATCTTGTAAATGCAATTAAGTAAGTAAAAGGTAACATTTGTCATTCATCACCTATTTATTTAATCCATTGAAATTAAATTGAAAATCAATTGCAGTTAATCTAATTACCTACTACAGTTAATATGAACTAAAGTGATAAATATAGAAGATTGAGGTAATGGAATGGTAAACCAACGTTAAGTATATATATAATATGATAATTGATTGAATAATAAGATTAAAAAAAAAACAAAATAAGTATATGTTGGAATTTAAATTAATTAATGAATTTATTGCCGTTAATTTGACTTGGAATCTTCTAATAAAAGGGAAAGAGAATTTATTTGAAATTAATGGCGTTTAATGAAAGAAATGTACGTTTGTTATAATCCGTTATAAATGTAATTTTGAAATTAATTACAATTATGTCGATTTGGGATCTTTCAATTTTTAAAAAAAGAAACATTAATATTAATTTTTGGATTTAACGAAAGAAACATACATTATTGTAAAAAAATAAAAAGAACATTTTAATGAAAATAAAACGAACATTTTCATTTTTAAGGTAAAAATAATTCTATATAAAGAAGAAAAAAATGAATTTCAAAACAATATTTTACAGTCATTAAGTATACATTTGAGGCTGTATATAAGTGATTTTAACACTAATCTTGAAGTTTAAATTTAATTGACTTTTTAGGTTGTGCAATCCCCTATGAGAAAAACATTATTTTGAAAGAAAAAAAAACTTTAATTTGAGTTCTAGATCATCTTTTATTTTTTTGTAACGTTACACCGGTTATTGTATTCAAATTTATTTACTATATGTTAATTATTTGTAAACGAGTGTGTGACGCCTCACCTCTATACCCACGCTAGCCAAGAACACTACGGTGTAGTGCTGTCAACTAGCACGGAGAATAAGGCTGTTGAGGAGCGACCATCCGTGTAATTGCTTTGTGCGAACACCGATATGTCAGATGGTAAAAACATGCTTTTAATTTCAGGAGGAAATCCGACATGCCGATGCAAACTCAAAACTACCACACGGTGGCTATAATAGTCTAGGACAAATATAAACTAATAACACAGATAAATATAAATGCGGAACACAGATAAAACAGAAAATCTCATATATATATAACTGATGTCAGTTACAATACATTTGACACGGTACATATGATACAACTACAATAGTCAACTCAGGAAGTTATATATACAAGTACATTAACGTATATAATATACATGAATACATATCTTCCTATACAATAATACAGTCTACTACAAATGACGACTACTCCAAAAGATATGAAAGAACTTCATAGCTCTAGCAGCAACCCAAAGCAGAATATCTACAACCTGTAAATACTCGGTCTGACCCGAGTATTAGATTCAAAAGAAAATAATACTCGGGTCAGTCTAATTCAAACTCAGTTATTAGTGCACAGAAGCAATAATAATTAAATACTGAATAGACGACAGTAATTAAACCAAATCAGAATGAAATTCAGGATATTGAATTGAAATGAACAAACAGTTCAAACCATTGAAATATCAATTAAAATATTAATTCAAGTAGGGCTGCAGTACACGCACGCGTGCACTGCCTCGCCGCTACGGAATATGGAATACGCAAAAAGATCCATAAGTCAAAACAAAAAGAATATCATACACGCCATACCGTGTGGCTGCAGTTCACGCTTGCGTGCACTGCCTTGCCACTTTAGTGATGTCGTGCCCAAAAACTCAATACCGTGTGGCTGCAGTTCACGCTTGCGTGCACTGCCTTGCCACGACAGTGATGATGTACCCAATGAATATTCACAAGCGTCGCCGTGAATATCACAAGACCAAGTGTCGATTTGAAGATGTGTAACAATCAAGTTCATGTCCAGGGAACAGCAACAATTCTAGCTAATTACTGAAACAAGTTCATACAAGACAAGGTGCAGTGAAACATGTCGAAAATGAAGACTGCAAGAACATGAATATTACAAGCATGCAACAGCAAGCATGTAACAGAGATCAAGCATGATACACAGTGACTCAGACCAAATGCAGTAACATACTGCAACAACCAAAGGCATCAGAACGTCAACCAGCATAATCAAATGAATGCACAGGGGTGCAACAGGAAGGATGCACAGAAATGATGCACAGAAATGCAACAGGGGACAATGGTTGAAAGAGAGTCCCAAAGCAATGGTTCCAAAATGAAATGAACTAGAAGGAGGCAACAGAATTTTGCATGAATGGCTACAAGTATATGAAATGTACTTGTAAACATATGAATGCCAACAGTATGAATATACAGTAATGCATGGAACAAGCCTCAAGTATGTATACAGAGAGTATACATCATGACAATGCAGGCACCTCAGAGAATTACATACAGTGATGCAAAATGAAGCATACTACTGAATCAAGTATGCAAACCAAGTCCCAAAAAAATAACTGCAATGCAATTTAACAACACATGCATACACACATACAAAGGTATGTATGAACACATATGAAGACAAGTAATGCACATGCAAAAATACTTGAAAGCTACAGCATCAAGTAGACCAAGTTTATATGAAATAAGAAGAACATCAAAGACAACACAAGTTCAGCTATGCAAATGAAACACAGTGGCAACACTGGAAGATATGAACCAGAAGTATAAGCATGGCAGTGAAACAATGAAATATGCTCAAGTATCTGCATATATATACCAGTGCAAATACAACACAAAAATGTGGCAGTGAAACAATAAATTATGCTCAAGTATCTGCATATATATACAAGTGCAAATACAACACAAAACCCGAACCATGGTCAACAATATATGCATACACACATACGAATGTATGTATGCATATATATACAGATAAGTCAACCAAAACAAGTTCGAACTTAGCAATTAACCAATGCACCAAGCCCATAAAGGTCAAAACCAAACAAGCATCAAAACTTTCAGAAATAATTAACTGAATGCATTGTGGTTGTTACGAAATCCAAAACTGAAAACCGCAAACCAAACAAGCTTCAAATCTTTCAGAAATAATTAACTGAATGCATTGCGGTTGTTACGAAATCCAAAACTGAAAACCGCAAACCAAACAAGCTTCAAAACTTTCAGAAATAATTAACTGAATGCATTGCGGTTGTTACGAAATCCAAAACTGAAAACCGCAAACCAAACAAGCTTCAAAACTTTTAGAAATAATTAACTGAATGCAGTTCAATGCAAAAACAGGACCAGACCAACATATGAATCAGTCAAGGGAACTTGAAGCATACAAGCTCAAGGAAGCTTGCAGCAATACACAAATGGACAAAATAACCAAGCGCAACATCAAACAGAATGAAATGCACAATGTCACAGCAAACTGGCACCAACGAAGGCAACATGAAGAATTCGAGATAGTGGTGGCCACGAAATCGACATCACAGCAAAACATTCAAACAAATCAAAGTGACCAAGTTAGACATCAATGCCGATAATATTAGGTCACAAAATTAAAAGAGGAAAGTCACTGCCGTGCAATTCAAGTAGCAAAGAATCAAAGCCATGATAGCACACAATAAGCGAGCACACAAACAATCAAACTAGGGTTTGAATTAGATGTAAGTGATGGAATCACTTACCTGATTTGCGAACTCGATCCTCAGAAAACGAACGAGCCAAGCACGAGAATCAATCAACAGAGAAGCCCTAATTCGAGAAAGAAGAACGAAGCCCTAATTTGGCAAAGAGAGGCCGCCATTTTCTTTGCGTGATTAGTTTTAGGTTAGCAAACGAAAAAAAATAAAGAAAAGGGGACGGGTTCGAAAATGAAAAAAGAAAATGGGGGAGGGCCGGTTCGAAATTAAAGAGGGGATAAGGCCAAATAAATAAATAAAATAAAATAAAAAGAAAACTTTTATTTAAAGTCCTAAATTTCTTTTATCAATTTATAAATCAATTTCAATTCAAAATTTAAAAAAACTTCAAATAGAAGTTTGTGTCAATATTAATCGTTTTAAGTCGATTATAAATCGATGCGAAATACCGGGTTGTTACAGAGTGTGAAATAGGGTATATTCAGTGATATTATATTTTAATTGAGTGGATCATGCAATTAACTAGATCCTAAGTGGTCCCTTCATTTCCTTATTATTCAATACACCTACCACCATTTCCACATTTGGTTTTATTCTTTGATGTAATTGAAACGTGAATTTATATCCTTTCTTATTCTTCCGTTTTGTTTATTTATTTCCCAAAGAATCTACTTAGATCATACAGTTTTGTTTTATTTGTCCCTTCCATACATATTTCATTTGCCACTTCCCTTTCTTCTTTTGTTTTATATCATATATCATTCTTTCCCCTAGAAATTTCTTATTTTTCAAGCATCAGACCTCTATTTGTTTCCCTCAAAGTCTCAATGTCAACATAGCTTTATACCTCTACTTAATTTCTGCCAATTCATTTTACTAAAGCTATGTTTAGAATAAGAAACGAATAAAAAAGTGTGAGCATCCATTTCTTCCTTAACCACATCCGTACCTTTCCTCATTGCCTTGCCTACTTTTGCAAAAAGCCTTCAAAAAAATTGAACAATGAGAATTAGCCTTAATGTTTTTGGCTTTCCACTTCTTGCCTTTGTTTTGGGTACATCAAATTGGAAAACGTGAGTTATTAAAGTTTCTTATTTTAAGAATTAAATATGTATGTATTTTTATTTTATTTTATATCCTTATAACCTGAATATCTTCCTCATACGAGCTTTGATACATGCGTAGTTTCTTTCCTTGGACTCGTATTGGAATTCCTAATAACATAAAATAGGTTTGGCCAAGTTTGGAGACTATTGGAAAAGGAATCTTTGTTTGGATTTTTGCATTCTAAATATCAAAGGTGAGTGTTTTGACCCACTCGCGAATACTAGATTATCTTATGCTAGTTAAATTAAATTTATAATGTGATTAGAAATTTATTAATTGCTTTTGGTATTATTAGATTGTCATTTAAGTTAAATTTGAATTTATATTGAATTGAATTTGCCATTTATTTAATAATGAATATAAATTGCAAGTTATACACCTGATAATGATAATCAATTGATTGTTGTGATTTATTGGCTGATTTGGATGTTGGATTGTGATGGATGTTATTGGTTGTCATTTTGGATGATTGGATGTTTATTTATGTATATATCTTTGTTACCACTATGAATTGAAATGATAACTCGAGCGGTTTCCATTGATTTGGAAATTTTGATTTGGATACTGGTTGAAATGACATATAACCGTGTAATTTCTTTAATTTGGATTATTTATTAGAATTGAATTATGCGAAAGATTTAAGTTTTAAATTTAAAGTTCGGATCTATTTTATTAAAATGATTAAGATTGGTATTTTTGGATCGTTTGAAATCTTTTAAATAATTGAATCCACATTGTACACTTGATAGGAGATGAAATTCCTGTTATACATCTCTGAATCCATTATAGTAATATTTCTATTCTACTTATTTTGATTTGACTTACATAAGATCTTTTAGTCCTGACTCGAGTGTTTTGTCTTTTTATTACGCTCGGGTCAGTCTGAGCTTTTTCAGTGTATGGAAGACCATTATATTTTGGAGGATGAAGACGGAGACGAGTCTACAATTTATTATTAATTATTCCACTACATCATGTGTTCCGCTGCATTATGTATTTATTCTACTGTATGTATAACTCCGATTTGTATTGTAAAGGTGTAATCAAATGTTATTTGTAAAATAGCTTCATGAAATGTTTATTTGATTTTTATATTTTGTCATTCCGCTGTGAGATTCTGTGTTTTATCTTTCCTTCTTTTCTATTATTTTCTTATTTACCCCATTAACAGTCTTACCTCTTGAATGATTTTAGTTGACATGTGTGGTTTATTTGTCGATTTAAATCGTCCAAAAGGGTGGGATGTTATATTTGGTATCAGATCTTTGGTTTAGACATACCTTAGCCTGTTGGGGTTAACTCATTAGAGATAGGGTAGTAATACCCTAGAATGAGTTGTCTAAGTGTATATATGAGAGCGTGTATTTGTTAGCTTTATAAAAGTGCTTTATATAAGTTTTGAAATGAATTTTTTTCCTAATATTATATGATATGCAGAGGATTAAATTTTCATAACTAATATAGTTATTTGTAATGTGTTTGATTTATGAAATGGTAATATTTAGTTATTATCATTTATTGTTGATTAGTTGCGTTTTATCAGTTTAAAAGCATTGGCTAATTATTGTTGTTGTGAATTTTATTGTTTTTGACCGTAGTTCAACTATTGAAAAACAAAATATTTGGATATTTTGGATAATCAAAACCTTCTGAATTAGTATGATTTTAATGTGAATTGATTATAAATAAAACCATGACTTGTAAATTGTTATGAAATAAATGGATGTTATAATAAATGGTTATAAATAAAGTTGTGATAACTTTAAACCTGAACAATGTCTTATAAAAAGGAATTATGTTTTTATAATTTGTTTATAAACTTAAGAAAATTCCTTATGAAATGATTTGGTAATAAATGTAATATTAAATGAGAAATATTACATGTGGAATGAATGTAATTTAAATTGAAGAGAAATATAAGCAATATTATGAGAATGAATAAATTAATGTTATATGTTAAATGGAGAAATTATGTGAAACAAATATTAAAGTATGAAATGAAACTTTCATTAATCAATGAGATTAATAATGAATGTAGTTGAAGTATAATTGTGATGAATCAAATTGAAATAATACGTAAGTTGTGCGTATATTATTTTATTCGCATAATTAATTTGATTCGGATTTGAGTACGTAAGTTTGAGGTGAATTACACCATTTCGCATTAGAATTTTTCATTCAATTCTTGATGGTGAATATTGATATGGATTTTTGGTTTGATTCTAGAGTTCTTTATCATATTATATGGCTATGCAAGGAGAATGATGGTTTCTAGTCAAGAAACCATATCGAAGTCTGCATTAGGGAAGTTGAATGGACAATACTAGTTTGAAAGCGAACTTGTCTAATCGAGCGAACGATCGAATGTAATGTTGCGAAATGATGACATGTGTACATCTTATGTTCTAATATTATTGATATGCTTTGGCATTGAAATTGAAAGTTGTTGGGTTGGATATCTTTGTAATTTAATTTGGGATTTTCTTTTATGAAAAACTACTATTAATTTAAAACCATTTTTCAAACTACTTTCTTTTATTTTCCTTATACAAACTATTTTCTTTAACTTTTCTTATACAAACTATTTTACAAACTATTTTATTTTCAACTATTTTACAAACTATTTTATTTACAAACTATTTTCCACAACCATTTTATATACCAAACTATTTCACAAAATGGTTGTATATAAAAAAAAGAACTATTCTAAATTCAAAACCTTTTGCAAAGCAAAAATGTTCAATTCCATATGGATCTTCATGCAGCGTAATTGATTTGAAATTTTTTTTTATTCTTGCATAAGACAGACTTTATATAAGTATAAGGTGATTTTTAAAAATGTTGATTTTGAAAGGTTTTTGATCTGAAGAGATAAATCTTACATATAACGGAATTTATATAAGAATGATTTGATATATTTGAGACTATTGATTTTGGAAAATACTCTATCTGAAAATAAAATCTTATATATGATGGAATTTATATAAGTGCGATATTTGAAGCTATGATTCTGAATGGTGACTTTATATGGTATGATATATTTTGAAATAAATGATATGTGAAGTACCTTCCATCGGACCCCTTTGGTGGGTCATTTGTTGGATCCCTTTGGTGGGTCATTTATCGGATCCCTTTGGTGGGTCATTATCGTATCACTTTGGTGGGTCATTATCGAATTCCTTTGTTGGTTCACTTATTATATTCATTTGATATTATTGGATAGCGTAAATCGAGGGGTGAGATGCCTACAGCTACAATTGATTCCGCTGGGATAGCGGCATAACCATTGCGTAAGTGCAATCCATGGGGGAACGTACTTTCCATATCTATTTTCAATGATTTTAAGTATTTTCATTGGGTGTTGAAATAGGTCTGCTAAGTACTTGGAGAATTCTAGCCATACGTCTGATCAACGCATGGCCAGAGTCTGCAAGAACAAGGATAAACCTGTTAAAACATCGAGTTATAAAAGTATTTTGATAAAGTATTATATAAAAGATATTTTGATCATTTTTCCTTTCTAAATACTTTAAAATGTTTAAATATTGTTTATTTATGTACAACATGGTTTAGTAGTAAATTATTAGTGTTCTAAATATTGTCAGAAGTTATTAATTATATAAAACATTTTAAAGTTAATGATTATTGATTTATTAATGATGTTTAAAAGTATTTTGAGATTTAAAACTAATAAAATTTAAACATAATGGATTTAAGGTTTTCAATAGCTTCTTTTTAAATATAAGTAATGATGTAAGTAATTGTTTTCAAATAATTTACATATATTTAAAAAGATGTTATTTAAAATTACTGAAATGGTATTAATAAATGAAGCAAGAAAATTTATAGAATTTTTTTTGTAAAATATTAAAACATTAAAGATGATTGATTTGCAAATGAAGTTTTCAAATGAATTTTTTTTTTGTAAATTTTTTTATAAGTTTCTTTCAGTATATAATTTGAAGATATATTATATAAATGGAAAAAATGATTTGCGAAGTTTTAAATATACTTGGAAAATAAATTAGAATATCAATTTTGGAAGTATGGTTTTAAATAATTACTTGATTTCGAAGTATTAGTAGTAAATTTATAGGTTTAGTTACTATTTGAATTTTGTATTAAACCATGATAAATGTTTTTCCCATGATTTGAATATTCATTTTAAACCAAGTGTGTAAAATTAATCATGAATCTATGAAAATTTATACTTTTATTTAGATATTTAGTGCAAGATTTGAGTATGCTATTAGTTTCACTTTAATAATCTAGAGTTTATACTTATTTTGGAATATTGAGTCTAATAAATTATCAGATTTAGGGAACTTTATTTTTAAAATCTTATCATAATGTTTTAATATAAATTTTGATACAAATTTCTAACATTGTTTAAACTTTGGGAAAGTCCTTGCATAATGCTATAAAGATGTTTTAAATTTATCTTATATTCCTACTAAGTGAATGAGGTTAAATGTTTTAATTGAATTTTTAGATATATTGAAGTATTTCTTTTCTCTTCAAGGGCGAACACCAAAAACTTAAATTTTTATTCTATAACTAAATTAAGGTATAAAATTAAGTAAGGCTGTAGAAGCTTAAGTAATATTTTGTGAAATGATTCATTAATGGCTTAAATCTTTAATGGAAAACAAATTATGTAAGTGATTGGCCTTTATATAAATAATAATTAATTAAATAAATAAGAATGGAATTTTACGAATAAAATATATAAAAAATTAGAAATTTCTAACTTGTAAATCAAAAGATATAAAAATTTATAATATGTAATCATTGAATATTTTGTTAACTAACATGAATAAAATAAACTTGTATAACACTCAATTACATTCTTAAAACACATATATTTACCAAAAATGTTTAATAAGTTGAAATGTTAATAGAATATGTAATAGAATATTATACAGGTAAAACTTAAGTAATGGAAGCGTTGAATGAAATTATTTCTAAATAAGAATTTTGATGAACAAGAAATGTTATGTATGTAAGTTAATATTGTGAAATAATTTATATATGTACATGTAAGAAAAAGAAAAGGACGTTATATAAGAAAAAAAAGAATAGTAATGATGTGACGCCCCACCTCTATACCCACGCTAGCAAAGAGTATTAATAGATAATACCGTCTGCTAACACGAAGAATAAGGCTGCATAGGAGCGACCATCTATAGTCTTGCTTTAACTATCTATTAAATACATCGACAATAATCACACCAAACTGATCAACATATCCAATGAATACTTAAAACAAAACCATAGGTGGCTGGAGGATCTATCAGAACAGAATATAACGACTCAAACGTAGGAAACATCACAGAACAGTAAACCATCATATACATATATACCGATACATAGCAGAGTATACAAAATAATACATGTCAAGTGGTATAGCCAACCACAATATACAGACAAATCCAGAAGAATAAATATCATAGTTTCAACATAATAGGACTACACAAAAGCTATGACAAAAAGAAGCTAGCGAAGTAGTCCATGCGGAAGCAAAATAGGCTAAGTCCAAAGTACCTAACCTGAAACATCTCGGTCTGACCCGAGTATAAAATACACGGATCAGTCTAGCTAAACAAATCAGTTAGATAAACTGAACAACAATAAACCTGCAAGGTTACAAAGTATTACTAATATCTCTCAAAGAGAGAACATAATCATCAACAAAAGATGAATCATATAGAACAAGACTCATATCATTGGCAACATAGATAAACAAAGGATACAATCATCCCAAATCAAGCCAAAAGGCAAATAACAAATACCTATAAGGTATACAAGTTCCACAAGGTAATCGCTATACTTCATGCGGCTCAAAATGACCAACATCGAAGGACGATACCAAGGGAATATACATATCAATGAAACATCATAAAATTGCTCGAGCTCAGTACTGTATAAACAAGGATCCATGAGCCCAAAGACTCCAAACCCAATATCACCCATGCGGCTCATAACGACCAACATCGGAAGCGATACTAAAGGGCAACCCAATAACACCCATGCGGCTCATAACGACCAATATCGGAAGCGATACTAAAGGGAAACAAACCCGAAGGCACAAACCCGAAGGCAACAAACTGTAGTGGTGAAGGTCAAAGACCCAGTACTGGACACCACTAACTGGCGGAATGTGTCACAACTCTCGAAAAGGAATCCGAAAAGTGTTAACGTGCGTCCCATAACCACTCGTTCGCACTAAACGGTTTACTATCCGTCAGTCACTTTCACACTCAAAGCAGTACAAAGTTTACCTCATATCATCGATAAACCAAACCCGAAGGTCAAAACGATCAATCGAATAGGTCGGGGGCTAATCGGGAAGACAAACGCATGGATTCATGGTCCGTGTTTTACCTAACCATTTAATCTTCCTTCCACTTCGCTCGAAGTGCGAAATTGTGTGTGTGCATTATAAATAGAATTTATAATTTGGAGAAGGGAGCTTTTAATACGATTTAGAGAGATTATTTATAAAACCCGTGAATGAGGTCAAAAACAAGTCATCAAAGTCAAATATACAATAAAAACTAATTGGAATCAACACGAATCGATAAAAGTTGGAAATTAACTCAAAATTAGCCAAAATAGGCAAAACTGCGCATTTCAAACGTCTGAAATTACCTTCCAGACGTATGAACCACAACCAGACGCCTGAATGGATTTCCAGACGTCTGGATTTTGTCTCTGCCTTTTTGCGTCCTCCAGGGACCAATTCCAGACGTCTGAATTTCCAAACCAGACGTCTAAATTTGAAACCAGACGTCTGAAATTAGAGTTCAGACGTTTGAAATCCCCCTGTAGGAAAAAACAGTCAAGCCCATAAAGGCAAAAATCCAAATTAATTGCAAACGAACGAGCGATGGATGCTATGGGTTTATGCCATATGACAACCCAGCACTATTGGCTCTTTTATACACCTCCAAAAACATGATCAAATATCAAATTTAGGATCTTTAAAGAATTGAACCCAAACACTAAAAAATTGGATATTCACCAATTTAATCCAAACCAAAAGCAAGTGCATATGGACAAGGTGTTAAGAACTCATACCCAACAACCAAAGATACTTATAGTCATAGATGTGAGATAAAAATCTCACCTTTTTGCACACAAACAAAGATGAGAGCACAAACACAAGAAGGAGGTTAACCACTCTTCACTTCAACTCTATAATCTTCAATTTAAGAACCAAAACATATATTTCCCAAATTAGAGCTTAGGAATTTCTGAAATTGAAGAGGAGAAGAGATGGAGAAGATGAAGATGAGGCTTACCTATCCTTCTCTTTGAATTTTAAGCAAGAATTTGGAGTTTGCAAATGGAACTAGGGCTTGGAGTTTCTAATTCATCTTTCTTTCCCCCATTTTCAGTTTTCTTAAGTTAAAGGAATGAAATGAGGATGAATTGATGAAGAGTTAGTGAGCTAGAGGGTTAAGAGGAGATTGGGGCTGAAGCCAAACTCAAGCCCAAGTAGAAAAAGGGGCAAAATTTCACAAACTTCAAACATATCAAAGATTATACTAAAAAAGATCGCAAACGCCATTTTGGACTCAATGGATGTGGTTTCGAACTCCAATTCGGCCATTTGCAAAAAGTAGCTTTTCGGACCTAAATCCGACTAACGACGCTATATTTAAATTAAACATTTAAATATAAAATCGTTAAATATGCGGGTTGTTACAGATCTCCCCTCCTTACAAAATTGCATCCTCGCAATTCCTAGAGACGATATTTGTAACAACTACAAACATACAATATCCAAAAGTAAAGGAAATAAGCTTGAGGTGAAAAGACATACTCATCGTTTCAAAGCAAAGAAAGAAAACCCGAATAAGAACGCTCAATAAATTCTCTGGTTTCCCAAGTACAATCATTGGGATTAGCGGACCATTGAACTTTAACGAGCGGCACGTCCTTGTTTCGAAGGTGTCGCACCTCCGTGTCAAGTACGCGAGTAGGCTGCTGCACAATAGATAAGTCCGGTGAGATCTCAAGCTCTTGCAAATCAGGAGAAGAAATAATAGAATCCGACTCCCGAAGACACTTCCGAAGTTGCGAGACGTGAAATACGTCATGAATACCACATAAATGAGCTGGAAGTGAAACTTTATAAGCCACAGGGCCAATACGTTCAGTGATAGAAAATGGTCCTATATAACGAGGAGCCAATTTCCCAGTCGTACTGAAGCGCATAACCCCCTTCAAAGGAGAAACAGGAATAAAAACAAGATCACTGATCGAGAACTCGAGAGGCTTCCTACGGTTGTCCGCATAGGATTTCTGGCGACTTTGTGCCTCTTTCATTCTCAATCGAATAAGATCAATCTTCTCGGAAGAATCACAAACAAAATCTGGGCCAAGAATAAGCTTCTCTCCAGATTCCAACCAACATGAAGGTGATCGACATGGCCTTCCGTATAATGCTTCGAAAGGAGCCATACCGATACTAGATTGAAAACTATTGTTGTAGGAGAATTCTACAAGAGGTAGGTTATCCTCCTAACTTCCACCAAAATCAAAAATACAAATACGAAGAAGATCTTCCAAGATACGATTCACCCGTTCAGTCTGTCCATCAAACTGCGGATGATAAGCTATGCTAAAATTAAGTTTTGTTCCCAAAGCTTGCTGAAGACTCTTCCAAAAATGACTCGTGAATAAAGGATCACGGTCACTCACAAAAGAAATAGGAACACCGTGAAGTCTCACGATTTCCTTGACATATAAATTAGCCAAATGTGAAGCAGTCCTATTAGACTTAATAGGGACAAAATGAGCAGACTTAGTGAGGCGATCAACAATAACCCAAATGCTAGAATGGCCTGATCTCGAGCGAGGTAGGCCGCCAATGAAATCCTTAGAGATCCGATCCCATTTCCATAATGGAATCTCTAAAGGCTGAATAAGACCAGAAGGACGCTGATGTTCGGCCTTAATACGTTGACAAGTTATGCAATTACTCACATAACTCGCTACATCGCGCTTCATGCCTTCCCAATAATAAAGGCGACGCATATCGGCATAAATCTTGCTACTACCGGGATGAATAGTATACTTAGAACGGTGACAGTCATTAAGAATGTCATGCCTAAGTGCAAAATCAGAAGGCACAAAGAGACGGTTCTTCTTACGAAGACACCCATGAGAATCAATGCTAAAATCTTGCAACGCCTCATCACAAGATCGAGACTCACAAAGCTGAATAAGATGCAACAAATCAGGATCACGCCACTGAGCATCGGCAATACGATCAAATAAAATAGGTCGAGCTCCCAAACTAAATAATAGAATAGGAGAATCAGAAGATGAACCTCGATCACGAATTTCATAAAAAGATAGAGTCTCAAGAACATCCCATCGGCAAGCATCATAGAAACAACAGCCGAATGTTTGCGACTAAGCGCATCTGCAACACGATTTCCCTTACCAGGGGTATACTGGATATCAAAGTCATAGGAGGCAAGAAACTCGAGCCAACGTTGTTGTCTCATATTGAGTTCCTTCTGAGTAAACAAATACTTAAAGGATTTATGATCGGTATAGAGAATGAAGCGCTCGCCTAATAAGTAGTGTCGCCAAATCTTCAAGGCGAAGACAATGGCGGCTAACTCAAGATCATGAGTGGCATAGCGAACTTCATTCGGACATAGTTGCCTAGAGGCATACGCAACTACCCGATCCTTCTGCATAAGAACAGCACCGAGACCACTGCCACAAGCATCGGTGTAGACAACAAGATCATGATTCCCTTCGGGAACCACAAGAATATGAGCATTAGTGAGAAGTTCCTTCAATGTCAGAAAGGAAGCTTCACACTTGTCGGACCAAAAATAACGAATGTCTTTCCGAGTAAGGCTGGTGAGAGGAAGCACAACACGGGAAAAGTCCTTAATGAACCGACGGTAATAACCCGCCAATTCAAGGAAACTACGGATCTCATGCACATTCTCAGGCCTCTTCCAATTCTGGATGGCTTCGATCTTTGAGGGATCGATCGAAATGCCGTCAGAAGATACATGGCCCAAGAACTTAACCTTATTCTCCCAAAAAAGGCACTTGGAGAATTTGGCTCTAAGCTGATGGTGACGGAGCGTGCTCAAGACAATGCTCAAGTGATTAGCATGCTCGGCTTCAGACTTAGAATAAATAAGGATATCATCAATAAAGACAAGGACGAACTTATCGAGATATTCCCGGAATACTTGATTCATGAGATCATCAAAGAAAGCAGGAGTGTTCGTCAAACCGAACGGCATAACGAGCCACTCAAAAGAACCATATCGAGTGCGGAAAGCTGTAAGAGGTATGCTATCCTCCGTGACTCGTAATTGATGAAAACCTGTGGCAAGGTCGAGTTGAGAAAAGACCTTAGCACCACTCAATAAATCGAACATATCATCGATCCTAGGCAATGGATACCTATTTCTGATGGTTAACTCGTTAAGCTTGCGATAGTCAATGCAAAGCCTAAGAGTTCCATCAGATTTCTTCACGAAGACGACCGCGGATCCCCATGGGGAAAAACTGGACTGAATCAACTGCTTGGACTCAAGCTCTAAAAGCTGCTTCTTGAGTTCCTCATTTTCCTTTGTAGACATCCTCGTAGGAGGACGACTAACTGGCTGTGCGCCTGGAATGAGATCAATGCGGAACTCAATTGCCCTCTTGGGCGGCAAACCCGATACAGGCTTGTTATCAGAAAGATATACAAAATGTGTTGTAAATAATGTACATATTGCTGTGTAAATAATGTACAGGTAGTTGTTTCCATTTTCTTATTTTTCTCGGGTTGTAAATATTGCTGTGTAATCGTTGGTCCAATTGTTTTGTAGGCCCAATTATATGTATATATATATAAAGAGGCTGAAGTAATGAATAAGTGAGATTTTCTCTGAGTTTCATTTTACTAAATCTCGACATCATTTTATATCATGGTATCGGAGCGCGGTTAAATTCAAATTTCAGATCTACATCTCTCAATCTTTTCTTTGAGCTATGGGAGAAGTTAAATCAGTAATGGAAGTTGTACCGATGATGTCGAAGATAACAGAGCACAAATTAAGCAAATCAAATTATTTTGATTGGAGTAAAACAATTCGATTATACCTTAGAAGTATTGATAAGGATAATCACTTGAGAGAAGATCCACCGAAAGAAGATTCTTCAGACAAAGAAGCGGTGATTTGGTTTCGAGATGATGCTCGACTGTTTCTTCAAATTCGAAATACAATTGATAGTGATATTATTAGTTTGGTTAATCATTGTGAATTTGTCAAGGAACTGATGGATTATTTGGATTTTTTATACTCTGGAAAGGGAAATTTGAATCGAATGTATGAAATATGTAAATCATTTTATCGGGTTGAGAACCATGATCAATCTCTTATGAACTATTTTATGGCATTCAAGAAGACTTATGAAGAGTTTAATACGCTGCTTCCTATTAGTGCAGATGTGAACGTACAACAAAAACAAAGAGAGCAAATGGCTATTATGAGTTTTTTAGCAGGGCTTCCATCTGAATTTGAATCGGCTAAAGCACAAGTTCTATCTGGATCTGATGTCATCTCATTAAATGATGTTTTTAGAAGGATACTTCGAACTGAAACTTCAATTTCAAACACATCTGCCTCTGCTCAAAATAATAGTGCTCTAATAAGTTCAAATAATAAATATGTACCATGGAAACAAGAACAGAATATGCATAAGAGAGATACAGGTGTATCTGGATATCGCATGGTGAATACAAATTCATGTGCATACTGTAAGAAACCAGGACATACAAAGTTTGAATGCTGGAAATTACAAAACAAGCAAAGGCAACTCGGAAATTCGAATGCACAGGTAGCTAATGTGGCAAAAACACAAAATCAAGCTAACCAAACTGTTTCTGTATCTGCTGAAAAATATGCAAAATTCACTGAATATCAGAAGAGTTTAAACAAATCTACACCAATTGTCTCTACTATTGCGAACAACAGTAGATCTATAAGTCTAGGTAAAACTCAATGGGTGCTTGATTCTGGTGCAACAGATCATATGACAGGTAATTGTCTTCTCTTCACAAATCTTCAATCACAAACTTCCACTCATAATGTTACTTTAGCTGATGGTTCTTCCTCTAGTGTTCAAGGGTTTGTAACAATTAGTTCAAACCATTCACCTTTTCCACTGATATCTGCTTTATATATACCCAAGCTTGCATTCAATTTGCTATCAGTGAGTCAATTAACTCAGAAGCTAAACTGTTCTATCTCATTTTTCCCATCTCATTGTATATTTCAGGATCTTATGACGCAACAGATTATTGGTAAAGGACATGAGTCAAAGGGATTGTATGTTCTTGACACTCCTTGTGTTAATACTAGATCTGTTACTTGTTCAAGTATTTCACAAGTATTAAAAACTCATTGTCAATTAGGTCATCCTTCTCTTTCATTTTTAAAGAAGCTATGTCCACAATTTAGTTCTGTTCAATCATTAGATTGTGAGTCATGTCAATATGCTAAGCATCATCGAGTTAGTCTGAGTCCAAGAGTAAATAAAAGAGTTGACTGTCCATTTGAGCTTGTTCATTCTGATATTTGGGGACCTGCAACTGTTATTTCTAAACCTGGATTTAGATACTTTGTTACATTTGTAGATGACTATTCTCGTGTAACTTGGTTATTTCTTATGAAAAATCGTTCTGAGTTGTATTCAATATTTTTTTCATTTTGTGCTGAAATTAAAACTCAATTCAATGTTTCTATTCAAACTTTGAGAAGCGATAATGCAAAGGAATATACCTCAACTCAATTTCAAACTTTTATGAATCAAAATGGAATACTTCATGAAACATCATGTGTAGATACAGCACCTCAAAATGGGGTAGCTGAAAGGAAAACAGACACATTCTTGAGACTACTCGTGCTCTGTTATTTCATATGAATGTACCCAAACAATTTTGGGCTGATGCTGTATCAACAGCATGTTTCCTCATAAATCGTATGCCATCAACTGTTCTGAATGGTGATGTTCCATATAAAATCCTTTTTCCAACTAAAACATTATATCCAGTAAAACCAAAAATATTTGGTTGTATTTGTTTTGTTCGAGATGTTAGACCACATATATCCAAACTTGATCCAAAGGCAGTAAAGTGTATATTCCTTGGTTACTCTCGTTTGCAAAAAGGTTACAGATGTTTTTGTCCCTCTCTAAATAAGTATCTTGTATCCATTGATGTCACCTTTGTTAAAGAAACACCATTTTTTCAATCATCACCAAGTACGTATGATCAAGTTCAGATAGAAAATGATGAATTCCTTGTATATGAGGTATCTGAAGTTCAACAGGAACCTTATGTTGATACTAGTGCCTCATCACCTCATCATAATACAACACTACTTCCTCAGCCAGAAAACATACCTGCACATGAACCAGTGTCCACATTTGACCCTGAATATGACTTACCTATTGCTTTACGAAAAGGAAAACGTCAGTGTACATGTCCTATTTCCTCATTTGTGTCATATGAACATATCCCATTGTCTACTCATTCACTTGTTGCTTCCCTTGAATCTGTTTCTATACCTAAAACTGTTGAAGAAGCTTTATCAAATTCTAAATGGCACGCTGCTATGGTTGAAGAATTGGATGCTCTTGAATATAACAAAACTTGGGAGTTAGTTCAGTTACCCAAGAATAAAAGACCCATTGGATGTAAATGGGTATTCACTGTGAAAGCAAACTCAGATGGGTCCATTACCAGATTAAAGGCACGGTTGGTTGCAAAGGGATATGCTCAAGTAAATGGTATAGATTACTCTGAAACTTTTTCTCCAGTGGCAAAGTTAACTTCCATTCGATTATTCATTTCCTTAGCAGCAACTTATGGTTGGAAGTTACATCAACTAGACATAAAAAATGCATTTCTCCATGGGGATTTAGAAGAAGAAGTTTATATGATCCAACCACCTGGATTTATTGCTCAAGGAAAAAGTGGCCTTGTTTGTCAACTTAAGAAATAATTGTATGGATTAAAACAGAGTCCAGAGCCTGGTTTGGGAAATTTAGTAATGCTATGGAAAGTTTTGGCATGGTAAAGAGCAAATGTGATCATTCAGTGTTTCATAAACATACTAAAGCTGGTATAATTTTACTAGTCGTTTATGTAGATGATATAGCGATTACTGGTGATGATGAATTGGGTATTTCATCTCTTAAAACCTTCATTCATAAACAATTCTATACTAAAGACCTGGGAGATTTAAAATATTTCTTAGGAGTGGAAATCATAAGAAGTGATGAAAGCATTTTCATGTCTCAAAGGAAGTATGTGCTTGACTTGTTGGAAGAAACTGGAAATTTAGGGATAAAACCAAGCACTACACCCATTCTACAGAATAATAACATGATGGAAGGTGGTGAATTATTCAAAGATCCAAATAGATATAGAAGGTTAGTAAGAAAGCTGAATTACCTAACTTTTACACGACCTGATATTTCTTTCTCTGTAAGTGTAATAAGTCAATTTGTGTCATCACCTACTGTCTATCATTGGAGTGCATTAAAACAGGTTTTAAGCTATCTCAAAGGAACTGTTGGATGTGGAATAGTATATAAAAACCATGGACATGCTCAAATTGAATGTTTTTGTGATGCTGATTGGGCAGGGTCTAAGGTAGACAGAAAATCTACCTCTGGATTTTGCATATTTGTAGGTGGTAATTTGATTTCATGGAAGAGTAAAAAGCAAAATGTAGTTTCAAGATCAAGTGCTGAATCTGAGTATAGAGCCATGGCCAAAACAGTTTGTGAAATAATGTGGATAGATCATCTTATGGGTGAAGTTGGACTTGAGATTGTTAAACCTGTCATAGTGAATTGTGATAATCAAGCTGCTATGCATATTGCATTGAATCCGGTGTTTCACGAAAGAACTAAGCATATTGAAGTGGACTGTCATTTTGTGTGAGAAAAAAATACAACAAGGACTAGTTGTTACACAGCATGTCAAAACCGAAGAACAGCTCGCTGACATTTTCACAAAAGCTTTAAGTGGAGCTATAATTGAATATCTGTGTAACAAGTTGGGCATGATAAATATCTATGCACCAACTTGAGGGGGGTGTTATCAGAAAGATATAAAAAATGTGTTGTAAATAATGTACATATTGCTGTGTAAATAATGTACAGGTAGTTGTTTCCATTTTCTTATTTTTCTCGGGTTGTAAATATTGATGTGTAATCGTTGGGCCAATTGTTTTGTAGGCCCAATTATATGTATATATGTAAAGAGGCTGAAGTAATGAATAAGTGAGATTTTCTCTGTGTTTCATTTTTCTAAATCTCAACTTCATTTTATATCACAAAAACATCAGGAAAGCCACAAGCAATAGGAATACGAGATATATCATCATCATCTCGCGAGTCAAGAGAATATAAAGCCATCTCGGAATTATCCACATCCCCAAGAACAAGAGATAGCTGAGTACGCAAATCCGGTTGTCGAAGATATATAATTCTCTCCGAACAAATAATCCTGGCATCATATCTCACTAGCCAGTCCATACCCAAAATCATATCAAATGCTAGACAAGAAATAACGTGCAGATTCGCATGAAAAGATAAACCACATAAAACAATCTCAACATCATCACAAAGCAAGTTAAGGGTCGCGGATCCCCCAATAGGATCCGCAATCCTTAAAGAAGTAACCAAACAAGAAACATCCAAATATAAATCATCAACGAGCTTTTTCGATACGAAAGAATGTGAAGCTCCCGTATCGAAAAGAACTCGTATACTATGATCATGAAATAAAACAGAACCTTCCAAAATAAATGGAGATATACCTTTAGGTTGAGAAGGACCTTCAGAAGCCTTGGCAGCATTAAGCTTGCCAGACTTGGCACCACCAGGAACAGTAGGGCAAGCTGAAACATGATGACCTTCCTTCGTGCAATAGCGGCAGAAGAGAGACTTAGGACAAGCTCGAATAATATGATCCGGAGAACCACAATTGAAACACTTCCGAATAAAAGGTGTTCCAACAGACTGAGGCTGAGAACTAGAACCACCAGTCTTCTTCTTCTTAGAAGGAAAAGGCCTGGACTTCTGAAATGGAAACTGCCTCTTGTTGGGGTTCTTAGAAACCTCAACATCCTCACCACTATCACACTCCTTCTCGACAGCTTCGATATGAAGTGTCGAATCTACTAATTCTTCAAAAGAAAGCTTAAGTTGAAGCAACAAAGACTTCTTAAGATACTTCTTAGACCAGAGACAAACTTCAAATTCTTCTTATAAGAAGTGCTAATAAATTCAAGACCACACTTAGATAAAGCCTCAAATGATGCAACATACTCAGAAACAGAAGATTTCCCTTGCTTCAACTCAAGGAAGCAACGGGTCAATAAAACTTTTTCAGATTCAGGAACGAACTTGAGTTCGAATCGCTCCCGAAACTGAGTCCAAGAAAGAGTAGACTCATAAATCTCGGCTATAAGAAGCTCATACCAATCAACGGCACGCTCTTGTAATAAGCTAGAAGTTACAAGAACTCTATCATGGTCAGAAAGATCCATACGAGAGATGATACGCTCGCATGTGCGAAACCAAGCTTGGACTTCAAGAACGGATTCAGAGCCTTTAAACGGCTTTCCTCCAAGAGGAGCAAAATCACTGCACTGACGTGCAAAAGCAGACTTACAAGGTGGAGACACTCGAGGAGGAATTGGAGGCTGAGTGCTCCTAAACAACTCCATAAACTGATCGGCAGACATATAAACGCCATCCGGATGTGTGCCACTGGATTGCCCAGCTTCCGAACGTCGTCCCCTGCCTCTTCCAGCCATATGCTGAAAGTAAGATAAGAACGAGATTATGCACAAGGTAGATATTACAATATGGAATACTATGGAATAAAATGCATTCCTAGACGTATTCCCAAATTCTATATAACCTTGATGGAATAGAGAGACACGATGATTCAAAGATTTGTATCACTTATACACTTTGATGTATCGTAATATGTGCTTCTATTTTGTGTTTATCATACTTTGTTCTGAACTCAGCTCCGATACCAAGCTGTGACGCCCCACCTCTATACCCACGCTAGCAAAGAGTATTAATAGATAATACGGTCTGCTAACACGGAGAATAAGGCTGGATAGGAGCGACCATCTATAGTCTTGCTTTAACTATCTATTAAATACGTCGACAATAATCAAACCAAACCGATCGACATATCCAATGAATACTTAAAACAAAACCATAGGTGGCTGGAGAATCTATCAGAACAGAATATAACAACTCAAACGTAGGAAACATCACAGAACAATAAACCATCATACACATATATACCGATACATAGCAGAGTATACAAAATAATACATGTCAAGTGGTATAGCCAACCACAATATACAGCAAATCCAGAAGAATAAATATCAGAGTTTCAACATAATAGGACTACACAAAAGCTACGACAAAAAGAAGCTAGCGAAGTAGTCTATGCGGAAGCAAAATAGGCTAAGTCCAAAGTACCTAACCTGAAACATCTCGGTCTGACCCGAGTATAAAATACACGGATCAGTCTAGCTAAACAAATCAGTTAGAGAAACTGAACAACAATAAACCTGCAAGGTTACAAAGTATTACTAATATCTCTCAAAGAGATAACACAATCATCAACAAAAGATGAATCATATAGAACAAGCCTCATATCATCGGCAACATAGATAAACAAAGGATACAATCATCCCAAATTAAGCCAAAAGGCAAATAACAAATACCTATAAGGTATACAAGTTCAACAAGGTAATCGCTATACTTCATGCGGCTCAAAATGACCAACATCGAAGGACGATACCAAGGGAATATACATATCAATGAAACATCATAAAATTGCTCGAGCTCAGTACTGTATAAACAAGGATCCATGAGCCCGAAGACTCCAAACCCAATATCACCCATGCGGCTCATAACGACCAACATCGGAAGCGATACTAAAGGGCAACCCAATATCACCCATGCGGCTCATAACGACCAACATCGGAAGAGATACTAAAGGGCAACAAACCCGAAGGCACTAAACCAAAGGCAAAATACCCGAAGGCAACAAACCGTAGTGGTGAAGGTCAAAGACCCAGTACTGGACTTCACTAACTGGCGGAATGTGTCACAACTCTCAAAAAGGAATCCGAAAAGTGTTAACGTGCGTCCCATAACCGCTCGTTCGCACTAAACGGTTTACTATCCGTCAGTCACTTTCACACTCAAAGCAGTACAAAGTTTACCTCATATCATCGATAAACCAAAGCCGAAGGTCAAAACGATCAATCGAATAGGTCGGGGGATAATCGGGAAGACAAACGCACGGATTCATGGTCCGTGTTTTACCTAACCATTTAATCTTACTTCCACTTCGCTCGAAGTGCGAAATTGTGTGTGCATTATAAATAGAATTTATAATTTGGAGAAGGGAGCTTTTAATACGATTTATAGAGATTATTTATAAAACCCGTGAATGAGGTCAAAAACAAGTCATCAAAGTCAAATATACAATAACAACTAATTGAAATCAACACGAATCGATAAAAGTTGGAAATTAACTCAAAATTAGCCAAAATAGGCAAAACTGTGCATTTCAGACGTCTGAAATTACCTTCCAAACGTCTGAACCACTACCAGACGTCTCAATGGATTTCCAGACCTCTGGATTTTGTCTCTGCCTTTTTGCGTCCTCCAGGGACCAATTCCAGACGTCTGAATTTCCAAACCAGACGTCTAAATTTGAAACCAGACGTCTGAAATTAGAGTTCAGGCGTCTAAAATCCCCCTGTAGGCAAAAACAGCCAAGCCCATAAAGGCGAAAATCCAAATGAATTGCAAACGAACGAGCGATGGATGCTATGGGTTTATGCCATACGACTGTAACAACCCTGTATTTTTTAATTTTTTTTAATTGAATTTTTGATTTAAAAACTTATTTTATTTATTTTGAATGATAAAGTTTAGTTTTGATATGAATTATCATTCCAAAGCATGACTAAAAAGAATATTTTCCAAAAAGTGAATTTTTGGTCAAAATAGTCAAACTTTGACTTTTAATTTAAAATTTTAAAAGTTTGAAAATTTTGATTTTATCTTTTATTATGAAAGTACATAAAATTTTAAGAACACTGCATTTTGTTTCGTTGGAAACGGATCTAAATTGTGAAAGTTATGTATATTTCAATATTGAGTGCAATTCGTTTATTCTGCAATTTTGCTATTTTAAATAGTATAAATTTTATTTTTCTTTGTCATATTTTATTGTAATATGTATTGATATGCTATTTTATGTATGTTTTTGTCTTTTAATATTTTTGAAGTGAGGTAGGAATTTTTCTAGAGCTAGTAGTATTTTTCTTGTAATTTCCATGTCTTGTTTTCAATTTTTAAACATTTTCTTTAGTTCTTTTCTATTTTTCTCCAATTTAATTATTTATTTTATTTTATAAATGATAAATAAATTATTTTATTTCAAAATTTTTCTTTAGAATATATTTAAAATGAAGTAGATATTTTTCCAAAGCCATTGATGTTTTAATTGTAATTTATGAACCCTGTTTTCAATTTTTAAGCAATTTCCTTAATTCTTTTTATATTTTCTTTAAATTTAATTATATATTTTTATTTTTTTTCACTTTGTTTCTCTTTTAGATGTAATTTCTGAAGTTTATTTTGTTTTACTTGACTTAAAAGAAAAGGAAGTATGGAAGGTTTTAAAAGCTAAGAAACGTAAAGTCGTTTCACCGTTTCTTTTACCGTTTATTTTTCAATCAATGTATCAATTTATTGTAGCCATTCCTTTTATTTTGCTTATTCACGTGAAAGTTTCTCATTCCATCAATAATACATATATATTTCAGATCTGAGCAAAGAAAAATAAGCAATGGCATCTCTTCCTCCTCTCATTTTTCTACTTCTTCTTCTTTGTTTTGCTTGATTTTGCCATGACCTCTCATTGCTTTGTTTGGCTTAACACCTCCCCCATCTCCTCCACCGACCACCACCGCTTCCTTCCCCACATCATACACGACCAAAACCCTTCCTCCTCTGACCAGCAAGTGCAATGACCATCCCATGATGCGAAATCCACAAAAACTTTGTTAAAACTCCTTAAAAAGCATGTCTAGCCACCTAGTCTTCATCACCATCACCTTAGATGACCTTGGCCACCTACTATTACTCCACCACCACCTTGACACACACATAACCATCACCTTCATCCTCTGTCCTGATCTGAAACATGTCATAGCCGAGCCATAGATCCATGTAGCCTAGCCCAAAATGAACCAAAAACCCACTATTTGCATAAGCCTCTTCATATTCATGCATAGTAACTCCTCCACCACTTCAATACCTTGTAGCCATGCCTTATAGGACCCAAACCTGAACCAAATTATGTCCAAACCTGAGCAAAACATTCCCTAAGCCATGCTAGCAAGTGTAGAAGGCAAGACAAAAGACTGTGTATTCGTATCTCTTTTTATTTCAAAGTTATTCCTATTCAATGTTGTATTGAATTGTAATTTTATTTTGTTTTGTTTTGGGTTGTAACACAAGTTCTAAGCTTGGATCTCTTCCCACTTGAGCCTATTGTTGTGTCATTGTGCCTTTTGGATCCGTTGTGTCATTCAAATTAATATCTCCAGCATAAAAATGTGAGTATTTCTCACCAGATGTTATACTTATACAAATGTGAATTGACACCCTGTGAATCTGTAGAACTATATTATCATGTTATATATGCTTATATTATTATCATATGATGTTCACCCATGCTTAAACACCTTTTATATCATATGTTACTGTTATTTCATGCTATTCTGTATATTTTATCCGTTTATCACGCTGCAAGTTCCTTGTAAATTAGAATCACCATGGGTTGAAATGATACATACCCGAACGGACTTTAGAATAGGGAAAAATCGTTATGGGCTGAAATGATAGGCTTGAACGGTTTTTATTTAATTTATTTTAACTTGGGATTGCGGGTTTTAAATGATAAAACAAGGATTTTCTTTGTAAATTACGGGTTGAAATGATATATTACCCGTATCACTTTACCTAGCGTAGAAAATTATATACAGGCCCTTAGTTAAAATATGTTTATCTAAAAAATTTAAAATATTTTAGAAATTTAATTATTATAATATTTTGATTTAAAATTAAATAAAAATACAATTTTTGCAAATTATTATTGATTTTCTGGAAATCTATAAGTTAAATAAATTATGGAAAAGTTAGAAAATCTGAAATGCAAGTTATTTTGGAAATTTTGATTTAATTTTTAATGGAATTTAAATTAACTTTGAAAATATGATAAATTTATGATATTTTGAATTTAAATTAATTTAAAATGATTTTATAACATATTAATGATTTTTGAATAAAGTTAAAATGTTAATGAGTGAATATTGAGTTGAATTGGAAAATATAACTTAAATTGGAATTTATGAATTTGGTTTAAAAGTGAAATTTTAAGTTAAGTTAAATAAAATGGAATTAAGTTATATTTGAAATTTTAAACTTAAGTGTTAAGTTGAAATTAATGTAATGAATTTAAAATTGAACATTGCAATTTAATAAGTGAATTATTATTAAATCTTGATTTTTGAATGGAAATTTAACTTTATAAAATCATGAACTTGAGGAAAATTAAATGATGTTTATAAATGTGAAAATGTATGATTTTATGAGTTAAAAATATTTTAAATAAAAAAATATAATTGGTTGAGAAATTATATTGAATATTTGAAGTTAATTGACTGCATTTTTGAAATGTTATTAATTACAATGTAAATGATATTACAGCATTTGTAAATGCTGTAGTTGATGATAATGAACTAAAAAGCAAAATTGAATTAAAAATTATTATAGCAATTTTGTAAGTGCTATAATTTTTGAATTTAACTAAGTTTATTTGGAATTTAAGTAAACCCTATTACAACATTTTAAAATGTTGTCTTTTGTTAAATTGAACTGTTTTGAATGTATCTTTCCGTAGCGTTTTCTAAATGCTGCGAAAAGTGAATTTTCACTGTTTTGATAAACTTAAGTGAATAAATAAACTTTGGAAGTTGAAAATTTTGAAAATTTAATTATTTAATTATTAAACATAATAACTTCATTTTGATGATTAAAAATGATTTTTTTTTGAATATAAACTGTTTTGAAATGTGAATTGAAATGGTATTTTAAATTGAATAAAATGAATAATGATTAGAAATGAATGTGGTTTTGAAAAGGGATGATATTTTGATATATATTAAATGATTGAAATGTGGTTTTGAAAAGATATGATATTTTGATATATTAAAATGATTTGAAAATGGAGTTTTGAAAGATATGACATTTTGATATTAAAATAATCTGAAAGGAAGTGCTGAAAGATAAGATATTTTGAACGAAGTTTTGAAAGGTTATGATATTTTGATATATTAAAATGATTTGAAAGGAAGTTTTGAAAGGATATGATAATTTAATATATTGAAATGGTTAGAAATGACTTGATATTTACTTTGATAAATATTTGAATTGAAAGATATGGTATGATGATATATTGAAATGGTTTGGAAATAATTTAATCTTTATTTTGATAAAGATTTGGGTTGAAATGATATTTTATTTTGAAGTATAATTTTTTTTTAAAGTTATAACTACGGGTTGTAATAACGATCATTGTTAAAGAGACCAGGATCGGATATTATCTTATAGCCGACCAATACCGAAAACCAATTTAACAACTATGTACGCGGTGGAGATTCCAGAATGAAGTCGGATGGTGGCGACGTTCTCGAGGTATATTACGTGGACCCAACTCCCGTGAGTTGGCATAAATGACTAAAACAGGAGCTATACCGGGCTACAAAGGGTCGCACCCTTTCATCGAGCATGCTCCATCGAAAACCATTCTATTACTTTTGCGATTCAATATGTGGCGTCACTTTGATTCGGGGTTATTGTTCGAGGTGGGCGGAACCTGCTGGCTTGCCGTCACCACCGGTCCGGGAGTGCAAATGGTGTATCCACCCTGGCATTGCCTCGCTGCCGTGTCATCTCCTTATAATGAGCCCACAACGATTTTGGTTTTAAAGATCCAACCGCGTTAAGGTTCACCATCCCCTTAATGCTATTTTCTATATGATTATACTTTACTGATTAGACACTACTGTATATAGCGTATATTACTACATAGTAAATAGTTTAACGGATCCTTAGAGGATGGGCGGCCCCAAGCATCTTCTAAGTTACTTGTATGTTTGCTACAGTTCACTTGAGTTGGTTTACATTGCATAAGTATGTATGTCCTGACTCGAGTGTTTGTATTTTTATTTACGCTCGGGTCAGCCTGAGTTATTCACAGATTTGGATTTCCACTTTTTGGAGATTGGGATCGCTGGAGATTATCTACTTGTCAAGTTTCATCTTTTCATTTCGGTTGTTCTATTCAGCTTGTACTTGGTTATCATATTTAAACTTCTATTGTACTTTTTTTCTTCTATTGTATCTTATGTACCTCTAATATATTTATATAGTAGCTTCATGAACTACTATCTCTTTTACTTCCGCTGCATTATTATTACTCCGTGTCTGTGATCTGTGATTTTTATTTACTGTATATTCTGAGATTTGCCAAATTTTTATTTACAACGCGGTATTTTGAGCAATTCAATTCCGGCATGAGTGTCTACCTATACACTTATAATGGATGTGAATGGTTGAAAATATCGGGTTGTTACAGTTGGTATCAGAGCTTTGGTAGCTCTAGCCAAAACTCAGCATATGGAGTAAATGTATTTACAGAATCACCTTCATTCGAGTTTGAATCTCTTCCTTTTTGACTCAATTCCTTTGAATTTTGAAACATTCCCTACGGTTCCAAGGTCCATTCATATCCCTCACTATTCATCTTCTTTTTGATCTTGGAGTATTCCATAACTCCGCTTCGAATGATCTTTTTAGTGAGTTGGCAGTCCCGCCAATCTCAAAAATTGAATTGTAAAAGGGTGAAACTCCTTTACAATTAGCATGGATTCACCAGAGATTTATATCTATCCTTGGTTTAGATGCTAATATCTTTTGTTATCCCAAACTCTAACTCTTGAGATGGAATGTAGATTTACCCCAGAAAAATCCACATTGATCTTATTCTTTAAGTCACGGTTGACCCGGTAAAAGTTGCCCGTGATTTATTTAAGCTTATCCACCTCCCTACTCTGTTATTTAATCATCTTGTCTTTTGTTTCCAATCTATTCTTCCAAACATTTTGAATTGTACTTGTATATCTATGTTTTGTTTTATATATTGTGTTGTTTGAGTTGTTGATTTGGGTTTTCGATCGATTCGTCTGATCAACGCTACCAATAGGATTTCCAAAATATTTTGACAGAACAAACTAACACAATATTATTTTAAAAGTTGGTTAATGAAATAAATTTTGATATATAAGTAAATTTATGGAACTTAATAAACTGATTTAAATTGATTATTTGAAATGATAATACTTAATTTATCATTTATTGTTCTATAAATGAATTTATAGATAGTTGTTTATAAATTGATTTGGGAACTGAAATGAATTCAGAACAAGAAATTTGAGAATTTAATTTCCGATGGTTTCAAATCTTGTGTTTAAAGTTTTAAAAGATTATATTATTTAAAGTATTTTTGAATAGAAATTATTTTTCCCAAAGAATTTTAAGTTTAAAATTAGTGCTCTTCTCTTTGTCGCTGGAAAATAACTTCGGTGATGACTACAGCATCATCGACGTTCATTTTCGAGTTTCGAAGTGAAGAGACTATTCTGTAGTCTTGCTACAGCTTTGTTTTGGGAAATCAAATTTATTGAATTTCTAAAATATGACTTGATTTATAATATATATAGACATATGATTGAAATTTTATATGATAAACTATGTACATACATTTAGTTATCTCTAAATGGTTTGAAGAAATCGAAAATTAATTCTTAAATGATATTTTTAAAGAATAATTTCAATTATAAAAAGAAAATCAAATTTTTTGAATAAATGATTTAAGCTTGAAATGATTGAATTGGAAAGTTTTATTTGTATAATACTCAATTGCATTCCAATATAACTTACCTTAATTTTTCAAAAGTTAGCAATGTAATTGGATAAAATATACAATATAAAAAGATTTTATAAATAAAATTTGAGTAGTTATAATAAATTTTATACACTTAAATTTTAATTATAAAATGATTAACAGAGGTAAATATAATAAAGGGTAATTAAATAACTTACAATAAAAAAATATATTAAAAGAACTAAGAATAAAACAAAGCAGTTACAATAAGTGTAAGTATATTTAACATAAGTAATAAATATATTGGGAGGAATAAATTTAATTTTAATTAGTAATAAAGAAGAATTAAATGTATTAAGTACATTATGAGTATAATAAATGATTATTTTTCAAACCCTTTGTTTTTAAAAATTGTTAATTTAAGATGATTGGATAATAAGATAATGGAATTTGAGATAGTTAAGATTTATTTAACTTGTGTACAGATTTATCCTCTATTTAAGTTGAAATTTCCGTGCTTTCAAATTTATTTCCTTATTTTGTTTTCCAAACTATCTTTTGGTTGTCCTTATCATCCTTATCTTGCTATAGATTGGTATAGGCATCTTTCTATAATCTTTGATAGATCTTTGGTAATCATTTTGAATCCACCTTTTCGTGCTTGTATTCTTAATTTTGGAGAATCTTGGAAAGATCATCTCCACCTTGTAAAACTTACCTATAACAATAGCCATCATGTATAATTTCAATCCCCTTGTCATCTTGTCCTAATCTTGTTTCGCTCTATCTTTTTCTGTGCTTTCCCGTACCTCATTCTTTTTCGAAGACGAAAAGTTTTAAGTGGGGTAGAATGTAACAACCCTGTATTTTGTGATTTTTTTAATTGAATTTTTGATTTAAAAACTTATTTTATTTATTTTTAATGATAAAGTTTAGTTTTGATATGAATTATCATTCTAAAGCATGACGAAAAAGAATATTTTCCAAAAAGTGAATTTTTGGTCAAAATTGCAAACTTTGACTTTTAATTTAAAATTTTAAAAGTTTGAAAATTTAAATTTTATCCTTTATTATGAAATTACATAAAATTTTAAGAACACTGCTTTTTGTTTCGTTGGAAACGGATTTAAATTGTGAAAGTTATGTATATTTCAATATTGAGTGCAATTCGTTTATTATGCAATTTTGCTATTTTAAATAGTATAAATTTTATTTTTCTTTGTCATATTTTAGTGTAATATGTATTGATATGTTATTTTATGTATGTTTTTTTCTTTTAATATTTTTGAAGTGAGGTAGGAATTTTTCTAGAGCTAGTAGTATTTTTCTTGTAATTTCCATGTCCTGTTTTCAATTTTTAAACATTTTCTTTAGTTCTTTTCTATTTTTCTCCAATTTAATTATTTATTTTATTTTAGAAATAATAAATAAATTATTTTATATCAAAATTTTGCTTTAGAATATTTTTAAAATGAAGTAGATATTTTTCCAAAGCCATTGATGTTTTAATTGTAATTTTTGAACTCTGTTTTCAATTTTTAAGCAATTTCCTTAATTCTTTTTATATTTTCTTTAAATTTAATTATATATTTTTATTTTTTTACACTTTGTTTCGGTTTTAGATTTAATTTCTGAAGTTTATTTTGTTTTACTTGATTTAAAAGAAAAGGAAGTATGGAAGGTTTTAAAAGCTAAGAAACGTAAAGTCGTTTTACCGTTTCTTTTACCGTTTCTTTTTCAATCAATGCATCAATTTATTGTAGCCGTTCCTTTTCTTTTGCTTATTCACGTGAAAGTTTCTCATTCCATCAATAATACACATCTATTTCAGATCTGAGAAAGAAAAATAAGCAATGGCCTCTCTTCCTCCTCTCATTTTTCTACTTCTTCTTCTTTGTTTTGCTTGATTTGCCATGACCTCTCATTGCTTTGTTTGGCCTAACACCTCCACCATCTCCTCCACCGACCACCACCACTTCCTTCCCCACATCATACACGACCAAAACCCTTCCTCCTCTGACCAGAAAGTGCAATGACCATCCCATGATGCGAAATCCACAAAAACTATGTTAAAACTCCTTAAAAAGCATGTCTAGCCACCTAGTCTTCATCACCATCACCTTAGATGACCTTGGCCACCTCCTATTACTCCACCACCACCTTGACACACCCCTAACCATCACCTTCATCCTCTGTCCAGATCTGAAACATGCCATAGCCGAGCCATAGATCCATGTAGCCTAGCCCAAAATGAACCAAAAACCCACTATTTGCATAAGCCTCTTCATATTCATGCATAGTAACTCCTCCACCACTTAAATACCTTGTAGGCATGCCTTATAGGATCCTAACCTGAACCAAAGTATGTCCAAACCTGATCCAAAACATTCCCTAAGCCGTGCTAGCAAGTGTAGAAGGCAAGACAAAAGACTGTGTATTCGTATCTCTTTTTATTTCAAAGTTATTCCTATTCAATGTTGTATTGAATTGTAATTTTATTTTGTTTTGGGTTGTAACACAAGTTCTAAGCTTGGATCTCTTCCCACTTGAGCCTATTGTTTTGTCATCGTGCCTTCTGGATCCGTTGTGTGATTCAAATTAATATCTCCAGCATAAAAATGTGAGTATTTCTCACCAGATGTTTATACTTATACAAATGTGAATTGACACCCTGTGAATCTGTAGAACTATATTATCATGTTATATATGCTTATATTATTATCATATGATGTTCACCCATGCTTAAACACCTATTATATCATATGTTACTGTTATTTCATGCTATTCTGTATATTTTATCCGTTTATCACGCTACAAGTTCCCTGTAAATTAGAATCACCATGGGTTGAAATGATACATACCCGAACGGACTTTACAATAGGGAAAAATCGTTATGGGCTGAAATGATAGGCTTGGACGGTTTTTATTTAATTTATTTTAACTTGGAATAGCGGGTTTGAAATGATAAAACAAGGATCTTCTTTGTAAATTACGGGTTGAAATGATATATTACCCGTATCACTTTACCTAGCGTAGAAAATTATATACAGGCCCGTAGTTAAAATATGTTTTTCTAAAAAATTTAAAATATTTTAGAAATTTAATTATTATAATATTTTTATTTAAAATTAAATAAAAATATAATTTTTGTAAAGTATTATTGATTTTCTGGAAATCTATAAGTTAAATAAATTATGGAAAAGTTAGAAAATCTGAAATGCAAGTTATTTTGGAAATTTTGATTTAATTTTTAATGGAATTTAAATTAACTTTGAAAATATTATAAATTTATCGTATTTTGAATTTAAATTAATATAAAATGATTTTATAACATATTAATGATTTTTGAATAAAGTTAAAATGTTAATGAGTGAATATTGAGTTGAATTTGGAAATATAACTTAAATTGGAATTTATGAATTTGGTTTAAAATGAAATTTTAAGTTAAGTTAAATAAAATGAAATCAAGTTATATTTGAAATTTTAAACTTAAGTGTTAAGTTGAAATTAATGTAATGAATTTAAAATTGAATATTGCAATTTAATAAGTGAATTATTATTAAATCTTGGTTTTTGAATGAAATTTAACTTTATAAAATCATGAACTTGAGGAAAATTAAATGATGTTTATAAATGTGAAAATGTATGATTTTATGAGTTAAAAATATTTTAAATAAAAAAATATAATTGGTTGAGAAATTATATTGAATATTTGAAGTTAATTGACTGCATTTTTGAAATGTTATTAATTACAATGTAAATGATATTACAGCATTTGTAAATGATGTAGTTGATGATAATGAACTAAAAAGCTAAATTGAATTAAAAATTGTTATAGCAATTTTGTAAGTGCTATAATTTTTGAATTTAACTAAGTTTATTTGGAATTTAAGTAAACCCTATTACAACAATTTAAAATGTTGTCTTTTGTTAAATTGAACTGTTTTGAATGTATCTTTCCGTAGCGTTTTCTAAATGCCGCGAAAAGTGAATTTTCACTGTTTTGATAAACTTAAGTGAATAAATGAACTTTGGAAGTTGAAAATTTTGGAAATTTAATAATTTAATTATTGAACATAATAACTTCATTTTAATGATTAAAATGATTTTTTTTTGAATATAAACTGTTTTGAAATGTGAATTGAAATGGTATTTTAAATTGAATAAAATGAATAATGATTAGAAATGAATGTGGTTTTGAAAAGGGATGATATTTTGATATATATTAAATGATTGAAATGTGGTTTTGAAAAGATATGATATTTTGATATATTAAAATGATTTGAAAATGGAGTTTTGAAAGATATGACATTTTGATATTAAAATAATTTGAAAGGAAGTGCTGAAAGATAAGATATTTTGAACGAAGTTTTGAAAGGTCATGATATTTTGATATATTAAAATGATTTGAAAGGAATTTTTTAAAGGATATGATAATTTAATATATTGAAATGGTTAGAAATGACTTGATATTTATTTTGATAAATATTTGAATCGAAAGATATGGTATGATGATATATTGAAATGGTTTGGAAATAATTTAATCATTATTTTGATAAAGATTTGGGTTGAAATGATATTTTATTTTGAAGTATAAAATATATTTTTTAAAGTTATAACTACGGGTTGTAATAACGATCGTTGTTAAAGAGACCGGGATCGGATATTGTCTTATAGCCGGCCAATACCGAAAACCACTTTAACAACTGTGTACGCGGTGGAGATTCCAGAATGAAGTAGGATGGTGGCGACGTTCTCGAGGTATATTACGTGGACCCAACTCCCGTGAGTTGGCATAAATGACTAAAACAGGAGCTATACCGGGCTACACAAAGGGTCACACCCTTTCATTGAGCATGCTCCATCGAAAACCATTCTATTACTTTTGCGATTCGATATGTGGAGCCACTTTGATTCGGGGGTATTGTTCGAGGTGGGTAGAAGCTGCTGGCTTGCCGTCACCACCGGTCCGGGAGTGAAAACGGTGTATCCACCCTGGCATTGCCTCGCGTCCCGTGTCATCTCCTTATAGCGAGTCCACTACGATTTTGGTTTTAAAGATCCGACCGCGTTAAGGTTCACCATTCCCTTAACGCTATTTTCTATATGACTATACTTTACTAATTAGACACTACTGTATATACCGTATATTACTACATAGTAAATAGTTTAACGGATCCTTAGAGGATGGGTGGTCCCAAGCATCTTCTAAGTTACTTGTATCTTTGCTACAATTCACTTGAGTTGGTTTACATTGTATAAGCATGTATGTCCTGACTCGAGTGTTTGTATTTTTATTTACGCTCGGGTCAGCCTGAGTTATTCACAGATTTGGATTTCCACTTTCTGGAGATTGGAATCGCTGGAGATTATCTACTTGTCAAGTTTCATCTTTTCATTTCGGTTGTTCTATTCAGCTTGTACTTGGTTATCATATTTAAACTTCTGTTGTACTTTATTTCTTCTATTGTATCTTATGTAACTTTGATATATTTATATAGTAGCTTCATGAACTACTATCTCTTTTACTTCCGCTGCATTTTTATTACTCTGTGTCTGTGATCTGTGATTTTTATTTACTGTATATTCTGAGATTTGCCAAATTTTTATTTACAACGCGGTATTTTGAGCAATTCAATTCCGGCATGAGTGTCTACCTATACACTTATAATGGATGTGAATGGTTGAAAATATCGGGTTGTTACAATGACAACCCAGCACTGTTGGCTCTTTTATACACCTCCAAAAACATGATCAAATATCTAAGTTAGGATCTTTAAAGAATTGAACCCAAACACCAAAAATTTGGATATTCACCAATTCAATCTAAACGAAAAGCAAGTGCACATGGACAAGGTGTTAGGAACTCATACCCAACAACCAAAGATACTTATAGTCATAGATGTGAGATAAAAATCTCACCTTTTTGCACACAAACGAAGATGAGAGCACAAACACAAGAAGGAGGTTAACCACTCTTCACATCAACTCTACAATCTTCAATCTAAGAACCAAAACATATATTTCCCAAATTAGAGCTTAGGAATTTCTGAAATTGAAGAGGAAAAGAGTTGGAGAAGATGAAGAGGAGGCTTACCTATCCTTCTTTTTGAATTTTAAGCAAGAATTTGGAGTTTGCAAATGGAACTAGGGCTTGGAGTTTCTAATTCATCTTTCTTTCCCCCATTTTCAGTTTTCTTAAGCTAAAGGAATGAAATGAGGATGAATGGATGAAGAGTTAGTGTGCTAGAGGGTTAAAAGGAGATTGGGGCTGAACCCAAACTCAAGCCCAGGTAGAAAAAGGGGAAAAATTTCACAAACTCCAAACATATCAAAGATTATACTCAAAAAGATCGCAAACGCCATTTTGGACTCAATGGAAGTGGTTTCGAACTCCAATTCGGCCGTTTGCAGAAAGTAGCTTTTCGGACCTAAATCCGACTAACGACGCTATATTTAAATTAAATATTTAAATATAAAATCGTTAAATATGCGGGTTGTTACAAATGATGTAAAAAAAGAAACCAATTGAATAAACTTAAATATTGTGTTGAAATTATTGGTTATTTTGGCTTTTGAGATGATAGGAAAGGATACTTCTAACTCTATAAGGATGTATAGATAATATATCAAATATTTATCTAAGGCTATTGTGCATAGGGTACACTTAATTGTCTATTTATCATCTTGTATGACTAAAAATGTCTGAACCTAAACAAATCATCAGTTTGGTTGCTATGGACATATGATTGATTCCTTTGTTACATATGATGGTCATGTTGTTTGTTTGCATGTGACTATTATTATATTGTGTTGATTTGTTTGTTATTAATTGAAGCAACTTAAATATATCTCTTTTCAAGTATTATTAACTTCTTTGGATTTTACAAGTGAAGTACAAGTTTATAGAAATAATAGCTACTGCTTTTGGTTTTATAAATTAAGCGTTCTTTTCCCGACTAATAGGTATATTTTTGGATTACAGGTTTCTAGCAATATTATATTGTTTCCCATGGTTTGGGATGTTTATTATTTTAATATGATATATATATATATGATGATTATAGATATTATTATTTCTCCGCGACCTCTTCATACAAAGGAGACTCTGCCGAAATTTTTCATAAATTTTAGACTTAGAAATTTTGTGAAAAGTGAAATATTTTCAAACTTTGGTAGACATGAATATGCAGAATTACTTGTAATTAATTGTATATTCTATTTAAATTAATTAGTTATGAGAATTAATTGTTTATAAATTGAATACTTTGAATAAAATATAATGATTACTTATTTTCTCCTTTTCCTAATTTCCTCCTTTTCCCTTTTCGAGGACGAAAAGTTTTGAGTAGGGGAGAGTGTAACGACCCATAATTTTCGATTATTAAAATATTAACTAAATAATATTTTATAATTTTATATTGAAATAAAACTAAAAAAATTGATGTTACAAGGAGAAGAATAACTAGAATGTAATGTTAGTAATGTTAATATAAGGTAATTGCTAACTATTTTAATCTAATTTCCAATTAATTGAAGTGACTTTAAGGTTATAATTAGTTATAACTAAAAATAAGGAAATACATTGAACGTTGAAATTATATGTAATCAATTAGAATTGGCTAATATTGAATATGAAATCAGTGGTGTTGTGTGAACGCTACTGATAAATATTTAAAATAATTTCAAACTAATTGAAATACATTGTAGGTTGACTTGGTTATGATTGTAAATAATGAAAGAAATTAAATGATGTAGATGGTGAACTTGTATGTAGTTAATTGAAATAGGTTAATATTGAATATAAAACCTTTTTGGGTAAGCAAATTATAACCTTTTGTTGTAAAGAATAAGATAAGGGGTATGAATTATTATTATAAACGATTGTATTAACTATTTTCTCATTAATTTATCGTTTTAATATTAAATGGGTAATTAATTGAATTAAGGCAATTGAATGTCGGGTTTAATGTTGGAATTGTATGTTAGTGATTAAAATAATTGTAACGTTATTTGATGATAAGTTGAAATAAGGAAATGAATTAAGTGTTATATAAAAGGGGAAATTATATGAAATTAATGGAAAATTGAGTATAATCAGGATTGTGTAAGTAGTCATAGCATTTGTTGTTAATAATAATCTTGTAAATGCGATTAAGTAAGTAAAAGTTAACATTTGTCATTCATCACCTATTTATTTAATCCATTGAAATTAAATTGAAAATCAATTGCAGTTAATCTAATTACCTACTACAGTTAATATGAACTAAAGTGATAAATATAGAAGATTGAGGTAATGAAATGGTAAACCAACGTTAAGTATATATATAATATGATAATTGATCGAATAATAAGATTAAAAAAAAACATAATAAGTATATGTTGGAATTTAAATTAATTAACGAATTTATTGCCGTTAATTTGACTTGGAATCTTCTAATAAAAGGGAAAGAGAATTTATTTGAAATTAATGGTGTTTAATGAAAGAAATGTACGTTTGTTATAATCCGTTATAAGTGTAATTTTGAAATTAATTACAATTATGTCGATTTGGGATCTTTCAATTTTAAAAAAAAGAAACATTAATATTAATTTTTGGATTTAACAAAAGAAACATACATTATTGTAAAAAAATAAAAAGAACATTTTAATGAAAATAAAACGATCATTTTCATTTTTAAGGTAAAAATAATTCTACAAAAAGAAGAAAAAAATGAATTTCAAAACAATATTTTACAGTCATTAAGTATACATTTGAGGCTGCATATAAGTGATTTTAACACTAATCTTGAAGTTTAAATTTAATTGACTTTTTAGGTTGTGCAATTCCCCTATGAGAAAAACATTATTTTGAAAGAAAAAAAACTTGAATTTGAGTTCTAGATCATCTTTTATTTTTTTGTAACGTTACACTGGTTATTGTATTCAAATTTATTTACTATATGTTAATTATGTGTAAAAGAGTGTGAAAAAGAGTATATTCAGTGATAATATATTTAATTGAGTGGATCATGCAATTAACTAGATCCTAAGTGGTCCCTTCATTTCCTTATTATTCAATACACCTGCCACCATTTCCACATTTGGTTTTATTTTTTGATGTAATTGAAACATGAATTTATATCCTTTCTTATTCTTCCGTTTTGTTTATTTATTTCCCAAAGCATCTACTTAGATCATACAGTTTTGTTTTATTTGTCCCTTCCATACATATTTCATTTGTCATTTCCCTTTCTTCTTTTGTTTTATATCATATATCATTCTTTCCCCTAGAAATTTCTTATTTTTCAAACATCAGACCTCTATTTGTTTCCCTTATAGTCTCAATGTCAACATAGCTTTATACCTCTACTTAATTGCTGCCAATTCATTTTACTGAAGCTATGTTTAGAAAAAGAAAATAATAAAAAAGTGTGAGCATCCATTTCTTCCTTAACCACATCCGTACCTTTCCTCATCGCCTTGCCTTCTTTTGCAAGAAGCCTTCAAAAAAATTGAACAATGAGAATTAGCCTTAATGGTTTTGGCTTTCCACTTCTTGCCTTTGTTTTGGGTACATCAAATTTGAAAACGTGAGTTATTAAAGTTTCTTATTTTAAGAATTAAATATGTATGTATTTTTATTTTATTTTATATCCTTATAACCTTAATATCTTCCTCATACGATCTTTGATACATGCGTAGTTTCTTCCCTTGGACTCGTATTGGAATTCCTAATAACATAAAATAGGTTTGGCTGAGTTTGGATACTATTGGAAAAGGCATCTTTGTTTGGATTTTTGCGTTCTAAATATCAAAGGTGAGTGTTTTGACCCACTCACGAATACTAGATTATCTTATGCTAGTTAAATTAAATTTATAATGTGATTAGAAATTTATTAATTGCTTTTGGTATTATTAGATTGTCATTTAAGTTAAATTTGAATTTATATTGAATTGAATTTGCCACTTATTTAAAAATGAATATAAATTGCAAGTTATACACCTGATAATGATAATCAATTGATTGTTGTGATTTATTGGCTGATTTGGATGTTGGATTGTGATGGATGTTATTGGTTGTCATTTTGGATGATTGGATGTTTATTTATGTATATATCTTTGTTACCACTATGGATTGAAATGATAACTCGAGCGGTTTCCATTGATTTGGAAATTTTGATTTGGATACTGGTTGAAATGACATATAACCGTGTAATTTCTTTAATTTGGATTATTTATTAGAATTGAATTATTTGAAAGATTTAAGTTTTAAATTTAAAATTCGGATCCATTTTAATTAAAATGATTAAGATTGGTATTTTTGAATCGTCTGAAATCTTTTAAATAATTAAATCCACATTGTACACTTGATAGGAGATGAAATTCCTGTTATACATCTCTGAATCCATTATAGTAATATTTCTATTCTACTTATTTTGATTTGACTTACATAAGATCTTTTAGTCCTGACTCGAGTGTTTTGTCTTTTTATTACGCTCGGGTCAGTCTGAGCTTTTTTAGTGTATTGAAGACCATTATATTTTGGAGGATGAAGACGGAGACGGGTCTACAATTTATTATTAGTTATTCCACTACATCATGTGTTCTTCTGCATTATGTATTTATTTCTACTGTATGTATAACTCTGATTTGTATTGTAAAGGTGTAATCTAATATTATTTGTAAAACAGCTTCATGAACTGTTTATTTGATTTTTATATTTTGTCATTCCGCTGTGAGATTCTGTGTTTTGTCTTTCCTTCTTTTCTATTATTTTCTTATTTACCCCATTAACAGTCTTACCTTTTGAATGATTTTAGTTGACATGTGTGGTTTATTTGTCGATTTAAATCGTCCAAAAGGGTGGTATGTTACAAAACTCACTGCTTCCATTACTAAAATCGCTTAGCTTATAGTCGACATAAATAACTTAAAAGCTAATGCAAGCAAGGTCACAAAGCTTCAATATGAGAATGATAGATTCAAGACCACCATTTCTGAGTTGAAAGATCAATTGGCCAAAGCTGAAGCCAAGAGAGTGTCTACCATCGAGAAAGTCGAATCCACCATATTCAAGTCTATGTCAATGATTTATAACTGAAGGCTTGAAGTGGTTGGACCACTTCTACCCTTGGGTTCTAGAAATCTATGAGAAAATAATAAAAGAGAGAGCGATGGAAAATAAGAAAGGTGACCTCTTCAACAAAGCTGAAGTGATAGTAAAATATAATGACACAAAAGGGCTTCCTCGCTTAAGAACGTAGACTCCATTTTCACTAAATTCTCCACCAATGTTTACATATTCATTGCTATTTTCCTTTCATATTTTTTGGTGTTCTTCTAATCTTTATCATTTCCTTATTTTTGTTCTATTTGTAGCAAGGTTTTAGCAACTAACCTGGTTTCCGCAGTAATAACAAATGACATCCCTTTCCATATTTGGTCACTCACTTCTCCTTATGAGATTCACATCTTCAATTGGGCTACCATGTTCCCTTTCTTCATTAACCTTACCCACCAGTAAGTTTATCCTTTGCATCTCCTCTTTAAGAAGGCTACTAAAATCCATTGAAACAAATCCTTCAAATTTGAGTTATTTAAAGCTAGCAGAAGTGTTTATCAACTCTCTAGTAATGAACTCATCAACATCAAGGCCTATGTCTCATTATCAACTTTGAAATTCTTGATTGACAATTAAAGGAACTTTGCTTGAAAATTATTAAGGTGGCCTTTAATTGACCTGATTTCTTCGAGCTTTCGATTTACCGACCTTATCAAAAGCAAAGCCATGTCCATTCTACAGCTATTTGTTTAAATTCCTTCCAACTTCTTCTTTGTTTCAAAAGCGTATGTTTTATTAGCAATAACATAAAACACTGTGTTCTCCTAAACGCATCTAATAAGACCAACAACTTTTCTATCCATTGGTTTCCATTTATCCTCCATTATACTATTTGGTCTTTTCCCCTCATTCCCTTGTGGTCGACGAAGAACATTGAGATACAAGCAATCTTCCATCCTTCTCTTCCAAATAACCTAATTCCTTCCATTTATATTTTCCAAAATATTTTTCCCATACAAACAATATCTTCAAAAAATTTGTGTAGTCGCTGTAATAACAATTATTATGATTACCTTATGCAGTTAAAGCGTTTATCGTTTCTATAGCGGTGGAGGTGCAAAAAATTATAGCGAAGATAAGCCAGAGATATAGCGGACAATAGTGGAGATGCAAAAAGATTCATTAGATATAAAACCAAAACGATTAAGTTAATTTATTCTCATTCTCGCAACATTTATGTAGAAAAAAGAAATATTGTTTAATCTTATATGACAAAATCGAAGAATATCATGATTTTGCAGACTAGACTTAGTGACTACAATGGATTTCTAACTTATTCTGAGCCTTTATCCTTTAAAATTAGGTCTTTACCCTTTGTTGGGTTGGTTTAAAAGATAACTAGTGAAATCAACATTTGAATATTAATGTTGTTAAAGCGTGTGCTAAAAAGCCTTGATTTAGAGGGTGTAGTGGAAAATAGAGGGGATTTAAGCGGATCTACTTTTCAGTAGTGCTAAACTAAAATAGTGTAGTGGTCGAAGAGCACTATGCATTATAGCAGGAATTTTAAGGGGCTTTTGCAAGGCTTTAACTACATGAGGATTAACCCCAGTTGCCCCTAGAAAAATATTTGAGAAAATATATGAAGTGAAGAAGAACAATTAAAAATAATTTCCTCATAACCTCGATGTTATAAATTTCTCCAAAGCAAATAGAAAACCCAAATTTAGTGCCAAACTAGAAGACCTAACATAATTATTCTCTTATTCTAAAAGAAAAAATTATGCCTTTATTTATGACAATAAATTACTTTATGGTCGAGTCATTTTGTATGCAGAAACAAATGAATTGTTGAGCCATAATTGGGAGGGAAACATCTCCTCTTTCATTATAATACGTGTTTTCCAATATTCTTCCCAAGTTACATTTCGATGAAGTTGGCTATGAAATGATAACAAAATGGACTATGGACCTGAAGACGATCAAGTATGAATGTAAAAGGGGGAAGAAGCTAGGTGAAACGATTTAAGTCGAAGGATCGGTAACGATCCATACCAAAGATATTATTTCCTCTAAACATAAGAACAATGAATATTCTAACATATTAAAAACTGTAAGTGATTGGGCCAAGTCCATGGATAGATTTTGATCCATGAATAAATTGATATAGATCTAAGGATGTATTTTTATCGATTCATAGACGAATCATTACTGATTAAGTAACGACCTGCCATTTTGGACAGTTTAAATCGACGATAAACCACACACATCAGACTCAAACCATTCAAAAGGACAGATTGTTATTGGGGTAAATAAGAAAAAGCAGAGAAAGAAAAAAACAAATATAGAATCTCGCAGCGGAATGACAAAATATAATAATCAAATAACAGTTCATGAACCTGTTTACAAATAAATTTGATTATACAATACAATACAGAATCAGAGTTACAGACAACAAGAATAAACAAATAAATGCAACATAACAACATGATGCAGTAGAATACATATCATAAATAATAGTACAAATCTTCGTCCTCCAGAAATAAGGTCTTCAACCCTAAAATGCTCAAGCTAACCTGAGAAAATTGAAAAGAAAAAACACTCGAGTAAGAACTAAAAGATCTGTTGTAAGTTAAATCAACGGTAAATAAATATGAGGGGAATGGCGTCAAAGATGTTTGCGGGGTTTGACATCTCCTATCAAGTTCCTAACGCGAGTGCAATAACTTAAGAGATGTTCGGGATTACCATCTCGTAAGGATCCGTTAAACTATCTACTATGTAGTATAATACGCTATTATAATATGTCTTCAGTAAAGTAAAGTATTAAAATAGCGTTAAGGCGTTACCTATATCCCCCTTAATACATTTTATATAATGTCGTAGTCTATGCAGATACTACAATCTCCAACCGCAGGTGGGCTATCAGGGAGCACTCAATAGGTACGAGACAAAAAAACTCATAGAAGATGCTCTAGTGCATGTGAGCACGACACTCAAGGCAATGCCAAGGTAGATATACCAATTGCAGATCCGGACTGGTGATAACGCATAGCAGCTACTATCGCCCACCTTGGAACACACTCCCAAATCAAAATCAAGGGGTGGCCACCAAATCAATCATAAAGTAATAGAATGGTATCGATGAAATGTGTCCGATAGGAGGAATGACCTAACTTGGTCCAGCGTTGCTCCTGTTTTAGTCACATCTAAGCTGACTCACGGGAGTCAGGGTCACAACATACCTTATACAGAAATCGCTCGCCGAACCATCCTACTTCATTTCTGGAATCTCCACCACATACAAAGTTGTTAAAGTGGTTTTCGGTATTGGCAGAGAGCATGAAAATATCCGATCTTGGTCTGTTTAACAACCAAATGCTTATTTCACACCGGATGGTTCTTTTATATTTCAAAAGTCAATTCACAATTTATGTCAACATTTCATATTCAATTTCAAATCTTATCTCTTTCGAAATCATATTCACCTTCAAACTATATTTACTTTAAAATTATCAATAAGATATTTAAATTAATTCCTCATTTCAAAATCATCTTGTTCACTCAAATATTTCATTTTATTCTGAACTTGGGTTATTACATCATTCAACCATATTCGCTTTAAAAATCAAGGATTTGAATATAAATACTTCAACTTTACACGTCTGAAATTTTAGAAAATAGTTTATGTAACTATAAATAGTTATATAGTTTTTAAAATAGTTTAAAGAGATTTAAAATAGTTTAAATAGCAAAAATAGTTTAAATAGGTTTAAATTTAATTGAATTAGATTTAAAAACGATTTAAATAGATTTGAAATGTATAAATAGAATAAATATAGGTTTAGTAGATTTAAATTTTATTAAGTGAATTTTAAATATATTAAATAAATATAAATTAGATTAAATAGGCTTAAATTATATTAAATACATTTAAAATAGATTTAAAATATATTAAATAAATTTAATTAGTTTAAACTAGATGAAATTGGTTAAATTGTATTAAATAGGTTATAATAGGCTTAAAATAAATTAAAATAGTTTAAATTGATAAAATAGTTTAAATTAGTTTAAAATAGATTTCAAAGTTATATCCAAACAATTCCAATAACTCAATTCCGATAAATTTATTTATATTCTGTGCTTCAACCTTGAAATTCAAATTTATATCCTTTGAACAATTTATTAAATCAATTCCCTTTCAGCATTAGCATTTGGATTGTCGAAAATACTTTAGTTTACATAACTCAATTTCTATTTCAAAATACCAGTTAACTGAATTCAAAATTTCAAAGATTCAAAAATCATTTAATTTATCCAATCCGGTGCCTGTATACAATTTTCTACCATAGGGTTAAGTGATACAGATATTTATCATTTCAATCCGCAATTTAAAATTTTACGGTTATTTATCATTTCAAGCCGCAATCCCGAATTTAAATAAAATACATAAAATCGCTCGTGTCTATCATTTCAACTCATAACAATTTATCCCTAATCTATAGATTGTTCGGGTATGCATCATTTCAACCTATTGGGAACTTGCTGTTATAACAATATAAAATATAACACCCAGTCATCCAACATCAACAATCAAACATTCATCACCATCATTATCCAAATCAATTAATAAAATTCTATAGATAACGGATAATCAATAACAAATATTAAATTGACAATTTAAATTCAGCATTAAATTAAACGGTGGTTAAATGAAGTAAAAGTCAAATTTAACTAGAATGACAATTTAAATATATCAAACATCGATCAATAAATTTCTAATCACATCATAAATTTAAATTTAACCAGCATAAGAAATTTTAGAAATTGTGAGTGGGTTAAAACACTCACCTTCGATTTTAAATCGAATAAAAATCCAATTTAGGGCCCAAATTCAAATAGTCTCAGAATTCGTCCAAACTAGCATTAATATGTTCGGAATTACGACATGATCCCAGTGGATCAAACCGCGTGAAATGGACCTCATACATAAAAGTTACGGTCGTTAAAGCATTAAACGATTTAAAAATTAAAAATAAAATAACCTTACCCATACAAAACGGCCACGTTAGAAACCCAGAAACACACGAAAACCATTATAGGCCGAAGAAATTCGTGACCTCCACCTTGAAGCCGCCGCCATCTCGATCATCCAGACTGCCTTGAGCCCCGCTCTGGTTGAACCGCCGCCTCCCAAACATCGCCTCTGGCCACGACGCGGCTATATGCGAATGCCTTCGTCGTTGATCGAGCCTACATTACCCAACCGCTACCTAAATTCACTGAACCCTAATCCAATTTTGCCGTGAATCCAGCCATTGACTCGCCTCACAAACCCCATGAATGAACTCCCCTCGGCCCTTTTCTCAACACTGTACCCCTGATTCGTCGATCGGACGAAGTCGATCAAGACACGACGAACGACCGAGAATCATTCATCACTTTGTAGCCACACAGAAACCCAAATCAAAATAATAGCTGCAAATTTGCCTTACGCTCGTCGAGAGATTCAAATCGATATATAATTTGATGAGTTAAAATTTTGGAATTGAATTTGCAATTTGGGAATTAGGATTACTGGTTTGTCTGCCGTTGGAAATAGGAAGCGAGAAAGAAATGTACGTATAGACAATAAAAAAATAAAAAGGTCTTTATGGTTTATAATGGGCTATTTATAGGCAAAGCTGAAAACAGAAAGAATGGACTAGATCGATTTGGATTGAACGGTAAACGACCCGAAAAGTCCGTTCTGCCTCCGAAACAAAAATGGGTCATCCCAAATATCAAAATAGATGTTTTCAATATTTTAAACTTAATGGAACAGGTTTCAATTCCAAATTTCATCGTACAAAAAAATTGCTTTAAAATAAGCTTATTTCAAATTGATTTCAATTAAACTGATTTCTACACTTTTCAAGCCCATAGGATCAATCGATAAGTCCAATCGTTACGAAACTCGAAATCCTACAATAATTCACCTTTACAGATCCATTGAATCTAGTTTCGTCAAAATCCGAGACAGTGGCAAAAAGGCTATTTTCACGTTATTTAAATAAATTAATATTAAACTAATTAATCACTTTTTAATTTAATATTTATAAATTTACAATTTTCATCGCTTTTGATTTCTTAGACATCTATAATAGTTTAAAACAAATTCACTTATTAATTCAATGTCAATTATTTTCCTAATTACAATGTTCATATTTTAACTGTAATTAAATCCTATTAATTAAAATTTAATTCCAATAAATCGATTTAATATGATTTCAACCTTTATATTCAATCAATTATTCCTCTAATAACATAACTAATATTTGTTTATATTTTATTTCACAATATGCTACAATTTCCATCTTTTATTTGTATCAACTATTATGTTTCAATTATATTGAATTTTCGTCAAATTTATACATTGATTATAATTTAAAATCCATATTAATTTACTTACCTCGGTTTCATTCGTTTTATTAAAAAATTATTCCCTTATGAATATAATTAACATTTTTATGCCTTTTATTACATTCATAATTTGCAGTTATTTTCTTAACTCACATAGATGTAACATTTAATTTCATTTAATTATAATTGGTTTCCGATTAAATTTAACAGAATAAATAAACAGGTAGCATATAATAGTTTGTCACCATTAACTTTAGTCACATTCATAAGTTATTATTTACAACCAAATGTTATAATTACTTACATAACACTGATTTTATTCAATTACCATAACTTATATATTATTTCATTAATTAATATAATATTTCAATTTTTTTTCCTATATTTACTTTATAACCAAGTACAACCGTTTAATCATTTCAATTGATTGAAATCTCATTCAAATAGTTAATAATTAACTTAAGTTAACATTATTGCATTTCATATTTAGTTATTATTTCATTAATATATCATAAATTTTTATTTCTTTCGATATTAAATCACAAAAATCTTATTGAATTAACTATTTTAATTATCGAAAATTTCGGATCGTTACACTCTCCCCCACTCAAAACATTTCGTCCTCGAAAAGGAAAAGAAGGGAAAAGAAGTCAATATATCTTATTCAAAATAACAAATTTATAAAAATTAATTTAAATAATAAAAATATTTTTAAAAAATATATAAATTTGTAACAATTAAATCCTTTATACTCAAGTTAGTAGGTTTGAAAATCATTTCACAAAATTTTTTTAAGTCAAAAATTCACGGAAAATTTCGATAGTCTTTTTTGTATGGAGAGGTCTGGGAGAAATAATAATATCAATAATAACGATATTTATCATATTTTTCAAAATAATATATCCCAAACAAAGGGAATACAATATAATATCGCTATAAAACCGTAATCCAAGAACGTAACTATTGGTTCGGGCAAATAACGCTTATTTTATGAAACCAAAAGCAGTAGCTATTGCTTCCATAACATGTATTTCACTCCTATAATCCAAAGATGTTGATAATCATATAAAAGAGAAATGTTTAAGTTGTTTCAATTAATCACAACCAAATCAACACAACATACAATAGTTACAAGCAACACAGCTATACAGTCATCACATGCAATCAAAGCAATCAACAATCCATCCATAACAACAAAAAACAAATGGTTTGTTTGGGTTTAGACACTTTAAATCGCATAGAATGACAAATAAACTACTAAGTATACCATTTACTTAACAGTCTTAGATAAAACTCAACAGATTATTCATACATCCAAATAATTAGAAGTATCTTTTCCTAAACAACCCAAAAGCCAAACAAACAACAAATTCCAAATATTGTTTAAGTTTATTCTTATAAATTTCCTTACACCACATTTATTGTTCATTTTTGCATACAATGATTTTTTTTCTTTAATTTACATTTATTTCTCACAAATTCAATTCCCATTCATTCATATAACACTAAACTCCATTTATTTACATTCATTTATTCACATATGTTATTTACATTTTCTTACATATGTTACTCATACATAAATTTCTAAACATATGTAAATCAATTCTTAAAGTACTATGCAGGTTTCTTTGTAAATAATTTCACATTCACTCATTCAGTACTTATTTCATTTATTTCCATTCTTACTTACAAAATTCATTTTTTCCATTTATTCGTGTAATGTCAATTTCTTTTCATTGCTTTACATTCAATTCTTACATAAGTTATATCCATTTGATTTTTTATAATGATCAATGAATTCATTATTGAAGTATTGTATACATTTTATTTCAGTTTACTTCACTTTTGCAATTTTGTTTGATTTTCCTCTTCTTTTTTTGCTTCATTTTTTCATTTACTTTTGTTTTCTCATCCATATAATGTTTACTTTCGTTAATTTACACTCATTATTACTTATAAAAGTTCGTTTCTCCTTTATTCATACAATGCCATTTCTTCATTTTGTTACTTGACATTCATTTCCTAAATAAATTATTTTTATTTCAATTATTAGATTAGACAATATTAAGTAAGTTTCTTTACAATTTCAATTCACTATTTATAGATTATTTCTTTTTCACATTCATTCTTCCATATATATTATTATTGAATATTAACTCCGGTTTTAAATTATTTTCAATGGCTTCTGAAGTTATAACTATTTAGTTCATATATTACTTATTTTAATTATAATTGACTTCAATATTAATTCAAGTTTATAATTATTTATTTACAGTATTCACCGTTACCATTAAATCTGATTACAAATAGCTTAGTTGTTAACTTAAGTTTATAACCATTTTTCTTACATTATTCTCTTCTCTTAAATTTAATTAGTAGCATTACAAACTTAGTTTATAACAATTTGTAACATCAGAATTCTCATTTATAAAAGAAATTCCATTAAACACTTTCATTACCATAAGATTACTTGTGCAATGTTCTATTACATATTCTTTTTAGCATTTCAACTTTTACATTTTGATAAGTTATATATATGTTTTCAGAATGCCATAGAAGGTTACACAAGTTATCATATTTATTTTAAATTAACAAAATATTCAATAGTTACATTTTCTTATTTTCATTTCCATTTCCATTTTATTTACAGTTTACAAAATTTCAAATTCTTATTTATTTTATTTATCATCTTAATATCAAATTTATTATTTTCATTTAGAAGTTTCCAATTATTAATATAGTCAAGGTTTCATCCATTACAATAATATCACTTTCTAATTTGCAGAAACTTAAGAACTAAACAACCGGGTTTCATTTTAATTATTTTTAAAACAATATATATATATATATACACTCAAAACTTATATATATATCCAATCATATTTAGAAAAATTTAGATTTTTTATCAAAATAAAAGTGTAGTAAAACAACTACAGCAGCCTTCCCACTTTGAAACTCGAAAGGGAATGTCGATGATGCGTGCACTCATCACCGAAATTATTTTCCAACGACAGAAAGGGGGGTGCATAACTTATTTCTTTCCAAAATTCTTTTAAACATCTCTTTCAAATCATATTGAAACATTTTTATCTGAAAATACTTCCAAATAACACTAATATTATATTCCAAAATCTTTTAAAAGAAATTTCAAAATCCTGGAAATTAAGTTCTCAATTTTCAATTTATATTCATTTTATTTGCAATCTCATTTCTCAACCAATATCTATAAATTTCATTACCTAACAAAAAATATATTACAACCAGATATATCATTTATACAATTATTATTTTATATACAAAAATATATATATAGCAGGCAAAATTTATTTCATTTACCTACATTTCAAAACAAATATTGTGTCGGTCTTTCCTATTAAGTGTTTAGAAATTCCTATCGATGTCATAGGATCCTATGCACTTACCATAATTTATAAATACAATACAGAACAAATTAACACAATACAAAACCCTTTTATAACAATAACAAATACGCTCTCTCAAATACATATATTCAGCGACTTAATCTAGGGTATTATTACCTTAATTCTAAAGAGTCAGACCCCACAAAGCTAAGTTTATCGCTAAACCTAAGCTCTGATACCAACTGTAACGACCTGCCATTTTAGATAGTTTAAACCAACGATAAACCACACACGTTAGACTCAAACCATTCAAAAGGGCATATTGTTATTGTGGTAAATAAGAAAAAGCAAAGAAAGAAAAAAAACAAATGCATAATCTCACAGTGGAATAATAAAATATAATAATCAAATAACAGTTCATGAAGCAGTTCATAGAGTTGTTTACAATTAAATTTGATTACACTGATACAGTAAAGAATCAGAATTACAGACAAGGATAAATAAATAAATGCAGCGGAATAACATGATCAATAGAATATGTATCATAAATAGTAGTACAAATCTTCGTCTTCGTCCTCTAGAAATAAGGTCTTCAACCTTGAAATGCTCAGGCTGACCCTAGCGAATTGAAAATATAAAACATTCGAGTCAGAACTAAAAGATCTTATGTAAGTTAAATCAACGTAAATAAATATGAGTGGAACTGTGACGCCCCACCTCTATACTCACGCTAGCCAAGGACACTACGGAGTAATACCGTCAACTAGCGCGAAGAATAAGGCTGTTGAGGAGCGACCATCCTTGTAATTGCTTTGTGCGAGCACCGATATGTCAGATGGTATAATATGCATTTCATTTCAAGAGGAAATCCGACATACCGATACAAACTCAAAGCTACTACACAGTGGCTATGTGGTCTTCGGAAATGAATAGTAGAAATAAACATAACGTAAATCAGTCACAGATATTCATATCACAACGGCGGAAACAGATATGAATATAACACATATAAGTGTACATCAGAGTAGTGGTCAAATAAGATCCACAATATCACAAATGAATAGATACAAGTGCTACGTCAAAGAGTATGTATACATCAAGGAGTCTCTATCTCGAATGTATAACAACTAAAACTACCAATCTAATGTAGTTAGACAAAAGTCAAATAATGATGATCCCAGATAAGGAGTCATGCAGAAGCACCTGTAACATCTCGGTCTGACCCGAGTATTATCTAATAATAAAATAATAAACGGATCAGTCTAACTATAAGTATTAGATAAAAATGAGATAGAATAAGAGATATGACAAAAAAGTATGATAACTATAATTCCATACTATAATAAGTATGCATTTTAAAATCAACCAGAGATTAATCAATATCACAAGAATCTTCTCACAAATCAAAAAGGAAACCATATTCTTTATTTTTATTCGCCAAGTCACAAATATTGGCAATCATCTTAATGCCAATCGTAAAAGTTGTTGAAACACAAATTCACTAATGCACAAATATTAATAAACTCATTAATGTAAATCACTAAAATTGGCGAGACACAAATTCTAGAAATCATCATTTAGAAATCCAGAAATCACACGAGGGGAGGCCTATCACAAAACAGGAGCATGAAAACTCGCCAACACGTGTATCACAAAACTAAACTCTATTCCATGGTTGCTAACCATTAATTTTGAGCCGAGGCTCCACAAACGGCCCGAAGACCATGGTTCGCTACCCCACCAATTTTGAGCCGAAGCACCACAGAAACGGGGTTTAGTCTCCCTCGCAGACAAAGAGACATCGCACATTGCTAGTCTAAACCACAAAATGATCATCATCGATCATCGAGAAGTGTCAATTACACTAAGCTAGTAAATAAATGAGTTTAGCTTCATGTCCCATAACCACTGGCTTAACTTAAATATTTACGAACAAATTGTAGATTCCCACTCACAAATTGTCACAAGAGTTTCAATCGAACAAGTCCAAAATTTAACCGACAAAGTAAACGCAAGTGCTTCATACCACATGTTTTACAACGTCGTTTAATTAGGTTTCTCAAACGAATGAAGTAAAGGTTTTTATATACTAATAGATTGGAAAACAGTCTTAAAAGCGAACTTTGTACCAAAAATAGAGTTGAAATAGTCTTTGTGAAAGGATTTGAATATTTACTACTAGTATTGAAACCTTTGCATTTTAAAGTGACAAGCCACAGAAATGATTGTATAAACAATCAATTACCAAAAATTCACATACGAAGACGTGAATTAAACCCAGTGAACGATACCAAACCCATCAAAGTGGATATTCCCAAAAATCCAAAGAAGTCATCAAAGTCGAGTAGTGATAACAACTAGTCGGATTGACCAAAAATCAATTAACATTGGAATTTTACTCAAAATTAGGTAAATAGGCAGATATACACAGACCATACGTCTAAGGGGTTGATCCAGATGTCTGGTTTGGCAAACCAGACGTCTGAAACCATTTAGACGTTTGGATTTAAGAATCAGATGTCTGAGATTGGTTTCTGACCTTTTTTTATTTTTCTCTACCGTGTATCATTTTCTCCAGGAGGCAAAACCAGACGTCTAACATTGGTATGCAGACGTCTGAAAACCTGGTAAGGGAAACAATTTGCCTAGGTCATGATGGCCAAAACGATTTCAGGAGCGATCGAGCGAGCAACGACGACTAAGGATTTACGCCAAGCGACAACCCGGCCTTATAGGCTCTTCGATGCATCCCAAACAACATATCCAAACATCCTTAGTAGGATTTTCACAAAATTGGACTTGAAATCCAAAAATTAGTAAATCATTAAATCAATTCAAATCAACAGCAAATGATCACAAATAGATGTTAGGAATTCATACCTAACCACAAAGATAGATATAGACATAGATGTGAGATAAAAATCTCACCTTTTACACAAAAACAAGGAAGACGAAGCTTGAAAACAAAGGAGGATCAACCACTCTTCAATCTCAACTCTAAAAGCCCCAATCTATGATAATAAGCAATACTTCCCAAATTAGGTTATAGGAAATTTCTAAGATTGGAGAGAGATTGAGACGGAGAAGAAGAAGGAGATGCTTACCTAAGCTTCTCTTTGAATTTGGAGCTAAAACTTAGATTTGCTAAAGAAACTAGGGCTTAGGATTTTAATTTCCAATCCCCTTCACCATTTTTGCTAAAGCTTGAGTTGTAGGAAATATTATGAAGGAATGAAGAGGAGTGGAGTGGAGTTGGGTTGATATGTTAGGTTAATGGGTTGAAACCCAAACCAAAAACCCTAAGTGAAAAGCTCGAAATTTTAGGTAGCTCCTGTTAGGAACTGAGTTGATGATGTTTTGATGACAACAACCTTATATACTTATTATACTTTATTTTATAAAATATATACTAACATTTCTATATATATATATATATATATGTATGTATGTATGTATGTATATAGGAAGTATATGCAGGTATTATCGAAGACTGATCAGTATAAAGACTCAAGCATCAAGATGAAGATTAGAGATTCAAGATTCAAGACTCTAGAGAATCAAGATTTCAAGATCTCAAGATAAGTGTCTAGTATTTTGTTAAAACTTCATAATAGTTCTCTCATCTTTCTTTCAATTTTCTTTTGGGATGAAACCCAATTTCTATCGAAACCAGTAGCTTACAAACCCATGACAAGTAGCTTACAAACCTACGACAAGTAGCTTACAAACCCACGAAAATCAAAATCATTTAACCTACTTTGTACAAGTTCACGAGTCCTATGGAGGAGCTCTGTAGGAAGGTTCTTGCAATTTCAGTTTGAATAGATTTTTCAAAATGTTTTTAAATCTGTTTTTCAAAGTGTTTTAGCTTTCAAAATTATGTTTTCAAAAATATTTTCAAACTTTGTTTTAGCCTTGAAATATTCCTCCATTCTGATTTTAAAAACTTCTATTTTTAAAACATCAAAACTTATTCTGATTTTAAATATAACTTATATAATTGACGGTCTATATCAATTATATATATATTTAAAATAATGTTTTATATTCATTCTCTATCTCAAAATATTGTTTAAACACTTTATTTTGCTTCAGTGAAGTTTCAACTTGTTTTAAATTCAAATGCTTTTACAAAACAACATCTCTACAATTTTGAACTGAGGGATGTCGACATATGGGTATACCCCATGTCGACATGGTGACAGTTGGATTCAAAATTCAAATTTCAAAAGAAGAGTCCATTCGTTCAAAAAACCTTTCGCCAATAGTTATGACTGTTGTGAATCTATATAAAGGCTTCCAAAACGAATTTTTTAACAACTAACTTTCTTATTTTCTTCACTCTTTCTTCTCCACCATTCCATATCCACAAAACTTCATATTTTCAAGATCGTGCCATCATTCTGCCAAACTCTCAATAGGAAATCATTTGGATACTCTCTCTATTTGATTCTCCATCATTCTACTAAAGATCAAAGTGCTATTCAGAGTTATAGGATCAATTTGTATTCAAAAAGTCCATAGAGTCTATCCATTCAAAAGGATTGTTATTAAGAAGTATTAGGGTGATCTTATGTCCCGTAAATCAAGAGAGTTTACCCCAGACTTAGATATAGGAGGGTTCCTCAAGGCCTTAGAAATTGAGGGTTGTCATTTGAATATTGGCTTATAAAAATCTGTACAAGGATATTGCCTTGGTGCAGGACTGGATGTAGAAGGATTCCGAACCAGTATAAAATCTTGTATGTTCTTTCCTTTTACTTGCTTTACTTTACTATTTGCATTTGTTATATGTTCTGTGATCATTCTGTGTTAGAATTCTATTTAGATTTGTGTTGAAAGTTTTAATTTAGTCATATAGTTCATATATTCTTTAAAACACTGTCACCCCCCCTCTACTGTTATTTCTGCCTTAAGATCTTTAATCCGCATCCCCAACAATTGGTATCAGAGCATTGGTTTTCATTGTTTTCATAATCTGAAATTTTGAAAAGTTTTAATGGCACAACACACTAGTAATGTCACTCCTGTCACTACTACGTCTGTCAACACAAGTACTAACACTAGTTCATTTGTAGAAGGTCAGTCTACTGTCAGACCACCACTTTTAATGGCAGTAATTTTGCATATTAGGCATGTAGGATGAAAATTTATTTACAATCCATAAGTTTAGATACTTGGAATATGACACAAATTGAATATGTTGAACCAACTACAAATTTTTCCCAGTGGACTACTGAGCAAAAGACAGTTGCACAAAACAATTCTAAGGCTATGAATATACTATTTTTTTCACTAGATAGGAATGAGTTTAATAGAGTCTCTATTTGTAAGTATGCATTTGAAATCTGGAAAACTTTGCAAGTAACTCATGAAGGAACAAGCAAAGTTAAACAGACTAAAATTTCCATATTAACTAACCATTTTCAATTGTTTAAAATGCATGAAAATGAGTCTATTTCCGACATGTATTGTCGATTTCAAGACATTGTACACTCTTTGATTGCTTTAGGAAAGGGTTTCTTAGAAGAAGATCAACTCAGAAAAATACTCAATTCACTCACTCCAGAATGGGATCAAAAGACACTTACTATTGAAGAGGCAAATGATGTTAGTCAAATGAAGATCGAAGAGTTCATCGGTAATCTAATGTCTTATGAAGTTCAACTACAAGGGAGAAAAGAATCTAAGGCAACGGAAAAGAAATCGATCGCATTCAAAGCAACAACTAAAGGTTCAGAACAAGAGAGTGATGAAGAAATTGCTTTCATGACCAAAAATTTCAGGAAATTTCTGAAGTATAGAAAGATGAATAACTTTAAAAGAAATGATCAAAGAAATTCCAGAAATACCTCGGAGAACTACAACAACAATAATGGTGATAGATGCTATAACTGCAACAAAACAAGGCACTACAAGATGGATTGTCCATATCCAGACAAACAGACATTTCAACCAAACAACGAGCAACCAAAGAAAATAAAGAAGACATATGCAGCAACTCTTGACGATTCAGATTCATCCAATGATGATGAGAAGAAAACTGATAATTCAAATCTGTGCTTCACGGCTATTCTCGAATCAGAAGACGATCGGAGTTTGGATCTAAAAATAGGTACACGTTTATTTTAATTTTATTGGATGCTTGCTTGCTTTGATTTTGTTTGCAATTTCTTAAATTTTTAAGTTCAAAATCACCCTTTGAAATTTGAATTTTTAAATTCAAAATAATATTATTTTAATAATATTTTAAATATTAAAATATTTTAATATTATTATATTTAATATTATTACTGAATTAAATATAGATATTGAATATAGATTAGTTTTCTTAGGATTTTAGGAATTTATTAGATTTTAGAAATAGACACCTCCTTTCAAATTCAACAGGCACATGTCGACATGCCATGATACCCCATGTCGACATGCCTCTCAGAAATTTGATTTCAAAATTTGAATTCAAACTTTTGAATTTCCCTCCACCTTTTCACTTACTTCAAAATTCTGAAAAGATACCTCTTGACCAGAGAAAATGACTTTAGAGAATCTATTTAATATACTTCTCTTATCATCTCTTTTCACTTTATTCTCATAATTCAAACCTTCTTCATTATCTTCTACTCCTCTCAAACACTCATCAATGGCTTCCTCAATTAACCCATCAACTATGAGGCTGCCCAAATCCATCAAAAATGATCTTTTCAATGACCCGGAGGCTATCAAAGCTTACATAAGCTATGTAAACTATGGTAAAGTCAATACAGGAAAATTTGCCCTTTTTGATGATTTTTCTTCTTATGAAATCGATCAACTTTTTGAAGAAAACTCCATTCCGATAACAAGAAAAATGATTTCATTTATTATCCAAACCTTGTCAAAATGTTTTATGCAAACCTAAATCATGGATTTTATAATGGAAATGAAGATCAAATTTGGAGTAGTGTTGAAGGAACACTTATTTTTTTGGATTCCGATATTTTGGGTACTATTTTGGGTTGCAAATCTACCGGTATGAATCTCTCGGAATTTCAAATCAATGAAACCGATCGAGAGACTTTTCATCACATTTTTGAAAGCGATAACCACATGGATTTTAAGAATCGCTTTTTCCATCCAAAAGAAAGAATTGTCAACCTTCTTATTCAACACACAATTATTCCTAGGTCGGGAAACTACAATAATCCCACCTCAAAAGTGTGTAAAGCTCTTTTTGCTATATTTGGAAAATATGATATTAATTGGGCACAAACTATTTTGGATGAATTAAGACCCAAAAATTTTAATATGGGAGAAAACACTCTTTATCATGTAATTTACCTTACTCGGATTTTCAATTATTTTGGTGTGGATGTTAAAAAGGAAGAGTTTGTAAGTAAGAAAGTGTTCAATCATGGAAACATTTCCCTTATGAAAATCCCACTTATGTTTCAACCATATGAAACACTTACCGAAAAGGAAGAGAGACTTGCTCATGAAGAGATGGAAGAAGAGGAAGAAGAAGAGGAAGAAGAAGGGGAAGGAATGGAAATTGAAGAAGAAGAGGAAGATGAAGATACCTCTTTGGAGAGTATAGAATATCCACATACACCCGCCAATCCATCCAACAAAACCATACTCAAGAACCAAAAGATACTTGCTCAAAACCAAAAGGTTCTTAAGAGATCTATTAGCAAGAAAATGGATAAAATCTCCACCAACATCGACAAGTTCTTTGGGAAGATAGGCATGAAACTTGGCTTGTCTTCATCATCATCTTCATCAAACTAATCCTAGCCATTATCTCTCTAGCTATCGTTTATCTATCTTTGTATTTTCTACTTTTTTAGTTAAGATTATGTAATGTTAACTAACATAAGTAATGCTATCTTATTCTCTGTTTTCCAGCTTTATATATCTCTGATAGTTATTTATTTTAAGTTTATATAGGTCAACTAGTATAAAAATAAACTTAAAAATAAAAAATAACTCAACTTGGTCATTCTGTCTAGACCATGTCGACATGCGCCATCCCCCCTTGTCGACATATAACAGTCAGAAATTAGTTACAGTTTCTAACTTCAAATTCTTGTAACTACCAAGTAACAATTCATTTTGAACGGCCAATAACTCCTATAAATACTTATTCTTTCCAGAAAAACTTCTCAACCTCCATTTCTATTCATCCCCTCTCATACTTCAACTTATTTCTTAAATTATGGCTTCTCCAATTAAGAATTTAAGTGAAAATCTTTAAAAACTCTTACTTCTTTCAAGAATATTCTTTCTTTTATACTTAGAAATCAAAGGCACTTAGAATTAAGCCAAATGCAGATGATCAAAGAGCAAGAGAAACACTTCGACGCACTTCGTTGGATGATCTCAAGCCTTAGCAAAGACGAACCCGAAGCAAATCCACCAGTCACTCTCGACAAAGATAATTGGGATGTTATCAAAACTGATCCTATCTTTGGAGAAGATGGATGGGTGGAAGTCCCAAGGAATGTCTGATCATTATGTATGTTTGTTTGTTTGTTTGATTTGATTTGATTTAGATTTGATTAGGATTTGATTAAATTGTTTACTTAAGTTTGATTTGGATTTGGTTTGTATATAACTTCATATACTATACATGATTGGTTTGCTATGTATGATATTTATTTGATTGTCAAGTTACACTTATATATATGCACACACACTTGATCACTTACACGTTCACTTTACACTTTTATTCTATATACACTTTAGAACAGGTAAATCTTTTATTCCTTTTTGTTGATGACAAAGGGGGAGAAAGTTATAAAAATATACGTGCTTGGTGTAAGGGGGAGTTATGGAATAAAGGGGAGTTGTAGTTTTAAGAAGAAGTCATGGAGTAAGGGGGAGTTATGGGGAGTTATGGTGTGGTAAGAATATTTTATAAATAAAGGTTGTCACCATCAAAAGGGGGGAGATTGTTAGGAACTGAGTTGATGATGTTTTGATGACAACAACCTTATATAGTTATTATACTTTACTTTATAAAATATATACTAGCATTTCTATATATATATATATATATATATGTATATATGTATATAGGAAGTATATGCAGGTATTATCGAAGACTGATCAGTATAAAGACTCAAGCATCAAGATGAAGATTAGAGATTCAAAATTCAAGACTCTAGAGAAGCAAGATTTCAAGATCTCAAGATAAGTGTCTAGTATTTTGTTAAAACTTCATAATAGCACTCTCATCTTTCTTCCAATTTTCTTTTGGGATGGAACCCAATTTCTATCGAAACCAGTGGCTTACAAACCCATGACAAGTAGCTTACAAACCTACGACAAGTGGCTTACAAACCCACGAAAATCAAAATCATTTAAACTACTTTGTACAAGTTCTCGAGTCCTATGGAGGAGATCTGTAGGAAGGTTCTTGCAATTTCAGTTTGAATAGATTTTTCAAAATGTTTTTAAATCTATTTTTCAAAATGTTTTAGCTTTCAAAATTATGTTTTCAAAAATATTTTCAAACTTTGTTTTAGCCTTGAAATATTCCTCCATTCTGATTATAAAAACTTCTATTTTTAAAACATCAAAACCTATTCTGATTTTAAATATTACTTATATAATCGATGGTCTATTTCAATTATATATATATATATTTAAAATAATGTTTTATATTCATTCTCTATCTCAAAATATTGTTTAAACAATTTATTTTTCTTCAGAGAAGTTTCAACTTGTTTTAAATTCAAATGCTTTTACAAAACTACATCTCTACAATTTTGAACTGAGGGATGTCGACATATGGGTATACCCCATGTCGACATGGTGACAGTTGGATTCAAAATTCAAATTTCAAATTTCAAAAGAAGTGTCCATTCATTCAAAAAACCTTTTGCCAATAGTTATGACTATTGTGGATCTATATAAAGGCTTCCAAAACGAATTTTTTAACAACTAACTTTCTTATTTTCTTCACTCTTTCTTCTCCACCATTCCATATCCATAAAACTTCATATTTTCAAGATCGTGCCATCATTCTGCCAAACTCTCAATAGGAAATCATTTAGATACTCTCTCTATTTGATTCTCCATCATTCTACTAAAGATCAAAGTGCTATTCAGAGTTATAGGATTAATTTGTATTCAAAAAGTCCATAGAGTCTATCCATTCAAAAGGATTGTTATTAAGAAGTATTAGGATGATCTTGTGTCCCGTAAATCAAGAGAGTTTACCCCAGACTCGGAGATAGGAGGGTTCCTCAAGGCCTTAGAAATTGAGGGTTGTAATTTGGATATTGGCTTATAAAAATCTGTACAAGGATATTGCCTTGGTGCAGGACTGGATGTAGGAGGATTCTGAACCAGTATAAAATCCGGTGTGTTCTTTCCTTTTACTTGCTTTACTATTTGCATTTGTTATATGTTCTATGATCATTCTGTGTTAGAATTCTGTTTAGATTTGTGTTGAAAGTTTTAATTTAGTCATATAGTTCATATATTCTTTAAAACACTATTCACCCCCCCTCTAATGTTATTTCTGCCTTAAGATCCTTAATCCGCATCCCCAACAGCTCCAAACCTATCGATGTTTATACTTAAAAAGGTCGCAAATGCCATTTTGAACTCAATGGAAGTGGTCTCGTGTCATAATGTGACAGTTTGCAAAAAGTAGCATTTCGGACTATAATCCGACTAACGATGCCATATTTAAATAAAATATTTAAATATACAATCGTAAAATATGCGGGTTGTTACAGGAACAACCTCAGAGATGTTTACGGGGTTTGACATTTAATCTGTGTCTAATGTGAGTGCAATAACTTAAGAGATGTTCAGGATTACCATCTCCTAAGGATCCGTTAAACCATCTACTAAGTAGTACAATACGCTATTATAATATGTTCACAGCAAAGTAAATTATTAATATAGCATTAAGGCGTTACCTATATCACCCTTAACACATTTTGTATAATGCCATAGTCTATATAGATACTGTAAACTCCACCCGCGGGTGGGCTATCGGGGAGCACTCCATAGGTACGACACAAAACAAACTCATAGAAGGCGCTCTAGGGCATGTGAACACGGCACTTGAGGCAATGCCAGGGTAGATATACCAATTGCGGATCCGATTGGTGGTAACGCAGAGCAGCTACTACCTCCTACCTCGAAACACACTCCCAAAAAAATCAAGGGGTGGCCACCAAATCAATCAAAAAGTAATAGAATGGTATTGAAGAAATGTGTCCGATAGGAGGAATGACCTCACTTGGCTCGGCTTGGCTCCTGTTTTAGTCACATCTAAGCTGACTCACGAGAGCTAGGGTCACATCATACCTTGTATGGAAATCATTCGTCAAACCATCCTACTTAATTTCTAGAATATCCACCGCGTACACAGTTGTTAAAGTGGTTTTTTTGTAATGGTAGAGAGTACGACAATATCCTATCCTGGTCTCTTTAACAACCAAACGCTTATTTCACACCGATTGGTTCTTTCATATTTCAAAAGTCAATTCACAATTCATATCAAAATATCATATTCAATTTCAAATCATTTTTCTTTCGAAATCGTATTCACTTTCAAACTATATTTACTCTGAAATTATCAATAAGATATGTAAATTAATTCCTCATTTCAAAATCATCTTGTTCACTCAAATATGTCATTTTATTCTCAACTTAGGTTATTACATCATTTAACCATGTTCACTTTAAAATTCAAGGATTTGAATATAAATACTTCAACTTTACACATCTGAAATTCTAGAAAATAGTTTAGGTAACTTTAAATAGTTTATATAGTTTTTAAAATAGTTTATAGAGATTTAAAATAGTTTAAATAGCAAAAATAGTTTAAATAGGTTTAAATGTAATTTAATTAGATTTAAAAATGATTTAAATAGATTTGAAATGTTTAAGTAGATTAAATATAGGTTTAATCGATTTAAATTTTATTAAGTGAATTTTAAATAGATTAAATAAATTTAAATTAGATTATATAGACTTAATTTATATTAAATATATTAAATAAATTTATTTAGTTTAATAGGTGATATAGATTAAATTGTATTAAATAGGTTATAATAGATTTAAAACAAATTAAAATACTTTAAATTGATAAAATAGTTTAAATTAGTTTAAAATAGATTTCAAAGTTATATCCGAACAATTCCAATAATTCAATTCCGATAAATTCATTTATATTCGCCGCTTCAACCTTGAAATTCAAATTTATATGCTTTGAACAATTTATTAAATAAATTCCCTTTCGGCATTAACACACGGATTATCGAAAATACTTCAGTTCATATAACTCAATTTCTATTCAAAATACCAGTTAACTGGATTCAAAATTTCAAAAAATCAAAAATCATTTTAACCAATCCAATGTCTGTATATAATTTTATACCCTAGGGTCAAGTGATACAAATATTTATCATTTCAATCTGCAATTTAACATTTTACAGTTATTTATCATTTCAAACCGCAATCTCGAATTTAAATAAAATCCATAAAATTGCTCGAGTCTATCATTTCAACTCACAACGATTTTTCCCAAATCTATAGATCATTCGGGTATGTATCTTTTCAACCCATAGGGAACTAGTAGTAATAAAAATATAAAATACAACATCCAATCATCCAATATCAACAACCAAACATTTATCATAATCATCATTCAAATCAATCGATAAACATCAATAGATAACCGATAATCAATAACAGGTATTAAATTGACAATTTAAATTCAATATTAAATTTAACGGTGATTAAATGCAATAAAAATCAAATTTAACTAGAATGACGATTTAAATATACCAAACATCGATCAATGAATTTCAAATCACATCACAAATTTTAATTTCACTAACATAAGAAATTTTAGAAGTTGTGAGTGGGTTAAAAACTCACCTTCGATTGTAAATCGAATAAAAATCCAATTTAGGGCTCAAATTTAAATAGTCTCAGAATTCGTCCAAACCAGCGTCAGACTATCCAGATTTTGATACGATCGCAACGGATCAAATCGCGCGTGAAACGGACCTCGTACATAAAAGTGACGGTCGTTAGAGCATTAAACAATGTGAAAATAAAAATAAATTAAATTAACCTAACCCACACAAAACTGCCACGTCGGCAACCCAGAAACACACGTAAACCACTACAGGCCGATGAAATTCGCCATCTCCACCTTGAAGCCACATCCATCTCAATCATCCAGACTGCCTTGTGCCTTGCTCCGGTTGAACCGCCGCCTCCCTAACATCGCCTCTGGTCATGACGCGGCTATTGGCGGACGCCTTCGTCGCCGATCGAGCATACACCTAGTCGCCACCTAAATTCACCAACCCTAATCCAATTTTTCCACGAATCTAGCCGTTGACTCGCCTCACAAACCCCATGGATGAACTCGCCTCGGCCGTCTCCTCAACACTGTACCCCTGATTCGTCAATCAGACGAAGTCGATCAAGACATGACGAACTGTCGAGAATCGTTCATTAATTTCTAGCCACATAGAAACCCAAATTGAAAAACTAACCGTAGATTTGCCTTGTACTCGTCGAGAGCTTCAAATCAATGTATAGTTTGATATATTTTGAGGAGTTAAAATTTTGGAATTGAATTTGAAATTGAATTTGCAATTTAGGAATTAGGGTTATTGGTTTGTCTACCATTGGAAAGAGGAGGTGAGAAATAAATTTGGTTACATACAATAAAAAAATAAAAATGTTGTTAGGGTTTATAATGGGCTATTTATAGGAAAAGCTGAAAACAGAAAGAATGGACCAGATCGATTTAGATTGAATTGTAAACGACCCGAAAAGTCCATTCTACCTCCAAAACGAAAATGGGTCATCCTATATATCAAAATAGATGTTTTCAATATTTTTAAACTCAATGGAAATGGTTTGAAGTCCAAATTCCATAGTATGAAGAAGTTGCTGTAAAATCTGCTTATTTCATATTGATTTCAATTAAATTGATTTCTACGCGTTTCAAGCCCGTACGATCAAACGACAAGTCCAATCGTTACGAAACTTGAAATCCTACAATAATTCACCATTACGGATCCGATGAAACTGGTTTCGTCAGAATCTAAGTTAGTGGCCAAAAATGACAATTTTCACGTTATTTAAATAAATTAATATTAAATTAATTTATTACTTTTTAAATCAATATTTATAATCTAAAAATTTTCATCGCTTTTGATTTCTTAGACATCTATAATTGTTTAAAAAAGTTCACATATTAATTCAATGTTAATTATTTTACTTATTACAATGTTCAATTTTTCACTGTAATTAAATCCTATTAATTAAAATTTAATTCCAATAAAAAGATTTAATTTAATTTCTACTTTTATATTCAATCAATTATTCCTCTAATGACATAGTTAATATTTGTTTATATCTTATTTCATTAATATGCTACAATTTCCATCTTTGTATTAACTACAATAATTCAATTATATTGAATTTTTGTCAAATTTACGCATTAATTATTATTTAAAATCCCAATTAATTTATTTACCTCGGTTTCATTCATTTTATTAAATAAATTATTCCTATACGAATATAATTAACATTTCTATACGTTTTATTACATTCACAATTTGCAGTTATTGTTTTAACTCACGTAAATGTAACATTTAATTTCATTTAATTATATTTATTTCCAATTAAATTTAAACGACTAAATAAATAGGTAGCATACAATAGTTTGCCACCATTAACTTTAGTCAGTTATTATTTCAACTAAATGTTATAATTACTTACATAATACTGATTTTATTCAATTACCATAAATTATATATTATTTCATTAATTGATTCAATATTTCCATTTGTTTTCCTATATTTACTTTATAACCAAGTATAACCTTTTAATCATTTCTATTGATTGGAATCTATTCAAATTGTTAATAATTAACTTAAGTTAACATTATTTCATTTCATTTTTAGTTACTATTTCATTAATATATCACAATTTTTTCTCCCAATATCAAATCACATAAATCTTATTGAATTATCTATTTTAATTATTGAAAATTTCGAGTCGTTACAACTAATCAGGCCAAAAGATTGAGTCCACTTTTTACTTGGTTTCTTTTCGGTTATAATGGATTCGGTTGATTAAAGAATTTAAGCATGGTCTAGCGAATTTAATGCCTCAAAACAATACAAGGCATCTACAAATAGGAGGTTATCTCCAACAGAAAAAAGATCCATATTTTTCTTATTCTTACCTACTCTTTCCTTTTGATCCTCGTGATTAAATCTTGAATTATCATGTAACTTTATTAGACCTAGTACAAATCAACCAATAAACATTGATAAAGTGGACTTTGGCTAGAGATATTCCAAACCACTATAAAAATCGTATCATACTTCTTCATACCTCTTTTCTCTTACAATTTTAACTTATGTACTGATTCTGTAACTATAGATACAATTCAGTGAATAAGAGTTGCTATCTCTTTGAAAACCACATATTGGCAGTGTTTGACCAATTTTTTTGTACTTTCACTGAGGGTTTAACTCAGACTAGATCTTTATCGCAACTAATATTTGAAAAAATCTCTAAAGATATATAATCATAAGTGTGAATAATAATCTAGGAAAGACATACACTGAAGAGCTTAATGGATGGAGCAATAGAAGGAGTGATGGAACAAATTAATCTCCACCAAATCAAGTGAATAGGAGCGAGTTAGATGGAATGATGGTTGTTATGCATCCAAAGATGGAAGCGATGCAACAAACTAGCATGGAGGAATTTGCTAAACAGTTTATATCGATGGCATAACCTCTCTATGGAGTTGGATATCATGCTATAGATCATGGAGTAAGAGAAGGATCTCAACTTGGGTTGGGCGAAGGAAGTTTTGCAAGAGAAACAAGGTAGAAAAACGATGTAGTTCGAGATAGAGATGCAAACAGAGAAGGAGATCGAAATAATCAAACTGGGGTAAATTCATGGGCACGAAGATTGATTGGTGCTGATCTGTTACACTTATAATTTTAAAAAAATAATATAGTGTAAGACCAATGAAAGTTGAATATGAAGAATTATCATAAGATGATGGTAAGAAAGCTGTCAAAATTTAAAGATAACATAGTTATCAAATGTTAAAAATGGAGCAGTTGTCGAAAGTTGATAATGAAGTAGTAGTCACTAGTTAAAAGTTAATATAGTTGTCACAAGTTGGAAATGAAGCAGTTATCGTAAGTTGATAGTAAAGGTAGCCGATGAAAATTGATGACGGAAGAGCGATCGCAAGTTGAAGATTGAATATAAGAGGAAATTATCGCATGTTGAAAGGATCTATCGATGGTTGGAAAATGGAGATGTCGCATGTTGAGGGGAGCTATCGAAGATTGAATATAAGAGGAAGTATCCACATGTTGAAGGGATCTATCGAAGGTTGACAAATGAGGCCGTCTCATGTTGAGGGGTGCTATCGAAGATTGAGTATAAGAGGAAGTTGTCACATGTTTAAGGAGTCTATCAACAGTTGACAAAAGGAAGTTGTTGCATGTTGAGTGGAGCTATGGAAGATTGAATATAAGAGGAAGTTGTTGCACATTGAAGGGGTCTATCAAAGGTTGACGAAAGGAAGTTGTCACATGTTCAGTGGAGCTATTGAAGATTGAATATAAGAGGAAGTTGTCACATGTTGAAGGGATCTATCAAAATTTCGCAAATGGAGTTATCGCATGTTGAGGGGAGCTACCGAAGATTGAATATAAGAGGAAGTTATCACATTTTAGAGGGACTTATCGAAGGTTGACAAATGAAGCTTTCACATGTTGAATGGAGCTATGGCAGGTTGACAAATATGACTATCGCATGATGAAGGGAACTATCTGTAGTTTATAGATAAAGCTGATGCATGTTGAAAATATGTACCTAAAATCAATGCCTCATCTAGCCATGTAGCATTACATGATTGGATTTTCCATGCCATATCATCATGAAAAGTTATCAGAGTATTGTGCCATATGTCATCTTAAGCATGTGCCACATCAGCAAATCGTGACCATTCATTTTTCTTAGTGCGTATCTAAATCCAAGGGTTAAGATTCTCTATAATAGGCATGTACCCCTACTAGAAAGGGGTAAATTTCGAAGTGTTCATCTTCCTTATTTTCATTTTATCAAGAAGCTTAATTGGGACTTCAATGGCTGTTAGATCTTAATTGATTTTGTGTCATTCTGATCAAGGACTTTAACAAAGCACTATCCACATAATGACTTTGTATGGACTCAATACTAGAATACTTGACTAAGTATCCCATCTTAATCAAGTACCATTTATTCTCTATGACAAAAGCATAATAGGTTGAACCAAATTTCGATCTACCATTAAGTGGTGCTACCACTGAGAACTAAACTCATGGAAGCTAACTATTAACCACCATCAAATTCTTGGAAATGGTTAGATCGATTAAGATGGTTAATATTCAAGTGCAAGGGAAACCATGCATTGCATAAATCTTAAGGAAAACATAACTCCTCAATTCAGTATAGAGAACATTAAGATAGTTCAAGCATCGACACCAATTGAGACATCAAAAGAAGAGAATGACCTTATGACCATGAAGAGACAACTTAAGACTGTGCATGAGCTAATCAAAATGCGTATCTATCAAAAATCTTCGAGAATACTATGAAGAGTGAAAGAAAATGAAGAAGAAGAGGTCAAATCTTCTCGAAGGAAGGCCAAAGGGTCAAGCTTTAAAAGTAAGAATGTTGAAAAAACACCTTAGAACAACAAAAAAGAGATGAAAATCATCTGACTCAAAAGCCAAATAAGATTCAAAATATCCCTTTATACAATCTCCTACCTTTGCTTCACAAAAAGTATATAAGCCAAAACAAAGAGACTGTAAAAATGATAAAACATGTTTGCAAGACTTGACCAACAAGATGGTAAGATATATAGCGGACCTAAAAGGAAAAAGAACCATCAACCTCAAAGTGAATAACAACTTTTGGGGGGCTTTTTTCACCAAAGAAATTATGGTAGTCCTATTTCCATCATACGTTAAAATGGCATCAATCAAATATAATGGTACAATCGATCCATATGATCATTTAATGGCTTTTGAGAGCTGGAGGACTTGTATGATGCCCCAGAAGCAGTGAGATATAGGCTATTCCCAACCACTTTCTTTGGTGAAGGTAGGATAAGATACTGATGCCATCATGAGAAGACTATTAACTCACGGGAGCGGTTCGCTTATAAATTCTTAGCATAATTCTACACTTCCATAGAGCCAACATTTGTGCTAATGTGTTGGCCAAAGCAAAGCAAAGACTGAGAGAGCTGTTGAGGGATTATTTGAAGAGGTTAATGGTAAAGCTAACAAGGTAGAAAGAGTAAGCGATTGAGAGAAGTAAATGGCAGTAAAATTTAGTTAATTGAAAACACCTTTTTTTAGGAAAGAGCTCTATATTCATGATTGTAAGGACTTGTAAGATTTTCACTTCTAATCGGAAGAGTTTGTACGAATGGATGAAATGTTCCACAAAAGTTAGCAAAGGGAATGGGTAGGTTTTATGGCCCAAAACAAAAGAGGAAAGTGGGATGAATTTTCTAAAGTGAATTTCTGTTCGTTTAACTATCACATCTTGTATATTTATATCATGACTAAAGATAATACTTTGCAACTCAAGTCATTTAGGTCAGGGACATATTTGAAACCAAATGAAGGAAGATATTATTATGCTTTCCACACGATAATAGGCATAAGACAGATGATTGTCGAGTTTTGGTTGGAACCATACAAAATATGATTAGAAGAGAAGCACTTTAAGAGTTTGTCAGAAATGGTCTGAAGATCTGTTTTAATGAGAAACCTTTAGTTAATAATGCCAAAATCGTAGAAAATGAACTTCCATGGGATTTTCTATAACTAATCAACCACACTGATATGATTCATGGAGGGCCACATGTTGCGGACATAAGTAAAAGTGCAAGAAGCTAATATATAAAAGAGACCAAGGAAGGTATCTATTTGATAATTAAAGAACCACAGGCGAAGATGCGAAAAAGTTCTATTAAACTCCCAGATCTGGTTATAACTCCAAAGGATATAAGTGGAGTTAGACTTCCACATAGTGACCCATTTATGACAATCGCTCAATCTTGACTTTCTCTCGTGTCTAAATATTGGTTGATACTAGGAGTGCAGTTATTGTCATCTTAATATTGCTTTGATTAAATGGATATTCCAAAAGGAAAAGCTTGAGCCAAGTTTAGAACCTATCTTTGGGTTCAACAACAAGGGCTCCATGTCGATTGGGTAAATCAAACTGTATGTTCAAATCGAGACCCCAATAAGAACTTTTAAAACTCAATTTATAATAATGAATCGGCCAACTTATTAGAATGATTTTTTCGGTTGACCTACACTTGATGAGATTGATGCTTTTGCATCCTCTAAACATTTTCTTGTGAAGTTCTTTTCCAAGACATTATGGGGAACTGTACGTGAGGAATAATTTAGTTCTGGTGAAATATAGCTTTTCACACTTGAGTAGTATAATAAAGAGGACGAAACTTGTTATGGACCTTCATTAAATAAACTAAATGAAATTAAAACTCTCAAAACCTTACATGTCAATCCTCCAGAATTGATATCTAAGGAAAAAAAAAGCAAAGTATTCCAAGAAAAACATTGAATGCTAAGTGCAAGGGTCAAATGCAAAGATACGAAAAGGAAGTACATGGAGTTGAATCAACTCTACTAAGTTGAAAATGAGGTTCAAGGAAAATTGTACCATATATGGATTCTCGAGACGATTAAGCAAAAGCATAATCTATGGAGAACTTAAAGGAAGTAAGCCATGATTCGCAAGACCCTACCAAGGTGGTGAAGATAGGAAAAAAGATGGATAAGGTCACGAGAGTGGAACTAACTTCATTTCTACAATCTAGTAAAGATGTCTTCACTTGGACTCATGCCAATGTGGAAGGAATCGACCGCATAATATATCATGCACTTAATATTGACCAAAATTTACTCCATAAGGCAAAAGAAAAGGCAGTTTGATAAAGTTCATACTATGGAACTGCAAGAGGAAGTAAAGAAGCGATTGGAAAATGGATTCATTATGGAAGTGTTTTACAAAAGTGGCTAGCACATAAGTTTTGGTCAAAAAGGCAAATGGGAAGTGGAGAATGTGTGTTGACAACACGGACTTAAATAAAGCATGATTGAAAGATTTTTATGAACTTCTTAGAATTGATCAGCTAGTTGATGCTTCAAGCGCTCATAAGTTGTCATTCATTGATGTGTATTTATAATATAACCAAATTCCTACATTCAAACCTAATGAAGAATACACAAGTTTCTTGACTGATTAAGGAATATGTTGTTATAAAGTGATGCTTGTATTAATGAATATGGGTGCCACATATACATGGTTGGTGAATAGAATGTTCAAAATCTAAAATAGGAAAAACATGGAAGTATAAGTGGATGATATGTTAGTAAAGTTAAAGAAAGAAGTCAATCACGTAAGAGATTTGAATGAAATCTTTGGAATATTAAGGAAGTACAAATTGAAATTGAATCCACAAAAGTGTTCCTTTGGGATCCAATTCGGGAAATTCTTGGGATATATCTAACCCCAATCAAATCAAAGCAATTAGGATAATGGAAGAAACAAAGACGAGTAAAGAAGTAATGGGACTGAATGGATGAGTCGCTGCACTCAGCAGGTTCATATCAAGGGCTACTTATAAATGCATTTTTTTCTACGATGAAATTAAGAACAAAAAACCTTTCCATGAACATAAGAGTGCTAGAAACCCTTTTAAGATCTATAATTTTTTTTGGAAAAACCACCAAAGCTTGACATCTAAAAAGTTCGCTTATTACTTACAACTATCGACCTGAAAGTTGTAGTCTTATTTCCAAGCACACACCCAATCAAAATATTAACCAATTAACCACTTAGGTAAGTCTTCAACAAACCCGAGACATTAGGAAGATTGATAAAATGGAGGATGAGTTGAGCCAAAATGACATTGAATATCTAACCCAAGTATCAACTAAAGGGCCAGCCTTGGCCGATTTTGTAGTATAATGTATTGGATTCATTAAATAGAAATTGGAAAAGGAAAAGAAATTCAAGATGGAAGTTATATTTAGACGAAGCTTCTAGTAAACAAGGAGCCGGGGACGGTTATGTGATAATTACACTTGATTGACATTAGCAACATTATGGGATGAAGTTAGGGTTTATTGAAACTAATAACGTGGCTGAGCATGAATCTATGATAGCAGTGTTAACTTTTGTTCAACAACCAAAAATCCTAAGGATTGAGAAATTTATCGATTCACGGTTAATGGTACACCAATTGAAAATGGAATAACAAACCAAAGATACTCATTGGTTCAGTACGTAAAATGAATCCAAGAGATGCTAGTTTAGTTTATTTATTCAACAAAAACCAAGGGAGAAGAATGCATAAGCAGATTCCGTAGCAAAATTGGAAAGCTTACAAGGAGCACTAGAAATCGAAATTATTCCCATTGGATTCCAACGGAACCCTAGTACCAAATTAGAGAAAGAAGGATCAAATAATGAAACATTAGTTCAAACTCGATCACAAGTTCAACAACCACAATATGGCAAGGAAGATCCTTGGAAAAATAGTATTCGTGGAGAAGCTTTCAAAAATATGGGAATAAACGCTTATGAGGACCAATATACTAATATTTAGATGATTCCATAATTGAGTACTTGGAAAAAGAAATATTTCCCAAAGGAAAAAATGAAATGCAAAAGTTGAGATATCGAGTCCCTTAATATACCATAATCAATGGGATATTATATTTGAAAATGGTATTCAACAACTTACTTGTGATATGTTACACCAAAAGCAAGAGCAAGGCTATTGAAAGAAACATATGAGGGATTCTGTGGGGATCACTCCAATGGAGTAAAACTAGTAAAGAAGTTAATGAGTTGAGGTCATTATTGGCCTCGCGTCACTAAGGGTGCATTAACCAGCATTAAAAGGTGTGATAAGTGCTAAAAGTTTTCTAGAATTCTATAGTTACCTCTGAATGAATTAACTCTTGTCACGAGCCTATGGCCTTTTGATTGGACTTCTTTTAGCCTTAAAAGAAGGAGGAAAGTTTGCCATATTATAATAGACTACTTTACCAAAGAGGTGGAAGAGGAACCATTGCTAAACACTACCGTTGGAAAAGTCTTGAGGGCTGTCATCAAAAATATAGTTACCAGATTTGGACTCCCTAATAAGATCATTTCTAACAGTGAGCCTCAATTCGAGAGCGACATGTCAACCCATTATTGTGATAGAAATGGAATACAATTTTTTTTGTTGGCAGCTCATCTAAAAGCTAATGGTTGCAGTAGATGCAACAAATAAGATCATAAAGAATATTTTAAAGCAACGACTAAGCAAAGCAAAAGGAAACTTGGTGGAGAAACTTTCCCTCATTTTTTGGTCATATAGTACTTCCATGACAATAGCCATTGGCGTATGCCATATTCTTTAACATATGGATTTGAAGCCATGCTACCAGTTAAGGTGGAATTCCCTTCATGTTGAAGGATTACATACACATAGTAATCAAACCAAGAGATAAAGAAAGGTTCACCCAACTTGATTAATGAAAGAAGAGATCAAGCCGCCTAAAAACAGCTAAGTACCAATGAATCTCCCAATATTACAATTCAAAAGTAAAAGGAAGGTCACCAGGAAAGGAGATCTAGTACTAAGGAGAGCAATGGCAGATAAAACGGATTCAATAGATGGCCTATTAGGACCATATTGGTAAGGACCATTAGTCATTCATGAAGTAATTCCTCTAAGAACTTATCGATTAAGTGGACTAGTTGGAAATGTGATAGCAAGAACATGGAACGCCAAATATTTAAGACCATGTTTACAACGTTGGATGAATAAAGTGGATTGCTAAAATATCTTCCCAAAAAGTAGCCACCAGACTGAGATGTGATATGTTTAACTAAGCTCCTAAACTGATGAGGTTAGCGAGATTTGTTAAGCAAAAGCACACCTCATATATAGAAGATGATAATTAAGCTTTTGGTCCTACAGTCAGGCCTGGTCAAAGCATCAATCCAAGGGAGATGGACGAAAAGCCTTCTGTCCTGCTGTAAGACCTAACTGAAGCATCCATCCAAAAAGTGGTAGTCAACTAAGCCTTTGGTCCTTCCTCCAGGCCTAGCTAAAGCAACCACCATGGGAGATGGACGAAAAGCCTTCGATCCTACTGCAAGGCTTGGTCGAAGCACCCATCTAAAGAGTGATGGTCAAGAGAGTCTTTGGTCCCACAGCTAGACATGGCCAAAGCACTAATCTAAGGGAGACGAGCGAAAAGCCTTCAGTTCCACTGCAAAGCATGACCGAAGCGCTCATCCAAAGTATGATGGTCAATTAAGCATTTGGTCCCGTCATCAGGCCTGACCAAAGCATTCATATAAGGGAGATGGTTAAGAATTCTTCGGTCACACCCCAGGCCTGATCGAAGCACCCATCCAAAGAGTAAACGTTACTTAACCCTTTGGCCCTGTCATAAGGCCTGGTTAAAACAACCATTTAATAGAGGATGGTAACCTAAACTCCTTATTCGATGGACAATCGAACTTAAAGTTCAATTAAGCTAAAAACGAAGCAGTAAGGAAGAACAATCCAAAATTTTCACAAAATAGGTGCAAGACCATTGGAAGTTGAATATGAAGAAGCTATCACACATTGATGGCAAAAGAGCAATTACAATTCAAAGACCATGTTGCTACCGAAAGATGAATATGAAGTAGTTATTGAAAGTTGATAATGAAGTAGTTGTTGTAGGTTAAAACATAATATAGCTATCACAAGTTGTACATGAAATGGTTATCGCAAGTTGATATAAAAGGTAGCCATCGAAAGTAGATGATGAAAAAGCCATCAGAAGTTGAAAATTGAATATAAGAGGTAGTTATCATATGTTGAAGGGAACTATCGATAGTTGGCAAGTGGAGTTCGCATGTTAATGGGAGCTATCAAAGATTATTAAAAGAGGAAGTTGTCACATGTTGAAGGGATCTATCGATGGTTAACAAATGGAGCTGTCGCATGTCGAGGGGGGCTAGCGAAGATTGAATATTAGAGGAAGCTATCACATTTTGAAGAGATTTATCGAAGGTTTATAAAAGGAAGTTGTCGCATGCTGATGGAAGCTATTGAATATTGAATATAAGAGGAAGTTGTCACATGTTCATAGGGTCTATCGAAGGTTAATAAAAGGAAGTCGTCCCATGTTGAGGGGAGTGATCGAAGATTGAATACAAGAGAATGATGTTGCATGTTGAAGGGATCTATCGAATGTTGACAAATCGTGCGTGAGAGGCGCTATCAAAGACTGAATATAAGATGAACTTGTCACACGTCGAAGGTATTAATATCGAAGGTTGAAAAATGGAGCTGTCGCATATTGAAGAGCTCTATTGAAGGTTGACAAATGGGGCTATCGCATGATAAAGGGAACTATCTAAAGTTAACAGATAAAGGTGATGGATATTGAAAGTATACACCTAAAATTAATGCCTCAGCTAGCCACGTGGCACTACCTGATTGGACTAGCCATGCCGCATCATCTTGTAAAGGTTATAGGAGGCTTGTGCCAATGTCTTCTCAAACATGTTCCATATCGACAAATCATGACTATTAATTTTTCCAAGTGACGCTTATCATAAATCTAAGGGTTAATATTCTCTATAAATAGGTATGTCCCCTACTTGAAAGCGGTGAATTCCGAATTGTTCTTCTTCCTTATTTTCATTCTATTGTGCGTAATAAAAGAAACTTAAGTTTAGGACTTTAATTGCCACTAGGTCATGATTGATTTTGTGACTTTCTCACCAAGGACTTTAACAAAGCATACACAATGACTTCATATGGACTCAATACTTGCATGCTTGACTAAGTGTCATGTCTTACTCAGTTACCATTGAATCTTTGTAACTAAAGCATCTTAAATTGAACCAAATTTTGACCTAATATGATCCATTATGGATAGGTGCCGATCCATCGAGGAGGAGGCGTAATGATGGAGTTGATAAAAATAAAGGTAATGGTCATGCAAAGAGCTCCTTGGTAGAACATTTGGAAGAAATATTGAGAGAGATGCTCATAGGAGAAGTAGATCGATGGGTCACAGTCAAGATCGACAACAAAGTAAGACCGGATGATTGGACTCTCCAGCGATAGGGAGACCCGACATTGTGATCCTAGCCATGACTGCTTAGGCAGTGGCTATAATGGCTCCTCACGTAATCGAGCACACAGTGATGCACTCGACGATGCAATTTAGGGTTGAATGAAGGAACCGACGAAGTGATTAATGAAACAATTTAGATATTGCTTTAAAAGGATAAACCAAAGGATAATCAGGAAACAGGTTTTGGTCAAAATCGCCGGGTCAAAATCTGTTCACAATGGATATTAGAGCAGTAGTGTATCGAAGGAAATATGCCAATTATTTTAAGTTATAGTGGATTAATGGATCCTCTACGGCAGTTATGAAATATGATTGGCATATGGATGGTGGCAGAAAGAATGATTCTGTGAATTGTGTTGGCTTTCCAATGTTCTTGTAAGGACTAGCTACAATGTGGTTTTGCGGGCTGGAGTTAGTATCTATATCATTGTATGATCATTTGGCATATAAATTCTGTCACCTTGGCATTCAATCCGATAACCAAAGGATGCTCAGTCATTGGTAAATATTCCACAAAGGAATGTAGAAAACTAAAACTATATTTGAAAAGGTTCAACATATCAGTGACATGTTAGAAATCAAAAGGATATAGTTTGGTATTGATGGTAATAATTAACGGAGTGGATAGTTGCCCGGACTTTGGTAAGTAGTTGAAAATGAAGAAGTAAGCCACACTAAAAGATTTAAAAAAAGAGAACCAGTTTATGTGCTTAGAAGAGGAAAAAATGGATAATAAGTTAAGCGGTAGTGGTCAAGCTGGAACAAGCAGCATGGAAAAGAATAATGAAGCTATTAAGAACGTTGGTAGTAATGGTAATAACAATATTAATGATAAATAAAGAAAGAATTACAACGCTGGGGGTAATAAGGAGGACACTAGAAAATGCTTTTAGTTTTCCCCAAATGGTAAATATATAGAGTTGAACGAATCCATCAAAAATATTTAATTGACAATCTATGGCATGGTGAGGTAAAAGAAGCGTCCTCTAAGAGAGGCTACTAACAAGGAAAAATGTACGGGAAAGTATTGTCATTTCCATGAGACTTATGGGCATAATATGAATGAGTGTAGGCATCTTAAGGTCAGGACCGAGGAACTAATTAGAAAAGTAGCTAACTTGGTATATTAGGTATCTGTAGGAAGGGGGACAAAAGAACAACTAACACCTATGGCAGCAATTGGTATATTAGGTATCTGTAGGAAGGGGGACAAAAGAACAACTAACACCTATGGCAGCAACCTCGAGGCGATATGCAAGGAACTAGTGGAGATGGATCATGGTCACATAGGCATAACTTGGTAATTAACAAGATATTTGGCGATCTACATCTCATAGAGAAGAATTAGAATGAAATGTGATGTTATTAGAGTTCCTTGAGGAATGCTCTGCAAGAGATTTTCTACACAATCGAGGAATACACTCTCACTGAGCAATAAAAGAGGATAGATGATGACATTATCTTTAGAATTAGGGATGTTATAATTAACAGGGTCTAAGAACCAACCCTTGATCCAATCGTGATTATGGTCATGATTGAACAACCTACCATTCACAGAGTGTTGGTTGATAGCGGGAGTTCGATAAATATTCTGTCCAAAAGAGCATTTGATGAAATATAATTGAATGTGAAGGATTCGCTGTCTTGTACATCCCATCTATAGGGTTTTAACAGAGAGGAAACATCTCTGATTGGTTGTATATGGATAATTGTTCGGCTCAAAGAAAAGGCCCATAGGGTAATATGGGTATAGACCTTCGTTGTGGTGATGAAATTCTACCGAAAAAGCCTAATTGGGCCAGCCAGCCCTTGCGAATTTTAAGATTGATTTAGCTCCATGTGTTTAATAATGAAATTTTTCAGTGATGGAGGAGTTGAAACAAAAGTTTTGGAAGAGAATATTACGTCGTAAATTTGCGAGAAGGCTTTGAGAGAAAGGAAAAGGTGCAGAGAAGACTCTCTACATCAATACATCAAATGCATAGCAATTACCATCCGAGCCTAAGCTCGTGTCCATTAGCGATTCGTATAAAGCCATGGACCCATGGAAAAATCAAAAGAGGCAAGGGAAGGGCCAATGGAATTGGTGTATGAGATTTAAGTAGATGAGAACGATCCAATGAAGATCGCCAAAATTGGGTCTCAAATTAGCTTGAGGATGATGAAGGAACTAATTATGTTTCGAGAACCGGAATGTGTTCACATTCACACATGTGTGGTATTTCTCCTAAAGTTGCATGTCGTGCATTGAATGTCATTCCAATATATGTTCCTATGAATTAGAAGGGATGCGACATGGAATGAGAGAGTTCCATTGTGTTGAAAGAGGAAGTGGATAAGTTGTTACAAAAAATTTCATTTGAGAAGCATTATACCCGAAAAGGTTAGAAAATCCCATGATGGTTAGGAAGGCTAATCAAAGTTGCGAACATGCATAGATTTTTCATATTTGAACAAAGTATGCCCAAGGATCACTTTCCACTTCCACGGACTAATCAACTCGTGGATGGAACAACTAGGCATGAACTACTATCTTTTTATGGACGTGTATTCTTGTTATAATAAAATGGTGATGCATGTCCCAAATCAGCAGCATACAAGTTTAAAGTGGGCTTAGGACTGTATTATTGCAAGGTAATATCGTTTGGTTTGAAGAATGCAGGAGGTACTAACTAGCATTTAGTCAATAAGATGGTCATGGAACAAAACGTAAGTTTGAAGACAATATGCTAGTGAAGTCAAGGTAATCAAGGGACCACATAAGCGATTTATCAAAAATGTTCGTTGTACTCTGTAGTACAAAGACGCTGAATCTACTAAAATGTTCGTTCGGATTCACATCTAGGAAGTTCTTAGGGTATACCATGAATTCAAGTGATACTGAAGCTAACCCAGAGCAAATCGAAGCGTTGAGACAACTTATGGCTCTAAAGACTAGGAGGGAAATGTAGAGTTTGAATGGCAAGGTTGCCGCTTTGAATAGATTCATCTCAAAAGCATCTTATACATGTCTACCATTCTTTGATGTCTTCAAGAAACAAAACGGAAAGTTTAGATGGACATATGAATGTGAAGCTTCCTTTCAACAATTACTGGAATATCTTTGGAAACCTCTAGTTTGATCAAACTATTTGGAAGGAGAACATTTTTACATCTATTTAGTGGTATCGACTCACGCACTAGGTGCGACACTGGTGCATGATGAAGGGAAAATCCAAAGGCGCGTATTGTAACAACCCACCTTTACACCTATAGTACCAAAGAGTATAACTAGGTAATACTATATGATAATACGTAGAATGAGGCAATATTGCACTTCCGTACGTGAATATTCCTTTGGGCTAATACTAGTATGCATTTAAAATCGAATAAACAACTCACTCATACGTACTGAGTATCAACAAAAAGAAATAAGCACATGCGTTTTCCGGATATAACACTATACAATATAAAATAAATCATAGGGAACACACGGTTATCCATGCAGCGATTGTGAGTCGGCGGAATAAGGATCTTAGCGCTAAATTAAGACTAGAAGGGAGTGAATAGTGTTTAATGGATTATATGAATATTCTTCAAATTCTTTATGATTTTATTTAGAATGATGCAATTAACAATCACAGAAACAATCATAGAATCAAAGTGCAAATAAAAGTAAATGCAGTAAAAATAAAGAGGAAAGAACACACCAAGATTTTAACTGGTTCGGAGTTACCCTACATCCAGTCTCGTACAATTTCATTTATAGATTTCTTTTCAATTAGTAAATGCAAATACAATCTTGAATTCAAGGCTATTAGACACACCCTCCAGAATACAGACCTCTGGTACAGTCACTTAATTTTCGGGCTACAAGCACACCCAGTGAATTTACGGGCTATTTAGTAAAACCAATTGATTTTGCGGTTTACAATCATACCCATAAGTATCGTAGTATGATTTCATAGAGTTTTACAGACTCATATCTTCGATCTTGATTATTATTGGTCCTATAACTCTTGAATGGCACTTTGATCTTGGTTTGAGTGAGAGAGATGAAAGAAATCAGAGAGTAGATGAAGGAGAATCAAACAGTGATGATTAAATTTTATTCTGGTTGAATTTCGGAAGAGTTTGTGTAACAACCCTGGTATTGATGATTACTTGTAAAAATTAAATTATAACGGTGGTTGTAATTTAATAATATGAATTTAAATAATTTGGAGATTTAAATGTGTATTTTAAATAAATAATGGATTTTGGAAATAAATGTGAAAATAAAGTTTGAAAACTTTATTTTGTTTTTTCTTTGTGAGAATAATGGGTGAAATATGATTTATTTGAGAAAAATGCAATAATTCTTGTGATTATTGCCAAGCACTTCTTTTAATAATTTTTAAAGGGTGTATTTGATTTTTAAAGGTTGTTTATTTAAATAAGATAAAGTGGAATTTAGTTTAAAAATGAGTTTTAATTATAGATTTGAGCTTAGAATGGTTACTTATATTTTTCTAAGCAAGAAAATATTTTTGTGGAATTTTAGAAGTTAAAAATGTGGAATTATGCATTTATTTGTGTAAAATTGTGTATTTTTGTGAAATAAAAATGTTTTTTAAAAATATAAATTTATCTTCTATATAGTGTAATTTTTTTATTTTATAAGTATACAAATTTACATATTTTTCTTATGTAAAAATATGGAGAGAAAAATGCATTTTTGTTGTCTAATTAGTGTAAATATGAAACCTTTATAATATAAGTGTGAAAAATAAACTCAGGCCATTTATTTTCTTTTAATGTTTGGAACCCATTAGGCCCAATAGTGCTAAAAACAAGTTGAGAAATGAGAAAATAGAAGCCTGGACCGTTCATTTTCCTTATCTTCTTCTTCCAGGCAGTATAAAGAAACCCATGGCCACCTCTTTTCAAAAATAAATTTTTTCTTCAAATCTTGCTGTAATAAAAGAGAAAATCATCAAAACAAAAGTAAGAGAAGGTAATCAAATCCAATACTTAGCATATTTCATCTAAAATCTTGAGGTTGATCATGAAATTGTTTGTAACTTGTTTCTTCTTTCATGTATATTCAATTTTTAACATTTATAGGTTCTTAAGGCCCTTCTTCACCAAAAGCTTCAATTTTCTTCAACTAATTGGTGTTATTTTTGCTATTTGCCTAGGTGAGTTACTGCTCACAATTGCTAGCTGAAGCTAAAGCCTCAAAATGCCAAAATCTAACTGAAAATAGTTTCAATATATTGATTTATGTTCTTGTTTTGTTTCTGTGGAATCTGAGTTTGAGTGTCACTTTGCACGTCATTTTCTCCCAATTTCGGCAACTAAATACTGCCGGATTTTTTTTCAGTTGATAGCATGTGTGTTGTAATATATGTATGCTAAATTTCATTGCAAAACATATTCGTTTGACTCCTAAAAACTGCACTATAAAATCAATGCACAGCCTGATAATTTTTTGCACACATTGTTATTTAGTTGCGGCAAACATGGCTTGAGTCCATGTTTGAGACATCATATCTCTTTCATTTGTTGCTCAAATTGCATGATATTTTTTTGTTTGAAAGATAAAGTTTGTACTATGTGCATACCAAATTTCAGGTCATTTTGACCTATATAGCTTATAAAATTATGCTGCCGAACTTTGATCCGGAGCATGATTTTGCCCAGATTTTTGCAGTGAAAACACTGTTTGGGTTCAGCTTTGAGACATCATAACTTCTTCACACTTTATCCAAATTGCATGATTCTTTTTTTGTTTGAAATTTGAAGTTTTTTTTATTGGCACACCCATTTTCAGCTTAATCCGAGCTAATTTTCTTCTCTATTTTATGCCTGAAAGTTGAACCCAAGATGGTTTTCAGGTCTGTGCATTTTGGTTTTTGAACTGTTGCAAACATGGCCTGGGTCCATGTTTGAGACAGTGCATTTTTTTCATTTCTAGTCAGAATTCATCGATTCTTTTTTTGTTTGAAAGATGAAGTTTTCTACTTTGTGTAAACCAATTTTTAGTTCAATTTACATTCGTTAGGCCACCAATTTTATGTCCGAAATTTGAACCCAGAGAAGATTTCAAACCTGGGTATTATTTTGCCAAGTTTTTTTATGTTCATCTTCCGTCCGATTTTTGACTGTTACTTCATTTTTTGTGATATTCTGAAGTATTTTGTGGGCTATGATGCCAAAAAATACGTTAGTCTAGTTTTGATGAATTTGGAATTCAAATTTTGAATCATTTGAATTTAATTTGATTTAAATTTGAATTTCGGTTTGGGTGTTTTGCTTGTTTTTTGGTCGTTTTCGACCACAGTTTTCTACAAAAAAATTTTGAAATGATTTTAAAATTGAGAGGATTTAAAAATAATTATTATATAATATTTTAAAGAATTTTCAAGTAAAAAACCTATTTAATCTTTATAATAAGGGAAAATTTCAAACATAGTTTTCGAAATTGGTTTTCAAAGATTATTTTTAAGGTAAATTATTTTCTATAAAAATTTCATGTTTTTGCATCATCGAGCGAGTAAGAAGGAGAGTTAAACAATTGGGTAAAACGTGTAGTATGTGATACGTGCATTTATCCTTTCGGCTAATTCCTAACTTGTCCATTTGATCGTTTTGGCCAACGGGTTTAGTTTACCGATGATATGAGGTGAACCTTTTACTGCTTTGTACGGGAAATTTACTAGAGGTTAGTAAACCGTTTAGCGTGAACGGGTGGTACGGGACAAAAGTTAACACTTTTTGGGTTCCTTTCCTAGAGTTTGTGACACATTTGCCTGTTGGCGTGCTAGTACTGGACCTTCGGGTCATTTGCCATTGCGGCGTATTTGTCTTTGGACATTTTCCATTGTGGCATATTTGTCTTTGGACGTTTGCCATTGCGGCATATTTTCCATTGCAGCGTATTAGTCTTTTGACGTTTGCCTTTGGGCGAGGTACCTATTATGTGAAACAGCACTCGGCTGAAATAGCATGTGAATAACCTTTTTGAGATGATTTTTACCCTTATGTGTCATCATTTTGGAATCGGTCCTTTCAACCATTCGTTAGCGATTACTTGGGATTTTTGGACTCTTGGGAGTTCTTTTGAGATTTTCATTGCCAACATTGGCGTGCTGAGATTTTTCTTTTGGCGTATATATATTGAGATTGCCTATTGGTGCTATTTATGGGATTTGCCTTTTGGCATTGTATAAGATTTTTATCTCTTTGTTGACATTTGCCTTATGGCTTATGTCGAGATTACTTTGGCTTATGTTTTCCTTGGAGTTGTCGATATGGCGAGTTAGGGAATTACTCTTTTAGGAGTTTACATTTTACTATTCCCTAAATAATTCTTATTTGATTTATGATTGCTGATGATATAAGGCATGCTATATTTTAGCGATTCATGAGATTTTCCATCTCCTTTGTGTTTTATGCTTACTGAAGCAATGGTGTACCATCACCTAGTGTAATCATATATGCCATACATGATGTGTATCCTCCATATGTCAATGGTTAGCTTTCTTATTGTTATTTCTTGTTTAAGAAGAATATCACTATGCTCTTATGCTATATTATTCTGCTATCACCTTTTGTTGATTTGTTTAGCTAGACTGACCCGTGTATTTTATACTTGGGACAAACCGAAGTGTTTTAGGTTAGGTACATTTGGACTTAGCCTATTTTGCTTCTGCATAGACTATTCTGCTAGCTCTTTTTGTAATAGCTTTTTGTGTAGTCCTTTTTGGTTTGCTACTCTGATATGTATATTCTTTTGATTCATTTTTGTGTTATGGTCGTCATACCACATATGTGATGTATAATTTTGTATACTCTGTGATGTATTTGTATATGTGTGTATATATGGGATCATCTGCTGTTCTGTGATGTGTTTTGCATTTGAGTTGTTGTATTTTGTTCTGATAGATCCTATAGCCACCTATGGCTTTGTATTAAGTATTTATTGGATATGTCGATCCACTTGAATCGGGAAAAAATATATGGCATAGTCGACGTATTCAATAGTATTTAAGACAAGGCTATTGATGGTCACTCCTATCCAGCCCTATTCTCTGCATAAGTAGACAGCATTACCCAGTAATACTCTTTGTCAATGTGGCCCTCGGGGTGGGACGTCATAGCTTGGTATCAGGGCCGAGTTTAGAACAAAATATGATAAACATAGAACAACAACACATATTACGGTGCATCAAAATGTAATGCAAACGTTACTGAATCATCATGCTTTTGTTCTTTTCGTGTCATTTGGGGTAGATAGAATTTTGGGAATATTCTAGGAATGCATTTTAATTCTATAGTATTCCATGTTTGAATTAATGATATCTACCATGTGAATAACCTTTATCTTATCTTAACTTTCAGTTAATGGCTGGAAGAGGCAGAGAACGATGTTCGGATGCGGGGCAGTCCAGTGGCTCCCATCCGGATGGACTATATACGTCTGTCGATCAGTTCATGGAATTATTTAGGAGCACCCAACCTCTAGCTCCTACTCTAGCTTCTCCTTCGTGCAAGTCTCCTTTCGCGTGCATGTGCAGTGACTTTGCACATTTCAGAGGCAAGCCATTCAAAGGCTCCGAGTCTGTTTTGGAGGTTCGGGCTTGGATTCGTTCTTGTGAGCGGATATTTTCTTGCATGGATCTTTCGGATTATCACAGGGTTCTTGTAGCATCTGGCATGTTACATGATTGGTACGAGCGATTCACTGCTGAACTCGATGAGTCTACTCTTTACTTGGACCCAGTTTAGAGAAAGATTCAAGCTTAAGTTCGTTCTTGAGTCTGAGAAAGCATCTCTTACCCGTCGCTTCCTCGAGCTAAAGCAAGGGAAATCTTCTGTTTCTTATTATGTGTCTTCTTTCGAGGCTCTTTCTAAGTATGGCATTGAGTATATTAGCACTCCATACAAGAAGAACCTCAAGTTCGTTTACCGCCTTAAGAAGTATTTGAAGAAATCTTTGATGTTGCAGCTCACGCTTTCTTTTGAGGAGCTAATTGACTCGGTGCTTCATCTTGAAGCCATCAAGAAGGAGATCGATAGTGGTGATGATGTTGAGGTTCGCAAGAACCCCAACAAGAAGCGGTTTCCTTTTCAGAAATCCAAGTTCTTTCCATCTAAGAAGAAGAAGCCAGTTGGTTCTACTTCTCGGCCTCAGTCTCGGCCTCAGTCTCAGCCTTAATCTATTGGAGCACCTCCTTCTCACAAGGGGCGTTTCAATTGTGGTTTGCCCAACCATATGATTCAGCAGTGTCCTACTCTTTGGATTTTGCAAGAAAGAGGGCCATCGTATTTCCAATTGTCCAATTGCTCAGAGTAGTTCTAAATCTGGAAAGAAGAATGTAGCGGATGCTTCTGGAGGTTCTTCTCAGCGCAGAGGTACTTCTTCTTCTATTCTTGAAGGTTCTGTGTTGTTTCACGATCGTTCTATACGAGTCCTCTGTGATATGGGTGCGTCACATTCATTTATATCTGAGAAGCTCATCGATGATTTGTCTTTGGATGTTTCTTGTATGATTACTTCATTGAGGATTGCGAATCCTGTTGGGGGATCCGTAACCCTTAGCATGCTTTGTGACGATGTTGAGATGGTTTTATGTGGATTTTCTTTTCGTGCAAATCTGCACGTTATTTCTTATTTTTGATTTGATATGATTTTGGGTATGGACTGGCTGGTGCAATACGATGCCAGGATTACTTGTTCTGAGAGAATTTTATATCTTTGACATCCAGACTCGTCTGCTCAGCTATCACTTGTCCTTCGGAATGTGGATAATTCTGAAGCATCTTTATTATCTCTGGACTCACGAGGTGATGATGATATATCTCATATTACTATTGTTTGTGACTTCTCTGATGCGTTTGAGCCTGTCTCGGGTTTGCCACCCAAGCGGGCTATCGAGTTCTGCATTGATCTCATTCCAGGCGCGTAGCCAGTTAGTCGTCCCCCCACAAGGATGTCTACCAAGAAAAATGAGGAACCGAAGAAGCATATTTTAGAGCTTGAAGCTAAGCATTTTTTTCAGTCTAGTTGTTCACTGTGGGGTGCCACGGTCGTCTTCGTGAAGAAGTCTGATGGAACTCTTAGGCTTTGCATCGAATATCGCAAGCTTAACGAGTTGACTATCAAGAATAGGTATCCTTTACCTAGGATCGACGATATGTTTGATCAATTGAGTGGTGCCAAGTTCTTCTTTCTGCTCAACCTTGCCACTGGTTTTCATCAGCTCCAAGTTGCAGAAGATAGCATTCCTATTACAGCTTTCCACACTCGATATGGATCTTACGAGTGGCTCGTTATGCCGTTTGGTTTGATGAACGCTCTTGCTTTCTTTGTTGACCTTATGAATTGAGTATTATGGGAATATCTCGATAAGTTTGTCCTTGTATCAATCGACGACATTCTTGTTTATTCGAAGTCAGAAGCCGAGCATGCTAATCACTTGAGAATTGCCTTGAGTGCTCTTCGTCACCATCAGCTTAACGCCAAATTCTCCAAGCGCCATTTCTGGTAGAATAAGGTAAAGTTCCTAGGTCATGTTGTTTCTTCCGAAGGCATTTCGGTCGATCCTTCGAAGATCGAATCCATCCTGAATTGGAAGAGGCCTGATAATGTTCATGAGATTCGTAGCTTCCTTGGATTGGCAGGTTATAACCGCCGGTTCATTAAGGATTTCTCTCGTATCGTGCTTCCTCTCACCAGCCTTACTCGAAAAGGCAATTGGTATATTTGGCCCGACAAGTGTGAAGCTTCTTTTCAACAGTTGAAGGAGCTTCTCACTAATGCTCCTATTCTAGTGGTTCCCGAAGGGAATCAAAATCTTATTGTCTACAACGATGCTAGTAGATGCGGCCTCGATGTCGTGCTTATGCAGAAGGATTGGGTAGTTGCTTATTCTTCTAGGCAACTACGACCGAATGAAGTAAGCTATGCTACTCATGACCTCGAGTTAGGTGCCATTGTCTTCACCTTGAAGATTTAGCGCCATTATCTATTAAGCGAGCACTTCATTCTATACACTGATCACAAGTCCTTGAAATATCTATTCACACAGAAGGAGCTCAACATGAGGCAACGGCGTTGGCCAAGTTCCTTGCCTCCTATGACTTCGATATCCTGTATACCCCTGGTAAGGGTAATCGTGTTGCTGATGCGCTTAGTCGCAAACATTCAGCTGTTGTCTCTATGATGTTAGCCGAGTGGGATGTTCTAGAGACCTTATCACTTTGTGATATTCGAGATCGAGCTTCATATTCTGATTCTTCTATCTTATTATTTAGTTTGGAAGCTCGACCTAACTTATTGGATCGTATTGCCGATGCTCAGCGGCATGATCCAAATTTTGTGCACCTTATTCAGATTTATGAGTCTGACTCCCTGATGAGGAGTTTCGGGATTTCAAGATTGATTCTCATGGATGTCTTCGCAAGAAGAACCATCTTGTTGTGCCTTTCGATTCTGCACTTAGGCACGGCATTCTTAATGACTGTCATCGTTCTAAGTATACCATTCATCCTGGCAGTAGTAAGATGTATGCCGATATGCATCACTTTTATTATTGAGAAGGCATGAAGCGTGATGTGGAAAGTTATCGCATGACTTGTCAATGTATCAAAGCCGAATATCAGCGCCCTTCTGGTCTCCTACAGCCTCTAGAGATTCCATTGTGGAAATGGGATCATATTTCGATGGACTTCATTGACAGCCTACCTCATTCGAGATCGAGCCATTCTAGCATTTGGGTTATTGTTGATCGTCTCACCAAATCAGCTCATTTCATTCCTATTAAGTCTAATAGGAGTGCTTTTCATTTGGCTAAGTTGTATATCAAGGAAATCGTGAGACTTCACGATGTTCCTCGTTCGATTGTTTATGACCATGATCCGCCATTCACGAGCCATTTCTGGCAGAGTCTTCAGCAAGCTTTGAGAACAAAGCATAATTTCAGCGCAGCATATCATCCGCAGACTGATGGAAAGACTGAACCAGTGAATCGTATTCTCGAGGATCTTCTCTGTGCTTGCATTCTAGATTTCGGTGGTAGTGGGGAGGATCACCTACCTCTTGTGGAATTTTCCTACAATAATAGTTTTCAGTCCAGTATCGATATGGCTCCTTTCGAAGCCTTATACGGAAGGCCATGTCGATCATCTTCTTATTGGTTGGAATCTGGTGAGAAGCTTATTCTTGGCTTAGATTCTGTTCGTGATTCTTCTAAGAAGATTGATCTTACGTACACAACCGTAGGAAGCCTGACGAGTTCTCAGTTGGTGTCGTTATTCATGTTTCTCCTTTAAAAGGGGTTATGCGCTTCAGTACGACTGCGAAACTGGCTCCTCGCTTTATAGGGCCATTTCCTATTACTGAATGTATTGGCCCTGCGGATTATAGAGTTTCACTTGTAGCTCATCTATCTGGCATTCACGATGTGTTTCACGTCTCTCAGCTTCGAATGTGTCTTCGAGAATCAGATTCCATTATCGATTCTCCTGATTTGCAAAAGCTTGAGATCTCACCGGACCTATCTATTGTGTAGTAGCCTATTCATTTACTTGCTTCGGAGTGAAATGCCTTCGAAACAAGGACGTGCCGCTCGTTAAAGTTCAATGGTCCGCTAATCCCAATGACTGTACTTGGGAAACCAAAGAGTTTATCAAGCGATCTTATCCTGGTTTTCTACCTTTGCATAGCGATGGTGAGAATATTTTTAACTCAAGCTTGTCTTTTTCTTTTAAGTGATGAAATTAAATTGTTGGATACAAATTCTTCCCTTGGAATTGTGAGGATGCAATTTTGTTAAGGGGGGAGTTTGTAACAACCCTGGTATTGGTGAATACCTATAAATATTAAATTATAATGGTGGTTGTAATTTAATATTGTGAATTAAAATAATGTAGATTTAAATGTGTATTTTAAATGAATAATGGATTTTGGAAATAAATGTGAAAATAAAGTTTGAAAACTTTTTATTTTTTTTCTTTGTGAGAATAATGGGTGAAATATGATTTATTTGAGAAAAATGCAATAATTCTTGTGATTATTGCCAAACACTTCTTTTAATAATTTTTAAAGGGAGTATTTGATTTTTAAAGATTGTTTATTTAAATAAGATAAAGTGGAATTTAGTTTAAAAATGAGTTTTAATTATAAATTTGAGTTTAGAATGGTTAGTTATATTTTTCTAAGCAAGAAAATATTTTTGTGGAATTTTAGAAGTTAAAATGTGAAATTATGCATTTTGTGTAAAATTGTGTACTTTTTTGAAATAATGGATTTTAATTATAAAAATGGTTTAAAAATATAAATTTATCTTTTATATAGTGTAAAATGTTTTATTTTATAAGTATAAAAGTTTACATATTTTTCTTATGTAAAATTATGGAGAAAAAAATGCATTTTTGGTGTGTAATTAGTGTAAATATAAAGCCTTTATAATATAAGTGTGAATAATAAACTTAGGCCATTTATTTTCTTTTAATTTTTGGAACCCACTAGGCCCAATAGTGCTAAACCAAGTTGAGAAATGAGAAAACAGAAGTCTATACATTTATTTTCCTCATCTTCTTCTTCCAAGCAGTAAAAAGAAACCCATGGCCACCTCTTTTCAAAAGTAAATTTTTTTCTTCAAATCTTGCTGAAATAAAAGAGAAAATCCTCAAAACAAAAGTAAGAGAAGGTAATCAAATCCAATACATGGAATATTACACCAAAAATCTTGAGTTTGATCATGAAATTGTTTGTAACTTGTTTTTTCTTTCATGCATGTTTAATTTTCAGCATTTACAGGTTCTTGAAGGCCCTTCTTCACCAAAAGCTTCAATCTTCTTCAGTTGATTGGTGTTATTTTTGCTATTTGCCAAGGTAAGTTACTACTCATAATTGCTAGCTGAAGCAAAAGCTTTGAAATGCCAAAAATCTAACTGAAAATAGTTTCAATATATTGATTTATGTTCATGTTTTGTTTCTGTGGAATCTGAGTTTGAGTGTCACTTTGCACGTCGTTTTCTACCAATTTCGGCAACTAAATGCTGCCAGATTTTTTCTGTTGATATTCTGTGTGTTGTAGTATATGTATGCTAAATTTCATGCTAAATTTCGTTGTAAAACATATTCGTTTGATGCCTGAAAACTGCACTGCAATCGATGCCGAGCCTGAAAATCTTCTGCACACATTGTTATCCGAGTTGCTGCAAACATGGCCTGAGTCCATGTTTGAGACATCATATCTCTTTCGTTTGTTTCTCAAATTGTGTGATATTTTTTTTTTTGAAATATAATTATTTGTACTATAAGCATATCTTATTTCAGGTCATTTTGACCAATAATTATAGAATTATGCTGCTGAACTTTGATCCGGGGCATGTCTTTGCGCAGATTTTTACAATGAAAACACTATCAGGGTTCAACTTTGAGACATCATAACTTCCTCATACTTTACCCAAATTGAATGATTCTTTTTTATTTGAAAGCTGAAGTTTTCTTTTATAGGCACACCCATTTTCAGCTTAATCTGAGCTAATTTGCTCCTTTTTTTATGACTGGAAGTTGAACTCAAGAGGGTTTTCAGGTTGTGCCTTTTGGTTTTTGAACTGTTGCAAACATAGCTCGAATCCATGAAAGGAACAGTGTAACTTTTTCATTTCTTGTCGAAATTCATTGATTCTTTTTTTGTTTGAAAGAAGAAGGTTTATATTTTGTTTAAACCAATTTTCACTTCAATCATAGGTTGTTCAACCACCATTCTTAAGTCTGAAATTTGAACTCATAGAAGATTTCAGACCTGGGTATTTTTTTTGCCTAAGTTTTGTAATGTTCATTTTCCTTCCGATTTTTGGCTTTTACTTCAGTTTTTATGATATTTCTGAAGTATTTTGAGGGATATGATGCCTATCAATAAGTTAGCCCAGTTTTGATGAATTTGGAATTCAAATTTTGAATTATTTGAATCTAGTTTGAATTTAAATTTGAATTTTGGTTTGAGTGGAATTTTGCTTGTTTTTGGTCGTTTTCGAGCACAGTTTTCTCCAAATCTTTTTGAAATGATTTTTAAATTTTAGATCATTTAAAAACAATTATTATATAATATTTTAAAGTATTTTTCAAGTATAAAACCTATTTTTTCTTTATAATAGGGGAAATTTTCAATATGGTTTCCAAATGGTTTTCGAAATCGGTTTTCAAAGCCTATTTTAAAAGTAAATTTTTTTCTATAAAAATTTCATGTTTTTGCACTACTGAGCGAATGAGAAGGAGAGTGAAATGATTGGGTAAAATGCGTAGCATGGGATACGTGCGTTTATCCTTTCGATTAATTCCTAACTTGTCTGTTTGATCGTTTTGGTCTACGGGTCTAGTTTACCGATGATATAAGGTGAACCTTTTACTGCTTTGAGTGTGAAATTTACTAGTAGTTAGTAAACCGTTTAGTGCAAAGGGGTGGTATGGTATACACATTAACACTTTTCGGGTTCCTTTCCAAGATTTCATGACACATTTGCTTGTTGGCGTGCTAGTACTGGACCTTCGGGTCATTTGTCATTGCGACATATTTGTCTTCGAACGTTTTCCATTGTGGTGTATTTGTCTTTGGACGTTTGCCATTGCGGCATATTTACCATTGCGGCATATTTTCCATTGCGGCATATTAGTCTTTTGACGTTTGCCTTTGGGCGAGGTACCTATTATTTGAAACAGTACTCGGCGAAAATAGCACGTGAAAACCTTTTTGAGATGATTTTTATCCTCGTGTGTCGTCATTTTGGAATCGGTCCTTTGAACCATTCGGTAGCGATTGCTTCAGGATTTTTGGACTCTTAGGAGTTCTTTTGAGATTTTCATTGCCTACATTGGCTTGTTGAATTTTCCTTTTGGCGTATATATATTGAGATGCCTATTGGTGCTTTTTATGGGATTTGCCTTTTGGCGTTGTATGAGATTTTTGTCTCTTTGTTAAAATTTGCCTTATGGCTTATATCGAGATGACTTTTGCTAATGTTTTCCTTGAAGTTGCCGATAAGGCGGGTTTGGGAATTACTCGTTTAGGAGTTTGCATTTTACTATTCCCTAAATAATTCTTATTTGATTTATGATTGCTGATGATATCAGGCATGCTACATTTCAGCAATTCATGAGATTTTTCGTCTCCTTTGTGTTTTACTCTAATTGAAGCAATGGTAATCTATCACCTAGTGTAATCATATATGCCATACATGATGTGTATCCTCCATCATTTAGGAAGAATATCACTATGCTCTTATGCTATACATGATGAGCTTTCTTAATATTTTTTCTTGTTTAGGAAGAATATCACTATGCTCTTATGCTCTATTATTCTGCAATCACCTTTTACTGATTTGTTTAGCTAGGCTGACCCGTGTATTTTATACTCGGGTCAGACCGAGGTATTTCAGGTTAGGTACATTTAGACGGAGCCTAGTCTCCTTCTGCATGGACTATTCTGCTAGCTCTTTTTGTTCCTTTTTGGTTCGCTACTCTGATGTGTATATTCTTTTGACTCCTGTTTGTATTATGGTCGTCATACCACATATGTGATGTATCATTTTGTATACTCTATGATTTATCTGTATATGTGTGCATATATGGGATTATTTGCTGTTCTGCGATGTGTTTTGCATTTGAGTTGTTGTGTTTTGTTCTAATAGATCCTATAGCCACCTATGACGTTGTGTCAAGTATTTATTGGATATATTGATCCATTTAAATCAGGAAAAACATATATGACGTTGTTAACGTATTTAGTAGATATTTAGGACAAGGCTATAGATGGTCGCTCCTATCCAGCCCTATTCTCTGCATTAGTAGACAGTATAATCTAGTAATACTCTTTGTTAATATGGGTCTTGAGGTGGGGCATCACAGTTTGGGTATAAATTAATTTAGAAATCAAGAGAGCGAAAAGACGAGAGAAGAATAAGAAAGTAGAAAATTCGTTTGGAAGTCGGGATATTTAGGGAAACAATGGTCATGTCTATTTGCAAAGAGATACGACAAAAAGACACTTCCATTCAAATTTGAATTTTGAAAATTAACGCCACTACATGGATAGGATATGTTGACATATCCCTTTGTATTTTGAAAAACTCTTTAAAAATATTATTTTGAAAATTCATTGCTTTGTAAAATAATTTGATACTTTGTAGAATCATTTAAATATAATTTATACACATTTTAATCAATAAAACTTCATAAAATAATTTTGGAAGATTTAAAATCAAAATTCATTATAAAACTTTGCTTTGGAAGATTTAAAACTTTATAAAATTCATTATAATGTAAATATTATATTTAAAATCAATATAATAGAAAATTACTAAAGTATAAAAAATCAATATATACAAACGTAAAAACACTAAAATAATATCTTTATAACTATAAGAGATTGTAAATCATTTTTATAAATATTTTTAAAATATTATTTTAAATTGGTATATTTAAAAAACAATTTAAATAGAAAAAAAGGGAGATATCAGGAAAGTGCTATCAAGGTTTTAACATACATTCTATGACCCTATAACTTATCTGAAATATCTTGAAATCTTGAACTCTTCAACACTTATGAGTATTCATAACTAACTTCTAAAACTTTAAATCATCATCTTGAATCTACTCTTGATACTGTACAATCTTCTAAATCAACACCTATGTAATATCCTGCACTATATACTATATATAACATGATAAAACATAAATATCTATATTTTATATAACGTCCTATAGTTGTTATCGTCAAAATCAAAGCCTAAGTTACTAACAATCTCCTAATTTTTGTTGATGACAACTCTATATACAAATATAATATAACTCCCCCGGGTTACAAAACTCTCCCATAATCTATGCCTAGATTTTTTATATTTTCCCTCCCTTTCATCAACAAAAATAACTGACTATAACTATAACTCTAACACTAACCTTACTCTAACTGTAACTCTAACTCCCCTAAATAAAATACTAATTGTTATGTACAACAATTATATATGATGATGAGAATGATTGTATAAAAAATAAGTGATATTTAAAATAAGATAATCATGAAATGGAAATAATGATATATAAGAATTGATAAGTGATTACACAAAGCATTAATGGTAACCAAACCAATCTATATATTCTTTCAATACCATAATCCAATCGCATCTTAAAATATACATATAAGTATGCAGAACAAATGTTAAATTAAATATGCACATCACACAGTCATATTAACGAAGACAAGTACTATACTAATATGATTTTCTAGTAATCGGGGATTTGTGAATAGGACAATGTGGGTGATGAAGGAAAAAGTTTCCATTTTGTTCGACGAGTTCCATGTCGATCAAAACATACTTCTCTGACGCATCAGACTACTTCATCTTACTCCTTGTATTCTTCCTCTTCTTCTACTTCCTCTTCTTCGCTGCCTTGAATGGGGATATGAATAGCCAAAATTTATAGAACCGTCTTCAATAACTATTGGATTTGTAGGATTATCCAACAGATATTTTTGCAAATTGCAAAGAATTCTACTTTGTTTCTCTTATTCTTTGGTCATACGAAGTTGTAGAACTTTTATTTCAGTCAATATCTCTATAACATTATTCATTTCTCCTTCCAATTTAATAACTTTGGCTATAAGAATGTTCTGGAATGGGCCTTGGGTAGAAGAAGGGGTGGAAAATAATGAATTCTCTTCTCTAGAACGTTTGGAACTAGAGGAGGCTACTATTTATTTGTTTCAGATGTTTAAAACATAGAGCATGTAGATAAATGAAGAAGAAAGCCAAAATATGGTTATTATATAACCACGGATATGAATTTTAGAGGGAAATTTAAAAAACAGAAATTACCTAGTGGGAATGGATATGTCGACATGCATGTTATAATTTTTATTATTTTGTCTTTCTTTATATTTTGAATTTTTACTTCAGTATTTTTATATTTTCGATAGAGAAAAATTCCTAACTCTATTCTTAACTTAGTAAAACATGTTTGATTCAATGGTATTGTTAATATATCAGCTACTTGATTTTTGGTGTTCATATGTTCAGATGATATTATTTCTTTGTTTACGTTATCTCTTAGAAAATGGTGTCTTACATCAATATGTTTAGTTCTACCATGATGAGTTGGATTTTTAGATAGACTGACCGCACTTGTATTATCATGGTACACTGGTGATTTAGTAAAATTTGGGACAAAATCTTTTAATGTTTGTTGCACATAGATAACTTGTGAACAAGCTAATGCTACTGAAATAAATTCTACTTCTGTCGTAGACATAGATACAGAGTTCTACTTTTTACTAAACCAGGAAATCAAAGAGTGTCCCAAATAATGACAAGTTCCACTTGTACTTTTTTTGTCTAATTTGCAACCAACACAGCCAACATCACTTCCAAGGAGACTTCTTTTGGGTATAAGATTCCATAGTCTAATGTGTTGTTTACATATCTCAGAGTTATTTTTACGGATTTTAAATGAGTTTCTTTATGTTGAGATTGATATCTTGCATGGTGATAAAAACTATGCATTATATCTGGTCTAGTAGCAGTTATATAGAGTAACGTTCTAATCATTCCTTTATATAATTTTTGATCTATGTTTTTTGAATTTTCTTCTTTATTTTATTTTCAATTGTCGCCATGGGAGTGGTTTACCACTGGTATTTGACATACCAAATTTCTTAACTTAATCTTTAGCATATTTTTCTTGACTAATAAAATTTTGGTTAGTTAGTTGTATTATTTGTAATCCTGGAAAATAATTTAGTTCTCCTATATGACTCACTTCAATTCCTTAGTCGTTATTTCTGAGAATTCCTTATTTAATATATCGTTGGTAAATCCGAAAATGATATCTTATACATATATTTGTATTAACCAAATATCATTTTTATATTTTTTAATAAAAAGTGTACTATCTACTTTGCCTATTTCAATATTTTATTATAATAGATAGGATTTACTTTGTAAACATGGAAAGCTTTTGGAGCCTGTTCCAGACTATACAAAGTTTTCTTTACTTTGTAAACATGATTAGATAGTTTTGTGTCTTTAAAAAGTGGGGGGGGGGGGTATACTTCATATACATCTTCTTTAATAAAACCATTCAAAAATGCACTTTTAACATCCATTTGATTCAACTTAAAATTATTATGATTAGAATAAGCAAGTAAAATTCGTATATCTTTTAATCTTGCTATGGGTACAAAGGTTTCATCAAAATCTATTCCTTCTTAAAATAGCCTTGTGCAACTAATCGAGCTTTATTTCTCACAACCTCACCTTGTTCATTCATTTTGTTTCTATGTACCCATTTAGTTCCTATTATGGATTTATCCTCAAGTCAAGAGATTAATTCGCATATATCATTTGTTGTAAATTGATTCAATTCATCTCGTACAACAAAAATCCAAGAATCATCAGTTGATGCTTCCTTTGGAATTTTAGATTCAATAGTTGAAATAAAAGCAATGTAACACATTTTCTTTAGTTGATTTCTAGTTTTAACAACAGATTCAATATTTCCAAGTATATTTTTTTATAGGATGATATTTCAAATATCTTGTTCTTTTATTTGGTTGTGAATTTTGTGAATTATTATCATTTTCATTTTCGATAATCTCATTATTACTAATTTTGTTTGGATTATCAACGTTTTCTTCTTCATCAATATTTGGATTATAAATTTTAAAATTTTCATCAAATGACATATGTAATATCTCTTCAATATTATTAGTTCTAGTATTGAAAACTCTATAAGCCTTACTTCTATTTGAATATCGAATAAAGATTCTACAACGACTTGGATTTTTAGCAATCTGATATATGGGTAATTAACTAATTTTAAGTTTTGGAATATTAATTTTATAAGTCGAATAAACAAATTCTCTAATATTGGAATATCTAAATCTATTAATTTTGAAAACTATATTTAATTTTAAAATATAAATTATGGATATGATAAATTTTACTCATATGCCCATACGTGTACAAACTACATAATGGTAAATTTCAAAATTTTATATATGGTGTATATGTTATAAAAATAATGCACATGGGAATATAAATATCTATATATATATAAAACACATGTATGTCTAAAAAGATATATGTACATATGAATATGAGAAAATATATAAGTATATATATTTGTATATATGTTTATAAAAACAATATATATGTAAATATGTAAGTATGTAAATGTGTATAGGGTAAACATATGTATATGATATATATATATATATATATATATATATATATATATATCTGTGTGTATGTACATAAAAAGCACCATGATGGCAAACATTAACTCAAGCCACAAAAACATCAAATTCAAGCATGATATAAAATCTGATCAACATAAAATCAAATCACACATAAATCCAATCACTTAAAAAACAAATCAAAAGGAAAAAAATAAGTAAAAACATAAAATAAAATAAATAAATTAAAAGCCTGTACATATGTAGGACTTTATCTTGCTTGCTCTAACCATGCCATTCATATATGTGTGTGTGTTTGTATATATATATGTGTGTGTGTGTGTGGCCAGACATGGTTCATTGTTCACATTTATCAAAAGAAAAATGATAATAAAGAGCTGCCATTAAACTTAAATGATCTAGACATATAAAAGCTTGAGGGAGAATATTTAAATAAAAGCAGTGTTCATCATCTTCTAAAGACAGTAAGTAAAACACTTTAGATTTGTTTACTGGTTATATATATGTAGCTGTTGATTTTCGATAAATCGTTGATATTTGTCAAATGTGTCTGTGTTGTCGTGAGTTTATGCATATGTATATGGGTGTTAGACATGAGTAGTTCCATCTGCAACTCAAACCACGGTGTTTCTTCCTAAAAAACTGCTATGTTATTTTTTGTTTTATAAAACAGTTAAACCCTTTATTTTGAAAATCAATATCTCATCATCCATCGAGTTTTAAAACATGACTCCAAAACAAAAGATGTTTGTTTCCAAGAATAGAACATTTTAAAATTTATTCCATTGAATTTCATCAAGCATGGAGGGAGAAAACTCCAATTTACGGTAAGAACTCCAGTTTTGGCCAAAATTCAAACATCAAAATTTAATCAATGTATTATATAGTCGTGATCATTGTAGAAAAACATGATTTTTAAGCTTGGTTTGAAGATTTTTATTGGCGTGTGCGATAAGAGATGTTGAGATGATCGATTTTGGTGAAAAATGAAATTGTGACGACTTGATCAATTTCATGGTGAGGCGGTTGGCATAGAGGTCGTTCAGGAGGTAGCGCACCCAAGAGAAATAGTGCGGCATTTTTACAATGCTCGTGGTGGTCAGACGGGGTAGGACTAGGGTTTAAGGCGCGTTGGTATTTCGATCCGGTTTTAGGAAAATGGCGACGTGATGAAGGGAGTATAGACATGCGCATAAGGGGGTATTTGATAGCAGAGGTAATGGCGATGCCATGTACATATTTTGGTGGTGGATGGTGGTCGTGGGTGACGTGGCGTGTAACAATCCGTAATTTAACCGGTAATAATTAATTCTTTAATTAAAGAAATGATAAAATAACTTTGTGAAATTATCAAAATCGATCCATGGGAGTTGCACCATTATGTCTGTGGTAATTTTCTGCTTAATTTACATACATATAACGTCAGAATCCGAGTCAATAAGAAGAAGATACACACGAAACAAGAATTAAGAAAATACATAGGGAGGTCAACCTAGAGGACAACCACCCCAAGGCCTAGGTCGACCTTGCCTTAAGGGCAGTCGACCTATAGGTCAACCTGTAACGCCCCGAAAATTTTCGACTTTCGAAAATTCAACATCGACACTCACTTTATCGACTGCCGAGAAATCGAAGGCCGAAAACCCGAAATGTTATGGTTTTAAAAAAAGAATTTAAGAAAAGAGAAGAGAAAAAAAGAAGAGAGAAGAAGATAGAAAAATAGGGAGGAGAGAAAATAGAAATTTTTAAAATAGAAGAAAAAGAGAATAGAGAACATAGAACGGAACAGAAAACAACAGAACAACAGAATCTCACAATTCGCAGCGGAACAACATATAATAATAAATGAATAATCTTTAAATAAAGAACTATATCAGTTATTACATTACATCACATTTCATTACATCAAATCATCAGAGTGTACAACAACAACAACAAACAGTGCAGCGGAAAAGAAATACTATATAAGTAATACGCCATGCCATCCAGCTTGCCTCCAGCAACTCCTGAATATCCAGAATATCCTGATAAACCTAACTCTTAACTGCCCGTGTGGAAAATTGGTGGGCACCTAGAGTTTAGGAAGGAAAACAATAAACTCCAAGTCAGTCACGTGACTGGTGTGAGAACTCAAAACAGTTTATTTACTTTAGAAATCAAAATAGAGGAATATTTTTAAAGTCAATTCGCAATGCTTTTAAAAATGAGACTACCATAAGGCCTCCCGCACACACACACATGCAAACGCAGAATCGGAGGAGATTTCTCCTTATGATAGTCAAAGATGCTTGATACGCATTTAAAATAACATTTGATATTATTACTAGTGCATAGTGTAGAAGAAATTCATTTCGAAAGTAGAATATAAATCTTAGCCAACATAGACATTTCGAACTATGCCTACTATAGCTACCATCCAAACAGTGGTGACCACCATAAGTGAATGGCAGGTCCTACAACTAATACCGTACAAGTTTCGTATTGGGAATTGGATTTCCAACGAATGATCAGGCCAAGGAACTTCCCATTGCCACATGAGAATGCCTCTGGATGGACATCCCCGAGAACCAAACCGGATCTCTACCAACACAAGGCCGGGTTACCCCTAACTGAGTAACAACTGACCGAATATGCCATCCCCCGGTCCTTTGGGACCTTTATCACCGAGCGCTCGTAATCAATTCACACAATCATAACAAAGTGTTTTCAACATGAGTAAGTATCTGGGCTCCATACCATGATACCACCTTTTTCCAGAAGGAAATGGACACATCCTAAAGGGCGCTACCCCTCATAACCTTGCCGCATCTTTCCTGTTTTGACCATTCACGGGGTGTGAGGCTCGACGAAGTCACGTCCACAAAAACATACTTTATACAAAAGCCATGCTTTGGGTCAACAAATGATCAACACAATGATCACAAGGATAGACGATCAAATAAACGATCCTATCACAAATAATCAACACAATGATCATTTCAGCATCACTCAGCATGTCACATTACCAAATTGGGAATATATCGCTGATAACATTCAACTACATAACCTCTGAGCACGTACGTCTCAGAGAAGGGTGTTAAGCTAAAAGAATAAATTCTCCGCCACCAACAGAAATATATTTGAAAGAAATCGGCTTTATATCTCAACTTGTAATGTCAGACATACTATCCATACAAGTCTGTTCCGGGCTCGAACAAAACCGAAGGCACTTCTTACGAAGCCCTTGCAATCCGGGTATTCACAATCCCGATCGAATTTCCCATCACTTAAGGAATCTCTATACGAGGAGCTACCCAGTGCAGAGACAATCGATAGGTCATCCTATCGCTTTTGCAAATACTCGGTCTTCTACACCGATCTTCAATGCAATTCATAACGACGTATCACATATTCGGAATGGGTTATACGACCCCATGGTCCTTTCCCGGTTAACCCGAATAGTGAGCGCTTATTCAAAAATAAGTGTGGCATTCAAATTCAAACAAATCACATCAAATACCCATTCAAAGGGAAATATTGATAGTCGGTTATTGAACTATCAATGGATATGCACAACATCACCAGATTCCAAATAATTTTCCAAATTATTTATTTTCCAAAATATCTTTACAAGATATATTATTTTCAATACTTCAAAAATAAATCAATATTTATTTTTAAACAAATTCTTCTTTTCATTTATAAATTCCATAATGAATTTATATTCCAAAATATCTATGAATATTCGATTGCAATTATTCATTTCAATATTCCTTTTCAATTTATCTTCAAAAAGGATAAATTCTCAAAATATTCACTTTATATTGGAAAACATTTCCATACTTATTAAATAAGTAATTCACGAATCTTTTATTTTCAACACTTGGAAAATATTCAATATACTTCAATCGAAATTTAGTATATATTTCATTCTTTAAGGAAATCATTCTCATAAACATATTTATTTGGGCCAAAACGAATGTTACGTAAAACATCGTTACGACTACCCAAAGTCACTAGTATAGGGATTCGAAATTAAAATAGATATATATAAATCCCAATACTATGCAAAACATTTCCTTTCGAAAATCATTTACTATAACAACAGTGTTATAGTCCACCATTTCCTTTTCATTTCTCGAAAACGTCTATTTCAACAATAAATGTTGAAATCTATGGTTTCGAATCTCAACACATTTTAAAACATCGTTAGATCGTTTTAATTCAATTTAAAATATCACATTCTAAACATTTTCTTTAACATATTATTCACTATTCAAAAACGTGAATATACTACGTTAACACATTTCATCCTTTTATTCATTTTAATTCAAAGGATTATTCACAGTCAAAAACGTGAATATAACTCCATTAATAGGTTTCAACTATTTACTTATCAAAATAAGTTGTTTGCGAATTTATAAAACAACGTTTGTAAATTCCATTTCTATTTATTTATAACAACTTCCTTTTATAAATTCCTTTATTAACCTATTCCAGTTTATAACTCAATTATAACTAAAAGTTCATATTATAAGTTAAATACTTATAAAACGATTATTTTACAAGATCGTTCTTTTAAACTTCCCAAATTATAAATCTTATAACTTATAAGATTCAATTATTTATCCGAAATTCATTCTTTCAATAACTTTATAAATTTTATAAACCTACTGTTTATAAAATTCCATTTATAACTTCACCGTTTAAAATTCTATAAATTCCATTCAATTATGAAATTCATTTTCACTTCATTCAAACACTTATAAAAACTCGTTTTATAATGTCAATATTTCAATTTATAAATATCCATTTATAAATCTCTTAATATAATTCAATTTATATTATTCTTTTAAAACGTCTTAAATCTCCTTTATTATTTCACCATTTTGATTTCATAAAATAATTAAATTTCATAAATCCTATATTTAAACTTTTCACAATAAATTCTAAAATCCCGATTAAATTATTTTATAAAATCAATAGCATCATATTCTCAAAAATCAGTTTTTAACTATATTTCTCAAAAATCATAATTTTTATAACTTTAAAAATATAACGTTTATTTATTTAAAATGGATCAAATTCCAAAATTATTTTATAAAACGTATACTTCTCAAAAATCACTTAAAAAATCATTTTAAAGTTTCAAAATTTGGTCCAATGATGCTACATACCAAATAGTCAATCACGACAACAACGATATCATATATCGATATGATAATCAATCAAATATCAAAATATCTGAAATTAAATAAATACTGTTGAGGAATCCAGTTGGATCCCTCCAACCTGTTTTCCTGCATCCACAAACATTAGCACAATACCAATTTCGCTCCAGTACGAAATTATCGCGGTATATGTTTTTAATAAATATTATCCGCTTAATAACGGCGCAATAGGGTCTCATCCGCTAAAAAATACGGGAAATCAATCAACTGCAATATATACATATGCCAATATATATATATTGATATTATATATAATACCAATTTCACTGTTTATGAAATATTCGCGGTATATGTTTTTATTAAATAACATCCGCTTACTAACGGCGTATAATGTCTATTTTAACAAACAATAGATAACAATCATCATTCAAACATGCATTCAAATATTTTAAATCTAACTATTTAAAATAAAATCGAAACCGATTCGATTGAGTGAGAAGTTCTCACCTTGATTTAAATTTCGTTTTAGCTTTTATTTCGAATAAAATTAAACGCGCGTTTAATTTTACCCGAAATTCTCACTAACTCCAAACGACTCCAAACCAACTCCATCGCATAGTGCTCGTCCATACGATTCCAACGCAACTGAGTTTGCATTTTTTCGATCTCGTATGAAAAAGTTATTGATTTTACAAGTTTGTACACAATTTTATATAAACAATTCAACATAACTTTAACTATTTTTAACCTCTCTTTAAATCATGGCCCTCCATCTCAACCCCTAACTACATCAGGCCGTCCCCTTCTATCATCTTCCTCACGTTCCATCTCTAGACCCAAACACGCACACACAAACCCATCATTATAGATTAGGGTTTAATTTTGCACCAAAATCACTCGACTTGAATTCGATCAGGGAGTTGCAAATTGAAGGCCTTCACCAGCATCATCATCGGCCTGAAGCACATGGAGCTCGGCCCTTGCTTGGCCCTCGAAATGCGTGCGTGAGCTGTAGGTGACGGCCCCCCCTTGCTCCCTCCACGTCGCGCCGTTTCCGATCATCTCCGTATGAAATTAAAGCTCTCGTCGTGCTCTTCGACTTCCGTGTTGAACACTTCGCGTAATTCTTTACGGATTGAGAGAGATTGATGAAAAAGTGAGAGTGATTTCTGGCCATTGGTTATTAAAGTGGCGGCTAGGGTTAAAATTTAGGGTTTTGTTTATTTTTTTTTATCAAATTATGAAGAGAGTGGTGCTATTTATAGAGAAAATCGAAACACTATTCATCCCGGAAATTCCAAACTCCGATTTAGGCGCCGTAACCAGCGTTTCTAAGGTTTACCCCACGTTTCGGACACAATGGAACAGGTTTCAGAAGCTAATTCGGAAGTATGTGCGAGTTATGGCTGTAAACGCTCAATTTGAATTAAACCGATTTAAGTCGATTTCTAGGCGTTTTAATTTGTATAGGACAAACGGTAAATCCAATTGACTTGAAATTTGAAACCTTATAATAATATCACATTACGGATCCGATGAAACTGGTTTCGTCGAAATCCGAGACTTTTTGAAAAATGGCTATTTTCACTCGTCAAATTAAAATTAAAAATAATTCGATGCGTTTCGAGCTGCCACGCTCAAACGATAACTCCGATTGACACGAAATTTGAAATCTGGTAATAACTAACTATTACGGATCCAATGGAACTGGTTTCGTTCAATTCTGAGACTGTTCAAAAATTGGCTATTTTACAGTCGATTATTAAATATTAAAATATTCAATTTTCACAAATTAACTTTTAATTCGATTTTAAAAGTTCTAAAATATCATTCTAACTCCAGTATGATAAAATAAAATTTTACAAATCATTTTCAATCATATTTAACCCAATTTTCAATTATTTCCATAATTTAACGTATTAAATTATCGATTTAATTATTCAATTAAATCCAAAAATTCAAATAAAAATTTATTTGACTATAAAATTCACTCATTAATATTTAAAATTAATTAAATATTCATATTTTAATTATTAAAAATTCTGGGTCGTTACACAACCCGCTTATTGGTAAGAAGCGAAGAAGCTTCTTCTTCGTACTATGTTATTTTAATACGTCATTTTTGATTCTTGATTCCATCTAGTCCTTCTGTGCTTCTATCCAACGACTCCTATTCTGCCTATGACGTGGTCGCATCATATTCAATCTCCAAATCTAGCGGTTTGAGATCAACTTCTACTTCTATAAATAAGACCCAAGGCTTAACACTTTTTCTCATTTTATGATTTTCTCCAATTGGGTTCACCTCTTTAGGAAGGACCCTAAAAGGACTAAATTTCCAAGGAGAGAATCTTTTTAAATAAAATATTTTAATCCCCTCAAGTGGATCCAAGAAGACCAAAAGGGAAGAGCTTAGACCATATGTGAGTGACTGTAATTATTTTAGATTTCTTTATGTAATTTAAAATAATAGGATTTTCAATAGTTGTAGTTTTACTATGATTTTTGGAATAACCGTTTAAGTAGTTTATTTACTATTTTTAGAATTATTTTTAGTCTATTTCTTTTAGCTATTCTTTGAAGTTAATTTTAGTTATTTCTGTTAATTATAGCTTTTCCATTTATTTACAATTTATTTACATCATTTTAATTTATTTACTATTATGCGTTATTTACATCTTTTTCCTTATCTTTGGATTTTCTTCTTTTTAATTCTCTTTTATTTCTCCTTCTTCCTTGTATATGGATTAGGATAGATTAAACGTGAATATGGATTAAAATTATAAGAATACTGAAATAACAGAGGATAAGATATAAATTGTAAAGACTATAATAAAAATGGAATTAAGACTGAAATTGAGCCTAATTATGATATTGATGTTAGAATTGGACTAATTAAAGATAATTGGCCTAGTTACAACTTAGAATTATAACTAAAAAAAGTATAAGATGAAAGGAGCTTATTTTTACTCTTAGACCTTGTGTTAAGTAATAAGTATGATATAACGTACATTGTAATAAGAAATAGAGCAAGATGTGGCTTATTTTAAGACTTAAGATAAATTAATAAGCACGGATAATAAGAATAATAATAAAGGCTTGTTTAAAATAATTTATCCAAGTTAATAAGAAAATATGAAAGAAGGATCTGTATCAGCAGCCTTTCCTTGTGCTTTTTAGGGTAGATAAGTTGTCAGTACTAAAAAGAAAAGATCCATACCAACAGCATTTCTCTTATGCTATTTAGGGTAGATAAGTGGTCAATACTTAAAAGGAAAGATCCTTACCGGTAGCATTTCCCTTGGTACAGGCTTATGCTATTTTGGGTAGATAAGAGGTTAATTATTAAAAGATCAAATCTGGGGGATTTGGAAAAGAAAAGCAACTAGATTTTGTTTGATAGGGACCAGTACCAATAGCATTTCCTTTTTTATATGGACACGGTGTCTCACAATAGCCTGAAGTGAGAAAAGGGCAAGCTTATGCTGTCTAGGGTAAATAAAAGATCAAAAGAGGGAGCAATAGATAGTGCAAACCGACGATGACAGAGTGCGCGACATCGATTAGGGGAGATAAGTCGCTATTGAATTCCAAGTGCTTAGTATGTTTGTCTTTTGTAGATGTCATTGCCTTCTGTGTAGGGAGCTATATAACTTCTATTCCACAGCAAGGTCTATGTACTAGCAGGCCGATTAAAGAGTAGAATTAGGAATTCATCCTAATCAAAGCAGCTATCAAGAACAAGTGCAAACAATCAAATTATGTAGTCAAAGTTGTCCAATTGAACTAATCTAATAGTTAAACCATATTTTTCTTTCCATTTCCTTTGTTTCCCTTTATAAGGTCTATTACTATTACTTCGCATAAAGGTTCTTGTAATTGCTATCATTCACTAGACATTTAATCTGACTCACTCTCTATTTTCCCTATCTCCCGCATAGGCCATCAATGGCAAGCGAGGAAGATTTGTGGATTCAGGAAGATTGCTACAGTTGAGATTCTTCCTATGTATTTCTCTTCTTCATTTTCAGCTTTCAGTTCTTAGGTTGTATTGGTACTACTGGAGGGATGATTTACACTATGATTTTATTGAGACTATGGTTTTTGATTTGGTAAGACATTTATGGGTATTTTGAGACATATGATGTATTTGGTTTTATTCCATATTACGAAGTTTGACTTTTAGCAAATTATTTGTTTCCACTGTGTTATTATTTATTTAATTTTTGTCTTATGAATCATAGTGTCCGTTAATTTTAGTTAGACCTATAATGCACCACACCTTTTAGTGTGTCCTTTGGGTATACTAAGGGGTGTGGGGTATTACATTTGGTATAAGAGCCTAATGTTACAGGAATCCTAAAAATTCATTTTAAAAGTAAAGTATTTCCTAAAACAACTTGTTTCAAAAATATTTTTCAAAAAAGAACTCTCAGAAATAGTTTTTAAGTATAAAAGAGTATTTATAAATATCCCCTCAAAAGTCCAATTCAATCTCCTTTCGACTCTTTCCTAAAAACTGTTTTTTTCATTGCATAGAATGACGGATGCCCCTAATCTTCTAGAAGGCATTCCAGCCCCAGCCTGGTTTTGTAGGTATCTACAAGCCACGACTCTAGAGGTGCAAGGACAAGCGCCCAATCATACACCAACAGTGGGAATCCCTTCGACCCACCTGCAGCCAAAAGTTTCTCTAGGATTTGTATGGATTTTGCGAATTTGGGTGGAAAGACTTTATTTGGTACAGAGACTTTTGTGGAGGCCCGGGCTTAGCTAAGAAACACGGAAAGGATATTCAGACTATTGAGATTGGATGATCAATAGCGGATTCAGCTAGCATCTGGGCAGCTGAAAGAGGAGGCTCCTTATTGGTGGGAGGTTATTGAGTTGGAAGGAAGAGAAATTACTTGGAATGAGTTCCGGGAGTGATTTGATAGGGAGTTTTTATCTCAAGCAGAAGAGAGTGTTCATTTGGAGCGATTCATTAATTTAAAGCAATGGAGTTTGGCTGTGAAGTAGTACATTAACCAGTTCAATGAGTTATCACGGTTTGGGATGGAGTTGGCCAATGCACCACACAAGAAGGCTTTGAAGTTTGCAACTATTTTGAATCACCCCCTTCATGGGTTGTTATTGACTCACGTGCCGATGGAAGCTATATATGAGTCACTAGAAGAGATGGAACCTGTGTGGTTAAAGCGCTCGGCATATTCAAAGCGGTGGAGGTGCAAAAAGTCATAGCAGGGATACAGCGAGGATATAGCGGGATATAGCGGATAGCTCTAAAATAGAATATAAAACTTGTACTTAATGTTTTTACAAATATATAAATGGTAATTAAATGAAAAATTATCATTCAAATCGAATTATAATTAGTACATAAATACTTTTAAATAAAAACATGTGCGAATATACTTTAAATAAACGTAAAACTGTTATATAATATATAAATTTAGTAGAATATTAGAGTATGTTCATTTTTGAAAATATATTAAAAATTACATCAAATAAATTAGTTTCACAATTTTTATAATGTATAAATGCAATTTTTCATTTCATTTTATTAAAGAAGGTATAGCGGAGAATATAGCGGGAATAACGGGATATAGCGGAAATAGCGGGGCTTAAAGCGGAAAGGCTATATTTTGGGGCTATATGGAAAAATCGTAGCGGCAGAAATCCGCTATGAGATATAGCAGGGTTATAGCAGGGTAATTGCGGGACATTAACTACACAGGATGGAACTTGTGTTCGATGCAGCTAAGGAGGGAGAATTTAAGGAAAGTGCTAAGAACTAGTAGGGGAAAGATAAGGACAAGGATAAAAAGAAAGGAGGAGGACCTCAAAAGCAGACCAAGAAAAAAGCGAAGTGCAAGAGTTGTTGGATGGTTGGTCATTACGCAAAGGATTGTAAGAAGGCAACAATGAAAGGGAAGTGTTTCAATTGCAGACGGCCTGGCCACTTTAGTAAAGCCTGTCCTCAAAAGACGAGGCAGGGAGAAAGCTCTCCTTCAACACAGATACAAACTTTGGATGCAGCGCCTTCTAGCAATTGAGCGGATAGAGGTAGGAAAACCACTGTAGAAGTTTTGATTGCTATTTCTGATTTTTTTCATTTAGACTCTATTCGATTCCGGAACGTCACACTCTTTTATCTCTAGTTCTCTTGTGGATTGTTTACACTTAGACATTTCTTTAGTAGTTGACCTCATTGTTGTTTCAAACTCGATTGGAGGATCGACACATTTATCTATGGTCTGTAGGGGTTTGAAAATTCGTGTACTAAGCTTAGAATTTGATTGTGATGCTTATATATTGGGATTGAATTGGGTACCCACTTGTGAAGTGATATCAGACTGCGAAAGGAGAGTCGTCATATTAGAGACATGCATTGGTGGGACTCTCGAGGTCTTTCATGACCCACAGGGTTCAGTCATGTTGAGCTTCCTTTATTGCTTTGATCCATCACTAGAATAGCTAGATTCCATTCCAATCATTAAAGATTCTTCAGACATTTTGAGGTGGTTCTTTGTATACTTCACATTTATCTGTTGAGAGCAAAGTTCTTGAAGTATCACTTTTGGCATAAGGGAGCGTGTTTCTTGGGGCATGGTGTATGTCTACACATAGAATAAGTTTGATAAACGATTTTATACATTTAGGTTCGGAATGTGGAAATCCAAAGAAAGGTTAGGAAAGATTGGAGATGTACAATAGAAAAGGGGAAAACCATGTGGGAATAATTGCAGAAAATATAACTGCCTCAGATAAGTGGATTTAACAGTAATGCCTTAGAATAAATATAAGCATACAAGAGGAATAAGAATACAAGACTTTAGTAAGGAAATGAGGTTTCCAAGGTTTAAGGAGGATGCTTCTAGGGTAGTAAATAGGAAAATCCACTTTATGTCTGGCACAATAAAATATAATAATTAGAATTAAAATATTTTATTTTAGATAATAAATATGGGGTTTTTGGAAGTTTGCATCAAAATTTAAATTGGTTTTTATATGAATTTTGTTAAAAGTAAAATTATTTTTTAAGATCTATAGCTTGCTAGTTTCTTTGTAGAAAAACAAAGATTTAAAACATAAAAACCTAGAGTTTATTAAGCATCGAAAATGTAGGTTACAATAATTATTGTTGTAATAGATGTTTTCGTGAAAAATAAAGGGAGCATAGACTATAACACTATTGTTATAGTAGATGGCTCCTAAAGGAAATGTTTTTATAGAGTATATGAGATTTATTTATTTTCGAATCCATGCGCTAGTCGTTTTGGGTTGTAGTAATGGTGTTTTACGCAACATCCGTTTTAACCTAAATAAAAAAGTATTTTTGAAAAAGGGGTAATTTATAAGAATAAAAATAAAAAGTGGTTTGTGAATACACTTATTATTTAATAAGTATAAGAAATGTTTTTGATTATGGATATATTAAAACAGTTTTGAAGATGAGTTTTTCTGAAAAGAAAAGTGTAAGTTAGATATTAGAAGATGTCTATCGCAAGAAAATATAATTTAAACATATTTTAATCTATCCGAATGAAAAGAATAATGGTATAATTTCTATGAAACCAATAAAAATGCTTTGTGCGAGATATATGGAATGCAAGAAAGGGATGTACAAGGTATGGGGAGCATCATATTATGTATAGCACATTTTGAAAAATATAAAATGAATTCCTTATAATTTCACATAAAAAAGAAGTTCTCTTTTAAAATGTTCATAGAAGATTTTAGCGTTAGTAATTTCTCATAAGAGAAAGCAGTTCCAATAAATTAAGGTATAAGACTATTAGGTGTAATAAGAAGATGTTTTGAATACACATAAGGATATTTCAAAGGTATTTTAAAAGAAAATGGTTTGGTAAAAAAAAGTAAATCAGTTTTTGGAGATGAAAAACGTAATAAAAGTAGAATTTGAAAATTGAAATTTTTATAGAAAACTAAAAATGTTTTTAAAAGAAAACGGGAATAAGTTTTGGACTTATAATTTGAAACTTTTTCCCTCTAGTTTGGGAAATAATGTAAATTCAAAAAGAAGCCGTGAAGATGCAAGTCTAGAAAGATAAAATTTTAAGTAACCTAGTATTTTTGAATGTAATAGAAAATTAAAAATAACACCTTTTAAAGACAAAGATTTTAGGATTTTATGTTCTAAAAATTTAAGCCTTAGTTTTTGAAATGACAAATACCAAACAAAACTTATAAATATGGAGTAGAGGGGAATCAATTCCTAGGTGTGACGGATAAAGTGTAAGGCTATGTAGTAGATAGTAGTGATTATTTTTAGAAGTAATAAATAGAGTTTTCGTAGAGTGTATAGGACACTAATGATAACCTAGGAATGTTAATTCATGTGAGCAAACTATAGAAGAACAGTAAAATGAAATTAGTAAGATAATAAGACATATATGGTTGAGGACACGTATTTTTGATTTTGGAGAAACTTGGTAGAGGCATCTTCCTTTAGTAGAATTCTCGCATGATAGTTGTTTTCAAGCTAGCATTAGAGTGGCACCTTTCGAAGCTCTTTATGAAAGAACGTACAGGTCGACTTCATGTTGGATAGAGTCTATAAAGGGATTGCATTGGTACCGACATAGTTAAGGAGACTTCGGAAAAGATTGGTTTGATTAAGAGAAAATTCGTATCTCATATACGCATTTATTTGATAGTAATTTTTAGAATTTCCTATTTCCATCTTTATTCTTGAATAGGTTCTTTCCTTTATTATCTTTTGGAAGGGTGGAACTTAGAATTTAACCTATGGATGATAGGATTTGATGTAAACATGTTAATAGAACATGCTATGAATGATGGAAGCATGTGGTTGCAAGGTTTTCTAGTGGATGCTAATGGACGCATGTACTTACGCTAGGCACTATTATCTCTCAGGGATCAGCCTAACTAGACACTAGAGCATATGGATATGGATGTGTGCACATTTAAAATTTTCTTCTTGGTTACTATAAATGGATGTTTATCAAATGGTTGTTGCATTTGGATGATGATTGTAGCATGCATATAGAATTATAAGCTATCATTAGGAATTTTTGCATTTATTTGGATACATAGCACGAACATGGTTGCATAAAAGGAGATCAACTAAATCAGTGGACCGCCTAATCTTTCACATTAGATTAGGGACATTAACAATACACTAATTGCATAAGTATCACGAATTGCATTGAAAACTTAAGTACAATGGTTGAATGGATGATGGTTGAGTAGTTGATTGAAAAACTTGGATGAAAACATTTAGTACACTATTTTATCCTTAGAGATTTCGGGGATGAAATCCCTTAAGTAGAGAAGAATGTAACAACCTGAAATTTAACCCTTAATAATTAATTCATTAATTAAAGAAATGATAAAATAACTTTGTGAAATTATCAGAATTGAGCTCTGGGATTTGCACCATTGTGTTCGTGGTAATTTTCTAGTCAATTTTCACATATAGATTGTCAGAATCCGAGTCAATATGAAGAAGATACGTGCGAAAAAAGAATATAAAAAAATATGTAGGGAGGTCGACTTAGAGGTCAACCATCCCAAGGCCTAGGTCGACCTAGCCTTAAGGGCGGTCTACCTATAGATCGACCCGCCTACGAGTAAGAAGCAAAGAAGCTTCTTCTTCATACCGTGGTATTTTAATACGTCATTTTTGATTCTTGGGTCCTTTTGGTCCTTTCATGCTTCCATCCTACAGCTCATATTCGGCCTATAACGTGGTCGCACATCTTCAGTCTCCAAATCTAATGGTCTGAGATCCACTTCTACTTCTATAAATAAGACCCTAGGCCAAACACCTTTTCTTGTTCTAATATTTTCTCTAATTGGGTTCACTTCTTCAAGAAGGACACTAAAAGGAATAATTTTTCAAGGAGGGAATCTTTTTAAATAAAATATTTTATTACCCTCAAATGGATCCGGGAAGACCAAATGGGAAGAGCTTAGGACCACAGGTGAGTGATTATAATTAGTTTAGGTTTCTTTAAGTAATGTAAAATAATAGGGTTTTCAATAGTTGTAATTTTACAACGATTTTTGGAATAACTTTTTTAGTATTTTATTTATAGTTTTCTAAATTATTTTCAGTCTATATTTAGCTATTCTTTTCAGTTAATTTTAGTTATTTTTGTTAATTATAACTTTTTCATTTATTTACAGTATTTTTATTTATTTATTTATTGTTTGTGTTATTTACATCGTTTTCCTATGCCTTGGATTTTCTTCTTTTTTCAGTTTTCTTTTGTTTCTCCTTCTTCTTCGCACATGGATTAGAACAGATTAAACATGAATATGGATTAAAATTATAAGAATACTGAAATAATGGAAAATGAGATGTAAATTGTAAAGACTATAATAAAAATGGAATCAACACTGAAATTGAGCCTAATTATGATATTGATGTTAGAATTGGACTAATTAAAGATATTTGGCCTAGTTATAACTTAGAATTATAACTAAAAAGAGTATAAGATGAAAGAAGCTTATTCTTACACTTAGACCTTAGGTTAAGTAATAAGCATGATTAAAACGTAGGTTACAATAAGAAATAGAGTAGATCGAGGCTTATTTTAAGACTTAGGATAAAATAACAAGCACATATAGTAAGAATAATAATAAAGGCTTGTTTAAAATAATTTATCCAAGTTAGTAAGCAAAGATGAAAGAATGATCCATTCCAGCAGCATTTCCTTATGCTGTTTAGGATAGATAAGTGGTCAATACTTAAAAGAAGAGATTCGTACCGGCAGCATTTACCTTATGGTGTTTAGGGTAGATAAGTGGTCAACACTTGAAAAGAAAGATCTGTACCGGTAGCATTCCCTTGAGAAATGCATATGGTGTTTAGCGTAGATAAGAGGTCAATAATTAAGAGACTAAATCATAGGGATTTAGACAAGGGACACAACTAGATTTTGTTTGACAGGGACCGGTACCAACAACATTCCATATTTTCTATGGACACGGTGTCTCACAATAGTCTGAAGTGAGATGAGGGCACGCTTATGCTGTCTAGGGTAAATAATAGGTCAAAAGAGGGACCAATTGATAGTGCGAAGCGGCGCTGACCGAGCGTGTGACATCGATTATGGGAGATAAGTTTCTATTGAGTTCCAAGCGCTTAGTATGTATGCCTTTCGTAGACACTATTGCCTTCTATGTAGGTAGCTATATAGCGTCTAGTCCACAGTAAGGTCTATGGAGCAGCAGGACGATCAAAGGGTAGAATTAGGAATTTAGCCTAATCAAAGTAGCTATCAAGAACAAGTGCAAACAATCAAAGTATCTAATCAATGTTATCCAATTGAATTAATATAATAGTTAAATCATATTTTTCTTTCCATTTCCTTTATTTCCTTTTATATACTAGAACTGTTGTAAGGTCTATTACTTTTACTTTGCTTAAAGATTCTAGTAATTACTACCATTCACCAGACTTAGTTTGACCCACTCCTCTATTTTCCCTTTTTCCTTCCAATGGGCCATTAAGGGCAAGCGAGGTAGATTTTTGGATTCAAGAAGGTTGCTGCAGCTGAGATTCTTCATACGTATTTCTCTTCTTTATTTTTCGCTTTTAGTTCTGTAACGTCCCGCCTTTTCCCACGGTTTAAATCGACACACGTGCCAACTCAAACCATATGGAAGAGCGGATTTTTATGGGGTAAATAAGAAAAACAAGAAAGAAATAAAAAAAATAGAATCTCACGGCGAAAGGATAGAATATAATAATCAAATTTACAGTTCATGAAGATGTTCACAAAATACTTAATTTTACTTATACAATATATCAGAGTTGCACATATCAATGAATAAAAATCGATGCAGCGGAATACAGTGTGTAGTGGAACAATATAATATAATAATAATAATGAAATCTTCGTCTTCGTCCTCCAGAAATAAAGTCTTCAAATCCTCAAACGCTCGGACTAACCCAAGCAAATTGAAAAGACAAAACACTCGAGTCAGAACTAAAAGATCTTGTGTAAGTTAAATCAACAGAAATAAATATGAGTGCAGTAACTCAAGAGATGCTCGGGATTTACATCTCTTAAGGATCCGTTAAACTATTTACTATATAGTATATTTCGCTATTATAATAGTGTCTATTAGTAAAATAAACTTACTTTAAAATAGCGTTAAGGGGTTACCCATAAAGCCCTTAACACATAATATATTCCCATAGTCTATACAGTACCATAATCTCCCCCGTACTGGGCGTCGTCAGAGGGCACTCCATAGGTATGGTACAAAACAAAATCGTATAAGGCGCGCTAGGGTAGGTGACACGGCACAACTAGGCAATTCTAGGGTAGATATACCAATTGCTATCCGCACTAGTGGTAACGCATAGCAGCTACTACCGTCCACCTCGAACAACACCCCCAAAATCAAAAATCAAAAGTGGCCACCGAATCAAACCTAAAGTTAGTGTATAATATCGAAGGAGTGCGTCCGATCAGAGGAATGACCTCATTGTCCCGAGAATCGCTCCTGTTTTAGCCACCTTATGCCAACTCATGGGAGTCGGGTCCACGCATTTACCTCAAAGGAACGCCGCCGCCATCCTACTTCATTCTGGAATCTCCACCGCATACACGGTTGTTAAAGTGGTTTTCGGAGTTGGCAGAGAGTATGACAACTTCCGATCCCAGTCTCTTCAACAACCAAACGTTATTATAACACCGCGGTCTTTTTCAAAATAGTTTATACTTTAAAACCAGAATATAATATCTCTTTCAAAACCATATAAATACGATATCATTTATATTTTTAAAACCCCAAATCAATATGATATCATTTTTATTTTATAAATATTCCTTTTCCCAAAATCATAATATTTTCAAATATATATATATATATATATATATATATATATATATATCTTAAACCCCATAGCTTTGAAATAAAATTTCTAATACTTAAATGGTTTAAGAATTAAACCGCTTTACATAACAAAATAGGTTTTTAAATTTCACAAATAAATTCCAAATATAGGTTTAAATTCCCAAATAAACCATTTCAATTTCCATATATTTCAAGGTTTAATTATTCTACCATTTCAAAACTTATTCTTTGATAATTTCATATATATCAAATTCAATTACTATTATTTAGATTTGAAATGTTTACTTAATAAATCAAATATCATTTAAGTAAAACCTTTAAACTTCAAATAATAGGATATTCTCTCAATTTAATTAACTTGATAATATTCATTTAAATCGACTTGATATTCATTTAAGTCTTCTAAACCAAAATCAAGTTATAAAGATCATACCTTTTAAAACCCCAAATTTATTTAAATTTCAAATAAGTTTATTCGAGGATAATTCTTAAATACCTTAATTCAAAGCAAATTCATATTTATCTCCCAATATTTATTCTATTTAAGCCATTACAAACTCTATCAATAAATTTAAATAAATACATAACCGTATTATATCTAAATAAAATTTAACTTTTATTTTTAAACTTCTTTTATTCTTTAAACCAATTTTATACATAGTTTAAATTCAAGCATTTAACTATATATAAAAATAATATTTATAAATATCAAAAATCAATATTCATTGAACCATATTCTTTCCAAAACAATAGAAAATCATTTCTAAAATAATTTTATATATATACCGCGGTGCCTATATAAAATTTTCTATCCTATGGTCAAGTGATACAGATATTTATCATTTCAATCCGTAATTTAAAATAAAAATTACGGTTATATGTCATTTCAAACCGCAATCCCGAATGAAATGAAAATGCATAATAACTTGCACTTTAAAACAATATAAAATACAGCATCTATTCATCCAATATCAACCATCAACCATTTATCACAATCATCGTCAAATTCAAACAATAGCATCAATATAGAACGGATAATAAACAACAGGTATTAAATATCAGTTTATATCCAATAATAAATCAATTACTGTTTAACTGGTAGTTAATATGCAATGAATAATTAATTAACAATTTAACTGGCAGTTTAAATGCAATGAATAAATTAAATAGCAATTAAATAAATGAAATTAACTGAGATGATGATTAAAAATATGCCAAACAAGCATAAATAAATTTTAAATCACATCATATATCAATATAACAAACATAAGAAATTTTAGAAATTTTGAGTGGGTTAAAACACTCACCTTTTGAATTTAAATCGAATTTAAATCCAATTTAAACCCAAAAATTGAACAGTCTCCAAATCCTTCCAAACCAGCGCCAAAATGTCCGAAATTTTATGATGATCCTAACAAAAAAAATCGCATGTGAATCGGATAACGTATGTGAGAGTTATTTACGTTAGTTCATTTGAAAACAATATTTAATTTAAAACAAATAAAATAAAGAAATTACCCAATTTCCTCACCACGTCATCATCCCTACAGAACAAACGCGTAGCTACAGGAACTCACAACCGAATCCCCAAAACACACGATACATGCGCACGCTCAAACCCATACAACACCTTTTGACGGAGCATTGACCACGCCCATCGGCCGCCAGGCGCCGCCGCTGACCATGCCACAAACTCGCCTCCACCGACGCTACCAATGGCCAACACCCCAACGCCCCAAAACGAACCACCGCCATAGGGTTCAAAACCCTAATCAAAATTTCGCGACAAATCCAACCTTCAAACGACGTTCTACCTATGCCAATGCAATCCCTCAGTCTCCTCTACAAAAACCAGGAAGGGTTTTCCGATCCGACGAAGTTCATCGTCGAACGATGAACGGCCGAAACTTCATCGATTTTTACTGGTCATACGATGAACCAAAACGAAAAACGAATTTCACCAGAAGATTCCACACTTTGAGAGCTTCAATATATATTTTTTTTGAATTTTTCTGAAGAGTTTGAATTTTCAGCTTTGGATTTGATTTAGGATTGGATCTGGAAATATAGAATTTTGTCTGCCATTGAGGAAGAGGAGGAATAGAGAAGAACATATACGTACAAACAAATGAGAATTTGGGAGGCTAGGGTTTATAGAAGGATATTTATAGGCAGACCGGAATAGAATAGATGAATCGGGTTGAATATACGCGCTAACGACAAAGTGGCCCAAAAAGCCCGTTTCGACTCCGGAATGAAATTGGGTCAACCCATATATCAAAATAGATGTTTTTATATGTTTTAAACGCAATGAAAAAGGTGTCAGATTCAAATTGCATCGTATGAAGAAGTTATGCAAAAATCAATATTTTCCAAATTGATTTCAATTTAATTGATTTCAAGGCGTTTCGAGTCCGTACGATCAAATGACAAGCCCGATCGCTACGAAACTTGAAGTACTATAATAATTCACCAATACGGATCCGATGAAATTGGTTTCGTCGAAATCCAAGTCAGTGGACAAAATGGCTATTTTTATATTAATTGAATAAAAATTTAGTAAATTTAATCAAATTTTCAATTTAAATTCGATAATTACCAATTCTTATCATTTTAAATTTTCCAATCATTTACAATTATTTAAACCAAATATAACTGTCAAATTAGAGTTGATAAATTTATAAATTTCAATATTAACCCTAATTTCATTAAATTGTCAAATTATAAATAAATTCCCCAAAATTCTGTTTAATTAAATAAATAAATTATTATTCCATTCGTTCCTGTCAATTAGATGGATTAAACCTTAGATTCAAAACTATTACATAATTATTCTCACTATCATCTAAATTCCCATTTTATACATTTAATTCATTTTATTGTAATTAACCTTTTATTATAAATTGAATCCAATCAATTTTTATAAGTTCCAATCAAACTGATTAGATTCGATTCCACCCTTTAATTGAGTCTATTAGCACTCTATAACACAGTTAACCCTTGTCTCATATTTCATTCCATTAATATATTCAAATTTTATCTTCATTTCAATTAGTGTAATATTAAATATTTAATTCTACTTATTTGCAATAAAAATCCAATTATTTAACTGTAAATTCAAATAAATAAATAAATCCTGCCTCCCCTTCTTTTAATTCAATTAACTATCATAATTTCGTCTTAGGTACCCTTTACATTGGCATATATCCTGATAAATTAACGTTTTCCCAAATTATCTTTATTTCAAATTGCATAACATTTAATTCCAATTGCTACAAAATTTACACTTTTTATAAACTGGATTTCGATGGATTGATTTGTTTTAATCCGAAACTTTTATTAAGTTCATTACTATTCTATAACTTAGTTAGCTTGTTTTCTTTTCATTCATTACCTTTTAATTTATTTCCTTCAAACCAATATAATAATTACTTACATAACATTGATTATATTCAATGACATTTATTATAATTTAAATTCATTAATTTAATTCAATGCTTACATTTTGTTTTCGTATATTAACTTGTAGCAACGTATACGTCTTCATTAATTCCATTGACTTTTATTAACTCCATTCCATAAATCTATATCCAATTAATACCTTAAAATAAGTTTACATTTCTATTAATTTCCATTCACGCTTCCGTTATTTTATATTACAATCATTAAAGTAACGTTTATAATCAACACAAACATTATGAATACTTATCGACCTGCATCATTCTTATTACATAAATTTACGTTTTATCCCATTATAAATAAATGCGCACATGAATTAATTCATATTTACATCCACTTCCATATATAAATTTTGTAACCAAGTAATAACTTTTACATTTATTTTTCTTATTTTAATTAATTACAAAATATTCCTATTTACAATAAATTATAACTTTGCAATCTTAATAAATCCATAAATTGTTAATTGCCTAATATATACCTTAATTACTTTTAAATGTTCTCCATAAATTTATTTACTTGGTTTCAAACTTTTATTCATCAATTACTGCCCTATAAATATACTTTCGTTTCTATTCAATTTACATTATTTCCAATTAATTACATTATAAATTTTAAATTGTTAATTTTTTAATTTCAATTTCTATATCTAATTTCTACCATTCGTTCCGATATAAATTATAAGATTTTTATTTCTTTCTATATTTAACTAAAAAAATCTTAGTAATTTAACTCATTTAAATCATCGAATTTTACGGGTCGTTACAAGTTCTTAGGTTGTATTGGTACAACTTGAGGGATGATTTGTACTGTAATTTTATTAAGACTACGCTTTTTGATTTGGAAGACAATTATGGGATTTTGAGACATACGATGTATTTGGTTTTATTCTATATTATGAAGTTTGACTTTTAGAAAATTATCTGTTTTCGTTGTGTTATTATTTATTTAATTTTGTCTTATGAATCTTAGTCTCTCTAGTCTTGGTTATACCTACAACGAATCACACCTTTAAGTGTACCCTTTTGGGTATACTAAGGGACGTGGGGGTGTTACGTGATGAGGCGATGGAATGGTTCTAGCTTTTGAGCGAGCCGTTCGATTTTGAATCGAGGAACTGGTCACGTGTTTGGGTGGCAGATCATGTTGTGATGGACGAGCATGACGTACGTGGATGATCGGCGGTGTGATATGGCCACCGGATTTGATATGTACATACACATGTCCATGCGCAGTTTCATGTGTTTACATTGAAAGATGAGAGAAGAGTAAGACTGGGGAAGAAGATGGAAAGGACGGTTTGGGCTTGTTTGGGTTTGGGCCGGGCGAGGTTGAGTATAGGTTGGGCTTGTTTTAAAAAGGCAAGTAAAGTCAACTTGCTTGTTAATAACCAAGGAATTTTTAAACCTTGTTTTGATAAGTTTTCAAAATAAAGAAATAAGAGAAAGGAAGAAAATGTTGGGTTTTGGTTAACATAGGTCGGGTTCAAATTCATAAGAGCTGGTTGTTTGTTTATAATAGTAAATTGAATTTAATTATTTAGTTTAAAAATCTATTAAATTTAATACTCAATTTCAACTTTATTTTAAAACCCAATTGCCATGCAAGTTTTTACGTTGAGTTCACATCGACAAGTATTTTCATTTGGAAGATTGTCATCGTAGTTTTCTACGATGAAAATTTAACGATTTATAATAATTGAATTAAACGAATAAGTAAATTCTTATTTGATTAATTGTAGTTAATTAATCAATTAATTATTAAATGAACTGTTTACAAATTATTTTTAAAATTTCTTGATTAACAAATAATCCGAATTTAAAAGATATGACTTGACTCAATTTTTGAAAACAGCTTGGTTTTGAATTATAAATGAATTTAGTATTGACTATTGATCATTGATTAAGTTATATGTGTTGACATTTATTTCTATTAGATATTGATCTAAACTGTCTATTGATTATGCCATTAAGTAGCCAAACAAATTGAAGTAGCTAGAACGAAACATTGATGCATTTTATTAGGAGTTAATCCACTTATACTAGTCACTATTCTGATTTTGGAAAATGTGATGATTACAAGCAAGTAAATCTTGATGGACTATTCATGATAAAGTAAATATATGGATTAAATTTTCATATGTAAATATTAACACCCTGATTGTGAAATTGTTATTTAAAGACTTGGCTTTTAAAAATTTATTGCTAGGATTCGACAAGACCAGGAACGCATATCTACATTATCTGAAACCACCTCGATCCAATAACCACTACTAACTTTTACGGTTTTGATTATGGAGTCTAATATGCTAGGTTTTAATTAATTTAACAATTTTGGCTATTTTAATAAGTATTTATACTTAGACACTATTATAATAACACTGTATTATCGATAAAAGTGTTTTGTTTATCGTAAAGGAAAGACCCGTCATGTTTATGTGTGGCATGGTCTTATGAAATACCTTGGTTTTCATAGGATTTTGATAACTTTAGTAATTCAAATAAAGCGTGTTTACTCATGTTGGTTCTCCAGACCGACTTTGGTGTTACTTTATTGTAGTGCTCAGGTCAGACCGAGTGTTACATATTTAGGTTAGGATGCTTTGGAGCTCAGGAGACGAGCTGGATGACAAAGACGTATTATGTGTGCTTGATTATATTCCATTGTATAGTGTAGGCTATATGTTTAGCACTTTTGGGGATAAGTTATTATAATTGTCCTGATTTCTATGTTGATGATTGTACTATGATAATTTGTATATATATTGATAGTTATAGTTCTATGTATAAAATTTGTTATCATATTATATTTTGGTCCGCAACGATTGTGAGATTCTATAATGTTGTTATTTCCATTTCTTCTTCTATCTCTTTTCTTCTTATACCCTAACGCTCTGGAAATTCCAGCACTCGATTGCTCGGCACTACATACAATGGACGTATTAGTGTCGATTTTTTAGGGTCGAAAATCCTTAGTCGTCACACGTGGTATTCGAGCTGAAGGTTAAGCGAGAACCATGGCTTTGGTGGGGATTACTTATTATGGATAGGGTCAGTAGTACCCTAGAATGAGTTGAGTGTATTATTTATGAGAGACTTGTTATTTTCTTATATAGTAAATTTAAAAGATAAATGATTTTAAAATAACTTTTATATAATATTATATTTTGATATAAAAAATAAATAATTTTTATGAAATTTTTATTATATGTTGAGGTGATTGGTTATTATTATCATAATCAAAATAAGATTATAAAATTTAAGATGTTATATGTATAACCATATAGAAAGTTGATAAGAATGAACTATATTAGTGGGTTATGTCAAAAATAGATTCAAACCAGAATTTAAATTCCGGAAATTTTGGAAGTGCTTTTCAAAGTGTTGTGGAATGACATAATTTTACCCTGATTATATATATATATAATTATTAAGAAAATTATTATGGAATATATAGTGTGTTTGGGTTCTATGTATGGTAATATTGATTATTATCATAAATCCATGGTTGTGCTTTAATAAAAGATGTTTATTACAAAATAAACAATGATGAAACATTGTGAAATGTTTTATGGAAGTTAAATTATATAAGCTTAATCTATAAATGTGACTTATAAATTAAAATTGACTTAAATTGCGAAGTTTTGGACAAGTGCAAGAAATTTTGGAATTTCTTTCAAAGTGTTTGAGGAAATAATAAGTAATATTATTTAGAGTATTTTTGAAATGGGAAATTTTGTTTTGGAAACAAGGGCTATTTTGGAAATTCCGAAGATATTTGTTTTGGATAAAAACCAGGGTTGGTTTAAATTTAAAAAAGTGATTTTGTATATAAATAGGATATACATGTATGTATATATACATGATTTCAAAGTGATTTGAAATAAATACCAGGTATTTGAATTCTGGGATTCACATTGAAATGAAAAGTAGAATCAAAGGGAAATAAGTTTTGAACTTATGAGTAGGAAACGATTTTAATGAGAAAAGAAGTGTGAAAATTGAATTTTGGAATGTAAAAATTTAAATTGAATAATTTTAAATGGATTGAAAGAACTGGATATTAGCTCAGACCAAGTTAAATAAATTTTAAACATATAACCTGAAATAGGAAATTTCAAGATGAAATTAAAATTTAAACTTAAGGAAGTTAAATAAATAAAATTGTAAAAAGGAAATGGTATAGATTTGATAAAAACGAGTAAAAAAGGAAGTTGGTATGTACGATTTCAAAACGATTTTTGAAATAAAAAAGGGTTTTGAATTTTGGAAATTAGTAATGAACCAAATTATCAAATTAACCTTGGAGATTGAAAATTTAACTTATGTTAAGTAAATAAGGAAGTTGAAAGAAATTAAATTTGCTTTTTGATGAATTAAAAGAAGTAGATGTAGATTTGGCTCATAAATAGAGCTCGACTGAAAAGGCTAGCAATTAAATATGTTTTTACTATGTTAATGAAAAATAATAGGGATAAATCGAGAAAAATAGATTGAATGAACTAATAAATTAAAAATGGTTAAATATTTAGTAAAGAAATCGAAATTCGTTTTGGATCTGAAATTAAAGTTGAACTCGAGTAAAACCCAAATGAAGTGATGTTTGAGAAAAACAAATTAGATTTTGGAAGATGGAAATGAACCTATTGGATAAACTAATTAGTGAATCAAAAAATTTGGCTACCAAAAAAATATATGTGTGCATGTGTGTGTAAATATATTTTTATATATATATATATATATATATATATTATTTTGGTCAAAAAAATAATTATATAAATATACAACGATTGTATATATTATAATTAATATCGACCCTTAAATAATAACTAAAAATATAAGAAATTAATTACTATAACCATCATATTAATATCTTCGTAATAATAATATACAACTTTTATAAATTATTTTAACTAATTATTTTCAGTCAAAAAATGAGAGTTATGGTTGTGTAACTCTAGGTTGTTGTAGCAACTTGGAAATTCGAACATTTTTTCTTCGAATTTCGAAACGTTTTGAAATACAATTAAGTGCTATAAATATGATTTTGTAACCATGTCAGACATCATTTAAATAATGAATAATGATGATAAACTTGTTTTTTAAAATTGTTTATACAAATATATACTTCAAAGAAAAATCGATAATACAAGCGGAAATCGATTTATCGGTAAACAACTTTTTAATCGATATAAGTTATTCAAATTATTTTACACTTTTCCAATGATCAAATAAACACATTAGAAACTAGTTATCACACTTCTCTTCATGAAGAAATGGAAAGTTCTAGAAGCTTCCAAGTGGATAAGAGATATTACAATCTTAAGGGTATAATTATAAATTTGCTAAAGGAAGTGATGTAAAGGAAAAGTGAAGGGAGGTGAGCCTTCCATGACATGAAAGCAAGGTAAGAATAAGGATAAATGGAACCATTCTTGAGCCTGTATAAGAAGATCCATGCCTTTGATAATAATTCTTAAATTGACAAAGCAAAAGTATCACACTTTCATGTCTTCTTCTTCTGTTATGTTCTAAAGAAAATAATTGCAAATTTTATCCAAATCAACTCAAATTTAGAGTGAAGCCTTAGGATAAAATTACAATATCTTCTACCAAGATATATTATGAAAATGTGAAGCCAAATTCTTCCTGCTTGGTTTGGCCATGAACAATTAGAGGGTGGAGGAGGTTAAAATCAAGTGCAAAGCAAGTAAGGATGGAAGGAAAAGTGGTTGCAAGGTGAGGTTGGACTTGGGTCCTAGAACTTTGTAGTTTGTTGGGTTAAAGGTGAGTTAACACATCATTTTGGATGAAAATATAACCCCTATATGTTGGTATTTGATTGTGTTTAAGTTTTTTTGATCAATGTTGACATATGTTGGAACTTTGGTTTTGATTCTTGCTTTGAAAGCAAATGTCATATGTCATACATATGATTGGACTTTTATTGACTTGTACAACCTAAAGCAATGCCTAAAAACAAAGCACATAAGTTGTAGATGAACTATGGTTTAGAATGGACTTGCATTTCAAAGTGCACTTATAGCGATATTCGTTGTGCGTGCACTTTGGAATTGCCTTGTTTTATATGATTTCTATGGAACTTTGTATAGAGATCCTTAGGGTTTCTCAATATATTAATTATGCTTTATATGTATTCTTGCTTACGTAAAAAGCAGCATTTCGAAAAGTAGCCAAAACTTCACTTGTGAAAAACTGCCCTATTTAGCCTTAACTTTTGGACTTTAAATGTTTGAAAGATATTTAAATAAGTATTTATTTCATTCCATTTACAAGTGTTTACCAACTCATATTGGAGTATTTCAAATGTGGTTTGAGATAATAATGAATTTTTAAAGAAGAGGTTTTTATAATAATAACTTGTTTTTTCAAGCTTTAAAGATTTTATAAGCCTGTTATTTTCAAGTAATATTTTGTGTGAAAGTTTTAAAAAATATTAAAAGTATTATAAAGTATTTTTAAGCCTATATAGTTTTTAGAAAATATTTCGATTATTTTATATCGTACATTATAAATATCTTCTAAAAATGGTTTATTTAGTATCTAGTTTTATAAATAAATTACTATACATATATATCATTTTAAAAGGGTTTTAAAAGTATAAACAAAAGGTATAGAAAGAGGTTAAATTGCTTAATGGATAAATGGTTAATCGCTTAAATTACTTATTTGAAAGGCAACTAACTATGCTTAGCAATAAAAGCCAACGAAGTAGGCTTATCTATTTGTGAGAACTAAGATTGATGTTCAGGTAGGGATATAAGTGATAGAGATCTAGCCTACCGCCTTCCCTCTTGACTGCGGAATAGCTAAGTCAGAAACGTTGGAAATGAGTTAATCATGTTTATTTCTTACTAATTTATAAAAGTCATTAATACTATACTTAACACTAAAAGCTAACGAGGTAGACTTACATATTTGTGAGATTACTAATGAAGTATCTAGAAAAGGTTTTGATATACAACCAGTGCTCTAACTTCCTGGCTTCACTCTTGGATGAGGAATACTTTAAATTGGAATGTCGGAAATGAATTAAGTATCAAATTTTGATTTGTATAGGAAATTGTTTTTGACTTGATAGTCGACTAGTTGACTAACAAAATTGACCTAATATTGACTAAAGAAGTTTGAAAGGCTTCATGATTTCATACCAATGAGAACCCTCGAGGAGTAGCATTGGTACAAACGTGTCTAGCTTTTACTTATTTATGAATGAACCGAAATTGATTTTATGGAAATTCATCAATTGGTTTTGAAGAGTCCAGGATCGATAAGTGTTTTACTTATCGAATACCACTTTAAAACTAGTATACGAGTTCTATGTTTTGGGAGCGGTTGAAAAGTGAAATGTTATAGAGTTGAACTGTCTATCCTAAGATTAAGTCTAAGGGAGAGGTCATCATTAACATTTTAAACGATGCTATTGTGTGAGACTGTCTATCTTGAGGAGTATTACAAAAGTGAGGATAGCGTTAACATTTGTTGGAGGACTTATGCAAGAATCTGTGCAGAGATTCAAGATCTAGTTGAGATGCTTAAATCCATGTAGGGATTAATTATCTGTTCGAGATATGGGAATCCATTTGGGGAATCATGTTCTGTTCGAGTGATGAAGATTCATGTAAAAGATGTCGAACGTAACCTCGACATCGTAAATGACAGAAACAGAGTAGGATGCACAGCCTGGGGTTTAGCCGACCCATGTCAGGGTATTATCAACTCCATATCTAGAGATACTTATCAATAATTGGCCGGCGGGAGTTGAAGATATACGGTTCACGTTATTTATGTTTATGTTCGGACGATGGGCCGCTAATGTTTGCTGTAATAGTATTTTATCTAGAGGTATACGGCGCTCGGAAGGTACTTTCTAACACTTGTGCACGGAGTTTAGATTCGACTTCTCCAAAGAGATCTCCATGGAAAAATCCAATATGCAAACATAACTCACGGTTTTGAAAGTAACATAATATTGTTTTGGTGTGATCAATGTAAGCATCACAACTATTTCATATGGTTTATATTCTACACCCTAAAAATTATCTATCCTATCACTATATAAACCTAATGAATGGTTGGTTGCATTAAGGGGAAAACCATTGCAGTAATCTATATAATCTCAAAATGTGTTATTATATATCATACATATTTATTGGATTTCTCACACTGGTTTACTAGACTGATCGATGTGTTATTTTCTTGTATTGCTTGGGTCAGCCTCGCGTATATCGCCAGATTTAGCTATGGACGCTTTGGAGCTTGTGGAGACGAGTTGGACGATTACATATTGTAGTATTCTTATTTCTACTGCATTTCTAAATTGTGTATATTAGCATTGCGAGGACAAATAGTTAAACCGTCCAGGCTAATGATAGTACTTAGGTTATGTAACTCTGAAATTTCTATCTTAGAGTAAACCTTTGTACTGTTCTTTTGATATTATATGTTATTATTCCACTAGCGAGGTTCTTGCTTTGTGTTCTCTCTTTCTTATTCTATTCTATTTTTTATTTTACCATAACTTTCTTTCTTTCCGGCACTTAGGTGTTCGGCACACGAATATCGTGGATGTATTTAGTGTCGGCATTCGAGGATCGAAAAGTCGAGTCGTTATAGTTATGAACACAACCATCTGAAATATTCAAAAAATTTAAATATTAAAGCTTGTATGGAATTTATTGAATCATAGTAGTGTGACATAAGCTCGGTTGGTTACATAATATTTGAGTAAAATTCAATTTCTTATCTATTAAAGCGATACCCTTAAGCAATGATATATTATGCATGTTATATGTTAGTCATCACTGTATCACTTAAATGCCTATAGCTCGATCAGTGGTCAAAACTCTTGTAATATCCTTCAACACTAAAGTCCATGGTTTAGCCTGAAATAATAATCGATTAATGGATTTACTTTGACCAAAAACTTTGACATTCAGTTAATTACTAATTATGGTGATACAAATCTTCTACTTAAAGGAGAAGAATAATCTTTTGAATAGTGTTTCACTTCAAGTAGTTCAATTTATACCCAATTATGGCCTTAACACGATTAAAGTTCTCATGTGATTTACTCTAACCAAAGTACAGTTTAAAGGCTTAAGATTCATAGTATTCTCAGGTTAAACGATTACTACATGTAATTACGTTAGATACTCTACTTGACTTCTAACTTATATAAAAGAGTCTCAATGAGTCATTCTGCAATTTTTCTAAATAACTACATGTACTCTACTTGACTTCTAACTTAGTGACCAAAGTTACACCTAAAGAGTCATACGACCAACTCTTTAAATACTCCTTTGACCAATAATTAACTTGTAATTGTAATATATTAGTTAAAATAATAAATGTTTGTGAAAGACTAATTATAAATTTTTATATGATTCATTAAACAATATTAATAGTTAAATATATTAATCGATATACGATATCGATATGCATTTAAATTAGATTTAAATGTCATAAATATTATATGGGCTAAAATTGGATTTGATGCCCATGCAGATAAGGTTAGTTCAGCCATGCTAAGACAAGGTAAGGGGTGACTATGATATGGAGAATAGGATAGGGTTTTGATAGGATAAGATGAAGAAAATGGGTAGAAAAGTTGATTAGGATCCTAACTTATCTCTCTAGTCACTCCTCTATAAAAGATCACAACCCTCATTCTTTTATGAACTTTTGGTGCCTCCATCTACCTCTTTTCAAGCCTAAATACATCCTTATCCCCTTCTCTATTTCCATGTTGAAATAAAATTAAAACAATCGCTATTTGATAACCCGTGGTCATCAGTTTAGAAGCTAGCACCTTGCTGAATTGAAATCTCTATATCTTCGCTTTAATGTGCACTAATAGGCTTTAGAAAATAAGGTAATTTCCTGATCTACAATTATATATTAATGTTTAGATAATTTTTATATCATATATTATTTTTTTAATTAGGTGAAGAATTTAGTATATTGATATATCATCGCATTCAGAATGGATGTTTGTTTATATGCTTGCATATAATAATTTTTTTAATGACATGTATGGGTCTTTGATACTCATAACTCAAAAATAAACAAAAAAAATATATTTTTTATTTAAACTACTTTAATATACATTATTTAGATTAAACTAACTTCATAAATTAAATATTAAATCTTATACTATACAAAATATAGTGTTAAAATTTTATAAACAAAACATCATACTTAAAGAGACTTTCAGCAGAAATAAAACAATTAATACATACATACATATATATATTATATAAATTGTTTTTGTATCAATTAATTCCATAAATTAATAATATTAAATAATATACATATTATAAAATATGTTTTGCACTTTATAAAACTGTAGTTGTACTTGACATATTTTCGGCAAAAAAGTTATATATATATATATAATATGTATAAATACTTACGAAAAAAAATTGAATTTAAAATTGATTTTTATATTATAAAATGCATATGAAATATTTAAACATCAAAATATCATTCGGGTATTTACTAAAAATTAAAGTATAAAACTACCTCTCAAAATTTATTTTTTATTTAAATTTTATTTAATTTCCGTACGAAAATTTAATTTTAGTATATTTAAAATGTAAAAAAAAAATTGGCATGAGCATTTTAATAGGTATATATATTTATTTTATATATTTTATATGTATTCTATTGAGTTATAAATGTATATATTATTAAATTATTTATTAGATATATGTGTGTGTGTGTGTGTGTGTGTCAAACGTATATTCATTTACTATTAATGAGACAATTTATTTTGATTTCGAATTTTCAACAAAATAAATAAATATATTTTTGATATAATTTGTAATAATTTTATGTATACATAATATGTTTGTATGCATATGTATGTATATGTAATATTTTGTATATATAAATTAATGTATATAAACATACATTTGGACGGTATAGATGTATACTACAGGGGCTAACATGTTCATTGTTGTATACATCTCAGCACTTATACACAGGCATGTCAAGCCTTGCACGGATTGATATACACTTATGTTTATAATACAATATTGATCACATAGTATAAAATTATATTATAGATTTAAATAAAATAATGATTTTATTTAAAATTAATTAGAAATGTTCTAAATAAATTAGGCTTCATATGCCCTATAGAGATCCAAAATGGTAAAAATATTTGAAATTTATCAATTTCTTCCGCTGTGGGCTGACCCAATTCCAGCAAATACAACTAAGTAAAAATATAAGATCTCATTATAATGGTGTGTATAATCTTCAAATTTGAGCATACTAACGTTCTTAGGTTGTTAGACTATGATTTTATTATGGTAAATCGCATGACATCGTAATCATGTAACAACCATAGTTGGGTATATATCAAACTACATTAAGTGGCATTCTACTCAGTAAAGAATTCGCCTCTACATTATGGAAGATTAGCATCACCATAATTAGTGGTCAACTTAAAGTCAAAAATTCTAATAGGAGTAAAATGGTTAATTGATAACTGTTATTGGATTGTACTAAATATTTTAAAGTGTTCTATGCAAATAACTGTAGGTATTTTATTGTTTTATTACCATTGACCAAACTCTAGAAATCTTATTGATACAGTGATGACAAAAAGAAAACATGCATAAAATATCCATACAGGGTGTAGCTTAATGAAGATAAGAAACTGGATTTCGTCGAAATTATCTCTAAGCGACTAATATTATGCCTGATATTTTAATTCAGTAAAGTCCATAGAGTGTAATGACCCATAAATTTAACTGGTTTTAATAATATATTTAATTGAATTTTTGTGAAATTTTAAAAAATAATATTTTGAAATAAAAATTTGATATTTGGAATACGTCTAATTAAACATAACAACTGGTAAATTTTCATCTGAAAATGTGGAAGTATATTTTTATTGTGTAATTCTATTTCAATTTAAATCAGCTAAAATTGATAATAATAAAATGTTTTCCAAACCTGAATATTTTTCTATAGAAAATTTGTAAATCATCTTCTGAGTAAGAAGTCATCTTTCAATTTTTCAAATTTTGACTTCTATTGTTCTGTTTATCTTATTTCTGGTAAATTAGCAGCATTTTTGGTACAGATATCGGCTTTTGATAGGATGGTCATACTACGGACATCTATATACCGTTTTGATCGTCTCACCATGCTCTACGGTATATTCAATGCTATGTTTTGAAATCCGGTGCACGATGAAACCTGTGGAACGGTTAATCGTACCGGTACATGTTTTAAAACTTTTGGGTTCTTCGTGTTTTTTTCATATATCCATTCATTTGAAATAAAATAGTCAATAGACTTTCAAAATTCCTAGATTGGATAGCTAGTTGTCATTTTTCCTTGGTTACCAGTTTCATATAGCCTGTTCATTTTCTCTTTCCTCTGTTAGATCACATCACCATTTCAAAGAATGAAATAATTTTTTTCTTATATTCCTGAAGCCATTTCCATCTTCCAACTTTTGGGCAAATCACGCTCCTACCCATACCTTAGTCGAAATGCCTTCTTTCCACATCCCATCAACGCGAGCATCAAATGGTCAAGCTTCCACCTAGCATTAGAGCGACACGGCCTCTTAGCCACTCACGCCATTTCCTTCATCTCACCATCGATAGACATTTCACCACCCCAGAGCTCACCACCCGAGCCACAAGGCTCTCATCCAAGCCCAGTTCACCGAACCAAATCGGCCGCCCTTGGCCACCACTACCGCAGCACCACCGTCCGCCGCAGTCTCCCCTCCACACACTCTCTTGACCCAACCGTGCTTCCACCGCCTTTGGACCTTCTCTTCCATTGCTCGTTTCCCATAGTCCTCGGCCGAACAATTGCTTACTTTGAGGTATATATTCATGTATGTTACTTTATATAGGTATTATATTTACATATTTGTTATATATACATACATATATATATATATATATATATTGCGTATATATAGTTATTCATATATGTTAGTCTATCTAGGTTACTTTATGTAAGTACATATACGTAGATTTGTTTTCCATTTATACACAGCGTTTTCTAACCGTGATACTAAGATAGATGAACTGATCTAACTTTTAATAGGTAGTTGTTAAAGGAAATGATTTGGGTTTATTCATTCCCACATATAACGCCAGTATAATGTAGCTATGTCTCAAAGCTTGTAATAGAAAACATTTTTAGCACCCTTTTTTAATATGCAAAATTGCAACCATGAGAAAAACCATTTTTCAAGTCGTGGTCCTTGGTTGGTATTCTACAACTATGTTCTTTACCACTCCTGTGAATAATGAATCGGTCAATTTCATGATTGCGGCCCTTTTCAGTTTACTCCTAAAACATACAAAAGTATGAAAATGTTGTTGTCCGTTAGTATGATGGCACGTATATCATATTATACAGATAGGTTTGTATTATATATTTTGGACCGTATATTTTATTTTGTAAGTAGTATATGTTGTATACATTATTTTGTTTGATTTGTTAATTCCATAATAAATCTTATGTGTATATATTGATTTGATTTTTAAATATATGTGTTTTATAGATACAGTATTGATTTTAGAACATATGTATATATATAGATTTTACATATGTATTTTAGTTTAATAATGGTTTAAGGAGATAATATAATAAATTAATATATATCTAATTTCAGTCTATATCAAGCAAATTCTGATTTATTTCGTCTATTTCTATTATCAGCCTTGATCATCGAATTCATGCCATTCTGGCTTTGATTTGGAATTTGTGTTTGGATCTATAGCTCAGTTTCATTGTCTATTCTCTATCCCCGAAAGGTGAGCAATCACTCATATTAACGTTCTTATATTTATTAATTTTGATTTCAATTGAAACGATAATTGAAATATGCTGATGTAATTATTTACACTGCTATATATATGATGTTTTCTGTATCTGTTCACCTGTGACTTCTGACACCATTATTTTTTATTTATATTGATGATATATGCATGTTATGTTATTATCATATCTGTTATCACTCTGCAAGTTCTCTGTTAGTATAGAATTCACTATGGGTTGAAACGATACATATCCGAATGGACTTTAGAATAGGAGAAAATCGTTATTATTGAAATGAAAGACCTAAGCGATTTTCAATTGAATTGTATTTGGTATTGCGGGTTGAAATGATATATATACCAGTATATATATTTAAATTGCGGATCGAAATAATAAACATCCGTATCACTAGACCATAGGATAGAAAATTATATACAGACACAATTGGTCTATATATAAATATTTTGAAAATGTTTTCCATGGTATTGGGAAGGAATATATGGTTTTATATAAATATTGATTTTAGATATTATATAATTTTGTTTTATATATAGTTAAACTCTTGATTTTTAAGCTATGTATAAATTTGTTTAATATAAAATAAGTTCAATAATAAATTTTGATTTTATTAAAATGTAATATGGCTAAGTAAGTATTTAAATTATATTTTAATATAGAGTTTATAATGATTTTTATAAACTAAGGTTAGGAAGATAGATTTGAAATTTGATTTGAAAGGGCATTTAATTAAGAAATTATTTAATTAAATAGATTTATAACTTAGGAATTTGAAATTTTAAAAGGAGATGACTTTATAACTTGATTCAGGAAAGTGATTTAAATGAATATATCAAGTCTGAGTAAACTGAGGGAAATATTCATTTATTTGAAATTTGGAGCTTATTTAAATAATACTGAATTTATTAAGTAAATTTTTCAAAGCTAAATAATAGTAAATTGAATTTGATATATATATATATATATGTAAAGTTTTCTAATTTAGTTTTGGAATATTGAATACATAAAGCTTTGAAATATATTGAAATGGCTTATTTTTTAGTCAAATATGTATTTGAAATTAATATAAATCGGAATGGATTATTGAAAAATGAATAGAGTTGAATTTTATGAATTGGGAGTTGATTTAAATTAAAGTTTTTTTGGATTTAAGTTGATTTGAATCAATTTGTGAACTCAAGGAATTTTTTTTATTTTATAAAATAATTTTAAACTTAAAACTATTTTATTATAAATACTTTTTTGAATATCTAAACTGTTTAAGTGGTGAAAGTTATGGTTTCGAAGCTATGAATTTCAAAATACTATGAAAGGGTTATAATTTCTAGTGTTTGGTTTCGAAAGTGTTATAACTTTGAAAAAATGATATGATTTTTGAAATGAATATATTTGAAATGGAAGTTATATCTTATTTGGTTTTAAAATGGAAATGATATTTTGGTTTTGAAGTATAAACTATTTTGAAATGACTGCGGTGTAATAATAATGTTTGGTTGTTAAAGAGACCGGGATCGGAAGTTGTCTTACTCTCTGCCAACTTCGAAAAGCACTTTAACAACCGTGTACGCAGTGGAGATTCCAGAATGAAGTAGGATGGTGGCGACGTCCTTTGAGTTATGAACGTTGACCCGACTCTCGTGAGTTGGCATAAGGTGGCTAAAACAGGAGCAATTGATGGGCTAATGAGGTAGCTCCTTTGATCGGACACACTCCTTCGACACTATTCTATTACTTTGCGATTGATTTGGTGGCCACTTTTGATTCTTTGATTTTGGGGTGTGGCTCGAGGTGGGCGGTAGTAGCTGTTACGCGTTACCACCGACTCGGAAGTGTAATTGGTATATCTACCCTGGCATTGCCTACTTGTGCGATGTCACCTACCCTAGCGTGCCTTGTACGAGTTTGATTTGTATCGTACCTATGGAGTATCCTCTAGTAGCCTCCCGATCAGGAGATATTATGATACTGTATAGACTATTGGCACTGTAAAATGTGTTAAGGGGGATATGGGTAACTCCTTAACGCTATTTTTAAATATATTATACTTTACTTTAGATATTATTATAATAGCGTATATTACTACATAGTAGATAGTTTAACGGATTCTTAGAGGATGGTTATCCCAAACATCCTTTGAGTTACTTGTATTTCAGTTGTTCTTTCACTTGAGTTGGATTTGTTGATATAAGAATGTTAATCCTGACTCGAGTGTTTTGTGTTTTCCTTTACGCTCGGGTCAGACTGAGTGATAAGCATTAGAGACTCACTTTCGGAGTTGAAGCTTTACTTGAAGATCCAGCTATCTATTTCCATTTCAGATTCAGTTGATTCCATTTATTCAGTTGATCCCAGTAATGTATTCAGCATTGTGCTTGATTGTTGTATTGAATTTCTGTTGTATCTTGTTTAACTTTGATGTATTTATATAGTAGCTTCATGAACTACTATCTCGTTGCTTCCGCTGCATTATATTACTCTGTGTCTGTGATCTGTGATTAATTTATTTACTGCATGTTCTGAGTTTTTCCAAATTTATTTTTACAATGCGGTATTTTGAGCAATTCAAGTCCGACATGTGCGGATGCGAATGGTTGTAAATATCGGGCTGTTACATGTAGTATCAGAGCTTTGACTCTAGACAAAACTTAGTGTATATGGTAAATTTATTTACAGAATCACTTTCGTTCGAGCTAGAATCTCTTCCTTTTCGACTCGATTTCTTTTGAATTTTGGAACGTTCCCTACGGTTCCAAAATTCATTCTTGTCTCTCACTATTCATCTTCTTTTGATTTTGAAGTATCCCATAACGCCATTTCGAATGATCTTTCTAATGAGTTGGTGGTCTCGCCAATCTCAAATTGACTTGTAAAGGGAGTGAAAATCCTTTACAATAGCATCGATTCACCGGAGATTTATATATATCCTCGGTTTGGATGCTGACATCTCTTGTTATGCCGAATTCTATCTCTTAAGATCGAATGTAGATTAGCCTTGGAATCCTACATCAATCTTATTCTTGAAGTCATGGTCGACCCGGTTAAGGTTGCCCACGATTTATATAAACTTATCCATCTTCCTATTTTGTTATTTAATTATCTTATCCGTGTTTCAAACCTATCTTCGAATCAAGATTCTCTTTGATTGGAGTATCAAATTTGAATCTCTATCCTTGCTTTGAAAATCCATTTCTGTATCGTCGAGCGAGGAAGTATATCTTTAAACTAGTATTTAATTGGTGTTTTTTGAGTTGTTAATGTTGATTTGTGTTTTCGATCGATTCGTCCGATCAACATTATCAATAGGATTTCCAAAAACTTGAACAGAGCAAACTGACACGATATTGTTTTCAAATTGGTAAATTTAATAAATTTTGTATAATTATATTACATATATAAGTATAATTTTCTGAATTTTGGTAATTAATTGAATTGGTTGTTAATAAATAATATTGGATTTTATATATGGCTTGTAAACCATTGGCTTTTGTCTCATATATAAATAATTGAACTATAAAACATGGTTTATAAATTAATTTGGAAATTGAAATGAATTTAAATCAAGAAATTGAGAATTTAATTTCCGGTGATTTCAAACTTTGGTTTTTAAGTTTAAAGGGTATATTATTTAAAATATTTTCGAATAGAACTATTTCCAACGAATTTTAAATGTTCAAATCAGTGCTCTCCTACTTTGTCGCTGGCAAAATAATTTCGGTGATGGTGGTCGCATCATCGACATTCATTTTCGAGTTTCGAAGTGGAGAGACTATTCTATAGCTTTACTATAGTTTTTCTTTCGAAATTAAAACGATTTGGATTTCTAAAATATGACTTGATTTATAAAATATATTAATATATGATTTTCAATTTGATTTGATATATATTGTGTGTGCGTGTATATATATATATATTTATCTCTAAATTGTTTGAAGTTAATCGAAAATTTAGTTCTTAAATTTATGTCAAAAGGATGGTTTCAATTGTAAAATGAAATCAAATTTTTTAATAAATATTTAAGCTTGGATAATTGAATTGGAAAATTTTACTTGTATAACACTCTATTACATTTTAATATAACTTACCTAAATTATTCAGAAGTTGAATATGTAATTAGATAATATAAAATATAAAAGGATGTTATAAATAAAATTTGAGTGGTTATAATAAATGTTATACACTTAAATTTTAGTTATAAAAAGATTAATAGAGGTAAATAGAATAAAAAGTTGATTGAATAATATACAGTATACATGACGTTAAAGGAATTTTTAAATAAATTGGAGTAGTTATAACAAGCGTAAATATGCTTAATATATGAGATATGGTATATTAAGTGGAATAAACTCAATAATAATTTGGAATAAAGAAGAATTAAATCTGTTGAATAAATATGACTTTAATAAATAACTATTTAAATTTTTGATTTTTGAAATTTTTATTAAGGATATTTGAACAATAAGATAATAAATTTAGAAACAGTTAAGATTGATTTAACTTAAGTGAAATCAAATGGATTAAAATCAACTATTGAATATTAATTAATCTAAATTGAAATCTATATGGTTTAAAATTAATTGTTTTATTTTGTTTTTCTAATCTATTTTATTTCTGGTTGTTCTATTCTCCTACCTCCTTTTTTGGTGATGAAAAGTTTTGAGTGGGGAGAGTGTAACGACCTATAAATTTAACTAGTTTTAATAATATATTTAATTGAATTTTTGTGAAATTTTAAATAATAATATTTTTAAATAAAAATTTGATATTTGGAATACGTCTAATAAAACATAACCACTAGTAAATTTTCATCTGAAAATGTGGAAGTATATTTTTATTATGTAATTCTATTTCAATTTAAATCAGTTAAATTGATAAAAATAAAATTGTATTCCAAATCTGAATATTTTTCTATAGAAAATTTGTAATCATCTTCTAAGTAAGAAGTCATCTTTTTTTTTTTCAAATTTTTACCTCTACTGTTCCGTTTATCTTATTTCTGCTAAATTATCAGCATTTTTCGGTACCGATATCGACTTTTGATAGGATGGTCATACTACGGACATATATAAACCGTTTTGATTGTCTCACCATGCGGATCTCTACGGTATATTCAATGCTGTGTTTTGAAATCCGGTGCACGATGAAATCTGTGGAACGGTTAATCGTACCGATACATGTTTTAAAACTTTTTGGTTTTTTCGTGTTTTTTTCATATATCCATTCGTTTGAAATCAATTAGTCAATAACTTTCAAAATTCCTATATTGGACAGCTGGCTGTCATTATTTTTTGGTTACAATTTCATATAGCCTGTTCATTTTCTCTTTCCTCTATTTGATCACATCTCCATTTCAAAGAATGAAATAATTTTTTTTTCTTGTATTCCTGAAGCCATTTCCTTCTTCCTACTTTTAGGCAAATCACGCTTCTACCCATACCTCAGTCGAAATGCCTTCTTTCCACATCCCATCAACGTGAGCATCAATTGGTCGAGCTTCCACCTAGTATCAGAGCGACGCGGCCTCTCAGCCACTCACGACATTTCCTTCATCTCACCACCGATAGATATTGCACCACCCCAGAACTCACCACTCGATCCACCAAGGATCTCACCCAAGCCCAGTTCATTGTACCAAATCGGCCACCCTTGGCCACAACTGCCACAGCACCACCGTCCACCACAGTCTCCCCTCCCCACTCTCTTTGACCCAACCGTACTTCCACCGCCTTTGGCCCTTCTCTGTCATTGCTCATTTCCCATAGTCCTTGACCGAACAATTGCTTACTTTGAGGTATATATTCATGTATGTTACTTTATATAGGTATTATATTTACGTATTTGTTATATATATATATATATTGCATATATATAATTATTTATATATGTTAATCTTTCTAGGTTACTTTATGTAAGTACATATATGTAGGTTTGTTTTCTATTTATACATAGTTGTTTCTAACCGTGATACTAAGATAGATGAACTGATTTAACTTTTAATAGGTAGCTGTTAAAGGAAATGATTTGGGTTTATTCATTCCCATATATAACGCCAGTATAATGTAGTTATGTCTTCAAAGTTTGTAACAAAAACTTTTTTAGCACCCTTTTTTTATATGCAAAATTGCAACCATGAGAAAAGCAATTTCTCAAGCCGTGGTCCTTGGTCGGTATTCTACAACTGTGTTCTTCACCACTCCTGTGAATTATGAACCGGCCAACTTCATGATTACGGCCCTTTTCAGTTTACTCCTAAAACATACAGAAGTATGAAAAATACCGTTGTTTGTAAGTATGATGGCACGTATATCATATTATATAGATAGGTTTGTATTATATATATTTTGGTCCATATATTTTACTTTATAAGTAGTATATGTTGTATATATTATTTTGTTTGATTTGTTAATTCTGTAATAAATCTTATGTGTATATATTGATTTGATTTTTAAATATATGTGTTTTAAAGATACAGTATTGATTTCAGAATATATGTAAATATATAGATTTTACATATGTATTTTAATTTAATAATGGTTTAAGAAGATAATATAAATATTAATATATATCTAATTTCAGTCTATTTCAATTAGATTCTGATTCATTTCGTCTATTTCTATTATCAGCCTTGATCATCGAATTCGTGTCAATCTAGCTTTAATTTGGAATTCGAATTTGGATCTATAACTCAATTTTATTGTCTATTCTCTAGCCTCGAAAGGTGAGCAATCACTCAGATTAACGTTCATATATTTATTAAATTTGATTTCAACTAAAACGACAATTGAAATATGCTGCTGTAGTTATTTACACTGCTATATATATGTTGTTATATGTATCTGTTCATGTGACTTCTGACACCATTATTTGTTACTTATATTGATGATATATGCCTGTTATGTTATTATCATATCTGTTATCACTCTACAAGTTCCCTGTTAGTATACAATTCACTATGGGTTGAAATGATGCATACTCGAACGGACTATGGGTACTGTATAGACTATTGGCACTGTAAAATGTGTTAAGGGGGATATAGGTAATGCCTTAACGCTATTTTTAAATATATTATACTTTACTTTAGAAATTATTATAATAGCGTATATTACAACATAGTAGATAGTTTAACGGATCCTTAGAGAATAGTTATCCCAAACATCCTTTGAGTTACTTGTATTTCAGTTCTTATTTAACTTGAGTTGGATTTATTGATATAAGAATGTTAATCCTGACTCGAGTGTTTTGTGTTTTGCTTTACGTTTGGGTCAGACTGAGTGATACAGCATTAGAGACTCACCTTTGGAGTTGGAGCTTTGCTTGAAGATCCAGCTATCTATTTCCATTTCAGATTCAGTTGATTCCATTTATTCAGTTGATTTCAGTAATGTATTCAGCATTGTACTTGATTATTGTATTGAATTTCTATTGTATCTCGTTTAACTCTGATGTATTTATATAGTAGCTTCATGAACTACTATCTCTTTGCTTCCGCTGCATTATATTACTCTGTTTCTGTGATCTGTGATTAGTTTATTTACTGCATGTTCTGAGTTTTGCTAAATTTATTTTTACAATGCGGTATTTTGAGCAATTCAAGTCCGACATGTGCGGATGCGAATGGTTGAAAATATTGGACGGTTACATAGGGCCTTCAGCGTTTAAATTGTATAAATATTGATTGATGGCCAAGTTCACACTAAAGAGTTAACACAATCATATTATTAGTTAATTTCTAAGTTTAACCAATTTAAATTGATTAATAAATGTTATATATATATATACATATACATATACATATACATATACATATACATATACATACATACATACATACATACATATATATATATATATATATGTTGACGCAAAAAATAGGCATCAACACCCTATAGAATCTCATAGAGATTAAATGATGAATGAATTTAAAATATAACAGAGACAGCAAATGAATACATGGATTTTTATAGTGGTTCGACAATCTTGGCCAACATCCAATCTGTATTTTTATTAATCTTGCACTTGTTCATGGTCACAAGAAAGTTGGGATCAGCAAGGGTCCACTACTACAAGAATAAAGAATAAAAATGGCGGAGCTTGGGCGGCGGAATGAAGGATCTCAAAAATGAACAATTAAGTCTTTATTTATAGGGAAAGAGGGCGAAATATCTTCTTGAAATTTCGGCAGCCGAGTCTCCAAATCCATAAAAAGTCACAGTTCCGATTGTGGGTCCATATCATTTGTAATAACGATCTCCACCGATCAATTTTTGAGCTCCTTTTGGAATGCGATCAATATGGTAGGTTCCGCTATTTAATCTATTGATGTTCCTAAAGTTTCACGTGTAGTTGACTTGTAGATTTTGAGATATCAATCTTTTTGTGTTGAGTTGAACTGTAATATCGATACAGTACGATCCATAATTGGTGAATATGGATCGTATCCGATCCATTTTTAGTAAATGGTATATTCTCATATATTTTTTATTTTATTGAGTCCCTCTTCTTCTTTCACTTTGCCACTAGTTTATATTATCATCTATGCCTGATCTATATTATTGTGATTGTTAATCTGACTTGTCGATCCTGATGGCAGTTGAGTCTAACTTAAGTCAGTGCGAATATAGTCGAGGCAAAAGGCCGAATAACACTTGCCGTCCAAAGTACGTCTTGTTTCAACATGACATGCTTTGAATCGATGCAAGTTAGTGTCATCGAAAAGGAATCCTTCCAATTTTCTGAATACTAGTTATCCCTTCGATGAATTGCTTCCATTGAAGAGTCGCATCTCTTTCTGTTTGACAGGACGATTAGTTGATTCCCAATTGTATAATTCTGGGTCATGACTTTAGTGATCATTTAAGTTTTGTTTCAGTGAGTTAGTAGCCCTCGGTTGGCTGGTTTAAATTTTCCTTTGATTAATCCAAGTGAAAATTCAACTTCTGTCGATTTCAAGAAATCGAATTTTTTGGGACATATACTTGCATGTATATGTATCCATCCCTGATTCCCAATCATAATTGCACATTCATGGATCGTTGTCAATACCCTGCATATTTTAAGATGGATCGGTATAAATGCATTAATAGTGGATCATACTTGATCCATTTTTATGTGGATCGGGCAAATTCACTCGAAATTGGATCATGTCCGATCGTTTTCCCATTTTTTTTCAAATGATGGATCATTCCATAGCCCTCTTTTTGGATCGTACATGATCGAAGTGTACGTTGAACGAACCTATTGCACTGCGATCTAAGGAGAAGGTTCCATATATCTCTACTATAGAACAATCGTATCTGATCGTTTCTAGGTTTGGCCAATTAATTGAATCACGGGTTAAGAAAGATTTATCGATGCAAGTCCGTTATAAAATGATCATACCCGATTATTGATCAATTGGATTCTCCATTAAACTGCAAATTTCGATGGTTTGTATTGCTTCCTTCATATATATACTTTCACACTTAGATTTTCCCACCTTATTTCATTAGCAAGAGTATACTAACCGATCCTGTAACATCCCAAAATTATCAATTAAAATAAATAATATATTTAAACTCTTGGGGTTTAATTTGAGAATAAATTTGAAAAAAAAATCCAAAACAAATAAAATAAGAGAAAATAATATATGAAATAAATTCCAAATTTATTTTTGGGTTTAAAATATTGAGATAATAAGTGTTTGTAAAGGTCATTTGGATTTAAAATCTTATACATATGAACATTTCGTACATTAGTAAAATTTGATACACATTGAAATTTAATTTAAATTTATTAAAAGATAAATGTTTATATTTCATGTTTAAAATCTAAGTCTGAATTTGAATTTGGAATAAATGTTTTAAAATTAAGTAGCATTTAAAATCATTAAGGAATAAGTATACAATGGTCAAAACAACTTTTCTTTTGACATTGTACATATGCATATATATACAAATGAATAAAAATATATACATGTATGGGTTTATAAAAGTACACATAATATAGAAAATAAAATTTATAAAGTTTCCATTGCTTTGTAAACAACAAAGGCTGAAACATACATTCACAATAAAGTTGAATGATTAACAAAATCTAGTGCTTAAGATATTTCCTTACAAATGGCACAAACCATCATCTCTTTAATAAAATATTCAAATAAAATATTCAAATAAAAAAATTCAGGAACTCTTCACCTTCTAAAATTTGAATTTTTAAATCCCCCAACACTTGATGTTCAGTAATTAAAAGATCTTTGCAATTTTTTCTTCAACATTCAAAGAAAAAAAATTCAGAAGAAAAAAGGAAACTGCCTTCTTCCATTCAAGCTAAAAAAAATTTGAAATATTTTCTCATGCTTCATAATAGTAGTGTGATACTTTCAGGTAAGTTTTGTTTTAAAATTTATAGTTTATGAAATTTTGATTTTTTTTATCACGTGTTAACAATTAATTCAAAAAAAAAACTGCAGATTTGTGAAGCAGGGAGTTTCTGGATTTCAAAGGCAGTGAAGTTCTTCTTTTTTCTGGAAATAAAATTTAAAAAGGAAAATCAAGATCAAAGTTTTAGGCTATTACTGGTTTCAAGTTTCAGAAAAATAAAGAGTGTCTTCTCTGCTATAAATCTCAAATGCAAGTAAAATAAAAAAAAACCCTGTTTTTGATAATTTAAATGCATGAATACAACTATAAATAATCATAGATCTGTACCCATCAATTTCAGATCTAAAACCCCAAGAGAGTTAAAGTAGAAAAAAGGGAAGTTGCAGGCCTCATCTCTGTTGATAGAACTGTCAGTAATCTTGGGAAAAACAGGTGAGTAAACCTATGTTTATTCAAATCTTTTGTGCTTGAATTCCTTAATGAATGTGAAGGCTTTGAATTGAATGAATGATAGGCTTGTGTTTTGATTTTCTGGAAACATTGTTTTCTGTTTTCTTTGTTGTGTTGTGTTTTCCTGTAACAATTTGAGTTACAGAGTCCTTCAAAATAAAGAAAAAATAACCCTCCCCCCATTTCTTTTGAAAGGTAATCGAATTGTAAAGGTAGGTAGAAGGATGTTTAACAATGCATCATGCTTCAGATTCAATCAAAGCAAAGCCACTGTTCTTTTACTAGGAAAACTTTGAAAAAAAATGAAAAAAATCACAGGACATGTTTAAAGTCCTATTATGCAGAGTAAAAGCAAATCAAAGAAACCCAAACATTCTCTTCCTCTCTTTAGTTCTGAAAAGAATTGTTTTTGACAAGTTAAGCTATTGTTTAATCTGTACCTTGATTTAGTAATAAAAAGAAGCAATGGAACTTGATTTATTTTTACTAAGAGAGGTAAACACAGTCACAACTCAAAATATCTAAAAATTCGAACCTCATGAATTTTAATTCTAGTTACACCAATTGAATCACTACTTAGAATGATGATTTTAGAAATAAAAATTTGAATTTTACATTGAGTCTTTATCGAGATTTTTTGGGTTGATCGGAAAAATGCCTTTTTGTCAAACTCTGATGATCCCAACGATGGTGGGCCTCGAGCTCGTCGCCACGGCTAGATTTAGGGTTCAGCAACACCAGAAAAATGCAGTTTGATTTTTCAAAAACCCAGATTTTGAATTCGAGTTTGTTTTAGGGTTTAAGAACCATTTTGATTCACGTTCGAAAACGTCGATGCTGCGCCGTCCTCAAATGATCGGGCATCGTGTCGATGGAGCCAATCGAAGCGTCGCACAATGTAGGGGCTTCGGTCTAAATATCACGGCCGTTGACGGTTAGAGGAGGCGGCGCGAGGCGAATACGTGTTGGCGTGCCTGATGTTTTTTGGGTTCTGTTGCTTGATTTTAATTTGAGGGGAGATGGGGCACTGCGATGGATTTAGATGGTTGCTGGGTTAGGGGTTGACGTGCGGCGATGTTCGCCAGTGGTTGGAATCACCTTCAGTGCCGGTGCACGTGCACGTGGCTATGGTGGCGTGTCAGGGTAATGGGTTGGAAACGACTGAGGAGTAACTTGAAGAGCAGCAAGTGGAGATCGCGTGAGAACTCGAAGAGAAACCCGAGTGGTTTTAGCGTTCATCGTGTCATTTTTAAAACCTTAAGAAAATTCGAAAATTTTTTGCAACACGGGTCACTCTGGGGCAAAACCCGAAGTTAAAGGGTGTTTGTCTAGGGGAAAACCCAAAGTAAGCCTTGGGTGAAGGAATGAAAGCAGTAACCCAGTTTTTACCAAACGTTTGAAAAACTCAAGTAAATTTATTTTTTTGAATAATTTAATGATGATGATAAATAGAATATGAAACAATGGCATTTCAAATTTATAATTTTATAAAAGTTGTTTTAAAGTTTAACTTAACAAATTTTTAAAAGAAAAATAAATGTTTAAATGTTAATTTAAAACCAAATTGATTTATAAAAAATGAAGAATAATTAACCCTTAAGGCTTGCATTGATTTTACCATCTAAAATTAATTAATTAAAGAATAAGGAGTTTATAAAATATAATTAAAAACTTAATTAATTAACAATTAGGAATTCATAAGTTTAAAATAATAAATCAAAGGACAATTAACTAATTAAGCCAATTAAACTAATCTATAATTAAGTAGAATTAAACATTAATTTAAAATGATTAATAAAGACAATTATATGGCCAATTCACTTTAATCACAATCACTTGAATCAACGATGATTGACCATCATCAAATACTCTATTCTGGATTGATATTTTTGCTGAGATGCTGTGATTGCTTTGTGATGAACTGTGATTTATGATTTTTCCTATATGTTTGTGAAACCCCTTTCTTCCCGTAAAACGGCATTTAAACTTCGATGCGACAGGGAGTCGGATTTCAGTTTGTTATCCGAAACCCACATCGAACCCTGAATGTGAACCTTTGTGATTGATACACCCACATGTTTTTAAATTTGAGCGCTCACTATTCGGATTAGCCGGGAGAGGACCTTTGCATCATATAACCCATTTTGAATAGTGATTCGACGAATGGATTGCATTTGAAGACCGGCGGCGAAGACCGGCGGTGAAGACCGGGTGTCTTCGAAAATGATAGGATAACCTACCGATTGTCTCTGCACCGAGTTGCTTCGGTATAGGGATTCCCTAAGTGATGGAAAGTCCGATCGGGATTGTGGACGCCCGGATTTGCAAGGGCTTCTTCCTTTATTGGACGAAGTGCCTTCGGTTCTGTTCGAACCCGGAACAGACTTGTATGGTCGTGTGTCTGACACTACGCTTTGAGATATAAAGCCGATTTCTTTCAAATACATATCTGTTAGTGGCGGAGAATTTATTCTCTTAGCTTAACACCCTTCTCTGAGACATACGAGCTCAGAGGTTATGTAGTTGAAGGTTATCAGCAATATACTCCCAATTTGGTAGTGTGGCATGCTAAGTGCTGCTGTATAGTGATGGTCATTTGTTGATCATTTGTGATCAAAGCATGGCTTTCGTGTAAAGCGTAGCTTTGTGGACAAGAACTCATCAGACCTCACACCCCGGAAATGGTCGAAACAGGAAAGATGCGGCAAGGTTATGAGGGTCGCGCCCTTTAGGGTATGTCATTTCCTTCTGGAAAAAGTAGTGTCATGGTATGGAGCCCAGATACTTACCTATGTGGTTGCTTCAATCTCATTATTCTGTGTGGTTGTTGCTTTGTGATGGAGGGCCCTTTCCCAAAGGACCGAGGAGTGGCATACTCGAGCAGTAGTTACCTAGTTACAGAGGTAACCCGGCCTTGTGTTGGCAGAGAGCCGGGTAGGTACTCGGGACATCCCACCAGAGGCGTACCCATGTGGCATAGGAAGTTCCTTAGCCTGACCATTTGTTGGAAATACAATTCCCAATACGAACCCCGTTCGGTTTTAGTTGTATTACCTGCCATTTACTTATGGTGGTCACCACTGTTTAGATGGTAGCTATAGTAGGCATAGTTCGGAATGTCTATGCCGGCTAGGATTGATATTCTACTTTTGAAATGGCTTTCTACACTATGCACTAGTAATAATATCAAAGAATTTTCCCGTATCAAGAATATTTGACTATCATAAGAAGAAATCTCCTCCAATTCTGCGATTGCATTGTGTGTGTGGCGGGAGGTCTTATGGTAGTTTCATTTTCCCAAAGCATTCCGATTTTCTTGTAAAAATCTATTTTATTTGAAAGCAATTATCTTTGTTTACTCATACCAGTCCCATGACTGACCCAGAGTTTATTGTTTCCTTCCTAAACTCTGGGTGCCCACCATTTCTACACGGGCAGCCTAGTAGCAGGTTTTCTGTATTTTGGCACTAGCTACATTTTGGAGTATTTTGGTTTGGAGATTTTTGGTTTTTTTGGAGGCTCATACCTTAGAGACATTTTGGAAGCTTTTGGATCTCGAGGTGCTTAGATTGGTGTTCACTATCATTCTCTATCTCATTGAAGACTTTTGGCATATGATATGTAGTTGTTCTATTATGTCATTCTATTTGGAGATGTTATTCGTGTATTATGTACTCTGATGTTGTAACAGATCTTATTATAATGTTGTATCTGTGATATGATGCATGATATTCATTTTATTTCCGCTGCTTTATATTCATCTAATGTTGTTACAAGCTCCATCCGACTGGAGTTCGATGTTTGAATCATTGACAGTCGAATACAAGTGAGATATTTGATGTCAATTTTCGAACGTGGAATTCCGGGTCGTGACATGTGGTATCAGAGCTAAAGGTTGAGTAAGAACTTTAGCTACAGAGTATAACACATTAGATGGCTCATAAGAGATAGGATGAATTATACCCTAGAATGAGCATAATCGATTAACACCTCAAAATCTTTCTTAGTTTATTTCCATTAATTGCCGATATTTCTTAAGATATCTCGTCCAAATATCTAAGCCAATTTTCTTACTAATTACAGATAGTAAGGATGACCGGCCGAAGAGGCAGAGTTGGGGGGCAAGGAAATGCCACAGCACCTAACCAAGTTCCCCCAACAACCGAGGCAGCTTTACCTATTCAGAATCAGCCGAATCTGGCTGACTTATATAAGAACTTCTCAAGGCTTGGGAGTAAGCCATTCACCGACAAAGAGACGATTGTTGAGGCCCAGGCATGGATTAGATCTTGTGAGAAAATCTTTAAGGGGCTTAAGCTGCAGGATGATCAGATGCGTCTCATAGCTACTTGGCAACTTCAAGATGAAGCTTCAGCATGGTGGGAGACAGTCACCATTGATGAGCCTGAGGACGAGTTTACTTAGGGCGGGTTCAAAGAAGTATTTGAGAAGCGCTACATACCATCATCCGGGATTTCTCGTATGTACCAGGAATTCATGGACTTAAGGTAAGGAAGTTTATCATTCGAGGAATATCTCAACAAATTCAATGAATTGTCTCACTTTGGCCCAGAATTAGTGAACACACCTTGAAGAAGAATGAGAGATTCATTCGTGGGATGAATAAAAAGTTCCACGAAAGGATGACTGGCCACGTCAAAGAATCCTTCTCAGATTTGGTTGATATGGGATACTGTTATGCTACACTAGACATGCAAGAAGCACCAAGGGAGAAAGGAAACTCAAGCAAATAGAATTGGAAGAAGAGGACATTCGGAGGCAAGAAACCATGGCAAGGCAAGGAGAGAAAGAAGAGCAATCATGGGAGCACAACAGAGAATGTCACTTGCTATAATTGCTTGGAGAAAGGACACAATTCTAACAGCTGCAAGAAGCCAAAGAGAGATCAGTCCGCTCAAGCAAATCCCAGAAAGTGCTATTATTGTCAGAAGGTGGGACATGAAGTAAAAGACTGCCCAACTATGAAGCAAGCCCAGACAGCTAAAGTGTACTCAGTCAAAGACAAGCCTACATCCTCCAAAGCAGAAAAGGGAAAGGGAGTTCTGGAAGGTAATCTTACCATTTATGATAGCATTGTTAGAGTTCTTTTTGATACTGGCGCTACACACAGTTTTATCTCTCAACAAGCTATTAATGAATTGAATATTGAACCTGAGTTTGTTGATGAGCCTATATGCGTAAGGAATCTAGTTGGAGGTCCTGCAAACCTCTGTCTTCGATGTAGAGATGTTCCTATCTCATATTCTTGCCATCAATTCCCTATTAGTCCTTTTGTTCTAGACTTCAACGAGTTTGAAGTCTTACTCGGAATGGATTGGCTAGCAAAATATGAAGCCAAATTGGATTGCAATAATCGGTTGGTTTCAATCAAAACCGAATTTGGGGATTTCATCGAAATTTCTTGTGAGGAACCTAGTCCAAAAAGGGAAGGGTTGATGTATAATTTGGGTTATCCTGAACCCAGCTTGGAGTCCATTCTTGTTGTTGGAGATTTTCCAGATGTATTTGAAGAAGTGAAGTCTCTACCTCCTCACCGAGAAATAGAATTCAGAATCGACCTTGTGCCTAATGCTCGTCCTGTCGTTCATGCAAGCCGCAGGATGGCTCCTAGGGAAAGGGTTGAATTAGTCGAGCAAACTAGAGATTTACTAGAAAAAGGGTTTATTCGACCCAGTGTTTCTGAATGGGGCTCAGTCGTCGTATTTGTTGCTAAGTCAGACGGATTTTTGAGGTTGTGCGTGGTTTACCGCGATCTCAATAAGCAGACTCTCAAGAATAAATTCCCATTGCCCCGAATTGATGATTTATTTGATCAATTGCACGATGCTTGTTTCTTTTCAAAGATGGATCTAGCCCAAGGATTCCATCAATTACTAATCGCCGAAGACTGTGTTCATTTGACAGCTTTCAGGGGTCCCAATATGTTTTACGAATGGTTAGTCATGCCTTTCGGGATAACCAATGCCCCAGCATACTTTATGGACCTTATGACTCGTGTGTTTCGGGATGTATTGAATAAATTTGTGTTTGTATTCATTGATGATATTTTGGTCTATTCCAAGACCGAAGAGGAGCATGCCGAACACCTTAGAATTGTCTTGGAGATATTGAGGAGAAACATTCTATATGCCAAATTTTCTATATGCCAAATTTTCCAAATGCCACTTTTGGTTCAAAGAAGTCAAATTTCTTGGCCATATTGTTAATGAAGGAGGGATTTCTGTTGATCCTAGCAAAATTTCCGCCATTCTTGATTGGAGGAGACCTACTACCCCAAAGGAAGTTCGAAGCTTTTTGGGCCTAGCAGGTTATTATCGGAAGTTTGTTCAGGACTTCTCGAAGTTAGCTAGTCCTTTGACCAAGCTAACAATGAAGAATGCAAAGTTTACTTGGACTCCAAAATGTGAAGAAGCTTTTGAGGAATTGAAGAAGAGATTAACCACCGCTCTTGTTCTCGCTATTATCAACGGAACCAGGGATTATCTGTTTATACCGATGCTTGCGGTGAAGGCTTGGGTGCAGTATTGATGCAGAACGGGAAGGTGATTGCCTACGCAAGTAGACAATTACGTCCTCATGAAAGAAACTATCCGACCCATGATTTGGAGATTCTAGCTATTATCTTCGCTTTAAAAATATGGCGACATTATCTTCTGGGTAAGAATCTTTTCAACTTCTTAATAATCTACAAATTTAATTTAATTTAACTTAACAAATATACTTATCGAACTCTCTTTATTTCTAGGTGAAAAATTCGAATTATTCACTGACCACAAATCTTTGAAATATCTCTTCACCCAAAAAGATCTAAATTTGCGACAACAGCGTTGGCTGGAATTTCTGGCATCCTATGACCTAGATATTCTATATACACCCGGAAAAGCCAATGTGGTTGCGGATGCCTTGAGTAGAAAGCATGCTATTCTTGCTCACCTTGTTATCGCTCCTACTCTTCTTAAGAGGATCGCGAGCAAGCAGTATGAAGATGAGTTTCTTTGGGGAATTTATAAAAGAATATGCCAAGGGGAGGACACTAGTTTTGAGATGGATAGTAGAGGAGTTATAAGACTGAAAGGAAGAATATGTGTTCCAGACTTCCCTGATCTGAAACGTGAAGTTCTAGACGAATGTCACAAATCTAAGCTTTGCATCCATCCAGGAGTTAACAAGATGTATAGAGATATCAAAAGAACTTTCTGGTGGAAGACGATGAAGAGGGATATATCTATTTATGTGAGTCGCTGCGCTACTTGCCAACAAATCAAGAGCGACTAAAATAAGATGGCGGGTCTACTTCAGCCTTTAGAGGTGCCCAAGTGGAAATGGGACCAAGTGTCGATGGATTTCATCGACGGTTTGCCTCGCACTCGAAAGGGCAATGAAGCGATTTGGGTCATTGTGGACCGTTTGACTAAGTCAGCCCACTTCTTGCCTGTAAAAGCTACCCGCACGGCTAAAAGTCTAGCTAATTTGTATGTGAAAGAAATTGTTCGTCTCCATGGCATTCCTAGTAGCATAGTGAGTGATCGTGACCTGATATTCACTAGTAGATTTTGGGAGGCGTATCAAGACGCATTGGGAACTAAGCTGCATTTCAGTACTGCTTATCACCCACAGTCAGATGGGCAGACAGAAAGGATCAATCGAATCTTGGAGGACCTATTGCGAGCTTGTATACTTGATTTCGGTGGTTCTTGGGAGGACCATTTGCATCTGGTCGATTTCTCCTATAACAACAGCTATCAGGCCAGTATCGAGATGGCTCCGTTTGAGGCTTTATATGGTCGACCGTGTCGATCACCGGCATGCTGGATCGAGGCAGGAGATAGACTCGTTCTTGGACCGGACATGATTAAAGAAGCCACCGAGAAAGTTGATTTTATTCGAAAGAAATTGAAGACAGCTCAGAGTCGTCAAAAGAGCTATTACGATCGTAGAAGACGGGATTTGGAATTCCAGGTTGGAGACTCTGTTTTTCTTAAAGTATCTCCTATGAGAGGTGTACTGAGATTTGGGAAGACCGGCAAGCTAGCACCACGATATATCTGTCCTTTTCCTATTCTGGAGAGGATTGGTTCTCTAGCCTGCCGTGTGCAGTTGCCTAGCTGGTTATCAGGTGTGCATGATGTATTCCACATTTCTAGCCTTCGGAAGCATGTGCACGATCCGGACAGTATTATTGAAGAAGCTGCCCAACAAGATCTCGACATCTCTCCCAATCTAACCGTTAAAAGAGAACCGATAAAGATTGTGGATCGTGAGGAGAAGCAATTAAGGAACAAAGTTGTAAAGCTTGTTAAAGTTCAGTGGAGTGGCGATCCAAAGGACTGCACTTGGGAAACTGAAGATAATATGCAGAAATCCTATCCCAATTGCAGAGTGGATATCTCGGCTTAGCCGGTAAGCCATTTCCTTATTCTTTTTGAATCGTATATTCTTTGTCTGTTTTTCTCTCTCTTTCAATTTTGAGGACGAAATTTTCTTAAGGAGGGGGTATTTGTAACATCCCAAAATTATCAATTAAAATAAATAATATATTTAAACTCTTGGGTTTAATTTGAGAATAAATTTGAAAAAAAAATCTAAAACAAATAAAATAAGAGAAAATAATATATGAAATAAATTCCAAATTTATTTTTGGGTTTAAAATGTTGAGATAATAAATGTTTGTAAAGGTCTTTTGGATTTAAAATCTTATACATATGAACATTACGTACATTAGTAAAATTTGATACACATTGGAATTTAATTTAAATTTATTAAAAGATAAATGTTTATATTTCAAGTTTAAAATCTAAGTCTGAATTTGAATTTGGAATAAATGTTTTAAAATTAAGTAGCATTTAAAATCATTAAGGAATAAGTATACAATGGTCAAAACAACTTTTCTTTTGACATTGTACATATGCATATATATACAAATGAATAAAAATATATACATGTATGGGTTTATAAAAGTATACATAATATAGAAAATAAAATTTATACAGTTTCCATTGCTTTGTAAACAACAAAGGCTGAAACATACATTCACAATAAAGTTGAATGATTAACAAAATCTAGTGCTTAAGATATTTCCTTACAAATGGCACAAACTATAACATTCTGGAATTTTATTAAATTAAATTCGTTAAATTGTTTGAACTTTTGAATTTAATTTGTGAAATTTTAACAAAAGTAAAATATTATTAAACAAAAAAGGAAGTTATATGAATATAAACAAATAATAAAAATAATGATAATAATAATAATAATGAAAGAAAGCAACAATTTTCAACAAGAAATTGTTTAAAATAATAAAATAAAATATGAACAAATTTAATGTTTTTAGTTAAAACCTTTAATAGAATTAAAACAAATATTGTGAATAAACCACATAGTTACTAAATGTTAATAACTAAAACAACTTTTCTTTTAACACAGTAGAATAGGAGACAAGCTAACCAAACAAAACAAGACTTAGTTGTATTAAGTAGTTGTAAACCAACAGTACATGTGTAAATCAAATGAAGCTTATGCAAAAGATTTAACAAAGAAAAAAATATATCTGCAAGAACAAAACAAAAATTGCACTTATGTAAACTAACAAAGGCATTAAATGCCATCTATTCAAACCCAAATAAAATCTTACTTAGCACAAACAAAAATCATATCAGCCGAATTAAAATTTGGCTTAGTCAATAAGAAACTTGCTTGGTCAAAATTTGTAGGCAAGGAAAAAAAAAGAGAAATATCTGAACCAGTTACCACCTGCCCTTAGTACAAACCATCTCCTCTATATAAGTATACATAGCATTTGTTTTAGTTTTATTTCGTTCAACAAATTTCTGCAAAGAAAAAGAAAAATAAACATTACTTTATATTTCAAAGCTGAAAACAGTTTACTGAAAGGAAAAAAAAAGAACACAGAGAGATCAACTGCAGTTTCAAAATTAGTAAAGTCCTATTTCAAATATTTCAAGGTGAGTAAACATATCCTTTGAAAAGTTTTAAGTTATTTATACAGTTTAAACTTAAATTATAAACTGTTTTATTCATGTTTCAGTAGATAATACTCCAGTGATGCTCTGTGTTCTTTATAAACATTTATACAGGGGTTATATTTGTTTCCAAAACTAAAGTCTATTGCTATAATCACTGACAAGTTTTGGTTTTTTTTTTCAAATAAATCTAGTTGTTTTAAATCCTTAAACAAGTTTTTGCAAAGCCACTTAAACATACAGTAAATTATTTCACTGCAACTTGGTTTTATAGGAATGCAACTGATATTTGACAAAAATAAATTGTTGTACATTATGAATTCAAGGATATTTATTGAATCTATACTGCAAGACATGAATTTTAAACCAAAAATTTAGATTTTTAGTTTAGTATTCACTGAGTAGTTAGTTTGTGAACAAAAATCACATTTTCTCGAATTACCAGTGATTGAGTTGATAATAAATGTTGAAATTTGAATGGGAGCTAGTTTGAACTTCTATAATGACGAGAAAATTACAAAAAAGAATTTCGAATGGATGAATTGGCCGTTCAAACCCAAAGTAGGGTTTATGATGGAGTTTTTGCAGTGGGTTGAGAGCAAGGTGATTTCACCACCTAGGAATGACCGAGCTGCACGTGCTCGTGGGTAGTGATGGCTTGGGGTGTTGTCATGCTTGGGCCAGAGTGCCATGGCGTCAGGTGGTAGTCGTTGGGAGGCCGATGTGAGTTTGTTCGATACGGTTGTGTTGATCAGCTCGTGTTTCAGGCGAGATTTTGATTTCGATAAATTCGCGATGTAATGGGTTTCGATCTCGTAATTGGGGTTGAATCGCGACTTGCTGGAGGCCGCGGTGGCCACCGGAGCGGCGGCGCGGTGGTGTGTACGTGCACACCATTGTCCCTGTGTCAGTGTTGAGGCGTTGTGTTTCCAACAGTATGTTATTAAAAAAAAGAATGAAGAAGAAAAGGGGGACAGCTCGAAGGAGAGTTCGGGGAGAAGCAATGGTTGCTGGGACTTCAACTCGAAGTGGTTAAGGGTTGTTCCAGTTTGAAAAAAAAAGAGAAAAAAAGAAAGAAACTGGAAGAAGGAAAGAACTGGGACGAGGGAGAAGTGGAGAAACTCGGGGGAGAAGACGAGAGAAACATGAGTTGGCTCGGGGGAAAATAATGGTTCGCTCGGGTGCTTTATAATGGGTAGGCCCAATCAAAAATTTCAAAGTACAAAGTTAAGTTAATTTTTATATTTATAAGTTTACCACTGTTAAATTATGTGAGTGAAAAACTTACCATAAGTTTGAATTATTTAACAATGTTTTAAAATTTAAATCAACCTTTTAGTTAAATAATTAAATTTAAAATAAGAATTTGAGTTAATTTACATCAAACTTTCAATGTAACAATAAATCAATTTTTACAGTATAAAGAAGTTTTTTTTATGATAATTTAAGTAAACTATTTGTATTAATAAATGATTTAAAGAAATTAAGAATGATATACAATTAATTGATAAACAATTAAGTGCTCAAATAAATTTGTAAATCAAGAATTGGTTAACCAAATAAATAAAAAATCGACAAACCAGATCTAGCGGTTAATTTAAATAACTAATTTTGAAACAATAAAACAAGTTAATCAAGATTTAAATTATTTATTCAAACCACATTCGAAATAAATTCATTATGGTTGTGCACGATATTGATATTTCTATTCTGTTTGTGATGCTATGTGATATAAATTGCCATGTACTGTACTGTGATTGTGGTTTGTTCTGTAGTGATGTGAAAACCCTGTTTGCCGTAAAACGGGAATTTAAATTTCGATGCGACAGGGAATCGGATTTCAGTTTGTTATCCAGAACCCACATCGAACCCTGAATATGAATCTTTGTGATTGATATATCCACGTGTTTTGAAAATTGAGCGCTCACTATTCGGTTTAGCCGGGAGAGGACCTTTGTGTCATATAACCCATTCCGAATAGTGATACGTCGAAATGGATAGCATTTGAAGACCGGTGGTGAAGATCGGGTGTCTTCGAAAACGATAGGATAACCTATCGATTGTCTCTGCACTGAGTTGCTCCGGTATAGAGATTTCCTAAGTGATGGGAAGTCTGATCGGGATTGTGGATACCCGGATTTTGCAAGGGCTTCTTCCTTTATTGGACGAAGTGCCTTTGGTTCTGTTCGAACCCGGAACAGACTTGTATGGTCGTGTGTCTGACACTACACTTTGAGATATAGAGCCGATTTCTTTCAAATACATATCTGTTAGTGGCGGAGAATTTATTCTCTTAGCTTAACACCCTTCTCTGAGACGTACGAGCTCAGAGGTTATGTAGTTGAAGGTTATCAGCGATATATTCCCAAATTGGTAGTGTGGCATGCTAAGTGCTGCTGTGTGTTGATGATCATTAGTTGATCATTTGTGATCAAAGCAAAGCTTTCGTGTAAAGCATAGCTTTGTGGACGAGACCTCATCGGACCTCACAACCCGGAAATGGTCGAAACAGGAAAGATGCGGCAAGGTTATGAGGGTCGCGCCCTTTAGGGTATGTCATTTCCTTCTGGAAAAAGGTAATGTCATGGTATGCAGCCCAGATATTTACCTGTGTGGTGGCTCCAATCTCATTTACTGTGTGGTTGTTGCTTTGTGACAGAGGGCCCTCGGATAAAGGTCCCAAAGGACCGGGGAGTGGCATACTCGAGTAGTAGTTACCTAGTTACAGAGGTAACCCGGCCTTGTGTTGGCAGAGAGCCGGGTAGGTTCTCGGGACGTCCCGCCAGAGGCGTACCCATGTGGCAGTAGGAAGTTCCTTAGCCTGACCATTTGTTGGAAATCCGAAGAAACAATACGAACCAGTACTGTTTTAGTTGTATAACCTGCCATGCAGCGTTGCGGTAACCTGCCACAAACCATGGTAGCTATAGTAGGCATAGTTCGGAATATCTATGCTGGCTAAGATTAATATTCTATTTTCGAAATGCTTTCTGCACTATGCACTAGTAATAATATAAAAAAAGAATTTTCTCGTATCAAGCATATTTGACTATCATAAGAAGAAATCTCCTCCAATTCTGCGATTGCATTGTGTGTGTGGCGGGAGGTCTTATGGTAGTTTCATTTTCCAACAAGCATAACGAATTTTTCCTTTATAAATCTAATTTATTTAAAGCAACTGTTTTTGTTTACTCACACCAGTCCCATGACTGACCCGGAGTTTATTGTTTTTTTTCTAAACTCTGGGTGCCCATAATTTCTACACGGGCAGCCTAGTAGCAGGTTTTCATATTTTGGAGTTAGCAGTATTTTGGAGCTTTTGCTTTGGAGATATTCTAGAAGCTTTTTGGATCTTAGGTAGTTAGGATCTGGGAGATTATTACCTTTACATTCCTATGAAGCTTTTGGATATATGATCATTGATGTATTATTATGATGTTATTTGGAGTTGTGGTGTATGTATTATATACCCTGATGTATTGTTGGATATTATGATATTGTACCTGTGATGTATGCATGATATTCATTTTTGTTCCGCTGTTTTATATTCATCTGATGTTGTTATAAGCTCCGGCGATACAAATTTGATGTCGTTTATTGGATATCGAGTTCGGGTCGTCACAGTTGGTATCAGAGCTGAAGGTTGAGTGAGAACTTTAGCTACGGAGTATAACACATCAGGTGGCTCATTAGAGATGGGGTGAAGTATACCCTAGAATGAGTATAACCAAGACTGAAATTCCAAATTTTATTAGTCTATTTCTTTGTACCGCTGATATTCCTTAAGGTATTTCGTCTGTTTATCTAAATCAATTTTCTGACTAATTTCAGATAGTAAGAATGAGCGGGCGCAGAGGAAGAGTTAGGGGTCAAGGAAGTGCCACAGCACCAAATCAAGTTCCCCCAACAGTGGTAGCAGCAGTACCTATCCAGCATCAGCCGCACTTGGCTGATTTATACAAGAAATTCGCAAAGCTTGGTGGTAAGCCATTCAGTGGCAAGGAATCAATTATTGAGGCTCAAGCATGGATAAGATCATGTGAGAAAATCTTTAAAGGGCTGAAATTGCAAGACGATCAGAAGTGACTTATAGCTTCTTGGCAACTTCAGGATGAAGCCTCAGCTTGGTGGGAGACAATCACGGTAGATAAGCCAGAAGATGAGTTTTCTTGGGAGAAATTCAAAGAAGTGTTTGAGAGGCGATTTTTGCCATCAGCTGGACTTTCTCGCATGTACCAAGAATTTATGGACCTGAAGCAGGGAGGTTTATCATTCGAGGAATATCTAAATAAATTTAATGAGTTATCTCGTTTTGGCCCTGAATTGGAGAATACGCCTTTAAAGAAGAATGAACGATTCATTCGCGGGATGAATAAGAAATTTCATGAAAGAATGACGGCCCATGTTAAGGAGTCTTTTTTAGATTTAGTTGATATGGGGTACCGATATGCCACACTTGATATGCAAGAAGCCCCAGCAGAGAAAGGAAATTCCGGCAATCCAAATTGGAAGAAACGAAAATTTGGAGGCAAGAAACCATGGCAAAGCAAGGATAAAAAGAAGAGCATCCAGGGTAGTACAGCTGAGAATGTTACTTGTTATAATTGCTTGGAAAAAGGCCACTACTCAAATAGCTGCAAGAAGCCCAAGAGAGACCAATCCGCTCAAGCAAATCCTAGGAAGTTCTATTACTGTCAGAAAGTGGGGCATGAAGTTAAGGACTGTCCAACCATGAAGCAAGCTCAAACAGCAAAAGTGTACGCAGTCAAAGACCAACCTGCATCTTCCAAGGCAGAGAAAGGAAAAAGAGTTCTCGAAGGTAATCTTACCATTTATGATAGCATTGTTAGAGTTCTATTTGACACGGGTGCTACACATAGTTTTATCTCTCAGGAAGCTATTAATAAATTAAATCTTGAACCCGATTTTGTGGATGAGCCCATATGCGTAAAGAATCCAGTTGGAGCTCCCGCGAACCTTTGTCTTCGTTGTAGAGATGTTCCTATCTCATACTCTTGTTATCAATTTCCTACTGGTCTCTTCGTTCTTGATTTTAACGAGTTTGAAGTCCTACTCGGAATGGATTGGCTAGCGAAGTATGAAGCCATATTGGATTGCACCAATCGATTGATTTCTATTAAAACCGAATTTGGAGATTTCATCGAAATTGCTTGTGAGGATCCTAGTCCAAAAAGGGAAGGATTAATGTATAATTTGGGTTATCCCGAACCCAGTTTGGAGTCCATTCCAATAGTTAGAGATTTTTCGGACGTGTTCGGAGAAGTGAAATCTCTACCTCCACATCGAGAAATAGAATTCAGAATCGACCTTGTACCTAATGCTCGTCCTGTAGTTCACGCAAGTCGCAGGATGGCGCCCAGGGAAAAGGTTGAATTAGTCGAGCAGACCATGGATCTACAAGCAAAAGGATTGATTCGACCCAGTGTTTCTGAATGGGGCTCAGCCGTTGTGTTCGTCGCTAAGTCGGATGGATCTTTGAGGTTGTGTGTAGATTACCGCGATCTCAATAAGCAGACTCTCAAGAATAAATTTCCATTACCTAGAATTGATGATCTATTTGATCAATTATGCGGCGCTCGTTTCTTTTCGAAGATGGATCTAGCCCAGGGATTCCATCAACTACGAATCGCCGAAGAGTGTGTACATTTAACTGCTTTTAGGGGTCCCAATATGTTCTACGAATGGTTAGTCATGCCTTTTGGGCTAACCAATGCTCCAGCATACTTCGTAGATCTTATGACTCGGGTGTTTCGGGAAGTTTTGAATAAATTTGTGCTCGTATTTATTGATGATATCTTGATCTATTCTAAGACAGAAGAAGAGCATGCCGAACACCTTAGAATTGTTTTGGAAATATTGTGGAGAAATATTCTATATGCAAAATTTTCCAAATGCCACTTCTGGGTCAGAGAAGTCAAATTTCTCGGCCATATTGTTGATGAAGAAGGGATTTCAGTTGATCCGAGCAAAATTTCGGCCATTCTTGATTGGCGAAAGCCCACTACACCAAAGGAAGTTCGAAGCTTTTTGGGTTTAGCAGGCTATTACCGGAAATTTGTTCAAGACTTTTCGAAGATAGCTAGTCCTTTGACGAAGCTAACAATGAAAGATGTAAAATTCAATTGGACTTCGAAATGTGATGAAGCTTTTCAGGAGTTGAAAAAGAGATTGACCACTGCTCTTGTTCTCGCTATTATCAACGGGAACCAGGGTTTATCTGTTTATACCGATGCTTGCGGTGATGGTTTGGGTGCAGTATTAATGCAGAATGGGAAGGTGATTGCCTACGCGAGTAGACAATTACGTCCTCATGAAAGAAATTACCCCACCCATGATTTGGAACTCTTAGCTGTTATCTTCGCTTTGAAGATATGGCGACATTATCTTCTGGGTAAAATTTTTTTCAGCTTTCTTAATAATTTACGAAATTAATTTAACTTAAACAATATACTTAATGAACTCTCTTTTTCTAGGTGAAAAATTTGAATTATTCACCGACCATAAATCCTTGAAATATCTCTTTACCTAGAAGGATCTGAATCTGCGACAACAACGTTGGCTGGAATTTCTGGCATCTTATGACTTGGATATTCAATATACGCCGGGAAAAGCCAATGTAGTTGCCGATGCTTTAAGTAGGAGACATGCTGTTCTTGCATATCTTGTTATCACTCCTACTCTTCTTGAAAAGATCGCGAGCAAGCAATATGACGATGAGTTTCTACGGGGAATTTATAAAAGAATTTGCCAAAGAGAAGATACTAGTTTTAAGATGGATAATAGAGGAGTTATAAGATTGAAAGGCAGAATTTGTGTTCCAGACTTTCCTGATCTAAAACGTGAAGTATTGGACGAATGCCACAAGTCCAAACTTTGCATCCATCCTGGAGTCAATAAAATGTATTGAGATATCGAAAGAACTTTCTGGTGGAAGGCGATGAAGAGAGATATCTCTATTTATGTGAGTCGCTGTGCTACTTGTCAGCAAATCAAAAGCGATCAAAAGAAAGTGGCGGGATTACTTCAGCCTTTAGAGGTACCCAAGTGGAAATGGGAACAAGTATCGATGGATTTCATCGATGGTTTGCCTCGTACTCGAAAAGGCAATGAAGCAATTTGGGTTATTGTAGACCGTTTGACTAAGTCAGCCCACTTCTTGCCAGTGAAAGCTACCCGCACGGTTGCAAGTCTAGCTAATTTATATATAAAAGAAATTGTTCGTCTCCACGGTATTCCTAGCAGCATAGTGAGTGATCGTGATCCGATCTTCACTAGTAGATTCTGGGAGGCATTCCAAGCCGCTTTGGGAACCAAATTGAATCTCAGCACTGCTTATCACCCACAATCTGATGGGTAGACAGAAAGGGTTAATCGAATTTTAGAAGACCTATTGCACACTTGTATTCTTGACTTTGGTGGTTCTTGGGAGGACTATTTGCATCTGGTCGAATTTTCCTATAACAACAGCTATCAGGCTAGTATCGAAATGGCTCCTTTCGAAGCTTTATATGGTCGTCCGTGTCGATCACCTGCATGTTGGATCGAATCAGGTGATAGACTCGTCCTTGGACCAGACATGATTAAAGAAGCCACTGAAAAGGTTGATTTTATACAGAAGAAGTTATTAGCTGCTCAGAGCCGTGAGAAAAGTTATTATGACCGCCGAAGGAGAGATTTGGAATTTCAAGTTGGAGATTCTGTATTTCTGAAAGTGTCTCCAATGCGGGGTGTATTGAGATTCGGGAAAACTGGAAAGCTAGCACCGCGTTATATTGGTCCTTTTCCTATTTTGGAAAGGATCGGTCCTCTAGCATATCGAGTACAGCTACCCAGCTGGTTGTCTGGCGTGCATGATGTGTTCCACATTTCTAGTCTTCGGAAGTATGTGCACGACCCAGATAGTATTATTGAGGAGGCAGCTCGGCAGGACCTTGAGATCACTCCCAACTTGGCTGTAAGAAGGGAACTAATAAAGATTATTGATCGTGATGAAAAGCGATTGCGAAACAAAGTTGTAAAATTGGTCAAAGTTCAATGGAGTGGTGATCCAAAGGACTGTACTTGGGAAACTGAGGATAACATGAAGAAATCATATCCCAACTGCAGAATAGACATCTCGGCTTAAACTGTAAGTCATTTCCTTATTTTTCTGAATTCGTACATTCTTTGTTTACTTTTCTCTCTCTTTCAATTTCGAGGACGAAATTTTCTTAAGGAGGGGATATTGTAACATTCCGGAATTTTATTAAATTAAATTCGTTAAATTGTTTGAACTTTTGAATTTAATTTGTGAAATTTTAACAAAAATAAAATATTATTAAACAAAAAAGGAAGTTATATGAATATAAACAAATAATAAAAATAATGATAATAATAATAATAATGAAAGAAAGCAACAATTTTCAACAAGAAATTGTTTAAAATAATAAAATAAAATATGAACAAATTTAATGTTTTTAGTTAAAACCTTTAATAGAATTAAAACAAATATTGTGAATAAACTACATAGTTACTAAATGTTAATAACTAAAACAACTTTTCTTTTAACACAGTAGAATAAGAGACAAGCTAACCAAACAAAACAAGACTTAGTTGTATTAAGTAGCTGTAAACCAACAGTACATGTCTAAATCAAATGAAGCTTATGCAAAAGATTTAACAAAGAAAAAAAAATATCTGCAAGAACAAAACAAAAATTGTACTTATGTAAACTAAAATGGGAACAAAGGCATTAAATGCCATCTATTCAAACCCAAATAAAATCTTACTTAGCACAAACAAAAATCATATCAGCCGAATTAAAATTTGGCTTAGTCAATAAGAAACTTGCATGGTCAAAATTTATAGGCAAGGAAAAAAAAAAGAGAAATAACTGAACCAGTTACCACCTGCCCTTAGTACAAACCATCTCCTCTATATAAGTATACATAGCATTTGTTTTAGTTTTATTTCGTTCAACAAATTTCTGCAAAGAAAAAGAAAAAAAACATTACTTTATATTTCAAAGCTGAAAACAATTTACTGAAAGGAAAAAAAAAGAAAACAGAGAGATCAACTGCAGTTTCAAAATCAATAAAGTCATGTTTCAAATATTTCAAGGTGAGTAAACATATCCTTTGAAAAGTTTTAAGTTATTTATACAGTTTAAACTTAAATTATAAACTGTTTTATTCATGTTTCAGTTGATAATACTCCAGTGATGCTCTGTGTTCTTTATAAACATTTATACAGGGGTTATATTTGTTTCCAAAACTAAAGTCTATTGCTATAACCACTGACAAGTTTTGGTTTTTTTTTCAAATAAATCAGGTTGTTTTAAATCCTTAAACAAGTTTTTGCAAAGCCACTTAAACATACAGTAAATTATTTCACTGCAACTTGGTTTTATAGGAATGCAACTTATATTTGACAAAAATAAATTGTTGTACATTATGAATTCAAGGATATTTATTGAATCTATACTGCAAGACATGAATTTTAAACCAAAAATTTAGATTTTTAGTTTAGTATTCACTGAGTAATTAGTTTGTGAACAAAAATCACATTTTCTCGAATTACCGGTGATTGAGTTGATAATAAATGTTGAAATTTGAATGGGAGCTAGTTTGAACTTCTATAATGACGATAAAAATACTAAAAAAAATTTCGAATGGATGAATTGGCCTTTCAAACCCAAAGTATGGTTTATGATGGAGTTTTTGCAGTGGGTTGAGAGCAAGGTGATTTCACCACCTAGGAATGACCGAGCTGCACGTGCTCGTGGGTAGTGATGGCTTGGGGTGTTGTCGTGCTTGGGCCAGAGTGCCATAGCGTCAGGTGGTAGTCGTTGGGAGGCCGATGTGAGTTTGTTCGATACGGTTGTGTTGATCATCTCGTGTTTCAGGCGAGATTTTGATTTTGATAAATTCGCGATGTAATGGGTTTCGATCTCGTAATTGGGGTTGAATCGCGACTTGCTGGAGGCCGTGGTGGCCACCCGAGCGGCGGCGCGGTGGTGTGTACGTGCACACCATTGTCCCTGTGTCAGTGTTGAGGCGTTGTGTTTCCAACAGTATGTTATTAAAAAAAGAATAAAGAAGAAAAGGGGGACAGCTCGAAGGAGAGTTCGGGGAGAAGCAATGGTTGCTGGGACTTCAACTCGAAGTGGTTAGGGGTTGTTCCAGTTTGAAAAAAAACAGAGAGAGAAAAAAGAAAGAAACTGGAAGAAGGAAAGAACTGGGACGAGGGAGAAGTGGAGAAACTCGGGGGAGAAGACGAGAGAAACATGAGTTGGCTCGGGGGAAAATAATGGTTCGCTCGGGTGCTTTATAATGGGTAGGCCCAATGAAAAATTTCAAAGTACAGAGTTAAGTTAATTTTTATATTTATAAGTTTACCACTGTTAAATTATGTGAGTGAAAAACTTACCATAAGTTTGAATTATTTAACAATGTTTTAAAATTTAAATCAACCCTTTAGTTAAATAATTAAATTTAAAATAAGAATTTGAGTTAATGTACATCAAACTTTCAATGTAACAATAAATCAATTTTTACAGTATAAAGCAGTTTTTTTTATGATAATTTAAGTAAACAATTTGTATTAATAAATGATTTAAAGAAATTAAGAATGATATACAATTAATTGATAAACAATTAAGTGCTCAAATAAATTTGTAAATCAAGAATTGGTTAACCAAATAAATAAAAAATCGACAAACCAGATCTAGCGGTTAATTTAAATAACTAATTTTGAAACAATAAAACGAGTTAATCAAGATTTAAATTATTTATTCAAACCACATTCGAAATAAATTCATTATGGTTGTGCACGATATTGATATTTCTATTCTGTTTGTGATGCTATGTGATATAAATTGCCATGTACTGTACTGTGATTGTGGTTTGTTCTGTAGTGATGTGAAAACCCTGTTTGCCGTAAAACGGCAATTTAAATTTCGATGCGACAGGGAATCGGATTTCAGATTGTTATCCGAAACCCAAATCGAACCCTGAATATGAGTCTTTGTGATTGATATATCCACGTGTTTTGAAAATTGAGCGCTCACTATTCGGTTTAGCCGGGAGAGGACCTTTGTGTCATATAACCCATTCCGAATAGTGATACGTCGAAATGGATAGCATTTGAAGACCGGTGGTGAAGACCGGGTGTCTTCGAAAACGATAGGATAACCTATCGATTGTCTCTGCACTGAATTGCTCCGGTATAGAGATTTCCTAAGTGATGGGAAGTCCGATCAGGATTGTGGATACCCGGATTTGCAAGGGCTTCTTCCTTTATTGGACGAAGTGCCTTCGGTTCTGTTCGAACCCGGAACAGACTTGTATGGTCGTGTGTCTGACACTACACTTTGAGATATAGAGCCGATTTCTTTCAAATACATATCTGTTGGTGGCGGAGAATTTTTTCTCTTAGCTTAACACCCTTCTCTGAGACGTACGAGCTCAGAGGTTATGTAGTTGAAGGTTATCAGCGATATATTCCCAAATTGGTAGTGTGGCATGCTAAGTGCTGCTGTGTGTTGATGATCATTAGTTGATCATTTGTGATCAAAGCAAAGCTTCCGTGTGAAGCATAGCTTTGTGGACGAGACCTCATCGGACCTCACAACCCGGAAATGGTCGAAACAGGAAAGATGCGGCAAGGTTATGAGGGTCGCGCCCTTTAGGGTATATCATTTCCTTCTGGAAAAAGGTAATGTCATGGTATGGAGCCCAGATATTTACCTGTGTGGTGGCTCCAATCTCATTTACTGTGTGGTTGTTGCTTTGTGACAGAGGGCCCTCGGATAAAGGTCCTAAAGGACCGGGGAGTGGCATACTCGAGTAGTAGTTACCTAGTTACAGAGGTAACCCGGCCTTGTGTTGGCAGAGAGCCGGGTAGGTTCTCGAGACGTCCCGCCAGAGGCATACCCATGTGGCAGTTGGAAGTTCCTTAGCCTGACCATTTGTTGGAAATCCGAAGAAACAATACGAACCAGTACGGTTTTAGTTGTATAACCTGCCATGCAGCGTGGCGGTAACCTACCACAAACCATGGTAGCTATAGTAGGCATAGTTCGGAATGTCTATGCTGGCTAAGATTAATATTCTATTTTCGAAATGCTTTCCACACTATGCACTAGTAATAATATAAAAAAAGAATTTTCTCGTATCAAGCATATTTGACTATCATAAGAAGAAATCTCCTCCAATTCTGCGATTGCATTGTGTGTGTGGAGGGAGGTCTTATGGTAGTTTCATTTTCCAAAAAGCATAACGAATTTTTCCTTTATAAGTCTAGTTTATTTAAAGCAACTGTTTTTGTTTACTCACACCAGTCCCATGACTGACCCGGAGTTTATTGTTTTTTTTCTAAACTCCGGGTGCCCATAATTTCTACACGGGCAGCCTAGTAGCAGGTTTTCATAATTTGGAGTTAGCAGTATTTTGGAGCTTTTGCTTTGGAGATATTCTAGAAGCTTTTTGGATCTCAGGTCGTTAGGATCTGGGAGATTGTTACCTTTACATTCGTATGAAGACTTTTGGATATATGATCATTGATGTATTATTATGATGTTATTTGGAGTTTGGTGTATGTATTATATACCCTGATGTATTGTTGGATATTATGATTTTGTACCTGTGATGTATGCATGATATTCATTTTTGTTCCGCTGTTTTATATTCATCTGATGTTGTTATAAGCTCCGGCGATACGAATTTGATGTCGTTTATTGGATATCGAGTTCGGGTCGTCACACAAACCATCATCTCTTTAATAAAATATTCAAATAAAAAAAATTCAGGAAACTCTTCACCTTCTAAAATTTGAATTTTTAAATCCGCTAACACCTGATGTTCAGTAATAAAAAGATCTTTGCAATTTTTTCTTCAACATTCAAAGAAAAAAAAAGTTCAGAAGAAAAAAAGAAACTGCCTTCTTCCATTCAAGCTAAAAAAAGTATGAAATATTTTCTCATGCTTCATAGTAGTAGTGTGATACTTTCAGGTAAGTTTTGTTATAATTTATGAAATTTTGATTTTTTTATCAAGTGTTAACAATCAATTCAAAAAAAACTGTAGATTTGTGAAGCAGGGAGTTTCTGGATTTCAAAGGCAGTGAAGTTCTTCTTTTTTTTGGAAATAAAATTTAAAAAGGAAAATCAAGATCAAAGTTTTAGGCTATTACTGGTTTCAAGTTTTAGAAAAATAAAGAGTGTCTTCTCTGCTATAAATCTCAAATGTAAGTAAAATTAAAAAATAAAACCCCTGTTTTTGATAATTTAAATGCATGAATACAACTACAAATAATCATAGATCTGTACCCATCAATTTCAGATCTAAAACCCCAAGAGAGTTAAAGTAGAAAAAGGGAAGTTGCAGGCCTCATCTCTGTTGATAGAACTGTCAGTAATCTTGGGAAAAACAGGTGAGTAAACCTATGTTTATTCAAATCTTTTGTGCTTGAATTTCTTAATGAAAGTGATGGCTTTGAATTGAATGAATGATAGGCTTGTGTTTTGATTTTCTGGAAACATTGTTTTCTGTTTTCTTTGTTGTGTTTTGTTTTCCTATAACAATTTGAGTTACAGAGTCGTTCAAAATAAAGAAAAAGAAAAAACCCTCTCCCCATTTCTTTTGAAAGGTAATTGAATTGTAAAGGTAGGTAGAAGGATGTTTAACAATGCATCATGTTTCAGATTCAATCAAAGCAAAGCCACTGTTCTTTTACTAGGAAAACTTTGAAAAAAAATGAAAAAAAATCACAGGACATTTTTAAAGTCCTGTTATGCAGAGTAAAAGCATATCAAAGAAACCCAAACATTCTCTTCCTCTCTTTAGTTCTAAAAAGAAATGTTTTTGACAAGTTAAACTATTGTTTAATCTGTACCTTGATTTAGTAATAAAAAGAAGCAATGGAACTTGATTTATTTCTACTAGGAGAGGAAACACAGTCACAACTCAAAATATCCAAAAATTCGAACCTCATGAATTTGAATTCTAGTTACACCAATTGAATCACTACTTAGAATGATGATTTTAGAAATAAAAATTTGAATTTTTCATTGAGTCTTTATCGAGATTTTTTGGGTTGATTGGAAAATTGCCTTTTGTCAAACTCTGATTATCCCAACGATGGTGGGCCTCGAGCTCGTCGCCACGGCTAGATTTAGGGTTCAGCAACACCAGAAAAATGCAGTTTGATTTTTTAAAAACCCAGATTTTGAATTCGAGTTTGTTTTAGGGTTTAAGAACCATTTTGATTCACGTTCGAAAACATCGATGATGCGCCGTCCTCAGATGATCGGACATCGTGTCGATGGAGTCAATCGAAGCGCCGCACGATGTAGGAGCTTCGGTCTAAATATCACGGCCGCTTATGGTTAGAGGAGGCGGCGCGAGGCGAATACGTGTTGGCGTGCCTGATGTTTTTTGTGTTCTGTTGCTTGATTTTGATTTGAGGGGAGATAGGGCACTGCGATGGATGGAGATGGTTGCTGGGTTGGGGGTTAACGTGCGGCGATGTTCGCCAGTGGTTGGAATCACCTCCAGTGCCGGTGCACATGCACGTGGCTTTGGTGGCATGTCAGGGTAATGGGTTGGAAAGGACCGAGGAGTAACTCAAAGAGCAGCAAGGGGAGATCGCGTGAGAGCTCGAAGAGAAACCCGAGTGGTTTTAGCGTTCATCGTTTCGTTTTTAAAACCTTAAGAAAATTCGAAAATATTTTGCAACACGGGTCACTCTGGGGGAAAACCCGAAGTTAAGGGGTGTTTGTCTCGGGGTATACCCGAAGTAAGCCTCGGGTGAAGGAATGAAAGCAGTAACCCAGTTTTTACCAAATGTTTGAAAATCTCAAGTAAATTTATTTATTTTTGAATAATTTAATGATGATGATAAATAGCATATGAAACAATGGCATTTCAAATTTACAATTTTATAAAAATTGTTTTAAAGTTTAACTTAACAAAAATTTTAAAAGCAAAATTAATGTTTAAATGTTAATTTAAAAACAAATTGATTTATAAAAAATGAAGGATAATTAACCCTTAAGGCTTGCAATGATTTTACCATCTAAAATTAATTAATTAAAGAATAAGGAGTTTATAAAATATAATTAAAAACTTAATTAATTAACAATTAAGAATTCATAAGTTTAAAATAATAAATCAAAGGACAATTAACTAATTAAGCCAATTAAACTAATCTATAATTAAGTAGAATTAAACATTAATTTAAAATGATTAATAAAGACAATTATATGGCCTATTCACTTTAATCACAATCACTTGAATCAACGATGATTGACCATCATCAAATACTCTATACTGGATTGATATTTTTGCTGAGATGCTGTGATTGCTTTGTGATGAACTGTGATTTATGATTTGTTCCTTTATGTTTGTGAAACCCCTTTTTTCCCGCAAAACGGCATTTAAACTTCGATGCGACAGGGAGTCGGATTTCAGTTTGTTATCCGAAACCCACATCGAACCCTAAATGTGAACCTTTGTGATTGATACACCCACATGTTTTTAAATTTGAGCGCTCACTATTCGGATTAGCCGGGAGAGGACCTTTGTGTCATATAGCCGGGAGAGGACCTTTGTGGCATGCTAAGTGCTGCTGTATAGTGATGGTCATTTGTTGATCATTTGTGATCAAAGCATGGCTTTCGTGTAAAGCGTAGCTTTGTGGACGAGACCTCATCGGACCTCACACCCCGAAAATGGTCGAAATAGGAAAGATGCGGAAAGGTTATGAGGGTCGCGCCCTTTAGGGTATGTCATTTCCTTCTGGAAAAAGGTAGTGTCATGGTATAGAGCCCAGATACTTACCTATGTGGTTGCTTCAATCTCATTATTCTGTGTGGTTGTTTCTTTGTGACAGATGGCCCTCGGATAAAGGTCCCAAAGGACCGGGGAGTGGCATACTCGAGTAGTAGTTACCTAGTTACAGAGGTAACCCGGCCTTGTGTTGGCAGAGAGCCGGGTAGGTTCTCGGGACGTCCCGCCAGAGGCGTACCCATGTGGCATAGGAAGTTCCTTAGCCTGACCATTTGTTCGAAATCCAATTCCCAATACGAACCTCGTACGGTTTTAGTTATATTGCCTGTCATTTACTTATGGTGGTCACCACTGTTTAGATGGTAGTTATACTAGGCATAGTTCGGAATGTCTATGCCGGCTAGGATTGATATTCTACTTTTGAAACGGCTTTCTACACTATGCACTAGTAATAATATCAAAGAATTTTCCCGTATCAAGCATATTTGACTATCATAAGAAGAAATCTCCTCCAATTCTACGATTGCATTGTGTGTGTGGCGGGAGATCTTATGGTAGTTTCATTTTCCAAAAGCATTCCGATTTTCTTGTAAAAATCTATTTTATTTGAAAGCAATTATCTTTGTTTACTCATACCAGTCCCATGACTGACCCGGAGTTTATTGTTTCCTTCCTAAACTCTGGGTGCCCACCATTTCTACACGGGCAGCCTAGTAGCAGGTTTTCTGTATTTTGGCTCTAGCTACATTTTGGAGTATTTTGGTTTGGAGATTTTTGGTTTTTTTGGAGGCTCATACCTTAGAGACATTTTGGAAGCTTTTGGATCTCAAGGTGCTTAGTTTGGTGTTCACTATCATTCTCTATCTCATTGAAGACTTTTGGCATATGATATGTAGTTGTTCTTTTATGTCATTCTATTTGGAGATGTTATTCATGTATTATGTACTCTGATGTTGTAACAGATATTATTATGATATTGTATCTGTGATATGATGCATGATATTCATTTTATTTCCGCTGCTTTATACTCATCTAATGTTGTTATAAGCTCCATCCAACTGAAGTTCGATGTTTGAATCATTAACAGTCGAATACAAGTGAGGTATTTGATGTCAATTTTCGAACGTGGAATTCCGGGTCGTGACAGATCCAAAAAGAAAATAAACTTCATCTTCTTTCTCCCCTTTATGAACTTCTCTTCGAACTTTTTTATTTCATCATGAGTACACCAAAGCTAGGGAACAAAAAGATCCTTTACATACAAGGCTCCTTCCTAAATGACATATCGTGAACCTTTGTAGTGGATTTGTCATCTTTTATTCCTTCGTTCGGGAAGGACTCTTTGTAGCAAATAATCTTTAATCGAAGACATCTACGACTCCTTCTCAAGCTCCATCTCTAGTATCTAGTCAATTTCCATCTGGTTTATGCTCGAAGCATCAAGTAATTCGACTGGAACCATGCCCATTTGTTATGCATCCCATGTGCTAGCAAACTTCGCTAATGAGTCGGCCGCGTTATTTTTATCTCAGGAAATGTGCATGATGTCATAATATTCAAAGTCAGTCAATAGCTCTTGGAGTTGGATAAGGAACGGAGCAAGTTGTTAACCTGGTAATCTGCCCTAACTTGGTATACCACTAATTGGAGATCACAAAAGATTTCAAGAGATTTTAGTTCTAGTTCTCTGGCAAGTTTGAGTCCAGCAATTAGAGCTTCAAACTCAACTTCATTATTCAATGCAGAGGAGTCGAGTTTCAAAGCATAGTAAATTGATTGATCCTCTAGAGTTACAAGCATGATTCTGGCCCCGAAACAACGATCATTGGATGCTCCATTCGTATACATTTTTCATCGAATGGTCGGTTCTACACTGCTCCCCCGAGAGTAGTCTGGTACAGTGAATTCGACTATAAAGTCTTCCAATTCTCGTCCCTGGATAACTGTCTGAGGGAGAAAAGTGATATCGAATTGGCTTAGCTTGATATCCCATTTGAGCAACTTCCAGACGTCTCAGGTCGTTGTAGGACCTGTAGTAATGGGTAGTCGGTGTAGACATTGATGAGGTGAGCTTAGAAGTAAGGGCGAAGCTTTCATGGTGCAATCAACAGGCAGTATGCAAGCTTCTCCTACTTCGGGTAGTTTCTCTCAGCACTTTTCAATCGCTTGCTAACATAATATACCGACCTTTGGATCCAATTCTCTTTGAATAACAACACAGCACTTATGGTGTGCACCGACAACACTAAATAGATGTATAAGTCTTTACAATCTAGTAGTTAAGATTGGATAGGAGGTTTCCCTAAGTGATCTACCAAAGCTTGAAACGCATCTATGCAATCCTGCATTTATTCAAATTTCATCTCCCCTCTCTTAATCTCGTTGAAGAAAGAAATACACTTGTCAGTAGCCTTGGATATGAATCGGCTTAGGGCGACAAGCTTCCCATTTAAGCAATGTACCTGGTTGATCGTCTTTCGTACTTAGATGTTTCGAATTGCCTGAATCTTCTAGGGATTAGCTTTAATTCCGCCAGAGTTGACGATGAAGCCAGAGAATTTCCTTAACGCAATGTTGAAAGAGCTTTTCGAGGGATTAAGTTTCATTCCATATTTTCGAAGAAAACCGAACATCTTCACCAAGTCATCGATGTGGTCGTTTGATTTTTGTGATTTCACGAGCATATTATCCACATATACTTCCATAGATCACTTGATACAGTCTTTCAACATGGTTGATCGACCTCTAGTAAGTAGTTCCAGCACTCTTTAGTCCAACTGATATCACAACATAAAAATATTGTCCTAGATTGGTAATGAAGTTGGTGTGCTCCTATTCGGGGATGTGCATCGGGATCTGATTGTATTTGTAGTACACATCTATAAATGAAAGCAGTTTATGTACATCAATTGAGTCTACCAGCTGGTCGATTCTCAAAAGTGGGAAGTTATCTTTTGGGCATGCCTTATTCATGTCAGAGTAGTGGATGCGTGTTCACCACTTTCCATTAGCTTTTCTCACAAGAACTGGATTGGATACCCATTTCAGGTAGAGGGCATCGTAGATAAACCCATTATTTTTGAGTTTATCCACCTCCTCCTTAAGTGCAGCAAATCTCTCCTGCTGTGTCGCTTTTGTTTCACCAGGACATGCCTCGGGTCAATATTCAGTGCATGGCTCATGATGATCGACGAGATCCCACAAATGTCAGGATGGGTCCAAGTAAACATGCCAAGATTCGCTGGGAGAAAACTAGCTAATTCCTTCACCATTGTTGCACTGAGCTGTGATCCGATCTTTAGGACTCGCAGTGGGTCATCATGGCTGACTATAGTGTCGATCGTTCACTTAGCGAGTGCAACCTTGGATTTTTTAGCTTCTCTTTTTCATATCCTAGGTCTATATCTTTATAGAACCAACTTTGGTGTTTTTGCTTAATATTGACCTTATGCTATGAGCTGAAAAAAGCTTAAGTGGATTTGTCCAAGCAATGGGATCGGTTCTGATCCCTTGTATTAATGGGACTTAAGTGGATTTTGGTTTAACATGGACATATTAGATCATGTGAACTCGTAATCATACAATGGGACATGCTATACTTGAAATAGCCAATGGCCTCTAATTAGATGTTTACCACTTCAAACTTGAATAGATTAGCATACTTGTACTTGTACGGATTGTAATATGTACCTCGAATGAACTTGAATATAAATGTCATATTCATATACGTTGGTCATCGATCCTTGAATTTGAATGTAATTGTTTCATATAACCATCAACATGAAATCCGATTGGAATGGTCAGTGATGATGGTCACTCTGGTCGAAGTCTTGAGTTTCGCTATAACTACCATTAGTATTGAACTATATTTAGTAAAGCGATGTCTGAATTGGATTCGCAATGTCACCTAGGTAATGGGATTAGTGCTAGCCCCATGCCTATGCAAGGTTTGTAACTTGAACACTTTAGTGGTGTATGTAGGCATGGAGAAATGGCAATTGGATTTAATGTTAATCCTTATGTTCGAGCATTTCTCTAATGCATAGCCACTAGCACGAAAGCCGGTCAAACTTTCGGACGTAGTCATGAGCTGATAAGCCCATTAGCGATGCGTTCTAGATGCTTTGAGCGATTATCTTCAACGACTGGAGATCACGCTTAGAAGCACATCGAATCAAATGTCGAGTAGGGTTTAACCTCATGTTGCACGCAGCTGTAGTGTTGGCTCTTGCTTTGAGTTCGAATCTGCTTGTGTATTCAAGTAACGCGCTTTCCATGCAATGTGCTCGCTTTTTTTGCTCATCGTTCAGGTTGGAATGATAGTCAATTTCCCATGAACTGGGAATCGATTCGATGATTCTATCTCTAAGCATTCTTTCGGTCATAGCCTCGAGTCGTTGTAAACACTAGGTATGAGTCACAATATTGAGCTATCGTAGTCATTTTTATGGATGATCACACTTCTACCCTCGGACTCAGGTTGATAAGTGTATCGCATGGATGGTCGAATCTCGTACTAGTGTTTGTACTCCCACCTAAGCTCCGAAAGGCTTAGAATTGATCGATGAATGGTCGATTTACATTCATCTTTATTCTCGCTCGTGTCCCTAAGTTAGGGTTAAATGTCAATAAGTAGATAGGCATGCCACGTCTGTTTTGGTTTTCACTATTTCCTTTCATATCGTGGGATCAAGTTAGTTGTTGGAAGGATGAGTCGTGCCTATTTTGGATTGTATTCTAGGTTTTCCTTCCTAGGGGAAGACTTCAATTGCCCGTCGGATTTCGGACATGAGCTGAGAACCAAACAGTTAATCATGTCCACTTTTGATGCAGATGGTGCCATGCTCTAGGCAAGAACTAAAGAATGGATGGTTAGGTCGCATCCAATTTGTGATTGATGCTCCCCTGTCAAACCAAGGGAAATGATCGATGTGCGTACGGTCAAGCCAAGTCCATTTCAAACTGCTCTTCTAGCGGAATCATGGTCATAGCCAACGAATGAAGGGTTGTCTCGCATCCATTTGGGGCTGGACGATTAGTCATGTTTATTTTGATTTAAATTCTCCAGTTGGATCAATGGATAGAATGAGCTTAGAAGTGGTCGAGTCATGCTCATCTGATATCGTACTCCTCTTGAAGATCAAAGGAAGGTGGTGGAGAATGAATGGTCAAGTCACACTCATTCCTGGTTTATTCTCATATCCATGCTCTAGTGATCGGAATTATTCAATGGACATTTAGGTCACATCCATCTATGGTTGGTGCAGATTGATATTGAAAGTTGATCCAACAGCATGATATAGAAATTTTGGATTGATATTTTATGTTTATCCGATGGTACGACATAGTCGGTTACCTATGACTTCGAATGCCGTTCCAATTTGTTTTGTATTAAGGCCTCCATACGGTCGTTGCTCGTTGATTCGGTTAATCATTCATTAATTTTACTCAAGGCGTTCATGTGGTTGTTGCCCAAGTTGTACCAAACAATGGGCTTGAGCCCTAGTGCTACACTGTCGAATTCCACGGTTTAAGTGATTAAATTCCTGCCCCTGGTCATGGGTTAGAGGAGTTAGATAGTGGATGGTTGGATTTCATTCTTAGCGAATTTATATTCCTTCTATCAATTTCAGGACGGAGTTTATGGGATATTGAGTGGTCGAACCACACTTATATATATATATACTCATATCCATATTCTGGGAATAAGAGCTTATTGGCGGGTGGTCAAATCACACTCAATTTGTGTTTATACTCTAGTCCACGCTCTGGGGACTTATAGTTATTTCAAAAGATAGTTGGACCATACTTTCCTTAATTGATGGATTTTCCCTAAGCCTTGGGTTTACCTTGGAGAGTGATTGGTCGTATTACGATCGTTTTTTAATTCATTCCGTCCCATTGCTTGGTGGGATTAATTTGATTATCGAATGGTTGAATCACATATGCTCTATATTTATAATCAGCTTGTCGGTTTATAGGGATGAGTTAATGGATGAATGGTCGAACTGCATCCATTTTCTACCTATACTCTTATCCGCGCTCTAGGGACTAGAGATTTTTGATGGGCTGCTGGTCGCATCCATTTGGTGTTTATACTCATGTTATCCAAGTGGTGTTTATACTCATGTTTAACCCAATAGAATTCAAGGAAGTTAGAACATCTGCATCAAGTCAGAACAACTCAAGAATCATCTAGAAGGATTAGAAGGAGGAACGAAGAAAGATAAAAGAGAAAAAGAAAAAATACTCTAGGGGTATAGATCGTTAACGATCCATCACCCATGGATCGCTAGCTCATGGATCATCCATTCTTCCAACATCATGAGCATCATCTTTTCCAAGGACACCTACTGAGTTACATGGCATTCCAAGCAAGCTAGATCGAGAAGTGGGCATTCATCTAATTCCAATAATATTTCAATGCAACCTGTGCATGAATCATCATCAAAACAAGGCATCTAGTCATGAAATTACAGGAGAGCATCTACACAAGGCAGGAACACGACCCAACTAAAATGAGCTTAAAATGCGCTAACTCCATGGATTGCTAGTGATCCATGCCCTATGGATCGCTAGCAATCCACCATATTGGGTCGATTCACTATGAAACTTCTGGAGCATCTTCGTACCTTCAAATGTAGGCTTCTGACAAATCGGCTTAGCCCAATAGCTCTCCAGTCCCTATAAATATTAAACCATCTATAACATAAAGGGGATCTTCTGGACTAGCTGTTGAAACTCTATAGAAACTATTCTTCACTATTCTCCTCCTACATAACAGCCATCTAAAGGATTCACTGTAATTCTCCAGTGAACTCTAACAGTGGTTACTTGATCTAACTTAGGATATTCCATTATACTATAATCCAATTCAACTTGTAACGGCAATCAGTAAATAAGAAAAGTTATTTAGTGGATGTAGGCTTCGATAACAACCGAATCACTCTAAAATTCTCTTATCTCTTTACTATTTCTACTTTTTCATATTTATTTTCTATTTTATTTGCTTTAATAAATAAGTCTAGTGCTTTCACACTCAAAACAAGGTGTTGATCCATTTTTTAGGTGAACATTTTGGTGCTTCCATTGAGAACCTAACTCAGGCTTAGATCTAGCTATCTACTTTGGATCAGATAGTTTCAGAAGTTAGATCATCAATCTCTGCTTAGAAGATTTGCTGTTGTGAATTAATGGCACCAAAAAGAAAGAGAATTACCTCTAGAAGATCCATAGGAGATACCACTGCCAGCAGATTGAAGTTAACTATCCCAACAACCTACAGTTAGGAGCTAACTCTAAAGATCAGGCTCTAGGATTCTCTACACAACATGAAGTCGTGACTAAGAGAGAGTTGAACAAGATGGTTGATGTGTTTAACCAGAAGATGGAAAATAGAACAAGAACCATTATAGAAAAATTAAGTGCTATATTGACCTTACAGTCACATGCTGCTTCAAGACCGATGATAGATAGCGCAGCTACCAAGGAGCAAGGGAATTCCTCTGTTTATGACCTAAACAAGAGAAATGGAAGGTATAAGCAAAAAGGAGTAGTGTATGGAGTTACAAGAATCACCTAGATGGAAACGCAAGTACTCCACCAACTGCAAAGCAACCTGCTTCAAACTTAAATCTTAGGGAGAAGACCCGGTGGGAATATATAACGGTGAACCTCTCTAACTCTTCGTAGGATGATAAACTTGACGATGACAAGTTGGAAGAAAATATTAATGCACCCAATACTGGTGGGGGGTCCAAACTACCCCTACCTGACCAACCGCAAGCCAACGGAACTCTAAGAGAATGACCCTTTCGAAGACAGGAGAGCCTAAGCTTCAGCCCACTTACCAAGATCGTTTGCAAAATCAAACACTTGGCATAGTCACAGACAACCAACCCATGGACAACCGAACATTAGAGGTATACATTACAGATATGATTAAGTGCTTGATGAACAAAGGTAAAGATAGGAGAAATGATGAATGGGGATCTACCCCAAGTCGGACTCCCTTTACTGATGTCATTCTGAATGAGCGGTATCCTAAAAAGTTCACTATGCCAACTATTTCGCGTTACGGCAGGACGAGAGACTCGAAACCCCACTTGTATAAGTACAGCAGGCACATGGACGGAGCAAATGCTTCAAATGTCGTTCGATTTATATGTTTCTCAATTTTCTTGGAGGGAATTGCTTCCATGTGGTTCACTAGGCTTCCGCAAAGATCCATCTCCACCGTCTATCAACTAGCAATAAGATTCCTTAATCAATTTAAGCTTCACACGGCATAACCAAAAGATGTGTTGTCCTTATCCGGTCTATTCCATAAACGAAATGAATCTTTGAAGTCCTCCATGAATCGGTTCAACACCGTGGTGACTGAAGTAAGTAACCTAAACGAGGATATGGTTCTCATGGCTTTAGTCAATGTTATCCATCCCGAAAGTGAATTTGGAAAATGGATCAAAATGAAACAACATACCAACAAGAAGGGCTTCAATCGAAAGGCAAGCCATTATTTGAGATTGGAAGAAGCACAGGAAATAGAGAGGAAATCATCTAACTTACAATCACCCAACATTAGGCAGAGTGATATGGCAATAAAACAAGACATAAATGCCTCTTGGACTATTAAAGGAGACGCAGGGAAAGATGGAAATTAAAAAAGGAAGAACCAAAATCCCAACAAGAGAAATGGAATTAACAGGCGACTTAAAGGTTTAAGGGCCAACGAATACACCCTGCTCAAGACACTCCAGAAAATATCTATATCGCGACACAAGGGATGGAAGGGTATAAGAAGCTACCTAAAAAGAAGCAACTGAATAGAAAAAGCATTCCAAAAAGTATTGCCGCTTCCACGAAACACATGGCCACAATACGAACGAGTGTCGTCACCTGAAGAACTTGATTGAAGAGTTTATTTAGGAACACAAACTTCAATAGTATGTGAAGGAACCATAGAATCTTAACCAACCCGCAGCACCCAAGCTCCTAGAGATAGAGGAAACCAAGCTGGAACCAGCAAAGAAGGATCCAGATGAATCGACCAAAGACTTTATTATTGGAACAATATTAAGAGGACGTCATCTCGTGTAAAAAAATTAGGGAGAAATGGAACGATATGCGAGCTCATTGAAACATGCCCTAAGAGGTTCATGCTTTGCAATTGAAGATCGAACTCCTGCCAAATAGCGAAGAACCCTGAGTGATGACATCATATTTCAAAACCGAGATACTGAAGGAATGGAAGCTCCAATCCCGACGCCATGGCCGTGTCGGTAGGAACCGTACCGTCCATGGTCCGACGAGTATTGGTGGATAGTGGCGGCTCTGTCAATATCTTGTTCAGATACATGTTGATCAAATGAAGATCAGAATGAAAGATGTATCTGCTTATGGAACAAGGATCAAAGGATTCACCGATATACATAAGCAACCCGTCGGAACAATTTATCTACCTGTAGAACTTGACGAAGGCAACCAAAGGGTCATCCTTACCCAAACCTTTGTGATCATAGATGAAATGTCTTCCCACAATGCTTTCTTAGGTCGGCCTACCCTAGCAGATTTCAGGATTGATTTAGCCCGGTGGTGCCAAATCTTGAAATTTCCGATAGAAAATTGAGTTGGAGTGATCAAAGGAGAAAAAAGCATCGCAAGAGAATCCTACGTCACATATCTACATGAATCTAAAAGAAAAGAAAAGGGGAAGAATATGGGAAAAACTCTCCATATTCGTGAACCTTCTACATTGCAATTACAGTTTTGCCCCTGGCTTGGGGGCCATAAACGATTGAACAAGGGTTTGGATCCTAGAAAGAAGAACTCAGGGGAGGAATGGGCACCACCAGCTAAATTGTAGTGTCTATCTCAGTCGATATAGATGACCCAAGACGGGTCCTAAATATTGGATCACATCATGGAACTAGAACTCACCAAATTTCTTCGTGCCAACCTGGATGTATTCGCTTGGACATGTTCCGATATGTATGGGGTTTCGCCAAAGATTCCATGCCACACACTTAATATTGACCCTAAATATACACCAATGAAGCAGAAGAGACAAAGTCTAGGGCCTGAATGGTCCAAAGCACTAAATGAAGAAGTGGATAACCTAATGGCAAATGGTTTTATCCGTGATGCAACATATCCCAAATGGGTATCCAACCTGGTCAAGGTTGAGCAGTCTAATGGAAAATGGAAAACCTGTATCGACTACTCGGATCTAAATAAAGCTTGTCTAAAAGACAACTTCCCTTTGCCCAGAATCGATCAACTTGTGGACGGGACGGCTGGACGTGAACTCCTATCATTTATGGATGCTTGCTCAAGGTACAACCAGATCATAATGCATGAACTCAATCGAGAAAATACCAGTTTTGTTACTGGCCTAGGATTATACTGCTACAATGTAATTTCATTTGGCTTAAAGAATGCTGGGAAAACCTACCAGCGGCTAGTGAACGCCATGTTCAAATGTAGATTGGAAAAACTATGGAAGTTTATGTAAATGATATGTTGGTTAAATCGCACGTAGCTGCAAATCAGTTGGATAATCTCATCGAAGTGTTTGAAATACTATGCAAATATGGAATGAAACTCAATCCGCTTAAATATCACTTTGGAGTAGCCTCGGGGAAGTTTTTAGGGTTCATTGTAAGTGCCAGAGGCATCGTAGCAAATTTAAAATAGGTTACTGCTCTATGAGAGGTCAAGACCCCAAAGAAAAGAAGGAGTTACAAAGGTTGAATGGAAAGGTTGCAGCGCTAAGCCAGTTCATCTCAAAAGCGATTGACAAATGTATACCTTTCTTTGACATGCTAAAGAAGGAAAAGAAGAACTTCAAATGGAATCAAGCTTATCAAACGACGTTCGAAGAACTACTGGGACATATGGAAACCTCACCAATCCTGTCCAAGCCGATAGACGAAGAAGATTTGTACGTCTAGTTAGCGGCCTCCCTCAAGCATTGAGTACCGCACTCGTACGAGAAGAAGCCAAGATCCAACAACCCATATATTAATCAGTAAGCGGTTCACTAGAGTTGAAAAGAACTGTCCAAATCTGGAAAAACTGGCGTATTAACTCTTGATCGCATCGAGGAAGTTACGATCGTACTTCCAGGCACACCAATCAAAGTGCTTATAGTTTAACCCTTAAAGCAAGTGTTATACCGCCCTAAGATTTCTGGGCAGCTTACAAATGGAACATCGAATTTAGTATGTATGAAATCACATACCATCCTCGAAAGGTAATCAACGGGCAAGCGCTGGCAGATTTCATTTTCGAGTTTACAATACGTGAGGAAGAAATGACTCTGAAACTGGAAACATGTTGGAAATTGTTCGTCGATGGTGCATCTAACAGCTCTGATTGGGAGCAGGGATAGTGCTTGAGACTTCTAAAGGATGATCCGTTTTCTATGCCTTATGATTGGAATTCCCTGTAACAAATAAGGAGGCAGAATATGAAGCACTGATAGCCGAGTTGAAAGTTATGAAGGAACTCGGGATAAAGTCTATACATATCTATAGCAACTCTCAACCAGTCGTCTGTCAGGTGAAAGACGAGTACCGAGCTTGGAAGGTGAACTTCATCTCGTACCTATCTAAAGTGCAAGAATTGCTAAATGACATTGAGCATTATACCATAACTCACGTCTCAGGGGGAAAGAACATGAAGATAGATTATATAGTCGAACTTTCCAGTTCCGGAAGAGCTCAGTCATTGGAGCTAGTCTCTATTGAAACCCTGACCACTCCAAGCATAAGCAAAATGGATATCGACTTGATTTTTGAAACAGCTAAAGAACCAAAGACATGGATGATCCAATAAAGGACTACCTGCTCACGGGAACTCTATTCGCAATACTGTGACGACCGCCCATGACTCCCGCACCAAAACAAGGAAATAATGCGCTGAAAGGCGTGCCAGGCAGCCATGGACGATAGTCAGGGTAAAACAAAACAAAAGAATCTCTATCGTACAACTCACAGCGCATGGATAAAATACAATAGAGAAATATAATATAGTGAAGCTCCATAGAACAGAACATCATCATATAAGCATCACAGTAGTTTTATACAATCATCTACTCAAATCCATACATGAAAGCCTCACTACAAATCACTCAACCAAATACAGCAGCGGATACCCAGTACATATAGTAAGAAAACTAATATGCAAAGCCTCCTGCTCGTCTTCGTCATCTTCATCGTAGAACTCCTAGTACAGCACCTGTCACCTGCTACCTAGTCTGCCCATCCCAACATGGATGAACAGCCCAAGGTAATAAGAGGAGACATAAAACCTTGAGTCAGACAAAGTCTTAGTGAGCAGTAAATCAACTATCAAGCATACCAAAAGAGCATAAAGGATAAAAGGAATAGGAACCAAACCATCCCACTCCACCTCTTTCTACAGTGATAGCCCCAGACATACACTAAGGAGAAGCAAGCATAACAACATAGACAATTAAGGTAAAGCGAATACCACTCGAGTCAAGGACGATGTTTTCCAAATACAAACCCCCAAGGCCTAAACCAAGATCAGATAAGCACCCAGAAAACACCGCTCTTGAAGCCGAATGATAATACAACCAAACATCCATGACTCTGGCTATCACTGTTATCCTTGCCTCGATTTCACCGTTAGTTGAATGACCATCTGTCAAGGGCTAATGGTAACCCCGGTTCTAACCATAACTCCGCACACTGCCTTGTGCCTAGGACTTATCTACTTTGCCCAGAGTACTCAACTACCTACCTGTAGTCTTTTGGGTGTCCCGACTACCTACCTGTAGTCGTTATGGGCGCCCCATGTACTCTTGCTTTTGAGCATGCTAGAACCTTCAACAACGACGAGATCCAAGCCTCCTAGCCATCCTTCTTGACGACTATCCTCATACAAGCTCAAGCTACCTCTTGAACAATCCATTATCAACCAACTTGAACTACTCTTCAAGTTATCAACATGCTTGGAATGATCCCTGCTTGGATTAAGCCAAGACTCACATCATACTTCGCTTCATCGCATCAAAGCAAAGTCTCAACTCAACAACATGGTTTGCCTCATCAAATCATGGCAAAGTCCCATCTCAACATCATCCAATCTATACATATGAGCTTCAACATCCGCTACATATGCCTTAAGCAGCTTTCACCATTCAAGAGCCTTCTTCCATAGCTTTTGAATCCTCTTTCATCATCTTGTTCCAAATCAACTACTAGCTAACTTGGAAACAATCAAATCAATCACACATTCAAATAATCAATCATTCAAACAAGATCTATTAAGCAATTTAAGCAATATCAACTATAATGGGAATTTCGTAAACAAACGAGCAAAAGTCCAACATATGTGAAATCATGGTTTTTAGCATAGATCTATCAATTATAAAACATGGGTTTTGTCTCTAATGCTTATTAAACAAACTTGCATAAGTAAACATCTTCAAAAACCATGGATCTAGACTTAGATCTAAGAAAAATGCATGAAATCTCTAACTTTAACACCCAAACATGCCACCAATCCAATATACTCCTTTGGATCCGCGTGAGAGATAACTACCACTCACCAAATCACCAAAACAACCTAAAATCAAACAACTTCAGATCTGGACAGCAAGGACTTGGGCTTGATCCGGAGAAATTTCACTTGAAACGGTGAAATCTAGCCTCTTCGGATGAAAATCTTCAACTTTGGATCTTCGATCTTTGATCTTGTTCTTCGATCTTCAATGGATGTTAGCACTTGATGGAAGTAGAGAAAAGAAGATGAAGAAATGTTGTAGTCGAGTCTTCAAAATGGCAACACTTCGTCGCTTCAAAAACCGGTGCCAAAAAGTGAGCCAAACCCCTCTATTTATAGGCTGGAATCCCCCTTAGCTCGGCCGTCCTCTTAACTCGGAGCTCGCTATTAGGTCGTTGCCGACCTAAAAGACTCTGACCTAACATAGGTCGCTGCCGACCTATACGACTCAACTACACGGCCGCTAACACACCTAAGTCTTAAGTCGTATGACGACTCAGCCAACGTGCCGACCTAACTCTTAGCACAGAACCAACTTAGGTCGCATACGACCTTATCCCTCGACCGACCTAAATCCTACCGACTCACGACCTAAGCAACTCAAGAACCCAAAGCCGTCCTAACTATAAGTCGACTCAACCAACCACGCGACCTACGACTCGATACAAGTGCCGACCTAACCCCTACCGACCTAAGTATCATACGACTTATCCCCCTAGGTCGTTAAACCTTAAGTCGGTCACCCTGTAGGTCGGTCACGACCTATCTCTTGACCAATACACAGCCTGCTAACCCTTAGGTCGGAGAAGACTTTAAGCCGCTAGCCCTTAACCCGGTAACCAACTGAGTCGGCCACTATCTAGGTCGTAACGTTCTATAACTCGGTCACCCCTTGAGTCGGCTATTCCTATGACTCGGCCACCCTATGAGTCGGTCACGACTCATCACTTGTACTCGGGTTAACTCCTAAACGACTCAAGCTAGAAGCAACACAAACAACACTATCGACCTGCAAATTCTACGATTTATCGACTCGTAAAATACGGGTCGTTACATTCTCTCCCCCTTAGGAATTTCGCCCTCGAAATTCCAAGCAAACAACAGCAATCACAATTATTCCGCATGCCTACCATCCATAGCAATCAACAAACCATGCATCCAATTCTAACCTAGCATGCAGAATTCTATGACTTAGAACAAGCTACAAATTCATGAGATGTCACGACACTTTAGGGCCATACCTCGAAGAGTCCGGGATGAGCTGCCTTCATCCTCTCTTCCTCCTCCCACGTACAGTCGTTAACATCATCACTCCATTGTACCTTGAGCAACGTAATCGTCTTCCTCCTAAGCTGTTTCGTATCGGTTTCAACAATACGAAGCGGCTTACGAGGTCTCGAAACAACTGGATCAACCTCCAAGTCTTCACAGCTATCAGCAGAAACCACCGTAGTTGGGTCGTGCATATACTTCCGTAGATAAGATACATGAAAAACACTGTGCACACCCGCCATCTTTTCCGGTAACTCCAATCTATAAGCGAGCTTTCCAATACGCTCGATAATCGGGAATGGTCCAACAAATCTCGGAGTTAACTTTCCTTTCTTCCCGAATCTAATGACACTCTTCAGAGGAGAAATCTTCACAAAAACCATATCACCTACGTCGAATTCCAAATCCTTACGACGATTATCGGCATAACTTTTCTGACGATCTTGGGCTGCCTTCATTCGTTGCCGAATGATCTCTATACAATCTGAAGTCTGTCGAATCATCTCTGGCCCAAGTATCAGCTTTTCTCCAGTTTCCAACCAACATGTCGGAGAGTTACACGGTCTTCCATATAATGCCTCATATGGTGCCATACCAATACTCGACTGATAACTGTTATTATAAGCAAACTCCACCAAATGAAGGTGATCTTCCCATGATCCTCCGAAGTCCAAAACACATGCTCTAAGAAGATCTTCCAAAACTCGGTTGACTCTCTCAGTCTGACCATCTGTTTGAGGGTGATAAGCTGTACTCAAACACAACTCAGTTCCCAAAACTTCCTGGAAGCTCTTCCAAAATCTACTAGTGAACAATGGATCTCGATCGCTCACTATACTCTTCGGAACACCATGGAAACGAACTATCCACTTCACATATAATTCAGCCAACTTCGATGCAGTCCTAGTCGATCGAACAGGAATGAACCTTGCACTCTTGGTCAAACGATCTACTATGACCCAAATCCCTTCATTCCCTGCTCTTGTCCTAGGTAGACCATCGATAAAGTCCATCGACACTTGCTCCCACTTCCATGTAGGAACCTCTAATGGCTGAAGCAATCCACTGGGCTTCTTCTGCTCAGCTTTCACCAACTGGCAATTCATACACTTGGAAATAAAATTTCCAACATCCTTCTTCATACCTTCCCAGTAGTAGGTTCTCTTCATATCCCGATACATCTTATTTCCACCTGGATGAATTGTCAACTTCGAGTGATGACTCTCCCTCAGAACTTCATCTCTCAATCCATCTACATCGGGAACAACTAGTCGCCCTTGCTTTCGAAGCCAACCCTCTCGATCGACTTCAAATCCTTTATCCTTTTCTGGATCCAATCCAGATTCCAAATCACCGAAAATCTTGACAAGCTTATCATCTCTCTTTTGGCTCTCGCCAATCCTTTCCACAAGAGTAGGCCTTATCGATAAGTTTGCCAACATCTCAGGTTCCAATTCACATCTAGGCCTGAAGTCAAATCCAGCCAAATACTCGAGACTCTTCCATTCCGAAAACATGGCTCCCAATCCTGCTTGTCTTCGACTTAACGCATCTGCCACTGCGTTACCTTTTCCTGGAGTATAGGCTATACCAAAATCATACGATGCTAAGAACTCTAGCCACCTTTGCTGTCGAAGATTCAAATCCTTTTGGGAAAACAGATACTTCAACGACTTATGATCTGTAAACAGCTCGAATCTAACTCCCAATAGATAGTGTCTCCACATCTTCAAAGCAAACACAATCGCCGCTAACTCCAAATCATGAGTCGGATAATTCCTTTCATGCGGCTTTAGTTGTCGACTAGCATACGCAACAACTTTATGCTTCTGCATTAGCACCGCTCCTAGTCCAGTGCCACATGCATCGGTGTAAACCACCATCTCATCATTCCCACTTGGAATAGTCAAAACAGGAGCGCTCGTCAGTCGCTCTTTCAGGATTACGAAAGCTTGTTCACACTTATCATTCCATCTGAACACTTGATTCTTCTTCGTCAATCCTGTCAACGGTGCAGCTATCTTGGAAAAGTCTTTGATAAACCGACGATAATATCCTGCTAATCCAAGAAAACTTCTCACATCAGATGCATTCTTAGGCCTAACCCAATCCTGGATCGCTGCCACCTTAGCGGGATCAACCGCTATTCCATTTCCAGAAATAACATGACCTAAGAACCTCACTTCATTCTTCCAGAAGTGACACTTCGAAAACTTAGCCTTCAGCTGATGTTTCCGTAAGATTCCCAAAACAATCCTCAAGTGCGTCTTGTGCTCTCCCTCAGTTCTGGAATAAATCAGAATATCATCCACGAACACAAGCACGAACTTATTCAACTGATCTCTGAACACTCTATTCATAAGATCCACAAAATATGCTGGCGCGTTAGTCAATCCAAACGGCATTACCAGCCACTCATAAAACCCGGATGGTGTCCTGAAAGCAGTCTTCGGCACACTATCCTTCGCCACTCTCAACTGGTGAAATCCCGTTGCCAAATCCATCTGAGAAAACACCTTAGCCTCGTGAAGCTGATCAAACAAGTCATCTATTCTCGGCAATGGATACTTGTTCTTCTTAGTCACCTTATTCAGCTCACGATAATCCACACACAACCTCAACGATCCATCCGCTTTGGTTGCGAACACAACTGGCGCACCCCATTCGGACACACTTCTCCGAATGAATCCTTTCTGCAAAAGGTCATCAACTTGCACCTTCAGCTCTTGCTGCTCCCTCGGTGCCATCCGCCTAAGAGGCATCACAACAGGTCTGGCTCCCTCAACTAGATCGATACGAAACTCGATCTCCCTATGCGGCGGCAACCCTTTGACTTCCTCAAAGACATTCTCAAACTCATTCACAATAGGCACCGATGACAGTCCATCCCGTGGAACAACCAGCGAATACATGAAGCTCATGAAGACGCCTTCTTCATGCTTACATCGTATCACAACCTTTCGCCCTTCCACATTCCCGACTGTCACCTCAAGCCTCTCACAATCAATCCTAGCCGCATACTTCCTAAGCCAGTCCATACCCAAAATAATTCCGAACCCCGCAAAGTTCAGAACAAAGAAATCACAAACAAACGAGCAATCATGACTCGACACAACTAGACCACGGCATATCATACACAAACATGACGAACCCCCAACCGGATTAGTCACAACCAATGGCCTATCAACAATATCCGGTTTCATACCTAACCGGCTTACCAAATCTTCACAAACAAAAGAATGCGACGCTCCAGTATCAAACAACACTCTAACTGGAACACCACAAATAGAAAGAGTACCTTGAACCACCACACTCTTCCCCTTCTCCTCAGCAGTAGGAGCTTTCGAAGACGATGGAACAGCCCCCAAAGCATAGGCTTGCACAACCTGCCTATCTTTCCTCGGTTCTGGACAATCCTTCTTGATATGTCCCAGCTTATCACAGTTGTAACACTTTCCCGGCACTTTGGGATTCTTACAATCTTTGTAAAGATGGCCCTTCTGCTGGCAGTTATAGCAAGTCACTTCACTCTTCGGCTTCTTCTGGCCATCCCTACCCCTCTGTTGCTGTTGTTTCCTCTTCTTATTGCCACTCTGCTGTGGTTTAGATCCTTCCCTGGTTACAGCAACAACAGATACTTCCTTAGGGAACAAACTCTCGTGCCTAAGAGCTTTTTCCACAAGCTTCTCAAACGGATCGTCCAGATGATCCACCAACTGCCTCCCAAGATAAGCATCCAGACCAGTCACAAACTTTTCATTCTTCTGGTAGGGAGAATCAATATACGATCTGGCATACTTAGACAAAGCTTCAAACTCAGAAATGTACTCAAGAACAGGCCTTCCCCCTTGCTTGAGCTCCACAAACCTCTTAAACAAGACAGATTTCTGGGAAGTAGAGATGAACTTAGCTTCAAATCTAACTTGGAATTGCTCCCAAGTAATCTCTTCTTCTGGAGTATCGATGGTGATAGAATTCCACCAATCAGCAGCTCTTCCCTGAAGCTGTCTCGATGCAAGCTTCCTCTTAGTTGCATCCTCAATCCCTAAGTCACCAAAGATTCTTTTGCAAGCATCAATCCATCTCTGCACCTCAATAGTCGACTCCGTCCCCAAGAAAACTTTCCCTCCAAGAGCAGTATAATCCTTACAAAGCTTGGCAAAATCCACCGGTCTCGGAGCTTGGACTTGAACTCCCACATCCACAGATGATCCTGAAGCTGGTATTCTCCTCATGATTGAAGTCATCATGGCCTCAAACATAGGAGCATAATCAACAGCTTCCCTAGGATCACGGCTACCCCTCGCAGCTTGTCTCTCACTTCGACTCATCCTTAATATCTGTAAATAAGAATGATTAGAACACCTTAAGAAACAACTGCATAAGGAGTTCAAACCCTTCTAAACTACTATATTATATATAGTAATCATCCATCAAATTACAATTACGTCTCTCTTACGTAGTTACATCAGCGAGCGTTGGCTAAAATCGATTAACCTGGCTCTGATACCAAATGTGACGACCGCCCATGACTCCCGCACCAAAACAAGGAAATAATGCGCTGAAAGGCGTGCCAGGCAGCCATGGACGATAGTCAGGGTAAAACAAAACAAAAGAATCTCTATCGTACAACTCACAGCGCATGGATAAAATACAATAGAGAAATATAATATAGTGAAGCTCCATAGAACAGAACATCATCATATAAGCATCACAGTAGTTTTATACAATCATCTACTCAAATCCATACATGAAAGCCTCACTACAAATCACTCAACCAAATACAGCAGCGGATACCCAGTACATATAGTAAGAAAACTAATATGCAAAGCCTCCTGCTCGTCTTCGTCATCTTCATCGTAGAACTCCTAGTACAGCACCTGTCACCTGCTACCTAGTCTGCCCATCCCAACATGGATGAACAGCCCAAGGTAATAAGAGGAGACATAAAACCTTGAGTCAGACAAAGTCTTAGTGAGCAGTAAATCAACTATCAAGCATACCAAAAGAGCATAAAGGATAAAAGGAATAGGAACCAAACCATCCCACTCCACCTCTTTCTACAGTGATAGCCCCAGACATACACTAAGGAGAAGCAAGCATAACAACATAGACAATTAAGGTAAAGCGAATACCACTCGAGTCAAGGACGATGTTTTCCAAATACAAACCCCCAAGGCCTAAACCAAGATCAGATAAGCACCCAGAAAACACCGCTCTTGAAGCCGAATGATAATACAACCAAACATCCATGACTCTGGCTATCACTGTTATCCTTGCCTCGATTTCACCGTTAGTTGAATGACCATCTGTCAAGGGCTAATGGTAACCCCGGTTCTAACCATAACTCCGCACACTGCCTTGTGCCTAGGACTTATCTACTTTGCCCAGAGTACTCAACTACCTACCTGTAGTCTTTTGGGTGTCCCGACTACCTACCTGTAGTCGTTATGGGCGCCCCATGTACTCTTGCTTTTGAGCATGCTAGAACCTTCAACAACGACGAGATCCAAGCCTCCTAGCCATCCTTCTTGACGACTATCCTCATACAAGCTCAAGCTACCTCTTGAACAATCCATTATCAACCAACTTGAACTACTCTTCAAGTTATCAACATGCTTGGAATGATCCCTGCTTGGATTAAGCCAAGACTCACATCATACTTCGCTTCATCGCATCAAAGCAAAGTCTCAACTCAACAACATGGTTTGCCTCATCAAATCATGGCAAAGTCCCATCTCAACATCATCCAATCTATACATATGAGCTTCAACATCCGCTACATATGCCTTAAGCAGCTTTCACCATTCAAGAGCCTTCTTCCATAGCTTTTGAATCCTCTTTCATCATCTTGTTCCAAATCAACTACTAGCTAACTTGGAAACAATCAAATCAATCACACATTCAAATAATCAATCATTCAAACAAGATCTATTAAGCAATTTAAGCAATATCAACTATAATGGGAATTTCGTAAACAAACGAGCAAAAGTCCAACATATGTGAAATCATGGTTTTTAGCATAGATCTATCAATTATAAAACATGGGTTTTGTCTCTAATGCTTATTAAACAAACTTGCATAAGTAAACATCTTCAAAAACCATGGATCTAGACTTAGATCTAAGAAAAATGCATGAAATCTCTAACTTTAACACCCAAACATGCCACCAATCCAATATACTCCTTTGGATCCGCGTGAGAGATAACTACCACTCACCAAATCACCAAAACAACCTAAAATCAAACAACTTCAGATCTGGACAGCAAGGACTTGGGCTTGATCCGGAGAAATTTCACTTGAAACGGTGAAATCTAGCCTCTTCGGATGAAAATCTTCAACTTTGGATCTTCGATCTTTGATCTTGTTCTTCGATCTTCAATGGATGTTAGCACTTGATGGAAGTAGAGAAAAGAAGATGAAGAAATGTTGTAGTCGAGTCTTCAAAATGGCAACACTTCGTCGCTTCAAAAACCGGTGCCAAAAAGTGAGCCAAACCCCTCTATTTATAGGCTGGAATCCCCCTTAGCTCGGCCGTCCTCTTAACTCGGAGCTCGCTATTAGGTCGTTGCCGACCTAAAAGACTCTGACCTAACATAGGTCGCTGCCGACCTATACGACTCAACTACACGGCCGCTAACACACCTAAGTCTTAAGTCGTATGACGACTCAGCCAACGTGCCGACCTAACTCTTAGCACAGAACCAACTTAGGTCGCATACGACCTTATCCCTCGACCGACCTAAATCCTACCGACTCACGACCTAAGCAACTCAAGAACCCAAAGCCGTCCTAACTATAAGTCGACTCAACCAACCACGCGACCTACGACTCGATACAAGTGCCGACCTAACCCCTACCGACCTAAGTATCATACGACTTATCCCCCTAGGTCGTTAAACCTTAAGTCGGTCACCCTGTAGGTCGGTCACGACCTATCTCTTGACCAATACACAGCCTGCTAACCCTTAGGTCGGAGAAGACTTTAAGCCGCTAGCCCTTAACCCGGTAACCAACTGAGTCGGCCACTATCTAGGTCGTAACGTTCTATAACTCGGTCACCCCTTGAGTCGGCTATTCCTATGACTCGGCCACCCTATGAGTCGGTCACGACTCATCACTTGTACTCGGGTTAACTCCTAAACGACTCAAGCTAGAAGCAACACAAACAACACTATCGACCTGCAAATTCTACGATTTATCGACTCGTAAAATACGGGTCGTTACAAATACACTAGGAGATACTCTATTGAAGAGAATTCTCTACCCCCTTGCTCAGATCTATGACCAACGACGAAGCTCGAAGGCTCCTAAGAGAAGTTCATGAAGGCAACTGTAGATATCAAGTGGAGGGCAAACCCTTGCAAAGAAAGTTCTCCGTTATGGGTACTTTTGGCCAATCGTAAACCGTGATGTAGGGGATTATGCCAGACGGTGCGATCAATGCCAAAGATTCAGCAAGATCAAAAGAACCTCCTTGACAATGCTAACACAGATGGTCAGCCCATAGTCGTTCGCAATCTGGGGAATCAATCTGATTGCTGTATTACCAATAGCTAAAGGAGGACCCAAATATGCTATTGCTGCTATTGGCTATTTCACCAAATGGGGTGAAGCTGAACCACTGGCCACTATTACCACAAATAAATTCATTAACTTTGTTACTAAAAATATAATTTGCAGGTATGGTGTGCCATAGAAAATCATCACGAATAATGGGACACAATTCGAAAGCGTTGAGTTTAAAGACTTTTTGCAAACGCTTACAAATCGAGAAAAGCTTTTCCATTATCGCACATCCGTAAGAAAATGGGCAAGTGGAAGCAGTAAATAAGATCATCAAGTCCACCATCAAAAGCGGCTAACTAAAGCAAAAGAAATTGGGTCGATGAAATTCTACTTGCACCATGGGCTAATAGGACAAAGCACAAATCTACAATTGGGCACTCTTCGTTTTCCCTAGCATATGGTTCAAAAGCAATGATCCTATTTAAGCTAGAAGTCCCTTCTCATTGAAGGCAGAACTTTGATCAAAGGCAGAACGATTAGCTCTTACTCGAGTCGCTTGATATGGTCGATGAGAAGAGTGAAGAAACCGAATTAAGGACCATCGCTCACCAAAAAAGGGTCATATGGTACTTCCAATCTAAGTTTCATAAGTGCATCTTTGAAGTAGAAGACTTGTCCTCAAAAGGGTCTGTCCTGTACCGGGAGCATTTGGATCGAATTAGGAAGGATCCTATGTGATCGGTCAGAAGATACGGGATGGCACATTCAAGCTAACAATCGTTGATGGAGCCTAAATTCCCCAAGCATGGAACAGTAAATCGCTGCATCCTTATTTTATCTAAGACTATCTTATGTATTTTCTGTTTCCAGCAAATAAGACATTATGGAATACTGGAGACATTTTAAATAAGCAAAACTGCCCAACTTTCATTAGTAAAGTTGCTTTGCTTTCTGAACCAATAAAACTATGTTCACAAAAGTACCCTCTTGAGTCGACGAGGCCAAGTCAACTCAAAACCATTCGATCGTTATTTGAGATAGTGGAACTACGCTAAAGTACACCTTATCTACCCATCAGATCAACAAAAATAAATTGATTCACACCATTTGGTCGACGGAACTCGATCCCTGCCTTCTAAGAACCAGTTTTGCTCCGACAACGCGGAAGGCCCCAATCAAAGCCACGCACCTCCATAAGCCGTGCATTGCTTCTTGAGACATGGAACCATGCTCTCGAAGCATAAACTCCTCACGTTATCCGAAGATTGGTAATGTCAAGAAATTCCAAACCATTCTGGAATGACGAGTCTTATCGATCCTAACAGTCGTGCATCCCACAAGCCGCACACATTCCCAAAAATGATGCATCCCATAAGCCGCACACACTCTTATAAGCCGCACATTTCACGGGCTATGCACACTCTTAAAAGCCATGCATTTCATAACCCGTGCATATTCTTAACTACTGACACTGTACCGGAAGTGCTGGAAGTCTATTGCTGGACTAATAACATACTCCTACAGTCAGGATAATGGGTATGAATCCAGCAATGTCGCACGGCTAGAATCGGCAAAGAATTCTGATTTTTGACCAACAAAATCTCTGGAATCGGGACGCTTAAATTGTAAGTTCTCAAAGACAGGAACTGCAAAATAGACTTGGTTCCAGACTTCCGAAGAATAACATGGATCAATCGGTCATTCCCCAAGTTTTCAATGTAAACAGCCCCGTGAACCAAGGGAGCACACACTGATACTCAAAAACAAAAACCAAGTACTTCACAGTTCTGTTAGTCCAAACAAAGAATTTTGGCGGTAATTGCAGGACTAGATAAGATAGTAGTAAATAAATTTAGCATAGGTGCATGAAACATAGATAAGTAAGCATATAATATTATAATCAAAATGTCAACGTTGTATTACTTATAGCATTTTCTATACAAAGTCGAGATGTGGGGGCCATACCCATAGAATATTGGCCAATGAAAAGGAAAATATAGATGCTATAACAACAACAAAAGTAATGAGTGCAGACTCTACAGTTGTGCAAAACATGTATCAAATAAACCGGAATGTCCCAATATCCGACTCCATTATTGCTCAAGCCTATCAATATTTCTTTACAATGCTCCCCTACCCATTTTTGGTTGGAAGTTTCATCTTCTTCTCAGAATCCCTGTCAGTAGTTGGGTCGCTGCCTAATATATCAGTTATCTCCTCCATGCCAGTGTCTACTCCCTGTCCTTCGACCTTATCGATAGACTCCCTCTTGATCTTGCGTTTTCGGGGCTTGCGAGAGCTCCTTAAAGACTTTCTATCCTCTATCTTCTCCTTCTTAACGGCCACCATCTGCCGTTCATTTTACATAGCTGGCTAGTTCGGTATTCCTGCTCTTGAGCATCAACTACTGCAAAATCACCCTCCAAGGATACGGAAGAGTCGTCCAGACCTTGCAGCGCAGCAATCTCCTCGAATTTTGTCCTTGGTTGTGAGCCAAACATGGGCACAGCAATCGAAGCGGCTACGAAAACAAGCATCGAGGGAGTTAAAATAGCAACTGGCCTAGGGACCAAAGAAGACAAACCTATAAGATCAAAAATGAAAGCATTGAATTCCTCTTATTCTTGTGACGTAATATGCAAACTCTCAAACTCGTAGGAAACATGAAGGTTACCTGCATCAAAAGGGTGGCCAAGAATTTCAATATCATACTCTTCACCTTCTCCTTCTTTGGATGGTAGCACAATCATTAGAGAAGTTCCAAGTCCACCCGTGGCTTCCAAGACAGGGCCGGACGGGTAGAGAACAAAGTAGTACTGGATGAACTCAGAATAGTCCTTAACTGATTGCAAGACTGTTTTGACGATTCACCAGGACTGGAAATAAGCGGCTCTGAGAGCACTTTAGCAGTCATAGTTGCAGCAACATCGGCCGTCTCCTACTCCCTCTTAATTCGAGTGATCTCCCAACCCTCTACCAAAGCCTTCTTTGGCTCTTCGTTGTGATAGGCATCCTCCAACCCTTGCTCGATTTATACATCCCCATCCTCTTGGAAACAGGCCAGAACTTCTTCACAAACCACAATAAAAGTGAGTGGGAATTTGGAGCCTAAATAGTTGAGGCTCCCCTGATGCAATAATGAGTTAACATGGAAATTCAACATGGTTTCATCCATCTTCTCCATTCTCCTTTCGAAAGTATCCTGCAACTCTAAGTAGTCCACTGTCACGGTGGCCTTCTCAACTTAGGTCTTCTCCGCATTGAGCTGCGTGACTCTTTCTTAGAGCGAAGCAATCATTTGGGTTTGATCTGAAATGATCTTGTCATGGGATTCCATCACTTCCATGTGATCAACTATTGTCTTTTTGTAGGCTTCGACGGATTTTTTATGACCAACAATTATCTTCTGAGCTTCGATGATCTCATTATGGGCTTCAAGCTCCTCTATCAGCTTAACCTCATCTACATGGGCCTTTTTAATTTCACCTTTGAACATGATTTATATTTTTATGCGGGCTTCTTTCGATTCCTTCAGTAGGCTAGCGTTGCTCTTACTCTCTCATAGTGCAACATCCCTCTCCTTTGTTAAAATTTCAATTACGGCGTCACTTTCCGTTAATGTCCTTTCATAATCATCCTTTTCTGACTCAAAGGAAAGGATCTCTTGTTAATTGTTACAGTTGGTGTTTGGCAGTTGCTTGCATAACTTCTCCCATCCATTAGCTTGATCCAAATCATTTTGAATCGCCTGGAGATGGGGTATATAAGAATCTTTATGGATTAGGGCAGGTCATGATCAAATTTAACTCCCTTTAGAAACCTTCTGTGGAGCGCATCTTCAAGTTGAAGAGTACCGGATGGGAGAATATAGGTCGGCCTCCTACGGGGACATGAAAAACAAGAAATGGGCACTACATGAGTTGATGGGTGCTGGCATGAGAGCGAAACCTGAAAAGAGGAAGCCGAGACTTCAATTCCAACAGAGAATGGAGCTGGGGCAAATGCTTGGCGCATGAAGGGATGAGAATCGTGATCTACCTTCTAATTCTTAGATGGTTCTTCTCGGTCTTCAAGATTTTTTTCTTTCTCATAACCACTCCTGTAAACTCTACACCATTCTCTATCGTCCTGACAATGAACATCAACTTTCAATTCTTTCCTCCTCCTCCACTCTTCCTTTTTTTTCCTTGGAGCTGATGGCGGCTTGAAATCTACCTTGACCCGCGTTGTGAGTCTGTGAACTGTTCAAGTTCCTCATAAGTTCCTCGACTTCTCATAGTACCTAATAAATAAAATATAAATTAAGAGCTTTAGCGACAGAAAACAAACTCATATAATGCATATATGAGTGAACATGGCCCAAAATGAAATGTGTAACGTGTCGTAGATAGCCTAAAAGGACTTCACAAACCGGATCGAGAAGCCACCAAAGTGGGAATCGGGCTAACCCTAGACATAGCATGACTTGGGGGAGAAGATAATCCTTCAAACTCAAAATCATCTCCCATGAGCTCATCAATATCAACATAAAAGTTTCTCAAGTCCTCAAAGTTAATATCGGTTTCTCTAGGCAGAGAACCATGAAGTAGCTTAACGGCCGGGGAACGTATTTAGTAATAATTTCTTGAAGAGGAAAATCTAGGAGAATAAAACTCATTTCTGAAGCCTCGTCGCATGATTTGAAGTTTCCTTCATTGGGACTTGCATCAAATTCCTCATCATCGGAGGAGGAATCATAGCTACTACAATTCTCAATTTTTCCCTCCTCCTTTTCCGTTATCATCGTAGCCTTGCCTTCGCGCTGCTTGAATTTTCCTTCACCCTCCTCTAAGATTAGGGGCAACCAAATTGGGTGCTGGCTTTGCTCATAGCACCTCTTCCTTCATGAATTTCTTCAACTGACCAGCCAGACAGACCTTCTCCTTCTGTGAGGTCTCGCTCTTTGGAGCCGTGTAATGAAGAAGTGGAGCGTGTTAGAATTTTGGAACGGGAAGGATATGGAACGTCAATGACTATGGTGGATCTCCAAGGATGCAACAACCCATACCGAAGTAAATTCTATCCGTTACCAAAAACTTGACCCATCTCTTTTTAGCGTCTACGGCCTTCATAGTATGGAAGATTGGATCTAGTGATGGATATTTGACCTTCTCAAAATAACTGCAAGAAGTATTCAATCTATCAAAAATCATATAGAAATATAATAAATCCCACTGAATAAATGAGAAGACTTACCCCATCATCCAACGAAGATTAAATCTCTTAGGACAACTAACGAAGAAATACTGGGTCTTGAATTGGGAAAGGTTACTTTGAAGCTTCAACACGATCTTGCTTTTTCCTTGAGCTTCAATGATCACGAGGGACGGCCATTTGTCTCTCTTCTTGAATGATAGAAAATATCTTAGCTCATTGAAAACTCAGGGCATGATTAAATGTCCACATAAACAAGACCTGAAGGCAGGTCAAGATCATATGCCCATTAGGATGAATCTTAAATTGAGCAATTCCCAAGTTCCAAAGAGTTTCTCTAAAGAAGTTGTCGAATGGAGGCACTGCTCCATTAAGTATATATACCAGTGGCAAACGGTGTAGCTCGAAGGTGGCATATGTGCAAACTCATTCTTTGAAGGAAGGCAAAAGTCATAATCCAGAATGCCATGCTGTAGACAAATGTTATGTAGAACTTTAGCAAAGATTACGGAGGAAGCTCTCTCTTGTAAAGAACTTTAACAAATGGTATGGGCTCGTTGTCATGAACAATATAAACACTCTATCTTGTGTACATAGTTCACTCTCTGTAAAGAAAAAAGAGCTCCTCATATCACTCATTGAAGTTATTTATCCTACACTTATCCATTATCGACTAACGGTCGATAACGGATCAACTATTTGAAGCAACGTGGAAAGCTTTTCCCATTCTGGGTGCACCAATTGTGTGATAATAGGACTAATCTGAAGTGAGCAACTATAGATTGATGAGTCTAAATCAAGAGTGAATTCTCAGCATATGTTGATCTCAGCTCTCTCTAGGGTGATAACAGCATAAGTTGCACACAAGATGCTTCCCTAGGCTATTATCACCTCCTAGAAAAACCAAAACCAATTCACAAGACATCATGCTAGATTAATAATGTAACTTGGTGCGAGTTAATTCTGATTCTGTGGACAAAGATAGTAAAACATGTCAAGCACCAAGGCAAAGCCTGGATTTTGTTCCCGTAAAGAACACAAAACCCAATTTACTAATTCTTTCACAAAATCGCAATCAGCTCCCTAATATCCACTACCAATACAACCTCATTGTTGAATTGTTGGAAAAAGGCAAAAATCTATATTACCCACCTCTAGTAAAAAGTTATAAGGTGAACACGGTTGAACTTAGGTTGTTGGCGACCTATGGCAGGAAAGATCAATAGCGATCCAAGTAGGTAGGGTTGGCGGCGATCCAAAAAGACAAAGCAATAGGAACTATGAGCCAAGTTAAGGCGATGGAAGGTCAAGTATAGTCGATGGCAGAAGTGAAGCTAGGGTTTGAATGCTTTGGAACGAGTTGCAAGGAAGGAAAGAGAATGAGGTAGAAGGAAGGATCGGCTTGAATGGAAAGTTAAATAGAAGATTGAATGAAAACCTGCTAAGTCTTTTGATCGCTAGCGATCCGCGGACTATGGATAGCTAGCGGTCCATCACATTGCAACCAATCTCCTCCAAATTTGTCAAGCATAATCCACGTGCTATTCGCAAGCATTGTGGAACATGCGGGACCGAAATTGATTTATTGTTATGAGCTATAACAATCTATGACAATTCCCATCGGAACTCAACAGAAGACTGAATAACCAAAGCCAAATTTGTGTAATAGCCTCAACATGATAAATTATATCTCACAAAATGGGAACTCAAAAGTAGTAATTTCCAGAGCGTGCCTTGTTTCCAATGAAGGCATACTCTGGAGGGAAAATGTTATCCAGGATTTTAACCTAAAAGAATTCAATGGAAGTTAGAACAACTGCACCAAGTCAGAACAACTCAAAAATCAACCAGAAGGATCAGAAGGAGGAATCAAGAAGACAAAGGTTAAAAAAAGCAAAAAATACTCTAAAGGGATGGATCGCTAGCGATCCATCACCCATGGATCACTAGTGATCCATAAATATTGCTCATGGATCATGCATTCTTCTTGCATCATGAAGCATCATATTTGTAAGGGACGCATGCTAAGTTTCATGATACTCTAAGCAAGCTAGATCGAGAAGTGGGCACTCATCAGATTCCAGTAATAGTTCAATGCAACATATGCTTAAGTCATCATCAAGCATCTAGTCATGAAATTGTATGAAGAGCATCTACACAAGGCAGGCAACATGATCCAACCAAAATGAGCTAAAAATGTGCTAGATCCATGGATCGCTAGCGGTCCATGACCTATAGATCACTAGCGATCCATCATATTGGGTTGTTCACTATGAAACTTCTAGAGCATCTTTGTACCTTCATATGTGGGCTTCTGACAAATTGGCTTAGCCGAATAACTCTCTAATCCCTACAAATACTCACCCATCTACAACATAAAGAGGATCTTCTGGACTGGCTGTTGAAATTCTGCAGAAACTATTCTTCACTCTTCTCGTCCCACACAACTGTCATCTAAAGGGTTCATTGTGATTCTCCAATGAACTCTAACACTGGTGACTTGAACTAACTTAGGATATTCCGTGATACCGTAACCTAGTTCAACTTGTAATAGTAGTCAGTTAATAATAAAAATTATAAAGTGGACGTAGGCTTCGTTAACAGTCGAACCACTCTAAAATTCTCTTATCTCTTTGCTATTTCTGCTTTTTTCATATTTCTTTTCTATCTTATTTTCTATAATAAATAGGGCTGGTACTTTCACACTCAAATTAGGGTGTTGATCCATTTTTTGATTTAACAACTTTAATTCGCACTAGGGGACCATAGTTATTTACTGGATGGTCGAACCATGTCCATGTCTTTGTTTGGATTTTGTGCTTGTCGATGTCTAGGCCAGGCTTGAATAGTTCGCCATGCATTAGGCGTGAGAAAGGTCGTGGATAGATGTATCACATCCTTATTAGATTGGATGGTCGAATCATATCCAATTTTAGCTTGGGCTCTCAAACTGCCTCATGCATCTGGGGTAGAAGTTGACGCATGGACGGTTGTATAGCATCCACTTTCATTCAGATCTTGCTTCTATTGAGCCTTGGAAGTAAGATGAGTGTTTTGGCAAATGTTGAGCTTGAGTAAAGGAGAAAATGGTCATATCGCATCCTCTTTGAGTCGTGTGAATTCCCTCAAATCCAGAGCAAGAGTTGAGTAGTGGGCAGTCAAAGTGCATCCACTTTTTACGGTATTTATATTCCAAATCACGTTGAGGGACCAGAGTTGATCAATGCACGGTGGAACCACATCCAACCTTTTCTGTTTATACTCCATTCCATGCTTCAGGGACCAAAGTTTTATGATAGGTGGTCAGTTACATTCATTTGATGTTTATACTCATTCCGTGCTCTACGGACTAGAGTTGGTCAATGGACGGTCGAACCGTGTCCATCTTTTTTCCTTTATACTCCGTTCCATGCTCTAGGGACTAGAGTTTTATGATAGGCAGTCAGTCATACCCGTTTTTGATTTATACTCCGTTTGTCAAGTCAAGGTAAGAGTTGTCAAATGAACGGTCGAGTCATGTTCACTTATGGGAAGGAATTCTCTACCTCGTGTCGAGGATAAAAGCTAGTGAGTGAACGGTTGACGAGTAGATGAATAGTAGTGCTTACTTTTATTAGATTCTGACCTTATTGGGCTTTTCCATTTCAACTTCTTGCCCGCAAGTTAGGGGCATATGGTAGATGATTAGCGGTTGAATCACACTCGTCTTGATGATCCTCCAAAGGTCCAATCATGGTCTGTAGAGGTTGGTTGGTGCCCAACTCTAAGTACTTGGTCAACTGCCTCGTTTGGAAGTAGTTTAGTTCAATTTAGTCATAGTTCACAACATAATTGAAATTGAAATATATCTTATTGATAAGTGAATTGGCGTCATATGCTCGCTATTCCACTTTTCCCCAGCCCTTCTTAGCTGGAAATCGACTGTAGGTAGTCCAATTGATAATAAAAGTTCTTTATTGATAGGGGCCGAGTGTTCCCTGCCCGTCATTCTATGAGGCTTGCATATATTGTTGAAACTTTTCTTTCTGGATCAGCTTTTGGATCACATCTCGAGGGTGTCTGCAATCGTCAGTGTTATGACTATGTATATCTTTAAATATACAACATTTCCTAGATTTCTTCTGGGTTTTGGTGAACTCTCTCGAGGCAGGTTTCCAGTACTGCTCAAAGTCATGAGTCTCTAAGTAGATGTTTCCGATTGAGTCGTTCAAAGGAGTATATGAGTCAAATTTTTGAGATTCTGGATCATCTCCTAGAATCTGAGTCCCCATATAAGACCTCATTGCTTCCTTCGCTCTGAATTCCTTCAGCCAACGGGACTGCATCGTTCTTTCTCATAGTGCTAAACCTCCTCCTTTCTTAGGTTCTGGTTCACTTTGCAACAGAAACGATCCAAGGTCGCAGGAGGTTCTCAAGCTTACTAGTTTCCAAAGTCTGTCTTAGGGTCGATTCCTTTATCAACACCATCAGTATGATATTCTCCTAGGATTACTCACTTTAGTGATGACGATGTTGAACCTCTATAGGAAGTCTTTGAGCAGCTTACCTGGCATCTAGAATAAATTGGATAATAACATCGCATCCTTGGTTCGAGTCGCATGCATCCTAAATTGCTCGACAAATTTCTAATCCTATTGATCGGATGAGGAGACGTACATGGGAGGTAAATATATAAAACACATAATCATATTTCTTTTGAGAAATATGGGAAAACATCTACATTCGATGGCATCCATCTCTCTGGCGGGATCCATATGCCACTCGTACTGCATGAGATGTTGCCAAGGGTCTTTGTTCAAAGAATATGCTGGCATGGTTGGCACATTGAATCTCCTTGGATATTATGCACGTTGAACATATTTAATGAATAGGATTCGATTGGAGAAGATGCTCCAATCATCATCGGTCTAATCCATTTTTAGGCTACGGCTGCTTATAATGCTTGTGAATGATGTATGCATGTTTGACAACATTTGAATTTTTGAGAATGCCGATTGAATGGTGAATCGATTAGGATGAGGTCGCTGATCGGTGATGATCCCCAAATTTTCACCCAAATGGGGTGTGATCCATATATGGTAGTAAGGAAGGCCTCTTTGATGGTCCTTGGGATGATGATTTTGATGAAAATAACCTTAGGACTTGTTATGAATATAAATACTAACGTTATGGTTTAGATATATATGTATATGCAGGATATAACCATGCAGTACCAAGAATGAAGACTGTACATTATAGAGATCAAAACTAAAGACATCAAGATTGAAAGCTCATGAGTATCAAGATATCAAGAGTTCAAGATTTAAAGAGTACAAGATAAGTATTGAGTCTATAATAATGTTAAAACTTCTTGAAAGCACTTACACCTTTATTCGAAATTTACTCATAGAATGGAATCCACATCGAGCCTCTTAAAGGGATGGAACCTAGTGGGATGGAACCCTTGACAATATCTAGTGGAACATATAGTGGTCCTATTTTGATATTCACTAATTTTATGAAAGTATTTTTTTCAAAAATATCTCTTATTATAAATTTTTTCAAAACCTTGTTTTCAAAACCTTTTTAAAAAGTCATCTCTCTTGATTGAAATATTTTAGCCTCAAAATTATCTTTATTGTTTTGATTTGAAAATTGTCATTGATTTTAAACTATCTCTTGTTTTAAAATATTTAGCTTTAAAATATTTATATACTCGAATGTTAAATCATTTTATAAATTAAGAATATACATATTAAAAATTACTTTCTAAACTCTTTTGTATGTTTAAACTATATTCAAATATATTTACAAAAGTTTAGAATTTTTTTTGACAAATTATAGAAACCAGTTTTAATAAGAAAATCAAAACATCAATTTTGCCTTGAGCAAGTTGACATACCCCTCCCTCCATGTCAACATGGTGCCCGCTAAATTCAAAATTAAAATTTTCAAATGAAGTGTATATTCGTCGCATCCTTTCACAAATAGATGTAGTTGTTGAGCTTCTATAAATACTAGTAGCTCTAAAAAAAAATTTAATCAAATTTCACTTGTTTTCTCTCCTCTTCATCTTCCACATTTATTCTAAAGAATCCAAAACTATACTCTACCGAAATACCAAATGAATCAAACTTGATTATCTCTTGTTTGATTCTCTGCCACTCTCTCCATAAGATATCGGTGTTATTCAGAGTTATAGGATTATTTGTAAATCAAACTATTGAGTAAAAGGTGCATTTGAGTCTTGAAATCAATTAGGTGTGATCGTTGCCCCGAAAATCGATTAGGTGATCTTGTGGACTGGTTAAGTCAAGAGAGTTTGCCCCAGACACGAATACAGAAGGGTGTACCTCATAGCCTTAAAACCTAGGGTGTAATCTGGGAGATTATTTTGAAAAGAAATCCGTACAATTGTCCAGGACTGGATGTAGGGTAACTCCAAACCAGTTTAAATTCCTAGTGTGATCTTTCCTTTAGTGCTTTTATTTAATATTTACATCTTTGTCTAATTCTGTGACTATATCTGTGTTTGTGAATTGCATTTGTTGGTGAGTAAATTATATAAGATTCAAAAAGATTTAGAAAATCCATAAAACACTATTCACCCCCCTCTAATGTTAATTCAGCCTTAAGATCCGTAATCCGCATTTCTCACATTTGGTATCGGAGCAGGGATTTCAAAGTTTTCATAATCTAAATGTTGAAAATTTAAATAAATGGCTACCAACACTGGTTCTCTTAACATTATCACTTGTTTATTTGTAGAGGATCAGTCTACTGCCAGACCATCACTTTTTAATGGAAGTAACTATGCATATTGGGCATGTAGAATGAAAATATATTTATAGTCAATAGGATTAGACATTTGGAATATCACACAAACTGAATATTCTGTACCTACAACTAGTTTTGTACAGTGGACTGTTGAGCAAAAGACTATTGCACAAAATAATTCCAAAGCCATGAATATTTTATTTTGTTCACTTGATAGGAATGAATTCAATAGAGTAACTGTTTATAAGTCTGCATATGATATCTGGAAAACTTTGCAAGTTACTCATCAAAGAATAAGCAAAATCAAGTAGACCAAAATATCCATACTTGCAAATCAGTTTCAATTATTCAAAATGAATTATAATGATTCCATTTCAGATATGTATAATAGATTTTAGGATATTGTGCATTCCCTAATATCGTTCGGAAAAAGATTTTCCCAAAGAAGATCAAGTCGGAAAAATACTGAATTCTCTTACTTCGGAATGGGATCAGAAAACTCTTGAAATCGAAGAAGCAAATGATATCGGCACTTTAAAGATTGAAGAATTTATTGGAAATCTAATGTCTTTTGATGTACAAATGCAAGGGAAAAGAGATGGTAAGGCTTTCAAAAAGAAGTCAATTGTGTTTAATGCATTAACATATGGATCAGACTCGAAAAGTGACGATGATGAAGAAATAGCTTTCATGATAAGGAACTTTCGGAAGTTTCTGAAACACAAAACGATGAACAATTTCAAAAAGAATGATCACAGGAATTCAGCAAATTATAATGAAGTACCAAATCACGTCAAATGTTTCAACTATGACGAATCAAGCCATCTCAAAAGAGACTATCCGCATCCTGATAAGCAAGAGTTTCCTGCAAGCAATGATTATACAAAGAAAAGGAAAAGAGCATAGACCGCGACACTAGATGACTCGGACTCGGACTCATCCTCAAGCTATGATGATCAAAAGACATAAAATTGAAATATGTGCTTTACGGCTATTTATGATTATGTTGATCTTGGAGATACAATTCTAGAAAAAGGTACGCGTTTACAATATATTGGTTGAAATTGTTTTGCCTAAAATTATTTGATTGTTTTCGAAATTATGTGTTTTTTGAATTTTAAATTTTTTATTATTATTATACTTATTTTTATTTTTTAATAATATAATACATTTCTATTAAAAGAGTATTATTATATTTAATAACTACTTCAGAAAATATATAGACATTAAAAATAATATATATATATATATTAAAATATATAAGAATAGATAGGCCACATGAATTCTCTGACCTATGTCGACATGACCCTACCCATGATGTCGACATGCCTGTCATAAATTTGAAACTCAAATTTAAATTCAAATCTTTGAACTTCCCTCCACCTTTTCACCAAGTCCAAAGTTTTGGAAAGGTACCTCTTGACCAGAGAACATGACTATTGTATATCTATTTATTTCCCTTATCCTATCATATCTTTTCACTTTCATTTCAAAATTCAAACCTTCTTTTACTCTTTCAAACTCTCTACTTTAAATGGCTTCTTCAAGCACCCCATCCACAATGAGGCTGTCAAAAACAATGAAAGAGTATCCCTATAATGATCCAGAAGCAATCAAGACTTATATAAGCTATGGTAACTATGGAAAAGTTCATACGGGAAACTTTGCTATCTTTAGCGATTTCTCTACATATGAAATCAATACTCTTCTTGAAGAGAACCATATTCTTAGTCTTTTTGACAATTCTGAAAATGATTTTGCTTGTTATTCAAATCCTGTTAAAATATTTTATGTGAATTTGAATCGCTATTTCATGAAGGGAATGAAAATGAAATTTGGAGTAGTGTTAAAGGCACTAAAATTGTTTTAAATTGTGAAATTTTGGGCAACATTCTCAATTTCAAGAATTTTGGAATGGATCTTTCTACTTTTAATATTGATCATCACATTTTCGAAGGAGATAACAACTTAGAATTTAAAAATCGTAACTTTCGTCCAAAAGCACGTATTGTCAATCTTCTTTTGCAACATACTATTACTCCTAGATCGGGAAATTTCAATAACCCGACTCTAAAAATTTGTAAAGATCTTTTTGCTATTTTTGGTCATTATGAAATTAATTGGGCGTAAGTGATTTCATCCTAAGAATTTGGAAATGGGTGAGAATACTTTATATCATGGAATTTATCCCACTCGAATTTTTAATTATTTTGGCATTAATTACAAAAGGGAAGAATTTTTTTCAAGAAAAGTGTTCAATCATGCCAATATTTCTCTTATGAAAATTCCTTTCATATTTCAACAATATGAATCTCTTGGTGAAAAGGATGAAAGATTGGTACATGAAGATATGGAAGAAGAATGAGGAGGAAGAAGAAGTAGAAGGGAAGGAAATGGAAATTGAAGAAGAAAATGAAGATACCTCCTTGGAAAGTATTGAATATCCTACCAATACTAACAATCCTTCCACTAAAACACTCCTCAAAAATCAAAAGATCATAGTGGAAAATCAACGGATTCTTAAAAGATCCACTAGTAAGAAATTGGATAAAATGTCCACTAATATGAATAAATTCTTTGCTAAAATTGGTCGGAAACTTGGCTTATCATCATCCTCTAGCACATTCTAAGAAGTAGATTGTGATGTATTAGTTTATTTTATGAACTTATATTGCTCTTTTATCATGTTATGAAGTATCCCATGTATTATCTCATCTATCTATAAAGAATCATCTATCTTATGATTTTCTGTCTTATCGTGTCTCTGGAATAAATGTTAATACAGTATATAAGTTTATATATACATGCTTATTCAAAATAAATAAGATGCATAAAATAACATACCTCAACATGCCTCTACCCTCTATGTCGACATATAACTGACAAATTTGGTTATTTTTTAAATTTTGAAATTAAAATAACTAACTTGTGTCGATTCATTATAAACGAATTTCTGCCTATTTAAACACCCGTTTCTTCCAGAAATTAGTACTCTTTTCATTTCTACTTATCTCTATTTACATCTCTTCACTACTTATCAAAAATTTCTTCCTCTTCTCAAACTTTAAGTGATAATCTTGAAGAAACTCTCAATTCATTCAAGAGTCTACTTACTTTTATTCCCCGCAATCAAAGGTACTTGGAACTAAGTCAAACGCGGATGATAAAAGAACAAGAGAAGCATTTTGATTCCCTCCGTTGGATGATTTTTGCCCTCAACAAAGATGATCTCGATGTAAATCCTGTAGGAACTTTAATTCAAGATAATAAAGATTGGGAAGGTATTAAAAAGGATCCTATCTTTGGAGAAGAATGATGGATTGAAATTCCTAGAAATATTTGATCTCCTTATGATTTGAATTGCTTGTTTTTTGAATTTTTTGCTTTGATTTTCTTTGGTTAAAATTGATTTGGTTTGAATTATATGTATAACATTACATGAAACATAGTATATATTAGGTATAAACTTTCACCTTTATCATGTCTTTATTATTAACGCGTGTAATTTTATATATCTCTATCATAATTTTCCACAAGTACTCCAGCATAAGACTAAAGGGGAGTTATATCAGTTTAGGATCAGTTTTTTGTCGATGAAAAAGGGGAAGAAATATAAAATATAGTAGTTAGAGTAGTTAGGCTTAGATTAAGGGGGAGTTATTAGTTTTAGGGGGAGTTATTGTAAAGAAGAAGTATATTTTATAAACATAGGTTGCCATTATCAAAATGGAGGAGTTAAAATATAAAATAGAGTAGTTAGAGTAGTTAGGCTTAGATTAAGGGGGAGTCGTTAGTTTTAGGGGGAGTTATTGTGAAGGAGAAGTATATTTTATAAATATAGGTTGTCATCATCAAAAAGAGGAAGATTGTTAGACCTTGGGATGATGGTTTTGATGACAACAACCTTAGGACTTGTTATAAAATATAATTACTAACGTTGTAATTTACATATGTATGTATATGCAGGATATAACCATGTAGGTACCAAGAATGAATGCTGTACAGTATACAGATTCAAGACCGAAGACATCAAGATTGAAGACTCGTAAGTATCAAGACATCAAGAGTTTAAGATTTCAAGAGTACAAGATAAGTGTTGGGTAGAATAATGTTAAAACTTTTTGAAAGCACTTACATCTTTATTCGAAATTTATTCATGGAATGGAATCATCTTAAAGCCTGTCAAAGGGATGGAACCCACGACAATATCCAGTGGAACATATAGTGGTCCTATTTTGATATCCACTATTTTTATAAAATTGTTTTTTCAGAAATATATCTCTTATTTTAAATGTTTTCAAAACCTTCTTTTCAAAAAGGCATCTCTCTTGTTTGAAATATTTTAGCCTCAAAATTATCTTTATTATTTTGATTTCAAAATTGTCCTTGATTTTAAACTATCTCCTGTTTTAAAATATTTATATACTTTGATTTTAAATCACTTTATAGATTAAGATTATACATATTTAAAATTACTTTCTAAACTCTTTTATATGTATAAACTATATTCAAATATATTACAAAAGTTTAGAAATTGTTTTGACAAATTATAGAAACCAATTTTAATAAGAAAATCAAAACATCAATTTTGCCTTGAGCATGTCGATATATCCCTACCCCCCATGTCGACGTGGTGCCCATTAAATTCAAAAATCAAATTTTCAAAAGAAGTGTCTATTCGTCATATCCTTTCACGAATAGATATGGTTGTTGATCTTCTATAAATACCAGTAGTTCTAAACGAATTTTTAATTAGGTCTCACTTGTTTTCTCTCCACTTCGTCTTCCACATTTATTCTAAAGAATCCAAAACTATACTCTACTAAAATACCAAGTGTATCGAACTTGATTATCTCTTGTTTGATTCTCTTCCACTCTCTCCATAAGATCTTAGTGCTATTTAGAGTTATACGATCATTTGTAAATCAAACTGTTGAGGAAAAGGTGCAGTTGAGCTTTGAAATCAATTGGGTGTGATCGTTGCACCAAAAATCAATTAGGTGATCTTGTGGCCTAGTTAAATCAAGAGAGTTTTCCCTAGACTCGAATGCAGGAGGGTGTACCTCATAGCCTTGAAACCGAGGGTGTAATCTGGGAGATTATTTTGAAAAGAAATCCATACAACTGTGCGGGACTGGATGTAGAGTAACTTTGAGCCAATATAAAATCTGGTGTGTTCTTTCCATTACTTCTTTTATTTAGTATTTGCGTCTATGTCTGATTCTGTAACTATATCTGTGTTTGTGAATTGCATTTATTGGTGAGTAAATTACATAAGTTTCAAAAAGATATAGAAAATCCACATAACACTATTCACCCCCCAACCTCTAGTGTAAATTCTGCGTTAAGATCCGTAATCCGCATTTCTCACACTCTTAAGGTTGAACACCAAGTTTCAAGTCATTTGGAGTCAATATTATGAGCAAAGAAAGATGGACCGGTGTTGACAGATTGGTTATAATTCACTTGGAGTCTGACCAGAGAAAATTTGCTACTTGCTTAGAGTCGGTCCTTAGTTCGATTATAGTCGCTGGATTTGAATTTGGGTTGGTGACGAACGGTGCTTGGAGTTATATTGGTGTTTGCTTAGAGAAAATCTTGGTTTACCCAAGTTTGACCTTGGGCTAGAATTTCCTCGGTTTGCATCGAGTCGAATGGATGATCATCCGAGTTCTACTTCGGGTCGGAATATACAGAGTCTACATCGAGTCATATCACCTTGGTTCTCCAACCTTTGGGAGTATCTTTTATGTAGCAGTTCCTTGTCGATTCCTTGGTTGCAATTCAGCAGCTACCTATTGATCCCTATGCTCGGTTAGTTACAGGACGTAAGGAAAGAGGATAAAATGCACTGTCTTTAAGTTGAGTTTTAAATCCAGAATGCGGGGGCACTGCACTGCACTAAATTTGAATTTGAATCCATTAAGGATGGATCATTCCCGATCCATTTTTTTTTGGATACTTAGCAAAATATTGGACTAAGAACGGATATGGATATGACCAATCAGCTGTAGATGCTGGAGCAACGATCGGTTGAAAAAATGTCGGTTGGAAAAATGATCGGCTGGAAAAACGAACAGCTAAAATGATGGAGTATGAAGTATGGTTAGAAAAATGATCGACTGAAACCAATCCCTTCCTTCTTCACCTTGTCGATCGAATGGCGAATCGGTTTTATAGGCATGGAGGGATCGGCCGTGATGGAGTATGGAGGGATGTGTCTTTTTTCATTTATGACATAAGGATCGGTAGTGGAGTGTCTGTGAGGCATCAGTCAAGTTGGCTTCGAGAGAGATCGGTATGGAACCACTAAGAATGGATCATACCCGATCCTATTCATGTGTATACTTAAGAAAATTTAGGCTTAAATGGATCTATAGTGGATAGAACGATTGGTGGTGTAGAGCATAGTTAAAGGATCGATTAGTTGTAGTTGAAAAAATCGATCGTTGAAGATATATGTGATTGGTCGACTGATCGGTGGTAGTTGAAATGATCGGTTGTAGTTGTTGAAATGATTGATTGTTAAGATGCTGGAGTAGCAATCGATCGTATGCTTCTATATGGATCGTCCTCGATCCATTGAAAGTGTCACATAAAATGTGAAATCCATAGGTTGGTTCCCCCTATGCCTCTACCTTGTGTCTCTGAAGTCACTTAATCGATCACCTCGAGTGATCATCGTTGATTTGTACTACCAATCTGAGTGATCTATTGACCTAATTTGATCCATTGTTTATAACCGATCTCTACGTTCTCTACTGTTTTGTTAGCATGTCATGAGGAGGTAGCTATGACCTTGGCCTTCTTAGGAGACATTGTAGTTATTTTCCTTGTAGGCTTTTCCAAGTAGGAGTCCAAGTAGGAGTAGAATAGGAAGCTTTGTGAAGATGAATCTGGATCTCTTCCTCGGATTGGTGCAATCCATAAGTAGATTAGGGATCCAAAGATGGTGAGAATCATTCTCAATGAAAGCACTAGAATGTTGATGCCAAAATTTGGCATCCGCACCAAATAGAATCTCGTAGAGATTAAATGATGAATGAAATTAATACATAGCAGAGGAAGTAAATGAACACACAAATTTGTATAGTGGTTCAGCAATCTTGGCCTACATCCACTTTGTTTTTTATTAATCTTGCACTTGATTATGGTTACAAGAAAGTTTGGATTAGAGGGAATCCATTAGTACAAGAATGAAGAACCAAAATGGTGGAGCCTGGGAGGTGGAAAGAAGGATCCCAAAAATGAACAATCAAGTCTGTATTTATAGGGAAAGACGGTAAACTATCTTCTTGAAATTTCGGCAACAGGGTCTTCAAATCCAGAAGAAGTCACAGTATCAATCGCAGGTCCTACATCATTTGTGATAACGATTGGCACCAATTGTTTTTTGAGCACCTTTTGGCATGTGATCGATATGGTGGGATCCATTCTTCAATGTATTGACGTTCCCAAAGTTTCATATGTGCTTATTGATTTTGACATATCGATCATTTTGTGCTAAGCTAAACTGTAATAACGATATAGTACGATCTATAATTTGGGAATATGGATCATACACGATCCATTTTCAGTAATGGTATATTCTCACATTTTTATCGTTTCATTGAGTCCATCTTCTGCTTTCGCTTCGCCATTACTTTATATTATCATTTGTGCCACATCTCTGGGCTTTATGATTATGAAGCTGACTTGTCGGTCTTGATAGTCTAACTTGCCTAGTCAGTTCGAATATAGCTGGGACAAATGGCTGGATAACACCTTCTTTATCTATCTAGAATCGGCTCCGCTTTGATTCATCGATCTCTCTCCTTTCCGTTGGATTTTTTTCAATTTGATTATCTTTTCCTTCTCTAATCTTTGATTTTGATTTTTAAAATTTTGTTATACGAAGAATAAGATGATTTGGAGAGAAATATAGAGTTTGAGAGGGACATAGTTTTGGAGCATATAAGACTATATTAGGGTTCTTAATCTTAGGTTAGTGTTTGTAATAATAAGTGCAGAAATCGATGTTAACCATTAGATTTAATTATATAAATCTGGGTCACTCAGCCTAATCTAACATTAGACATTGAAGCCAAACAAGTTGGCTTAGGGCGGTCGACCACTAGGGGTCAATTGGTTCCAACCAAGCCATCGATTGGTTAATGTTCCCTATTTTATAATTCTTACCATATATCTATATTTTAACTATGTTTGGTTTCGAATCTTTAAACTTTAATGAATTATTCATATGATTTTCGATTACAAAACTTTATATATGAAAATGATCTGGAAAACTACTACGAACGCAATAGTGCAAGTTTTATAGCCAAATTAAAACATTTATAAAAATTCCATTTTTACCCTTATTGTGATTAAATTAATTTTTTATACTAAATTTTTGGCTAATTTTTACATGGGGTTACATTCTTCCCCGTTAAAAGGATTCTGTCCCCGAAATCTCCAAGGATGGAGAAATGCAAATCATTCGTACCAAACAATATTTATAACCATCTAGTTATCCATCAACCACCGGTAACCATTGTCCTTAGTTTAGATTTTTAATGAAATATGTACATATTGTCATGGAATGCATATGTACTAGTGCAAAAATTAGGCGGCTCTTGAAATGCAAGTGCTTATGTCATGTATTCAAAATGTATTCAACATCCTATGTAAGTATACTGGCAGTTCTATGTATATGCATAACCATTCAATTCATATGTAATAAACATATGCATATAACTTAGTAAAATAAAAAAAGTGATGGTGTGAGTGCATGCTAACCGAAAAATATTTGTCTAAGTATGCAAAAATCAGTTTAATAAGTACATCCATTAGCAACCAACTTCCAAAACATATCTTCATGACACATTCATAACCATCCCTATCATCCAAACATCTCTACCTATAGGGTACACTAAACTAAAATCTAAGTGCCTAAGCAGTTTATACGTATTTAACTAAAATGGAAACAAACCAGAAAAGAGGTCTGGATAGGTAGCTTGGATCTTCTCTTCAGACTCCTATATACTCTCTGATGGATCATCTCCCTACTGGACCTTAAGTAGCTTAATAACTTAATTATTGAGTCGCATTATATCATGCGCAAGGACATGGGTGGGTGCATGGTTAACAAGTGACTCCCTTTCTGTTACTACCTCCTCAAACCGACATAGCTTGACCACAACTGCTATATCATGTAAACACTTTCACAATTTTGGCACATGGAAAACATCGTGTACTTCCGCTAACTTTGTAGGAAGCTTCACCCTATAAGTTAACTTCCTTGCTCTACCTGTGATCGGAAAAGGCCTTATAAACCTTGGTGTTAACTTCCTTGAACCACTAAACATCATGACATGCCTTAGCGACGATACCTTTATGAAAATTATGTTGCCCACTACGAACTCTAACTTTGTGCATCTCCTATCAACATAAGACTTCTGCTTATCCCACGCGGTCGTCATTCGTCTATAGGTAAAATCTATCTTCTCTGAAGTCTTCCTCATCAAATCTAGTCCAAGAATGACCCTACCCGAAGTGTCCCACTAATGAGATGGTGACCTATAAGGTCTCCCGCATAATGGCTCAGATGATGCCATTCCGATGTTATCCTAATAGCTATTATTATGGGTGAACTCCACTAGTGGCAAGTGATCCTCCCAAGAGCCTTTGAAATCCAAGATACACATCCAAAGTAAATCCTCTAATACCCGATTCACGTTCTTTATTTGCCCATCCATCTGCGGATGGTAAGCATCTCCCTCGTGTATAGGATAACCAAAGACGCATCAGTCTTCATACTCCTAGCCGGAACAAAGTGAGTGCATTTGGTTAGTCGGTCAACTATGATCCAAATAGTTTCATTCCCCTCCTACACCTAAGTAGTCCATCAATGAAATCCATAGAAATACTCTTCCACTTTCATTGCAGTATGTCTAATGGCTGCAAGAATCCATCCGACTTCTTTTACTCTACTTTTACTGTTTGGCAAGTCATACATCTGGACACATACTCTGCCACCTGCCTCTTTATACTAGGCCATAAAAAACTCTCTTCATGTTATGATACATTTCATCTCTATCTGGATGAATGGCCATTCTAAAACGATGAGACTTAGCAGGTACCATGTCAATTAAATCCCTGATGTAAGGAACACATAGTATACCATCTCTTCATAGCTACCCTTTCGATTTGATGATGTAGTGCCTTGAATGGCTCGACTGCACTCCTCTACCAAGCCGTTCAAAAATATCCAATAACTCTGTAACTTGCTTCTGACTTAACCCAATGTGGTCCATGAGCGTAGGCTGCACACCCAGAGCTGCTAATAATCATGGAGTGATGTCTCACGATGGTTGAAAATTGAATGTGGAGATGGAATCTAAGTGCTTCACGCTAAGAACATAGGACTCAACCTTACAATCTTTCTACTCAAGGCATCAACCACAATATTGCCATTACCAAGAGTATAGGAGATACCAATCATACGATGCCAAGAACTATATCCATCTCTGCTGTCTTAGATTCAAATCCTCTAGGAGAATAAGTACTTCAGAGACTAATGATCCGTGTATAGCTCAAACCGCTCTCCTAGTAGATAATGTCTCCATGACTTGAGTGCAAAAACAATAATTGCTAACTCAAGATCATGGGTAGGATAGTTTCTCTCATGGACTTTTAATTATCGACTAGCATTTCTCATCACTCTCCCTGCTTGCGTCAAGACTGTGCCTAATTCTATATTGTAAGCATTTTTATATATTGTAAATGCCTTAGTACCATCGACAAATACTACAATGGGTGCACTAATCAACAACTCCTTCAGATTTATAAAAGCATTCTTACGCTTTGGCACTGCACTACGACATGGGTTCAGATGGAAAAATATTAGACTAAGAATGAATATGGATATGACCAATCAGTTGTAGGTATTAGAGAAACAATCGGTTGGAAAAACGATTGGCTGGAAAAACGATTAGCTGGAATTATTTGTTGCAATATGTACTATGAAGGGATCGGCCATGACGAAGTATGGAGGGATTAGTCATTTTTCATTCATGACATAGGGATCTGGAGTGTTTGTGAGGGATTGGTTAAGTTGGCTTTGAGAGGGATCGGTATAGAGCCACTAAGAATGGATCATACCCAATCCATCTTCACGTGGATACTTAACCAAATTTCGAGCTTAAATGGGTCGGTAGTGGATAGAACGATTGGTAATGTGGAGTATGGTGGAGGGATCAATCAGTTGTAGTTGAAATGATCGATCATTGAAAATGTATGTGATCAATCAACTGATCAGTGGTAGTTGAGATAATCGGTTTCGATTGTTGTAATGATTGATTGTTGAAGATGTTGGAGTGGTGATTGATGTACGCTTCTATATGGATCATCCCAGGTCCATTAAAAGTGTCATGTGGAACGTGTGATCCATAGGGTGAGTCCCTCTACGCCTCTACCTTGTGTTTTCGAATCGCTTAATTGATCACCCTTGTATTCATTGAGTTATGGAGTGATAATCATTGATTTGTACTGCCAATTCAAGCGATCTTTTAACCCAATCCAATCCATTGTTTATAATCGATTTCCGTGTTCACTACTGCTTCATCAGTAGTTCATGAGGAGGCAGCTATGACTTTTGCCTTCTTAGGAGACCTTGTAGGTAGCTTCCTTATAGGCTTTTCCAAGTCTGGGTAAAATAAGAAGCTTTGTGAAGATGAATCCAGATCTGTTCCTCGGATTTGTGCAATCCATAAGTAGAATAGAGATTCAAAGATGGTGAGAATTATTTCTCGGTGAAAGAACCAAAATGTTGATGCCAAAAATAGGTATCAACACCTAATAGAATCTCGTAGGGATTAAATGATGAATGAAATTAAAACATAGCAGAGGAAGAAAATGAACACACAAATTTGTATAGTGGTTCGGCAATCTTGGCCTACATCCACTCTGTATTTTTATTAATCTTGCACTTGATTATGATTACAAGAAAGTTTGGATAAGAAGGGATCCATTAGTAAAAGAATGAAGAATCATAATGGAAGGGCCTGGGCGGTGGAAAAAAGGAACCCAAAAATGAACAATCAAGTCTGTATTTATAGGGAAAGACGGAGAAATATCTTCCTGAAATTTTGGCAACGGAATCTTCAGATCCAGAAGAAGTCACAGTATCGATCGCGGATCTTACATCATTTGTAATAACGATTGGCACTGATTGTTTTTAAGATCCTTTTGACATGCGATCGATGTGGTGGGATTCACTCTTTAATATATTGATGTTTCCGAAGTTTCATGTGTACTTGTAGATTTTTAGATATCGATCATTTTGTGCTGAGTTGAAATGTAATATCGATACAGTACGATCCATGGTGAATATCGATCATACCTGATCCATTTTTAGTAAATGGTATATTCATATATTTTTATCATTCTATTGAGTTTGTCTTCTGCTTTTTCTTCGCTACTGCTTCATATTATCATCTGTGCCTGATCTCTGAGCTTCGTGATCATTAATCTGACTTGTTGGTTCCGATGACAGTCGAGCCTGACTTGTCTAGTCAATACGAATTATGCCGAGCCAAAAGGCTGGATAATATATATATATATATATATATATATATGTATGTATGTATGTATGTATGTATGTTAATAGCGAAATTAATACAAATGTTGTGTTGAATTTTTATAGCATTTTAACTATTTATTTGAAGCCTTAAAATTAGTTAAAATGATGCATAATGGTTATATATTGATTTAATAAAAGTACAATTTCAAATGAATAAATTAAATAATTAATTTATATGATAAATTGATTAGGCTCAAAGTTCGTAAACCCCCATAGGGGTGGCTATTCATGCAATAATAGGAGAGAGGGGAAAAGTAACTTAGTCTCCAGATCTAGAGAAAGATGTACTAGATATTTGATGTTCGATTGGCTATATATAGTCTCATCCTCTACATTTCCTAATCATAAGAAATCCTTAGCCTCCATTGATAGAAAATTGGTGATGCCTTATAGGTGGAGTTGCATCTTATGGTCAAGGACATAGAAACTATAGTTTGAAGAAAGAGATCACTAACAACCATCTAAAGGTAGAAGAGAACGCCCTTTTATATTTTTGGAAACCATATCAAACTTAGAGCATTATGTCATATGATAGAGTTTATATTCACAATGGCTTGTCGACAACTGAGGAAACAGTTGTTTTTAACAATCCATCTTCTCGACATAAATAAGAGACTCATAGTTTCTCTTTGATGCTGTGAATGTAACATTCTCCATTTTAAGACATGGAAATAAACTCCAGAATGTTACATGAATTATAATCTTATTTTCCAACGACAAAATGAGATCCATTTTTCTCTTTTCAATAACAAAGTAAACATAACACAAAATATTCATTCCAAGTAAATTATTTTTCTGAAAACATTTATCTAGACGATACCCATCTTAGAGATAAAATATAATATACAAAGATAGTGTCACATGGTCGACATATAACGTTGCCACTATGTATAGTCATAATACAAAAGGACTAGTTAGAATTGTATAATAGTGCATACTGGATAGATAATAGCTAATGTCCTACCTCTTTAAGCTTCCCCAAAAGTAATACGGCTCAAACAAAATCTTATACCCTTTATATCTCAACCTACTCCGAATAGTACCCAAGAGTTAAGGGGCAAAAAACTATAGGTCATACATAAGTCTAATATAAGTAATATTAACAAACAATGAGTAGATATGTAATACATAATGAGACCATAATGCGGTACAAAACAGGTTTTTAACTCATTGGTATTCTTAAAAATGACATGAGAAAGTCATACCAAACCTATAACTTGTAATCACATTGATTAAAACACATAATAAGTTTATATTGAGTTTTGCATGAATATAATCATCTCACAAAATAGGGTATATATGCCATACATTCGCTAAGGCAATGTAATTTAACGTTTTATCAATTTCTAACGCTTTATCAGTATAATGAAATCAACGTCGTAACTTGCATTACATTAAGTATTCACTTCACTACTTAGTAACAAAAAGTATGTTCAGTAACTTATGCTACCTGCACATTATATCTTGATGTTTCACTCATCGAATTTATACTCCAAGGTAACCTACCATTTGACTTATAGTGATACAAGATATCATTTTATTCTTTTTTTGTCATTCTTTCATTTATTCATTCTTAAGAACTACCAAACCAATCCTAATTCACTCGGTCAATCTCATGCACTCATATGAACAAGTTGCGATTATGGTTCATGCATGTAGATTGTTGACTCTACTACTTCAAGGCATAGAATCAATGATCTAATCTAAGGAGATACCTTGGCATCATCCAATCATCAACTATATATTATGTTTCAAAGTATTAGTAAGTCGCTCATTTCAAAAAATTGTTATTCATTATTTTTCTTATGTTATTATCAATGATCATTGTAACATTCCGCCTTTTCACACGCTTTAAATTGACACACGTGCCAATTCAAACCATACAAAAGGGCGGATTGTTATGGGATAAATAAGAAAAACGAGAAGAAATAAAAGAAAATAGAATATCACAGCGGAAGGATAAAATATAATAATCAAATATACAGTTCATGAAGCTATTTACAAAATATTTAATTATACTTATACAATATATATCAGAGTACCATACCAATAATAAAAATGCAGCGGAATACGGTGTGAGTGTAGTGCAATAATATAAATAATAATAATACAAATCTTCGTCTTCGCCCTCCAGAGCTAAATCTTCAAATCCTGAAACGCTCGGACTGACCCGAGCGAATTTAAAAAGATAAAAACACTCGAGTCAGAACTAAAAGATCTTATGTGAGTTAAATTAAAAGAGATAAACATGAGTGCAGTAACTCAAGAGATGCTCGGGATTTACATCTCCTAAGGATCCGTTAAACTATTTACTATGTAGTATATTGCGCTATTATAATAGTGTCTATAGTAAAATAGACATACTTTTAAATAGCGTTAAGTAGTTACCCAATCTCCCCCTTAACACAATAATAGTCCCAGTAGTCCATCCAATATCATAGTCCCTCCTGATCGAGAAGCCACCAGAGGATACCACACAGGCTACGGGAAAAATCCAAACTCGTACAAGGCTCGGTATGGTAGGTGACACGGCACAACTAGGCAATGCCAGGGTAGATATACCAATTACGCATCCGGGATGGTGGTAACGCGTAGCTGCTACTACCACCCACCTCGAACAACAACCCCAAATCAAAATAAAAAGTGGCCACCGAATCAATCCAAAAGTCAGAGTATTATATCGAAGGAGTGCGTTCGATCAGAGGAATGACCTCATTAGCCCGAGAATCGCTCCTGTTTTAGCCACCTTATGCCAACTCACGGGAGTTGGGTCCATGTATTTACCTCAGCGGAAAATGCCGCCACCATCCTACTTCATTCTGGAATCTCCACCGCGTACACGGTTGTTAAAGTAGTTTTCAGAGTTGGCAGAGAGTATGACAACTTTCGATCCCGGTCTCTTTAACAACCAAACGTTATTATAACACCGCGGTCTTTTAAAAATAATTTATACTTAAAACCAGAATATAATATCCCTTTTTAAAACCATATAAATACGATATCATTTTCCTCTTTAAAAAAATCAAATCTATATTGATATCATTTCAAATATATCTTTTTCTAAAACCATACCACTTTAAAATTTATAATATCTCGAAACCATCCATTTAAATTATAACACTTCAAAACACAATACTTCGAATCCATAGCTTTAAAACCATAACTTCAACTTAAATGGTTTGGATATTCAACCGTATATAAATAAAATGGTTTGAATTTAAAATTACTTTATAAAGTAAATAATTTCCACGAATTTAGAATTTTATTTTCTTTAAATTAAGTCTAAATCCATAAATTTTAAATTCACTTCCAGTTTCAATAAACCACTTCAGTTTCAATATATTTCATATATTGAATATTAAACAATTAGAACTAAGGTTGGAAATTTCTATTCAACAATTTAATGTCCTATTATTTAGTTTTGAAATATTTACATAATAAATCCATAATCATTTAAAATAAACTCCAATTACTAACTACTAAACATTTCCTTCAATTTATTTATACTAGAAATGTTGATTAAATTTATCTTGAATAAAATCCAGTTATAAATATCATTCCTTAAAATTTCCAAGCTTGAATCAGTTTTACATCAACTTATGGAGAGAATTTTTTTTTATAAGTTCCATCAAATAAATTTCCAATTTACCTTCCAATCTTAACTGATTTAAATCATTAAAACTCTATATATACATACGATATCTTAAACATGTATTTAACCATTTAACATAAATAATCAAACTCCATTGTTCAACTTATTTATTTTTATTTAACCGTTTTATACATAGCTTAAATTCAAAAAATTTAACTATATATGTATATACAAAATATATTTATATAATATCCAAATTCAATATTTATTAAACCGTATCATCTCCAAACTATAAAAATCATTTCAAAAATAATTTTATATATATACCGCGGTGCCTGTATAAAATTTTCTATCCTATGGTCAAGTGATGCAGATATTTATCATTTCAATCTGCAATTTAAAAATAAAAATTGCGGTTGTATATCATTTCAAACCGCAATCCCGAACGAAATGAAAATGCATGATAACTTGCAGTTTATATAATATAAATATAGCATCCATTCAACCAAATATCAATCATCAACCAATTATTACAATCATCATCCAATTTGAACAAAACATCAATATATAGCATATAGAATATAACAGGTATCAACGAACAGTTTATATTCAATAATAAATTAATAATTGTTTAATTGAAAGTTTATATGCAAAAATAACTAAATTTAACTGTCAATTTATACGCAATAATAAATTAAACAACAATTTAATTTAAATAAACGCAATCTAACTAAGATGATGAATAAAATATGCCAAACAATCATAAATGAATTTCTGCTCATATCATAAATCAATTTAACAAACATAAGAAGTTTTAAAAGTTGTGAGTGGGTTAAAGCACTCATCTTTGGGATTTAGATCGAATTTAAATCCGATTTAAACCCAAAAATTTGACAGTCTCCAAATCCGTCCAAACCAGCGTCAAAGTGTCAGGAATTTTATTATGATCCTAACAAAAAAAATTGCGCGTAAAACGGATGTTATATGTGGAAGTTATAATAATTTGAACGAGTTGAAATTAAATTAAAACAAAAAAAATAAAGAAATAAGCATCGTACACATGGCCTTCACTTTCGTTTACAGAAACCCAAACTCGCGTTCGAAAATCACAAGCCGCCACTTCCTCGAACCCTAATTCCAATTTACGCCGCCGCTGCAGTCCGTTGCGACTCGATCGAACATCGCCACCACCTCCGCCTCCCAAAGCGGAGCGCTCCCTGCCGACCAGGATGCACCCGACCCCTCCCCCAAGCAAGCCTCCGCCGTGACTTCCACCGTGAAAACGAGGCGATCTCGACCTCCATTCGGCGAACGATTACATCCCCAGGTCCTCCTCGACGTCCTCTACGCCTTGCCACCACCTGATCGTCCCCTAGTGGAAGATCCACCGCAAAAACCAACATACGAACGGCCGAAACTAAACGCCAAATTTCTGATCAAACCACAACACGAATCGAAAAACAAAATTACACCATTGAATTACGCTCGTCGAGTGCATTAACATATATTATTTTGGAATTTTTCTGAGGATTTTAAATTTTAGGCTTTGGATTTGATTTTTGAATTGTATTTGGATCTAATGTTTGCAGCCATTGGAAGAGAAGGAGCCGTGGAAATGAACGCACAAACAAATAAGAGTATATGGAGGCTAGGGTTTAGAGCTGTGTTTATATAGATAAAGTTGAAAAATAGATGGATCGGGTTGATAGATATATGTGCTACCGCTAACGTGGCCCAAAAAGCCCGTTCTGACCCCGGAACGAAATTGGGTAAACCCATATATCTAAATAGGTGTTTTAAAATATTCTAAAATCGATGGAAAAAGTTTCACGTCCAAATTCCATCGTATGAAGAAGTTATGCTGAAATCAATATTTTCAAATTGATTTCAAATTATCGATTTCAAGGCGTTTCACGTTCGTACGATCAAACGACAAGTCCGATCGCTACGAAACTTGAAACCCTACAATAATTTACCGATATGGATCCGATGAAACTAGTTTCATCGAAATCTGAGTCAGTGGCCAAAATGGCTATTTTTATATTAATTAAATAAATTAATTAAATCAAATTTCGCTTTAAAATTTCTGAACTTTGCAATCTTTATCACTTTAAAATTTTCAAACATTTACAATGATTTAACAATTTTTAAAAGTCAATTTATTAAAGGTTAATCCATAGAAATCTTCAATTTCATAAAATTCAAAATTATAGATAAATTTTCAAAATTTCCATTAAATTGAACTTACCCATAATTTATTCCATTCATAATTTCAATAGAAGGGTTTACCATTGGATTTAAAATTATTACATAAATATTTCCCAATTTTCAACTAAATTTTTAATTTATCGTAATAATTAAATATTTGATTTTATTTATTGGCAATAAATCCAACTATTATAAATTAAATAAATTAACTCACTATTAAAGGTTCAAATTTTATAATTCATAAACTTCATCATCATGATTTACTTATTAATTCATAATTCTTTAAACCAATTCCCATCTAAATTTTAAAGTAACTTAATTTATCCATTATAGAATTTGTTTTAAATTTCTTAGAATGACCCCTTTATTATAAATTCAATCCAATATTTTAATAAGTTTCCAATTAAACGGATTAGATTTAATTCCAACCCTTATATTGAGTCTATTATAACTCTATACCATAATTAACACTTGTCTCACATTCATTCCATTGATATACTCAATTCATCTTCCACGCAAATTTTATTTCATTACCTAAATATACACCTATTTACATTTTAAATTTTGAATGAATATTATGTTTTTAAAAGTGTATTTCTATATATGTTGAACACATAAATTAGGGTCTTCAAATACTTTACATTCTATAACTTACTCTACATTCTTGAACTTACTTTACATACTTTTTTGTATTAATTTCTTAATTATCAAAATTTTAACTTATTCCCCAAATCCACAAATTATTACTTAACATAAATCTACGCTTTTATTACTTTACGTTCACACTTTCATTACTCTAAAATAAATCACCAAGTAACGTTATCATCAAACCAACATTAATTAATATATTAAATGCTTACATTTATTTCTCTATATCCAATTTGTTTCAACTTTATTTACATCAATACTATTCCCTTATTTTGGTTATTACTAATCAACTTGTTCTGACTTTATCACCTAAATTTCCGTTTTTGAAAACCTATATATATATATATATATATTAAATTAAATTTAAAATTCCAATTCAATCAACCATTTCAACATGCAACTTGTAATAACTGCTTACAGGTATGAATGGAATTATCATTTATTTCACATTAACTGCCATAATTTAGTGAATTAATTGAAATTGATTACAAATTAACTTGACAACCTAATAAAATAAGTAACATACAATAAATATTGTCATTAACTCTTAATTACACTTTTAGAGGTTCATTATTTACACCCCAAATATTGTAATTACTTACATAACACTGGTTTTACTCAATTAACATTTATTACAAACTATTCCAAAATTTATTCAATATTTATTAGTTCTCTTATATTATATTTATAACTAAGTGTAACTTTTAACTTAAATTGGTTGGATTTCCTTTCAAGTTATTAATAATTGACTTATACTAACATATTCCTTAATTTATTCCAATTACCGTTACAATGATTTTTTATTACACAATCAATTAAATACTTTCCTTTCTCGTATTAAATTATACACCTGTATAATCCTTTCCATTATTCATTTATTAGAATTCTATTTAAAATTTCAATCTCTGGTAATAACTCATTTATTATACTTTTGCATATCAATAAACAAGGTTCCAAATAAATAGGATTTATTAAATTCAATTTTTATAATTAAGTCTATTACAACCAATGAAATATTTCATAGGTTAATTATTAACATTTTCTTCGTTACCAATTATAACAATTATATTTCTTTATAATTTAATTCCAAAATCTTACAAATATGACAAATTTAATTAACGAAATTTACGGGTCGTTACAATCATTCATTCAACCAATTTTCCATTTGTAATATTATTCATACGTTTTCTAGTAACTCTTCGAAGTACAAATCAACTTTACTCTTTTTAAAAGGCGAACAAAATAGATAACTGCATCGACTATATAAAGTACACAATTTCATTAAAGAGCCAATACGATGTTTTCATTGAATATCCAAGTTCCATTAAATAATATTCTTTAGATTGGATCCATACAATTCTGAAAATCATCAGCCAACAACCCTTTTTAACGGAATATACTTATGATATCAATATGTCTTTTATTAATAACCATAAGCCTATTGGGTCACATATGATAGTGTCATACTTCATGGTATTAAATATACAAGTTAAATATATACGTATGAAATATAAATGTCCGACATCCCACGTTAATGAACTATGATATATGCATTCAATAGAATCAAGGTTGTCACTTTTCTAATTGAATAAAGACTATATTTAGAAATATGTTTATCTGCTGATATTTGCTTCACTTTAATGATATCTTTAAATATTGTGTATAAATGCATTCATGAAAGCTAGATCACGATGTGAATGTAGTTCATATTCAAACAAAATTTTGGAGTTGTAAATCATGCAATTAACAAGTTGATTTGACAGGAAAGTTTTAGTACATCTAATCACCTTTTCAAATCATGTCGTAGATTTCAAAAATATGTGTAAGACGAAAGTTATATCCCTCACACTAGGAAGTAAAAATTCCGAACCTTTAAAACAACCTAGAGAGTATTTGCAACATTGAAATATGTTTTAAATAAAATAAACCCAAGAAACAAGAAAATCGTTGTAAATTGTTGTTGCATATTTCTGAATAACCTTTCTAGAAAGTTCAAAATCATCGAAAATAGTTAAAAGGGTCAAAAGTTATGACTTGAATATAGTAATGGACCTAGATTGAGATTTGACTGCCTAGTCAAAAGTAATATTGACTTTGCAACAACAATTTCAAGCAGTAGATGACCAAATCAAGAAAAAATACTTCACTTTGCAAAGTAAATGCTTGAATCAAAAAAATCCTATGAAATTAAAGTTACACTTTTTTACTTAACTTTGAGAAAACTTAATTTTTCTCAAAACCATTCATAGGATCAAAATATATGCTCATAATACCAAAAAGTTTTTGGGTGGTGCTTTAATCAAATAGACTAGAAAAAGTATACGACTTTGCAATGAGATTTCAAGATAGAAAACATTTGAATTTGCAAAAGTCTATAACACATAAGCTATAAATATATTTCATATCTTTTCGGATAATTAGATTAAATAAATCCATTAAGAGAATCAAACGTTGTTTTCAGAATACATAAAGGGTTTTAGGTAGTACTTTTATTAAACATTCCAGAAAACATCTACTACTTTGTAACATGATTTCAAGGGAGAAATGCTTAAGTTTGCAAAAATCTATAAAACAAAGTTGTAGGCCTATTTCTTATCCTTCAGGAAAACCAAAAGTTACCCTAATCCATTTAGTGAATCAAATGTTCAAAATATAAATAAAGCTTTGTGTAGTACATACATCAAACTTGCCAAAACATATTCAGTTTTGCAACCCGATGCCAGATTTGTTAAATTTTGAGTTTGGAAAAGCATGGAAGATAAAGTTGTAGATATTTTACTACGCTTCTCGGAAAAACCAAAAATTACTTAAATTCATTCTGGAAATCTAAAAGTTACGTAAATTCATTCAATAGAAAGGATTTTGGGTAGTACCTGTATCGAAAAGCCTAGAAAACATATATGACTTTGCAATAAAATTTCAAGATGGAAAGCATCGAATTTGCGAAGGTATATAAAATAAAAGTTGTATAACTTTGAGTCACCAATCCAAAAAGCTAGAGATCAAAGGAAATAGATGAATACATCAGAAGTTATTCCCAAATCACTGAAAAGGTATATAAACTTCAAATTCCATCCTAGTTATTTTATTACTCATTTTATATACTATAAAATAATATGAAATTTTGAAGTTAGATATTACCATGCACCTTAGTGATATATGTTTATGAAATTTTATTAAAGCCCTTCATTTCCTTTATTTTTATTCAATTTTTGGCTTGGGAGAATGAAGAAGGGAGTGGTTTATTTATAGTGGAAAAATGAGAGTACTATGGTAATTTACCCATGAACCCCTATATAGCCTCTGCACCTTATTAGCTAGCTCTTACCCTTTTTGAACTACCAATGAACTATTATATTATATGTGCATGCATTTTTATTTGGTTACGTGGGTGTGTGCGTGCATGTGTGTGAGTATACATTTTTGTAAACGTACAAGTATTTTTTTTTATTTATGCATGTCCTGCATATGATTATATATTTTCATGTATACATAACGCACTTCCATATGCACAAATTATATTTTTTATTTTTTGCATTTACCGTTTTTAACAAATTTATTTTAGGGACATTTTTTCAAACACTCAAAAAAGTTTCCTAATTCACATCCCTCCCTCTTAAAGAAAAGTTCTACGAAACACCTCTATCAACATTTGCAACAAAAATATGCAGTTTAAACTGTAAATATTTGCAGTTAGAGCTGCAAATAATTGTCGTTAAAACTACATGTATTTGCAGCAAGAACTGCAAATTTTCGTTTTACAAAAAAGTGCAACTAGAACTGCAAATATTTGCAATTCAAACTGCAAATATTTGCAATTTAAGCTGCAAATACTAATTGTGTGTGTATATGCAATTTAAAATGCATATTATTAGTATAGACAAGATCACTTATATTTTACAATGATCTTATATGCGCAAATATTTTCACCTATAACCGTTTGAATATGCATACATCTGTGTATGTGTTTTTCTTTTGTGTGTTGTAAATATTGTAATTAGAGTTTTTATTAATAATTTTTTTGGTCGAAATCATCTAATATATATATATGTATGTTTGTATGTATATATATGTATGTATATATATGTATATATATGTATATATATGTATATATATGTATGTATGTATGTATGTATGTATGTATAGACACACACATGTTGTTAACTTTACAAATATATTTATGTTTCAAACTTGTTTATTTTAAATAGTTTATGCAATTTAAAATAGTAATAATAACATCGTTTTTGGCTAGTCTTTTCCTTTATAAAACTACACACACACATACATACATATATAATCCATTTTTGTATATTTAAAATATCTTCAATATTTTATAGTTTCCAATTTGACACTTAAATTACTTACTTAGTAAGTTAGATATTTTGAATTATAAATTTTAGTATATGTTATTGATTGTAACAACCCAGAATTTTGTCATTTGATTTTGAATATTTAATCAACTTTAAATATTGAAATAATTAGTTTTTAAAGTTTATTCTCTCAAAAAAATTAGTTTTTAAAGTTTAATAACTTGAATTCAAATATAGTGATTATTTAAATATTTAAATTATGAATTGGATATCAATTAAATGAATTAGATAGCCTTATTTAACTCCTTTTAATTCACAAATAATAATGGTTAATTCATTTTGTAAATTTATTTGCAACCATAAGTGGTTCTAAGAAACAATAATAAAACAATTGTTAATAAAAAAGACTTGATTTTTATTGTAATATTTTTAGTTGAATTTATAGGATTTTTCCATAATTTTAAATTTGAATAATATTTAAATATTCATTTGATGTATTTTATGGCAACCGACAATATTGTTGGAATTTCGTAGAATAAAATAATATGTGTATTGTAATGTTGATTTGTGATCATGTCGCACTTTAGTGCACGATCTTACTTTTATTTCTATCGTTCGCAGCCCATACGTGAAAAGAATATTGTGTAGCTGAGTCCCACAAATATTTGTTTTGGTAACTTTTTAAAAATAAAAATAAAATTCAAAATTTTCAACAAACCATAGATGTTGACTTGATTTTGATAAGATGGATGGCTTGAATTTCTAGTTTTGTTTAACTTCAAATAGAAGTAAGTTAAATTGGTTGTTTATAAAATCAGGTTGATTCATACGTTTTACTCATTTTGCTAATTCTCATTTTTCCTCCACCCTGCCTTTCATTCTTCATTTCCAGTTAGAAAAAAATGGTAGAGACTTCAAAATTTAAAATGAATTCCTTTTCTCCACGAAAAATCTCAAAATAAGTTTCTTTGGATTTGTTGTGAAGAGATTTACAGATCCATATTTGTTTGTTGCATGCGACCACGATTTGGGCGATGTTAGTTTTTAGCAATGAACTAGGATTTGGCGTGGTGATGGACGGAGGCGAAATTAGCTCGATTGGAGCGTAGATTTGGATTCGTGGTGGATAATCGCATATCCACGCCAAGTATGGTGGATTCTGATCCACCCTAGTGAAATGCGACCTTCCACTATCGCATGGAAGCTCGCCAGGTCGCATTTTGGATGAGGGATTCAGGCCTAGCGTAGTGGTGTCAGGGAGGTAGAGCACATTGATAGGATTTCGTCAGCGTTGATTTGGTGCATTTTCGTTGTGTACTGGTAGTGAAAGGAGAAAAGCAGGGAGGTAAAGCATGGTCGTGTACTATTTGTCGCGTGCGTATCTGTGAGGGGGCAGGAAGAATTAGAAATTGGGGAAGATCATTATATAGGGTAATTAATACTTAATGATAATAGTTAAGTTAATTAATTTGATTATTTAAAGTCAGATACTTATAAATTCGATATCTTGCTCATACGAGGTCAGATTCGGACGCGATCAGTTGACTCGTAGGAACGTTAATTAGGAACTAGCTTCATCGAATTTGGAGCAAGCAGAATTTTGAGCTAAAATCAAACATCGTGCGATTTTAGTTCACACCGAAACGCTTCGGCGTCAACTGAAATTTCAGTGAGTTTACTCACCTTCAATTAAACTATGTGATATCTTTGTTGCTATAAATTATTATTGAATGCTTGGATAATAGTTTATATTGTTTTTTGGTTGTTTTTGTGGATTTTAAATTTCTACTTGAAAAGCGGATGGCATAAATAATCATTGTGTTGCAGGAGAAAAAAAACAAAAAGAAAAGTCAGAGTCTGCGTAGCGAATAGGTCACTACGGAACACTTTGAAAATACACATTCATGTGTGTGATTTAGAAGGGATTTTGTGGAGATATCCTAAAGGGTTTTTCGGCTATATTTATTTGTTCACTTTTAATTCTACTGCTGCTTATATTGTTGTTTAGTTGAAACATTTGTGATAAACTATTTAATGTGAATAAGCGTTGTTATAGCAATTTTTGCTATACTGGCATTTATGAAATAATCCCCTTAAACCTTTTCGTGTGTTAAACTTGAGGTTGTATGTTTCTGTAACAACTCTGGTTTTTGAGATTACCTGCAAATATTAAATTATAGCGGTGGTTATAATTTAATATTGTGAATTAAAATAAATTGGAGAAGTTAAATTGTTTATTTGAAATAAACAATGAATTTTGGAATTTCATAAAATAAATGTTTGATCGTGTTTCAAACGTTGAAAATTGTCTAAACTATATTTTCAAATATTTTGGGAATTTTAGAAATAGAGGATAAATTTAAAATTTATAAAAATGATATATAAATTTAATTTATTATCTTTTGGGATAATTAACGCTGTTTTAAATTTATAAAAGGATTATAAAAATTTGATAAATTATCTTTAGAGATAATTAACATCATTTTAAATTTATAAAATATTATAAATTGGATTTAGTTATCTTTCAGGATAATTAAGGTTGTTTAAAGGGTATTTTTGGCACAGGTTCTTATTAAGTTTCAAAATTCACGAAAAATCCTTCACTAAATTTCATTGTAAATTATGTCCCCGTTTTTTATTCACGATTATTGCAGAGCATGATGCAACTTTTCATAAAAGTTGCTGACATTTCCGTAACTTTTCTATACACTGTGAACATAGTATATGAAAGTTGCTGAAATATCAGCACTTATTTATAAAAGTTGCTGACATTTCAGCAACATTTATGTACATTGCAAACACAGTTTATGAAAGTTACTGAAATATCATCACTTATTTATAAAAGTTGCTGACTTTTTAGCAATAATTTTTCTTTGTTTTTAGAAAATAGGGACCGGATTTACAATGAAACTTTGACAGGGAAAGTTGCTGAAATATCAGCACTTGTTTATAAAAATTGCGGACATTTCAGCAATAATTTTTCTTCGTTTCCAGAAAATAGGGACCCGCTTTACAATGAAACTTTGACAGGGACCTGCTTTACAATATGAAAGTATGATAGGGATGCCTCCCTAATTTCCACTTGTTTAAATCTATTTACCTTAAATATTCCATAAATTCTTTTCAAATGTGTTTGTAAGGATTGTATAAATATTTGAAAAGAATTGGAGGTTTAAATATATTCTTGGTTATTATTTAACCAAAATAAAATAAATTAATGAAATAGTTATGATGTTTAAAGTTAGATAACCGATTTAATAAAAAGTGTTTTAAAGTTAATTAACTAATTTAATAAAAGGAATTTAAAGATTAACTAACTAATTTAATAAAAGTGACTAAAGTTAATTAACTGATTTAATGGAGATGTTTAAAATAAATTAATCAATTTTAATAATGATGCTTAAGATTAATTAATCATTCTAATAAATGATGTTAAAGTTAACTAATTGGTTTAAATAAAGGTGTTTAGAATTAATTATTTGATTTAATAAAGGTGCTTAAAAATAATTAGTTAATTTATAAAAGGAGTTATAAATTTGGTAAACTCTCTTTGGGATAACTAATGGGGTTTAATTAATAAAATTATCTTCTAGGATAATAAATGATGTTTAAAATGTATAGATGATAATTTGTTAATGAGGAAATCTTAAAAAGGAATACTTTTAAAGAGTATTTTTAAAGCGTTTTACAAATATTTATGATGTGAAATTCAAGAACAAGTTCGGTTGTAAAAGTAAAAGTTTGATTCAGTTATGGAAAGGATAAGAAATTTAATTTTTCATAATTCGATATTGCTTATATGGAAGGGATTTAGTCATACTCTTAGCACTGAACGTCAAAGTATGAAAACTCGTCTTTATGTCGAAAGTTAAAAATGTCATCAAGGAAATGCCTAGAGATAACACTACCTTCACTTGCCCAAATTCATTTTTCACCAAGAAGTAGTACAAGTTTGAAATCGACTAGTAGTGGTAAGATTATGAGATTTACTTTCCATATATGATAAGGTTAATTATTCCTGATAGTTGATTTATTGACTATCGGATCATTCTTTCTTTGTTTATCATCAATTTAAGACAATTCGTTGCTCATTTGGACATTGATATCCCTTGTCCGAAATGAATAAAATGAAAGAGCGAGTGTGAGCCAAGCTATGTTGGGTGCTTCCATTAGGGTATTTTCACATCTACTCTAGATTTGGTTTTAGTGGCATGCGCGTGGAGATGTAAAATACTCGAATTTTCGGTAAGCTTGGTGGGGTTCGGCTTGGAGTTTCCAAAAGGAGTCACGAGTATATAACCTTCTCTATTATATTGTCTAAAGATGTACTTTCGATAAATGGGGCGCACTCTCCCAGTCATTTTTGGAAAATCTTTTCCTTGTTATTAATTCCAACCTTTTAGTTGTTTTCTTAATTTCATCGCGAAGTTACCAGAGCTTTTCTCAATGTTTAATTATTTGAGTCCATTCCTTAAGTTTAGATTTTCGACCTAGTTTATATCCATCCTTTCAAGTTTGGGTTTGGTTTTAATTTGCTTCCATTCGTTTATGAGTGGAAGTGGTTCTTGTGAGGAAAAACCTGTTCCGCGTTTAGCGACATAGTTTCATAGAATTATTATATGCCCATCACATCTACTGAGTTTTCTCATGTTGGTACTTCTAGACTGATCCGGGTGTTATTTTATTATAATGCTCGAATCAGATCAAGTATTTTAGCAGATTGTCATTGATGGGATATAGAGCTCATGGAGTAGAGCTGGATGTTCACATGCTGTATTATATTATTATATATACCTATAAACAATTGTAAGGACAAGACGTTATAATTGTCCAGGCTAATGAGGTTTGTTTTTAACTCTGATATATTATGTATTTTTTAGGGACGGCTTTTGCAATCTTTGTTATATTACATGTGATCGTTCCACTGTGAGATTCTGTTTTTCCTATTCTTTCTCCTTTTCTCTTTCTTTTCACCCTAAAAATTTGCCTTTCCAATGATTGGATATTTGACATTTGAATACCGTGTATATATCAAGTACCGACTTTCGATGGTCGAAAAGGAGGGTCATTAAATTTACTTAGGCAAATCTATTCAAATACTTTGAATTGTTTGTCTCGTTTAACATATAAATTAATTTTGATATTTGCACACATATATATTTATATGTTTAAATTTTTTTTGAATGCAAGTTAAAGGAAGATCAAATGAAGGCCAATTTTTTTCATCTTTTCCCCTCCTTAGTTGCCACATACATGCCTCTTACTCTTTCCTTTAACTACCACTTAAATGCACCATTAACTACTCAAATTTGATACCTATTATTGATATAGTCAAATCCAATTAGATATTTTAAATCATTTATTTCATTCAATGCATAAGTTAACTTTATATGCATGTGTGCATGTATAAACATTTGCATATAAGTTTAAAATATTCTGTGACAATCATTGCACATATAAATGGACAACGTATATGTTACATATGCAAATCCCAACATTAATATATGTATACGTTAACCATGTATACCGTCTGCTATGTTGCGCTTACACATTTTTCATTGGATTTTATTTGGATATACTCAAAAAATTTGCCATGTATAAATTTGGTCATATATATCATTTAATAAATCAATCAATATAATCAAAGAGATAGAAATGAATTATTTTTGTCTTTAAATAAAACAAGATCTACCCTCATAATTGAACTTAATTTAAGAGAGAGAAATGAAAGGATTCCTTATCTAGACTAAATTAAACAAGTAAATGTTTCACACATATAAGAGTATAATTGACATGCTCTAATTTATATAAACATCAAATTTACAAAAATCCTTTTGAACAATTTAAATCAAATATGATTTGGTTTAAAATGATATTAGATTGGGTATAAAAATCCATTAGATTTTATCCTCCAATAGATCCAAGGTATAAATTTTTTTAAATCTACCTATTTCACTTGCTTCTGACTGGCTCGGTTGCTTCACTTGGTACCTTCTCTGAGTATGGTACCCCGTTCGCTTTATAAGAGAAACCCTTATGCTTTGGTTTCAGGTTTGAATTCTGAGTATTTTTTGTCTGAGTGATGACATTTCTTCCTATAGACCGACGTCTGCCCCTGATGATGGTGCATGACTCAAGTTCCTTCTATGCTTCATATGGGAAGGAGACCTATGTCATCGATAAGGTACAAGGGTAGGAAACCTTCATTTTCTACTCGACGACCTAGAGTTGTGACCTTCCCTATCATGGGAGCGATGTCTTGGAGCTTCCCGTTGAGGTAATAATGATATGATGACTCCTCAGACTCGTTCAATAACTAGCCCTTTACTACTTAAGAAGTTGAAATGCAAATCATAGTTCCCATCTGCATTCATAGGTCATTCAAAAGAAGATTTTCTTTCTAGAGAAGGGTGACAAGCAACATGATTCTTAGACTATAGGATTGGCTCGTGCCTAGGATCATCGTGAGTAAAGTCATGAGCGGGCACGGTATGTGTAGCTCTATCCCAGGAAGGAACAAACTTGATAGGGTTTCTAGCATGACTTTCTCCTTGGCGTCGGGCATAACATTAAAAATGCTTGGAAACATAGGCAGGATGGTGTTCTGTCTATTGCAACTGGGACTCTCTGACAGTAGTTGATAGTTTCTTGGGCTTTAACCCAAGCGGAGATCACTTGAATCACGGTCCGTTTTCCCAATATTTGCGAACCCGTTGACCAAGTTGATTTACATGTTGTTACTCGTACTTGGGATGGGGCTGATGGCACTAGATCCAATAACACAATTGATGCTGTGGTTGTATAATTTATCAACCTTAGCTTAACTATTATTAGGTTGTAAGATGAATGCTTTTTAGAAGAGAATAAGTTTTTTAAAGAGAACAAAATGATGAAAGTTACAAGCTTTAAGGCAAAGGCCTTCTTTTAGCGTTAAAATGTTGACTAGATTTCTAGACAACCTTGATATACTGATTACTAAAGGGTTTTTAATGAAGGTTACTCACTAAAACATTGTTAGGAATGTATATTGAGGAATCAATGAGAGTAAAATACGGTGAAGTTAAGTAAATGACTTAATATGTAGATTGGTTCGATCTAGAAGAGATGTACGTCTACTATGACATCTTAACTTATTACTTCTGAGTTTTTGGTCATAAGAGAGATTTTGATGGTTATTACAAAATCATCAATATAGCAAGATGTCTTTAGTGAATAGAATTCGATCCTTGGAGAGGTGCATGAGATCCCCTGTTATCGCCATGGAGTTCATATCTTGAAGGGTTAGGATTCATGCCTTAGATACCAAGTTTTCTTAGAGCCATTAATCATAATTTATGGTCTAGATACAGTCAACTTGGACACCATGTGAATGGTATGATCGAGATGCAAGCAAATTGGTGATATGTATTGTGACATGCTTATGTAAAAGGAGCACCATGGCCCAAGGAGTGATTGTTGTATGGCTGTGCTTTGTCTAGGTGGACATTAACCTACAATGATTGATTGTAGAACTGTGATTCTTTTTTCAGTTCAAAAGTATAGTTATGGTGTATTTGTTAAGGAATTGTAGGGGGTTACCACCTTTTCATTAGGGATGACTAGGAAGCTTTATCAGAAGTTTGTCTATTTACGACAAAATAATGTTTGCAAAGGGGCTGGTCAGTGAGAAATCATAACAAACAAGGAAGGGTATAGACATGACTCATGCGTGGACAAAACGATTTGGGAGTTGGCCTTCCATGTTCGGCCTAGACAATGGCGGACATAGGGAGGAGGTGCTTAGAGAGGAGTTAGGAGGCATGGTCTGTTATGGTTTGCAAGCGACCATTACCTTTGAGGAAGAAGTAGAAAAGGTTTCAAATATGGATCGTGGGGGCAGGAAGACCTTGAGGCGAGGTTCATTGTGTGAATAGATAGTCGAGCCATGGGAGATAGCGGTCGACTCTTACTAAGCGGGCCTTGACTATGAGGCTTCAATTGAAATAAGCCAGATTATACCTTTGCAAGAAAAAAGAGTAACACTATGATTTCAATGACATTGAAGTTTTTTCTGTTAGCTTTAAGGTGTGATTTTGAAAACTTACAAAGGGAAGAAAAAATTAATAAGGATTAATAAGATCAAGTAAAGAAAAGTTATTAATACTTGGTTATAAGTGATTAATTATATGCTTGTATCACATATATGAACTAGTGATTATGACAGAACATAATATCACGACGGATGTTGTCTTAATAATCTTTATATGTTCGGTTGCATATGCTAATTGGTTATGTTTATTGCCTATATATTGTTGGTTTCCCACTTGTGTAAAGTGACCTAATATTCATGTTATTAGGGATTAGGGATTGATGAGCATTTGTGGCTGTTCAATTAGTGGATGCGTTGGGCATAAGTCCTACATGACCAGATACGCTTAGGAGAATGGAAGATCCAAATTTGTAAGGATGGTCAGACCGAGCATGAAAAAAATGACTTGTTTGACTTGTAGAAAACCTGCTAAGTTTCTTAGGACTAGTATCAGGTTAGTGCCTTGCCCTGTAACCGATTAAGGCTCTTGTTCACAAAGATCAAAGTTCCAAATTCTTAGAGATTTGCCGATATTAAGGATGTACTATAGATCCAATGGATCGTATGAGGATGTTTACTAGATTTTTATTTTATTACGAGGATGTTTTGAATCCTTATGGAAAAAAAGCCTTGGTTTTACCTATCTTAGACCTAAGTCTACCTGATTGGCTTCAGCTGAATGTAAAAACCAATAGGTTTGTAGGAGTCCTATTAAAATTATATTGACGTATCTTACGCTTAATGAAATGTATGGGTAAAAACCGAGGACCAAGAATACATGGTGATATGAGTGTATCTAAAGGGGAAGTAAAAATATTGGGTAGACATCGAGAGTGTGTGTAATGATCTCACGTTTTTACGTATCGACGGATCATAAAATTTTATTTTCATAACCAAATTGGATATGGTTAAGCTATAATTTTGGAAATGTTGAGTATTGATATTTTTGATCTTAGAATTAATTGTGGATGGTTTTGACCTTCAAAATTTGTAAGAGTTATAACTTTTGATAAAAGCCAAATTAGGATCTAAAACCACTCACTACAATAAAAATACTTTATTACAACGTCTAGAAAATGTTGCGGTATGCCTTTTGCAACGTTTCTACAGATATACTCTTAGATAAAGTTGTAATAGGGTCGGCACCTTTTAAAAAAAATTCTTGATGTTGCAAAAACGGTTGGAATAGATTTTTTTTTTTTGTTAGAGTTAACTACAACTATTTTTTGATGTTTTAGTAAAATCAACTACAATTATATTTTGATGTTGCGAAATACTCTTATAGAACAATTTTTTTATATTCGTTTTTCAATATATTTAATTCATTTGTAAATTAGATAATACACTTTGTATAATACATTTTTTATCCTGAATAATTTTATTATAAAACACATTTTTTGCTCACTTTATTCAATACATTTAATTCTTTTCTAAATTACACATTATTTCTTTTGCAATTATTTTTCTTTCCTAAACCAAATAAAAAAAATCAGTTTTTTCCTGCAAAATTCCCCATTATAACTTCATCAAACCTTACTCTACCTCTAGATTTGTATGAAAATATCAACCTCAAATGGGAAAATTCTCCAACACATCATGCTAAAACTTCTCCTTTGCGTTGATTTGATCTCCTCGACTGGTCTTGAAGAATTACTGACCACTGCACTCTCCGACGCCGAGCTATCAACAAATTAGCCTCTTACATCCTATCTCTTAAATGATACCCCATTGTTATACAGCACCACACTTATCAGCCCATCTCTTGATATGCACGTAGACAGGCACGTCACACTCCAATTTTCTCCTGCTTGCTTTGCTCTGTTCATCCCTCATGCTAAACACGCACAATACTAACTCCAGCAGTACGTCCCATAGTCCCCTCACTTCAGACCTTGCCATTGCTACACATCATCTGGCTTTTAAGCTAGCAACCGTTCCTCTCGTTGTGTGATGCCAAATCTGGAGTATGCTACTGAAAATATTCATGCCATTTGCTTAGAGAAGCCACTCGTAGCCATCTCTCCTCTATAGGAGTTACCTAATAGCCTTCAAAATGAACATATAACATGAAGTAAATGCATATATAATTAACCATAACTAAAACATGAAGTAACATGAAGTAAATTTGCTATGACATACCAAAAAAAATTGCATTCACACGTGTATGCACGCCAAGTTTTACATATGGCTAAGGGACATGGTTTGCTGGAAGAAATATCTAAAAATGGAAATCAACTTTTCAAACTTATGATCGCTTGGAAACAAAGCTAGCCCTTTCACAATTTCAGCTGCGGCCATAATTTACATGAATAAAAGTTAACATATGCACCATAATAATACAAGGATTTAACGAACCATCAACATGCAAATACAAATGAGACTTGCTTCTAATAGACAATTGCAATATATTAAGCTAAAAAATATCAAAGAAATTAGGCCTGTCAATGGATACCCGAAAAATCCAAAATCCATCCGAGTCCGTATCCAAAAATATGGATATTATCCGATATCCAAAAAGCGGATGCGGATATCTGATATCCGAAAGAGATTTCGGATGCGGATATGAGCATATCCATATCCGAAAAACATCCATCCGATCCGAGTTAATTATAATAAAAATTGTTGTTATTATTGATTTATTATTTAAAGATACCTATAAGTTATGGTTAAAATTTATTTGGAAATTAAAGGCCATCGGCCCAAGCCCAACAAACAAACCTAGGTAAGTAGGTGGTATTCACTTCAAAGTTTCAAATGTCAATTACTCAATTCATTTCCGTATATTCTTATTTCATCTCAATTTTTATAGCCGCCACTATCAAACCCTAAATCGCTGTAACCCTAAATCGAAACAACCCATCACTCCAACGTCGCTCTGCCTCCCAGCTTCGGCTCAGCCTTGCAGCTTCAGCTTCGGCTCTGCCTTGCAGCTTCAGCTTCGGCTTTGGTCGTAGCTTCGTCTTTGGTTGTAGCTTCGGCTTCGGCTTCGAAACCACTCACTCGAGTCACCATTGGAATTTTCTTTGCATTCTTTGGAAGTGGTAAACTGGTAATAATGGTTTTTGCCCACTCTTTCCATTCTTTAGCAACACTAGTGATTTTCTCACAGCTTCCCTTGCTATTTCTTGGTGTTCCCGTTGATTACGTTATTCATGGTTTAAGTGACAATCATGCATCATATTTAGTTTTAAAACTTATAAAATAAGTAGCGATCAGTTCACCATTTTCCCAATTCGATCAGCTAAGCTTAGATCAGCATAAGGATTTTCAAAAAGGCCTAATGTGTACTTAACTCGTAGAATTCTTCTAACAGCATCATCTATTCGTGACATGGGGATGAAGTTGTTATTAACAAGGAAGGTTAGGTTGTTAACAAATCCTGGATGGTCAAATGGTATCATTATCTGCAACAGAAAGAAATGCATTATCTACTAAGCTTTGTATAATGATATATGTTCAATTAAAAGACAACTAAATTAAAACGATGAAGTTTTTATGCACATACATACCATGTTAATACCAGCAAGAATGCCAGTTTGGATGGAGTACGTGTAGTTTGCTTTCTCAGGTGTTGTGATCCTATAACAAAGCCCTGTGTGTAAATAACCAATAACGAAATTTAGTAAATATGTCTTCGCTTCAGTCTTCAGATCCTATAACAAAACTATAATTTATAATTTAATCCCAAAATATTTTTGCTAGTCAAAGCAATTATTTTAATATTTAAAAGAAACTGGTATAATTTAAATCTACTCTGAATCGAAGTGTTTTTTTGAGGTAATTGGTGATTAGAAACTTATTGGAGTGCATTTTGACTCCATTCCAACTCGAATAAGAGATCATAACAGTCGACACTCCTTTAATAACAGCATTGTAATATGGAGGCATATGGATGCTTAGCAATCCATGTGTATCGATAATTGTGTTATTTTCGTTAATTCCCATGTACGTTCCACCATCACCTAAGCAATGCTTTGCACAGGCAGCCACTTTTCTCCTACACGTACACGTAAATGAACTAAAGCTAAGACTCCATACATTCATATTAACAAGAGAAATACAAGCTTATCTGGTTAAAACAGTAAAGTATATGCACTGGAAATCTGGAACATATACTTCGGTAACTTCTGCTAATAGTCTAAACTCTAAACTCTAAAGCAAGCATTGTGGTATTGTGCTTGTTCTCTCATGAGTTCGACATTGTTTTATTTACATGAATACTGGAAAAATGAAATAATGAAATACAATCAAATAACTTACTTTCCCTCTATGAATGGAACTCCTTTTCTAGAATTTAGAGGGATTTCTCCCTGCAAACCTGAAATTGTTTCCGTCATGGCCTGAACAATCTTTGGATCTTCACCATAGCTCTCATAACACCAACCCCATCTTGGGTCTCTGCATACCTCAACAATAGCCAACCACAGTTTTATGCATGTTTTCATATAATACACGGGACTTGAATATTTATACGTGATAACTATTGGTTTGGGTTTTGAAGTTGGAGCAAACAAAATATGCATGTCTTATACCATGATAATTTTGTTTGGGTATGTGAATAAAACTTATGTTTGGACATGGTACTAACAAAAACATTTGAATTCAAATTTTTCTTAAATTAATCTTTACCATTTGGTATGATTTTTATTTGCTGCTATACATGCCGTAAAGTATTGAAATTTATATGTTTAATCTTCCTTACAATTGTTCTATGAATATTTACAGACTTTTAAAAATGAAAAACACTTCGTCAAGTTGTAACAGTAAATATGTTGCATGTGCTGCATCAAATGCTTGTGTCAAGGTCAAAGATAACATATTTGTGCTAGAAACCATAGACTCTAGTGCGCCACCAACTCAAATTATTCCAGCTAATGAAGAAATATCTGCACCTTTGAATACGAAACCCTTGAAATCTGAGGTATGGAAAGATTTTGGTAGAGAAGTATTAGATGGTAGTAAATGTGTTAAGGCAACTTGTAAACATTATTTAAGGATATTCAATGGGGCCACTTCATTAGGAACGACACAATTGAAAAATCATATAAAAGTTTGTCCCAAAAATTCTACCAATAAAAAATTATCCGGACAACAACTTTTGACTACAAAAAAGCCTCCCAAAAAATCATTCAAATTAGCTAGTTGGAAGTTTGATCAAAGTAGGACTCGAATGTGTTTTGCTCGTATGATTGCCAAACATGATTATCCATTCAATATGACTGAACATGTTTACTTTCAAGAATTTGTTAAAATTTTTAATCCAACCGTTAAGCTCTATTCTAGAAATACGGTTCGTTGTGATGTGTTGAAACTTTATGCTGATATGAGAACTGAATTACAATAGATGTTTGATAGTTTGTCTATTAGTGTTAGTCTTACTACTGATTTATGGACATCTGAACATCAGAATATAGGTTATTGTTGTATAACTTGTCATTACATTGATGTTGAATGGAAATTGCAAAAAAGGATAATTGCTTATCATGAAATGCCTTCTCCACACACTGGACTTGCACTTAGTGCTGCTCTTAAAACAAAACTACTGCACTGGAATTTGGTTAAGAAATTATTTTCAATTACTATTGATAACGCATCTAATAATGATGTTATGATAAAAGATCTCAAGGCATGATTAGATGGTAAAGGGGTCTTGATTTCAAATGGTGATTTGTTTCATATGCGTTGTTGCACTCATGTCTTGAACTTAATTATGCAAGATGGGTTAAAAGCCGTACATGGTCTTATACAAAAATAAGAGAAAGTGTTAATTTCACAAAGTCTTCACAGTCTAGAAAACAAAATTGGGAAAACGCATTGGCACAAACTAGATTAGTTGGAAAAGGCGTTTCTTATGATGGTCCAACGCGATGGAACTCAACATACCTTATGCTTGAAAGTGCGATTGAAGTGCGTCCCGCGTTTGAGCAATTAGTTGAGTTAACTTCAGATTATATAAGTTTGCCTTCTAGAGAAGAATGGGAGATAGGAAAAGAAATTTGTGAATGTTTGAAAATCTTTTATGATGTAACTCTCAAATTTTCAGATGTTAAATATCCAACAGCGAATTTGTATTTTAAAAGCATATGTGATATTTATGAAAGTATTACTAGTTGGGAGCTAAGTGAGCATGATTATATTTGTTCCATGGCACAAATGATGAGAGTTAAATTTAAGAAATATTGGAAGACTTAAAATTTAATGATGAGTGTTGGAATGGTTTTCAATCCTAGTTATAGAATGGCTTACATTGATTTTTTCTATGATTTGATTTATGGGGAAGATGCACAAGTTCGTGTTAGGAAAATCAATGATTGTTTGAAATCTCTTTTTTATTTATATGAAGAAGAAAGTGCATCCTACAAAAATGTTTCTTCTTCTTATGCATTGGATGATAATATTAATCATGGTTTAAAAAAGAGAACAAAAACGGATCTTAAGTGGAAGAATTACAGAGAACAAAAATGGGAAGTTTGCAAATTTCAAAGACCGAGCTTGACAAGTATTTGGAAGATGAATTTTTGCCGATGGATGAGGATGACGACAACTTTGATATTTTAATGTGCTGGAAAAAAAATTGTCCTACATTTCCTACTCTATCAAAGATTGCTCGTGATATTTTAGTCATTCTCGTTTCTACTGTAGCATCTGAATCATCGTTTAGTTGCGGTGGTAGATTGATTACGAAAATAGATCCTCGTTATCTCCTGACATAGTGGAAGCATTGAGTTGTATTAAGGATTGGTTACCATCGGACATTGGTTAGTATTATTACATACTAAGATTATTTAGAATTTTAACCATTTAATATAATCAGTTTTTTATTTAACAGGTAAAGATATAGAGCTTGTAGATGAAGCATCAGCCCTACCATGAACTAACCATCGCACAAGGTAAAAATATAGAATTTTTTTTCATTTATATGCTGCTGCAGCAGCACTTTCTGGCTGCAGCACTTGTAGCAGCACTTGGTGCAAGTGTTGTTGCTGCTGCACTTGCACCAAGTGCTGCACTGCAGCAGCACCAAGTGCAGCACTGCAGCACTTGCACCAAGGGTTGCACTACAACACTTGCACCAAATGCTGTTGCTGCTGCACTTTCTGACAGCGGCACTTGGTGTTGCTGCTGCAGCAGCACTTCTAGTGCAAAATACAATATGAGTGAAGTTTGAATTATTGGAATCATTGGATCATATTTTTGCCATGTTTTGTTTTATAGGATCGTATGGAAAGCTCATGAGTTTGAAGATAGAACAAAGAATTGGATGTTCATTCTTCACTTTTGCAAAGAAATCGGATGCTTATTCGTCACCTTAGCTATGTTTATTTAGGTTTTATGGTTAATTATTTAAATTGTATAAGCTAATTAATTATGCGTTTTGTAACTCTATTATAATTTTGTGTGGATTGTTTGTTGTTAACTTGGAAACTGAAGTATATTAGTTTGTCGATTAATTGTTATTTGAATGCTATGAATTCTAATTATTTTGATTAAAATTTTCATTATATTATAATTCTCAATCTAGTTTTCGGATGCGGATTTTTGGATATTTTCGAATATTCGAAAATATCTGCATCCTCTTTTCGGATGCGGATACGGATATTAAATTTTGAATATCCACGGATATCGAATGCAGATACGGATGTAGATTTTAATTTTCGAATACTGCTGCGGATATAGCCATATCCCCATCCGTTTGCATCCGTTCACATGCCTAAAAGAAATCGGGTCTAGAAATAAAAAATAAATAGTAAGTACTTCCAAACCCCATCACCGCCTACCAGCCTTGATTGCTTGACTCCAGACCCATCTAAACCTAGCTACTCATAACCAAGCCTTACAATCCCTTCTAGACCAAATTGTCGCAGATCAATATGATTCATATCCTAATCTTCTCGCTTCTAGTGCGAATCATTAGCTCGAACGTTTTTGGATAGTGTAAAAATAGGGATTCTGTCAAAGGTTGCGTTTTTGGAAGGGTGGGGAGTTTGTAGGGATGCGTTGACGAAGTCGTTGGAGTTTGATTAGGTGACAATCAGATTTTTGTGTTTGGATTTGTAATTAGAAGGGATTTTATTTTCAGTTTGGATCTGGAAGTGAGGACGGCTGTAGGGAGAAGAATATAGGTCAAAATTTAAAGGATGGCAAAATTTTGGTTTTGGAGCCTAAAGAAAACTTACAATACTTTGTGTCTTGCAACACATTTTGCAATAAATTTTATTTGTGAATTTTATGATTAATTTTAAATTTTTATAGAAAATTTTGGCTGTTTTTAAATTTTATGAATATTTTTTAATTTATTATACAGAGTTTCAAATTTTTTAAAGCATTAATACAATTATTGAATATCAAATACTAAATAATAATTATTGATTATTGTTTGATATTAAATATTTTTCTTAATTATTGATCACTTAATAATAATTACTGGTTATTAATGATTAAATTAAGTATTAAATATTAATAGTAAAATTTTAATATTAAATACTAATAGAAATTATTATAAAACATAATTATTAATAATTTGTAAATTAAAAAAAAATTGTTAATCTTGAATTTTATGAAAATTTCAAAATTTAGTATTAAAAATTTCATGTTTTCAATTTTTTAAAATATTAAATATTAAATACCGAAAACTAAATAATACTCCTTAATCATTAAATGTTACTTATTATTTATGGATTGTTAGATATTAAATATTACTCTTAATTATTATTTATTAATTATTTAGTAGTTCATCACATTTAGCACTTGATTTTGGTATATATTGAATATTTTTCGGAACCAAATTCAAACACTAATGAAATATACCCTTTTCAAATGAGGCACTGCCCCCTGAACTCCCACGACTTGATTGCCCAGGTCGACTGCCCTTAGTTGGGGCGTTGCCCCACACCCACACCTATGGTGTTGTCACCCTTTTCATAGTGGAAATTTGAATAGTTTTGAAAAAACTTTCAACAACTTCTAATTTTAAAATTTTACAATTGTTATATAGAATCATATAAACTAAAGTTGTGTTCCACGGAAACTTTTTTGGTTGTGTTCACGATTCAGTCATCAACTACGCTCATTAATACGTTGGCCCCCTTTTCAACACAAATAATTAATAATCTCAAACATAATTAAAAAAAATTAATACTCCCAAACAATCAAAATGCCTCTTTTAGAATGCAACATTCATAACACAAGAATACATTCCTCTTTCATGCACCGTTCCTTTTTCATGCCCCTTTCGTGTATCACTTTCATGTCGTACAAAAACATACCCAAAAATGAGAGGAATAAAAAACATTGTTATAAATTTTTACTTCTACGTTTTATGAATTTTTTTTGAATTTCTTGCACAAAATTAGAGAAAATTGAAATATTAAATACTATTATTAATTATAATTGTTAAATATCAAATACAAAATAATAAATATTACTTCTTGATTATTAAATATTAATTACTTATTAATTATTAGTTATTAAATATTTGTTTTGATTATTAATTATTAATTATTTAATAGAAATTATTTAACAGTAATTATTAATTATTTCTTATTTGTTAATTATTAAGTATCAACTTTTACTTATTTCTTCTTAATTATCACTAAATGTTAATTATTATGTACATATTAATAATTATTAATTATTGTTAATCATTAATTATCAATTATTGAATATTAAATATTAAACTATAATAAATTATTAAATATTGGTTACTAAAATTATAAATTAATTAAATATTAATTATTAAAAATTGATTATTAGTTATTTAATAGTAATTATTAATTATCTAACAATAATATTAACTATTTAATATTAATTATTAATTATATTTGTTAATTATTAAATGTAACTAATAAATATTAATGGTAGTATACTAATTATTAATGATTAACTATAATAAATTATTAAATATAAAAATGACTATTGATTATACATAATAATTAGTAATTATACATTATATATTAATAATCATTAATTATAATAGGTTATCAATAATAACCCATATATGTTGTCATTTATAATTATTGGTTATAAATTATTAAATGAGTATTAATTATTTATTATTAATTATATATTACTGATTATTAATTATTATAATATTTAAATCAATAATAAATATATTAAACAAATAATTAAGTTAGCTTTTTCTTATAGTGAACGTTTCGTAAAAGATTTTTATAACCTGCAAGTAAAACAACTTTTATAGTAGTAAATTAATATGTAAAACTTTTAGGGAAAAAGTTGTAAAAAAATGTTTTTAAAATGCTTTTATTACAAAAGTTGTTAACAGGATATTATTACAATGTTTGCATGTAATATGTAGTTAAAAAATGTCTTTACAATGTTTTCTGCAAAAACATTTTAAAAGACAAGGTTTGTACAATGTTTTGTTCAAAAACGTTGTAGAAAATCCTTTTTTACAACCTTTTGAAAATAAACGTTGTAATAGGCTCTTTGTTGTTGTTGTGACTTCCAAATGAAGGATTTGATGAATTGTCTTTCCATAAAGTGATCATTGTAGATTTTTGGCCATACAGTTTAAGTAATATGGTCGTTTTTAAGTTAGGCAATTTTTGGACGAATTAGTGGATAATTAGACTAGTCCCATTACTAGCCCACTGATCCATTTGGGGATTGGAAATAATTATAGCTTATGGGACAACCATTAATCACTTTTCATCTTCCTAAAAACTATCTCTAACCTCCATTAAATCTTCTCTTATAAAAAATCCATCAAATCCTTACTAAAACTAGCCTAATAAAGCAATTAAAAAAAGATTAGCAAAGAGATCACCAAGGAAATCATCCAATCTCAAAATTAGGGGCGTTGGGATTTATGCAACTGCTATGTGAGTCAGATCTACATCTTTTTTGGTGTAGTTTGGTGATTATACATCGATAGGCGAATGATCTATCATCCACACCTCTTTAAAATTCTTTATAACTTTTAAAGGCGCTTTTCACCATTCCACAAGTTAAAATTGGTATCTTTAACTGATTTGAATTTATTGCCTTTTTATAAACACATTTAGATGATTTTGAGTGGCTTTCACATGCACTTTCATACCATAGTGGATCGTTTGCATTTTAGGATAGTATATGGATGTTCTATCTTATTCTATTTTATGATATGATGCTGACTGGTTGTTGTTTGGTGTGTTGCATGCTTAAAACAGATGGTGGCCTATCAATATGCAATTTAAATATGGTTCATCCTAGAGAGTTTAGAGTCAAATCGATGCAAATGAGTTGCACAAGGAGTTAAGGCATACAGATTAAAGAGGGATTAACTTAGAAAAATGTAGAAAAGATTTAAGTTTTTGGGGTCATCGATCGCCACTGAACGATCAAATATGTTAAATCTACCAACGATTGATATAGAGTGTTAAGCATAATACGGGAAGGTTATACAATCAGTCGCATAGGGTTTGGTTGAAGGGGTTGAAAGTTAGGATCTGAAGACTGATCGATCGGTATAAAGTATGAAGACGTAGGAAAACTCGATGGCAACTTCAAGCATTGAAGCTTGGGATACAACATGGACTTCAGTACACTATCAATCGTCCACCAAAGCTTAATTACTTAACTAAATTTTGGCTAAGTACGGTGTTAGATGAGTTTGTACCGACCCATATGGGTTGATACCGATTGATCCCACTTTTATGGAAAGGAAGAATGAGGATAGCGAAGCCTACCAAATCGATCGCACATGGATTGGGTTGATGGTTTGTGAGATATAGGGGAATACCAACCAATCTAATGTTAATGTTGAAGCACATGATTGACGTGGGCAAATGATAAGGATGTGTGAAGGTTGCTTTGGGTCTAACACGAGAAAATGGTGAATTACTTTGGGATTAACATAGAAAAACTCATAAATTAGTAATGAGGCCAGAAACACAAAAAACTTTGATGACTCAATGATGCAATTTTTTAGATCGAATAGGAAATTTTAGAAGCATCTGGTGATAGTCTAAGGAGGAAAGTTCGATGATGGGAACTTATGAAGTGGAACGGATGATGTGTTCTACTATCAAGGCATGTGCTACGAGATTGTTGATAGCTTAGAGATTTTGATCTGTGCATGTAAAAAAGGGGTATATGAGGACAGTCACTTTGTATTTTTTTGATATGTGATCCGTGTGCCTGTCGATATGTGGGCCTAGTTCCCAACCATCGAATCGACATGGGTTTGAGCACATTGGAAATCGAGATGTTGAGTAGTCTCTGATCATCAAACAAAATCGTACGAGCCATCATACATCCAAAGCACTGATTTGAGTGATGTGAGCTATATTTTGTTGATACGTGAAGATTTTGATCAATGACAATGTGCTTTTACAAACAAGGAAGAAATATATGCAAAAGCTAGAAGAAGATCGGTGAAGACCAAAGTATAAACATTAGTATGATTTTCTATGGATCTTAGTCTAGATTATTTGTTAAAATCCATCCTCAAGAGATTTGCACGAACATTAGAACACATTCATAAAACTTCATTCACACGTTCACTGTGCATACTTTTATACTTCAGTCGACTGAACAGACATGGCCAGTCGACTGAAACTGTACACATATACAAAATTGCACAGTTTCAGTCGACTGAATTACCTGTGCAGTCGACTGAAATTGTTCCTGAAAATTTTTCTTTATATTTTTAGTCGACTGAATCTCCTGCTCAGTCGACTGAATTTAAACCTGCGAATTCTCTCTAAAAAGACACCTTCTTCTTCCCAAGAGTTGCAACCATTCATCAATGGAAATGGAAGCATCTCTTGTTTGCAACCTTTGACAACATATGCATCTCTTCTACAAGTATATATACATGATTCTAACATCATTTAATTCACCGAATTCTCTTGCTTTAGTATTACTATTCTCTTGTTCATATTCTCTATATATTCTCAAAGCAATCACTAATCTATTGCTTAAATCATTGTTTTTATGTATAACATTCTTTTGATTCATAGCAATTCACATTTCCTAAATGTTCACAAACACATTGCATACTCTCGAGGATAAGATTATAGGAATATTGTACTACATTAGACTCATTAGTGTTGACAAGAACACAACAAGTCGAATATTGTATTTTAGTAATTGAGTTGAAGTCCTCTTCGGTAGTTGAGGCAAGAAATCTCGTTCGGTTGTTCGGGTAAGTTGTAAACCTATTCCTCCGGATGAAGTGAGGGTGTTAGTGAAATTCCTAAGTGAAGCTTAGGGACTGGACGTAGGACGAGAGGTCCGAACCAGTATAAAATCCTGGTGTCACCTTGCATTTACCTACTTTATCTGTAACGACCCAGAATTTTTAATAATTAAAATTTGAATATTTAATTAATTTTAAATATTTATAAGTGGATTTTTAAGTCGAATAAATTTTTATTTGAATTTTTGAATTTAATTGAATAATTAAATCGATAATTTAATGTGTTAAATTATGGAAATAATTAAAAATTGAGTTAAAAATGATTGTAAATAATTTGGAAAATTTTATTTAATCATACTGGAGTTATAGAAATATTTTAGAACTTTTAAAATCGAATTAAAAGTTAATCTGTGAAAATTGAATATTTTAATATTAAATAATCGACTGTAAAATAGCCAATTTTCAAAAAGTCTCGGATTTCGACGAAACCAGTTTCATCGGATCCGTAATGTGATATTATTGTAAGGTTTCAAATTTCAAGTCGTTTGGATTTACCGTTTGTCCGGTACGAATTAAAACGCCTAGAAATCGCTTAAATCGGTTTAATTCAAATTGAACGTTTTCAGCCATAACTCGCACATACTTCCGAATTAGCTTCCGAAACCTGTTCCATTGTGTCCGGAACGCGGGATAAACCCTAGGTACGCTGGTTACGGCGCCTAAATCGGAGTTCGGAATTCCCGGGATGAATAGTGTTTACGCTTGCTCGTTCCTTATAAATAAGCCTCTACCCTTCATTTAAAATAAAAAAAAAAAATACAAAACCCTAGCCATATTTGCAGCCGCCACCCCCCCCCCCAACGGCCAGTTTTTCTTCTCCTTCCTCCTTCGATTCCACCAAATCCAGCAGCTATTAGCTTAAACTTTCAACTGGAAAATCGTAGATCTCATCGAACACATCGAATCCAACGGTCGAGATGGAGAACGGAGCTGCGAATTGATGGGAATTCGTGCTTAAAGCTACTCGGTTGCGCACGAAATTCTAGACACTACAGGGGGCCGAGCTCCACTAGCTTGGGGCCGAGCATAGAGCAAGCAATGGCCTTCGACATGGTGGGGTTGTGATGGAATATAGTTGAGTGATTGAGGTGATAGATTAAACCCTAGAATTCATAATATGGGTTATGTGTGTGCGTTTTGGGTCTGTAGAGGACGTGGGGGGGGGAAGATGAAGGGGACGGCCTGATGGGAGTGGAAGCAGATCTAACGGTTTTGAATTAAGTGAGGTTATATTATTATAAATTTAAGTTGTAAAGTTATGTTATAAAACTCGTGTAACTTCATAATATCATAACTTTTTCATACGAGGTCGAAAAAATGCAAACTCAGTTGCGTTGGAATCGTATGGACGAGCACTACGCGATGGAGTTGGTTTGGAGTCGTTTGGAGTTAGTGAGAATTTCGGGTAAAATTAAACGCGCGTTTAATTTTATTCGAAATTAAAGCTTAAACGGAAATTAAAACCAAGGTGAGAATTTCTCACTCAATCGAATAGATTTCGATTTTATTTTAAATAGTTAGATTTAAAATATTTGAATGCATGTTTGAATGATGACTGTAAATTATTGATTGTTTAAAATAGACATTATGCGCCGTTAGTAAGCGGATGTTATTTAGTAAAAACATATACCGCGAATATTTCATAAACAGTGAAATTGGTATTATATATAATATCGATATATATATATTGGCATATGTATATATTGCAGTTGTTGATTTCCCGCATTTTTTTGTTTAGCGGATGAGACCCTATTACGCCGTTATTAAGCGGATAATATTTATTAAGAACATATACCGCGATAATTTCGTACTGGAGCGAAATTGGTATTGTGCTAATGTTTTTGGATGCAGGAAACAGGTTGGAGGGATCCAACTGGATTCCTCAACAGTTTTTATTTTATTTCAGATATTTTGATATTTGATTGATTATCATATCGATATATGATATCGTTGTTGTCGTGATTGACTATTTGGTGTGTAGCATCATTGGACCCAGATTTTGGGATTTTAAAATGATCTTTAAAATGATTTTTGAAAATATACTTTATTTTTGGAATTGATCCATTATAAATAAATAAACGTTATAATTTTTAAAGTTATAAAATTATGGGTTTTGTGAAATATAGTTAAAAAGCTGATTTTTAGAAATACGATTAAAAGTCGATTTTTGAGAAATATGAACTAATGATTTTATAAAATAATTTAGATTGGATTTTTGAATACATGATAAAAGTTTAAAATATAGGATTTATAAAATTTGATTATTTTATAAATCGAAATGATGAAATTATAAAGGAAATTAAAGACGTTTTAGAATAATAATATAAACTGATTTATATTAAGAGATTTATAAATGGATATTTATAAATTGAAATATAGACATTATAAAACGAGTTTTTATAAGTGTTTGAATGTAGTGAAAATGAATTTCATAATAGAATGAAATTTATAGAATTATAAACTGTGAAGTTATAAACGAAATTTATAAATAGTAAGATTTATAAATTTGGTGAAATTATTTGAAGAATAGATTTATTAAATAAATAAATCTTATAAGTTATAAGGTTTATAAATTGAAAAGTCTTTAAAAAGAACGATTTTGTAAAATAATCGTTTTATAAGCAATTGACTTATAATATGAACTTTTAGTTTATAATTGAGATATGAAATCAAATATGTTAATAAAGGAATTTATAAAAAGGAAGTTTTTATAAATAAATAAATATGGAATTTATAAACGTTGTTTTATAAATCCGCAAATAACTTATTTTGATAAGTTAATTGTTATAACTTAGAAATGGAGTTATATTCACATTTTTTAATAGTGAATAATCCTTTGAATTAAAATGAATAAAAGAATGAAATTGGTTAACGTAGTTTATTCACGTTTTTGAATAGTGAATAACACGTTAAAGAAATTGTTTAGAATGTGAATGTTTTAAATAGAATTAAAACGATCCAACAATGTTTTAAAAGGTATTGAGATTCGAAACCATAGATTTCAACATTTATTGTTGAAATAGATGTTTCGAGAAATAAAAGGAAATAGTGGACTATAACACTGTTGTTATAGTAAATGATTTCCGAAAAGAAATGTTTTGAATAGTATTGGGATGTATATATATCTATTTTAATTCCGAATCCCTATACTAGTGATTTTGGGTTGTCGTAACGATGTTTTACGCAACATTCGTTTTGGCCCAAATAAAAATGTTAAGTGAATGATTTCCTTAAAGAAAGAAATATATACTTAATTCGGTTTAAGTATATTGAATATTTTCTAAGTGTTGAAAATAAAAGAAATTTGTGAATTACTTATGAATAAATAAGTATGGAATTGTTTTCCAATATAAAGTGAATAATTAGGATTTATCTTTTTGAAGATAAATTGAAAATGAATATTATAAATCGAATTGAAGTCGTATATTCATTAATACTTTGGAATGTAAATTCACCAGAGAATCTATAAATGAAAGGTAGAATTTGTTTAAAAATAAATATTGATTTGTTTTTAAAGTGTTGAAATTATATATCTTGTAAAGATATTTTGGAAATGTAAATAATTTGGAAAATTATTTGGAATCTGGTGATGTATGCATATCCATTAATAGTTCAATAACCGACTATCAATATTTCCCTTTGAATGGGTATTTGATGTGAATTGATTGAATGTGAATGCTACACTTATTTTTGAATAAGCGCTCACTATTCGGGTTAACCGGGAAAGGACCATGGGGTCGTATAACCCATTCCGAATATGTGATACGTCGTTATGAATTGCATTTGAAGATCGGTGTTGAAGACCGAGTATTTGTGAAAGCGATAGGATGACCTATCGATTGTCTCTGCACTGGGTAGCTCCTGGTATTGAGATCTCCTAAGTGATGGGAAATTCGATCGGGATTGTGAATACCCGTATTGCAAGGGCTTCGTAAGAAGTGCCTTCGGTTTTGTTCGAGCCCGGAACAGACTTGTATGGATTGTATGCCTGACATTACAATTTGAGATATAAAGCCGATTTCATTCAAATATATTTCTGTTGGTGGCGGAGAATTTATTCTTTGCTTAACACCCTTCTTTGAGACGTACGAGCTCAAAGGTTATATAGTTGAAGTTATCAGCGATATATTCCCAGTTTGGTAATGTGACATGCTGAGTGATGCTGAAATGATCATTGTGTTGATTATTGTGATAGGATCATTTATTTGATCGTCTATCTTAGTGATCATTGTGTTGATCATTTGTTGACCCAAAGCATGGCTTTTGTATAAAGTATGTTTTTGTGGACGTGAATTCGTCGAGCCTCACACCCCGTGAATGGTTAAAACAGGAAAGAAGCAGCAAGGTTATGAGGGGTAGCACCCTTTAGGATGTGTCCATTTCCTTCTGGAAAAGGGTGGTATCATGGTATGGAGCCCAGATACTTACTCATGTTGAAAACACTTTGTTATGATTGTGTGAATTGATTAGAGAGCGCTCTCGGAAAAAGGTCCCAAAGGACCGGGGGATGGCATATTCGGTCAGTTGTTGCTCAGTTAGGAGTAACCCGGCCTTGTGTTGGTTGAGATCCGGTTTGGTTCTCGGGGATGTCCATCCAGAGGCATTCTCATGTGGCAATGGGAAGTTCCTTGGCCTGATCATTCGTTGGAAATCCAATTCCCAATACGAAACTTTTACGGTATTAGTTGTAGAACCTGCCATTCACTTATGGTGGTCACCACTGTTTGGATGGTAGCTATAGTAGGCATAGTTCGAAATGTCTATGTTGGCTAAGATTTATATTCTACTTTCGAAATGAATTTGTTATACACTATGCACTAATAATAATATCAAATGTTATTTTAAATGCGTATCAAGCATCTTTGACTATCATAAGGAGAAATCTCCTCCGATTCTGCGTTTGCATGTGTGTGTGTGCGGGAGGCCTTATGGTAGTCTCATTTTTAAAAGCATTGCGAATTGATTTAAAAATATTCCTCTATTTTGATTTTAAAGATAAATAAACTGTTTTGAGTTCTCACACCAGTCACATGACTGACTTGGAGTTTATTGTTTTCCTTCCTAAACTCTGGGTGCCCACCAATTTCCACACGGGCAGTCAAGAGTTAGGTTTATCAGGATATTCTGGATATTCTGGAGTTGCTGGAGGCAAGCTGGATGGCATGGCGTATTACTAGTTTGTATAGTATTTCTTTTCCGCTGCACTGTTTGTTGTTGTATGATGTTGTACACTCTGATGATATGATGTGATGTAATGAAATGTAATGTAATAACTGATATAGTTCTTTGTTTAAAGATTATTCATTTATTATTATATGTTGTTCCGCTGCGAATTGTGAGATTCTGTTGTTGTTCTGTTCCTTTCTGTCCCGTTCTATTTTCTTTTCTGTCTTCTATTTTCAAATTCTCTTTATCTATTTTTAAAATTCTTCTATCTTCTCTTTTTCAAAATTCTCTGTTTTCTAAAAATTATCTATCTTCTTTTCTCTCTATTTCCTATCTCTTCTCTCCTCCCTAATTTCTATCTTTTTCTCTTCTTCTTTCCTAAATTTTTCTTAAATAAAACCCTCAGTGTTCGGTTTTCCGTCATTTGATTTCTCGGCAGTCGATAAAGTGAGTGTCGATGTCGAATTTTCGGAAGACGAAGAATCGTGTCCTGACAATGTGGTATCAGAGCTCTTATGGTTAAGCGACAACCATGGTTCTGTTGGGTATTACTCGTTAGAGATAGAGTCAGCAGTACTCTAGAATGAGTTTGAGTGTAATAATAGTTATGAGAGCGTATTTGTTAGTGAATATAAAATTGTTTTATATTGTGATGATTGGTTTATTGAGTGGTATATGAACTTTCGTCAGCGTGGTCCGCAAGACTATGCCGAAGGGGTTTCTAAACACTTGAATAGAACAATTCGACACAGTATTGTTTTAAATTGGGTAAATAAAATAATTTTACCTTGATTATATTTGATATATAAAGGAATAAATTTTCAAAATTATTAAAGTGTATATAAGTAGATTGTTTAGTTGTTTGAATAGTCTAAAAAAAAAGAATAATTGTATAAGTAAATGAATTATAAGAATAGAATTATAATTAAAGTGTTTACAATTGTGAAATAAACTTATATATATAAGAAGTGAAACTATATGAATATGAGTTGTAAATAAAAGTGAATTTAAAGTTAAATAGAATACAACTTAAGTGTTGTTGAATGGAATTGATTTTGGTATCGAAGTAAATAATCAAGTGGATTAAATAAATATAAACTTGAGTTATATAAATGAAATCCAACTTTGGTAATTTAATGGAATTAATGGATTGAATGATTAATCAATTGAATGTAAAATTTAAGTTGATAAGGAATAATTAATGAAAGTGTTAATTCATTAAAATCTAATTTTATTGGAAGTTGAATAAAATTGAATGAAAATCAATTTAATAAAACCAATTGGAAAGTAAAGATGTTAAACCAAATTGAAGGAATATAAGTGAAAAGAATTTGGTTGTAATTAATATAAATTGGTTGTTATATGATTGTTATATGATTGTTAGTTGATTGTATATAATTCATTAAGTAGTTAATGAAATTGAAAGCTAAAGTAAATTGAATTCAAATTAGAAATAAATAAATTTGAATAAAATTGAATGTGAATTGGATTTAATTAGTAAATGTTAACTAATTAAAATTGAGAATGAATGTTAGTAAGAACATCCAATGTAAATGAATCAAATGTGATTTAAAGTGAAAACCAATTCATTGAATATTAATGAGAATATGAATGAATATAGATTTAATAGATGGTTGATGTTTGCATTTGTTGTTTAGTTGCATTTGCTATGTGACATATATAGTTATTATGTTGCTATATGTTGTATATTGATACTATTTTCATATATGCATGATTCTCATGTTGTTTGTTGAGTATTTAGTAGGTGCGGATCGCATTTGCTTTGCATTTGGAGTTCGCTTTAGCGCTATATTAGCCGTATATGCTCGCTAATAAAATATAAGGTACATATCTCGGATTAAATATCGCACTTTTATACTTTTTTTCCCTTCGGGATGCCTCATTACTTGATGAGATGTATATTTGTGATATATATACTGTCATTTTTTTTTTTTTCGGATCGAGCCGCGCAAAGGAGACATGGCGAATTTTTCCGGAAATTTAAGGCGTTAGAAAAATTTTGAGAAAAATTGGGAAAATTTTTGAAAACTTTAAACTTTGATTTGGAATTGAAAGTTAAACAATAGTAGTTGTTTTTGAAAAGATAACTAAGTATGATTTGAAAACTTAGTAAAAGTTATCATAAGGAATTTAATTATGAATTTTGGAAAGTTAATAAATTCTGTAACCTTTCTTAATTGTAATTTCGAGGACGAAATTCTTTTAAGGGGGAAAGATTGTAACGACCCAGAATTTTTAATAATTAAAATTTGAATATTTAATTAATTTTAAATATTTATAAGTGGATTTTTAAGTCGAATAAATTTTTATTTGAATTTTTGAATTTAATTGAATAATTAAATCGATAATTTAATGTGTTAAATTATGGAAATAATTAAAAATTGAGTTAAAAATGATTGTAAATAATTTGGAAAATTTTATTTAATCATACTGGAGTTATAGAAATATTTTAGAACTTTTAAAATCGAATTAAAAGTTAATCTGTGAAAATTGAATATTTTAATATTAAATAATCGACTGTAAAATAGCCAATTTTTGAACAGTCTCAGAATTGAACGAAACCAGTTTCATTGGATCCGTAATAGTTAGTTATTACTGGATTTCAATTTTCGTGTCAATCGGAGCTATCGTTTGATCGTGGCAGCTCGAAACGCATCGATTTATTTTTAATTTAAATTTGACGAGTCAAAATAGCCATTTTTCAAAAAGTCTCGGATTTCGACGAAACCAGTTTCATCGGATCCGTAATGTGATATTATTGTAAGGTTTCAAATTTCAAGTCGTTTGGATTTACCGTTTGTCCGGTACGAATTAAAACGCCTAGAAATCGCTTAAATCGGTTTAATTCAAATTGAACGTTTTCAGCCATAACTCGCACATACTTCCGAATTAGCTTCCGAAACCTGTTCCATTGTGTCCGGAACGCGGGATAAACCCTAGGTACGCTGGTTACGGCGCCTAAATCGGAGTTCGGAATTCCCGGGATGAATAGTGTTTACGCTTGCTCGTTCCTTATAAATAAGCCTCTACCCTTCATTTAAAATAAAAAAAAAAAAATACAAAACCCTAGCCATATTTGCAGCCGCCACCCCCCCCCCCCCCTGAACGGCCAGTTTTTCTTCTCCTTCCTCCTTCGATTCCACCAAATCCAGCAGCTATTAGCTTAAACTTTCAACTGGAAAATCGTAGATCTCATCGAACACATCGAATCCAACGGTCGAGATGGAGAACGGAGCTGCGAATTGATGGGAATTCGTGCTTAAAGCTACTCGGTTGCGCACGAAATTCTAGACACTACAGGGGGCCGAGCTCCACTAGCTTGGGGCCGAGCATAGAGCAAGCAATGGCCTTCGACATGGTGGGGTTGTGATGGAATATAGTTGAGTGATTGAGGTGATAGATTAAACCCTAGAATTCATAATATGGGTTATGTGTGTGCGTTTTGGGTCTGTAGAGGACGTGGGGGGGGGAAGATGAAGGGGACGGCCTGATGGGAGTGGAAGCAGATCTAACGGTTTTGAATTAAGTGAGGTTATATTATTATAAATTTAAGTTGTAAAGTTATGTTATAAAACTCGTGTAACTTCATAATATCATAACTTTTTCATACGAGGTCGAAAAAATGCAAACTCAGTTGCGTTGGAATCGTATGGACGAGCACTACGCGATGGAGTTGGTTTGGAGTCGTTTGGAGTTAGTGAGAATTTCGGGTAAAATTAAACGCGCGTTTAATTTTATTCGAAATTAAAGCTTAAACGGAAATTAAAACCAAGGTGAGAATTTCTCACTCAATCGAATAGATTTCGATTTTATTTTAAATAGTTAGATTTAAAATATTTGAATGCATGTTTGAATGATGACTGTAAATTATTGATTGTTTAAAATAGACATTATGCGCCGTTAGTAAGCGGATGTTATTTAGTAAAAACATATACCGCGAATATTTCATAAACAGTGAAATTGGTATTATATATAATATCGATATATATATATTGGCATATGTATATATTGCAGTTGTTGATTTCCCGCATTTTTTTGTTTAGCGGATGAGACCCTATTACGCCGTTATTAAGCGGATAATATTTATTAAGAACATATACCGCGATAATTTCGTACTGGAGCGAAATTGGTATTGTGCTAATGTTTTTGGATGCAGGAAACAGGTTGGAGGGATCCAACTGGATTCCTCAACAGTTTTTATTTTATTTCAGATATTTTGATATTTGATTGATTATCATATCGATATATGATATCGTTGTTGTCGTGATTGACTATTTGGTGTGTAGCATCATTGGACCCAGATTTTGGGATTTTAAAATGATCTTTAAAATGATTTTTGAAAATATACTTTATTTTTGGAATTGATCCATTATAAATAAATAAACGTTATAATTTTTAAAGTTATAAAATTATGGGTTTTGTGAAATATAGTTAAAAAGCTGATTTTTAGAAATACGATTAAAAGTCGATTTTTGAGAAATATGAACTAATGATTTTATAAAATAATTTAGATTGGATTTTTGAATACATGATAAAAGTTTAAAATATAGGATTTATAAAATTTGATTATTTTATAAATCGAAATGATGAAATTATAAAGGAAATTAAAGACGTTTTAGAATAATAATATAAACTGATTTATATTAAGAGATTTATAAATGGATATTTATAAATTGAAATATAGACATTATAAAACGAGTTTTTATAAGTGTTTGAATGTAGTGAAAATGAATTTCATAATAGAATGAAATTTATAGAATTATAAACTGTGAAGTTATAAACGAAATTTATAAATAGTAAGATTTATAAATTTGGTGAAATTATTTGAAGAATAGATTTATTAAATAAATAAATCTTATAAGTTATAAGGTTTATAAATTGAAAAGTCTTTAAAAAGAACGATTTTGTAAAATAATCGTTTTATAAGCAATTGACTTATAATATGAACTTTTAGTTTATAATTGAGATATGAAATCAAATATGTTAATAAAGGAATTTATAAAAAGGAAGTTTTTATAAATAAATAAATATGGAATTTATAAACGTTGTTTTATAAATCCGCAAATAACTTATTTTGATAAGTTAATTGTTATAACTTAGAAATGGAGTTATATTCACATTTTTTAATAGTGAATAATCCTTTGAATTAAAATGAATAAAAGAATGAAATTGGTTAACGTAGTTTATTCACGTTTTTGAATAGTGAATAACACGTTAAAGAAATTGTTTAGAATGTGAATGTTTTAAATAGAATTAAAACGATCCAACAATGTTTTAAAAGGTATTGAGATTCGAAACCATAGATTTCAACATTTATTGTTGAAATAGATGTTTCGAGAAATAAAAGGAAATAGTGGACTATAACACTGTTGTTATAGTAAATGATTTCCGAAAAGAAATGTTTTGAATAGTATTGGGATGTATATATATATCTATTTTAATTCCGAATCCCTATACTAGTGATTTTGGGTTGTCGTAACGATGTTTTACGCAACATTCGTTTTGGCCCAAATAAAAATGTTAAGTGAATGATTTCCTTAAAGAAAGAAATATATACTTAATTCGGTTTAAGTATATTGAATATTTTCTAAGTGTTGAAAATAAAAGAAATTTGTGAATTACTTATGAATAAATAAGTATGGAATTGTTTTCCAATATAAAGTGAATAATTAGGATTTATCTTTTTGAAGATAAATTGAAAATGAATATTATAAATCGAATTGAAGTCGTATATTCATTAATACTTTGGAATGTAAATTCACCAGAGAATCTATAAATGAAAGGTAGAATTTGTTTAAAAATAAATATTGATTTGTTTTTAAAGTGTTGAAATTATATATCTTGTAAAGATATTTTGGAAATGTAAATAATTTGGAAAATTATTTGGAATCTGGTGATGTATGCATATCCATTAATAGTTCAATAACCGACTATCAATATTTCCCTTTGAATGGGTATTTGATGTGAATTGATTGAATGTGAATGCTACACTTATTTTTGAATAAGCGCTCACTATTCGGGTTAACCGGGAAAGGACCATGGGGTCGTATAACCCATTCCGAATATGTGATACGTCGTTATGAATTGCATTTGAAGATCGGTGTTGAAGACCGAGTATTTGTGAAAGCGATAGGATGACCTATCGATTGTCTCTGCACTGGGTAGCTCCTGGTATTGAGATCTCCTAAGTGATGGGAAATTCGATCGGGATTGTGAATACCCGTATTGCAAGGGCTTCGTAAGAAGTGCCTTCGGTTTTGTTCGAGCCCGGAACAGACTTGTATGGATTGTATGCCTGACATTACAATTTGAGATATAAAGCCGATTTCATTCAAATATATTTCTGTTGGTGGCGGAGAATTTATTCTTTGCTTAACACCCTTCTTTGAGACGTACGAGCTCAAAGGTTATATAGTTGAAGTTATCAGCGATATATTCCCAGTTTGGTAATGTGACATGCTGAGTGATGCTGAAATGATCATTGTGTTGATTATTGTGATAGGATCATTTATTTGATCGTCTATCTTAGTGATCATTGTGTTGATCATTTGTTGACCCAAAGCATGGCTTTTGTATAAAGTATGTTTTTGTGGACGTGAATTCGTCGAGCCTCACACCCCGTGAATGGTTAAAACAGGAAAGAAGCAGCAAGGTTATGAGGGGTAGCACCCTTTAGGATGTGTCCATTTCCTTCTGGAAAAGGGTGGTATCATGGTATGGAGCCCAGATACTTACTCATGTTGAAAACACTTTGTTATGATTGTGTGAATTGATTAGAGAGCGCTCTCGGAAAAAGGTCCCAAAGGACCGGGGGATGGCATATTCGGTCAGTTGTTGCTCAGTTAGGAGTAACCCGGCCTTGTGTTGGTTGAGATCCGGTTTGGTTCTCGGGGATGTCCATCCAGAGGCATTCTCATGTGGCAATGGGAAGTTCCTTGGCCTGATCATTCGTTGGAAATCCAATTCCCAATACGAAACTTTTACGGTATTAGTTGTAGAACCTGCCATTCACTTATGGTGGTCACCACTGTTTGGATGGTAGCTATAGTAGGCATAGTTCGAAATGTCTATGTTGGCTAAGATTTATATTCTACTTTCGAAATGAATTTGTTATACACTATGCACTAATAATAATATCAAATGTTATTTTAAATGCGTATCAAGCATCTTTGACTATCATAAGGAGAAATCTCCTCCGATTCTGCGTTTGCATGTGTGTGTGTGCGGGAGGCCTTATGGTAGTCTCATTTTTAAAAGCATTGCGAATTGATTTAAAAATATTCCTCTATTTTGATTTTAAAGATAAATAAACTGTTTTGAGTTCTCACACCAGTCACATGACTGACTTGGAGTTTATTGTTTTCCTTCCTAAACTCTGGGTGCCCACCAATTTCCACACGAGCAGTCAAGAGTTAGGTTTATCAGGATATTCTGGATATTCTGGAGTTGCTGGAGGCAAGCTGGATGGCATGGCGTATTACTAGTTTGTATAGTATTTCTTTTCCGCTGCACTGTTTGTTGTTGTATGATGTTGTACACTCTGATGATATGATGTGATGTAATGAAATGTAATGTAATAACTGATATAGTTCTTTGTTTAAAGATTATTCATTTATTATTATATGTTGTTCCGCTGCGAATTGTGAGATTCTGTTGTTGTTCTGTTCCTTTCTGTCCCGTTCTATTTTCTTTTCTGTCTTCTATTTTCAAATTCTCTTTATCTATTTTTAAAATTCTTCTATCTTCTCTTTTTCAAAATTCTCTGTTTTCTAAAAATTATCTATCTTCTTTTCTCTCTATTTCCTATCTCTTCTCTCCTCCCTAATTTCTATCTTTTTCTCTTCTTCTTTCCTAAATTTTTCTTAAATAAAACCCTCAGTGTTCGGTTTTCCGTCATTTGATTTCTCGGCAGTCGATAAAGTGAGTGTCGATGTCGAATTTTCGGAAGACGAAGAATCGTGTCCTGATTTAGACTATTTCATTATTCCATATTAAACGATCCTACCGCTTAGCCTCTTTCAATTGGTATCAGAGCAAGGCCGTCCTATAACCATAACACCGTTATTAGACATATTGATAATATGAAAAATAACGCAAGTACAAGCACAACATCTGCCTATAATTCTACATTTGCGGAAGGACAATCTACCCAAAGACCTCCTCTATTCAATGGACTAAACTATAACTATTAGGCTACAAGGATGAGGATTTATATGCAAGCAACAAGTTTCGAAGCCTGGAATGCTACTCAAGCAGAGTTCGTTGTACCCACAACCGATTATCCTACATGGACACAAATTCAAAAGAACGAAGCTAGTGCAAATGCCAAAGCTATGAATATGCTATTTTGCGCCCTGGATAGAAATGAATTCAACCGTGTTAGCATATGTACTATTGCATATCAGATATGGGAAACACTTAAAGTCATACATGAAGGCACAAACAAGGTTAAACAAACAAAGATATCCATGCTGAAGAATCAATTCCAAAACTTTAGAATGCGACAAAATGAATCCATCAATGACATGTACTCAAGATTTCAAGACATTCGTCATGCTCTAATCGGACTAGGAGAAAGATACACGAACTTTGACATTGTGTCTAAAGTTCTAAATTCACTCACTGATGAATGAGAGAGAAAAGTACAAGCAGTCGAGGAAGCAAACGATCTATCTACAATGAATCCAGAAGAACTGATTGGAAATCTTATGTCGTATGAAGTAAATATGCAAGCTAAAAAGGATCAAGCTCAAGAAAGAAAGAATGTTGCTTTTCATGCGGAAAAGGAAGAATCAGAGTCTGAAGATGAGGATCTAGCATTTATAGTCAAAAATTTCAAGAAATTCTTAAAGTATAGAAAAGGAAATAAAAACGGATTCAAAAAGAATTTCTTGAACAAACCTTCATCCTCAAATATAGAATGCTTCAATTGTCACAAGAAAGGACACATGCAAAAAGATTGTCAAGAACAAATGAAGGAAAATCATAAAAACTTCAACAACAAAAACAAGAAGGATAAATTCAAAAAGAAGGCATTTTCTATAACATGGGACGATTCAAATTCATCTTCATCCGAAAATGATAGTGATAGCGACAATGAACAGGCAAATGTATGCTTCATGGCTCAAGAATCTGAGGTAAATAATTTAACTTTCGACGATTTAATTGAAGTAAACACTAAACTTTTAAGCACAATAAAAACTCTTAAAAAGAAACTCAAAGAAACTTGTGAAAATCGAAACAAAGCTGAATTTGAAAGGGATATGTTAAAAGATGAAAAGAAAATCTTAGAAGAAGAACTTGAAAAAGTTCAAGAATCTCATTTGGAAACTCAATTATCACTCTTAAGTCAAGAAATTGAAACTCAAAAAACAAATAATGATATAATTGTTTCTGAAAATCATGAGTTGAAAACTAAGATTAGATAAGTTGAGTTGGAAAATAATAGTCTTCAATCTAGATTAGATGACATCACTAAAAATATTTCTAACTTTAACAAAGGAAGAGAAAATTTATCTAAGATTTTATAAAATTCTCAATTCTCTTCAAGTAAACATGGATTAGGATATAAAAAGGAGTCAAAAATTCCTAAAAAGAAAAATACAAATTTTAAGAGGAATATGGATTCAAAACAACAAATATTGCTAAAGAAACCTATTAAAACAAAAGTAGAAAATAAGGCAGTTAAAATTTTGATACCAAAAACTAACAATGTTTTAATAAGAAATAAATACATTAAAACATTTATGGATAATGTTCATCATAGTGAAAACTATATTTATAAAAAGGATACTAAACCAAATTGGGTTTGGTTTCCTAAACTCTAACTTTTTAGGACCCTATTAAAAGGTGGGTACTAATAATTTCATATTTATTTTCAGGTCCCACTCAAAAAGAAGAAATGGATATTAGACAGTGGTTGTTCAAAACACATGACCGGAGACAAAGATATGCTTACAAACATAACATACTTTGATGGTGGCTCGGTTACCTTCGGAGACAATTCAAAAGGGTATATCATTGGCAAAGGAGATGTGAACAATTACGGTACATCAAATTTACCTTTTATAACAAATGTTTCATTAGTTGAAAATTTAAAACATAATCTACTTAGCATAAGTCAATTATGTGACAAAGATTTTAAAATAACTTTCTCCAATAATAAATGTAGTATTTTTGATCAAAACCAAAATCTTATTTTTGAAGGAAATAGAGATAGAAATATTTATGTTTTAAATATGAATATTAATCATAATTCAAGTATATGTTTACTTGCCAAAGATAATGATCCTTGGTTATGGCACAAAAGATTTTGTCATATAAATTTTTAAACCATTAGAAAACTTTCTAAAAATGAATTAGTAAGATGTTTACCCAAAATAAACTTTAAAATAAAAAATCTTTGTGATGATTGTCAAAAAGGAAAATTAACGAAATCATCTTTCAAATCTAAGAAAAATATTTCAACTTTACAACCATTAGAATTACTACATATGGATTTATTCGGACCAACACAAGTTCAATCCATTAATCATAATCGATACGTATTTGTAATAGTTGATGATTTTTCAAGATACACATGGACTATTTTTATGAAAAATAAAAGTGACACTTTTGAGCATTTTAAAACATTTGTCAAAAGAATTCAAAACACTAAAGATTTGAAAATCAAAAATATTCGAAGCGATCATGGAAGCGAATTCGAAAATGAAGTTTTTGAAACTTTTGTAAAAAGAAAGGAATAAACCATAATTTTTCTTTTCCTAGAACTCCTCAACAAAATGGAGTTGTAGAAAGAAAGAATAGAACATTACAAGAATGCGCAAGAACATTATTAAATGGATGTTCTCTACCAAAACATTTTTGGGCAGAAGCCGTTGCTACTGCATGCTATGTATTAAATAGAATATCAATTAGAACATTAACTAAGAATACTTCTTATGAACTATTTAATAATAAAAAGTCAAATATATCTTATTTTAAAATATTTGGATCAAAATGTTTCATTTTAAATACAAAAGATCAATTAGGAAAATTCGATTCAAAAGTTGATGAAGGAATTTTCGTAGGATACTTAGAACGAAGTAAAGCATATCGAGTTTTTAATAAACGAACAAACTTAATTGAAGAAACTTTGCATATATCTTTTGATGAAAATTTTAATAAAAATTTAAATACAAAAGATGATGAAGAATTGATAAATATAGAAGAAACAAACCTTGAAAATAATAATAATGAACTAAGATCTCCTCCTAGAATATTACGAGATCATCCAACTCAAAATATAATAGGAGAATTAAATTCTCAAGTTAGAACAAGAAATCAACTAAATCAAATGGGTCATGTAGCTTTCATTTCATCAATAGAACCTAAAAATCCAAAAGAAGCATCAACAGATGATTATTGGATTATCGCAATGCAAGAAGAATTAAATCAATTTGAATGTAACAATGTTTGGGAATTACTTCCCCGTCCTAATAATCAATCAGTAATTGGAACAAAATGGATTTACAAAAATAAAATAGACAAACAAGGTAATATAACAAGGAATAAAGCAAGACTAGTAGCACAAGGGTATAATCAAGAAGAAAAGGTATTGATTTTGAGGAAACATTTGCTCCCGTTGCAAGACTAGAAGCAATACGAATACTATTAGCCTTTGCTAGTTTTCACAATTTTAAACTCTATCAAATGGATGTTAAAAGTGCATTTTTAAATGGTTTTATTAAAGAAAATGCTATGTAGAATAACCTCCTTTATTTATACATGAAAAATATCCGGATCATGTATTTAAATTAAAGAAAGCACTATATGGTCTCAAACAAGCACATCGTGCTTGGTATGAAAGACTTTAAAGTTATTTATTAAACTCGGGATTTAAAATTGGAAAAGTAGATCAAACGCTTTTTATTAAAAATACTTCCAAAGATATTCTAATAATTCAAATATACGTGGACGATATTATTTTTGGTTCAACAAATGAAAATTTATGTAAAGAATTTTCAAATATAATGACTATTGAGTTCGAAATGTCTCATATGGGAGAATTATTCTATTTTCTCGGACTTCAAATCAAACAATTAACAAATGTAATTTTTATAAACCAAGAAAAATATTATGCTAATTTAATTAAGCGGTTCGGTATGGAAAACACTTCTGCTAAACCTACTCCTATGAGTACCACTATGCATCTCGATCGAGATGAAAATGGCAAAAGTGTAGATCAAAAATTGTTTAGAAGTATGATAGGTTCCTTACTTTACTTAACCACTAGTAGACCTGACATAATGATGAGTGTTTGTTTATGTGCACGCTTTCAATTCGATCCTAAAGATTCACACTTAAGAGCAGTAAAACGAATAATGCGATATCTTAACAAAACTAAAGATTTCGGTCTTTTCTATCCAAAGGAATGTCCATTTGAGTTAGTATCATGCAGTGATGCTGATTTTGGTGGATCTCGAACAGATAGAAAAAGTACAAGTGGTACTTTCCATTTCATTGGAAAATCACTTGTATCTTGGTTTAGTAAGAAACAAAATTGTGTCTCGCTTTCGACATGCGAAGCAAAGTATATATCAACTGCTTTAGCTTGCACTCAAGTTATATACATGCAACAAACACTTAAAGATTTTAATATAAATTTAACAAATTCTACAATATACCGTGACAATACAAGTACAATAAACTTATCTAAAAATTCGGTTAATCATTCTCGTACAGAACATATAGATATTCGTCACCATTTTCTACGTGACAATATCGAAAAAGGAATAATTAAATTAGAACATATTTCTACCGAAAATCAAATTGCCGATATATTTACTAAACCTCTATTAGAAAACTCCTTTATAAAACTTCGACGAGAATTAAGTATAATATCCTTTAAAGATATTAATTAGAAATATATTAGAAATATTCCCACATTTCAGTCGACTAAATGTTCAGTCGACTGAATAAGAATTTCAAATATTTTCAGCTATGTTATATGTTACATTATATAATTTATAGACCACACATTTGTAAAACTGAATTATTAAATAAGAAACATACATTTTAACAAAATCCTCTTTACCACTAAATCGCTATACGGTTAAAAATTCTTATTAAATTATAACTGTTATTTGTTTAGTAAAATTCTATTATAAATAAACTCTTAAAAATGATTTTATTTTCATCTTGATTTTACGAATAAAATCTTAATTAAATATAAAATGTCATCCAGCAACTCCTTCTCTCCAATCAATATCACCTCGTTAGTAGATAACACTCCAACATCGCCAAAACTTCCCACACCAACACCTGCACATGAGCCTGTTTACAAATGGGAAAATTATCGTACTGGTTTCACTCCAGAAAATCTAAAAAGGCAAAACGCGGACTCTTTATTTCACCTGACACAAAAAGAAAGATTGATGAAATTCATCATTTTCAACAGCAGTAGATAGATCTTCAACGAGAGCTATACTTCGAGCAAAAAGTTACGGCAAGACGTTTGAGCTTTCTAGAACAAATCGGGTTACGCTTCTGTGGATCAAAGAAGAACGAAGTGGCCGAACCCCTACCTCGCCCCGTCATCTCTCTTGATCCTTTTTCATCTTATCGTACACCAGTCGATCCTATGAATCCTTGGACATCTCCTAAAACTCCTCAATATAGTCCGAATTCATGGGATATAAATTACATGAAGAATGAAGGAAAGAAGTTTTCAAGTCCATCCCCAAAGAAATAGTTAAATTTTGACATATTTGTATGTTGTTACATCAATATTTTTGTAACTGTTTCTTTAAATAAATTGTTTAAATTCAAAAATTAACTGAAACAACAAAAATGCATGTTTCAGTCGATTGAGTGCCCCTGCTAAGTTCAGTCGACTGGAACCGTCTGCACAGTCGACTAAAAATTCAACAGAAAAATTTAGCAACAAAATTCAGTCGACTAAATGTACTGCTCAGTCGACTGAATCTATCACAGAATACTTCGGCCTTTGATTCAGTCGACTGAACGCTGCTTCCCAGGCAAAATTTCCCCTTTTAACCACCAGATTTTACCCTACCAATTCACTTTTACCTCCTACAAACCTTCTTCCCCAAATTAATTTCGAAACCCTAGCTCCCAAATTCCTCAAAATCAAATCAATTCTCACCCAAATGGCACCAAAAAGAGCAAGAGCTTCATCTTCTTCATCCCCCGAGCCAATTGATGCTCAAATAGCACAATGGCTTTACGATGGAACCGCTGTCACTCGATGGAAAAAGATGAAAAATTCAAGAATTTTCGAGCATTCTTTTGTTGATTTTCAAAGTTTTCAAACCTACAACATCCAAGCATTAACAGATCCGGCAGGTTTAACTTCTCTTTTAGATTTGAAACGAAATGACCATGCCATTAATCATGTAATGGTAAAATTATTTTATGCTAATCTTAATCTTGGACACCAAACTCCAAGAAATCCAAACAATAGTGTTGGAGTATGGTGTGTGGAAAGAAAGTTTGGTTTTCATTGGATAGAATAGCACATATTTTAGAGTCTCCAAATGTCGGGAGAAAGTTAGAAGAAATAGAATTCAATCCACACATTCGTGACAACATCAACCATCGATTCATGGATGATAATATCAACTTTAGGGATTATAAGTCCACCTCTCTTCGACCTATGGCGAGAATCCTCCATAAATCCCTAATGAGAACGATTACTCCTCGTACGGGATTGTACGAAATTGTCTACCCAAATAACTATCGAGCTCTATATGCTATTTTTTGCAATGTACAAGTTAATTGGGTACAGCTTATTCTTGATGAGTTTCTCCCTTTCAACAATGGCAAATGCGCACTATTTACTTTGGAGAGTACATCATGCGACTTCTCCTAAATGTCGATACGCCGTTACCTGAATCAGAGAATACAATGGTCCATCAAATTAACCATCGGACCATAAGCCTAATGCAACTCCCATCTCGACCTCCTCACATAATATCACTCGCCGAATGGGAAGCAAGGCATCAAGAACAACAACAACAACAACCTCCTCAACCTCGCCACGAAGAACATCTCGAGCAAGATGATGAAATTCGTCTTGTTGACCCAAGCTTCACTACCAACCAATCCTTGGGGATATTGTCAAGAAATCAAAAAATTCTTGACACTCGTCTTAAAAAGGTAGATCATAAGCTTGATGAAATCAAAGGATTCTTCAACAAGCTTTGGGATGCAATCTCGTGCTCAAGCACCACTACTTCTTCGACATATCGTGGCAAACGTCCAGCACCTACGTTTACATGGACGACATCCGAAGAGCATATAGTAGCAGCGCAATCGGAGCTAGTTGTGGCCAAGGAGGAAGAGCACCTAGACCACCAACAGGAGGACCCGTCATATGTGAACCAACAGGAAGAGAAGGTTCATATGACTGGGATAAGGATGATTAATTTTGTTGTTTTGATGTGTATTTTTAACTTTCTAATGGCTTGTATAAATAGCCATTTTATGCTTGTCTGTCACAACATTTTTTAATTCATGCTTATGCAAATATTCTCTATGATTTAGTGATTGTTTTGATATATTATTACTGCTGTTAGTTCTTCCTTTTGTCGATGACAAAGGGGGAGAAAATCTATGGTACTAACTTTGTTTTGTAGGAAAGATAGTGCATACATTCAGGAGGAGAAAGTAAGTAAAACATCTCTAGAATAAATCAGTATTGTCATCAATCAAAAAGGGGGAGAATGTTGATACGCGAAGATTTTGATCAATGACAATGTGCTTTTACAAACAAGGAAGAAATATATGCAAAAGCTAGAAGAAGATCAATGAAGATCAAAGTATAAACATTAGTATGATTTTCTGTGGATCTTAGTGTAGATTATTTTTTAAAATCTATCCTCAAGAGATTTGCACGAACATTAGAACACATTCATAAAACTTCATTCACATGTTCACTGTGCATACTTTTATACTTCAGTCGACTGAACAGACATGGCCAGTCGACTGAAACTGTACACATATACAAAATTGCACAGTTTCAGTCGACTGAATTACCTGTGCAGTCGATTGAAATTGTTCCTGAAAATTTTTCTTCATATTTTCAGTCTACTGAATCTCCTGCTAGTCGACTGAATTTAAACCTGTGAATTTTCTCTGAAAAGACACCTTCTTCTTCCCAAGAGTTGCAACCATTCATCAATGGAAATGGAAGCATCTCTTGTTTGCAACCTTTGACAACATATGCATCTCTTCTACTAGTATATATACATGATTCTAACATCATTTAATCCACCGAATTCTCTTGCTTTAATCTTACTATTCTCTTGTTCATATTCTCTATATATTCTCAAAGCAATCACTAATTTATTGCTTGAATCATTGTTTTTATTTATAACATTCTTTTGATTCATAGCAATTCACATTTCCTAAATGTTCACAAACACATTGCATACTCTCGAGGATAAGATTATAGGAATATTGTACTACATTAGACTCATTAGTGTTGACAAGAACACAACAAGTCGAATATTGTATTTTAGTAATTGAGTTGAAGTCCTCTTCGGTAGTTGAGGCAAGAAATCTCGTTCGGTTGTTCGGGTAAGTTGTAAACCTATTCCTCCGGGTGAAGTGAGGGTGTTAGTTAGTGAAATTCCTAAGTAAAGCTTAGGGACTGGACGTAGGACGAGAGGTACGAACCAGTATAAAATCCTGGTGTCACCTTGCATTTACCTACTTTATCTATCTAGACTATTTCATTATTCCATATCACACGATCCTACCGCTTAGCCTCTTTCATGTTTGATGATTTTAATGTTTGCTATTTTTGTTGTAATTTGCTATGGATGACACATGATGAAGGTATTGTCAATGTTAGATACTTAGACACCCCATATTGTACTTTGAGTAGCAGCACAACCATATGATGATAGTTTAATATATACCATTATATGCTAACTTATTGGATGTAGGGATATGACAGGTATGACTACATATCATTTGTTCCTATTTACGATGTTTTACGACTTATATCTATTTGGAGATTATAGACCGTTTGTCACGACCCGCACTTCTCGACCCTCGAAAAAAATCAACAAAATACTTCACTTGTATATTATGCCGACGACCGAGTGTCGAAAAAGACAGATTGCTGAGTAAAATAAAGAAGGAGGTAGAAGAAGAGAAAACAAAAACAACATCAGAATCTCACAATCGCAGCAGATCAAAATATAATAGAAAATGTCTGATCTTTACACAAAAAGAAAACCGAAACTGCTTTATATACATACATACATACATACATACATATATATATATATATTACATCATTAGAGTAACCAATAGACATAACAACAATTACCAACCTGGCAGTTATAACAGCCCGCGTTACAGCTTGCTGGCAATTCAACAATCACAACAGCGGAAATAAACAAGTATGGGTTATACGTCTCAGACTCCAGCTCCTCTCCTGAGCTCCCAAGTATCCTATCCTGTATTTTATAATACTAAGTCTGACCCGAGCATTATAATAAAATAACACCCGAGTCAGTCTGGAATACCAACGTGAGAAAACACACTCAATTGAATTATTAGAGTTTTCAAAATCCTTTGAAAATCAAAAGCATCTCGTAAGACCACGCCACAAATAAACATGCCGGGTATTTACCTTACGATAGCCAAAACATTTCTTATCAAAATCCTCTGATATTATAATAGTGTCTAATTACAAATACTTATTCAAAATAGCCAAAATTGTTACATTTATTAATTTCGGCAATACTAGGTTCTACAATTAAAACCGTAATGGCACGTAGGGAGAATGGATTTCCAACTAATGACCAGACACCGAGTACCACCTGACACAGTACCTAGTCTAGATCAGCGTATCGAGGATCCACCCTAAAACCCCTGCAACACAAGACCGGACTACCCCTTATTGGATAGCCCGAATAAGATCACCCCGCGGTTGGGATCAATAACTGCCCACTAAGTCGGATAAAAAGGGACATCTAGACAGGGATGACCTTACCCTAATGGGCGCGACCCACTTAGCCTTCTTGCATAACCCCTGATTTTCGGTCATTCCCAGTTGATGAGGCTCGAGGCTAAGCGTTGCCTTTTTAGAACATTTCACTTAGAATGCTCACTATCTTCCTGACGATGTTCTGAAAGCATTCATCCATACAAGTCCGTTCCGGGTTCGAACGGAATCGAAGACACTACTCCTACTACATCCATTTTGGAATCATCCTCATGATTAGTAGCGATTAGCCCTTACACTTTACTGCTCCATCTTCGAATCCAAGCTCTTGTCTTCATCATGAAAACGTACTCGTTGGATTGAAGTGGCTTTCGGATCACAAATCCGATCTCGGTCTCTTCGAAACAACGTTCGCTATTTCCCGGTTGACTCAACCCCGGTTCTTTAGGAAATACCCCGACGAAGATAAAATCGAAGTTCACCTCCTAATCGTTAGTGGACGGATTTCCTTACCAACGTCCTAGAAGAACGAACGAGTTTATACGTACAGTATAGCACCTCGAACGACAACTGTACCATATAATTCCCGTACTCCTCCTAGAATTTCCAAAGTCATATTTGGGTCCAGATCTGATAGTTGGTTATTTAACTATCAGATAAAAAATCAATTCAACCAATTATTTTATTTCCACTGATAACACCAAGTCTCGTAAAACTTAGATTCTATAATTTAAATCACTTTAATCAAAATAATAGCTATGAAATTCTATTATAAATTTCCAAGCAGAATTTAAGAAACAACTATTTTTTTTAAAATAAAAGCTTTATATAAAGTATAATATTTGAAAATTTCTTTAAAAACATAATGCTAGTTTAACCTTTAAAATAATTATTACTAAAATTAATTTGAATAGATTTACTTTAAAATTCTAAAACAATTTAAAATAATAATTTTTCTAAATGCACTTGGCTTTCAAGTAAATGCACTTCCATTTCAGAATAACCCATATAATCCTTTATAAATCCTGCTAGATTAATCTCAATTTAGTTTACGTTCCAATCCCGAAAATTTTTCTAACACTTTAAAAATGAAACATCTTTTTATTTTTAAACACATTTCCATCTTTTGGAAATCACTTCCAAAATATATACTTAAATCATTTAAAATAAGTTACTAAATTCTTATTCAAAATAATACTTTTGAAAATCTATAAGAGTTTCCTGAGTAACTTAAATCAAAAATTTCCCTTTAAAATAAACTTATTATTCAAATATTTATGTTAAAATTTCCTTTAGAAAACATAATACCATTTTACCTTTAAATAATTAAATACCATAATTACTTAAATAAATATTTACTTTACATTTAAAAATAATTAAAAATAATAATTTCATAAAACATTCTAAAAATACATTTCTTTTAAACTTCTAAATTATACTTGAAAACTTTTCTTTGGAAATATACTTAGTTTCGAGGAAAAATATACTTTCCAGCTTTTAAAAATAAAATCACCTTTTTATTCTTTTTAAATGAATTCACCTTTCTTTATAAATTCCCACCGGAATCTATACTTCCATATTATCCACTGATAAATATTCCACTTCATTATAAACCCGGTTTACAAATTTCCATTCCTCATTTCCTTTTAAATCACAATTTCAAAACACTTAACAAATTCCAAACCAATTTCCTGTATTTAATTCCCCTAAATTTGTTACTTAAAAATTTCTTTTCATTTCTTATAAATCCAATTCATTTTATTTTTAAATATCAGATTATATTCATCCAACCATAACACTGCATAACTAATTTCCAACTCAATCTATCATAGGATATCATATTACAGATATGAAATATAATTAAAATATTTTGAGGAATCAAGTTGAATCCCTCCAACCTATTTCCCTACATCCACAGATGTTAGCACGACAAATAAAATACCATATCCAGACTGATAATAATATTCACATTCAATCAATCAATCATTTAAACATTAACTATTTAAATTAACTGAAATTCCAGATGTGAGTGAGATTAACTCACCTTGAATTGGATGAGCATTTAAAATTTTAAATTAAATAGAACACGTTCGATTTAATCCAAAATTCTCGCTTTCTCCAAATGCCTTCAGATCTGCTGCAACGTGTAGATAGCGTCGCTGCGATTCTAGCGCTCCTTGTTTCGTCGAATTCTGATAATGCATGGAGTTGTTATGCCACTTTAAAGCTTTTAAAATTTATAATACAATTAAATTTCAAAATTTCTCAACCTAGATCAGATCGGACATCGGATCTGCACAAATGAATCACGGTCGCACAAACTTCTTCTTCTTAGATCGCGTATGTAACAACCCGCATATTTATCGATTTTTATATTTAAATATTTTATTTAAATATTTTATCGTTAATCGGATTTTGGTCCGAAGCTACTTTTTGCAAACGGTCAAATTAGGACTCGAGACCACTTCCATTGAGTTCGAAACGTCGTTTGCAATCTTCTAAGTATAAACATTGATATGTTTGGGGTTAGTGGAATTTCACCACTTTTTCACTCGAGCCTTTGGTTTGGACTTTTAGCCCATTAGGCCCAAGTTCCACCCCCCCTTCTTCTTCATTGCTTCATTTCATTTCCTAACACTAAAGCTTCAACAAAAATGGTGAATGGAATGAGAAATTAAAACTCCAAAGTCTTTGTTTTATTGCAACTCCAACATTCAACTCCAAATTCAAGAAGAAGACATCGGATTCAAGCTTGTGGTTGCTTCTCCATTTGCCTTCAAGCTTTGTTCTTCATTTTCATTGGGTTTTGGAGCAAAGGTGAGATTTTTATCTCACAATTCTAGTCTATAACTATCTTGGGTTGTTGGGAATGATTCCCTATCACTTTAGCATGCATATTTGCTTTTGGTTTGGATTGGATTGGCGAAAAACTCCGATTTTTGGCGTTTTGGCGAAATTTCTGCATTTAGGTCGTTCTGGCCATTTTAGGTCGTTCGGAGTTAGGTCGTGTGGATCTTAGGTCGTAGGTCGCGTACAAGATAGCTCCTAGATCGTTCTGGCCACTTTTCGTGTGTTCGAAGTTAGGTCGTTCACGACCTAGTACTTAGGTCGCTCGTGAGTTGGTGGCATAGGTCGTAGGTCGTTTAACTCTTAGGTCGTTAGGCCTTGTGTGTGGAGTTAGATCGCCTGCTTTCCTTAGGTCGTAAGTCGCGTGTGCTTTAGGTCGCGCACTTTCTTAGGTCGCGAACCCTTTTAGGTCGTTGACCACGCTAGGTCGCTTGGCCCCTTCACTGCTTAGGTCGTTAAACCCTTCCTCTTTTGGGTCGCTCCCCTTTGTTTCTTAGGTCGTTAAGGCCTTAGGTCGTGACATTTATAGGTCGCGGCAAAGTTAGGTCGCTCGACCCATGTTGCCGTTAGGTCGCTCGATCCTTGTTGCCGATAGGTCGCGTGCTTTCTTAGGTCGCGTACCTTTAGGTCGCGTGTCCCCTCTACCCCAATTAGGTCGTATGACTCAGCATCGTTAGGTCGTTCGACCTATCTTGCACTCTTAAGTCGTTGCCTCCTTTTTCCTTAGGTCGCTCGACCCCCTTACCCACTAGGTCGCGCACTTAGTTAGGTCGCTCAGCTATTGTGTTAGGTCGCGTGAACCCTTAGGTCGTTAGACCTCATTTTGCTTTAGGTCGTAGGCCTCTTGCCTTCACTTAGGTCGCTGCCCTCTGGACCCCCGCGACCTGACCGGGCAGGTCGAACCCCGTAAGCGGTGGCGTTGCCCCCGCACCCCCACCTTGGGGGGTTGCCACCCCCCCTGGACCCCCCCTCCGTAGGGGATCTTATCTGAAAAACATTGAGCTGATTTCCTTGGATTTTATTCGCATCTCCGTATGCGATCTTTGTGACTGATTGTTTCTACAATTGCTTCTGTGTTTTGTCACTTTATATTATAAAGGTTTCAATACTAGTAGTAAACATCAAAACTCTTTTAACAAACAATTTCAACTCTATTTTTAATAACAAAGCTCTTTTCTTAAACCGTTTTCCAATCTATTAGTATATACAAGCCTTTACCTCACTCGGATGAGAAATCTAATTAAACGACTTAGTAAAACAAGTGGTATGAAACGCTTGCGTTCACTTCGTCGGTTAATTCTTGGACTTGTTCGATTGAACCTCTTGTGACAATTTTATTAGTGAAGATTTACAGTTTGTTCGTAAATATTTAAGTTAAGCAAGTGGTTATGGGACATGAAGCTAAACTTCTATATTTACTAGCTTAGTGTAATTGACACTTCTCGTTGATCTTGATGATCGCTTTATGAATTAGACTAGCAATTGCGCGATGTCTCTTTCATTGCAAGGTTAGGCTAGACACCACTTGTGTGATTCCACTCACACATACCTTTTTGATTTTTGGTTAGCCTTGACCTCATTCGGGTGACTCAGACTCATCCATATGGGGTAGCTCCCCATGGTCTTCGGACCGTCATGTGATAGGCCTCTTTCCCTTTTTATGATTTCTGGATTTCTTGTGTTGATTTCTGGAATTTATCTCTTTGACTTGTCATGAGTACAAGTTTAGGGTATGATGCCCTCTTTGGATCTTTGAGAAGATTCTTGTGATATTGATATATCTCTTATCGGTTGATCTCCTGTTGATCATTATTTGCATACTTATAGTAGTATGTCAGTATGGATATTTTATGTTTATGCCATATCTTTTATGTTATATCATGTCATCTGATATTTATAGCTAGACTGATCCGTTTATTATTTTCTTATAAATAATACTCGGGTCAGACCGAGATGTTACAGGTGCTACTGCTTGACTCCTCCCCCAGTGATTCACTACTCAGACTTTTGGCTACTTGTTTAGATTAGCAGCTTTTGTTGTTTACACTTGAGTTATAGACTCATAGTTGTATTCTTTTGTATAGCACGCGTTGCTATTCTTTTGTATTATCGTGGATCTTTTTAGACCACTTCTCTGATGTACACTTTTATGTGATATATATTCATATCTCTTTCCGCCTTTGTGATATGGATATCTGTGATTGATTCGCATGTTATGCTTACTTCTATATTTGTTTCCGAAGATTATTTTATAGCCACCGTGTGATAAGAAATTACATGGATGGTCGCTCCTCAACAGCCTTATTCTCCGCGCTAGTTGACAGCACTACACCGTAGTGTTCTTGGCTAGCGTGGGTATAGAGGTGGGGCGTCACAGCGTATCAAGATAAACAAAATCCAAATGTTGCCTCCTAGGGTTCATAGCCGCACCGCCTCTGGTCGACCAGAGATTGATCGAGCATCACCATCAGGTAGCCCTTCGTCGTCTCTTCCTCCGCCACAACCACCTTGGAGCTCGGCGCCTCAGATAACTCGAAATGTGTGCACGAATGCGTAGCCTTTGTGGCATGATTTCTGGCAATCCTCTCAATGATATACGATCATACCCGTTGAATAGGTAGATCTATCAGAGCCCTACAACTTCCCAGTTGGGTGTTTCCTCAAAAGATTTGTGGATAAGGAGGAATTGGAAGAAGAAGGAGGAAGCATGCCGGCCATTGATTAGAATAGAATGGCGGCTCTGAGAATTAGCTCTAGGATTTGGGTTGTACAACCCATATATATAACGTTTATAAAAATATTATTTAATTAATATTCTCAAATTATACAAGCTTTACAAACGAACTCCAAATCACACGTGCCGCCTGCTATTTATAAGGTTTTACCCATATTCTGAACACAGTGGAACGTTTTTCGGAGGCTAATTCAATCATATGTGGAAGATAGCTTTTTGAATCGATTTAAAATATTAAATTTTCGATTTTAATTTCAACGCGTTTCTCACCCGTATGAACAAACGGTAACTCCAAATGCTACGAAATTTAAAACTCGATAATAATTAACTATCATGGATCTAATGGAACAGGTTTCATTGAATTTCGAGCCTATGCCTCGGAAGGCTATTTAAACTCGTCGATTAAATCGAGCGATTTCCAAAATCGTCGAAATCTTTTAAAATTTCATTTTTAAAATTTTACTAACTTGATTATAAATCATATAGAACTTATATTCACATTAGAAATCATTTTGATTCATTTTAAACAAAAGTATGATTATTTACACCATTACTATATATTAAATTCTATTATTAAATTAATATAAAAAAAATTCAATTTTAATTTATGGACTTTGATCCCATCCAAGAGTCCAATATTATAATTTAAATCCAATTAGACTTAAATAAATTTGAGAAATCATTTTCATAACTATTTATTCACAGATTGACAAATTATCCCAATTTAAAAAAATTAATTATTATTATGCAAATCCAAATGAATTGCCATATTTGGAATTTTAACTAAATTTTTTTGATTAAACCAAAATCTTCTTATTTCAAAACCACTCATAATCCACACTCAACATTTTGAATGAATTAAATATTCAAAATCTAACAACCAACATTCTGGGTCATTACATTCCTCCCCCCTATAAAAATTTCGTCCCCGAAATTTGCTAAGGTAGGAAAATGCTTTCACATCCATTAACTTAAGCAAAATCCACTTAATTAAAACTTACTTTCACTTCCCAAAACCTTTTAGCTTAAGCCAAAACCATTTGCTTTTATTTCTAACTCAAAAGCTTTGTTTTCAACATCATTTCAAAAAACAAATTTCCTAGTTAATCAAATTTTCAAAATCCACAAAAAATTTCTAACTCCCAAAATTTTTGAAATTTTTTGACAGCATCTCCTTAGTACGGAGAGCACTTTACAATATCACAATTATAATAAATATATATGCGTCGACCCACACGGTTGGAAAACAAAATATATCACAATATATTATCATTTCTAAATTTTTATTGCGTAGGCGTACCTTTCATTAAGCAATTTTAAAACAAGCGGCTAATTTATTTTGCATTTACACGCTCCAAACTCTATGGGTTGTCTTCCGTACCTGTACTTACTCAAACAAGCACATCAGTTTCAACAATATGAAATTTTAACAACATTACATTCATTTACTAGCCAAACACATCAATTACATACCCCAAACTGTGATGACCCGGATTTTCGCGTTCGAAAATCGGCACCCGTACTTCACATCGTACTCGAATGCCGTAGATTCGACCGTTCAAATCTGATTCGCCGAAGCTTATAACACATTAAGTATAACAACACAGCGGAAGAAAAGAATAATATCATATACAACTCCAATGATAGAATATCCAAATATACATTAATGATCAATATCAAAGATACAATGAAATGCTATAGCGGAAACACCAATGAACTTGTAGCGGAAACAACTAGAACTTGGAACTCCAGAAGAAACACCAATATCAGTAATCTTCATAGATAGCTCAAACCACCACCAAGTTGTACCAAGCTAAGCAAGGTCAGTCGTCCTAACCAAAGACTTCAATATCCAAAGTCTCTAAAGAATTCGAAAGAGAAAGCTGAAAGCTACTGAATCGATATCTACTATCTGAAAAACCCAACACTAGACTGCCCGTGTGGAAAATTGTAGGCACCCAGAGTTTAGGAAAGGAACAATAAACTCCGGGTCAGTCATGGGACTGGTATGAGCAAACAAAAATAATTTATCTTTTAAAACAACAACAAAAGATTTTAAAACATTGAGAACCGAAATGCTTTTTGGAAAATGAAACTGCCACAAGGCCTCCCGCCACACACACAATGCAAGCGAACACTTGGAGGAGATTTCTCCATATGACAGTCAAAAATGCTTGATATGCGGAAACCGTTTTATATTATTATTAGTACATAATGCAGAAAACCTTTCGAAATATTATATTAATCTTAGCCAGCATACAACATTTCGTCGTATGCCTACTATAGCTACCATGTTCAATAGCAGGTTACCGCCATATTACATGGCAGGTTATACAACTAAAACCATAAGGACGCGTATTGTTTCTTTGGGTTTCCAACAAATGGTCAGGCAAAGGAACTTCCTTACCGAAATGGGAATGCCTCTGGAAGGACGCCCCCGAGAACCTAACCGGATCTCTGCTAACACAAGGCCGACACTACCTCATGTTTTAACCAAGCTATAACATAGGTAACTAACACACAAGTATGCCATCCCCGGTCGTTACCAACCTTTATCCGAGCGTTCGACACCAACAACCACAAAGTAATAAAATTGCAGTAACCACATAGGTTAAATATTTGGGCTCCATACCATGATGCCACCTTTTATCCAGAAGGAAATGGACATACCCTAAGGGCATGAACCCTAAAAACCTTACTGCAACTTTCCTGTTTCGACCATTTCCGGGGTGTGAGGTCCTGATGCAGTCTCGTCCACAAAGCTACGCTTTTTCACAAAGCCATGCTTCGATCAACAAATGATGGGCAGCACTTCGTATGCTACATTACCAAATTGGGAATGTGTCACTAGTAACCATCAACTACATAACCTCTGAGCTCGTACGTCTCAGATAAGGGTGTTAAGCTAAGAGAATAAAACTCCACCACCAAACAGAAATGTATTAGATAGAAACCAGCTTTACGTCTCAAAGTGTAATGTTAGACATACATCCATACAAGTCTGTTTCGGGTTCGAACAGAACCGAAGGCACTTCACAAATGAAGCCCTTGCACATCCGGATAATTCCTAATCACGTCTGGACCCCCCATCACAAAGGGTGATCAAATCTCTATGTCGGGGATCAGCCGATGCAGAGACATTCGACAAAAAATCCTTTCGCTTTCGAAAATATCCGGTCTTCACCACCGGTCTTCAAATGCTATCCATAATGTCGTATCATTATTTGGAATGGGTTATATGACACAAAGGTCCTCTCTTGGCTAAACCGAATAACGAGCACAGTATTTGAAAACATATGGATATATGAGATCTCAGTTAAATCACAACTTATTACTCAAAACTTTTCTTCAAATGGTCTAAACAAATTACCATCTCAAATCTTTTAAACAAAAATATTTACATCACAAAGTTCACAAAGTTTACTAATCTTTCACAAAGGTTCATTAATACCTTTCCAATTCAAATCTCTTATACAAAAGATACGCTTTTCAGATCCTTTTTCAATTTGAAAACAAACTTCACTAATCTTTAACAAAGATTCATTCATATCCCTTTTCAAAACAATTTTCCTTTCAAATTGGATTAACACATCCAATCTTTAAATCAAAGATTCAATTCATAGCTTTCAAAACCATTTCCGCAAGACAATTCCATTCCAAAACTTTTATATAAAAGATACACCATTTAGAATCCTCTTCGATTCCAAAATAAAGCTTAACAATCTTTCATAAAGATTCATTCATAGTTTTCAAAACTATTTCACAAAGACTTTAAATTCTTTCAACACAAATCGGAAATCCTTTCTTTATATGAAAGCTATTATTTGAAAACAAATAGTTTTCGTTTCGGAAAAATCCGATTACATTTGCACGAGTTAAAGCCCTTCAAGTATAAAACTTGGTTTAAATTCAAATTCCCAAAACAATACCTTTTAAATGGTTTAAAACCCATATAAACACCTTTATAACTTGTATACCCTTTTCAAATCATAATTTCCAAACATAGGATTCAGTTTCAAATTTTGAATTCAAATCCAAATAAAATTATTTAAATTCCCAAAACTTTATCAAGTTATACAAAATAATTTTTTACCTCTTTAAAACTCTTTTTCAAAAGCTTACATATTTAATCCAATTACATTTCCAAAACTATTTTGGATTCAAAATTCAATTTTAAAATCTTTTCAAAAATCTATGACTTAACCAATTTCCTCGTGCAACCCATATTTGTGTGTGTATAGTGTAGTCCAGGGATTTTACCCTATAGTGCAACAATATCAATCATCACAGATTCAATCATATCAATATCGATAAGCGGTAAAATCTATAACGCTTATCTTCATTCACAAATTCACAGATAAAGTAAATTTATCAATCACAAAGATTCACCATTTTGATTAGATGTAGGTTTCGGATAACCAACTGGAATCCGATGTCGCATCGAAATTCAAATGTCGTTTTACGGGCCGAAAGGGTTTTCACATTCACATAGCAGTATATTCATCACAACTCGGCACAAAGCAATTCATATTACATAGCATCGCAATCACATAACAGAGATATCAATCCAATACACAGCATTCAATAACAATCAAACATCTTCAATTAAGATGAATAAATCGTGTGGTTTAAATTAATTAACCCATAATTACTTTCATTAATTATCTTTAATCAATTATTAATTATCATTAATTGCAATTGATTAAGTCTTAATCACCATCATCAATTAATCATTTCTTAATTAATTATCTTAATTAATTTATCCTTAATTCTTAATTAATTAACTCTTAATTACTTTTATTAATTAATTACTTCTTAATTAATTAACCTTAATTATTTATTAAATTAATCTTTAATATTAAGTAATTAATTAAGTAATTATTCTTTAAGTAATTATATTAACAAACCATTAATTACTTAACCAATTAAAAGATAAAAGTTTTTATCATTATTAATTACTTTAATTATTATTGCTCTATATATATATATATATATATATATATATATTTCCTCGTTTAATGATTCATCATTATCTCATTAGTTAATTTAAAAGATTAAGGCTTTAAATAACATCTTATCTTAATTATCCTTTTTAATAAATTAATGACTTAATTATCATAAATCATGTTTAACTTTAAAATTAACTTACTAATTGAATCATTAAATTTTAGATTTGAAGTAACAAATCAAACTAAATAAATTTTAAACATATACTTTAACATTTAAATCTTTTAAAACTTGTTTAAAACATTTTACTTGGAAATTAAACCTATTTTCAATTATACTTAAATCTTTAAACTTGATTAAGATTGAAATTCAAAAACTTGTTTAAATCTTAGAAAATTGAAAAAACTGCTTTAACCCAACTTTTTAGACCTTAGCAAGAAAATTCATCTTCCCCGAGACCAGCGGGCAAATTCCCGTGCCCAACTTCAATTTTCTTTTCGTATCTTCCCCGAGAAAATTTCCCATTCCTATCCCTTTTTCTTCTTATGTTATATTTTAAACTTTTACATCTGTTAAACACTCGCGAATACTTCGAATACTATCCTAAGCCACAATCTCCTTTCCCCTGATCCTTCTTTCTCTTCTCCAATCGTCGTGATCGACAGGCACAAAAGTGCACGCGTGCACTTGTACAGTTGCTCGCCGACGATCTAATCACCTGTGAGACCTCCAGCACATCGCCGCCGACCACCTCATGTCAGGAAAGTGCCCAGAACAATCGAACCTAACGGAACCCAAAATTGAGTATACCCACACTTCCTGGTACTAAAACTCGATCAACTCAAGCTCCCTTCGTCGACGATCACGTCCATCGGAATCCAAGCCAAATAGCCAGAGTCCTTACCTCCGAACCCCACATCCATTCCCCCAGGTCCGGAGCTACTCGATTCATCAGAGACGATGAAATTCGAGTCGCTGATACCCCCAACCAAAATATCCACTAAACCCTAAATCATCATCGCCTCACCACCTCGATGGATTGTAAATCCATTGTACATTTTTTTGATGGTCCTCAATCTTCAAACTACCTTCATCATCAATCTCGAGATCACTCAATGTACACGATCATCAGGAATAGCTCAAAGACCATTTTCTGGTCAACATTGATTATCTCCTTCAATCCTAAACTATAAATGATGATTCAACTATTAAAAATCATGAATTTCAAAGATGATTAGGATTATATGCCTGAATCAGAGAATTGACCTATTTGGATTTAACCTGTTTTAAAATTTATACTACCTTTTCTATTTTCCAGCTAATATTTATACTGATTTTTTTCTTGAAAATAACCTGGTTTAGGTTTAAACAAAGACAACTGGTTTAAATTTCTAGGCCTATCAGAGATTTAATAAGGATATTTGAATTTTCAAATTGTTTAAACACGGTTGGACTTGGAACAGAGGATTGTTGCCTATACACAATCATGCACACAGTCATTTATACATATAAACAAGCATGCAAGCATATTCACACAGTCATTCAGGCACATTCAGATCATGTTTCAAAGGTCATTCAGATATACAACAAGTTGGGTTTGCTCACATGTCAATTGGAAAGAACAGAGAAACAAAGAGCAGTTTAAGCCTGGAATTTTGACCTACTTTTGTTTTGACTCCCAGTTTGAACTTGAATGTATTATTCTTTGATTCCAGGTTGAAGATGAAAACTGTTTGATTTGAGCTTCAGTTTTAAAATGATCTGGAATTGATCTTTGCATTGTGTTTGATTGAACAGAAGAGATGATTTTCTTTAACTTGATTTGCTTTGTTTCAACTCCAAAGTTTCCAGGTTCGAAGAATTTGAAAAATAAGGTTTTTGATTTTTTTTCTTTAGTTTTGATTTCCTGGTTTTTAAATTTGTTTTCAGATTTTGAATTTGAAACTTGCTTCTTTGATTTTCTTTTCTGGTTTGTATATATTTTCTTTTGTTTTACAGAAATGATGGAGGGAAAAAAATGAGCAACCTATTTTTCTTTTAATTGTATGTTATTAAAACAAATGTTCCACTTGGTTTATTTTGTTTCCACTAGTTAGTTTATGTTGTTCTTTAATCTACACTTTTAAAATTCATAAACTCTCTATCCTACACTTGTTAAGGATAATTAATATAATGTTTAAGTTCATTCCCATTAATTTATTTACAAATTGTGTTTTAAACCTTGTCTTGATTTAATTTAAATTTTTTATTTTAAACCCTTTTCATTTTAATATTTTACATATGTATATTTTTAAAACTTTTTATTTAACCTTGTTTGAAATCATATTGGAAGTTATCCTTTAAATAGTATTTAAAAATTTACCACCTTAAATTCAAAGTAAAATCTTCACATCAAACTACATACTTGCTAAAATTAGAAAACAAAATTTTATTTAGTTTCAAATATATAGAGATTTTAAATCTAATTTATTTATAAAATATTTATTATTGAATTTCAATTTCAAGAATACAATTTAAAATCAATTTGTATTTATAAAGAAAAAACAAATATCTCATTTAATTTAAGAAAAATCAAATTAATTCACAATTTAATTCTAAAATTTAAATTAATTACTAATTTAAACTTGACTCAAAATTCGGGAACGTTACAGATTCCCCCTTAAGAAAATTTCATCCTCGAAATTTGCAGGCAGGGAAACAAAAAAAGAATATATAAAGATAGAGATGAATCACCAGATCAAGATGAATATTTGCATTTGGCTTACCAGATCAGAATATCACCAATAATTATGAGAACAAACTCACACAATGCTCCACAAGATACTCGGGTCATCCAGATCTACAAAATATGCAGAAGCATTGGTTATTCGAAAGGATAACTAATCATTCGTAGAACATATCTGAACCCCGAAGAATAGACAGATATATGGATACAATCTCAAAACTTTTAGTTTAAAAACCAAAGTATACCTATCAACCATAGCAACCGAAGCAAACAATTCATCCAAACAAACAATTCTAACTCATTTGGAGTTTATGTCCCATATCAACTTATCCTTTGATTTAACCAAAATAATGATCTCCCATCAAAACTTTTCTCTCGAGCTGCCATGAAAACATCAAAGAATTGGAATCAGATGATGATTAAAGAAGATTGATGGAGAAAGATTGTTTCCGTTGTTGTCATAAGGCATTGACCATATGAAGTGGTACTTCCTTGTCCTCTATCTTGTCCTCTTCTTGCTCTCATACTCACTATCAGTGGATAGTAAGAGAATTTACTGAGGCATTCAAACGGATATCTTTGGGATATACTCATTCTAGGGTATACTTCACCCTATCTCTAATGAGTTACTTAATGTGTTATACTCCAAAAGCTAAAGTTTCTACCTTCAACTCTGATACCAAATGTGACGACCTGGATTTTCGCGTTCGAAAATCGGCACCCGTATTTCACATCGTACTCGAATGCCGCAGATTTGACCGTTCAAATCAGATTCGCCGGAGCTTATAACACATTAAGTATAACAACACAGCGGAAGAAAAGAATAATATCATATACAACTCCAATGATACAATATCTAAATATACAACAATGATCAATATCAGAGATACAATGAAATGCTACAGTGGAAACACCAATGAACTAGTAGCGGAAACAAATAGAACTTGAAACTCCAGAAGAAACACCAATATCAGCAATCTCCATAGATAGCTCAAACCACCATCAAGTTGTACCAAGCTAAGCAAGGTCAGTTGTCCTAACCAAAGACTTCAATATCCAAAGTCTCCAAAGAATTCCAAAGAGAAAGCTGAAAGCTACTGAATCGATATCTACTATCTGAAAAACCCAACTCTAGACTGTCTGTGTGGAAAATTGTGGGCACTCAGAGTTTAGGAAGGGAACAAGAAACACCGGGTCATTCATGGGACTGGTATGACCAAAAAAAAAGTTTATCTTTTAAAAAAACAACAAAAGATTTTAAAACATTGAAAACCTTAATGCTTTATGGAAAATGAAACTGCCATAAGGCCTCCCGCCACACACACAATGCAAGCGCACATTTGGAGGAGATTTCTCCTTATGACAGTCAAAAATGTTTGATACGCGGAAACCATTTAATATTATTATTAGTGCATAGTGCAGAAAACCTTTTGAAAATATAATATTAATCTTAGCCAGCATACAACATTTCGTCGTATGCCTACTATAGCTACCATGTTCAATTGCAGGTTACTGCCATATTCCATGGCAGGTTATACAACTAAAAACCGTACAGGGCGCGTATTGTTTCTTTGGATTTCCAACAAATGGTCAGGCAAAGGAGCTTCCTTACCGAAATGGGAACGCCCCTGGAAGGACGCCCCCGAGAACCTAACCGGATATTTGCTAACACAAGGCAACGCTACCTCACGCTTTAACCAAGCTATAACATAGGTAACTAAGACACAAGTATGCCATCCCCGGTCATTACCGACCTTTATCCGAGCGCTCGACACCAACAACCACAAAGTAATAAATTTGCAGTAACCACAGGTTAAATATCTGGGCTCCATACCATGATACCACCTTTTATCCAGAAGGAAATGGACATACCCTAGGGGCACGACCCCTAAAAACATTGATGCATCTTCCCTGTTTCGACCATTTCCGGGGTGTGAGGTCCTGATGCAGTCCCGTCCACAAAGCTACGCTTTTTCACAAAGCCATGCCAGCAGCACTTCGTATGCCACATAACCAAATTGGGAATGTATCACTAGTAACCATCAACTACATAACCTCTGAGCTCGTACGTCTCAGAGAAGGGTGCTAAGCTATGAGAATAAATCTCCGCCATCAAACAGAAATGTATTTGATAGAAACCAGCTTTACATCTCAAAGTGTAATGTTAGACATACATCCATACAAGTCTGTTCCGAGTTCGAACAGAACCGAAGGCACTTCACAAAGAAGCCCTTGCAAATCCGGATAATTCCTAATCACATCCGGATTCCCCATCAGAAAGTGTGACCAAATCTCTATACCGGGGATCAGCCGATGCAGAGACATTTGACAAGAAATCCTTTCGCTTTCGAAAATATCTGGTCTTCACCACCGATCTTCAAATGCTATCCATAACGTCGTATCATTATTCGGAATGGGTTATATGACAAAAAGGTCCTCTCTCGGCTAAACCGAATAACGAGCGGAATATTTAAAAACATATGGATATATGGCATCTCAGTTAAATCACAACTTATTACCCAGAACTTTTCTTCAAATGGTCTAAACAAATTACCATCTCAAATCTTTTAAACAAAAAGATTTACATCACAAAGTTCACAAAGTTTACCAATCTTTCACAAAGATTCATTAATATCTTTCTAATTCAAATCTCTTATACAAAAGATACGCTTTTCAGATCCCTTTTCAATTTGAAAACAAACTTCACCAATCTTTAATAAAGATTCATTCATAGCCCTTTTCAAAACAATTTTCCTTTCAAATTGGATTAACTCATCCAATTTTTAAATCAAAGATTCAATTCATAGCTTTCAAAACCATTTCCACAAAACAATTCCATTCCAAAACTTTTATATAAAAGATACACCATTTATAATCCTCTTCGATTCCAAAACAAAGCTTAACAATCTTTCACAAAGATTCATTCATAGTTTTCAAAACTATTTCATTTCAAAGACATGAAATTCTTTCAACACAAATTGGAAATCCTTTCTTTATATGAAAGCAATTATTTGAAAAAAATAGTTTTCGTTTCGGAAAAATCAGATTACATTTGCACGAGTTAAAGCCCTTCAAGTATAAAACTTGGTTTAAATTGAAATTCCCAAAACAATACTTTTTAAATGGTTTAAAACCCATGTAAACACCTTTATAACTTGTATACCCTTTTCAAATCATAATTTCCAAACATAGGATTCAGTTTCAAATTTTGAATTCAAATCTAAATCAAATTATTTAAATTCCAAAAACTTTATCAAGTTATACAAAATAACTTTTTACCTCTTTAAAACTCTTTTTCAAAAGCTTAAATATTTAATCCAATTACATCTCCAAAACTATTTTGGATTCAAAATCCGATTTTAAAATCTTTTCAAAAATCTATGACTTAACCAATTTCCTCATGCAACCCATATTTGTGTGTGTATATTGTAGTCTAGGGGTTTTACCCAATAGAGCAACAATATCAATCATCACAAATTCAATCATATCAATATCGATAAGCGGTAAAATCTATAATGCTTATCTTCATTCACAGATTCACAGACAAAGTAAATTTATCAATCACAAAGATTCACCATTTCGATATGATGTGGGTTTCAGATAACCAACTGGAATCGGACTCCCTATCGCATCGAAATTCAAATGCCGTTTTACGGGCCCAAAGGGTTTTCACATTCACACTGCAGTATATTCATCACAGATATCGAAGCTCAGCACAAAGCAATTCATATTACATAGCATCACAATACATAACAGAGATATCAATCCAATACACATCATTCAATAACAATCAAACATCTTCAATTAAGATGAATAAATCGTGTGGTTTAAATTAATTAACTGTATAATTACTTTCATTAATTATCTTTAATCAATGATTAATTATCATTAATTACAATTGATTAAGTCTTAATCACCTTCATTAATTAACCATTTCTTAATTAATTATGTTAATTAATTTATCCTTAATTGCTAATTAATTAACTCTTAATTACTTTGATTAATTAATTACTTCTTAATTAATTAGTTATTAATTACAAATTAATTAACCTTAATTATTTATTAAATTAATCTTTAATATTAAGTAATTAATTAAGTAATTATTCTTTAAGTAATTATATTAACAAACCATTAATTACTTAACCAATTAAAAGATAAAAATTTTTATCCTTATTAATTACTTTAATTATTATTACCCTATATATATATATATCCTCGTTTAAAGATTCATCATTATCTCATTAGTTAATTTAAATGATTAAGGTTTTAAATAACATTTTATATTAATTATCCTTTTTAATAATGATTTAATTATAATAAATCATGTTTAACTTTAAAATTAACTTACTAATTGAATCATTAAATTTTAGATTTGAAGTAACAAATCAAACTAAATAAATTTCAAACATATACTTTAACATTTAAATCTTTTAAAACTTGTTTAAAAAATTTTACTTGGAAATCAAACCTATTTTCAATTATACTTAAATCTTTAAACTTGATTAAGATTGAAATTCAAAAACTTGTTTAAATCTTAGAAAATTGAAAAAACCGCTTTAACCCAACTTTTCAGACCCGAGCAAGAAAACTCATCTTCCCCGAGACCAGTGGCCAAAATTCTCGGGCCCAACTTCAATTTTCTTTTCGAATCTTCCCCGAGAAAATTTCCCACTCCTATCCCTTTTTCTTCTTCTGTTATATTTTAAACTTTTACATCGGTTAAACACTCGCGAATACTTCGAATACTATCATGAGCCACAATCTCCTTTCCCCTGATCCTTCTTCCTCTTCCAATCGTCTTGATCGACAGGCACAAAAATGCACGCGTGCACTTCTACAGTTGCTCGCCGACGATCTAATCACCAGTGAGACCTCCAGCACATCGCCGCCGACCACCCCACATTAGGCGAGCGCCTAGAACAATCGAACCTATCGGAACCCAAAATTAAGTATACACACACTTCTTGGTACTAAAACTCGATCAACTCAAACTCCCTTTGCTGACAGTCACATCCATCAGAATCCAAGCCAAATCACCAGAGTCCTTACCTCCGAACCCCACATCCATTCCCCCAGGTCCGGAGCTACTCGATTCATCAAAGACGATGAAATTCGACTCGCCGACACCCCTAACCAAAATATCCACCAAACCCTAAATCATTATCGCCTCACCACCTCGATGGATTATAAATCCATTGTACATTTTTCTGATGGTCCTCAATCTTTAAACCACATTCATCATCAATCTCAAGATCACTCAATGTACACGATCACCAGGAATAGCTCAAAGACCATTTTCTGGTCAACATTGATTATCTCCTTCAATCCTAACTATAAATGATGATTCAACTGTTAAAAATCATGAATTTCAAAGATGATTAGGATTATATGCCTGAATTAAAGAATTGACATATTTGGATTTAACCTGTTTTAAAATTTATACCACCTTTTCTATTTTCTAGCTAATATTTATACTGATTTTTTTCTTGAAAATAACCTAGTTTAGGTTTAAACAAAGACAACTGGTTTAAATTTCTAGGCTTATCAGATATTTAATAAGGAGATTTGAATTTTCAAATTGTTTAAACCCTGTTGGACTTGGAACAGAGGCTTGTTTCCTGTACACAATCATGCACACGGTCATCTATACATATATACAAGCATGCAAGCACATTCACACAGTCATTCAGGCACATTCAGATCATGTTTCAAAGGTCATTCAGATATAAAACAAGTTGGGTTGGCTCACCTGTCAATTGGAAAGAACAGAGAAACAGAGAGCAGTTTGAGCTTGGAATTTTGACCAGCTTTTGTTTTGACTCCCTGTTTGAACTTGAATGTATTATTCTTTGATTCCAGGTTGATGATGAAAACTATTTGATTTGAGCTTCAGTTTTAAAATGATCTGGAATTGATCTTTGCCTTGTGTTTGATTGAACCGAAGAGATGATTTTCTTTAACTTGATTTGCTTTGTTTCAACTCCAAAGTTTCCAGGTTTGATGAATTTGAAAAACAGGGTTTTTGATTTTTTTTCTTTAGTTTTGATTTCCTAGTTTTTAAGTTTGTTTTCAGATTTTGAATTTGAAACTTGCTTCTTTGATTTTCTTTTCTGGTTTGTATATATTTTCTTTTGTTTTACAGAAATGATGGAGGGAAAAAAATGAGCAACCTATTTTTCTTTTAATTGTATGTTATTAAAACAAATGTGCCACTTGGTTTATTTTGTTTACACTTGTTAGTTTATGTTATTCTTTAATCTACACTTGTAAAATTCAGAAACTCTCTATCCTACACTTGTTAAGGATAGTTAATATATGTTTAAGTCCCTTTTCATTAATTTATTTACAAATTGTGTTTTAAACCTTGTCTTGATTTAATTTAAAATTTCTATTTTAAACCCTTTTCATTCTAATATTCTACATATGTATGTTTCTAAAAAAATTTATTTAACCATGTTTAATATCATATTGGAAGTTATCCTTTAAATAGTATTTAAAAATTTACCACATTAAATTCAAAGTAAAATCTTCACATCAAAATACATACTTGCTAAAATTAGAAAACAAAATTTATTTAGTTTCAAATATATAGGGATTTTAAAATTAATTTATTTATAAAATATTTATTATTGAATTTCAATTTCAAGAATCCAATTTAAAATAAATTTGTATTTATAAGAAAAAAACAAATATCTCATTTAATTTGGAAAAAATCAAATTAATTCACAATTTAATTCTAAAATTTAAATTAATTACCAATTTAAATTTGACTCAAAATTCGGGATCGTTACACAAACAAACAAATATCATAATCCTACATGTTAACCATCTTTTATAAGCAATCACAAGGTTTCAACACTATTTTAAATTTCTTTTATAAATCCATATCTCATTTTATTTCACTCCAAATGATTTACAATCAAATTTTACTATTCTTAGTTTATATTTACGACAACCAATTCATATTTACTTCAATATGATTAACATGTGACTTACTTACATAAAATTACTCCTATCCGATTCCAAATTGATTTACAATCAATTTTATTTTCAATTTGATTCATTTGCATCTCTTTTATGATTCATTTTCATTTCTATGCAAATCCACTTAATTAAATTCCTACACATTCCAAATTATTCAAAAACTGACTTTATTTACTTCTTTTAATTCATTTCCTTGATTACGTCAAAACGACAAATTTCTATGCAAGTTTGTTGTTATTCAAACAAATAACAATTTCTTAAGCGTATGACCATTTTAAATTAATTTTATTCGATTATTAATTTAAATCCCTTCACTTGCATTACATTTTATTATCCAATAGGTTTATTCAAAACCATTTCACAATTTACTTAAGTTATTTCTATTCCATAATACTTCCATTTCTTCTTGCATCAATTCTATTACCATTTAACAGAATTACTTCTAAGGTTCATTATCAGCATCCATATCACAGCTTAAGCTATAACCAGCTTAAAAACTTAACTTTATTTTCTAATTCTACTCCAAAATCATATTTCAAATCAATTAACAATTCAAATTCAACATTTTTACTTTCTCAATTCTTTACTTTATTACCAAACCACATCTTCATCTTGGTTTATTATTTCATCTCATGATTTTACAAGTTCAAACTTATTTACTTACTTAAGTCCGTTCTAAATTTTAGTTCAACTTATTTCATTAACTTAGTTAGTTATCTAGTTAGTTCACTTCAAAATCTAAAATCAACATTTGATTTTTATTTCAATATCATTTCCAACTTAATTAAATTTTCTTCCTTTTTAATCCTTTACCGATTTAATTCAAGTTCAACTAAAGTTTATTTAGCCAACTTAAATTCATTCAATATTATTTATAACACAACTAAATTTGATTTTTAATTCAATCCAAATTCATCTCAATTTCATTTAATTTAAGTTAAATTCAAATCAATCCAATTTTATTTCTCAATCCAATTTAAATTTTGGATTTTTCCATTCTTTTACCATAACATTCAACCATTTTTATTTAGGTTTCGCAATTCCATTTTTCTATTCATAAGTTCACCAACTTATTTACTTAAAATCTTATACTGCTCATTTGAGTCCATTTACATCTTGTAATCATAATTCTAAATTATATATAACACTTAATAGCTTAAGGGTGTAAATTTCATTACACAATTATAACCCACAATTATAATCATTTTTCATTTCAACTTTATATCCAATTTAATTCAATTCCAATTTTAAGTTTTATTTTAACTTATCTTAAGTTAAATTCAAATATAACTTATTCATTTTCATTTACTCAAGTTAAATTTTAAATTCCAGATTAAAATTTTCAATTTCCTTTCTTATTTATATCAATTTCACTTATAAGTTCAATAGTTGATTCATCCTAAACTTTCACATTATTTAAATAGAATTTCCAAAATTTAATTACTTGATTTTATTTCAAAACCAATTTGAAATCATAAATAACACATACCCACTTGGTGTATTAAATCAAATATTTGGATTCCAAAACAACTTGGTTTTTACCAAAACAAATTTCTCTTTTGAAATTTCTCCAAACAAATAATTATACCAAACCACTCCGATAGCATTCCATCACTTAGAAACTCGAAAATGAATTCTGATGATGTGGCCATCATCACCAGGATTATTTTACAGCGACTGAAGTGAATTCAGTGCTTCCATACTTCCAAAATTTTATTTCAAATCAATTTCCATTCAAAAATATTTCCTAAAATAATTCTCTTATTATTTCCTTCAATCACTTTGAAAAACATTTCAAATATTTCCAAGATTTTAAATTCATTTAAAATAATTTTCAAAATTTCCAACATTTAAATTCTAGTTTAAATCAAATTTTAGTTATTTTCCTTTGTATAAATTATACTTATATAATTCTATTTGGTTATAAACATAGATCATTTCAAATTTATTATCTTTTTTTAAGATATCCACAACTAAACCTCCAAATATATATAATAATTTCAAAAGAAAAATTCTTTTACATCAATTTTGGGTAAAATTATTTAGTTTGCCTACTTTAAAACAATATTATGTCGGTTTATCTTGTTTAAGAGTTTAGAAACCCTTATCGATACGGTTGTACTTCCCGTACCGACCAGAATTCATAAACACCCAACCGATAAGTCAATATAGTATAAAAATAGTTTTTATATTCACTAACAAATACACTCTCATATCCATTAATACACTCAACTCATTATGAAGGACTATTGACTCTATTTCTGATGAGTAAATTCCCCACCAAAGTTTAGGTTATCGCTAACCTATGCTCTGATACCAACTGTCACGACCCGCCCTTCTCGACCCTCGAAAAAATCAACAGCACTTGTATAATATGCAGATGATCGAGTGCCGAAAAAGATAGATTGCCGAGGAAAAGAAAGAAGGAGGTAGAAGAAGAGAAAACAAAAACAACATTAGAATTTCACAATCGCAGGGGATCAAAATATAATAGATAATGTCCGATCTTTGCACAAAAAGAAAACTGTAACTGTTATATAAATATATATATATATTACATCACCAGAGTAACACATAGACATAACAACAATTACCATCCTGGCAGTTATAACAGTCTGCCTCACAACTTGCTGGCAATTCAACAATCACAGCAGCGAAAATAAAGAAGTACGGGTAATACGTCTCGGACTCCAGCTCCTCTCCTGAGTTCCCAAGCATCCTATCATGTATTTTATAATGCTCGGTCTGACCCGAGAATTATAATAAAATAACACCTGAGTCAGTCTAGAATACCATCTAGAGAAAACACAATCAATTGAATTATTAAAGTTTTCAAAATCCTTTGAAAATCAAAAGCATCTCGTAAGACCACGCCAAAATTAACATGTCGGGTTTTTACCTTACGATAGTCAAAACATTTCTTATCAAAATCCTCTGATATTATAATAGTGTCTAAGTACAAATATTTATTCAAAACAGCCAAAATTGTTGCATTTATTAAATTCTAGCAATACTAGGTTATACAATCAAAACGATAAAGGCACATAGAGAGAATGGATTTCCAACTAATGACTAGGCACTGGGGTACCACCTATCATAGTACCTGGTCTAGATCAGCATATCAAGGATCCACCCTAAATCCCCTGCAACACAAGACCGGACTACCCCTTACTGGATAGTCCGAATAAGATCACCCCACGGTTGGGATGAGCAACCACCCACTAAGCTGAATAAAAAGGGACATCGTGATAGGGACGAACTTACCCTAATGGGCGAAACCCACTTAGCCTTGTTGCATAACCCCTGATTTTCAGTCATTCTCGGTTGATGAGGCTCGATGCAAAGCGTTACCTTTTTAGAACATTTCACTTTGAATGCTCACCGTCCTCCTGACGATGTTCTAAAAGCATTCATCTACACAAGTCCGTTCCGGGTTCGAACGGAATCGAAGGCACTACTCCTACTGCATTCATTTTGGAATCACCCTCAGGATTAGTAGCAATTAGCCCTTGCACTTCACTGTTCCATCTTCGAATCCAAGCTCTTATCTTTATCATGAAAATTTACTCGTTGGATCGAAGTAGTTTTCGGATCACAAATCCGATCTCGGTCTCTTCGAAACAACGTTCGCTATTTCCCAGTTAACTCAACCCTGATTCTTTAGGAAATACACAAACGAAGATAAGATCGCAGTTCACCTCCTAACCGTTAGTGGATGGATTTCCTGACCAACGTCCTAGAAGAACGAACGAGTTTATACGTACAGTATAGCACCTCGAACGGCAACTGTACCATGTAATTCACGTACTCCTCCTTGAATTTCCAAAGTCATATTTGGGTCCAGATCTGATAGTCGGTTATTTAACTATAAGATAAACAATCAATTCAACCAATTATCTTATTTCCACTGATAACACCAAGTCTCATAAAACTTAGATTTTATAATTTAAATCACCTTACTCAAAATAATAGCTATGAAATTATATTATAAATTTCTAAGAAGAATTTAAGCCACAACTATTTTCAAAAATAAAAGCTTTATACAAAATATAAATATTAGAAAATTTCTTTAAAACATAATGCCAGTTTAACCTTTAAAATAATTATTACTAAAATTAATTTGAATATATTTACTTTAAAATTCTAAAATAATTTAAAATAATAAATTTCTCTAAATCATCCTTTTTAAAACAAATTTTAAAACTTAAACTTATACTAATAAATTCCTTTGAAAAATATACTTGGCTTTCAGGTAAATACACTTCCATTTCAGAATAACCCATATAACCCTTTATAAATCCTGCCCGATTAATCTCAGTTTAATTTACGTTCCAATCCCGTAAAATTCTTCTAACACTTTAAAAATAAAACACCTTTTTATTTTTAAACACATTTCCATCTCCTGGAAATCACTTCCAAAATATATACTTAAATTATTTAAAATAAGTTACTAAATTCTTTATTCAAAATAATACTTTTGAAAATCTATAAGAGTTTCCTAAGTAACTTAAATCAAAAATTTCCCTTCAAAATAAAGTTATTATATCAAATATTTACGTTAAAATTTCCTTTAGAAAACATAATGCCAATTTACCTTTAAATAATTAAATACCATAATTACTTAAATAAATATTTACTTTACACTTAAAAATAATTAAAAATAATAATTTCATAAAACATTCTAAAAACACATTTCTTTCAAACTTCTAGATTATACTTGAAATCTTTTCTTTGGAAATATACGTAGTTTTCGAGGAAAAATAAACTTTCCAACTTTTAAAAATAAATCACCTTTTTATTTTTTAAAATGAATTGCACCTTTCTTTATAAATTCCCACCGGAATCTATACTTCCAAATTATCCACTGATAAATATTCCACTTCATTTGTAAACCTAGTTTACAAATTTCCATTCCCCATTTCCTTTTGAATCATAATTTCAAAACACTTAACAAATTCCAAACCAATATCCTGTATATTATTCCCTTAATATTATTACTTAAAAATTTCTTTCCATTTCCTTATAAACCTAATTCATTTTATTTTTAAATATCAAATTATATTCATCCAACCATAACACTGCATAACTAATTTCCAACTCAATTTATCATAGGATATCATATTATAGATATGAAATATAATTAAAATATTTTAAGGAATCCAGTTGGATCCTCCAACCTGTTTCCGTGCATCCACAGATGTTAGCATAACAAATAAAATACCATATCCAAACTGATAATAATATTCATATTCAATCAACCAATCAATCATTTAAACATTAACTATTTAAATTAACCAAATTTCCAGATGTGAGTGAGATTAACTAACCTTGAATTCGACGAGCGTTTAAATTTTAAATTAAATCGAACACGTTCGATTTAATCCAAAATTCTTACTTGCTCCAAATGCCTCCGGATCTGGTGCAGCAGGTAGATCGCGTCGCTGCGATTCTGGCGCTTCTTGTTTAGTCGTATTCTGATAATGCAGGGAGTCGTTATGCCACTTTAAATCTTTTAAATTTTGTAATACAATTAAATTTCAAAATTTCTCAACCTAGATCAGATCAGCCATCATATCTACACAAAAGAATCACGGCCGCACAACCTTCTTCTTCCTTTATCGCGTTACCAAGATAAACAAAACCCGAACGTCGCCTCCTGGGTTAATAGCCCACCGCCTCTGGTCGACCGGAGATCGATCGAGCATCACCACCACGTAGCCCTTCGTCGTCTCTTCCTCCACCACAACCACCTTGGAGCTCGGCACCTCAGATAACTCGAAATGTGCGCACGAAGGCGCAGCCTTCGTGGCGTGATTTCTGACGATCCTCTCAAAGATATACGATCATACCTGTTGAACAGGTAGATCTAGCAGAGCCCTACAACTTCCAAGTTGGGAGTTTCCTCAAAAGGTTTGTGGATAAGGAGGAATTTGAAGAAGAATGAGGAAGCATGTCGGCTATTGATTAGAATGGAATGGCGGCTTTGAGAATTAGCTCTAGGGTTTGGGCCGTACAACCCATATATATAACGTTTATAAAAATATTATTTAATTAATATTCTTAAATTATACAAGCGTTACAAATGAACTCCAAATCACACATGCCGCCTGGCGTTCATGAGGTTTGTAACAACCCGCATATTTATCGAGTTTACATTTAAATATTTTTATTTAAATATTAAATCGTTAATCGGATTTTGGTCCGAAAAACTACTTTTTGCAAACGGTCAAATTAGGACTCGAGACCACTTCCATTGAGTTCGAAATGTCGTTTACAACTTTTTAAGTATAAACATCGATAGGTTTGGAGTTAGTGAAATTTCACTAACTTTTCCCGCTTTGGACTTTGGGTTAGTTTAGCCTATTAAGCCCAAGTTCCAACCCTCTTCTCCTCACTCTTCATAAATTTCCTAACTAACTCAAGCTTTAGCATTAATGGTGAAGAGAATGGGAAATTAAAACTCCAAGCTCAAATTCAATTGCAACTCCATCATTCAACTCCAAATTCAAGTAGAAGATATTGGATTCAAGCTTTGGATTGCTTCTCCTTGCTTTCAAGCTTCATCTTCATAAATTTTAGTGCAAAGGTGAGATTTTTATCTCACAATTCTAGTCTATAACTATATTGGACTGTTGGGAATGATTCCCTATCACTTTAGCATGCATATTTGCTTTTGGTTTGGATTGGATTGGCGAAAAACTCCGATTTTTGGTGTTTGGGAGAAATTTCTGCATTTAGGTCGTTCTGGCCGTTTTTAGCTCGCTCGGAGTTAGGTCGTGTGGACCTTAGGTCGTAGGTCGCGTACGAGTTAACCCCTAGGTCGTTCTGGCCATTTTCGTGTTTTCGGAGTTAGGTCGCTCAGGACCTTAGGTCGTAGGTCGTATGGCCGTTAGGTCGCTCTGCTTTGGCTTTGGCCATTTTTGCTCACTCGCAGTTAGGTCGCTCACGACCTAGGACTTAGGTCGCTTGGAGTTAGGTCGTAGGTCGGCAGGTCTTCAGCTCGCACGCGTTGAAAAGGCACGTCTGGAGTTAGGTCGTTCGCGAGTTAACGTTAGGTCGTTTGCGAGTTAGCGCCCTAGGTCACTCGCGTATAGCTCGTTCGGAGTTAGGTCGTTAGGCCTTAGCTCGAATGGCCTATGCAATTTGGTTAGGTCGTCCAACCTCAACACGTTAGGTCGTAAGACCTTAGGTCGTACCCCTTAGGTCGTTAGACCTTAAGCCTTCACTATTGGAACTCGTTAGGTCGTAGCAACCATAGGTCGTAGGTCGCTCACACGGAGTTAAGTCGTAGGTCGTCTCCGACCTTATATCGCTCAGCCAGGTTTCACTTTAAGTCGTTAGGTCGTTTGGACCTTGTTTCCAGTTAGGTCGCAAGACCCTTAAACCGTTAGGTCACTAGGTCGCGATGTTTTAGGTCGCTGCACTCTATGCCTCTATAGGTCGTTCGACCTTGCTAACTTTTAGGTCGCGAGTTTTATAGGTCGCTCGACCCTATTCCCCTTAGGTCGTTAGACCTCATTTTGTCTTCACTAGGTCGTACCGTTTTGGTCGGGGCGCTGCCCCGCACCCCGCCGGGGGCGCTGCCCCCTGGACCCCCGCGACCTGACCGGGCAGGTCGAACCCCGTAAGCGGTGGCGTTGCCCCGCGCCCCCACCTTGGGGGGTTGCCACCCCCCCTGGACCCCCCCTCCGTAGGGGATCTTATCTGAAAAATATTGAGCTGATTTCCTTGGATTTTATTCGCATCTCCGTATGCGATCTTTGTGACTGATTGTTTCTACACTTGCTTATGTGTTTTGTCACTTTATAATATAAAGGTTTCAATACTAGTAGTAAATATCAAAACTCTTTTAACAAACAATTTCAACTCTATTTTTAATAACAAAGCTCTTTTCTTAAACCGTTTTCCAATCTATTAGTATATACAAGCCTTTACCTCACTCGGATGAGAAATCTAATTAAACGACTTAGTAAAACAAGTGGTATGAAACGCTTGCGTTCACTTCGTCGGTTAATTCTTGGACTTGTTCGATTGAACCTCTTGTGACAATTTTATTAGTGAAGATTTACAGTTTGTTCGTAAATATTTAAGTTAAGCAAGTGGTTATGGGACATGAAGCTAAACTTCTATATTTACTAGCTTAGTGTAATTGACACTTCTCGTTGATCTTGATGATCGCTTTATGAATTAGACTAGCAATTGCGCGATGTCTCTTTCATTGCAAGGTTAGACTAGACACCACTTGTGTGATTCCATTCACACATACCTTTCTGCTTTTTGGTTAGTCTTGACCTCATTCTGTGTGATTCCACTCACACATGTGGGGTAGCTCCCCATGGTCTTCGGACCGTCATGTGATAGGCCTCTTTCCCTTTTTATGATTTCTGGATTTCTCGTGTTGATTTCTGGAATTTATGTCATTGACTTGTTATGAGTACAAGTTTAGGGTATGATGCCCCCTTCGAATCTTTGAGAAGATTCTTGTGATATTGATTATCTCTTATTGATTGATCTTCTGTTGATCATTATTTACATACTTATAGTGGTATGTCGTTATGGATGTTTATGTTTATGCCATATCTTTTATGTTATATCATGTCATCTGATATTTATAGCTAGACTGATCCGTTTATTATTTTCTTAAATAATACTTGGATCAGACCGAGATGTTACAGGTGCTTCTGCTTGACTTCTTCCCAGGGATTCATCACTCTGACTTTTGGCTAACTGTTTAGATTAGCAGTTTTTGTTGTATACACTTGAGATATAGACTCATAGTTGTATTCTTTTGTATAGCACGTGTTGCTATTCTTTTGTATTATCGTGGATCTTATTGACCACTACTCTGATGTACACTTTCATGTGTTAGTTATATATTCATATCTTCTTCCGCCTTTGTGATATGGATATCTGTGACTGATTTGTGATATGATTATTTCTATGTTTGTTTCCGAAGATTATTTATAGCCACCGTGTGATAAGCAATTACATGGATGGTCGCTCCTCAACAGCCTTATTCTCCGTGCTAGTTGACAGCACTTCTCCGGAATGTTCTTGGCTATCGTGGGTATAGAGGTGGGGCGTCACAAGGTTTTACCCATATTCCTAACACAATGGAATGAGTTTCGGAGGCTAATTCAATCATATGTGGAAGATAGCTTTTTGAATCAATTTAAAATATTAAATTTTTTATTTTAATTTCAACGTGTTTCTCACCCATATGAACAAACGGTAACTCCAAGTGCTATGAAATTTGAAATCCGATAATAATTAACTATTACGAATCCAATGGAACTGGCTTCGTCGAATTCCGAGAATGTGCCCCGGAAGGCAATTTAAACTCATTGATTAAATGGAGCAATTTTCAAAATCGTCGAAATCTTTAAAAATTCACTTTTAAAATTTTACTAACTTAATTATGAATCATATAGAACTTATATTCACATTAGAAATCATTCCGATCCATTTTAAATCAAAATATAATTATTTACACTATTACTACATATTAAATTCCATTATTAAATTAATATATAAAAAATTCAATTTTAATTTATGGACTTTTGAAGCCATCCAAAAGCCCAATATTATAATTTAAATCCAACTAGACTTAAATAAATTTTAGAAATCGTTTCATAACCATTTATTCACAGATTTACAAATTATCCCAATTTTAAAAAATTAATTATTATTATCCAAATCCAGATGAATTGCCATATTTGAAATTATAAATAAATTTTATTGATTAAACCAAAATCTTCTTATTTCAAAATAACCTCATAGTCCACATTCAACATTTAAAATGAATCAAATGTTCAAAATCTAACGACCAAAATTCTAGGTCGTTACACCGTTAATACTAGACTTATCTCTAACATGAAGTTATTGAAGGAACCATGCTAGTCGAAAACTGGTTAAATGGTTTAATTTCAAAAAAAAGTTCCATTTTGATCTTAGTTGAGCCTAGATGCCTAAATAGGTTTTTGGATCCAATCTAAAATATTTTAAATAGAATCTTCATTTTAATTAATATGTTAAAAAATGTTTTTTGATTTAAATTTAAATATATGAGTGTATCAAATATACTCATATGTGTAACATTTACCGGATATATTTAATTTAGAGAAGAAAACTTTTCATTTTTTCCAATAAAACTTATGTAATTAATTGAGGAAAGATTTTGCTTTAATTGGAGACCTAAACCTTTCATTTCTTTCTCTTTAATTAAATTGATTGATATATTAAATATCTTTAATAAGTAATTTATACACAAAATAAATTGTGAGTATATCCAAACATACGCTAGTGTGTATTATTAAAGTGCAACAGATAAGAAGTGTACATCGTTAATGTGACAGCATGTAGGTGCTGAGATTTACACCGTAATGAAACCATTTCCCTTTTACATATATCTTTTTTTAGAGTTTTGGACTAAAAACATACATAACAAAAGATGTACAAAGTTACATACATACATACATATACATATATATATATATATATTACATTTGGTGAACTTATATAATTTGAAAACTAAATTAACATTAGTGAATCGATTTTCCATTAAGGAAGGATTTGAAATTAAGAATTACATTAATGCATAGAATCCAGCTTATTAATTTGAACTAGGGAAACACAAATATGTTTCCATATACATAAAGTAGCATATAATATTTTAGATCTTAATTAACTCATTTATGTTATAAATAATTCAATATATGCATGCATATAGATTTGATGAAACTTAAAGGTAACAATATTGAAGAAAAAATTACTTTAGTAAAGAAACAATAGATATAGAATTTCACACAATATTTTTAATCCAGAAAAGAAATAAAGATGTTGGATTTTACACAAAAGTTCACACCTGGATACAAAAAATTCTCCTTTCTTTTTGTTAAAATAATACTCAAAGCAAATGTATTCAAAACATCAATCACAGTAACAAAATAAATTGATTTTCGATACAAATATAAATGATTAATATGTACATAGTATAATATTATAAAGACGTTTTCCAAGTGAAATTAATTTTCAAAACAACAAAAGGAAGAACAACAAGGATTCAACAACTTGGGTATGTGAATTTTTGATAGAATATTCACATCAAAATAACATAGAGAATAACTATAATGAAATTTTGAAAAAAGAGACGAAGGGCAAAAGTAGACATGAATTAAATAAACATATTGGATATATTTCAACTGAGATGAACATAAAAGGTTCTATTTTATTTGTTGCAAGATGAACCACTAAAACCCCAAATAATCATATGAAATCCAAAAATATAAGTAATCGTAAATAAAATAAATCAGATAATTACCTTAGGATGTTGCCAATAATCATACCTTAAATGAATGAATCAAAAGCTCGTAGATTCTTGAATCAACATCCTGATGTTGTAAAGATCAAAAGGTATAAACCACCTTTTATAAATTGATTTAATTTGTATTTGATTTTGGAATTTTTATCCCTATACCACCATGAAAAATTCAAAAATTGCTTAATGGGAGAAAGAGAGAAAATTTTGTCAACAGAGAACAATCATGAATGAATAAGAGAGAGAATATGTTTTAAAGGACACATTTAAATTCTCTCATGTAAAACCTTCCCAGTTTAATTCCTAATTAAATCTCATCGAATTATTTCCCCTCACCATGCATTGGCGGCTATAGAATAAGGTGCAGTAAGCCTCACAAATATCATATTTATTAAGCACTCGTTTCATTTAAATCTAATTTAAATATTCTATCGATATTGTATCTTTATATGTGTGTGCATAACTTTTATATACACACTTTATTAAATACTAATGGCATTCAACCATCAATAAAATTTTAATTAATATTTCATAAATATTAATTAATTCACAATGATTGATAATTAATTAAATCATGTGATTTTTTTTGAGTATTCACCATTTTGGTTGTGCGAATCAAAGGAATTCAATTAGCGATCAATATCGAATAATTCGAATTTAATGTCCATACGTCACCTTATTGATGGTATGACATTTTGGAGTCGCTTATACATTTTTTATGTAACGACCCGCCTTTCATTCCATAGAAAGATGCATCAATAAGAAGAAAGAAAGGGATAGAAAAGTAAAAAGATAGAAAAGAAAGAACCAAACAACATCAGAATCTCACAGCGGAATGAATAAATTATATTATATCACATAAGTTATTACATAGTATCATATACATCAGAGTTATATAGCTAATACAAAACAAATTAGACAGTCATAAACACCTGCCTAGTTATTACAACTCAAGTTTATCACGGGAATACAGGTACAACACTATTCAGCAGAACCACTATATATATCTACAAACGCTAAAGCCTCCTGCTCCATATCTTCTCTAGAATTCGTCAAAGCTAACATGAATCCCTTGACTACTTATAAAAATTTGAGTACCCAAGAGTTTAATAAAACAAAAAATAAACTACGAGTCAGACATGGATCTGGTGTGAGTAAACGGGTTAAAATTGCTTAACTTGAAAATCCTTTGAAAACAAAAGGTATCACGTAAGACTTCCCACAAATAAACATGGGTAAGTTCTTACCTTACGCTAACCAAAACATTTGATAGGAAATCCAATGATATTATAATAGGGTCTAGGGTTTTCAAGCAAAATATAGAAATAGCTGGAATGCTTACATCTCACGTTCGAACATAGTTGGGCACAATCAAAATGTACGGCGCTTATTGGAGATTGGATTCCATACAATGGCAGGGCTACTGGGGTACCACCCGTCACAGTACGTGGCCTACATCAACGTACCGAATATCCACCCTAAATCCCCTGCAACACAAGGCCGAAACCATCCCCTTGCTGGATAGTCCCAAACAAAACAACCCCACAGATGGTCGTCGCCAACTGCCCACTAAGCCGAATAAAAGGAACCTCTAGGCAGGGACAAATCTCGTCCTACTTGGGTGCTACCCACTTAGCCTTGCTGCACTTCACCTGTTTTAGCCATTCCCGGTTGATGAGGCTTGAGGCTACGATTACCTTTATAGAACACATCTATCATAGAATGCTCATCGTCCACCTGACGATGTTCTGAAAGCATTTAATCCATACAAGTTCGTTCCGGGTTCGAACGAAACTGAAGGCACTATCTCACTACACTCATTTTGGAATCACCCTAAGAGTTAATGACAGTAGCCATTGCACTCTGAATCTTCATCTTGATCCTGAAAGTACTACCCCATTAAACTCGTATTGGAATCACATTCAGAGTCTTAACGACGAATAGTCCTTAAACCTCGAGTCTTCACTCTTCACTTGAGATTCACGACCTAATGTTTAATTTAGATCGATGTGGTTTTCGGAATTCCAAATTTAGAAATCCAATCCCGATCTCACTGAAATCCAAAACGCCATCTTACTGTCCAAGTGATTTTAGTTTGAACAATTTAATTCAATTTAAAACATTGAATTCACACAGCATCATTCATAGATAAATATCACACATTTATCACAGCTATAATCAATAACATATCATAGCACATCACAGATTTATTCAAACCATAAGCATCAAAAAAATCCATATATTCCACTCAATCAATCATCCACAAACATGAATCATTAATCCAAATTATAATTAATTTAATCAACTTAAATTAAATTAATTAATTGAGAATTAATCACATAATCCTGTTTAACTCAATCATTAATTAATTACAAACCTTTTAATTAATTAATCAACCTTTAATCACCAATTAATTAATCTTTAATTACAGATTAATCATCCTTTAATTATTCTCTTAAATTAATCACCCTTGATTAATTATTACTTTAAGTAGTTAACCTTCAAATTAATTACACAAATTAATTATGCTTTAATCATTCTTACTAATTAACCTTAATTACTTTTATTAATTAATTAACAATAATTAATTACATTAATCCTTAATTATTACATTAATTAATTATATCTTAATCACTTCATTGATTAATTATCTTATAATTAATCACATTTTCAATCAATTAAACCTTTGATTATTATCATTAATTACTTTAATTAATGATCCTCTAATTACTTTCATTAATTAATTATTTTTTAATTACATTTGATAATTAATTTTTAATTAATTACATTTATTAATCAACCTTGAATAATTACAATAGTAATTAACTTCCCTTAATTACTTCTATCCATTAAATCAACTACTGGATTAATTACATTAATTAATCTTTCAATTATACCGAGTAATTATCACTTAATTACTTCCCTTAAGTAATTATCCTTTAATTACTATCCACAAGTGATTTTCCTTTTTATTAATTACATCAAGTAATTATTCATTAATTACTTCACTAAGTAATTACACTTCATCAATTACATTGAGTAATTATACTTAATCCCATTATCTTTAATTAATGAAACCTAATTAATTAATTAAAATTAACCATATTAACTTAATTAATTAATTACACTGAGTAATTAATTACTTAAATTTCTTTATTAAGTAATTACCTTTAATAATCTTCTTAACATTAAGTAATTAACCTCTTAATTATTTATTACTTAACTATTTCTTAATTGATTAACCTTGATTAATAAATCTTTAATTAATTAATTACACTAAATTAAATTCATGAATTAATTTTCCTTCATTTAATTACCTAAATTAAACATCTTACTTAATTAAGTAATTATACTTTAATTACTTTTGTAAATAAACCTTGATTTAAATTAAAACAAATCATTTACTACATTACTATTATTTACCTTTAAATTAAATTAAATTTAAAGCTTGAATTTGATTTATTCAAATTATCATCTTTTAACTTATTAAAGTTAAATACCCTTTTCCTTAATTCAAAATTAAATTTCAACAAATTACCCATTTTAATTTGGAAACATTTAGGAACAAAATTTACAAAATTTTGCTTAAGGTAATATTTATATTATTCAGAACTATTTTAAAACAAAAATTTAAAACTTTAAATCCATACGTTTAAAAATATGAAGTTGTTAAAACATCATCTTCTAATTTAAACATTTTACACATTTAAAACTGTTTAAAGCTTTGCATTAAAATTTTGCTTTTATACTTATACCTTTCTTATGTTTTGAACATTTTCATTTTACATACCTTCAAAATATGTTTATTCTTTGTTTTAAAACCCAGTAATAAAATCATTTAAGTAAAATACTTTGCTTTACTAATTTATAATCTGGTCAAAACAGATTAATAAGAGGAAGGAGAACCCGAGCCTATCAGGTAAGCTCGAACAAACACAAACATCAAGCCATCTCCTTCGAGTCACCATCGAACCCCACTCGAGATCAAACTCGAACCTAAAACTGTCTTCCCCAAACTCAAACCCAGATGCACGCGAATGCCACCGTGCACGTACACGTTCGACCACCAGTCTCTGACCATCGATGCCATCTCAATCACGTCGCCAAACCTCCCCTGAGGCGATTCCGACCACCCAAAATCAGCACGAAGCCAAAAATCGAAATCGAGAAATATCGACCTCACTTGAAACTCACCGATCGACCAAAACTTAACACGTTCAGACGCTACCGACCACCAGGCGATGCGTAACCACGTCCAAACATTCTTCAACCATCCCTGAAGCCTTTCCTACCATTCCGATGATCTCCGCTGTTCTGATGATGCTGCAGTAGCCTCGAGAACAACAAATGACTCACAACAGGTCCAAAACCCTATTACGTCGATTCGCCATCACCATGATGTTTGCAAAATCCATCGAACATTTTTCCCTTGCTCCTCTACTCCTTCGCCGCCTTCGGTAGCAAACCCAACCCCTCAGAATCTACCGTTCATCAGAAAAGACTCAAAACCCTCTTTCTGAACAAATCCAAAAAATATCACTCAATACTATCTTAAAAATTACGATTTAGTCTTTAAATTCCTAGTTTTCAAAAGCAATTCAGACTATATAAGTGAATTTGAAAATCATCATGCTTGAAATTTATCCATTTTCTGATTTTCACTGTAACTTTAAATTTTACAGAGTATTAACTAAATACATTTACTTGAAATTATTTTTAAAAACAAGAATACAATGTTATTAACATTTTCTCTTTAGTAATCAATGTCAAATTTTGATTATACAGGAAGATATAAATTATCTTGTGATAATGATGAGTCTGTTGTTAACAACAGAGCACAAAAATATAATATCCAGAAACAAATTTGCAGGCAATATTATACTCATACACACACATTTATATTCAAAACTCAAGCAAACATTATTGGCTACATGCAACAGATTTCATCACAGATCCATAAACTATTTTTATATAAAAAGGTTTACTCACCAACATGCAGAGCAAAGGACATTGTTTGATGCATTCTTATTTCCAGGAACAGTTAAACTTGTTTTGCATCTTGCTGTTTTGTTAGTTGAATCTGCTGAGTTTGCTTTAGAGTTGAAGTTATTTGTTGAACTTTGAAACTCCTGTTAGTTGAATTTTGTTGATGATCTTCATTTTTCCAAGACCTCATATTTGCAAGTTTTTGAATAGACGTTGTATTTGGAATTGAAACTTGTTACAGGCTATGGATTTTGATTACATGCTTTTGAGAAAATGATGTACAGATTTTTGAACTGATTTTAATTTTGATTTGGAAACTTCTTTTAAAAATTCTGATTTCAGTTTTGTTTTTAGAAGAGATGAAGGAAAAGGTTTGAGCACAAAATGATTTTGCCAAGTTTTTACTTAATACATTTTTAATAAACGTTTTCAAAAATTAACAAACAATGTCACTTGTTACTTAAGATTATTAAAATGCTTACAAGTGTTTTTGCATGATCTAATAGCCTTACACATGTTTATTCCCATGTTATAATTATTCCTTATTTTATTAATAAATGTTTAAAATTAATTTAATTTGATTTCTTAATTATACTAACATGTTTAAATGTTTATTTCGATTTAGCTTTAATGTTTATATATACAAATTATCTTTATACAATTACATTCTTTTATGTTTATTTTTATATTTAAAAAATATATTTCCAAGCTAAATTTAAAAAGAAAGAAATTTAAAAAGAAAAGAATATTGGATTAAATCTTATTTCAAAGTTTCAAACTAAAAATATTATTCTTTAATATATGAACTAAATTTATTTCAAAAATCAATTTAAAAAAAAAACTAACTAAACTTTTATTATAATATACTACCTTAAGCTATTATATTTTTAAATAAAATAAATGTTTACTTTAATTACTTTTTGAAAATAATATAGATTTTTAAAATAAGCTATTGAAAAGTTTCTATATTAAGTTCAATCTAATCTTCCAATTCACAATATATACATATATATATATATATAAATATTATAATTTTGAAAATATTTTTATTAAATTTAAATTGGGAACAAACTTCCTTTTTACAATATAGAACACACATATACATTATAAAAAGAATATATTTTTAGCTTAGAGATATAAATTTTATCAATTAAATATTATTAACTTTGAAAACAATAAAATTCCCAAATTAAATTATTATATGTTATTATAAATTTTGAAAAGATAACATTTACCAAATTAAACAATTATTAGTTTTTGAAAAGATAATTAGATTATTAAATCAATATTACACATTTTAAAATAATTATTAATGGAAATTATCAAATAAATATTGCCCAAATTTCCGGGACATCACATTCCTCCCCCCTTAAAAGAATTTCGTCCTCGAAATTTAAAAGCAAAGACAATTTAATAATCCCATACAGATTTTAATTTTAAAATAGCAAGAAAATGTTATCAACCATATACTAGCACCCATAACAACTAATTTAAATAAACAATTCTAACTATCCAGACAAAATTCCGGATAGATCTTCCTAACATTATCTAGAGTTTCCTAGGTACAAATACTGGAATACTCGTTGTACAGAATCTAAACTAGCTACACTACTCAAATCTAGAGCTCCTATATCTTGATCTACAAATCTAAACAGGATATCAAACCATATACAAGTCCTATCCAACTCCCAAATCTCTCTAGAACTGTTGGTCCTAAAAGCAGTGATAGATCATACACGTACTTCCCTAGAGATACGTGAAATACACTTCGAATTTCAGCCATCCGAACTGGCAATTCAATCTTGTAGATCAAACCCTTAACCCTAAGAGCATACAAAAAAATCCAATACTCTTCTGAGCTAGCTTCCAGACTTACCCGATCTTAGTTCTGCTATGATCGGAGAAAACTTATCCAAAAATTGAATCTCCAACTTCGAATTCTGAATCCCTTTGTCTCTTGTCCATAAAACTCTCCTGTCAATCCTGGGTTTCCTTCAACCTTTTAGATCAACCAAATCATCGCAGATGCCTCTTGGATCAAATCTAGATCAAGAATAAGATGATCTCCGGATCCTACTCAACAAGATGGTTCTTCCAAGATCCATAATAATCCACCATTCAAACTCTACTACACACACACAGAAGACTTCGGACTTACTTCTCCTATTCGGGAAAAACAAAACAGGTGCACTATACAACCAAGCCTTCAAATCCCGAATAAACTTCCTGTAGAAATGCTCTGATCCAAGACAAACACAAACTTCCGAGGAGTCTGAGGTTGCTTCTATTCTAGAGTAGCTGCCACCTTGCTTCCGCTGCACAACTCTGATCTGAAGAAGATGAGAAAGCTATTGATGAACACAAGCATAGACTTGATCAACTCATCCCGAAAACATATCCATCAAATTCCATAAAATCCTTGTGACTTATCCGATTTGGTCACAAATACCACATCAGAAATCCAGCCAGAAAACAAGATCCGATCAATCCTGGCTACTTAACCAGTCCTCTCTCTGGGAGCCCTCCTTTCTACTAGTCTGAATTACCGGAAAAGCTCCAGGAACCAAGTCAATACAGAACTCAATCTCCTATTGCGGATGCAAATGTTGACTTCTTTGAAGATATCTGAAAAAAACTCAAACCACTCGATAGCTCCAACATCCTCTAGAGATGCCTCAATCTCAAACAAAGATAACTAAGAGGACTTTCGAACTATGGCAAGTCACTTTTGTGATTCTACCCAGTTCAGATTCCAAAGAAACCGTTCTCTCTTCCCAAAGCAGAACAGCGTAAGCCTTCCAAAAGAAGAAACTAATGGTCCACCCAAACCACAACATCAAACCACGTTGAGCTTCTAGAAGAAGTAGGCAAGCCCTCACTATCTACCCGGCCTACGGACAGAAGAATCACAAAGATTTCTGAACCATCGAAGAAACTGAATACTCTACTACTTTTGGACTTCACCTCAAGAACACTACTAAGCCAAGAGACCTTCCTGATAGCACACTCAACATCTCCGAGCTGCTACTGCTGCCAAAGACTTCTAATCCAAAAGCTCCTCGAAACACAAGACTATATCAGCCAACTCCACAAAAGATCCTTCAAGAAGGCAGATATCTTTTAAGAAACTCGGCTTCAAACTAAGCGCAAACACCAAGTTGAACTGAGTCTCAAACTTCAATACAGACAAGACTCCTTCCTACGGTTGCCAATACCATCACTTGCTTCAACACTTCCAACCGATCCAAACTCTAGAAAATTCGCTCGCACGAGCGCAATCAAGCTTATACTCCAAAGAAGGACTCCGAACCTTAAAAAGGTTTCTTTCAGAGATCGGTGAAATCCTTACACTATGCAGAAAAGCTTATTCAGGATTACCCATACTGCCCTGGCAGATACACTTCCAACCTCAACATTCAGACTTCTTCCACTAGTGGTAGTCGTGCCATACACACCACTACCTCTCCTACCTTTAGATCTTATATTGGAAAACCCGAACAGGTAACCCAACAAAATAGGTAGGTGTGTGTGTGTGTTTATATATATATATATATATATATATATATATATATATAGTACGCTCTCTCAGAAAGAAATCACTCCAATGCCTAGGTATTCACTCAACCTAGCGCCCTGATACCACAGTGTTGACCCGCCTTTCATTCCATAGAAAGACGCATCATTAAGAAGAAAAAAGGGATAGAAAAGAGAAAAGATAGAAAAGAAATAACCAAACAACATCAGAATCTCACAGCGGAATGAATAAATTATATTATATCACATAAGTTATTACATAGTATCATATACATCAGAGTTATATAGCTAATACAAAACAAACTAGACAGTTATAAACACCTGTCTAGTTATTACAACTCAAGTATATCATAGGAATATAGATACAACACTACACAGCGGAAGCACTATATATATATCTACAAACGCTGAAGCCTCCTGTTCCATATCTTCTCCAGAATTCGTCAAAGCTAACCTGAATCCCTTGACTGCTCATAAAAGTTTGAGTACCCAAGAGTCTAATAAAATAGAAAATAAACTCCGGGTTAGACATGGGTCTGGTGTGAGTAAACGGGTTTAAATTGCTTAACTTGAAAATCCTTTGAAAACAAAAGGTATCACGTAAGACTTCCCACAAATAAACATGGGTTAATTGAATCTGCTGAGTTGAGTTTGCTTTAGAGTTGAAGTAATTTGTTGAACTTTGAAACTCCTGTTAGTTGAATTTTGTTGATGATCTTCTTTTTTGCAAGACCTCGGATTTGCAAGTTCTTGAACAGATGTTGTATTTGGAATTGAAACTTTTTACAGGCTATGGATTTTGATTACATGCTTTTGAGAAAATGATGTATAGATTTTTGAACTGATTTTAATTTTGATTTGGAAACTTCTTTTAAAAATCTGATTTCAGCTTTGTTTTTTAAAGAGATGAAGGAAAAGGTTTGAACACAAAATGATTTTGCCAAGTTTTTACATAATACATTTTTAATAAATGTTTTCAAAAATTAACAAAACAATGTCACTTGTTACTTAAGATTATTAAAATGCTTACAAGTTTTTTGCATGATCTAATAGCCTTACAGATGTTTATTCCCATACTATAATTATTCCTTATTTTTTTAATAAATGTTTAAAATTAATTTAATTTGATTTCTTAATTATACTAACATGTTTAAATATTTATTTCAATTTAGCTTTAATGTTTATATATATAAATTATCTTTATACAATTACATTCTTTTACGTTTATTGTATATTTTAAAAATATATTTTACAAGCTAAATTTAAAAAGATAGAAAATTTAAAAAGAAAAGAATATTGAATTAAATCTTATTTCAAAGTTTCAAACTAAAAATATTGCTCTTTAATATATGAACTAAATTTATTTCAAAAGTCAATTTAAAAAAAAAATTAAACTTTTATTATAATATACTATTTTAAGCTATTACATTTTTAAATAAAATAAATGTTTACTTTAATTACTTTTTGAAAATAAGATAGATTTTTAAAATAAGCTATTGAAAAGTTTCTATATTAAATTCAATCTAATCTTCCAATTCACAATATATACATATATATATATATATTATAAATTTGAAAATATTTTTATTAAATTTAAATTGAAAACAAACTTCATATTTACAATGTAAAACACACATATAAATTATAAAAGAATATATTTTTAACTTAGAAATATAAATTTTATCAATTAAATATTATTAACTTTGAAAAGAATAAAATTCCTAAATTAAATTATTATGTATTATTATAAATTTTGAAAAGATAACATTTATCAAATTAAACAATTATTAGTTTTTGAAAAGAAATTAGATTATTAAATCAATATTACACATTTTAAAATAATTATTAATGGAAATTATCAAATAAATATTGCCCAAATTTACGGAACATCGCATTTTGTAAAATCCAACTTTACTTATTATAAGCGGTACCTGCTTTTAACGATTATTTAAACCAATTTTCTTCGTAAATCCTATACCACATCAGGACTTATGAAATTTAGTTTTATTCAAAATTCCAACTTTGTCCGCATTAAAACTTCGTAAGTCCAAATGAAAAATCCTTGATTCAATAATAACAATTATTATTAATTTATTGCTCTAGCCAAAGACTTTGACTTTGAGTTGACTACAGTTGACCGTGATACTAACCTTATATAACCGAGCAGATGAAATGTCTATTTAATAGTGTTTCACTTCAAATGCTTCAACACAGACCCAACTTTAGTTGTTCGATGGAAACTATACCATGATTTAAATATAATCAAAGTGGAGTGTCCATACTAAAGTTCCACCGTATTGTCAAGTTGAGGGAACTATGTAACGTCGTCACATCGATATTGTACGTTTGACCTTAGTTATATTAACCAACAAAGATTTCTCGAGTGAGTCATTCCATAGTTATCCAATAACTATTAGTACGTAATTCCTTGGTGCCCCCAACAACCATGAGTAATACACTGCCCAACATTTGGAGAGTGTTATGTACTCTAGTCTCAAAGGATGAGTCAATATCCTTTCTCAAAATATCATAATCAAGAATACCTAAAACATTTTTTTTTTCAATATGATAAAATTCTCATGATTACAACACTTTATAGTCACTATCACATAACATATCATTTAAGGATTTGCTTTTTAATATATACTTTAAATTAATTACTTAATCAATTATATCACAATATAACAAGTATGTAATAGAAAGAAAAACACCTTTTATTTTGAACAAGTTTGGTTATTGAGTTTGGTATATGTAACAATTACATAACTGTCCTAGGACATACCCCTAATTCTATCAATCACCCACTTGCACTTAGGGTCAATTATGGAATCTTATTCCTAATTCTGTGCTTGGTTTTCTCAAAATTAATCGAGTCGATCCCTTAGTGAATTTACATGTTATTTTTTTAATTATCTACTCTATCAATCGCTCTCTTTGACGTTGGTAAACTTCTTTTATCTTATACATCCATTCAGAGTATGTCTCTCAACTTCTAGTGAGCTCTAGTTTCTTATACGAACTGTACCACAACATTATTATCTTGTAACAATGTCATGGGATTCTTAACATTTGGAATCACCCCTAGCTTAGTTATAAATTTGAGCATTTATACTCCTTTTATTGCAACATTATTCAATGCGATGCACTCAACCTTTGGTCGAATAAGCCACTACTTACTGTTTGGAACATTTCCATCTTAAAGTTCTTAACTTAAGATTGAATAAGAACCTAGGATTTATACACTTTACTCGATATTGCTTATGAAGTTCGAATCCATGCACTCCTTCATAAGGATTTCGTTGTTTCCATAAATGATTCTTTAGTATTTCGTAAATACTCGAGAACTTTTCCAATTTTCATATAGTAATCCTAATTTGGATATTCGCACTATATATTAAATAAATAAGTGAAGTGTGGTATTGTAGACAGTATAACATGTATGATAATTCATATTGCCAATGCATAAGGAGCCCATCTTACATGCTCCATATTGAACAATTTTAATATCGTTTTTGCGCATATCATTTGGGACAATCCCAGTATCATTTTATACCGATTATAAAACATATTGTTTTGTAATCCAATATCGAGTGTTAAACAACCAAACTAACATGATTTTGACTTAAGTGCATCTTTCACAACCATAAACTTATAGTTTTAGAAATAGCTTTACATATTAATATTCTTTCTTACAAACACACGCTTCCTCTTCATTTGGTTGAAAATCAAACGGTTTAATTTCTTTATCAAAATACTTGCTTAAATCTAAACAAACAATACTTTCGTATTGCTTCTTAAATCATATCCAATAACAAATAAACTCAGCTCGCACTTACTTCGAAGTACTTTGGTTACTCAATGCAAATAGCATATTCTAAACCATTGTTTAGAATTTCTACATCACATAACAAAACTCGAAATCATATCATGTGATAATTTTGTCAGTAAAATCCGAATTTACTTAAGTATGTTGAACAAGAATCTGTTATATTAGTTTCAACAATTGAAACTTACATTGTTATTCTTTTCAAGTAGCTTACTATATTCTAACCGCATTGATTTTTTTTCAAAAAAAACTTTTGCGGCCAATGGATTATATCCTTTCATGTACAACCTTCAAACTCATATTTTGATGATGTACTTGGAATCCATTTTGGATCCACGCATCATGTTATATGATAGAGTTAATACTCTTAATGGTTTATTAACAATTGAGGAAATTCTTTTCCTAACATTGATAAGAAATCATAGTATCTCTTTTTGTGCAAGGGATCTTATTAGACATTCTAATTAATTATGTCCATTTGGCTTTGGTTAATTTTATTCATCCTTTATAATCAGTTTTATCTTTGGAACATATCTAAATCATTTTTACTACCAATAATTTCCAAAAGAAATTACTTCGTCATAAAGCTGGTGTTTCTTGGAATAGCAATTATTTCTCAGTGTAATGGAATAAGTATTCATAAACATTTTATAAGATTCCTATATATATATGTATAAAACCGATTTTATTTTTGGTTTATGAACTTATTTTCGTAACTTAAATTTGGCAATCAAAATTGATCGGTCTCAAAATGCTTTGGGGTGATTCACAGAAGATCCCTAACGGGTAAATACTACGTATGGCCTTTTAACTCATACAATCAATCAACTCCTTACCCTAGGATATGTAGGGATTGTTTTATCAACTATAATCTCGTATGATTTTGTAAACTTTGTTTTAGATGAAACTAAACTTAACCTTAAGTACTTACTTTTAAGTACTCGACCCTATTGAAAGAAGTTAACTCAATTTTTCTCATCATCAAACGTACTCTGTCCAATGAAGCCTTTTTACTCCTTATCGATAACTAATTTTGTATCATAGGGAGGAGTGACTTTTAAGATTGAATCTTATTCGTTTTAGGTACTTTTGGAACCATTTTCTTATATGCTCACCTATTTGATCAAATTGAATTTTCTTATTTCTTTTGTATGTCATGTTTTCTACTACTGTATTATGTTCAATGAACTTATCATAGACATATTACATGTGTATGAAATATATGTGTGTATATGTTTATTCTACAATAATTCATTAGTGAATTAAACAATATACGTAGGACAATTTATGGCATCATTGGAATTTCGACTACATACATCTTTATGCATCAATCTTAAGAGTTCACCGACTGTTATGTTGCTCCCACTAAATCGGTGCTTTGTTCTTGTTACAAAATAATTGTAAAAAATTACATATAATTCCATGTTATGTAGCTAGTGCAATAAAAATTGTTATTTTAATATGTTTATTTCACAATGAATATTCAAAACATTCATAATAAAAAAACCATATTTACCGTCAGTCAATATTGAAAATAATAATAATTCCATAAATAATATTTGATACATTTACAAAATCAATACTTCGTATCTTAATTCCATTGATAACTATTATATGACGTACTCCCACTGTTTCCATCATTACTGTAATAATGTATGAAATACGAAGTTGCATTCAACTATTTATTATGTGTAACGATCGAAAAATTTAAAGCTGTTAATATTAAACTAATTAAAAATGGATTTTTGATTAAAAGCTAAATTGAGTATCGTATTTATAACCTTTATGAAGATCTTTTCGAGTTGATATGTTTAATATATAAGTTTGATGGATTTGAAGTTATAGTTTATGAAATAAAGATGATATAATGTCTAAATAGCATATGTGGCTAGTTCGGACCAAACTGGATACACAACCCATAACTCGGCCTAATGACTATATAAATAAGACCATAAAACCCTCGCTATCACCTCTATCTCCACTATTCTATCTTAATCCTAAAATCACCCTAATTTCTCTCCAATGGTGATTAGTAAATTGATTATAAATTGATTAAAATTTTGTAGTGTTCAAACTATATCGAATAAATATAGATTTGAAGCTTTGATGAGGCGAAGAGGTGTTTGGGATTCATTTTTCCATTCAACAATCTGATTGGCCATAAATTGATGATCTATCCTTAACCATCAAATCTAGAGCTCTATGCGGTGATTATAGTATTTTGAAAGTATTGTGGCTTGGTGAGATAATTATTGTTGATTATCAAATTTTTGGACTTTTAACTAAAATAAACTCTTCGATTTGGATTGGAAATAATTTATTAGACTAAATTGGAATAATATCATTTTTAGGTTGTTTTCACTTATGTTCATTATGATTTAGTTATTTTATAATGAAATTCGTAAGGTACATGTTTCTAAATTCATAAATAATCTATTTTAAATTTAATTTGGAATCTTATTATTAGTAATAAAATAAAGTGATATTTCAAAATAATAATATTGTTTTACAATTTATGTTGATTTGAGTAAGTGATAATGTAGTCGATTTTACAGTGTGCATTAGAAAATATTATTATTATTTGAGTAGTAAAATAAAAGATATTTTTAAAATAATAATAATAGTAATAGCAAAGAATATATTTCCAGAAGTTCTATTAGATAGAATAATTATTATTTTAAGATGAGTAGGAACAATAAAGAGTTTTGATGATTTAGAATAAAGAATTATTATTTTTGAAATAAATAGCAATGAATAGGTTTGGAAAGTGTTTAAAGAGGTTTCAATATATATTATTATTATTTTAAATGTAAAATAGTAATAATATTGTTTTAAAGAGCGATTTGATGATGATTACTATTTTTGATTTAAATTTTGATGTTTAAAAGTGTTTGGAGAAATGAAAATAACCGATTTAAAGAATATATTATCATTTAAAAAAATTATTATTGTTTTTAGGACAAATAAGTAAAGATGAATTTATATTAAACAATAATAAAATGATTTTATACTTAGGATAATAATGGATGCAAATATATTATTAGGATGGCTGTTGAATGTGTGATTAGTTCTTGATTGTAATTATCACATATATTTGATGTTTGATGGCGATATCGCACTTTGATGATTGTGCGATATTTTATGATTATTACTACTAGGTGATTGGTAGTAAACTATGGTTATTTGATGATGGTTGTTGTGTTACCAATATTGATTGGTGTAGTGCATATTTGATGATTGATGATGGCTGTTGTGTTACCAATATTGATTGGTGTAGTGCATATTTGATGATTGATGATGTGTTACTATAGTAGAGTGATTGGTACACATTTGATAATTCATATTAATGATATATTACTACAGTTGATTAGTAGTGTGTATTTAAGTATATTTATGTTGTTTTTCATATTTGATGATCGGGATTGGCGTTGAATGTTGTTCTTGTTTGATGATTATGTTTTATTATCATTATTGCCCTAAAATATGATTTGTTGAGACGGATGACCAGGAACATTGTTTTATGCTTGTGTTGGTTGCACTAGCTGTAGTGGTTGTAATTGTTGCATGGAGTTATGGTTGTTATGTACTAACAAGTATTTTAATGCAGAAGAAGAGCAGAAAACAGGACTACATAGGTTTGATTTCCAAAAGTGGTACATAGGCTGTCATTTCTACGTGATAGCCACCGGTTCCCTTGAGGTCAAGATGTATAGAAATTGGCGCAGCACCAAATATAGTTGACACCTTTCCCCTTTATTCTGTGTGTATGTGTAATTTTGCAGGCAAAAGTAAAGAAGAGAGTAAAGGATCTGGAAGGATTCGTATCCATGGGATCGATCGATATATCTCTTGTATCATAGTTACACAGTTGCCATTTTGATAACTGGCGTAATGAAATGTATAATTACGTGATGTATTCTCTTTATGTAATATTTAATTGTTGGAGTATGTATATGTATACTGATGTTTAAAATCCACTGTGAGGTTTCCCTTTATACGTTCTTTCTTTTAGAAATTTTAATTTTTCATACCCACGGTCCACTATCTTTAATGTTTAAAATTAGTTATAAGTGAAAGTCACTACGTGATGTGATTTTAATGTGGAACGTGGAATGATTTATAATATGGCAAAATATAACTTAAGACAATGATATAAGCAAGCAGAAAGAAAACAACAAATAAAAATTTGCACCAGCAATTTTTTATATTGATTCAAACTTCTAGTCCTACGTCCAGTCCCAGACTCCTTTTAGAATCTCATTAGCCACCCCTCACTTGACCCAGAGGAATAGCTATCCATCATACTACATGGACAACCGAAAATAACTTCAAAGTTTCCCTAAAGATCTCCAACATGACTTCAACTATAAAAGGAATAATTCTATCTTTGACTTTGATGTTCTTTTACAACACGAATAAGTCACTCTTTAGTACACTCTTCTTATAATATCCTTTGATGATTATGAATTAAACGTGCAGAAATATAAGATGAAGAAAATAGTTTTTGATTGGTATTGCAACAAGAGAGAAATATATCAATTATGAACCAGAGAGCAAGAATTGGTTAAATCAAAGAATGAAACAAACCTGTATTTAAAGTAGTGAAGAGATCTGCTAAAGAGTAGTGATTATTCAAGGGATTGCATCATTTCAGTAGCAGATACTTCTTTTTAAAAAAGTGGTATCCATTCAGAAATATAAATGTTTTTCTTTCTTAAATGCCTGAGCTAAAACATCTAGTCATTTTTCAAAAAAGAATATATTTAAAAAACATGATTAAGATGTCTAAAAGAAGATACTAAACATTTGAGCACTAGGTCAGACGTTTGAGTGATGTTTCCAAATGTCTGACTTTTGAGCAAAAGTACTTGTATTTTGGCTGGTAATACATGCAAATTAGTGCTCCATGACCCATATTCGAATCCTAATGTTGCATAATATTTTTAAGTTGTTGTAAAATTTTCTTTTTTCAAAATTTCCAAGTTAAAAATCTATTTTTTAAAATAATATTTATGTGTGTATCATCGAAGGATAATGTACAAGTGTTTTCTAAACTCGTATATAACGACTCATTTGAAATATGGTCTTTATTCATCGAGCTCGATGGCTATATTTATTTGTCGTAGTCTCCTCTTCGGCTATAATCATTTTCTATATTATTCATTGTTTGATTTCCTTTAAATTATCAATTGTACAATACATAGTGAAATGTATAGTTGTCACTTCATAACCAGAAATGTAAGTTCTAACATTCCCCCCTTATTGATTATGGCGATTATACATACATATATATATATATATATACATTAAAAAAAATATTTACTCTGCCTACCGATATGCTCCATTTTTCTTCCTAAAAATAATAAAAGAGATAAAAGCAAGATACGAAAGAGAAATATGACTCAAATCTTATAAAAAACTTTAAGAAATACTTTTTGAAAGAAGTGTTATCGATTATATTCCAAAAGTAAAAATCTCATGGAAATACATAGTATTTAATCAATATTTTTATAATTAATCGATTTGAAATTTTTATATAACTTGTATATATTGGAAAAATAGATATAAATTTTATTCACAAAAATTTTCCCATTAGAAATTTTAAAGTGTAAAAAAATTGCCAATTAAACATGAATATTTATTATAAAAAAAACATTCCTTTGGGTATATTTTTAAGACTCCTTTTATAATTTTTATACCCATGAATATTATTTTCTTTTAAAATAAATCCTTTAATTTTTATAAGTGCATAGCACAATATGAAATATCTTAATTTTTGTCAAAAAAATCCAAATTATTTATAACTTTCGTTTGTCAAAATAAGTAAAAGATTAAAAATAACATTTTCCTTATGAAACCATATTATATATTCAAAGACATGGTTACGAAATTTTCTGATCTCCTTTATTTGTAGCTCCATTTCCATATGCATAAGAAAATTTGAAATACATCTCCCCATCGAATATATGGTGTACCTATAAAAAATAAAAAAAAGTTCTAGTACCTACTTCCTACATTAGGGTCTGAGGTTTAACTTTTGGTAACCACACCCATATCATTTTCATTGAGCCTTTGAAAACGTAATTTGTACTTAAATGTACTTCTGAAATAAAATTATTTAAATATTTGTTTCTAGTAAGTGTTTCAGTGGTTTCGGGAACCAAAATACTGATATTCTTAGAATTTTCTGATGTTATTTGATTTTTATTAACTTTTGGTTTTCTAATATTAGTATACAAATATGCATATTTCATTTTAGAAACAAAATTACTAATTTTAGGAGTTTTAAATCCCAAGACATTTTTATTAAAGGCATGTTCTGATATATTTATCAAATTTGTTAAACACTCTTTTCCTTTATTAAATTTTGAAATATTCTAGGATAAATCTTTAATCTTAGATTCTAAAGTAATAACTTGATTTTTAGATATTTCAAAAGATGATTGTAAATCATAGTTTTCTTTTGAAAGTTTAACATTCTCGTCTCCATAGATTTTTAGTTCTTCTTTTAAAGCTTCAATTTAAGATGTCAAATTTTCATTTGATTTTTGTGCTTTACATAATTCTTCTTCAAGAATTACTTTCTCATCTTTCAACATATTTATTTCTATCTCTACTTTATCTTATTATGCATAAGCTTTTTTTTCTTAATTCCTTTTCATTTTTATTTTCTTTTAAAATCGCTATATTAATTTTAAATAAATCATCATAAAAGTAAGTTTGTCATACCTCATCATCAAATGCCATAAAATTTTCAGTCAATAAAGTAGGGCGAATAGCTCCCTGTGAATCCGTAAATCTTTTGAGCATGTTAAAAAAAGGATAGGCCCTTTCGTTCTTTCCATTCTAGAAATTTTGTAACAACGTGCAACTCCAAACATACCGATCCTAAGGTTTAGGGAGACTTTCAGACTCCTTATGACGAGAAATACAAGCTGTTGGGATTTTAAAACATTATTGAGCATAATTATGAAGGTGGAGTTTTAAGGCATTTTACACTTTCAGATCTCACAGCGGAAGGAATTAAAATATAAATACAAAAAATAGACATGTCAGAAAAATAGTCTACAAAATACTTGTTTTACGTATACACTATCCTTAAACTACAATATAAACTTTATAGACAATTAGTATGATAGATGACTACAAGAGGAACAATGAATAATATGTCAACTTCAGTATTGAGCTCCTTCCTCCCCCTACTATGTCCAATCAACTCTTAACATGTCACTGTGTGGTTAGGAAAAAGGAAAGGAAGGGGGTGGGTCAGACAAAAAGTACTATGAATGAGAACAAGTTTAATATGGGATGATTAAGTGCAATTAACTTTTAAACTGCTCTAAGTAATGTAGGGTGTGTAACAAGTGTATGTGAGTTACTAAGGCCCAATACCTATAGATTCTTATTTAACACAATGGGTTGAACTATAAATCAAACCTCGCACTAACGATTAGCTAATGTCCTTAGAGTTATCTGCACCTACCTATCATTAATATGCTCAGGAGGAGAACCTCGAAACGCACACTATTACTGCAACCAATAATGCGGCTCATCATACGCACCCACTGTCACTATTCAATCGTGGTGCCAAATGTCGCCTATAGTAGCCTCTTATCGTCCTACTCCAACATCCACTTGTACCACGTTTCATTAGAGCCATGTGTACATGAACTCCCATTCGGATCGGGCTCACCCATTTGGTATCTCCGTTAGTGCTGCAAGCCACCATGTTGGAATACTTCTTTAGTGTCTATGAAATACGTTGTCCTAGTCAACTCTTAACTCTTATTGGGGTATCTAACTCTTACCCAAACCGCGATGGCCCATTGTCCATAGGGAATTTACGGCCCTACCATCTCTTTATAGGGGATTTACTGCCCTACAATTCATTTGATAGAGGATTTGCGATCTTACAATTCTCTTGATAGGAGATTTACGGCCCTACCATCTCTAGTATGTTTAGTTGGCTTAGAAATAGGCTCAAACAATCAATTTACCATATTATATAATTTTATATGAAATTATTTAATTTTTAATGTTTAACTTGAGTCTTAGGCCGAAGCTTAAGATCTTAAATTTTCTTTTGACTAGTTGACCCCTAGAAATCTAGATCGACCGTTCATAAGTTAAAATTAGGGTTTTATTTTCTTCTCTGTTGTCGATTAATTTCTTGTTTAAATTACACCGATTAATAATTTTAGTTAGCCTTAATCTCAACTAACAGCTAGTTTAGTTTAGCAATTTCAATTAAATCTAAGGTTTGTGATTTAAGATAATAAGTTTGACATCAAGTAAGTGTATTTAACTAATTAAATTTCAAATTACTGTGAATTGATTTCTGTGCTTTAGGGAATCAAGTTAATGTTTAGAAAATTTCAAATTTAAGTTAATAAGTTAAATTCTAGGGTTTAGCATATCCAATTATGGTTTTAACATCCTAGATCAATTATAATAATTTAAACTTAATTACAATAATCAAGTTATCAAATTTGTGCCCACTCAGCTCTAGCCTAACCTCTTACACATGAGAATTTGGTCTCCAATTGATAGCTTCTTTCCAACAATCACCTTAGTCCTCCTTTGATTGCTTACTCTTGCCTTTTAGATTAATTAAGGTTTGATTTTAGGGTTTTAAAAAAATTAGGGTTTGGGGAAAATCTGACAGAGTGTCATTACTACAAGTTTTCATTAGAAAATCAAGGTTTCATTTGTTACAAATTTACAGAGTTAGAGTTGAGTTTAAGACTATTATACCAACGCAACTGGCATCTAGACCATTCATCTAACTCTTCTCAAGCAAGCGAGGAATCCAGGCCGTTGAAACATGTCATTACAGTTCGCTAATCATAGGGTTTTACCCCATCTCGGGTCGACTACTCCTAGGCTTAGGTGGACCGCTACCAGTCGACCTAGGGTTTTCTTGGGTCGACCCAAGGCTATGTTTATTTTTAATTTTTAATTTTTAAATTTTAGACTCGTTCTAACACACGTAACTCTTTCATACTAACTCGGACCACGAAGAGTTATATATGAAAATTATTGGGAAAATCGCTACGAACACAATGGTGCAAGTTTCATAGCCAAATTCGGATGTTTGTGAAAATTTTCTTATATGTCCATATTTTACTTTAATTTAATTTCCCTATTAAATTTCCGTTTAGATCTCTATTAAACTATTGTTAAATTTTACATAAATTTATGGGGTGTTACATTCTCCCCTTTTAAAATGCTTCATCCCTGAAATCTTAAAGGATGGAAAAATGTAAATTATATACACAATAACTAATAGCTACAACCATCAACTCAACCATAATCCATGGCAATCACTGTCTTTGAAAATTTCTAATGCAATATGCATATATATATATATGTGTGTGTGTGTGTGTGTGTGTGTGTGTGCGTGCAATGTGAAATGCATGTGAATCTATACTAATGCAAAATAGTAGGCAGTCTACCGATCCATTTGACCTCCTATCATACAAATGCTCATGCCATGCATCCGAATGTATGTAGCACCTAAATAAGTAAACTTGCAATTCTATATGAATGCGCGACCACTTCATTCATACGCAACACCCATATGCATGATACACAAACAAGTTAAAAAATAAAGCTTCCATATATATCATATCTAACTAGCTAGAAAATACATTAGAGATAATGTGAATGTTTGTGTACTATGTAGAGCATATATTGTCCTAAACGTGTCAAAGTAAACAATCCGACCAATACATCCAAATACATCCACTAGCATCCATCATCTATAACATATCCTACCGACACGTTTACAACCACTCCTACCATCCAATGGTCTCTACCTAACTAAAACCTAAATATAGAAATAATTTGTACTTTCTAACTAAAATGGAAACGTGTCAGAAAAGAGCTCGAGATAGGTAGCTTGGACTTTCACCTCCAGTTTCCATGTACTTTCAACTAGATTGCCTCCATATCGGACTCTAACCAGTTTTACTATTTTATTATAGAATTGGTTTTTTACATTCTCAAAATATGGTAGGTGCATGAGGACAAGAGGCTCACTTATTCTTCCTAACTTTCCCTAACTGACATGGCTTGACCATTGTAACTGCATCCCATAAACACTTCTTCAAGTGTGGCATAAAATAAACATTGTGAACTACTTCCAACTCTGTAGGAAGCTCCACTCTATAAGCTAACCCCCAAACTTTGTCCAAAATCGAAAAGGCCCTTCCACCCTCGGCACTAACATTTACTAAGTATCAATCTAATACATATCAATGAGGAAAGATTTTCACATAGACTTTATCACCACGATGGATCTCGATTCCATGCATCTCCTGTCTATATTTTCTTTCTCCTTATCATGTGCAGTCCTTGTCCCTCTATGAATCGAATTAATTTCTCAACTGCATTTCTCATCCTTTATCAACGCCATGAATCTTGAACCCAATTTTATATGCATCAGGTTCCCTTTGAAATGCTTGCTACAATTCAAACAATGTCAACTTGCACCACTCTAGATAACTTGAGCATAAGTATGCTCTTGTGAAACTGTTGCCTCATTCCATTCTCGATGCATAACCAAACTTTCTTAAAACATCCAGTAGTATATCTAATTACTTCATCCCCTGTATACCAGGCGGGACAACCCAAAGGTGAACGGTGTCTCCTTCTATGGTACTTCCTATTTATCTTTATGCTATTACTCCATTTTTCCCAAAGGGTATCCAAACTAGTTGATCCCTTAACTGCTGCAAATAGTATAATCTTCCTTCCAATTTGATTCTTATTAGGTCATTTCATTTTACTTTTTGAGTCATTTCCTAGACCCTTTAAAAGTTAATTGAAGTTATAATATGGGATTATTTTAGCATTGGTGTTAATCACTTAAGTGATACTTTGTTCACATTTAATTATTATGCAACCAAAAACTAAATATTCCAAATTATTCTTCTCTTGGTCCGAGGGATGATTGGAGATAATCCTTTTTATTCCTTACTTTAAGTCTTATCAAAAGTTTTCAATCTTATTTCCTATAAAATCACCCTTACATTCTTAATGCGTGCAAATAACAATACCCGTTTTCTTGATGGAGACCTAAATCCTTGAATTAATCTTCCATTGAAGAACCTTGACTACTACTTTTATCTAGGATACCTTTGAGGTTTGAATTCCAAAATTTTACCCTTTTTATGTCCTTCCATAACTTCTTATTACTCAGTTCCAATTATTTCATTTATTTTATAGTTAAAACAACTCAATGTGAAATGTCACCTTGCCATCTTAATCCAACAAACATGTTGACTATTACTTTGAATTTACTTAGGGATGTCTGCATCTAATGCATTGGAACTACAACTTTTTCCATAAGGAAATATGAACCCTGTAAATTTCCATAAATTATCTAAATTAGGATTCATGTCATGTTTGAAATCACAAGGAATTATCTTTTGTGTTAATATTAAAATAGACGGTATAAAATACAGTAATTATCCATATTTTTTACTTCTCTTTCTTTTGGGGTGTATTTCTTGTTATTTCAAACGATACATTTTTGTACTAAAACTAGATAATTTATAGAAATTTACGTTTCTACATACTTCATTCGAATGAATTAAAATGCTACCTAAATCCTGCTCCATTTTATAACAACTTCCAATTTGGTGCTTACTACTCCATATCAATTACTCAAAAATTTGATGCGATGAAAAATATAACAATTTTACTTGCTCAGGTCATGTAGGTCTATAAATCTAGAATTTACTATTTCCTTTATGAAGGTTTTCATTAATTTGGATAGTACTTTTCCGTTATTTCCCATATTCTAGTTTATGCCATACTTAACCCTACAATTCCAAGATATACATTAGGCATATGTGGAACTCATTTAGAATGATACAATTCCAATAACATATATAAAATAGATACCTTAACATTCTTGTCCACCTGGTCTGCCTTTAGCCTACAGAAGACAACACAACGTTTGGACTGCTTATAGCTTACAGATATCTTATTCTCATCTATATGGTATAAACTAATATCTTGTTGCTATAGTACCAAGTCTATACTTACTGTTCCATTTAAGTTTTCCTAATCTAATCAAGGAAATGCCTATTTGCTATTTTACATGCTTAATATAGATAGAAGTAACCCTACTTGTTTCTTTAACACTTCAAACTGAAAAATGTTTTGCATCTTGATGTAATAAAGCATATTAGCATACTTTTTCCTTAATTGGAAATATGTTAACCCAAATCATACTTTTCAATCTTCCCTGTGCATGGATCCCATAGTTCCAACCATACTTAGGTGGAAAGATACATGGTGGTGTTTACTCTTTACTATTACGGAAAGTTCTACTTAAGAATTTGTCCTTTCAATTCAATAGTTAATTAAAAAAGTTAATAAATTCCCATGTTTCCTTTGTATCTCCGTCCCAACCATTTGAGGCTTGCAAATTCTATTGTCAATTTCTTTCCTAGTAGGCTGTTTTAATAGTATTTATCTAACTCCAATCCATTTCTTTTCTTTTAAGTTTAATTGATAGTCAAAATACTTTCACTTTACCTTTTTAAGTCAAAAACTTTGATTTTTAACATCATTTCCATAAAACTAGTATTTAAAATTATAAAACCCATCTTTTATTTTTAACAATCATTTCCTTCTTACTAAGATCATAATATTTTCTTTTATTAAATTATCAAAATGATTTAAGCTTAATTTAAAAAAAATGTACATAAAACACCTTTCCAAAAAAAAAATCTTTTATAAATAAGAAGTTTTCTCAAAAGTATATTTCAAAGATAATGAAGCATTTTTAACTTATTATTATATTAGGGTATAACAGAAACATTTATATAACATCTTCAAATACTTAACGATTTCTTATTTACAAATAGAGTAAAAAATATAGGTCTTACACACCTCTAAATATTTTTCAAAAGTTCTTTTACTAAAAGCTAAATGCACATTTGAGGGCAAATACAATAATGTGCCTAAAATAAACAAAATCTTTAAAACAGTCATTGAAAATAACTTTTTACCAAATTATTTAATTTTTCTTTTTACATAAATCCCATAAACTTTATCTGAATATTTTATTTATAAGATCATAAATTAAATTCCTTTTTATTTAAAGTATCAGATATCTACTATTTCTAACTTTTAGAAAACATTTTCATTGGTTTATCACTTAAATTGGAGTAGACAATAGCATCCGAATTACCTAAGCCCACTTATAACTAGTAATGCTTTAAGTGCATAAAGTTTCTATCTTTCTTTCCTAAGATGGTTAACTCAAGTTTCTTTTCCACTACAATACCTAACTTCAGTATGGAAATATCATAGAAATTTCTTTTAAGTAAATATGTGTCCTTGCAACTACTACCAATATGAGAATAGAGTTTCTACTTTAACTAGGGAATTGTCCTTATTTTATGGGTCTCTTAGTGCTAATCTTTTCCATTTACCCTTAAATTCATAACTTACTTATTACTGCTATCTGGTATAGGAAACCTCTACTAGCATTTCTTTATGGGGTAAATCATAATGAATGTGAAAAGTCTATTTTTCTCCTCCACTGTTATAGCCTTAACATTTATTCTAACCCACAATTTTTTACTTAAATAAGGGGATAAGCCAATAGCTATCTTATGGGTCAAATTTATAAGGTGTTGTGTTAATACACATATCAAAAAATTATAACTACAGTCCCTTAGTCGGGTTAGGCTCACTTGTCTCCTCGCTTTAGATACCGATGGAACCATATAAGGACGTTCACGCTTGGAATTTTCAGCCATTCCTCTAGAACTTGTACTCATGCTCACTATCTGTGTTGGAGAATTATTTTCAACTATTCCATAGATAATATAGGCACAAATAAAAAGAAATCTCTATATACAAATAAAATGTTTGGAAATCTCTTTGAAAACTTTTAATATATACATATATATATATATGTATATATATTCAAAATCCATTTTTGAAAACTTTTTAGAATTTTTTTTATTACTTTATTTTCAAAACTTTTCAAGTATGTTCCCTTAATACATGCCTAAGTTCCTAAACCTAAGCTCTGATACCAAATATAACAACCCGCACCTCCTCACATACCAATCCCAAGTTTAAGGGTTATTTTCAGACTCGTCATGTAAAGAATATGAGCTGTTGGGATTTTAAAACATTATATAGAAAAATTATAAAGGTGGAGTTCTAAGGCATTCTACACTTTCAGATCTCACATGGAAGAATTAAAATATAAGTACATAAAATAGACATCTTAGACAAACAGTCTATAAAAGACTTCTTATACATATGCACTATCCTTAAAGTACAATATAAAATTTACAAACATTTAGTACGATAGATGACTAGAATAATGAATAATATGAGAACTCAATGCTAAGCTCCTTTCTCCTAGTACTATGTCCAACCAACTACTAACCTGACACCTAATGGTGGGGAAAAAAGAAAAGAAAGGGGGTGAGTCAGACAAAAAGTCTGGTGAATGAGAACAAGTTTAATATGTGATGATTAAGTGTAATTAACTTTAAAACTATAGTGATGTAGGGAGTGTAACAAGTGTCTGTAAATTACTAAGGTCCAATACCTAAGGATTCTTATCCAACACAATGGGTTGAACTATAAATTGAACCTCACATAAATGATCAGCCAATGTCCTTATAGTTATCTATAACTACCTATCATTGCTACGCTCGAGGGTAGAACTCTAAAATGCATACTTGTACTGCAACCAATATTGCAACTCATCGTATGCACCCGCCGTCCACCTCTCGATCATGGTGCTAAACGTCTCCTATCGTTTCCTCTTATCATCTTGCTCCGGCGTCTGCCTGTACCAAGTCACACTAGAGATGTATGTACAAGGACTCATGTTAAGACCGGACTCACTCATTTGGTATCTCCGTAAGTGTTGCAAGCCACCACGATGGAATACTTCTTGAGTTTCTACAAAATACGTTGTCCTAGTCAACTCTCAACTCTTATTTGGGTATTTAACTGTTACCTAAACCACGATGACCTATTATTCTTTGATAGTGGAATTATGGCCCTACCATCTCTTTATAGGGTATTTATGGCCCAACAATTCTCTTTATAGGGGATTTACAGCCCTACAATCCTATTGATAGGGATTTACGGCCTTACCATCTTTAGTAAGTTTACTTAGCTCAGAAATAGGCTTAAACAATCAATTTACCATATTATATAATTTTATAGGGAATTATATAATTTTTAATTTTAAACTTGACCTTAGGCCAAGGTTCAAGATCTGCAAATTTTCTTCCTATCAGTCGACCTAAGATCTCTTTAGGTCGACCGCTACTGGTCTACCACTGGCAACCTAGGTCAACATCCAATTGATAGCTCCTTTCCTAGATCACCTTAGTCCTCCCTTGATTGCTTTCTCTTGCCTCTTAGATTGATCAAGGTATTATTTTAGGGTTTTAGATAATTAGTGTTTAGGTAAAATACAAAGTGTCGTTACTGCAAGTTTTCATTAGAGAATTAAGGTTTCATAGTTATAAATTTATAGAGTTTGGTTTAAGACCATTAGATCAACTCAACTAGCATCTAGACCACTCGTCTAACTCTTCTCAAGCAATCAATGAATCTAGGCTGTTGAAACACGTGATTACAACTCGCTAATCGTAGGATTTTACCCTATCTCGGCTCGATCACCCTTAGTCTTCGTTCGACCGCTACCGGTTGACCTAGGGTCTTCTTGGGTCGACCCAAGGCTATTTTATTTTTAAATTTTAAACTTGTTTTAACACCCACAAATATCTCCTACTAACTCGGATTACGAACTGTTATGTATAAAAATTGTCCAAAAAATAGCTACGAGCACAATGGTTGAAGTTTCGTAGCTAAATTCAATCGTTTGTGAAAATTTTCTTTTAAGTCCTTATTTTACTTTAATTTAATTTCCTTATTAAATTTTCATTTAAACCTCTACTAAACTCTTGTCGGATTTTACATAAATTTTAGGGTGTTACAATGTTTGTACCCCCTATCATGGCGAACCTCTCCTTGTGATCGGGATGGGGTATATTTTTGCTTACTCAATATAACTTTCCTCATCGGATAAAGAAGAGTCAGATTCATCCCAAGTAACTTGAAATGCCTTTTTCCTTTTGTTTTTCCTCTTGTTGTTTGTTGGACTTGTTTACATAATTTAGTTATGGACAGTCCCCTTTTATGTGGCGTGTCTTATCACATTCAAAGCACTTCATAGTTGATAGGTTGCCATTAAATTTGTTTCACTCCATCTTTGATCAAGTACTTTTTGAAACCCTTTGCAAAGTAGTTCAATTCATTTTGATTAATATCAAAATCATCTTTAATTTGAAAGGGAATTGATCTCTTTTCCTTTTCTTGTTGCTTCTTGACCTGCAAATTTACTTCATAGCACACGAGATTACCTATTAACTCTTCAACCTTGAGTTTGGAAAGTTCATTTGCTTCTTCAATAACAAGTACTTTTCTTCCCCACTCATTTGTTAAAGAATTTGAAGTTTTTGAAACGATATCAAATACGAATATATTTTCTCCTAATTAAATGAGTGCATGTATGTTATGTTGTAAATGTGAATGTATATAAGAAATTAGATCGTTGTCCTTTTTTAAAAAAGCTGTAATTGATTTTTTAACATGGAAATCTTGCTTTTTTTAACTTTATTTATGCCCTCATATGTAATTTACAGAGTCTTCCATATTTCTCATGCAGACTTACATACACTAACTCTATTAAATTCATTCCTATACAATGTATATTCATGGCTTTAGATTTATTTTCAACTAAAGCAAACTACTGAGTTGTCCATATAATAAATCAGTAGTGGGTGCTTCATAATCGGTCTCTGTCGTGCTCCAAATAGCATAGCTATTAGATTGCATATATATTCCCATTCTCGTAGACCAATATACATAATTAATGCCAGTAAAAAGTAGGAGTCGTATGATCGATTGATCTTCTTGGAAAATAGTGAAATTCGATGTCATATTATTTTCCAAAATGATTTTATTATTTTTGAAATGCCAGACTTTGATACTAAATGAAAGTTGCCATATGATGTGATTTCTATGTAGAATGATCTATAATATGGCTTACTTAAGCTAATATATAAGCATACTAAAAGAAAGTAGTAAATAAAAGACTACACCAATGATCTTTATACTGGTTTGAATTTCTCATCTTACATCCAGTCATAGATTCCTTCTGCAATTTCACTAACCAACACTGACTTGACTCGGAGAAACAAGTATCTACAATACTGCCTCAACAATCGAACAAGACTTTTACCTGACCTGAACATCTCCAACGGGACTTCAACTATAGAAGAAATATTCCAACTTTGACTTTAATGTGTTCTTTTACAACATGGATAAGTCACTCTTTAGTAAACCATTCCTATAATATCCTTTGATGATTATGAATTGAACATGTAGAAATACAGAAAGAATAAAATAGTTTATGATTGTTTTTATTTCAAGAAAGCAATATAATGATTATGAATTAGAGAGAAAGAATTGGTTGAGTCAATGAATGAAATAGGTCTTGTAACAGCCCAAGATTTTTAACTAGTATTTTTCACTTTATTTATAACTTTAGGGTTTATTTTTATAAAATTTTAAATTGATTAAATCATTGCCCAAAATTTTTAGATAAAAGATAAGATTCCGAAATCTCGACTTTGGTTAAAGATTAACTCTAATTGGAATTTTTAAAAATCCAAAATTTTATCTTTCAAACTCAAATTTCAAATTCTTCTAATTCAACTGAATTAGTGTAACAACATTTATACTTTGCTTTTGTCCTTTTTAAAAATGGATTATCTACCTTTTTAAAATTAGTAATATTTTGTTTTACTTAAATACATCCATTTGAATAATAAATTTCTTTGTAAATGGTAATATGAATCAGAAAAAAAATTGTAACCAAATTTTATTTTTATTTAAGTTATAAATTTGTAAAATTTCTAGCGTATAAATAAACTGTTTAATTACGGGTTAAAAGGCGCGTTATTTGATGGAATAAATAACGTATAAGAAATGTATAAAATTTAAATCCATTATTTTCGTTATATTTTAGGCATAAATTAATTGCGTCTGTTGTACGCACTCTAAAGATATCCTCTTTAATATTTACACGTCGCTCAACATTATTCTTTTGGTCAAATTTTCCATTTCCTTTTTAAATGCAAATTGATTGCTTGCCGTTTTATGTTCTCCTTAATTCATGAAATCTACACTAGTAAAAGAAATTTATTACCCACTGTAATAAATTATTCCAAACTTTCCTTACCTCTCATGTGAAATTGGTAGGAAAATTATTCAATATACTGGTTCAAAAATCACAGCAATAGGGTATTTGTTTTAATAAATTTTTCCTTTAACTTCTCATTCTCCTTGCCAAAGACTTCTCAACCATCAACGCAAGTTTATTTGAAAACGCGTTCAAAATTTTTGGCTCCCTACCATTTAAGTATTTTGTGCATGCCTTTACTTTTGCCTCAATTCACGCACCATTTAATAATGCACTAAAATCAACTATTCCTTTTAACATGCTAATTTTAAAATGTGACTTGCCGTTTTTTTCCTGCATATTGATTTGCAAACAAACGAAAATTCCTTGACCATAAAACTCTTTCCTTTCTGGTCATAAAACTCGCATGACTTGATTTCGCATATCAGCATTTCCTTGCGTGCAAAGCAACCAATATTCTTCCTATAAATTCAAGCTTCGTACAATTTCCATTTCATCTTATTTTGGCTTACAACTCCATCTCGCGTGTTAACATCAGGTACGGCCGAGACTTGTGTTTTTTTTCTTTTTTCTCTTCTTTCTTGTATTTTCCGTGTTCCTTTGATTCTTCGACTATTCCACCCACCTCCCACGACCACCTACATCCACTCCTCCGTCACTTCCCGCTGTCGCCCTCCCTGATGCCGATTCAGAACATCGGTTTAAGTAGTCACCACCTTGCCGAACCCATGCCGAAACATAGTTGCCTCCACTACCCATCGCCACCGATGCCTCCTCCAGGACCGTGCCCTACCTCTATCCCTAGCTGCGCCGCCAGACCATGATGTGCCCACTGACCCGACCCCACGAGATCACCTTCGGTTCTGGCCAACTAGATTTGTTCAGATGTACACCTGTTAAAATGTATCTCAGCCGATACCACTGGGTTTCCTCTGCATGGTCTTGAATACATGCATTGCCGAGCATGAAAGTGGTTGAGCCATCTTGCTTCTTGACCTTTCACATTTTCACAACCCATGCTTATAAATTCCTCTAAATGTGATGTGAGGCGTGGATGCTTTCAGATATAAGAAAATTTTACTGGGTATAGGTGCTTATCTTGGGTCATTATCCCCTGTGTCGTGAGAAGCATACGTGCTTTTTTTTTGTTTGAAAAAAAAAATTAACGTACATATCTGGGCCGAGCTAGTGATGAGTTGCCAAGTCAGTAAGTAGATATCTAAACTCTGAAATCAACATTCACCACCTTTATTTTTGAACAGCCTATTTGACAATATATCACTGTTTTAGTGACTGCACATTTCAGAGAAACGGGTAGGCAGACCTTCGTTTTGTTTTGGTCGAGTTGGGTGGTGGAGTGGTCGAGCCTACGGGTCGATTTGATTCCGTTTGTCCCTATTTGTTTCGAAAATTTCGTGTTAAAATTTTACTTAGTTTTGATTTTTAATTAATTCATTTCCTTTTCAAAAATAAAAATCTGGTCGCAGCCTCCGTAACAATTTGATCGTGCTTCTGTACGTTGTCTTTTCAAGTGTTGCCATCGTTTTGAATCAAATCTTCGACGTCATTAAGGTCAGTATTCTCACCTGACAAACGTACTTATATATCTGTAATTAATAACAAGTGTAATTGTAAATTAAATTTTATTTGCCTGTGGTATAAACTTGTAATGATAAAACCCCATTATTTAATTGACACATCATCAGTTGTATTATCTATTTTTATATTATTGCAGTGATACTATTTATTTATTTTACTGTTAAATCACACTGCAAGTTCCCTGTAGAACAGGAATCGTTACAGGCTGACATGATAGGCTTGAGTGACATTTATTTATTCATTTATTTAGTTTATTATTTAACTTGGGATTGCGGGTTCGAAATGATAAAACCCGGATTTATTTTGAAAATTACGGATTGAAATGATATATTATCCGTATCACTTGACCTAGGATAGAAAATATTATATAGACCCGTGGTTATATATATATATATATATATATATATATATATTCTGGAAATATTTAAATATTTAAAAAAAAATTAAAATTATTACACCTTGTTTAAAGTGGATTTAAATGATTATTATAAGTATAGTGATATTTTTCAAGTTAAATATGTAAATAAATAAATGTTAAAAATTTAAAGTATAAATTCATTTTTTAAAATTTGTTTTTAAAATAAAGGGAATTTAAGTTAAGAAATAAAATTTGGAATTTGTTATAACTTGAATATAAAGCGAGGTTAAGTTTTCTATGAACTGAATAGTTAAATTGGTGGAAAATATGGAAGTTAAAATTATAACTGAATGAGAGGTTGGTTTTGAAATAAAGGTAAGATAAGAAATTAACTGGAAATATAGTTATTTTGGAATGGTAATTTACTTAATTGTTAAGCAAATTTCATAGCAAAATCTTGTACTTGATTGGCATAAGTAAAAAGGTTAGATATATGTTGGTATAAAATACTTTATAAAGGTCAAAGATTTTTGAGTAATTTAAATGACTATTTAAAGGATGGAAATTTTGAATCTATAAGTTAAATTGGTCTAATTATTGTTGAAACCGTATTTAATTAAAATATTAAATTGCTCAAACGAACTAAGGTATAACCTTTGGGATGAATATTGGATTTTTATAAAATTTATAACTTCACTTTTAAATAATAAAATGAAGTATTTGATTTTAATATAACTATTTTGGATTCTTTATAAACACGGGTAATAATAACGTTGGTTGTTAAAGAGACCGGGATCGGATATGAGCATACTCTCTATCGATACCGAAAACCACTTTGACAACCGTGTACGCGGAGGAGATTCCAAAATGAAGTAGGATGGTGGTGACGTTTCTATGAAGTAAATACGTGGACCGGACTCCCGTGAGTTGGCATAAGGTGGCTAAAACAGGAGCGATCGACGGATTAATGAGGTAGCACCTCTGATCGGACGCACTTTTTCGTATGCCATTATATTACTTTTGTGATTGTTTTGGTGCACACCTTTGATTTGGGAGTGTTGTTCGAGGTGGGCGGTAGCTGCGCGCTATGCGTTACCACCGGTCCGGAAGCGTAATTGGTATTTCTACCCTGGCATTGCCTAGTTGTGCCGTGTCACCTACCATAGCGAGCCTTGTACGAGTTTGTTTTCTCCCGTAGCCCGTGTGGTATCCTCTGGTGGCTTCCCGATCATGAGGGACTATGATAGTGGATGGACTACTAGGACTATTATTGTGTTAAGGGGGAGATTGGGTAACTCCTTAACGCTATTTAAAAGTAAGTTTATTTTACTAATAGACATTATTATAATAGCGAAATATTACTACATAGTAAATAGTTTAACGGATCCTTAGAGGATGGGCGGTCCCAAGCATTCTTTAAGTTACTTGTGCTATATTACAGTACACTTGAATTAGCTTACACGGTATAAGTATGTATGTCCTGACACGAGTGTTTATGTTCTATTTTACGCTCGGGTCAGCCTGAGTTGCATTTCAGTTTTCATTCCAGAGCTAGGACTTCTGTAGATCACTTTCAAGCTGCTGGCAAACTTTCCTTTCAGCTCTTTATCTTAATTTATGTAATCAAGACTATTGGATATTGAGATTTTCTATTGATGATTCAAACTATATTTCGGTTTAAAGACTATGTAAAAAAAAATTGAGACTATTGATAGTGGCTTCATGAACCACTAGTTATTTTAAATTCCACTACGAGTATTCTGATATCTGTGTCTATGATTTTGTGATTTGATTTCATTTGCTCCAAATTTATTTACAATATATTGTTTTGAATTATTCAAGTTTGACAAGTTTTTAATTTATTGTCGAATTTGAATGGTACAAAATAGTGGCCCGTTACAGTTGGTATCAGAGCTTTGGTTTAACCAGAGCCTGAGGAGCAAAAACTCATTAAAGATAGGGTAGAAATACCCTAAAATGAGTGAAGTCAGACCTAGAATCCTTTCCTTGTGAGAGAACGTATTTTAAAGTGTAAAAAGATTTTCAAAAGGATTTTTATTCAAAGAAGTATTTGATATAAAAACTTTCCTGTTTTGAAATAAAAATTCCAATTACTTATTTCACTTTCTGCATCGTTCATAATTAGGGCCTTAGTTAAATTCCTGTTCTAGTTAAACTTTATCTTATCTAATATATCTTGACATCTATAGTTTCCTCTGTCCTTAAATTCATACTTGATTTCTTAGGATGAATCGAGGAAATACCAGAGGTAGGGGACGAGCTGATGCCCCAGCTCCTCCACCCGCTGCCCCTGTTAGATTTACTAAGCTGTGCAAAGATTATACCGAGCTTGGTGGCACCAAGTTCACTGGGTCTGAAACCATAATAGAGGCTCAACAGTGGTTGAGAGACTTGGAGAGAATCTTCTCCTGTCTCGAAATCACAAATGCCCAGCAGCGGCAATTGGCGGCCTGGCAGATGAAAGGAACTACTTTGAATTGGTGGCTGTCAGTTACTGCTCACACCAACGAGGCTGACATCACCTGGGAGCAATTTAGATATCTTCTTTGGTTAATCAAATTTACGCTAAATTCCTCTATTTATTGAAATTTGTCTTATCCCTCTTATCGTGCTTTAGGGAGGCCTTTCTGGTCAAATGGATGCTCGAAGCGGGTAAGTCTTGGCTATATCGGGACTTTATGGATTTGAAGCAGGGCGATATGTCCTTTACGGAATACGAGAGAAAATTTAATAAGCTCTCGCAATATGGCCTGAATTTGATAGACACCCCGCTAAAAAAGAACGAGAAATTTATTGCTGGAGCACGCCTCGAGTTCTACGATCGGCTTATTACCCACGTGCATGGGACGTTCACCGCTCTGATGGACATGGCTCTCCGGTATGAGAACCCTACCTCTAGGGCCACTCCGGCTGCCCAATCTGCACCGTCTCAGACTTCTAGAAATTCTAAGAAAAGGAAGTCCAACTTCTTCCGTCATAAGAGGAATAGGACTCCAGGACTAGGATCATCGTCTTCTGCATCTCAGAGGCCGACTGTAGATCTTTCTAGCATCACCTGCCACAGATGCCACCAGAAGGGACACTACGCAAATAGCTGTCTTACTTTGGGTGCTGCTATCCCACCTCCTTCTCAGTTGGCTAGACGAGACCTCTGCCACATCTGCCTTCAGCTAGGGCACTTCAAGAAGGACTGCCCTACCCAGAAGAATGGCACGGCATCAGAAATTTTTGCGGTGACTTCTGCATCCTCCCTAGCCCTCCGCCTGCACCTGCTCCAGCTCCTAGCGATTCTCAAGGTACACTTCAGGGTTCTTTTACTTTGTTTAAATCTCTTGTTCGTGTTTTATTCGATACCGGAGCTTCCCATAGCTTCATCTCATCGGATCTCTGTAATAAATTTGAGCATCTCCTTTCTCCCGACTTTTCTTCTGTACCTTTATGTGTTTCAAACCCCAGCGGTGGCCCTGCGAACCTTAGTAAGGTTTTTAGGGATGCGAAACTCTTTCTTGGAAATTATCGATTCACTGGTGACTTCTATGTTCTAGGGTTTGACGCCTTCGATCTACTGCTTGGAGGTGACTGGTTGGATAAGCATGATGCCTATATTTCTTGTAGTTCCCGAACGGTCTCACTTGTTGGTGATAAGGGTGATTATTTGGTGATCCAATGTAGTTTGCCTCAGGAGTTCGTTGGTAGCTTCATTTATTCTCTCGATACTTTTCCTGATGATATCCATTCGACTCCTATGGTCAAGCTTTTTCCCGACGTGTTTGATGAAGTTGTTTCTCTACCTCCTAAGCGGGAAATTGATTTCCATATCGATCTCATTCCTGGGGCACGATCTGTAGTTCTTCCACCCAGAAGAATGGCACCACGCGAGAAGATCGAATTAAGGAAGAAATTCAGGATTTGTCCTCTAAAGGTCTGATCAAGCCTAGCTTTTCAGAACGGGGAGCAGCCGTATTTTTCGTCACCAAGTCTGATGGTTCCCTCCAGATGTGTGTGGATTATAGAGAGCTAAATAAACTCACTATGAAGAACAGATATCCCACGCCTCGCATAAATGATATGCTCGATCGGCTCTATGGAGCCATTGTCTTCTCTCAGCTTGATTTGGCCATAGGCTTCCACTAGCTTAGAGTTGTTGAGGAGAGCATGCCCAAAACTACTTTCCGTACTGTGAACGGTTTCTTCGAATGGCTAGTTATGCCTTTTGGGTTGACTAATGCTCCTGCCTTCTTCGTCGACCTGATGAATCGTGTCTTTCACGATGTGCTCAATAAATTTGTTCTTGTCTTTATTGATGACATCCTTGTCTTCTCCAAAATAAGGGATGAGCATGAGTCTCACTTGAAGTATGTTTTAGAGACTCTCCGAAATCACCAATTAAAGGCTAAGTTCTCTAAATGTCATTTCTAGGAAGAGGAAGTCCGATTCCTCGGACATATTGTCTCTAGCGAAGGATTTTCTATTGATCCAGTCAAGATCGCTGCGATCAAAGATTGGAAAGAATCTAAGACTTCTATTGATATTCGCAGTTTTCTAGGCCTTGCCGGTTACTATCGGAGGTTCATTGAGAACTTTGCTCGGATTTCTACACCTTTGACTGCTCTGACTCGAAAGAATGCTAAGTTTATATGGAGCGATAAGTGTAAAGCGGCATTCCAAGAGTTAAAGGATAAGCTTACTTCCGCACCAGTGCTTACCGTTCCGAATGGAAATGAGAGATTAACCGTATTCACTGATGCTTGTCGCGAGGGTTTGGGAGCAGTATTGATGCAAGATGGGAAAGTGATTGCCTATGCTAGTCGTCAGTTGAAGACGCATGAAGCCAACTATGTGGCCCATGATTTGGAATTGCTGGCTGTTGTCTTTGCATTGAAGCTTTGGAGACATCATCTCTTGGGGGCTAAGTTCGACCTCTTCACCGATCATCAGTCTTTGAAATATATCTTTACCCAGAAAGATTTGAATCAGAGACAAGTATGATGGCTCAAGTTGAAAGTAACTACTGTGTAGCTAGTTATGAAAGTGACTATTGTGTAGCTAGTTATCGCTTAGGATCGTGTAATATGGAATGTATTATAAACAAAATGCGGAAACATATAATAATAATAAAGTAAATAAGAATAAGCACACCAGGAGTTTTTATACTAGTTCGAACTTCCCGTTCTACGTCCAGTCCCAGACTTCCCTCTGGAATTTCTCACAATAACCCCTCACTTAATCCGAAGGAATAGGTATACAACACCTGAGCAACCGATGAGGATTTTCCCGCCCCAACAGCCAAAGAGGACTTTTACCACCTGAACAACAGAACAGGTCTTTACCACCTGAGCAACAGAACAGGACTTTACCGCCTGAGCAACCGAACAGGACTTTGATTACAAAGTAGATGTCTTGACCTTGTGTTTTCTAATAACACAGATTTTTCACTTGTAGTACACCCTTCCTATAATCTTTTGCTCAAGTATGATGTGTATAGTTGTGTGTATATGAAGATTAGGAAGTTTCAAATTGCTTTAGAAATATAGAATTGTGATTATAAGCAATGAATGTATGAATTCAAGAGAGTATTTGATTCAGAAAATATGATTCATGTATAAGCAAGTAAGTGTATTATTTGATCTTGAAATTCATGCATATATATAGTAGTTAGGGGGTTGCAACTACTGGTGAAGAGATCTCTGCGAATAGCAATGGTTGCAACCCTTGGGGAGGAAGAAGGCTATTCAAAAAAGGAAGTGTCTTTTCACAAAAAATGACTGTTGCAGAATTCAGTCGACTGGGGAAAAACGGTCAGTCGACTGAATATTCAAAGATAGTAAAAAACAGTGCACATCTGTGTACAGTGGGCTGTTTTATAGATATTCAGTCGACTGGTTGATTTTGTTCAGTCGACTAAATTCCGTTGATAATCAAAAATCACCACAGGTCATTTGGTTAGAGCACTTGCCTTCTAAACTAGTGACCCAGGTTCGAGCCCCACTCCATGCATTTTTTGAAAACTTGATTTTGATTAAAATATGCATGCAAGTTTATTTGAATGTGAATGATGATTCTTGAGGAAAGATTTTAACAAAGCACTAAACTAGACTCTATATACATATTTGATGGCCCTTGTTAAAATATATATAACTATACAAACTATATATTGAGTCGATGAGTCTGGATGTTTTCGTAGTCGTAGATTCGTGAACTGTTGTTTTATATTGCTCTATGTTAACACTTAGGTAAAATATAATTTATATCATCATATATACTCTCCTTTTTGTCGATGACAAAAGGGGGAAAGATATTGCTCTCTAACACTATTTGCAGGAATAGACCATGCAAGCACAGATTAAGGGGGAGAAAAGATTAATTATTTACAGGAATATATAGCATACATTCAGGGGGAGAAATCTATAGCACAATTACAGGAAGATATTTAGTGAGAGAGATAAGATCAGCAAAGCTTGTCAAAGATTCGTTCGTAGCAAATGAAGTTGTCATCATCAAAAAGGGGGAGAATGTTGGATCATAGGTTTTGATTGCTGACAAGACACAACAATTCATGAATGCACGACTACGAAAACATCCAGACTCATCGGCTCAATATATAGTTTGTATAGTTATATATATTTTAACAAGGGCCATCAAATATGTATATAGAGTCTAGTTTAGTGCTTCGTTAAAATCTTTCCTCAAGAATCATCATTCACATTCAAATAAACTTGCATGCATATTTTAATCAAAATCAAGTTTTCAAAAAATGCATGGAGTGGGGCTCGAACCCGAGTCACTAGTTTAAAAGGCAAGTGCTCTAACCAAATGAGCTGTGGTGATTTTTGATTATCAATGGAATTCAGTCGACTGAACAAAATCAACCAGCTGACTGAATATCTATAAAACAGCCTACTGTACACAGATATGCACTGTTTTTTTACTATTTTTGAACATTCTGTCGACTGACTGTTTTTCCCCAGTCGACTGAATTCTGCAACAGTCATTTTTTGTGAAAAGACACTTCCTTTTTTGAATAGCCTTCTTCCTCCCCAAAGGTTGCAACCATTGCTATTCGCAGAGATCTCTTCACCAGCAGTTGCAACCCCCTAACTACTATATATATGCATGAATTTCAAGATCAAATAACACACTTACTTGCTTATACTTGAATCATATTTTTTGAATCAAATGCTCTCTTGAATTCATACATTCATTGCTTACAATCACAATTCTATATTTCTAAAGCAATTTGAAACTTCCTAATCTTCGTATACACACAACTATACACATCATACTTAAGGAAAAGATTATAGGAAGGGTGTACTACAAGTGAAAAATCCGTGTTATTAGAACACACAAGGTCATGACATCTACTTTGTAATCAAAGTCCTGTTCGGTTTCTCAGGCAGTAAAGTCTTGTTCTGTTGCTCAGGCGGTAAAGTCATGTTCTGTTGTTCAGGTGGTAAAAGTCCTCTTTGGCTGTTGAGGCAGGAAAATCCTGATCGGTTGCTCAGGTGTTGTATACCTAATCCTCTGGGTTAAGTGAGGGGTTATTGTGAGAAATTCCAAAGGGAAGTCTGGGACTGGACGTAGAACGGGAAGTTCGAACCAGTATAAAAACTCCTGGTGTGCTTATTCTTATTTACTTTATTATTATTATCTGTTTCCGCATTTTTTTTATAATACATTCCATATTACACGATCCTAAGTGATAACTAGCTACACAGTAGTCACTTTCATAACTAGCTACACAGTAGTTACTTTCACGAGTTTCTTGCTTCTTATGATCTCGACATCAACTATGCTCAGGGGAAAACTAATGTTGTGGCGGATGCGTTGAGTAGAAAGAAGTCCTTGCCATGCCAGCTTATTGTTTCTTCTCCTTTTTTGGATCGAATAGTGGTTAAGCAGGATGATGATGAGATGCTTAGGCGTATGAAGGAGACTGTTCGTAGTAAGGTAGGTGGCAGTAGTTCGGATGGTAACGGAGCTCAGATTGATGATAAGGGGATTTTGAGGATTAATAATCGGATTTGTGTCCCGAATGTTGATGGTTTGAGGCAGGAGTTACTTCGGGAACATCATCAATCCCGACTTTCCATTCATCCTGGTGTAGCAAAGATGTATCAGGATTTGAAGAAGCTTTATTGGTGGAGGGGTAGGAAGCGTGATGTCTCTATCTTTGTGAGTAGGTGTGCGACTTGTCAGCAAGTCAAGGCGGATCATCAGAAGACCATGGGTTTGTTGCAGCCTCTGGAGATTCCAAATTGGAAGCGGGAGCAAGTTTCTATGGATTTTATCGATGGTTTACCGAGATCTAGGAAGGGAAATGAGAGCATCTAGGTTATTGTGGACAGACTGACTAAGTCCGCTTATTTTATTCCCATCAAGGCTACCTGTACGGCTTCGAGCTTATCTGAGATTTATATGAGGGAGATCGTTCGCCTCCATGGCGTTCCCCTTAGCATTGTTTGTGATCGAGACCCTATCTTCACTAGCCAGTTTTGGAAAGCTTTCCAAGAATCCTTAGGCACTCGTCTGAATCTGAGCACTGCTTACCACCCACAGACTGACGGTCAAACAGAAAGGGTGAATCAGATTCTAGAGGATCTTCTTCGTGCCTGTATTTTGGATTAAGGAGGATCTTGGGAAGATCATCTCCATCTTGTGGAATTCACCTACAACAATAGTTATCAGGCTAGTCTTAGGATGTCCCCTTTTGCTGCTCTTTACGAGCGACCCTGTAGATCTCCATCCTGCTGGATTGAATCCGGTAATCGCTTAGTTCTCGGTCCCTAAATGATTTTGGAAGCTTCGAAAAAGGTTGAAGAGATTAATAGAAGGTTAAGGATTGCTCAGGATAGGCAGAAGAAGTACGCTGATCGTCGTAGAAGGAGCTTGGAATTCGCTATCGGTGATTTGGTTTTTCTTAAGGTTTCTCCTTTAAGAAATGTGGTTCGGTTTGGGCGTAGAGGGAAGCTTGCTCCTAGGTTCATCGGTCCATTTCGCATCTTGGAAAGGATTGGGTCTCTTTCTTATCGACTGGATTTACCCGAGAAATTTGCTGAAATACACAACGTATTCCATGTATCCCACCTTCGTCGCTGTCTTCATGATCCATCTCTTATTACCCAGCCTACTGCTCTTGATAGTTTGGACATCGAGCCTGACCTAACTATTGAATGGAAGCCACTTCATATCGTCGATCGAGGTACGAAACAGCTAAGACGAAAATCTGTCTGCCTGGTCAAAGTGCAGTGGAGCACTGATGAACGAGATTGCACTTGGGAGACAGAGGAGAGCATCCGTGCTTCGAATCCGGAATTATTTGTTTCAGGTACTTTGCTCATTTATCTTATCTTCCTATGTTTCCTTTCTTTCGTTCATTTTCGAGGACGAAAAGTTCTGAGTGGGGGAGAGTGTAACAGCCCAAGATTTTTAACTAGTATTTTTCACTTTATTTATAACTTTGGGGTTTATTTTTATAAAATTTTAAATTGATTAAATCATTGCCCAAATTTTTTAGATAAAAGGTAAGATTCTGTAATCTCGACTTTGGATAAAGATTAACTCTAGTTTTAAAAATCCTACATTTTATCTTTCAAGCCCAAATTTCAAATTCTTCTAATTCAACTGAATTATTGTAACAGCATTTATACTTTGATTTTGTCCTTTTTAAAAATGGATTATCTACCTTTCTAAAATTAGTAATATTTTGTTTTACTCAAATACATCCATTTGAATAATAAATTTCTTTGTAAATGGTAATATGAATCAGAAAAAAAATTACAACCAAATTTTATTTTTATTTAATTTATAAATTTGGAAAATTTCTAGCGTATAAATAAACTGTTTAATTACGGGTTAAAAGGCGCGTTATTTGATGGAATAAATAATGTATAAGAAACGTATAAAATTTAAATCTGTTCTTTTCTTTATATTTTGGGCATAAATTAATTGCGTCTGTTGTACGCATTCTAAAGATATCCTCTTTAATATTTACACGTCGCTCAACATTATTCTTTTGGTCAAATTTTCCATTTCCGTTTTAAGTGAAAATTGACTGCTTGCCGTTTTATGTTCTCCTTAATTCACGAAATCTACACTGGTAATAAAAATTTATTACCCACTGTAATAAATTGTTCCAAACTTTCCTTACCTCTCGTGTGAAATTGGTAGGAAAATTATTCAATATACTGGTTCAAAAATCATAGCAATAGGGTATTTGTTTTAATAAATTTTGCCTTTAACTTCTCATTCTCTTTGCCAAAAACTTTTCAACCATAAACGCAAGTTTTATTTGAAAACGCGTTCAAAATTTTTGGCTCCCTACCATTTAAGTATTTTGTGCATGCCTTTACTTTTGCCTCAATTCACGCACCATTTAATAAAGCATCCATTTACTGAAAGGCCTTGTTCGTATCCATCATGCATCCATCTATTCGTATCCATCATTTCGCATCCATCTGTTCATATCCATCATTTCACATCCATTTATTCGTATCAATCACGGATCCATCTGTTCGTATCTATCATTTCGCATCCATCTGTTCGTATCCATCACGCATCCATTTGTTCATATCCATCATTTCACATCCATCTGTTCATATCCATCGCCATGCAACTGTCCTATTCGTATCCATCGAAAACACAACACGAATAGTGCAATAATGATCGATATGAATAGAACAATCGATGGATACGAACAGTGCAACAATGATCAATACAAACAGTGCAATCGATCGATATGAATAGTGCAACAATGATCGATACGAACAGTGCAATTGACCAATAGAAATAGTGCAACAACGATCGATACGAATCGAAAAATCGACCGATGTGAACAAGGCAGAGGTGATCGATGCGAACAAGTTACACTCCAATGAAAGACTTAGTCACTCCACATTAAAAGTGAATCGATTTGAGGAGTTAGTGCCATGTCAACTTGTAGGCACATGCCCGGTCCACACGAATTGATCGGTACAAATAGAGCAAGACTATCGATACGAACAAGATAGTTCCAATCGATACGAACAGAGCAAGACTATCGATACGAACAAGACAGTTCCAATCGATACGAACCAAACAGCCTACACAAAACCCGAATTTGCATCAATCATAACTCATAATCTACAAGTCCAAATGCTACCAAATTTTCACAGGAGCTTATGTACAACCTAAAGAATGTTCCTGCTCAATTTTGACTCGATCAGGCCAAATCTTGATTGATAAAAAATTGGATCGTATCGATCACGGACCTAGCGCAAATCATATGGGATCGATCGCGTGGACCCACATACGTGCCAGAAGAGGTCTCCGAGATCTGAGCGAGATATTTGCAATCTACGCCTATAAATAGCATCCCAAATCCTACAGAATATGGCCTTTTGACTCTACAACGTCCAGACTCTGCAAAAATCACCATTGTACTCGAACTTCACTGTTGTACTCGAAATTACTACTGTAATCCGCTGTAACCAGCGAGCAATAAAAGATTATCTTTTGAAGTGGACGTAGGCCGGAGATAGCCGAACCACTATAAATCTTATGTCTTTGTCTGCTTCTTTCTGTTTTAAGTTTGTTATTCTTCATTTTTATCCTTTACATTATTTGGATCTGTAATCTGTAATCATATACTGCTAATCTGTGTTCATACATTGGTGCTTTCACGATATTTGGAGTTTGTAATCAATTTGGCGCAAACACTTTGGTGCTTTCACTGAGAACTGAACTCAGGGATTCTACTGCATGGATATTGGATTTGAAGGCTTAAGGATTCATATTTGGAAAGTTATAACAAGGCAAGTAAGTAGAAGGCAAAGACCGGAAAGGAGCCAACAAGAGAGAAGTCAAGAGGCCTCTTTTGGAGATGGAGAAGGACAAGCTTCGATCCATATCACCAGGGACTATATGGAGGCTATGATGGATTCAATGCATGAAAGATTGCTGAAGTGCCAACAAGAAATGATATAGAGCTTCTTTGAGCAGATGAGAGCAGCTGGGCCCAGAACCTGGGACGAGCTACAGTTGCTGCAAACATAGGACAAGGAGCTAGAGTTACAGAGACCGATGGGGGTCAGATACAAGATCAGAACGAAGAGTGTGAAGGAAATCAACAAGGACCTAGGCATAAAGCCTCGGGATCTGACATTGGAAGACCCATAGATGGAGCTCAGCAGGCTAGAGCCAACGCTAGCATGAATGAGCCACATGAAGAATATTACGCAGAATACCCTTCAGGACATGGGGGCAGGATGGAAATATGCTAAGGAGACAACCCCTGGATGGAGACAAACGAATGGCTGGACTAGTGCTATGGATTATGAAGGGAGGATTGTCGAGCGGAGGCTTAGAGGAAGTTAGTCGGAGTCCGTTCACTCCGAATATCAAAGATGCAAGGAATCCTCCAAAATTCAAGTTAGCCACGCTGGAAGCTTATGATGGAAAGTCAAACCCAACCGTGCATATTACCAGATATATCAGGCAGATAGAAGTGCTTGGGGCATCCGAGGAAGTGATGGCACGATGTTTCCCTCTATATTGACAGATTTGGTCATGCTTTGGTTCAGGCAGCTATCAATAAGAGCATGGGGCAAGTTGGCGAAACACTTCATGAGGCAGTTTAGGGTCCACGTGATGAGACCCAAGAGTGTGATGACCTTAGCGCCGATGAAACAGAGGGCCGGGGAGTTCATAAGAGATTTTCTATTACAATTCAATGCGACCGTGGCTTCAGTGGATCGCGTGGATCTATCGATGATTTTGATGGCGGCGGTAGCAGGAGTTGCAGAGGGTACAGAATTCAAGGATTCGCTGGCAAGAGATCCGCCATAAGACTTCGGAGAATTCTAACATAAAGCTGAAAGGTTCATTCGGTCAGAGGATTCACGCGTCGAGAGGCAGCAAATAAACGCTGTGCAAGGCAAAGGAACCTCCAAAGAACGGTCTAGAATAGATAAAGGAAAGCAGAAGAAGGATGACCAATATGATGGTCCTGACAAATGGAAGAACTTCCAAGAACCCAGATTCAAACAATACGCTAACTTGATAGCAAACCTAAAACGGATTTACATGCAGACTCGGGGATAACTCCCCTATCGGAAACCACCCAGGAGAGTTTCCACAGGACGAGAACGTAGAAGTGGAAAGTACTGCTTATTCCATGAGCTAGAAGGGTATACTACTGATAAATGCCGCCATCTGAAGGATAAGGTGGAAGAGCATGTCAGGAGTGGTTGATTGCTACAATACGTGAGAGATCGGACAGTGGCCGTAAGACCTGAGCAACTACAACCTGCACCCAACAGAACTAATCCTGGATCGGGATCACGACTCGTCATCAATTGATCATGATGGCAAGGGCCAAGTTCAGGACATGAACTTTGGTCGATTACATAAATTTCCTAGATTTGATTTCAAAATAAAACAACTATTCCACTTACACATGTAAGGGAGCCGGAGAAATCCCCAGATATGCTCTGAGATGGCAATAGATCGCTCTGCCCTGAGAGGTAGCATTTAACTTTTCCTTTGTTTGTGATTGAATATTTGGGATATAAATTTAATAAATGAACTTGAATTTCATAAAATAAAGCTTTGACCAAAAAGTTAAAGGATGAATATTGAAAGTAGATTTGAAATTGATCGCTTTATAACCCAACCCGGGGAGACGGGATCCGAAGTGTAAGAAGTGGGTTGCTTCGCCGGAGAGCGACATGATCAACCCACTTAACGTCATTCCCCATCCACCGAAGATTGATTGGATCGGGGTTCGATAAGAGCCCTAAGTTGCTACAATCAGCCTAGGATTTAGGCTAGGACATCGTTTAATGCTCAAGGACGCTGAACAGGAGTGCGGGGGTATCGTCGCCTCAATAGAGAGCGATAGGATCGGCTCACTCGATGTTGTTTCCCCTTCACCGAAGAGAGACAGAATGGGATCCAGCAAGAGTCCGGAGAGGATAACATCGATCTAGGACCAAGAGATCGCTATACGCCCTCAATGGGGCCAGAGTGCAAGGGATAGAAAGCAACACCAGAGCGTGATGGGATCTTTCTATTCGATAGTTAAGTTTGAAATGGAATTAGCAAGGGTCCGAAGCGGCCGTTAATGGTCCAGAGAGGCCATAGGATTTGATTAATGACATCTACAAGTTGAAATGGATACTGATTCGACTTCAAACAGCTACGAACTCGATTGAGGATACTATAGCTATGGATAGAACACGAACTCACAACATTGATTTTGAAGCTATTCAAAAAACTCTTTTTATCAAAAGATATGTTTTGGGAGGCAAATGTTATCCCGCCTTTTGGCAAGGCCGTGACACTAAGAACGATTGGAAACCAAGGATAGTTCGTTATGTAGATCGTTAATACACGATTCTATTATGGATATTGGTAAATTTTGTCATAGTTCGGATTGACCTACAATTGATAAGACAAAACCAGAAAAGCTATAAAAGACTACGTTCTGAATTTCAAGACAATCGGAGTTCGTATGTTAAAGATATGATCGATGTAATTTCAGCAATCACCTTGTTCGTATCCATCAAGCCTCGACTGTTCGTATCCACCACAGAAAGGCCTTGTTCGTATCCAAAACGCGTCCATCTGTTCATATCCATTATTTCGCATCCATTTGTTCGTATCCATCATTTTGCATCCATCTATTCGTATCCATCACTCATCCATCTGTTCGTATCCATCATTTCACATCCATCTGTTCCTATCCATCACGCATCCATCTGTTCCTATCCATCATTTCACATCCATCTGTTCGTGTTCATCGCTACGCAACCGTCCTGTTCGTATCCATCGAAAACACAACACGAATAGTGCCATAATGATGGATACGAATAGAATAATTGATCGATACGAACGGTGCTGCAACGATCGATACGAACAATGCAATCGATCGATACAAACAGTGCAACAACGATTGATACGAATCGAACAATCGATCGATGTGAACAAGGCAGAGGTGATCGATGCGAACAAGTTACACTCCAATTAAAGACTTGTCACTCGGCATGAAAAGTGGATCGATCTAAGGAGTTAGTGCCATTGCAACTTGTAGGCACGTGCCCAGATCGATACGAATTAATCGATAGGATTTGATTGATACGAATTGATCGATATGAATAGAGCAAGACTATCGATACGAACAAGACAGTTCCAATCGATACAAATAGAGTAAGACTATCGATACGAACATGACAGTTCCAATTGATACGAATCAAACTGTAACAACCCACAAATCCATACCATTTAAGTCGACACTATTCTCCATCAATCAACTCAAGATGAACGGAAATACAAACCATTTGGGTTAAAGAAGAAGAGGTAGAAGAAGAAAGTAGAAAACAACATCAGAATCTTACCATCGCAGCGGAATAAAATATAATAGATAATAACATATCTTTACACAAAAGAAAACTATATCTTTTTTATATATATACATCATCTGAATACATTATCAGAGCTCAAAAACATCAATAACATACAACTAGATAGTCATATAAACTGATCCTCAAAACTGAATACACAGCGGAAAAATAATCAAGTACAGAAGTATGTATCGCCATCCAACTCATCTCTTGAGCTCCACAGCATCCTTTCCTGTATTCTATAATACTCGGACTAACCCGAGCATTATAGTTAAATAACACCCGAGCCAGTCTGGAATACCAGCGTGAGAAAACCACACTCAAATTTATTATTAAAGTTTCAAAATTCTTTTGAAAACAAAAGCATCTCGTAAGACCACGCCACAAATAAACATGTCGGGTTTTTACCTTACGATAGCCAAAACATTTCTTATAAAATCCTCCGATATTATAATCGTGTCTATATACAAGTACTTATTCAAATAGCCGAAATTGTTACATTTATTAAATTCCAGCTAATAGGTATACAAACAAAACCGTAAAGGCACGTAGAGAGAATAGTTTTCCAACTAATGACTAGGCATTGGGGTACCACTTGTCATAGTACGTGGCCTAGATCACCATACCGAGGATTACTCACAATCCCCTACAACACAAGACCGGGACTACCCCTTACTGGATAATCCCGAGTAAGATCACCCCACGGTTGGGATCAGCAACCGCACCACTAAGCCGAATAAAAAGGGACATCTAGACAAGGATGGCCTCACCCTAATGGGCGCTACCCACCTAGCCTTGCTGCATAACCCCTGATTTTCAGTCATTCCCGGTTGATGAGGCTTGAGGCTAAGCGTTACCTTTTAGAACGTTTCACTTAGAATGCTCACCGTCCACCTGACGATGTTCTGAAAGCATTCATCCATACAAGTCCGTCCGGGTTCGAACGGAACTGAAGGCACTACTCCTACTACATCCATTTTGGAATCATCCTCAAGATTAGTAGCAACTAGCCCTTGCACTTCACTGCTCCACCTTCGAATCCAAATTCGTCTTCCTCACAAAAACGTACAAACCGGATCGAAGTGGTTTTCGAGAAATAAATCCCGGTCCCGGTCTCTTCGAAATGATCAGCGCATTGGCCAGATATTAATAGTCGGTTATTTAACTATCAATTAACATTCACAACATCCATCAAGCATGTAATGACCTGTAAATTTAGAGAATTAAACTCGTTAATTTAATAAGATTTTTTGTAACTAAATTTAAGAAGAAAAAAAAACCTTTATAATTTATAATGAAGTGAGTGGTAACTAAATGTTTTTGGATATTATCATAATATCTGTTGTTATACCCATTCCCTAAAAATAATGAAAGGGGAAAATTTGTAAAATATTAAAGTGGTTAATTAATTATGTAAATTGGGTAGGTTATGACATGCAAATCATGTTGGTAGAATATTGTCAATTTTAACATATTAATTATGTTAGTGGTGAACATTGTTAAGCAATTTAAAACAATGAAACTTGCAATCAATTTATTTGATGAATCTACCTTATTCCTAGTTAGCAATTCAAAACTTGAATAAAGGCATATACGGATATTTTAAAATAGAGTTAATGACAATTAATAGGGAAATTAATTGTAAAATTTCAGTAGTTAACCAGAATTAATTTATTGAATAATTAATGCAAGTTAATTTAATTGATGAAAGATAAATAGGTAAATTCTTTTGGTTAATGGCATGAGGACGCGAGGTTAATTCCCATTTTGTAGGAGAAATCTGCCCGTGTAACCAGTCCGGCTACCAGTGCCTACAAAGTAGACGGATTAATGTGAGACGTCGCAGGATTGATAATTAAACCAAAAGGGTTAATTTACTAATTAAGTTAGTAACCAAATCTGAATATGTAATTAAAGGAGATTGATTGACATGAAGGAAAATGGTAATTAATTGAAATCAATTAAGGAGGATAATTAATTGGTAATATTGTAATTAATTGAAATCAATTAAGGAGGTTAATTAAAAGGGATACGGTAATCAATTGAAATCAATTAAAGGCAATTAAAGGGGAATTAATTGATTTGAAGAATATGGAAATCAATTAGAGGGAATTAACTAATTTAAAAAATATTAGGTAGGGAATTGGGGCTAGATTGCTAGATGTCCAAATGGTAGAAATCAGAAAGTGGAAACCCATAGGGTAAATTGAAAACTTAACAAGTGGAATTAATAGAAATAAAACACATTTTTTTAAAAACGTTCAAACCATAAATTTGTGACATTTTCGTCCACTTAAATCAACGCCATCTAAATATTTAGTGCTTGCCACTTTCTTTCCTTGAATCAACGCATTCACTCCCAATTTAGTTTGAACGTACGTTATTCCTTGCAAAATTTTATCACTTGATTTACGCCCCTTTTTAATGCAGCAAAATTTGTTAATTTCCTTTACTGTTTCAAAGTCTAATTTGCTTTAAATTTTATATAAATCATTGTCTAATAAAACTTTACCGTTTCTTTATAAATCAATGCTATCTGTAAATTGATTGCCATTTCCTTTACCAAAAGCAATACTTGATATCCTCTTTACACTAAAAGTTCAAACTCATGAAATCAATGCTGGTTATAAAAATTCAAATCCATGTACAACTTCATTTGGTTAATAGGTATATAATCTGTAATTTTCTTTTACCATTCTCAGCAATTAATTCTTGCCTCTTTTCTTTCCTATAATTAAGCGCGTAAATTTAGGCACATTCGTTTTCTCTTGCTTCCTAAATATTTTCCATATTCCCTTCATCTAAATATTGGAAACGTGCATCTCATTTGTAGCTCTAGGAATAAACGTTTAATGGAAGCAACTTATCCCTTACCTGTGAGAACAAAATTTCTAAATCTCTAAAGAAATAAATCATGCAGCTTCCTATTTTTATAACACGTTCAAACAAAAAGGATAAAATAAACGCATTCAATATTATTTGAAAATATTATCCCAAAATCTAATCTTAACTACCCGTTTCTTTTGCTTTAATTTCGTAGCCATTTGCGTTCAATTGATAAAAATCAAGTAGCCGTGTATAATCTGGTAATGAATCAGTGCTCAATCAACTCATGCTTTTTTTAAAATAAAAAAAATCAATATTTATATTCTTCCTGCCTATTTGCTCATCTAAATCAACGCATGTTTCTCTTGAAATAGTATCTTGGATCAATCAAATTTCTTTTACGCATTTTTTTTTCAACCGTTACTTGAAATGTACACACTCTTAAAAATGCAAGAAGTCATTTCTTTTAACGTTGAATTTCAAATGCAAAGATTTTCTGCCTTTTTCTTTCACGCATCAAATTTTTCTCCTTACCTGAAATCTTGCTCATCCTTAAAATCAACGTGACCTTCCCCTATATTTATACAACACACGTTCAAAATAATTTTTACATCACCTGGAGAGCTTCACCTTCTTTTCTTGCATGCGTGTGTTGAAGGTATGCATCTGTCTTTTATTTTATTTTTATTTCTACTTCTCATGCTTTTCACGTTGCATACTTTGCTCCTTCTCCTCGTTCCACCATGCTCGACTACTCCACCTCTCAAGTATGTTGTTGCCATCCCTGATAAGTATGCATCTCCTTTCCTCCTGATCTTGTCGTTCATGTCCAGTAATATAGGGAATCAAGCCTAGTTTCTTTCTTTTGCATGCTGTAGAACATATTAGCCTGCGTCCCTGTAGTTGTGGCCACTTGAACTTCTTGCGTGAGCTTTTTTTTAAAATATGAATTGCTAAAGTGTGTCATCTTTGAAAAAAAATGGTAACAAACAAAACTAATATCCGTCATTTTGCATACACTCACACGTGCAAAATCACGTTTGTTTCAGCAGATAGGTAGAACTTTTTATTACCTAAATTATTTCCAAAATATGCAGTGACTTATATATTTTGAGTGCATGCTTACGGGGTTTAAAATACGCAAGGAGACCGTGCCATTTATTTAGATTGCATCGCCTTGTTTTTTGAATTCATGCATGAGTCATTTTAATAAAATGTTAACAAAAAAAAGTATATTTTCATTTGCATCTCTGGAAGAAGAAAAAAAAAACAAAAAAAAAACAAAAAAAAAAAGAAGAGAAATGCATGTTTTAAAAGATGAGGTAGGAGTGGTTGTGCTATGTTGCGTGTTCAAGTTTTGGGAACCAACATGCTTCACTTTTATGCAACGTGATTATTTATACAGAGAAAGAAAAAAGAAAAAAAGAAAGAAAAAAAAGGGGATATATTAGTTGCAAATTTCACCGTTATCAACGCTGAAGAATTTTAGTGTACGCCACCTGTTTATAGAAAGGGAATAACGTATTATGTCCACCTTTTTCTTTCCAGCTTTTGCCTAAAACTTTCCACTATAATTTTCATGGGTACGTAAATAGTTAAGATTTCACTGCCTGGCCTTGAGAACGTGGGCGAGTCGAGTAGTGGGAGTGGTCGAGTCAAGTGGAGTCTATTCGTTCCAGTTGTTTCGAAAATTTTGCTTTGACCGTAATTTTAAAAGTTGCGTATTGGTATTTGGATCTTATTATAGATTTGAATCAAGGCGTGGCATCCGCGGAAATCTGATCGTGCCATTGTGCGTTTTTTATCAAGAGATACAATCGTTTGAATCTAAATTTCTGCAGCTTTAAGGTGAGTATTTCTCACCAGACAAACATACCTATATATCTGTGAATTTATCACAAGTGTAATTGTAAAATTTATTTTATTTAATTTTATTTGCCTGTGATATAAACGTATGATGTTAAACCCCATTTTTATTGACACATCATCAATTGTTTATTTATTGAAGTATTATTGCAGTTATACTATTAAATGCTTATTGACTGTTAATCACACTACAAGTTCCCTGTAAATTTGGGATCGTTATAGGCTGAAATGATAGGCCTGAACGATAATTATTTACCCATTTATTTATTTAATTGTTTAATTATTTATTATTTAACTTGGGATTGCGGGTTTGAAATGATAGAACCTGGGCTTTTGTAAATTGCGGATTGAAATGATATATATCCGTATCACCTGACCTAGGCTAGAAAACTATATACAGACCCATGGTTAATATAATATCTTTCTGAGATCTCTTAAACTATTTTAAATGGGAAGTTTATGATATTCTGGCTTAAATGTATTTAAAGGAATTTATGAAATTTATAATGATTTTTGAATGAGTCGAAATATTAAATAAATGGAAGTTTAAGTAAAATTTTGGAATATAACTTATTCTGAATTTTTGTTAAAAGTGAGATTTTAGTTAAGTAAAATAATTGATAATAAGTTATATTTGGGAATTTAAAATTAATTGTTAAGTTAATAATTTATTTCAGCACTTAAATGCTGTCTTTTGTAAATGAACTGTTTTAACCTATGACTTTAGGTAGCATTTTATAAGTGCTACGGAAACTGAATTTTGATTGTTTTAATAAAAGAATTTAATGGAAATAATCTTTGGGAAAAAGCTTAAATTTTGGAATTTAATATGTAATTAATAAAAATAAGGAATTGACTTTAAATGGTTTTAAATGGAAGAATTTAACTTTTAAATGTGAGTTGAAAGGCAATCAATTCCTAAATAAATTGAATAGATTTAAATGGTATTTTTTTTTTTAAAAATGACTGATGTTTAAAAATGATATTATGATATTGAAGGTATTTGAAATTTATTTTGATTTTTAAAGTATAAATACCATTTTTTAAAAGTTGTAACCACGGGTTAAAATAACGTTTGGTTGTTAAAGAGACCGGGATCAGATATCTGGCATATTCTCTGTCGATACCGAAAACCACTTTGACAACCGTGTACGCGGTGGAGATTCCAGAATGAAGTAGGATGGTGGTGACGTTTTCTTTAAGGTAAATACATGGACCCGACTCCCGTGAGTTGGCATAAGGTGGCTAAAACAGGAGCGATTCTCGGATTAATGAGGTAGCACCTCTGATCGGACGCACTTCTTCGTATGCCATTCTATTACTCTTGTGATTGTTTTGGTGCGCACCTTTGATTTGGGAGTGTTGTTCGAGATGGGCGGCAGCTGCGCGCTGCGCGTTTCCATCGGTCCGGATAGCAATTGGTATATCTACCCTGGCATTGCCTAGTTGTGCCGTGTCACCTACCATAGCGAGCCTTGTACGAGTTTGGTTTTCTCCCGTAGCCCGTGTGGTATCCTCTGGTGGCTTCCCGATCAGGAGGGACTATGATATTGGATGGACTACTGGGACTATTACGTGTTAAGGTGAAAAATGTAAAGCCTTAACGCTATTTAAAAGTAAGTTTATTTTACTAATAGACACTATTATAATAGCGAAGTATTACTACATAGTAAATAGTTTAACGGATCCTTAGAGGATGGGCGGTCCCAAGCATCCTTTAAGTTACTTGTTCTTTAATACAGTTCACTTGAATTAACTTACACTATATAAGTATGTATGTCCTGACTCGAGTTTTTATGTTTTGTTTTACGATCGGGTCATCCTGAGTTGCAGTTCAGTTTCATCCCGAAGCTAGGATTTCTGTAGATCACTTTCAAGCTGCTGGCAAACTTCCCTTCTCGTTCTTTATCTAAATTTTTGAAATCAAGACTACTGGACATTTGGATTGTTCTACTGATGATTTAAAACTATATTTGGATTAAAGACTATGTAATTTTTATTTGATTGAGACTATTTATAGTGGCTTCATGAACCACTAAGTATTTTTAAATTCCGCTGTGAGTATTCTGATTTTGTGTCTTTGATTCTGTGATTATTTATTTACTGTATATTTTGAGATTTTCCAAATTTTATTTACAACGCGGTATTTTGAACAATTCAAGTCCGACATGTGCGGATGCGAATGGTTGAAAATATCGGGTCGTTACATTTGGTATCAGAGCTTTGGCTCTAGGCAAAACTTAGAATGTATGGTAAAATTGATTTACAGAATCACTTTCATTTGAGCTTGAATCTCTTCCTTTTCGAATTTTGGAACGTTCCCTGCGGTTCCGAAGTTCATTCGTGTCCCTCACTATTCATTTTCTTTCGATTCTGGAGTATCCCATAACTCCACTTCGGATGATCTTTATAGTGAATTGGCGGTCTCGCCAATATTCTAATAATGGGGTGAAACTCCTTTACAACTAGCATTGATTCACCAGAGATTTATATTTATCCTCGGTTTATATGCTAGTATCTTTGGTTATTCTGAACTCTATCTCTTCAGATCGGATGTAAATTTACCCTAGAAAATCCACATCGATCTTATTCTTTAAGTCACGGTTGACCCGGTTAAGGTTGCCCGCAATTTATATAAACTTATCTGGTTCCTTATTCTGTTATTTAATCATCGGATCTTCTGATTCCTACTTATCGTTAAATCAAAATTCTCTTTGATTTGAGTCCTTTAAATTTGAATCTCTATACTTGTTTTGAAAAATTTATTCCTATATTTGGGAAAAATCTAATATTACATATATAAGTATAATTTTCAGAATTTAACTAGTTGTTTAGAGATAATAGTGTTTGATTTTATTTATGGTTTTGTAAACCATTGGTTTTGTCTTATATAAATAATTGAACTATAAAACATGGTTATAAATTTATTTGGAAACAGAAATGAATTTAAAACAAGAATTTAAGAATTTAATTTCTGATAGTTTCAAACCTTGTGTTTAAAGTCTTAAAAGGATATATTATTATTTAAATTATTTTCGAATATAAATTTGTTTCCAAAGAATTTTAAAGTTTTAAAAATTAGTGCTCTTTTCTTTGTCGCTGGAAAATAATTTCGGTGATGACGACAACATCATCGACGTTCATTTTCGAGTATCGAAGTAAAGAGACCACGTTTTAGTTTTGCTTCAAAAATTTAATTGATTTGAATTTCTAAATATGACTTAATTAATAATATATATAGATATATGATTTAAATTTGATTTGACATATGCTATATGTATGTATTTATTTATCTCTAAAGGGTTTGAAGTTAATTGGAAATTTAATTCATAAATTTATGTTAAAAGGTGATTCTAATGATAAAATAAAGTCAAATTTTGAATGAATATTTAAACTTGAATAATAGAATTGGAAAATTTTTACTTGTATAATTGCATGCCAATATAACTTACCTAAATCATTCAGAAATTAACTATGTAATTGGATAATGTACAATATAAAAGGATTTTATAAATAAAATTTGAGTGGTTATAATAAATGATATACACTTAAAGTTTCAATTACAAAAAGACAAATAGAGGTAAATAGAATAAAAAAAAAGTTGAATAATATACAATATCAAATGGTGTTAAAGGAAATTTAGAAATAAATTGGAATATTTATAATAAATGCAATCTACTTAATATGTGCGATAAGATATATTAAGTAGAATATATTTAATAATAATCTGAAATAAAGAAGAATTAAATTTGTTGAATAAAAGATGATTATTTTAAATGACTATACAAATTTATGATTTTAGAAAGTGTTAATTTTAATAAGATAACTAATAGTTAAGATTGATTTATCTTCAGTAAAAATCAAATGAATTAAATCAATTATTGAATATTAATTAATTTAAATTGAATTTATATGGTTTAAATAAATGACTCCATTTTGAGTTTCAATTTAGTTTTCTTTCAGGGTGTTTCTATTCTCCTACCTCTTTCCTTTTCGGGGACGAAAAGTTTTGAGTGGGGAAGAGTGTAATGACCTGTAAATTTAGAGAATTAAACTCGTTAATTTAATAAGATTTTTTGTAACTAAATTTAAGAAGAAGAAAAAACCTTTATAATTTATAATGAAGTGAGTGGTAACTAAATGTTTTTGAATATTATCATAATATCTGTTGTTATACCCATTCCCTAAAAATAATGAAAGGGGAAAATTTGTAACATATTAAAGTGGTTAATTAATTATGTAAATTGGGTAGATTATGACATGCAAATCATGTTGGTGGAATATTGTCAATTTTGACATATTAATTATGTTAGTGGTGAACATTGTTAAGCAATTTAAAACAATGAAACTTGCAATCAATTTATTTGATGAATCTACCTTATTCCTAGTTAGCAATTCAAAACTTGAATAAAGGCATATACGGATATTTCAAAATAGAGTTAATGACAATTAATAGGGAAATTAATTGTAAAATTTCAGTAGTTGACCAGAATTAATTTATTGAATAATTAATGCAAGTTAATTTAATTGATGAAAGATAAATAGGTAAATTCTTTTGGTTAATGGCATGAGGACGCGAGGTTAATTCCCATTATGTAGGAGAAATCTGCCCGTGTAACCAGTCCGGCTACCAGTGCCTACAAAGTGGACGGATTAATGTGAGACGTCGCAGGATTGATAATTAAACCAAAAGGGTTAATTTACTAATTAAGTTAGTAACCAAATCTGAATATGTAATTAAAGGAGATTGATTCACATGAAGGAAAATGGTAATTAATTGAAATCAATTAAGAAGGATAATTAATTGGTAATATTGTAATTAATTGAAATCAATTAAGGAGGTTAATTAAAAGGGATAAGGTAATCAATTGAAATCAATTAAAGGCAATTAAAGGGGAATTAATTGATTTGAAGAATATGGAAATCAATTAGAGGGAATTAACTAATTTAAAAAATATTAGGTAGGGAATTGGGGCTAGATTGCTAGATGTCCAAATGGTAGAAATTAGAAAGTGGAAACCCATAGGGTAAATTGAAAACTTAACAAGTGGAATTAATAGAAATAAAAAACATTTTTTTAAAAACGTTCAAACCATAATTTTGTGACGTTTTCTTCCACTTAAATCAACGCCATCTAAATATTTAGTGCTTGCCACTTTCTTTCCTTGAATCAACACATTCGCTCCCAATTTAGTTTGAATGTACGTTATTCCTTGCAAAATTTTATCACTTGATTTACGCCCCTTTTTAATGCAGCAAAATTTGTTAATTTCCTTTACTGTTTCAAAGTCTAATTTGCTTTAAATTTGATATAAATCATTGTCTAATAAAACTTTACCGTTTCTTTATAAATCAATGCTATCTGTAAATTAATTGCCATTTCCTTTACCAAAAGCAATACGTGATATCCTCTTTACACTAAAAGTTCAAACTCATGAAATCAATGCTGGTTATAAAAATTCAAATCCATGTACAACTTCATTTGGTTAATAGGTATATAATCTGTAATTTCCTTTTACCATTCTCAGCAATTAGTTCTTGCCTCTTTTCTTTCCTATAATTAAGCGCGTAAATTTAGGCATGTTCGTTTTCTCTTGCTTCCTAAATATTTTCCATATTCCCTTCATCTAAATACTGGAAACGTGCATCTCATTTGTAGCTTTGGGAATAAACGTTTAATGGAAGCAACTTCCTATTTTTATAACACGTTCAAACAAAAAGGATAAAATAAACACATTCAATATTATTTGAAAATATTATCCCAAAATCTAATCTTAACTACCCGTTTCTTTTGCTTTAATTTCGTAGCCATTTGCGTTCAGTTGATAAAAATCAAGTAGCCGTGTATAATCTGGTGATGAATCAGTGCTCAATCAACTCATTCTTTTTTTAAAATAAAAAAAAATCAATATTTATATTCTTCCTGCCTATTTGCTCATCTAAATCAACGCACGTTTCTCTTGAAATAGTATCTTGGATCAATCAAATTTCTTTTACGCATTTTTTTTTCAACCGTTACTTGAAATGTACGCACTCTTAAAAATGCAAGAAGTCATTTCTTTTAACGTTGAATTTCAAATGCAAAGATTTCCTGCCTTTTTCTTTCATGCATTAAACTTTTCTCCTTACCTGAAATCTTACTCATCCTTAAAATCAACGTGACCTTCCCCTATATTTATACAACACACGTTCAAAACAATTTTTACATCACCTGGAGAGCTTCACCTTCCTTTCTTGCATGCGTGTGTTGAAGGTATGCATCTGTCTTTTATTTTATTTTTATTTCTACTTCTCATGCTTTTCACGTTGCATACTTTGCTCATTCTCCTCGTTCCACCATGCTCGACTACTCCATCTCTCAAGTATGTTGTTGTCATCCCTGATAAGTATGCATCTCCTTTTATCCTGATCTTGCCGTGCATGTCCAGTAATATAGGGAATCAAGCCTAGTTTCTTTCTTTTGCATGTTGTAGAACATATTAGCCTGCGTCCCTGTAGTTGTGGCCACTTGAACTTCTTGCGTGAGTTTTTTTTTAAATATGAATTGCTAAAGTGTGTCATCTTTGAAAAAAAATGGTAACAAACAAAACTAATATCCTTCATTTTGCATACACTCGCACGTGCAAAATCACATTTGTTTCAGCAGATAGGTAGAACTTTTTATTACCTAAATTATTTCCAAAATATGCAGTGACTTGTATATTTTGAGTGCATGCTTATGGGGTTTAAAATAGGCAAGGAGACCGTGCCATTTATTTAGATTGCATCACCTTGTTTTGTGAATTCATGCATGAGACATTTTAATAAAATGTTAACAAAAAAGAAGTATATTTTCATTTGCATCTCTGGAAGAAGAACAAAAAAACAAAACAAAAAAAAAGAAGAGAAATGCATGTTTTAAAAGATGAGGTAGGAGTGGCTGTGCTATGTTGCGTGTTCAAGTTTTGGAAACCAACATGCTTCACTTTTATGCAACGTGATTATTTATACAAAGAAAGAAAAAAGAAAAAAAAAGAAAAAAAAGAAAAAAAAGGGGATATATTAGTTGCAAATTTCACTGTTATCAATGCTGAAGAATTTTAGTGTACGCCACCTGTTTGTAGAAAGGGAATAACGTATTGTGTCCACCTTTTTCTTTCCAGCTTTTGCCTAAAACTTTCCACTATAATTTTCATGGGTACGTAAATAGTTAAGATTTCACTGCCTGGCCTTGAGAACGTGGGCGAGTCGAGTAGTGGGAGTGGTCGAGTCAAGTGGAGTCTATTCGTTCCAGTTGTTTCGAAAATTTTGCTTTGACCGTAATTTTAAAAGTCGCGTATTGGTATTTGGATCTTATTATAGATTTGAATCAAGGCGTGGCATCCGCGGAAATCTGATCGTGTCGTTGTGTGTTTCTTTATCAAGTGATACAATCGTTTGAATCTAAATTTCTGCAGCTTTAAGGTGAGTATTTCTCACCAGACAAACATACCTATATATCTGTGAATTTATCGCAAGTGTAATTGTAAAATTTATTTTATTTAATTTTATTTTCCTGTGATATAAACGTATAATGTTAAACCCCATTTTTATTGACACATCATCAGTTGTTTATTTATTGAAGTATTATTGCGGTTATACTATTAAATGCTTATTGACTGTTAATCACACTGCAAGTTGCCTGTAAATTTGGGATCGTTATACGCTGAAATGGTAGGCCTGAACGATAATTATTTACCCATTTATTTATTTAATTGTTTAATTATTTATTATTTAACTTGGGATTGCGGGTTTGAAATGATAGAACCCGGGCTTTTGTAAATTGCGGATTGAAATGATATATATCCGTATCACCTGACCTAGGCTAGAAAACTATATACAGACCCGTGGTTAATATAATATCTTTTTGAGATCTCTTAAACTATTTTAAATGGGAAGTTTATGATATTCTGGCTTAAATGTATTTAAAAGATTTTATGAAATTTATAATGATTTTTGAATGAGTCAAAATATTAAATAAATGGAAGTTTAAGTAAAATTTTGGAATATAACTTATTCTGAATTTTTGTTAAAAGTGAGATTTTAGTTTAGTAAAATAATTGATAATAAGTTATATTTGGGAATTTAAAATTAATTGTTAAGTTAATAATTTATTTCAGCACTTAAATGCTGTCTTTTGTAAATGAACTGTTTTAACCTATGACTTTAGGTAGCATTTTATAAGTGCTACGGAAACTGAATTTTGATTGTTTTAATAAAAGAATTTAATGGAAATAATCTTTGGGAAAAAGCTTAAATTTTGGAATTTAATATGTAATTAATAAAAATAAGGAATTGACTTTAAATGGTTTTAAATGGAAGAATTTAACTTTTAAATGTGAGTTGAAAGGCAATTAATTCCTAAATAAATTGAATATATTTAAATGGTATTTTTTTTAAAATGACTGATGTTTAAAAATGATATTATGATATTGAAGGTATTTGAAATTTATTTTGATTTTTAAAGTATAAATACCATTTTTTAAAAGTTGTAACCACGGGTTAAAATAACGTTTGGTTGTTAAAGAGACCGGGATCGGATATCTGGCATACTCTCTGTCGATACCGAAAACCACTTTGACAACCGTGTACGCGGTGGAGATTCCAGAATGAAGTAGGATGGTGGTGACGTTTTCTTTAAGGTAAATACGTGGACCCGACTCCCGTGCGTTGGCATAAGGTGGCTAAAAGAGGAGCGATTCTCAGATTAATGAGGTAGCACCTCTGATCGGACGCACTTCTTCGTATGCCATTCTATTACTCTTGTGATTGTTTTGGTGCGCACCTTTGATTTGGGAGTGTTGTTCGAGGTGGGCGGCAGCTGCGCGCTGCGCGTTTCCATCGGTCTGGACAGCAATTGGTATATCTACCCTGGCATTGCCTAGTTGTGCCGTGTCACCTACCATAGCGAGCCTTGTACGAGTTTGGTTTTCTCCGTAGCCCGTGTGGTATCCTCTGGTGGCTTCCCGATCAGGAGGGACTATGATATTGGATGGACTACTGGGACTATTACGTGTTAAGGTGGAAAATGTAAAGCATTAATGCTATTTAAAAGTAAGTTTATTTTACTAATAGACACTATTATAATAGCGAAGTATTACTACATAGTAAATAGTTTAACGGATCCTTAGAGGATGGGCGGTCCCAAGCATCCTTTAAGTTACTTGTTCTTTAATACAGTTCACTTGAATTAACTTACACTATATAAGTATGTATGTCCTGACTCGAGTGTTTATGTTTTGTTTTACGCTCGGGTCAGCCTGAGTTGCAGTTCAGTTTCATCCCGAAGCTAGGATTTCTGTAGATCACTTTCAAGCTGCTGGCAAACTTCTCTTCCCGTTCTTTATCTAAATTTTTGAAATCAAGACTACTGGACATTTGGATTGTTCTACTGATGATTTAAAACTATATTTGGATTAAAGACTATGTAATTTTTATTTGATTGAGACTATTTATAGTGGCTTCATGAACCACTAAGTATTTTTAAATTCCGCTACGAGTATTCTGATTCTGTGTCTGTGATTCTTTGATTATTTATTTACTGTATATTTTGAGATTTGCCAAATTTTATTTACAACGCGGTATTTTGAACAATTCAAGTCCGACATGTGCGGATGCGAATGGTTGAAAATATCGGGTCGTTACAAAGCATAAATAATTTCACTAAATTATTTATTAATCTCAAAATAACTTCACAAGATATATTTCCACCTTTCAACCCTTTGAAACCAGGTTTCAAACCACACTTTCCTCATGAAATAAATTTTCAAATATTTATTCCCACTGAAAACACCGAGTACAGATACTTAAGATTTTAAAACAATTAAAACTCTTTGTTATAAAATATACTTTAACATTTAAATTGAAAACTACTTCAATACTTTATTAAAATATATACTTCAGGAATATTTAAGATGAGGCTGCTTTATAAAATATACAACTAGATTTTCTCTTTTTAAAAGAAAATACCGAATCACCTTTAAATAATTACTACGATAATAGATTTGAAAAATACTTACTTTAGAATTTAAATATTTAGAAATAATAAGTTTTTCTAAAACATGCTTTTTAAAACAACTTTAAAGCTTTTAACTTATATTTAAAATTTTGCTTGAAAACGTATTTGGCTATCCAGGGAAATACGCTTCTCTTTCACATCCTTTAAAAATAAATCACTATTTATTTTTAAACAAACTTACCTATTTCCCTTAATAAATTCCCATCGTTAATTTATTCTTTCAAATATCCGTTGATATATTACTTTGCTTTTATAAACCCAGTTTATAAATTCCAAAGTTACATTCTCCTTTTAAAATCATGGTTTTACACACTTAAATCGATCTCCAAATTGATTTCCAATTTACTTCACTTTTTAAGTAAATTTCCTTAATTACTTCATTTATTTCAAAAACCATTAACTTCGGATTTTATTTCTTCATTATGATTTAAAATCTTTTTAACTGAAATACTAATTTCATATTTCCTAAATTTCTTCTTTATCCTTTTAAATAAATTTAAACTTTGAATTTTAAAATAAATTCTTTATTCCTTTAAATAACATCACTTAACTTTTAAAATTCATTATTTTCTCCTTTTTTATTCAAATCTCCTTTCCCATACTTGGAATTTATTTATTACAATTTTAAAATCACCTTTTATTCTTTTCCAGTTCATTCTTAAATATATTCAATTCTCTATAATTATTTAACTTAAAAATTCACTCTTTTATTTTCTTTTCAAAAGTCCAATTCTATATGTTTTGATAACTCAGTGTACCAAAATATATATTTAAGCAAACCATAGCATTCAATATTCCAATTATCAATATAATTCATCATAGAATATCAAATATTCATAACACAGAATAATTAGAACAAATCTAAATATTTTGAGGCATCCAGTTGGATCCCTCTAACCTGTTTCCCTGCATCCACAGATGTTAGCACAATATAAAATACCAATTCCACTTCGAGGTGGAATATCGCGGTATATGGAATTTATATAATATCATCCGCTATTATGCGGTGCATAGGGTCTCATCCGCTATACAATGCGAGAAATCAATCACTCCAATATATACTATATGCTACTATATATAATATAGCACATCAAATCAATTCGATCATTCGACCAATTATTTAAATTTAACCATTTAAATTTAAATTAAACCCAGATAAGTGAGATTAACACACCTTTGAATTTGTTTGCAGTCCACTTCAATTTCGTCTTGGTTTCCCGACTTTTGACCTTGTATAAACAATTATATGGTTTTATTAATATTTGAACTAATCGAATAATTATTTTCCATTTTAATAAATTTATTTTAAACTAATTTTCCTTTACATAAATTTTTTTGTACAATTCAACTTTTATGTAACCAAATTAAATCTCATTAACATATCCAATTTTCTAATTTATTCCAAATTAGTTTACTCCCACTTCCAGTTCAATACTTGGTTTTTATCTTCAAAAATCACTTCATTATTTTACTTGAGTTCAATTCTATTTTTGTAATTCAAGTTTGGATTTCTATTTTATTTCCAAAATATAAAACAATTTTATTTTGGCTTATAATTTTACTTCACCATTTTTTTTCTTGTAAGTCTCACACTTATATTTTTCATACTTCTATCATTTTAAGCTTGACTATATTCATATTTCATTTTTACTCGAGATTATACACTTATTTAGCCAAGCATGCATTTTTATTTCATAAACTCCAATTCAATTTACTTCCATTTATTTAAGTAAGAATTTTATTTCATTCAATATTATCTATAACTCAACTGAATTTATTTCAATTCAATTTTATTTAACTTATCTTAAGTTAAATCTAGCATCATACCATTCTTTTGAATTTTGTTAAGTAAGGACTTAATTTCATTCCCATTCTTTTCAACTTACTTCAAATCCAATTCATTATTATTAACTTTGCTTAAGTTAATTTAAGTCTAATTAATTTTTTATTTCTCAATCCAAATTTAATTTCTATTTTCCCATTCAATCACATTCAAGATTTACTAATTATTTAATTCAATAATTTAATTATCAAATAAATAGTGATATTTGAATTCAAGTTAAAAATTAACTTTTAAATATTTAAAATCAATTAAATACTCCGATTTTCAAACATCCAAAAATTCCGGGTCATCACACAAACGGCCTACATAAAACCCGAATTTGCATCGATCATAACTCACAATCTACAAGTCCAAATGCTACCAAATTTCCAAAGGAACTTACGCACAACCTAAAGAATGTTCATGCTCAATTTCGACTCGATTGGGCCAAATCTTGATCGATATGAAATTGGTTCGTATCGATCACGGACCGAGTGCAAATTACCTGGGATCGATCGCATGGGCCCACACATGTGCATGAAGAGGTCTCCCAAGATCTGAGCGAGATATTTGCAGCCTACGCCTTTAAATAGCATCCCAAATCCTACAGAATAGGGATTTTTGACTCTACAACGTCCAGACTCTGCCAAATCACCATTGTACTCAAACTTCATTGTTGTACTCGAAAATCAGTTAATCCACTGTAACCAGCAAGCAAAGTCAATAAAATATTATCTTTTGAAGTGGACATAGGCCAGAGATAGCCGAACCACTATAAATCTTGTGTCTTTTTCTACTTCTTTCTGTTTTAAGTTTGTTATTCTTTACTTTTATTCTTTATATTATTTAGATCTGTAATCTGTAATCATATACTGCTGATCTCTGTTCATACGCTGGTGCTTTCACGACATTTGGGGTTTATGACCAATTTTGGCGCAAACACCCTTCATACCATAACATTTCTCACGCTCACAATCTAAAATACTAAACCTAGAGGCCGACCACCATTAAAGAAGAATAAGGGGAAGAAAAGCGAAATCAAGAGGAAAAGATTAATTAAAATTCAGTCCAAGATCAAATTTCAACTTCTTAACAACAAAGCTAAAGGTGAGTAATGTTACATCTCATATTTTAATGTTTTCCATTTCTAAGATTAGACTCGAATGATTTTGCAAAGTAGATTGCCATGTTTTGAATGATAATTATATATATATATATATATATATATATATATATATATATATATACTTATTGATGAACAATGCTTATTCATATTATTTGACATGTTTTAGATTGAAAAACCTATCAAATTACATCCAAATGCCATGTGTTTTTAGTATATGGTCAGAAATGATATTTTAGGGATGATTTTAAAGTTTTCTAATTTTCTAAATTAGTATGGATTTATTATTAATTTTCTATTGAAGAAAATGGATATTTGGGTTTAAAATTAATTACGACATATATGTTATGGGTCGGGAATTTAAATATGTTAGAAAACACATTAAAAGTGATTTATGAGAATTTTTATAGAATTTTTCTAAGTGTTTTATTAAATATATAAAATTATTTAAGGTATGAGACTTAAATGTTTTATATATTTATAAACAGAGAAGGGGCTATTTGCAAATGATTTAAAATGTTAATCTTTGTAATTCGGTAGCACCTTTCAGAAAAGATTTTAAAAACTTAAGGCAACCAATTATAAGGTGATAAATAAGCAGGTTAGTTGTAAAGAATTACCTTTTAAAGTCAAAAATCAGATTTTATAAGGTTCCATGCTTCACCGTCTTCGACAGCCACCTTTCGACTTAGTACCTCTACCTCCAACCTAATCGAAACCAATGCACATGGTATCAAAGAGTTGATATGTAATGAATTTGACATAGGCGAAAGTTATATATGGTCGAAATAAGGGGTTCTTACGGGGCTGAAATTTTTTATGGCCTTTAAATGTAAATGCGTCTGCTTTGCTTCTGAAAAGAATGATTTTGAATAAGATAGCTTTCGACATGGTCAATGGTTTTAAAGAAGGAATGCTTTCGAATGTGGTTGAACCTTTTTTTTAAAGTAAATTTTTTCAATAAGGTCGAAACCCTTACTACCGCCTTTTTCCTTTCAAACCAGATTGAATTCGAAAGGGCCTCTTTGTTTTAAAAATCAGAACTGCTTCACCATTACTTACAATGGGATAGGTTTCGACACCATCTACTTCTTCACTTAGGAGACTGCTTACGAAAGAGTTTCTTTCAACTTAGTTGTTTAAGACCCTTTTTGAGATTATGAAAGTTAAACCCAAAGGTTTCGAAAGGAATGGTTTCGAAAGGTTTTCCACATGTTTTAACTTGAACCCAATGCCTTCGAAAAGTTTATCCTAAGTAGTATACTTTAATGTTTTGAAAGGTAATTAGTAAAGGTTTTGAAAGGAATGGTTTCCAGTATTTTCGATAGGTTTATCTTAGTTTAAAAGGAAGGTTTTCGATCGTTTCAAAAGGCATATTTAAAGGATTTTAAAAGAGGATGTCTAAGGTTTAAAAAGCTTTCGAAGAAGGTGTTTTCAATGTTTTCGAAAGGACTACTATCTATGGTTTCGAAAGGTATGATTAGCCTTTAGGTCTAAATTTATTAAGTAAAGCAGTTTACTTATATCAAAAGGGGTACTTTTAATAGTTTTGAAAGGGGTACTTTCATTAGTTTTGAACAAGATTGTTTAAAGGTTTTAAACAAAGGTTTTGAATGTTTTCATCAACAATGTTTTGAGTAAAGCATATATCATGGAAAAGAAATTTGAGTAAAGTAAATAGTTTATTTTTTTCTTCTAAGTATGATTTAAAGGGTTAAATCATTTTGAAAAGGTTTTCAAGGAAATTTAAAGGGTAGTTGACCCTAAGTAAAATGATTCAAATATTTGTATACTAGATGGGACTGGTATAGGGTCACGCCCTCAACATTAGCTTAGCCCCAAGATAATTTAGTCGGAAATTCCAGTGTGTAGGGCTTAGTCACAGGTAGGACTTAAATGATGGTTACATACATATAAATGGAATATATATGTACAGAGAAGGTTATTGGCGAGCTCGCAAAAACATTAGGATCAGGTGAGCCTTGGAGAAGTAAGTAAAGGACAGACCATCCAAAAGTATGTCTAACAGTTATTACATAATTTTTTTTAGTTTGTCTAGTAGGCCCAAGTCAGCCAAAGCTTAGTAGTTAGCCAAAAAAAACTACATTTTGTCCGGAAAGTTGGTCCATTTATCACTTGATTTAAGCATATGTCATATTTGCTATTATTGATATAACCAGGTTGATTAACCACTTTGGTTGCAGGATTTTAAGTTGCAAAAAGATATGTTTTGAAGGGATATTAGTGATGGGAAACCCGTTCTGCTAAGCAGCGTGGTTTGACTTAATACCAGTAAACCAAGATGTAATAGTATTATTCACACCAGGCTTTATGTCTGACTCGAAGTTTATGTTTTTCTCCTTAGACACTCGGCTGCTCAAAATTGTTTTGAGTAGATTGAGAGTTTGGGTTTATAGGTTTAGTAGGTGGACGAATAAAGCTTCCGTAGATGAGAAGGAGGTTGATGCTTTTTATATTTAGGAATTGTTTTGTTTTATTTCTATTGTGTTGTATTAAGTCCGATATGACTATTTAGTACTCTGATCAACCAAGGCAGCATCTTCATATGTCGCTTTTGGTGTATTTATGTAATAATTATATTTGATCTAAACTTGAGAAACGATATAGATCATGTAATTGGATATAAAACATGTTTTTGTGAAATGTAATCAGAAAAGTTGTTTTTGGATCTTTGTTTTGTTTCATATTCATGTGCTTTTGATATTATGGATATCATTAACATTACTGTATTTTGTTGCTGGATATTAATACTATAGATGACTGCTGCATCTGTGGTGCCTAGCTTTGGGCCTCAAGATTGAGGATGTTACAACTTAGTATCAGAGCATAGGTTTATGAATTTTTTTAAATTAAAATGAGTTTTGAAAACATAATCCTAAGGAATTAGAGAAAAGATCGGTGTATGAGATAACGCTATAATAACGTACTTGTATTTGCTATATATAAGTATACGCTTTATGTCTATTCTCCAATCGCTATTAGGTTATTCTTCTGTATCTTACGAGATTCGAATGCAGATATAGATGCTAGAGGTGGAAGAGTTAACCTTGGTGGGGGAAGCACCAGAACTAATGGAAATGCAGACCTAATACTAGGAGAAATCAAGGTCAAGCACAAGTGCAAATGTGGGTGCTGGAATCCCGCAAGTTGACATGGGAGCAATGTATTAGTTCTTTGTCAATATGCTATAGGCGGGAATTTGTGCTAGATTAATTGGAGGAAATGCTAGAGGAGGGAACCAAGAAGCTCCATTGGTAAATAACTATGCTATTCTTAATAAGGATTTTGCTCAGCTGGAAGGAAAACCGTTTATTGGTACTGAAGACGAAATCAAAGTGGAGAACTGGTTAATTCATCGCGAAAGGATTTTCACTGACTTTAGGTTCTATGATGAAAAAAAGAAGACTCGCTTTTAGACAGCTTCAAGGGGCAGCACTATTTTGGTAGAACAGTGTGACAGTTGGAGTAAATAAGGAGAATACGACTTGGGCAGAGTTCAAGAGGAGGTTTGAGGAAAGGTTTATCTAAAAAATTGCTAAGTCCACTTTGCTTAAGAAGTTTTCCGAGTTAGAACAGGGGGATATAACTGTGCTTGAGTATACGACGAGGTTTGAGGAGCTAGCAAGATATGGCCATGCTACAATTAATACTGCGATTAAGAGGAATGAGAAGTTCATCAGGGAGTTGAATCCTGAGCTTGCTAAGGCCATGTTACTGCATATTAGGGATCCAAGTGATGTTGTTGTTGAGATGGCCTTGAAGAATGAAGCGATGCGGGCTTTCTTGAAAGAAATAAGGCAAAAGAAGCTCAAGAAGGGTACATTCAAAAGAGAAAATTTTTTCAGAAGAAAGGAGCTCAGAAAGGTGGAGCTGCTAAGAAGGGAAAGGCAGAAGTGATCTGTTACAAGTGTGACAAGAAAGGACACTATGCTCATGAGTGCCTGACAGGCAAGGGAAAGAAAACTGCTAAGAAGAAAGGAATAAAATGCTTCAATTGTTATCAGATTGGGCACTATGAGAACCAGTGCAAAGAGCCATCCAAGGATGGGAAAGGCAACATGTTTGCATTGGAACCAACTACCTCAAGACTAATAGCACAGGAGAAAGAAAAAGCAGTGTTGGGAGGTACGCTTTTTCATTCATGGTATGGCAGTTAGAGTTCTATTTGATATTGGTGCATCGCATTCTTTTATATCTCATTGTTTGGTAGATAAACTTAACCAAGAATCTTCATACCTAGGTACTTCCTTAAGGGTTGAAAATCTGATAGAAGGGTATGCGACACTTGGGATGAAGTGTAACCACCTAGATTTTGATTTGTTAGGTCATATCTTTGTTTGAAGTTTGCATATGTTTGATTTCATAGGGTTTGGAATTATTTTGGGTATTGATTGGTTGAGCAAGTACGATGCTAGGATATTTTGCCATGATAGGAAAATATCACTTAGATACCCTGACTGTAGTGATCGGATTATATATATCATAGAAAACCTTAGTTGTGAGGTGAATGCTTTATTTGTTATTATAGAGATAGAGGACGAGTTAAATCTAGTTTTCGTGGTTAGAGAATTCGCAGATGTTTTTGAACCTGTAGTAGGATTGCCATCGAAATGAGCCATTGAGTTTCGAATAGATTTAGTGCCTAGAGAAGAACCAGTGAGTAGACCGCCAAGCAGGATGACGCCTACCAAGATGAGGGAGTTGAAGGGGAAGTTGGTGGATTTGGAAGGCGAGAATTTTATCCAACCAAGTAGTTCACCTCAGAGAGCAACCATAGTGTTTGTTAAGAAGCTGGACGGATCATTGAGGTTATGTATCGATTATCGTAAGTTGAATGAGAAGATGATAAAGAATCGATATCCATTACCTAGAATTGATGATTTGTTCGACCAGTTGAGTGGAGCCAAGATATTATCCTAGTTGGATTTAGCAATGAGGTTCCATCAGCTTAGAGTGGAAGAGGATAGTATTCCTTTGACGACGTTTAGAACCAGATATGGATCGTACGAATTATTAGTAATGCCATTTGGACTAACCAATGCGCTAGCATTCTTTGTAGGTTTGGTGAACCAAGTTTTTCGAGAGCATTTGGATAGGTTCGTATTAGTTTTCATCGATGATATTTTGATATACTCTAAGGATGAAAGGGAGAATGAAGTTCATCTTAGAGTTGTGCTTGAGATGCCGATGCAACATCAGCTAAAGGCAAAATTTTCGAAGTGTCATTTCTGGAAGAAGGAAGTGAAGTTTCTTGGTCATCTAGTCTCAGAGAAAGGGTTGTCTGTAGATCTGACTAAGATTGAGGCAGTGAATAATTAAAAGAGACCCGAGATACTGACTGAGATAAAGAGTTTTCTTGGATTCGCTGGGTATTATCAAAGATTCATAAAGGATTTTTCATGGATAGTAGCCTCGATGACCAAGCTAGCGTGACAGGATGTGAAGTTCGTTTGGACCGATAAGTGTAAGGAGGCATTCCAGAAGCTGAAACACATACTAATGCACCTAAGTTAGTTGTTCCAGAAGAAAATCGAGATTTAGTGGTATATACAGATGCATGTGGAACAGGATTAGGAGCCATGTTAATGCAGAGAGTTAAAGAGATTGCCTATGCATCTCGACAACTTAGACCACACGAGGATAGGTACCCAACTCACGATTTGAAATTAGCCGTGGTGATTTTTTCATTGAAGGTGTGGAGACATTATCTTTTGGTTGAAAGATTCAAGTTATACTCGGATCATAAGTCACTAAAGTATTTATTCTCTTAGAAGGAGTTGGATATGAGATAACAAAGATGGTTAGAGTTTTATCCGCTTATGACTTTGGCATTGAGTACACGCTAGAAAGGGCAATAAGGTTGTAGATGCACTTAGCGTAAAACTTCAGAATGCAGTATTGGCGAGATAGCCGAGTGGAAAGATTTGGAAACATTGATGATATGTAGAGTACAGTGGATTCCTAGAGCCAGACCTAGCAAGGAAATGGTCACGTTGTCATATTTAGAAGTTTGACTGGTGATAATTGAAAGGGTTGTTTCTAAGCATGAAGAGGATCCAGTGTTAGTTGAATGGGTCATAAGATTAAGAGATGTAATAGAGAGTGATGACTTATAATATTTTAGTCTTGACCAAAATGGGTGGTTAAGAAAGAAAGGAAGGTTGTGTGTTCCGAATGTGGGAGACATTAGGAAGGAAGTTTTGGAGAAATGCCATCGTTTGAAGCTCACTATTCATCCAGGAGGAACTAAGATGTATTGGGACATAAAAATGAGTTTCTTCTAGGAAAGTATGAAGAGGGATGCAGGCTTATGGGTAAAGCAGTGTTTGAACTGTCAACAAGTAAAAGCCAAACATCAGAAACCAAATGGGTTACTTCAGCCTTTAGATGTTACAGTTTAGAAGTAGGACTCTATTTCTATGGACTTTATAGACGGGTTGCCAAGGTCAAACATAGGAAATGAAAGCATATGGGTTATAGTGGACAGGTTGACCAAGAGTGCTCTTTTCATTCCAGTTAAGTCAATTAGGACGACACCTATTTTAGCTAAGTTATTCCTGAAGAATGTGGTTAGACTGCATGTAATTCCTAGTAGCCTAGTAAGTGAAAGAAATTCCTTATTCACTAGCAAGTTCTAGAAGAGTCTTCAGGATACCTTAAGCACCAAGCTCAAGATGAATACTGCTTACCATCCACGGACTGATGGGCAAATGGAAAGAGTTAACAAAGTCTTGGAAGATTTGTTTCAAGCTTGTGTGCTAGATTATGGAGGATCATGGAAAGACTATCTACACTTAGTCAAGGTTTTTGTATAACAACGGTTATCAGGCTAGTATAGGGACGCCACCATTTGAAGCTTTGTATGGAAGGTCATGCAAATCTTCCATTTTGTTGGTTAGAGATCGAGGATAAATTGGTTCTTGGTCCAGATTTAGTTAGAGAAGCTGCAGAAAAGATTGAGTTGATTAGAGCTAGGACGACGGAAGCTCAGTCTAGGCAGAAGAGCTATACAGAAAGACTTAGGATTCTCAGTTGGAGATCATGTTTTATTCAAGGTGTCACCGATGAAAGGTATAAGTAGATTCAAGAAATCAGGAAAATTGGCACCGGGGTTTGTAGGACCATTTGCTATTGTGAGAGAATTGGGAAACTCGCATATAGAGTAGAGTTGCCGAATAGTTTGGCAGGAGTCCACGATGTCTTTCATGTTCTCATCTAAGGAAGTGTATTCATGACCCAGAGACTACTATAGCACCCATTATGTTAGATGTCTTAGTAGTGGAGCCAAATTTTCTATAGTTTAAAAACCAGTTGGTTTAGTCACAAGATGTGAGAAGAAGATAAGGAACAGGATGGTCGGTTTAGTCAGAGTCCAATGGAATGACGACGAGAGACTGTGCTTGGGAAACTGAAAGCAGGATTCAAGATACTTATCCTAACTTGTTTCATGATATGTTTTACCTTTAGGATTGAATTGATATGTAACTTATTGTAATTTCGAGAACGAAATTCATTAAGAAGGGGAGTCTATAACACCCTAATTTTAGATAACATTATTCAGGAGATTTAATTAGCTAAATTAAATGGAATAATGTAAAGATTAAATAGTTAAGGGATTGAATTTTGAATAAATAAGGGGTAGTCATGCCTAGTTACGTAATGAATTAAATGGGTTTAAAATGAAATAAGAGAAGGAAATTAGATAAGGGACAATATAGGAATAAGCTACATTCTTATACCCTAAACCCTTTATACCATAACATTTATCTTGCTCACAATCTAAAACACTAAACCTAGAGGCTGGCCACCATTAAACAAGAGTAAGGGGAAGAAAAGCATAATTAAAATTCAATCCAAGATCAAATCTTAGCTCCTTAACAACAAAGCTAAAGGTAAGTAATATGTTACATCTCATATTTTGATGTTTTCTGTTTCTTGGATTACACCCGAATGATTTTGCAAAGTAGATTGCCATGTTTTGAATTATAATTAGATATATATGCTTATTGATGAATTATACTTACTTATATTGTCTTTATGACATGTTTTGGATTGAAAAACCTATTAAATGATATTTGAATGCCTTTCGATTTTAGTATATGGTCAGAAATGATATTTTAGAAATGGCTTTCAAGTTTTATAATTTTCGGAATTAATATGGATTTGTTATTACTTTTCTAGTGAAGAAAATGGATACTTGAGTTTAAAATTAATTATGGCAATTATATATATGTTTTGGGTCAGGAATTTAAATATATTAGAAATCATATTAAAAGTGATTTATGAGATTTTATAGAATTTTCCTAAGTGTTTTATTAAATATATAAAATTATTTAAGGTTTGTGACTTACATTTTTGACATGTTTATAAAAGGAGAAGGGGTTATTTGTAAATGATTTAAAATGTTAATCTCTGTAATTTAGCAGCACCTTTTAGAAAAGATTTTGAAAAGTTAAGGCAACCAATTATAAGATGACAAATAGTAGGTTAGTTGAAAAGAATTATCTTTTCAAGTTAAAAATCAGATTTTACAAGATTCTGATGCTTCACCATCTTCGGCAGCCACCTTTCGACTTAGTACCTCCACCTCCAACCTGATCGAAACCAATGCATATGGTATCAAAGACTTGATATGTAGTGAATTGGACATAGTCGAAAGGTATAGGGTCGAAAAAAAGGGTTCTGAAGGGGTTGAAATCTTTTTTGGCTTTTAAATGGAAATGCGCTTGCTTTGCTTTTGAAAAGAATGGTTACGAATAAGATATCTTTCGATGTGGTCAATGGTTTTAAAGGAATGCTTTCAAATGTGGTTGCGCCTTTGTTTTAAAGTCAATATTTTCGATAAGGTCGAAACCCATACTGCCGCCTTTTTCCTTTCGACCCAGATTGGTTTCAAAAGGGCCCATTTGTTTTAAAAATTAAAGTTGCTTCTCTACTATTTTCGAAGGAATAGGTTTTGACACCATCCACTTCTTTATTTAGGAGATTGCTTTCGAAAGAGTTGCATTCGACTTAGTTATTTTAAGACCCTTTTTGATATTATAAAAGTTAGACCCAAAGATTTCAAAAGGATTGGTTTCAAAAGGTTTTCCACATGTTTTAACTTGAACCCAATGCCTTCGAAAGGTCTGTTCTAAGTAATATATTTAATGCTTTCGAAAGGAATGGTTTCTAGAATTTTTGATAGGTTGATCTTAGTTTAAAAGGAAGGTTTCCAATGGTTTCGAATGGCATATTTAAAGGATTTTAAAAGTGGATGTGTAAGGTTTATAAAGTATTCGAAGAAGGTGTTTTCAATGTTTTCGAAAGGATTACTGCCTATGGTTTCGAAATGTATGTTTAGCCTTTAGGCCTGAGGTTATTAAGTGAAGTAGTTACTTATATCGAAAAGGGTACTTTTAATAGTTTCGAAAGGGGTACTTTCATTGGTTTCAAATAAGATTGTCTAAAGGTTTTAAGCAAAGGTTTCAAATTTTTTGAGTAAAGCATATGTCATGACGAAGAGATTTGAGTGAAACAAATAGTTTATTTTCCTTGTATAAGTATGATTTAAAGGGTCAAAAAAAATTTAAAGGGCAGTTAACCTTAAGTAAAATGACTCAAATATTTGTATGCCAGATGGGACTGGTATATGGTCGTGTCTTCTACATTAGCTTTAGCCCCAAGCTAATTTAGTTCAAAATTGTAGTGTGTATGGCTTAGTCACTGGTAAAACTTAAATGATGTTTACACATAGAAAGAAATGTATATGTACAGAGATAGGTTATTGGTGAGCCCGTAAAACCATTAGGATCAGGTGACCCTTGGAAAAGTAAGTTAAGGACAGACCATCCAGAAATATGTCTAACAGTTGTTAGATAATTTGTTTAGTTTGTCTGATAGGCCCGAGTTAGCCAAAGATTGGTAGTTAGCCAAACAAAACTACATTTTGTTCGGACAGCTGGTCTATTTATTACCTGATTTAAGCATATATAATATTCGCTATTATTGATATAATCAGCTAAATTAACCAGTTTGGTTGCAGGATTCCGATTTGTAAAAAGATATGTTTTAAAGGGATATCGGTGAGGGGAATCCCGTTCTGCTAAGCGGCGTGTCTCACTTAATATTAATAAACCGATATGAAATAGTACTATTTACACCAGGCTTTATGTCTGACTCGTTTTCCCCTTAAAATCTCGGACGCTTAAAATTGATTTTAGTAGATTGAGAGTTTGGGTTTATAGGTTTAGTAGGTGGACGAATAAAGCTTCCGAAGACAGGCAAGTGGCAGATGCTTGCTATATTTAGGAGTTTTTTCGTTTTATTTCTGTTGTGTGTATTAAGTCCGATATGACTATTTAGTACTTTGATCAACCAATGGGGCATCTTTATATGTCGCTCTTGGCATATTTATATAATAATTATATTTGATCTGAACCTGGGAGACGATATGGGATTATGTAATTGGATATGAAACATGTTTTTGTGAAATGTAATCAGAAAAGTTGTTTTTGAATCTGTGTTTTGTTTCATATTCATATACTTCTGATATTATGGATACCAATAACATTACCGTATTTTGTTGTCAGAAGTTAATACTATAAATGACTACACCATCTGTAGCGCTTAGCCTTGGGCCTCAAGGTAGGGGATGTTACAGCCTGTATCATCAAAGGACAAATACTTTCTAGACTCACATACAATAACTCGTCTGAAATATGGTCTTCATTCATTGAACTTGTTAGCTATAGATATTTTTCGTAGTCTTCACATCAGCTGTAGTCATTTGCCTTTGTCTTCATAGTTTGATTTTCTTAAAATAATTAACTTGTACAATATATATCGAAATGTATAGTTATCACTTAAAAACCACAAACGAAGGTTCTAATAGTTAGCGTATTTTGTTAGCATTTATAATTATTTTAGACATTAAAAATAGTAAGTCGTCATGTTATGGGCTATTTATTTCTTTTCCCACAACTAGTTTATAGTTGAGAGTTTTTTGTCAAATACCATAAACTCATAGAAATCACTTTTATCGAAAACAATTTTCTATATGAAAACCATAATTGAAATAAAATTTATTCTTCATTCCATATTAAGCATCTACTAGCATTATGTACAATTCTTGTTTTCGATATCACTTCATGAAGTAGAGTTGACTATTCACTCTCTTCATTCTAATTGTGCCTAAGTTACATCCACTCTTGTACGTTCACTTTCCTTTTCTAAACGATTGAACCATTCAAATGGAAATCTTTATTGTAATCAATAACATCAAATACATGATTTCACATTATGCATTACTTATTTATTTCCAATGAGCTAATTTCATTGAAATTTCATACATTATGAACTATGATGTTAATCGTATAACATTTATATGTAATCAATACGGATTAGATATCTATGTTCTTGTATTGCTTAAGGGTCAATACTCATGGAAACAATACAAAGTCTTAGGCAAATAAACTCCTAAGTGACTAAGTTACGAATGTGTTTAGTAGTGTGTAGTTAGGCGCTCACATGAATCTTAAAGCGACAACATACCAAAAGATTTAAGGTAAGTATATTTTATATTTCTTTGTCAAACTTTTAATTTAGTCCATATGTATATCTGAATAGATAAAATATTTATCAATATCTATTAGTTGCACAAATTTATCAATGTAGATTATTTTAACTTTGTATTGTAAATTTTCTTATAGTATTAAAAATGTTAAATGCTACCATTTCATTTTTCTAGTAAGGCTCCCACTAGATTTTTATGCTTCTTAAAACCCTAAGAAAAACATCAAAATCTTTTGATTTCTCTCGTGGGCATTAGAACTTATTTGCTTTGGGATTCTGACCTTGAGTTCACTCAACAAATCATAGGTCTGAAAATGATTAATAACTCTTTATCGGTTGCACCATAAGCAACTCTTAATCCATGGTATTTGTCATAATCTCAATCTAGACCTTGAGTTTGCTCAACAAATTGAAAGAGATTACTCACTCATGCAAACCATTTCACTATGGCTTATGTATAAATGTACATACCTTGAGTTTGCTCAACAAATATATACATGTACTTTACCACATCTATCGATATATTAATAATACTACACATAACATTGCTAACTTGAGGTTGCTCAATAACTAGGGAGTATGTAAGTAATTTGTTAATATATAAATTATAAAGGAAAAAAAATTATATTAAAGGTTTATGATGTTTAATATATATTTATTTGAGTGATATCATTAAGGGAATAATGTATTTCTTATGAAATACCCTCATGATTCAAGTGTCAGACGCATCTAAAATGATGATATGCGTATTATATGTTTGTATTTACTCCTTAAATCTAATTTGTTTTCCTTCTAGGTCCACTTAATTTTATACATACATGTATATAGAGTTATATAAATATTAATTTATTTTTAATTTATATAATTTAATTTACTTATATAACATATACATGTATCTTATTAAATAAATCTTATTTAATTAATTCTAATATAATCCTTATTAATTAAATAATATTTAATTAATTATTTAACTAAAATTTTAATTAATTTAATTTTGAGTTTCAACTATTGAATTTCAAATTATTTATCCTTAACATTTTTAAAGATGAAGGCAGACTATAACATTTATAATAATTATATACATATATCATTATACATATAATTTATTAATTAACTTTTAATTAATCTAATTTATTAAAATAATATTTTAACTAAAAATGATATTAATTAAGTTCAAAATTTTAAAGTCATTTACCTTAAGCATTTTAAGATGAATATACACATATCATTATGCATATTTTAATTTAATTTATTAACTTTTACTTATTTATTTATTTATTTATTTATTTATTTAATCCAATTAACTAAACAATTAAGATGAACATTTTAAATTTTAATTTGTTACCTTCCCAATATGAATTTTGAGAAGTTCATAACATACATAATGTGTCATATTTTAAACTTAACTTTTAAATTTTAAATTTTCGCAAAATATGTTGAAAAATTAGCCAAGATCCAAAATTAGTTAGGAGGTTTATATTAGGGATAACCTTTGGGCTTACTTCATCCTTCGGACTAAGCCCATGCCAAGTTGGGCAGAGTACTTGATTAGCCAAACTCGATCATTCGACACTATTATTCTAGAAACCCTACTAAATATATAGACTTTAATCAGTTAGCCCTAACATCGCTAACTAAGATCGTATTGACTTTTGGGCTCTAATACCATTAAAGGGGCCATGCCAGTCGGAAGCAGATTAAATAGGTTGATTTCAAAAAAAAAATCCATTTCGATCTCAATTGAGTCTATGAAGCCTAAATGAATTTTAGATCCAATCTAAAATATTTAAAGTAAAACCTTCATTTTATTTAATATGTAAAAAAAAGTTTTTTTTAGATATAAATGTATGAGTGTATCAAATACATCCATATGTGTGACATTTATTGGATAAAGTGAATATAGAGAAGGAAAATTTTCATTTCTGTCTCTAAAACATATGTAATTAATTAAAGGAAGATTTTACTTTAATTGGAGAGAGAAATCTTTTATTTCTCCCACTTAAATTAAATTGATTGATTTTTTAAATGTCATTAATAAGCAGTTTATACAAAACATAAATTGTGAGTATATCAAAATATACTCTAGTGTATATTATTAAAGTGCAATAGATAAGAAGTGTACATAGTTAATGTTATCGTATGTAGGTGTTGGAATTTACACCGTAACAGGCTCATTTCCTCTTTACATACACCTTTGTTGTCTAGAGTTTTGAATTAAAAACATACATAACAAAAGATGTACAATAGTTTGCATACACACACACACATTTGGTAAACTTATATAATTTAAAATTTAAAATTAACATTGATAAATTTACTTTCTATTAGGGAGGAATTTGAATCAAGAATTATGTTAATGCATAAAATCCATCTTATTAATTTGAATTGGGAAAACACAACTATGTTTTCATATACATAAAATAGCATATAATGTTTTAGATCTTAAATTAATTTTTTGTGTAAACATGTAATTTAATATATATTTACACACATGTGTATAGATTTGTTAAAACTTAAAGCTAACGGTATTAAAAAAATAGAATTTTGCACAATACTGTAAATTTAGAAAAGAAATAAAGATGTTGGGTTTTACACAAAAACAATACTCAAAACAAATGTATTCATAACATCAATCAATTTAACAAAACAAATTAGTTTTCAATACAAAAATATAAATGATTAATATATATACATTGTATAATTTTATAAAAATGGTTTCCAAGCGAATTTTTCTTCTTCAAAACAACAAAGGGAGAAACAATAATGATTTAGATAACTTGGCATATCTAAATTCGCGACAGAATATTCACGTCCAAACAACTGCATAATTAACAAGGAGTAAGAAGGTCTAAATAATATCAATAATAATGAAAATATTTTTAAAAGAGATGAAGGGCAAAAGTAGTTCTTAATTAAATAAACATATTTGACGTACTTTCAACAAAGATGAATATAAAGGTTTTGAATTAGTTGTTGCAAGATGAACCATTAAAACTCTAAATAAATCATATGGAATCCAAAAATATGAATAATCATAAATAAATTAAATTAGATAATCACCTCAGTATTTTCCAATATCTTGAATGATGAATCAAAAACTCTTAAATCCTTGAATCAATATCCAGATGTTACAAAGATCACGAGGTATAAACCACCTTCGACAAATTGATTTAATTTGTATTTGATTTTGGAATTTTTAGCCCTGTATCACCATGAAAATTTTGGTCATTGCATGATGGGAGGAAGGGAGAAAATTTTGTCAGGAGAGGATAATCATGAATGAATGAGAGAGATGCTTGAAAGGAAACAATGAACCTTTCAGTTTCTTCCTTTAAACCTTCATAATTTAATTCCCAATTAAATCTTATTAAATAATTTCCCCCCACCATGCATGTCCGGCTATAATGAGGTGTAGTGGGCATCAAAATTTCAAAATCCATTTAGCATTTGTTCCATTTAAATCTAACTTAATTATTCTATCGATATAGTATATCAATACGCGCGTTTATAATCTTTATACATGCATTTTATTTCACGCTAATGATATTCAAACATCACATAAAATTTAAAAATCAATATTTCATAAATATTAATTAATTTAATTAATTTACGATGAATATAAATTGATTAAATCGTGAGGTTTTTTGGAGTATTCATCATTCCAGTTGTGCAACTCAAAGGTGTAAATTCGATCAATAATGAATATCAAACAATTCGAATATTAGTATCCACACTTCACCTTAGCTAGTAGCTTGATATTTTGGCTGAATTTACCGCTTCTGCATCTTTTGGTAAAATTCAATTCTACTTGTTATAAGCAGTACCTGGTAGCAACGATTATTTACACCAATTCTTTTCATCAAAACTATATCACGTTAGGACTTATAAAATTTAGTTTTGGTAAAAATTTCAACATCGTCCACATTCAATGTTGTAAGTCTAAATACAAAAACTTTGATTCAATAATAAAAATTATTATTAACTGTATTGCTCTGGCCAGCGACATTGACTTTGAGTTTATTATAGTTGATCGTGATACTAACCTAGTATAAATGGGGATACAAATTCTCTATTAAATAGTGTTTCACTTTTAGTGCTTCAACTCAGACCCAACTATAGTCGTTTAGATATCATGCCACGATTTAACTATAATCAAAGTGAAATATTCACATTGAAGTTCTATAACATTCTCAAGTCGAGGGGACAATGTAACATCATCACTTCAAGATTGTCTATTTGACCTTAGTTACATTAACCATCAGGGAATGCTCGATTGGGTCATTCTATAGTTATCCAATAACTGTCAGTACATAAACCGTTGCCTCCAACAGTCATGAATAATGAATTGCTCAACAGTTAGAGGATATTATGTACTCTAGCCTCAACGGATGAGTTGATATCGTTTCTCGAAACATCTTGATCAGGAATATTTAAAACAGTATGTTGTTTTTCAGTGTGATAAAATTCTCATAATTACAACACATTGTAATTATTACCACATAACATATCATTTGAGGATTTTCTATTTAATATACTTTAAATTAATTACTTAATTTACTATATCACAATATAACAAGTAAATAATAACAAGAAAAACACACACTTTATTTTGAACAACATTGGTTATCAAGTTAGATATATGTAACAAATTATATAATTGCCCCTCGGGCATACCCCAAACTCTATCAGTTATTATTTTTTCTTCTTATCATATTGGGTACTCTTAAATGAGTATTTCTGAGATAACAGGTACAAGATAGGGCATGTAGCCGTGCGGAGGACAAGCAGGTAGCTAGTGCTTTCATATATCTATTTTTGGAGTTATTATCGCTATTTCCGCTGTGTAGTACTGTCGGGCTATACTGTGCCTGTCTTTTTAGTAGAGAAACTTCTATTCAAATGTATAAACTCTATTGCGTTTTTTTTTTCATAACTGTATTAGACCTACTGCACTCTGATTCTGTTTGGTCATTAAGTTATATTATTGGCTTGCCTGTTTTATATTTATGCCGGTTATTATATTTTATCTTATGCGCTGTGAGATATATGACAAGTTCTGCTTTAGATTTCCGTTACTTCATCCTTGACTGTCACTTTACATCGATCGGGTATCATTGTAGCCCATTATTTACAGTATTTGGGTATCAGAGGTGTAGATTGGACGTCACAGTATGTGACCACTTGAACCTTGTTGAATACGTGGACCTGTAAATCTTTAATCCATTTTGTATTATGTTATAACAATTGAGGTTTCGGGTGGATGAAAAAAGCACAACAAGTTTATGTCTGTCTCATCATATCCTATAGATGTTAATCTTTGCATTGCTAGTTTTGTTACGATACCAGTGATGGGAAAACTCATTCCGGCTATTGGCGTAGTCTCACTATGTATCAATGATAATTTGAGATGACTAATAATATTCACACCAAGCATTCTGTTTAACTTGAAGTTTTGGTTCCTCCTAGATTCTCGGGTGCTCATTCGAATAGATCGAGAGTAAAAGATTTACAAGTTTTTAGGTAAATAAAGTCTTATCGATGACATAAAGGAGGGAAGCCTTTATTTTTTTAGTTTAGTTTCGTTGTGCAGAATAGCAACTTATTTATGAAAAGACCGGATTTATAACCGTCCGTAATTATAAATCTGATCATTCATGGAGAATAGTCATATGTCACTCTTGAAATCTTTTTATGAAATGATTATATTTTGTCCAAATGTAGAATTGTTAGGTATGTGATCAAACAAATGAAATGTTTTGTAAAAGTTTTATTTTCTTTGCATATTGATGTCAAAGACATAATGACGGAGCACATTGCAGCTTCGGTAAGTTCAGTTTTGAAATCTTTTTTAATGTTTATAAATGATTTGAATCATAGGTCATGTGGCCAAACAAATGACATGTTTTGTAAAAGTTATATTTTCTTTGCTCTTTGATGTTAAACATGTAATGACGGATCTTATTGCAGTGCCGGTAAGTTCAATTTGGATTTTCAAAATGGGAATGTTACACGCTTCCCCTAGTGGTCCGGGCCAACTTAGCAGCATTTAAATTATTTAACACTTACCAAGTTACCAAACGTGATGAATAATCACATATAAAACTAATCGATAATTCTTTCGAATAAAATAATATTTTAACTTTTATAATAAAATAATATTTTATGTCCACATCAACAAATAAAAATTAGGCTCAACTAAACTTTACTTCATTCCGAATCATACAATTGTTGAGACGTATTGTCGTTTTCCACCCAACAATTTGTTTTATACATCTCCTACTTTATTAACCCTCAATTAAAATCCATTATAGGCACAGAGACATAATATTTATGAACACACATTTTGGGCCATTTAGGGAATATGAAGGCCTGATCCAATTCAAATTGCCAGTACGATTGGGCTTCCTTCAGTACATTTGGTATGGCTCGGCTTTAATACAAATACAAAGATATGATCCTCTCCTATTTATTTAAACGTACAAACTAATTGTTAAAATTTAATTAGCTTAATAATACAAACTATGCTCCTTGGGGCTCTTTAGTTTGTTACTACCGACACCACATATAATTAGATGTAAATAAGTATCAGCCCCTTGATTTTGAATTTCACAACCACATTTTATATTACTTTCCAAATATTATTTTCGATAATTTTTACTTTTCATTTTTTTTCCAAATTAAAATCAATCTTATTTTGAATTTTTTGCAAAACTGCAAATATTCACGGTTTAAAATTTTGCAATTAAAAATAAAAGTGATTTCGTAAATTTTGTGTATTTTGAAACTTAAAAATTTATTTTACAAAAGTTCTGTTGAAGTGTCAAAAATACCGAGTGATTTAGCTAAAAGTACAAGATTGAGAAAGTTTTTTGAATAAAAAAATAGCATCCAAAATTTGGTAGGAAAGAAAAACATTAACAATATTTTATATTAATATAGCATTATCTGTGTATTTCTAAATTAAATTAGCACAAGGGGTTTTTAGGCTAAGAAAAAAAAGTTGGAGAAAACTTTTGTTTCAGGGCGAGAAGTTTGCTTTTTAGGTGAAAGACACTGTAAACTCTTTTAGTGTAAATCACAGAACGATGGTTGCAACTATCATTTTCAGTTAACACTAAAAAGTGTCATTCATACTAAAATACAAACACGTTGTCTCTGAGACTATATATTTTTGCAACCTCTTCCACGTGCCTACTTTTCTGTTAGAGGGGGTGTACAACGAAAATAATACATTTACAGTAAATGCTACGTACACATATTCAATCTAAAATCGTTGATCTGTACTCGGAAAAACCCTAAACCATTCTTATACTTTAAACAAATAAATCATTACTGAGTCTAGCATAAGGGTGCAGATTTATATGACTGTCCAACCTTCTATTCGGTCCAATACTATCAGGCGTTTGTTCCATGTTGTACGATATTTATTTAGGACACAAATTAAAACAAGAAAAAATGTGCGAAAGAATATCCGTTCATTATCCAACTTTGTAAGAACAATGTCCGAACTTTTGTTTATACGAACCATTTCGATCCGAATCATACAAAAATCATTATAAAAATTAGGTTCGACTAAACTTTGTTTCAATCTGAATCATACAATTGTCAAGATGTAGTGCAAGAGTTGTATCGTCGTTTTCCACCTAACAATTTGTTCATATGAATCTCCTACTTTATTAACCCTCAATTAAAATCCATTATAGGCACAAGAACACAACATTTATAATTCATTTTCTTACCAGAAACTGATTTGGATCGACAAAACATATTGGGCCAATTTGGGAATTTCAAGTTGCAAGTAAGATTGCGCTTCCGCTTCAGGACATGACTCGTCCCTGATAAAATCATATTAGATCCTCCTCTATTTGTCTGAACGGTACAAACGAATCCTTAAAAATTAATTAGCTTAATTATTCAAAGCATGCTTCTTGGGGCACTTTAGTTTATTATTATGATGCCACATATAATTAGGTTGAATTAGGGATGGGGCCCTTAATTTGGAACTTCAAATGCACATTTAAAATTATGGAAAATAGACAAAACGACAAACTTAAAAAAAACAATAGATTGGAGAACAACAATTTCCATTTCTGGACCGAAGGATAAATTTTCAAAAAAATTAGGTTGAAGGACAATGCTAATTATAACTAACAGTTTGCACAATATAAAACAAAATATAATGCTAATTACAACTAGCATTTTGTATAGTGTAAAAACTGAATATAATAGTAGTTATAACAAGCCTTGCTCTTTAATCTATTTTTTTTAGTTTGTTTTTCAGCTCAAAAATGAAACTTAGTGTTTTTCAATCCAATTTTTTTTATCAAATTTTGCCCATCTCCCTAATTCCCTCCTTTTGAATTACAGTACAAAAATTATTTTCCATAATTTTTTCTATTTAATTTTTTCAAACTAAAAATACTCGTTTTTTTAATTTATTTGCAAAATTGCAAGTATTTACGTCTATTGAAATGCCAACTAATTTTCCTACATTAAGCGAACTAACTAAATGGAAAAAGTTGGAATTTTTTATTTTGAGTGAATATAAATCATTACCGAGCCTAACTTAGGGTTGTAGATTTCATAAGATTTTCTGATTTCCTGCTCGATCCGAGGTTGTAAGGTATCTGTTTCATATCCGTAAGATTTTCATTTAAAACACGAACTAAAACAAGAAAAAATGTACGGAAATATGTCCATCCGTAAATATTCGATTTATTTATATCTATAGCACGTTTTATGCCTATTATCGATCTCGTACAAATTAAGTTCGGACTTAAACCTTGTGCGGTCTACGTCCGTCCGACCTCTTAAAGGACATGACACAAAGACACCTTCGTCTTGTTCGGTTCGGTCGGACCCGCTTATATTCCTAGCCTACCTATTCTAAATTTGGTGTGGTGATATGATAAAGACTTGTGTCATGTGCCAATGTGGTGCAGCAGAAACCTACTTGAAAACTTGGCCCTACAAGTCACAATAACAAATTCAACAAATCCAGGTCGATATTTGGATAGAAATGAGGCCACGATAGCCTTATGTGCCCTTTTTTGTAGTTTAGTCATTATTTAGTTGCAATTTCTGATGGAAAACGTCCTGTGTTGTAGGGTAAGGGTACAAACCCAACACATCCCCATTCCTGTAGCATCATTTTTCCGTCGTCTCAATTGTACTAACGGGACAAACATCCACATCGTTATTTTTAATTAATATAAATTCTAGTAGATAAACTACAGAAGATGGATTATTAAACTGTTGGATGGTGAAATATATCTTTAATAAGTGTACTTAAACAATTTTCTTTCTTTAATAAGTGTATATGCACGGGCGTAGACGAAATTAGCATTTTGTGTGACGCATTTTAAGACAACATGCAAATAATTATATCTAAAAGAAAATGTACGTATATACACACTTTAAAAGTTCATATGTACAAAATGTTTGTTTGCACTTAAAAGTGAGCATGTCAAAATTTTATCTTGGTGAAAATCAGATATATTTTTGTAACAAGTTTTAAACGGCATCGATTTCGACGTTAAGTTTCATTGAGAAGTCCATGTTAAATTTGTCCTTTTGCAACTATTATAAATAAAAGATAATGACACGTTAAGAGTATATTTTATTAGAGCATTTTCAACCATTTACAGATTACAAATAACAATTATGTAATTTTCAAACTCGATTATGAGTGGTTGTCCAAGCAAAGAAATAGATTGTGCCCTATTTAACAGGCGATAGAGTCAGGCGCCTTTTTAAAAGGTTCCTCAAAGTCGAAAGCCTGTTTAAAAGGAGTCTAACTTTGAATAGCAACTAGTCAAAGGTCTCTGCAAATGTATGTTTAATAGGCGTCTAGCTTTGGTTACAAATTTGTAATTAAATTGGCCCTGACTACATAATATTATGAATGCTGGAAGTTGATTTGGGGTTTGAATTATGTAATAGTAATCTCCAGACTCCCTCTTGGAGACGGTGTTAAAAAATAAACTTGTTACATAATCATTGAATCATTAATAATCTAAAATAACTATAAAAAAAAAATCAAATGTTATATATCATTATCAATGGATTAGTTATCTTGTTGTAACACGTCATTTTTTGGTGTACGATGATATGATAAATTAATTAAATAAATGGTTGATCAAATTAAATTATAAGATAAAAGAAAGGGAAAATAGATACAGATGAGAAGTTAGGTGAATTAATATGAATACGCTAGAATGACGTTTTCGTCCAAAGCCCAAAATTAATACTTTTACAATCTAACTCCCCAGTCATTCTATCATTTTCCACAAACTAAAAGAAAGAAAATTAAGAAAAACTAAAAACATAGGTCGACCATAGTTTCAAAGGAAGAAAATAGGAAAATCTAAGGGAAAAGAGAAGGACATTCATTTCTTAAGCAAACCAAGGCTTTAATTAAGTTTAATCAAACCAAAGATAGGTAGTTCTCTTTTCCAAAACCTTCCAAATCGTATGGCTTAGGATTGTATGCATGTTTGATGTTTTTAATGATAAGAAACAAATGCATGAATGTTAGATAATATTTGTTTATGTATGTGGATTTAGAGATGATGAACTTTGAAGTGGTAATACAAAAATATGAATCAAATATTGTCAAGATCAATTGAAATTTTTATATAGTGTATGGAATAGTAATTTGGAGGTAGGTTTTTAATTCAACTTGCATGAGCTTATGAGAGATCAATTTGCGGTAAGGAATAGCTTAGTAAAGATCAATTGCAAGAGCTTATAAGGGATCAACTTGCAGCAGATCGATTGATGTCAACTCGCAACAATTACTAAAGGATTTATAACGACCCTTCTTTTCGACCTCAAAATGTCGATAGAAATGCATTTACAGTGTTCACATGTCGAACACCTAAGTGCCTCAAAGATAGATTGTTATAATAGAAAGAAAAGACAAAAAGAAAATGAACAGGAAAGAAAGAACAAAACATATGAATCTCATAACGGATAATGTATAATATCCAAAAAGACGGTACAAAGGGCTACTCTACGATACATAGCATTTCAGAGTTACAGTCTAAGTCCCATCATCAATTTGGACAGTTATAACGACATGTCCTCATAAATGCTGATATATACATACTAATAATGCAATAGAAATAAAATACAACGGTAGGTAAAAGCATCCAACTCAACTTCTTGAGCTTCAAAGAATATCCAACGAAAAGCTGCATTTCTCAAACTGCTCGAAAGAGCATCCAAGGATTTAAGAGAAAAATAGAACCATGAGTAGTACACAAGTCTGATGTGAGAAACTCAAAAAACATATATCCACATAACAATATCTTTTGAGACCAACCAAATCATCAGAATGGTTTTTCCCTCAATAGAATCAATATCATCTAATAAGTACATAAGGTGATATAATAAATTGTGCCTAGGATGTAGAATATAAATAAAAAACGGTTGTGCTACTTGCATATCATATCACAATAATAGTAGGTATACAATAAAGACCACTAAGGGCTGCGCTCGCATATGAATTTTCATTGGAGTTGCTCTCAGTACATCGAGGACGACCTCCCAATAATGGTTAGAAACTACCTTCCTAAGCGACGAATATCTTGAGATAGAATATACCCTAAAGGTAAACATCGCCATTTCATGCCCTAACGCGTGATAGCGAATATTATTAGCTCTCAAATGACCAAAAATCATCAACGTATCTAGATATGGAGTTGATATACCTTTGGGTTAGCTATACTCACTGGCTATACGCCTACTTTATTTTCTATCATTTTTGATGGTGAAGTCATCTTTAACCTTTCATGTAACGACCCATATTTTTAGCTATTTTAAATTATTAAATTTTATTGTAATTAATGAATAAAAATGGTTAAAAATTAAAATCCTAATGACGTATTAATATGATTATTGAATATGAACTTGAACAAGATTTTAAAATAAACTAATTTCAAAGATTTAAGTAATAACAAGTATTGAAAGGTAATGCTATGTATTAAATGAGTTTACGATCAATAGTTGGATCAAATATTAAATGTTGGATTCATTAGATGTAAAATAAAGTAATCAATTGATAATTAAAATTCATTTAAAATCTAATCTTGAAATTTGTTGAATATTGAACAATTAAACTATTTAAATTTAATATTGAAAATATTTTGCATAATTGAATTCTGAATTTAATATGATCAGAAATGATGTCGGAAGTTGATGGAAATTTTATTTAAATAACAATGTAGATTATTAACATTTAAAATTGGATTTAAAAGTGAAGAATTAGAAATTGAAAATTTTATATTATAATTGAGACGTTAAAATAGCCTTCTTGAGCACAGCTTCGGATTTCGACAAAACCAGTTCTATTGGATTCATAATAGTGTATTATTATCGGATTACAAATTTCGTAGCGTTTGAAGTTATCGTTTGGTCGTACGGAATATAAACACGTTGAACTAAATATCGAAAATTTAATATTTTAATTGAGTTTAAAAAGCTGTCTTCCACGTACGATCGAATTAGGCCTCAAAACATGTTCCATTGTGTACAAAATAAGGGTAAAACATTGTAAACGCTTGGCGGCATGCATCGTCTGTAGTTTGTCTGGATAAGCACGTGAATAATCGAGATTATAATAAAATAATACGTCCACATGTCTATAAATATGCTGCACAATAATCCTAGCCCTACATATACAGTAGCGCCTCCAAAACAGTTATATGGCCAAAAATACATCTCTTTTCTCCTCGATTATCTCCTCCTCCAAGCATTTTCGTCAAAATCTTCCAACTACAAAGTTGAAGAGCGAAGGAGATCTACAGATCCAATGGTGGAGATCGTCATCGGAGCTGCATAGTGGCCAGAAATCATCAATGAAGGGTTGGCGTTCGAACGTGATTTTCATGGCTAGGGGACGACCAAGCTTCGAGTGGCTCACGGCATGGGTGCAGGCGGGAACGGGCTGTCGTTCGGCGGTGGAATGATGGGTTTTCGATCATCGTGGAAGGAGCGCCCAAGGCTTGATCGAACGCGAGTTGGGTTTTCTTTCCTGGTGCACGCGACTGCAATGAACGAGGAAGAAGCACAAAGATGCGGCTAGATCCTGCTTGAGATGTAACGAACGGCCCAGATCTATTTGGTAAAAAAAAATTGTTTTATAAACTGTATCCAAACTTATAAAATGTATATCTTGGTCATGCGATGTCCGATTGAGACGAAACAAGATGCGTTGGGATCGTGGCGACGAGCACCACGTCTTAGGACTTATTTGGAGTCATTTGGAGCTAGTTAAAATAGGTTAAATCGAACGTTCGCTCGACTTGATTTAAGATTAAAAACTCAAGATAAGTGTTTTATAAAACTCACAACGTACTATAATATTTTTATGCTAGTTCAAAATTGTGAATTGATATAAAACAAAGAAATGGATTGTGCCCTATTTAACAGGCGATAGAGTCAGGCACCTTTTTAAAAGGCTCCTCAAAGTCGAAAGTCTGTTTAAAAGGAGTCTAACTTTGAATTACAACCTAAAGGTCTCTCCAAACGTATGTTTAACAGACGTCTAGCTTTGGTCAAAAATTAGTAATTAAATTGACCCTGACTACATAATATTACGAATGCTGGAAGTTGATTTGGGATTTAAATTATGTAATCGCAATCTCCAAACTACCTCTTGGAGATGGTGTTAAAAAATAAACTTGTTACATAATCATTGATGCATTAATAATCTAAAATAACTATAAAAAAAATCAAATGTTATATATCATAATTAATGGATTTAGCTATCTTGCTGTAACACATCATTTTTTGGCATACGATGATATGATAAATTAATTAAATAAATAGTTGATCAAATTAAATTATAAGATAAAAGAAAGGGAAAATGGAAACAGATGAGAAGTTAGGTGAATTCTTATGAATATGCTAGAACGACGTTTTCGTCCAAAGCCCAAAATTACTAAACTTTTACGATCTAAATCCCCAGTCATTCTATCATTTTCCACAAACTAAAAGAAAGAAAATTAAAAACATAGGTTGACCATATTTTCAAAGGAAGAAAATAGGAAAATCTAAGGGAAATGAGAAGGAGTATTCATTTCTTCAGCAAACCAAGGCTTTAATTAAGTTTAATCAAATCAAAGATGGATAGTTCTTTTTTCCAAAACCTTCCAAATCGTATAGTTTAGGATTGTATTCATGTTTGATGTTTTTAATGATAAGAAACAAATGCATGAATGTTAGATAATATTTGTTTATGTATGTGGATTTAGAGATGATGATCTTTGAAGCGGTAACACTAAAATATGAATCAAATATTGTTAGATCAATTTGAAATTTTTATATAGTGTATGGAATAGTAATTTGGAGGTACGTTATTAATTCAACTTGCATGAGCTTATGAGAGATCAATTTGCGGTAAGGAATAGCTTAGTAAAGATCAATTGCAAGAGCTTATAAGGGATCAACTTGCAGTAGATCGATTGATGTCAACTCGCAACAATTACCAAAGGATTTATAACGACCCTTCTTTCCGACCTCAAAATGTCGATAGAAATGCATTTACAGTGTTCACATGTCGAACATCTAAGTGCCTCAAAGATAGATTGTTATAATAAAAAGAAAAGACAAAAAGAAAATGAACAGGAAAGAAAGAACAAAACATATGAATCTCATAACAGATAATGTATAATATCCAAAAGGACGGTACAAAGGGCTACTCTACGATACATAGCGTTTCAGAGTTACAGTCTAAGTTCCATCATCAGTTTGGACAGTTATAACGACATGTCCTCATAAATGCTGATATATACATACTAATAATGCAATAGAAATAAAATACAACGGTAGGTAAAAGCATCCAACTCAACTTCTTGAGCTTCAAAGAATATCCAGCGAAAACCTGCATTTCTCAAACTGCTCGAAAGAGCATCCAAGGATTTAAGAGAAAAATAGAACCATGAGTAGTACATAAGTCTGATGTGAGAAACTCAAAAAACATATATCCACATAACAATATCTTTTGAGACCAACCAAATCATCGGAATGGTTTTTCCCTCAATAGAATCAATATCATCTAATAAGTACATAAGGTGATATAATAAATTGTGCCTAGGATGTAGAATATAAATAAAAAACGGCTGTGCTACTTGCATATCATATCACAATAATAGTAGGTATACAATCAAGACCACTAAGGGTTGCGCTCGCGTATGAATTTCCATTGGAGTTGCTTTCAGTACATCGAGGACGACCTCCCAACAATGGTTAGAAACTACCTTTCTAAGCGACGAATATCTTGAGATAGAATATACCCTAAAGGTAAACATAGCCGTTTCATTCCCTAACATGTGATAGCGAATATTGTTAGCTCTCAAATGACCAAAAATCATCAACGTATCTAGATATGGAGTTGATATACCTTTGGGTTAGCTATACTCACTGGCTATACGCCTACTTTATTTTCTATCATTTTTGATGGTGAAGTCATCTTCAACCTCTCATGTAACGATCCATATTTTTAACCATTTTAAATTATTAAATTTTATTGTAATTAATGAATAAAAATGGTTAAAAATTAAAATCCTAATGATTTATTAATATGATTACTGAATATGAACTTGAATAAGATTTTAAAATAAACTAATTTCGAAGATTTAAGTAATAATAAGTATTGAAAGGTAATGCTATGTATTAAATGAGTTTACGATCAATAGTTGGATCAAATATTAAATGTTGGATTCATTAGATGTAAATAAGTAATCGGTTGATAATTAAAATTCATTTAAAATATAATCTTGAAATTTGTTGAATATTAAACAATTAAACTATTTAAATTTAATATTGAAAATATTTTGAATAATTGAATTCTGAATTTAATATGATCAGAAATGATGTCGGAAGTTGATGAAAATTTTATTTAAACAACAATGTAGATTGTTAACATTTAAAATTGGATTTAAAAGTGAAGAATTAGAAATTGAAAATTTTATATTGTAATTGAGACGTTAAAATAGCCTTCTTGGACATAGCCTCGGATTTCGACAAAACTAGTTCTATTGGATTCATAATAGTGTATTATTATCGGGTTTCAAATTTCGTAGCGTTTGAAGTTATCGTTTGGTCGTACGGAATATAAACACGTTGAACTATATATCGAAAATTTAATTTTTAAATTGGGTTTAAAAAGCTATCTTCCACGTACGATCGAATTAAGCCTCGAAACATGTTCCATTATGTACAAAATAGAGGTAAACATTGTAAACGCTTGGCGGCATGCATCGTTTGTAGTTTGTCCGGATAAGCACGTGAATAATCGAGATAATAATAAAATAATACGTCCACAATAACCCTAGCCCTACATATACAGTAGCGCCTCCAAAACATTTATATGGCCAAAAATACATCTCTTTTCTCCTCGATTATCTCCTTCTCCAAGCATTTTTGTCGAAATCTTCCAACTACAAAGTTGAAGAGCACAAGGAGATCTACAGATCCAACGGTGGAGATCGTCATCGGAGCTGCATAGTGGCCAGAAATCATCAATGAAGGGTTGGCGTTCGAACATGATTTTCATGGCCAGGGGACGACCAAGCTTCGAGTGGCTCACGGCATGGGTGCAGGCGGGCACGGGCGGGCACGGGCTGTCGTTCGGCAGTGGAATGATGGGTTTTCGATCATTGTGGAAGGAGCAGCCAAGGCTTGATCGAACGCGAGTTGGTTTTCTTTCCTGGTGCACGCGACTGCAATGAACGAGGAAGAAGCACGAAGATGCGGTCAGATCTTGATTGAGATGTAACGTGTAACAACCCGCATATTTATTGATTTTATATTTAAATATTTTATTTAAATATTTTGTCGTTAATCGGATATTGGTCCGAAAAGCTACTTTTTGCAAACGGTCAAATTAGGACTCGAGACCACTTCCATTGAGTTCGAAATGCCGTTTACAACTTTTTTAAGTATAGACATTGATAGGTTTGGAGTTAGTGGAATTTCACTTACTTTTCCCGTTTTGGACTTTGGGTTAGATTAGCCATTATAACTCAAACCCACTTCTCTCCTTCTCCTCACTCTTCATAAATTCCTACCAAACACAAACTTTAACATTGATGGTGAGTGGAAAGGGAAATTAGAAACTCCAAGCCTAGGTTTCAACTCCAACTCCATCATTCAACTCCAAATTCAAGGAAAAGCATTGGATTCAAGCTTGTAGTTGCTTCTCCATTCACCTTCAAGCTTTACCTTCATAATTTGGTGAAAAGGTGAGATTTTTATCTCACAATTCTTGCCTATAACTATCTTGGACTGTTGGGAATGATTCCCTATCACGTTTGCATGCATATTTGCATTTGGTTTGAATCGAATTGGCGAAAAACTCCAATTTTTAGTGTTTTTGGTGAAATTCTGCACTTAGGTCGTTCTGCCTATGCTAGGTCGTTCGCATGGAAAAGTCTCGGCCTCAAATTAGCTCGTTTCCGACCTTAAAATGGCCTACAACGTTAGGTCGGTTGGCACTCGGAATTAGGTCGTAGGTCGTTTGGTTTTAGGTCGCTAGGTCGTTGGGCTTTAGGTCGTAGGTCCCTGGTTGAGTTAGGTCGCTCGGATTTGTATGCGGCGTTAGGTCGTTCAAGCCCCTAGGTCGCTAAGTCGCGACACCTTAGGTCGCATGACCTAATAACTTTAGGTCGTTGGACCTTTGTACTGTTAGGTCGCGTGTCCAGCTGGGTCGTGCGCAACCACTAGGTGGTTCGCCTTGTAACTCGCTCGGCCTTATATTGTTAGGTCGCTTGACCGTTTACCTCGTTAGGTCGTAGGTCGCTGGTTGAGTTAGGCGCTCGCCCCTTTTATTTCGATCGATCGCTAGGTCGCGGCGTCTTTAGGTCGCTTGACCCGATGTCACCTTAGGTCGCTTGACCTTATTAACTTTAGGTCGTATGACCACTTAGGTCGCACGAGCATTTTCCCTAGGTCGTTAGGCCTTATTTCTACGATAGGTCGCTTGCCCCTTGCTTCCTTAGGTCGTTCAAGTGTTAGGTCGCTCGGCCTTGGTTCCCTTAACTCGCGAACACCTCTAGGTCGCAACCACTAGGTCGCTTGACCCCTTAGACCCCTAGGTCGCAACCATTAGGTCGCTCGATCCTATCCTCCCTTAGGTCTTCACTAGGTCGTACCATTTTGGACGGGGCGCTGCCCCCTGGACCCCCTGCACCTGACCGGGCAGGTCGAACCCCGTAGCGGGGGCGTTGCCCCCGCACCCCCACCTTGGGGGGTTGCCACCTCACCGGACCCCCCCTCCGTAGGGGATCTTATCTGAAAAACATTCAACGGAACTTGCTTTGTTGAGATGCTGAGTTGACCATTCTTTGAGACAAACTATCTTAGGCTTCTCGGTCGATTTTATGGTATCACGGCCTTGCTAAAAAGGCGGGATAACAACTTTAGAAATATGAAGGTTTCAATACTAGTAGTAAATATCAAAACTCTTTCATCAAAACAATTTTAACTCTATTTTACTACAAAGCTCTTTCCTTAAACCGTTTTCCAATCTATTAGTATATACAAACCTTTACCTCACTCGTATGAGAAATCTAATTAAATGACTTAGTAAAACAAGTGGTATGAAACGCTTGCGTTTACTTCGTTGGTTAATTCTTGGACTTGTTCGATTGAATCTTTTGTGACAACTTTATAGTGAAGATCTACAGTTTGTTCGTAAATATTTGAGTTAAGCAAGTGGTTATGGGACATGAGGCTAAACTTTTATATTTACTAACTTAGTGTAATTGACACTTCTTGATGATTATGACGATCATTTTTGTGTTTTAGACTAGCAACTGTGTGATGTCTCTTTGTCTGCGAGGGAGACTAGACCCCGCTCTTGTGATGTTTCGCCATCGCATTTGTGTGATGTTTCGCCATCACATATGTGGGGTAGCGCCCCACGGTCTTTGGGCCATTCGTGTGTCAAAATTAATGGCTTGCAACCATGAGATAGCGTCTCGCTTTGTGTTACACGTGTAGGTGAGTTTTCATGCTCCCATTTTTTGAGTTTTCATGCTCCTACATTGTGATTTCTGGATTTCTTGCGTAGTCTTCTGGAATTGGTACTTCACCTATTTTCATGACTTTCATTGTTATGATTTTCCAGCTTTTATGTATAGGTGAATTTGGATCTTTTAGAAGATTCTGTTGATATTGTTTGATCTCTTGATGATCTTCATTTACATGCTTATCATAGTATGTTATTATGGTTACTATATGTTCTTGCCATATCTATTGTTCTGTATCATGTTATCTGATATTTATAGCTAGACTGACCCGTTTATTATTTTCTTATAAATAATACTCGGGTCAGACCGAGATGTTACAGGTGCTTCTGCTTGACTTCTCCCCCAGGGATTTACTACTCTGACTTTTGGCTGACCATTTAGATTAGCAGTTTTTGTCGTTTACACTTGAGATATAGACTCATAGATGTATTCTTTTGTATAACATGTGTTGCTATTCTTTTGTGTATGTGGTCCTTTCATGACCACTACTCTGATGTACACTTTCATGTGTTAGTTATATATTCATATCTTTTTCCGCCTTTGTGATATGGATGTCTGTGACTGATTGTGTTATGTTTATTTCTATATTTGTTTCCGAAGATTTATTTATAGCCACCGTGTGATAGCTTTGAGTTTGTATCGGTATGTCGGACTTCCTCCTTAAATGAAATGCATGCTATACTATCTGACATATCGGTGCTCGCACAAAGAGGTTACATGGATGGTCGCTCCTCAACAGCCTTATTCTCCGCGCTAGTTGACAATATTACTCCGTAGGGTTCTTGGCTAGCGTGGGTATTGAGGTGGGGCGTCACATAACGAATGGCCCATATCAATTTGGTAAAAAAAGAAATTTGTTTTATAAACTGTATTCAAACTTATAAAATGTATATCCTGGTCATGCGAGGTTCGATTGAGACGAAACAAGATGCGTTGGGATCGTGGTGACGAGCACTACATCCTAGAACTTATTTGGAGTCATTTGGAGCTAGTTAAAATAGGTTAAATCGAACGTTCACTCGATTTGATTTAAGACTAAAAAAATTCAAGGTAAGTGTTTTATAAAACTCACAACGTACTAGAATATTTTTATGCTAGTTCGAAATTGTGAATTGATATAAATTTGTTGATTGTTGTTTGATAAATTTAATTGTCATCTAAATTGTCATTGAATTAACTGTTAAAAATTAAAATCGACAATTAAATCTGAAATAAGAATTTAATTGCCAGTAAAACACCCGATTTTAATAATTATGAAATTGTTGTGAATTATATTGGCTGTTTGGATGATTGATTGCGATGGATGCTATTGGTTGATATTTTGAATGACTTGGATGTTTATTTATTCTTATATATCCTATTATCACGCTATATATTATTTACAGTGTATAAATTGTAAATTGAATTATTTCGAATAAATTAAGAAATAGGTTGAAGTGATATATACCTATTATATTGTGATTTGGATTGAAATGATATATATCCATCCTTAAAATTAAATTGAAATAACCGATCATTTGGCCATAGGATAGAAAATTATATACAGACGGTATATTGGTTAAATTAAATTATTTTTAAATTTTTTATTTGAAATTATTTAAATGGTTTTGATTTAAAAGAAATAAAAATCAAATTTATAGAAATCAAATTATTTACGAATTCGAGCCCTGAACGTTGAAATTTAAATTTGGTAATCAAATTTATTTGAATAACCGAAGTTGAGATTTTGAAGTTATAGTCGAAATATTATTTCAATTTCCAAAAATCTATTTGCATTAAAAGATTGAACTTTTATTCAAACTTTGAATATTACTAAGTAAAAGTGATATAAAAATGATATTTCAAAATTGATCTCGGAGTTGAATTATATTTGAAGATTGTAATTTTAACTAAATATTGAAGGATAATTTGATTTAAATTTTTTGAATCGATATTTTGAAAATCGAGTTCGAAATCGATATAAATAGAAATTAAAATTGGATTTGAAATTGGAATTGAATTAATTTAAAATCGAAGTTGAAATTGATTTGAATTGAAATCGAAATTGAATCGATTGAATGGAAATTGGAATTGATTTGAGTTGGGAAGTTGGAATTGAACCTATTTGACTTTGAAACTATTTTCAAATAAATTATTTAATATAAAACTATTTAAAAGCTATCTTTTTAAATATACAAATTATTTTGGTTTTCTAAATTATTTTGCAATATAAACCATTTTAATGCTTAAATTATTTTATATTGAACTATCTTAACCATTTAAACAATTTTTAACTATTTCTAACCATTTACACTATTTTTAACTATTTTAACTATTTAACTATTTTTAACTGTTCAAAATATTTCTCAAAAATTCAAATTAGTCAGGAATGGGATATTATTTGTAATTTTGGATTAAATACGAATTGGGTTAAAAGAAGTTATAACCCAAAATGAAATTTGAAACCATTTTGGAATTGAAATCGGAATATTGAGGGGAGACTGATTTTGAACTGAAATGATGCATTTAGAGTAAATATGATGATTTCGAAATGGATTTAATTCTAAACCGAATATGATATTTTGATATCAAGTATGGACTGTTTCGAAACGTTAAAGTACCAATCGGTATATGAAACGACGTTTGGTTGTTATAGAGACCAGAGCCGGATATAGGCATACTCTCTGCCGATACCGGAACCACTTTAACAACTGTGTACGTGGAGTGATGATCCAGAATGAAGTGGTTGGATTTGGCGTTGTTTCTTGGATTTGAAGAAAGAGAACAATGATGGATTAGCCAGGCACTTGTGCCAATTTGAAATGACTAAAACAGGAGCCGTAACGGCCAAGTGAGCTAGCTACCCCTAGTGGAAGCACTTCTTCGTATTACCGTCATATACATTGTGATTGATTCATGCGCACCCTCCGATTTTATGGGAGTGTTGGACACGGTGGGCAATCATGATTATGATGTGTTACCACAAGCCAGGAAGGGTAAACTGGTAGTATCCTACCTTGAGCATTACCTCACATGCATTGTCATACTTTTATCCCTAAACAAGACCCATACGATTTTGGTTTAGTATTGTCATATCATGACCCATCCCTATCCATCGATCGTTTAACTAGTGTTTTATATGCAAACTGTACGACAATGTTTAAAAACGTGTTAAGGGAGATCAATATAAAGCCTTAACGTTGAGAAATATATTTATCTTAATGACTAGAAATTATATATATATATATATATATATATATATCATATTCTACTACATATAAATATTTTGATGGATCCTTTAGAGATGAAAAATCCCGTAACATCTCTTGAGTTATTGCACGCACATTATACAATCGATAGAGATGAGAAAACCCGTAAACGTCTCTGACGCCGTTACACTCATGTTTATGCGATATCGATTTACATAAGGATATTTTAGTCCTACTTGAGTTTTTGTCTTTTCATTACGCTCGGGTCAGTCCGGAGTTTTTCAGCTTATTAAAGATTTATTCTAGACGATGAAGACGAAAATTGGTATATTATTACTATTATTAGTCCTGCAACATGTCTGCTGCATTATTTATTTATCTCTAATGCATATATATATATATATATATATATATATATATATATATAAGTGTGTGTGTGTGTGTGTGACGACCCTGGATTTTGGCCCTATTATTTTAATTAATATTTAATCTAATTTAAATAAAAAGTAAACTTATCATTTTAAAATGAATATGACCTTTGAAATAATTGCCATTCTGTTTTGAAAATTTAAAATAAAATCTCTTAATAATATTCACAATAAAATCTTTCTTATATAATTGAATTAAAATGCCATATGCTATTAACATTTGATAAATATATACATATGGATGATAACGTTTGAAATAAAATCAAATTCTATCAATATAAAATTTAAGTATAAAATATAAATAAACCATATGAATATTAAATAATAAAAAAATAGATAAGTAAATTAATTTGGGTAGTTAACTTTTAAAGGAAATAAAAATCAATATTATATTAGCAATAAATAATATCTTAAATAAATTATGGCTAAGTGAAATATAAAGTAAAATATATCATATCAATAAATTAACATAAGCATAAACAAATATATGATAAAATAAAAATAAATATATATCATCACTAGAAGTATGAAATGAATAGAAGCATGAAAACAAATAATAAATAGAGAATTATATGTTGGATAGTTTAACTTTTAAAAAAAAAGAGAAATAAAACAAATAAAATTTTAGTTACGTAAATATAAAAATAAACACTTAAGAATTTTAGAAAAAAAATCAAATTAGAATGCAAGCAAGTAATGAAATGAGACAAGATAATAACCTGATCATAAATATGCTCATAAATCAAGTGTACATAATATAAAGCCAAAAGAGATATTAGCTTCCAAAACAAGACAAGCTTAATAAATGCAAGCACAAAGATATCATTTCAGCCTCCAAACTCAAACAAAAAAAAAATCTCTGATCAATTAAACAAAAAAATCAAACCCAGTACAAAAAAATCTTGTACCTGTATATTCATCAACCTGTTCACACTTTCTTTTATATATCATCTCCACCCCATTCGTTCATCATAAACCTGAGCATCTTATAAAAAAAAGAAGAAGAAGAGCAAAGCAAACCTGAAACCAAATAGCAACTAAATCAATTTCAAGCAACAATCAAGCAAGGAGATTAAAACAAAGAGGAAGATCAAGTTGTATTTTATTTTAAAACCAGGAAGTGATCTCTGTTCAATCATTTTCCAGGTGAGTAAACAAATTATTTTACAAAGTTAAATTTCATATTGATTTTTCTATGCAAGATGAAAGTTTGCAGAGATATAGCATATATTGCTTGCATGAATGATGGCTGTGTATATGAATGTGTGCATATAAGTTGAATTTAACGTTCTGTTCTTAGTTCAGAGTCTATGAATTTGTTCAAAATTCGAAATCTTTACATGTGATCTCTGTTAAGCTTTGAGGTTCAAACAAAATATTTTAGTTTAAGCTTAATATAGAAGTTAAAAATAGATTCAAGAAAGAAAAGTTTATACAGTAAGAAATAATTGGTTTTTACAGTGTAAATTCAAAATTTTGAAGTAATTCGACCATAATAATTTGAAGATTTAATTATATAATCTGAATCCTTACATAAAAATAGGAATTTTAAGCTTTGTTTGGTAATTTTTAGAAGTGTGGCTTATGAGCAGTTCGTAGATGATCAAAATATGCTTTTTAACCTATTTCTGCCCATCGATCAAACATTGGGTGCTGAAACTTTGCTTGAAGCAAGTTTAGCTATGGATTTCATCAGGAAAATTGTTGATAAATTTTTCTATTGCAAGGTTTGAGGGGACGAGGGAAATTTAGGTTTTACTTCATGGTTTTGTCGAGGTCTGGAAATGGGGTGATTTCTTCACCGACAATCGATCGAGTTACGCGTGTGTTGGGGAAATGGTGGATGGGAGTGTGATGTGTTCATGACCGAAGGCTGGGAGTTTATGGTGGTTGGAAACGTTCAGGCGAGGCAAGTTTGGTCGGTGGTCTGAACTTGAGATTTATCGAGTTATACTCGTTTTCGACTGTGGACGAGTGTGAGTCTTTAGTCGATCATAACTTGATGACGAAGAGTTACTCGATGTGTTGGGATCCCCGGAGTCGGTCAAAGCTCGCCAGCGAGGCTGCGTACGTACACGATGTTTTCGTGTATCGGGCGAGTTCGTTCGCGTGGGAGACTCGGTGATGTTCTCGTGCAACTGAGTTTGGTACTCGAGATCGAGCTCGAGTTCGTGGAGAGCTTTGAGTGTTACTGTGCTTTTAAACTTAAGCTAAAAAAAAAAGAATAGAAGCAAAGGAAAAACTCGGAGGAAAATGTAAAGAGCTCGGGTCCAACCCGAGTAACCTGGGAAATTTGCTCGGGTTAATGATTGAATGCTAGTTTGTTGAGTATATAATATGGACAGTTGTTGTGTAAATGCAAGATTAAGGATTGTTGATTATAATTAACAGTTTGGTGATTAAAGATGTTAAGAAATTTAAATTGGAAATTTTAGATCAAATAAATTGTAATTAAGAAATTTTATTTATTAAATGTTTAATAAGTTTGTAATTAAGAAATTTTAACATTGCATAATTGAAGTTAATTCAGAGTTAACTAACTTAAAATATAATTAAGGAATAATATCTAATTGATTAGGTAATTAATTAAGAAATTGGCGATTAATTATGGGTAATTCAGATTAATTAATAATGAAGGTTATTAATTGATAATAAATTAAGATTAATTTAATTGATTATAAAGATAATTTAGAAATGTTTAATTTAAATGTTTGAAATTAATTGATTAATTAATGAAGGATTTATTAATCAAGAAAGTGGTAAATTCATAAGTAAACAATTTAGTTTAATATAAGTCAATTAGACTAACTATATTATACATTGATGATTTCTGTTCATTGACTTTTGAATATCAGGATTTGGGAATGGATGCTAACAAAATCAAAGATGAGTAAATCTCACACTGTTTGATTTTTATTTAAATTTAAATGGTTAAATTTAAATAATTGGTTGAATGATTAGATTGATTGGATGTGCATTGATGATGATGTGACTTTGGTTTTGGTTGGTTCTCGAGTTAATTGTGTTTGACTCGAAGTATTTGGGTTTAAATCATTTTAAAACTTAAGTCATAAATACGAAAATGTTTTCATTGTTGATAGAGGCTTAATGATTTGTGATTCATCGGATTTAGTAGGGTAATTAAAACGAGTAATTAATTAATTCAATTAATTAATGTTTTGGGGTAGTTAATTTAGTAATTAAGGGTTTGAATTAATTAAGTTTTGAGTTAATTAATTAAGTATAAGTAATTCAGAATAATCATTGGATGGTTTGAAAATATTTTCTTAATGAAATTAATAAAATATAATTACTTTATAAAATTAATCAAGAGATTAATTTAGATGATTAGTTAAGGAGAAATTAATTTATTTAATGAAGTAAATGAAAGATAGTTAATTATCGGTTGAGATAAATCAAGAATGATTAATATTTATGGTTTAATTAATGATTAATTATTTAATATAATTAATTTTGGATTAGAATAAATTGAATATAATTGGAAATCAATAATTTATATAATTAACGATGTAATTAAAATTGATTAATTAAGATGAATTAATCAATAATTGACTTATAAGGAAGTAATTAATATAACTAATTAAGCATTAATGCAATTAATATAGTTAATTAATTTATGAAGTAATTAAGATTACTTATTGATTTGGTTAAGAATAATTAATATCGTGAAATTAAATAAAGATAATTACTTGAATGTAATTGAAAGATAATTAATCCAGGGTGATTAATTAAGATGAAGAAGGAAGGGTTGATTAATTAATCGATTTGGAATTAATAATGAAGGAATCCAAGTGATTGAGGTTCGGAGTTCAATTAGAATCAATTGAATTGATTTGTATGTGATTAAGCTTTGCTTATGAATGATTGAATGGTATTGGATGCTTTGAATGAGTTTGTAACAACCCTAAATTTTTGCCTATATATTTTTAAATTTGACTTTATTTTATTTCTAATATTTTAAATCTATTTTTCTTTTAAACATTTCATTTTAAAATATAAATGTTTATTTTTAAGTGATTTATAGTTCAAACGAGTATAATTTGAATATTTTACTGTAAAGTGAATTTCTGGTCAAACTGTTCAAACTTTAACTTCTAAAACTTCAAATTCAAATTATTTTAAATCTGAAATTTTATCTTTTATTATGAAAATAGATGAAATAACTTGAACACTGCTTTTCGTTTCGTTGGAAACGGACTTAAACTGTAAAAGTTATGTACATCTCAATTTTGAGTATAATTTGTTTTATTTTGCAATTTTGTCTATTTTAAATTATATAAATTATATTTTCCTTGTCATATTAATATGTGTAAATATGTTATGTATGCATATTTTTGTATTATAATAATTTTTAAATGAAGTAAACAATTTTCCAAAGTCAATGGTGATTTAATTGTAATTTCTGGACACCGTTTTGGATTTTTAAGCAATTTCTTTAAATCTTTTTCTATTTTCTTTAAATTTAATTATTTATTTTTAATATGTTTTAATATGTTTTTAAGTATATTTTTGTCTTTTAATATTTTTAAAGTGATAATAGAATTTTTCTAAAGTCTGTTGAAATTTATTTCAATTTACTAAGCCTAGTTTCTATTTTTCTTTGCTATTTTCTTCATTTAAATTATATTTAATTTAATTTTTTTTTTGTGAAGACATTTTTTTTTTCTTATCGTTATTTTTAAATATTTTCCAAGTCCATAATATTTTCCAAAGTTTGTTCCATTTAATTTCAAATTTTCTAGACTAGTTTTCATTTTGTGCTATTTTCTTATTTTAATCATATCTAATTAATATTTAATTATTAATATTTTGTTTATCTGTTATATTTTCGAATTTGAACTAAAATTTATAAGTATTTTCAGTTATTTAAAATGTATATAAATATATATAGGAAATTGGAAAGGTTTTAAAAGCTTTTGAAACGTAAAGTCGTTTCTTTTAAAGTTTCCTCATTTACTCTTTGACCGTTTTTTTTTGTTTTTTTTCTCTTTTAGCCATGACTTCCTCCTTCATTTTTCACGTGGATCTCAGATCCATTTCTCATCTAAAAAAAAAATATAGCCATGGCTTGAAGGAGTTGAGGTAAAAATTATCTTCTTCTTCCTTTGTTTTTCTACTTTTCTATTTTTAATTTTGTACTTGTTCTCACCTTCATAGCTTGGTTCCTCCTCAACCAGATCTGACCTGACCTCTACCACCCCTTTTCTCTGACCATTACCCATCCTACTACCTCTTCATTTCAGGTCGAGACCATCCATGGCAAGGACCACCACAAAATCCACCAAAAACCATCACCTGTTGCACTAGCCAAGCCTAGTTTATCATCTCCTCCTTCTACCACCATTAGCCGCCACTACCTCCACCACCACCACCTCTGACCTGACCTCCACCCTCTGCCACATCACCCACCACCACCTACACCACTAGTTGGGCCCACCTAGCCTCTGGCCGAACCAAACAAGAGAAAAAAATGATGTATGTTGCATAGTTTTAGCCCTGTACACCTAGTTTTATGCACCTACACTAAACCCACCTTCAAACCCATGTGTAGGCCGACCCTTACACACCCAAACCAGACCCAATTCCCTGAGTTAGCTGAGCCTAATCACTGCCTAACCGAAGTACATGAGGTTGAGAACAAGTGCAATTCATTCGATGTTGTTTTGTGCTTCGAATTCTAATGTTATTTGATGTTTAAATCGGGTTGAAACTTACATATATTTGTATTGTTTTGTGTAAATGTTTGGACAAGTCAAATTGCTTTGGCTCTCCACTCTCAAGTCATATCCATGTCATCGTGCCTTCATTGTGTTGCGTTGTGTGCTTTGGCAGCGATCTCCAGCTTTGAACATGTGAGTTATTCTCACCAGACAATATGTACATATATAACTAGTAAATTGACCCCTTTTGAATCTGTAAAATGCATTATCATGTTACACCTGCTATATTATGATTTTATGATGTTCACCCATGCTTAAACACCTGTTATAACATCTGTTACTGTTATATTATGTTGTTCTGCTATTTTTATCAGTCCCGCCAATCTCAAAAAAAAAAAAAAATTGAATTGTAAAAGGGTGAAACTCCTTTACAATTAGCATTGATTCACCAGAGATTTATATCCATCCTTGGTTTAGATGCTAATATCTTTTTTTATCCCAAACTCTAACTCTTGAGATCGAATGTAGATTTACCCTAGAAAAATCCACATCGATCTTATTCTTTAAGTCACGGTTGACCCGGTTAAGGTTGCCCACGATTTATTTAAGCTTACCCACCTCCCTACTCTGTTATTTAATCATCTCGTCTTTTGTTTCCAATCTATTCTTCCAAACATTTTGAACTGTACTTCTATATCTATGTTTTGTTTTATATATTATGTTGTTTGGGTTGTTGATGTTGATTTAGGTTTCCGATCAATTCGTCCGATCAACACTATCGATAGGATTTCTAAAACACTTTGACAGAACAAACTAACACAATATTGTTTTAAAATTTGGTTAATGAAATAAATTTTGATATATAAGTAAATTTATGGAACTTAATAAATTGATTTAAAATTGATTATTTGAAATGATAATACTTAATTTATCATTTATTGTTCTATAAATGAATTTATAGATAGTTGTTTATAAATTTATTTGGGAACTGAAATGAATTTAAAACAAGAAATTTGAGAATTTAATTTGTGATGGTTTCAAACTTTGTGTTTAAAGTTTTAAAAGGTTATATTATTTAAAGTATGTTCGAATAAGAATATGTTTCCAAAGGATTTTAAAGTTTAAAAATTAGTGCTCTTCTCTTTGTCGCTGGAAAATGATTTCGGTGATGACTGCATCATCATCGACATTCATTTTCGAGTCTCGAAGTGAAGAGACCGCTCTGTAGTCTTGCTACAGCTTTCTTTTGGTAAATCAAATTGATTTGAATTGAATTTCTAAAATATGACTTGATTTATAATATATATAGACATATGATTTAAATTTTATTTGATAAACTATGTACATACATTTAGTTATCTCTAAATGGTTTGAAGAAATCGGAAATTTAATTATTAAATTTTATTTTTAAAGAGTAATTTCAATTATAAAAAGAAAATAATTTTTTTTGAATAAATGATTTAAGCTTGAAATGATTGAATTAGAAAGTTTTATTTGTATAATACTCAATTGGATTCCAATATAACTTACCTTAATTTCAGAAGTTAACAATGTAATTGGATAATATACAATATAAAAAGTTTTTATAAATAAAATTTGAGTGGTTATAATAAAAGTTATACACTTAAAATCTTAATTATAAAATGATTAACAGAGGTAAATATAATAAAGGGTAATTGAATAACTTACAATAAAATAATATTAAAAGAACTAAGAATAAAAGAAAGCAGTTATAATAAGTGTAAGTGTGTTTAACATAAGTGATAAATATATTGAGAGGAATAAATTCAATTTTAATTAGGAATAAGGAATAATTAAATTTATTAAGTACATTGTGAGTGTAATAAATGATTATTTTTCAAACCCATGGTTTTAAAATTTGTTAATTTAAGATGATTGGATAATAAGATAATGAAATTTGAGATAGTTAACGATTTATTTAACTTATGAAAAAAAGAGAAAAAATTTTAAGTTGAAATTCCCATGATTTCAAATTTATTTCCTTATTTTGTTTTTTCAAACTATCTTTTGGTTGTCCTTATCATCCTTATCTTGCTATAGACTGGTATAGGCATCTTTCTATAATCTTTCTGTTTAGAAATCTTTCTATAATCTTTGATAATCTGCACCTTCTTAAACTTACCTATAACAATAGTTATCAGATATAATTTCAATCTCCTTATCATCTTGTCTTAATCTTATTTCACTTTATCTTTTTCTGTGCTTTTCCGTACCTCATACCTTTTCGGGGACGAAAAGTTTTGAGTGGGGGAGAGTGTAACAACCCTAAATTTTTGCCTATATATTTTTAAATTTGACTTTATTTTATTTCAATTATTTTAAATTTATTTTTATTTAAAACATTTCATTTTTAAATATAAATGTTGATTTTTAAGTGATTTATAGTTCAAACTAGTATAATTTGAATATTTTACTGTAAAGTGAATTTCTGGTCAAACTGTTCAAACTTTGACTTCTAAAACTTCAAATTTAAATTATTTTAAATCTGAAATTTTATCTTTTATTATGAAAATAGATGAAATAACTTGAACACTGCTTTTCATTTCGTTGGAAACGGACTTAAACTATGAAAGTTATGTACAACTCAATTTTGAGTATAATTTGTTTTATTTTGCAATTTTGTCTATTTTAAATTATATAAATTATATTTTCCTTGTCATATTAATATGTGTAAATATGTTATTGTATGCATATTTTTGTATTATAATAATTTTTAAATGAAGTAAACAATTTTCCAAAGTCAATGGTGATTTAATTGTAATTTCTGGACACCGTTTTGGATTTTTAAGCAATTTCTTTAAATCTTTTTCTATTTTCTTTAAATTTATTTATTTATTTTTAATATGTGTTAATATTTTTTAAGTATATTTTTGTCTTTTAATATTTTTAAAGTGATAATAGAATTTTTCTAAAGTCTATTGAAATTTATTAAGCCTAGTTTCTATTTTTCTTTGCTATTTTCTTCATTTAAATTATATTTAATTAATTTTTTTTTGTGAAGACATTTTTATTTTGTTTTCTTATCGTTATTTTTAAATATTTTCCAAGTCCATAATATTTCCCAAATTTTGTTCCATTTAATTTCGAATTTTCTAGACTAGTTTTCATTTTGTGCTATTTTCTTATTTTAATCATATCTAATTAATATTTAATTATTAATATTTTTTTTATCTGTTATATTTTCGAATTTGAACTGAAATTTATAAGTATTTTCAGTTATTTAAAATGTATATAAATATATATAGGAAATTGGAAAGGTTTTAAAAGCATTTGAAACGTAAAGTCGTTTCACCTCCTAAGTCGTTTCTTTTACAATTTCCTCATTTACTCTTTGACCCTTTTTTTTATAAATTTTTTTCTCTTTTAGTCGTGACTTCCTCCTTCATTTTTTACGTGGATCTCAGATGCATTTCTCATCTAAAAAAAAAATACGGCCATGGCTTGAAGGAGTTGAGGTAAAAATTATCTTTTTCTTCCTTTGTTTTTCTACTTTTCTATTTTGAATTTTGTACTTGTCCTCACCTTCATAGCTTAGCTCCTCCTTAACCAGATCTGACCTGACCTCTACCACCCCTTTCCTCTGACCATCACCCATCCTACTACCTCTCCATTTCAGGTCGAGACCATCCATGGCAAGGACCACCACAAAATCCACCAAAAACCATCACCTATTGCACTAGCCTAGCCTAGTTTATCATCTCCTCCTTCTACCACCATTAGCCGCCACTACCTCCACCACCACCACCTCTGACCTGACCTCCACCCTTTGACACATCACCCACCACCACCTGCACCACTAGTTGGGCCCACCTAGCCTCTGACCGAACCAAACAAGAGCAAAAAATGATGTATGTTGCATAGTTTTAGCCCTGTACACCTAGTTTTATGCACCCGGACTAAACCCACCTTCAAACCCATGTGTAGGCCGACCCTTACACACCCAAACCTGACCCAATTCCCTGAGTTAGCTGAGCCTAATCACTGCCTAACTGAAGTACATGAGGTTGATAACAAGTGCAATTCATTCGATGTTGTTTTGGGCTTCGAATTCTAATGTTATTTGATGTTTAAATCGTGTTGAAACTTACATATATTTATATTGTTTTGTGTAAATGTTTGGACAAGTCAAATTGCTTTGGCTCTCCACTCTCAAGTCATATCCATGTCATCGTGCCTTCATTGTGTTGCATTGTGTGCTTTGGCAGCGATCTCCAGCTTTGAACATGTGAGTTATTCTCACCAGACAATATGTACATATATAACTAGTAAATTGACCCCTTTTGAATCTGTAAAATGCATTATCATGTTACACCTGCTATATTATGATTTTATGATGTTCACCCATGCTTAGACACCTGTTATAACATCTGTTACTGTTATATTACGTTGTTCTGCTATTTTTATCAGTTTATCACACTGCAAGTTCCCTTTAGATTAGAATTACTATGGGTTGAAATGATACATACCCGAACGGACTTCAGAATAGGGAAAAATCGTTATGAGCTGAAATAGTAGGCCTGAACAATTTTCAACTTATTTTATTTACTTGGGACTGCGGGTTTGAAATGATAAAACCCGGATTTTTCTTTGTAAATTACTGGTTGAAATGATATATTACCCGTATCACTTTACCTAGCGTAGATAATTATATACAGGCTCGTAGTTAAAATATGTTTTCTAAAAATTTTAAAATATTTTAGAAATTTAATTATTATAATATTTTGATTTAAAATTTAATAAAAATATAATTTTTGTAAAGTATTATTGATTTTCTAGAAATCTATAAGTTAAATAAATTATGGAAAATTTAGAAAAATCCGAATGTAAGTTATTTTGGAAATTTTGATTTAATTTTTAATGGAATTTAAATTAACTTTGAAATAAGATAAATTTATGATATTTTGAATTCAAATTAATTTAAAATGATTTTATAACATATTAATGATTTTTGAATAAAGTTAAAATGTTAATGAGTGAATATTGTGTTGAATTTGGAAATATAACTTAAATTGGAATTTATGAATTTGGTTTAAAAGTGAAATTTTAAGTTAAGTTAAATAAAATGTAATTAAGTTATATTTGAAATTTTAAACTTAAGTGTTAAGTTGAAATTTAATGTACTGAATTATAATTTGAATGTTGAAATTTAATAAGTGAATTATTAATAAATATTGATTTTTGGAAGGAAACTTAACTTTATAAAATCATGAATTTAAGGAAAATTAAATGATGCTTATAAATGTGAAAATGTATGATTTTATAAGTTAAAAATTATTTAAATAAAAATATAAGTGTTTATGAAATTCTATTGAATATTTGAAGTTAATTAAGAACATTTTTAATACTGTCTTTTGTTAAATTTAATTATTTTTGAATGTAACTTTCTATAGCATTTTCTAAATGCTGCGAAACTTGAATTTTCATTGTTTTAATAAATTTAAGTGCATATTGGAATTTAATAATTTAATTATTAAATGTAATTACTTCATTTTTATGATTTAATAATGAAGTAATTTGTTTTGAAATATAACCATTTAATATATTAAAATGATTGAAATGTGGTTTTGAAAGATATGATATTTTGATATTAGATGATTTGGAAAATGGAGTTTTGAAAGATATGATATTTTGATATTAAAATGATTTGAAAAGAAGTTCTGAAAGATATGATATTTTGGAAATGAAGCTTTGAAAGGTTATGATATTTTGATATATTAAAATGATTTAAAAGGAAGTTTTGAAAGGATATAATGATTTAATATATTGAAATGGTTAGAAATGACTTGATATTTATTTTGATACATATTTGAATTGAAAGATATGGTATGATGATATATTGAAATGGTTTGGAAATGATTTAATCTTTATTTTGATAAAGATTTGGGTTGAAGTGATATTTTATTTTGAAGTATAAAATATTGTTTTAAAGTTATAACTACGGGTTATAATAATGATTGGTTGTTAAAGAGACCGAGATCAAATATTGTCTTATAGCCGGCGAATACCGAAAACCACTTTAACAATTGTGTACGCGGTGGAGATTCCAGAATGAAGTAGGATGGTGGCGACGTTCTCGAGGTATATTACGCGGACCCAACTCCCGTGAGTTGGCATATATGACTAAAACAGGAGCTATACCGGGCTACACAAAGGGTCGCACCCTTTCATCGAGCATGCTCCATCGAAAACCATTCTATTACTTTTGTGATTCGATACGTGGCACTACTTTGATTCGGGGGTATTGTTCAAGGTGGGCGGAAGCTGCTGGCTTGCCGTCACCACCGGTCCGGGAGTGCAAACGGTGTATCCACCCTGGCATTGCCTCGCATGCCGTGTCATATCCTTATATCGAGCCCACTACGATTTTAGTTTTAAAGATCCGACCGCGTTATCACCATCCTCTTAACGCTATTTTCTATATGATTATACTTTACTGATTAGACACTACTGTATATAGCGTATGTTACTACATAGTAAATAGTTTAGCGGATCCTTAGAGGATGGACGGTCCCAAGCATCTTCTAAGTTACTTGTACCTTTACTACAGTTCACTTGAGTTGGTTTACATTGTATAAGTATGTATGTCCTGACTCGAGTGTTTGTATTTTTATTTACGCTCGGGTCAGCCTGAGTTATTCACAGATTTGGATTTTCACTTTCTGAAGAATGGAATCGCTGGAGATTATCTACTTGTCAAGTTTTATCTTTTCAGCCTGTTGGTCCTTTCCAGCTATTGTATTAGTAGATTTCTATGTATTGAGACTTCTCTTGTACTTTATTTCTTCTGTTGTATCTTATGTAACTCTGATATATTTATATAGTAGCTTCATGAACTACTATCTCTTTTACTTCCGCTGCATTATTATTACTCTGTGTCTGTGATCTGTGATTTTTATTTACTGTATATTCCGAGGTTTGCCAATTTTTTATTTACAGCGCGGTGTTTTGAGCAATTCAATTCCGGCATGAGTGTCTATCTATACACTTATAATGGATGCGAATGGTTGAAAATATCGGGTCGTTACAGAGTTGATATTTGTAATATGAAATGTTGTGTATTTCATTTGGATAACTTGAGTTAGGATGATATGAGACTCGAAGAGGCCAGGAGCGGGTATTAGGAAATACCCGAAACCACTTCGAATTTTTATAGATTGATATGTGAAATCTTTATGCTGGAGTGAAGTGTTTTGGAGGAATTGGACCATTTTAAATCCAAATCTTGGGTATTTAGAAATTATATGTGAAATAAGTGATGTCTAAAATAAATTGTGGCTTTGTGAATTGATATGAGTTACCCGGGTTTTATATAAGTTGTATGCTTTGTATTCCATATTGGATGGGTTTACTCACGCTGGTTTCCAGCCTTACCCGGGTGTTACTTTGGTGTAATGCTCGGGTCAGACCGAGTATTACAGATTTTCAGGTAAGGACGTTCTGGAGCTCTGGAGGCGAGCTAGATGACAAGAACGTATGGAGCGTTTCCGGTGTAATATATTATTGTGAATCTGAGACATGTTGATTTGTATATGTCCAGTGTTTGAGTATATGTGTAACTCTGATATATTAAAATTGTAATTGACGGATACAGTATTCTTCTGTAACCTGTTATTATTTATTATTATATTTTATCCGCTGCGAATGTGAGATGTTGTTTCTGATCTTCTTCTTCTATCTCTTTCTTCTTTTTCATAACTATCTGGAATTTTCGGCTTAGAAAATTTCGGGTCGTTACATTTGGTATCAGAGCTGAAAGGTTAAGCCAGAACCTTGGCTCTGGTGGGAGTCATTCATTAAGTAGAGTCCGTAGCACTCTATAATGGGTTGAGCATATATATACATATATATGAGCGCATACTTGTTATTTTCTTATATTAAGATTTTAAATGATTTTATATAAAAATATATTTTGATATATAAAGCAATATTTCCTTCTAATAAATATTAAGGTGATTGGTTGTTAAATTATTAAAATTAAAATTAAGAAGTAATAATACAACCAAATTGAAGTCTTGAATTGGAACTAAATTAAGTAGAAATAGAAATACAACCAAACTAAAATTTAATTGATTGAAAATTAAATTCTAAATCTGGTCCCAGAATTTGAAAATTCTGTTTCAAAGTAATGAGAAATAATAAATAAGTATTATTTGGATAACTGAGACTTGTTGCAAACAATGGGTTGTTTGAAAATTTGATTTGAATTAAAAACCAAAAGGGGTCTAAAATTTAAGGATGACCTCGTGTGTAAAGGAAATAATATGTATGAATAAGGAATATACATGAATCAAAAATAGTTTGAATAAACTCTAAATGTTGAGTTTGAATTTGGAATGGGATGTGATACCCAAAGTGATAAGTTTTTAAGTGGGAAGATTATTATTGTGAAGTTTAAGGATTGAATGAGGTTGATTGGATTAAGTAAATTGAATTTAACTTGGGAGAAGTTAAATAAGTTTGAATGAACAACTTGAATTGGAATTTAACTTCGAAAGTTAAATGGTTAATTTGAATTAGTAGTTTGTGTGATCTCAAAATGGGTTTGAGATCTAGAAATTGGAAATGGATGGACGTTTTAAAATAAGTTGGATAATATCATCCTATTGTTATTAAAAATCCTTAAATTGCAAATTGGATTTGTTTAAATGAATGAGAAATGAAGTGTGGTAATATATCCATTATTGAGATAAAAGGGAAATATAACTTTAATTTGAAATTAAGGATATGGAATCACTTTAAACTGAAAATTTGAATAATTGAGTTTGTAAATTAAAATTGTTTAAGAACTGGCTTCAAACTGGAAGATAAAATTTAGTAATAAATTAAAATTTTAAAATAAAATTGTATTATTTGAGCCTTGAAATACATAAGTAAAGATAATTTAAAATGGAATTTTGAGAATTGGACTCAGAAATTAAATTGATTAAAAACTATGAATAAAAGTTAATTTGGTTTAAAAAGTTAAACCAACCTTTGAGAATTTAACTCGAATTTATATAATTCGAGGTAGTTTAAATTCAAGATTGAAATTGAATTAGTTCAAAATTGAATTTGGTTTGAATTAATTGGATTTGTGATTGAAGATGTATAAGTTTAAGAACTTAAATGGGAAATTGAATTGGATTATATCGAAATGATTTGAATTTGAAATGGGTTCAATTGATAATAATTCAAATTGATTGGAATGATTTGAAATTATAATATAAGTTGAACAAGATTAAAATCAAATGGAATTTGATTTAAATTGGGAAGGGAATCAAGATTGACTCAAATTGAATTGGGTTTAAATAAATTTCAATAGAAATTGAAGTTATTCAAGTTAGAATTGAGTCAATTAAATAGAAGTGGAAATTTAAGTTGAACTGTTGGGGAAGTGAACAGTTGACTCTTGACTATTTTCAATATAAATTGTTTTGATATAAACTTATTTTTCTAAGCTATTAAATATATACAACCTTTCTTTCTTAAAGCCAAATTATTTTATACTTGGTTTACAATTATTTTTGGAGCTATTTAACCATTTTTCAACTGTTTTCTAAACTAATTACTATTTTTCAACTATTTCACAAACTAATTTCTAGTTTACAACTATTTTGCAATTATTTAAAATTCCTGAAACTATTCAACTCTTTTCCGACTATTTTACAATTAGTTAACTATGTTATAGCTATTTTGCAAACTAATAATAATTTTTCAACTACTTATCTATTTTTAAAATTTTCAAGCTAATTTCTAAATATAAACCGGTCGGAGTTCAAACTGTTATTGATTTAAATACCTAACTGGGATAAGGATTGAAGTGATAATTCTATGAGAATTAAGGCAATTGTAAATAAGTGAATGGGAATTAAAGTAAATGTGAATAGAAAGGAAAGTGATTTAGCTAATAATCAAGAAAGTTAAATACGTAGGATGAACATATATTATTCTATTCGCATAGTGATTTGATCCAGATTCGAGCACAAAATTTCTAGATAGTTTATCGATCCGAGTTGGGATTTTTCACTTGATTTTCGACGGCGAACCTAGATATGGATTGTTTATTGGTTCTGGATGTTCTCTATCATAGTTATGGCTATGCAAGGAGAATGACGGTTTCTAATCAAGAAACCAGATCCGTGTCCGCACTAGGAAGTCGGGTGGACGATACTAGTTCGGAAGTGAAATTGTGTGATCGAGTGAGCGATCAAATTAGTATAGCGTACAGATGATAAGTGTACATCATACGGATTTGAATGAAATTGATATTGAAAAGAGTAATCAAATTTGAATATTTGATTTTGAATAAACAAAGTTATATATCTTTGTTATAAAAGATAAATCTCCCTGTTTGTGTCAAAATTGGGCACAACACTCTTCGGAAGTTTTTTGAAGAGATAACAAATGAAGAAAGCAAATTAAAATGAGGATTATCTAACAAAAACTCCAAGCAACAGAAAGTAAATTGCGTAGAAGACGACAATTTAGAGTGGTTCGGCGATTTGCCTACGTCCACTATGAAGTTATGTTGTTTTATTGCTCGATATTCGGAGAATACAACTTTTATATGACTAAATACAGCAGTTCTTAAGCAAAAATTCGAAGGCAAAGGCAGAAGTGGTGCTCTGAAGCAATTCTGGCAGTATCCGGGCGTTCTCTTGTTCTTCCAATTCTCCGATCCCCTTTCTGAATGACCAGGGACTCTATTTATAGGTGCTGGAGGCTGATATTTCTCCTAAAATTCGGGAAGACCACTTCTGGCACGTGTGGGGGGCCCACATGGCCGAATTCTGGAGATCCGGGCCCACTTTTGGATCGATTCGACCCTTGGTTCGAATCGACCAAAAAAGTGTCCAATCGTGATGAAACTTGGCATGGACATTCTTCTATGTACGTGCAAGCTCCTGTGAAAATTTCATAGCATTTGGACTTGTAGATCTCAAGTTATGATTGATTCAAGATTGCATTTTTAGTTGATATGCGTGCTTCAAATCCATGTTCTTCGAATCGATAGGGTCGAGTCCTTGGTTTCAGGTGCTACAACTTGATGGATTCGATGTGTTGGATTCGAGGGTAATCTTATTTCGAATCGATGATGTTGGCACTTGTTCGGATCGATCGTTGTTAGCTACTGCAGATCGATTCGAAGTTGCTTCAGTATGTTGGATTCGAAGAACTCTCGCTTGATGGATTCGAAGACAGGAGCACTCTGATGGATTCGAACCTACATTCTTTGGATGGAGTCAAACTGAGACATACATAGATGGATTCGAACGTAGATATGTGAGATGGGTTCGAGGCAAGGGCTCGCTCCTGGGTTCGAAGCTATGCGTGCCTTGATGGATTCGAATTCTGATCGATTCGAGCCTGGGTCTCTCGTATGGATTCGAAATAAGGCCTACCCTCCTTATTTTCTTTTTGCGACATTTGAGTATACGAACTCGGATTTCCCCGAAATTTGGAACGTTGGTTTATACAGCTTTGCTTGACGTGTCTTATCAATTGTAGCCCGATCCGGACTCGGATAAAATTTGTCGATATCTGTAGTTGCCCAACGATCATTCAAAGCTGAAGATGTATGATCCTGTTTCTTTCTAGTCAGTTCCTTGGTATCTCGGCCTTGCCAAAAGGCGGGATAACATTTGCCCTCCAAAGTACGTCTTGTGTAAACATGACGTGCTTTGAAAGGCTACAATCTAACGCTGAACAATTGGGACATGCTCTGCTGAAAGCTGTATTCTTTATTGCTGTTATCAACTATCGTATGATTGTGATCGGTTGTTCATCGTTGAAACCATGACAAGATGGATGTCTGATCCATGTGAATGATAAAGATCAAATATTAGTCAAACATATGCGTATACGTGTATCACCTTGACTTTGGTTAGCTTGCGTGATTGCAAGTTGTTGCCAGTTTGGTTCGTTATCGAATTCTGCATCGGCCCTCTCCTGAACCGATTTGAGATTAGGGTTAACGTATTGTTGTTATGGCCATCTATGATCGTCCTTTTGTATCGATCCTCTCCTGAATCGGTGTAAAAGGTAGACCAGTTAATTTTTCATATCGAAGTATTGTATTCATTCTCATCGACGGTGCTAAATGGATTCGAAGCATGCTTGTTCGAACCGATAGGGTTTCGAATCGATGGAATTGCTGGTTATGGAATAGGTTGTTCGAATCGATAGGATTTTTCGACTCAGTCCTCATTCAAGTGCTTCGAATCGATGCTGTCTTGATGGATTCGAAGTCATGTATTTTCGAATCAATGGTCTTACCTTTGCTCAGTGTTTCATCGAATCGATGGTGCCTCGCATCGATTAAACTGGGATGGATTTGATTGTGTAAAAGATTGGAAGGTAATGGATTCGAAGTGGAGTATGGATTCAGCCATGTGATGGATTCGAAATAACGACTTTACACTGTGATGGATTCGAGCACAATGGGTTATCGAGCGTTTGTTCGAATCAATGGGGTTTGGCTAGTGACCGGCGGTAGGAAGTAAACACAACCGGGAGTCGAAGAGCCACGCGTTTTCTGTGGAACCCATATAAATATCCAAGGCCCTCTTCATTTTTAACTTCTTACTTTTCACTTTTTACTGTAGTTATATCTCCGAATCGATCCTCCAACGCCAGATACAACTACATTCTGCACGAATCGATCCAATTTTTCCAATTTTTTTACCTGTAATCGAATCCAATCAGGTAAGTCAAGGGATCGATCCGAGTATAGAACGATGAAAACTGAAAATTTGACATCATTTCAATCTTTTCTTTCGAAAACCATGAGTGATAGTGAGATCTGAAATGGGTTGACTCGATGGATCTGGGGATCGAAACCATTCAAGTCGTATTGATTCTGAGTGTTATCAGGGAGAAGTATAGGCAATGTTGGATGTCATCTTCCTTCCTTGCTTCGCATCGATTAGGGCATAAGTAGTTCGAACCGATCAAGAAGGCGAGACTTCGAATCGATGTAGGAATAGGTAGTTCGAATCGATCAAGATTGCGAGATTTCGAACCGATGGATTCGAAGGACCGTGCCGATCGATTCGAGGTGATAATACCCTGATCGATTCGAAGGTGCTCAGTGTGGATTGATTCGAAGTTATGCATAGCTCATGGATTCGAAGTACTTCTCCACCCTAAAGCTGCATCGAGTCGACCTTCTTGGATTCGAGGTGCATGGATTCGAACGTCTTCGATTCGACTCGTATCAATTCGAGTCGATCGATTCGAATGTTCGAACATCTGAAACTTCTGATTCTACGATTGGCTCCAACTTCTGAGCTATGACCAATTTCAAGTTTGAACTTTGTGTCGAGCTTAATGAACTTTAGCATACTTGACCCCGACGAGCTTCGGCCTTGCATAATCGAATTTAACTTGACCTCTCTATTGAAGCTCGTTGATGGCACCATGACTTAAACAAAATATAACGAATTTATTACTTGAATTGGCCAATAGCTTCTGGGTGGCGTGAAAGTGACGGTCAGCGATGACGGTCATTTTCTTTCTCAAATTCCAAAGTTTCGTCGTTCGGACACCTCGTTTCATCTTGTAAAATCTGCTTAAATTTTTTGCCTAGCACTTGCATTGCACAACATACTTATACACTTTGCACCACGGGAATGCATGGGTTTTTTATGTTTTTACGCCACTTTCTGGTGAGTTAGTTAATTATGGAGTCTTCGAGTTCTCAACAACAAGAAGCATAAAGCTCGCCTCTTCCAGCGCTTGAGATTCCGGACATCCCTCCTGAAGTCGTAGATCCGGCCCCGGATGAATTGCCGGAGGCCATATTTATCGAAGATCCGGTTGATTCTGTTCAATCCAATATTTCAGAGTCTCTGTTGGGCCGGATATGTTCGAAACACAACATATCTCTGGACGATGTTTTATTACCCAGTGCTAGTGATATACCACACAACCCTCCTGAAGGATATACTGCCTTCTACCGCCATGACTGTGCGGCTGGATCTCTTCCTCCTTTTAACCAATATATCAGAGAGATGCTGTCGTATTTAGGAATCGCTCCTTCACAGCTTCATCCCAACGGGCATGCACTACTAAACAGTGTCTTCGTCATATTTATGGATTGCCTTTTACGCCCGCCAAGACCTAACGAGATCAAGCACATCTTCAACTTTTAGAGTAGGGGTAATAGCCCGTCTTTCACTTTTCTAGAGGCGGTCAGGAACTGTCAGGTCGTGACTGGGGCCTGGACCAGGCTTAGTTATTTCAAGAACGAGTGGTTTTTTGTTCGATGCCCCCCAGGGTTTGCCAGGAGATGGTTATCCAGACGTAAGCATCATAATTCGTTATTGAATGGTCACTTTTAATACTTTACACTAATACTCTGCCACTCTTGCAGCCATCATTTCGAGACCTACTGGTGGGCATTATAGGGGTGTCGTTCAAAGCTTGCAAAGGGTTCCCTATGACTTAAGGCACATAGATTTGCTATTGACTGATGATAACTTAAGGACATTGGGTTTGATTGAGATGGGCCAGAGTATTGTGATTGATGGTTTGGCGAAATCGGCCTCGAGGAAGAAGAAGAAAGTGGCAAAGAGAAAACCTGGCGTTGTAATAAGAGAAATGAGCGATGATGAAAGAACGCCCACATACACTGATATAGCAGCCGACCTTTCCCGAATAGAAGAAGGTCAGAAAGGCAAGGCTGCTGTACCTAGGTTTAAGAGATGGAAGTCTGTAGTCGTAACCCGTTCCCAACCTGGGGTTACTGTTTCCAGCGCCTCTCCTTGTCAGTCCGGAGACCTTTTCACAGGGTTGGACGATATTCCCATTCCGGACTATGTATCTCTCCACCACGGGTCCGGGTTGGAAGAGCTCCGGGGAGCGCTTGATATAAGCGAATCTTTACCCGTTAGTGTAATCGACGCTTCTGGTTGGTCGGGGGGTTTGCGCATTTATACACTTTTCACAACACTTCACGACTTCCACACGCATTGCAGTGTTTTTTCTTGGTACTTAATCGAATTGTTCCTTTTTTACAGGTGCCATGTCGAATCGTCCTTCTACACTTGATAAACTTCGGCGAGTACACCATTCTTCATCCTACTATGAGTCTCGCCGCAGGGATTCTGACCAAGATCATGAGTGGAGGTATTATGAGCAGGAGCATCGTGATAGGGACCATTCCCGACACTATTCTAGCCAGGAGCATTCTGATAGGGACCGAAGGTATCGTTCACCCTCTCGTTCTCCTCCGTCATCCAGGGGCCAAGCACCTGCAGTCGAAACTTCGTGGCAACAACCATCTCAACAAATTTCTAAACCTGGTCCACATCGTTCAAGGACCGATACGGCCACGACCGTAACCGTGGAGGAGGCACCTCTTGAACTGTCTGGTGAAGGGGCTATTAGAATTGCTCAGTTGAAAAAAGACTTTCCAGAAATATGCTTTGACGCCTATATCTTTCCACCCAATTTTAAGAGAATTCCCGAAGAGGCCGTGCACACCGCCCTCAGCTATACCCGGGATTTTTATGCTCAGTATAAAGAATGGTACAGGGCGGCTGTTAAAGCCTCGAAAGTAGCCTTCGAACGAGCCAAAGTTATTGAGAACTTGGAAGCAGACTTGGCTCAGAAGAACCGTATTGTTGACGTACTTCAATCTGAAACGGAATCTTCTCGCAAGGCTGAACTGGAGTCGCTACAGAAGGTCGACGAGACACTAGCTGAGATGGCGAAAATGCAACAAGCGCATTATACTTTAGTTGAGGATTTAGGCCATCGGTACAAAAACGTTGAGGCCGAGCGAGATGCGACGGTCAGGGAACTTGAGGAGTTAAAAGCTAAATTCGCCAGTTTAAACAAGGAAAAAGATGACGCTAATGCGGCCGCACAGGAAGCGTGCGAGCAAGCTGTGTCTCTCCGAGCTGAGCGAGACGCGGCGGTTGCTAAGGTTGAAGCGGTGGAAGCATAGGTAGAAGGGAGAGTTCAAGCGGAGATATTCAGAGTAGAAGCTGAGTTTGACGATCTTCTCGACACTTATAATGCTAATGTACTTGAGCACAGGAATCTCTCGTGGCTCGGAGATTATTCTACGCTTCTACTCAGTGCTTGGAAAAAATTGGTGGCGAATAAAAGAGCATCTCTCCCTGAAGGCGCTGTAGACGAATATGAACTTGAATCTCGCTTGTTGAGTGAAGAGGAAAGGAAACTTCTTCATGACGCGATGATCTCCGCTGAGAGAGAGACTTGGTTTTCACCATGTGGAGACTGGTGAGGGTTCTGGAGCCGCACATTACAGTGAGAATGTTCCAGTTGATGCCCCAACCTCATCTGGAGTCGTCACTACAGCTGGTCCACAGGTTATCCCTGCTTATAACCCGGATCGACCGGAACTGTCTCTCGGTACATCTACCGTTTCTGAACCTGTTCTATCACCGAGCCACAGCAAAGAAGGTATTATAAATGTTGCTTAAGTGTTTCTGGAATTTTGAACTTGTAGCCGATCATTTGACTAATCATCTTATTTTCTGTTTAATCAGTGACTGAAAGCGATGTGCCAGCACTTCCAATACCACAAGCTTCGCAGCCAATGCTAGGAGCCGTTGTTACTGAGGCCATCACGACCACTGTCTTTACCAGCGAGATGGGAGAAGGGAGCTCGATGTCGTTTGATGTTTAGATAATTGAGGAGCTTCTCAAGCAACCTTGTGAACCTTTTCCTGATCCTTCCTTTACAATGGGTGGAGTTGCCTCATCTTTTAGCTCGTTTATGCCGACCGCCGGTGTTTCCAGCGCTGCTCGATCTACCCGAGAAGAAGAAATTCTTGCTGAGATAAGCGCCGAAATGGCTACGGTGACGGCAGTTGGTGGTTCTGGAGGCGATGTTGCTCCACCAAGCTTAACTCCTTCAATTGTTACTTCCCTCACCGGCACAACTGTAACTTCTAGCGTCGAAGCTTTGCCACCTGTTACGGCTTCCCCGCCTCCGGTTCGTCCTCACAAAAGGATCTCTATCCCTTCCGGCTCTGAGGAAGACGTGGATATCATGCTAGATCCTGAGGATGCTCCAAAGAAAGACAAGAAATCCCGCAAGAAACCGGGCAGTGGATCCAGTGGCTCAACTCCGAAGAAGAAACACCGGAAGAAGAAAGAATGAACTTCTTGTTTTACCATGTAGTTGCAAAAGGGCAATTCTCTCTCTCTTTTTTTTTGTTTTTTTTTGTTCAGGTGTTGCATTAATTATCTTATGCCCACATATGCTATAAGCCTTGTATACATGTCCACACTTCGGGGACTTAACATAATCTGTAGTTAACAGTTCGGTGTACTTGTGGTGTTTTCACCGTCAAGTAGAGTTTGTTTTTATTTGCCAAGTCTACGAATCTTAGTCGCAAGTTGTAATCGATGAATAATCGGACTTCGGATATTGTATCACTTTGATTTGCGATTAACACTTAGCTTTTTTTTGCTCCCTAGTCTCGGGGAATAACATTTGTGTTTTGGTGGTTGAGTGCATATTTGTAAACTCTGAGTACATGTCCACATTCTGGGGACTTAGGATAATTTGTAATCGATAACTTGATTCGCACCACAGGAGTTTGGGAGTTATCGATGTTTGTAGTATGGTTCGCGCTCCGGGAACCTGGAATTGATGTTTATACTACAATTCATGCTTTGGGGACTTGGAGTTAGCCGATAGATGGTCAGTCACACCTATTTGGGCTTTTTAGGAATTCGTTTACACTCTGGGGACGAGGGATTTGATGTTTATACTCCAATTAACACTCTGGGAAGTTGGAGTCCGTTCACGCTCTGGGAACGAATTGTTGAATATTTATACTCCGATTCACACTCTGGGAAGTCGGAGTCCGTTCACGCTCTGGGAACGAATTGTTGAATGTTTATACTCCAATTCACACTTTGGGAAGTTGGAGTTCGTTCACGCTCTGGGAACGAATTGTTGAATGTTTATACTCCAATTCACACTCTGGGAAGTTGGAGTCCGTTCACGCTCTGGGAACGAATTGTTGAATGTTTATACTCCAATTCACACTCTGGGAAGTTGGAGTCCGTTCACGCTCTGGGAACGAATTGTTGAATATTTATATTCCGATTCACACTCTGGGAAGTTGGAGTTAGCTCACACTCTGGGAGCAATGGATTTATACTCCGGTTCGCGCTCCGGGAACCGAGAGTTGAAGTTTATACTCCAATTCACTCTCTGGGAATTTTGGAGTCGGCTCACACTCTGGGAGCGGTGGTTTTGTACTCCGGTTCACGCTCCAGGAACCGAGAGTTGAAGTTTATGTTCCAATTCACACTCTAGGAATTTGGAGTTGGCGGAGGGATTGTCGTGTATCAATCCCCGTGAATGTTGATGTAGTGTTCTGCCCCCGAGCTCGGGTTTCACTTAGTGAGTGACCGGTCGCATCACAGTCACTCCCTATTTGAATAAGTCCTACCGCGTGATGGGACTCAGCTCTTCGTGCATTGTGATATAGTGCATCATATTCAGCAAGTCACAGCTCTGGCTCGAAGAGATGGCATTTTATTGCTGAAACGAGAAAATATGGCAAAGTCAGTTGCCTTATTACAAATTTAAGTCTCGAAATGCTAGAATAAAATGCAAAGGAATAAATTGACAGAAAATAACTGAGTAAAGTTTTTTATATGTAGTAGCGACGAAGACTTTCGCTATTCCAAGCTCTCGGCAAGTAAGACCATCGACTGTCGATAATTTGAACGTGCCATCTCCGAGCTTTTGTGAAATTACATACGGCCCTTCCCAATTTGGCTTCATGTGTGAAGGGACCAGGTAAACCCTTTTGAGTACGAGATCGCCGAGTTCGAAGGTTCGCGGACGAACCTTGGCATTGTACAGACGGGCGACTCGATTTCGATATGCGGCTGCCCTCAAATCAGCCTCTTCGCGCTTCTCATCGAGTAAATCCAAAGATTCAGCAAGTAGTATGGCATTTGTTTTCGGATCATAATACGTTACACAATGAGAATGTACTTCCATTTCGACCGGAATAACGGCTTCGGAACCATAAGATAGAGAAAACGGGGTATGACCGGTTGCAGTTTTATGAGTCGTTCGATAGGCCCATAGTGCCATAGGAAGCTCGTCGACCCACTTGCCCCCGGCTTTTTCCAGTCGCTTCTTTAGAATGGACTTGATAACTTTATTAACAGCTTCAACCTGACCATTTGCTTGAGGGTGCGCTACTGCAGAGAATTTCTTATGGATGTGGAATCGTTGACAGAAATTCTTGAATTCAGCACTGTCGAATTGAGTTCCGTTATCGACGATGATAGTATGTGGGAGACCAAAACGGCAGATGACGTTACGTACTACAAAGTTGATTACTTTCTTTGTTGTAATTGTTGCAAGAGGTTCAGCTTCAGCCCACTTGGTGAAATAATCAACTGCGACGATGGCGTACTTCGCGCCACCTATGGCCAGAGGCAATGTGCCGATGATGTCTATTCCTCATATCGCGAATGGCCAAGGACTGACCATTTGGGTTATTTCATTAGGAGGAGCTCTAGGAATCCGAGCGTGTTTCTGACATTTGTCACACTTCCTAGCATAGTCTGCAGCATCGCGATTAACAGTAGGCCAATAATACCCATATCGAAGTATTTTCTTTGCGAGCGCTTGCCCCCCAGTGTGATCGCCACATTCTCCTTCGTGTACATCGTGTAACACTCGTTTGACTTCCTCGTGCGCGATACACCGGAGGAGAGGGATAGAGTATCCTCTCCGGTACATGATTCCATTTTGAATAACAAATCGTGAGGCCTTTCGTAGAACTTGTCTTTTTTCGCTTCGACGCTCAGGCAATACACCATGTTCGATATAATCTCGATAAGGGGTCATCCATGACTCCTTACTGGAGGTAGCTTCAAACGTGAAATCAGTCTCCCTTTGATCAATGCTCGGAGAGAATAGGGTTTCGATCGGAATAGCCCCCAACTGTTGAGCCTCTCCCATACTTGCTAACTTTGCCAATGAATCAGCCTTTTGATTGTGCTCTCGGGATATGTAGAAAATGGCATAGTAATCGAATTGGTTAAGGATCTCCATAACCCGAGTCAGATAAGCAGCTAATCTTCGGTCTTTGGCCTGATATTCTCCTCGAACTTGGTATACTACCAACTGGGAATCACAGTAGATCTCTACAGCAATGATTTTCAGATCACGGGCAAGCTTTAGCCCGGTAAGTAGGGCTTCGTACTCAGCTTCGTTGTTGGTTGCACGGAACTCGAACTTTAAAGCATAACATATGGATCGTCCTTCGGGGGTTTCAAGCACTACCCCAGCTCCTGAGCGCTGATCGTTTGACGCACCATCGGTGTACAACTTCCAGAGGTATTTGGGAGGTTTGCTGGTCTCGGGCAAGTCTTCAGGGATAGTGAATTCGGCTATAAAATCTGCTAGGACTTGGCCGTGAATGGCTCTCCTTGGAGTATAAGTGATGTCGAATTGACTCAGTTCGATGTTCCATTTTAACAACCTACCAGACGTCTCAGGCCGCGTAAGGACCTGTCGTAACGGCTGGCCGGTGTACACAGTAATAGGATGAGCCTGAAAATATGGACGGAGCTTCCTCGAGGCAATGACTAGGCAATATGCCAACTTTTCAAGCTTTGGATAATTTCTCTCGGCTCCGGTTAATCGCTTACTCACGTAGTAGACTGGCTTTTGCACTTGGTCTTCCTCCCGAATTAATGCAGCACTGATTGCATTCTCTGATACTGCCAGGTAAAGATATAACTGCTCATGATCTACAGGCTTTGATAAGATTGGTGGTACGGAAAGATGTTGAATTAGCGATTGAAATGCTCCCTCACATTCTGTAGTCCATTCGAAATTTCGTTTCCCCTTTCGAATCAAATCAATAAAGGGAATGCATTTGTCGGTTGATTTTGAGATAAACCTGCTCAGTGCTGCTACTTTTCCATTAAGACTCTGAACTTGTTTTACGGTTTTTTGGAGTTTGGAGATTTCTGATAGCCCAGATCTTTTCGGGGTTGGCCTCTATTCCTTGGGCATTGACTAATGAACCCAAGGAATTTTCCGGATGCGACTCCGAAATGACACTTTAGTGGATTAAGCTTCATTCCGTATTTCCGGAGGATGTCGAACATTGACTCCAAGTCCTTGACATGATCACCAGAGTACCGTGACTTCACCAACATGTCATCTACATAGACCTCCATAGTCTTTCCAATCTGATTGGCAAACATTCGGTTGACTAAGCGTTGATAGGTCGCGCCAGCATTCTTTAATCCAAAAGGCATGATTTTGTAGCAGTACAACCCCAAGTCGGTTACGAAGCTTGTGTGTTCTTGATCCGGTACATGCATGGGTATCTGGTTGTAACCTGAGTAAGCATCCATGAAGGATAATAATTCATGTCCGGCGGTTGAATCTACCAGTTGATCGATCCGGGGGAGTGGAAAGCTGTCTTTCGGGCAGGCTTTATTCAGGTCAGAGTAATCGATACATGTTCTCCATTTTCCATTTGGTTTCCGGACAAGTACAGGATTGGACACACATTCTGGGTATAAAGCGTCTCTAATGAACCCATTTGATTTCAACTTATCGACCTCTTCTTTCAGGGCAGCAGATCTCTCTGGATCCATACTACGCCTTTTTCTGCTTGACTGGGATATACCGCGGGTCAATGTTCAAGGTGTGGCTCGCGATGTCAGGCGAGATTCCGCACATATCAGAGTGTGTCCAGGCGAACACGTCAAGATTCGCCCGGAGAAAATCAACCAATTCCTGTTGTGTCTTTTGGTCAAGTTGAGACCCAATCTTTAATATTCTCGAGTCATCGTGAACATCATTAATCGGGACATCAATGGTTAGCTCAGCCAGAGAAGCCTGACTTTCTGTAGATTCTTCTTTATTATCATTATCCCTAGGATCAAGATCCTTTTGGAATTGGTTGTGGTGCCCGGGCCGAGGCCCATGCGCTAATTGTCAATTGTCAGTAAAACGGACGCAGAGAGATTCCTCTACGCCCTTTCCTCTCTCTTTTTGCTGCGCCTCCCGCAGCTCAGCAACGTAACAGGCCCTTCCCGCAGCCTGATCTCCTTGTACAACTCCTATCCCGTGGTCAGTAGGGAACTTCAGAGTTAAGCACCATGGGGCAATAGCAGCCCTAAATTCAGCAAGGGCCGATCGGCCCAAAAAAGCATTGTACGGGGAAGGAATATCTAAGACAACAAATTGCAACATCCGAACTCTTCGGCATTCTCCTGCCCCCAACTCTACTGGCAATTCAACTATCCCGGTTGGTATCGTTGCACTCCCGTTGAAGCCGTGGACTCGTGATTGACAGGGCTTTAAGTCCTTAGCTTCCATTTTCATTAAATCATATGCTCTTTTAAACAATATATTTACGGAACTTCCGCTATCCACTAAGATCCTCTTCATCCAAGCAGGACCAACTTGAGCGGATATGACCAACGGATCAATTGTGGGAGCTTCGATCTATCGGCATCTCGATTTCTGAACACGATTTCATCAGCCATCGTCCTTTGTTGTTTAGTCGGAGTTTCGTCTTTCGAGTTACTGTAGCATTCAAAGTTCACATGCCTGATTGAGCTAGCATATGACTCCATTTCTCTCCAGCTTCTGTCTGCTGGATGAGGACCACCACTTATTGTATTGATAACCAACCTTTCGCCCGTGCGAGCGGCTTCACCTTGTCTTTCCTGATTCTGCGTTCGATTTTGATTAGATGGGCCTGCTCCACCAGGCTGTGGCGCCCGAACAAACTGGTCCAACTTTCTTTCTCTGATCAACTTTTCAATGAGGTCTTGCAAATGTCTACACTCATTGGTATTATGCCCATAATTTTCATGAAACCTACAGAACTTCCCTGTCTGAATTTGCTTCTCCGACGAAGGCTTCGGAGCAGGCTTCTTGTATTGCATAGTATTACAAGTCTGTAAGTATACGTTTTCCAGTGACGTGTTAAGCGGTGTATAACTGTCAAACATTGCGGCCCTACGTCTCGGACCACGATTCTGATCTTGCTTCTTGCTTCGGTTATCACCGTTTCTTGATCGCTGGGCCTATTTATTTTGGATATTCAATTCGAATTTTCCCGAATTTTCTCCGGATTGTTTAACCGCAACATTACTCTGAATCCCTTCACTGCTGGGCCTTGCATCGTCCTGCTTCCTAGACTATTTCGCATCCTCTCGCCTCAAGAATTGAGCAGCTTTGGAATATTAACGGTCCAACGATGCGGGAGGTTTTCCGGCTAACCAATTTCCGAACTCGGAATCAGGGTCGATTCCTTTGGTCAAAGCCATTAGAATGGAATTATCATTGGGGTTGGTGATCTCTGCGCATGCAGCATTGAATCTCTCCAAATATCGTCTAAGTGTTTCTCCGGGAGCTTGAGTGACACTTGATAAGGTATTAAAATCTTTAGGTCGGGCAATATGCATGCGAAATTGTTTAACAAATTTAGTAGCTAACTGGTCAAACGAAGAAATAGATCGTGGCGGTAATCGGGTGAACCACATTGTCGCAATTCCCCCTATGGAAATAGGAAAACTGCGGCACTTTACTGCGTCATCAGCTCTTGCAGCAGTCATCGACCATTCATATTTTAGAATATGTTGATTTGGGTCGGAATTTCCTTCATACATGGGAAGGGTTGGCATTCTGAATCGCCGAGGAGGTTCAGCGTATAATATGTCATCGGTAAATGGGGTATGACTCCGGGAGATCCCCCAATCGTCATTTGTTAGGCCTTGACTCTCGCGAATCATTCGTCGTACCATCGCTGAGAAATCTGGTATTGGAAAATTCTGTGGGTGGTGAGCCAAAGTATGGTCGGGTTCCATAGTGCGAGGTGGGATCGGGCGCTGTCGACGATCCTCATCTCGCCTCCTTGGCTCGATGTCTTCTGGGACATATGGCTCTGGAGCCTGTCCCTGCTGATGATAATTTTGATTGGAGTGATCTCGAGCATCAACTCCTATGTCGACTGCAGCGGCTGTAGCAGCTCGATCATCTGCAGTGTATTGTGGAATAGTGCCTCCTCGGGAGGAGGGTCCAGTATGGAAGCTGGTAGATGGTCCAACCCTTATTTGCCCAACGGTTAATGCCTGATGATTGTCAGCAGCTTGCGCATGGTTTCCGTCTAGCCTGGGATGGATAAATCTGTTACTATAGTCAGATGAAGCGGAGCTTTCGGTGGAAGAACGAGGAGCATGATCCCTTTTGGATCTTCTTCGCTTTTGGCGATTCAGTTGATTGGTTAACTCAGCGTTAGCGCGCAACTGCTCAGTTAGCTGTTGTCGGCTTTGGGTTAGTTCCTGGAGCAGCGCCTGGAACTCTTGCCTTGTGACCGGACCTGACTGATCCGTATGCCCAACAACATCTTGGTTAGTGGATTGTAGCTGTGTGGGATTTTGCCTATCCTGGCCTTCCTGATCACCAATGTTAGAAGTGATTCTTGTACTCACCATTTTGAAACGTTGAATTCTTTCCTAGACTTTTAAAAAATCTGAGTAGAATGGAAGGAATTTGAATATGAGGTCTGGATCTCTCTCTTAGATTTATGCAATCCGGCATTGAAGATATATCCAAGGAGCAGGAGAAAACTGGGTTTTTTCTCAGTGAAAGCACCAAAGTGTTTGTGTCAAAATTTGGCACAACACTCTTCGGAAGTTTTTTGAAGAGATAATAAATGAAGAAAGCAAATTAAAATGAGGATTATCTAACAAAAACTCCAAGCAACAGAAAGTAAATTGCGCAGAAGACGACAATTTAGAGTGGTTCGGCGATTTGCCTACGTCCACTATGAAGTTTTGTTGTTTTATTGCTCGATATTCGGAGAATACAACTTTTATATGACTAAATACAGCAGTTCTTAAGCAAAAATTCGAAGGCAAAGGCAGAAGTGGTGCTCTGAAGCAATTCTGGCAGCGTCCGGGAGTTCTCTTGTTCTTCAAATTCTCCGATCCCCTTTCTGAATGACCAGGGGCTCTATTTATAGGTGCTGGAGGCTGATATTTCTCCTAAAATTCGGGAAGACCACTTCTGGCACGTGTGGGGGGCCCACATGGTTGAATTCTGGAGATCCGGGCCCAATTTTGGATCGATTCGACCCTTGGTTCGAATCGATCAAAAAAGTGTCCAATCGTGATGAAACTTGGCATGGACATTCTTCTATGTACGTGAAAGCTCCTGTGAAAATTTCATAGCATTTGGACTTGTAGATCTCAAGTTATGATCGATTCAAGATTGCATTTTTAGTTGATATGCATGCTTCGAATCCATGTTCTTCGAATCGATAGGGTCGAGTCCTTGGTTTCAGCTGCTACAACTTGATGGATTCGATGTGTTGGATTCGAGGGTTATCTTCTTTCGAATCGATGATGTTGGCACTTGTTCGGATCGATCATTGTTAGCTACTGCAGATCGATTCGAAGTTGCTTCAGTATGTTGGATTCGAAGAACTCTCGCTTGATGGATTCGAAGACAGGAGCACTCTGATGGATTCGAAGACAGGAGCACTCTGATGGATTCGAAACAAGGCGTGCCCTCGATGGATTCGAACCTACATTCTTTAGATGGAGTCGAACTGAGACATACATAGATGGATTCGAACGTAGATATGTGAGATGGGTTCGAGGCAAGGGCTCGCTCCTGGGTTCGAAGCTATGCGTGCCTTGATGGATTCGAACTCTGATCGATTCGAGCCTGGGTCTCTCGTATGGATTCGAAATAAGGGCTACCCTCCTTATTTTCTTTTTGCGACATCTTGAGTATACGAACTCGGATTTCCCCGAAATTTGGAACGTTGGTTTCTACAGCTTTGTTTGACGTGTCTTATCAATTGTAGCCCGATTCGGACTCGGATAAAATTCGTCGATATCTGTAGTTGCCCAACTATCATTCAAAGCTGAAGATGTATGATCCTGTTTCTTTCTAGTCAGTTCCTTGGTATCTTGGCCTTGCCAAAAGGCGGGATAACACTCCCATTGTTAAATCTATTACCAGAAGAAGAGGATTTTGAAGGTGTTTGAAGTATAAAGGGAGTTTTATACAAGATTGAAATGATCTAAAGTTTTTAAAAAATTATATATATTTATATATATAAAGGATCTTATGAGGATTTTGGAAAAAGGGTTTTGGGAACCTTTGGATTTGGAAAGGCTTTTGATTTTTGGGTAAAATCAATATTGAATTTGGAAAGCCTAGTTGGAGAATTATCGATTTTAGGATAATCGATTTTATAAAGAGCTTTGTATGAGATCATACTAGGTGTATGATTTGAAAGATACTATATGTATAGTATAAAGTGTTTTGATGATGGCTCTTGGAAAAAAGGCGCTCCCTTGAAATGAAATTCTCAGGAGTGCCATCGGGTGGTGCTGCCTTGAGCCGCAAGGGGGGGGGGGGGGGTTCTAAAGTTGATCCTGTGAGGAGTCCGAACAAAACTAGTTCCTGAGGATTATTGGGTAGCGAAAGTGAGGGCGCTGATTCCTACAGGGGCATTTGGAGTTATGCTGTGACGACAGTGTAACTCGATGTCACTGCGATCTACTGTGGGGACATAGCGAAAATCGTGTGGAGGATGAGTGCCAACAGTCTACACTTGATTTTGACGGGATGGCAACGCAACATCGGTAGACTGCGATCAATGGTCGAGTGGAGAAGTTTCATTCTTTTGGCAGCAAAATTCGAGGGCGCTGATGCCTACAGTTATATGGGTTTTTGCTGTGACAGCTACATAACCCAGTTGTAGCTGCGATCTGTAGTGGGTTCCATGGTGTAATCAAGGGGTGCGGAGGCCTACAATTATCTATGGATTTTGTCGGGATGGCAACGTAACCATCGGGTTAACTGCGACCATGGATGGGAGTGATGATCTCCAGAGCATTCTCACCAAAGATATTCCTCTATCTTTAAAAACTGTTTTCTATATTTTCAATAAAATTATTTTCCCAAGTATTTTCACTGGATGTTAAAAACGGGTCTGCCAAGCACTTATAGATTTTCAGTCGTATGCCTGATCAACGTATGACCGAATTTCTGTGAGGACAAGGATGGACTTAACAAAACACCGAGTTATAAAAGTATTTTTATAAAAACTATTTTAGAAATATTATATATATTTTTGAGGTAGTTTAAAAATGATCAAAGGCAATTTATCTAATCTTAAGCATTTTAATAAATCTGGCTTCGTTCCTTTTCGAGGACGAAAAGATTCAAAGGGGGGAGGAATGTGACGACCCCGGATTTTGGCCCTATTATTTTAATAAATATTTAATCTAATTTAAATAAAAAGTAAACATATCATTTTAAAATGAATACGACCTTTGAAATAATTGCCATTTATTTGTATGGATTTGTATTTTTGAAAGGAAATAGTTTTGAAAATTTAAAATAAAATCTCTTAATAATATTCACAATAAAATCTTTCTTATATAATTGAATTAAAATGACTTATGCTATTAACATTTGATGAATATATACATATGGATGATAACGTTTGAAATAAAATCAAATTCTATCAATATAAAATTTAAGTATAAAATATAAATAAACCATATGAATATTAAAAAAAAAGATAAGTAAATTAATTTGGGTAGTTAACTTTTAAAGGAAATAAAAATCAATATTATATTAGCAATAAATAATATCTCAACTAAATTATGGCTAAGTGAAACATAAAGTAAAATATATCATATCAATAAATTAACATAAGTATAAACAAATATATGATAAAATAAAAACAAATATATATCATCACCAGAAGTATGAAATGAATAGAAGCATGAAAACAAATAATAAATAGAAAATTATATGTTAGATAGTTTAACTTTAAAAAAAAGGAGAAATAAAACAAATAAAATTTTAGTTATGTAAATATAAAAATAACACTTAAGAATTTTAGAAAAAAAATCAAATTGGAATGCGAGCAAGTAATGGAACGAGACAAGATAATAACATGATCATAAATATGCTCATAAATCAAGTGTACATAATATAAAGCCAAAAGAGATATTAGCTTCCAAAACAAGACAAGCTTAATAAATGCAAGCACAGAGATATCATTTCAGCCTCCAAACTCAAATAAAAAAAATCTCTGATCAATTAAACAAAAAAATCAAACCCAGTACAATAAAATCTTGTACCTGTATATTCATCAACCTGTTCACACTTTCTTTTATATATCATCTCCACCCCATTCGTTCATCATAAACCTGAGCATCTTATAAAAAAAAAGAAGAAGAAGAGCAAAGCAAACCTGAAACCAAATAGCAACTAAATCAATTTCAAGCAACAATCAAGCAAGGAGATTAAAACAAAGAGGAAGATCAAGTTGTATTTTATTTTAAAACCAGGAAGTGATCTCTGTTCAATCATTTTCCAGGTGAGTAAACAAATTATTTTACAAAGTTAAATTTCATATTGATTTTTCTATGCAAGATGAAAGTTTGCAGAGATATAGCATATATTGCTTGCATGAATGATGGCTGTGTATATGAATGTGTGCATATCAGTTGAATTTAACTTTATGTTCTTAGTTCAGAGTCTATGAATTTGTTCAAAATTCGAAATCTTTACATGTGATCTCTGTTAAGCTTTGAGGTTCAAACAAGATATTTTAGTTTAAGCTTAATACAGAAGTTAAAAATAGATTCAAGAAAGAAAAGTTTATACAGTAAGAAATAATTGGTTTTTACAGTGTAAATTCAAAATTTTGAAGTAATTCGACCATAATAATTTGAAGATTTAATTATATAATCTGAATCCTTACATAAAAATAGGAATTTTAAGCTTTGTTTGGTAATTTTTAGAAGTGTGGTTTATGAGCAGTTCGTAGATGATCAAAATATGCTTTTTAACCTATTTCTGCCCATCGATCAAACATTGGGTGCTGAAACTTTGCTTGAAGCAAGTTTAGCTATGGATTTCATCAGGAAAATTGTTGATAAATTTTTCTATTGCAAGGTTTGAGGGGACAAGGGAAATTTAGGTTTTACTTCATGGTTTTGTCGAGGTCTGGAAATGGGGTGATTTCTTCACCGACAATCGATCGAGTTACGCGTGTTTTGGGGAAATGGTGGATGGGAGTGTGATGTGTTCATGACCGAAGGCTGGGAGTTTACGGTGGTTGGAAATGTTCAGGCGAGGCAAGTTTGGTCGGTGGTCTGAACTCGAGATTTATCGAGTTATACTCGTTTTCGACTGTGGTCGAGTGTGAGTCTTTAATCGATCATAACTTGATGACGAAGAGTTACTCGATGTGTTGGGATCACTGGAGTCGGTCAGAGCTCGCCGGCGAGGCTGCGTACGTACACGATGTTTTCGTGTATCGGGCGAGTTCGTTCGTGTGGGAGACTCGGTGATGTTCTCGTGCAACCGAGTTTGGTACTCGAGGTCGAGCTCGAGTTCGTGGAGAGCTTTGAGTGTTACTATGTTTTTAAACTTAAGCTAAAAAAAGAAGAAGAATAGAAGCAAAGGAAAAACCCGGAGGAAAATGTAAAGAGCTCGGGTACAACCCGAGTAACCTGGGAAATTTGCTCGGGTTAATGATTGAATGCTAGTTTGTTGAGTATATAATATGGACAGTTGTTGTGTAAATGCAAGATTAAGGATTGTTGATTATAATTAACAGTAAGTTGATTAAAGATGTTAAGAAATTCAAATTGGAAATTTTAGATCAAATAAATTGTAATTAAGAAATTTTATTTATTAAATGTTTAATAAGTTTGTAATTAAGAGATTTTAACATTGCCTAATTGAAGTTAATTAAGAGTTAACTAATTTGAAATATAATTAAGGAATAATATCTAATTGATTAGGTAATTAATTAAGAAATTGACGATTAATAATGGGTAATTCAGATTTAATTAATAATGAAGGTTATTAATTGATAATAAATTAAGATTAATTTAATCGATCATAAAGATAATTTAGAAATGGTTAATTTAAATGTTTGAAATTAATTGATTAATTAATGAAGGATTTATTAATCAAGAAAGTGGTAAATTCATAAGTAAACAATTTAGTTTAATATAAGTCAATTAGACTAACTATATTATACATTGATGATTTCTGTTCATTGACTTTTGAATATCTGGATTTGGGAATGGATGCTAACAAAATCAAAGGTGAGTAAATCTCACACTGTTTGATTTTTATTTAAATTTAAATGGTTAAATTTAAATAATTGGTTGAATGATTAGATTGATTGGATGTGCACTGATGATGATGTGACTTTGGTTTTGGTTGGTTCTCGAGTTAATTGTGTTTGACTCGAAGTATTTGGGTTTAAATCGTTTTAAAACTTAAGTCATAAATAAGAAAATGTTTTCATTGTTGATAGGGGCTTAATGATTTGTGATTCATCGAATTTAGTAGGGTAATTAAAACGAGTAATTAATTAATTCAATTAATTAATGTTTTGGGGTAATTAATTTAGTAATTAAGGGTTTGAATTAATTAAGTTTTAAGTTAATTAATTAAGTATAAGTAATTCATAATAATCATTGGATGGTTTGAAAATAATTTCTTAATGAAATTAATAAAATATAATTACTTTGTGGAATTAATCAAGAGATTAATTTAGATGATTAATTAAGGAGAAATTAATTTATTTAATGAAGTAAATGATAGATAGTTAATTATCGGTTGAGATAAATCAAGAATGATTAATATTTATGGTTTAATTAATGATTAACTATTTAATATAATTAATTTTGGATTAGAATAAATTGAATATAATTGGAAATCATTAATTTATATAATCAACGATGTAATTAAAGATTGATTAATTAAGATGAATTAATCAATAAGTGACTTATGAGGAAGTAATTAATATAACTAATTAAGGATTAATGTAATTAATATAGTTAATTAATTTATGAAGTAATTAAGATTACTTATTGATTTGGTTAAGAGTAATTAATATCGTGAAATTAAATAAAGATAATTACTTGAATGTAATTGAAAGATAATTAATCCAGGGTGATTAATTAAGATGAAGAAGGAAGGGTTGATTAATTAATCGATTTGGAATTAATTAATGAAGGAATCTAAGTGATTGAGATTCAGAGTTTAATTAGAATCAGTTGAATTGATCTGTACGTGATTAAGCTTTGCTTATGAATGATTGAATGGTATTGGATGCTTTGAATGAGTTGACTTCTCTAATATGAAATGTTATGTATTTTATTTGGATAACTTGAGTTAGGATGACATGAGACTCGAAGAGGACGGGAGCGGGTATTAGGAAATACCCGAAACCACTTCGAATTTTTATAGATTGATATGTGAAATCTTTATGCTGGAGTGAAGTGTTTTGGAGGAATTGGACTATTTTAAATCTAAATCTTGGGTATTTAGAAACTTATGTGTGAAATAAGTGATGTCTAAAATAAATTGTGGCTTTGTGAATTGATATGAGTTACCCGGGTTTTATATAAGTTGTATGCTTTGTATTCCATGTTGGATGAGTTTACTCACGCTGGTTTCCAACCTGACCCGGGTGTTACTTTGGTGTAATGCTCGGGTCAGACCGAGTATTACAGATTTTCAGGTAAGGAAGTTCTGGAGCTCAGGAGGCGAGCTGGATGACAAGAACGTATGGAGCGTTTCCGCTGTAATATATTATTGTGAATATGAGACATGTTGATTTGTATATGTCCAGTGTTTGAGTATATGTGTAACTCTGATATATTAAAATTGTAATTGAAAGATATATTCTTCTGTAAACTGTTATTATTTATAATTATATTTTATCCGCTGCGAATGTGAGATGTTGTTTCTGATCTTCTTCTTCTTTTATCTCTTTCTTCTTTTTCATAACTATCTGGAATTTTCGGCTTAGAAAATTTTGGGTCGTTACAATATATATAACTCTGATGAATGTTGTATAGATTATAATCTAGTGTAAAATATAAACAACTTCATGAACTGTTTATTTGATTATTACGTTCCACTACAAGATTATGTGTTTGTCTCTTGTTCTTTTCTTATTTTTTCGAATTAATCCCTAAAGATTCGTATTTCCATTCAATATGAGTTGGACATGTTTGATTTCCTGTCTACTCAAAGAGAACGAAGATAGGGCCTTTACATTTGGTATCATAGCTTTGGTTTAGCAATAACCTTTACTTTGTGGGGTTTAATTCATTAGAGATAGGGTCAATGGTACCCTAGAATGAGTTTAGCGTATTAATAGACATGAGTGCGTATTTATCAATGAATATAAAAATTGTTTTATATCGTGTTGGTTGATTTGTTGAGTGGCTTATGCATTTTGGTTAATATGAGTAATTAACGTTATTGATAGAGATATCTAAACACTCGAACGGGACAATTCGACATAGTATTGTTTTGAAATTGGGTGTTTCCAAGACCCATAAATTTTGAAAATGGACTTCAAAGTTCTAGAAAAATATAGTGATATTAGTTGAAAAATATTTATGAAAAATACTTTTGAAAGGGATTTTAAAAGGAATGAATTCAGTACTCCCCTCTTCTATCGCTGGAAAATAATTTACATAATGACTGCGCAACATCATCGACGTTCGTTTTCGAGTCTCAAAGTAAGGGAGACTTCTGAGAAGCTTTGCTACGAAATTGTTTTGGTAAACGGATTTTTGGTCTAAACTCCAAAAGTATGATTTGACATATAAAAGATATAATTATACATATTTATTTCAAATAATTTGAAATAAACCCGGTGTTTAAATTTTTAAGTTCTGTTAATTAATAATCTTCAAATTATTTGAATGAAATTAAATATTTGAATAACCAGAACTTATAAAATAAGAGAACTAAGAAATCTAAGCTAAATGTTGTGAGAAACCCGAGAGTAGAAGTTTGCAACTCTTAAATTGAAAGCAAAGAAAATTGAAACAAGTTAAAATAGTGAACATTCTAATTAAGTAAAATGAATCAAATTAATTTATATAATACCAAATTGCATTCTAATAACATATAATCAGACTTGTCAAATGTTAAAAGTTAAAATGATGATTTGGAAATGTAATGGGATATTATACAAGTAAACAAAACTTAAAAGTAACTGAAACGTATATAAATGGAAATTTAGTTGTAATAATAAATGTTGTATACTTAAGTATACTATGAAATGATTAATGACTAAATGGAATAAGCAAGTGAGCTTAAGAAAGTGGGAAAATGAATCAAATAATATCCTTGTAAATTAGTTATAAAATTAAATATAAACTTGCAAAGAAATTGTGAAATTGTATTTGTAACTTTTGAGATAACTATAAACTTAGATAAAGTCATATATAAGAAGTCGGACTCTTATAGAATGATTATAAACTAAAGTGATGATTAATAAAATGTTTTACAAATAAATTTGTTACTAAATGAAATTATGAAAATGAAGTAAATGTAAACAAAGGAATTGGTATAGCTAAGAATCAATAGAAATAAATACACAAGTTGTAAGTATATTATTGTATTCGCATACGGATTTGATTCAGATTCAAGCATAGAATTTCGAGATAATTTATATTGATCCGAGTTAGGATTTTCACTCGATTCTCGACAGCGAACCCTGGATATGGAATTTTTGATTGATTTCGAAATTCTCTATCATAGTATATGGCTATGCAAGAAGAATAATGGTTTCCGATCAAGGAACCAAATTCTGAGTCCACACTATAGAGTTGTGTGAACGACACTAGTTCGAAAGTGATAATTGTGTGATTGAGCGAGCGATCTGATTTAATATTGTGTATGGATGATATACGTAAATTGAAAATGAAAAAAATATAAAATGATTTCAATTTATGCGGTTGGATATCGTTGGTAAATAAGATGCAGGTATTAAAAATGTAGAAAATTTGGATTGCCTGATAAAAAGGTTCATGTTTATTTTGTCATTTAGTTTGATAGTTTTATGATGGAGCCACTTGGCTTTTGTTTTCTTTTATTGGTTTGGGGCCCTTAGCGGCATTTTATAGTTGTTTCGATCGAGCCACGCAAAAGAGACTGCCAAAATTTTCCGTAAATCCGGGTGCTAGTTTTTTTTTGAATTTTTAAAACTTTTAATTTTTTTTTGATACCTAACTTGTATTTTCCATAAGCCGATTGGACTAGCGTAGTAAAAACATAGTAAAAGTTTTCTAATGGTCTTTATGTTTTATAAGTTGAGTATTTTTAAAATATATTAAATGTTAAATTATTTACTTAATGCCTTTTAAGTGACGAAAAGTTTTGAGTGGGGGAGATTGTAAAGACCCGTATTTTTAGCTATTTTAGATTACTAAATTTTAGTGTAATTAATGAATTAAAATGGTCAAAATTAAAATCCTAATCATTTATTAATATGGTTATTGAATATGAACTTGAACAAGATTTTAAAATAAACTAATGTCGAAGATTTAAGTAATAACAAGTATTGAAAGGTAATGCTATGTATTAAATGAGTTTACAATCAATAGTTGGATTAAATAATAAATGTTGGATTCATTAGATGTAAATAAAGTAATCGATTGATAATTAAAATTCATTTAAAATTTAATATTGAAATTTGTTGAATATTGAACAATTAAATTGTTTAAATTCAATATTGGAAATATTTTGAATAATTGAATTCTGAATTTAACATGATCGAAAACGATGTCGAAAGTTGATGAAAATTTTATTTAAACAATAATGAAGATCGTTAACATTTAAAATTGGATTTAAAAGTGAATAATTAGAATTTGAAAATTTTATATTATAATCGAGACATTAAAATATCCTTTCAAGGCACAGTCTTGGATTTTGATGAAACCAGTTCCATTGGATTCGTAACAGTGTATTATTATCGGATTTCAAATTTCGTAGCATTTGGAGTTATCGTTTGGTCGTATGGGATATCAACGCACTGAACTAATTATCTAAAATTTAGTATTATGATTGGGTTCAAAAAGATATCTTCCACGTACGATCCAATTAGGACTTAAAACATGTTCAATTGTGTTCGGAATAGTGGTAAAACATTATAAATGCCAAATGACACGCTTCGTTTGGAGTTCGTCCGGATAAGCACGTGAATAATCGAAATAATAATAAAATAATATATCCACACATCTATAAATATGCTGCACAATAACCCTAGCCCTAAATGTGATGCCTTACCTCTATACTCACGCTAGCCAAGGACACTACGGGGTAATTCCGCCAGCTAGCTCTAAGAATAAGGTTGTTGAGGATCGACCATCCATGTAATTTCTTTTTGCAAGTACTGATATGTCAGATAGTATGAATCCGACATATCAAATACAAACTCAAAGCTACTACACAGTGGCTATGTGAACCTCGGAAACAAATATAGAAATAAACATAACAGTAAATCAGTTACAGATATCCATATCACAAAGGCGGAAACAGAGATGAATATAACATATAGAAGTGTACATCAAAGTAGTGATCACACAAGACCTGCTACATCAAAAAAGAATAGATACAAGTGCTAGAGAAAAGAATATGTATACATCAAGGAGCCTCTTTCTCGAATGTATAACAACAAAAACTACAAATCTAAAGTAGTTAGAAAAAAGTCAGATGATGGTCCCAGATAAGGAGTCAAGCAAAAGCACCTGTAACATCTCAGTCTGACCCGAGTATTATTTAATAAGAAAATAATAAACGGATCAGTCTAGCTATAAATATAAGATAAAATGAGATAGGATCCGAGATATGAAAAAAACGTATGATAACAATAATGCCATACTATGAAAGTATACATTAGATAACAAGAAAAATCATACAACATCTCGAATATTCTCAAACACCAATAAGAGTGTCATATTCTTTAACATATTCACCAAACCACAAATATTGATAAAACTTATCGGTGTAAATCACAACAATTGGTGAAATACAAATTCTAGAAATCATCAATTAGAGATCCAAAAATCACCAAGGTAGAGGCCTATCACAAATGGGAGCATGAAAACTCACCAACACGTGCATCACAAACGGGTCGCTAACACATGGTCGCTAACCATAGAGTCGGTGCAACGATGTAGTACAATAACGGTACGCCCGAGGAACCTGAAAATCGAATAATTCGGTATAAAGATGTAGTACAATAATGGTACGGCCGATGAATCGAACTCCATAAAAGAACATGGGTCGCTAGCCCATAAAAATGAGTCGAAACTCCAAAGAACCAATGGGTCGTTAGTGTAACGACCCGGAATTTTGGGTCGCCAAATTTGAACATTTAATTCATTTTAAATGTTGAATATGGATTATAATTTGATTTTGAAATAAAAAGATTTAGGTTAGTTTAATAGAATTAGTAAAATTTCAAATACGGGAATGAAATTGAAATTTGAATAATAATAGCTTAATATTAGAATTGGGATAAATGGGTGAATCTGAGTGTAATAAATATAAAAATGGTTTCTAAAAAATTTATTTAAGTTTATTTTGATTTAGATAGTAATATTGGACCATTGTATGGAATTAATAGTCGATAGATTGAATTTGGAATTTTATATTAATTTAATAATGGAATTTAATAATATAATAATGTAAATAATCAAATTTTGATTTAAACTGAATCAGAATGATTTCTAATGTGAATATAAATTTTATACGAGTTATAATAGAGTTAATAAAGTTTTAAAATGTGAAATTTTAGATGATTTCGACGATTGTGAAAATTGCTCGATTTAATCGACGAGTTAAAATAACCTTCCGGAGCACAGTCTTGGAATTTGACGAAACCAGTTCCATTGGATCCGTAATAGTTAGTTATTATCGGATTTCAATTTTCCTAGCAATCGGGGTTATCGTTTGACCCCGGTAGCTTAAAACGCTTAGAAAATACTTTAATCGATTTAAATTAAAATTGAACATTTATTTCTGTAACTCGCGCATATAACCGGCTCGAAATTGAAATTTATAAAATTCATATCTATTACATACGTTGTCAGATTTTGACGAAATTGGCGACGCCGGAATCGCAGAGATGCGTGCTACGCAGTGGAGCAGTTCTGGAACCGTTTCGAGCAAGTAAAAATTTAGGTTAAATCGAACGCCGTTCGATTTTATTTAAATTTGAACGCTCGCCGAAAACCCAAGGTGAGTTTGACTCACTCACATCTGGAATATTAGTTAATTTAAATAGTCAATATTTAAATGATTGCTTGACTGGTTGAATATGATAATTATTGTCAAATTGAATCGATATATTGTTGTGTTAATATCTGTGGATGTAGGGAAAATAGGTTGGAGGGATCCAACTGGATCCCTCACAAATAGAAATTTATTTATATTCTGTAATATATTACATTTATATTCTGTGATAAAATTGTTTTAGATCCTGTTATGCTATGCTCTGTTTATTTACCGTGGTAGATAAATTGGACATTTAATTGTGTTGTGCTCTGATTTGGTGAATACAACCTGGAAATTTAAATATAAATAAATTGGGTTTTAAGGAAAATTAAAGAAATTCTTGAATAAAGAATTTAAAAGGAATTAAATTCAAGTGATGGGTTGATAATATGAAGTGTTTGAATTTGTGGTTTAAAAAGGGAATTGAGAATGGTTTAAAATAATAGCGAGATTTATTTTAAAGAATGTGAAGTGTGCTTTCTCCTGGAAATTTTATTTTGTTTTTAAGAAAGCTTTCAAATTATAAATTTGCAGTTTAAATATGTTTAGAATATTTTTAGAAAGAAATATTATTTTAAAATGTTTTTTTAAGTGAAAGCAAATATTTTATTAAGTAATTATGGTATTTAATTATTTTTAAAAGAAGTAAAGTAGTATTAAGTTTTCAAAAGGAAATTTTAAAATGAATATTTGATTTAATAACCTTATTTTAAAAGTTAAATTTTATTTAAAATACTTAGGAAACCCCTATATATTTCCTTAAGTATTATTTTCAATTAAATAATTTCTAGAGCTTATTTTAAATATTTTAAACATATGTTTGAAAGTGATTTCCAGGAAATAGCAATGTGTTTAAAATAAAAGGAGCTATTTTTAAAGTATGGAAAGGATTTTACGGGATGAACGTAGAATTGAATTGGGATAAAACGTGTTGGATTGATAAAAAGAATTCTTTGGTTATTCTAAGATGGAAGTGTGTTTCTCTGATAGCCAAGTACGTTTTTAAAATAGATTTTTGAAACGTTAGTGTTTGAAGTTATATTAAAGAATGGTTTCAAGAAAATTATTTAAGTTGTAAGAATTTTAAAATCGAACAAATATCAAAGTAGTTATAGAAGTAATTATTTTTAAAGGGTAATTAGAAATATTATTTTAAAGAATATTATTATTATTTATACTTTATAAATGGTTCTATTTTAAAGATAATCAATTAAAGTTTTATTTGAAATTGTATAAGGATTCATAACTTTATTTTTAAATCTAGTATGACTTAACTTTATTTTACGGATAATAGTTTATATTTTATTGAGCAGTTTTATTTGAGATATTTTTAAAAGTATATATATATTTTAAATCAAGTATGTAAGAAGTTTTAATATGAATGTTTTAACATACTTTTAAGAATAAAGTATCTAAATTATTTTAAACCTTAAATATTGGTACTTGGAAGTTTTCAGAGGAAGTAAAGATTTGGAAATCTATTCCATGAGAAGAATTGGATTTGAAAAGTGTTTCAAGGGGATTCTGAAATGGAATTATATCTTGTAAAGATATTTTGATGAAATAAATAATGTGGGCAATTATTTATTGTGTGATGGATGTTTGTGAATGTTAATTGATAGTTAAATCACCGACTATCAATATTGGACAAATGCGTTGATCGTTTCGAAGAGACCGGGATCGAGATTTATTTCTCGAAAACCACTTCGATCCGGTTTGTATGTTTCGTGGAAAAACGTGTTCGGAGTCAAAGATGGAGCAGTGAAGTGCAAGGGCTAGTTGCTACTAATCCTGAGGATATTTCCAAAATGGGTGTAGTAGGAGTAGTGCCTTCGGTTCCGTTCGAACCCGGGACGGACCTGTATGAACGAATGCTTTCGAAACATCATCAGGAGGGCGATGGGGATTCTAAGCGAAACGTTCTAAAAGGTAACGCTTAGCTCAAGCCTCATCAACCGAGAATGACTGAAAATCAGGGGATATGCAGCAAGGCTTGGTGGGCAGCACCTATTTTCGGATAAGGTCATTCCTATCTAGACGTCCCTTTTATTTCGGCTTAGTGGTGCGGTTGCTGATCCCAATCGCGGGGTGATCTTACTCGGGACTATCCAGTAAGGGGTAGTCCGGGCCTTGTGTTGCAGGGGATCGGGCGTGGTCCTCGGTACGCTGATCTAGACCAGGTACTGTGACAGGTGGTACCCCAGTGCCTAGTCATTGATGGAAATCCATTCTCCATACGTGCCTTTCACGAGTTTTGTTTGTATTACCCACTCTATGGCTAGTAGCTGGAATTTAATCATGTAACAATTTTGGCTATTTTATAAGTATTTGTATATAGACCCTATTATAATATCAGAGGATTTCTATAAAAAGAGTTTTAGCTATCGTAAGGTAAAAACCCGACATATTTATTTGTGGCGTGGTCTTACGAGATGCTTTTGTTTTCAAAGGATTTTTGAAACTTTAATAATCAATTTGGGTGTATTATTATCAGCTGCTATTCTAGACTGACTCGGGTGTTATTTCATTATAATGCTCGGGTCAGACCGAGTATTATATGTTCAGGACAGGATGCTTTAGAGCAGGAGAGGAGCTAGAGTCCGAGACGTATTATCCGTATTTGTATATTTATCCGCTGCTATGATTGTATGGGATTGTCTGACTGGTAAATGTTGTTTGTATGAGATACTCTGATGATATGATGTATAAAACAGATATAGTTTCATTTTGTGTATAGATCTATTATTTACTATTATATTTTATTCCGCTGCGACTGTGAGATTCTGATATTATTTAGTTACTTCTTCTTCTTTAACCCTAATGGTTCGTATTTCTGTTCCACTTGAGTAAATTGATGTAGAATAGTGTTGACTCAGGGGTACGGATTTGCGGGTTGTTACAGTTAGCCTATAAAAGAAATGAGATGAAGCTCAATAGAACGAGGTATAGTCCCCTACGTGGACAAAGAGACATCGCATAACGCTGGTCTAAACCATAAAATGATCATCATCGATCAATAGAAAGTGTCGATTGCACTAAGCTAGTAAATAAATGAGTTTAGCTTCATATCCCATAACTACTTGCTTAAATTAAATATTTACGAACAAATTGTAGATTTCCACTCGAAGATTGTCATAAGATTTTCAATCGAACGAGTCTAAGAATTAACTGACAAAGTAAATGCAATCGTTTTATACCGCTTGTTTTGCCAAGTCGTTTAATTGGATTTCTCGAACGAATGAGGAAAAGTTTGTATATACTAATAGATTGGAAAACGATTTTATAAACGAGCTTTGTATAAAAATTAGAGTTGAAATCATCTTTATGAAAGAGTTTGAATATTTACTACTTGTATAGAAACCTTTGTATTTCAAAGTGACAAATCACAAAAATTATTGTAAAAACAATCAATCACCAAAAATTCATATACGAAGACATGAATCAAATCCATAGAAATCGATACCAAATCCATCAAAATGGATATTCCCAATAATCCCGAAAAAGAAGCTATCAAAGTCAACAAAAGTGATAACAACTAATCAGATCAATAAAAATCGATTAAAATTGGAAATCCACACAAAAAGGAAAAATTGGCTAAGAGAAGCAGGTTCAGTCGACTGAACTCAGTGGTCATTCGACTGGTGCTATATTTGGAAACATTCGGTTTCCAAGTTTAGTCGACTGAACTCAGTGGCCTGTGGACTGATACAGGGATGAGAATTTTCTATCCCCAGGTTCAGTCGACTAAACTCAGAGGTCAGTCGACTGATACAGGGACCAGAATTTTATTTCCCCAAATTCAGTCGACCGAACCTACAGTTCAATCGACTGAACTGCGATTTGTAGTATTCTCAACCTAGCCCCAAGAAGGAAAAATATCCTAACCGAGGGCGATCGAGCGAGCATGGAGACTAGGGATTTATGCCCAGCGACAACCTAGCCTTATAGGCTCTTCGATACACCCCAAAACATGTCCAAACATCCATCGTAGGATTTTCATAAAATTGGACAACAAAAAACCAAAATTGGAACATACATCAATCCAATTCAAATCAAAAGCAAATGATTATGAAATAAATGTTAGGAATTTATACCTAACAACAAAGAGAGTTATAGACATAGATGTGAGTTCAAAAACTCACCTTTTAAACCCAAAATCAATGAAGGAGAAGCTTTTAAAACAAGGCAAGATCAATTCCTCTTCACTATACCTCTAGAATCTTCAATCTTTTATCAAAGGTAAAGTTTTTCCCAAGTTAGGTTATAGGAAATTCCAAAAATTGAAGAGAGACTGAGATGGAGAAGATGAAGAGGATGCTTACTTAAGCTTCTCTTGGATTTTGGACTCGAATTTGAGTTTCCTAAGAAAATTAGGACTTAGGAATTTCTAATTTCCAATCTTTTCCCCCATTTTTCTCTTGAGCTTGAGTGTTAGAAAATGAGGAATGAAATGAATGAAGAGGAGTTGGGCTAGAGTGTTTGGCAAAGGAGTTGGGTTCTCATATTGGGTTAGCGGGCTGAAACCCAAACCCAAAGCCCTAAATGAAAATATCAAAATTCTACTCAACTCCAAACATATCAATGTTTATACTCAAAATGGTCGCAAATGCCATTTTGAACTCAATAGAAGTAGTCTCGAGTCCTAATTCGACTGTTTGCAAAAAGTGACATTTCAGACTTAAATCCGACTAACGATGCTATATTTAAATATACAATCATAAAACATGCGTGTTGTTACAGTCTCCCTTCTTTAAAGTAATTGCGTTCTCGTAATACTTAAGAAGAAAATAAAGAGTAACAACCATAAAAGCATATCAACACAAAAAAAATTTGAAATAAGAAGTTCACCTTTATGGAGCACGAGAGTGTAAGTCCGAATGCGTTCGCTCGATGAATTCTTTGGATTCCCAAGAGCAATCCTTATGATTTTAGGACCATTGAACTTTCACAAGCGAAATATCTTTATTTCAAAGGCATTTAACCTCCGTAGCAATGATACGAATAGGATGTTGCTCATAAGACAAACTAGGTGACACTTCAATAACGTCGGGCCCAAAGAATAGAATCGGAATCCCTAAGGCATTTCCATAGTTGAGAAACGTGAAACACGTCATGAATAGCAGAAAATTGAGCCGGTAATAAAAGGCGATAAGCCACGGAACCAATACGTTCGGTGATGGGAAATGGACCAATATATCGAGGCGCTAATTTTCCCGATCGATCGAAACGAACAATATCCTTCATAGATGAATAACACGAATAAACGCAAAATCTGCCACAGAAAATTCTAATTTCCTTCTTCGGTTATCTGCATAGGATTTTTGTCCACTTTGAGCTTCTTTCATCCTATGACGGATAAGGTCAATCTTTTCTGTGGAATCACGAATAAAATCTGGACCTAAAATCAACTTCTCACCGGCCTCAATCCAACAAGAAGGAGATCGCATGGCCTTCCATAGAGTGCCTCGAAAGGTGACATACTAATACTAGATTGGAATCTATTATTATAGGAAAACTCAACAAGAGAAATATGATCTTCCCAACTTCCATCAAAATCAAGAACACATGCACGAAGGAGATCTTCAAGGGTTTGATTCACACGCTCGGTTTGTCCATCGGACTGAGGATGATAAGCGATGCTAAAATTAAGCTTCGTTCCCAAAGCTTTTTGAAGACTCTTCCAAAAACCACTAGTAAACAATGGATCACGATCTCTAATAATAGAAGTAGGAACTCCATGCAATTTAACAATTTATTTAACATAAAGTTTGGCCAAAAGAGGTATGGTTCGATTAGACCGAACGGGAATAAAATGTGCGGATTTTGTAAGTCTATCCACAATCACCCATAAACTATCATGGCGCGAACGAAAACGGGGAAGGCCGCCAATAAAGTCCATGGAGACATGATCCCACTTCCAAATTGGAATGCCCAAGGTTGCAATAACCCACCGGGCCTTTGATGCTCGGCCTTTATGAGTTGGCAAGTTTTGCAACGCTTAATGAAGTTAGAAATATCGGAATTTATTCCATCCCAATAATAAAGTCGCTTCATATTCGCGTACATTTTACTACTATCGTTATGAATGGTAAATTTAGAACAATGAGAATCTTCTAAAATGTCTTTACGAAGATTACCAATATTTGGCACGATAAGTCTATTAAATTTTCGAATGTCGCCATCAGCATCGATTTCAAAGTGTTTCAAACCATCACTATTTCAATCCCGACAACTTTGGCTAAGAAAAACCAATTTGAGGTCATGCTTTTGAGCTTCAAGAATGCGGTCTAAAGGAGATGGAAGCCTTAAGGCTACATAGAACAAGAGATGAACACAAATCGGATTCACGATCTCGAATCTCATAAGTGGACAAAGTCTCGAGATCATTCCATTCGGATATCATCATAGAAACAACCGCTTGTTGCTTACGACTAAGGGCATCGGCAACACGATTTCCCTTTCCAGGGGTATAAAGGATATCAAGGTTATAAGATCAAGGAACTCGAGCCAACGTTGTTGATGCAAATTAAGTTCCTTTTGAGAAAATAAATACTTAAAAGATTTATGATCGGTATAGAGAACAAATTTCTCTCCTAAAATATAATTACGCCAAATTCTAAGGGCGAAAACAATAGCCGTGAGCTCTAAATCATGAGTGGCATATCTAATCTCGGCGGGCTTTAATTGCCTAAAAGCATAAGCAATAACACGTTCCCTTCGCATGAGAATGGCTCCCTAACCAACACGACTAGCATCGGTATAAACAATAAAGTCTTGGTTCCTATCGGGAATCATAGGGATAGGTGCATCTGAAAGGAGTTCTTTTAATCTTTGAAAATAAGCTTCACATTTGTCTGACCAAATGTATTTAACTCCCTTCTTTGTCAAACTAGTAAGTGGAACGGAAATTTTATCAAAGTCTTTTATGAAATGACAGTAATAGCCTACCAATCCAAGGAAGCTACGAATTTCCGTCATACTCTCCGGTCTCTTCCAACTTTGAATCACTTCAATCTTTGAAGGATCCACGGAAATTCCGGATTCAGAAATAATATGTCCAAGAAATTTCACACGAGATTGCCAAAAGTGGCACTTAGAAAATTTTGCTTTCAATTGATTGCTCCTAAAAGTTTCTAACATAATCCGAAGATGCTTTTCATGATCTTCCTCGGTTTTAGAATAAACAAGAATATCATCTATAAAGATGAGAACAAATCGATCGAAGAAGTCTTTGAAAACTCGATTTATAAGGTCAATGAAATAAGCTGGAGCATTCGTTAAACCAAATGGCATAACAAGCCATTCATAAGATCCATAACGAGTACGAAACGATGTCAAAGGAATGCTATCTTTGCAATACGAAGCTGATGAAGATCGGTTGCTAAGTCTAACTTTGAAAAGACTCTAGCACCGTTAAGCTAGTCAAATAATTCATCAATCCGAGGTAAGGGATATTTATTCTTGATGGTAAGATCGTTAAGCTTGCGGTAGTCAACGCAAAGCCTTAGTGTACCATTGGATTTCATCACAAAAATAGCTGAAGCTCCCTAGGACGAATAAATGCTTCGCTTCCAATTCGGATAATTGTTTACGCATCTCCTCATTTTCTTTATTAGACATACGATAGGGAGGACGGGTTATAGGTAGAACTCCAGGGATAGATTAATTCTGAACTCAATTGCTCGCTTAGGGGTTAATCCTAAGAAGGGCTCAAATATGTCTGGAAATTCACGAACAACATGAATAAGGGAAATGACATCTTCCTCATCATCATTATCGTCATCATGAGGGTTTAGAGAATATAAGGATGCTGCCAATTTGGAATCCGAATCTTTAAGAACAATAGAAATTTGCTTAGCAGATTGAGGATGTCGAAGATGAATAGTCCTCTCAGGACATTAGATGTGGGCTTCATAACGGTTAAGCTCATCCATTTCCAAAATCATTCCGAAACCTAAGTAGTGCATGACATGCAAATTGGCATAAAAGAATAATCACATAAATCATACAACATCTCGAATATTCAAACACCAAAAACTACAAAATCTAAACTAGTTAGAGAAAAGTCAGATGATGGTCCCAGATAAGGAGTCAAGCAGAAGCACCTGTAACATCTCAGTCTGACCCGAGTTGTAACGTACGCGGATTTTCGTTGCCGAAAAACCGAATAGTTATGGGTTTTTAAAAAAGAATTTAATAAAAGAAAAAGAGAGAAGATAGAGAAGAGATAGAAAATAGAGGGAGAAAAGAAATTTGAAAATAAGAGAATAGAAAAAACAGAAGATAGAAATTTTTTAAAATAGAACGGGACAGAAAGGAAACAACAGAACAACAACAGAATCTCACAATTCGCAGCGGAACAACATATAATAATAAATGAATAATCTTTAAACAAAGAACTATATCAGTTATTACATTACATTCATTTCATTACATCATATCATCAGAGTGTACAACATCATACAACAACAAACAGTGCAGTGGAAAAAGAAATACTATATACTAGTAATACGCCATGCCAACCAGCTTGCCTCCAGCAACTCCAGAATATCCAGAATATCCTGATAAACCTAACTCTTAACTGCCCGTGTGGAAATTGGTGGGCACCCAGAGTTTAGGAAGGAAAACAATAAACTCCAAGTCAGTCATGTGACTGGTGTGAGAACTCAAAACAGTTTATTTATCTTTTAAAATCAAAATAGAGGAATATTTTTAAATTAATTCGCAATGCTTTTAAAAATGAGACTACCATAAGGCCTCCCGCAGACACACACATGCAAACGCAGAATCGGAGGAGATTTCTCCTTATGATAGTCAAAGATGCTTGATACGCATTTAAAAGAACATTTGATATTATTATTAGTGCATAGTGTAGAGGAAATTTCATTTCAAAAGTAGAATATAAATCTTAGCCAACATAGACATTTCGAACTATGCCTACTATAGCTACCATCCAAACAGTGGTGACCACCATAAGTGAATAGCAGGTTCTACAACTAATACCGTACAAGTCTCGTATTGTTTCTTTGGATTTCCAACGAATGATCAGGCCAAGGAACTTCCCATTGCCACATGAGAATGCCTCTGGATGGACATCCCCGAGAACCAAACCGGATCTCTACCAACACAAGGCCGGGTTACTCCTAACTGAGTAACAACTGACCGAATATGCCATCCCCCGGTCCTTTGGGACCTTTTCACCGAGCGCTCGTAATCAATTCACACAATCATAAAGTGTTTTCAACATGAGTAAGTATCTGGGCTCCATACCATGATACCACCCTTTTCCAGAAGGAAATGCACATATCCTAAAGGGCGCTACCCCTCATAACCTTGCCGCATCTTTCCTGTTTTGACCATTCACGGGGTGTGAGGCTCGACGAAGTCACGTCCACAAAAACATACTTTATACAAAAGCCATGCTTTGGGTCAACAAATGATCAACACAATGATCACTAAGATAGACGATCAAATAAATGATCCTATCACAAATAATCAACACAATGATCATTTCAGCATCACTCAGCATGTCACATTACCAAATTGGGAATATATCGCTGATAACATTCAACTACATAACCTCTGAGCACATACGTCTCAAAGAAGGGTGTTAAGCAAAGAATAAATTCTCCGCCACCAACAGAAATATATTTGAAAGAAATCGGCTTTATATCTCAACTTGTAATGTCAGGCATACAATCCATACAAGTCTGTTCCGGGCTCGAACAGAACCGAAGGCACTTACAAAGAAGTCCTTGCAATCCGGATATTCACAATCCTGATCGGATTCACCATCACATATGGAGAACTCAATACCGTAGCTACTCGGTGCAGAGTCAATCGATAGTTCATCCTATCGCTCTCGCAAATATCCGGTCTTCAACACCGATCTTCAAATGCGATTCACAACGACGTATCACATATTCGGAGTGGGTTATACGACCCCATGGTCCTTTCCCGGTTAACCCGAATAGTGAGCGCTTATTCAAAAATAAGTGTGCATTCAAATTCAATCAATTCACATCAAATACCCATTCAAAGGGAAACATTGATAGTCGATTATTGAACTATCAATGGATATGCATACATCACCAGATTCCAAATAATTTTCCAAACTATTTATTTTCCAAAATATCTTTACAAGATATATATAATTTCAACACTTCAAAAATAAATCAATATTTATTTTTAACAAGTTCCACTCTCACATATAAATTCCATAATGAATTTATATTTCCAAAATATCTATGCATATACGATTTCAATAATTCATTTCGATTTATCTTCAAAAAGATAAATTCTAATATTCACTTCTTATTGGAAAACATTTCCATACTTATTTATTCATAAGTAATTCACAAATCTTTTTATTTTCAACCTTGGAAAATATTCTATATACTTAAATCGAATTAAGTATATAATTCATTCTTTAAGAAAATCATTCTCTTAAACATATTTATTTGGGCCAAAACGAATGTTACGCAAAACATCGTTACGACAACCCAAAATCACTAGTATAGGGATTCGAAATTAAAATAGATATATAAATCCCAATACTATACAAAACATTTCCTTTCGGAAATCATCTATTATAACAACAGTGTTATAATCTACCATTTCCTTTTATTTCCCGAAAACATCTATTTCAACAATAAATGTTGAAATCTATGATTTCAAATCTCAACATATTTTAAAACATCATTAGATCGTTTTAATTTTATTTAAGACATCACATTCTAAATAATTTCTTTAACATATTATTCACTATTCAAAAACGTGAATATATTGTTAACCAATTTCATTTCTTCTATTCATTTTAGTTTAAGGAATTATTCACTGTCTAAAACATGAATATAACTTCATAAATAAATTGCAACAATTTACTTATCAAAATAAGTAGTTTGCGAATTTATAAAACAATGTTTATAAATTCTATTTCTATTTCTTTTATAACAACTTCCTTTTATAAATTTCCTTTATTAACTTATCTCAATTCATATCACAATGATATATTAAAAATTTCATATTATAAGTCAAATACTTATAATTTATTTGTTTATAAAATCATTCCTTTAAACTTCACAAATTTTATAAATCTTATAACTTATAAGATTCATCTATTTATCCAAAATCTTATTCTTTTAAATAACTTCACAAATTTTATAAACCTACTGTTTATAAAATTCCAATTATAACTTCACCGTTCATAGTTCTATAAATTCATTCATTTGTGAAATTCATTCACAATTCATCCTAACTCTTATAAAAACTTCGTTTTATAATTCCAATATTTTTATTTACAAAAATCCGTTTGTAAATCTTTTATATAAATCAATTTATACTGTTTAAAAATTTTTATTTATAACTTCATCGTTATAATTCTATAATTCCATTTCTATTTATGAAATTCATTTACAATTTATTCTAACACTTATAAAAGCTTGTTTTATAATTCTTATAATTTTAATTTATAAATATCAATTTATAAATCTTTTTAATATAAAACAATTTATATTATTCTTTTGAAACATCTTCACAGTTCTTTATAATTTCATCACTTTTATTCATTTTATAATAGATTCAAAAATCCCAGTTTAAATTATTTTGTCAAATCATTAATCCCATATTCTCAAAAATCAACTTTTAACTATATTTCTCAAAAATCATAATTTTTATAACATAAAAATTATAACGTTTATTTATTATAATGGATCAATTCCAAAAATATTTAATAAACGTATATTTCCAAAAATCCTTTTAGAAATTAAAATCGTTGTTTTTAAATTTCAAAATTTGGATCCGATGATGTAACACATCAATAGTCAATCACGATTTTCACACATCATATATCATCCATGATAAACAATCAAATATCACAATATATGAAATCAAATAAATATTGTGAGGAATCCAGTTGGATCCCTCCAACCTGTTTCCCTGCATCCACAGACATTAGCACAATACCATTCCGTTTCAAGACGGAACATCGCGGTATATGGGATTTTATAAATATATATCCGCTTACTAACGGCGTAATAGGGTCTCATCCGCTAAAAGAAAATGCGGGAAATCAATCAACTGCAATATATACATATGCCAATATATATATATTGCTATGTATATAATATAATACCAATTCCACTTCGAGGTGGAATATCGCGGTATATGTGTGTAATAAATAACCTCCGCTTACTAACGGCGCATAGGGTCTATTCACATCCAATATATATATAACAATCATCATTCAAGCATTCAATCAACATAGTCAATCAATTTTAAATTTAACTATTTAAAATTTAAATAACAACGAAATTCCTTTTGAGTGAGAAGTTCTCACCTTTTATTCCCGTTTGCAATCCACTTCCAAATTCAACTTGTTTTCTTCATTTATACCTTGTATAAATATTTACACAATTTATTAATATTCGAACCAATCGAATAAATTAAATTTTCATTAGATAATTTCGATTGATTGGTGATTTGATTTTTTTTATAGTTAAATTAATTGATGGTTTTATTTAAACCAATTTCTTCTTTAAAATTTTATTTAACTAAAATTTAAATTTCCTTTAGATTGAATTTATTTAACTAAAAGTTTAAAAATAAATTTTCCTTTAAAATTTATTTCTACTAATTCTTTTACCTTAGATTAATATCTTTTTAAATAAATTTGTTTTAACCAAAAATTTAAATTTTAAAAACTAGAATTCCTTTAATAAATTATTTTATCAAATGATTTGAATTCTTAGCAAATTTCTTTTACAAAAATATTTTTCATTTGAAACTAAATTTATATTTAACTGATAATTTTGTTTTAATAAATAAATTTAATTTTAAACATATCTTCTTTTAAATAAATTTGATTAACTGATCCTTTTACTTTAAAATTTATTCTATCTAGAAATTTTCAATTGAATTAAATTTCCTTTTATATAAATTATTCTTAGTAACACAAAAATAATTTAGATTTAATTAACTTATCTTATAATTAAATTTATTTATCTAATTTTTCTTAGGAAAAAATTATTTTCCTTTCAACTGCATATAGGATATTCAATTTACTGTTTTAAATTTAAATACTTATTTCTAAATAATTAAAGAGTTTAAATTGTTTTAAACTTACTATCTGTATTTTTCTATACTTATATATATACATACATACATATATATATATATATATATATATATATATTTATAAATCCTTATTGTTTGTTAAAATCTTATATATTTTTTTTCCTTCACTGTATAAACTTTTTCAACAGTTTTCTCTTTTTTTTTTCTGCATATAAAATCAAAAATTGAAAAACAAAGATTTTTAAAATTACCTTATAATCGTTCGAGCCCCATCACGTCAGTGAATCGCCGACACACGCAACTCCCTCTTCATCGGCCTCGTCCCATTGCCGCCGCGCCTCCTCGAGTCGCGCCACCATCGCGTGCCACCCCCAAATCAATGCCATCAATCGCGTCTCCCCCCATCGCGACATCACGTCGCCGCCTCCATCTCGAGAATCGCGCTCGAACTTCCATGGCGCCGCGCGTTCGCGTGCCCTCCACGACATCGCGACATCTCCGATGAGTCGCCCAATCTAACTGCACGCATCCAAATAGCCCTAGCCGCCTACCGTCTTGCGCGCGCCTAGCTCTGATATCGCGATTTCCTCCCTCGAGCGCGCGATTTCCTTTCCCCATTTTTTTTTATTTACTGAGTTCGGCATTGATTTGAAATTGAAGAAGAAGGAAAGGGGGGAAAGTAACTTGATTTGGAAACGAATAGAAAGGGGCTTCGGCCATTAAAATTTCTTTTTCTCGTTACTTTGCAAATGAACTGAAGGAGGGAGGGAACGTGATTTATCAGAGAAGAGGTATGTTGGTCACGGTTTCTATCGTGAATTTAGGCATGGATTTAGGGAAGAGAACGTGTGTTAGTTTGACCAAAAATTTAAATTTAAATTTAAATTTAAATCGTTGAAAATTTCAACGCGTTTAGGTGTCGTGTGCTCACGTATTAACTCCGAAAAATACGAAATTTGAAATCCGAGAATAATTCAATATTACGGACCCAATGGAACTAGTTTCGTCGAATTCCGAGACTGTGCCTCGGACGGCTATTTTTAAATATCGATTCGAACGATTAAATTTCAAAACTGAACAATTCATTTTAAATTTCAATTCTGAAGCTTCTAAAATCTTCAATATTATCAATATGAATTTTACAAGCCTTTGAAATATTTTTAATTGGCTTAAGTTTGAAGATTCAAATTTTTATTCAACTTCCAATAGATTAAATTCTATAATTTAATCGTCATATTCAAAGTTATATTGAAAATTCAATCCAAACCATCATTCGAATATTTAAAATTAATTAAATATTTCAAATTAAATTATTCAAAATTCTGGGTCGTTACAATCCTCCCCCCTTAAAAGAATTTCGTCCCGAAATTACAAGTTAAGAAGAATGCCCTTATCCCGTCTATCATTTTTCACAATTCAAATAATTTTATCAACTACTAACCTAAATCTTTTTACTAGAGATTTATTATCATTTCAACTAGCTTTTCAACTTCATTTATAGGTTTCAAACAAATATTGTTTTCCTTAACAATTCAAGTTTAAATTCAAATTCAAATTTCAAACTTTCAAATTTTTCTCAAAATTTTTCTAACACCCTAAATTTTTGAAAAATTTCGCCAGCGTTTCCTTTGCGCGGCTCGACCGGTACGACTACAAAATGGCACCACGGCCCCTCAGAATCAAAAAGAAAAGAGAAAAGCCAAGTGGCTAGAGAAGAAAGTCATCAAATCTCATACTGAAATTGAAATACGTACCTTTTTGTCGAGCAATTCAATTTTATCTTTGAAATAAAAATCTCAATCCCTTTATACACCTGTATAACCTGCTAACAGTAGCATCCATATCCAACATTCAAACTATTTTGCCAATTCTATTACAAAATTTTTTAACATATATTTCTTATACGTTTTTATTTCACTATTGAAGTTACATATTCAATTTCATTCAATTTCACGTTTCAATTCAATTCACGATTTCAAATTCATTCGAATTCAATTCTCAATTTAAATTCTATTTGAATTAAATTCTAAATTCTAAATATTGAATTCTATTGATTAACTAATTTAATTCAATTTGTACATTCACATTACTACATTGAATTAGTTTCATTCACTAATTCATTTCAAATTTCATTCCCTTGGAGATTATATCACAAATGAATAAATTATCAAGTTAATTTACTTAAATCCAATCCATTTTATTTAATTTCATATACTAATGATAAAAATTCAATATTATCACTTCCTAACAATCATGCAACCATATACTATGATAATTCATAGAAAATCATTTCTTTTTCTATACAAAAATAGTTTTGGGCAAAATTATCTTATTCACCCGATTCAAAAACAATTTTATATTCACTAACAAATACGCGCTCATATCTATTATTACACTCAAACTCATTCTAGAGTACTGCTGGCTCTATCTCTAATGAGTAATACCCAACAGAACCATGGTTTTCGCTTAACCATCAGCTCTGATACCAAATGTAACGTACGCGGATTTTCGTTGCCGAAAAACCGAATAGTTATGGGTTTTTAAAAAAGAATTTAAGAAAAGAAAAAGAGAGAAGATAGAGAAGAGATAGAAAATAGAGGGAGAAAAGAAATTTGAAAATAAGAGAATAGAAAAAACAGAAGATAGAAATTTTTTAAAATAGAACGGGACAGAAAGGAAACAACAGAACAACAATAGAATCTCACAATTCGCAGCGGAACAACATATAATAATAAATGAATAATCTTTAAACAAAGAACTATATCAGTTATTACATTACATTCATTTCATTACATCATATCACCAGAGTGTACAACATCATACAACAACAAACAGTGCAGTGGAAAAAGAAATACTATATACTAGTAATACGCCATGCCAACCAGCTTGCCTCCAGCAACTCCAGAATATCCAGAATATCCTGATAAACCTAACTCTTAACTGCCCGTGTGGAAATTGGTGGGCACCCAGAGTTTAGGAAGGAAAACAATAAACTCCAAGTCAGTCATGTGACTGGTGTGAGAACTCAAAACAGTTTATTTATCTTTTAAAATCAAAATAGAGGAATATTTTTAAATTAATTCGCAATGCTTTTAAAAATGAGACTACCATAAGGCCTCCCGCACACACACACATGCAAACGCAGAATCGGAGGAGATTTCTCCTTATGATAGTCAAAGATGCTTGATACGCATTTAAAAGAACATTTGATATTATTATTAGTGCATAGTGTAGAGTAAATTTCATTTCAAAAGTAGAATATAAATCTTAGCCAACATAGACATTTCGAACTATGCCTACTATAGCTACCATCCAAACAGTGGTGACCACCATAAGTGAATAGCAGGTTCTACAACTAATACCGTACAAGTCTCGTATTGTTTCTTTGGATTTCCAACGAATGATCAGGCCAAGGAACTTCCCATTGCCACATGAGAATGCCTCTGGATGGACATCCCCGAGAACCAAACCGGATCTCTACCAACACAAGGCCGGGTTACTCCTAACTGAGTAACAACTGACCGAATATGCCATCCCCCGGTCCTTTGGGACCTTTTCACCGAGCGCTCGTAATCAATTCACACAATCATAAAGTGTTTTCAACATGAGTAAGTATCTGGGCTCCATACCATGATACCACCCTTTTCCAGAAGGAAATGCACATATCCTAAAGGGCGCTACCCCTCATAACCTTGCCGCATCTTTCCTGTTTTGACCATTCACGGGGTGTGAGGCTCGACGAAGTCACGTCCACAAAAACATACTTTATACAAAAGCCATGCTTTGGGTCAACAAATGATCAACACAATGATCACTAAGATAGACGATCAAATAAATGATCCTATCACAAATAATCAACACAATGATCATTTCAGCATCACTCAGCATGTCACATTACCAAATTGGGAATATATCGCTGATAACATTCAACTACATAACCTCTGAGCACATACGTCTCAAAGAAGGGTGTTAAGCAAAGAATAAATTCTCCGCCACCAACAGAAATATATTTGAAAGAAATCGGCTTTATATCTCAACTTGTAATGTCAGGCATACAATCCATACAAGTCTGTTCCGGGCTCGAACAGAACCGAAGGCACTTACAAAGAAGTCCTTGCAATCCGGATATTCACAATCCTGATCGGATTCACCATCACATATGGAGAACTCAATACCGTAGCTACTCGGTGCAGAGTCAATCGATAGTTCATCCTATCGCTCTCGCAAATATCCGGTCTTCAACACCGATCTTCAAATGCGATTCACAACGACGTATCACATATTCGGAGTGGGTTATACGACCCCATGGTCCTTTCCCGGTTAACCCGAATAGTGAGCGCTTATTCAAAAATAAGTGTGCATTCAAATTCAATCAATTCACATCAAATACCCATTCAAAGGGAAACATTGATAGTCGATTATTGAACTATCAATGGATATGCATACATCACCAGATTCCAAATAAGTTTCCAAATTATTTATTTTCCAAAATATCTTTACAAGATATATATAATTTCAACACTTCAAAAATAAATCAATATTTATTTTTAACAAGTTCCACTCTCACATATAAATTCCATAATGAATTTATATTTCCAAAATATCTATGCATATACGATTTCAATAATTCATTTCGATTTATCTTCAAAAAGATAAATTCTAATATTCACTTCTTATTGGAAAACATTTCCATACTTATTTATTCATAAGTAATTCACAAATCTTTTTATTTTCAACCTTGGAAAATATTCTATATACTTAAATCGAATTAAGTATATAATTCATTCTTTAAGAAAATCATTCTCTTAAACATATTTATTTGGGCCAAAACGAATGTTACGCAAAACATCGTTACGACAACCCAAAATCACTAGTATAGGGATTCGAAATTAAAATAGATATATAAATCCCAATACTATACAAAACATTTCCTTTCGGAAATCATCTATTATAACAACAGTGTTATAATCTACCATTTCCTTTTATTTCCCGAAAACATCTATTTCAACAATAAATGTTGAAATCTATGATTTCAAATCTCAACATATTTTAAAACATCATTAGATCGTTTTAATTTTATTTAAGACATCACATTCTAAATAATTTCTTTAACATATTATTCACTATTCAAAAACGTGAATATATTGTTAACCAATTTCATTTCTTCTATTCATTTTAGTTTAAGGAATTATTCACTGTCTAAAACATGAATATAACTTCATAAATAAATTGCAACAATTTACTTATCAAAATAAGTAGTTTGCGAATTTATAAAACAATGTTTATAAATTCTATTTCTATTTCTTTTATAACAACTTCCTTTTATAAATTTCCTTTATTAACTTATCTCAATTCATATCACAATGATATATTAAAAATTTCATATTATAAGTCAAATACTTATAATTTATTTGTTTATAAAATCATTCCTTTAAACTTCACAAATTTTATAAATCTTATAACTTATAAGATTCATCTATTTATCCAAAATCTTATTCTTTTAAATAACTTCACAAATTTTATAAACCTACTGTTTATAAAATTCCAATTATAACTTCACCGTTCATAGTTCTATAAATTCATTCATTTGTGAAATTCATTCACAATTCATCCTAACTCTTATAAAAACTTCGTTTTATAATTCCAATATTTTTATTTACAAAAATCCGTTTGTAAATCTTTTATATAAATCAATTTATACTGTTTAAAAAATTTTATTTATAACTTCATCGTTATAATTCTATAATTCCATTTCTATTTATGAAATTCATTTACAATTTATTCTAACACTTATAAAAGCTTGTTTTATAATTCTTATATTTTTAATTTATAAATATCAATTTATAAATCTTTTTAATATAAAACAATTTATATTATTCTTTTGAAACATCTTCACAGTTCTTTATAATTTCATCACTTTTATTCATTTTATAATAGATTCAAAAATCCCAGTTTAAATTATTTTGTCAAATCATTAATCCCATATTCTCAAAAATCAACTTTTAACTATATTTCTCAAAAATCATAATTTTTATAACATAAAAATTATAACGTTTATTTATTATAATGGATCAATTCCAAAAATATTTAATAAACGTATATTTCCAAAAATCCTTTTAGAAATTAAAATCGTTGTTTTTAAATTTCAAAATTTGGATCCGATGATGCAACACATCAATAGTCAATCACGATTTTCACACATCATATATCATCCATGATAAACAATCAAATATCACAATATATGAAATCAAATAAATATTGTGAGGAATCCAGTTGGATCCCTCCAACCTGTTTCCCTGCATCCACAGACATTAGCACAATACCATTCCGTTTCAAGACGGAACATCGCGGTATATGGGATTTTATAAATATATATCCGCTTACTAACGGCGTAATAGGGTCTCATCCGCTAAAAGAAAATGCGGGAAATCAATCAACTGCAATATATACATATGCCAATATATATATATTGCTATGTATATAATATAATACCAATTCCACTTCGAGGTGGAATATCGCGGTATATGTGTGTAATAAATAACCTCCGCTTACTAACGGCGCATAGGGTCTATTCACATCCAATATATATATAACAATCATCATTCAAGCATTCAATCAACATAGTCAATCAATTTAAATTTAACTATTTAAAATTTAAATAACAACGAAATTCCTTTTGAGTGAGAAGTTCTCACCTTTTATTCCCGTTTGCAATCCACTTCCAAATTCAACTTGTTTTCTTCATTTATACCTTGTATAAATATTTACACAATTTATTAATATTCGAATCAATCGAATAAATTAAATTTTCATTAGATAATTTCGATTGATTGGTGATTTGATTTTTTTTATAGTTAAATTAATTGATGGTTTTATTTAAACCAATTTCTTCTTTAAAATTTTATTTAACTAAAATTTAAATTTCCTTTAGATTGAATTTATTTAACTAAAAGTTTAAAAATAAATTTTCCTTTAAAATTTATTTCTACTAATTCTTTTACCTTAGATTAATATCTTTTTAAATAAATTTGTTTTAACCAAAAATTTAAATTTTAAAAACTAGAATTCCTTTAATAAATTATTTTATCAAATGATTTGAATTCTTAGCAAATTTCTTTTACAAAAATATTTTTCATTTGAAACTAAATTTATATTTAACTGATAATTTTGTTTTAATAAATAAATTTAATTTTAAACATATCTTCTTTTAAATAAATTTGATTAACTGATCCTTTTACTTTAAAATTTATTCTATCTAGAAATTTTCAATTGAATTAAATTTCCTTTTATATAAATTATTCTTAGTAACACAAAAATAATTTAGATTTAATTAACTTATCTTATAATTAAATTTATTTATCTAATTTTTCTTAGGAACAAATTATTTTCCTTTCAACTGCATATAGGATATTCAATTTACTGTTTTAAATTTAAATACTTATTTCTAAATAATTAAAGAGTTTAAATTGTTTTAAACTTACTATCTGTATTTTTCTATACTTATATATATATATATATATATATATATATATATATTTATAAATCCTTATTGTTTGTTAAAATCTTATATATTTTTTTTCCTTCACTGTATAAACTTTTTCAACAGTTTTCTCTTTTTTTTTTTCTGCATATAAAATCAAAAATTGAAAAACAAAGATTTTTAAAATTACCTTATAATCGTTCGAGCCCCATCACGTCAGTGAATCGCCGACACACGCAACTCCCTCTTCATCGGCCTCGTCCCATTGCCGCCGCGCCTCCTCGAGTCGCGCCACCATCGCGTGCCACCCCCAAATCAATGCCATCAATCGCGTCTCCCCCCATCGCGACATCACGTCGCCGCCTCCATCTCGAGCATCGCGCTCGAACTTCCATGGCGCCGCGCGTTCGCGTGCCCTCCACGACATCGCGACATCTCCGATGAGTCGCCCAATCTAACTGCACGCATCCAAATAGCCCTAGCCGCCTACCGTCTTGCGCGCGCCTAGCTCTGATATCGCGATTTCCTCCCTCGAGCGCGCGATTTCCTTTCCCCATTTTTTTTATTTACTGAGTTCGGCATTGATTTGAAATTGAAGAAGAAGGAAAGGGGGGGAAAGTAACTTGATTTGGAAACGAACAGAAAGGGGCTTCGGCCATTAAAATTTCTTTTTCTCGTTACTTTGCAAATGAACTGAAGGAGGGAGGGAACGTGATTTATCAGAGAAGAGGTATGTTGGTCACGATTTCTATCATGAATTTAGGCATGGATTTAGGGAAGAGAACGTGTGTTAGTTTGACCAAAAATTTAAATTTAAATTTAAATTTAAATCGTTGAAAATTTCAACGCGTTTAGGTGTCGTGTGCTCACGTATTAACTCCGAAAAATACGAAATTTGAAATCCGAGAATAATTCAATATTACGGACCCAATGGAACTGGTTTCATCGAATTCCGAGACTGTGCCTCGGACGGCTATTTTTAAATATCGATTCGAACGATTAAATTTCAAAACTGAACAATTCATTTTAAATTTCAATTCTGAAGCTTCTAAAATCTTCAATATTATCAATATGAATTTTACAAGCCTTTGAAATATTTTTAATTGGCTTAAGTTTGAAGATTCAAATTTTTATTCAACTTCCAATAGATTAAATTCTATAATTTAATCGTCATATTCAAAGTTATATTGAAAATTCAATCCAAACCATCATTCGAATATTTAAAATTAATTAAATATTTCAAATTAAATTATTCAAAATTCTGGGTCGTTACACGAGTATTATTTAATAAGAAAATAATTAACGGATCAGTCTAGCTATGCATATTAGATAAAATGAGATAGGATCCGAAACAATAATGCCATACTATGAAAAGTATACAGTAGATAACAACAAAAATCATACAACATCTCGAATATTCAAACACCAAAAAAAGTGTCATATTCTTTAATATATTCACCAAACCACAAATATTGATAAAACTTATCAATGTAAATCACAACAATTGGTGAAATACAAATTCTAGAAATCATCAATTAGAAATCCAAAAATACCAAGGGGGAGGCCTATCACAAACGGGAGCATGAAAACTCACCAACACGTGCATCACAAACGAGTCGCTAACCCATGATCACTAACCATAGAGCCAGTGCAACGACGTAGTACAATAACGGTATGCTAGAGGAACCTGAAACACGAATAATTCGGTACAACGACATAGTACAATAATGGTACGTTCGATGAGATGAACTCCATAAAAGAACAAGGGTTGCTAGCCCATAAAAATGAGTCGAAACTCCAAAGAACCAATATGTCGTTAGCCTATAAAAGAAATGAGACGAAGCTCAATAGAATGAGGTATAGTCCCCTACGTGGACAAAGAGACATCGCATAACGCTAGTCTAAACCATAAAATGATCATTGTCGATCAATAGAAAGTGTCGATTACACTAAGCTAGTAAATAAACGAGTTTAGCTTCATGTCCCATAACCACTTGCTTAACTTAAATATTTACGAACAAACCATAGATTTCCACTCAAAGATTGTCACAAGATTTTCAATCGAAAGAGTCTAGAATTAACTGACAAAGTAAATGCAAACATTTCATACCGCTTGTTTTGCTAAGTCATTTAATTGGATTTATCGAACGAATAAGGAAAAGATTTGTATATATTAATAGATCGAAAAATGATTTTACAGACGAGCTTTGTATAAAAATTAGAGTTGAAATCATCTTTGTGAAAGAGTTTGAATATTTACTACTAGTATAGAAAGCTTTGTATTTCAAAGTGACAAATCACAAAAATGATTGTAAAAATAATCAATCTGCAAAAATTCACATACAAAGACGTGAATCAAATCTATAGAAATCGATACTGAATCCATCAAAATTGATATTTCCAAAAATCCCAAAAAAGAAGCTATCAAGTCAAAAAAAGTGATAACCACTAATTAGATCAACAAAAATCGATTTAAAATTGGAAATCCACACAAAAATAAAAATTGGCTGAGAAAAGCAGGTTCAGTCGACTGAACTCAGTGGTCAGTCGACCGGTTCTATACCTGAAACTTTCGGTTTTCAGGTTCAACTCAGTGGCCAGTCGACTGATACAGGGACAGGAATTTGCTGTCCCCAAGTTTAGTCGACTGAACCCAGAGGCCAGTCGACTGATACAGGGACCGGAATTTTCTTTTCGCAGATTCAGTTGACTGAACCTACAATTCAGTCGACTGAACTGCGATTTACAGTTTTCTCAGCCTAGCCCCAAGAAGGGCAAAAATCCTTACCGAGGGCGATCGAGTGAGCACAGAGACTAGGGATTTATACCCAGCGACAACCCCGCCTTATAGCCTCTTCGATACGCCCCAAAACATGTCCAAACATCCATCGTAGGATTTTCATAAAATTGGACAACAAAAAACCAAAAATTGGAATATCCATCAATCAATTCAAATCAATAGCAAATGATCATGAAATAGATGTTAGGAATTCATACCTAACAACTAAGAGAGTTATAAAAATAAATGTGAGTTCAAAAACTCACCTTTTAAACCCAAAAACAATAAAGGAGAAGCTTTTAAAACAAGGCAACATCAATTCCTCTTCACTACACCTCTAGAATCTTCAATCTATTATCAAAGGTGAAGTTTTTCCCAAGTTAGGTTACAGGAAATTCTGAAAATTGAAGAGAGATTGAGATGGAGAATATGATGAGGATATTTACCTAAGCTTCTCTTGTATTTTGGACTTGAATTTGAGTTTCCTAAGAAAAATAGGGCTTAGGAATTTCTAATTTCCATTCTTTTCCCCCATTTTTCTCTTGAGCTTGAATGTTAGGAAATGGGAATGAAATGAATGAAGAGGAGTTGGGTTCTCATATTGGGTCAGTGGGCTGAAACCCAAACCCAAAGTCCTAAATGAAAATATCAAAATTCTACTCAACTCCAAACATATCAATGTTTATACTCAAAAAGGTCGCAAATGCCATTTTGAACTCAATGTAAATGGTCTCGAGTCCTAATTCGACTATTTGCAAAAAGTGACATTACGTACTTAAATCCGACTAACGATGCTATATTTAAATAAAACATTTAAATATACAATTGTAAAATATGCGGGTTGTTACACTAAATATACATTAGCGCCTCCAAAACATTTCTATGGCCAAAAATACATCTCCTTTCTCCTCGATTATCTCCTCCTCCAAGAATTTTTATCGAAATCTTCCAACTACAAAGTTGAAGAGCACAAAGAGATCTACTGATCCAATGGTGGAGATCATCATCGGAGCTGCGTAGTGGCCATAAATCATCAATGAAGGCTTGCGTTTGAACTGATTTTCATAGCCAGGGGATGGTCGAGCTACGAGTGGCTCATGGCATGGGTGCAGGCAGGCACACACTATCGTTTGGTGGTGGAATGATGAGGTTTCGATCATTATGAGAGAAGCGACCAAGGCTTGATCGAATGCGAGTTGGGTTTTCTTTCCTGGAGCATGCGACTACAATGAACGAGGATGAAGCACAAACACGCGGCCAGATCTTGCTTGAGATGAAAGGAACGGCCTAGATCTGTTTGGTATAAAAAAGTATGTTTTATAAATTGTATTCAAACTAATAAAATATATATCTTGGTCACGCGAGGTCTGATTAAGACGAAACAAGATGTGTTGGAATCGTGGTGACGAGCACTATGTCTTAGAACTGATCTAGAGTCATTTGGAGCTAGTTAAAATTTTAGGTTAAATCAAATGTCGTTGGATTTGATTTAAAATTGAAAACTCAAGGTGAGTGTTTTATAACGCTCACAACGTACTAGAATTTTTTATGCTAGTTAAATTCGAAATTGTGAAGTGATATAAATCTATTGATTATTGTTTGATAAATTTAATTGTCATCTAAACTGTCATTGAATTAATTGTTAAAAACTAAAATTAATAGTTAAATTTGAAATAGGAATTTAATTGCCAGTAAAACACCCGATTTTAACAACTATGAAATTGTTGTAAATTATATTGACTGTTTGGATGATTGATTGCGATGGATGATATTGGTTGATATTTTTGATGATTTGGATGTTTATTTATTTTGATATATCCTATTATTACCATGTATATTATTTATAGTATATAAACTATAAATCGAATTATTTTGAATAAATTAAGAAATAGGTTTAAATGATATATACATATGACATTGTGATTTGGATTGAAATGATATATATCCATCCCTAAAATTAAATTGAAATAACTGATCACTTGGCTATAAGATAGAAAATTATATACGGACACCGATTGGAATATAAATTAAGAAATAGGTTGAAATGATATATACCTATGACACTGTGATTTGGATAGAAAATGATATATATCCATCCTTGAAATTAATTTGAAATATAATTTAAATTTTTGAAAATCGATTTGTTTTAAAAGATCGAACTTTTATTCGAACTTTGAATACTACTAAGTAAAAGTGATATAAAAATGATATTTTGAAATTGAGCTCAGAATTGAATTATATTTGAAGATTAGAATTTTAAACCGAATATTGAAGGATAATTTGATTTAAATGTTTCGAATCAATATTTTGAAAATCAAGCTCGAAATCGATATAAATTGAAACTAGAATTGAATGAATTGGATTTGAAAGTGGAATTGAATTAATTTGAAATCAAATTTGAAATTGATTTGAATTGAAACCAAAATTGAATCGATGGAATAGAAATTGGAATTGATTTGAATTGGGAAGTTGGAATTGAATTGGTTTGACTATGAAACTATTTTCAAATAAATTATTTAATTTAAAACTATTTAAAAGCTATCTATTTAAATATACAAATTATTTTGGTTTTCCAAATTATTTTGCCATATAAACTATTTTAATACTTAGACTATTTTATATTAAACTATCTTAACCATTTAAACTATTTTAACCATTTACACTATTTTTAACTATTTTAATTATTTAAATTTTTTTGAAATTTTCAAAATATTTTTCAGAAATTCAAACTGGTTGGGAGTGGAATGTTATTTTTAAATCATGGATTTAAATACGTATTGGGTTAAAAGAAGTTATAACCCAAATTGAAATTCGAAACCATTTTGGAATTGAACTTGGAATATCGAGGCGATAATGATTTTGAACTAAAATAGTATATTTTGAGTAAATATGATGACGTTGAAATGAATTTGATTCTAAAGAAAATATGATATTTTGATATAAGTATGTACCATTTCGAAATGTATAAGTACCAATCGGTGTATAAAACGACGTTTGTTTGTTAAAGAGACCGGAGCCGGATATGGGCATACTCTCTATCGATACTGGAACCACTTTAACAAGTTGTACGTGGAGTGATGATCCAGAACAAAGTGGTTGGATTTGGCATCGATTTCTAGATTTGAAGAAAGAGATAGCTTAGCACTTGTGCCAATTTGAAATGACTAAAACAAGAGCCGTACCGGCCAAGTGGGCTAGCTACAGCTAGCGGACGCACTTCTTCATATTACCATCATTTACATTGTGATTGATTGGTGTGCACTCTCTGATTTTAAGGGACTGTTGGATGCGCTGGGCGATCATGGTTATGATGCGTTACCACCAGTCGGGAAGGGTAAACTAGTAGTATCCTACCATGAGCATTGCCTCATGTGCCTTGTCATACTTTTATCCCTAAACGAGACCTATACGATTTTGGTTTAGTGTTGTCGTATCATGGCGCATCTCTATCCATCGACCGTTTAATTGGTATTTTATATGCAAACTGTACGACAATGCTTAAAAATGCTTAAGGGGGATTAATGTAAAGCCTTAACGCTAAGAATAATATTTATTTTACTGACTAGGCATTACATATATATACTGTATTCTACTACATTTAAATATTTTGATGGATCCTTAAGAGATGGAAAATCCCATAATATCTCTTGAGCTATTGCACGCACATTATACACTGGATAGGAGATGTGAAAACCCGTAAACATCTCTGACGCCGTTACGCTCATGTTTATGAAATATGGATTTGACTTACATAAGGATATTTTAGTCCTGACTTAAGTGTTTTGTCTTTTCATTACACTCGGGTTAGTCCTGATTTTTTAAGCTTATTGAAGTTTTATTCTGGTGGACAAAGACTAAAATTTGGTATATTATTATTGTTCTTAGTCCTGCATCATGTTTTCTGCTACATATTTATTTATCTTTGATGTATATATAACTCTGATGAATGTTGTATAGATTATAGTCAAATGTAAAATATAAACAGCTTCATGAACTGTTTATTTGATTATTATATTTTCTCGTTCAACCGCGAGATTGTGTTTTTTTCTTCTTTTCTTATTTTTCTTAATTAACCCCTAAAGATTCATATTTCCATTCAATATGAGTTGGAAACATGTGATTTATTGTCTACTCAAAGGGAATAAAGATACGGGCCTTTACATGTCATCACCCAAGTCTTCATTACTCAAACAGATCTCAAATATCTACACGGATTTTAGCATCACAATACATGAGCCACCATCATTCAAACAGTTTATGAATATCTCCATGGATTCCAACATAAGTCATCCGATGAATGCTAACAATACCCTCTCATTTGTAATCATCCTTAAAATAAGCAGTACAACACGGTAGCATCGTTCGAAATTTTAACACTAACCTCTCCCTCGGAGTTACCCTTAGGAAGACAGTGCAACTTTATAACATTTCTTCCATAATCGCTTCCAAACCATAGAACTCGTCTATCAGTTTTGAAGTGGTTTTCAATAAGTAATACCTATGTATACTTACCCAATCCTGGTCTCTTCAGAACTAAATCACTGAATTTCCAATTATCCCAATTTGGTTCTTTTAGAAATAAGCAGATGATATATAATAGTCCTCCTAAGGGATCTCGAATACATGTACTTAAAGCAAGAGACGATTCATATGAATCAAAAGTTCTGGCTGTGGCTTTCGTTGAGCCGATTATGCAAAACAAAAGAAATAATCTCCATGGTGCGAATTTAGCTAAAAATTATCCCTAAAGTCGAGACTAAAAGGAATGTATAAACTAATGCTTCCATTGCTTCATTGAACCATATTCTAGAAATTCCCACATCCTCCTCAAGGATCTCAAATTTTATCAATACATGATGCTTTTGTATACTTCCCAGTCAAGTTCAATAGTAGATAAGTCAACTATCAAGTATGAAATGAAAATGATCGCAAAAGGAAACTTAATCTCGTTCACTTATCACCTCTTCCAATTACTCAACTTCATTGCTAAGTATAGGACTAAATACTTTCCATAAATGAGTAAACACACAAACATGATTAATTCACATAAGCGACTTCTAATCCCCGTATTACCGAATAATACTTCTTTGTAAATACTTGTATACATATTTAAAATACCTTTATAATAGATATATACATGTATACTACTGCTTTACTATTCATTTCTACTCTTTTCATTACTTTAAAATATATTCATATACTTATCTCAAAGGTGTAAGAATATTCAAAAATCACTTAACAATGTTTTCCACTTTAAAGTACAATCAAAGAGGTTAAAAAAATATTACTAAAACATTGTTACTATAAACCCCTTCTATTTTATAAGTTAAACCTTTACTTTTTTCTAGCCCTTTTATAAAACATTCCATATTTATCATTTAAAATACTCCTTTTTCAAGATCAAAGTATATTCATAAGGGTTGAAATGAAATGTTACTAAAACATAGTTACAATAAACCCAAAACCATTTATTTGACATTACCATTAACATATTCCTCTTAAAGATCTAATTATATTCATATAATCAAAAGGGTTAAAAACAAATGTTTAAAACATTCCTTATAATAAATCCAAAACTTTTTTATACTTAATCTTTGAAATATTTTTTTAAAGATCTATGTATATCTACACTTATTTAATAAGGTAGTATACTTTTTAATAACCTCAAAACCATTTATTATAACTAAGGGTTATGATCAAAACATACTTATCCTTTTGTAAAATACTTCACTTACTTTTCCAAAAATTATATAGATATAAAAAAATACTTATAATTATGTTTTAAATATCTATATAAAATATTATGTAAAAATAACAAATTTAGAAATCACTAGAAAAACCATTTCAAAATAAGTGCTACATAATAAACCCTTTACCTTAAAAGTTCATAAATAATTGTTAAAAATATATATATTTAAACTTGAACTTGCTTTTAAAATACTTTAAAACTCGCTACTCAACTTTCCTAAAAATATCTCACAAAAACACTTAATTTAATCAAGATTTTAAACTTATTTAATATCGTAAAAATAACTTTAAAAAAATCAACACGTAACATTGCCATAAAAACCTAAAAATGATGTTGTTGGTCAAAGATAATGTATTTACGTGAAATTTAAAAAACTATACAGAGAGCACTTGAAAATTGCATAGGGGATTGACCGGTTTTCTCAACTCAAACAAAGGTTTTAAGATCTGAATTTTTTCTAATTTGTAGTATACTTAGACTACTTAATTATCTTGTAAAGAAACCCCTAAGGATGTCTTTCAAAATTATGTCAAATATTCCCAAAATCAAGCTATTGCAAAATGCTCATATAACGACCTTTTCGCTTCTAACTTTTGCAACTTTGTTCAACCAGCTTTTAAAATGATTTGAACTCTCATTTTAAGTATAGTAAATACTATACTTAGTGTACTTAATAAAATAGCAAAGAAATTCCTAAGGATATGTTTCAAAATCATATTAAAAATTTCCCAAAATAAGGCATTTACAAAGTGCTCATATAGCAACCATTTTGCTTCTAAATTTTACAACTTTTTTCTATTTGTTCTTTACTTTTTCAAACCACTTCCTTGCTATCCCATACACTACTATAAGTGTAGAGCACAAGCAATATATATATATACACACACACACTCAAATATTTCACATATAACCGTTTTAAATAGGTTAAACATAACGGATTTCGAACTACAATTATAGCGACTCTTTCACCATAAATATTTAACCACACACACTTCCACGACACATACAACTGCACTAATCATGTAAACACAAGGTCTAGGCAATGAAACATGTTTTAGAGGGTAATAGGGGTGATTATACTACATATAAAGTTGTTATTTTCTTTTAAAAGAAGATGGCTCCAAAGCTATAACTTCATTAGTTCAATACTTAACTTTATATCAAGAACACATATATACATGATATATACTATTAAATGTTGAGCAACCTCACTCTAAAACCTTGCTAACATCAAGTAAAAGCATTCTCGAACATAAGAACACTTCGTACCATCTCTAGCAACCAAAGACTCCACCTTTTGCATCATCTTGCTCTTGGCCATCCCTTACCACCTCATGTTGTTCTTGGACAGACAATGATTTATTGTGCTCTTTTCCTTCCACCTTTGAGTTTCTTTTCCATGCTTTAAGGTTTCCTTAGACCGTTGGTCAAAGTTCGATGGTTGGGCTTCATTTGACTAAATTTGAGAAAGAAAGTAAACAGAAAGAGGCATGAAGAAGACCAATTTCATTCATAACTTGAAAATGGATTTTATGGGCTTATGTGTGATGATCCGCCCTTTGGACCCTTGAAAATCAAAATAAATACACTTAACATATAACATACCGAACGATCGAGTGCCGGAAAGACATATTTTTAAGGGAAAGAAAATAGGTAGAAGAAGAAGAAAATTAAACAAAACAGAATCTTATAGCAGACTGAATAACTACAATATAAGTAGTTCTTTACACAAACCCAAAACTTTACTATACGTAACTCACATCAGACTGTACTATCCCTAACCTGGACAGACTAAATATGCAATCACCTTGGGTGTTCCCACCCTTTTCCGAGCTCCTTCCATAAATTGTAGTAATAATATCCGAGGGTATCTAGAAAGATGATAAACATACCCTACTTGGGTGCTACCCACTTAGCCTTGCTGCATCTCCCCTGCTTTTCTGTCATTTTCGGTTGATGAGGCTAGAGGCTACGATTACCTTTTTAGAAATATTCACTTAGAGTGCTCATTGTCCTTCAATTAAAATGCACTGATAGCATTCATCCATACAAGTCTATTTGGGGTTCGAACATAACCGAAGGCAATATTCCTACTACATCCATTTTGAAATCAACCTCAAGATTAGCAGTGATTAGCCCTTGCACTTCACTGCTCCATCTTCGACTCCGTGCTCTTATCTTCATTTCAAAAACATACTCGTTGGATCAAAGTGGTTTTCGGATAACAAATCCGATCCCGATCACTTCGAAAACAACGTTCGATATTTCGGTAAACTCAACCCTGGTTCTTTAGGAAATAAAAAGACGAAGATAAGATCGAAGATCACCTCCTAACCATTAGTAGACTGATTTCCTAACCATCATCTTAGAATAATGAAACGAGTCTATACATGTAGTATAGCACCTCGAACGGTAACTGTACCATATAATTCCCGCGCTTCTTCTAGATATTTCCAAAGTTATATTTCGGTCCCGATTTGATAGTCATTTATTTAACTATCAAATAAAAATCAATTCAACCAAATACTTCATTTTACACTTAAAAACACTAAGTCTCATTTAATTTAAATCTTAAATGAATTAAATCTCTTTATCAAAGGTTATGTACTTATCTTATCGAATTCAGTATATTCTCAAAGTATCCTTTTTCCCAAAGTATTTGAAAACCCTCTTAAAATAATATATGGAAAGTACCTCTGCGGTATCAAACCATGGATTCACAACTCAATGGTTACGTCTCTATTCTAGAGAAATCCAAAACTTAACTGCATGCACACACTGCCTCCAATTACGCCATGTGAGTATACCATTACTTCCTTAAACTTTGTTTAATAGTTTTCTCAAAATAATGCTTATAAATTCTAAAATAAATTTTCAATTTTAATCTAGGAAAATATACTTAAATAAAGGTTATTATACAAAGCTATATTAATATTTAATAATTTAATCCTTAAAAAAATGCTGACTAATTCTTAAATAATAAAAAATCTTTAACAATCATTATAAAGTAATCAATTAATAATTTAAATATGCTTCAAATAATTAAAACAATTAAATAACTAATTTCCAGAATATTATCAACACTTTTAAAGTGCCAAGTTAGTAATTAAAAATTCTCTTTTTAAAACAAGCTAAATTCTCGATTCTAATTTCACTTCGTAAATTTGAAAATTCTACTTGAGTTCCTCACTTCTATCCTTCCAAAAACATTAAAAATAACGATTTGTAGAACTTTTTATTTTAACAAGTATCACCTAAGCATTTATTATAAAAATCCTTTATATACTTTATTCCAAAATTCCTGTTCACAATAACCCGAAATAGTTACATTACAATTTGAAAACCATTTATTTGATCCAATAGGTTTACCCTAAACTCTATATAAATATTTACTTCAAAATATCTGTTTACAATTCTTCACCCATTCAAAAGCCATATTTTATTGGTATTTAAAAATACCCAAAAATCCAGGTTAACTTCCATAACATTCAATCAATTCAAATCACACAATAACCTATCACAGAATATTCCAACAAAACATATATCACCATATATGAATATAAATTCAACCTTTTTGAGGAATCCAGTTGGATCCCTCCAACCTGTTTCCCTACATCCACAAATGTTAGCACAACATAAAAATACCAATTTCCATTTCAAGGTGGAATATCACGGTATATAGGGTCATCTGCTATTACGTAGGGCGCATAGGGTCTCATCCGCTATACATATGCTGGAATATCAACCACTCCAATATATATACTACTATATATAATATCACATTCAACTGATAAAAATTTATCAATTCAACCAATCAATCATCAATTAATTTCAACTACTTAAAATTAAAGCCAGCTGTCCAAAATTGAGTGAGATTAACTCACCTTGAGTTTCAATTTAACCAAACGTTAATTTTTAAATTAAATCGAACAAATTCAATTAACCAAAATTTGAACTAGTTTTGATCGACTCCAAATCTGCTCCAGCGCGTAGTGCTAGTCGCTATGATTCCATCGCCGCTTGTTTCATCCGATTCCAACCTCGCATGAATTAAATATGCATTTTTAAAATTTTGAATATCAATTACATAAATAATTTTTTTAATAATACCCAGATCTGGCCGTATGTTTCAAACCCAGAGATCATGGCCACATCCTTCTCTTCTTCCCTTCTATTCACTCCCAGGCATTTCACGAGCAAAGAAACCCAAGGTTGCCATCTTTTCGTCCATGCCGCACCCCCTCGTCGCTTTCGACGACGATTAGACCCCACCATCTGAAGCGTCTACGCGAGCCCCCATAATGCCCAAAACCAAGTAAAGCTCGATGCTTCCCTCATCTTGAAATAGTGAACGAATGAAACCCCTTCGTGGTTAATTTATGGCCATCTCGTCAAACGTTATAAGATCACCACCGTTGGACTAGAAGATCTCCTCGAGCTCTTCAATTTTATAGTCAATGATGAGGCTCGATATCTCTTGGATGGAGAGAAAAATAAGGGGAAAGAGTGGAAGTTTTCGATCATTAAACAAATGGAGGCGGCTGCGTTGATTAGGGCTAGGATTCACTGTTTAAGGGTGTATATATAAGCGTATACACAATATTTTAATTATCTTTCTAATCAACATGCTTTTCCGAATGAACTCCAACAGAGACGTGCCGCCTGACATTTATGATGTTTTACCCCTATTTCGAACACAATGGAACATGTTTCAAGGCCTAATTCGATCGTTTGTGGAAGATAGCTTTCTGAATATAACTAAAATATTAAATTTTCGAAATTAAATCCAACGCGTTTCTGTCCCGTACGGCCAAAAGGTAACTCCAAACACTACGAAACTTTAAGTCCGATAATAATAAACTATTACAGATCCATTGGAACTGGTTTTGTTGAATTCCGAAATTGTGCCCCGGAAGGCTATTCTAACGCATCGATGGAATCTAGCAATTTTCAAAATCGCCGAAATCTTTTAAAATTTCGATTTTTAAAACTTACTAACTCCATTATAAATCACATAGAATTTATATTCATTTCAGAAATCATTCTGATTCATTTTAAATCAAAGATCAATTATTTACACTATTGCTATACATTAATTTCCACTATTAAATTAATATATAAATATCCAAATTTTAACTCATTGACTTTTAATTCCATTCAAAAGTACAATATCATAATTCTAATTCTAATAGAATTTAAACTGACTTAAAAATCATTTTTGTTCATGTTTAACTCTAGATCCACATAACTACCCAATTTCCAATGTTAAATTACTATTTACTAAACCCATTAAATCACTTTATTTGAAATCTTAAACTATTTCACTAATTCTTCCATATTCATAATCACTTAATAATTCAAATCTGAAATTTGAAAATAAACTAAATGCTAAAAGAACGACTAATATTTCGGGTCGTTACATTTCTTCCCCTTATAAAAATTTGGTCCTCGAAATTTCTAACGTAGGAAAAATGCTCCAAACCCATTACTTTCCCCAAACCCACTCAGTTAAAATCCTACATTCACTTCTCTAAACCGTTTTAGTTTTATCCAAAACCATTTGTTTTCATTTCTGACTCAAAACCCTTGATTTCTAATACAGTTCAAAAATCAACTTTTCTAGTTAACAAGAATTCTTCAAAACTTTCCAAAATTTTTCTAACACCCTAAATGTCCAAAATTATTTGACAGTCTCCTTTGTACGGAGAGCCTTTTACAATATGATAAATATGATAAAAGTATATACAACGACCCACACGATCGGTAATATATATGTATATATATATATCAATATATTATCATTTCTTTATTTTATTACGTAGGCGTACCTTTATTTAGCGTTATTAAGTGAACGACTTATTTATATGCATTTACGCAACCCAAATTCTATCCAAACAACTCCACGTACCTTTACTTACTCAAAATAAGCACATGAGTTTCAAAATCATGAAATTTTATAACATTTTCATCTATTTAACTAGCTAATTATATAAACTTCATAACTCGAACATGATAATCATGTATTACAAGCAATTATAAGGTTCCAACACTAATTTAATTCCTTTCCGTGGACCCATATATCATTTCACTCAATTCGAAATGATTTATAACCAAATTTATTGCATTCAATTTATATTTACAACAACCAAACTCATATCCACATCAAATTGATTTATATGTGCCTTACTTGCATAAATTCACTTCCATTCAATCCAAATTGATTCACAATCAATTTATTTGCATTCCATTCATTATTCACTCCCACTATATGCAAATCCATTTTATTAAACTTCAATTTATTCCCTTTTAAATTCACTCTAAATCAATGTTGCTATTTTCCATTTGATGCCTATTCAAGTTATCTACCAAATTTTGTTCGCTTCATTTTTTATATCCATCACATTCCAATCTATGTTAATTTTATTTATGAATTCATTTCTTAACCAGCACTTAAGTTAAGTTTCCATTGCAACCAAATTCCATTTCATTTCAAGTTGATCTCATTCAATTTATTTGCTTTCATTTACTTAATATATCCAGTTTATACTATATCATTGGGGAATTATTTCATATAATTCAATTTTCAAACAAAACTTATATTGCACATGGTTCTTGTACTTGCATTCATATTAACTTTACTTCCAAGTTGTATTACATCTTTTCCATTCACTTTCATTTAACTCACAAAGTGTAATCCACTTCATTTTATAGCGAATGACATTATATTTCATGCTAATTTATTTATAGCCACAAAATTATTTCTAAGGCTTACTATAGACATTCCGTATCCCTACTTAAGTTATATTCAGCTTTACAACTTAAGTTCACAACCAATCTTATCAAATCCATATCCCAAATCATATTCAATTCATTTACTCTTTAATTGAATTCATTTCTTATTATCAATTACTAACCATTTTAACTTGGTTGTACTTCTTCACCTTTCTAGTTTAATAAGTTATACAAACTTATCTATTCACACTTTCCTGAATTTTTCCCACTTAAGTTTACTCACATTCAATATTTATAACATATAGTTATATAAACACTTCACAATTCAGGTTTATATTTAATTTGCTCCATTTTAATGCACTCTCCATTTAATATTCAAAATTTTAAGTTTCCATTCTTTTACCATAATATCGTGCCATTTTCATTTAGGCTTTACCATTTCATTTTCAACTCATAGGCCTAAGAACTTATTTACTTAAAATCTTATTTGCTCACCTAAGTCCATTTACATTTTATAATCATAACTGTAGATCACACACACACACACACACACACACACACATATCACTTTATAACTTAAGCATATCAATTCCATTTAATAATTATAACTTACAATTATATAGTTATTCTACATTTCAACTTTATATCCATTCAATTCAAATCCAACTTCAATTTTATTTAACTTACCTTAAGTTAAATTCCAACCTATCTTGTTCACTTTAATTTACTCAAGTCAAATTTTAATTCCAGGATTAAAATTTTCATTTTCCTTTCTAATCTATATCAACTTCAAGTTACCAATTCAATAGTTGATTTCCTCTAAACTCACAAATCATTTAAATGAAAACCCTAGAATTTAATCACCCGGTTTTATTTCAAATCATAAATATACATTCATTCATTTTTGTATATACCATACCTTCGAAATCATAAACAACTTGGTTTTTCCCCAAAAACAATTTCCCTTTGGAATTCTAAAACAATACTTGTTTATCAACAAGCCAAAGCAAATAATCTTAGTCAGCCACCACGGTCGTAATCCATCACTTAGAAACTCGAAAATGACTACCGATGATGTGGCCATCATCACCAGAATTATTTTCCAGCAACTGAAGTGAGTTCAGTGCTTCCTTGCTTCCAAAATTCGTTTCAAAACAATTTTTGTTCAAAAATATCTTAGAATAATACCACCATTCTCCCTTTCAAACAATTTGGAAAACATTTTCAAAAATTCCAAAATTTCGAAACATCTAGTTCAAACCTAATTTTAAGCATTTTCCAAAATTTCCAAGATTTAAATTCCGATTTGAATCAAATTTTAGTTATATCTCCTTTTGGTATAAATCGTACTTATACAATTTCTATTTGGCTATATACAAAAATATTTCAAATTTTATAATCTTATTCTGATTATAATATTAATAACCAAACATTCCAAGCATATATAGTATAATGATTTTAGAAAGTTATTTCTTTTATCTCAAAATATAGTTTTGGGTAAAGTTATTTTATTTACCCACTTTAAAACAATACCACGTCGGTTTACCTTGCTTAAGAGTTTATAAACCCCTATCGATACGGTTGTACTTCCCGTAACGACCAGAATTCATAAATACTCAACCGATAAGTCAACACAATATAAAAGCATTTTATATTCACTTACAATTATGCGCTCATAGCTATTAATACACTAAAACTCATTCTAGAGTAATTTTGACTCATTCTCTAATGATTAATCCCCCCCAAAGCCTAGGTATATTGCCAACCTAAGCTCCGATACCACATGTGATGACCTACCCTTTCGACGCTCAAAAATCAATATAAATACGCTCAATATATAATATACCAAATGATCGAGTGTCATAAAGACAGATTGTTGAGGGAAAGAAAATAGGTTGAAGAAGAAGAAAACTAAACAAAACAAAATCTCACAGTGGACTGAATAATATACAATATAAATAGTTCTTTACGCAAACCCCAAAGTGTACTATACGTATCTCACATCCGTGTACATAAATTAATAATTACCATCCTTGACAGTTATAACAACCTGCCTTCATGATTGCTGGCAATTTCAACAAAGCACTGCAGTGGAATAAAATCAAATACGAGTAATACATCTCGGTCTCCAGCTTGTCTCCAGCCCCATAGCATCCAAACCTGAGCATCATAATAAAATAACACTCGAGTCAGTCTGCAAAACCAGCATGAGAAAACACACTCAATTTGAATTATTAAAGTTTTCAAAAGCCTTTGAAAGTCAAAGGTATTTCGTAAGACCACGCCACACATAAACATGTCGGGATTTTACCTTACGATAAACAAAATATTTCATATCAAATCCTCTTATATTATAATAGTGTCTATGTACAAATACTTATTCAAATAGCTGAAATGCTTGCATCTCACGTTTCAGCATAGTTGGGCACAATCATAACCATACAACACTTATTGGAGAATGGATTCCATACGAATGACTAGGCACTGGGGTATCGCCTGTCACAGTGCACGTCTAGAACAACGTACCGAGGACCACGCCGGGATCCCCTGCTACACAAGACTGGACTATCACTAACCTAGATAGACCGAATATGCTATCTCCCCCGTGTTCCTACTCATTTCAGAGCTCCTTCCATAAATCATAGTAATAATATCGGAGGGTATCTAGAAAAGTGATAAACATACCCTACTTGGGTGCTACCCACTTAGCCTTGCTGCATCTCCCCTGTTTTTCAGTCATTTCTGGTTCCTAGGGCTAGAGGCTACGATTACCTTTTTAGAAATATTCACTCTTATTGTCCTCCAATGATAATGTACTGATAGCATTCATTCATACTAGTTTGTTCAGGGTCCAAACGGAATCAAAGACACTATTCCTGCTACATCCATTTTAGAATCACCCTCAGGTTTAGTAGCGATTAGCCCTTGCACTTCGCTGCTCCATCTTTGACTCCATGCTCCTGTCTTCGTTTCAAAAACGTACTCGTTGGTATCAAAGTGGTTTTCGGATAACAAATCTGATCCCTGTCTCTTCGAAAACAAAGTTCATTATTTCCAGGAATTCAACCCCGGTTCTTTAGGAAATAAAAAGATGAAGATAAGGTCGGAGATTACCTCCTAACCGTTAGTGTACGGATGCCCTTATCATCGTCCTTGAAGAATGAAACGAGTTTATACGTACAGTATAACACCCCGAAAGGCAACTGTACCATATAATTCCCACGCTTCTTCTAGATATTTCCAAAGTAATATTTAGGTCCAGATTTGGTAGTCGTTTATTTAACTATCAAATAAACGATAAATTCAACCAAATACTTCATTTTACACTTAAAAACATTAAGTCTCATTTAATTTAAATTTTAAATAAATTAAACCTCTTTATCAAAGGTCATGTACTTATCTTATCGGATTCGGTATATTCACAAGTACCCTTTTTCCTCAAAATATTTGAAAACCCTCTTAAAAATATATATAGAAAGTACCTCTATGGTATCAAACCATGGATTCATAGCTCAATGGTTACATCTCCATCCCAAAGAAATCCAAATCTCAACTGCATGCACTCACTGCCTCCGATTAAGCCATGTAACTATACCATTACTTCCTAAAACTTTGTTGAATAATTTTCTCAAAATAACGCTTATAAATTATAGAATAAATTTTCAATTAATCTAGGCAAATATACTTAAACAAAGGTTATTATACGAAGCCATATTAATATTTAATAATTTATCCCGTAAAACAAAAATGCTGACTAATTCTTAAATAATAAAAAAATCTTTAATAATCATTATAAAGTAACTAATTAATAACTTAAATATGCTTCAAACAATTAAAACAATTAAATAATTAATTTCCAGAATATTATTAACACTTTTAAAGTACCTAATTAATGATTAAAAATCCTCTTTGTAAAACAAGCCAAATTCTCGATTCTAATTTCACTTCGTAAATTTAGAAATTCTACTTGAGTTCTAGCATAATCAATTTTATACTTATTCCCAAATTCACTTCTATCCTTTCAAAAATATTAAAAATCTCGATTTGTAAAACTTTTTATGTTAACAAGTACCACCTAAGCGTTTATTATAAAAGTCCTTTATATACTTTATACCAAAATTCCTGTTCACAATGTCTCGAAATAATTACATTACAATTCCAAAACCATTTATTTTATCCAATAGGTTTACCAAAAACTCTATATAAAAATTTACTACAAAATCCCTGTTTACAATTCTTCACCCATTCGAAAACCATATTTTATTGGTATTTAAAAATACCCAAAAATCCAGGTTAACTGCCATGACATCCAATCAATTCAATTCACACAATAACCTATCATAGATTATTCCAACTAAACATATATCACTATATATGAATTTAAATTCAACCTTTTGGAGGAATCCAGTTGGATCCCTCTAGCCTGTTTCCCTGCATCCACAGATGTTAGCACAACATAAAAATACCAATTCCGCTTCGAGGCAGAATATCGTGGCATGTATGATTATCTGCTATTATGCGGAGCACATAAGGTCTAATATGCTATATATATGCAGGAATATCAATCACTCCAATATATATATATATATACTATATATAATATCATATTCAATTAATAAAAATGTATCAATTCAACCAATCTATCATTGATTAAATTTAACAATTTAAATTAAAGTCATCAGTCCAAAATTGAGTGAGATTAGCTCATCTTGGGTTTTAATTTCGCCAAACATTTAAATTTTAAATTAAATCAGACACGTTCGATTTAACCAAAATTTTAACTAGCTCTGTCGACTGCAAAACTGCTCCAGCATGCAGTGTTCATCGCTGCAATTCCCTCGCCGCTTGTTTCGTCCAATTCCGACCTCATATGAATTAAATATGCATTTTTAAAGTTTTTAATATCAATTATATAGATAATTTTTTTAATAATACCCTGATCTGGCCGAACATTTCAAACCCAGAGATCCTGGCCGCATCCTTCTTTTCTTCCCTTCCATTCACTACCAGGCCCTTCATTAACAATGAAACCCAACGTTGCCATCTTTTCATCCATTGTCGTACCCACCTCGTCGCGTTCGACAACGATCAAACCCCACCATCTGAAGTGCCTATGCGAGCTTCCCCAACACCCAAAGCCAAGTGAAGCTTGTTGCTTCCCTCATCTTGAAATACGCGAATGAACAAAACCCCTTCATGGTTGATTTTTGGCTATCTCGTCGAACGATATAAGATCACCATCGTTGGGTTGGAAGATTTTCTCGAGCCCTTTAACTTTGCAGTTGATGATGAGGCTCGATATCACTTGGATAGAGAGAAAAATAAGGGGGAAGGGTGGAAGTTTTCGGCCATTAAAACGAATGGAGGCGGCTGTTGATTAGGGCTAGGGTTCACTGTTTAAGGGTGTATATATACATGTATACACAATATTTTATTATTATTTTTCCAATTAATGCGCTTTTTCGAATGAACTCCAATATAGACGTGCCACTTGGAGTTTATAATGTTTAACCCATATTCCAAACATAATGGAACATGTTTCAAGGCCTAATTCGATCGTATGTGGAAAATAGCTTTTCAAATCGAATTAAAATATTAAATTTTCAAAATTAAATCCAACTCATTTCTATCCCGTATGACCTAATGGTAATCTAAATGCTATGAAACTTGAAATCCAATAATAATAAACTATTACAGATCCAATGGAACTGGTTTCGTCGAATTCCGATACTGTGCCCTTGGTGGCTATTCTTACGCGTCGATTAAATCAAGCAATTTTCAAAATCGTCGAAATCGTTTAAAATTTCAATTTTTAAAACTTACTAACCCTATTATAAATCGCATAAAATTTAAATTCATATTAGAATCATTCTGATTCATTTTAAATCAATGTTCAATTATTTACACTATTACTATATATTAATTTCCACTATTAAATTAATTAATATATAAATTTTCAAATTTTAACTTATCGACTTTTAATTCCATTCAAAAGTTCAATATTATAGTTCTAATTACAATAGAATTTAGATTGACTTAAAAATCATTTTGATTCACGTTTAACACCAGATCCGCATAATTACCCAATTTCCAATATTAAATTACTATTTACCAAACGCATTAAATCGCTATATTTGAAATGTTAATCTATTTCACTGATTCTTGCATATTAAAAATCAATTAATAATTCAAATTTAACGTTTAAAAACAAATTAAATGCTAAAATAAGACGACCAAAATTCCAGGTCGTTACATTATGTGAGTACTTGTTGAGTTTACAAGAGGTCATTTTATGACGACCCACCTTTTCGACCCTCGAAAATCGACATTAACACATCCATAGTATTTCCATGCTGCAAATTCAAGTGCTGAAGAGGCAGATAATCAAGGGTAAAAGAAAATAGAGATAGAAGATAGACACATATATTCTCACATCACACAGAGAAAATTTAAATGTTTCTGTTTTGATAGTACATACAATCACTCTCAAAACGATGAATCAAAGTTATAGAACGTACTAAACCGCTAGGGACAGTTATAACCACCAATCCTGACACAGGTGCTGGTGTAAACTTATACATAATACTACGAAAATAGAATGGATAACTATTTACAGAGCAACCTTCTTCTCTATGCTCCAGGCTCCTCTAAAATGTTCTGAGCTAAACCTGACTACTTGGCTGCTCGGAAAATGTGACGACCCGGAATTTTTGGGCATTTGAAATTGGAATATTTAGCTGATTTTAAATATTTGAAAGTTATTTTGTAACTTGAATTCAAATAATATTATTATTCAGCAATTAGATTATTGGAATTAATTACTGAAAATTGGGTGAAATGTTGAATATGGAGTTTTAAGCCTGTTAAAAACAATTGGAAGGCTTGTAAAATTTATATTGATAATACTGAAAATAGTAAAAGTGTTAAAATTGAATTTGGTAGTGCTTTGTTAAGTTTTGAAATTTACCGTTTAAATCGATATTTAAAAATAGCCTTTCGAGGCACAGTCTCGGAATTCGACGAATCCAGTTCCATTGGATCCGTAATATTGTATTATTATCGGATTTCAATTTTTGTAATGTTTGGAGTTGTTGTGTGAGCGTATGATATATAAACGCGCTGAAATCATATCAAAAATTTAATATAGTAACTGGATTCAAAAAGCTATCTTCTCCATACGATCGAAGTAGGACTTGAAACCTTTTCCAGTACGTTTAGAATAGGGGTATAACATAAGAAACGCCTTGGGGCACGCCTCGATAGGAATTCGAAATGTTAAGTTGCATTTATCGAGACAATTTAAATTTAATTAAAAATATATTTATATTCTGGTCACAATTCCTTTAACTTCCAAACTTTTCCCCTCTTATCAATCACTGTAGCAAGCCTATTCGAGCACGCAAAAGAATTCAAACACGTTTCCTTTTTTTTTTATTTATTTCCCCCCTTATTTCTTTATGGGGAAGCTTCAGCCGAAAGAAATAAAACACAAGCCTTCTTCTATAAAAATCCCAAATCCTTTTTTTCTTCCCCAAATCGAACACAGGCCACCTCGTTTCTGATTCACGTTCCAAAAAAAAGAATGAACCGCGTTCGACATCGTAAGGTAGGCGATCGAATAACATCGTCGATCGGAGAGGTAGACATGCTGATTGAGGTAGCTGGATGTGATGACCCAGAATTTTCAACATTTGAAATTGAAATATTCAATTGATTTCAAATATCTGAATCGTTAATTTAAGCACGAATTTCAATTTTAACTATGAAATTAGCAACTTAATTATCAAATTTAATTATAGAAATTTGGGTAAAATTGTAAATCTTCAATTTTAGCTTGTTAAAAATAATTTGATAGCTTAGAAAATTTATATTGATAATACTGAGGTTTATGGAAGCTTCAGAATTTGATTTGGAAATACTTTGTTTAGTTTTGAAATTATATTATTTAAATCAATATTTAAAAATAGCCTTCCGAGGCACAGTCTCGGAATTCGACGAAACCAGTTCCATTGGATCCATAATATTGAATTACTATTGGATTTCAATTTTCGTAGCATTCAGAGTTGTCGTTTGGCCGTATGATAAGCAAACGCGTTGAAATTTATATGGAAATTTAATTTAATAACTAGTTCGAAAAGCTATCTTCTCCATACGATCGAATTTGGACTCGAAACCTTTTCCATTGCGTTCAAAATAGGGTTTAACATTATAAACGCCTAGCGGCATGTCTCGATTGGAGTTCGAGATTGTAAGTTGCATGATTCAGAACGATTTGAATTTGAATTTAAATTAAGTATGCATTCACAAATTTAAACACGTTTATAACCTTACAGCACGTGTCCTTCCCAATAACACTTGTCCATACATATAACACGCGTCCCCCTCTAAAATAAACAACCCTACACGTATCAGATCGATGAATATAATGACCGTCGTTCGATTTCTTCTCTCCTCTTCAAGTTATAATCCTTAATCTAATCAACGAACTCGATTTAAAAAAAAAATCAGTCTCCTCTTTCCTCTTTTCGTTCGTAATCATGAAACTTTTCCCCTTCAGTTTTAACTCACAAATTAAAAATCAGCAGAAAAAAATGGCGTCCTCTCGTTCGAACGAAGACAAACTGATTCGAACTCGAGCTAGGGATTCGAGGCTGAGCTCGAGTGCGGCAAGGGTTATGGTGGTGTTCAACGACGAGATGGGTCGTGTGTCGACTCGAACGTAGAGGCACGTTTTCAGGGAGGTCGCGATTTGGGCGAACGCACATTCTCGTGCGTGCAAGGGTGGAGGAGCTCGCGTGCATCTAGGGGGCATGCATCAGTAAGGTGGGGCGTAGTTGGGAGGGGCAGTGGTCGAGGCGATGTCGCAGTAAGGTATTCATTTTTTTCTAATTTATTTCTCAGTTAAATTAAATTTAATTGTGTACATATATATGTGTGTTATAGAAAAAGAAGAAGTTAGAAATAAATATTTTACAGTATGTTTGCAGGATAATTTATATGAACATATATTCAGTAAAGTAATTACTATGGTTAATTTCAGGGAGAGAAACAAAATTTTCTAAGTAAAAAAAATATATATATATAAATACTCATACATATTTTAATATGCATAGGAATTTTCTAATGTTGTTGAGTTTATATATAAATCATTTTTATAAATGTATGTGATTTCAAAGGGAAATAAATATACATATTTACTAGTTCACTTTAAAAACAGATTAGGGATTTAATTGTTTAGTTAACACATTTGATTAGAGTAGTTAATGGTTTAACAATAAAAAGGGAGGTTAACTTATTTAATAAGCTTATTCAATTATTTTAATCATTAAAAATAATTTATTAAAGGAAAAATTAGTTTAAGTAAATTTTTTAGTTAATTAATAAATGGTAATAAATTGTTCGATTAGTTCAAATAGTAATAAATTATCAATTATTTATACAAGGTCTAGAATCAGGAAACAAGCCGAAATGGAAATGAGTTGGAATGGATTGCAAAATAAAAGCAGAGGTGATATCTTCTCACTCAATCGCTGATTTAATTTTAATAGTTAAATTTAAAAATTTGATTGATTGTGTGCTTGAATAATTAATTTATTATTAATTATATTAGTTTAGACCCTTTGCGCCGCATAATAGCAGAGGTTATTATATTAAACCCATATTCCGCGATATTCCACCTCGAAGTGGAATTGGTATTATATATGTATTTGGAGTTGTTGATTTCCCGCATTATATAGCGGAGGAGACCCTATTGTGCCGCATAATAGCGGATATTTATAAATCCCATATACCGCGATATTTCACCTTGAAGTGGAATGGGTATTTAATTGTTGTGCTAACGTCTGTGGATGCAGGGAAATAGGTTGGAGGGATCCAACTGGATTCTTTAAATATTTAATTTATTTCGTATGTTGTGTGTTGATTATTTTTAATTCGTGCGACTATTTGTGATTGAAACCGTTGAAGGTTGTAATTTAGCCGAATATATTTTTGGTATCGTAGGATACTAGAAATAAACAAAAATTTAATTTTGAAATTTGGGTAGAAAATTTATAATAAATCCATTGAATCGGGTGAATTTTAAATAAGAAAATTTAAATAGATAAAGTTTTATCTTTGAAAACTTATTGAATAAATTCCAAAAATACGGGAAAATATTTTAATAAAGGAATTTCAGGTAATATTGTTTAATGGTTGAAGAAATTATTTAAGATACACATTTTAAATAATTGAAAGAGATAACGAAATTCATTTCAAATGGAAATAAATTTAGAAATTAAATTTGGAATTTAATTTAGATTTGAAATTAAATTTAGAAATTGATTCGGGAATTAATTTGGAGTTAAAATAAATCTTAGGAATCGACTTGGAAATTTGGTAGGTGTTTTCGAAATAATTTGGAAAATCAATTTGAAATTGATTTGATATTGGAAAATTAATTTGGGAAATCAAATTGGAATTTGATTTTGTATTTGAAATAAATTGGAAATCAAATTTGGATTTGATTTAGTTTGAAGATGATATTTGGGAATCGATTTAAAATTTGTATATCAGTTGATATTTGGAAAGGTAAATTCACAATGGGAATTTGTAAAGAAAATGGAAATTGTTTAAAAATAAATATTGGTTTATTTTTAAAGTGTGGAGAGGAATTTACAGATTTGCAATGTAAATTAAAATATATTGAGAAGATTTATTAATTTATTTGAATGGACCATTTTCTAATAGGGAAAGAATTCTTCCCTAGATAGCCGAGTATATTTTTAAAATAGCTTTTGAATAAAATCTAAAAGTTTTAGATTTGGTTTTAAAATAATATTGTTGGAGAAATTAGTTTGGAAATTGTTTTAAAGTAAAAATTTATTTAATTAATTATATAAGGGATTATTTTAAAGATTTAATTTGATATTTGATTTACAAAAAAGTTATTTAGATATTTATACTCTATCTACTAATTTTATTTTAAATTTAGTTTTGGACTTGAATTTTTATATGAGATACTAGTATAATATTTTTCATAACTAATATTTAAGCAAATATTCTAAAATAGTTTGTTTTAAATGTTTCCAAGTATATTTTTAATAGGTATTTTATATTGTTTTAAAATATTTGAAATCAGCAGATTTTCAGTGGAAATGAATAAATGTTTGGAAATGTATTCCGCGTGAGAAGAGTGTTTTGAATTTGTTTTCAAAAATAAAAGATTGAATGGAAAATTGACTTGAAATTTATTTTCAAAGGATTGAAGTGTGAAATTTTATCTTGCGAAAATATATTGAAAATAATAATAATTAGGGGAAAAATTATTTGAAATCCAGCAACTGTTGTGAATGATGATTGATAGTTAAATAACCGACTATCAATATCGGCCTTTAAATTGGCATTTGAATTTCGATGCGGCCGGGAGTCGAATTCCAACTGGATATTCGAAACCCACATCGAGTTTTTGTGATTGCGATGGATCTTTTGTTTAAAAGATCAAAGTGAAATTGTTGTGATTTGTTTGAATCTGAATGTAACACTTATTTTTAAAATAAGCGCTCGTTATTCGGATTAGTCGGGAGAGGACCTTGTGTCATAAAACCCATTCCGAATAACGATACGACGAAATGGGATTGCATTTGAAGATGGTGTTGAAGACCGGGTATTTTCGAAAGCGAAAGGATTACCTGTCGAATGTCTATGCACCGGGTTGCTCCAGTATAGAGATTTTATCACCCTTTGTGATGAGGATTCCGGACGTGATTAGTGAATATCCGGATTGCAAGGGCTCCTTTGGAAGTGCCTTCGGTTCCGTTCGATCCTGGAACGGACTTGTATGGATGTGTGCCTGACGTTACACTTCGAGATATAAAGCTGGTTTCTATCAAATACATTTTTGTTGGTGGCGGAGAATTTATTCTCTTAGCTTAACACCCTTCTCTGAGACGTACGAGCTCAGAGGTTATGTAGTTGATGGTTACTAGTGATACATTCCCAAATTGGTAATGTGGCATACGAAGTGCTGCTGATCATTTGTTGATCGAAGCATGGCTTTTGTGAAAAGCGTAGCTTTGTAGACGAGACTTCGTCGGACCTCACACCCCAGAATGGTCAAAACAGGAAGGATGCGGCGGGGTTATAGGGGGTAGCGCCCCTTAGGGTATGTGCATTTCCTTCTGGATAGAAGTGGTATCATGGTATGGAGCCCGGATGCTTAACTTATATGAATATCGCAAATATATATTACTTTGTGATTGTTGTTGTTGAGGATCCTCAGATAAAGGTTGTTTACAACCGGGGGATGGCATACTCATGTCAGTAGTTACCTATTTTTGCAGAGGTAACCTGTCGTTGTGTTGGCAGAGATCCGGTTAGGTTCTCGGGCGCCCCCTCCAGAGGCGTACCGATGTGACAATAGGAAGTTCCTTAGCCTGACCATTTGTTGGAAATCAAATCACCAATACGTGCCTTGTACGGTTTTAGTTGTATAACCAGCCATCTAATATGGTAGCTATAGTAGGCATACTATAATGGTACGTATGCTGGTTAAGATTAATATTACGTTTTCAAAAATGTTTTTCTGCACTATGCACTAATGATAATATTGAAAAGATTTTGCGTATTAAGCATGTTTGACTATCATAAGGAGAAATCTCCCCCAAGTGTGTGATTGCATTGTGTGTGTGCCGGGAGGCCTTATGGCAGTTTCATTTTCCAAAAAGCATTGTGGATTTCTTTTAAATTCCTTTGTTTTTCTTTTATAAAAGAATAACTGTTTTTAAGATCTCACACCAGTCCCATGACTGACCTGGAGTTTATTGTTCCCTATCTAAACTCTGGGTGCCCATAATTTTCCACACGGTCAGCCTAGAGTTATGTTATCAGGTCATTCTGAAACTCAGGAGTTGCTGTGGAGCTCAAGAGACGAGCTGGATGGCGAAGCGTACTTCTGTATACTATTATCTTTTCCGTGTTTGTTATTGTAAACTCTGGTAATGTGATGTATAAACTGATATAGTGTTTTTGTTTTAAAAGATTATTCTTTATCTATTATATATTGTTCCACTGTGAAATGTGAGATTCTATTATTGTATTTGTTCTTCTTCTACCTCTTCATTCTTTAAACCCTAAAGACTCGTAGGTTCGTTGTAAAATCAGGTCGTTACAAATTTGGTATCAGAGCATTTGGTTAAGCGACTACCTTGGCTCTGTTGGGTGTTACTCATTAGAGATAGAGTCAGCAGTACTCTGGAATGAGTTTGAATGTAATAATAGATATGAGTGTGTATTTGTTAGTGAATGTAAAATAGTTTTATATTATGATGATTGGTTTGTTGAGTGGTATATGGATTCTAGTCGATATAGTCCGTACAACTCTATCGATAGGAATCTCTAAACACTCGTATAGAACAATTCGACACGATATTGTTTTAAATTAGGGCAAATGAAATAATTTTACCCAAACCTATTTTGTATATAAAAGGAATGATTTTCCATAAATTATTATAGTATATGGTTGATTATTTGATTGTTTGATTAGGAAGTGATTAAGAAATTGAAATCATAACAAAGAATTAAGAAAACAAAAATCCATATACAAATGAAATTTGAGAATGTAAATTATAAATTTGATTTATAATTAGAAATAGAATTCCATAGAAGTTTTTGGAAATGTTTTTGAATGGATTCGGAATTTTGGAAATTAACTCCATTTGATTTGAAAATGATTTTCAAAGGTTTTTTTATACATGTTTTTGAAGGGATAAAAGCTCTAAACTCTTTTAGGTCACTGGAGAATAACTTTGGTGATGACTGCAGCATCATCAATGTTCATTTTTGGGTTTCCAAAGGAGGGATTGCTACCAAATTGTTTTAAATGAAAGTTGTTTGCAAAACTGGTTTGGATTTTTGAATTCAAAGAATAATTTGAATTGATTTCAAAAATGAATTTTTGAAAGGTTGAAAAGACTCTGGAATGTTATATAAAATATTTATGGAATATCATTAAGCTTGATAACTTATAAAGTTTGAAGTTGTTAAAATAAAAATCTAATTTAAAAGAGAAGATAGATAAAAGTAAATGTAAGTTCGAAGGAAAAAATTTAAATCAAATAGAATAAAAAAATAAAAGAATTAAGATTGAAAAAATTAAGTCAAATAAAATGTTGATATGGATTCAAAATGAAATTGAAATTGAATGTGAATTCGAGAAGTCTTATAAACTAAATGATTGGAATAAAATTTATTAAGATGGAAAATAAAATTGTGAATGAATGAATAAATTTACAATTACAATTAAATGAAAGTGAAATTGAATATTGAAATTCATTTCGAATTTATAAGTAAGTAAAAATGAATTGGAATTGAATTTGATTTGTAAAGCACGGTATTGAAATAAAATTAGTAAATAAAACTAATTAAAGGAATGACGAAATTGAATATGACTTGAAATGAATCGAATTCAATAATTATAAACGAAAGGTAAAATTTAAATTTATATGGAATTTGGAATCCAGTTTAAATATAAGTGGTTGTAAACCAAAATAGTAAATTGAATTGTGTTTGGAAATGAACAAAATAATAAAACTGGAATCGAAACTGAATATTGAAAACCAATTTGAATTGTGTGGAATAAAATGAAGTTGTAAAATTAGTTCGAAATGAACCAAAGATAATAAAGGTGAAATAAAAATGGTTTGAGATAAAATGTATTGGAATTTGTAGTGAATTAGTAAATGAAACTAATTTAAAATAGCAAGATGAATCAATTGTGAATGAAAGGTAATTGAAAAAATTCAATATTCTGAAGTTAAAATGAATCCAAAATAAAATTGAAATTGTAAGTTGAATTCAAATAAAAGTGAAAATGTAAGATTGAAATAGAATGGATATATAAATTCAATAGTGAAATAAAAATGGTATAAGAAGTATATATTGAAAATTTTGTAAAGGAATGTGCAAAATAAATTTGAATGTTTGTAATTGGATATTATGATAAGCAGGATATACAGGTATATTAAAGGAAATGGAATTGAGATTTCGATTTCGAAGATAAAAATTGAGTTTCTCGACAAAAAGGTACGTATTTGAATTTCAGTATGAAATTTGATGATCTTCTTGTCTAGCCACTTGGCTTTTCGTTTTCTTTTTGGAATCTGGGGGCCTGTGGTGCCATTTTGTAGTCGTACCGAGCTAGCCGCGCAAAGGAGACGTTGGCGATTTTTTTTGAAAATTTAGGGAGTTAGAAAAAACTTTGAGAAATTTTTGATAATTTAAAATTTGAATTTGAATTTAAATTTGAATTGTTAAGAAAACAGTGTTGTTTGGAATCTATGATTAATTTTGAGAAGTTATTTGAATCAATAATGGGTTGTTAATAAAAGATTTGCTTTGACAAATTGTTGAAAACTATTTGGTTTTGGGAAAATAATGAACGGGTTAAGGTCCATTCTTCTTAACTAGTAATTTCGGGACGAAATTCTTTTAAGGAGGGAAGGATGTGACGACCCAGAATTTTCAACGTTTGAAATTGAAATATTCAATTGATTTCAAATATCTGAATCGTTAATTTAAGCTTGAATTTCAATTTTAACTATGAAATTAGCAACTTCATTATCAAATTTAATTATAGAAATTTGGGTAAAATTGTATATCTTCAATTTTAAGCTTGTTAAAAATAGTTTGATAGCTTAGAAAATTTATATTGATAAACCGAGGTTTATGGAAGCTTCAGAATTTGATTTGGAAATACTTTGTTTAGTTTTGAAATTATATTTTAAATCGATTTTTAAAAATAGCCTTCCGAGGTACAGACTCGAAATTCGACGAAACTAGTTCCATTGGATCTGTAATATTGTATTATTATTGGATTTCAATTTTCGTAGCATTCAGAGTTGTCGTTTGGCCGTATGATAAGAAAATGCGTTGAAATTTATATCGAAATTTAATTTAATAACTGGTTCGAAGAGCTATCTTCTCCATACGATCGTATTTGGACTTGGAACCTTTTCCATTGCGTTTGAAATAGGGGTTTAACATTATAAACGCCTAGCGGCACGTCTCGATCGGAGTTCGAGATTGTAAGTTGTGTGATTCGGAACGATTTGAATTTAAATTAAGCATGCATTAACAAATTTAAACACGTTTATAACCTTACATCACGTGTCCTTCCCAATAACACTTGTCCATACGTATAACACGTGTCCCCCTCTAAAATAAACAACCCTACACGTATCGTATCGAGGAAGATAATGGCCGCCGTTCGATTTCTTCTCTCCTCTTCAAGTTATAATCCTTAGTCTAATCCGCGAACTCGATTTCGAAAAAAAAAATCAGTCTCCTCTTTCCCCTTTTCGTTCGTAATCATGAAACTTTTCCCCTTCAGTTTTAACTCACAAATAAAAAATCAGCAGAAAAAAAATGGCGTCCTCTTGTTCAAACAGAGACAAACTGATTTGAACTCGAGCTAGGGATTCGAGGCTGGCGCATTCGCGAGTAACATTCGATTTCGAGGCTGGGCTCGATTGCGGCAAGGGTTATGGTGGTGTTCGACGACGAGATGGTCGTGTGTCGACTCGAACGTAGAGGCACGTTTTCAGGGAGGTCGCGATTTGGGCGAATGCACATTCTCGTGCGTGCAAGGGTGGAGGAGCACGCGTGCATCTGGGGGGCATGCATCAGTAAGGTGGCGGCTTAGTTGGGATGGGCAGTGGTCGAGGCGATGTCGCAGTAAGGTATTCGTTTTTTTCTATTTTATTTCTCAGTTAAATTTAATTTAATTATATATATATATATGTTATAGAAACAGAAGATGTTAGAAATAAATATTTTGTAGTAAGTTTGTAGGATAATTTATATGAACATAAATTCAGTAAAGTAATTACTATGGTTAATTTCAGGGAGGGAAACAAAATTTTCTCAGTAAAATATATATATATATATATATATATATATATAAATACTTATAGATATTTTAATATGTATAGGAATTTTCTAATGTTGTTAAGTTTATAGATAAATCATTTTTATAAATGTATGTGATTTCAAAGGGAAATAAATATACATATTTACTAGTCCACTTTAAAAACAAATTAGGGATTTAATTGTTTAGTTTACACATTTGATTAGAGTAGTTAATGGTTTTAAAAATAAAAAGGGTGGTTAACTTATTTAATAAGCTTATTCAATTATTTTAATCATTAAAAATAATTTATTAAAGGAAAAATTAGTTTAAGTAAATTTGTTAGCTAATTAATAAATGGTAATAAATTGTTCGATTAGTTCAAATAGTAATAAATTATCAATTATTTATACATGGTCTAGAATCAAGAAACAAGCCGAAATGGAAATGAGTTGGAATGGATTGCAAAATAAAAGCAGAGGTGGGATCTTCACACTCAATTGCTGATTCAATTTTAATAGTTTAATTTATAATTTTGATTGATTGTGTGCTTGAATAATTAATTTATTATTAGTTATATTAGTTTAGACCCTATGCGCCGCATAATAGCGGAGGTTATTATATTAAACTCATATACTGCGATATTCCACCTCAAAGTGGAATTGGTATTATATATGTATTTGGAGTTGTTGATTTTCCGCATTATATAGCGGATGAGACCCTATTGCGCCGCATAATAACAGATAATATTTTATAAATCACATATACCGTGATATTCCACCTTGAAGTGGAATGGGTATTTAATTGTTGTGCTAACATCTATGGATGCAGGGAAACAGGTTGGAGGGATCCAACTGGATTCCTCAAATATTTAATTTGTTTCGTATGTTGTGTGTTGATTATTTTTAATTCGTGTGACTATTTGTGATTGAAACCGTTGAAGGCTGTAATTTAGCCGAATATATTTTTTGTATCGTAGGGTACCAGAAATAAATAAAAAAAATTAATTTTGAAATTTGGGTAGAAAATTTATAATAAATTCATTCAAAGGAATCAGGTGAATTTTAAAAGAAGAAAATTCAAATAGATAAAGTTTTATTTTTGAAAACTTATTGAATAAATTCCAAAAATATGGGAAAATATTTAATAAAGGAATTTCAGGTAATATTGTTTAATGGTTGAAGAAATTATTTAAGATACGTATTTTAAATAATTGAAAGAGATAAAGAAATTCATTTCAAAAGGAAATAAATTTAGAAGTTAAATTTGGAATTTTATTTAGAGCTGAAATTAAATTTTGAAATTGATTCGGGAATTAATTTGGAGTTAGAATAATTCTTAGGAATCGATTTGGAAATTTGGTTAGGTGTTTTGGAAATAATTTGGAAAATCAATTCGAAATTGATTTGATATTGGAAAATTAATTTGGGAAATCAAATTGGAATTTTATTTTGTGTTCGAAATAAATTGGAAATCAAATTTGGATTTGATTTGGTTTGAAGATGATATTTGGGAATCGATTTAAAATTTGTATATCAGTTGATATTTGGAAATGTAAATTCATAATTGGAATTTGTAAAGAAAAGGGAAATTGTTTAAAAATAAATATTGGTTTACTTTTAAAGTGTGGAAAGGAATTTACAGATTTGGAATGTAAATTAAAATAAATCGAGAAGATTTATTAATTTATTTGAACGGACCATTTTGTAATGGGAAAAGAATTCTTCACTGGAAAGCCGAGTTTATTTTTAAAATAGCTTTTGAATAAAATTTAAGAGTTTTAGATTTGGTTTTAAAATAATATTGTTGGAGAAATTAGTTTGGAAATTGTTTTAAAGTAAAAATTTATTTAATTAGTTATATAAGGGATTATTTTAATGATTTAATTTGATATTTGATTTAGAAAATAGTTATTTAAATATTTATACTCTATCTACTAATTTTATTTTAAATTTAGTTTTGGACTTGAATTTTTATACGAGATATTAGTATAATATTTTTCATAACTAATGTTTAAGCAAATATTCTAAAATAGTTTATTTCAAATGTTTCCAAGTATATTTTTAATAGTATTTTATATTATTTCAAAATATTTGAAATCGGCAGATTTTCAGTGGAAATGAATAAATGTTTGGAAATGTATTCCGCGTGAGGAGTATTTTGAATTTGTTTTCAAAAAAAAAAGAGATTGAAATGTGGAAAATTGATTTGAAATTTATTTTCAAAGGATTGAAGTGTGAAATTTTATCTTGCGAAGATATATTGAAAATAATAATAATTAGGGGAAAAATTATTTGAAATCCAGTAACTGTTGTGAATGATGATTGATAGTTAAATAACCGACTGTCAATATTGGCCTTTAAATCGGCATTTGAATTTCGATGCGACCGGGAGTCGAATTCCAACTGGATATTCGAAACCCACATCGAAGTTTTGTGATTGTGATGGATCTTTTGTTTAAAAGATCAAAGTGAAATTGTTGTGATTTGTTTGAATCTGAATGTAACACTTATTTTTAAATAAGCGCTCGTTATTCGGATTAGCCGGGTGAGGACCTTGTGTCATAAAACCCATTTCGAATAACGTTACGACGAAATGGGATTGCATTTGAAGATGGTGTTGAAGACCGGGTATTTTAGAAAGAGAAAGGATTACCTGTCGAATGTCTCTACACCGGGTTGCTCCGGTATAGAGATTTTATCACCCTTTGTGATGGGGATTCCGGACGTGATTAGTGAATATCCGAATTGCAAGGGCTTCTTTGGAAGTGCCTTCTGTTCCGTTCAATCTCGGAACGGACTTGTATGGATGTGTGTCTGACGTTACACTTTGAGATGTAAAGCTGGTTTTATCAAATACATTTCTGTTGGTGGCGGAGAATTTATTCTCTTAGCTTAACACCCTTCTCTGAGACGTACGAGCTCAGATGTTATGTAGTTGATGGTTAATAGTGATACATTCCTAAATTGGTAATGTGGCATACGAAGTGCTGCTGATCATTTGTTGATCGAAGCATGGCTTTTGTGAAAAGCGTAGCTTTGTGGACGAGGCTTCGTCGAACCTCACACCCCGGAATGGTCAAAACAGGAAGGATGCGGCTAGGTTATAGGGGGTAGCGCCCCTTAGGGCATGTGCATTTTCTTCTGTATAGAAGTGGTATCATGGTGTGGAGCCCAGATACTTAACTTATGTGAATATCGCAAATATATATTACTTTGTGATTGTTGTTGTTGATGATCCTCGGATAAAGGTTGTTTACAACCGGGGGATGGCATACTCGTTTCAGTAGTTACCTATTTTTGCAGAGGTAACCCGACCTTGTGTTGGCAGAGATCCGGTTAGGTTTTTGAGGCGCCCCTCCAGAGGCGTACCCATATGGAAATAGGTTGTTCCTTAGCCTGACAATTTGTTGGAAATCCAATCACCAATACGTTCCTTATACGGTTTTAGTTGTATAACCTTCCATCTAATATGGTAGCTATAGTAGGCATACTATAATGGTATGTATGCTGGCTAAGATTAATATTATGTTTTCAAAAATGTTTTTCTGCACTATGCACTAATGATAATATTGAAAAGATTTTGCATATTAAGCATGTTTGACTATCATAAGGAGAAATCTCCCCCAAGCGTGCGATTGCATTGTGTGTGTGCCGGGAGGCCTTATGGTAGTTTCATTTTCCAAAAAGCGTTGCGGATTTCTTTTAAATTTCTTTGTTTTTCTTTTGTAAAAGAATAACTATTTTTAAGATCTCACACCAGTCCCATGACTGACTTGGAGTTTATTGTTCCCTTTTTATACTCTGGGTTCCCATAATTTTCCACACGGGTAACCTAGAGTTAGGTTATCAGGTCATTCTGGAACTCAGGAGTTGCTGCGGAGCTCAAGAGACGAGTTGGATGGCCAAGCGTACTTCTATATACTATTATCTTTTTCGCTGTTTGTTGTTGTAAACTCTGATAATGTGATGTATGAATTGATATGGTGTTTTTGTTTTAAAAGATTATTCTTTATCTATTATATATTGTTCCACTGCGAAATGTGAGATTCTGTTATTGTTTCTGTTTTTCTTCTATCTTCTTCTTCATAAACCCTAATGGTTCGATTTTCCGGCATTCGACTGTGCGACATTTGATATAGTGGACGTATAAATGTCGACTTTCGGGCGTCGTAAAATCGGGTCGTTAGACTGGACAGGGGTCGTTGCGAGCTAGAGTAACGTGGCTTAGGAAGCGACAAGCTAGCGAGCGATGCAGGCGAGGACGGAGGTGTTGAATGGTCAACGATGGCTATGAGACGTTGGGTTGCTGGATCGGATGATGACGATGGGAACGAAGCTTTGTTGCGACGAGGCTGAGAAGGGCAAACGCGAAGCAGTTGGGGGTTTGTCAGTGGAAGGCCGGCGTTGTTGGTTGGGTAATGCAGCGATGATGTTCGACGACAAGGTGAGGTTTATCTGCCTTATTTTAACTTAATTCAATTAATGCATATGCAGATTAAAAAAAGGGGTGGTGGCTCGGGACTTAATTCGAAAACAAGACCTGTTTGTCTCAGTAAATGATAGAGATTAACAAGTTTTTAAGTTAAAACAAAATTCAAGTTTTAATACAAATTTTTATTAAAAATGATTTCTTTTAATAATAATGGATTAATTAAAAGATTGGTTCAGGATTGTTTGTGTATTAGACCGGGGTGTGGTTCGAAGTATCTATGGATTGGTCTCGGGTTGGTTATAATAGTTTTGTAACATGGGGAGTAAGTGTTATCAGATTTAAGTTAGATGACCAAAGATCTAAAATATATGGAAATAAACAAGTTTCAATGCAAAGTGAATCCTAAGACAAGCTTTCAAAGTTTTAAAATATTAGAGATTGTTTGTTTAAAATAATTATATAATAGGTTAATTTTTAAATGCTTCAAAAGTGATTCAATCAATGGAATTAAATCAAGGATTAATTATTTGAGGATGGTTAAATAGTTAATCTAATCAGTTTAAGGAGTAATTAATCAATTTATTAAGATAATTAATTAATGGTTGATAAATTTGCGTAATCAATTTTAAGGATTGATTTATTAATGTGATAAGTTAATTAAGGTAATTCAAGATGATTAATTTATTTAAAGTTGTACTTAATGTAATTAATTCATGATAATTACTTAACTTAAGTAATTTGAGGGTTAATTTGTTAATGTAAATAATAAATCAAAGAATAATTAATATAATAATTTAAGGGATAATGAAGTAACTGAGGATAATTACTTAAGTTGGATAAGAAGGGATGACAAATTAATTTTATTAATTAAAGTAATAACTAAGGCCTGTAATTAATATTAATCAAGTAGGGTTAGGTAATTTATTTGATTTAAATTAATTGTGTGGTTAATTAACCTTGCTTATAAATGATTGGATTATATTGAATACCTTTAATTGGTTGATATCTCTGATAAGAAATTTTTGTGATATGATATGTTGCATGGACAGTGATAATGTGATTATCCATCAATTATGATTTGCTGTGTAAAAATGTTATCCGGTAATTAAAATTTAATTGCATTTAATTGAATAACTTGGGTTTAGATGACATTGGGCTCGAAGAGACCGGAGTCGGGTTTTAGTAAATACCCGAAACCACTTCGAATTTTTATAGATTGATATGTGAAATCAATAGGCTGGAATGAAATGATTTAAGTGAATTGGACAATTTAATCTAAATTTCGAAACTTGGAAAATTGATGTGTGAAATAAGTGATGCCTATAACAAATTGAGAATTTGTAAATTGATACGAGTTTCCCTGGGTTTTATATAAGTTGTATGTTTTGAATTCTTTGTTAGATGGGTTACTCACGCTGGTTTCCAGCCTGACCCGGGTGTTACTTTGACGTAATGCTCGGGTCAAACCGAGTATTACAGATTTTCAAGTAAGGACGATCTGGAGCTCAGGAGGCGAGCGGGGTGGCAAGAACGTATGGAGTGTTTCCGCTGTATTATTGTTGTATATATCTATGACCTGTTGATTTATATATGTCCTGTGTTTGTATATATGTTGTAACTCTAATGCATTAAAGTGAAATTTGACAGGTAAACTTTTTCCTTTCTATAACTGTTATGAATTGTTATTATATTTTATCTGCTGTGAAGGTGAGATGTTGGTGTTTCTTCTTTTATTCTATCTCTTTCTTCTTATCCTAACTATCTGGAATTTTTGGGATCGAATACTCCGAGTCATTACAGTTGTTATCAGAGCTGAAGATTGAGCGAGAATCTTGGCTCTGTTGGGATTACTCATTAAGGATAGGGTCAATGGTACCCTAGAATGAGTTGAGTAGGTGTGTGTGTGTGTGTGTGTAGGAGCACGTACTTGTTATTTTCTTATCTAAAGGTTTTAAATGATTTTATATAAGAATATATTTTGATATATAAGCAATATTTCTTTCTAATAAATATTAAGATAATTGGTTGTTATATTATTTGAAAATTTAATAATGAGAATTAGGTGGTAATAGAAATACAACCAAATTAAAATTAAATGAAGATAAGTTTGAAATGGATTCAGAATTAAATGGTTTAAAGAGATAAGTTGATTTGATTAAAGGATTAAATCAACATTTAATAATTTAACTCCAAATTATATAATTCGGAATGGTTTAAATTTGAAATTTGAATTGACTTCGTTCAAATTGAATCTGATTTAAATTAATTGGATTTGTGATTGAAGATGGATAAGTTTAAAAAAATTGAAATGGAAAATTTGAATTAGATTGAATTGAAATGATTTGAAATTGAAGTGGGTTCAATTGATATTTGTCCAAATTGATTGGAATAATTTGGAATTGTAATTAAAGTTGAGTAGGTTTAAAATCAAATGGAATTTGATTTGAATTTGGAAAGAAATCAAGATTGTTTCAACTTGAATTGGGATTAAATCAATTTCAATGGAAATTGAAGTTATTCAAATTGAAATTGAGTCAATTTAAATGGAAGTGGAAATTTAAATTGAATTGATGGGGAAGCGAACAGTTTTGACTCTGGACTATTTTCAATATAAATTGTTTGAATATAAACTTATTTTTCCAAGCTATTTAATTTATGCAACCTTTCTTTTTAAAGCCAAATTATTTTATATTTGTTTTACAATTATTTTTGGAACTATTTAACAATTTTTCAACTGTTTTATAAACTAATTACTATATTTCAACTATTTTACAAATTAATTACTATTTTACAACTATTTTGCAATTATCTAAAATTTCTGAAATTATTTAACTATTTCCAACTATTTTACAATTAGTTAACTATTTTACAGCTATTTTGCAAACTAATAATTATTTTTCAACTACTTATCTATTTTAAAAATTTTCAAGCTATTTTTCAAAGATAAACTGGTCAGAGTTCAAACTGTTATTGATTAAATACCCAACTGAGGTAAGAATTGAAGTGATAATCCAAATGGGAATTAAGGCAATTGTGAATAAGTATATAGAAGCCATAAGTGAATGTGAATAGAAAAGGAAATTGATTTGGATAATAATCAATGAAGATAAATACGTAGGATGTACGTATATTATTCTATTCGCATAGTGATTGATCCAAATTCGAGCATAGAATTTCGAGATAGTTATATCGATCCAAGTTAGGATTTTTCACTCAATTTTTGATGGCGAACCTGGATATGGATTGTTGATTGGTTCTGGATATTCTCTATCATAGTTATGGCTATGCAAGGAGAATGACGGTTTCTGATCAAGAAACCAGATGTATGTCCGCACTAGGAAGTCGGTGGACGATACTAGTTCGGGAGTGAAATTTTGTGATCGAGTGAGCGGTCAGATTGTTATAGCGTACGGATGATATGTATACATCGTACGGGTTTAAATGAAAATGATATTGAAAATTTGTGAATAAGAAATGTGAAATGATCTCTTTTGAAATGGAAGTATATTTTGTGAAATATACAATTGATAAAAGCGAAAGTTGGCAATTTCTATGGTAAAAGTGACTTTAAAGAGTAATCAAATTTGAATATTTGATTTTGGATGAACAAAGTTATATATCTTTGTTATATAAGATAAATCTCCCCTTGTTGAATCTATTGCCGGAAGAAAATGATTTTGAAAGCGTTTGAAGTATAAAAGGAGTTTTATACAAGTTTGAAATGATCCAAAGTTTAATTTTTTTTAAAACATTATATATATATATATATATATATATATATAAAGGATCTTATGAGGATTTTGGAAAAAGGTTTTGGGAACCTTTGGATTTGGAAAGGCTTTTGATTTTTGGGTAAAATCAATATTGAAATTTGAAAAGCCTAGTTCGAGAATTATCGATTTTGGGATAATCGATTTAAAAAAGGAGATTTATATGAGATTCATACTAGGTGTATGATTTGAAAGATACTATATGTGTATAGTATAAAGTGTTTTGATAATGGCTCTGGAGAAAAAAGCGCTCCCTTGAAATGAACTTCTCAAGAGTGTCACACGGTGGTACTGCCTTGAACCCTAAGGGGGGGGGGGGGGGTCTAAAGTTGATCTTGTGAGGAGTCCGAACAAAACTAGTTCCTAAGGATTATGAGTAGTGTGTAGCGAAAGTCGAGGGCGCTGATGCCTATAGAGGCATTTTGGTTATGCTGTGACAACAATGTAACTCGATGCTACTGCGATCTACTGCAGACCATAGCCAAAGTCATGTGTGCCGCTGTAGCCAACATTGTACGTTTAATTTTATATCGGTAGACTGTGACCTATGGTAACATAGCAAAAGTCGTGTGTGCCGCTGAGAGACAATAGTATGCGTTTGATTTTATATCGGTAGACCGCGACCTATGTAGGAGTGGAGAAGTTTCATTTTGACAGCAAAAATCGAGGGTGCTGATGCCTACAATTACATGGACTTTTGCTGCGATGGCAACGTAACCCTGAAATCTAACTGCGATCTGTTATGGGTTCCATGTCGTAATCGAGGGACGCAGAGTGCCTACAGTTACATGGACTTTTGCTGCGATGGCAACGTAACCCAGGATGTGACTGCGACCATGGATGGGGGTGATGATTTCCAGAGCATTCTCACCAAAGGCATTTTCTCTATTTTCAAAAACTATTTTCTATATTTACAATAAAATTATTTTCCCAAGTATTTTCACTGGGTGTTGAAAATGGGTTTACCAAGTACTTATAGATTTTTAGTCCTACGCCTGATCAACGTATGACCGAATTTCTGTACGAACAAGGATGGACTAGTTGAGACATCGAGTTATAAGAAGTATTTTTATAAAAGCTATTTTAATAGTATTATGTAAAATTAAAAGTATTTCTAAAATTTTAAAATAAAAATGTTAGAATTTTGGAAAATGAAAGAAAATCCAAACTGGAGTTATGAAAAACAAAATTTGAACTCAGGAAAATTTAATGAAGTGATTTTTGAAATAAATTTGAATATTGATATAAAAATTGGAAATAAGCTAGTTAGCCAAATAAATTAGTTAAGTGAATATGTTAATAAAATTTAAATTGGTTAAATAGAAGTTGAATTGGGAGTTAATAATGGAGTTTGGAAATGAACTGAAATTATAAATAGAATTCGACTTGAATTTGATAATGAATTAAAATAAGTGGAGATATTGTAAAAATAAAATGGAATTGAATTATAATAGAAATGGTTTGAGATCGCGAACAAAACCCAGGTGAGTAGAAATAAATCAAGAATGGCTTTGTATTAATAAAATAAATTCGAAAATGAATTAAGTAGGTGAATTAAAAATTTAAAATGGGGTGAATAAATGTGTTAATTGAATTAAATAATAAATAGATGAAGTCTGATTGAAAAAAAAATTAATCAATGTTTTAATTGGAATTGGGTTAATAGAATGAACTTAAGTTATGAGGCGTATTAATTTGAAGTAAATATACTTAAGTCAATAAAAGCTTGGTTTCGAGTAATAATGGAAGACCGTTAAATAAAAGTTTGGGTTAAGTTTATTTGGAAAATGGATATTAATATAAGCATCGAATGTTGTCAAACTCAATGAAATAGTTTTAAAATGTAACCAATGCAGACATGAAGTGAAATGCAAATGTATGGTTGGTGAATAAATTAGAAATGAAATGGAATTAAATACATAATTAGTTGAAATTAATTTAAAGTAGTCGTAAACTAAAATGGATACTCTATTAAGCGAATATCGTCGAATTTGCATAAAAATAGTTGTCGTTTGACGTAAACGAAGGTAAAGAAATTCTATGAGTTAATAGAAGTAAATAAAATTGATTTTTGAGTCATTTGAAGTGAATATGAGCTGTTGGGTTATAATAAATTGAATGTAAGCAATTGAGTTGTAAACCAATAAAATTGAACGAAATGGTATATGAACTGGTTGAAAGCAATTGAATTAGTTTTGAAATCATATAAATTGCTCGTGGAAGTATTTAGAATGCATTTCTTTTAGAGTTGATGTGTTGTAGTTGTTTAAGTAAGAGAAATGTTATAAACTTCATATATATAGTGCTTATATGTTTAAATTGATTAAGTACAGGTACTGAGAAGTTATTTGGCTGGATTTGGACGCGTTAAATGCTAAAATATAAGCCGCTTGCTTAAAAATGCTAAATAAAGGTACGCCTACGCAATAAAATAGGAAATATGAACTGTTTTTGTTTTTCCGACCATGTGGGTCGATGTATATATATATTTATATCTCTTGTTAAATTGCAAAAGCTCCTCCGTACAAAGGAGATTCTGCCAAAAATTTTCGGAAATTTTGGGAGTTAGAAAATTTTTGAAAATTTCTAAGAAAATTTTTGTTAGCGACAAAACGATTTCAAATAGGAAATTGAAATAAATTAGTGGATGAAACTAATTTAAAATAAGGATATGAATCAGTTATAAATGGAAGATAAAATTCAATATTCAGAATTGAAGATAAATTAAATTCATATGGAAATGGAAAAACTAATTTGAATAGAAGTAGATATTGAAAACTTCTGTAAGGAAATGTATAAAATGATTTTAAAAGCTACGATTGGATATTATTGCTAAGTAGGATATGCATGTATTATAAAGGGAAAGGAAAATTGGTTTTGATTTCCAAAGATAAATTTGAATTTGCTCGACAAACGGTATGTGTTTAAATTTCTATATGAAATTTGATTGGGTTTTTGATCCAGCCACTTGGCTTTTGTTTCTTTTGGATTTTGGGAGCCCGTAGAGGCATTTTGTAGTTGTACCGAGCAAGCCGCGCAAAGGAGACGCTGGTGAAATTTTTCGGAAATTTAGAGAGTTAGAAATTTTTTGAGAAAGTTTTGATAATTTAAATTTGGATTTAAATTTAGATTTGAATAGATGAAGTAAATAATTTTGTTGGAAACTACGGAAGGTTTTCGGAAGTTGGTTGAAGTAATAGTGGGTCTTTAATAAAAGATATATTATGGCAAGTTGATATAACTGTTTTGTTTTGGAAAAAAGTAAACGGGTATTGGACCATTCTTCCTAACTAGTAATTTCGGGGACAAAATTTTTTTAAGGGGGGGGGGAATGTGACGACCCGGAATTTTTAAGCATTTGAAATTGGAATATTTAGTTGATTTTAAATATTTGAAAGTTAATTTTTAACTTGAATTCAAATATTATTATTATTTACCAATTAAATTATTGGAATTAATTACTGGAAATTGGGTCAAATGTTGAATCTGGAGTTTTAAGCTTGTTAAAAATAATTGGAAGGCTGGTAAAATTTATATTAATAATACTGAAGATAGTAAAAGTGTTAAAATTGAATTTGGAAGTGCTTTGTTAAGTTTTGAAATTTTATCGTTTAAATCGATATTTAAAAATAGCCTTCCGAGGCACAGTCTCCGAATTCGACGAAACTAGTTCCATTGGATCCATAATATTGTATTATTATCGGATTTCAATTTTGATAATGTATGGAGTTGTTGTAAGAGCGTACGATATATAAATGCGCTGAAATCATATCCAAAATTTAATATAATAACTGGAATCAAAAAGCTATCGTCTCCATACGATTGAATTAGGACTCGAAACCTTTTCCAGTACGTTCGGAATAGGGGTATAACATTAGAAACGCCTTGTGGCACGCCTCGATAGGAATTTGAAATGTTAAGTTGCATTTATCGAGACATTTTAAATTTAATTAAAAATATATTTATATTCTGATCACAATTCCTTTCACGTCCAAACTTTTTCCCCTCTTATCAATCACTGTACCAAGCCTATTCGAGCATGCAAAAGAATACAAACACGTTTCCTTTTTATTTATTTATTTACGCCCTTGTTTCTTTTTGGGGAAGCTTCAGCCGAAAGAAATAAAACGCAAGTCTCCTTCTATAAAAATCCCAAATCCTTTGTTTTCTTCCCCAAATCGAACACAGGCCACCTGGTTTCCAATTCACGTTCCAAAAAAAGAAGGAATCACGTTCGATATCGTAAGGTAGGCGATCGAATAACGTCGTCGATAGGAGAGGTAGACGCGCTGATTGAGGTAGCTGAGGAGGGGTCGTTGCGAGCTAGAGTAACGTGACTTGGGGAGCGACAAGCTAGCGAGCGATGTAGGCGATGTGGACGGAGGTGTTGAATGGTCAGCGATGGCTATGCGACTTTGGATTGCAGGATCGGATGACGACGATGGAAACGAAGCTTGGTTGCGACGAGGCTGAGAAAGGCAAACGCGAAGCAGTTGGGGGTTCGTCAGTGGAAGGCCGGCGATGTTGTTTGGGTAATGCAGCGACGATGTTCGACGATGAGGTGAGGTTTATATGCCCTATTTTAATTTAATTCAATTAATGTATATGTAGATAAAAAAGGGGTGGTGGCTCGGGTCTTAATTTGAAAAAAAAACTATTTGTCTCAGTAAATGATAGAGATTAACAAGTTTTTAAGTTAAAACAAAATTCAAGTTTTGATACTATTTTTTCTTAAAGACAATTTCTTTTAATAATAATGGATTAATTAAAAGATTAGTTCGGGATTTCTGTATACTAGACCGGGGTGTGGTTCGAAGTATCTATGGATTGGTCTCGGGTTGGTTATAATGGTTTTGTAACATGGGGAGTAAGTGTTATCAGGTTTAAGTTAGATGACCAAAGATCTAAAATATATGGAAATAAACAAGTTTCAATGCAAAGTGAATCCTAAGACAAGCTTTCAAAGTTTTAAAATATTAGAGATTGTTTGTTTAAAATAATTATATAATAGGTTAATTTTTAAATGTTTCAAAAGTGATTTAATTAATGGAATTAGATCAAGGATTAATTATTTGAGGATGGTTAAATAGTTAATCTAATCAGTTTAAGGAGTAATTAATTAATTTATTAAGATAATTAATTAAAGGTTGATAAATTTGTGTAATCAATTTTAAGGATTGATTTATTAATGTGATAAGTTAATTAAGGTAATTCAAGATGATTAATTTATTTAAAGTTGAATTACTTAATGTAATTAGTTCATGATAATTACTTAACTTAAGTAATTTAAGGGTTAATTTGTTAATGTAAATAATAAATCAAAGAATAATTAATATAATAATTTAAGGGATAATGAAGTAATTGAGGATAATTACTTAAGTTAGATAAGAAGGGATGATAAATTAATTTTATTAATTAAAGTAATAACTAAGGCCTGTAATTAAGATTAATCAAGTAGGGTTAGGTAATTTATTTGATTTAAATTAATTGTGTGGTTAATTAACCTTGCTTATAAATGGTTGGATTTTATTGAATGCCTTAAATTGGTTGATATCTCTGATAAGAAATGTTTGTGATATGATATGTTGGATGGACAGTGATAATGTGATTATCTATCAATTATGAATTGCTGTGTAAAAGTATTATCCGGTAATTAAAATTTAATTGCATTTAATTGAATAACTTGGGTTTAGATGACATTGGATTCGAAGAGACCGGAGTCGGGTATTAGTAAATACCCGAAACTACTTCGAATATTTATAGATTGATATGTGAAATCAATAGGTTGGAATGAAATGATTTAAGTGAATTGGACTATTTAATCTAAATTTCAGAACTTAGAAAATTGATGTGTGAAATAAGTGATGCCTATAACAAATTGAGTATTTGTAAATTGATACGAGTTACCCTGGGTTTTATACAAGTTGTATGTTTTGAATTCTTTGTTAGATGGGTTACTCACGCTGCTTTCCAGCCTGACCCGGGTGTTACTTTGATGTAAGGATGATTTGGAGCTCACGAGGCGAGCCGGATGGCATGAACGTATGCAGTGTTTCCACTGTATTATTGTTGTATATATCTGTGACCTGTTGATTTATATCTGTCCTGTGTTTGTATATATGTTGTAACTCTGATGTGTTAAAGTGAAATTTGACAGGTACAGTTTTCCTTTATTTAACTGTTATTATATTTTATCCGCTGCGAATGTGAGATGTTGGTGTTGGTGTTTCTGTTTCTTCTTTTCTTATATCTCTTTCTTCTTATCCTAACTCTCTGGAATTTTCAGGATCGAAAACTCCGGGTCGTTACAGAAAAATAGGAAACCTAGAGTTTAAGGAAAAAGAAAATAAACTCCGAGTCAACCATGGGAATGGTTTGAGAAAATTCAGAAGAACATATACTTTAGAAATCAAAAGGGTATCTCATAAGACCACGCCACACATAAACACGGATGAGTTTTTACCTTATGTAACCAAAGCATTTGCTACATAAAAATAGGGATATTGTTTTTAATGAAATTCTTTAAAAACCCTCTCAAATAGCATACTAATCATAACCAAAATTGTTACATTAACTAAATTTTAGCATACTAAGTTCTACAATCAAAACTATAAAGGCACATATTGGAGAATGATTTTCCAACAATGAAAAGGTGAGCGACTACCTTCCAACAGTACATCTCTAGAGGAATGTACCGAGACACAACCCCATTGCCTTATACTAATATAGAATTAGACTACCTCTGCCATGGATAGTTCCAAATATCCCATCACCCTGGTCATTTCGGACCTGTCTGTAGGATCCCAAGCATACAAAACAAACCCCAAATACAATGAGTAATCTAGAAAGGTGATAATCATATCCTTATGGGTGCGACCCACTTAGCCCTAGCATGTCTACCCTATTTTTGCCATTACCAATGGGTGAGGCTTGAGGTAAAGAGGGTAATGTTTTACCTCTCACATGAAAAATCCCACTTTGAATGCAACATTGCCATTCCCGATGACACACTAATTGGTTTTCATAAAAGTACAACCCCTAAGTTCATACGCCTTAGGGAAGGGCGTTAAGTATAAGAGGGGTTACCTCCTACATCACCAAACAGATGTATGTTTGTAAAAACTAATGTACGTGGTCTTAAAAATGCAATGTCAGACATTCATCTTTATATGTTGTCCAGGTACTGGACAAAATGAAGGTACTCCTACTATATCCTGTTTGGGAATCACCCCTAGAATTGGTAGCAGGCAGTCCTTGCATTCAAGATTTCAAAATCGTTGTCTTCGACGTATCTTCACTTTCAATTGCATATATTGGTTTAAAATGGCTTTCGGATAGGAACCACCCAAATCAAATCCCGGTCTCTCTGAACCAATTATTGATAGAAAAGATGTTAAGTATGTGGGTGATCGGTGATCATCATTCAGTCAATTAATATCTTTATATCTGGTAAAATATCTTTAAAGATATATTTTAAACCATTTATTCTTGGTGTATACAGATTTATTAAACCTCATTTTGACTTTGTAAATACCAAGTCATTTCCTTTAAATTACTTAGGAAAAATATCTCCATCTTCTATAACTTCAATCTTAATGGAGAGTACTCATTTCCAAAACTTATCTTTTAATGAGTTAAAAACAATGTTACTATTTATTGTATAGCCAAAACAATTAGTAATGAGTAAAAAGAATTTATATATTTTATATTAATTAGACTCAATACTAATTTCCGTATTCAACCCGTACTATTTATCGAATAACTGTGAAATCACCTTTTAACTTCACATGGATAGTATGGGTTCCCTCCATGGAATTTAATACAGAGCTTACCTAGAATATCCTCTTTACCATCTAAATATTATTTGAAATCTTGTTTAACTTTGCGGAGAATTCCAAGACTCTTCTATTTTATCTTAAGAAATTTCAATCCGAGTAAATCAAATTAACAATCCCTTCTGTCGGGCCAGTCTGGATAGCTAGAGAGAGCAGGCAACCGGTTTTTCAAACACCAGCCTAGAGATTACCTCTCTTTCATCCATAAGGTGCTCAAGTTATTTGATTGACCCTATAGATTTTATAAAAACATTTCTAAAAGATTCGGGAAGAGAAATCCAAGTTTAAATCATTTATTCAAAAATTGCCAAATTCAGTTGTTAAATAGTTGGTGCACAGTGATTTTAAAGCTTTGTAGATCAAAACTTTTGTTCCATTATATACTTATCTCCATTTTTATAAGTCAAACCCCATTTAAAACATTTTAACATATTTATGGAATTTATTTTGTATTTTTAAAATCTTAAAAATATCAAAATTTAAAAGGTTAAAACCATGGTTTACGAACTGCCAAAACACGATTATTTTGAAAACTTGATTTGGACACATCTCAAACTTTATTAAATGTAAACTCGGTTTTTATTTTTCATTCGTAAACTATGGTTATAAGAGTCTAAAAATTTCTTATTCCAAAGAATTTCGATTCATATTCCATTCTATAAATGGATTAACCTTTTTACGGCATAAAATCATGGACTACCGTTACACGACGCGCTGATTTTGACTCCCTTTTCCAATATTTTTCAAACTTTATCGAATGTGTTTTAATTTTTATAAAACATTTATAAACCATTTAAAACCATTTTTTTATCCATTTTAAAGAGATCAACAATGCCATATATACCGTTATAATTTATAAATGGGAGTGATTCCTTTGTGTAAATTCGACGTGTACTTTACCGTAAATCATTTCTATATCAAGTAAGCATATCATCAACATCCAAAACATGATGATCAAGCAACATCATAAGCATATAAACATATCATTTCATCATATAGTTTGATAAAATAAATTAGCAGAGTAATTCTCATATATGTAGCTATCTTTCTCTTAGTGTTACGAAATGGACTATGGCTTCGCTATTCCTACACGGAAGCTTATGATACTTGCCCTAAGCCCTAGGGTATGCTCGACCATGTACTAGAGAGGGGAGGGATCCCTAGATGAGCTCGACCAAGCAAGAAGAGAAGAGGAGAATATGACTTTCTTTAATTTCAAACTAAGGTTGTATATCTTTCAGTATACTATGATTTATTTCAACAAAATTTGGATTCGATTTTTTAATATTTTTAAGAGTATATGGAGGCCATTATTGTACCATAGAAGAAGAAGAGAAATTAGTATTTTTTAGAGTGAATGAATTTGTGTAGGCATGCCTTGCTATTTATAGGCAAAAATTTGTAAAATATCTGAACATCATCATAACATATCACATCACCTTTCCAACTCAATACCGCCACTCCTCTTCCCCTTATGGTTCGGCCGTGTACTCCCACCCTCCGTACATCATTCCTTCATTTCCCTTATCTCATAAGGCATGTGCTTGTATGAGAATGTCGACTATTCTGAATATGCTAGTATATGATTTTTGTTTGATGATAATATATATATATATATATATATATATATATATATATTCATTTAAATGTATTTGTCATTGTACTATTTTATTTTTCCCATAATTAAATAAATATTTGCTGCATAAAATAAATAACACAGAATTTAAATTCAAATAATTATTTTATTCAAACAAATATTTTATTACAATTTTGAATAGCACAAATTTGAGCTCTCACTATATATGCACAATTTTTAATTACAACACAATTTTGATTATATCACAAGTTTCACGTTACAATGTTCACCTCGCTACATATCACTCAACACTCGTATTTTTATCTTCAACTTTATTGCAAATTGAATCCAAAATCTGAGCTATCTGCAAAATAAACACTAACACAGTGAAATTGAAAAAGAAATATTTGTGCGGTGTAAAATAAAATGTGTTTTTTGAAAATGTTATTTGCCTCAGTTATTTGGGTTGTTCGTCATTTATTTCTTTTGAATTCCCCTTACACGAACAGCTTGTAACATGCACAATATATCACTGTACATGTCATAAGGCCATGCAGACCGATATACACTTGATATAATTTGCACAGATAGGTGAGCACAAGGTCAAACCCAAGCCAAAGGCTCGATTCAACTCAGGCGCAATACGAAAACAAGTCACAAAGTTTCAAATACACTAGAGCTTGCATACACACATGTGTACATGTGCACTGCCTCAGCATCTCGAATTTCAACCAAGGTGACCAGACCTGACCGGACTTCAAGAAGTGTCAGATGTGTCAAGCAGGTTATTGGTTAATTCATATGAACATGAGTATGCAGCAGTAACACGCACACATAGCTAGACTCACAAAAAAAACATAAACATAACAACAAGTCTCGACATGTTAAGTGGATGCTAAGTAGCAATGACAAATAGAACAGTGCATAGGCACATGACAATGCAGACTACATGCATAAATGTAAATAACTCAACACATATATCAGTTCAGAAGAACTATCATCAATGCATATTTAAGAGATCAGAGCAAGTGGAGGCCAAAACCAAGTGCAACATCAACACAAAGACTGCATAAACATATATACATGTATGTGTGTGTGTATATATGCACATATATATGTATACACATATATGAGTTCAAAGAACATGAAAGCACCAGCATGAATAATCAGAAGCTCAAAGGAAAGTCCATACTATACATGAACACATAATACTCAGCCAAACTAGAATTGATGCCAATCTCACACATATATACATACATTTATGTATAAATATATGTACAAAGACCATTAACCAAAGTGCAAACAAATTCCAAAATTAAAATCAAGTTCAAGTGAAACCAGAAATACACATACAAACAGTTGTGATCAGTAGTGACTAAAATAACTCAGGCAAGCAAACCAGAGGGAACAGTGAAGACCAGAGAATACAAGACTATAGTGCAATGAATCAGATTGCACATCTACAAGGCTCAGTACAAAACAACATAGAGAATGGATGTACACATGAATTTCAGAAGCTAAACAGAAATGCATTAATGCATAACCAGTGATGAACACAATACAGGATGAACTTCATGAAGACCAGACCAGTGAAGCAGCAAACAAAATGGCATATGTATACATATGCATATGGACAGATACAAGCACTATATCAACATGAACATGATCACTTTCGAAAAGAAAGTGTCAAGAAAAACAACACTACAACAAGACTTAAACTAATCAGACAAAGCAATGTAGACAACAGTTCAATATGCTCATGACATACACATTTATACATTCATATATATATATATATATATATATATATATATATGTATATATACACATAGTGAACAAGGCAATAATTCAAACTAAGTTACAAAAACAATTGCAAGTAGCAGTTCGAACAAGTCAGAGGTGTTTCAAATATCATCGAACTCAAATGCCAAGGCAAACTTCACGAAGTCAGTAAATTCAAAATAACAATTTTAACAAAGTCAAGGCCGAGATAAAATTAAATCAGATGATCAAGTAATGCAATGCGAACAAGAATCAAGGTAGCACTTTCAAACCAAGTCAAGTTTAAATGCCAAAGAGTCAAAGCCTAATTGACCAAGATAGTAGTAACAATAATCACAAATATGATGAACAATTCAAGATTATCACAATTTCAAATCGTCGAAGTTATAGGAAAAAAGGAATGAAACCAAATTCCAACCAAGTATGAACTGAACGAGTCAGAATTATCACAAGCGTAAAATCGAAAAGCAATGGAAGAGCATAGCAACGTGATGAAATCAAATGAATATGAACGTATATTTAGGGGATTTAATCCCTATAAAAACCCAATCATCATCGGCAAATCATATTATCCGAGTTCAAGCAAAACCAAAGTCCAAGCACCAAACTAAATTCATGAACTAATTCAGAACTTGAATCAAGTCGTGCATAAGCAAATTGGAAAAGAGAAATCATGCACCGCATTCAAGCTCGGCAATTGGAGCAGCCGCAACAGAGTCAAATCAAGAGGGTCGATCATCGAAGCCAAACAAGTGAAATTACACTATCAATCGATCAATTTTCAGGTGGTGGCTCAAATAATCTAAGCTAATTTAGAAAGAGGAGAACAAGATCGACCGAATTTTTTTTATGAAATAATAGAAAAGGAAAGTCGCCCTTTCTTTTGTTTATAACTTAAGTTGGCCGTTCATTTTTGTGGGCTTAGAGTTTTGTTTCTTAAGTGTTTATGAATTGTAATTTTCTTTTAACTTTTCAAACTCTAGTTTGTTTAACTAGGTTATGAACTACAATTTTGCAGTTCAAGAATTCGCAACTCAATTGCTAAGATATGGTAAGGTTTTGAGCATATAGTTAGGTTAGTCGATAGCGTGTGTCGCGAGTTTGCTTCTGTAAGCATCTGACTACTAAATTTCTAGTAGAAACATTCGGGGCAGCACGTAGGCAGGTTTTTGCCGAAGCTAGGTAAATCTGTGTTGTTCAATTTCTTCTTTTATTATTCTACTATTATCTATGCTGCAATTATTATATATATATTTCCACATTAATTTATTATTATTATTAGCGGAGATATGTCATCATTAGCTTAGATAAATATCATGATATTTTATTTAATTTTCCATTAGTAGTTTTAAGATATAGATGTAATTCTAATGTGTATGTTTGTGTACATGGATTATATATGTATATGTGCACATGCATGTCACATATAACATATAACATTGCAAAACTTCCTCTTATCAAACTTTTATGAATTCAAAATCCGATTTACGTCTTATTTTTACCTCTTAGTGTGTGTTTATATATATATATATATATATATATATATATATATATATATATATGAACAAAATTTAAAAATGAAATTCCTATTATTATTAAATAATTAAAAGATCCTCATTTGATTTTAAAACAATCATTAAATCATTTAAACTAAATTTTAATCCAAAAATCAATTATTTAAAAATGATGACATCGTTGATTATATCATAAAGACATTTTATTTCCAAATAGATTATTTTTTTATTACATATTCTTGCTTAAATGGAGAAATAAGCGTGTAAAAAAATTGTGCATGACTTTTGACGGTAAAAACTATGTATCGACAAAATGATTCTTGGTCATATTATTGATATTTTTCCAAAGAATGCAATTTTGTAAACATTTTTCCAAATTAAAATTACTATCATTATTCATCATATAAAACAGGATTATTTATGTTTAATGAACCTATTTTGACATTTATAATTAATTAAATATTCCAAATCAAAGCGATAAAATTATGGGTCGTTACATTCTTCCTCCCATAAAAAATTTCATCCCCAAAACTTAAGATAAGAAGAAGGTGACTCATAAAAGAATATACTAGACATGATGAAATATATATACGAAGATATGATTGGTGACTACACCACATGAGGTGAGTATGCTACGTCAATACAATATATAAAGACTATCCATCTACCCAAAACTCAGGATATGCCTTTTTTATTCAATCGTCAGTTTCCCAAGTGCAATCTTTAGCATCATACTCTACTGGACTTTAACTATCTCTCAACCTTTCTCTACAACCGCTTCTCATCACGCTCAATGGTTCCAATTGGTCGTCTGATAGACGCCGAGTTTGGTTCTACTTATAAATCTTCCTAGACAGCCGATTCTATAATTGTTTCAGGAATTAAACATATTTTCGTAAATGGGACACATGGAAAACATTGTGCACACTTGACAACCTTTTGGGTAATTCCACACGATAGGCTAGTGGGCCAATCTGCTCAAGAATGGGAAAAGATCTAATACATTAAGGTGCTAACATCCCAGCCCACCTAAATCTTAATACTCCCCTCATCGGAGAAATTTTCAAAAATACAAAATCTCCTATCAAGAATTCTAAATTTCTACGCATCTGATCGGCATGACTTTTCTGTCTTCTTTGAGCTTCCTTTAGCTTCTTCCTAATTATATCTACCTTCTCCAAGGCTTCTTAAAACCTATCAGGACCAAGTACTAACTGATCTTTGGTTTCGAACCAACATGCTAGTGATCGACATGGACAACCATATAAAGCTTCATATGGTGCCATGCCAATACTTGCCTAGTAGCTGTTATTATAAGAGAATTCCACAAGATGAAGATGACCCCCCTACGAACCTTTAAAGTCTAAAATGCAAGCTCTCAGAAGATCTTCTAACAATGTTTACTCTCTCGGTTTGCCCATAAGTCTGGGGATGATATGCGGTAATTAACTCATCGCTCCTAAAGTTGTCTGTAAAGCTTCCCAAGACTGACTAGTAAAAATTGGTCCCAATTTCTCATTATGCATCTCAGAACTCCACAAATGAACAATTTCCTTTATGTATAAATTTACAAGGCTTGAGGTAGTCTTTGTCAGCTATATAAGAAGTGCTTTTTGTCAATTGATCTTTGATAACCCAAATGCCTTCATTTCCTTTCCTTGTATAAGGTAATCTATCAATGAAATCCATTGATATCTGGTCCCATTTCCAAGTTGGAATTTCGAGAGGTTGAAGTGTTCTACAGTTTTTGCTGGTCACTTTGATTTGCTGGCAATTGACACATCTGCTAACATGAATGGAAATATCCCTCTTCATGCCCTCCCACCAAAATGTCCGCTTTATGTCTTTATACATTTTGTGAACACCAGGATGAATATTAAACTTGGATTGATGGCATTCAGTTAACATGTAACGACCCGTAGAAAATTTAATAATTTTTAATGGTTTTAATTACGTATTTAACTGAATATTTGTGAAATTTAAATAATTGAATTTTGAAATAAAAATTTAGTTGGAATACATATATTCAAATAAAGCAGATGGTAAATTTTCAATTTATTTTATGAAAATTTATTTTATAGTGTAATTCCATTTCAATTTAAATCAGTAAAAATTTGTTGATAATAAAAATATTTTTCAAACCTGAATATTTTTACATAGAAAAATTCTAAATCATCTTCTGACGGAGACGCCATTTTTTTTGTTTTTTTTCCAAATTTGGGCTTCTTTAGCTCCGTTGGTCTTATTTTCTGGGTTTTTGCTGCACTTTCCCTTAGTTGAAAATTCGAATTTTGATAATTCAATTATGCCACTGATATCTATATACCATTGCGATCGTCTCGTCGTGGTGATCTTTACGGTATATTTATTTCTGTACCTTGAGGTCCGACACGCGACAGAAAAATAATGAACTGTTCGTTGTAACGGTACTGTATATTGTGACTTAACTTCTTTCTTCCGTTTCAAAATTTAAACGTACGGCCTGGACCACAATAATAATTTGCTTTAATTTTTCACCAAATTCAAAACGTGTGACCGTTGCTACTAATATTGATACTTTCCTAGACTTTTCTTTTATGACCTTTGCTTTTCTATGATGCGTTAACATCGGTTCATTTGCTTCAGAGCGTGCCTATCAGTTCAGTATATATTATAGTATCTTTCCTTTGAAAGCCTGTGCTCATATATTTCCAACGTTTGAAAAACCAACGTTCATCTACTTTTATTATCTCCATAAATTCTGCCACTGACCTGACACTATTCATTTTTTCTCTCTTGGGGATCACGTATAACCTTTCGCTGTTTATATATCTTGATTTTTCGCACTGTTCCTCTTTCTTACTGATTGCTCCCTAAATTTTCACTCATCCTCTCTCCAGTTTTTCCCTTCCCAAATTCTAATCTACTCTTCTACCCTCCATTTTTCCACTGTTCCACTTGCTCCAACTAGCAACCAAAGCGCAAACTTCACCGCCCCTGTCGTCATTGCTCTGTAAACTCACCGCGCCACCGCCTGTACCTCGACCCCAAGCATAGCCGCCTCCACCCATCAAACGACACCCCTCCGCCTCGGCCAACCTTCCAACCAGCAGCGTCGTCGGGCTTCATTCACCGGCAAAATCCACGCCATCTTTCTCTCATCTCCTCACCGATGTCATCAACCACCACCACCACCGCATCTCCCCACCACGCGAGCCTCCCTATTGCAACACCCGAAACGCTGCCCCTCCAAATCCCATCAACTCACGAACCTGACTTCGCCTTGCTCCATGCAAACTCCAACAGCCATGCTCGGTTCGCGTCCACCTTTAATTGCTCGACCGGCTTTCTTCTATAGTCGCGATTCACACTCTCTCCATGTGTAGCCGAGCTAACCCTCACCTCTCTTTTATTTGGTTTCCAGTGCATGTTTTGAACGTAGTAAGGTAATATATATAGATGGTATCCTGGCACTCAAAGTTCATTCGAGTCATATTGCGTGTAATAGTTTTCACATATATATATATATATATAGTGTCTTTAAAGCGTGATTTCTTTTATATATAATATTGTTGCTAGTATATATATAGTACAGTATTCATGCATAGGTTTGAAAGCTTTTATATACTCTCTGTTATATGCATTATGCCTACGTTTGTTGGGCTTTGAGAGATAAAGGGTCGGTGTTATATATATAGTTTTAAAATTTCTACAATAGTTTACTGTATAAGTAAGTATTTACAGGTAATGATCGGTTTATAAGTTGTTTTCATGGGTTTAAATTTCCTTCTGTTGTTTAAAAAAAAATATAGTTGCAGAGTTATAAAATTTTGGGTAGAATATATAGTATAATATATTTTAAGTTGGTTTGTGTGTCTATCCAGAGATAAATACAGTTTTATAGGATCTAAGATCCGTTTGTTTTAAAATATAAGTTTATACTAGTGATTTTATGGGGTGTAATTTGACATTGATATTTTTGAGATGATAAAGGAAGTTGTAGTGTCAGGGTTAACATGTAAAGAAATGCCTGAAGCCTGTTTCAATATTTAACAAAATACTGGAATTTAAATTGTTGAAATGAGTTGAGCTGTGCTCTCGGCCCTTCTCTCTCTTTTTATAAATATTTTGCAAAATGTGAATTTATATCAAGTATAATGTGTGTAGTGGTTCAGAAAATCTAGAAAGGTCGATATTGGTCTTAACAATAATAATGTGGAATGTTGACTTAAATGTTGATTTAAATAGGAGAAAAATAAGAAAAAAATATATGTTAATATTGATTTTTAAAACATAGTTTTACAGTTTTCTGTTATCTGCCTAATTGAAAACGTATGTATGTATATGTAAATTTTATGCATTTCAAAAACTAATATTGGTTAAGAAGCTAATATAATAGAATAATATATATGTATGTCATTTCGGTCTGCATGTGAATTGAAAGTGGCATTTGCTGTTGTTGTGCATATTAGTTTTATAATAAATATGGTTATTAAAGCATATTTAGGTTAGATATAAAGTACCGTGCGAAGTACATAGAAATTTGGTCTTTACTTAGGCGTTATTTTATATTAACGATAAATTTTTGACTTGAAAATAAGTATGTATGTTTTAATTTAGAATACATCTAAATTTAGGATATGTTTTTTTTCAAATATAGTTATATATATTTACAATTTTACCTATATCAATTATCTCCATCAAATCCAGCCTGATTTGATTTCATCGATTTCTCGTTATCAGCTTTGATCGTCGGATTCGTGCCGATCTTTCTTCGCTTTGATTCATAACTCAAATCAGCTTTGTTGTCCATCTCTCTAGCCCTGAAAGGTGAGCAATCACTCACGATTAACATTTTTTTTATTCATTAAATTTGATTTCAATTGGAATGACAATTGAAATGTGCTGCTGTAGTTATTTAAATTTGTTATATATGCTATTATCTGTAACTATTCACTTATGGGATATGACACCATATCCTATTGTTTATATATTTATTTTGATGATATATGCCTGTTGTTATTATTATTTACATATCTGTTATCACTCTGCAAGTTCCCTGTTAGTATAGAAATCACTATGGGTTGAAATGATACATACCCGAACAGACTTTAGAATAGGAGAAAATCGTTATGGGTTGAAATGATAAACCCAAGCGATTTTCATTTAATTGAATTGGGATTACGGGTTGAAATGCTATCCACCCGTATACATTTAGTGTACGGATTGAAATGATAAATATCCGTAACACTTGACCATATGATAAGAAATATATACAGACATCGTTGGTCCATATATATAAATATTTTGAAATTTAATTCATTGTTTTGGAAAGAAATATATGGTCTTATTAAATGTTAATCCTTAAATTTTTTTTATATATAAAGGGTAATGATATATAGATTTAATAATATTTAATTTAGTCAAAATTTGATTTAATACATAAATTATGTTAAATATTTATGTAAATTTTATTCCAAAAAGTATTCTGCAATTTACTAAGATTGGGAGATAAATGTGGGTTTATCTAAATGGTATTTAAATAAGGATTTATTAAATTAAATCAATTTGAAATTATTGAATGGAAAATTTAAGGGTATGATTTTGTAACTGGATTTTTATTTAAGTGATTTAATGAATATTTCACGTTTAAATAAATTAAAGAAAATATTGAGTAAAATGTAATTTAAGGTTACTTAAATGATATTGTATCTAATGAGGGATTATTTTAAGACTAGATAATAATGAGGTTAAATCGAGATCTATATGGAACTATTAAATTGAACATTTAATTAAATATTAAAGCTTTGAACTATATTGGGATTTAAATGATTTATTTTCAGATTCGGATATGTATTTGAAATCAGTATAGTTGAATTTATCATTTAGAAACTAAATTGATTAAAAAGTAGTTTGAAACGTTGAATACTTAAAGTTTTGAAATATATTGAATATAAAGGGTATTTTGTGATTTCAAATCCGAATTTGAGATCGATAAAATTGAAGTGGTTATTTTAGAAATTGAGTTGAATTTAAATTAATAAATTGAGATTGAAATAGATTTAAATGGGGTGGTCGGGTTGATGTTAAACGATTTGTTAAGTTGAGGGAATTGAAATTTCTTTACTGTACAAATTATTTAATATATAAAAATACTATTTGGGAAGTATAGAGATATTTGAAGTGAAAATGATATTTGGTTTTGAAGTATAAATTAAGTTGAAAAGACTACGGTGTTATAGTGTATATTTCTACCTTGTATATAGTTATATGGACTATTAGAGGATGGTTATCCCAAACATCCTTAAGTTATTTGTATTTCAGTTGATATTTCACTTGAGTTTGATTTATTGATATAAGAATGCTAATCCTGACTCGAGTGTTTTGTGTTTTGCTTTACGCTCGGGTCAGACTGAGTGATACAACATTTGAGACTCACCTTCAAAGTTGGAGCTTTGCTTGAAGATCCAGCTATCTATCCCTTCAGTCATCCAGTTGATTGGTTCAGAGGAGTCATCTGTTGCATTGGAGACTTCACTGTACTTGAACTATTCGGTTGTATTTTATTTCTAACTCTGAGGTATATAGTAGCTTCATGAACTACTATTCTTTATTTATTCCGCTGCATTATATTACTCTATGTCTGTGATCTGTGATTTATTTATTCACTGTATATTTTAAGTTTTGCCAAATTTATAATTAACAATTCGGTATTTTGAATTACTCATGTCGGACATGTATTGTTTTATTGTCGATTTGAATGGTCCAAAATAGCGGGTCGTTACAGTTGGTATCAGAGCTTTGGCTCTAGGCAAAACCTAGCATATATGGTAAATTCATTTACAGAATCACTTTCGTTCGAGTTGAATCTCTTCTATTTTGTAATTTGATTTTCTCAACTTTGTTTGAGCCTATCTTCGAATCAGGATTCTATTGATTAGATTTCCTCTAAATTAAATCTCTATCTTTGTTTTGAAATCCATTCTTAAAATTATCCTTTGAAAATCGGGTATGTTTGCATTTTTGAAATTGTTTTATATATCGAAATTTTTATTTGATAACTATGATTTTATTCTACTTATAAAAGTGAAAATGTTTTCAACAAGGATTATATACCTATATATAAAGCAAATAAGAAATGTTATTCTCTATAAAAAGGTTTTGAAAGGATTTGAATTTTTGAAAAATTATAAGAAATTGATTATATAAAAATGATTTATAACTGTAGAGTTAAATTTGAAATTTGAGAATTGAATATCGGTATTTTGAAATTGGTTTTAAGATTTTGGAAAATATATAAAAATAATACGATTTAAAAGTATTTTTCCGAATAACAAATGTTTCAAATGAGTTCAAATGAATTCCAATAATTTTGAAGATATTTCAAAGAAGTTTTCAAGAAAATAGAAGTCCAGAACTCACTTATGTCGCTGGAAAATAATTTCGGTGATGAGTGCACGCATCATCGACATTGATTTTCGAGTTTCAGAGTGGGGGAGAGGCCACTTTAATAGCTTCGTTGTGCGAGTGACTTTGTAAAACCGTTTTGATTTCAAATTCCGAAGTATAATTTGATATCTTCGAAAGATATATGTATATATTTGAAACAATTTAAAGTAAGACCGGTGTTCAGTCCTCGAGTTTCGGATTTAAAAATTGGTTTATTGATTTAATGCTGATTTTCAACTCTTGAATTGAAAATTTGATTTCCCTAAATATTTTAAATGTTCGAACACTTCCAAATCGAGATTAAATTTTCAAAGCTAAGAAATTTCGAGGAGTATAAAATGTTTGATAAAGAATATAAATTTAGTTTTGAAATGTTTTGAAAAAATTAATATAGTTTTGAATAATGGTTTCAGAAAGGTAAATTGGATATTTCAAATAGAAATAGATAGTTTAAAAGTTTTAAAGGGATAATTATAAATTTGGAAACCATTTTTGAGTATAATTGATATTCGGTTTTGAAATTAAAAACCAGTACTTATATGGTGATTTTGGAAATGAATTTGTTTGACTTGAATTATTTAAATTTAGAAACTGGGATAATTTTCTAAGCCTATTATGTTGGGAACTTTGAAATTTAGATACTTAATTTGGAAGAAAATTTGGTGAAATCATATACGATTTGAAAACTGAATGGATATTGAATGATTTGAAATTGAGAACCTTATATTATTAAGCACTTGATTTGGGAGTGGTCGAACTCATATAAATTGGATTTGTAAAAGTATGAAATTGATTTGAAATCCATTGATTTAAATGTACTCAATTTGGAAAGAGATTTTATAAAATCGAAGTCTATATAAGTATGTTTTGATGTATTATTGATTTGGAAAGTATTCGATTTAGAAAGGAATCCTATATACATGGGCTTTATATAAGTACGATATTTGAAAGTGATTCCAAAAGGTACTATATGAGATATATTTTCGAAGTAAAGATATGGAAAGTGCCTTCTGCTTGATATCCGCTTTGTGGCCACATCGTGGATTCATTCTATCGATATTATTCTCTCCGATTTTCGGTTTTCCGGATGTAATACTCGAGTGTTCCCACCGTGGCGTAACCCATGGTTTTTTTTCTCTCGTGAATGCATAGCGCAATTGCCTGGCTGAGTCTTGCCTAGGGGTACAGATTGTTTCCTGGGGGATCCAGGCGTAACCATTGTGTATCCTGCAATCTGTGTAGGTCGCGAATAGTAGCGCAAGTGCCTGGCCGAGTCTTGCCTAGGGGTACGGATTGTTTCCTGGGGGATCCAGGCGTAACCATTGTGTATCCTGCACTCTACTAGTCATCATGGCGTAACTCGCAGGGCTGAGAAAGCTTACGGATATGGATTGTTTCCTGGGGGACCCAGGCGTAACCATTGTGCATCTACGAACCATGATCGGACAAAGGTTTTGGTTTGGTTGTTTTGTTTGGATTGTACTTTCCATATCTGTTTTGAAAAGTTTTGCAAGTAATTTCACTGGGTGTTGAAACGGGTCTACCAAGTACTTGAAGAATTCTAGCTTTGCGCCTGATCAATGCATGGCCAGAGTCTGCAAGAATGAGGATAAACTTGTTGAAACATCGAGTTATAAAAGTATTTTCGAAAGAAAGGATTTATTTCGATATAAAAGTATTTTATTTTAAAAGTATTTTTCAACAAAGAATTTTGTATTAATAGTTGAAGTTGAAATTCTTTTGGTTTGAAATTAACTATTCGTGCCCGATTCTATTCTTTTGAATCTACCTTATCTGCTCAGCTTTAGTTGTTCACCTATATTCCGTTTCCAAATCTACCTTCCTTCCCTTTTTAATATAATCTTTAAATATTGCTTAATTGTATATGACATGGTTTAATAAAAATTTAGTGGTATAAATAAATTTAAAGTTCTTAATTAAATAAAACATATTTAAGAATTTTTTTTTAATTTGTTGATAATATTTGAAAGGTATCTTTAGATAAATTTAAAATTTCTTGAATTACAGATTTAATGTTTTCAATAGCTTCTGTGTAAATATAAGTAATAAAATAAATAATTGTTTTCAAAAAAATTTCACATATTTATAAAGGTGTTATTTAAACATACTTAACTCCAATATGTTTTGAAATTTTAAAGTATATAAGATAACTGAATCGCAAATGAAGTTTTCAAATAAAATTATATAGTTTAAATAAATTGGTAATCCTTATCTTTCAATCTATCTTTCTTTCTCGTTGTTCTATTCTCCTACCTCCTTCCTTTTCGGAGACGAAAAGTTTTGAGTGGGGGAGAGTGTAACGACCCAAAGAAAATTTAATAATTTTTAATGGTTTTAATTACGTATTTAACTGAATATTTGTGAAATTTAAATAATTGAATTTTGAAATAAAAATTTAGTTGGAATATGTATATTCAAATATAGCAGATGGTAAATTTTCAATTTATTTTATGAAAATTTATTTTATTGTGTAATTCCATTTCAATTTAAATCAGTTAAAATTTGTTGATAATAAAAATATTTTTCAAACCTGAATATTTTTACATAGAAAAATTCTAAATCATCTTCTGCTGGAGACGTCATTTTTTTTTGTTTTTTCCAAATCTGGGCTTCTTTAGCTCCGTTGGTCTTATTTGCTGGGTTTTTGCTGCACTTTCCCTTAGTTGAAAATTTGAATTTTTATAATTCAATTATGCCACTGATATCTATATACCTTTGCGATCGTCTCGTCGTGGTGATCTCTACGGTATATTTATTTCTGTACCTTGAGGTCCGACACGCGACGGAAAAATAACGAACTGTTCGTTGTAACGATACCGTATATTATTACTTAACTTCTTTCTTCCGTTTCAAAATTTAAACGTACGGCCTGGACCACAATAATAATTTGCTTTAATTTTTCACCAAATTCAAAACGTGTGACCGTTGCTACTAATATTGATACTTTCCTAGACTTTTCTTTTATGACCTTTGCTTTTCTGTGATGCGTTAACATTGGTTCATTTGCTTCAAAGCGTGCCTATCAATTCAGTATATATTATAATATCTTTCCTTTGAAAGCCTGTGCTCATATATTTCCAACGTTTGAAAAACCAACGTTCATCTACTTTTATTATCTCCATAAATTCTGCCACTGACCTGACACTATTCATTTTCTCTCTCTTGGGGATCACGTATAACCTTTCGCTGTTTATATATCTTGATTTTTCGCACTGTTCCTCTTTCTTACTGATTGCTCCCTAAATTTTCACTCATCCTCTCCCCAGTTTTTCCCTTCCCAAATTCTAATCTACTCTTCTACCCTCCATTTTTCCACTGTTCCACTTGCTCCAACTAGCAACCAAAGCGCAAACTTCACCGCCCCTGTCGTCATTGCTCTGCAAACTCACCGCGCCACCGCCTGTACCCCGACCCCAAGCATAGCCGCCTCCACCCATCAAACGACACCCCTCCGCCTCGGCCAACCTTCCAACCAGCAGCGTCATCGGGATTCATTCACCGGCAAAACCCACGCCATCTTTCTCTCATCTCCTCACTGATGTCATTAACTACCACCACCACCGCATCTCCCCACCACGCGAGCCTCCCTATTGCAACACCCAAAACGCTGCCCCTCCAAATCCGATCAACTCACGAACCTGACTTCGCCTTGCTCCATGCAAACTCCAACAGCCATGCTCGGTTCGCGTCCACCTTTAATTGCTCGACCGGCTTTCTTCTATAGTCGCGATTCACACTCTCTCCATGTGCAGCCGAGCTAACCCTCACCTCTCTTTTATTTGGTTTCCAGTGCCTGTTTTGAACGTATTAAGGTAATATATATAGATGGTATCCTGGCACTCAAAGTTCATTCGAGTCATACTGCGTGTAATAGTTTTCACACACACACACACACACACACACACATATATATATATAGTGTCTTTAAAGCGTGATTTATTTTATATATAATATTGTTGCTAGTATATATATAGTACAGTATTCACGCATAGGTTTGAAAGCTTTTATATACTCTCTGTTATATGCATTATGCCTACGTGTGTTGGGCTTTGAGGGATAAAGGGTCGGTGTTATATATATAGTTTTAAAGTTTCTACAATAGTTTACTGTATAAGTAAGTATTTATAGGTAACGATCGGTTTATAAGTTGTTTTCATGGGTTTAAATTTCCTTCTGTTGTTTAAAAAAAAATATAGTTGCATAGTTATAAAATTTTGGGTAGAATATATAGTATAATATATTTTAAGTTGGTTTGTGTGTCTGTCCAAAGATAAATACAGTTTTATAGGATCTAAGATCCGTTTGTTTTAAAATATAAATTTATACTAGTGATTTTATGGGGTGTAATTTGACATTGATATTTTTGAGATGATAAAGGAAGTTGTAGTGTCAGGGTTAACATGTAAAGAAATTCCTGAAGCCTGTTTTAATATTTAATAAAATACTGGAATTTAAATCGTTAAAATGAGTTGAGCTGTGCTCTCGGCCCTTCTCTCTCTTTTTATAAATATTTTGCAAAATGTGAATTTATATCAAGTATAATGTGTGTAGTGGTTCAGAAAATCTAGAAAGGTCGATATTGGTCTTAACAATAATAATGTGGAATGTTGACTTAAATGTTGATTTAAATAGGAGAAAAATAAGAAAAAAATATATGTTAATATTGATTTTTAAAACATAGTTTTACAGTTTTCTGTTATCTACCTAATTGAAAACGTATGTATGTATATGTAAATTTTATGCGTTTCAAAAACTAATATTGGTTAAGAAGCTAATATAATAGAATAATATATATGTATGTCATTTCGGTCTGCATGTGAATTGAAAGTGGCATTTTTTGTTGTTGTGCATATTAGTTTTATAATAAATATGGTTATTAAAGCATATTTAGGTTAGATATAAAGTACTGTGCGAAGTACATAGAAATTTGGTTTTTACTTTGGCGTTATTTTATATTAACGATAAATTTTTGACTTGAAAATAAGTATGTATGTTCGAATTTAGAATACATCTAAATTTAGGATATGTTTTTTTTTTCAAATATAGTTATATATATTTACAATTTTACCTATATCAATTATCTCCATCAAATCCACCCTGATTTGATTTCATCGATTTCTCGTTATCAGCTTTGATTGTCGGATTCGTGCCGATCTTTCTTCGCTTTGATTCGTAACTCAAATCAGCTTTGTTGTCCATCTCTCTAGCCCCGAAAGGTGAGCAATCACTCACGATTAACATTTTTTTTATTCATTAAATTTGATTTCAATTGGAATGACAATTGAAATGTGCTGCTGTAGTTATTTAAATTTGTTATATATGCTATTATCTGTAACTATTCACTTATGGGATATGACACCATATCCTATTGTTTATATATTTATTTTGATGATATATGCCTGTTGTTATTATTATTTACATATCTGTTATCACTCTGCAAGTTCCCTGTTAGTATAGAAATCAATATGGGTTGAAATGATACATACCCGAACAGACTTTAGAATAGGAGAAAATCGTTATGGGTTGAAATGATAAACCCAAGCGATTTTCATTTAATTGAATTGGGATTACGGGTTGAAATGCTATCCACCCGTATACATTTAGTGTACGGATTGAAATGATAAATATCCGTAACACTTGACCATATGATAAGAAATATATAAAGACATCGTTGGTCCATATATATAAATATTTTGAAATTTAATTCATTGTTTTGGAAAGAAATATATGGTCTTATTAAATGTTAATCCTTAAAAATTTTTTATATATAAAGGGTAATGATATATAGATTTAATAATATTTAATTTAGTCAAAATTTGATTTAATACATAAATTATGTTAAATATTTATGTAAATTTTATTCCAAAAAGTATTCTGCAATTTACTAAGATTGGGAGATAAATGTGGGTTTATCTAAATGGTATTTAAATAAGGATTTATTCAATTAAATCAATTTGAAATTATTGAATGGAAAATTTAAGGGTACGATTTTGTAACTGGATTTTTATTTAAGTGATTTAATGAATATTTCACGTTTAAATAAATTAAAGAAAATATTGAGTAAAATGTAATTTAAGGTTACTTAAATGATATTGTATCTAATGAGGGATTATTTTAAGACTAGATAATAATGAGGTTAAATTGAGATCTATATGGAACTATTAAATTGAACATTTAATTAAATATTAAAGCTTTGAACTATATTGGGATTTAAATGGTTTATTTTGAGATTCGGATATGTATTTGAAATCAGTATAGTTGAATTTATTATTTAGAAACTAAATTGATTAAAAAGTAGTTTGAAACGTTGAATACTTAAAATTTTGAAATATATTGAATATAAAGGGTATTTTGTGATTTCAAATCCGAATTTGAGATCGATAAAATTGAAGTGGTTATTTTAGAAATTGAGTTGAATTTAAATTAATAAATTGAGATTGAAATAGATTTAAATGGGGTGGTCGGGTTGATGTTAAACGACTTGTTAAGTTGAGGGAATTGAAATTTCTTTACTGTACAAATTATTTAATATATAAAAATACTATTTGGGAAGTATAGAGATATTTGAAGTGAAAATGATATTTGGTTTTGAAGTATAAATTAAGTTGAAAAGACTACGATGTTATAGTGTATATTTCTACCTTGTATATAGTTATATGGACTATTAGAGGATGGTTATCCCAAACATCCTTAAGTTATTTGTATTTCAGTTGATATTTCACTTGAGTTGGATTTATTGATATAAGAATGCTAATCCTGACTCGAGTGTTTTGTGTTTTGCTTTACGCTCGGGTCAGACTGAGTGATACAACATTTGAGACTCACCTTCGAAGTTGGAGCTTTGCTTGAAGATCCAGCTATCTATCCCTTCAGTCATCCAGTTGATTGGTTCAGAGGAGTCATCTGTTGCATTGGAGACTTCACTGCACTTGAACTATTCGGTTGTATTTTATTTCTAACTCTGAGGTATATAGTAGCTTCATGAACTACTATTCTTTATTTATTCCGCTGCATTATATTACTCTATGTCTGTGATCTGTGATTTATTTGTTCACTGTATATTTTAAGTTTTGCCAAATTTATAATTAACAATTCGGTATGTTGAATTACTCAAGTCGGACATGTATGGTTTTATTGTCGATTTGAATGGTCCAAAATAGCGGGTCGTTACATAACACTTCCTATCTTAAGCTGTCAATATTAGGAATATAAATTCTCCTATTTAACTGTAATACCTCATGATTATCTAGTTTCAAGCTTGACTTTCGCCTTTGCATATATCCTCAGTACTCTTCATTAGACGTTGATCTTCTCTTTGCTTGTTGGCAATTCTTTCTAGAACAGTCAGAGTCACTACTAGAAAAGCTATAATGTTATGCCTTTTGCTAAGCACATCCGCTACTATGTTGGTTTCCCTGGGTGTATATAAAATGTTAAGATCATATGATGCATTAAATTCTTGACAACTTTGCTGCCTTATATTTAAATCCTTTTGAGTGAAAATATATTTTAAGGATTTGTGATTCGTGAAGAGATCAAACTTTTCACCTAGTAAATAATGCCTCCACATTTTTAATGTGAACATAATAGCTAATAGTTCTAAGTCGTGCGTTGCATAATTTCGCTCATGAGTCTTTAATTGCTTGCTTGCATAAGCAATAACCAACCTATGTTGTACTAACACTACACCTACTCCTTCTCCACAAGCATACGTGTATACGGCTAAACCACCACTTCCATCATCAATAGTTTGGATTTGAGTATCGCTTAACCTTTTCTTCAGCTCATTAAATGTTTCCTCACATTTTGGTGTCCATTCAAATATAACACTCTTCTTGGTTAACTTCGTTAGATGGTGGAAATTTTGGAGAAGTCCTGAATGAACCTCTGGTAATATCCCACCAATCCTAAGAAGCTATAGACATTTGTTAGAGTTCGTGTTTGCTTCCAGTCTTGAACAACTGTATGTTTGCCTGGATCAATTGAAACTCCATCCGCTGACACTACATCTCTAAGGAACCTTACCACTTTCTCCCAAAAAATGGCATTTTGAGAATTTGGCTTTAAGCAAATGTCTGCTTAATATCCTCCGTACGATCTCCAGATAGCTTTTATGATCCTCCTCGGTCTTTGAATAGAGAAGAATATTTTCAATAAAAACCAACATGAATTTGTTGAGTACATATCTAAACACTCAATTCATGAGGTCCACCAAAAAGGCGGACGCATTGGTCAGCTCATAAGGCATAACCAACCATTCATAAAAATAATCCAGGTCTTTGAGTGCAGTCAATGGAATGCAATCTTCTACTACCATTAGTTGATGGAATCCAATGGCTAGATCCATTTGTAAGACTACTCGAGCACCATAAAGTTGATCAAACAAGTCACTTGTATAGGGTAGTGGATACTTGTTCTTAATCATCTCCTTGTTCAGGTCTCAATAATCTACACAAAACCTTAAGGAGCCATTAGACTTTGTAACGAAAACTACCACTGCGCCCCAAGTTGAGTGCCTAGGTCTAATCAACCCTTTCGTTAACAACTCATTGGTTATATTCCTCAGCTCATCCTCCGCTTTTGAAGCCATCAATAGAATAGGGAGAATAACATGCCTTCACTGGGAATCAAGTCAATACGAATCCCAATGTGGGGCAAACTTTTCACTGCTTCAAAAATATCCTATGACTCCTCAAAAATCGGTATCGTCTGTTATCTTTTTTGGGATGAATCTAGTGCATACATGAAACTATCTCTTATTGGACTAGGTTCTTTACACAATATTTCAATAATCTTCCCCATCTTTGTTTCCACCGATATTATCCTCTTCAGAACAACTTTATTCTTAGATAACCAATTTATGCCGAGTAAAACTTCGAATCTAATAAAGTCAATGGTAGATAGCTCTTATGAAAAATTATAGGGAAGGTGGGTAACTCGGATGTTTCCACAAATCATACAAAAATTAGTTGCACCACCTATGGGATTAGGGGCACAAATAGAGGTATATACTATTTTTATGATCATTTTTAATTTATCAACCAATCCTTTAGAAATAAAGCTATAGGAAGCCACGGTATCAAATAATACTTTAACTAAATCTTCACTAACATAGATGTTACCTTCTAGAAATCCCTTACCCTTTACATCTTTAAAGGTTGAAGGCTCATCTTAGATAGCATAAATTTTAGCCTACTCTCGTTTCGTCATTGGTGGGCTAGCATTTTTTCCAGAGTTCAGGCTGATGGCAGTTGTGGCAGATACTTTTCAGAACTATAGGAGAGATATGACCCTGTTGCTATTTCTGAACTTTGTGACTCCTACAAAACCTCGAAATATTGCCCTTCTTTCCATAGTTAAAACAATCCACATTCTTAAAGCAGTTCTACTGAGATCCTCCACTAGTCTTGCCTTACCAGTGCTTCAACCTCTTATTGTTGTTGCTGCTTCGGATTGCTACTGGATTCTTTTTATCTAAAACTTCACACTGAAAACCATTTTCCATTAGATCTACAAAGGTTCCTTTCACATGAGCGATCATCCTATCCTGATACCGCTTCTTCATCCCAGTAATAAATATCTCATTTTTCTTTAGAGGAGTATCTATTAGTTTAAGCCCAAAGTGAGATAATTCATTAATCTTGCAAAATACACTACAACAGACATTTCTCCTTGCTTCAGATCCATAAAACTTATATAGAGATGGGACTTTCCTGTAGTGGGCATGTATTGTTCTTCGAAAACTTATTTAAACCTTGCCTAAGAGAAATTATCTTCAGATTCATTAAGAGTAATGGACTCCCACCAAGCTAGATCCCCATCGTTCAATTGCCAGGACGCTAAGAAACTTTTTCGATCATCATCTATCTTTAATTCTTTAAATTTTTCTCACGTGATCGGGGCCAAGCTTGAGTTTCAATAATAGATTATATTCCTTTGAGTCGATTTCCTCCCAAGCTAGTATAATCTTTGCATAGTGCGGCAAAGTTAACCCGAGGTTGCATAGGAACTACTAGTTCTTCAATTACCACAACATTTGGAGTCCGACCATTATTGGTTATTGTGTTGTTATTTCCCCCTCTACATTCCCTTCGGTTACTCATATCCTACCATCTGTATATAGTAAGGAAACAATTATAGAACCCATAGACAAGATTATCTTAGGGAATGGGTATAAAATATTTGAACATTTTATTTGGATAAAAATTACAAATACACACTCTTATTGACTAAACTCATTCTAGGGCATTGATAACCCTATCTCTAATGAGTCGACCCCACTAAGGCTTAGGTGTTCGCTCAACCTAAGCTCCGATACCAAGTGCGATGACCCACCTTTTCAACCCTCTAAAATCGACATTAATACATCTATGGTATTCACTTGCCGCAAATTCAAATGCTAGAGAGACGGATGATCAAGGTAAAAGAAAATAAAGAAAGAAGATAGAAACACAAATTCTCACATTGCATTGAACAACTTAAATTTTTTACGTATAGATAGTACATACAATGACTCTCATAATCATGTATCAGAGTTATGGAAAGTACTAGTCCATCTAAGGATAGTTATAACAAAATATCCCTAGATAGCTGCTGGTATAAACTTGTATATTATACAGTGGAAATAGAAATGGATAACTATCTACAGAGGATATTTTGCTCCATGTTCCAAACTCCTCTAAATTGCTGCAAGCTGTGTTATTGAGCGGTAAAGGGAAGATCCACTTTATGGGAAGGGGAAAGTCAACTAAAGTAGGTTAGCTGATGTCTACGACAGCAATTCCTTTTCTAGCTTTTCTTGCAAACTAATTTCTAAGTTTTTAGAATCTGGCAATTCTATGGCTTGGGATGACCACGAAGATGATGCTTCATAGATGACCACATCTCAGGATGTATAGCAAGGGTTGGTATTCAAGTCACAACACTTCCACCTTTTCGCTCATTATCATATCCAACGAATATACATCAGATAACTTTCATGCCGAATTTACTTTGTAGATGACTGGGCACAAACACATAGCATACACAACCAAAAAAATGAAAGTGACTTCATAGTCTACTTGGTAAGCGGTCAACGCTTCCATAGCTTCTCGAATGGTGAGATTCAACTTTAAGGGAGGAAGGAATTTAAAGGGAAGGAGAGTTGGGAATCAACGGCTAACAAGAAAGAAAAGGATAGTATTTGCTATGCCAATGGTTATAAGCTACTATTTTTGCAATGCCAACTAAGGAAGAAGGGAAAGAAAGTTAGTCTCGAAACTCAGAAGTAGATTATTTCTTTGATTGATAATGTTGAGGCAGAAGTCCAGGCTAGACCTTGGAAGCCAGGAGCCGGAGCAGATTAGAAGAATGATCAGATAAGCTTTTAATAGTTTTGGGTTCTATTCCTTTCTCGGCACCGTTCAAGCAAGAGTCATGGGTGCTTTTTTGGTGCAGAGCCTAAACTAGGGAAAGGCACAAGTTATTGCAGCAATGGTTTTGTCAATTGGCTGACAGTTCTTCCAACTTTGTAGGTATGGTTTCTTGGGCACATTGGGTTTAGAGAGATGGAGAAGGACAATGTGGTATTCTGAAGGGAAGTTTGGTATTTCCTTGAATAGGGAAAAGGGCATAGGAAGCCCAAAATCTAGTGCCCGAGATAAAGGAAATGGAATAGAGGCTTCATCCTTGGTAGAAGATGGGAGTGCTACTAGAGTAAAACATTGTTCTAAGGCCAGAGGAAGGAGAACATTAGGTAGAATATTTTGGTTATCATAAAATCTCCGAGTGGCGATGCCCTCTACCACCTAAAGGGACCTTGAAACCAAAGCTAGGACAATGAGGTGATGCGAAGGAGAGGGCCGAGGAAGAAGTAGGCACACCAACCTATTTAGATAAGAGTATAGAAAGAAAGGAAGGGGAAATCTTTCAATAAAGGGCCCACCAGTACAACCATAAAGGAAGGACCACTTTCACTTGATTATCTTTTATACTGAGCTAAAGAGCTGGCCCCGAGTAAGACTTGGCTACTCAAAAAAATAGGGCACCCATAGTTTAAGGGAAAAGAAAATAAACTCCGGTTCAGTTACGGGGCTGGTGTGAGAAAACTCAAAAGAACAGATATTTTTGAAATCAAAGGGTATCTCATAAGACCAAGCCACACATAAGTAGGGAGGGGTTTTTAACTTATGATAACCAAAACAATTGCTACGTAAAACCAAGGGTATTACTTTTAATAACATTCTTTGAAATCCCTTTTAAATAACATATTGATCATAGCCAAAAATTATATTAATTAAACTCTAGCATACTGGGTTCTATAATCCAAACCGTAAAGGCACGTATTGGAGAATGGTTTTCCAATAATGAAAACGTAAGTGACTACCCTTTGACAGTACATCTCTAGAGAAACGTACCGAGACACAGCCCTACTGCCCTATACAAATATAGAATTCGCCCACCTCCACCATGGATAGTACTGAATATCCCACCACTCCGGTCATTCCAGACCTATCCATGGGATCCCAAAGCATACAGTAAACCAGAAATATAGAGGGTAATCTATAAAGATGATTATCATATCCTAATGGGTGCGACCCACTTAGCCCTGCCACATATACCCTATTTTTTCCATTACTGATATGTGAGGCTTGAAGTAACATTATACCTTTCACATTACAAATTTCACTTTGAATGCCACATTGCCATTCCCAATGACACACTAATTGGTTTCCATGAAAGTACAGCCCCCGAGTTCATATGTCTTAGGGAAGGGTGTTAAGTATAAGAGGTGTTACCTTATACACCACCAAACCGATGTATGTTTGTAGAAAGTAATGTACATGGTCTTAGAAATGCAATGTCAAACATTCATCCACACTAGTTTTTCAGGAGTAGAACAAGCTAAAGGTACTCCAACTACATCCTATTTGGGAATCACCCCTAGGATAAGTAGCGAGTTGCGCTTGCATTGTAGATTTCAAAATCGTTGTCTTCAACATGCCTTCACTTTCGAATACGTATATTGATTCAAAGTGATTTTTGGATAGGAATCACCAGAATCTGATCTCGATCTCTCTGAACCAATTACCGATAGAAAAGATGTTAAGCGTGTGGGTGATTGGCGATTATCAATCAATCAATTAATATCTTTATATTCAATAAAACATCATTCGAGATACATTTTAAACCATTTCTTCTTAGTACATACAAATTTATTAAACCTCCTTTTAATTTTGGAAATACCAAGTTATTTCCTTTAAATTACTTAGGAAAAATATTTCCATCGTCTATACCTTCAATCTGATTGGAGATTACTTATTTCCAAAACATACCTTTTAATTGGTTAAAAACAATATCATTTACTGTATACCCAAACCAACTAATACTGAGCAAAATGGATTCATAGATTTTAGATTAATTATACTCAATATTAATTTCCATATTCATCCCGTCCTATTATTTGAATAACGATGAAATCATCTTTTAAATTCACACAGATAAATTGGTTTCCCTCCTCGAAATTTAATACAAAGTCTAACCAAAACGTTCTCTTTACCATCAAAATTTTATTTGAAATGTTTTTTAACTTTGTGGAGAACTCCAAGCCTCTTTTCTTTTATCTTAAGAAAACATGACGTAAGTAAATAAAATTAAATATCCCCTCCATTGGGCTAGTCCGGATAGTTAGGGGAGCAAGCAACTGGTTTCCTAAACTCCAGCCTAGAAACTACCCCTCTATCACCCAAAAGGTGCTCAAGATATTTGATCAACTTTAAACCTTCAAAATAATTGTATGGTTATTTGGAAAGCATTTTTAAAAGATTCAGGAAGAGAAATCCAAGTTTAAATCGTTCATTCAAAAATTACCAAATTCAGTTGTTATTGTCGGTGAATAATGATTTTAAAGCTTTGTAGGTCAAAAGATTTATTCCATTATATATTTATGTCCAGTTTTATAACTCAAATCCCTTTTTAAAACATTTTGACATATTTATGGAATTTATTTTATACTTTTAATGACTTAAAAATGTCAAAATTAATAAAGTTGTAAACCTTTGTTTACAAACTGTCAAAACACGATTATTTTGAAAACCTGATTTGGACATACCTAAAACTCTATTAAATGAAAACTCGATTTTCCTTTTCATTTGTAAACTATGGTTATAAGAGTCTAGAAAATTCTTATTCCAAAGAACTCTAATTTATATTCCATTCTATAAATGAATTTAACCTTTTACGGTGCAATATCGCGAATTACCATTACGCGACGTGCTTATTTTGACTCCATTTTTCAATCATTTTCAAACTTTGTCGAAATGAGTTTTAATATTTATAAATCATTTATAAAAGATTTTTATCCATTTTTATCCATTTTTAAAGAGGTTAACAATGTTATGTATAACATTATAATTTATAAAGGGGAGTGATTCCTTTCTGTAAATTCGACATGTATTTTACCATAAATCATTTCTATATCAAGCAGGCATATAATCATCATCCAAATCTTGATGATCAAGCACCATCAAAAGCATATAAACATATCATATCATCATATAGTTTAGTAAAATAAACTAGCAGAGTAATTATTACATATATAGCAATCTTTCCGCCAGTGTTACCAAATTGACTATAGCTTCGCTATTCCCGCTCCAAAGCTTATGATGTCTATCTTAGGACCCTAGGATATGCTCGACCATGTAGTAAAGAGGGTGGAGATTCCTAAATGAGCTCAGACAAACAAGAAAAGAAGAGGATAAGATTACTTGCTTTAATTTCAAACTAAGGTGGTATATCTCTCTATGTATTATGATTTGTTTTAGTAGAACTTCAATTCAGTCTTTGAAACTTTTTAAGAGGAGCTGTGTAACAACCCTAGATTTTGACTATATATTTAAATTTGACTTTATTTCATTTTGAATTTTTTTTATTTGTGTGATATCATTTCTAAACATTTTTAAAATGATAATATAATTTTTCCAAAATTTACTGTATTTATTTCCTATTTTTAAAGGCTGTTTTCTAATTTTCTGCCATTTTCTTCATTTTTAAATTTCTTTATTTTATTTTAAATTTGTTTTATTTGTGAAAATTAATCTCTAAATATTTTTAAAATAATAATAGAATTTTTCGAAAAATTACTGTGTTGATTTCCTATTTTTAAGGGCTGTTTTCCCATTTTCTGCTATTTTCTGCATTATAATTTTATATTTAAATTAAATTTTAAATATTTATTTTGTGAATATATTTGTATTTTACGTTATTATTTATTTTTAAAAATACTTTACAAGCTTATATGAATTTTCTAAAAATTATTTCATTTAACTTCAAATTTTGCTAGTCTAGTTCACTGTTTTAACTATTTTCCTTAATTTTACTTTACATAATTGATAAATATTATATATATTTGTATATTGGTTGAAAATTTCGAAATATTATCTGATATTATTATTATTTCAGCTACATAAATCTATATAAATAATAAAAGGTAAATTGAAAGGGTTTGTGACCTTTTGTTTCCTATGGCTTTGATTTTCCCACCTTTTCACATTTTAACGTTTCTTTTCACTCAAATGGCCATATCTCTTCATTCTTTAAGCTGCCAACCTCATTTCTCATTCACGTACTTTATTTTTTCTCTCGTTTCCTCGAAAAATTTCGGCCATAGCTTTTGAAGAAAGTTTGGTAAACTTTATTTCCTTTTTCCATTTGTTTATGCTTGAATTCATGGTTTTTGCACTTGTTCTTCTTCATCATAGGTTCGGCCTTGCTCCTCCACCACCATAGCCGCCTCCACCATCACCACATCAGGTCACCATCTCCTCCATCCCACTGACCAAGCCATGCCATGGTCATCTATGACTAGATCCACCAAAGTTTATGCAAACACTCCACTTGTTCAGCCTAGCCGAACCATTTATGCACATACCCTTCATTTTTCACCTAAACCACCTCCTTGGCCGCCACCACCAGTCCCTCCACCACCTTTGGCCGACACTCCAGACCCCACCTGACCTCCACCTTGTAGGGGCCGAGCCCAATGGTCCTTTGGTTGAGCCATGGTTGCACAAAAGCCACTTATTTGCCTTAAACCCTTTGTATTCACACCTTGTAACTTCCACCACTTCACCACACCCTTAGCCGCCCTTTGCACCACCTTCTCCAGCTCATACCTGAACCAAAACCACTGCCACACCATCTCCTAGCCTCCAGCAGGTCTGGCCATGACATTTGTAGCCTTGCCCGATGCTTGAAATTGCACAAAAATCCACTTGTTTGCCTTGTACTTGTATTTTCATACATAGCAACTTCCATACCTTCACTACCCTTGCTAGGCCGACCATATATGACCCATACCTGACCAAATACACCCCATGGCAGTACCTTATCACCCTATAGGCTGAGCATAGTGATGGTGGAAGCAAGTGCAAGTGTTTGATTAATTGTTGTTCCTTAATTTCTAGCATCGTTTATCGTATTTTTGGTCTGAAACCTTATAATTGTTATATTGTTTGTTTGATTTGTATTTAAGGGAATTAATCCTTGGCTCCTTCATTTCGTATCTGTATCGTGCTTTTGTGCTTGTGTAGATCCCGTTGTGCAATTCGTCGTTGTGTCATCAGCTCAAAACAGTGAGTAAATCTCACCAGACTAATATGTACTTATATAGTGATAAACTGACATCACCTGAATCTGTAAATGCATATCATCCTGTTATAACTGCTATATTATATTCATATGAAGTTCACACCTATATTTACACTTGTTATACCATATGTTACTATTATTTCATGCTATTCTATTATTTTCATCAGTTTATCACACTGCAAGTTCCCTGTAGACTAGAATCACTATGGGTTGAAATGATACATACCCGAACGGACTTTAGAATAGGAGAAAATCGTTATGGGCTGAAATGATAGGCCTGAATGATTTTCAATTATTTTCTTTTACTTGGGATTGCGGGTTTGAAACGATCAAACCCGGGTTTTCTTTGTAAATTACGGGTTGAAATGACATATTACCCGTATCACTTCATCTAGGCTAGAAAATGAAATACAGACCCGTTGTTAAAATATGTTTTTCTAAAAATTTTAAACTATTTTAGAAATGTAAATATTATAATATTTTGATTTAAATTTGATTAAAAATGATTTTTGTAAAGCATTATTGATTTTCTGAAAATTTATAAGTGAAATAAATAAATGGTAAAGTTAGAAAATCTGAAATGTAAGTTATTTTGGAAACTAGAATTTGGAGATAAATGGAATTTAAATTAAATATGAAAATATGATAAATTTATGATATTTTGAATTAAAAGAATTTAAAATGATTTTATAATATATTAATGATTTTTGAATAAAGTTAAAATGTGAAATGAATGAATATTTAGGTTGAAATTTGGAAATATAACTAAAATTGGAAATTTGTGAATTTGGCTTAAAGGTGAATTTTAAGTTAAGTAAATAAAAAATGAAATTAAGTTATATTTGAAAATTTTAAACTTAAATGTTAAGTTAAATTTAATATAATGAATTTAAAATTTAATGTTGGAATTTAATAAGGGAATTATTATTAAATTTTGATTTTTGTGAATGGAGATTTAACTTTATAAAATCATGAATATAAGGGTATTTGAATGACTGTTTTAAAAGTGAAATTATATGATTTTATAAGCTAAAAATGATTTAAATAAAAATATGATTGTTTGTGAAATTATATTGAATACTTGAAGTTAATTAACTGCATTTTTGAAATGCTATTAATTCTAATGTAAATGATAATACAGCATTTGAAAATGCTGTAGTTGATAATAATGAACCAAATGGCTAAGTTTAATTAAAGATTATTATAGCATTTTGTAAATTCTATAATTGTTGAATTTAACTAAATTTTATTTGAAACTAATGTAATCCTATTACAGCATTTTTAAATGCTATCTTTTGTTAAATTGAACTGTTTTGAATGTAACTTTTCGTAGCAATTTCTAAATGCTGCGAAAGTTGAATTTTCATTTGTTTTAATAAATTAAGTTAATAAATGAATTTTGAAAGACTAAAATTTTGTAAATTTAATAATTTAATTATTAAATATAATAACTTCATTTTTATGATTTAAAATGAAGTAATTTGTTTTGAAATATAAACTATTTTGAAATGTGTTTTGTAATGGTATTTAAATTAAATAAAAATGAATGTGGTTTGGAAGATATGATATTTTGAATGATATTGAATTTTGAAATTATATTTGATTTTGAAGTATAAAATACCATTTTGAAATTTTAACCACGGGATGTAATTAATTTATAGCTTAACTGATTCTTAAAGGATGGGCGTTCCCAAGCATCCTTTAAGTTATTGTGCATTTCTACTACAGTTCACTTGAGTTGGTTTACATTATATAAGTATATACTGTCCTGACTCGAGTGTTTTGTGTTTTACTTTGCGCTCGGGTCAGCCTGAGTATTTACAGCTTAGCTTTGGATTTCTTTTCTGGAGCTAGGAATCGCTGGAGATTCTGCTTGTCTAGTTATCTATTTCCTTTCAGTTTCTGTTGTTCTATTTCAGCTCTGGTATTTATAAACTTCTATGTATTTGAGATTTCTATTGTATATGTTTCAGACTAATATTATGTATTATGTTTTGACAGTTTGTTATAGTAGCTTCATGAACTACTATGGTATTTTTATTTCCGCTGCGAGTTATTCTGATATTTCTGTGTCTGTGATTCTGTGATTGTATTTCATTTGCTCCAAATTTATTTACAGCGCGGTATTTTGAGCAATTCAAGTCCGACATGTGTGGATGCGAATGGCTGAAAATATCGGGTTGTTACAGTTGGTATCAGAGCTTTGGTTTTAGGCAAACCTTAGCCTGTGGAGCAAAAACTCATTTAAGATAGGGTAGAAATACCCTAAAATGAGTGAAATAAATCTCAGAATCATTTCCTTGTGAGTGAACGTATTTTTGAAGTATAAAATGATTTCCAAATGATTTTAAAAGATTTTCAAAGATTATTTTGGTATAAAAATGTTCTTATTTCGAAATCAAGATTTTCTAAACTTCATCTCTTCGGTATCCACCTTGTTAGAAATCTCTTGGTTAAGATTCTTATCGATTAGGATTTCTTGAACTTTGGAACGCTCCCACTTGTTCTGGAATCCAGTCTTGTTTTCCCCATTTTTCCTTTTAATTTTGGAGCATTCGTAATTCTACTTTGGAATGACCTCTCTAAAAAGCGATGATTCCGTAAATCTTTGAGTGATTTATAAATGGGTGAAACTCCTTTACAATTGGCATTGATTCACTGAAGATTTTTGTATCCTCGGATGTCGATGCTATCTATCTCCTGCTCTACCCGGATTCTATTCTCTAGCGATCGAAGGTCGATTTGCCTTAGATTTCCGTATTGATTATATCCCTAAAGTCTCGGTTGACCGGTTAAGGTCGCCCGCGATTTACATGGGCTTATCTATCCTCTATTTGGTAATTAAATTATCTCATCTTCGTTTGAGTTTATCTTCGAACTAGAATTCTATTTGATTAGAGTCCCTCTAATTTTGAATCTTTGTTTGTTTGAAATCCTTCCTTGAATCATCCTTTGGAAATTTGTGTTTGGTTGTATTTTGAAATGGTGCATACATCGAAATTATTAAGGATGGCCATATTTTTATATATAAAAGTGAAATGTTTTCGATAAGGACTATATACCTTTCAAAATGAAAATTTGAAATTTTGAAAGAATTTGAAATTTTGAAAATTTTATAAGAACTTGATTTATACAAAAATGGTTTATAACTGAAGGGTTTTGAATTTGAATTTCGAGCAATCGAATTCCGGTGTTTTGAAATCGGTTTTAGGATTTTTGAAAATATATAATAATAATATGATTTAAAGATATATATTTTTTTCAAATAAAAAATGTTTCAAATGTATTCGAATGAATTTCAATGATTTCGAAGGAATTTCAAAGAAGTTTTTCAAAGTTAATTGAAGTCCAGAACTCACTTATGTCGCTGGAAAATAATTTCGATGATGAATGCATGCATCATCGACATTGATTTTCGAGTTTCTGAGTGAGGGAGAGGCCACTCTAGTAGCTTTGCTATGCGAGTGATTTCGTGAAACCAATTTTGATTTCAGATTTCGAAGTATGGTTTGATATTCGAAAGATAGATCCGTATATATATATATATATATATATATATATATATATATATATATATATATTTGAAAAGATTTAAAGTAAGCCGGTGTTCAGTTCTCGAGTTTCAGATTTTGAAACCTAACTTTTGAAATTGATTTACTGATTTAGTGTTGATTTTCAACTCTTGGATTGAAAATATGACTTCTTCGACTATTTTAAGATTCGAGCACTTCCAAATCAAGGTTAATTTTTCAAAGCTAAATTTTTTGAAAGGTATAAGGTATTTGATAAAGAATATAAGTTTAGTTTGTATGTTTCAAGTATGAAATAATATGGTTTTTTATAAGTTGAAATTGTTTTGTTAAGTAAATAAATAAGACTATTTTGAATTATACTAATATGAAATTTAGTTTTGAAATGTTTTGGATAAAAATTAGTCTTCAAATGTTTGAGAAAATTTTGGTTTTAAATGTTTTAATTTAGTAACATCTTTATAAAACTATTTATTTAACAAGTTGGAATAGATACATGAGTTGTACGTACGTTGTTTTATTCGCATAATTAATTTGATCCAAGTTTGAGTACACAAGTTCGAGGTGAATCACACCATTTCGTGTTAGGATTTTTCATTTGATTCTTGATGGCGAACATTTGATATGGATTTTGGGCTTGATTCTAGAATTCTCTATCATAATATATGGCTATGCAAGGAGACTGATGGCTTCTAGTCAAGAAACCATACCGAAGTCCGCATTAGGGAAGTCGAATGGACAATACTAGTTCGAAAGCGAACTTATGTGATCAAGCGAGCGATCGAATATAATGTTGCGAAATAATGACATATCTAAGTAATAATGAAGTAAAATTTGAGATATACGAAATTATAAAATTTAGTCTTGAAATATGGTATATTTAAGCCTTGAAATATATTTAAGACTGAATAGTTTATTTTGTGGATCAAATCTAAAAAAATATTAAATTGAATTGAAACTGATGGTTTGAATTGAATTAAAATTGGAAATTTTAGATTTTGGTTTAATTGAAAAAAATTGAAATGAAAAGAATTAAGGGCATGTTATATGATTTCAAATGCATGATTTCTAAATGTTATGATTTTCAAAGTGTAATGATTTCAAGTATTTTAGTTTCGAAAGATTCATAACTTTTATGACTTTTGAAGTGAATACATGTTTGAAATGGAAATGAATTTATTTGACCTAAATTTTGTTGATTTGGAAATTTGGATTATTTTCTAAACCTATTGTTTTAAGAAATTTTGAAACTGAATATGTATAACTTGAAAGAAATGATTTGGTGAAATCATATATGATTTTTAAACTGAAATACTATTGAAATGAATTAAAATTGAGAACCTTTTTTATTAAATACTTGATTTGGGAGCTATCGAACTTATATAAAAATGATTTGGATAAGTAAACTATTGATTTGAAAACTGCTGATTTGAAAAGGTACTCAATTTTGAAAAGTGAAATCTTATATAATCGAAATCTATATAAGTGTGATTTGATATACTATTATTTTGGAAAGTATTTGATTTGAAATGAAATCTTATATATAATGGACTTTATATAAGTATGATATTTGAAAGTGATTTTGAAGGGTACTATATGATTCATATTTTCGAAGTAAAGATATGGAAAGTGCCTTCTTCTTGATATCCGCTTTGTGGCCACACTGTGGATTCATTCTATCGATATTATTCTCTCTCTTTGATTTGGGTTTTTCGGATATGATACTCGAGTGTCCATCGAATTCCACGGCGATCCCCATGGTCTTATGTCGCGACTACATAGCGCAACTACCTGGCTGAGTCTTGCCTAGGGGTACGGATTGTTTCCTGGGGGATCCAGGCGTAACCATTGTGTATCCTGCAATCTGTGTAGGTCGCGAAGAGTAGCGCAAGTGCCTGGCTGAGTCTTGCCTAGGGGTACAGATTTTTCCTGGGGGATCCAGGCGTAACCATTGTGTATCCTGCATTCTACTCGTCATCATGGCGTAACTCGCAGGGCTGAGAAAGCTTACGGATACGGATTGTTTCCTGGGGGATCCAGGCGTAACCATTGTGTATCTGCGATCCATGGTTAGACAACTGTTTCGGTTTGGTTGATTTGTTTGGATTGTACTTTCCATATCTGTTTTTAAAAGTGTTTTCATTTTTTTCACTGGGTGTTGAAACATGTATACTAAGTACTTGGAGAATTCTAGCTTTGCGCCTGATCAACGCATAGCCAGAGTCTGCAGGAACGAAAGTAAACTTGTTAAGACATCGAGTTATAAAAGTATTTTGATAAAGTACTATATAAAGAATATTTTGATCAGTTATTTTCCCTTCTAAAAATTTAAAATGTTTTAAATATTGTTTACTTTGAACCACCAGATTTGAATCAAATGACTATTCGTCAAAAAAAAAAAAAATTGAAATGTATAATGGTTCAGATAATGGTTCATCCTTGTCTTTCAACCTGCTTTACCTCCTAGCTATCTTTTTTTCCCTACCTTCTTTCGGGGGTGCATTCCAACCTATTGCTCTTTCTTGTTGTTTCTCCGCTTCCTTCCTTTTCGAGGACGAAAAGATTTGAGTGGGGGAGAGTGTAACAACCCTAGATTTTGACTATATATTTAAATTTGACTTTATTTCATTTTGAAATTTTTAAATTTTTTTATTTTATTTGTGTGATATCATTTCTAAACATTTTTAAAATGATAATATAATTTTTCCAAAATTTACTGTATTTATTTCCTATTTTTAAAGGCTGTTTTCTAATTTTCTGCCATTTTCTTCATTTTTAAATTTCTTTATTTTATTTTAAATTTTTTTTATTTGTGAAAATTCATCTCTAAATATTTTTAAAATAATAATAGAATTTTTCGAAAAATTACTGTGTTGATTTCCTATTTTTAAGGGCTGTTTTCCCATTTTCTGCTATTTTCTGCATTATAATTTTATATTTAAATTAAATTTTAAATACTTATTTTGTGAATATATTTGTATTTTACGTTATTATTTATTTTTAAAAATACTTTACAAGCTTATATGAATTTTCTAAAAATTATTTCATTTAACTTCAAATTTTGCTAGTCTAGTTCACTGTTTTAACTATTTTCCTTAATTTTACTTTACATAATTGATAAATATTATATATATTTGTATATTGGTTGAAAATTTCGAAATATTATCTGATATTATTATTATTTCAGCTACATAAATCTATATAAATAATAAAAGGTAAATTGAAAGGGTTTGTGACCTTTTGTTTCCTATGGCTTTGATTTTCCCACCTTTTCACATTTTAACGTTTCTTTTCACTCAAATGGCCATATCTCTTCATTCTTTAAGCTGCCAACCTCATTTCTCATTCACGTACTTTATTTTTTCTCTCATTTCCTCGAAAAATTTCGGCCATAGCTTTTGAAGAAAGTTTGGTAAACTTTATTTCCTTTTTCCATTTGTTTATGCTTGAATTCATGGTTTCTGCACTTGTTCTTCTTCATCATAGGTTCGGCCTTGCTCCTCCACCACCATAGCCGCCTCCACCATCACCACATCAGGTCACCATTTCCTCCATCCCACTGACCAAGCCATGCCATGGTCATCTATGACTAGATCCACCAAAGTTTATGCAAACACTCCACTTGTTCAGCCTAGCCGAACCATTTATGCACATACCCTTCATTTTTCACCTAAACCACCTCCTTAGCCGCCACCACCAGTCCCTCCACCACCTTTGGCCGACACTCCAGACCCCACCTGACCTTTACCTTGTAGGGGCCGAGCCCAATGGTCCTTTGGTTGAGCCATGGTTGCACAAAAGCCACTTATTTGCCTTAAACCCTTTGTATTCACACCTTGTAACTTCCACCACTTCACCACACCCTTAGCCGCCCTTTGCACCACCTTCTCCAGCTCATACCTGAACCAAAACCACTGCCACACCATCTCCTAGCCTCCAGCAGGTCTGGCCATGCCATTTGTAGCCTTGCCCGATGCTTGAAATTGCACAAAAATCCACTTGTTTGCCTTGTACTTGTATTTTCATACATAGCAACTTCCATACCTTCACTACCCTTGCTAGGCCGACCATATATGACCCATACCTGACCAAATACACCCCATGGCAGTACCTTATCACCCTATAGGCTGAGCATAGTGATGGTGGAAGCAAGTGCAAGTGTTTGATTAATTGTTGTTCCTTAATTTCTAGCATCGTTTATCGTATTTTTGGTCTGAAACCTTATAATTGTTATATTATTTGTTTGATTTGTATTCAAGGGAATTAATCCTTGGCTCCTTCATTTCGTATCTGTATCGTGCTTTTGTGCTTGTGTAGATCCCCTTGTGCAATTCGTCTGTAACAACCCGCAAATCCGTACCCCTTGAGTCAACCCTATTCTACAATAATCAACTCAAGTTGCACAGAAACACGAACCATTTGGGTTTAAGAAGAAGAGGTAAAAGAAGAGAAAACAAAATCAACATCAGAATCTAACCATCGCCGCGGATAAAATATAATAGATAATAATGATCTTTACTCAAAATCAAATATATCAGTTTATATATATTACATCATCAGAGTACATCAATCACAGATCACATCAATAACATACAAGAGGATACATAGCAACTCAATACAGTGGAATATATATAAACAAGTACGAGAGTACGTGTCGTCATCCAGCTCGTCTCCTGAGCTCCATAACATCATCCTGTATCCTATAATACTCGGCCTGACCCGAGCATTACAGTTAAATAACACCCGAGTCAGTCTGGAATACCAGCGTGAGAAAATCACACCCAATTGATTATTAAAGTTTCAAAAAAATTCTTTGAAACAAAAGCATCTCGTAAGACCACACCACAAATAAACATGTCGGGTTTTTACCATACGATAGCTAAAACAATTTTTATAGAAATCCTCTGATATTATAATAGTGCCTATAGAAAGTAAATAGAATCTAGCTGAAATGCTTGCATCTCACGTTTCAGCAATAGTTGGGCACAATCAAAACCGTACGGGCTCGTAGGGAAAATGGATTCCAACTAATGGCTAGGCACTGGGGTACCACCTGTCACAGTACCTGGTCTAGATCAGCGTACCGAGGAGCCACCCTAACTCCCCTGCAACACAAGACCGGAACCATCCCTTACTGGACAGTCCCGAGCAAGATCACCCCGCGGTTGGGATCAGCAACCGCCCACACAGCCGAAAAAAAAGGGGACATCTAGACAGGGATGACCTCACCCTCCAGTGGGGGCTACCCACGAAGCCTTGCTGCATATCCCCTGATTTTCAGCCATTCCCATTTGATGAGGCTTGAGGCTAAGCGTTACCTTTATAGAACTTATCTCTTAGAATTCCCATCGTCCACCTGACGATGTTTCGCAAGCATTCATCCATACAAGTCCGTCCCGGGTCCGAACGGAACCGAAGGCACTATTCCTACTACATCCATTTTGGGAATATCCTCAGGATTAGTAGCGACTAGCCCTAGCATTTCATTGCTCCATCTTCGAATCCAAAATCGTTTTCACGAAACATACAAACCGGATCAAAGTGGTTTTCGAGAATTAAATCTCGATCCCGGTCTCTTCGAAACGATCAACGCATTGTCCAATATTGATAGTCGGTTGTTTAACTATCAATTAATATTCACAAACAACCATCCAACCAATAAATAATTTCTCAAATTATTTATTTATCTCAAAATATCTTTACAAGGTATATTCTCATTTCAAATCCTTTTGAAAACAGTTTCAAACTACCTTCCTTTTTCTCAGAATAAATTCCGAGTATTTCATTTCCACTAGAATCACCAAGCACAAGATTTTAGAATTTAAAATAATTTCAAAACACTTTAATTGTAAAGTATGGTTAATATTTAATTTAGAAAATCTTTCTTTAGTACTTAATTTAAAATAATGCTTTTAACAAAATACCAAGTCATTCTTTATATAATTATTACGATAATAGATAAAACAAAAATTCTTACTTTGGAATTTACCTTTAAATACTTAAGTTACGACTACTTTAATAATTCACTAAAATACATACTATATAAACATTTGAAAATAAAGCTACTTAATAACATGTAAAACTAGATTTCCACTTTTGAAAACCAAAATACTAAGTTACTTCTTAATAATTACTGCTAGAATAGATTAAAGGAAATACTTACTTTAAATATTAGAAATAATAAATTTTACAAAACTTGCTTCTTTAAACAACTTTAAAACATTTAATTTATATTTGCAAATTTACTTTTAAAACATGTACTTGGCCATCCAGAGAAAATCCAAATTTCGATCACTTAAATCAAATTTTCCCAAATTGATTTCGAATCTATTTTATCTGGAATAAATTCTTTTACTTATCAGTTCATTTCTAAATTCAGTAGTTATGGTCTTTATTATTATCATTATTATCTTCTTCAATTTCTTCTTTACTCTTTCAATAATTCAAATCTTAAATTCTAAATAAATGTTTGTTCCTTTTTAATTAATAATACTGCATCTTAAACTTCATTAATTTTCTGTTTATTCAAATTTCCCTTCCATTCTCAGGATTCATTTATTAAAATTTAAAGTCA